>JAHFWI010000059.1:0-2610352 GCA_028554975.1 Himalopsyche kuldschensis | reverse complement strand
CATATTTATTATGTACAAAGTACTAAAGAACGAAACCGCAGTATCCATATATAAGAATTGTAATAGTGGGATGTTTAATACTTTTATCTTGTAAATCACTTTTACTTAGAAGTTATAGCAATGCTTCCAAGCTTTCTAAGGGCCAACGTTATTTTTATCATAGTAAAATAATTTGAAGCCCAAACCGAATTGAAACTAAAATTTCAAAATACCATTACTGTTGTCATATTTTATATATAAAACCGAAACGGGGGATGTATGTCTGCAATTGTCAAATAAGCGCCAATCCTATTGGCCAAATTATTGAAACTTTGTAGCCCGCTTTCCCATTGGTCACGATGGACGGATTCTAGCTCGAAAAGTCTAAACGACGGACGCGCTCGAACGGGCTGGAAACGCGACGTTTGTACTGGTTGTACTCGGACATAAACTTCTAAACTGGGAACAGTTGTTACTCTGCCTTGCTTGGCATTGCTTGCTTTGCAAAATATTGATAGAGCAAATAGTTTGCTCCTCTTAGAGCCATGTCAAAACGGAAAAGATCGTTTAATTTGGGTGAAACTGCCGAGGAACGAGAGGCTTGACAGTAGATTTTTTCCTTGAATTTGGACATTTCAATGGGCGAGAATGGGGCTGTCATCAAATTAAATAAAGTTTGTGATTTTATTTTAACTCTATTTTGGATGTTAGATTTTGTGATATAATTATGTCGAATGATATAACATTAAATAATTATTGGTCGCTTAGTCCGAGCGACGCCGGGAAGCAATACTAGTATTTCATATAATAGAGTATACACATTATAATACGGCTTTTTTTAAATTAACAATTTTGTGTGTTTTATCACTTATATTAGGTAAAGAAGCAGTTGGATACACTGACGTAAAAAAGTCACACAAGAGTTGAAACCAGGGCTGTGGAGTCGGAGTCAGAGTCGTGGAGTCGGAGCTTTTGGCCGGAGTCGGAGTCGTAGCGGCGATTTGGCCGGAGTCGTACTCGGAGACGGAAATTTTGAAAAGTTTGAACTTTTTATTTTTGCATTTTATATGTCAAATTTGGCTTTTGGTCGCATTAATAGGGATGATATTTAATTGAATACACATAAATAGGAAAATTAGGGGAAAAAAGTTACGATATTGAACTTTTTTGGTCGGAGTCGTGTTTTTGGTCAATGTTGGAGTCGGAGTCGGCGTCGTGGTTTTGATAAATGCTGGAGTCGGAGTCGGAGTCGGACTTTTTTTCACCGAATTCACAGCCCTGGTTGAAACAGACGTTTGATTGTGTCACAATATGACATTACATCATCAAACTATCTATATATATTATCAGCTTCTGGTTTGCCTTGCAGTATCAAGTCTATTAAGCCAATAGCAATATTATTTACTTATTTATTAACTTCTTATTAGTCCAGTCCGTGGCGCAGTGGCAACGGCTTTGACTTGCGTGCCGGACCGCCCGGGCTCGATTTCCGGTACGAGCAGATTTTTTCAGTCGATAAATCCTTCAAAGGCATGGGTGTTTGTGTTGTTGAAAATCCCTTCCCACCTTTCTGATCCCAAAGAGCGACGCATAGTGACAGCGATTAGCTAATCACTAGTCCTGTCCTAGTCCTCGTATCCATTCCATCCCTACTCTCTTCGAAAAAGAGAGGATGAGCAACTGAGTAACAAGCAGTTCTCGTAGAAAAACAAATGTTTAGAAAAAATCCGTGAGGACTCCATATGCTCCAAGTTGGGAGCGGACATGGTTAAAAAAAAACTTCTGAAGTAGGTTTGAACAACGGTAGGTGAATGTAACTGGTCGCCGTGCAGTAATTTTAGGAAGCAATTGTTGGATGGCTTTGGACGGGTTAAAAAAAGAATAGATGTTCGCACTGAATTTCCCTTTTAACAACACTTTATTTTAAAGAATTTGTGTTTTGTCATCATTTTATCTTTCGTAACTCAAGAGTCAAGATGAGACAAAGTAAGTTAGTTCTTATGTGATCAATAATCGTCGGATAAAAGTCGTCTGCTTTTGATAAAAATAAATGATTTGTAGATTTATTTATTCAATTAGCATTAACTTGGTCGAGCATTATAATTAAATAACGTTAGAACGAAAGAGAAGATGTAGATGTAGTGTACCTTTTCTTCACCAGTATATATAGATAAGTAAATGTAAGTTAAAAAATAGTTCTGACGATGCCGTAAGTTGAAATAGCCATCAACCATATTTCTTATAATTTTGGTAGAACTAAAATACATTGCTGTTTTTTTCACCGTGTACTTGGTAGATTGTTTCTAAGCAAATTCATCGATATTTTTTTTATTCAACATTTTCTCTTATAAAAATTTGACGTTAATAGTCACGTTCTGCTTTTATGTCTTTCATGTCTGGGTTTTCGTATTAAATAACTGATGAGTATCGCTGCATTCTTTCAATTTAGCTCAGACCGTGACAAGTAAATGTTCACTTTAACAGTATATCAAGAATTATGATTGGAGAATATAGATTTATAGGTCTGCTTCATTATCATGAGATTAACACGGTACCCTTAAAACCTCCAGCGTACTACTGCAGTTACCATTATTGCCTTGTGGGAGGGAGATTTAATTAAATTCCACGCGCTTTGCCACCACATTGAGCGACCACCGCGTCATCGTTCTTGCTGATAATTTAAATTAATTAAACCATATTAACCGGACATGTCAAGCAGCCGATGGATATTAAATATGGACACAGAATCAGATTACTGACAAAAGGTTCTAGTCTGCTTTATACTAAGGTGTCTTCACAGTTTATATTGAAAAGTCACAATTGATTAAATGAATAAATAGCATTAAAAAAATCAACAATTACAACTTTAATGCTTTTTTTGCAATGTGAAAAATGAAGAAAAAATACAGAAAGAAAGATATTTTTTTAACGTGTTTACTGTCAATACTTGGTGGAATGGCATTATGTATTATTAATAAATAATAAGAAATTTCTTTTGAAATTATTCCACACTAAATATATTACGATCAGGACCAGTTTCGCAAGAATTTGTTTTAAACAAATTTGCCAATGTTTAAATTACAACTAACAATACAATATTCAGAATATTAGCTAAATTATAAACTGTGTTTTTACTTGTTATGAAAATTATGCTCGAAATAGAAACCCGCCAAATTTTTGTTTTTTTTTTTAACTGTGATAAGTATAACGACCAAATTAATGTGAAAATTGATGAATGCCTGCTTAGACTATTCGTTAAAAATAATTTTCATATATCGAGCAAGGTACTATATACGCAGCAGTTTTCACGTGTGCTGGGCTGATTAAGGCACATCAAGTCCATCTTAAGCCGATTACTTTTTTTAAATACTTTACCAATCATGTATAAAATTTGAATGAAATATTATTTTACTAAAACGCATCTAATATTTTTTTTTATAACGGTTTCTCATCTCAATCATGCACAAGATTTTAGTGGATTTTTTTTTTTGCTTATTTTACAAAATTATAGACCTAGATTTGGTCCTGGCGAGCTCTCTGCAGTTGAGAATTCAGTTGATTCAGTTGAAAATGATCACGATGTGGAAAATCAGTTCTGACCATTTTATGAAATTGTATAAGTAATACAAACCAATCATATGTAATGTATAAATGTATTCAATTAAATTTAATTTCACAGTGCTTTCAATTCATACCATAAAAATGTTTCAAGAATTTATTTATAAAAATTTTCTACCAGTTAGAATAAAGTGATTATAAAGGACGTCTTATTGTAATTGAAAAAAAAATATGAAAAACTTTATCCTTAAACTTACACATTATATCATCCGAAAGAAAAAAAAAGCATAGAATTCACGATAAGCTCGCCAGGCATATAATTTTAAAGTATATATGCACAGAGCATAATATAACGCAACCACTTTATTCTGATGTAAAATTCAAACACATGTTTCAGGCTGTCGTTTGAAAGTCGTCCCCTATTTAACGTTCGAATAAAAGGAAGGCCTCGAAAGCTCGTAAAGGCTCAGGAGGTTGTTTTCACCTTTGGAGTATTTTATTTAACGTTAAATTCGCAATGGAAGCTTATAAACACAAATCTCGCCAGAAGCTTTCTATGAAGATAGAAAAGCCTTATTAGGAATTATTAAGCTTTTAAATTTTGTATTCATTTCTATCGTGTATGAATAAGTTATCAAGTCAATATTTGGTAAATATGACGAGATATTTTTTAAATATACAATAGTTTGTATATGAAAATGAGATATTCATTGGTAAAAATGTTTTTATATCATGCTAAGTGATGCGCCAATATACATAATATATAATCTTCTTATAATAAATAAAAATCAATATTTGTTTGTTTGCTTGTTTGCACCCTATGCCCTGCCATACCGTTCATCCGATCGCAATGAAACTTTGACAAACTTTTTGCTTGCCCTTGCGCGGATGTTTATTACAGTAGGTCATTTATATAAAAATAAATGTTTTTTCATATTTTATGCGCTGTCATACCGTTTATTTTGACAACATATTGTTGCACTTGCGAAAAGGTTATATGCATAGTACAATTAAATTTCAGTAGACGGCGCGTGTAGACAATTGGTAATAGACAAACAGCAAATGTCATCGATACCGATCAATGTTAGTGAAATTAAATCTAAATTATTGTGCATCCTAAAGCACTATAAATAAACATAAACACTTTCTTTCTTTGAGTGGCATTGCAACGCTTGCCTAGTAAGATATTAAAAAACATTTATTATACATTTACCATGAATACATCATGGTTGGATGGGAAATGTCACCAAGAGGCATTCACAGTACTAGGAAAATTGCTGTGATATGGGAATTTGTGCCAAAACTGACATACCGAAGCATATACAAGTTTGAGGCAGTATTAAGCTTCATATAACCAAGTTATTTTCCGAGCGGTGACAATGATACCTTTCATTAGTTCACCATTAGAATCGATTTCTTCAACTTCCGAGAAATTTATATAATTGCACACATAAAACAAACTTGTCTATCCAAAACTATAAATTCAGTCACGTAATCTTCGTAACTCTTTGTAAGAGATAATCGAATTATAAATAGTTTTTAATATCTGCTTCTTATATAATAGAGCTCATGGACCCCTAATGGAGTTTTTCTCAACTAATATTTTCTATTTGTTACTTATTTTCTTATCTTTTCTTTTTCGAAAAGAGTTGGGATATACAGAAAAATACCAGGACATTAATAGTGGTGAGCTAGTCACTCAAGCTATGCACCTAAGTCTGGGTTGATGGATGTGAAAGGGAATTTTAAGCAACGTAAATATTTACAGTCAGAAACCAATAATTCGAATGAAATATGAAGCCACCCGGACTGGGTTTTCAACTTGTACGTCTCGCAAACTAAAGCCAGCGACGTTGACAGTCAACCATGTTCAATGTTTAAAACATTCTAATTTTTGGGTGGTAAACTAATAAAAAAACGATAAAATGTGTACAGCAAAATTAGAGAAGCTTCTTCATTCAGCATTGAAGGGATGCTGTATTTTAGTTATATAAGACCGATTGAAACTTAAATTGAGCAGAGATATTGACTTTTTCTTGATGTATTGTCATCGGTAACAGTTTATATTTACAAAGCTCCATTTCATTAACTGCTTTCACCTTTCAAGTCTTCGAATATGCGCTTTGCATTTTTATTTCACATGTTTGAATCCCATTCTTAAAAAGTTATAATTATACCTAACCATGGGCTGATTGTTTCATTGAGAAAAAGTATTTGCAATGTCTTTTATGTGATTCAAATTTGAATCGTTGGAATTTTGTACTTTCCTATGAGTATTGTTGCTAACGAACTAGGTTTTGCTGATCGCCATCTTCAGGAATTTAAAGTGATATATATATATGAAACTACAATAATAATGTCAATATCGCAATCTGGATAAATTAGCGAATGTTTTGATGTTAACGTGGTATATAAAATTGGATATGTAATGGGTAAATTACATGTGCAGGTATATTTAATGCGATATCGTTAAAAATTAGCTACCAGCTCATAAAATGCCCAATAATTGAATAGGTCGGTTTATCCGTCGCATAATTAAAGAATTAGCTTATTTAGCGTTCGCGAAAAAATTCATGAGATTCAAATTTAGAAATGGAAAATTTCATCAAGACTTATTCCACCAATCATCGAAATGGTTCTATTTTACATTAAAAGTTTCAGATAAGCGCTCAAACAAACAGTTTTGATTACGCCAGTCTGTCATGAACATCAACACTAGCTGCTTGTCCGTTCATGCATGACTTAAAATATTTATAAATAATTATAGAAAAAATCTATCGATTTATATATATGCACTTTTTGGAACGATGTATAAAGATACGTTAAAGCATAATATAACATTGTTTTAGTGCAATCTATGCCAATAAAGCCATAACACTGGGGTACTTTTAGACCCCGTCCGTCCCGACCCCGGACTGTCTTTCGAGGGTTAATACCGTAAGGTGAATGGTTCATATGCGTATTTTTATTGCACCCTTATTCGATGTAAGTGAGGTGCGATCTATTAACGATCCTATAGCGCATACACCGAAAGATTAGGAATGGAAATCAATATTTTATTTAAGTAAAATAATTTATGCCACTATTCAGCTTATAAGCTGAACCCAGAATACCATAAACGTCAAACCCACTAGACACTAGACTATAGTGGTGTAAAACAATAGGTACTCCAACGAAATATTTCATCAATTTGCGCGGCTTTACGCGAGAAACATGAGATCGCTTAATTGCCCCCTTCCCCCACCGTAATATGCTGGGATGAGGCTGTATTTCATATTCAACCACCATGTTTATGACGCGGCATAAATGAGAGCTAGAAACCGGAAATAGATTGTTCTTGTAAGCCCTACTTTAGCTCGTCTCAGGGGGACACTTGCGGAGGTTATCGCGTTTAAATCGAGCTTTATTCACTACCTTATATTGTAACCACATAAATACTTTCAGTTGATATCTCCGCGCAAAATGGTAGAAAGCTTTACAGGTATTAAGTGCAGTTAGTATATTAGAATATAGTTTTTAGTAGCTATATAATATGTTGTGATATTTCTCTCAGCCGCGCTGTAAGTATTAAAAATCTTTAAGTTGACTGAAGTTGTCATTGGATTATAAACTTTGCGTTAAAGCGTCATCTATTTGTGCAGTAATTGTCAAGGTGACTATGTGGGGCAAACAATTAGAGGAAAAAATAAAATAAAACTTTAACCTCATTTGAAGTATTTTTTGTGAAATTCCCTTTTTATCAACTTACTTTAATATCAATTGAAGCTTGGATCGAATATTTTGTCATTTTTTTCGTATGATATGTTATTCTCTCGTCTTGAAATGTTTGAAATGATTGAAATTTTGAATTCAAGCAACTAGCTGAATCTATTTATATAAAAATGAATGTTTGTCTGTCTGTATTTCCGCTATGGACTACTAAACCACTCGACCGTTCGATGTGAAACTTTACAAATTTATTGAGTACACTCCCGCAATAGTTTATGGCCTACCAACCCCTCCCCCCAACCACCCCCCAACCTCCAACCCCCAATTTTTTTTTTAAACTTTATGAATTTTTCGAGTTCACTCCTTCGAAGGTTTCTGGCATATCACGCCAAACAACCCCCCCCCCCCAAAAATTGATATCGAATTTTTACAAATTTCTCGAGTACACTTCCGCGAAACTTTCTGGCTTACACTTGCTTGCACTTATTGATTAACTATATCATATATAACGTTTTTTTCATTATGTATAGTGGAATTGTCAAACAAATAAAGAATTGATTGTTTGGCTCAATCACTTGATCACGGATGATTTCAAAACATAGCTCGTAAACTTGTTTGATTGTTTACGAATATGCCGTCAACATTTCCGCTTCCTGCAATTTCTAAATCTGTATCATGAATAAACAGATAATATAACATATTATATTGATCTCGATAGAATTACGTTTTATTATGGGGTGACTAATTTTCAGCCCCTTCTCTGCCGTACCTATCCATTACTTCAGCTTATAAACATCCCTTTAACTAAGGCTTGAGGTTAACCTTTATTTACGTCGGATCTTAGCTAACTTATTGGCATATTGCTTTATGTCGAGTCATAAAAACGTAATGAAAATGGCCTACCTAAGAATCGATTATATGAATTTTGTTTACGTTACCATTATGTACGCCATGTTGCGTAAGTCATATAGGAATATAAGGCATCCAAATTTTAAACTGAATGAGGTTTGAATCATATTGTCCGTTTTTTTTCAAATAGAAAATGACATCGGTTTTTTGAATTGGATATTTATAAACACAGCTTTACATATGGTTTGCAGTACACTTTCATAAATAAAAACGAATTAAAATTAAGCAAAAACTGCACTCCATTTTTAACATCAAATAAATTATAAAGCCAAATTTTTTTTTATGCTAATCTATGTGACTACAGAGTGAAACTTATTAGCAACAATTGACCATTGCTACTCGCAATGTGGAACATATAAGATTTATTTACTAGCGCAATCTATAGAGGACAGCTTGTTAGCTACGTGTTTATCATATATATCGCTATCTGAATTATTCAGAATAGATAATTTATGGAAAAAAAATCTGTGAGCATAAACCTTTAATGACAAAACGAAAAAGAAAGGAAAATATTGAATGTTATACCAGAATATTTCGTCTAGGGGTTTCCAAAATTTTATACTACTACGCCTCCCTACGAAGCCGAAAAAAAATTTCGCAACTCCCCAAATGTCATTTAAAGAGTTTTTTTTATAATCGGCGCTTCCCCTGATTAGAGAGATCCACTGGATAAGTCTATATTTTTTTTTTTCTTCAACAGTATAGTCGGGCTTAGCAAAAAAAATAGTTTGTCCATATTTGGTAAGGACGCGTATACGAAAATGAGTGATCATTCTTTCCGGTATAATAGGGGTGGCCGAAAAACCTTCGTGAACTAGCCACTTAGAATGATTACACGTGAACATCTCGAGTACGCTTCCTCTGGAATAACACAGCACCTCTCGTATAAAAAAGGTTTACAGGGGTGGGGGTTTGAAAAAAAGCTCTGGGTGGGCTCTGCGGTAGGCTTCTCTCCTAATCGTATAAATAACAGAAAGCACCGTCTGCATTTTTGATGGCTCGGCCTGGCGAAAAAAATTCAAAGGTACGCGCGCACAAAGGTAACGTACTTTATTGGGATAAACTCAATTTTGAATAAAAAATGTCAGCACTTCATTTTTGGCTATCAAATTAAACTGCGGACCGCCGAATTTTTATTCAATTGCTCTTAAACTCTTTAACAGTCAAATTTAATATACACGTTAATTTTACTTTTGATAGTAACACCCAAACTGTAAATATTTCAATTTATGAAAATCGTAAATTATAATTCAACACTTGCAACAGTCAGCTTTTCATATTTAGCATGTGAGGCAAAAAAATGGTTATTTTTAGTAACGGAGTTGCAATAAAAAATAGTTTGTTTTTGTATGAGTGTGAAATTGGAGTCTTTAAAAAAACGACTCCGACTCCGACATTGACCAAAAACACGAATCCGAATCCGACTAGAATAAGTTTAATTTTGGCACGTTTTTCTTCTACCTTTCCTATTAATGTGTATCAAATTAAATTTCAACCAACAAATCCGGTCAAAAGCCAAATTTTACATGATATATGTTATTAACATGTTGACTCTGTCTCCGACTCCAGAGCCCTGAACTGAAGACATATTTGTCGGTCCCTGTGGTCTAGTGGCAAGAGCTTTATCCTAGCGATCAGGGGGCCTGGGTTCAATCCCCGGCAAAGTCAGATTTTTTCAATTGAATAAAAAGAGATCTTGGGCTGGGTGTATGTTATTTATCGTTGATTTAGTGCACAACTGATTCATTATTTATCATCGAGTTAATCTCGTATGACTTTCACAATTAAGAATATATGGCGCATTGGCGTGAACTATAATGCCACACATTTTTACTAAAATCAAAATTAAAGAATCTTTCTGCGTTGGGTCATATTTTGAAATTCCCTTTTTTTCTATTTTAATTTTAAAAATCTTCTAACTCTTCGTGGATCATATTTTCTATGCTAAGCATATGCCCATTACGTGGCACTTCCGTGATTCTGACGTTTCTTCATCCTGTCTGTACCAAAAATAAGTAAGCACTGTTGAAGTTCTTCAGAGATAGCTGCAGCAAGAGTTCTGGCCAGTTTCTGCTTTTATTTATTACCACTGATGTAATAGAGTGTTGTCTGGTACGTTCTCCAATCTGTTAGTAAAATAATTAAGCGTAGATAAAAATGTCTTGTTTTTTCGTAATCACTCTTTCTCTATATCTTGTTTTTAGGATAGAAGAACTTATGAACGAGAAAGATTGAAGACATCACATATGATCACGTAGAAACCGATTAAAAAAATATTGTAAGATAGTTTTCATTCAGGATTGAGCCCTTGATTGTGCAACGTGATTCATAAAAACGCCACCAAGTTGGCTACAATTATTGAACCACACTAACATACGTACCACAAGGTATTTTCTAAGATTCCAAATTCAATAGAAAAAAGCTCACAATTATTATTATGTTACTTAGCATACAAAACATTTGAAACACTATGATTTTAAGCGCCTCCACGACAATATTACCCTATTCAAGAGTGTGCTACGTTGTTATTGTTTTGATATGATCTTGATCGGATAAAGCTCTATAAGTACCCGCAGTGTTATTCTATGGAAGCTTTGTCTCCGAGTGGCCTGAAGCTATCTTGAAGCTTTCGTCTTTTCATGCGGATTTACGTGAACACAACGAGCGCAATTTGTTTACGGGAATCTGTTTATAGATCGATGTTTTAGGTGAGAATTATTGTACTGGGAAAATTCACCTGTAAATTTGGAACTTTTGAAATAGTTTTTGAATAGATTGTCTGTGCTGTAGCTGAACAGTCGATGTTTTTTGGCGATCATCTTAATTGACCACAGTTTACAGTGTTTACGATGCCAGATTCATTTGATATACCGGTTTTTAAACATTCACGGATTTCTGCGATTGTTATTCCCACACAGCCATTTTTATTTTAAGATAAATATATAATAAAGGGAACGATGGGATAACTACAAGTCCTGCTCTAGCTCCACATTGATGTCGTAATCATGTCAAAAAAATAATTATGTTGAGAGAATAAATAACAGCCAAATCTCACAAAACGTCGTCTGTTAAGAATCTTACATATTGGGAGTGGACATGGTTGAAGAATTAAATAATATATTGCAAATTATTGGAAAATCATCACGAATAAAGCTTAATATTGAAAATCTTATTCGATGCGTAATCAATATTACAAATGTCTTTTAATTATATCTGTGGAATGCGTAGAGATTCTTAATATTCGCTTAAAGCAAATATTCGAATATTTAAGCACTATGCGATTAAAATATTCGAATTATAATATTTAACTATGGCGAAGAGTTTCAGGTACTAGCACATACTAGCCGTGAGTGATTATCATAGTTTTTGAATTTTAAATTAATGTAGATATAAATTAGATCAAGGTCATACTAAATGACATTATTTTTTTACTATCAATTATTCGAATAGATAAAAAGAAAATCATATTCGAATATCGAATGTTCGATTGTAATACTCAGTCCAGTGAATTTTCTGTTGAACAACCGGAAAAATTGACGTGAAACGTCACAATTGTTTTCAACAAACAGATCATAGAATTGATACCACTTAGAGATACGCTCCGATTCCGTCGTGAAATGGAACAACTTCTCGAACTAAAACAATATCTTTGAACTTCATATCAAACTTTATCTGTCAGTATCAATTTGAAGACGATCTCAGAAAGAAGTTTTGTTCATACATATAAAGAAACGACACATTTTCGCATAATTATTTACACGAAAAATCAATATTTAGTAACTGCAAAAGCAGATATTGATTTCATATGTAAGATTATACTCATTAAAATTGCCTTCTTTTTGTGCTATCAACATTGTTGTTTTAAAAGAAGTCTGATCAAATGATCAAGATTCATTTTTCCTAGGTACCATTTGTCATTGGGCTGTATTGCATTTTGGTTTTATAGGGAGTTTTTGCGGAAACGGTTTCATGGAGAGTTTTTTCGTTGCATTACTAGTCCCTTTTTGTATAATACGTATTCATAACTTTATTTACACATCGATAAATGTCGTCAAAAATAATAAGTGTACCAAGAACTATCGTGAAAAATATGGATTATAGTTATAATATTTATCTATATATTCATTGTTTGAATTGAATTTTACTTCGAAAAATAAGAATGAAATAATCATTGAACCACGGTGTAACGAATGTAGAAAATTATTGAACAAAGTAGTACGATTTACAGATACAAAAACAATAAATGTTTGTGATATTATGAATTCATGTCATATTGTGAGCTCATTAAGATCAGTAACAATGGTTTTAACTACAATTTATTCATATTTTTTTTGTCCCCTAATATACAATTATAAAAGTGAGTTATACTAATTTTACAATATTTATTAATATAATAAGTTTCACTTTTGGCTAAAGATTATTTATATTTTAAATTTAAAAAAATGTAATAAAAACGTACTTATATTTTCAATGCTCTTATCCGATAATATCTACAAGGAAAGTTCGAATAACAATAACGAGAACTGATGAAGACGATCCCGGCATCGTCAGGATCTTTCGGTTTCATCTGACGTGCCTATTTGATTGTATATAGAAAAAAATTCAAGATGCTATATTTTATTTAAAATACGTTGTGTTATTAGAAACTTAGAAGTACTATGCCATATTTAAAACAAGCTCTTCAGTAGATGCAACCCAGATTAAAGATGTTAGTCTCTGTGGCATATCTAGCGGTAAAGACGATCAGATAGGTCTAAGTACAACATACGGCAAGCTTAACATACAATTTATATCTTTCACATTGCAATTTAAAATATCAACGGTGTTTCTTATGTATTTTGTCTTGCAGTGGTAATATAAATTAAATATATTCTTAATATAAATTTAAAAATATTTCGCACCCATGTTTTTGATGAAATATTTAAAAAAAAAATGCTCAAGCAAAGCATACGAAGATTAAGAAGCCAAATAAATTAAAATTCATATTTATGAGTCCACAAGTTCAAAAAAGGCCTCTTTTGACTCTAATCATATATTTATATAAAAAAAACACTTCTAAGGAAACAAATTTTGTTGATTTGATTTTTTCAACAGCCCTTGAGAATAATTGAGTCCAGTCCCCATAAATAAAACTGCGATGTTTTTACAGTCCTAGAGAATGGATTGCTGATCTGATAAAATAAAGGTCTGGATCGACTGTCCTTTGCCTGCCCTGAATACAAACAAGCAGGCTCCAGTCAAGGGTAAGTGTGCCTTATCTGGGCGAGTGAAAGCTTCAAATTGTCTCAGTCGATTTGACTAAGTCAAAATAAATTTTACAGTGCGTAAACACAGATATTTTTTACACAAAGCTACGAGTAAATTGTCTTTTAGATATCAAGAAGTTAACGAGTGTTTTTATTTAAGATACGTCGAAATCTTTGTTACCTTTCAACGCAATGCATGTTTTTGAATATACTTTCGTAATTTAGCTGTGTGGAGTTTATTTGTTCAGTGATGTTTATTTGTTATTCATCAGATGTATGAATTTTAAACACATAAACAGGTATACTAATATTTAGGGACTAACTTAATTTACTTACTAAATATTTGAACAAGGTTTATTTTCTAACGGGTAGAGTACCAGTGCGGAAGCTTCATAAATTATTTGTTCAATCGTTTTATTTTAGATGTATTTTGAAAAAAGTTCACGAACATGATAAGAAAATAACAGCGAAACTTGTGATCGATATCTGTAATACGGAAAGAAAAATAACAATGTATTTTAGTTCTACATAAATTATTTTATATATTTGTTGATAGCTATTTCGGCTTACGCCTTCGTCAGAACTATGCTTAAAACGTGTATTAGAGATAGCTTATATACCTTTGCTAGACAGGGTGCTACCTACATCATCTCCTTCTGTTAAAACCATACCGACGTCACATGAAAGAATTTAAATAAGTTTGATTTATTGGTATAAAGTAATGGTGGGAAACAATAATTTGGGTATTTTTCGGTTATTTTATCGTGTGAAACCACTTAAAATCTGCAATGTCTAAGTGCATCTATTTTAAATAGTTTAAAACAGAAGTAGAACTAAAATACATTGTTATTTTTCTTTCCGTATTATAATGGAGTTCTACCAAGTAAATGCCTACTCAATCAATAGATATCTGTAATGTTTAAAATTATCTTTCACCGTTCAAATCTTTAAAATATGGCTTCTTGAGAGTTAATAGGTAACTGCTAGTTCTTGCTTCAACGCCACTGCAACCCAACGATATCTTGTTTGTGCAGAATTATGACGAAAAGGCATATGAGAATCGTTTTAGACCGAGAACCATTCTTCTTCATAACCCTCCGTCAGTAAAAAGAACAAGTAAGCTGACCTCTTGAACTGGTTTCATTAGGGATTGCTCACAGCGATCGCGCCCTTCTGTAGACAGCGATGGGAAAAGAATGCTACTTGAATATAAAAACTAAATTCAGAGACGAAAGAGACGGAAAGAACTTTTTAGCTTACGCACCAAAGACTTGAAACTCTATCAAATTGGTATGAAAACATTGTTTTAATTTCCACTCTTATCGAAAAAGAGATGCTCAGAAACTGCCTAACAAAAAGTTACAAGTAACAAGAATTTGCGCTGAAATAAATTTCTTTAGGAGTCAATATGCTCAACATTGGTAGCGGACGTGGTTTTTGTATATATTTAACTATGCAAACGGTTCGGAAGACTTCAAATTAGGTTATGATAAATGAGAAGAGGAGAAATCTTTAGCCAACCTTTATTCCTTCCTCAACTCAATCTTTTTGTTTGATTAATTATTTACGTACCCCTGTCATGGTGACAGGAAATAGAATGTTTCTTTTATTCATATGTGGCAAATGGTAATTATAATTATACGGTGAAAAAATAGAAATGTATTTTAGTTTCAATTAATTTTTTACGATGATTCATTTCGCCACAGAATATTGGTTTGGAACTGTCCCACGTTATCATATAACTGCGTTGTCTCGAAATGAATACAAATATTATTAATTAATATTCTTTCGCAACATTTTTATGGTTGCTTTATGGTTTCTGGGTGTAGTAAAAATAATCTCATTTTAAAATTTGTTAGAATAAATTTAATTTAATTCAAAATGCTTTGTTAAAAGCTCATGTCCTGATGCTTTAATTAAGTTTATTAAGACAAAAAGGCTTTAGCACAAATCATGCTGTATATGAATATATTAATGTTGAACTGTCACGAGAGCTTTTTTTTTACATAACCAAGAAAAGCTTATAACAAGCATGGTGGTGGATGAATTTGGTTTGCATAGTAAAATTCAGAAGTTAAAAAAATTGATAAAAGATTTAAAATAATAGTACTTATAAAAATATGACAACGATGTCAAAATTATAATTTTTTAACATAGCACCTTGCATAAAATATAAGGCTTATCAATATTTTTATCGATAAAGTTTACTCAGTTCAAGTTCATTCGTGCACTTGAGATGTCTGAAGATGCCAAAAGTCAAAACCCGGGTCATTAGCGACATTAAAATTTTATATTGAAATTCCATCAAGAAAACTGAAGCTATTCATTTGAAACTCTAAATTACATATATCAATAAAATATTTAACAGGTTTTTCAAACAATGTTTAGTTGCTTATTGTCGATTCTTGATGGTAAGGCTGAATAAAAAAAAATGTTCTAATTCTACATACATTTGTTAAAGATCAGAACCGGTTTCGCTCATTTAAAGCATTCTCAACTGAAAACATAAATGGGTTTTTCTTATCAAATTGAGAACGATCAAACAAGTGTAAAAAGCAGTTGGCATAAGAAAAATTATATTTTATATAAACGGAATCAAATTGTCAGTCACTATAAAAAGACACTGAACATTTGTCGGGAATTTTAAATAAGTCCGATATTAAAAGTGACTGGGGAAAATTTGAAATCAAACTTGGTTTTCATTATTATGTAAGCCGTCAATCTTAATTATAGGTTTAAGTGGTGTTTATATTAGTCTGAGATGTTTCATTGACTGAGCTAAATCGCTGGCGACAGTTATGATGTTTTGATATAATCATACAATAATTGAATCGAAGTGCGAACGATCCTATCAGGATTTCATAACCTGTCTTGCGTAATGTTTCATTAATTCTCACAAGAAGCGTCATTCAACGCCAGGCCTAATCAATTTCCCTTTCAGACTATTCGCCGAATCGATAGCATCGATAGCTAAAGCTTGTAGCCCACTCAATATTATTTGGTTTATAGGCTTTAATTAATTTTACTTAAGCCGAATCAAAAAGTAATTGAAAATATTTTTTGTTAAAATATGCCCTGCCATACCGTTCACCCGATCGTAATGAAACTTTTTGCTTGCACTTGCGCGGAGGTTTTTGGCATAATAAAATTATCTTACAGTGGGTTTTTTTTTTATTTAAAAATTATGCGCTGCCTTATTTTTGCACTTACGCAAAGGTTATAAACAAAGTTAACTTTCAGTAAGTGGCATTTAAGCGGTGTTTCGTACCATAGACAATCGGCAAATTTAATGCCATCGATACCGATCAATGTTAGTGAAATTAAATCGAAATAATTTATATTGTGCATCCGTAAGCACTTCAATAAGCACAAACACTTTCTTCCTTTGAATGGCATTGTAACGCTTGCCGGATACCGGTAAGTAAAGCATAAAAATTGTTTATTTCCGTTTCCACTGACTAAAAATCTGTTTGCGTTTATTTCAGTCTTCAGATGCTTCTTAAGCATCACTTTTATACCGCACTTAGTTCAATGTTCATATATATTTATCAAAAACACCTATGTCCATGCTTAAATTTGATATTGCATGTGTAAACGCTGTAAATGGCTGATTGCGAGTCGATCGCCAAGCCACACTTTTCATGACTGTGTAGTGCAAGAATAAGTAAAATACTGAAACTACGGTCGGTGCAGTAGAAGTGTACTAAATCCATATCAGTAATTTGATAAATATTATATATCTGTATGTCGCCAGGACTTTCCTTGTTTTATATTTGTCTAGGAGAGATTTACGACCTTAATATTCGTACAACAATGTGTACCATGCTTGCGTTAGGTTTGAATGCAGTCACTGGTAACATCCAGTGTTTTGAAAGAGAATGAATCTATTTTTTATTTATTCAAGTATAGTTTTTTAATTAATAATTTGGTATATTAAAGTTAGCTTTGCCTAATAAAGCATATTATGCTAAAGAAAGCAAGAAAAGTAATAAAGGTGAAAAATTTGGTCTCTCTTCTCGGATAAATCTTATATATAAAACCGAAACGGCGTATGTATGTAGTTGGGTCTGTAATTCCCTTTTGCATTGTTGGTGATTAAGTTGCCATAAAAACGAATATGAAAGAAAATATGTTTGAATTTTTATCGGCGAAGACATTTAGTCAAAATGTAATAAATTAGTCTTCTACTGCACTTTTCCCGGCTTTTATTATTAATAATAATGTTTATTATTTACGTGAAGGTATTATTTGACATTTCTTTGACAGCAAATTAGATGTTTTCCTTGAATTTGGGCATTTTAATGGGCGAGAATGGGGCTGTCAATATATGAAAGGGGCTGTGAAATGTCAATGCCAGTCTGAAATGTTCATTTTAAGTCCATTTTAATTGACCTAGACTTTTGAATTTTGAAAAAAGTTGTTTCAACTTGGCCCGTCTGAATTTACGCGCCGAGGTGAACATAACCCTAAACTGGTCCGAGCGAAGGCGGGTAGTAATACTAGTATATATATAAAAGAGGAATTTACCGCTTAATTGGTATTTTATATTGACGATAATGATGGCTTAATTACTATATGTAAATTAAATACCTTTAAATTAGTGAGATATTTTTATCAAGAGGATTGTGTTTTTATCAGCTGTTTTTCTTTTTACATCTCCTGTAGTTATAAATATCAGTCTAAATTCAAAGTGACATGAAGCCGATACGCGTCATATGAAATCAACGAGAATTGCTTTCTGTAAGAGTAAAAGCTAGATTTGTTTTGTCAAAATAGTTTTAAGATATAACCATTGTTTTTCTTTAATAGTCTATTTATATGATTGTTGGAATGAAATAAAAGCATTAAACGGTACGATAATGATTATAACTCAATCGACTGTAGATTATATCACTGTATAATAGCTTCCATTTAATGATATGAACATTCGACGCAAAAATTAGCAGGAAACATTGAATTGACTTATTTGATTTTTAAAAATGGTGTCATAAGATGAGGGCGAAATACATGTCAAATACTTTCTCGTTCCAACTACGTCATAATACGTCTTAACATTCCTTCTCAAAAAAAGTTTTTACAAATAAGTAAACAAAATATTATCAAAAACCACGTTACATAGCTATACTTAGTATTATAATTATTGTCAACGTATTTTCAGGTATGGATACTGATGTAATTTTTGTAAATCAGTAGTTTTAGTTATGGTTCAGCTCATCTACAGATTCTGGTCACGTAAATCGATCTTTTAGAATCTCTATAAATATTACAGAGCTATATGAGTATTGACTTAGTAATGTGGATACAAAAGTCTTAATCAAACGAGTGAATTTATATTCATAGACTGAGATAAAATCATTTTACTCTCACAAATTGCAATAAAAATACTAAGCCTTGTCTCGTCATTTGAAAAAAAAATGAAAAATTCTTAAGCTAATCAATATTTTGGTTTAAAAAAATAATTAGGAAGTATCAGGCATTGAAGTTTTTATTTAATTATAATTAGCCAATGACTGCTTGTGACAAGGGTACTCAATCAAAGTAATTAAAAATTAACAAGCTCTTTAATTGATTCATAAAATGTTTTCTCGTGAGGCGAAGGCTTTTCTGCTTTGCCGTAGACTTTTCTACAAGCCTACGGAAACGTCAAGAATCACTTATTTTATCTTTAACCGGAAGCTTTCACTACCTTCGGAAAAGCTTTCGTAAGAAATTCCCGAGACTTAACATGAGCTTATTTTCCTTTCTTATCGTATTTTGCTGACCAAGAAGAGGCTTTTTAAGCGATTTATGTTATTCTTTATATGTTTGGATTGACAGTGAGTTTTATTGCGTGCTTACGTTCATTAAATGATCGCCAATTGTGTCCCATGAACTTTCATGAGTTAGCTCTACGTATAAAAATAGTAGTAATTGAAAACCTCCTAGCCGTAATGCATACCTTTGAAACAGTTAACTGTTAATATAATTTGGTAACACAATTCACCATTAACGCAATGACACATTCGAAAATAGTGCAATTATTAACTATTGATATATTTTTCGTTTATTAATAGCTAATATCGATTAGGAATTTTTTACTTGTTATTAATTAAAATGTATCTCCAGCTATTCATTTTCAATCAAAAATTCATTTATTTTTATTTTTAACTGTCCCGCAAAACGATACAACGCGATTCACTAGTGTTAGCTGATGTTTTAAATAACTTAAGAAAATAAACTTCAAAAAATTGATTGATTTAATTGACATTTACATAGTAGAGCTCCGTTATAATACATGAATTCACTATAAAACAATTGTTTCAACGAGTGGGAAATATTATTAGCTTCATCAGAACTTGTCAATCGAATGATTTCCTGCACTGAAGTACAACTCCTGTCGATTCATGTTGATCTACATATAGTCTGTAATATCCCGTTAAGCAAAGGTTTTTTGCCTTACTTAACATTGGATCGGTTTTCATCGTACTAATTATCAAGGATAATTGTAATTATGATGGTATAAAAAAAATTCTTGATTATCAATTACAAACTTTTAACAAGGAGAAGATTATTAAGCTGATATATTTTTTATAAGCCTCTCTATCTTCCAACTGATAAAGTTCTTTAAGTACCGCTTAATTTTGTTTGAAGTTTATATTAAAAATCTATAAACTAAATTTCATTCGTTTTCAATACACGTCTACAAAACTTACATGCGAGCGGTATTTACATAACAGAGATAAACCAAATTGGTTTTTTTTATATTGATTTGATGGAGCATTAATTCATAGGGCGCGCTTATGTCAAAGATCTTCATGTCTTTTTCATTTCCGAGTTCAATGCGAAATTTACATTCCCGTATCATCGTTACCGACAGAAGAACTACAGTAGAACCTTGATTATCCGGATAGGTCAAAATAAACAAAAATATTATAAATTTGCTAATATGCACGTGGCGAATTGCTGTTTACGTACGTACGTGATGGAATGTAGTCTTAGTATTTTCGCCGTTGCATTTGTTCTACAAATAAGCAATATTTTTCAATACAAGATTAAATAGAGATCCCACCTTCAAAGCAAGCTCAGGCTGGCTTGAAAAATTCAAAGGACGACATGATATCAGGGAACTTGAGGTTCATGGGGAAAGGCTTTCTGCTGACATACCTTCAGCAAACGCTTTCATTTACAGGATTCGGCGAAGAATTTATTTACAATGCTGACGAGACAGGTTTAAATTGGAAGAAACTACCCAACAAATCTTTGGCTTCAAGACGTGAAAATACTGAAGCAGGGTATAAAACTAGAAAAGAAAGGGTCACCATAATGGTGTGTGCCAATGCAGCTGGCAGACATAGACTTCCACTGTTTGTCATTGGGAAATCAAAGATGCTTCAAAAATATCAAAATGATTTATACTGAATCTACTTGTTTTTTCAAGTAAATTGTGATTTTTTCGATTATCCGGATATTTCCTTATCCGGACTACCTTCATCCCCAATCAGTCCGGATAATCGAGGTTCTACTGTATGATGAAAATATTATGGTGAAGCCAGTTCGAAATGTCCACATTTGCATTTGCATCTGTATGCGTATGCTTATTACTTTCTATATTTTTAATAATATATATTTGATCACCATTTCAGCAAACGCCATCGTCAGAACTTTGAGAGCCTATGCCAAAATAGCTATCAAATATTTTTCACCGTCTTATAATGGGCTCAACTAAGTTTATCAATAGAATGAGACAGTTTGTAATTTCTTTATCCATAACGTTTTCCTTTTACAAAATTTTCTTAAACTTACTTATATTTATTTCTGATCGAATTTTGGCTGTCGTTGATTAACTATATATTCCGAAAAATCAGTATTGATAAGAGGTAGAAAGAATGTCAATACATTCAAATTAATTGTTTTATTGTAGAGCTATGTGCTCGATATTTTTCGGCTTAAAATTTCAAATAGCTTATAGCACGAACGGCTTTGGTTTGTCACCACTGTCATAGGTTATATCAACCTGCGCACAATAAATCCATTATTGAAGTTGACGAGATGGGATTTCGAGAATCAATTGTGAACTTTTCTGTCGCATTAAGTACTCAATCACGACATCTCAAATATATCTTGAAGTGCGAAAGAATACTCTTCTTTTTGCACGGTGGAAGAAACGGAGATTTTTTATCGAAGATTTATTTTTGACGACTCACGAAACTTGTAAGTATTTCTATATCTAATGTAAAAACCATTTATTTATATATCAATTTACCAATTTGTACAAGATACGGTTTGCTTAAAGAAACACTGAGTGTGTAGTTGTATGTGGCTCATGTAAAGTAAAAAATATTCTTTTTTCTTTTATGTTTGTCTTTCCTACTGTGGACATGTTAAGCCATATTTATAAATACGATCCCAAACTTATTAAAGTGAGTATGAAATAACGTGACGAATACTGTGAAAAAATAACAATGTATCTTAGTTCTACAAAAATAATAGGTAGATATTTCGATCCACGGTCTCAGTCAGAACTTCTACAGTGAAACTCATGCAAAGTTGCCTAGTAAAATTGATTGCTTAGATTTTTAGATTGTGACCATGACATCTCGTTAACAATCGGATGAGTGCGAATAATAATATTACTCAATTTATTCATTGAATAATTTTCATTTGACTGGCGGAACTCCATTTTATAATAGCAAGGTAATTATCACCAAATATTTCATTAAAAAAAATCGATATATCATTTATATATTTTTTCCAGAATCATATACACACAAAATTATTAATAAGCTTCTCCAAAAGTATATATCTAATAACAATTAACAGGTGTAGACTAATATAACTTCAAGTTGGTATATATTTATACTGATTGAGGAATATTTTATACAAATAAAACACATTTTATTGTACTACTTCCAAATATGTTGCTAGCGATTTTAATTGCCATAACTATCACTTGATAATCCTTCCGATGAGGTAATCCAGTTTTGATCTTATTTTTAAGTAGTACCTCCGGTAAATTATTGATATATGGTCACGGGACAGAATTTTTGTAAAGATTTATGAAAAATAAGCACATTAAATGAAATGAATGTAAGGCTTACGATTTTTTTTGAAATGTTTCGTCTTTAATTTTTAAATTTATTATAATAGAAGATCCTAAAGAATACTTCGCAATATGTATGAAATTGAGTTGTTTTAATTGACAGGAGCAAAAATGCAACCACAAACTACACAAATTATAATATTATACAGAGACATAAGTTTATTATTTGTTTAAAATAAAAAAATAATTTGATTATAGGCTAATATTAAAAAACAAATTCTTCGTTCAGAACTCATACAAAAATCAGTTATATTCTTCAGATTTAATCATTTTTATTCCACATTTTATAATAATCCACAAGAACTCAAAGAGTAAAGACAAAAGAGTTAAAATTATAAGCCAATATGAAAAAAAATTTTGAGCTTAGCTCGAGAGGATTAGGATTCTGTCCCGTGACCATATATCCATAATTTACCGTATATCCTATAAAATATGTTTTAGTATTTTAAAATATTTCTACAAATTTCATTTTTATTTTTATTATCTATTTTAATGATCATAATTGATGTTTTGTTTGTTGATTCATTTTTTCTACATTATTATGTGATACATAAAAATAGCAATGTATTTAATTTTGTTGGAATACTACTTATGTATATGTTGGCAGGTTGTGTGGTTTTAAAAATTAACAAAAACGGCTTAAGGGTCAGCAAAAGTAATACCTGCCGAGACCAGATGTCAAAGATGACATTAAGACTTCCTTGTAAGTAGATTAAGTACAAACTTACTCTAATCCCGAAATGTATGTAACAACATCAAAGAAGAAGTAAAAAGTGATGTTACATAGCTAAGCCAATGGATGGCAAAGAGTCTTAGCACTCGTATTTTCCAGAACCTTTTTAGATTTTTTTCTTGAGAAAATTTTGTGATTTTTCCAGGAAAAAAAGAAAACTCACGAGAAACCGTGACGAATGTGTACGGTCAGAGTTCACGGTGGTGCTTTCAATATACAGATATCTTATTTATGTGAAATAACATACAGCAAAAAACTGAACGTGCTTAAGTTATAAAAATAAAACAATCGAATGAATCGACTTTGGAAAAGTAAAAGAGAATATTTCACACATTCAAAATTTTACACGAACGATGAAAAAATGTTTTTCCAGCTTTTATTCTTTTATATAGCCTGGTCCGTGATACAGTGGTTCACGTTATTGGCATCGGTGACGGACCGCCCGGGCTTGAGTGCCGGCATGAGCAGTTTTTTTCAGTCGATAAATTGATTCTATTCGGTGTTTGTGTTGTTAAAAATGCCTTACCACCTTTTCTATCCCAAAAAAACGGCGCTTCACGAAAGCGATTAGCTAACCGCTAGTCCTGTCAATCCCCACTCTTCAAAGAAGAGAGGTTGAGTAAATGAGTATCAAGCATTTCTTTTAGAAAAAAACACGTTGAGATAAACTCCGTCAGGAGTCCATATGCTCCATGGTGGGAGTGGACATGGTAAAACAAATGTTTTATCACCAGGTTCGTGGTCGATAGTTAGAATCGCTGGTTTCAGTTGTGGAGCTTTCAGGATCGAATCCCAGTTCAGGTAGTTTCATTTTTCAATCAAATTATTTATGTTCGAAGAAATCGAGAAGCAGAGAAAACGATAGGCTAACCAGTAATCATATCTTTTTTATCTCTTATCTCTTTCAAAAATAAAGGTTTCAAAGCTGAGTAACAAACAAGAAAGCTTCTGTTGAGATTAGTCCCACTCGGAGTTCATATGCATTGGGAGCGATATGTTCCAAATCTACTTCAGGAAACTTCCATTGCAGACTATTCAAGTAACTTTAGCTTAGTAACGTACGGTCACCTCGTGGTGCCACGTGGATTTTCCGTCTGTCATCTGCAAGCATTATTTTACTACATCGAGTGTAACGGACTTATTACCGGATGGTTGGTTCTTCAGGATGCCGGAACTCCATCGATTGAAAGAAAACACTAGCCGTGAGGTTCTCCATTCGATGCATCGGGAAAAATGAAATGAAATCACACCGATCAGTTTCGTCCTTTGTGAAGCCTTAGAATTTCAAACCATTTAACCCCCAATATTCGATGTAAAGAACTACTTTTAATAACACTTATTTATTCTTAAATAAAAATAGTAAAACATACTGAGTACTTTTCCCACATCAAATTTATTAGATCAGGACCGGTTACGCTCATGGCGAGCATTGCACTTCTTTATTCTTCAAGCTGCACACAAATAAATTTTATTTAAAGTGAAATTTATAAATTATATCTCACGTATCCCGTGATCCCCTTCTATGATATCCCCCCGATTAACGCAGTTGATACGTTTATCACAAGCGTTAATAAGAACCGCGTAAGGCAAATAACTGATGTAAAATCATAAGGTAGGTTCTAATCCATAAAGACCGCGAAAATAAAGACATTGCTGGATATAAAATTAACAAAAGTGTTCCGAAAATATATGTTTTTGAAATTGTTGTAGGTATGCAATACATCAATGAGTATTTTTTTAAAACCATAAAACTAAATAACTCTTAAAACTTTTGAGACAGCTAGAATTTATTCATCCTCATTTTCAATGCCAACTTTTCACATACTAACCATTTTCTTCATAGCTAGCCTAAAATCGCTTTCATCATCATTAGAAAAAATGTTCAGTTCGATTAAAATTAAGCGGAAATATCCGAGCTATCTTCAGTAGATCTTTTTATGCACAAAACCGTGTTCATTGATTTTTAATTCTTCTCTATACAACATTTATCAGATCTCTTTGGAATTTGAGACACGTTCTATTTTTGGATCAATTTTTTATGAAATCTTGTCATGATCGCTGTTAATTAAACAATTTCATAAAAAAACATTTATAATCAACGCGTTAGAAAAGTACCGCGTAAATCTAGGGACGTGTGAATTCATAATATTTTTTGGAAAAAAAGTATGAGCTATCTCCTTTTACCTTTCCATTGTTGATATCATTGAGATTTCAACTGGGTGTGCTATATAAAATATTGTGTATTGAATAAGATTTATTGTTATAGTCGACGATGGTAGGTGCTACGGAGTGTCTTCAACGTAAAGGTTTTATGGTTTCACTGAGTGGTGTGTCAAAATCTTTTAATGTTAAAGTTCAAGTTGAGCTAAAGTGTTTTCTTTTTCTCCGAATCAAAGTGTATTTCAAAAACAAGGTTATCCTTTTATTATGGAGAAAACTTTTTACAAGGCAACAAAGAATCTTTTTTCAGAAGTTCTTTTTGTAAAATAAATAAAACTATATCCATAGGCTATCACGACATTGCCATATTTACACATATCGTCGCACACTTTATAATCAATGCATATAAAAGTCAATAGGGTCAATGAAATAAAAAGATCAAATTTGAATCGTTTGAATTTTGTACTTTTCAATGAGTTTTATCGCTAACAACCCGGGTTTCTTCTTCCGCATCTTCAGGCATTTAAAGGGCACGAATGTATTTGAAATGACGCGCAGTAAACAGTTTGTATCGTTTATATACAAAAATAAAAGTAGATCACCAAATTTAGTTGTTATTTACGTCATCTATATGAATTAGTGATTCTTTTTCTATCAAATGATTCTAATAATGTAAATTATATTTATCGGGAATTTCGAATGCCAACGCAAAATTAACTGTTTCCTACGCGTCAGTACAAGAACATTCGTACACTTAAAATGCCTTAAGATGCCGAAAGGCGATACCTGGGCCGGCAAAACTCAAGGAAAAGTACAAAATTCCAAAGATTCAACTTTGATATTGAAATTTCATCAAGCACCCTGAGTCAAAATTCTTAATTATAAGAAATAAAAAGAATTCGGTCTGTACTCGAGGTAATTATTTCTTCAAGTAGAAACTCAATTCAATCTTTTGTATGTACATTTATAATTTCAATTAGGTATGATGAAGCATAATGTCATTGTCAGGCGCTAAAGTGATGTGACTATGTGAATATGACACCATTAGAGACTCCAATTACTCGACATCTCAACTACTCGAGTATCGAGTAGTAAAATTTAAAACTACTCGAGTATTCTCGAGTAGTTTCAGATGTACCAATTTTTTTTATTGAAGAGCATTGAATAATATATGTTTTTTTACGAACATTGATTGTTCCTCAGTTTCAACCTCTCTTTAACGAAGAGAGGAGGAATGGAAAGGATACGAAGACTAGAACACGAGTAGTGGTTAGCTAATCGCTGTCACTAGGTGGGAAGAGATTTTAAGCAACACAAACACCCATACCAGGAGTATTCTCGTATAGCATTTATAGTCAACGGCAAAACCTGACAGTAAAATTCACGCGCAAAACTCTTTATTTTATTTCAGATAAGTAAATAATATATGGAAAGAAATTTTCATTTATAAATTACGAGTATTACTCGAGTATCAAGTACTCGATACTCGAATTGGAGTCTCTAGACACCATCATGTTTCGCAGGTATGTTTACCTGGAATAAGCATATTTCGCTTCGTTTGTTGGTGACAAAAGTGTTGATTGATCAAGCAAAAACTCGCGTACTAAAATAGGTACTATGAAATCATTTCTACGGAAACAAAATATTAATAGTTGTAATACAGCTGACGAGCCAGTCAGCCACTTTTTACAGTAAATTTAAGTAAAATAAAATTGAAATTTATTAACCTAATTGTTTGCCAATTTTAAACGAACAACTGCGTCTTCCAAACTCACCATTGACCCTTTTAAATAAATATCATTAATTAAACACCCAAACACTTAAAATCAATCAATTCAATAATAATAGGTCGGATAAAACCCTTGAGTGATTTATCGATATTAACGATACTACATTCAAAAGTGCCCATAATTATAAAAAAAACCCATTTAATTCATTAAAACTCATTTACACATTTGATATGTGCACTAATTGATGTAGATTAAGTCAATAACAATAAAACTTAGTAATCTACCTATATTATTGTATGTAAATGATACAAACTATCAGTTCAAGTACATTCGAAATGAACACTTGAAATGCCTGAAGACGCCAAAAAGCGAAACCCGGCGAAGCTTATGGAAACGTACAAAATTCAAACGATTTTATTTTAATATGCCCTTGTCATGTTTTAAAAATATAATCTTATATATATAACCGAAACGGCGTATGTATGTATTTATGTCTGTGGGTCTGTAATTCTTTGGGAATGATATAACATTAAATAATTATTGGTCGCTTAATCCGAGCGAAGCCGGGTAGCAATACTAGAAATACCGAAACGGCGTATGTATGTATGTATGTCTGTGGTTCTGTAATTCTTTGGGAATGATATAACATTAAATAATTATTGGTCGCTTAGTCCGAGCGAAGCCGGGTAGCAATACTAGAAATTTCATAAATATCAATTGAAATAAAGAGGTTCAAGAGTAAATAATTTACTCTCGCGTAGCATCAAATGTAAAGTTAACATAAAAATCTTCTATGTTATCAAATAATTGATGCTATAGATATAATATAACCACATGAAAAATACGTAAATGATACCCTAATACTCATACCATCCAAATGCCTTTCCTGAAATTTTATACCCTGTGCTAATTCAGTTAGTTCCACTAACCGCCGCTAGTGGCGCTGCCCGAACGCAGTTTTCGGGAAGAAATTGAGTGGGTGGGTAAGAGATAAGGGTTGGGTTAGTGTGTTTTCGTCAGAAGACAATGTTTTGGAACGCGTTGCACTTGACAGGGCGTTCGAAAACTTCGTGATTAAATGACATGTTTTTT
The DNA here is from genome assembly GCA_028554975.1 of Himalopsyche kuldschensis. Lineage (NCBI taxonomy): Eukaryota > Metazoa > Arthropoda > Insecta > Trichoptera > Rhyacophilidae > Himalopsyche > Himalopsyche kuldschensis. The sequence continues at coordinate 2,582,158 of JAHFWI010000059.1, read as the reverse complement.
TATATCAAATTAATTAAAAAAACTGATTTATTCTTTGTCGTTTTTTAAGACGAAAATTAATTTTATTTTGGAGCAATAAAGATTAAAGAATTAAAAAATTGCTAAGCTTGAAAGAACTTCTCTTTAAAGTAGTGTAAATATAACTAGTATTGCTCCCAAATCAAGAATATGGACTCCGTGCAGAGCAAAGGTTCTCACGGAAAATTCCACCGTGGCCGCATCGTAAACATAAGCTGTCCTTAGGAAATGCCTGGTGGCCGCACCAATTTTTTGTTGTTTTGAGTCTGTTGTTCTTGAGGTATTTCATATGTACCTAAAGGTGTTTATCAATAAACTATTGGTATTAATTGCATTCGAACTATTTAATTTTCTAAGTCTTTTTTGCCAAATTAACCTGTGTTCAATATCTTCTACGAAGTTGTTGGTGGCCGCAGTCAAGGGCTCTGGTGGCCGGACATAAAAACCACTGGTGTAGAGTGTAAAGCTCTTTGTTATTCAACCACTCAACTTTCCCATTTTACATTGGCTTAAGATACGGAAAGGGAAAGAAGTAACTATAGATGCACCATCATTACTTGAACGCCGCCGAATTCAGTAATTAAATTGTCCAAATTGAGTAGATATCTTCAAAAGCCATTTTAGTTGTTTTGGTTTGATATAAATATATGGACATGAAGACATTTTTACATTTATATCTTGCATATTTTCACATTACTCACGCGATGGTGACGCCTTCACTGACGGTAAACAAATTGTGCATCTATAGTTTATCACCTTTGAGAGAAAATCAATGAATTGACCCAAAAATCATTGCTAGGCAACGTTCGAACCTGTGGGCACTGTCTGTTTTTTTAAAATTGAAAATTTTTCGGCTTATTTTCAATTCAGTGAAATATGGATTTAAAATACGTGGTGAATATTTTATAATGTGAAGTCGAAATTAAGACAATTTTAAAAGAGTGAATGAAGTATTTTCTGGTTCTGAATTTTGATCTCTTCCCGCTTCTGCTTGGAAAACAGACTAGATTATCTTTTTGTCAATACGATATTTTCTCAGTATTACAATACAAAAAAAGAAGTATATTTTGTAAAAGAAAAAATGCCTTTCTTTTGAAAAATCTCTCTTTGTGGATAGATCACAATCTTTGCGTTGCAAGTTGCAATCTCTTTTCGTTTGTTCTATAATATTTTATACAAAAATATTTGTTTAATTTAAAATTTATCAGTTGAAAATTCTGAAAATTAGATTGAACTTTAATTATGTCTTTGCATTAAGGATTCACACAAAATAATATAACATTTATAGCTTCTAATGGTAACTTTTAAGGTGTTAACTGTAATTACTCTAAATAAATATTTGAACCATCATTCAAAAAAAAAAGAGTCAATTAAAAGAAAAATGCCTAGTCACGCCCACACTGTTTCCGAATCTAAAAAACTAGCTTACATTGTTTTGTTTTTCGAGTAAAACGTTAATAACTTTTGAGGTGTTAATCGTCAATTCCTCATGGGATGCTTTGTATGTTATTTATAATATTTTACTCACACTGTACTTATAACAAAACTTCTATAAAGTTTCTTGAGCGCTATATATTGTAATGCCATGTGATAAATATAAGTACATACGTCGAACTTTCAAATTAAACATGTAGACTTACATATATATGTCGCTAACAAAGATACAACTTCACGTTTTGTTGATAATGTCTGCTAAATACTGTTGTTTGACAAGAATTAAACGGGCATAGACGATCTACAAATATGTCTGAAAGCCTTCTGCGTATACACGGTGTTCCAAAAAGAACTAATCGATTTTGATGGAAAATAAATATTTGGTTGTATTTTCACCAGTAGACAAAAGTGTGCTTTCAATTGTAATTTTACTGTCGTGGCGTATTTGAAGTAATTCAAGAACATGCAACTTTTATCTGATCAACTAATAGATACATAATCACGAGTCAACTCAATCATTCTCTCCGTTCGTTCTTACATGTTGAAAATTATACTTACCGGTCATTCTTACATGACGAAAGTTATACTTTCAGTTCATTCATAAATGATTTAGCGTACAGAACGTCCCTAGCAGCATGACAAGCTATTGAAGGTGGTCTGCTTCCACCAAAAGGCGCTGAATATATCTTTTCATCCAAGATATAAGATGACCTAGAGACTCAGAGAAAGAGTCTAGCGCAGTGGTTCTCACGTAAAATTTTACTGCGGCCGCATTACATCATTTAACATACATATTTACAATACATAAGTATAGTCCGACGACGAAGAAAATAAAAGGTTGTGCAAGCAACCTTCTGCAATAAGTGCCAAAGTCGAAACTCAATCAAGGCATGGCAAAGTAAAAGAAAACTCTTCAAGTTTATTATCACGTTAGAAACAATTCCTGACAAAGATTAAACATTTTCTTTACTTAATTACAACTATTAATATTCGCACTGTGCTTAACTGCTTACTCAATTTCAAAGTATCTAGCTTACACAATCTTTACTAACAACTAGTTTGAAACGATGAAAAAATAGTTAGTCAGTAGTATTTTAGTTCTGCAAAAATTATTAGGTCGATAACTTTTTCGGCCTACGCCCGTGTTTTTTCATCGTGTTTTAATAGACTTCTACCAAGTATATGCCAATTTAATCAAGAAAATAGTTTAAATAAAACTGCATCAACAAGTTTTTGTTCAAGTTATGAGTAAATTCAGTAACATTGATGTCCAAACTCAACTGTTGAAAGAGAATATTTGGCTTGATTAATGTTGCACAAACTGCGGCCTTCAATGAAATTTCATGCAGCCCGTAATGACAAATATCATTCAACTTTTTTCATTAGAACCTTTTATGGACGATGGAAGAACAATATAAAACAATAATTCTATTTGACATAAAAAATATCGATTATTTTACCAAAGCGGCCCTCGAATTATATGAGAATTGATTACCTGGCCCTTCTCTCAAAAAGGTTGTGCATCACTTGATTAGCTCATTTGGAATGTTTGAAAAAGGAACGTTCTAAATTGTGCAGTTATTATTGGAACACCCATTGTATATAATTTTATATGAAAATGACATGTACCTATACTAATTTCGTATACATTTCGTATAATGTCTCGTATCTTGAATAAGGGATCTCATACGCAAGATCGACGTGATGGTTACCTAATAATAATATTATATCATCATAATATACCAATTTGCAACGGACGTGCGGTTTGCAATTTAGGTATCCTTATTAAACAAGGCTAAGTTGGAATACATCAACACTCACGCAGTGTTTTGGGGGTGAGTTAATAACTTGGTACTAAAGACTTAAGCAAATATATTGAACGGTGTATTTAGAGGACAATGATGATGATAATCGATCCACTTCTGATGAAAAATTAATAGATCAAAATAATTACTGTAAAAATGAATTGTTTAAGTTTTTATTCCATGGTTTTATTTTAAAATCAAGACCAGTTTTATCAATATCTATCGCATGCTTAAATTTTCAACTTGTATATATGGGAAGTTTTTGGAATTGACCTGATAACTGATTTTTCAAAAAAATGTAGCGGATAGATTCTTCAAGATATAATTTTTCTATTGATATTTGAACTCTTGAAAGCCGTTTTGTTTTGATGATTAGTGGAATAGTCGAAATTCTGATAAAAATGATTGCAATGGTAATTTTTTTTTTTGAATATTCCTTCTCGTCGTCAGGAGTATGCCTTCACGAAACAGTCCATCCTGGGATTCGAGTCTGCAAACACCACAACTGAAGGCAATGACGTTGAACAAACGATGACGGAACAGGCTATAAAAAAGTTCACTTATAAATAATGCCAGAATGAAGTTAATATGTTCTATTTCACATAATTTTTTACATTTTCTGTAGTTCCTCAAGCTGTATCATCTTAAAAATAATCCCTGTTCCTCCCACCACTTCACAATATAGTTTTACAGTCTGTTTGTTATACTGTAAAGAAGTTTCCATAACATAAAGATTTCAAATAAGTGTCTCAGGACTTGGTTGAAAAATAAAATTTATGTGCTTCTGAAGATTTTATCAGTTGACATCTGCTAGTTGTCCGTTCGACGGCGCAGATTTATGAAATGCAATATAATTCACCGCGGTCGATGGGTCTGACCATTCCAGCTTGGGCGACTTTCACTTTGATTACCCATATCCGAAAATTTTCAGATAATAGTAAGGCGGAAGCGTAAATGTATGTGGTGTAAATAATAGTTAGTAATCAAGGCTTAATTTAATAGTTAGGCTTTTATCAAAATAATACCATTATACGCCATGAGCGGAAGTCGTAAAGAAAAGCGTAAATGCAATGAAAACGACCTTCGACCATGTAGTCATGATGTCGTCTACCCGGCTCAGCTAAATACATATAATAGTTATGACTAGTACCTATGTGAATAACTTGAAATATTGAAGAGAGGCCAATAGCATTTTTGAGTGAAGCTTTTATTTCGTGAGGGTATATTTTGCGTACTAATAAAACTGTTATTCTTTTGTTATATTTAAAATAAAGCTTAACAGAGCCATCCGGTCCCTGTGGTCTAGTGGCAAGAGCTTTGTCCTAGCGATCTGGAGACCCCGATTCAATTCCCGGCTAGGTCAGATTTTTTCAATTGAAAAAAAGAGATCTTGGGCTGGGTGTATGTTATTTATCGTTGATTTTGTGCACAACTGATTCATTACTTATCATCGAGTTAATCTCGTATGACTTTCACAATTAAGAATATTTGGCGCATTGGCGTAAGCTGTAATGTCAAATATTTTTTTTTACTTTTTAAAAATTTAAATTTAAAATTTAATCCTATAAAATACAATTATTTCTGCATTGGGTAACATAGATTACAGTATGAATTGATATTAGATCTTATTAAGAAGCTAAATAAGAATTGTAAGCATAGTTACACTGCTTAGAAACATGCACATGTAATCTTTCCCCCCTCTATTTTATTATTCCAATTGCTCAACTGACTATCGTAACTTACTAAGAAACCGTTGAGGATTTTAATAAGTGGGGGAAAAGTTTTAGTGTCACTATTCTAAATATAGAAGAATCAAATAAATTTTTGAACAAAAAGAATTATTGAAAAATTTTAACTGCCAATTTTAGATTAAACTTCTGGGACCTTTTTTACTCACATAGAAAAGTTTGCAGTTTTACACATTATCTGTGATTCTTCAATTAAAAATAAATTTTAAAAATATTGCTAGTAAGCACAAAATAATCAGGAAAAAGTAATGAAAATATCTCACTTTCTCAGTTTGTCCAATGTTTATTTAACACAAAGTTGAATCTTTTGAATTTTTTACTTTTCCAAGAATTTTGTCGCGAACGACCCGGACAACTGTCTATTAAAATATAATCAATATCAACAAGTGAATACTGTTTATGAAATCACTCACATCTTTTAGCTATGATATTATTTAAGTTTAAATAAAAAAGTGGATTCACCAATAATCTTATCAAATTAAAATATAATGGGAGTCAAAAGATACTTCTCAATGACGTCAAACACGTGTCAAACACGTGTCAAATAGTAACGCATCCAGAGTGATCAATTTTAATTTAATTTTTTTTTTAATATAAGTAAATAAATCAAACAATTCGTTTATTTAAGCATACTGATTGCACTGAAGTATGTTAACTCCTTACTTAAATGTTTCAAGACACAAACGATCCCGATAGATATTTTCCTTCTTCAAATAAAAGCGCCTCTCTCTTGTAACATGCTGCCGGGGTTAAGCTTGGGACGGGGGTGATTTAATTGAATGTGCGTGTTTTGTGGACGGCCCGTTGTTTTTTCCCAACCCTAATTTCGGGATGTAAAGCCCAAGTATAAAACAAGAATCTTGTCGTTAAAATTTAATGATTGCTTTTACGGGGCAGTGCTTTTCCCTCGATACGCTCCTGCACGTCGGCATTATTATACCGTGGCGATTATTTTATAAATAATGGAAGAAAAATAATTAAGCGACGATTAGAATTGAAAATTGGATTACGTATTTATGGGACGTGATATTATTAGTGAGCGAAAATTATCTGGGCGCGAACGCGTCGTCATTGAGAAGCATAAAGGGCATATTAAGGTTTCTTAGTAAGTGACAATATCATGCCGCAATAATGAATTTATACACATTCAGTACGAAACAATAAAGCGATATATTCTCCGAAAATAGCCTGTAATATACAATTTATGCGGTATTTATAAATACTTGGTATTCTGGAAATAGTGATTGTTTAATTGTATCTATAAAATAACAGATAATTATTAAATTTGAATTTTGTACTTTTTCATGAGGTTTGTCGCTAACGACCCGGGTTTCACCTTTCGGCATTTCAAGTGCACGGATTAATAATAGGTCAGATAAAACCCTAGATATATTTTAGATATTCCTATCTTATAACCTGGTCATAAGTATTTGCGATACTACATTAAAAAATCCCGATAATTATAACAAACCCACTAAATTCATTAAACTCGTTTAGATCAAATTTTCACTCATTTCCATGTTAATAGCAATTAAACTTAGTGATATACTTCTATTTTGTATATAAAAAGTAAATACTGTTTACTGTGCGTCAGTTCAAGTACATCCGTGCACTTGAAATGCCTAAAGATGCTGAAAGGCAAAACCCAGGTCGTTAACGACAAAGCTCAGGTAAAAGTACAAAATTCAGACTAAATTATAATTATAGTTATATCATCTTTTTGTATTTATTCCAAGTTAAATTATTAATGATACCCCGTTGAAAATGCTCGCGATGAGCAAAACCGGTAGTGATAAATTTTATGTGGAATAAATATAAAAAAATTCTTATTATTGTTTAATACAATGCCATTACACCAAGTATTTACAGTGAGCACTTTAACCCTTTGCATTCTTCAATATATTATTTTTTTCATTCCTGCAACTCCTCAATAGATTTCAGAAATCTATTGATATCACAAAGAACATCGCAAAATTTACCATGTTGTGATATGTTACAAACTTCAAATAAGACACACTCCAATAAATATAGTTTTTGAAATAAGAATAATTTAAAATTACTTACAAGATTTATCATAAAAGGTATCTAAATTGACTATAAATTAATTAGGCTTATTATCTTATTGAAAACATGATGAAGATGCGCGACTTTTGAATGGCCTCGAATGAAGTTTTGCTCATATAATATCACTACCCAACACGCGTCAAAGCATCTGAAGTTAAGGTCTCATGATTGTCATACGCAGAAAATTCTGGTCCCTATAAATTTTAATAATTATTGACTTACAAATTTTACATCCATATCGAAGATTTAGTAAATAAAAAAAGGAAATTCGACTAAATGAAATACCAAAGTATCCAATTCGGTGTCAAATGATCGTAACTCTATAACCAACCTTGCTATTGTGGTCAGTAAATATATTAATATTTTCTCAGGATAGTTAATAAAGGTATATACAATATATTTAATGTGATAAAATACAACGCCATATATAATAAATCTTGAGTGGTAGCTGGGCTGTATATAAAGTTCTTTTATTATTTGTATGCCTCGTTTAGTGATATATTGTGTCAGTTATTGGGGACCTGATGGATTGGAAATGATCACTTATTTCGGACCAGCTGATTGATTTTATTGCTGTGGATATTTTTCTAATAATTTGATTTATTTTTGTGTAATTGAAAATGTATGTGGTAAGAAAAATAGATTGTGTATGAGTTTATCAAAAATATAGAATGAAAATTCAATTCATGATCTTTTTCTCTGATCGCAAGTACCTATTCGACACCTTACTTTGAAAAGGTTCTAACTGCTCTTGACACTGTTTTGAGATATGAGCGTTTAAAATTTCGATTGATTAAAATTTGTCGGTCCCTATGGTCTAGTGGCAAGAGCTTTGTTCTAGCGATCAGGTGGCTCGGGTTCAATTCCCGGCAAGGTCAGATTTTTTCAATTGAAATAAAGAGATCTTGGGCTGGGTGTATGTTATTTATCGTTGATTTTGTGCACAACTGATTCATTACTTATCATCGAGTTAATCTCGTATGACTTTCACAATTAAGAATCTTTGGCGCATTGGCGTAAGCTGTAATGCCAAATATATTTTTTAAATTAAAAAAAAAAAAATTCACTTGTAACATTGTGCAAGTAAAAATGTTTTAAATTACTTATTTTAAGCATATTTTTTCACAACTCTTGCTGAGAAATAATGATCTGAATGATCATAATAATGGAAATCTTAGAACTTTGCCAAATAAATTTAGCTCCGTAATTCTGCTAACTCCGTTATTCAACCATAGATAATTCTGAAATTCATAGATATACATAATGCGGTAAATACACGTTTTTCCGACCAAAGGGTAATTTTAGGCAAAAATGACAATTAAAACCTTTTCTTAGTAAGGTAACATATTATCAATATTTTAAAACATATATATCAAGATTCTGGTCAGCTGATTTTTCTTTTTGCATGAAAAATAAATTACCAAGAACGATTCATTTGGAAAGCTGTTTTGAAATAGAGGTTCACTTTATTTGATTGCCATATCCACAGGCAATGATATGTATTCCTAATGGAGCTTTTTTTTTAAACAAAAGTTCTTCTACGATAACTGCGTTTATCACAGTCACTCAACCATTTTATTTCAGAAAGACTAAAGATAAGTATAGGACAAGATTAGTGGTAAGCTGACCGCTCTGGCTTCGCCCTATATTTAGATTTGAATGTGTGGGAGAGAATGTATGTATGCACAAACTTCGGATACAAATTCATAAATTAATTGAGTAAGGATTTCATAAAAATGTCCGTACTAGGAAACGAAGGCGGGTATTGACTTACTATAATTCTTGATTGATATAGCATTTAATTTGTACAACTCCATTATAATACGCTGAGAAAAATAGCAATGTACGCCATTTCTAACGAGGGCGTAAGCCAAAATAGTTATCAACAAATATATAAAATGATTATTGTAGAATTAAAATACATTGTTATTTTTTTCACCGTATCACTATAATTCTGCCCAAAAAATATGCTTCGTATTAAAAACGTTATATGTAAGCTATTTTGGTAGAATATTTTTTGAGTTCGTTCGTGAAACCTCTAAAACATGGGTGGCCAAACTTTTCAGCAGCCGGGCCAAATGCTGGAAATGAGATTTCCTGCCGGGCCGCACAACATTTCTTTTTATTATTCAAAGCAAACAAGACATACATATATTGTTTTTTTAAGAAGATATAACAAAAATGAAATCAAACACTATTTTCAACATTTCGGCACGCGTCAGCCATCTTACTTATGCATAAAATGTAACGTCATTATACTGTGAATCCAAAGACTTGAGAAACTATTGGAACTGGCGGTGATTCAACCCCTTCGATTTAATAAAGTTCACTGTTTTGATGACCACCTGATATGGCATGATCAATTTTAAGGGACATAAATTCTCCTGATGAATAGTGCAATGAAAATTTAGCATCCAAGTATTACCAACTTTGCAGGCCTCATTTTCAATCAATTTTACTAAACCTTCGTGTTTCCCAACCATTGCTGGAGCATCATAAATTGTTAAGACCGACAGGTTGTTGAGTTGTAACTAAAAGTGATTCAATGTCGATGTAACAACTACTAACAAATCTCGTGAACAAGTTGTTCATTAAGTGGATACAGTGCCGCTAATTCTTCTATTTTTCTAAGATAGACTTCAACACCCCTGGTACAAATCGTCACTTGGGTGGTATCTGTTAGGTCTGTGCTTTCATCCAATGATAGAGCATAACATATGAACTTGGATACTCGATTTCTGGAATTATCTTCGATACGGTTTCCAATATCGTCGACACGCCTGGTAATAGTTTGACGAGACAGGCTTATTTGTAAGAAATTTACGTTTTTAGAAAATTTGTTTTGTTTACACTAAAAGGAAAAAATATGTGCATAAGCTCCGCGGGCCACCAGTAGACACCCAGCGGGCCACACATGGCCCGCGGGCTCCGCGTTAGCCACCCTTGCTCTAAAAGTTTACCAGGAGAATTACGACGAGAAAGCATCTGATAATCGCTTTAGACTGAGAACCATTCTTTTCGATGATCGTCCATAAGTAAAAAAATAGTAAGCTGACCTCTTGAACTGGCTTCATCAGGGATGGCTCACTGTCATAGTGATCGCGCCCACCTGTCAGCAAAGATGGCAGGGTAGTGTAACTTGAAACTTAATGCTAACGCGCCTCGGAACTTCATCGAGTATACAACAACAAATTTTTTTTTATAGTGGAGAACATCAATATATTTTTTTTATTTCCATACTTAACAATCTATATTGACTGCACATATATCAAAATATTGATATGAGGAATTCGGTTGTCGTTATAGCTAGAACTAAAATGCTAAGTAACATTGACGAACTGCGAAAATTCATAAAGCCCAGACTCGCACCAGCTCAGCTGATAACGTCGTTATAAACGGAACGTTACCCGTTACAAATGAGGGATATATATCACTAGACCAAAGGGCCCATACTCGCCTAAACTAGAACGGCTTACATGAGATATTTGCGAACTGTGCGAAAATACCTGTAGGTACGTATTTACTTTTTCATTCAGAGTGTGTTTTCCTTTGTGGTATTTTGCGAAAACGAGATATGTTTATTTATCCACGAGTTTTTGTATATCTTATTTTGGTGTCTTATTATTCTTGCACAGAAGAAATAATTATTACATTCGAATATGGAAAATTCTAACAATACACATATACAATACTTTTTATAACGGAAAATGTTTGTATCGCAGTGTTGCCATGTTTTTTAATATCAGTAAATACACATGAAATATATTTATTTTTTAAAAAACGAGAGACAAAACAGGCACATTGTAAAAGCAAACAAAATATTATTTCAACCCTTAGTAATGTTCTCCACGAAGGTGGAGCTTACAAACTTTTTTACATTGTGAATGAAAAATCATACTGAGGACTTTTACAATATACAGAGATTAAAGAGAACTATTAAAGTTTTAAATATTATGTACGAAATTTTAAGGACAAAAGTAAAACAATAAATATGGAAAAGGCTTTATTTCTGATGAAATTTTCTTGAAAATGTTAAATTGAATGTTCCTGATAATTTTTTGAGGAATCGTGTATATGAGTTTTTGTTTCTTCCAAGCGGTAGAACCAGCCTGTCAATGGGGATGCCACTGGGAAGAGCTTTCAAAAATGTATATGGCAATGCTTCGGATGTCGACATATTTCATATTGACATGAGTGAGTTCAGACGATTTTTTATGAATAAAAAACTCACTCAGACGACTTCTTTTTCGAAGTAGATCACTAAGCTAAATTGTTATTAAAATTTTACTAATTTACATTTACATTTTAATAGAAATTAAACATAGTGATCTACTTCTATTTTTGTATATAAACGATACAAACTGTTTACTGCGCGTCATTTCAAGTACAAACGTGCACTTGAAATGCATGAAGATGCCGAAAGGCGAAACCGTTAACCGAGAACCGAAGCGAGACCGAGGCGGGTCGATAGCGACAAAACTCATAGAAAAGTGCACAATTCAAACAATTCAAATTTAGTTTATATATTTGTCAAATGCACGCGCGTTAGCGTCAGCTGTAAGGCCATGATTTGTATTTTCTTGAGTAAATAAAACATAGGTACATTTTCATCTATAATGCCATTTCAATGGAATTATAGTAGTAATAGAATTACTTTTCCATTATAATTTGTTAAGATAATGGCATTTCAAGAAGTATTGCCGGTGAACACGGAACACATTGCAAGTGATTCGTGTACGTTGCTTGTTAGTAAACAGGCATCCTTATATTATGTATTTTGCCACTGCATGTAAAATGAATACTAGCAGAGCAACGGTAGATTAATTTTTCAATCGAATTATGGTTTTCTGTACGCAGGCATTGGTGGGTGTGACGTTTATTTGACTGTACCCACCCGATTCTAAAGCCATCCAATGTGAAAGCCAAGCACTAGTTCTGTCATGTGATTCTATCTTTAATACAGAGTTGAGCAATTGAGAATTATCACTCAAAAAATTCGGTTCAGAAGACCTATTTGAATTCTCCCCATTAAAGTGGTTAAAAAAACCATATATTTATCAGTTTTTTTTTAAATTAAAACAATCGTTTAAGGAAGAACAGGACCAGTTTCGTTCATCGCGACCATTTTAAGCTAATGGTAATGCTAGCAATACGCGAAATTAGTATTGTTCTTTATCAGTATATAAGTATTATTATAAAAAATGGCTTATTTATTCAAAATAGTGCCTCTCCATCAAGAAATAACAGTTTACACCTTAAAAATGCAAAAATAAATATTTTTGTATTGCAAAAAACAACTGAAGTGCGGAAATACCGGCTACAGTAATACAGTTATCTCAAGGTGTTAAGGTGTTTATTTACCAAAAATTTTCTCAAGAAATAATGCAAAAATGGTTTAATTACTAACAAAATTATTTGACTTTGATTATTTTAAATTATTTACTGTCGCTTTTCCGGGTTGTTAAACCTGTGTTCAATCTTTTAGAGATGGATTCATTCTCTTGCCAAAACAAACAAAATAATTTATTAACAAGGCAAACTTCATGCATTCATAAGTAACCACGGTATTCCGTGCTTTCGTTAAATTTCTAATCGAATTTAAGAAATAATGGTAAAGTAAAGCGTGGAAACGATAAAATCTGGAGGATCAAAACATGTTATTTAATTTTATTTACTCTGTATTTATTTCTCTTAACAATTTTCCTCTTAATTTTTGTCATCTTTAAAGGAATTTTAAGGTGTTACCTGTCACTTCTTGGTGGACACCACATTGAAAAAATAAAGTAAGATGACCTCTTAAACTGGCTTTACTAAGGATCATCTGATCAATAAAGCATCTGACAATTGCTTTAGACCGATAACCATTCATCTCGATGACCCTCCATAGGTAAACATATAAAGTAAGCTGATCTCTTGAACTAGCAACTAAGGATTGCTCACCAGCTCATCACTACAGCGATCGCATATCAACAGCGATGGGAAGGAAATGAAGCTTAAATATGCAAACTAAATTTAGAGACAAAGGAGACGGGAAGAACTTTTACGCTAACGCGACTCAGAACTTAAAGCTCCATCAAATAGATATAAAAAAATAACTACTACTTCCGCATTTAATGTTATAAAGATCAGTGCCGGTTTCAGTATCTTTTCATAATAAGTTTGAAATACTCGCGATGAGCGATACTGGACTTGATCACTTTATGTATGTATGGAGGAAGTACAAAAATTTGTGTATCATTTATTAAATCTATTTTTCTATAAGTTTGTTATTATTCTTGATCTTGTGCTATGAATAATTTTATATATAAAAAACAATGTTTGTTTGTTTATTCGTATTTTATGCGTTGCCGTACCGTTAATCCGATTGCGATAAAGCTTTTTCAACTTGCGCGAAGGTTACAGGCATAGTAAATTTAACTTATAGTAGGTCTTTTATAAAAAAATCAGTGTTTTCTCATACTCTCTGCGCTGCCATATCGTTCATTTTGATTACTTATTGTTGCCCTTGCGCAAAGGCTATAGGCATAGTACAATTAATTTACCCATAAACAATCGGCAAAACAAAAACAGCAAATGTCATCGATACCAATCAATGATGAAATTAAATCTAAAATATTGTGCATCCGAAAGCACTTCCATTAAGTGGAGTTGCAATGCTTGCCGGGTACCGGCTAGAATATCATGAAAAATGTTATTTCATTTGCACGGCATACAAATATTATATATTGGACGCTTCTTAACAATGTGTACTTAGAAAAAAATAACATGGAGATTTAACTGGCGATCTATCGTGTAAATTACCTCAACGTGTTGTTTTATTGATTTAAATTTGAATATTATTTTTTAGCCACGGGTTAAGTCATTCTTTACACTCGTTTTATATTACTCACCTGTTGAAAGCGTGGCGTAGAGAAATAGCCATTAGTAAAAATTCCTCCTTACCTCATCAATTCCCTTTGGAAAATAGAGACTTGGCTTATTCTTTCGGACTTCTCTAAATGCTGAGTATAGAAATACTTCATTAGTAGTCGATAGGTATCTTCAACACCAGTAGCCAATAAAAGCTATATTCGTCTGAAGATTTTCTGTTTCGATTAGTTCAAATAAAAATACTCACGTGAAATTGAGTTTTCTTCAATTTTAGGTTATTCAATTTCACGTTGTTGAATAAAAATTATTTTTGCAATAAAATATTACTATAAAATATTGTAACTGTTGTTTAACTAACGAAAGAAGATTAAAAAAATTCTTATTGAACTATAAAATAAAATCGATATTTAATTAATAATTCAAACATTGTTAGTAAAGCAGTTTTGTGAAATATAATCGGATATATATATAGTGTGTAGCTATAAGTCGAATATTCCTGATTGTGCTAAATTATATAATATGTTAAGATATAACTAGGCTTAAACTGTTGTATCAGTAATCATTACTAAAAGAAGAGTGATTTAATAAATAAGAAATATACAAAAAAAAATATTATTTAAGAAATTCGCTTCCTTAGCGGAGACAGCATCAATTTTCAATTAAAACATGGATTTTTGTACGAAGATACCCACTTAAAACAATCCGATCCTGAAAAACGGTACGTAGCTAACCATGAAATGCTTTGTATTCATCATAACTCATTTCATTAAGTGAGGTTAAGCAACTGAAGAACTAACAGTTCTCGTAGAAATTGTTTGCTGATTTTAACTCAGTAAAGAGTTTATACGCTCGATACTGCAAGAAGACGTGGTTATAAAATATGCCCCTGACGTGTTTTTTTTTCAATTGAAAAGGTATAATTCGTCAAAATTGGTATTAGTGCCGTAAAAAAATATTTTTCTAAGAATAGTAGATGAAAATAATAAAGTTTCTCAGAATTTGATACAAAAATAAGCGAATGTAAGCGATTTTCATGTTTAAATTCAAAAATTTGTTAAATGCTTTTCAGATTTTCAAAAAAACCCACGCGACGACTATTCAAAAGATATAAGCTTTTTAAGTTGTGGTCAAATTTACATCTTTGCCTATAAATACGAAACGAAACAAAAACATACATGCCTTGAATAACTTTCTTATATTAGAATTTATAAATAAAGCTTGTCTTGAATACGAATTTAAAGTATGAATAAAGGATACACAATGAAATGAAGGCACAATATATGTATGTATGTGTATACCTTATACTAAAAAAATAAATCTTTATTGGATTCTGAAATAATATGGTATCGAAGCTTATAAATGTACAAAATTATTTATTAATTTTAAGCTATTGGAAGGGAGACACTTCTGTTGCTGTTTGTTCGAAGTTGTTGGTCTTTCATCCACTTGTTCACGACTACGAGTCGTGAAATGGAAAAAATTGCGTCGTATGTGTTAAATAAATTCAATGTTTCAATTGTATTAAAATTAGCGATAGTAAAGCATTTTTAAAACTTAGTCAGTCATGCAAAGTCAAAACCATTGAAATGAACAAAATAGTCGTGGAAATTTAATCAAGTTTATATTTCACTTTTAAGGTGTTCACTGTCAATACTTGGTAGAATGGCATTATAATAAAAATTATAACACATTTTTAGTACTTTTTTTTTCCCATATCCGCTCCCTATTCGGAGCACATGGTCGCCACACGGTGCCTCCAAGATTCTCTGTCTCCCGCCAACCTCCTCGCATCTTTCCAGGTCGTCCCAGCGTCCCTTGGCTCCCCTGAGTACATCCTATGGATGGTCATCAGAGGCCTTCCACGGCGTCGGGATCCATCAGGTTGATAGAAGAGGCAGGCAGGATTCAGGCTCCCCTAGGGCATCCGCAGCACATGTCCAAGCCAGGTCCATCGTCGCCTTTTAATTTTGGACGTAATAAGGGGCTGGTTTGTCTTAAGAGAACGGACAAACCAGCCCCTTTTAGTACTTATTCCACATAAAATTTATTGGATCAGGACGGTTTCGCTCATGGCGAGCATTGTCAACTGATAATAAATACAACGAAACAGTGATATTTATACAAAGGTTAAGTAAGAATTACAAGGTATGACAAACAATTGGTATTACAACTAAGCAAATAAATTGAAGCAAAATACAAGAAAAATAGACTTTAATTAAAATGTTGAAAACCTCTTAGCAATGCAAGTTATTACATCAAAAATCAAAGTATGAATAATCATTAACAAAGTAAAAACCAAAAGTTTATGTTTATATTTCCAAGAAAAGCAACATTGTGCAATGCATTGAGCTTCTTAAATACGATTTAATAACAATTATGAATTGTAGACAAATTTCACGTCAAATTGACATAAATATATAAGAGATTTTCATGGTGGCTGTTGGCAGGCTTATAATTATTATTACTGTGATCGATAATTAGGTTTTGTCTGAAATGTTTGTTGGAAAAGCATTAGATTATTGATCTTAAATATAATAAATACTGAAGCATGTATTTTGTTTTTATTATTTAATGTATCGTTTGTTTAACATACCGGAAACTATTAAACATTCTACTGACACATATAAATCGGCAGATACTAGTCTCAAGACTAAAAGAATCTTTCAATATTTTGCTACCTTGCTAATCCATATGTAATAGCATATAGATTTCTGAGCTGTATTATATTACAAGCTTGTGTGGATTCTTATTATCTGTTTTCCAATAGTGTTAACAGTAGCGTTACTAGCGAAACTATTTTAACCTAAAGGGAAAAGTGATTTTAACAATATCACTTTACTTCGGTAAACACTTTGGCATATATGATTACTATGGGTCGGTCTGCATACAATCTTTACATTGTCTAGATTCTCGAACATTCGCTTCTTCTCGGCATTCCAATTAACAGACTTTGAGTTGATTTGAGGGTGTATTATTAATCAAAATCTTATTAACAAGCGATCTAAGATGGGGCATCAATCATTATAAACAATCCTTTACTGTTACTGACTTCAAAACCATTTAAATGCAATACTCAAACGTATAAGTATAGAGATTGAGTATCACCGTGCTAAAATGCTTCCATATTTAGCTACGTCAATGCAACAGTAGAACTAGGTTTTCCAATACTAAATTTTGATCCTGGGATTTCAAGATTATGATTAGTCGATCCCGAGACTACTCCAGGGATTTGGGATATTTTTAATGGTCGAAATTTTTCATATATATTGAATATTGTCTATGTTAATTATATATAAGAATGGTTAAAAAAAAGTAATATCTTTTTTACAATATTTTATATCGGTTGCCTATCTATTCATTATTGAAGGGGGAAATATTTTATGGAAATATAATTTATTGCATACATGATGTATGCAATGAATCACCATAATACACTATCTTTGCATGAAGCGTAGTGACTACATATCACCGGAACGAATGGGTTTTTTAGGGACCGCAAAGAAAATTTTATAAAAAACTTTTATTATTTTCGCTTTTCATCAATAGGGTTGTATTTTTTTTGTAAATGTATTGTTTTTTATGATGTTTTTGAAATGCTATTTCAGGGTTTGGATATGTAAAAACATATAAAAATAACTGTTGTTTTCCAGCAGTAGGTATTATGCCCGGCCCGTGGTGTAGTGGTCAACGTCATTGGCTTCCGTGACGGACCACCCGGGATCGAGAAAATGTTTTCATTCGATAAATCGATTCTGCGCGAAGATGTTTATGTTTTTTTTTAAATCTCTTCCCAGTCTATCTTATCCCAAAAAGCAGCGCGTAGCGAGAGCGATTAACTAACTTCTAGTTATTGTATGCTTTAAGTCCTTTAATCTCTTTGAAAAACAGAGGTTGAGCAACTGAGTATCAAGTAGTTCTTGTAGAAAAAAACATGTTGAAATAAACATTGTTAGTCCATATGCTCCAAGTTGGGATCGGACGTCGGAAAAAAAAGGTTTTATGTTTCGCTTCGGAATAGGCAATGTTAGATGATGTGGCAATATTACAAATACTTTCACCCGGCAATGAAAATTCATTGAATTTAAGCAATCAATTTAATATATGTAAATATCCAACAAGAGATTCAAGCTATGGTATCTTAGAAAAAATCTTGTAGCGGTATTGTTTAGCGGCTGCGGTGGCCATATTTTAAAATTAGTAAAACGAATATTTTTGTGGTGTAAGCATACATTTATGTCATTGCGCCCGTATAGTGTGATCGTGAAAAAGTGGCAAACTATCGGTCGGATTTCACATATTACCGAACGCCAGAAACGGCCAATAATGAAACACGCAGAAACCTTTATGGAACCCAGCCAAGGTACAGCGTAAAACCTTAGGAAAATGTATAAGTAATGTACTTTTGATGTTAAAACATAAAAAATAAGTAGGGTTTGATTCCATTTCTGGCCCATCTTTGTTTTTCGTGATGGAATAACTGACAGGCCTTCGCTAGAGCGGACATTCTTGGCTGGAAAAAAACACTTTCGTGAAAATAGCTTTCAGTATTCATGTGTCACTCTGTCTTGGATTGAGAATTAATTAACGGAAATAAAGCTGGCATTTATTTTTTTGTTTCATAAATTTATTTTACAATTGTAACTGATAAAGAAATCTAACATTCAGCCAGAAGTGAATTAAAGCCAATTGAAACTGCTAGACCTACTGTTTAAAGCTACGCATTTAAAAAAAGTACCTATTTTTTTGAGTAACAATTAGTGAAAGAAAAATGTTAAAAGATTTTTTATAAAAAATTTCACTAAAAAAATTGTGTCGTAAAAGAATATAGAGAGGGGAATAAAGAACAAATAATATTATTAATACACAAATTTATAAAACAATAAACAAAGTCAATTGCTGTCGGAAACAAAAAGAATAAGTTTTTCCTCTTACGACTCGGGTATCGTCTTTTTTTCTCTTCAGGCAATTCAAGCTCACGAGCTTCAACTGATGCGCAGTTACAAGTTTGTATTTTTTTTATACTTAAAGTAATATCATCATTATTAATTGATATTTATAGCAATCTGGTTTAATTAGCCAATGTTTTGATATAAATGAGGTTAAGTTAATTAGATGTTAATCTTTCAAATGTGTTATCATTATGAACTAAATGCCAGCTCAACAAAACTGATGAAAAAGTACAACATTTTAACGATCCATGTTTGAAATGTTTATGCTACGAATTCGAATTAACGCATTTCTAACGACACCATACAATTTGTATTACTAATAGAGAAATAAATGGCATTACCATTTTAAAAATATGCACAGATACCCCGAAAATGGAATGGAAAATGGAAGATACCCCAAATTTACATGTTTCCAGTTTTTACTAACGTGGCCGTAGCCAAAACCAAAAATTTGTTTATGTGAAAATGTGCTTTTCGCGTCGGTCATTCACCAGTTAAAAAGGCTGCTTAACTGATCAATATATTGCTTTAAGAAGAAGAAATTTTCAGCAATTTATCCTAAGCATTGTTTTTTCTTTTATAATATACATATGTATTTTCCTTTATGCCATTTTCTCTATTTAATCTAATATTATGTACCTAATATATTTGTGAAATGTCATGTTCTGTCGTTTCGTTTTTCATAATACAAAAACACGAACCGAATTTTCCGGCGAAATATAATATGATAACAGATATCGACCACGTAATTTCTCATTCTGCATAAACTGCTGTAGTTTTGTAGGACGGTCGAGCGAGTATTGTAATATTTTATAATACGGCGAACGAATATCTACGGTCAGGCCTGTGAGCTTTTATTATGTGGACGCACGAAAAGCGACATTATAATGAAAGAGGGATGATTGCTGGGAAGGTAGGGGCTTAGCAGGACAGCCTGACCGCCCAGAGTCTTAACACGATCAATACCGCGAAAGGTAAATTCATATCGCTCGGTTTTTATTTCACCCGAAATTATTCATACACTCATAAATTTATGGCTTGGCCATGAAATTATTACATCTTAGTTACTAAATAGCAGATGCGTTAAATTGTTATCGTTGCTATAATGTAACAGTTATGTGTAAAATTTAATTCGTCAATAATACATAACCATCGCTTAAAGTTTTGATATAATTGAAGTAGGTAAGTAATTTAAATATCAAAAAGGAGCAATACATAAGTTTCTTAAACAATACACAAGCTTGTGTACCAATCGACTGTTTGACTATGGACGCTTGATCACCACAAATATCTGAAGACACTCCAGATTATCCAAAACAAGCCATTAAAGCAAATATGTGATGCTCCATGGTACGTGCGTAATTCGCTGTTACTTAGACATTTAAGAACATCCACTATTCGCGAGTTTGTTCTTGAAAACTCTAAAAAGTTTCACAAGGTGGTGAGCCATCACTGTAATCCAACGATCTCTGGCTTGCATAATTATGACGAGAAAGGATCTGATAATGGCTTTAAACCGAGAAACATTCTTCTCGATGACCCTCCATGGGTGAAAAGATTAATTAAACTAACCTTTTAAGCTGGCTTTACAAGAGATTTCTCACCACTGCAGCGATCGCGCCCTTCTGTCGGCAACGATAAGAATGGAATGCATCTTGAATATGGAAACTTAACTAAGAGACGAAGGAACTTTGACACGTTAGCCTCAGAACGTATAGCTCCATCAAATAGATATCAAAAAAACATTGAACGGTACTATACACGGTTTTTGATTTATAGCGCCTCATATAGTGGAAGATGTCACATGAAATAAAGGAAAGCAAGATTATGAACCATGGATCTTCAGACTAGATTTAGTTCCACAAAGAAAGCGAAATAATCAATTGTCTTTGTTCTTCTACATTACGAGTTATTCTTCTCTGAAAACACACTTTTATCCACAATCAATAAAATGTAATGTGTTTTGAAACATTGGATTCACAATAAGGTACATCTTTGGTTGAGTACACGGAATACCCTCAATAATATAGAACCTCTCTTTATATTGCGAAGGGTTAAAAGTAATCCGAAGCATTAGAGGTCGCTTGCATGATACTTACGTCTATTTTCCTCACTAAAGGGTAAAAAGGTCTTGGATATGTTTGTGCAATATTTAACATAAAAAATAACAGTCCTAATATGATACAGTAAAAATAAAGTCTTCCTAAGGTAGTGTATTCCCTCGATTCTTAATATGTTTTAGCATCTCATTGTCGTCCGGGCTAAAGACGTTAAGTCGGAAATACTTGTTTGGGTTATACAATGCTTTGTTGAAATTTGTAGTAATTTTAATAGACGTGTAATGAATCTGGTTAGGCAATTATTAATTTAAAACGACAGTCCCTTGAACTGTACTATTTTTTAAAATAATACTTGTCATTTAAATTTGAAGCGCTTGAATCTTGTACTATTCTTTGAGTTCTGTTGCTATTGACCCGGATTTCGCCTTTCAGCATCTTCAGGGAATTCAAGCGTGTGAATGTATGAAGTGTTGAACTGACGCGTTGTAAACAGTTTGTATCGTCCAATACAAAAATAAAAGTAGATCACCAAGTTATTATTATCAACGTAACCTATATGAATTAGAGAATTTTTTATTTTAATGAGTTTCGATGAATTGTGTGGATAAATTATAATTATCGGATATTTTGAATGTAGAATCGCAAATACTTTTTCCAGATAATAACATATTGCCGTGGATGAATTTAATTTGTGGGTTTTATCCGACCTATTATTAAAGAATTGATTGATTTCAAGTGTTTGAGTTGATAACTAATTAATGATATTTATTTATACGGGTCAAACAATGGTGAGTATGGAAGATTGAGTTTTTTTTATTTACAATCGGCAAACTATTAAGCTGGTCCCAATTTATTTCTAGAAACTTGTTATTGAATTTGAATATGTATTAATCATGAATGATTTTTTGAAAGTGTAGAGATTTCCACTTTAAGGTGTTCACTATCGATACTTCGTGAAATGGCAATATAATTAAAATAATAACACATTATTTGTACTTATACCACATTAGATTTATGAAGATTATGACCGGTTTTGCTCATCACGAGCATTATCCACTGATCAACTGATTTAATAAATCTAATATGGAATAAGTTAAAAAATATATTATAATGTTTTATTAAGTAACTTACATTATAGAGCCTAAAGTTATATAAATACGCCTCCTATACGATATGAATTAAGCTGATACGAAGTCTACTTAAAAAGGCGATGACATAGACATCGATATTTTTTGATTACTTACTAAAAAGTTTTTTCTGAAAAGTTTCAGACGAAAACAAACTCTGATGACAAAAAAAACAATATGTCTGTATTAAATTTTAAAGCCAATGCAAAACGTCCTTAAAAATGCAAAGTTTTTCACTATCAAAGACAAAAAAGTTTTAAACGAATTTTAATGCAGCTAGTCTTCATTGTTTCTGAAGGAACTTTCTACCTTTGTTGAGTTTCTAAGATTATTTAAATATTTTCAAAATACCAAATCATCTTGAATGCTAACTTATTTGATAGTGTGTGTTTGGTAGAAGAGGCTTACTTCAGTTATCCTAAAAGTATTATTTTGAATAAAATATTGATTTATAAAATATAAATCAAATTTAGTTACAGTCGCCTTGATTATTAAACTTTATTAATTGTTTTAGATAGTAATGAAATTCGGTAAATTATGGATATACGGTCAAGGGACGGAATTTTTGTAAAGATTTATGAAAAATAAGCACATGAAATGAATGTAAGGCTTACAATTTTTTTTGAAATGTATCGACTTTAATTTTTAAATTTATTAAAATAGAAGATCATGTAGAATACTTCGCAATATATATGAAATCGGGTTGTTGATGTTGATGTTGATGTTGATGAAATTTACAGGAGCAAGAATGCAACCACAAACTACACAAATAATAATATTATACAGATAGAGATAGTCACATAAGTTTATAATTTGTTTAATATAAAAAGAATAATTTTATTATGGGCTAATATTAAAAAACAAATTCTTCTCTCAGAACTCATACAATAATCAGTAATATTCTTGTGATTTAATCAATTTGGCTCCACATTTTATAATAATCCACAAGAACTCAAAGAGTAAAGTCAAAACATAAAATTATAAGCCAGTATGTATAAATTTTTTGAGCTTAGCTCAAGAGGATTGAGATTCTGTCCCGTGACCATATAACCATAATTTACCTGAAATTCAATTTTTTTTTTAATTGTGACTTAACCCTTAATAGTATTTTTGTTCCTTGAATAGTTTTAAGAGATGGATTAATATCATCGGGTTTGCGTTTTTATTATATAAGCATGGTAAAAAAATATCTAAAAATATACCACATTATGACATGTTACAAACTTTGACTAAGGCACACAATCCAATAAATACAGTTTTGAAATAAGGATACTTAAGAGTTTTTCATCCAAATTTTACAATGTAGCAGGACTTGATATACATAGGAGTTACGCGTTATCTATACGATGTCGATCTAGACTCAACATAACAGTTGTAAGAGTTAATGAAGAACGATAAATTTTATGTATTGAAAATATGTGTGTTTTGTTTAAATTAAGCACGTTACATATTCGATCTTCCTTCTTCACCTGAAAATCGAAATCATTTCTCAGAATAGACCTTTATCCTTATTAGAGCTTTTATTTCTTTCCCGGAAATTCGGGTAAACTATTTTAAGCCTTGACTATCTACGTGGTCGAGTGCCTGTACATAAATATTTTTAACGTACGGATAGGTTGTTTCCATTTCTGAAATTTATCAACCTTGGAGCTTATCCCACCCGACCCCACTCAAGTAACAGGAAACGTGAGTAGTGCATCGCTACCTCACCGCGCCTGATCTTCGATAGGCCAATGGTTTGAAATCGGTACAACAATAATAATAGTTTTTTATTTAATGTTAATTTAATCAGAAAAAAAACACATTCATTGGTACGAAGAATAAAGAGACGACGGAATTGACCATTTTAAGCTATTTTACATGTCCTCTTTGCATGTGGAGCATATGGTATACTAATGGAAGAATCTCAAAACATATTTTTCTACGAGAATTGATTGTTAATCAGTCGCTCTCGTAACGCCGCTCTTTTAGGATAAGATTAGTGGGAGGAATATTTTTAATACAGCACAAATACCCATGCCTTCGAGCAGAATCGATAAATCAACTTTAAAAATACTGCTCGTACCGGCACTTGAACGACGTTAAGTATTGCACCACGGACACGATATTAATCGTTACAAAGAACTTATTTAATTTAATGCTAAATATGATATTTTTTTTCTTCATTCCTAGAGATCTGGAGTTAGTCTTGACCGCTTAAACTAGTATCCTTCATTTCACTAAGTCCTCCACCTTCTTCGTCAATCGTTAAACTCCAGCACTTTAAAGTACTGCAAAACCTCATCATTCCAGCGAAGCCATTGTCTTCAGACGTTCCACATTTCTTCAAGAGTTTAATGTGTGAGATTTCTTGCAGGCTATATATGTAATGTAAGCAACACATTTTTCACTAGAATATTTTCAAACGATAAAATTATAAGGGGAAATAGATACTATAAATTTTTTTGTGTGATAGATGCAATCCGTAGAAAATCGCACAAAAAAGCTATGACTTAACAATGTGATTAAGCTATTAAGACTGTAAGCTATGACTTACAATGTCACATTGTAATAAACAGGTGAAACACTGAATTGTGCACGTACAGTACCTATGTGAACAACGCGCTGTAATTACGTTATTACATATAGTACGGTAAAAAAGTCCCAAAAATATATTGAAAAAATTAAAAAAATTGCATTAAAAAAACCGCATAAATTTGAAATCGCACAAAAAGATATAATACGAAAATTTGTATCACTTTATATAGAATAATTGCAAAAAAAACTTGTTATTATACCCTCCAGATGTACATAATTTGATTGCTTTTACTCTAACATTTATAAAGTGCATTGTAGCGTATGAAAGTATAAGAATAATCTGATCTTTGAAATGGAACTATTCCAAATTGAAAAACGTATCGAAACAAGAAATCGCAAAAATCTGCATTCATATCATTTTCACGGAGGGGAAGAATAAAATTCAAACATTAAAATGCATTCCCACGTTTCTGCATAAAATTTAAATTCATATCTGTTTGGATAAAAATCTCAACGATATCATTTATTTAAAAAAAAAACAAGCTGCCATTTAAAATAGGAAAAAATTGAATAAATTCACGCAAACCATGGAAGTGGTAGATTATGCTGAACAAATGTAAGATGGACATTAAAAATAAAAATGGTGGCACATTCCTTTTGCATGCTCAAATAGCGTTATTCTTTTATCTATAATTGATAGAATATTACAATTATTACGTCTGGTACAAAAGAGATTTTATTTAATTTGCTTATAAGATTTCTGCTTACAATCTTTCACGGCTTGCTCTGTTTTTGTGAAAACTTGAGAGTTTTTTCAGTCTTATTAAAATTCTTTCAGAATCTAGAATCTGTCTTCCTGAAACGTGGAAGAATGTATTTGAATGAGATAGCTGGATGCAAACAGTCTAGATTTTATAACTTGCAAATTGAGAAAGAGTATTTAAAGATACCTAACCGCTTTATAAATTTTTATTAGAGTATTTTAAGATTGAGAAGTTGTGTTAGTGGTTTTTTGCAACACTAACAATTTTTTATTTTTCTATACAAAGCACGAAGCCAATCTGAGTCGTGATTTTAAATTGATTATATACAGCTTAAATCCAAAATATATAATATACTAGTATTGTTACCCGGCTTCGCTTGCACTAAGCGACCAATAATTATTTAATTTTATATCATTCCCAAAGAATTACAGACCCACAGCATACACACATACATACATACGCCGTTTCGGTATTTCTAGTATCGTTACCCGGCTCCGCTCGGACTAAGCGACCAATAATTATTTAATGTTATATCATTCCCAAAGAATTACAGACATACATACATACTCCGTTTCGGTTTTATATATAAGATATTAAGAACTCGTACGTCAAAAGTTCCTTTTCCGTCGATTTGTAATATGTAAGTAAAGAATGCGAGCTTCACGCAATACTATCGTGGCGTAGCGGTCGATGTCGGAGGTTCCAACCGTCGCGATAGCCCGGCCCCGGCTCGAATCTCGGACGCAGAGTTGATCTTTTTTATTTTATAACGATAATGCTTCGCTCGGATTAAGCGACCAATAATTATTTATTGTTATATAATTCCCAAAGAATTACAGACATACATACATACACCGTTTCGGTTTTATATATAAGATATAGCATATCACATTCGCGTATCACATGTGGAGAAAGAGAAGTGTGCTTCCTATAAGAATGTTTTTAGCTTATCAACTAACATTTTCATGCTGTTCAGCTCTAAACCATCTAAAATATAAAAATTATTTCATCCGTATTACAATTATTCTATAAAATAATTTTCACAAAAAACTACTCAACTTTAATCGAATTAGTATTAGTTCTTTTTACTTTTAAGGAGTTAACTGTCACTGTTGACTGTATGTAACTGTTGGAAAGAAATTATTTTAATTGAATAAAATAATTCTATTCCATATAAAAACTCATAGGGATCAGGCCCTGGTCTTAATCGTTATCATGATCTTTATGCTGACGTAGTACTGTTAAATATGTTTTAGTTTTTACTAACAGAAAGCATGTTAGCATATATGATTCGAATATTGTTCTTAATTATAAATTTATCAGCCTGTGTTTAATGTTGAGTTTTTTGTGAATAAAATAGTATTCTAAAAATTAATTCATGTATCAATTATTAATAAAAGGCTACAATATGTAATGATATGGATACGCTTCATTAATGTGTAGTTCGCGGTAAGGGATGTACCAACATACATTTCAAACCATATTGTTAAAATTATTTGAAACACATGTAATCAACACCTTTTGGGTTTGATCTAGATTATATGTATGATATTAATTTCTTTGACACGGCGTCTTCAAGTACGCGAATCGACGAAGGTCTTATGGTAACAAGTACGATAGAATATTTAATGATTCACGTATTCAAGTGAATTATAAAGGAACGTTTTCCGCAACGTCACAATAACATGATCCGAATCCAATATCCTTAAGTCTTTAAGTTTTTTTTCCCTATAGTACGCACGCCCAAGTAGGAAACTTACAAAGTCATTTCACAGTCTGCGATTCATCGAACAAAAGTTTGAAAGGGGCTTTTTTGAAGAGGTCCATCGCCCCGAAATGAAAATTTACTTCCAGGCAGCCGAATTTTTTTGATTGAACTTGAATATAATTTAAAAAGCAATTATTTTTCCTCTTTTACCTTTTCTCGGGAATACGAAACCGGCCGACGAGACGCTCGCTGGCGACACACCGAATCGCTTCGGAATTGTAAAAAAAAATAATATAGGCACATTATTATATATGTATACGAAATCACTGTACCTTTAAATCTTTAAAAGGTCTTTTATAATAATATAAATTGCTTTAAAAAGCAATAACGTGTACACACATGTATAGTATTCGCCCCCGGGACTCGGTAATTGATTTTCAATCTAAAGTAAAAAATGATTTTATACAGTTTTTAATTAAAATCACCACCTTCCGTGCCTCATACTTCACAACCTTGTTCACTTGCGTGGGTTATTATTTTAGTTACATACATAATTCGATAAAACGTTATAAATGAGCCCTCGCCCACAAGTGCAGAAAATGTAGAGTAAACTGAACCAGTCATTTTTTTAACATTTTAAATACAATAAACATAGTACTATGCAATAGTACTTAACTTAATATAACGATGTACATACATACCCTACATTATTCAATTGATAACTAAATATTGATTTTTTTACTGGCTACAATACTATTCCACGCAATGGGTCAAATATACAGTGTAGATCAAGCATGACCAAACCTTCTGAAATTAAGGCAATTAGCAATGAGTATTATAACTGTATTTGAGACTGCATATCGATGTGAGTAATTTTTCTCAAAGTAATCGTAAAATCGAAGTGTCCACACAGGTTGAATGATGAAAATTTTACTGCGATGTATAACGTCCAAATTAATGGTTGGTATGAAAATATATATCATTTTATACAAATAGCAGTTAAGAGGAAAAAAAAAAAAAATTATCAGTTTTTTTACTATTATCTTGACTGTAAATATATTTTGTGTGTGGCCCATTAAAGAAATGCACTAATTTTGTTGGTCCACCTAATAATTTCGGCTGGGCATCCCTGATGTAAAATAGCATCGAAGTAAAACAATCTGGAAATTCATAATCCGTTTATTATATAACGGCATAGTTGATTCTATATACAAAAATATATAAGTTTGCATTAAAAAAAGTTATTAGTATTCATGGAATCCGTAATTGTGCCGTTCAAATTAATTGAATATGATATCACTCCCCTTTTCTGTGGACGCTATATTTTTTTCTGACATTTTTTTTAAGTATAGGTTGTTTGATGTTTCTAATGAATGAGGTTCTTAACCCTGTGCCCACGGGGACATTTGCACCCGCGGAGCTAATTATCGTGCGCCCTCTCCAAAGTATCAAATTACGAAAATACCCACATTTTATCAGAATTGTATTTTGTCTATAATAATTATTCAACGAAGAAGTAGTTTCCACGAAAATAAATAAGCTTATTAAATTTTCTTCATCCATTTATTTCAATTTATAAAACATATATTTCAAAAATAATAGATAATTGAACGTCTCAAATGCTAAATTGGTTCGAAGTTTTGTTGTTATAATTCCCGCAGGAGAAAAACCTCTCTCTGGTGCTGTGGACGTCGGTTTCATAGTTAAAAGGCTAAACTTTATATATATAATTTTTTTAAAGAAGTAAATAAAATTTGGAAATAAATTACGAGTATCGAGTACTTGAAAAATGTACGAGTATTCGATACTCGAATTGGAGTCTCTAGCCCGGAGTCGCAATAAAGTTTAATATAAAATTTAAAATAACTTTGATTATTCCACGTATTGTGTAAATAACTGTGACACGTGTTTCGCCTCTTTCAGAGGCATCTTCAGACTTACTATCGCAAAGTTTGCTTAAGTAATGAAAGATGAAGATGCCTCTGAAAGAGGCGAAACACGTGTCACAGTTAGTTACACAATACGTGGAATAATCAAAGTTATTTTAAATTTTATATTAAAATGAACTTCCACAAAGTTACCGCCGAAACCATCGAAAATATGCAATAAAGTTTATTTATTTTTTTATACAAGAAAATACAAATCATGGCATTACAGCTGACGCCAATGCGCCATGCATTCTACAAATGTAAATACATTTATTTATATAATATATATACATACATACCTGTACATAATAAAAATCATACATTAATTAAAAGCAAGATGAAAAGATTGTAGTCATAACAGAGAGGAAAAATTAATAAAATCACACTAGAAATTTTCAATGTTGTCAACCGAGTGAGTTCCGACAAAAAAACAGTACTCGTCTGAACTCACTCACGTCCATGTGAAATATGTCGACATCCGAAGCAATTTCGTTAAAAATTACTAAAGCTCTTCCCAGTGGCATCAACCTTGACCACCAGCAACCTCGATGAATAGCAACATCTCCAACCTCTCATCATCTTCAAAACGACACCAAGCCTTCCGGTTGCCGTAGAAGCCAGCAAACGCCATCCGATGCAAGCGCCGCAATGGCTGAAAAGATTTTCTTCACCATTCTAACATTCATACCGATCCCCAAAAAGTTTCACTATATCAGTCAGCCCAGTAGCATCCCCATTGGCAGACTGGTTCTACTCCTTGGAAGAACAAACAACTCATGTTCACGATTCCTCAAAAAAATATCAGGGACATTCAATTTAACATTCTCAAGAATGGTTAAGAACGCCTGCGCTAGATTAACGGCGGTTGCTGATGATGCTGGTAATGAATTCTTGCCGACGAAATCCACCACTCCGCCTTTATTTCAGCGCGGGGATTTTATTTATCGTAAAATTAAGATGCAAATTTTTCAAATTAAAAAGAAAACCAGCACGGGGAGTCGCGGACGGGAAACGTGAAAAATGGGCAGGCGCGACCGCAAACAAAGGCAGGTTTCACCAGATATTAAGGAAAAACATAATTGTTTACTTCAACAATTAACGCCGGGTTTACGAGTTGGAAAATTTGCCGTCTTTAAAGTAAGTTGAAACTGCTATTCTCGCGCGAAACCAGATTCCCGGATCCCGTTGCGTACGGCCGCTTGAAGTGTCGACTTTGGAAAACATTGTTTTTGGTGGGACACACTGACGCCGTACAACTTTATAACACTGCGATCAAGCTTGTATGTATTTGTTATTTTTATGAAATATATTTAAACGAGCATTATCAACTCGACACCTTACTTTGAAAAGGTTCTAACTGCTCTTGACACTGTTTTGAGATATGAGCGTTTGAAGTTTCGAATGATTAAAATTCACTTGTAACAATGAGCAAGTAAAATTTTTTCAAATTACTTAATAAATAACTCTTGCTGAGAAATAATGATGTTAAAGATCTAAATATAGAAATAATGATAACAATCTTAGAACTTTGTCAAATAAATTTAGTAAAAAAGTGTGCAGATGCAGTGCATCTCTGGAATTCTGCTAATTACGTTATTCAACCATAGATAATTCTAAAATTTATATTTATGATAGAATGCGGTAAACACAAGGAACTGATAAAGGTTTATCAGTAGTTGATAATACTCGTGATGAGCGAAACCGGTCCTTATCTTAATAAATCAAAATGTGAAATATGTACAAAAATGTGTGATTTTTTTTATATAATACCATTCCACCAAGTGTTGACAGTGAACTCCTTAAAAGTGACATAAATAAAAATAGTAAACATTTTTAAGTACTTATTCCACATACAATTTGGATCAGGAACGGTTTCGCACACGGCGGCGAGCGGCGAGCATCAGCTGATAAGAAATACAACGAAACAGTGATATGTATACGAAAGTAAAGTAAGATTTACAAGGTATGACAAACAATTAGTATTGCAACTAAGCAAATAAATTAAAGAATATAGTGACATAATAAAGATAATAAAACATTTTTAGTACTTATTCCACATAAAATTTATTGGATCAGGACCGGTTTCGCCCATGTCGAGCATTGTCAACCGATAAGAAATACAACGAAATATTATACAAATATAAATTTAGTAAAAATGTAAATATATATAAAAAAAATATTTGTTACAAGTACTAACAATGTTTTATTATTTTAATTATAATGCCATTCCACCAAGTTTTGACAGTGAACACCTTAAAAGTGAATAATGACATAAATCACAATTAGAAAAAAAATATTACCCAAGATTTGAATAAACAGTTAAACATGTTTGAAGCATTTGAGTCGGACTTTAAGACACAAAATTTAATAAAAGGCAGCTTGACTTTGGTTCAATTAAAATAACACTCTAAAATTAAAACTTAGAAACGCTATTTTCAGAATCACACAGTGTCATTTAAGGACGTCTATGACCCCAGCACCATGAAAGTTGTGCAGTTTAATTCGTACATTTCCTTTACAAAGTGTTTCAGTTTGGAGTAGAGTGCAAAGGACTGAAAAGTGAGCAGAGCATTTATCTTCACTTCAGAAGACAACTCGATGACACTTGTTTCTTCAATTGTATCAAAATCACTCCGCTTCACATTTAGAGCTGTTAGTGAAACATTTTTGTGCGGAAGTGCGTGCAATTCACGTACGTAAGGATACAAATGTATAAGAGTAGATTAATTACATAAAATATGTCGACTGTTTATTCATGATGGAATGGCATTGCATTGAAATAAATAGAACACATTTTTTTTTACTACTTTCACATATTAATTATGTGAAGGTGTGAACCGGTTTCTAGCATTTAAGATTGATGACATATGTACACCTTACTTTGAAAAGATTCTAACTGCTCTCGACACTGTTTTGAGATATGAGCGTTTATAGTTTCGATTGATTAAAATTCTTACTTAAAATTTAAACTTAGACAGATTTAAACAGCCATAGATACTTCTGAATTTTATATATATGATAGAATGCGGTAAATACAAGCTTTTCCGACGGAAAGGTCATTTTAGGCAAAAATTTCAATTATAACCTTTTCAAAGTAAGGTAAACAACTGTTAAATCATCATGGGAAGGCATTACATTTGTATAAATAAAATAAAATTTGAACTTCTTACACGTGTAAATTATAAAAAGATGTAAACCGGTTTCGAGCATTTAAGATTTTTTTTTTGGAAATCTAAGGGATGGAGCTTCAAGTTCTAAGGCGCATCAGCGTCAAAGTTTTCCAGTCTTAAGCTTAATATTTTTTTTTCAAGTTGTATGACTTTCCCATTGCTGTCGACAGAAGGGCGCGATCTCTACAGCTTAAGTCAGATTACTTTTTTCATCGATACCTATGGAGGGTCATTGAGAGGAATAACTCTCTTAGTAATATAATCAGGGTCAATAAACAATTAATTTTATAATTCCTTTTCAACAAACTTATCATCACAAAGTTACTTTGATAGTGAAGATACTCCTTAAAGAGGTTGAAACACTTGGAACTTGTTTCACAATGCGTAGAATAAACAAATAAAAAAATAAGCTTCCGTCCAATACAAGATCAAGAAAGAAAACAGGTGTAGGCAAAATGATAATTATCTACAAATACTCAATTCAATATCAATATTTTTTTCTTTATTATGTGTGAAACCTCAATTTTATTTATGTAAATTTTCCAAAAATGAAAGTTTTCCCGGACCGGCAATAAATTCTTCGAACTCGCACCAGTCCGAGGAATACAGGTTGAAGAACACTGGCTTAAGTAACGAGCACCGGAACATTACTATGTGTACTGAATACTTTTTTTTTCGATCGAAAGAATGAAATCATGACCGATATCTATGCTATCGATGTTCATCCATTAACCTAATCACAGCCAGAGACGAGATATCTCGGTAGTACTAATATATCGACCAAAACAAATAATTTCAAAAAAATACCCATACTGAAAATTATTAGAAATCCATTTTCTTTTAAGAAAAAAACTGTTTTTTGAGGTACATCAAATAAAAAAATGGTGAGTTATTTATGATTTATTTTTAATGCAATTAAAAAACCAAAATTTCTATTATTTGTGGCGTTTGGAGCACTGCCAAAGAGCTTTTTTCCGGCAGCCAAAAGGTTAATTGAAATAATGTGGGACATTTGGGAAATCGAGCCCGTGACAATGACTTGACCGTCATCTGAAGCGATTATATATGAATTTTCTTCTGCCTAGCAAAATATCCGTAGAATATAATTATAAATTATGCGTAAAAAGCATCGAGGACTATAACCCTCCTATATCCCACGCCCCTGCTCGACAAAGATATATTAATATGAAGACGGAACTATGAGAAAGATATCTCACTCCAAGACGCTTCAAATAATGTACTCTAACAAAGGAAAAGTTTGTAAGATACATACCTATTTGAACTATGTACAATAATATCTTAAAGGAACTGTGTAATTTATCATATCACAATGTAAAATACATTATGTTTATAGTATAATATAATATTAATAAGTACTTATTTTCGATGGATTCAGCGGTACCTTTGAAGAAATTAATTTTAAATACGAAATTTAAATGACAACCAGTGGGATAACAAAGTGTCGTGGTTAGGATGTTAATGTCACGATAAATTCCTAACGAGAAATGTTTTTTTTAAAACAATATTGGCCAGTTTATCTTTTATTGAAAAGCAAGCATAAACTATGCATTAAGTGGTTATGTATACATTATATATAGTACAGTGAAACTGTATTCTCAGTGAAAATATATCAAGTGATAGATTTTTATGACAACATGATTTCACTGGTCACGATCATTGAAATTATTGGCAAAATCAGCAAGTAGTCCCTTTCGTAAAAAGAGAACCAAAGAAAAACACAGACAAACATTGGGCTGAACTGAAGATGGGGCGGTCAAATTTGATTTCAATGATAGCTTGGAGAAGAATATATTTTCACTGAGAAAACAGTTTCACTGTAACATATATATATATAGATGTTCAATATCAATAATTATAGTTTTGTTGCAAGTGATTTGATGTCATATAAGAGATGATTTAAAACTTTTTCCCGTCCCTGTAGTTTCTTATTTAAAATATAAAGAAGCTCACATATGTCACTTAAAAAGGAAAGACGCCACAGCCACTTGGGATTGGATATTTCTAGAACAGGTTATAATTGTATCATTTTACCATCCTGGTGAAAACGCAAACCATGTGATATCGATCAATTTTCAAATCTATTAAGATTTTATTTTTTTTTACAATGTCCGCTCCCAACTTGGAGCATATGGACTCCTCACGGCGTTTATCTCAACATACGCTTTTTTCTACGAGTAATGCTTGTTACTCAGTTGCTCAACCCCTCTCTTTCGAAGTAGGGATGGAAAGGTGAGAAGGGATTCAACAACGCAAACACCCATTGCCTCTGAGCAGAATCAATTTATCGACTGAAAAAGTCTGCTCGTACCGGAATCGAACCCAGCTGTTCCAACACGGTAGTCAATGACGTTGACCACTGCACCACAGACCGGGCACATTGAGAAATTGCTGGAATGAAAAAAACAATATTTTGATGAGTGCAAAAGGTTAAAGACTTAACAAAAGTGATATGATGATATTTTTTATAACACACGATGCTCAAAAGTATGCAAGTAAATTATAGGATTGGCGCAAGCTTTACTTTGCGCATTCAATGCGTCAACTTTGATCAAATATAACAGTTTGGAAAGCTTTTTTATTTACTTTTATTACTTTAGACAATTCATTTTTGTTTTTGAAATATGTGCATTCAATTCTTTTCTAGTCATTTCAAGGCTAATATAAAGCGTATGATTTTATATTTAGGATATTGAATTTGTAATATTTAAATATAAAGAAGAAAAAAACTACTATACATTCTCTGAAACAACTTTGCTCAAAAAATAAACCATTTAATTAATGGTAATACGCTTTAATTTTATTTTACATCAGATGGGTAAATTTTTCATAACCTTCAATCAAAGCGGAAATTTGATCAAAATAATCACGCCACAAATCAATTAAGTGATTGGTAATTTTAATCATTCGTTTGATATGAAACCACAATATTTCATACGCAATACTTTTTGGAAATCAATCTAATTTCTGTTATACATATATTAATACATTCATACAAATATGTAGGTATATAAATATCACCCATAGTCATCAATTAAAATTAATGAATGATACATATACTTCAAACGAAAATATAAGATCGTTAGGAAATTTAAATATAATTGTGTCAATTTTATACTTTCCCATGAGCTTTGTCACTAACGACCCGGGTTTCGAAATTTTCCATTTCATGTGCACGGATGAGGTCCATTCTTGATCCGTGAACTTGAAATACCTACAATAATTTAAGATGCCACAAATTACATACATATATTAATATATATCATAAAGTAAATTAGTACATTAAACTTTAATTATTTATTTATAAAAAAACATATAATTAAGAAATCCCACTGAAGATGCTTGATGAAATGTCAATATCAATTTTGAATCGTTAAAATTTTGTACTTTTCCAAGAGTTTTAAGATCTGAAGATGCAGGAAGACGAAGCCTTGGTCGTTAGCGACAAAACTCATTGAGAAGTACCTAATTCAAACGGTTCAAAATAATAATTGAATAATATGTTGAAATAAGTGTGAGAAATAGTAAAAATATTTGTTGAAATAATTTAGTTGACTTCCCTTCATATTTTTTCAATTCTTTGTCAATTTCATTACCTTGTCATTCATATCCGAATGCAATAATCAATATGTTCATCTAGAAGTCGTTGATTCACATAAGTAAAGAGAAAAAAACCTTGCTTCATTTTGAACGCAATTTGTACTAAAATTTGATATCTTTCTGTTGTGAGGAAAGAACATACAGATTATACAGTTGAGGCAACGCTCTTATGCGAAAAATCACATTCGTTTAGGAATTCAATAATAAAATTCGATTCAATATCCTACGCGAGCGACCAGCTTGGAAATCACTGCTCTAGATGATCGAGACCAGTCCACATCATAATACAGTAAAACCTCGATATAACTGACTAATTGGGTGAGGGGGTGTCCGTTTAAGCCGAAAGTTGGTTATATAAAAATAGGTTTAAATTAAACAAAAAAACTTTTTCTCGCTCCGGCTAGGTGCAGTCTACGTATGTCTCAAATTCTAGTGCTAGACGTATGTCGTGATTATCATGGCCGATAAAAATTGTTCACATGCGGTGAAACTTGAATTTAAGCATGTATAATATTAACAGGACGTTTTTAATTTTTTTTACTTTTGACCGGATTTTTTGTCCGTTTTGATTTAAGTCCGTAAAATAAAGGTCCGCTATATCGAGGTTTTACTGTAATATCATATGTTGAAGTACTACAAAAAAGATGTGTTTTATTTATTCAAAATAATGCCTCTCCACTGAGAAGTGACAGGTCACCTGTCACACCTTTAAAGTGAATATGTATTTGCCATGTGTACAAACCTCAAAGTACAATAGCTAATCATAAGACCCACTCAATATGTAAAAGGTATAAAGCAGACCTGAACAAACTTCAAGTATACAATACGGCATAGGAATTTCAAATAAACAGCAGGCTACGAAATAAAAATATGTTTAACCATTTTTGCTTCAAATGTAGACTACGTAAACTAAAGTACTGCTGACAACTCTAATGCTTAACATATTTTTTTCTTAATAATAATATATATGTATATTATGTATACATAAAGGATCTTTTTATAAGGACGCTTAGTTTTGAAATGTAAATAAAACAAGTTGTTTGTGAGATTTCGACTAAATTTTAATTTCATTTGTAAGTATATTTTACGGCATTAAATATGGAATATAGCATCAAATGTCTGCCAATATCCATTCATTATAAAATGGGCCATGTCGCTAAAGTTGACTTTTTTGACAAATTTGGGTAAACTTCCAACTGCTCCAGAACCCAATCAGGCGTTGTCTGTGGTCGTTTACCTGAAGTTACTTGGTTAGTTGGATTTTATACGGGTGCAGACATAAGGCCCGATTCTAAATTCGCCAAGTTGAAGTCGCAGAAAAGCCAAGTTCTTGTGAACAACGAGAAATAAGCTGCCTTGGGTTTTCCTGTACACTTTCACACACAGCAGCAATTTTTTCACCAGATATTGTATTTTGATGACGTACAGGTAGGTGTTGGCCGATTATTTACCAAACTGGTTGACTCAAATTTGGCCACTAAACAATGAATAATCTACTCAGCAGGACAAAGTAACATATTTTGAGCGTCCCTATTGAAATACCCTTTATAAAGTAACTCTCGCTGCCCAAAAAATTAGAACTTAAGTTGGTTTAAGTTTATTTAATTTTATGTTACAGATATCCATTATTAATTCTGAACGAAATAGGAATTTCAATATAAAAAAGTAAGTCGCCTTTATTAACGAAGAATTTTATCAGATAGCTGGAACTGTTTTATTTCTTTCAAGACAATGAAAAGAAAAAGATGATAAAAAAAAATCCACAGTTATATATTATTTCCTAGAATTTTTAAGGGCTTCAAAATGAAGATAAAAGTTAACTGTTTTTAGAAATACAATAAAAACTAGAAAGTTAGATAAAGTTACGCGTCGAACCGAGGCCTTGTTTAAGGTCTTTCAGTCACCCATTGACTGTTTTGGTATATGCACGACACTATAAGGGATGTAAGGTTAATGCTTATTTTATTTTGATGAGTTTATTATTTTAAATAATATAGAAATTTAAACATTACAAAGCAAAAAAAACAAATAAACAACTATAGAAATGCGTTACTTTTAATTGCTTCCTCTGAAAGCTTGTTTTTGGGGCTAAGGTTACTACAAAAATGCATGTTTTGAGTTAGGTCCGGTTTTAGTAGAACTTTAATCACATTTATTAATGATGAAAACGACAATCTTCTACGTAGAACTGTTTCCAAGATAAATATGATTGGACATATTACCTGCACATAAAAATGTAAAGGAAGATACATTTGAAATAATGAGAAAACTTGTTCCTTTGATAACAAGTTTTGTGGAAAAACATGTGCTTTATTTGTGGAGCATCAAAATCTTTACTTGTGTTTATTTAAAAACTATGTTTCTTTCGTCCTAAATTGACTGTATATTTTATCATATTAAAAATGTAGCTTTGATTATATTTCGGATTATGATGATGATTCTTTCAATATGTCGCAATGTACTCTTCTAATTATCATTTACCTCTATGTTTAAATTACTATCATTACCTTTCATAGATACGAATAGTTTAGCAAACTCCCGAATGAGCCAATCATTGACTAATTCCACAAACCAATAATGTTTGCACAACATTTAATGCAAAGTGGTTTCTACTTTGTGATTAACTAAATAAACAAATCGGTTGAATAGCTGTTTTGCTCACAATCGCTGTGTATTCATTGGATAATTAAATCCGTGATATTAATGGAAAAAACTAAACAAAAACAAAAACAGAAACAAAAAAAAAACAGTTCAACAATATCAGTAAACATATATAGATATTTAATTTTATTGAAATGATTTCAACATTTTCATTTTCCCCAGAGAATGCTGTGTTATGGTAAACATAACTAGTTTGTGATTTATGACAAAAAACATAATCTCATTCACGTACCTACAAATGGCTTTAATAATCACTCCAATTATGTCCTTTCCTAATGTGACGCGCGTGGATAACTATCATAAATATACAATGTTTAACGAAGACCGGTAGTACTCTAAACTCTCTTAACTTACTTTTTAGAAGGAGACAAGAAATGAAAAAAGAACATTGAGATAAAACTAGTTGTTTTATTGTTGCTACATCTACTCCGTGTCTTCAGTATCAAAGTAAAACGAGACAAAAACCCACTAGTTTCCATGCTTTTGTCCAATACATCGATCGACAAATCAATGGATGAAACTCTCAGATAGAACGAAAGCCAAAAACAATTTTCCACCAACACTAGAAAACTGTTGAGATCAAATATGAGCAGTTTATGCCTTATTGCATCTAAAATAAGTATTTGGTTGTAGGTGCGAGAAATATAAGATAGATAAGATAGCTATTTTGGTTTCAATCCATCGTCCGAACTATGTTTGATCAGATGTTGATATTTTTTTTACTTACTCTTAAATCACATACAAAAAAATCTTTACATGTAACTTATTTTATGTCATTTATTTTGTATTACTGGCAAAAACATATACAATATTTTGTAAATGATTTTTAAAAGCCGATCTATTAATTTAAAAAAATAATATTTTTTTAAACAAGTTTGTATTAATGGTTGTTGGTTGTATAATTGTTTGGATATTAAAAGGGAATATTCACCACTAATTTATGAATGCAATTTTATATTGGTATTTTTCTAAATAACAATTTTCAGTTGGCTGCTCATTTTACTGTCAAATAAACTAAAATTTTCTTTATATCGATTTGAAATACGCCTTTCGCTGTGTTCTAATAACCACATTAATCGCACATTTTACTGAGAAGTCTTTAAGCGTAGCTTTGTTCTAATTTTCAAAGACCTTTAATTATTGACGTCAAACAAAGAGAAAAACTTATAAAATGTGTTTGAGGTGCATTGCCTAACTATGGTAGAAAAATATTCTGATAATGCTCTTGCAGCGTTATTTAAAAAAACAACTTATTGAAAAAATTTGGAGTTAACTCGGTAAAAATACACATTGAAACGTATGGAGTTAGACACGCAAGCAATAAGAAAAGCTGCCGTCAGCGGAAATCGTAAAAACAAACAATCAACTGAGCTTTGGTGTGAACAGAGAACTTCTATTGTTAATTGTTGGTTCCGGTGGAAACAAATAGTGTAAAAAAACAACCAGCGGCTGTGGAAATACCCGAAACATCTGTGGATTAAATTTCCGGCTTTTGGAATAATCTATTTAATACATTATTTAGAGATTAGATAAAGAGATTTTTAAGCCAAATTTAGACGGAATCATTTAAAAATTGACTGCTTTTTTAAATTGAGAAAGCTTCGATATTATCCAGTGTCTCTGGTTGAGTGTCAACATCATTGGCTACGTTTGTTGTGCTCGCGTACTTGAATCCTAGCCTACGCAGTTCTAAATAGTTAAAAATATTTCCCCATACTTATTCGATCCACAAGCCGTAGCTTCTCTATTCAAAAAAGAGTAACTAAGCCAAGTAACTGAGTGACAAGCAGTTCTGGTAGGAAACTTATGTTGAGATAAATTCATTAGGAGTCCATATGCTATACAGTGAGAAGGTTAATGGCTTGAAAAATATTTTAGGTTTGTATATCAACCACGGGAGCGTCCATATTTTGATAACGAATGCAGACCCTTCTACCTCAAGCTAGAAAAAAGTTGACTTTAAAAAGATTTTTTATAATATACTGTTGGTTTTTCTTCTTCACTGATGTACTATGATCCGTTTGTTTTTATATATACACGCTACAAACTGTTCAATGCGCGTCAGTTTAAGTACATCTGTGCACTTGAAATCATTGAAGATTCCGCAAGGCAAAATCCGGGTCGTAAGCGACAAAACTCATGGAATAGTACAAAATTCAAACAATCAAAATTTTTAATTAAATCTGTTGATGTAGTTCATTTACTTCAATAAAGACTGTTTGCATGATTGACTTTAGTTGTTTCCATAGGTAGTACGAATATATGAAAACTTTTATCTTTAATCAATTTAAATGGTTCGAAAATTGTTTAAAAACCTACTTGCATCTATAGATTCAATTAAATTTTGGGCTACCTTTTCAACAATAATATTTTTTGAACTAAAATCAGTTTTATTGTTTTATTATTGACGATGTCAATTTAAGACTTAACTGACATTGACTCTTCTATCAAAAAGCATGATAACGGGTGAATGAATAGTTTGAAAGTAATAGTTTAAAAACTATTTGTGACTAATGTATTGCCACCAAAATAGTTACATACTTTTATTGAGTTAAACAAATTAATACTCCGCATTCTGTAAATTGTTTTCACTGTAATTTATTCTTTTTTTGTTAAAAGTGTTTATCATTTAATTCAAATGGTAAACGACGCGCAATTTTGAAAAAGTTCGTTGTTCTTTTATTTATTTTTAAATATTTTATCAAATGAAACGAGGGAACTTTGAAGTGCGTCAGAATGCGTTCATTTGTTTCGTTATTATACGCTCAACAAAAGCCTTCTCAACAACACGTCCCTTCAACGACCACGTTTGTCTTCTTGTTTTCTTAATTGATGCGGAGGAAAATGCAAGACATCGAGGCTTTGTACAGAAAATAATATAACTAGCAGGCATGTCAGATGCGCTCGCCTCTAAAGTAACACAATCGTGGTTTTCATTTTGAGCGGCTGCCATTTTGTTTCCACAGATAACTTTATTATACAATCCTTTGTTTTGAGAGACTAAGAACACGAAATGGCGGTGTTTTGCAACAAAAGGCGGGAAAGTTAGCTGATTGGGCAAAATAAAATGGACGAACTCGCGTTCAATTCTGTGACGGCGGAAAATAAAAACGATTTTTTTTTTGTATGTAATGAAATTCTTTTGTTAAATAATATCGAACTAAAATTCCAAGATAAAACAAAGCAACACAAGATAACGTTTATTATGTTTTGAGAAAAACTATATATGCTAAGTATACTCGAACATCTTAAGACGTGACAATATTGCTATGGTGTGTACATTAATTTAACTTCGCGAAATTTATTGTTGTTTTTAATTATATGTATCTGAAATTGAAGATAAAGCGGAAATAATTTTATTTTAAATATGTTGTGCAGAATTTTAACTTGCCAATAGAAAAAGATTTTTAAACAAAATTGATAAGTGTGTTTTTATTATAAACTAGCTGTACCCTGCGCGCGTTGCTACGCCAGCAATTGTAAGGGGGATTGGGGGGGTTGGGGGGGGGAGGGGGTGTACGCCAGAAAGTTTCGCGGATGTGTACTCGAGAAATTTGTTTCATTCTTCTTTATATATAAAAAAAAATGACAGTTCTTAAAACGTCTTACTTTTACAAATAAATTGTGTAGCGTGTTTTTGTAAATATTGTGATGAATAGAAACTATTCTTATTTTTAAATTCCTTAATTTTATTACTATCGATACCTAGTACAAAAAGTAGAAACAAAAATCTTTTGCTTATTTACTCCATCAATAGTGGATGTAACTCCTACTACTGATATAGAAAAGAGTTTTGTAAACTGATGGAGTATTTTGTACTATTTGTCTAATTTTGGTATGGCTAAAACATCAACTCACAAACAAGATAAATTTATAAACGGAAGAAAAATGACGAGCTCAACTTAAAGCTTAAAGAGCTTATGTAACTTAACTTTTACTTAAAAAGTATCTTATTCCGAAGGAAGAGTGTCGAAGAAAAATAAAAGATAACAAAATTAATACGATTTAACGAATTTAATTGAAAATTGAGTTACGCAACAAAAAGTACTTTTAGCCGTTTATAATTAAATAAAAGCTTAGTTGGTGTAATCAGTTTGACTTTGGTTACGATATTTTAGGCCTATGTATAGGACTTAAATTAAGTATTAGATTTGGTTACAGTGATTATGGGATCGAATCCCAGGAAAGAAGGTTTCATGACTTATTTTTCTAATTTCAGATTTCAACTGAAGCTGCTTGATGGAATTTCAATATCAAATTTGAATTTGTGTACTTTTCCATGAGCTGTGTGATTTTTTTTCACTTTTAGTTCATTCGTGCACTTGAAATGCTTGAAGATACCGAAAGACGAAACCTGGGTTGTTAGCGACAAAATTCATGAAAAAGTACAACATTCAAACGAATCAAACATAAATTTTCAATCGATTTATAGATTCGTATCCGTCCTTTCCAATTGTATTTTTTCACCCTAGAGAAGTTGAGCAACTGAGAAAAGAGCAGTTTTTGTAGACAAGTTCTATTCAGATTAACTCCGTTGAAAGCCCATATATGTACATTGCATTAGGAGCAGACATGGTTTTGATGAAAGAATGCATACTATGTAAAAAAGTTTAGCTATCTTTTAGTTCTGTGATCTATCTGCCAAATTAAGTGCTTTTTCAAGACGACTTAGAACAGTAAAATAAAGCAATAAAGGTTTATTCAGTACAGTTAAAGTTTTTTTTATAATATTGCTTCAATGAAACTACAAAACGTTTCAAAATTATTATAGAATCAATTATAAACACGTTGATTTTAGATATCTTATATATAAAACCGAAACGGCGTATGTATGTATGTATGTATGTATGTATGTCTGTGGGTCTGTGATTCTTTGGTAATGATATAACATTAAATAATTATTGGTCGCTTAGTCCGAGCGAAGCCGGGTAGCAATACTAGTATTATATAAATATGCATGGTCATGTAGAGTAATTCAGAGTTGACGAGAAATTCAAAAATAAAAGTTTTATATCTTTAACCGCTTCCCGGGCGAATTCTTTCACAACAATTTGTTCAAAAAAAAATGTATTTATTTTTAGTATGTCATCAA
This sequence comes from Himalopsyche kuldschensis, assembly GCA_028554975.1. Classification (NCBI taxonomy): domain Eukaryota; kingdom Metazoa; phylum Arthropoda; class Insecta; order Trichoptera; family Rhyacophilidae; genus Himalopsyche; species Himalopsyche kuldschensis. The sequence continues at coordinate 2,538,625 of JAHFWI010000059.1, read as the reverse complement.
ATAATGACATTTTTCTTTTTTTTTAGCCCCACAAATATTTTATCAATGGTCTTCCGGAAAGACGGACCCCATCAGGTTGATAGAAGAGACAGGCAAGATTCAGACAGGCTCATCACATGTTCAAGCCAGGTCCATCGTCGCCTAGTATATTAGCTGTTATTATTGCGTAAATATTGAAAACATATAATTTCCGGTTAAAATATTATTCACGCATGTTTGTGCGATTGCCCTGAATTAATCATTTATTTTTCGCTCGGATGCGGTTAATAATAAATCAACGAAAGAAACTGCATTATATGTCAATGCAGTGCATCACTATTTTGTAAATCGAGCTCTTGACCTCTAAGTATGGTATAATCAAAGGCTCAAAGCATAACGACTCGGTAAAGGCGGTTGGCGCAAAAGAAAATGCAAACCTCAAGGCACATATCATACTGCTATAATATTAATTGCATTTAGTGGTGGAGTGGCTCTATTCTACTCAAGTTGGCTATCGCTGCAGACCTAAGTCAATTTGCGAGTATTATTCCGCGGTGCGCAACCTTTTTTGGAAATGTAAGAAAAAGTATTATAAATATAATATAAAGTAGTATTTTCAGACAGGCACATAATTTTCGAGTGCCGTTGTTTGGCGGTATCGCCATTTGGAGTTATCTGGTGTCAAAATTTCCAGCCAGACATCTGCATAATACTGAACTACATTCAAGTCTGCGATGATAAAATGTGTCTTATAATATAAAATTAAACGAATTATTTTACGCTTCGTGAAACGTTAGTAAATATTTAAACAAAATAGTCAAATTACAATCTTCATTTGTTTTTTTTCGTGGAAATTACATGCATCAATGTAAAAATCAAAGTACGTGAAATCATCTGCAACCAGTAAAAATAGTAATACGGAAAGAAAAATAACAATGTATTTTAATTCTACATAAGTTGATAGCTATTTCGGCTTACGCCTTCGTCAGAACTATAGCTATCAACAAATATATAAAATAATTTATGTAGAATTAAAATACATTGTTATTTTTCTTTCCGTATTATAATGGAGTTCTACCAAGTAAATGCCTACTCAATCAATAAAGTAAAAATAGTATTAAATCGTTTAGATTTGTATACGAATTACAGTTCAATTTTTAATTGCATTAATGTAAAGGTTACACGAAATTGAAACAATGCACAAAATTAAGTTTGTACGGAACGGGTGTCTGTAGTATTTATTAATCAGCAATAATTATTTTTCCTATATTGCGCTAAGCTACCCACAAATCAATGTCCACGAATATAGTTTCAAGACATTTGTCTTCTCTGGTCATTGAATGCAAGTCATTGGATTATGAATATATCCTGATGAAATTCATCTTCAATAATACTCAAGATACTTATCAACAACTTTCAGTGGCTGAGTTAGTCATCAAGCTAGTTAACTCCTTTTTTCCTACATCGAAAGCGTTGACAAAGGCGCCTATGAGAAGTTGATTGCATAAACACAACGGGCGGCGGTGAAACAACCAAAGTCTTCTTCATTCTTTTATGGTGGGTCCGTATTTGAATGTCAGTGTCGACGGCTTCGGTGGTGGAGTGCATGGGCTTGAAACCCAGTCCGTGCAGTTTCGTTTATTAATCGACACATTACTTTGAAAAAGTAATAACTGTAGTTGTAAGAATGGTCAAGTAAACATGTTTCAAATTACTTATTTTAAGCATATTTTTTCACAAAACTATCTGAGAAATAATTATCTTAAAGATCTAATGATGGACATAATGATTACAATATTAGAACTTAGTCAAATAAATGAAGTGTAAAAAGTGTGCAGTTGCAGTTAAATTCTGGAATTCTGCAACTGTAATCTCCGTTATTCAACGATAAATAGTAATGAATCTCATATATGATAGAATGCGATAGAAACAAGCATTTCCGATCAAAAGGTCATTTTACGCTAAAATGTATATTAGAACCTTTTCAAAGTATGGTATCATACTGGTGATATTGATTTCTGTGCGAATACACTCATCAAAACATTCAATTTTATTTTTCTATCAATATACTCTTCAGAAAAAGTAGTGAGTATCAAGAAGTTGTCGTAGAAGAACTTATGTTGGGATTAACTCCAATAGAAATATATTTAAGGATTTCGACTGAGGGTGCTTGATGGAATTTCAGATCAAATTTGATATTGTACTTTTCCATGAATTTTGTCGCTAACGACCCGTGTTTCGCCTTACGGCATCTTCAAGCATTACAAGTGTACGGATGTACTGTCAGTTCAAGTACATCCGTGAACTTGTACTGCCGAAAGGTGAAACCCGGGTCGTTAGCGACAAAACTCATATAAAAGAGCAAAACTTAGATTTAATTTAGAAGTATATTTGTTCCATATTGGTAGTAGACATTGCTTAAAAAAATCTTCACTTATCAAAGGATTCAGAAATATATAGCTTATCGCTGTTTTTGTGGCGCTTTATGAAAATCCGGGTTGCCATGGCTGGTGGCTGAAGTCAATCCAAAAGTCTTGTTCGTTGAACAAATAGCCGTCGGGCGTCGACCGGCAAATACAATGCTGTACACGCTCACCCCACCGCTAACACACACATTGTGTGCTAATCCGGCCTGTGAAAAGCTAAGCGAGACTTCAAAATGGACAAAAAAACCCTTTCCGCCTCCAACCAAATAAGTCAATTTATATTATCTAATTCCCTTACATGTGAACCAAAAGGACCTTCTTACTAACACACTTGTACGGTCTGGCAATTTTTGCCTACATTTTAAACAAAGGAATGAAATAAATAATATGGCCTCTGGGGTAGAATAATATTTGCATATTAGACGATTCAATGAAGTGCCTAATAATTTAACGTGAAGTATTAAATATTATAGTAAATTACTCGAATTTAATTCTGTGGTGTCAAAAAAGAGAACCAATTTGTCGTCGGGAAAGTAAGCTTTGTCTTTATAATAAGTATTATAATGTCAAGAATAAGGTTTTTATACAATATTGAAAGATTTGATTTATTAAAAAATTCGGCCAAGATTTGGTCAGCGAGTAAGATTAGTTAAAAAATAGCACTCGCTGTGTAAAACTGGTTCTGATCAAATTTTATAACATTTCAAAGAATTGTCAGTAGTAAACGCCACTGAAACATAGAGCAGACTAAGATGAAGACAGTTATAATATGAAAATAATTGTAAAGCTTAAAAAATAATGTACGTTGATAAAAATCATGAACTTCATCTATCTATAAAATCTCTACCTGCTATTTTACAAAAACGTAAGATGATAAAAAGAAGATTTTTTCTCCTAATATTCTTATCTGAAGAAACAATGGAAAAACGAGTTTTAGAGTCAGCTGGTCATCTTGCCTTTAGGATTGTATTGGAGGGGTATGAAAACGATGAAACGATTGAAATATTGCATTTCGGGATTCAATGCGGTAGCCGATTGCGTGAAAGTCCTTCAAATTTATCAACGAATTATAATTGTAGCATATGTAAATAGTTTTATTTGAATGAGTATAGCATCGAAACAGCACATTTAAACTAAATAACGGCCGTATTATATTTTATGAAGTGAAAGCCCGGTCCATCGTTTTTAAAGAACACCCAAAAAAGCGACGAATGCGGAAAAACGATGAATATAAATATGTTGTGTGGTTGGAGCCATAAAAAAATAACGATACACGTGGGAAAACTATAAATACCAGAACGATGGATTGGGATATTTCGCCGCATACAAAATATTTTATTGATAAGCATAATATTCAGCTCAGGGATCGGATATAAAACTATTAAGGAATTATACATTATACGTGCGTTAACTTAAATTTACATAATACCATGATGAATACTTAGGTGTTAACTTTGTATGTGTTAATAAAGCAAATGTATTCCCAGAGGGCATATTAAACTTAGTATCTCTATGTACATAAACTAAACAGCATAGATTCGGGCATAAGTAAACGCAAACGGGAACAAGAGAATGGGTATCTTGGTTATTGTACCTTCCACATTAAATAAATCATACTAAGGCATTGCAGAGAACAATTCAATTTATCATTTATGCTTAAATATAAACAGCACGATTCAAACGTTTTCAGTGAAACTGGTCTGATGTTATATTACCGTTCCAAGCAAGAAGGCAGTAAGTGACTCTGACAAACTCTAGAAAAATAAAATAATGCGTTTTTTTATGTTTTAGTATTTATAATTTATAAAAAGCGGTTGATGCCAAATTGAATTCATTTCTTTGTCAACAAGTAGTAAGTAGTTGCATTGGCTGCCACTTTGCTAGTAAAATAATGGTTACTGCCCTTTTCCTAAGAAATTCTTATACTTTTAGCAGATGTCCACGATTTTTACACAGGATTTTTTTAGTTATTATACAGCATTTTAGTTGTTATATGGCTACAAAACTGAGCACTATATATCACGAGGTTTATTTTCAAAATTGTCAACTCGAAATATGTTTACGAAACTGCCAATTGAAGGGTGTAAAAGCATAACCGCCTCTATCCAAATATTTTCATTTTTGAGATAATGATTGATTAATGATCCGGTTCTTACGTTCTATGCTCTGCAATCTTCAAACCAACGAAAAAATATCTCTAAGCCATTTAAAATTGACATCGAAAATGACGATCAAATGCATAACCACCTCTCTCCACCATATGTGAAGTTCAAAACCGCCACAATCTAAATGCACAAATCACGAGCCAGGGAACACTGATCTTAGGCCCTCACCATACAAACGTTTTGTGTTCTCTTTGCAAATTATTCTAATTATATGTTTGAAGATTAAAATCGTTTTTTTCGATTGCTGAACAATTTGACTTTGTGGAGAGAGGCTGTTATGCATTTAAACCCTTCAATTGTAGATTAAACTTTTGAGAGCTTTTTTCTTTCTGTAACTAAGTTTGCATTTTTACACATCATCTGCAATTCTTGAAATTTAATGTTTTTATTGAATATTGCTTGTCAACACAAACGTATGAAGAAAAAGAAGTTTTCTCAGTTTTACAACAAGTGGATTTGACCAAATTTGAAAACAACCTTTCTTGAAAGCTTCAGATATAGCTTTCAAACATATTTAGCAAATAACATTCATCACTTAATTTCAGAAATTTTGCACGTTCCTGCCTTCTTCCTCGGAACGGCAGTATAGTGTAATGCTGTTATGCATGGCAAAAAAAATTCTAAGGTACAGAAAAAATATTGTGACGGTTCACGTGTAATAAATCGTATTTAATGAAAAAAGGACGATAGCATTATGACAGGCTATATGCATTGGCTAAGTCGAATCTTGCCTTGAGTAAAATGTAACCAGAATGTAAGATATCCGCCTTGCGATCAGAAGGTTTTGCGCAAATTAAATATGTATATTATAAAATTATTTTTAATTTTTGACCTTCAATGTCTGGGGGATTTTTTCGAGTCGTTCGATTATTTGGGCCCCGAAAGGTGCGAAATATATCCTAATGGTAAAGAGGGTTAAGAAGATTTGTTAATGTTATATGGATACTATCCATAGCTTTTTCCATCCGATTTTATTTCAGAAGTGCTCTCATTCACTAGTTTTAATGCTTGAAAGGACATAAACCTGTCCATATATTTTTTTTGGCTTATCCAAAATGATTATTCCACCATGTTTGTGAATGTTTCTGAGCCTTATTCGAGGAATCGTGAACATAGGGATGACACTGGGAAGAGCTTTAACGATTTTAAGCGGTATTGCTTCGGATGTCGCAGATTTCACATGGACGTGAGTGAGTTCAGAAGAGTACTATTTTTTATGTATTATAGTTAATTTTGTCGGAGCTCACTCGGTTGACTTCATTGTCAATTTTCATGTATTTTTTTTCTTTGTCTTCTTTCTATGAAATATTTTTTCTTCTTACAATGTTTCACATTGCCAAAACAATAAACATAAAATTTGTGATTTTTGTAACGTAAATAAATAAAAACATGAAGCCGCATTGAAGAATCTTCAGTATTATAAATACCTACTTTTAACTTGCGAACACGTTTTTGGAAATGTATCTAGCCGATTTAATTCAAAACTGAATTCAGTCAAATGGCGACACTCGAGGATCTATAAAGAAGGCTGTGTTTTTTTTAATTCATTTCTAAGATAGGGCGATTGTAATTTTCCCTTTTTATCGTCGTGTTGATCTTTCATAAATTTGTCAAACTTCTAATTTTGTTTATCTTGAGTGTTTTTAAATATAAATTTATAAGCAGGCTTCCTTGAGAATTGTTCGCTTATACATCGATTTTATATTTTAATCGGCGACGATGCAAGAGGAGATTAATAATGGGAAAATTGTTTGAGATGAAGACAATTGGAAGACATCTGTCGTTAACGTTCCTTTAATTAAACTTGACTTCAATCTCAGTCAACTAGATGTATTTATAAAAATGCATTTACGTGAAATAAAATATTTAAGAAAAAACATTAAAGCAACTTTTAAAAAATAAATAGACGATTGTTTAGTTATTCAACAACTGATAGAAAAAAATAGATTAGAATCACTCTTTTAGACTTACGAAATAGCTATTTTGCGGTGAACAAAAAGCAATGCATTTTATTTTCTTACAATATTTTAAACACGACAATATTTGTTTAAACACATATTAACTTTCAATATCAACTTTAAGAAAAAAAACAATATTGTTTTTTAAGGATTTTTCAACTGAAATTGATTTGATGGACCGGTTTCGCTCATGGCGAATTAAAACTGAAAATAATTTGAATATTTTAGTTTTTTTTCCAAAATAAAATTGATTTTTTTAGATATTCCTATATTACCGGTATGCTCATTAGGCGATAATTGTCAAAATCCCGATAATTTGAATATTTTACTTTTCCATTCTCGTGTAAGTGTAGGGTTTTTTTTAGATATTCCTATATTATTATATGCTCATTAGTATTTTAGATATTACATTCAAAAACCCCGATAATTGCAACAAACCCACTTAATTCATTAAAAACCCGGGTCGAAAACTCATGGAAAAGTTTCGCTAATTTAAACATTTTAATAGCAAATAAGTTTATTGTCTTAAACTTCTATTTTTGTATATAAACGATACAAACTGTTAACTGCGCGCCAGTTCAAGTATATCGGTGCACTTGAAATGCCTGCAGATGCCGAAAGTGCGAAACCCGGGTCGAAAACTCATGGAAAAGTACAAAATTCAAACAATTTAAATACAATATTGTTTATTGTCTTAAACAAAGATTTTCATATAAAATAAAATTTGATTATTCCAGGTATCATGCTACTAACTGTGACACGTGTTTCGCCTCTTTTAGAGGTATCTTTGGACTTACTATCGCAAAGTTTGCTTAAGTAAATCAAAGTATCATTTACTTAAGCAAAATTTGCGATAGTAAGTCCGAAGATGCCCCTGATAGAGGCGAAACACGTGTCACAGTTAGTAACACGATACGTGGAATAATCAAAGTTATTTTAAATTTTATATTAAAAGGAACTTCCACAAAGTTACTGCCCAAACCATCGAAACCATCGAAAATATAAAGATTTTCATTTTCAAGACTGTATTCTGTAACGTTTTTATATGTCTATCGACTTAAGTTGTCTTGTAAATGTGGAAAATAAAATATATTGTAGTAAATCACAGCAAATGGTTGCATTAATTTGAGACAATTTGTCGCGGCATACCAGCAGGCTGTTTCAGGCCGAGCTTTCGCAAGTGGCACTCTGAAGAGGTCTCAACTGGCGTCGCGACGCCTCCCCCGGGCGTGTTTCCAACGCCGCACCGAGCGCCGCCACGCGTTTTTCAGACCGTAAATTTGCGAACATATTATTAGGTGGCTTTTTAAATTTTCAGATTAACGGCCGTGCGGCAGGCGGCCTGGTGAAGTGGCCCTCCTGTCCACGCGAGTAATTCCCCAAGGAAGCGAAACAACTCAATGGGGGTTGGTTTCCTTTTATCTTGAGTGTTGAGTTTTAGGGGATGAAGTGGTCCTTTGAAATTTCAATTAAAATAAAGTGACGAATTTAATTTTACGTAAGCAATGAAAGTTTTGAAAGCAAGCACAATGATGCCACTTCATTTTATTGCGTGTTTATAGATTAAAATTGTCAAGTTTATTGATATTTTATTTCTCATCACTTTTAAGGTGTTCACTGCGAAAGCTTGGCTTACCAAAACATTATATTAAAAAAAATAAAGACTTTTTGTACCGGTTTCGATTATCGCGAGAATTTTCAACTTAAAAATTAACTTTACCATCGCGATCAATTTAAGCTCAGATGAAAATTTTCGGGATGAACGAAACCGGTCCTGATCCTAATAAATTTAATAATGTGGAATAAGTACAAAAATGTCTTCTTTTTTTAAAGTTTATTTTTAATACATGGAAAGAATTTCAGAATCATTCACATGATATTTATATTTCCATGAAAGTGAAAACAGAGTCAAGTATAAGGATAGTTTATTGAAAAAAAGATAAAAATGATAATAAATACAGAATTACCTTATTTTTCTATTATCACTATATATATTTTGTATTTAATTATATCGGTTAAATATTTCTATTTAAGTCGAAGTGTTGATATTTGTTTAATATACTGCTTAGATAATAAACCTGTTTTTATAATAATGAATTATTGTAAAAATGAAGCGGATTCAGATGAAAGATTGAATCAAGATTTGCGTTAAGTGTATATCTACATGTCCGTACTCAATAAGAAGCATATGGATTCCTAATAGAGTTTTTATAAACATAAATATTCTACGAATTTAGTTCTGCTAATTTTTACTCAGTTACCCAACCCCATAATGTTGACATAAATGTTATGTTAACTTAAATTTTATCTTTTTTAAATAGCACTTGTCATTATTATAATCATTGTTGAGCACGTTTTTAAATTCATTTTCAACGTCTTCAAAGTATATTTGGTAGAGGCAAATAATTTGAAATGGCAAAAAAGCTCTTTCTAATATTAAAAAAATAACGCTACCGGAAACGATAAACCCAATGCCGAAATGATTTGATTTCAAAAGTTATATATTTCGAATGAGGGTTAACTGGTTAGTATAAAACTGGACATAATGGGTGGAAACTATATATTCCACACATGTGATATCGGAGTTTCCATGTTAAAAAAAAATATGATTTATCCAAATAGTGTGTTATTTCAAGTTTTTTTTAATCCATGTTCACTCATAATGTGGAGCATATGTATGTTATTCTTATGGTGGTATCAAAACATTTTTTTTATAAAAGCTGCATGTTACTCCAACTTTATTTAGTTCGACGATAGTAAGGATATAAAAAGTAACGCTATCCCCGTCAAATAGGGATAGGGCGGGAAGGAATTTATAGACAACACACAAATAACCATATTTTCGAATCGGTTACTCGAACCCGTAAAGTCATTCACGGAAGTCAACGACGTTGCCCACTGCGCCACGGAACCGATAACTATATACTTAATAATAATAAGAAGAAAAATATGTATATATGAAAATCATGTTTTGCAATTTCTACGATAGGTACTGAACTATTCAATGAATCTTTCGTTTGAGTCTAATGAAAAAAGCATTTGAAGCACTTTATGTAAATAAAATTTTCTTTTTATTAGCATCGTCATGATAAAGTTATTTTTTAATACCACAACAAAAAAACATCCAACTTACCAGACTCATGAAAAGTCTTAATGGCAGTATGTAGTTGCCCTCCGTTTTTTCTGACTCATCACTTCTTTAACCCTCGAAAGACGGTCATTGAAAAATAACTTGTGATCCAAAGGGGTGGACTAAAAATACCACAGTGTTTTGGCTTAATTGGCATAGATTGCATTAAAAATGTTTAAATCGATAATTTTCCAATAATTATTCATATTTTAAGTCGCGCATCAATGAGACAACCTGATTGAGCTCATGCTCATTCCAGACTGGCGATATCAAGACTGTAAACACGACTTCTTATCTACACCTTTTAATGTAAAAAGCATCCATTAGATTTAGAATGTACTGACACCGTCTTATGTGGTAGGTCATCAGAACTCTCTCGAACGATCTATTGTTCACCTCAGTCAATGAGTCAGTCGATATCAGGAAATAAATTCATTCTTATAATAATCTATATTGCAATCTATAGCGATGCAATGTAGAGTTATTTCAATTTCTCTTATCTCTTGACGCCCGACAATGCATGTGCTTCATAAAAAGTTCATAAGGCGATAAATAACCCCTTATCGGCGGGCGCACGTGTTAACGATTTTTGAAACGGCCATTGTTTTTTCTTTCTAAAGTAACCGTTTGTTTTCATACAGCAGTGAGAGATTGGACGGCATTGAAAATGCACGCGCCTAGAATTAAATTCGAGTCAAATTCCTGATATCTTCTTCGCTATCGTAATATTTGTGTGTTGTATAACGTCTGTGTAAACTATAAACAATTAAATAATGGATGCTAACCGCAACCACATAACGCTTTGAGATCGTGTTTTGTTTTAAAGAGTTCCATGTTTCTCCTACTCCGTCCCCAAAATCCCTCTCCTGAGTGTCGGATAGGAGGCTCCTTCTCGATTTACGAGGGAGCCGGAATAAAGGTCTTCTCAGTACGTAGAAAAAGGTGCATTTGAGATAAGATAACGTTATCGTATCGCGTATAGGCAGTGAAGATTGATTCCTAGAATTTGGTACCGACAGTATAAATGGTTTTCGGCCAATAATAATCCGACTTATTTTCTTTATACTAGTCGATCAACATCATATTTTTTACTGCAAAAGATATATAAAACAATTATTTAAGAACACCCAAAGTTTACGCATTTCATCACTAATATTAAGATAGATAATATATTTAAGATGAAGTAAAAGTTGGGGTCGACTGTCGACCCTCAGGCAGGCAAAAGTTAAAAGATTTCCATTTTTACCAACCTAATGATGCTGCGTCAACATTTCTCGTTATTATCCAACAATCCAAACATTCATACACCACGGTTACTATCTTTCACGACTACGCAAATACTTGCTCATTGCTGCAGCTCAGTTTGACTGCATTTGCACAATGCATTAGTGCATCTCATACCATATGCATGACGTTTTAATGACGCCATTAATGCGACGTTACGGTGTTGGCGAAAACACGCCACTTGCAATTCTTGACAGGGATCCGACAGCTTTCTTTGTTCAAGAATTTGAAGAATATTCCCATGGATGTATGGTGTATTCATTCATGACAGTTCAGACACAGATAAAACTAACTTACTTAGCCCGAGAATTTTTTTTTAAATTGAATATTCTCTTATGAATGAAGTCATATCTTAATATTTATACCATGCGCATTGAAGTATAATTGTAATAAGTGACTAGCCGGTACCCGGCAAGCATTGCAATGCCATTCAAAGAAAGATTGTGTTTGTTATTATTTTAGTGCTGTTGGATGCATAATATTGAAAATAAATAATTTCGGCTTAATTTCACGAACATTGATCGGTATCGATTACATTTGGCGTTTGACGTTTGCTGTTTGTCTTTTGCTGATTGTCTATGGTACGACACATGCGCCACCTACTGAAAGTTAATCTTAATATGTTTATAACCTTTGCGCAAGTGCAACAATAAGTTGTCAAAATGAACGGTACGTCAGCGAATAAAATATGAAAAAACATTAACTTTTATATAAAAGACCTACTGTAAGCTAATTTTTCTTTGCCTATATCCTTCACGCAAGTGCAAAAAATAAGTTGACAAAGTTTTATCGCAATCGGATGAACGGTATGGCAACACATAAGATACGAACATAGAAACAAACATTGAATATTATATATTAGTCAACACAGCAGCATTGTTAATTTCATGCACAGGATAATATCACTTATATTAATACCTTCTTATTATAAATATATGTATACTATTCCTAGCGTCTTTTAACCAATAATTACGGACATAGTTTGTATGCAAAATTTGAATCATTTTTTGTGTTGCTATGGATATTTGAATATGTCAAAAATCATTGGATTGTGCAATGATTGAAGAGTACACAAAATTGATTTTGCCAATTGGCCATAGAGTGTGAAACAATATACTTAAAAAATATAAAATCTTTTATTAGTTTATGATATCTTGAAAAATAAAATTGGTTAAGTCTGAATGACTAATATAACATCAAATTCCACTAAGTTAGCCCTGGATACATTGAATAAATGTGAATGACTTATTTTAAATAATAATTTTCCATTTAAGAAATATCGAAAACGTTCATAAACTGTTATATATTATATCATGTGAGATGGCTACAAAAAACGATTTTCTACCGTTATTACTTGGATCCCAGATCGTGTCTTTTGCACATTACCGTGTACGATTCGATAAAAATTAGCTGTGGTAAGTTGTAAATTTGCTCTAGATTAATTTATAACGTTGCTGCATGTCCGTAATAATTGAGGCTTACCATGTCATGTCGCGCATATTATTTGTTATTTTACGTAAAAAATCCAATATTTTCATAATCATATTGTCGATTTTTAACGTCGCTAGCTTCGGTTGCGGATGGCACAGATTGAGTCTCAGTTCAGGCAGTTTCATTGTTCAATCTAATTTTTAAATAATGTTGTAAAACATTGATGTCGGTTTTGCCTTAATCGCCCACACTTTTGTAATCCTGAAATTGGAAATATAGCTTTAAGCTAACCGATAATCTTGTCCTAGTCTTATCCATACTATCCCCAATATATGACAAGAGTGACTGATCAACGAAGTAACAAACGGTTTTCTTAGAAAATCTATGTTCAGATTAACTCAAAAACGTTAAGAGTTATTTTACTCTAAGAATATATTTATAAAAAATATTGGTTTGGTTTTGAATTTACACTTTATGGAAAGAATTTTTGCTTGTCACTTTAAGCAAAGTTAATGAACAAAACAGTGTACACGATTATTTAGCAGAGATAAAGTTCTAAAAATATGTAAAGACAATGAAATATTATCTTCAAAAATGCCCCTGTGGCAAGCCTGCGCAGATGGATTTTTTTACTTCCTCCAGAAGCGACATTCGTTCCGTGAGTCGACATTTTCCCTCCTCTGGTTTTACGGGATACGAGAGAGTTTTGCGGAAACTATTTGCAAACAATTTATCCACGGTGCATAAATACTGCACACATGCATGCTCTAAAATCGTCACATTGAAAATTAAGCTGTTATAGCAATTCCAACAAAATAACCCCACATGAATATAACTTAGATTAGATATTCTATCGATATTGTTGTTCTATTTTTTTTACTTTTACAATAAATTGAGAAGTAGTTGGCTATTAAATCTACCTTGTTGGACATTATTACAGTTTTTCTCTCTGACTTGATAACGAGCCATTTTCAATTTATCATTGAGTTTATTTTGAAATTTAAAAAGATTTTGCGCATTTGCAATCATCATCACTAAATATTTATCAACTTATTGTATTATAATAATAAAATTCATAACTTCTTTTAACTACGGAATATACTTAGGTATTTATATGTCGAAGCCTTGCTTTTGTTAGTACCTACAGTTGCAAAGCTATAGATGTATTTTTTTTAAATTGTAAATCAGTTTTTAACAGCGAGTATTACAAGCTCATGGTCATGTAGTTTTTATGTTAATGTGTTTCGTTTTTAAAAAAAAAGGTTTTATTTTCAATTTTGTAACAATGACTGGTCCGTGGTCAGACCCATGCAGTCCTAAAAACGGAACGCAGTATGAGCAATAAGCTGACATCTCTTGTCCATGTCCTATATTTTCTATCCTAAAAGAAAGATTGAAACACTGGGTAACAAGAAGTTTTCGCAGAAAAACTTCTGTGAAATAAGCTACATTGGATACATGATCCACATTGGGAGTGGATATAGTGATAAAAAAAATATTGGTTGAATAAACACAAAATTACGATAACCTTACGATTCAGTTATGGTGTTGAGTATTTGAAGTGGATATAAATAATTCAAATACTACTCGAAGCCACACATTATAAAATGAATAAGTCTTATAAAAAATCTGTAAAATTTTGCATGCTTTCTTATTCTCAATTGTCTGGACTTTGTTTTAAAGCTCTCACTTGCTGCTCTACAGTCTCTTTGGTCACAGGGATGATTAATGCGATATACGTGGGCGCTGTAAGAACAGCGAGGCCTTAGCCGGTCCTGGATCGTCCATTCCAAAATATTTTTACAGAATAATGCGTCCTGCTTAATTATTATTGCTCTTCAAAGGATAATATTCAACCCAAAGCTGCGACATAAATTATATTTTTAATGCTAGGGTGTAGTGTTTTGCGTCAAGATTTTCGTCTTTTGCGAGCTTGAGGTGATAGAAATTTTAAATATCGTTTTTATTTCATAAATAGTTGGCGTATGAATCTTCTTTCACTTTCGTATAATAATGCCGTTCCAAGCATGTAGGCGTGAGTGACTATGACGAACTTTTCAAAAAAAAATATAATGTTATTTTGAAGTATTAGTATTTAGAATCTATAAAAGCAGTTGATGCGATAGTGATTTTTTTTTCTAAACAAGCCGTAAGAAGTTTCATTGACTGCCTCTTTGCTAAGAAGAGTTTTTGCTAAGAAATTTTTATACTTTTTTCGGAAAGAATTTTTATAATACTACTAGTATTGCTACCCGGCGTCGCTCGGACTAAGCGACCAATAATTATTTAATGTTATATCATTCGACATAATTATATCACAAAATCTAACATCCAAAATAGAGTTAAAATAAAATCACAAACTTTATTTAATTTGATGACAGCCCCATTCTCGCCCATTAAAATGTTCAAATTCAAGGAAAAAATCTAATTTGCTGTCAAAGAAATGTCAAATAATACCTTCACGTAAATAATAAACATTATTATTAGTAATAAAAGCTGAGAAAAGTTCAGTAGAAGACTAATCTATTTTATTTTGACTAAATGTCTTCGCCGATAAAAATTCAAACATATTTTCTTTCATATTCGTTTTTATGGCAACTTAATGACCAACAATGCAAAAGGGAATTACATACCCACAGACATACATACGCCGTTTCGGTTTTATATATAAGATACTGTAAAAGTGAGCACCAAATATAGCTTTCAAAACTGTTGAGCAAATGACATTCATAGCTCAATTTCATAAATTTTGTAAGTTACTGCCTTTTTCTTTGGAATAGTAGAATTGTAAGAATAACCATGGAAAAAGTGATGTGAAATTGGGAAAATATTTAGTATCATAAGTAAAAATTACATCGTTAAGGATATTTACATAATATGCCAAAAGGCTTAGAAATTACCTTGGCACTCTCAATAGTTCCGTTTTCAGATTCTGGAAGGGTGTATGGGGAATAATGAAAACATCACGCATAGATAAAAATACATAAATCAATGTATAAACGTGTCCGTTTGCGATTAAAACATAACACGTAAGCCAATAAGCTTTTATCACATCGCTACTAGGTGGGGCTAGTAGAACATATTATTAGCATACAAAAAAATAAAATACGAAATAAGCTAGGTATGTGCGTTGTAAGTACCAAGCTTTTATTTTTGACAAAAATCATTTCATGTTTATAAAAATCGTCACTTTTCACCAATATTGAATATTTCAGCAAAAAAAACTACTTATTAATGGTTTCTCATATACATACATATGTATGTATCTTGACCGTTGTTAAAATGATTACTTAAATTTATTTTTGTTTTATATTTATTTTGTACGTATCGTATATACCTAAACGAAGAATACAAAAATACTCTTTTGAGGTGTTAACTTTCAATTCTGGATGGAAAAGCATCATGCGTAAAAAAAAAAAAAAACACAATTTTTTGTACTCTATATATTTACTATCAGGATGAAGACCGCTTTAGTTAAAAGCGAAAATTTTCAACTTGAAAAATACAATTGAACAGGCTTATTTAAATGATGGTATGGGGAAAATATATTGAAAATAATTATGTGGCTACCAAAATCCATTTGCCATTTTTGTTAATATATATGTCAAATTTTTGTTTGTTTGTTCGTGCTCTATGCGCTGCGAAACGGTTCATCCGATTGCAATAAAACTTTGGTAATTCGTTGTGTAGACGCTCGGTAAGGTTCTTGCGTTCCCAAATCGTTCATCAAATTGCGATAAAGCTTTGGTGATTTGTTGTGTGGATGCCCACAAAAGTTTTTTAATTACATATATATGTTTAAATGATTGTTTTTTGTCCCGTTTGCGATCCTAAACCGTTCATCCGATTGCGATAAAACTTTGGTGATTTGTTGTGTGGACGCCAACGAAAGTTTTTTAAATATCTAAAAAACTTGTCTCATTTGCGATGATGATACATGTGTATCCAAAAGCACTTAAATGCACACTAACACTTTCTTTCTTTGAGTGGCATTGGTACCGGATAGTAGTAAATATATTATGAAAGTAATACATTGAATTTTTGTAGTTTTAAGTAATTGCAGTCATTTCCTTCGGTTTTCGTGAGTTTATAATTCGTATTAATTTATGTCAGATCAAATTTTCACCCTTATAGTAAGCTTGGCGTTAATGACCGGTAAATTCAATATCACTGCACTGGTTACTAGCATTGTCACGATGTAAGGCGCTGTATAATCTGCGCTTGGCTCCCTGCCAAAGGTTGGCGGCTAACATTAGAATGCCCGCATCCATGTCGTCGTCTATACAGTCTATAGACCAAATCCCGCCGCCTCTTAAGCAACCCACTCCTTAAACTGCATAGATAGCAATGACCAACGATGGCGGCCGGATTAACCTTTATTGCAATGTATTAAAGCTTTGGTATAGATACGGGTTAATTTATTGGCCACTAGCTCATTTTAAATTATCTTATATTATTAAATATTTGGCAAAAAGGGTTTATTTCCAATGCACAACGCATTTGAAAAAGTTTAAAACCAAAGGATAATCCATACCCAAGTTTTTAAATATTTTTATTTCCAAATCGGCTCCCAATTCGGAACATATGCCCACCACACGGTGCCCTGATTCTCTGTCACGCGCCAACCTCCTTGCTTCCTCCCGTGTCATCCCAGCGTCCCGTAATTCAGCTGAGTACATCTTATGAAAGGTCATCACCGGTTTTCCAGGGCGACGGAGTTCATCAGGTTAGTAGACGAGACAGGCAAGACTCAGGGTATCCCGTGGGCATCTGTAGTACATGGCCAAATCAGGTTCATCGTCACCTTTTTGTAAAATTTTGGGCATAATAAGGGGTTGGTCTGTCCGCTCTCTTAGCTCTATGATCCAGAAAAAGTCAAACGACCAATCTTTGCCGCAAGCTTCTGTTTTCGAAGCACAGTATACGGTTACTCTGTATTTTTGTAATGTACCATGACTCGCAATCGTAAAACAGCACATGCGTTGAACAAACGGTATTTGGTTTTGACAGAGTACAACCGTGAGTACCAGAATTTTTGTATTTAATTGAAGGTCGCTCCAGCTATCCCTTATCGGGTTGCGAGCTCTTTACGCAGATTACTATCACTCGTGATGTGTTCCTCCAGGTATCTGAACCAACGAATATCTCGATTACTTGCCCCTCACTCATCATAGAATAGTTTGAGTCTGGACATGCGCTGTTGCATAACAGGTTGTTTTTTCTCGCATTGACCTTAAGGGCAACGTGATAGTCTTAAGAGTTGATATACATGCAGCCTATCCATTGTTTCCTGGATACCTTCGAAAAATAAAATAATAATCAAAAATTAATGCGTTGTTGCGAATAACATAGAGATTTCTATCATAAAAACAGAGAGGTAATTTCAAGTCTTTTCTGATTCTGATTTCTGAAGTCCAAATGGCTAAAATCTGACATAGGCACTCCTAGCATTGAGGTCCATGATAAATTTATTAATGTTCCAGCTCGGCCCTATCGCCGAAATTTTTTATTGTGATGGTAGACATGCTTTCCTTTTTTTACTTTCTTAAAGATATTATTATGTTTACAGAGGCTTTTTGAAAATGAGAATATTTTGACTGTGAGGATAATGTAGAAAATATTATGCACTGCTAATAGAGATGTCGACAAAAGATGTTTTACGAAAGCTTCTATAAAACATTAATAAATGTATCAAAGATTTTTTTGTGGAAAACCTTATTTCCTGTATTGCGTGTTTCGCTACTCTATTAGAGAATGAAGTGATGGGTAAAATGTATAGGACTATTATTCGGAAGCATTTGAGTTTTCATTCAAAGCACAACATAAAATTTAATAGTTGCATATCAAAAGTAATGGATACACAGGAGGGATAGATAAATAGGTTCGCAAACAGATCAATGTAAAGTATGGGTATTCATTTTTTATAATGTACTTGAAAAAAATTAACGAAGAGCTTAATTGGTGCGAATGTATTTTTAATACGGAAAGAAAAATAGCAATGTATTTTAATTCTACATAAATTATTTTATATATTTGTTGATAGCTATTTCGGCTTACGCCTTCGTCAGAACTATGTTTAAAACGTGTATTAGAGATAGCTTATATACCCTTTGCTAGACAGGGTGCCTCCTACATAATCTCTTTCTGTTGAAACCATACCGACGTCACATGAAAGAATTTAAATAAGTTTGATTTATTAGTCTAAAGTAATGGTGGGAAACAATAATTTAGGTATTTTAGGGGATCGTGTGAAAGCACTTAAAATCTGCAATTTCTAAGTGCATCTATTTTAAATTGTTTTAGGTTTATTGTTTGTTAATGGTTTTAACAGAGGTGAGCTATTAATTGATCAACAAATATATAAAATAATTTATGTAGAATTAAAATACATTGCTATTTTTCTTTCCGTATTATAATGGAGTTCTACCAAGTAAATGCCTACTCAATCAATAAATGTATTTTTATCTTTTGGTTTTTCATAAATTAGCTGTTAAAGTGCAATTCACGATAATTTAAAACGATCAAACATAATCAAATACTTACAACACAAATTATTTTATAAGTATATTTATAAAATAAAAGTTATAATATTAGCAAAACAATAAACACCAACTCATAATACATTGTAAGTTAAACAAAACATAATATCCGAATCACAAAAAATTAACTGCAAATATCAGGGTTTTTCAAACTTTTTCTCCAATGGAAAATTTAAACTTGGAAAATTCGGAAGTTTTGGCGGAACACTTTTTTAGGTTGGGTAATTCATTCGATAATAAAAATAAATATTTAAATGAAACATATTTACTCATTTGATCTTCCCGCAGACTGTTTCTTTCGGTATTAACACTGTTACAAAAGATAGACCAACGGCAATAGAAATATTATGGCAATAGAAATAATAAAATATGATGGCATTATGATGATGATATGGTGATATGATGATGATGGTAATACTATGGAAATAGAAATATTAAAAAATACAGCGATATAAATAGAAGCAAAAGATAGACCTACGGCAATAGAAAGTTGGTAAAATTTTAAGTATCGTATCCAATTTATATTAACGTGTCTCACCTGTACCTATATAAATACTTGACGTCATAAAAATTGGCCATGACTCGCCTAACTATATGAAACAGAACATTTTTGAATGTGTTGTAGCGTATGGAATCATTAAAAACTTTCGTGGCACACCTTATTAAATGACACGGAACACTAGTGTGTCACGGAACATAGTTTGGGAGACCCTGATCTAGAAAATTATAGTTTGTCTTTTTTATTTTATTTAATACTTGCTAGCGTAAATATTTTAGTTTTCGTACATATTTTATGAAGATTTATGGTTATCAGACTATGATATTTTTATAACCATTCGAATTGATTGTAAAATTTTACACTTTACAATTTGACACGTCGTACGTAAGGCACTACACGTTTTATAATTTAAAGTGATCGCATAACGATAGGAGTAAAATTGTAGATTAATGGTTTCATAAAAACAGTTATTGGACACAGTTCTTCTGATATTACAGAATTACGAATCGCTAGTGAAAGTAGTTTTACAGCCGTAAAAAAATATTATTTAACTTCCCAGTTTGTGACATAAATTAAAAAAAAACAACCATAAAAAGTTCAGAAGGTGACAAATTAAAAAAACCGTTGCTTTTTATAAGTATACAGTCAGTTCTCGACTTACGACCATTCACACTTACGACGGAGACGGATTAAAAAATAATGCGTGTGCCTTCATGTAATTGGTTCAAAAAGAAATAGATTAAAAATATTGCTGATTATTGATAACACTCAGGGTCATCCTCTAGACTTAGTCTTATCACATTCAAACATAAACGTTATCTATTTACCTCTCCAACACTACAAGCATTTTACAGCCGATGGATCAAGGGGTATTGCTAACTTTAAATTGCATTGCTTACGAACTACTTTTGCCCAAGCAATCAAAGCAATAGAAAAAGACCAGACATGATGGTCAAATGTGACGAAATCATGTATGAATGACATATGGAACAAACTATTAAAACGTAATAATAATATGAATTTTAATAGAGAAACAAAAGTAGGAGAAATAACGAATATCATTACACACTTTGCTCAAAAACTTAATCTGGAAGTTGACAGTGAATATATATTACATTATATGGATATTACTAATAATACAAAATCTGAAATAAATACTACTAAAGTACCACGTACTTTTTATGTCTATCATTTCATGCTTTTTTTGTATAAAATTCGACTTACGACCGTTTCGACTTATGTCCTAGGTGGTGGAACGGAACTCTGTCGTTAGTCGAGAACTGACTGTAATTATAATTTTTGTTGTTTTAAAGTTCAGTATTTTTTGTTTCGTGTTTTTGTAAACGATTTTCAAAGTAATCTTTTTTTATAGAAAATAGATATTATTTTGAAGAGCAATTGCAGCTTGTTGAAAAATGCTATCCAGCTGAAAACCGTTTTGGAAAAATATCAAATAAATGGACTCTCAAGTCTAAATTGGTTATGAAATGCTCTCGAATGGCGATCGCAGGTGAAAATGGCGGTAATAAAAAGTAATTGGGTGCGCTGGCATAGTATCGATCACGGGAAAAAATCGAAAACATTTAAGCCGCGGGATCTGCCAATTTCCGCAACGGGTTAATTATCATCTCGACAAATTTGGTATCTAACGATGTTTGGCACTAGATAAAATTATTCAATGATCAACGAAAACCGCTGATATAAACACATTGCACAGAATTTTAAATTTTCCACAAATATTTTGCTATGGATTTTTCTGAAAAAGTACTAATTGCAATTGAATCGGATTTGAGTTTTTATAGGTTGCGTACAATTTCTTTTCGTACTACAAGTTCTACCAAGTAAATGCCAATTCAATTTAGATTTTCACTATGCTTAAAAGTTATATATATTAGCAATCTGGACTAATTCACTACTATTTGAAATTAATAATGTCTTTTTAACTTATTCAAGTTTTAGTCAGTGAAAAATAAAAATGGTCAGTTAATATTATAAACGGTCAGTTGCCATTGTATCAGTGAATGTGGTCAGTTACTAAATAAAACGGTCAGTAATGTATTTGTAATGTTTAGTTATTAAATACGCGTTGTTTTTCAATTAAATGGTCAGTCATTTTAAATAAATGATACGTTTTAGTTTGACAGCTTGTAAATTTTTATCAAATATGGTCGTTAAAGGCAAATTTATGACAAGGTATATGAAACCATGAAATGAAATATTTTCTTAAGTTCAGATTTTTGAAAGCAGATAATATTTTTTTAATAAGTGCAAAGTTTTATCACTGCCCATTTATTATTTTAAACTGTCCATTTATTATTTTTTACCTTTCATTTATCGAATTAGAAACTGATCTAATAATTAGTTGCCATAATGAATGAACCCCTAAAAAATCTCATTAAAGAAGCTGTACGCAATATTCGCAACATTTACCGTTGCGCTTGTGGGAGCTTAACATGAGATAATTACTATTTTAGTCAAAATGAAATCGCTAGTTTTTTGAATTAAGGAAAGAGTAATAAAAGTGCAAACAGTTTCATTTTTTTTTTTGTTCATTCCGAGGTATTTTGCAGCGTTCTTCGCGGAGGCGGGCGCTATTTTCATGGATCAACGAAGCGTGAGGTAATTTTGCATAGTAATGTCGGTTTTTATCTACCGACCGAGCGGTAATAAGGTAGAGGCCCGCTAGCTGTGGATTTCTTCGCATTAATTTCAGCGTAAAAATATTCATAACGTCGTGAATATTAATGACTTATTACGTTTTTATATGTTAACACAATTCAACTTGAAAATTTAAAACCTCTTGCTTACAAAGTTTTTTTGACACTATCAACAATGATATTTATGTACTTATTTCAGCTTTTTCCCCTTAGTAAATTAGCTATTAGATCATGCCAGCATAAAAGTAAACTTGCTTTGAGTCTAGCTATAACTTTTCGTGCATTTCAAGATTTAATAAAAGTATAAATCTTCAAAAATATATAATCAAAGTTTTAGCCAGTTTCGTTAGGCTTGTAAAAAATTCAACTCATCCGCATTTATTAACAAAGATGAACAGCACATAGAAAACTTTATCCGAAATATGTATCGAACCATAAGAATGTCTGTGAAAGTTTTTTAGAAATGATTTGATTTTAGTAATGTAATAGATAAAAATCAATATTTGTATGTATGTTTGTTCGCATCCTATGCCCTAGCACACCGTTCACTCGATTGAAATGAAACTTTGACAAACTTAATGCTTGCACTTGCGTGGATGTTTTTGGCATATGTTGTAAAATAAGCTTACAGTAGGTAGATCTTTTCATATTTTATGCGATGTCATACCGTTCATTTTGACAACTTATTGTTGCACTTCCAGGTTGTAGGTATAGTACAATTTACTTTCATTAGGTAGCGCGTGTGTCGTACCATAGAAAATCGGCAAAAGGCAAAAAACAAGCGTCAAACGGTAAATGTCATCGATACCGATTAATGTTAATGAAATTATTTGTATAAAATATTGTGCGTCCGAAAACACTTCAATAAACCCAAACACTCTTTCTTTGAATGGCATTGCAATGCTTGCCACTCACCTGTGGACCTGGCTCAGACATGTGCTGTGGATGCATCAAGGGAGCCTGAATCATGCCTGTCTCTTCTATCATCCTGATGGATCCCGTCACCCCGGAAATACAGTGTATTGATCAGCCGAACAGTTCTTCTGGTTGAAGAATCAAATAAACGATGTGACAAACAAGTTCTGATAATATATATCATACATAATTGACGTAAAGGAATGTTAAATAATTTTAAGCAGTAAGGTTAATTATATATTTTAAGCCAGTTCTGATTTTTCTATGAAATCTTACAATTAATTGTAAGAGTCGTGTTAAATGTTCATAAAAATAATGTTTTATAGCAAATACTGATACTGATAAACGTTAAAAAGACATTAAAAAAATCATATCTATTTTTTTTTTCAATTTTAATGCTACTCTTGTTACTCTTTTAAATTGTTTGTTACATTATCTCTATTTTTATATAAGTAAATATAATTATTTTACTGCTGGAATAAATACGCTGACTCATAGACAAAGTCAGTGTTTTGTTTTACAATAAAACGTTTGTGGATTTTGGGAAGTGTTTTTAATTTTGTTGACTTGAAATTGTTTCCATTGGAGTGGATCCTGTTGGATATAAACTGCAGATATATGAAATATGCAAGCCGTTTGTGGAGCTCGCCTTCAAAGCGAGTGCTTCAAATGGCAACTTAATACATATTAATATGTCTGGAGAGCATTCTAGAGACACAGATTATAGCTTTATTAAAGAAAGTTGACGCTATTTTATATGAATGAAAAAGTATATTAAAAATACATGTATTAATTAAGACCTGAATCAGTTGTCTTAATTTCGGTTTTTCATCGGTCAGAAAATTACCTATGCCTTCATTTAGTCGGTTATCCTCATAAGTGCATTTTTTTGAGAAATTGGTGCATTTACTATGACGTGACTATAACATTTGGATCTAGCACTATATTTTAAAGACAATTATAACTATATTAATACTATATTACCTTGAATACCATGAAACATTGGCTAGTTTTCAATTTGAAATATATTTTTGTCTTGAAGCTAATTACAAATATGGTATCGAGATTAAGTTTAATGGTGAGACTCAGTAGCTAAATAATAAAAAAAAGAATACGCCTAGGGTCAGGAAAGCAAACCCAATACAAGTTAACAATTAGGTTCAAGTTTGGTTGCAACGGTCGCGTAAAAACAGAAGTGCAGAATTGAAGTGAAGTCCGGTACATACGGAAACAGGGCAATGATATTGAATATACTAATTTACTAGAAACTTTCGCGTTTGATCTAACGATATCAATAAGGTGTTTAAGAGTTGGACACGTTTTTCATAGTATTATTCACAATTTGTATACGTAAGTGGGTTTCCCTATTCCCCCCCCCTATCAATGAGTTCATCTGACTTTATCATAGCTAGCTGACCCCTTGAATTGGCATCAATGAGCATTGCTTGCCACTGCAGTGAGACAGAGGGGTGAGACGGGAAGAAATTTTACGCTAACGAACATTAAAACGTGAAGCTCTATCAAATATGTGTATATCCAAATAAATCATAACTTTTCTAAGCTATAATAAATGCGATAAAATTATATATGTAAATACTCTGTTTCCATCCCAAAAATAGCGCAAAAACTAAAAGGCAAATTTTCAGTAGAAACATATAGGTACCGAAAAATTCTTGCTTTAGATTTTAATCTAGTATCTGTGATATTTAAATTATATTAATGTATGTTACTCACCTTTGTTGCGTTGAAGCATAATTTTATTATGGGTAGCTATTGTTAATAAGATTTTGTATTAGACTTCTAGAAAAATGTTGTCTGAGGGAATATTATTTTTCAATAAGTATTAAAAGCTCTGAAAAATGATTTGCTTGGTTAAATAGCAAAAATCATCCAAATAAATTATCTGACAAAATTACTCTACCAGTACTTCTCGCCATCAAGTCGCTGAACTTCTCTTCTCCGGATAAAGTAAAGATAGAAAAATGAAATTAGGATAGTACCAACTGGTAATAAGATCACACTGCTACTTCGCTTATTCAAGGCTAGATAGAAGGGAGGGAATATACATAGACATTGTACATACTTATATTATATACTTTCAACATTGAAACGCAATTAATGAATGAATTCATACTGAAGTTAGAACTTTAAAGCACATGTCTGTTATATTCTTTCTATATGAACATTTAAATGCAGTGTACTAATCTATTACGATTTGCATTCTTCTTACTTTACCGCAGGGGTCAGAAACCTGTTTGTGATGGATGGCTGCATATAATTACCTGAAGCTTTATAGGGCCGCATTAAAATAAAAAAGATTAACATTTCAAAGCGTAATTTATGCAAACTTATATAAAAATTGCGTTTTTATTTTAGTTTTTTGATTCAAAAAACAAACGATAACATTTTCTGGAATAAGGATTGACTCGCTGAATTCATACCATGGTCACAGGTTCTCTACCCCAATTTACAATTTATGAATCTTCCTGAACTCGTTTAGCATGTTTCGTCATTGTACTTTATTAGGAGTCTATATATAGGAAGTAAGCATGCATTAAAATAGGGGTCGCCAAATTTTTTTAGAAACGGGCCGGATTGAAATTTTTAAAAACTTGCCGGGCCGGATGTCAAATAAATTCATATCGGGATCCAATAAGAATATTAATTTATTTGTTCTCTTAGAATTATATAATGTAAGCAAATGTAATTTCTTTAAGAATTTAGAATTGAAAATATGTACATTTGATGGGTTCATTCATACGTTGTCGTATCTTATACCAGGTACCAATTAATGAATTGAAATAAATAGTAGTGAATTCACAACCAAATCAAAAATTTAAAAAAAAAACTTATTTGAATAATTTATTATCAAAAATCGAGAATTTTTGGAGGGCCGGACGAAAACTCTTTGGCGGGCCGTAGTTTGGTGACCGTTGCATAATAAAACAAATAAAAACTCGAAATACGCGCTCGAAATAATTTGGTAGATTCATTAATCGAACAGTGAATTCTCAGTAATAAAGGATTAGCAATGAGATTTTTTTATGCAACCGGAGATTCCTTATAAATCATAACTATTTTTGCGTAGCTGCATCGAGCGCCTGCCTGCAGCTCCGATGCACGTGTGCATACAAAAATATGCAATATTTTGCACCATATATCAGTGCACTGTGAAATTTATGGATAAATTATACGATTTTTTATCATTTTTCCTAGAGGGTATTTTCAGTAAATAAAGCGACGATATAAATTTCAGATTTTCAAATAAGCACAAGAGTATTTTTCTTTTGAATTACGATTTAAAAACAAACACAATGGGCATTTTTATGGATATGAAGCACGTTTGCATGAAAAAAACAGTTTTCTAATGAAATCGATCATTTCTTCAAAAACAAAAACTAATTTTTAATATAATAATAAAAATAATAAAACATTTTTAGTACTGATTCCACTTAAATTTATTAGATTAAGACCGGTTTCACTCATAGCGAGCACTATCAACTAATACACTTTTCATAATGCTGGGCATCAGTTGATAATACTCGCTATGAGCGAAACCAGTCGTGATCTAATAAATTTTATGTTGAATAAGTACTAAAAGTTTTGTTGTTTTTTTATAATGCCATTCCACCAAGTATCGACAGAGAAAATCTTAAAGAGATTTTCATATGATATGAAATAGAAAACACTTTCATCCCATTCGTTGTCTTGTTATGTGTGACACGTGTTTCGTCACTCATTGAAAATTCCGTTGATGTATGTGGCAGAAATCCATCATTTTAGACATGTTCATAACGGGCATAAGGAGACCATTCTCAGAAATGTACCCGTCTTGTCAAACTGTATACACAAAAATGGTTTTGTGACGTCACGTCGGTATAGAAAACACGTCTCGCAAAATTTGAGGGTTGAAGTTTTTTCTATGATACGGGACATTGATCCCCATCACCCGAATTAACACACGAGCATTGCCAAAGATTTTCAAGTGTAATGCAAGATTTGGTCGCATTATTTGTAACGGCTTTGCCAAAGACGGACTTAGGTGACAGCGGAGAAGATATTTTGGTTTGTATGAGTATTTTGTGCATCTTGACATAAATGCAACATACATAGATGCTAAAATTAGGAATAGATGCGAAATTCATAAAATATTCGAATAGATGCTAAAATAACAAACAAATGTAATATAAATTATTTTTAGAATACTTAATTCGTCTTTTTTAATAAACTTCGAATAGAATGATTGGCTTTTAAAATAACAAACAAATGTAATTCTACATAAATTATTTTTAAATATTTGTTGATACTTTTCGGCTTATTCGTCTTTTTAAAACGTGTAAGGGATAAATACCCTTTGCTAGCAATTTCCTTAATGTATTAACAGAGGCTTAATGTTTGGAATGATTGGCACTTTTTAGGACTCAATCAATAAATTAATAGATAGATTAAAAAGTAAATCCACGTTGGATATATTTCTATCACTGATGGCAACAAAACTTTAATATGAAGAGTTTAGTTGTGCAGCTCTAAAATCAATTTAGTGTTTCTTTAATAGTGTGGATGCTGATTGGTATTTTAGTAAATAAATTATAATTGTCACCGATCGTCGCACGAATCTAGAAAACGAATCTGTAGAAATAGGCTCCATACTGAATTTCAATCAATTTTAATTTGATATTGTATTTTTATATTCATGTCTTTTGATTACAAAAGATTTTTCAAGTATTCTATTATTTTTTGATTGTTGTTTTGTCTGAAAATAATATAAATATACATACATTTTTTTTAAGACTCGTCTAAATTGTTTTTCTTTGAAATTTGACTCTTAATAAAATAGATGCCAAATTAACGCCAAAATTGAACCTATTTTATGGCCAAAAACGCTAAAAAGCAACATAAAAACACTTAAATTTATCATAACAGTTGTATAAAATGCGCGTCTCTAGTTATTGTCCACATTTCAACTTTTCACACATTATAATTTATTCGAAATCTTTAGCGAAAGCATGAAACTTTAATAATACGACTTCAGTTAAAAGTTAGCGCTATTCTACAACGTTAAAAATGATTAATTCATATCGCATTTTTTTTTGTTGCGATGTTTACTGTAGGAAACCACTTGGTATCGTCAATTTGATACTTTAATATCTGTGCTTTCGATGAGTTTTTAAAATTCAAGAATCAGAAGATTTTTTGCATAAATGGGTTTTAGTTTTGCACTCCCTCATATCTTGGTCACGAGCCGCCACTGATTAAGTATTTCTTTACATCCCTTTTTGTTAATAACAAAAAGATTTTTTCTGTCAATTCTTAGTGAATACGATATGAAAATGAATTAATAGATTCTTATACAATTTATAAAGAAGAAATTAAGCCCGGTCCGTGGTGCATTGTTCAACGTCGTTCGCTTCCGTGACGGACTCCCCAAGTTCGATTCTCGTTCGAAATTTTTTCAGTCGATAATTCAATTCTGTTCGAAGGCAATGTGTGTTTGTGTTGTTCAAATCCTTTCCCACCCTTCCGATCCCAAACAATGGCGCATATTGGAAGCGATAAGTTAACCACTTGTCCTGTCCTAGTCGATCCATACTCGCTTCGAAAAAAAGAGGTTTAGTATCTGAGTAACAAGCAGTTATTCTAGAAAAAGAAATGTCGAGATAAACTCCGCGAGGAGTCCATATGCTCAACGTTGGAAGTGGACATGGTTAAAAAAAAACTTAAAACTTGTTTGCCTTTTTGATTATTAAATACCATATACTTAAATCGGAAATAGTTGTAAAAATACAACGAGTTTTCAAAATAATTATAAAATACTCATTTTAAAAAGTTTCAAATCTGAAAAGAATGTGATTAAACCTATTATAATATTTAGGGTACATTCAAAAGTAGAAGCTTAGTAGACATTTGATAAGCTTGTGGACATAGCCATTATTTATTTCACCCTCTCATATGCTTTTGCAGCTAGGTGTGCTTTAAATAAATCGACACCTAACTTTAAAAAGGTTCTAACTGCTCTTGACCCTGTTTTGAGATATAAGCGTTTGAAGTTTTTAAGCATACTTTTCCATAACTCAAACCATTCTATTTGGAAAAAATGATCTATAGTGAATTTAATTTTTAGTAAATTTTATCAATATGAAAAAAATGTGTAGACAAAACTCCATTATTCAACAAAAATTGACTCTAAAATTAACATACATGCAAGAATGCCATTTATACAACCCTTTACATAAGGTCAACTTAGCCAAAAATCTCAGGTAGAACCTTAGTAAGATAGAATCAAAGTAAGATCGTACGAAACGTGAAATCGTTGATTATGTACACTGTATTAATGCTTTAAAAGTCAAACGTTTTCCGCTTCAGATGATTTTTTCATATGAGAAACTGGAATAATATCCACCAAAACTTTGCCATAATCCAATATGAAGTTGACCCAGTCTATTCCAGACTCTGACTTTAATATAATTATAAATGAATTTCAAAATAAAAAGTTTTGACACTTTTATTCAGGCACACATTTCAAAAGATCTCACTGTCAATTAGAGTTTAAAAAATTTAAGCAATTAGTACGAGAAACTAGATAATATAATAGTATCTATAAAAAGATTAAAGCTAATCAGCTGATTAAGCATTACTTTAAGTTCAAGTTTTGTACAGTATCAAAGTTGCATTTTATAAAATAAATTAGGTGTAGTAACACAATACATTTAATATTAATGAATAATTTGAAGTTGCATGTTTTGAAAAACCGAGTCTACATGTCTTTGTGCATAGCAAAATAGTTTTTGCTGCAAATCCATCATATTAAATAAGAAAACGCTACTTATTTAGTTATAGTAGAAATAATTATTTTCCCCTCTGTAAAAAAGTGTTGTTTGTCTTTTATTATGTTGTTCAAGTGATGGATGTGCTTGGATTTGTGATTGAAAATATTCATGCATAGTTCTCAAATATTGTTGAAGAAAAACAATCAATTCTTTTGATTACATTTAAAAATACGGTGAAATCAACAGGAGGTAAAAACAATTAAATATCAAAGCATAATTGATATTATATATATACTAGTATTGCTACCCGGCGTCGCTCGGACTAAGCGACCAATAATTATTTAATGTTATATCATTCGACATAATTATATCACAAAATCTAACATCCAAAATAGAGTTAAAATAAAATTAAAAATTATTGATTGAGTAGGCATTTACTTGGTAGAACTCCACTATAATACGGAAAGAAAAATAACAATGTATTTTAATTCTACATAAATTATTTTATATATTTGTTGATAGCTATTTCGGCTTACGCCTTCATAGTTCTGACGAAGGCGTAAGCCGAAAAAATACATTGTTATTCCGTACTAAACTTTATTTAATTTGATGACTGCCCCATTCTCGCCCGTTAAAATGTCCAAATTCAAGGAAAAAATCTAATTTACTGTCAAAGAAATGTCAAATAATACCTTCACGTAAATAATAAACATTATTATTAATAATAAAAGCCGGGAAAAGTTCAGTAGAAGACTAATTTATTACATTTTAACTAAATGTCTTCGCCGATAAAAAATCAAACATATTTTCTTTCATATTCGTTTTTATGGCAACTTAATGACCAACAATGCAAAAGGGAATTACAGACCCACATACATACATACGCCGTTTCGGTTTTATATATATATGTAAAAATACAATAGGTTTTCAAATCAAACTTATATTTTATTCATAGTAAATATATATAAAACTGCTTTTACGCAAATGTATATATTCAGACATAACATAAGACTGTATTTTAATAGGGGAACAATATTTTAAAAGTTATTTATCTATTCGGCAACAATCTTTTTAATGGCAATTTTTCTCACTTTTAGTGTGTTCACTGTTAATACTTGGAATGGCATTATCAACTGATATAATGCTCGAAAGCGAAACCGGTCCCGATCAAATAGCTTTTATGTGGAATAAGTACTACAAATGTGTTATTATTTTTATTATAACATTTTTTTTGTAAAATAAATATCATCTTCGCTGAATAATTCCCATGCAACTACACACTTTAGTAATTTATTGTATGTCAATGTAAATATATTTATTAATTATGTGAAAACAGTCTTAATGAGACAATCGTTGAGCAAAATAAATATGAACGATATAGTTAAAATCTGCAACCTATTTCATTCATTATCAATTAAGGGCGCCAAAATAATGAAATTCATTTTCAGTTTAGCAAGGAGCACATGTCGCTGTGATTTAATATTCACTCGAGTGGTGCGCACGTATGGGGTTACATTGATCTAGTGACAAGAGCTGGATTCAGCTATTCTTGCGGTACCGCTTGGTGACAGGTTGACGGAAAAAGGTGGGAAACGGAGCTGACGATAGCTGGATTTTTGAATACGCGTTGATGGATGTGCGCTAATGGCAACTTTACGAGTGCATACGTCATCGTAAAATGACTGACTATTGTGCAGGGACTCTTAACATTTCTCGGCAGCAACGGAGCTACATAGCTGTTTGCTTTTTTTATGTCATGCTTTAAATTTTGTTGGAGTTTGTCTTTGTTTCTTGGGTCGTAATTTAAAAAATAAATGACTGAACACCTACAAAAAATGGAGACGGGGAAAAAAATTGTCGAAAAAAGTGGCACACACTGCTTAAAAATTATAGAACACATTCTATCAAGGTATTTTTTGACAGAATCGAGGCGATCTCGCTAATTTATCAAAAAGGCTTGGCAAACAAAAGGTTAATACTTGACGTATCAATTATTTAAAATTTCGACAAGAGGTGCTTGATGGAAATTTAATTGTGTACTTTTCCATGAGCTTTGTCGCTAGTGACCTGGGTTTCGCCTTTCGGCATCTTCAGGCAATTCAAGTGCACGAATGAACTTGAATTGATAGTCAAGTCAAATTTAAGCAAAGAAAGTAAACGACAAAGCACATAATTTAAGCGGTTAAAACTTAGCTTAGACATGTGGGTCAAAAAACGTTAGTTTTGCATAAGAAATAATCGTCACAATTTGCATCAAAAACATAATGACGAATTTCTGGTGAAAATATGAAATCAAGATCTTTTCGATTCACACTGCATTCGATTATAATTACAAAGATATCTACTACCCTTTCGTCTGAGCACAACATCTCTGAAAAGAGAGATTCAGCTATTGGCATACAAACTATAGTCAAATGACTAATAATTCTTTATGTCATATAATGTGCTATATTTATTTCAACTCTATTCTTATAAAATATAATGTTTTAACGAATTTTCTCAACGTTTCAGGGTGTAGAATAATATACTTCCAATATAAACTACAACCATTGTATTCATATGTATATAAAATAGAACAATGAAAGTAAATAGACAATTTTTTTTTATTTTGAGGCTTAATCTTTATCCGTATGAAACTGTTAAATTTGGTGACAGCAATATTTCCCCGCTTCATCTGTCAATTCTACATGGTTGAGCGTTTCGGCCGGAGGTCGAACAGTCTTGAAGATTTTTTACCTGACGACAACAATATGAATTTGGAAGAAGTGAGTTAGTCTGGTTTTGAATAAGACTGTGTGAAAATTTTATGCTTGAAGATCGGGAATTTGTCCTTGAAACAGTTTGTTGATGGGTTTTGAAAAATAAACACGTTTATATAATGTTGTATCAGACAAACGACCTACTTACAAATTGTCTGCTGTGAATGTTTTTGGCAAAACTTCTTTCACCGCTTGGTATTCAAAAAACAAAAAAAATACTCGTCTTTTTGTATCTTTTAGAATCCAACTAAAAGCAAATATTCCAAAGTGAAACACTAGAAAAATACATAAATAATCTCAGTTAACGTCTAACCACGAAAAGCCCAAAACCTGTGTCGAGGTTTTTGCTAAGAGAGAAAAGCTTAAGAAATCGCAAATGAAATATCCCTGAACTAAAAACGTGGCGTGGAATCTATTGCTTGCGGCGCATTTCGTGAGGTAATTATTCACTTTGTATCTAGTGGAGGAATTATCTGGCCGTTAAAATGCCGGTTAAAAATGGCGTCTATTTTACTCGAGAGATTCTGGCACATTCGAAAGAGAATAATAATTTAAATTCTGCCTATTCAAAACGCTTTGTCATATTTTACCTTAGCGCCGAATTTTTTTCTGCGGAAATTATTGTGAATGAAATTCTTTTCAATTTTTTTTCTCTTTTAGCTCTGTGACCTTTGAAATTTTGTGGTATCAAAAGCATATCGCTAGTTTAATTTACAAACTTCTTATCTACATTTGAGAAAAACTTAACTTTAAAAGAAACGGTTTTTTAAAACGTAATTCATTTTTTTTAAAACGTTTGATTGCTGATTGGATTAGCTGAGTGATAAAGTAATGTTTGAATTGCTTCCTTCTCATATTATTTAGAAATAATTAGCCCTAAAATTGGCTTACAATGCTTTTGTAATAATTGTATTTTTTTGCTTCAAAAATCCCATCGCGACGTCAACGAATAGCTAGATATTATTTCGTCGCTTCCATTGTGAAATTGAAGATCTGCACAATATACGTTTTCGAAATCATTGTATTCATAAATCACCCTTACGCCTATTCATCATACACCAAACTAAAAGATAGAAGAAGTATAATCTTGAAAGCTTACTTCTAGTGGTTGTTAAATGAGACAGTTTAAATATTCCAATAGTTAAATATGTAAAATATATATAAAACTTTTTTATTTTTTTAATAAATAACATTATTAACCTCATATTACTTACAAAAGATATAAACGAAAAAATGTGTTTTCTTCATTAATATATAATACTACTCTTAAAGAGTTCACTGTCAATATTTGATGGAATGGCATTATTTTAATAATAATAACACATTTTTGTACTTATACCGCATTAAATTTATTTTGATCAAGACCGGTTTCAATTATAGCGAGCTTATATCGAAAATTCGCGAATTTATCAGTTGAAAATGCTCAAATGCATTTTCAATAAAATACAGTACCTGCCTAAATGTGAAAATGTTATCTGTAAAAATATTTTCCAAGCATATTGTACAACAATTGACACAACGATGTATAACTTCTTGTAATGTTCCAATATTGTTTCGCTTGTTCCAAGTGTACGTACATGTACACAGAATTCCACTTAAGACATATAAATTCTTTTTGTCTGGATTCTGCTATACTTTCCAATGAACCAGACAAGAATTCCAACAATCTTAATCCAGTACATCCCGCTCTCGCTCCTACGTAACGACAATTTATCGCCTACTCGCTCCAACAGGTGAAAAATAACATCGTTCCAGTTTCTGAAATATGACTGCGACATTTCCACTGTTTTGTTTTAAACTTCTCATAACAAGGAGTCGTTATATTCAATAGTACTTACATTTAGTATGTGTCAAAGTACGATAAGTACTAAATTTAAAATAAATCCCGCGCGAATTCATGTTGTATAGTTGTAATGAAACGTATTTTATTGTGGAAGTCGATGGAAGATGTTTACGTCTTAAGTTTAACTAGAATTTAGAGAAAGACTTTAATTATTTGTTTGTTTGTTTTAATCTTCTCTGATAACGAAAACTGACGTGTATTTTACTTTCCTAGTAGCAGTGGTAGCAGCGGAGACAATATAGGATTGTAGACGCAAGAGATCGGAATATTCCAACGATCTCATTTCAAAATAATAAAAAAAATCGTCGACTGGTTAGTTATATAAATGACGTGTGTTATCTGAAAATCAGTCGGACTTACTCTAACTTGGAGCATACGTACTCCTCACGAAGTTTGTCTCAACATATGTTTTTTTTTCTAGTTGCTAAACCGCTCTTTTTCGAAGAGAGGAGGGATGGAAAAGATACGAGTAATAGAACAGGAATAGTGATTAGCTTATCGCTGTCATTATGCGACGCTCTTTTGGTGTGGAAAGGTGGGAAGTGACTTAACAACACCAACACCCATTGCCTCTCAGCAGAATCGATTTATCGACTGAAAAAATCTGCTCGTACCGGAAATCGAGCCCGGGCGGTATGATAAGTTAGCCAACGACGTAGACCACTGCACCGCGTACCGAGCACTATTTATGTGTGGACTTTAAATTATGAAATTTTCGTCAAAAATAGTGACTTACGACTTTACTCCAGTGATGCGCAACCTTTATGGCAAAAGGGCCAGCACACCAATTTTCAGATTTTTCGAGGGCCGCACGGGTAAAAATGGTTCTCGTTATTTTTAGTGCATATTCAATTCTAAATTTTGTTATTTTAAATTGAATACTTGTATGTCATACGCTCCAACCATTCGTCACATCAAGTGCATATTTACACGAATTAATTTAAAAATGGAATCGATCGACATAACTATGTTTAAACGTGCATTTACTTAACTATTTATACCGTTGTAGACAGGGTAAACAGTACATTTTCTTCTCTGTTCCATCATTCTAGTTTTATATAGTAACTAATAATAAGTTATTAAATGTGACACATTAATTTGGTGTATTCTTCGAAGTGAAAGCTAATCCGGGTTTTGACTAAACGAGAATAAGCGTAAATTAGTATTGTATAAAGTTGATTTATTTAAAATTGTATTAACGCTTATTCACGGCTTAAGAAGTGGTCATGCATTAATGTTAGTCTGTTCATTATGAATGTCATGGGATTGATGATATCTATTAAACTGTAATTTTTCTAATGCCCTTATTACATAAATGTAAACAAATTGGCACTGAATTGAAATGTATGCTTTTCGATTCCTTTATGAGTTGGTTTACAGATAGCAAATCTACTTTTTTATTATTATTATAATAAGCAACATATTGGAAAATATAACTTAGTGGCATGACTTTTACTTACTGGTAAGCAAGTTGATTATTGTATGTTCACAACATCAAGTGCTCATTTTGTAGACAGGCAATTCTCTTTGAGACTTAAATCATAGTTTTAAGTTTTACCATTAAGTCTGGAATTAATTTCAAGCAAAATTGTTCAATTCTCCTTAAATTATTCTCAGTTGGTTTGTAATTTAACAATATAGAGCGCCTTTGCGATTCGCCGTAATGACAACCACTCAGATCCAAGAAAGGCTTTCCTTTTCAGGTGGCAGGCGGTTGAAATTCCTCCTTTAAAAACACACAAGGTGTATTAATGTTTCATTGTCTGAACTTTTCCGTATTAGGAAAGTGAAGAAGGTTCGAAACCCCACTTACGTATGCATCATGAACCTACTTAATAGGCCCGCACCATATACTACATTGACACATACTGAACCTTCGTGGAAGCTAAAATCTTAGAAGTACATATAAAGAAAATGAATTGTTTCTAACTAACGATTTATAGTCGGCACCAGTGACGGCTGGTGACGGGGTGCTGGGGGGTGCAAAAGGAAGATTCAACTATTTTTCCGTACTACGGAAGAGAAACAGTTGGTATTGCGAACATCTGAATTGAAAGTCCATGCTATAGAAGTGTTTTAAAATCCAATGAATAGGAAAGAACTCTTCAAAAAATGGTTGATTCTTCCTTTGCACCCCCCAACACCCCGTCACCAGCCGTCACTGGTCGGCACTATTCATTTTATCAGGATAGCTTAATAATTGCCAAAAATTTGACAACCTTTATTTAACAACTGAAATTGTGTGAAACCTCATATCGTATTTTTAATGTTAAAGGTGAGGACAGACTAGAGACTCCAATTACTCGACATCTCAACTACTCGAGTATCGAGTAGTAAAATTTAAAAATACTCGTATACTCGAGTAAGCTCGAGTCGTTTCAGATGTTCTAAAATATATATTATAAATTCAAATTTGAGTATATAAAAAGATGATAAATAAATATATAAATAAGCTAATTTCATTTCATTAATACATTTATTTCAATTTATAAAATATATGTGTATTTCCAAAATAATAAACGTCTTAAATTCTAAAATTGGTTTAAAGTTTTGTTATTATATTTTGTGTCTTGTCATTGATAAGATAAGTCAGCAGAATCCAAAGCAAAACTAACAAAAGAAAGTTTCGCATAGCATAGTCAACGAGTATTAATCGAGTATTTTTGAAAAATACTCGAATGTCGAGTACTTGACAAATGAACGAGTATTCTCGAGTATCGAGTATTCGATACTCGAAATGGAGTCTCTGGTACAGACACAACTTAAAAATTATTTTCCGCACGTATTCCAGCTATGATCTATGTTGTCAGAACAAGAACGCTCAACATTTTCTCTTGTCACTAGCGCTCTAGTTAATCGGCCAACTTATAGTGGTCGATCATAACTAACCACCAAATTTATTCCTCAAAAATAACAGCTACCAAATATGGTACTGTTTTTATTATCGTAGTTTTGATCAAATACAAAGGGTGATCAATAAAATAGCCACACTTCAAATGAATGTTTATTCCGAGCAATATTGACAGCGTAAAATAATTTACTAATATTTTACAAATAATTGAAGTTAAATTCAATATGTAATGTAAAGAAAAATAATCAGCAGACTATATTTCTATCTAGAATATTTTATTTAATATCATTGGGTAAGTGAAACAAATATAATGTGAGTGAAATATGTTATACGAGCAGAAGCTAAATTTAGAACTTCTTCGTAGTCTAAGTTCTTACTCACATATTGTATTAAGATGTATGAGCGTATGGTGAACCATAATATGCAATTGATACCAGCATAACTATAACTGGCTACCCGATATTTTAACTGTTTTTTTAAAACTGACTTTATAACATACTGGCTTTAAAATGCAAAAAATCGATGTTCGGTATTTTTTATTCTACTGAAAGGCATCGATTCCGATAAGGTTTTTTAGCCGCTCTATTTATTTTACGAATATTCAATTAAAACTTT
Organism: Himalopsyche kuldschensis; assembly: GCA_028554975.1. Taxonomy (NCBI): domain Eukaryota; kingdom Metazoa; phylum Arthropoda; class Insecta; order Trichoptera; family Rhyacophilidae; genus Himalopsyche; species Himalopsyche kuldschensis. Next base: position 2,500,807 of record JAHFWI010000059.1, on the reverse strand, counting down.
TGTTGTTAATTCTCACGATGAGCGAAGCCAGTCCTGTTAATTTTAAAGATGTATATGTGCGTTTAACAAAAAGAAATGCTTTATTTAGACCAAAGAAGTGTCAGTAAACACATTAAAAGTAATAATCAAAAGTTTCAAGCGTATCTGAATAATTGTTTCAGCTGAAGAATCAATAAAGTAAAGTTCTTTTAAATCAATATCTTTGCTCATGATGATGATTGAAATATATTTTTACGACCTGTATTTAATTTAAAGAAATAAATCTATTGGTTTTGATTTATTCTTCTAGTCTTGCAATCAAATTGATGCACAATGTTCATTGTCTGATTGGTATATCATACAAAAATGTTTTATGGTCTAGCTGGCTATTTTTGAGGTTCGTGGTAGAGTGTCAACGTCATTTGCTTGCGGAGCTCACGATCTCGAGTTCAGCTTCATTTTTAGATCAAATTGCTGATTTCTAAATACACGATTCCATTAAAAAGTCATCTGTACCTAAAACGCTTACTAATCCGCTATTTATTTTCTAGTTCTATCTTTTCTATCCCTACAAGTAAGCTAATGCATAGCAAATAGTTGGAGTCGAAAGTTTCTGTTGATGAATACTTCATTGAGAGTCCAAATACTCCACACTGGGAGAATACTTAAAACAATAGCCAGCCTTGTAGCTGAATGGTCAACGTCGTTATTTTTAGTTTAGTCGTTCACTGCTTAAAGTATCAGTAGATACAGTTTCATGAATAGATTTGTATTCGAATGCATGTATGGCTATAGCGTTTTATTTCTTATTCCAAATATCCAATGTTTATAAAAGCAACAAAATGAGGGCTGTTAGATATAGAATTTACGTGACCTATCCCTATATATATATCCTTACTCTCCCCGAAATAGAAAGGTTGAGTGACTAAATAACATGCCATCCCCTCTTTTGTGGAGAAAACTTACACAGAGAGCCTTATTACATCCTGATACTTAGATGTGTTCGTAATAGTTTTTAAAAGCAATCAGCTGAGATATAGATTTAATATTAAATTTAAAACATTTTTATTCTACGTATTACGTTACTAGCAAAAGTGACATGTGATTCGCCTCTTTTAGATCAATATCGTCAGAATTAAAAATCTAAATTACAGTTTAAAGAGGCGACAAATTTTTGTTTCACAATATTTTAAATAACTAGGTTATTATTTTATTTATTGTAAATATTGTAGTATATATTTTTTAGTCTCGCTGTTGATTTAATGGTCCAGTATTGCAATCTTATTTTTTGATAGATTAACAAAATAATTATAACCTTCTTTTGATACTTGTGAGACCAGTAATGATTACTTGTCCGATATTGTAATCATTACAAATGGCATCGCATAGTATTTATATTGTGGGAGTTGTTCAAATTCCTAACGAGGAGTTTGACGGTAAACGGGAACTTTCTAACTTCCCAGACGGACAGATTGTGGTATCAATGATCCGAGAAATTCAGACTGCATTCCATTCGAGAGAAATCTCTTAATGTGTGTTATTTCAAGCTGAATTGTCTGCTGTCAAACTTGTAAATTTGTTAAATGAACTATACATATTGTATTCGAGATTGACAATAATTGTCAATCAAATTAGTAAAGTGTCAATATCGTTATCTTAGTTTGCAAAGCTCTTACATTCATTTAACTGTACGAAATGTTTCGTATTTAAGTAAGGATTTCTAAGATGTCTATGGAATCTCTTCTACCAATTCGATTCTAAAAGTGGAGCATTTAGCTAACTTATGGTCATGTTTCGGCTCTATTCTTCTATCTCTACTCTCAAATGAGGTCGAAAAACTTACGTTGATATAAGCTCAATCAGTGACCCAAATGCTTCCCAGTGAATGTGGGAGCTGACATGGTAAAACACAGTAAAAATCACATTTCTGAAAGAACTCAACCATCAAGAGATTTTCAAATAATGTATTGATAAATAATTATTGAAATAAACGTTTTTTCAAATACAATGATAAAAATTATAATCACCGAAATGCAAAAAATTGTCGTGATAAGCGAAACTGGGTTACAATAATTACAATAATTTGTATCATTAACTAATGAATACTTAAAGAATACTGTTTTATTATATAAATTGCTGTCTTATTTACTTTATTATAACGCATCAAATATTTCTCATATATTTTAAGGGATGCTATTTCGACAGTTAAATAATTTCACTATAATGAATATTTGTTTTTGTGAAAAGTTTATGTTAATAATTCACTCCTTTAAAAATCGGCAACTTTTTTGAACCTTTTACAACAATTTCTTTAATCAATGCACTAAACATCACAGAGGAACCAGAATTTAGCTCCTCAACGACAGTGTGATAAAATCAATATTAATCACATTTTATGATTATTTATAGTTAAAATTAAAATAGAAAAATATGATAATTTTATAAAAAAAGATCATTCACATTGTTCTTACTGATGTACCACAAGCAGTATCGACCCATAATATGTCCTTTAAGCTTGAGTTAAGGACACATAATTAATTTCGATATAAACTTTTCACAGATATTGATTGATTGATGTTGCTATGAAAATTGTTCAGGCTTGGTATGTTTCGTCTAGCCTACCTAGACTATTAATTGTTAGAGAAACTTAAATTCCATTAAGAAAGCACTAAAACCACACATGTTCTAAGATTAATAACTTTTCTTATTCAAATTAATCATTTTTAATTATGCTAAAATAGTCGCAAGGAAAAATTTCTCTGTGCACATTTCTCAAATATTAATTGATTACGTTATTTAAGTTTAGTTTATTTTGAACAGTTGTTTCTTATGATTTCACACGGCTTATGATATCTGATGATTGAAAGAGCCTTGAAAGATTGTGACTTTGTTCAATGGAGTGATTATCAGCGCTTAGCGTAAGGAGGCGGAGGACGAAGCGAAGTGGTAAGAGCTGACTGAGGCGGCCAAGGATGACTCCGGGAAGCACCAGAGAATAAAAATAAGTAGGTAATCTAAAACCTTGAGTTAGTATTACTTTTTCCACTTTGAAGTCTAAGAATTACTGTTCTGCAAGCTATCATAACAAAACTAGTGAAAATATAACTGAGCTTTGTGCTAGCCAAAAACTCAAACAGATCTCGCTAAAAGATGCTTAACAAGTTCACTGCCGAAGATGTCCACATGAACAGGCAGTGCATTCATCAGCCGAACAGCCCTTGTGACTGGTGACTAAAAAGGCCTACGTGACAAACAAGTTCTGATAAAATTGATTGGCTTTGGCTACGACCACATAGGTAGAAACTGAGAGCATGCAAGCTTAAAGTCTCAAAGATGTCAGGGTTATCAACTCGGCCCCGAAGAAGAAGAGTAATAAATGTTTCAATAATAGATATAGCTTTTCAAATTTCTAATAGTAGATATAGCTTTTTACGTTGTTGTATTTGCAGAGTTTTTCATGGAAATGAAGATACTTTTCCGATAGGTATTTAACGTCTGTACGATTCTTAAAAAAGACAAAATTGATCAATGTATTCATCAGGAGTAAGACATTGTATCGAAATGTTTACGGAACGGCTGTGCCGTCGGCTATGGAATTAAGATTTTTTTAATGATCTAACAATATTACTTGCCACATAAGTTTTCCAAGAGTTGTTGTTTCTGTCAGGCATACATAAATCAAACGTTCTGAATGTTGCAAAACTTATGGCAAACGTAGGCAGGGCCAAAATGGAGATATGTTAATTGAGTTCTTACCTACTTGAGTGAAAGCACGGTATGAAGGGTTGGGCTCTGTGAACCCTTGTTAATTCCTTAAATATGTGAGGATGCACCCAAATGAAGTCGTGCTATGAATAAACCACGTATTTGTATATATTATATGTTCATTTATCAAGAAAGCTTTATTCTTACGCGGAATTAAATTCTGTTAATTTACTGCAGACGTACAATGTACAAGGCACATAAAGGCTTTTCAGATGAAATGTCTTCAATGGATGAAAGCAACAGCTTTTTATTGAGGAACTAAATGATTTAATATTATTTTTGTGACATTGCAAGAATTTTTAAAAACATTGCTAAAATGAAGTTGTTCTAGGCAAATTGGTATTTAAAACATTAGCTGTCTTGGGACATATCGGTGCCAAAGTGTAATGGATTCCAGGACTTACAATCACAAAAGGCGTCTATAAAAAACGTTTTATTTTATAAACCCATAAATGTCAATTAAATATGAGGAGAGAATTATTAGATTCATTACAAATGTTCTAAAGGTTCTCGTGATTTTTGTACAATTAATCCTTCCCTTATGGAACTAAAAAAAACGCCTACACCGGTGATGTGTAGTCATTGCGTTCGTGCTGTATCTTCGTGATTTAAAGTATATTTATAGCGGAATTAAAGTGGAGGTCGAAATGAAGCTCAATTTCACGAAAACATGAACACCGTCAGCGAATGACAAATCTACTCAAAAAAATGCCCGAGAGTTTCTGAACTGCATTTATTAGACTTCATCGAGTGAGTGCGTGCGTGTAATAGTCACGACGCGACACGCGAACGAGCATATCTTTATATCGCGTATTCACATGTGATCAAACGTACGGCTAGTAGGTAAATAAATATTTAAAACAATTGTTTGCACATGTTTGATTGTATTGGTGTGAATTTATCCCGGAATTTAAAAAAAAACTACGCGCTGCGCCCGATGAGTGGTTATTGTTTTACTGCTATAATTGTATTCTATTTATAAATGTAAAATGGAGGGGCATATTAAATCTAAGCCCAGAATATATTATATGTACAGAGATATTTCAATTATTAGAAGCTATGAATATTAACAACACATCTTTGTAAGGGACGTGTCTAGTTTCTCATGTATGATGACACTTTTAAAGTAATTCAAATAAAGCCCACCAGTTTAGGCTGTGATCGTATTCATATGTGCCAAATGAATGAACAAATGAAGCAACTACAATCACACATCGTAATTGATACAATTTTCAACTCCCTCGATGTTATCTGTCTACGTCGGTATATAAATTGATTAATTTATTACTGATTCATTGCGAAGTGGTTTTGAAACATCCATATATAATATATACATACATTTTGACATGAATTAGCTGCTAATGTTGTAAGTGATGATTACATACGTCGTGATATATTATCTATTATATAACAGCAATAATACTAATCATCTATTGATTTTTGATGTAGTATGTGCTATTTCAATTTGGCGAAATATTCAATTATGGTGAAGATATTTAAATCGACACCTTACTTTGAAAAGGTTTGAAAAGGTAACTGCTCTTGACACCGTTTTGAGATATGAGCGTTTGAAGTTTCGAATGATTAAAATTCACTTGTTACAATTAACAAGTAAATATGTTTCAAATTAATTATTTTAAGTATATTTTTTTACAACTCTTGCTGATAAATAATGACCTTAAAGATCTAATGATGGAAATAATGATAAAAATCTTGGAACTTTGTTAAAAGTGTTTAGTAAAAAAGTGTGCAGATGCAGTGCAACTCTGGAATTCTGCTAACTCCGTTATTCAACCAAAAATAATTCTGAAATTCATATATATGATAGAATGCGGTAAATACAAGCTTTTCCGACCAAAAGGTAATTTTAGGCAAAAATGTCAATTAAAATCTTTTCAAAGTACGGTATAGAAATGGAAAAGACGTTATAAATAAGGAAGACGGTGTCAAATTAAACAAAATTATAAGCCCACGCCTGAAACAAAAGAAAAGTTGCTAAAAATAGATTGATATTTTAGAGCGTTAAAGTAAGGATGTATTTGTTAGAAAACCACTACAAAGGTTTCTTAAATCACCGTAAATAGAACTAGTTGAAAGCTAAAGTGTTATAGTAATTGAACGAGCAAAAGTTTCACAAAGGACAAGTTCCCGAGGCGCGGAAGAGCTTTTCCGTATGGTCGATGACTAAGAGGTGTTTTCCTCCCTGTGCCTCTTACCTTTCAATGTATTATATTATTATAAGCAAAAAACAATATATTCAACGTTTGAAAAGTTTCTTCTTCATCTTATTTTATAAATAGATTTTTTCAATATTTCAATTTAAAAATAAATGTTTGTTTGTCCCGTATGCGTTCTTATACCGTTCATTCGATTGCGATAAAACTTTGGTGATTTGTTGGGTGGACGCGCACAAAAGTTTTTTAATTATCTATTTTTTTACAAATTAATGTTTGTTTGTCTTGTATGCGTTCCTATACCTTTCATCCAATTGCGATAAAACTTTGGTGATTTGTTATGTGTTGTATCACATATCTATAATTGAATGCACTGCCTGTTGATGTGGACATCTTCGGCAGGGAACTTGATGCTTTATTTATATATTTTTCTTATTATGTAAATAATATGTTTCTATTCTGTTTTATGTACATATATCATAAAAAAAAATGTGTAAAATGTAATTTTTATTTAATTAGTCAATTGCATGGTGAATTGGCGCCTGCTGTAATGTCATATATTTTATATTATTTTTGCCAGTAAATAAATAAACATATTATGATCGAAAAGCCCTTCAAAAAACAGAATTAAAACTCAAACACTTTATATCTTTGAGTGGCATTGCAACGCATGCCAGGTACTCGTTATTTGAATATATATTTGATAGTGAATTCGTTTAAGAATATTGTGGTTTCTTTTGGCCGTCGCAATTTTGGTATTACCAATAATTTACAGTCCTAAAAAAAATACAGAAATCCAGAATGGGTGAAAGAACAACGGTCAACGCCAAGCAAAATATGTGAAATATATTATTATCTCACTAAGATTATGTCCAACGATCTGAAAAAGTCCACTCTCAAACTAGTTTAGTAATTTTAGCTCATTGAATAAAATTACAGCTTATAGCTGAAATAAAGTTGCTCCATCGAGACGCTGTATTACAACTCTTGGCTTATAATGAAGACTTGTTAGTAAATTAGAAGCATTTCAAGCATGCGAATGTAAACAAAGTCTATTGTGACTTAGTTTACTGTAAAATTAAACAATATTTTGACAAAACATGTGCTCCCACCTACATGATTTTATGATTTTCACTTTCGTACATAAGCCATGTCGGAGCTTTTGAAGGTTACATTGGGTAATAATACATAAAGTTAAACGCTGGAAACGCTTCATTCAAATACTAATTTATTATTCACCATTCGTACTACCAATCTGTAATAAACGGAATCTTGGAAGAAAATGCCGTCAACAATAATTGTGCCAACGAGAACAGAATGAAAGTCGTTTATTCAACATTTCCCTTTCAAATATGGTATGACAGAAGACTGAGTTAAGAAAAGTGAACAGTAATTTAATATTTTACCAAGTATGCATATCTTATTTTAGGATCGGATATATAAATAGGCAGTGAAGAAAATAACACAGACATTAAACACATTGAAGGTGAAAAGGAATTATATTACATAAAAAAAAAACATTTTTTGTACTTTTTCTACCGTTATTGATCTAGATCAGACCGGTTTCATTCATCGCAAGCATTGTATTATTATCCGTTGCAAATGCTCGCGATGAGTGAAATCGGTTCTTATCTTAACAAATTAGCTGTGGAATAAGTAAAAAAATGGAATTAATGCCAATACAAGATTATTAAAAAGAAAAGAATGTATGAATGTGTCAGCTACGGTAAATGTCATTAAGCTTTTATTTTTTACCAGTTTGGGTTTGAAGACTGTCATGTGGGAAAATAATACTATATAATGTACTGTATTAGTTTTACAAATAATGGAATAAGTTATTTTTTATCCATATCCGCTTCCTATTCAGAGCTATGGCCACCAAATGGTGCTTCCAAGGTTGTCTATCACCCGCTAACCTCATCCCATTCTCCTAGGTCAGCCGGGAGTAGAGTACATCCTACAGATGGTAATCAGTGGTTTTTCGGGGCGACGGGATCCATCAGGTTGATAGAAGAGACAGGCATGTTTCAAGGTTCCCTGACGCATCCACAGCACATGTCTGAGCCAGGTCCACCAATGAGTCGCAAGCGTTGCAATGCCACCAACAGAAAGAAAGTGTTGGTGTTTATTGAAGTGCTTTTGGATGCACGATATTTTAGATAAATAATTTAGATTTAATTGCACTAACATTGATCGGTATCGATGACATTTGCCGTTTGACGTTTTGCCGATTATCTATGGTACGAAACACGCACCACCTGCTGTAAGCTAATTTTACTATGCCAAGAAACTACGCGCAAGTGCAAGAAAAAAGTTTGCCAAAGTTTTATTGCGATCGGATGAAAGGTATGGCAAGGCATAAACAAAAAAATAAACAAATGTTGATTTCTATATATTAGATAGTATTATTTATATTACGCTTAGTATTATTTTAAAAACAGTTTGTATTGATATAATTATATAAACATATAATTTTGATATAATTTTGGTAAAACTAAATACGTTCGAATTTATTTACTTTGTAAACATAAATTTCTCCAAATGAAACGCTGTTTCAATTAATTTAGTGAATAATCAATGTATAAATACAGAATATTTATTCGGGCATTCAAGCCCGTGAGAGCGATCGGCGTGAAATGAAACCTGGCAAGTAATTAGAAAATCGTGATTGATGCTGGGCGTGTACAGTTAAACGGTTATCTCTTTCACCCAGTGTATTGTTGCTAGGCCCCTTCAGCCCTACGTACCCCTAGTTAGTGGAGGGTGTCTTACTTCATTTGCGATTCAAATGAAATTAACTGATCTAATAATCAGTACAGGTGTGTTAGATCCTGTCTTAACATAATTAATTATCGAACCTATCAAAAGAGTGTGATACACGGAGTTACGTTAACAAGACATGGGTGTAGATGAATCGTTAATTAATATTTCGGCTATACTCAGTGAACTGATTTGATGACCAAATGTCTGTTTTATCGAGTAGTAGTTACTGTTTTAAAAAATGTGCAACTTATATATATTAGAAGGAATGAGTGAGTTCAGATGAGTATTTTTTAAATTTATTTTGCCGATTTCCAATGTATGAAAGGAAAAAAATATCGCTTTTCGCATTGTAAAAGCAATTTTAAGAGTTTTGTATTGTTTTGCTACCTTTATCTATCTAATATATAAACATCAATATTTATTTGTTAGTTTTTTTGTTCGCATCCTATGCCCTGCCATACCGTTCATCCGATCGCAATGAAACTTATTGCTTGCGCGAAGCTTATAGGCATAATAAAATTAACTTCTAGTAGGTCTTTTATAATATTATAAACATTCATTTTGACAACTTATTATTGCACTTGCGCAAAGGTTATAGGCATAGTACAATTAATTTTTAGTAGGTGGCGCGTGTGTCGTACCATAGACAATCAGCAAAAGACAAACAGCAAATGTCAAACGGCAAATGTCATCGATACCGTTCAATGTTAGTGAAATTACATCGAAATTATTTATCTAAAATAATGTGCATCCGAAAGCATTACAATAAACACAAACACTTTATTTCTTTGATTGGCTTTGGAACGCTTGTCAGGTACCGGCTAGTATTAGAAAAAATAATTTGCATAACGCGAGATAATTTAAAATACTTGATTTTGAACTATGTGAGAATTTTATGTCACTCGAGATTATCTTAGCGAGAAAAAACAGCCAAATGATATAAGCCTAAGATGTACAATTTTCAATTAAATCAAAAAATATTTTTTGATATTAACCTTGCGTTCAGTTAGGAAACACTTGCCCGCTGGAGGAAAGATCTTAAGGTCAAGTTTAATATTAAACTGTATTTATTATACCCATCATTTTATTCTTCAATTGGTACGAAATAAAAGTTAATGCATTTAAATCTTGAAATAATGATTGTGTTTTGACTAGACGTTAAAGCTTCGGTAAAGTCAAGCCAATAGCGCAGTAAAATAAAATTAAATAGTCTCTGAAAATAAAATACTTACTTTCTTAACTTGGTAAAAACTTTTTTTCTGAAAATAAATTACGAGTATTGATATGTATATCGTTAGTGTTTAGAGATTAGATGTTTCTAATTAAAGAAAACTGCTTAGTGGATGTCGTGAAATATGATTTGAGACAAACTATTTTATCTAAAATGTACACTAATTAAAAATTAGTGTGTGCGACCTTCGTACGACCCGGTTAAATATATGAAAATTAGTCTGGCTTTTGTTTCTTTACCAGTTTCCAGACATTATAAAAGAGATGTTTTTGCATGCAAAACACTGAGCATTTATTTATTAAATTAAAACAAACTTAAAGTTATTGCTGTTCTTTAAGTAGGCATTGTATTGAAATCTAAAAACTTTTAATTGAATGCTGAATCTTATAGATTTCTTAAAAAGTCGAGAAATTTCGTTTGAACTTGCATATATTTATATAAAAATTCAAGAGTGTTATTATAACATAACTTACCATATTAATGTGGTGATATTTTATTTGGAAACCATGATATAATGTTTTAGATATCATTAAAATATAAGCTGATCGACGAGACATGGTTTTGAGTCAGTCATTTAACTAAAATTCTCAATTCAGATTCTGAATATGTGAACGACTATGAAAGCAGTTAAACATATATTTATTCGTATACAGTTTATTTTTTTACAGTACTACTTGCACTTATATGTATGTATATATATTTTGATGAAGATCAACTGATCAGTTCATAATTATGTCCAAGTCAAGGACTGTATAACGAACAATTTATATACGTGATCAAATATCAAACAATGAACCACCATTGACAATGATATCAAACATACAAAACTGTAAATTAAGAAAGCTTTTCGTTAACACATTCATGCAACATATTGTTGAAGTGACAAGTACTTGGAGTGCATAATTGACCTAAGCACCTGATATCCAACATGCCAAGCAAACGGAGCGTGTAAATTGCTTACAAAATTAACATGCCAGTTTTAACACAAGTAACCTTTTAGAGGGTTGTTACAACCCTGTGTTGTTTTAGGGTTTTATGCTAGACTTGAAGAACCTTTTCTTATTCATTTACACGTAGGTAATGTCACATAAAAATGTAATTTTTGCTCTCAACTGAAATTCATTGTAATAGTTCAACACTTTTTTTTAAATCCGTATTTCAAAATAAGTTTGATATTCTTGAAGGATTTGTCGGTGCATTAGAAGTTATTGCTTACTGCTTATATGGTTTGGGCTATAATATTTTATAACAAATTTTAGATTATTTGGTTCTTGAAACCAAAATAAAATACCTTTATTTGATTTATATTAACGATGCTGCTTACAAGTTTTGGTGTAATAATTCTGGATATCTAATAGCTGTATTTTGGACACCCCGGCGTTAGCGCTCTGTACAATCCTGGCATAAACCGCGCTGACACTACCGCTTGTTTTATATTTTTGACAACTCATTTATAGAAAATTACTGAGTTGACCTATCCAATAAAATTTATTCTTTTCATATCACGTCTATTTAAAAAAAAATATTAGTAACGAAACCGTTCATGGCAATTATAAAACAAATTGGAAGAAGTATAAAAATGAGTTTGGTTTTAGTAAAAAAGTGCCTTTCAACCAAGAACTGACATTTAGTACCTTTAGGGTGATTTTTATCTTAGCCCGCTCTTTTTCTAAAGTTAAACAACAAAAGATGGTTATAAAACGACAACTGCATCGCCTGACGTAATAAACCTGGATAGGAGATTTTCTTTCCATTTAATTTATATTTTATCAAAGGATAACGTATAGTAAAAAAAATGTCTTTCTTTAACATTGTATGCAGTTTATTGAGTAAATACTCTTTGATATCAGATAATAATAGATATTTCACAACATCAATAAGTGTCGTCTACCATTTTATGACCACTAACAGCAGATTCTTTTGACGGGCTTTTTTATAATTTTTTACAGTGAACTTGGAGGTTACTGCACATTTCTTCTTCCTACTTTTGATAGATAGGTAAATATGTTTTATTCTGCAATTTTTTTAGTGGAATGCTTAAATAAAATAACGTTCAATAAAAGCAAGATTTATACCGGGATTACCTACAATCGAACGGTTAAAATGTAATATTGAACCGCTGTCATCAAACACCTTTAGTTTGAATATCATTAATTGTTTGAATTGAGTTGTCAGCCTCCGTGATCGAGTGCAGCGTTTCTCAAATCGTTTTTTGACCTGTAGTTTTAATATTTTCCTTTGCCTACTCCAAATATTTCTTCTAGAGTAAATAAATTTAGTAAAAAAATAGTATAGTAAATTTGTTTTTTTAAAACGAAATGAATACTAAATTTAAATTTCATATTATTAAATGTGATCAAGAAAACTAGTGACCTGTGTTTTTACAAGTTAATTTGTCAACAGACACTGAAAATTAAATATTTCGTATGCATTGTATTGTGCATCAAGAAGTGTTAGTTATAAAATGCATGGAAGATGTAAAAAATACAATACGAAATGTATTAAATGCAAATAATACCGGCAGTAAATTGTAAAACATGCTTAGATCTAATTTTAATCGTTTGTATTTTGTACTTTTCCATGAGTTTTGTCGCTAACGACTCGGGTTTTGCCTCTCGGCAACTTCAGACTTTTTCAAGTGCACGGGTGTACTTGAACTGACGCGTAGTAAACAGCTTGTATCGTTTATTTACAAAAATAAAAGTTGATCACTAAGTTTAAATTGCTATTAAAAGTTAATTAAATTTGATGTAAACGAGTTCAATGAACTAAGTGGGCTTGTTTATAATTATCGGGATTTTTGAATGTAGTATCGCAAAAATATGTATATTCTAGTTAATATAGTGAATACGCTGCTTTCAACTGATTATTTTGTACATCAAAGTCTATGAATTAAAGACAAATATAATAAATATGTTTTAATCGATCCGTCATTGTATGTTATGAAAATTTTCCGTCGGTTTCATGTTATTGATATTTTTAGTACTGAAAGGAAGGCGTTTGACTCTTGCAACTGACATCTGCTGATAGCTTACCTATACCATAATGGACGTCTTTTAGTGCAAGATCTGATAACTTTAAATGTACTATGCAAACTACGGTCGCTATAGAATTTTCAGATAATATAACAAAAGAGAATCTATACAGGAAGAATATATTTTGCAAGCGAGGACAGTCTTTCGCATTTTTTAATTTTAAAATGTCTGGCCATCTTATAGAATTTTCACATTTTTAAAGAAAATTTGAATCTACAAAAAAAGTTTCACCGTATTTTCTTTCAGCATAATAATATAAGAGACACATTAAAACAAAAATGTTTTTGATATTTCAATTCCCGGTTGCATCAATAATTTTTCCATCGTATCGTAATTAAAATAAACATGAGCGAAAAATAATGAGAATTGAAATAATCGTCTTATACGTGTGATTTTAGTGAAATTTGGATATGTTAAAGAATTTCGTTAATAGCGTAACACACATACGAACAAATTTTGGTATTGATGTGGCTTAAGTTATTTTTAAAAGCTTAATTGGATAGTGATTTGGCGATTGCAGCTTACATCCTTTTGATGGAATGTGTAGTAAGCTGTATATATTGTGATTATTGAAAAGACTTCATTGAAAAAATTGTGTGGTTACGTCCATTTGCATTTTTAAAGTCGTTAAGCCTTTGTTGTTGTAATAAATCATTGTATATGATATGAAAAGACGTCTCGTATATAAATGTATTTTAGATTTTGACAAAATATGGGTATGACCGGTTTTGCTTTTAGACATCTTATGCACTCGTTGGGAAATACAGTTTTACAGAAATAATTAATCTTTAAATGTAGTCAGCCTTACAATAGTCTAGTGGCCTAAGCTTTTGGTTAGTCTTTAGTTGCAGGGTCATGGGCTCGAATCCCTAAGCATACTCTTTTATACATGGTTTAACGTCATCTGCTTCGGTGTGGGCTGTTTCTAAAAGAATTTCTCAATCGCTTTATGGATTTCTGTTAAAAAAATGGTTGAATCTACGATGTCTAAAATTACCTTTCACCCATCCGATCCTTAAAACTTGGCGTAGTAGCAATTAGCTTACCAATAGTCCTGTCCCAACTTTTTTTTTCTTTTTATACTCTCTTCGAATAAATAAATCAGGTAAAGATTCTTTTAGAAATCGATATGGCTACGACAAAGAAAAATAGTAATACTATTAAAAGATGCTGGTAAGAAAAAATCTATTTATGGAACAGACGCATTATTTTAAAACCCAATCTGAATACAAATAATGTTTTTTTTTGAGCTAAAAATAAAAGCGTTCTAAATTTATTATTGTATTCCGAATTATATTCAAAAAGGGAGTTCGAAATTTTCTATTTCATTCTTTATCCGATAGATGGTGGGTGAAAACCTGAAACAAGTGAGGTGTTAAGTAAAATAGTATGTTCGTTATTTAAATTACCGTTATAAATTCAAAAAAACGCCGCGTAAATTATTATCTGTGACTGTTTTTTTTTCTCACTCATTAACCTCCTAAATCACCTTACTCTGACAGATAACAGGTCTAATGCGAAAAAATCTATTCACATAAAGTACGGGCTCTAATTACCCACGCGAGACTGCCGTGTTTGACTACGACTTTTAATATAATTATTACTACTTCATATATTATTTTATAAGCACCCTAATGTTCGCCCTCATAATTTTACTTGTTTTTCTGATCTTGGACATAAATAAAGACGCCTGTATCTTATTTGAAATTAATTGTCACGGAGAAAAAGAAACATATTTTTTTGCTAACGAAAAAATCTGGCCATATATTTATGCTTAGTTCATGAACTCTTTATTAACTTCCATTTCTGCTATAATTAAATATTTAATCTAATTGTGTTGATATTTTCTGAAATGTTTGAGTTTGTTTCTTTCGTAAAACCCAAGCTTATGTATTTCTTTTTGTATTTATTACTCAATTTCGTATTGCAATAATTGCGATCGGTTCCGCTCATCATATACATTATCAACCTACACAAAATTGTGAACAGAGTTATTTATAAAATACTAGGTAACTACGAATTATTTGAAGGTAAATAAAATAATTTATTATCAAAAATTTTGACTTGATGGAATTTCAATATCAAATTTAAATTGTTTGAATTTTGTATTTTTTGTGAGCTTTATCGCTAATGATCGAGGTTTCGCTTCATGCATTTGATGTGCAAGAATGAACTGTCAGTTGACCGTGATAAATAGAGAAAGATGCCGAAATGTGATACCTGTGTCGTTATCGACAAAACTCATAATGAAGTAAAAAATTTAATCGATTCCAATTCGATGTTACCATGTTCATTCATGCGTATGAAATGCCTATAGATGTCGAAAGGCGAAACCCGGCTCGTTGGCGACAAAACTCATAGAACACTTTTTTTTTTTTTTTACTTATTCAAATTAAGTATATTTTTTTAACGACGGTAAACGCCGTTGCTGTAGGAAAATAAAATCGTCATTTTTAGAAAAGTTAATCATTTTTTTCTACCACTAAAGAATAATTTGAATTCTTGACATCACAACCTATTTGTTTGTTTGGCAATAAACTTTTAGAATTTTTTACGTATTTATTGCTATACATACTTTCATAATGGCTTAACACAAAAAATGTATTTTATTTCCAATATTTACACTGAAATAATAAACAGACCATCTATAGGCAGATATTTGAAACCAACAAAGTTTTTCATTTCGATTACAAAAATCAAGAAAAGGTTTTTTTATTCAATATACGTTTAGGTTCTTACTAAATTCGTTTAGTATTGGGCGACATAAAATTATTTGCGCAATCGTGATACCTATCTAAAAGCACTTTCAAAGTCAAGTAAATATCGTACTTTTCTGACCTAAGGGTGTTTTAAACACAAAAGAAAGATCAATACGCACGATTCTTAGTGACAAAATTTTCAAAAGGTGAATGAAAACGAAAAATAAATTTACAATTAGTTACAAATTTATTTGAGAGATCGAGATAGCCCCGATTGTTCGCCTAGAGTCAGTGAATTTGTCTAAGACGATGGATTCTTGGCATGAGGAATGTACACGGGAAACATTATTTTTGGGGCCTAGTTTATAACCCTGACATACTCAAGACTAATCTTGCATGCTCCCAGTTTTTACCTACGTGGATGTAACTCCGGTAACTCGTAACCAAAGCCAACAATTTTTTGACACTTCGGTAAATTAAGTTACCAGTCACAAGGGCTGTTCGGCTGATCAATGCATTGCCTGAGGAAGTGAAAATTCTCACCAATGAATTCGGTTAAAAAATAATGAAACATTTGTGTACTTATTCCGCATTATATTTATTTAGATCATCCGGTTTCGCTCATCGTGAGCACTTTCAACTAATAAGAAATACAAAAATACAGCGATATTTATAAATACAAAAACTAACCAAGACTTTATATGGTATCACAAACAATTGGTAATACAAGTATGCAAATAATGAATAGAAAAATAAGACAAAATAAGCATAATCAATATAAAAAAGACAACAATAAAAACAAATGGGATATTATAGTAATAATCTTGATTTGTGTGTAAAATAGGCAAAAAATTCTTTTTCAGTTTAACCGTTAAAGTTAACATAAGGGTTCTGGAAAATAATTTAACGAGACCATATCAATTCTTCTTTAAATTTTGTTTTTTGTTTTGTCACGCCTTTTGTAACATGTTTCTATTTTTTCAAGCACACTAGTGCATGAATTGAAATCAGCCCCATGCAGCCCCTTTTTGAACTATGAGTGTGAGACATGTACTCATTTTTGATGGCGTTGTGAAAGTTGGCTATGAGAAACTAACTTGGATTCTAAATGAAAGTCGCTCAGCCTCTTTGCATTTACCTCAAAATCTGACTCTTCCACAGAAAGTGTGGTATGAATGAACGAAACGGATGAGTAATGTTTTCCAGTATTTTTGGGGTTGACCAAATTTATAGCTTTCATAGTCTGTCTTACCCACTTTTTATGTTATATTACATTAAGGGTATTTTTTAAATACAATAAAAGTAAAACGATTCATTGGTTTTCAGCGTGATTGCTTTATATCACTGCGCAATCCCCGCAGCCGAGTGGTAACGGTCATGTGAACTCAGCATGTATTTTTTGAATTGGTAATTTTAAGCATTGATCAATCTAATCGACCTTTAAACTTAAAAGTTTCGTGTCTGTGATTTATTAGGGCCTGCAACTTTTGAATTACCACTGTGTTCTTATAAATTAATCTCTTCTGATTGCAGAGGATTTATAAACGATTTTAAGTGGGTTCTCATTATGTCTCATGAACTTAATCAAAGAGCACCAAACTACGGCCCGCCAAAGGTTTTTATCCGCCACTCCAATAATTCCCGATTTTTTATACAAATTATTCATTTCGGAAACATCAATTTTATAAAACTTTATGATTTCATAGTGCATTCTCGATCACTGTTTACTTTTATTAATCATTCGGTATTAAATAAGATCAGGTTGTGGACCCAGAGTAAAAGAATTTTGATATGAAATGTATTTTTGGAGGCGGCGAGATGTTCGTTTACTGGAAATTTTCTCATATACTGAAATTTTT
The DNA here is from genome assembly GCA_028554975.1 of Himalopsyche kuldschensis. Lineage (NCBI taxonomy): Eukaryota > Metazoa > Arthropoda > Insecta > Trichoptera > Rhyacophilidae > Himalopsyche > Himalopsyche kuldschensis. Next base: position 2,483,302 of record JAHFWI010000059.1, on the reverse strand, counting down.
AGAAATTAGTGCATATGTTACACCGAATATTCGAAATAGATTATTTCATGAAATGGGCAAAAATTTTCATGCCAAGCCCATTACCTTATGCATGAATCAGAAAAATTATCTGTCGAATGCGTGAAATCGTAAGGATAAAGAATTCTTTATATGTCAACATGACAGCAGAAAAAGAAATTTTAATACGGATGGTTTTATTAGGATGCGGGACGGCTCCAGGCTAGGGTTGTGTCATTAATTGGACATGTAACAGTTCTACTAAACGTTATGTACAGTGTATTTTTTAAAATTCTAGATAAATACACGTTTCTTTTCAAACCTGACGTGTTTTGATGAAAATTTGAGGTTATGTCCTACATATTTACATTTAGTATTTTTATCTTAGGCTTTTATGATATTTTTAAATATAAATACACATATATTTTCAACCCTGGCGTATTTTGATGAAATTGTCAGGTTATGTCCTACATACTTACATTTGGTATTTGGAACGTAGGCTCTTATGATATTTAAAAATATAAATACACATCTTTTCAACCCTGGCGTATTTTAATGATATTTTCAGGTTATGCCTACAACATTTGGTATTTGTAGGTTCTCATGATATCTAAAAATCTTATAAATAATGAAATCAGAGTTTATTAATTATTACCAACCTCATTATATAATTAAACATTTAGTTTGATAAAAAAAATAATTGTTTTATTGTCGGTAATGATTTCTAACAGGTATACGAAAATAAACAGATAATATCAATATAAAGTTATTTTAATAATAGCCAATCATATTTTGATGTACATATGTGTAGGTACTTATATATTCGTAAACATGCTGCTAAATGGTCATCTGTCAAACGGGAACGATTTTTTGTTTTGATTTAATTTATGATGGAATTTTTTTTTACAGAGGTAAAGAAAAGAACCGAAAAAGGTTATTTAATATGCTGAATAATAACCATTTTGAGACGAAACTCGTGATTATAGAAATATATCACATTTTATGTTTAGGATTTCATTTTCAACTAGTATTTTTTTTACCATGCCCGCCCCGCTCCCAACTTGGAGCAGTTGGGCTCCTCACGGAGCTTAACTCAACATGTTTTTCTACGAGAACTGCTTGTTACTCAGTTGTCCAACCTCTCTTTTTCGTGCTTAGGGATGGAAAGGATACAAGTACTAGGACATGACTAGTGATCAGCTGATTGCTGTCACTATGCATCGCTCTTTGGGATCAGGAAAGGTGGGAAGGGATTTAACAACACAAACCAAGAGTCTATATGCCCCAAGTTGGGAGCGGACATGATTAAAAAAAAAACACAATGTTCATTTATTTAAGTTTTTTTAAGCAATATTCTAATAAGCTTAAAATTAACAAAAAATAAGATTAACTTAAAACAAAATACTAACTAAAATTTTTGCAACTTCTGCCACTGTGTAATGCAGAATTACAAACTTATTTGTCTCTGAAACACTTGCATCTAGCAGATTGGTATCCCTGGATACACTGGCACCTTTTGAAGCCCTGACCAGTACTCACAGAGCCAAGACTTACTACTTGTCACTTTTTTTTAATTTTTGGTATTGAGGCTTTTGTACACTATAACGTTCTAACAAATTTGATACAATGCCTTTTTTTGTACCAATTTTAAACTTATTGTCTATTTCAGATATGACTACCCCAATTAAATTACTGGGGTCTCTCTTCCCTTTATCAAATTGGCTTACGGCAATCTGCATATTATCATCTTCCTTCAATGATGGCATTAACAAATTCGATCTGTCCACCATTCTTTTTGCTTGGAGCAATAAATTTTCAGATGGTTAATTCTATAGTCCATATTAATATATTTGCTATCATAATATTTATAATATAATGCTTACCTTGATGGCTGATGTTTCCAAGTTTGAACTTGACGAAAAAGTTACAATTATCAACTGCGCGTACGGCTAAAGTATAGATTTCTATGCGTGCAGCTACTCCGAGATATACAAACGCTATGAGCATGTATGTTATATGTTATCTATGGCAATGAGTTACTAAGGCTTCATTACAAATCGGTAGAATCCATAGTAGCAATGCAAAAAATATTTTGACGTTTATAAGACATGAAGTTCGTGACAGTGCTGTCAGTGCTGCCAGTGTACTAAATAAATAAATAACCTTGAATTATTATTGTAGAATCTTGTTAATGTTTATTAATAAAATATAAATCACACCCAAAAGATGTAATTCGTCATGAATATCATTGTAGTTATTGACTGATATATTTTCATATAATCTATGACATTTGACACATTTGTTTTAGTTGCAAAAAACATCACCGTGGCGCCACTATCTATGTCATATTTGGTTTAGTTGCAAAAAATACCACCGGAGCGCCACTATCTATGTTGTCCAATGCATGATCTAGGCAGAAAAATACTGTCGAATTCATGCACTTGGCCGATAATTTGTCGTTTTCATGAATGAGATAATGGGCTTGCAATTTTTACGTATTATGCAAAATTTGGCCAATTTCATGTAATTCTCTATTTCGTTAATTCGGTGTAACACATACATAAATTATTATTCTAAGTGGATTCCAGTACAAATGTATTTGACGTCAGGCATCCAAGTTAAAAAAAAATCTGGCTCATTTCTCAGAACGTTTGGTGACCTCTGAACTAAATGATCACATGTAAATAAACATTGCGTGCCAAAAGCTAAATAATGATAATGAAAAGAATTGATCCATTTATAATCGGTGAACAGCATGGATTTAGGGCAGGCAGATCAACCGATACTAACTTGATGGTGTTTACAGATTACGTGTCGACGGCATTAGATAAAGGCCTGCAAGTTGACTGTTCCTACAATGATTTCGCGAAGGCATTTGACAGGGTCGATCATGACATCCTTTTGGAAAAACTACAACTAATCGGTTTGTCTGACGGCTTCGTTAGGCTTTTTGCGAGCTATTTTCGGAACAGAAAACAATACGTAACGTATGGTCTTTTTGAATCGCTACCGTTCTACACGTATTCTGGTGTACCACAGGGCTCGAACTTGGGGCCAATGCTGTTCACTATATTTATAAATGATATTGTAAAAGTCATTAAAAATTCTAAGTTCTTATTATTTGCTGATGATTTGAAACTGTTTTTGAGGGTTGTCACCTTGGATGATTGTCACCGTCTCCAGTCCGATATAGATAATATAATAGAGTGGGGAAGATGTAACAAACTTGAATTTAATATTGATAAATGCAATCTTTTATCGTTTACGAGGAGCTCACGAGTATTATTCTTTCAATATTCAATGAATGGTCGAATTCTCTCACGAATTTCATCAGTAAAAGATCTTGGCGTACAATTTGAAAGCAAACTAACATTCAACAATCACATTAAGATTACTTGCAACAAAGCTTTGCAAATGTTGGGCTTTATCCTCCGCACTACCAGGGTCTTTCCAGGAGTAAAAATTTTGATACTAATGTATAATTCTTTGGTTCGAAGCCGACTTGAGAGTGGATCGATTGTTTGGGCACCGAGGAGTGCGAAATGTGTTCTTATGGTGGAGAGGGTTCAGAAGAAATTTTTGAGAATTCTCTATTTGAGGACATATGGGTACTACCCATGGCTTTATCCAACAGACTTTCTCTTAGGGATGCTCACTTTCAATAGTTTGAATGCTCGAAGAGAAATGTATTTGGCATTATATTTCTTTCGGCTTATCCGAGGCCAAAATGAGAATTCCACCATTCTTGAAAATGTTAAATTGAATGTTCCTGATAATTTTTTGAGGAATCGTGAGCATGAGTTGTTTGTTCTTCCAAGGGGTAGAACCAGTCTGCCAATGGGAATGCCTCTGGGAAGAGCTTTAACAATTTTAAACGGCATTGCTTCGGATGTCGACATATTTCATATTGACGTGAGTGAGTTCAGGCGAATACTATATTTTATGAATAAAAGTTGATTTTGTCAGAACTCACTCGGTTGACATCTTTGAAAATTTCTAATGTGATTTTATAAATTTTTTTTCTCTCTGTTTTTATGATTACAATGTTTTCATCTTGTTTTTAATTAATTAATGATTAAAATTATGTATTTACATGTATGTATATATATAAATACATACACGTATTTATATTTGTCAAATACATGGCGCATTGGCATTAGCTGTAATGCCATGATTTGCTTTTTCTTAAATAAATAAATAAATAAATAAATAAATAAAACCTCTGTTTTTGAAGCTGGATTGTACCTAAAGTCATGTGATCTAGTGGTAAGGTCAACATTTTGAAGAATAACAAAATAACACCAGTATCTCACAATGTTTGGATCAGGAGGCTATTTTTTTTTTAACCATGTCCGCTCCCAACTTGGAGCATATGGACTCTTGCTTGGCTTGTTAGTCAGTTGCTCAACCTCTCTTTTTCAAAGAGAGTAGGGATGGAAAGGACAAGAGGACTAGGACAGGACTAGTGATTAGCTAATCGCTGTCACTATGCGTCGCTCAGGAAGCTATTAGCACATTTAAAATTGTAATGTTTTTTTTTTTTAATAAATAGTTAAAAATTTAACAATACAAAATGATTTATTTTAAAATGATATTTTGTATGAAATTTGACTTCCGACCAATTCAACAACCGAAAAAAGTTCAGGGACGTATTTCGGTCGTAAGTCGAGGACTTCTTGTGTTTATTATAGGAATGGAATATTAGGAATGAGTGAAATGACAAATTACATGGCTTATTACTATTCTATCATGAAATTGCGATATAAAATAACCAAGTACTTTCGCTCTCTTAATACTAACATTTTGTTGAAAGTTTGAATAAAAATGTAACTAACAATGTTGACTAGAGATTATTTCATATTCGGATAGAACCAAGTCATTAAACTTAGATTGATAGAGAGGCGTGTTCACAAACAGTACCTGAGAAATTACGCATTTATAAATATTTAATGAGCACTCATTGTTAATAAAATTTATGAAGACTATGAAGCCAAAACAAAGGCTATTTTTTTCAATTTATTGACAAGTAAATATAGGAGAGTTAAAACTATTAAGGATTGACAAGTAAAAATGATTATCTCAATGCAGTAGTGACAGAATTTCCGTCACACGTTTTTATTTTCTTTTATTTCTCAACATAATGTTGTTAATTGCAAAATCCGTGTTCGAAAAACGTTCATGAGTATTTTTCTTTTAACTTTTACGAGCTTCTTGGCATTTTTTACGGTGACTTGTCGATTTGTTTACTAGGCTGCATTTCTTTCAGGGCGTCTGCTATTTTCGAATGAAAACAAAATAAAAAAGAGTGTCGCGCGGCAAGAAACTGTGATCGAGTGAGTGGTGAAAATTTATCGTTATAAGCGGATTATAAATGAAACGAAATCTATTTACGAAATGGTGGTCCTACAATCTGAAATTAATATTGAAAATATAATATAATAGGCTGGCTTAACATTTCTGTCTCGTTGGGTAAGACAGTTTATCACCATTGCTACTTTACCTTAAATATCTATCTTAATATTAGTGATACAATGTGTAAACTTTTGATATTCTTAAATCATTGTTTTTTACATATTTTGCAGCTAAAAATATACTTTTGATCAATTTGTTTCGTCGCAATTAAATAAAAAAGAAAACCATTTATATTTTCTCTACCAATTGCCAAGATTCAAACTTCACTGCCCATACGGATTAGATAACGTTATCTTATCTCAGAAATGCCTCTTTCAACGAACGTTTCAAATCAAATGGATGCTTTTTACATTAAGAAAGTAGATAAGCGCTCACGCAAACAGTTTTGATTACGCCAGTCTGTCTTGAACATCAATACAATCTGCTTTTCCGTTTCTTGCACGATTTAAAATATGAATAATTATAGGAAAACTATTTTAATATATATTTGTTTAGAGCGATGTAAACAGATACGTTAAGGCATAGTATAACATTTGTAATGCAATCTATGCCAATAAAGTCATAACACTGGGGTATTTTTAGCCCCCCCCCCTTTCGGATCACACGTTATTTTTCAGGGCCCGTCTTTCGAGGGTTCCGTCCACCCCGACTAGTCTATTTAAGATATCGGTGAATGGATGATTTGTGTACCAAATAAGTTTTAATAAATCATTGACAATCAAGGAAATCATAAATAATAGACATCTTTACACTAGTTATCAAGAAATGATTTGTTAAGACAATTAAAATGTAATATTTTATCTAGCCATAAATAAAAAAGGAAGGAACTCCTCGGTGAGCTGACATCTGTTACCTCTGCTTTATGGAGACCAATGTATCTCTCAAGTTTATGTCATTTTTAAAGAACCAAAACATAATATCTGTGGCACTATGTGTGTCTTTTGAATTCTATCTCAATTTTAGAAAGGGAAATGAAATTATTATATTAGAAATTTAGATATGTTTATCTATTATTAATTTACGAAGCATTCATTATACAAATCTGCTGTTGGAAATTTATGAATACATACTGAATGATAAATGTTACACTGAATCATTATTTATAGTATTTAGACCAAAGCTTTATTAAAAATTAGTAAACAAAGTTTGAAAATTTCAAGAGAGAAAAACATAAAAAGAATTACATAACTTTCAATGTATTCGACGGAAACTGTGTGGAAGTTCATTATTTTAATTTAAAAATAACTTTAACGATTATTGTGCTACGAACTGTTTCGCCTCTTTCAGATGCATCTTTGGACTTAATATCGCAAAAGATGCTTTAATACTTGATTAATATAATTACATGTTTCTTAATATATATATTTAAAATCTATGTTCATTCCTTATGTGGAGCGTATGGCTTCCTTATAGATGTACATATAATATGTCAACATATTTTTTCGGTTACAACTACTTGTTACTCGGTCATCAACCTCTCTTTAGTTAGACAGGAGTAGGGATAGAAAAGAAAAAAACAGGAGTAAAGGTATGCTAGTTTTAAGTAAATTAACTGGAAAAATAAATTCTCGTACTCGGAATCAAACCAGTAAGGTCTGTCACGAAAGCTATCGACGTTGACCACTGCACCACGCACCTGAATACTAATACATATTTGGAAGGCTTGAAGAGTGTCATAATTAATAATCAATCCTCCATTGTGACATAAAATAGTGACATTGTTGGGTTAATTGGATATTTACAATGTCTACATATACAAATTGTGATAAAGTACATTTTTAAAGTAAGTATTTTATTTATTTATAAAGTGAACGATGCGAAGAATTAGGTTCAACAAGTTTTACAAAATCAATGATGGCTTTACAATGGTTTGACCATGTTAAATTTATAATTGATTCTAAAACTAAAATCATTGATTAATCAAATACATTTTGTAAATGATATAAAAGTTTGTCTCCTCATTTAAACTCATCTAGGTAGGTGAATAAAATGCCAAATGTTTATTGATTGATAAGAAAATACACAGTCGTTGAATAAATTACATTTAAAAAAATTAAACAGAACAAAAAAAAACGTAGATGAAGTGTACTGCCTGTTTGACAATTTTATAATTCTTGTTGTAGCTTTTAGGTTCCTTGAAAAAGAATACATTTGAAAGAATGTAATATCCTGGTCCAAAATCTCAATATCGTGAAAATGACTCGTACACGGTTTTGGCAGAACGCTCAAGTTGTATATAATATACACTTTATATGATACCGGCAGTGCCAATAATAGTGAATTTCGCAGAAAAGGTTTAAAAAAAGAGAAGTAATACAATACCATATAATACAATATATATAAACCTGGCGATTGTTCGCTGTGTAGAATTTTTTCTTTTACTTAGTCTCATTTTTCAAAAGGACTCTAGAAGTGCTTTCCTACAAAGACTGTGTCTGTCAAACAATGGATATGTGTCTACAACTGAGGATTATCTCTGAGTAAATTCGTATCCTAGCGCCATTTTATTATATAATCTTATATATAAAACCGAAACGGCGAATGTATGTCTGTGGGTCTGTAATTCCCTTTTGCATTGTTGGTCATTAAGTTGCCATAAAAACGAATATGAAAGAAAATATGTTTGAATTTTTATCGACGAAGACATTTAGTCAAAATGTAATAAATTAGTCTTCTACTGAACTTTTCCCGGCTTTTATTAATATAGTAATGTTTATTATTTACGTGAAGGTATTATTTGACATTTCTTTGACAGCAAATTAGATTTTTTCCTTGAATTTGGACATTTTAATGGGCAAATTAAATAAAGTTTGTGATTTTATTTTAACTCTATTTTGGATGTTAGATTTTGTGATATAATTATGTCGAATGGTATAACATTAAATAATTATTGGTCGCTTAGTCCGAGCGACGCCGGGTAGCAATACTAGTATGCTATATAAAACAAACCATATACATTACTATTTTCGATGGTTTCGGCGGTAACTTTGTATAACTAATAAAACAAACTTAAGCAAACATAAATTTTATATCATATACATTACATTTATTTTTCATTCGCTTAGCAATGTGGATTTAATGAATAAGAAAAAATATTTTTTTTTTCTATTAAATCATCTGCATTATTTTTTTGTATACCACTGTCAAAGATCTTTAAAACTTTATATTCCTACCGCGTACGGCAGGGATTTTTAACCTTTTACCCGCGGGTACATGTGCGCCCGTGAAGCAACTATCGTGCTCTCTCTGGCACCGCAACTCACCAAAGTTTTATCGCAATCGGATGAACGGTATAGGATCGCAAAAATCTTCGTGAGCGTTGACACAGCAAACAATTTTTTTTTTTTTATATATTTACATAATTTTTTTCTCGTTGAATGAGTTGACTGCGGGCTGATCATAATATGTTCACATATAATTATTCTCATTAATAAAAATCAATTTAACACATTTTAGTACTTATTACACATTAGAGTTATTGAGATTAGGACTGGTTTCACTCATCGCGAACATTATCAACTGAATGCTTCATATCTAAGTAGAACACAAGGCAGACAAAATCATAAAAAAAAATTCGCCATTTTAAAACTGCTTGCCAATATAAATGACAAGAATAATAATAAGATCAATCTCATTATCATATCATATTTATGCTCTGTTTTTCTTGGAAATGTATTGATAAAATATAAATTCTTCTGCTATTAGTGTTTTGTGAAAATGTTTCCTTGTTTTGAAGAAAATTCCTGCACAGACTTATTTTTTATGCCAACCAGAAGTAAATACATTTAAAACTTTTGTAAACGTTTATTGAAATATAAATAAAAAAAAATGCTCGCTCTCAAAGTTTTCCGATTGCGATGAAAGTTGTGGTTTATTTATAGAATAAGCTTCACTTTGGTTCGAAAGCTTCAATTGAAAATTCTCTTGCTTCTAGCTTTTCGATGACATAATTTCGTCGGATTATTTTATTGGGCTCCCTTGCTCGAATCTCAAAGGGTATTAATAAATTTACTTTACGGTTTTGTAAACAAATGCGTATCAAGTATTTGATAATAAATAGAAAGATTTAATCATTAATTTTGAGCGTCACATAGAAACGACAAAATACTTTCTTCATCATATCTACCTATTTCTTTCAAAATATTTTTTTACGTGTCCATTTCCAAAGAGAAGTACAACAATATCATGTGTCAAACATCAATTTCGTTGAAGAAGTGGGTATCACTCGAGAAAGAGCTTAGTATTTCTGGATTTTTTTTGTTGTAAGAACGTGTTTTTTTTTCCAAATTTCAAATATATTCTTTTAAAAACTTTAAAAGGTCTGGTATGAAGAATACGAATGTGGTAAACATTTATATTTATAAGTCGGCTTAAATGAATTCATTGTTGCATAATCTTGTCAATTATATTACATACATATATAAATATATTTCCTGCTGCAAATGTGGATTATTTGGACTTCTAATGGAGTATATCATAACATAAGTTTTTCTACGGTAGAGTAAGGATAGAAAAGATAGGATTAGGGCAGGACTAATGTTAAGCTAATCGCTCTTGCCACGCTTCGTTTTAAAGATTAGATCGGTATAGGAGAGTGTGTAGAGCAGTACAAATGTCTTCGAAGATTAATCAATAATTCAATTGAGAAATGACGCTGCCTGAATTGGGATTCAGGCCCGAGAGCTCGGTGACCGAATCAAATAGTAAAAAAAGAGTTTTTCAATCAACGATAAGACTTAGGTTTTGGGTTAATGTGTCAGCGAATATTTCAAAAATGTATCATATGATGGGTATCAACACTGTCAACGTTATTCACATATTCTTAACCACTCGCTGGGCCTTTTTTAAATTCAAAGAATTTCATATTATCTTCTTGTATCTAGTAAAAGTTTTTCAGCATTTTTAATATGTATTTTTTTGTAGAATGACATTAAACTGCTGGGTTAATTTACCCCAGTAAGTTGAACGTTTCAATAATAATACAAAATTAAAGTAACAACACGTTACCTTTCTTTGAAAAGGTTCTAATTGACATTTTTGCCTAAAATGTCCCTTTGGTCGGAAAAGGTTGTATTTACCGCATTCTATCAAATATATGAATTTCAGAATTACATATCTATGGCTGAGTAAAGGAGTAGAATTTCGGAGTTGCTCTGCATCTGCACACTTTGTATACTAAATTTATTGTTAAAACTCTAAGTTTGTCATAATTATTTCTATCATTAGATCTTTAAAATAAGTATTTCTCAGCAAGATTTGTGAAAAAATTTGCTTAAAATTAGTAATTTGAAACATTTTTACTTACCCATTGTTACAAGTGAATTTTAATCAATCGCAACTTCAAACGCTCATATCTCAAAACAGTGTCAAGAGCAGTTAGAACCTTTTCAAAGTAAGGTGTCGAATAGCAAACTTAAACATTTAAAAAAGTTTACTTTCACCAAATTCAAGTTCACATTATAAACGGTGATTTAAAGATTATTAAATTACATTATAAACGGTGATATAAAGCACACTTTTAACAGTGTTTGGCGATTTCATACTTTTCCGCATAGAAGAATAAGCAGTAATTGTGAATTTTCTTTACTTGAATAACGACGATAAATACTTTCCGTGAGGTCAAGATTTTCCACTTATATTTTACGGTTAACTTTTTCAACTAATTTTGCCTTTTGTTTTGATTCCTTGGATCAGAAAATGGAAGATGGATTCGTTAATGATCCCAGTTTTTAAATCCTTCTCTAATTGATCATGAATGAGAGACGCGATCACCTCGAGATGAAAGAGGAAGTGATAAAGGCGGTGTGGTTGTGCTCTAATACTGACTGATTGCTGTGAAAGAATACACAGTCAAAATACACCTTTATACAAATCAGTGTATTTAAATTCATGTAAAACTAAAAACACCATTTTGGTAGTGTTTTTAGTTTGTTTGTAAATTACTAGTTTAGTTAAAAAGTACTAAGCATAGTTAAAATTGCTATTTATATTACGAGACCATGCGCTTAAATTAATAAACGATTGAATAGATATAACTAAAACTGGATAATTCCTAAGAAAAAAAATGATTGATTAATATTATATGTATGTACTGGACATATTTAAAGATGCACTACCTAACCTATTAAACTGGCTTCACTGTGGATTACTCACCAATGGGAAGAGATTGCCAATTGAATATGAAAGACCTCAAGACTTGAAGCATCAAAATTTTTTGGGGATAATCATTAACAGATAAAACTGAAAATTCTGATTGTTTACTAAGAGCAGAAGAACACGTTTTTTACATCCTTTAGACCAGTGGTTCTCATGTGCGGCCACCAGAGGATTTTGCTGCGGCCACCAACAGCTTGATAGTTAATATTGATATTTAATAAAGATATGTTTTTACAAGCTAATTTGTCAACAAAGACACTGAAAGTTTAATATTTTGTATGCATTGTATTGTGTATCAAGAATTGTTTGTTCATAAAAACTTTTACACATACATGCTTTTTTACATGGTATTTTAGACAAAAAAGATCAACAAAAAAAAATTGTTCGGCCACCAGGCATTTTCGCAGGACCACTGATGTTCCTCATGCGGCCACAACCAAATTTTACGTGAGAACCACTGCTTTAGACGGAGCATTAAGTTTTAAGGCACGTTAGCGTCAAAGTTCTTCCCGTCTCCTTCGTCTCATAAGTAAGTTTAATTTTTAAATTCAATTTGCATTTCTTTCCCATCACTGCTTACAGGATAGCGCGGTCGCTGTAGTGGTGAGCAATCCTTAGTGAAGCCAGTTCAAGAGATTAGTTAACTTTTTCTTTTACGGAAGGTCATCGAGAAGTAAAAAAAAAACGATACTGGCGGTGCTCCACATATAATTTTCGTTCGTCTGTCTTCCACTATTATATTGAAAAGGTAGTGTTTTGTCGTAGGTAACAAACATAATAAAAATCGATGTTATAAATGCATATTACAAATCATAAAAGGCTTCTCCCTCCTTTGAAGTTGTTCGCCTCTGCTAACGTATATAATATTATATCTGCCAATTAACCACTGGCTCCTGGTGAGATTCTCCTCTGACAATCTTTGTTATCGTTACAAAACATAGACTGGAATACCCTCTCCGAGCGTGGGCGTTATGTCTTGATGACCTTTACAGTCTGACAGGGTTCAATAATTTACCATGCGATTCTATTATAATCTGTAAAATATATTTCATCCATGCCGACGCCTCTCGCAGTAAAGCTATTTCTTTCTTAGATAATTTTTTCACATGGCTTTAAAGCTAGCAGAAAGTGTGAAGCTAGTAACTATTTAAGATTTCAAAAGCTTAATTATAAAGCAAATGCTCACTTTTGGTGTGTCATTGTCACGTGGTGAAGAGGCATTGAAAAAAAAAATGTTGTACTTATTCCACAATTTATTTATTACGATCAGAACCGGTTCCGCTCATCGCGATAATTCAGTTGAAACTGTTCGCGATGAGCAAAACCAGTCAAGATCTTTTCCAGATTTGACTGTAGAATAAGTACAAAAATGTTTCACATTTTAGCAAATAATACCAAAGGTGGAAAAAGTTTTTTGAATCGTTTGAATTGTGTACTTTTCCATTAGTTTTGCCATCAATGGCTCGGGTTTCGCCTTTTGACATCTTCAGGCATTTCAAAGGCATGTAAAATCTTTTGACTTAAGAGTCTTACATATAGAAATTCAATTATTAAGAAACATACTTTCAAACAATTTATTAAATTGAGTTTGGTAATCAAATAAATAAAACCAATTTTTAGAAACGCGTTTTTGACACTACTTGTTGACTGTGAAAATAAAATTTGACAGAATATTTGAATTGGGGCAGTTTATTTTCTGGGGTGCGATTTTTTAATGGTGTAAAACAAAAAGAAAACATCACTTTGATTCAGCTCGGAATAAATTACTTTTGAAGTCTGAGTGAGATGTTTGTTTTTATACATAAAAAAACATATAAATGAAAATGGTACAATGTTTTCCATAACAGATATTTTAAATTCCTCAAAACGTAAACAAAAATTACACACCGATATCATACTTAATATTTTACGATAATATTTGTCTCCATCTATAATTCTATATGGTTATACGTCAATAAGTAATTTGCGAATTTGTTTTTGTAAGATATTTCAAGAATATTAAATAAATAATATGAGCATTTAAAATAACTCTCGCTATTTTATAAATTTTGCTGTAAATGACGTCATAATAAGTCACCATCGTTGTGTCGGCTAAGAAGAACTTAACAAAATAACAAATAACATAAGAAGACACTTTAATCATTTTTTTATCATGTCCCCTCCCAATGTGAAGGAAATGTACTCCGAGATGAGTTTATCTCAACAAAAGTTTTTTTATGGAAAATGCTTGCTACACAGTTATCCAACCTCTCTTTTTCAAAGCGTAGGGATAATAGGTGGGATAGAAAAAACAGTATTAGAATTTAGCTATTCACTCTCGCCACCTCCCGTTTCTAGAATTGGATGGGTATGGAAGGGTATTTGGGACATCACAGTCATTCATGTCTCAATAATTATTGTGTTTCTTATTTATGATCAACAATCAAATGACATGTAAAACAATTTCAACCATTCGAGATTTTAGGAAATTTGCAGGAGACTTTTTTTGTACTATAGGTAACATGTTTTATATATCACTTTTAAGGTGTTCACTGTCATACTTGGTGGAATGGCATTATCATAAAAACAATAACTCACTTTTTTAGTACGTATTTCACATTAAATTAATTTGATCAGGACCGGTTTCGCTCATGGAGAGCATTATCAACTGATATGACTGTTTTATATATCTATGTTTCCAAGCATTAAACCATTATTAACTTTAATTTCGCTTAAACAATGATACTTTACGGCTTGATACTATATTATTCAGGAGTTGGGTGTTACGGCTTACTAAAATAAGAAAAAACTTCTCATTTTTTATCTTAATATTGAAATTATTGTTGTGATCAAGTCGTCTATTTTGAATCAAGAATTACATTGTTACATTCTGGATTGTTGAAGAAAAATATGTTTTTCATTTTTAATTCGATTCATTGTCGTAAGTGGCTAAGTTCGATTCATTCTATTTGGAAAACACCGCCTACTTCCACCCTCATATCAAGCATATTAACATCCCCCGCCCTTCTGAATTTCTCATTGACTCTCTCACATTTGTTTATGAAACACACAACGAACAAAAACGCCCACTCACTTCCTTCTTTGGATAATCCAGAATTTTCAATAAACCGATAGCACTGTGTGTCTTTAAGCCCGCCGTAGCAAAACAAAAATCTCCCTGAATATTTACAGCTTTCTCTAATGCTACAAACAAAAATAATTGCTCTGTTTTTTGTAAACAATGGTATTATATTTTATATATTTATGCGGCCGACAACAGTGGTACATATATTATATTTTGTAATTATTCTGCGAAAGTAAATACTTCTTTCAATTTATCAGAGTTAGTCAAATTCGTTTACACTTATGACCGTAACATCTTTTTAACCCATAATATGATTGTATCACTCGATAGTGTTAACACTTTTGAATGATAATTTGAAGCAATTTCACTAGTAAAATTTAGTTTCAACGTAATGAAAACTATTTAAAAAAACGCATACAAAAAGTTAGTCTAAATGACGAAAAAAATGTTATCATTAATAGTGCAATCAGATACAGTAGCCACCAAGCCAGTGAAATTTCAGTAATTCTTTCTTTTATTGCCGATCTCAATCTAAAAACTACACGAATTTTAAATAATTAAAACGTGCAATTAATTGAGTAATCCTTTGATCAAATTGGAAAAAACTTGATAGAACTCTATTATAAAACAGTGAATATTAATTACACTGGAATAGATACGTAAATGTATTGTGTATCTCTTCTTTGTCAGTTTATATAGATAGGTTAATCTAAGTTTATGCATAGTTCTGAAGAGATCGTAAGCTGAAATAGCTATCGAAATATTTTTCTGCTTCCTCGGGGCCAAGTCGATAACCCAGAATATAGACTTGCAGGACAGTTTTTATTTAAAGGGTCGTAACCAAAACCTAACATTAGGCTGACCAATGCACTGCATATTGAGATTGAAATTTTTTAGCAGTGAACATGGAATTTTATTTTTAATTGAATGACATAATTTGTATGTAAATGTATTTTTTATGGCATTCTCTGTATAATATTTTATGCTACATATTTATTATATTTTTCAAACACATGGCGCATTAGTTCCATTTGTTATATTCTTTTGTTCCAATAACTAATTCTCTAATCTTTGTAGGTATAACTAAAATTCAGTGCTATTTTTTGATCGACACATATTAATTCAGTATTTTATTGCACAAATTTTCCATTTGAAGTTATTAAGTCTTAATAAAAATAGCATCCCCTTGGTGATTGAATAGTATTTTTATTTTCAGTATTATTGTAATTGAAAAAATTATGCTTTATAGTACAAATAAATGCTATTTGATTCGGAGAAAGTCCAAGAAGCAGTATATTTTGACACGGTCTCGTGAGAATTGAACTGATCTCATGATACGTTTTAAAATAAGTGTCGTATAAAAAAAAAGAGCAAGTGTAGCATCAAACACCCACGTATTAACTTTAGTTCAATAAAAAAATCTCAAAGCTCAAACTACAGGGATTAAAAAATCTTTCTTTGAAGGTGCAAGTTGCTGAGCCTTCGTGTAATAAGCCAATAGGCCTGTTTACCTTTATACTCGACTGGCGTTATACATATTTTATAAAGTTAATTATTTTTTGCAATATAAATTGAACGTCAAATTCGATACAAATGGCTTTGGTGCCATAGTTCAAAGAAAAAAAACAAAATCCAATTCGTTTAAGAGTACATTTTTTAAGCTTATGATACAATTATTGCTAATATTTTTGAAATTATTGAATAGCAGAAGAGAAAAACACATGACCTTTTTATTTTTTTCCGCTCAAATGGGATCATTTTTATTTTTAAATATTATCACACAATATTAATGCGGACTCTTAATGGAATCAATCTCAACATATATGACCCTGCAAAAACAGTTTATTATTTAGCCGCCTAACCTTTCATTTTGTGAAATATAAATAAAATAAGCATATACTTAGTTAGAACAGGCCAAGTGTTAAGCGTAATCACGTTCTTAAGACTAGATGTATGGTAAAGAAATTTTAATTCATGGAGAGCTTGAAGTAATTAGGTGAAAAAAAAATATTTATGTATTTTAATTCTACAGAAATTTGTTTAGCAATTGGGGGCCAGCTCCATCCCCGGCAAGGTCAGATTTTTTCAATTGAAAAAAAAGATCTTGGGCGGGTGTTAAATGATTTATCGTTGATTTTGTACTACATTTTTACCATCGAACCGTGTGTTTCACAACTCAGAATAAGTAAATGCCAAAAAAAAATATAAAAATATAAATATATAAATGATTGATATAAATATGTATTTTTCGCTACAGCCGTTGCTTTATAATGGACCGCTTTTTTTTCCATCGTTAGAACTATTTCTACTATACTGAACCAATTCTGAAGATGGCGAAAGCCAAAATAGCCATCAACATATATATATACTAATAAAATACTTTTTTTTCGCCGTATTATAATGGAGCTTTACCAAGTAAATGACAACTCAATCAATAGCTTGAAGTAATGTCCCCATCTCGCTTAAAATTTCCGAGCTGTGAAGATTTTCAATTGATTACATGATGTCGGTTTTTATTTTATTACATGACCGGTTTTTTTTTTTCACATTTCTCAACCGAATATTTTTGGAAACAATACTGTTCAAGATAAGCTCGTAGTTATTGATATTAAAGATAAAAATCTTGCCACTAAGCGAAAGTTGTAAATATTAAAAAACAGGGATTTGAAATATAGCAGCCCTTTTTTGTAAAAAGTTAACTCAAATACTTAGAAAATCATTTATGTTGGTTTCCAAATAAATCACTTAGGTAAAACTAGGCTATATAATCTTAAGCACTCCCTAGTGTTTAGCTCCAACTCCGAAATATAAGAAGGTTGCTAGATGGCAGGCTATATGAAAATTTCATTAAACGTCTTTTGCAAAATTCTAGCCTCCAAGTTGTCTGCCGAATTTAATCACAATTACTTGGGGAATATAAAATGTTCGCTACCCACCCCGACTGCTTATAGCAGGCTTGTTAATTGAGCTTTGATTAATATTTAAAATGACTGCATGCATAATCCTTTGCTCAGAATTAATCCGCCCCTTAAATTATTGTAGATTTCTTTGTTAAACGCTATTTGCTTAATTATTCATGAGTTTTATTATAAATTCTTGTCTGTTTATTCTTTTAGTTTTAAATTACAATGTTCTATCGCAGTAGAGATATTGCGACCCCGAATATAAGCGTAGGCTGAAATAAAACTTTGCATATAAATACAGATAATTTTTGATAAATTGGTACCAAGGACTTACAAAAAAATTAGCTTAGAAGAATAATATTGAATACAAAAATTTTAGTGTACGTTGTTCCTACAAAATATGTAAAAAATATATGAGTTACATAAAGCAAAGTTATTTTAACATTTTAAAGCTCTAAGGTCCCGTATGGTACCAGTGATTATGGCGCACTTCGCTATCGGATTACACTGATTTGTGATAATAGTTTTCAATATATGAATATTAGCTTTCATAAATGTCTTTGAGATACCGATCCATAATTTTATTTTTGGTTTAGTTAAATATTTTTGTCATGATGAGTAATATAAACATCTGCGTTACAAGGCTGAATTTTGAGATATGCGTTGTGTTATATCCATAATAGGGTAGACCATAATAAATCAGCTTTATTCACACTATACAATATATTTCAATGCGGATACAGATTTTTTTCCATGCCTAGAAATTTATCCTTTGGGGACTGGTTCCTTTTTCCAAGATGATGTAGCTAAAATTAATTCGTTAAATGTTTACCTAGAGAATTAAAAAGCGTGCAAGTTGCGGTGCTGGTCTTTGTTCGTAAATTATAAGCATTTTTTTTATTTTGCTAATGCTTTATATTTCACCCACATAGGCAGACTTGTTTTAGAGATAAAATTATTTTAAAAAAATGCTCGGGCGTTTAAAGGTTAATGTCGATTGCTTCATGAAATCTAACACAAACTCAGCATTTTTCACAGCTTCGGAAGTTTTTTCTTTGTCTTTTATGATTGTTCTTACTGTGGATTCAGATAGCTGAAACTTCTTTGCCAATTCACACATTTTGATCCTGCTATCAAAATCCTTGATACTGTTTAAACATTCCAGGTGTAAGAGAGTCAAATTTTCACCAATTTTCCAACACGGTCTTTTATGGGGGAATACCCATCCCATTACTGCCAACAGGAGAACTTTATCGCTACAGTTAAAAAAGTCAGCGATTCTTTTTGGTATCTACCTATGGAAGATCATCGAGAAGAATGGCTCTTGGTCTAATAAAAATTCTGATGCCTTCCCATAATAATTCTGCTGGAAAGCAGTCGCGTTATTTCGAGTTCACGTTATTTGGCGTATTACGTTTGAATTTATTACAAGTTTATTTACCCTCTCTTAATGGTAAGTAAAACAAAAAATGGTTTTGTAAAGCTTAAGCTCGAGTTCAATCACCCAGCTCTGCTGTTCAGTGATATATGATATTAAAAGTAAACGAATATGGCCTTTGCTTTTTTACCTTTAGACTATAAGATATTTTTAATAATCTAAATATAGCAAAAGTTATTGAAATTCTAGAATGCTGCTAGATTAATTCACCAATTTATTTTCCCGTTTTGTTTATAAATCTCCAATAAATAATATAATATATTGTATGTGTATAGTGTTAAATTATACCAAATCTATTGAATTTCCAACCCAAATGTATAATAAATCTCATATATGACCTATGAATTATTAAGATTTAATTCCACAACATATTTCATATTGAATTCTCCGCACATTCTTTATAAAGCTTGGATATTATAATAGTATTTGTTGTTTAATTTTTACAACAATGCTATGCACCTGGGATTATATGAAAATAGTTGGAAAACTTTAAGGACATTGCATTCTATATTATACTTCTTTTAAACAAAATAAATTTTCACAAATAATTTAAAAAAAATCTATATAAATGAAAATGAGATGAAGATGAACATAATTCAGGTGAGTTGTAAATAGTACCAGAAAGATTATGAAAATTATGTTTATGTCAATCATCAAATATTTTTCAAATGGGCTAAAAATAGTTTCAACCTTACTTTTGCCTGACTGAGGGTGAAACAGTCAACCACCACTACTACTTTATCTTAAATATCTATCTTAACATTAGTGATTTTAATCGACAAGTTTCATCGCAATTAAATATAAAAGAAAATAAGGTGGATTAATATTGGCCGAAAACCATTTATATTGTCGCTACCAATTGCCAGGATTAAAACTTCACTGCGCATACTCGATAAAATAACGTTATCTTATCTCAAACGCGCTTCTTTCAAGGAACATTCCAAATCAAATGGATGCTTTTTACATTATAATGTGTAGATAAGAAGTCGCATTCACGGTTTGCATCGCCAGTCTTGAATAAATTAGAACACGATCAAGGGTGTCTCATTCATGCGCGACTTAAAATATGAATAATTATAGGAAAATTATCGATTTTCATATATTTTTTTTATAGAGCGATGTATACGATACGTCAAAGCATTATCAATAATTTTTTTTATAGCAGTCTGCCAATAAGGTCACGCCACTTGGGTCTTTTTTAGACCCCCCCTTCGGCTTACGAGCTATTTTTCAATGACAGCCTTTCGAAGGCTAAGGATGAATGTATACAGTATAAATAAGAAGACATTTTTAGTAATTGTTCCACATTAAATTTATATAGATCATGACCGGTTTAGTTCATCGCGGACATCATTAACTGATCATTTGACTACGCTCGCGATGCTCGATGAGCGAAACGGTTTCGGATCTTAATAAATTTTTATTTGGAATAAGTACATTTCTATTATAATGCCATTTCACCGAATATTGATAGTGATATTACTTTTTTCACAACGTCGCTCTTACTATTTTAGGTATTTGAGTTTAATACTGTAACGCTACTGTATTAAAAATGCTTGAAAACATCACAAAAATCATAAGTATTTGGTTACAAAAAAAGTAATGCTTTAAGGCGGGGAAAAGTATAATGCATTATATGTTTAAAGGCGACCAACCCAGATACTTAAAAATATACCTGGCGTGTGATTATAAATAATTCATGCCATTATGTTCAAGGGAGATTTGCTGCAAGCGAATTTTCGTATGAATGAAATGTGAAAGATTTTCGCTTTTACGAATAGCTTTATTTTTTAACCGGCGCTTCGTAATACAGTTATATATATATTTTACACGCTTGAGAATATAGCAAATAATATTTTTAGAATATATGAATAAGAAATAATAACATTTTCTTTTTATATATGAAAAAGTATTTATTTCCCGGAAAATGTTTGAAATATTCATTATTAGTAAGTACTAAGTGATTTTTTTTAATATTCACAAAATTTTATATGACTGATTTTTTAAAGTATAACAACTCCAAATTTAGGAATAATGCAAAGTAGTGTTATTGTTGTTAATTATACTCTATCTGCTGACATGTTTTCAAAATATAATTCAAATACGAAAAGAGGCGTCCAGTATCAAACACGACCAAGTCATTTTTTTGGTGATGTACACTTTTTTATAGATTCCGGTAGGGAATTTTTATACCTATAATTTTTAGACAAAAGTAATAATTTGAGAATAAATAAGAGTTTGCCAATCATTTAATAGAAAATGATCATAATTTTAATCAGACTAGTAATTTAGAAATACTCCACCGAGTAAATAAAA
Source organism: Himalopsyche kuldschensis (assembly GCA_028554975.1). Classification (NCBI taxonomy): domain Eukaryota; kingdom Metazoa; phylum Arthropoda; class Insecta; order Trichoptera; family Rhyacophilidae; genus Himalopsyche; species Himalopsyche kuldschensis. Next base: position 2,462,016 of record JAHFWI010000059.1, on the reverse strand, counting down.
ATAGCTTAAAGATGAATAGTCTAGAATTTTTAGAAATAAATAAAACTCTTAATAAAAAAGAAATATTATTAAATAATATTCTTAATAGGACAGGTTGCTCGCCATTACTTACATTACTTCCAATTAATAGAGTAATCACTAACCTATCTGATTGATTGCAGCTCATTAGTTTATAGTTTAATAGTTTGTAATGTTTAACGTCATTTGAAATATGTTTATTTGTTTGCTTTGTTTCGATTATATAACCCCTCTCTTGCTTCCCTTATAAGGGAAAAATCCCAATCTGATTGATTGCATTGTTTTGATTCTATCACCCCTTCCTTGTTTCCTTTAGAAGGAAAAAAACCCGTAATCCATTTTGTAATTTCATAATTTAAAATGTTAGAATCAGTCTTGCTTCATTACTTAAGCAATCTTTGCGATATTAAGTCTGGAGATGCCTCTGAAAGAGGCGAAACACGTGTCACAGTTAGTAGCACAATACGTGGAATAAGTTATTTTAAATTATATGTAAGATTCTTTAAGATTCTCACTGTAAAAAGTATGTGCAAAGGCTGATATATATTATATTAATGCCTTATTTTTATAACATGTACATTTGTGAGACTCATAGAAAAACTAAAAAAGCGTTAAATATTTTTTCTGAATATTAATATAACATATAGGTATAACGTTTCTTAACAAATAACAGAATTCATTCATTCTTATTTATGAACAATATATATCACCCATTTAATGTTGAAAAAATCTTTATCACGGCTGGTTTATATCTACATATATAAATATAAAATAATTTAATCATTAAAAGCAGGGCTGTGGAGTCGGTAAACAAAGTTCGACTCCAACTCCGACTCCAGCATTTACCAAAACCACGACTCCGACCCCGAAATTGAGCAAACATACGACTCCGACTCTGACTAAAAAAGTTGAATATCGTCACTTTTTTTTGCCTAATTTTCCTATTGATGTGTAGTCAATTAAATATCAACCCTATCAATCCGGCTTATAGCCGGATTTGACATAATATATGCAAAAAAAAAAGTTTGAACTTTTCAAAATTTCCGACTCCGAGTACGACTCCGGCCAAAACGCCGCGACGACTCCGACTCCAACTCCGACTCCACAGCCCTGACTACAAGTAATTAAAAAAATATCATTCTGACAATTTATATGAATAATTAAGGATTTTTACTGCAGGTATTTGAACAATTAAAATAATTGAAAATGTTATTTACCCGTGAAAATACGTAATAATCCAATATACTGAACATCATAAACATAAAAAGATCGCTAATTTCATACTTATTGCGATGATAACAGTTAAGCTTAAAGAAATAGTTCAATTATTGTAAAGCGATAGAAGCTATTTACTAAGCGTCAGCTTAGGTTCATTTATGCACTTGAAATGCATGAAGATGCTGAATGGCGAAACCCAAGTTTTTAGCGACAAAGCTTATGTAAACGTACAAAATACAAAAAAAAAAATCGAAAATTGATATGAATGTAGATGTAGATCAAACGTACATAAACTTTTTCCGTATAAATCGAGCTTGGTTAAATATATTGTAATTAATCAGAAAAAAGACAACTGCTGATGAATTAAAATTTGCTTTATTTTTAATGGTTCACATTTGATTATGCCGAACTTAATCATATTTAAATCTGCAAGATAAAGCGAAAAATACAAGCAATCAAAAAATAAAATTACTTGCTTCGAGCCGCTGACACAAACAGGTATGCTGAAATGCCACTCAGTAGAAGTCTCAGATAGTTTAAAGTTAATATGCATCAAGCATTATAAATAATTGTTTTTAACATGTTGTTATATTGCCGACCAGGATGTAGTATTCAAATTCTTCACAATATTGGCAGAACAATTTTTGGAAAAAAAGTTATTGGTTTGACTAAACAGCTTAAGAAAAGCATTAAGAAATAACCCTAAAATTTTTGTATGTAAGGCTGATATGATACAAAACCATTAAAAGTAATTAATAGTCATGAACAATTATTGCCTATCTATAAATCTACATTATGTACTGCCAATAAACTAGCAAAATAAATCATAACTAAGAATCTCACTTATTTTGTTACTTACCAGCTTCTGTCAATACGGTGTCGATTTCGATTTGTTGTTGCATTAAGTTAAGGGTAGCGTAAGCGTTAAAAATTTCACGTCTCCTTCATCTCCGAGTTTAATATTACTGTTAATTCACATTCTCCTTCCATCGTTGCCAACGGAGGGGTGTGATCGCTTTAGAGTGAGAAATCCATAGTGAAGGTAGTTCAACCTATGCACCCATATGCGTATGTAAATTACTTTCCCATCTACTTTTCCCATTTTCACTAAAACATAAATACACACATGCATTAATGGGCAAAATCATACATAATATCAAGTATATACCTCGTAGGAATTATTTTCGTGCTATTGTTTGGTATTTTACATTATTTTCTTTTCATATATAATTTTTTACCTTAGCGACTTAAAGATTTCTGTTGAGAGTTTAAATAACAACCCAAAATGTGCTTTGAAGAATAAAAGTGTGATTTTTTTAAAATTGTTTGAATAAGCCCGCTTTAAATCCCTCTCGGTTTAACACTTGCCAGACTTTAATGTGTTTAAAATAATTTAAAATTAAGCTTGTATTGTGCGGGGCAAAGTTTTATTCGAATTATCTGTCTACGCTGCTAATCCAAATTATTATGCCTAACTGTTTTCTCAAGAGCAAATAGTATTAATTTTACGGTGGGCCCAGGACGCTCCGATCTAATGAACCGTTCTGGTAGTTTTGGGCGTCCTTCTGTAGGAGAGGCGTTTCGAGCGTCGACGCATACTATCTCCAATCTAAGCGAATTTAGTCAGTCTCTCGGCGCCTGGCCTGTCGAAAGCACGCGGGGCCAAAGCTCTGTCAAGCTTTTTTCAAGGCGCTAACTTCGCGAGAGCTTTCAGAATATCGCGGAAGATAGCGATAGATAAAACTGATAAAAATAGACACATTCTTTTGATTCTATTATTAAAATCGTGTTTATAACAGTGTTTTGTTTGATATATGTGGTGGTGAAATGCATAGTGTTTAAAAAGTATGTGACACTTTAAATTTATACGCATAATTTATTGACTCTGGTGACGTTTTGGATAATTAATGTGAATTGGTGAGATACCTTTTTAAGAAAATGACACAAGAGTTTAAATGTAATAATTTGTGAGTTCAAATTCAGTGCATTTTTGGATACATTTTAAAGTTTTTTTTTGATTTAGGTGTACGGAAATAGTGTCCTGAAAAGTAGGTAAATTATTTTGATAATTTTACTTCATTAAGATATTATCTTCACCAACATTTAAGCGTCGTCACGTTTTCATGTGTCTTTTCGTTCGTGTCAAAATCATTAATTTATCACTTTGTAAAGAAAGGCATGACGCACCTTCTGCATATTTACTAAATATACACAATTATTTTTTAACAATATAAATACATGCATATACATGAATATACTTGTATATGTTTTTTAATATACATACATGAATAAACATATGTGAATTTATTGAAAAGACTATTCAAATATTATTATTAAAAAAATATATATATATCAGAGTTTTCTCGATTCTAAAATACCATAATGATACAATATATTCATCATTTTAATTGGTACGCTAGAAAATAAAAATCTTAGTACAATTGTAGTTCCATAACGATCCCTTGGGTCTTAATGATATTTATCAATTGCAGTGTTGCGGTGTAAAAGTCTTTCTGTTAGCAATAATTATTGGAATATGTTAATTATTTAGTTATGCATAATTATGTATGTAATAATTTAACATAATAAAATTAATGGTGATACTATAAATTTACATTCATAAGTCAAAAGGTTAGAGACATTTATGAAATAAATGTGATGGTACAATTATATTGCTATACCAAAAAATATTTTTTTGAACAAAAAGGATATAACGTTTTATTTACAGTATCTGCTATTTTACTAAAGTTAATTAATTTATCATACAAATCGCTCACGCTAAACTGTATTTCGTAGAAAAAAATAATTGACGGTGAATTTGTGTACAGGATTTTTCGAAGAAATGTTCTTTTAGAATTAGTAGGACTTAAAGCGTTGAGACTTGTTTCGTTTTATCTAAATAATATTACAAAAATCATCAAACGTTAATTGTAATCCTAAGATCTAGGTTTCTGACGAAGATTTAGTTGTATCAAAAATTATAAATATTTGAAAATAACTTTGCAAAATAATATTTTATTTTTCATCAGTTAATCAGACATTTTACCGGAAAGTAAACCAATATACAAAGGCAGTTTTTCGTCTTTTCAATTGACATAGAACTCTTTAAAAATTAAAAAAATAATCAAAAATTGTGACTTTTTTGGTGTAAATAAAGCATTTTCTTTTAAACTCACACATACAACTTTATAAATATCAGGACCTGTTTCGCTCATCGTGAGCATTCATAATCGAAGATTTTTATCCCGTAAAAATGTTCGTGATAAACCGGTCCTGATTTTTAGACAATTGAATGAAAAAAAAATGTTTTATTTTAATATAAATATAAAATAAAATATTGGTGCTCGTTTTTGTCTACACCAAATTATTTATTGAATCAACCAAATTAACATTAATTCATTTCTCAGTATAAGATGTTTTTAATAAAAACGTATGTTACTAAACTTCATTTTTTACCATAAGGAAATAAGTTTTCACTGTAACGTTCATGCAGCTAATTTTGTCACACGGTGAAAAAATAGCAACGTATTTCAGTTGTACAAATATTATACTATATATAGTTGACAGCTATTTCGGTTTACGCCCTCATCAGAACTAGTTTTAGAAGCCGAAATAGCTTTCTTAAATTGTATATATCGTATAATTGTTATAGAACTAAAATCCATTGCTATTTTTTCAACGTGCTATAGTGGAATTCTAACGAGTAAATTCCAATTCAATCAATATGTTAATTTTCTTATTGTCATTGACAAAAAAAACATTATCATTTCAAACAGGACATTTTATGACTGAAAAAAAAAGTTAGATGTGTTCGAAAAATGAACTGAAATAAAAAAAATATAGAACCAGTAGTACTCGAAGGACGATAGGCCCAGTAGCATAATTTTTATTTGTTGAGAATGATGACTGTAATTTATAAAAAATACCTGAGATCAACTACTACAAAAAATCACCACATGCATAATCGATATAACTGAGTGTCAACTAAAATATAATTATGTAAGTAAAATAATTTGACTATGAAGTGGGTTACGTACGTAGTGTAGAGGTTTTATTAGAATATAAAACACTAGGTCCCTTCGAAGTAAATCCCAACCACACTACTGTGTCTAACTTCTCCTAGAACAATTTTCACAGTTCGTGCTACCTTAATTATAACGGCCGTACACATTTTGCATAATAGTTATGATGACAGTAATAACTTTTTAAAAAGCAACATGATACGAATATTAAATAATGTTAAATTATAACTGAAAGGTTAAATTTACTGATTTTTTGTTTGCCTCATCTGATATCTAAATATTAGAACATTTATTTTAAGCAGTCTATCTCTAAAACTACAATAGAAAAAGCAGCCTCTCGGGAAATATATTATGTTTTCAGAAAAGATAAATGAGAATGATTCAAATCTTGTCGAGATTTCGAATATTTTATTGAAAATTTACGTATTATTGCTATCTTAAATAGCAAACATAATACGGCCTTTAAGTGAGTTAACACTGAGCATACTAAAGTAAACTTTTTTATTTATACAAGAATCTATCCATTATTAATTTCAATTATATAATAAATTATACTTCACATTATTATTCATGCTCTATTGTTCTGAGATGGAAAGTAAAAATGTATGGAGTTCTGTTGTCAGTATAAAAAGGGTGGGTAAAAATCACATAAATCTACATTTTTGCAGGAGAATTTGTGAAACGATCAAAGCAACAACATATAGAAGAGATTTTTACGGATTAGAACCGGTGAGCCATGGAAACCGTATAAGAATAAACGAACATGGGCGTTGAACATTCAACGACAGGAATGGTAGCATTATATGATACAAGGAAAATATTCTGCCATTGTACAATTTGATTTTGAATATTTACGGAAACTTTCATTGAATGGAATAAGAATAGCAGAAAATATTTTTTCGTAATAAAAATGGAGCCAAGAAACGGTGGTTTTCTTAACAAGAAGCTTTCAATATAAAATTTAAATAAGCTTCGGTTAGATTATTCCACGTATTGTGTTACTAAATGAATCACGTGTTTCGCCTCTTTCAGAGCCATCTTTGGGCCTATTATCGCAAAGTTTGCTTCAGTCGTGAAGCATGATTGATTCTAATATTTTATAAACGATAATATTACAAAATGGAGTTTGTGATTTTTCCTTTTTACGGGAAGCAAAGAGGGGGGTTATAGAATCAAAACAAAGCAAACAAATAATTTATACTACTAATGACGTTAGCATTACAAAAATATTAACTTAATGAGATGGAATCAATCAGGTAGGGTTGGGTTAAACCCTTTAATTGGAAATAATTTTATAGTAAGAAGCTTTTAGCTTATAGCATAATGTTAAGGGACTGGGAAAGAATTAATAATCATCGTAGTTTTAAATTTTCAAAGATTTTATAAGCCCGCTTCTTTGAGTTTTTATAGTTTCAAAAGGATAGTATAAGCAGGAAAATGTAATATTGTTTTTGGTTCCCCCACCACCCTTCCGTTATGTGTGTGCAGCCGTTTTTCACAGCCGTCTTCCATAACGCTATACGATCAAGAAAAGAAACGAATTTACTCCTCACTTACTTGGCCCGAGACAGAGCTACACGGGACTGATCTTCTAACCATGCACTAATATGCCTAGAAATAATTGACATTCACATAAATATGTTTGTTCAACTTAAATTAAATTCCTAGTAGGTACAGTGACTGCAATATTCACAGCCTTGGGCAGAACCTTCGACAAGCCCCATTCAAAGGAAACGATTCCCTTAAAATTAAAGACCTATGCAAATCTTATGCAGGCCGGTATTTCAAAATGACACCGCTCATAACTTCTTTTGTTAGCGTTCGTTTGTTGTAATCCAGAGCCAGAGAGAATTTTTTTTTTCTTTAATATTGACAACATTTTTCTAGTATCAGGGACTGTTCTAGTCTTGGTGTAATAGTGCACTGATCTCCCATTTATATTCAAATGAAGTTCGACAAAGTTACCGCCGAATCTATCAAAATACTAATTTATTTATTTAAAATTTCTTGCGCGTCCGGATAAAATATTTAATGAATCGACAATTAACACATGTTTAACGGACGGCGCCAAAATTATGAATATAATAAATCGTTTTTTAAAGTCAATCGATGACGTTCAGGGAGCGAATTTTTTGTTACGTCCCAAGCAGAAAAACGATTTGTTCAATCAGATCAGTTCTAGATGAGTTTACCAAGCAAGGAGAAAATTTATATTAAGTTGATTGATAAAGTAGTGTTTAATTTGAAATCTTATGTTGTTATATACAATATGGGAAACCTATGTTTTATTCTTTTATTTCATGTAATACTTCACCATCACAACCTCGAATTAACTAAAAACTTTAGTACATAAATGTAAGTCAAAAGTCGTTTATACAATCATCATGTATTTCACGGTAAAAGCTTTTTTCACAGTTCAATATTGTAGAAATAGATCTGACGAGGGCGTTAGCCGAAATAGCTAACGAAAATATATTATATAAAATTATATATCGATACCGATCAATTTTAGTGAAATTAAATCGAAATTATTTATCTAAAATATTGTGCATCCGAAAGCACTTCAATAAACACAAACACTTGTTTTCCTTCAGTGGCATTGCAACGCTCGCAGGGTACCAGCTTGTATTTTTTACAGTATAAATAAATAAAATCTTGTAAAAAAAACAGTGTTGAAAACCATTTAAGTACATTTATATATATTAACTTTTAAAGTAACATGCTAGAGCGGCTACAAGACATTTGCCCCTCTCTCGTTTCTTCCATTCCTACTCGTCCTTTACTGGTGCCATCCATCTTCACGCATAATCCTTAAGTTAATCAGCCCATCTCGTAGATGGGAGTAATCTCGACCTTTTAATGGATGCCGGTCTACACTCGTTTGGTCCATCGGTGCCTCCGTAACTAGGAAACAAAATCTGACTAGAATCACTTTTCTCTTCACAAGGCAATTTTCACTAAACATCTCATTTTAAAGTCAATCACATCGACTGAAGAGGGTTGCCTTGCATAAAAAAATCTTGATATAAAAGAAATGAGGCTTATTTGTGTACGTGTAATTTGAACGAATAATTTTAAGCGAATTATTGAAGTGTGTTTTTCCATTTGTTGTATAACTGTGTGTGAAAGGTATTTTACCTGAGCGAACTAACTTTTAATCAACTCTATTTTTAATTGATCAATAGAAAATGCTCAAGATGAATGAAACTAGTCCTCATCTAAATAAATTTAACTGTGGAAACAGCTATAAAAATGTTTTACTATTTAACAATATAATGTTTTTCCACCAAGACAGCGAACTCTATCTAAAACTAATAATTTTTGAAGGCTTACATGATTCTTTTAAAATCCCTATTAAGATTCTATCAAGTAAAGTTTATTTACCATGATATAATCATCTTCAATAAATATCTACGATTTCTATTGTAAAATAAAGTTTACCAACGTTAATAAATGTAAACTTAAAATTACGGAGAATTTTCGTAATTTCAATTATTTTAAAATTTCTAGCATCTATGAGAAAATTCGTCCTCTTTGCAGGTTTAACCCAACATACTATATTTTAAGTCTTGAAAATGTACTTAGTATTCATTTTTGACGCTTGTTACGAACGGCCTCAGTCTTATAATAATTATAAATGTAATCTCGAATTTCTTTTTCCTGTCTTTTATTTTCGTAATCGTTATTTGTTCTCGGTAACTATTTAAATGATTATATATATTACTTTTAAGGTGTTCACTGTCAATACTTGGTGGAATGGCGTTATAATAAAAATAATAAAACAATTTTAGTACTTTTTCTACATAACATGTATTGGATCAGGACCGGTTTCGCTCATGGCGAGCAGAAACAGTGATATTTATATTAAAGCTTGCATTGCTGAGAGGTCTTCAACATTTTAATTATAATCTATTTTTCTTCAATTTATTTGCTTAGTTTGTTTGTCATACCTGGTAATTATTAATTAAACTTTGTATAAATATCACTGTTTCGTTGTATTTTCTATCAGTTCAATGCTCGCCATGAGCGAAACCAGTCCCGATCCAGTAAATTTGACGTGGAAAAGATTACGAAAAGGTTTTAATTATTTTTAATATATTTTATCATTTTAAATGTATCATGCCTCGAAATAGGTTTAAACAATGCGCGCCACAATAATGAGTAGTATAAAACAGGATATGGGAGAACTTGGAAATATCTTCGCTGAATTCTTTTTATCACTAACAACCGAAATTACATCCGTTAATCGTTATGACGAGTATTGGCAAAGGTGATTATTGTTTGTCACGTAAATGGTATATTTACGAGAAAATAATAGTAAATAAACTACTGAGTTATCGAATTAAGCGAGATAACGCCTACGAGATAAGCTAGTGACGCTTTGTATGTAAATTAATAATATTTCCGCATTGTGAGCCTACGCTTAATTTAATATTGCTGAATAAAATTCACCACTATAATGTTTATTGTACCCACGAAATATAAATTCATCAGAAACACTTTATGAATATTATCCTCTATTTGAAATACATAGTCTTATGATTTTATGGTATATAGCTCATAAGTAAAATCCTAGAACTCCTAGATGTTGAATCCAGCTCGACATCTCAAAGGTAAACTGCAACTCATTTGTCGAGTACTCCTCGACATTGCAAAACTTGATTGGAAAGATATATCATTATTTAAATAACCATACATATTTGATATTGAAATTTTATATACTTTGATACCGCATGATGTTGTAGGGTATCAGAACTCTCTCGGACGATCTTATTTATCACCTCAATCAATAATAATAAGACCAAACGAGTAATATAACGCGAATAAATGCATTCAAATTGTTATAAATTCATGTAACCGACTCATTGCGACGGCTTCGCAGTGATTGGTTGAATTCAGCTCAGGCCAGAATGCTTTGCGTTGATTGGTCGAGCGGTTTTTCATACTAGAATCACGGAGTTTAAATGTGGCTGTCAAATAAAATAACCGCCAAGCGAGTCAGTCGTTATCCTTCTTTCAAAAGTCATCAGTTTTTTTTTATCGCCCTCCTTTCTCGGACAGGAGGAAGTCACATTATTCATTTGGTCTTACGCTTTGAAATGTAGTCGCAACTACAATTATATCTGTGTAACTGACAATCTAAATTGAGAACAATAAACTAGCCTACTCTGGGATAGAGTTACGGCAAAGAGAAACCGTTTGAAATCTTTGCGAGAGACACCTTTCTCCCCATCCTGTCCCTAAGTTCCGTCGACGAACGCCTTAGAATGACGCTGTCTGACGCAGTCAGATTGGGAAGAAACCCTGGTCGTCTTAACCTAATATTGGATTATGTTTGCTTTTGATAAAGTTTGTAACATTAAATACTGTAGTATATTTTTCGGTATTTCGTTTTACCATACTTATAAAGACGCTAATCCGTGCTTATCAATCAATTTCTAAAATATATTGAGGAGCTGCCAGATGGAAACAAATAATAGTAATTGAAGAGTGCAAAGGAATAAAGTGATGGCTAATCGCCGGTTATAAGTTAATTCTTGGTGGAAAGAAATTATATTCAATTAAATTCAACGCAATTTTTAGTTTTTAAGACTGAAAGTCGCGATTTAAAAATGTCTATAGTCAATACGCTATAACACATAAAGAGAAGCTAAATGAACCTGGTGTAATAATTATAACATCTCACATCTTAACTTATATTTTTAAAAGTATTTTTTTGTTGTAAACTCAGTTTTGAAGGATAATCGTAAACAATGAATATTGTTTGAAGCTACGAATTCTTAACTTAACGTAAATTTCAATTAAATTCAGTATTCTTTTCATTTACATGTTTCAAACTATTGGGCTAAATTATTTAAATATTCAGACTGTTGTTTTTGTATTCATGAAATGTACGCTTTTTTTTCGTTGTTTATTAAATTGAAACCTATAACTTAGAAGGATACGGTATTTTAAGCTAATTTATAACACATTTTTAGCCCGTAATCCATCAATAAAATTTCAATAACCGAGCTTATCTCAATAGTTCACAGTTTCCACACATACTTAAAAATGGCGTTGTAAATCCCTACGATTCAATTTGTTGGGCCTACCTTCCAGGTACCGTGAACATAATTTGATTTAATTACAGTATTTGCTGAGCTCAGTTTCTGGAATAAAAATAACAGATCTTCTCGCTAAGTCTCCGATCGATCCCGACCCATTCATTATTTTGCCAATCGTTCCAATGGCGTAAAGACCCTTTTCTATTTCAACAACCCTCTCTATTTACTTTTGAACACGATTCCAATATCTCGGAGTGGATTTGCAAAGAGCAAAAACCACTTACCGCATCATTTACGTCGTAAATCAAAAGTTTTAGCAAATTGGTGATCCACTCTTTCAATTATTTTATTGGACAAAAAAATTTCTGACTTTAGACCTAAAGTTTACTAGGTTGTGGTTTTTTGGTTTTGATGTCATATTTCACAAGTGTTGCAGTTATAAAATAAGTTTATCATTATCATAAATTAAGTATTAGCATAATCTCATGTTAAATACTGGAAGTGGAAGGTCTAAAGACAATTTGAGTTAACTATTTTATAATCTTAATCTTTTTTGATTTTCGTTATTGCGTAAGACAGATAAAAGACGCAGATAATTCGCTTAGATTCCACCAATACTCCCATTGTTGAATGAAAAGTAAATATCTTCTTATATATAAAAATCATTATTTGTTTGTTTGTTTGTTCGTTCGTTCTATATGCGATACCATACGGTTCATCCAACTGCAATGAAACTTTGATGATTTCTTGTGTAGACATCCGGAAAGATTCTGGCGTTCCCAAATCGTTCATCCGATCGCGATAAAGCTTTGGTGTGTGGAGGCCCACAAAAGTTTTCTAATTTCATACATATGTATATCTATATAAAAATTAATGTTTTTTGGTCCCGTATGCGAGCCTATACCGTCCATCCGATTGCGATAAAACTTTTGTGATTTGTTGTGTGGATACCTTCGAAGGTTTTTGAACCAGGACAGCCATACACAATTAAAACACAAACACTTTCTTTCTTTGAGTGGCATTGCAACGCTTGCTTTAGTATATTATATAATAAAACAACATGCTTTCATCAAAAATAAATGTATGTATCTACAGGATATTTTTTTAACATTCACTTCATATTTAAGCACAGTTGGATAAGATATATACAGATAATAACACATATTAATTGTATGGTAATAATATTCCTAGATTTTCGGATATAACTGCAAACAAAATTATAGTTAAAATAATATTTGAGTGTGTGGTATATTGATCAAATAAGTTGTAAATATATCAGAATGGTCAGTCCACAATTTAAATGGCCGCTTAATTAAACAGTGAGATATTGGTTTGTGATCAAATAACCACCAAAGTTTACCTAACCTAACCAATAATGAAGGAATATAGTTGGTATTTTACTGACTGTTAGATTCTAGAGATAGAAATTTACAGAATTATATCCCATCAAGGTAATTTTAAAATAAGAATCTTTTTCTATCACACGTAAGAATTACCGCCTTTAAACTGTTATGTGACGGGAAGTACTAGTATGGCTGTGTATGGAGGGCCGTGATTTTCTTTGAAAAATTAAACATAATAAATATTTATATACTTTTTGGACATCTATTAATAGTACATCACAAAAACTTACCATATAAATACACGATGTGTCATTTACGCCAACATTTATTCAAAAACCAAACCAACAAAAGTTTTACAAATCTTCAGGGTAGTCACAACACTCACACAGAAAATCCGTGAACGTGATTTTATATCGGAACTATTTCATAGTAAATTTAATCTGAAATTTATATTAAATATATGATCCTAATCTAATAAATTTTATGTGGAAAAAGTACTAAAAATGTATTATAATTTTTATTATTAAATATATGTTCGAAATTATAAAAGCAAATTAATAGTCTTCCACTGAGTGGTATTTCCAAAAAAAGGTTCTACGCATGCTCTGCTAGCGACAAATTTCAACACAATGAAAAAGCTCTTTTAAAAATAGATATATTATAGATTACTATACAATACCTTTAAAGTTCAAGTATTAAATTACGATTCCAAGAGATGTCACTATATGCTCGATATTTTAAAATGATTATAAACGTTGTTCGTGGCCTTTAAGCCACGTCTCAAGAACTGCGTGTTAAAACGCGCATTTTGTATGGTCGGCCCTACGAGCACGGAATTGTTTGGCGTGTTAACACGGTCGCGGCATCCCAGTGATTAATTTGGAAATACTTCGACAAAAGCTCAAATCTATCGGAAGCATTAACAATTATTCAGTAAGAGTAAGTTTCAGCGCGGTTGTGTGAAAACAATTAGGTGAGTAAAGTTTGTATGGAATTCCAAATGTGAGTTTCCCGAATACCACTTCTCCGGTGCTACGCCGGGAAGTACCGTAGAGCTACGATGCGGTCAGATACGGTTCAATCAATCAAGTGGGCGGGGATGAATTATCTACACGTACCGTTTTGACAATGCTGCTATACTTTGATGGATTATAAAACATGCATGCTCACGCTATCTTCCAAACGAACATTTTGTCACTCTGGCTATTAATTTGAGCAGTCAATCATTTTAAGGTTAATTCCACATTCCACATTACGTCAAAAATCAAAAAATCCAACAATGTAGCAGTGTAAATTAAAATCACACTTCCTATACAGTCACTTCTTAAGTATATTTTCAGTATTTAAATTATTGAAATAATTTTGTTTTTATTTTGATACAGTTGTCGTGTCCATGGTCGAGTGTCAACGTCGTTAGCTTCAGAACTATTGATTTCTGTTCGGAGTCATGGATTTGCTGTCTAAAATTCGATTACACAACCATCCGATCATTCGACGGGACTGAACGATTGCCATTAGCTGACCGATATCCCTGTTTTAGTTCTATAATTTGTATCCATACTTTCTTGAGTAGTTGAGAAATTGAGAAACAATAAGTTCTAGTAGAAAAATTACTGATGAGATAAACTCCATCAGCAGTTCATACGCTCCACATTGGAAGAGGACATGGATTAAAAAATTGAAAATCTGGCATAAAACCAATTCTATGCCATTCCATTTCTCAAAAATATTTATCCTGTAGCCCAACGATCGACGGTCTTTAGTTAACGTCATATGTGGCAGTGAGATCGAGACCATGCACGAAAAATTTAAGACATTGTTAAGTGATCATAGACACGGATGTCCGGAATGCTTAAAACTTTCTCAAAATGGTGCACAAACCATTATGTCCTTTCCAAGCCACATCCCTATATTACTTACATAAATACGAGTTAAGCAACAGAGTAAGAATCGAAAATCTGTCCGACTTTGAGAGTGAATATGGATAAAAAAAATATATTGCACTATTTTAATTATACTATTTCACATGGTAATTCAATATAATCAGCATAAAATCAAATGAAATAATTCACAACCAACACTACAATGAATTATTTTCACTGGAATATACTAACACAATGAAAGCACACGTACCTTGAAAATAATTATTTTATATGTGAATGTTAACCAGATTAAATTTGAATAAAGTGTATGTAAATTATAATTTGAACAAAGGTGAGTAGGGAACAACTATTAATATGAAGAAATTAAATGTTTTAGTTTAAAAGTCAATACCTCAAAGAGACTTTTATTTCACTTTTAATGTGTTAACTGTCAATACTTGGTGGAATGGCATTATAATAACAAAATTAAAACATCTTTAGTACTTATTCCAAATTAAATTTAAAATCAGGACCGGTTTCACTCATAGCGAGCATTATCAACTGATAAGAAATACATAGATCCAGCGATATTTATACAAAATTTAAGCAAGACTAACATGGTATTACAACTAAGCAAATAAATCAAAGCAGAATAAAAACAAAATAGACTATAGTGAAAATTTTGAAAACCTATTAGCAATAAAAGCTACTTTTTGAAAATAATATTTAACTCATTACATAAGTTCGTGTATATTTTTTTTTAAAAGAATTCCAGTAGGCCCCTCTCTCACTTTGTGTTTGAGATTTAATTATTAATGCTCCCGTATAAGGAGACATATTTATTTCATAAACAAGCAGAGAAAAATATGTCTCTAATAATTTATAAAAAAGTCACCCTCAACACCTTACTTTGAAAAGGTTCTCACTGCTCTTGACACTGTTTTGAGATATGAGCGTTCGAAGTTTCGATTGATTAAAATTCTTTACACTTGTAACAATGAGCAAGTAAAATTATTTAAAATTACTTATTTTAAGCATTTTTTTTCACAACACTTGCTGAGAAATAATGATTTTATATATGGAAATAATGATGACAATCTTAGAACTTTGTCAAATAAATTTAGTAAAAAATTGTGCAGATGTAGTGCAATTCCGGAATTCTGCCAACTCCGTTATTCAACCAAAGATAATTCTGAAATTCATAAATTTACATGGTGTAATGTGGTAAATACAAAATTTTCCGACCAAAAGGTCATTTTAGGCAAAAATGTAAATTAGAACCTTTTCAAAGTAAGGTAAACGACCTTACAAAATCTTAAATATTAATACCTCCATTTGGTATAAAAGCTTAATTTTATCAAAACGCACAGACCTTATTTTTCTGTCTAATGAACTTTAAATTCATGCACAAACAAAATACCTCTTTGGCGTGAAAATGTTGATGCACAACATAAAGTATTCACCGAACCGTACGTACAATATATTCATTATGTCTAATTCAAATGAAATATTTCAAATTATTACTGACTCAATTATTGTTATTATCATTGCAGTGGATTGAATTACGCCGAGCTAATACGGTATTATGCCTATAATACTATTAAGCATATCGAATGAGCTTTGTTATGATTTTGAAATATTAATTGTTTTTTATATAAATAATGAATGTTAATCAACTCTATTTTCGTCACTTAAAGCGTGCTTATAATGGAACAAATGAGTTTAATTCAACAAAATAATTTCTGTGTGAATGGAAAGTAATTTAATATAAAATTTAAATTTTGATTGTTCCACGTATTGTGTAATTATTTGTGATGTGTTTCGCCTCTTTCAGAATGTAGTTTGTCGAATAAACTATCAAAATATTAAAGCATCATTGTTTTAGCACGGTGAAATAATATTAATGCATTTGAGTTCTATTAAAAATATGTAATATATAGTTGAAAGCTTTTTCGGCTTACATCCTCGCTAGAACTATGCTTAAACATACATAAACTTATCTATCAGTACCTATATAAAGGTCAGTTAACGTACGCTTAAAAATATTCCTGACGAGAGCGTAAGCCGAAATAACAATCAAATATGTATTATATAATTTGTGTAGTACTAAATTAAATAGCTATTTCTACCAAGTAAATGTCAATTCAATCAATAATCTTTGTCTGAGATACCCAACTGTTAATTAAAAGTAAAGCTTTTCAATGTCTTTAATAAATAATACTGTCGGATGTTTTAAGGGTGTTAATTAAATGGTTGCAAAGCAGTTCGCATAGCATTGTCTAATCTCAAGCTGCCATTTAAAGGGCGTGCGTGGAATATCAGGATGGTTGATGGCATCCGGTATCTGGCGTCGCGTCACGGGTGATAGCAATCTGCGTAAGATGCTTGCTATCCGATTGGGGATAGCTTCTGACGTAAATGACGCGTTAAGTCTGGAACTCAAGATTGTACCCTGGTCAATAGTGGAACTACGCCAGTGGTTCTCATATGCGACCACCAGATAAATTGGCTGCGGCTACCAACAGCTTCATAGAAAATATTGATATTTAAAAAAATGTGATTTTACCAGCTTATTTGTCAACAAAGACTCTTAAATTGAATATTTATGACGCAATTAATACTAATAGTTAATTGACAAGCATGTTTAGGGAATTTGACATACCTCAAACACAACAGACCCAAAACAAAAAATTGTTGCGGCCACCAAACATTTCCTTAGGACCGCTTATGTTAACGATGCGGCCACAGTTCAATTTTCAGTGAGAAACACTTCACTACGCCAATACAGAAATTTTGGTTGCTAACTTAAATGAATAAAAAAAGTCAAAAACCGGAGGTAAAGAGACAATTTCAGTGTATTATTTATATTTTTTAATCGAATTAAATAACATTGTTTTATGTCTAATTTGCAAACAAAATATATCTGATATGAAAGAGTAAAGCATAAAGGATGTGATCAGTGGCGGCTGGTGAGAGTATTAGAGAATACAAAAAAAGATTCAACTATTTTTGCAAGAGTAAAACACTTTTATAACATGGACTTTCAATTCAGATGTGCGCAATACCAACTTATGTCTGCCAGTCTTATGATTTTTTGGCTGTCCGTAGTACGGAAAAATAGTTGAATCTTTTTTTGTACTCCCTAATTCTCTGTCACCAGCCGCCACTGGATGTGATACAAACCACGTCAGTTCGGTATTATGGTATAATTGGGGACAGTCGAGCAGTAATATTTAGTAAAAAATAAAAGTTTAGACAAGGATTTTTTTTATTTAGGGCTTCCCGCCAAACATTTATGATTTCTGATGGAAAAATCCCGGCCTCTATTATGCAATTTTACATTTTAAAATATGAAAATCAATCTTGCTTTATTACTTAAGCAAACTTTGCGATGGTTAGTCTGAAGATGCATCTGAATGAGGCAAAGCACGTGTGATAATTAGTAGCACAATACGTGGAATAATCAAAGTTATTTTATATTATCTTTTACAAAGTTACATTGGTTAGACAACGCATTATGAGTTCTGTAATATTTTCTAAAACTATTTTCAAATGTTGAATAATTTTAGCAGCTGTCAAACGACCGGTTAAAAAGTGAAAAAGTTTCCACGGAAATCAATTGCAGCTATGTTTGCAGCAGTGGCTTGTTTTAAACTTCATATTGGATCCGTGTGTCGTAGGTGGGCGAGTGTAAATCAAACGTCAAAACTTTACTTTTCACACAGTACGGAACTTCACATTTTGTAGTAAATTATTTACAATCGGGTTTGAAACACAATAGACACTGGTGTATACAAATGAAGTATTCGCTTTGCTTCGTACGCCACCCCATTTGCAAACTGACAAGTTTTTAACAAGCGCAATAGCGAAAAGAAGTGGAAAAGTATTGGTTTTTATAACAACACAGTCAACTACTCAATCATTCATGAAGTTATTGTTGATTATTGGGATCCAGCAATAATTAACAGTAGGCATGCACAGTATTTGTTTGGGCTTTCGCCTAGAATTTTTTGTTATATCGACTGTGTTCTTTTCTATAAACAGTCTTTCTATATTAATTAAAAACAAGTCAAAAACTATATCTATCTTGAGTAGTTGATAATTTACATATATAAATTTTGATATAACTTGCTTGATGTTTTTAATATTATTAATTGCGTAAGGAAACTATTTGATAATCTTAAAATCTTTAGTTGCATTTTTTGTTCATGTTAAGCTAATGAAACGAATATAATAGTAAATAATTATACTCTATTATCCAAGTTAATTAGCAACTTTATTAGATAATGTCTGTCTGTGAGTCCAAAAATATCATTTTTTGTAAATTTAGCAAATATCAAAAATGACAAGCCAAATGAAGTTTAAATATCTTAGTGATACCGCCTGATATTGTAGGTCATCAGGACTCTCTCGAACGATCTTATAATCACCTCAATCAATGATAATAAGACTTAAACGATTAATATAACGCGAATAAATTGGCTAAAATCTTGTAACCGACTTCTAGAAACGACGTCTCTCGTTCAGTTCAGGCGCACCGCTTCGCGTCGATTGGTTGAGTTCAGTTCAGGCGCGACCGCTTTGCGTCGATTGGTTGTGCTCTTTTGCACACTAGAATCGTAGGGTATACAATGCCTGTCTAAAGCCAATTTTTCTCAGTCGTTATCGTTCATCCGAAGTCAACAGTCGTTTCGCTCCTGCCTGTTGGCAGGCAGGAGGTCGCAATATAATCGTTTTGGTCTTACGTTTTCAACTGCAATTGTATCTGTGTTTTGTAATCGACAATCTTATTTAAAGAAAATAAACTAGCCGACTCTGGGATAGAGTTTCGGCCAAGAGAATAACGATTGAAATCTTTACAAGAGATACCTTTCTTCCCATCTTGTCCCTAAGTTCCGTCATCGAACGCTATGGAGGATGCTGTGTGTTGATGTCAGATTGAAGAAGAAACCCTGGTCGTCTCATTAGTTACCCGTGTTACATAATTGCTAGATAGTTTTTTTTAGAAGGTTAATTTAAAAAATATTACATAGTATCTCGTAAGAGCGGACGTTGGAAAATTACTTTTGTCTCCCTTTCAAATAACTCCACTCAAAAGATATCACTTCAGCTCCTAGACTAGACAAATATTTAACAATCTTAAATAGAACTTGCCAATGTGTCAGGAAAAACTTAAAGTCGAGGAAAAATGGAAGTTGAGCTTAATCTTTTCATAAAATTAATTGCATTGTTCTATTCGGCATACAAAGTGCAAACAAGACCGAATAGACCTTGTTAAATCACTTCATTAATTCAAAACGTCGACTTTATATTTCAGTCGTATTCAACCTCACTCAAATAATTGTGTTAACAAAAGCTCACTATACATTGTCATATTTTGTTGCAAGCTTTTTGATGCAGACTTGTTTTTCATCAAGTCAAAGGGGAAAAGAAATATCATCTCTTTGTTCCGCTATATTTCATGCTTAACTGTATTGGAAATAAATACTTTTACACTTCAATATATGTAGATGTACAATAGCCCCGATATCATTTCAGAAAAAAATATAAATAATATTTAAAAAAAAAGAGAGAGGGTAAACACAAAGCAAGAACACAAAGCTTTCTATCAAAGCATTATTGACTCAGTTATAACAACTTAAGACTTGGACGGTTTTATAGATTATTCATACATTAGTGATAAAAAAATATGTTCAGCTATCGACTTAATATGCTTTTTTATAATGATAATATGTCAAATGCAATGTTTTTGTATTAAAAATAAAGCTAGGAAAAAACTGATTTCAATATCCCAACATTCCTTAACAGTTGTATTGCTTTGTTGATGATATGCGGTTATTTTATAAAGATAATGAAAGTAAAGCCACTAAAAACTTTTTTGGGAAAATGGTTTTGAAGATTTCAATGACAATTAGTTTTATAGTTTCGTGCGGTTAGCAAAAAAATTCTTATATACATATAAGCTTTGAAAATTATTTACTACGTGTCAGTTCAAGTTCATTCGTGCACCTAAAATGCCCGATGATGCCGAAAGACGAAGCCCGAGTCGTCAGCAAAAAGCTCAAGTAAAAGCACAAAATTCAAATTTGATTTCAATTTCGATATGATGACGGTTTGTCTTTCATCAGCATCACTATGAAACAAGTAATTTACAATGATACGAAACGTTCATTAAAATATATCAAGTGCCAAATTCAACGACGTTAAATTAACTTTAACAATTATTATTAAACGTAAATTATCAAACTTATTACACAATGTCAAAACTGTAATATTTGGTTTGTATGTCACGCTGATAGATCTATATCTTTCTGCGAGGTTATTATTGAAAACCACTGGAATAAATATTTCTCGGGTCGCCTTGGCAACCTTTGCCAAGAGTCTTCAATCCGTGGAGTTATGAGTGGTATAAATGAGATGGTTTAAGGAGAATTCATTAGACGTGAGTAATGGCTTATTGCGTATTATTTTTTCTGCTTATATTCACACCCAACATACACCAGTTCGAGTTGGAATGGACTGTTTTAATACCACGATAATGGGTTGTCAGTTGCTACTGTAGAGACTCCAATTCGAGTATCTAGTACTTGATTTATTTACTCGAGAATACTCGTCCATTTTTAAAGTACTCGATATTCCAGTATTTTGAAAAATAGACAGGTAATTTTTTTTTTGACGCAGTTTTTTTACTGCGGGATTTATGTAAAAAAACTTAAATTTAATTCTCTACTATTGTTGAAATATTTGTTTTATTTATATAGTCCGGTCCGTGGCGCAGTGGCAACGGCTTAGACTTGCGTGCCGGACCGCCCGGGTTCGATTCCCGGTACGAGCGGATTTTTTCAGTCGATAAATCTGTTCATAGGCATGGATGTTCGTGTTGTTGAAAATCCTTTCCCACCTTTCCGATCCCAAAGAGAGACGCATAGTGACAGCGATTAGCTAATCACTAGTCCTGTCCTAGTACTCGTATCCTTTCCATCCCTACTCTCTTCGAAAAAGAGAGGTTGAGCAAATGAGTAACAAGCAGTTCTCGTAGAAAAATATATGTTGAGATAAACTCCATGAGGAATCCATATGAAGTTGGAAGCGGACATGGTTAAAAAAAATATATAAATAAATTTGAATTAATACTACATATTTTGGTACATCTGAAACTACTCGATAATACTCGGTATTTAAAAATTTTACTTCTCCATACTCGAATAGATGAGATGTCAAGTAATTGGAGTCTCTAGGTGTCAATCGGTCACTCAATATTCACTATCATACACGTCACAAATCAAAAAATGTGGTTTGGAAAATGCGTTCCACATTTCAATTGCATGGATTGTTGCTTTTTCGAAGGTTTTATACATATTCATCACATTATTAAATATTCATCAAATCGGATAATTATATACACAGTGCTATTCATAAAAATTTTGTGGTGACGCAATTTATTTTTGTGTCGAAAATGCATAAATTGAAAATTATTTTTCATCGATGAATGGAATTGTTGGTTTCCATCAGGATCTATGATGCTTAATCTGTGGCTTTATGATTGTTATAATCGAACTAAATATGATATAACATTTTAAATAACTTAAGATTATTCCATATAAAATTAAAAGGTTAAGTAATTACTTAAGCAAACTTTGCGATAGTAAGTCTGAAGAAGCCTCTGAAAGAGGCGAAATACGCGTCACAGTTAGTAGCACAATACGTGGAATAATCAAAGTTATTTTAAATTTTATATTAAAATGAACTTCCACAAAGTTACTGCCGAAACCATCGAAAGTATTAAAATTATTCCACTTATTGTGATACTAATCGTGACACGTTTTTCAGCATCTGCAGGCTATCTTGCTGTCACCAAGGTTGCTGCCTAAGAAATAAAGTACAAATTATTTTAACAATCTAACATGATATATTATAAAAAAACGCGAAGCAAGGAAGGGAGGATAGAAAAAAGAAACATTTTTTGGCTATAAACTTAATATAACATATTGGATTTTATTTAATTATATACTAAATACATATAAGAAGGATCCCTATGTTTTCATTTGTATAAAAAGATCATTAAAGCTAATCGAACTTTAAGTTCAATATACAGGCGGTCAATCTAAATTTTTGGTTAATCGAATATGCAAGAATTTGTTAGAACTCCATTATAACACGGGGGAAATTTTGGAATGTTCTTTAATTTTTATAGAACTTAAATACGTTGCTAGCATTATTGAATCATTGAATTTGTTCGCGATGAGCAAAACCAATTATGGTCTTCATAAAAATATATAACTATAGCATACATATATATGTATGTTTAATAAAATATTCCCGAAGAAAACATCACATAAAAGCATTGAATGTGATTCTACGCAATTTCTTCAAACATTTTTTGTTAATCGAAACAGTATCGTTCAACTCAAAGAAATTGTTCAGTTTAATATAGAATATCTTTTAATGAATTTCAAGTCAGTATTGCAGATGTGCTTTTGAGTTTGCAAGTTGGTACATAATAATAAATGATTGTGTGGCAGTGAGTATTGCTGGATTCTTAAACAAGGAATTCAACGTTAGTGCTATTTTGAATTTTCTGAATTTAGAAATTCTGCCAAGTGAGACATTGGTTGATCATAAATCATTTATTTTCCGAACCTGTCACAATTGTACTCCTCAGAGATGTCTTATTAAATAAGCATGTACTTTTTGGACACTTTATGATGAGTTGGTTAAAGGCACTTTTATGAGTACTATGGTACTAAGCTTGATTTTTAAAATTCATAACTCTATATTAAGTAAAGGCCTTAAAGTTATGGTGAAAAAGCATTTAATTTGAATATTGAATGTTTAAAATGCTCCTAATTGATGAAAGTGGTTCTGATCACTTAAAACAATGTTGTTATTATATTTAATGAATCAAAATTTATTTGTTCTTTAATACATCTCATATATCTAAAAAAATGAACACTGCTATTTATTAGAACAGTTACGTAAAAAATAGCAGGAATAGAAGATTATTTGAAAGCGTTTGAAAAATAGTCAAGCTAAGGACTTTTTACCAGGGATGTGGAGTCGTTAAAAAAAATACGACTCCAATTCCAGCATGTACCAAAAATACGACTCCGACTCCAAAATTTACCAAAAACACGATTCCGACTTCGAATTTTAAAAAAGTTAAATTTCGTCACTGTTTTTAGTCGGAGTTTTTTTTACTAATTTTCCTATTTATGTGTATTCACTTAAATATCAACCAACCAATCCGGGCAAAAAGCCAAATTTGACATATGTAGGTATTATTTGAAAAATTAAAAAGTTTAAAATTTTTGACTTCGAGTTCGCCTCCGATACCGGCCAAAAACCCCGACTCCACAGCCCTGCTTTTTACAGTAAATACATACATTCATTCCAAGCTTCATCGATGGAGTCTACTTTTGTGGAATGTCGACTCATAGAAGACTTAAGTTAACCCATTCAAATGACTGCGCGTCAAATAATGACGTGAAGTTTATAGCGGATATCCGTCGATATCAAACGGTTTGCGTTATAGTAATTCTAGGCGTCACATAAAAGCTATATTGGGTCGGTTGCAATATTGTTTCATCACACATGTACAATTTAACACTCGCATTGATCAATGTAGCAACTTATTCTCTTTGGCCTTTTTGAATTAGTAATGCGTTCGTAATAATATTGTTATTTTGTGAGAACAGGTTATTAAAGAGCAGGCATTTAGTTTCATTCGGAGAACGTTATACTATATTTGTATTTTACATTATTTTCCTATGCTTAGTCAACCGCTAATTGCAATATAGGTAAGAAAAATAAAACACGTCGGACATACGTTGCAAAATTAATCTTTTTTTAATGTTATTATTTGTTTTGCGAGTTTAATTTCCTAATTTTTTGTTAGATTTTCATAAGATCGAATTTTTGCTTTAACCCTTTAAGCGCCAAGCCAATTACATGGATTTTGCAACAGGCCACCATTTTCAACCATCGATTTTTCCACGAAAATGCCATGTAACATACCCGGAAAATCATTTTATGCCCAACATATTTTTGGTTTTCACAGAAAACTGATTGTGTAAGACTTAAAAAATGTTTCCAGGTATATTTACGATAATAAGGTGCAAGCCAGCAGGTGCAGTGACCTCTGTAAGCTTAATCTCAAATAGAATAAAAACGGCTAAGCATATCGATATTTTAACAACCACATTGCCTTGAAAAGATGTGTCTGCATTTTTTCGGTTTCATTTAAAAATGCTATATTTATTCATAAATAAACTGGTATTGGCGATCGCGTGCCTGCACGCCGTGGCGTATGCACGGTCTATAATATTATCTTCTAATATTTGCACCGATGCATGTAATGTTTGAACGGAGTTCAATTTATTTTTTAAACATATTCAATTATTAAACAAAGTGCATTTTATTTTTTAAAAAAGTATGCGGTAAAAATGTTTTTCATTAAATTGATATTTACTGCGGAAGCGTCCAATATAAAAAAGAAAATATTTAAAAGTCTTCAGCTTAAATATTCTATCTATCTCTCTCTTCCGGCATAATCTACCAGAATACTATTTTTAACTCATTAAAAATATTCTGATTTTTAAAATGCTTGCACTCAAACTCTGTTTTTTAATCGTTTGAATCTTTTTGATGTGATCAAATGATATCGTTTCATGTGGTCTAAAACTAAAAGTTATTGTAGAAATGTGTTAACAGTCAATTATACATGCCTCATGGCAAAGACACATTGTATTTAACTCATTCCCTCATGGAGAGCATTTTAAACTAATCAGCTTTCGTCAGTTTATTTTTTTTTAAAAATACAGAATATTTTCAAAACTCAATTTTTACTTGCAAAATATTTTTTTTAGATATCCATGTTATTTTAAGAATGTATGATGCAATTCAAATGTTTTTTTAAATTCAATTGACTGAATGATTCTGGTTCAATTTTGTCGGCATCCGCAGCCACCTAATTTTGCATTCGGTCTCGGTTTCTAAATTAATGAACAACTCCATTCCATGCATTTCAGCTCTCATGTGCGCCTGTTTTACAGCAATGGTAGATAATTATATGCATAAAACACAACCACTATGATCCATTCATATAAAGTGGATTATAACACAACATGTTTTTATCACTGGGCGTTTTAAACGTTTGTTTTTAAATTAAGTTTTATCTAGGTATGGAGCATATGTACTTTTAATGATTTATTTCAATAGCTTTGGTCTTCTGTCAATGAGTAAATTTCAATCATTAAATTGGGATGGAAAACAATGAAACTATCTTAGGATGCAGATGTTGATAGCTAATAATTGCTCGCGCTCTACATTCCATTTCAAAATCAAATAGGAAGAATATGGTGAGTAGAACATGATGTACTCTTCATTTTCATCAAAGTCGTTGAATAAATATCAAGAAGTAGATTTAATAATCAATTTTTGAAAATTTTCCGCAAGCTTGTAAAACTCAATCCCACTCGGCTACGGCGACTATTAGAATGTATTTTTGAAATATATTCAGAGATTCTTTTACATAAAGAACTTTTCTGCTTTATTATTGTTCTCCGAAATGGTACAACGTGAATTACTGTTTTTATATTTTCGGTCGACGTTTTCCGTTCACATTACACACAGTAATATCAGTTTGTGTGGACATTCCAGTGCCCGAAATGAGTGCATTTTAATTGGTTACCGCCATTTAGTCAAATGGGTGACCGTAAGCTTTTGGTAACAGCCGTAAAGGGACTTCCCATATTGCGACATTAAAGAATTAATTAATTCCCTTAAGCAGTGTTCAACAATATTTGATGTGGAAACGTTTAACGATCGAGATATGGTTTACATAGCATAACAAAGCGGATTTGAGCGAATAAAGGTTTACCATATTAATCTTGACAAATTAAGTCAAAACTACATGATTCTCAGAGGAACATGAACAATTAATATCATATTTATTTATTAATCATTCAGATTATCACGTTCGTCCTGATTTAAAATTATATATGTATCTATAATAATCGATGCTTCCCGATGGAGTCACTGTAAAATTAATTAAAAATGATTTGTTAGGGCTATTTTTTCAAAAGTTTTTAACTTGCTTATAAGGTCATCACTGTCAATATTTGGTAGAATGGAAGTGTTTAATTACCGGTAAATAGTAAAAATAATAACTCATTTTTATTACTTATTCCACATTGGATTTATTGAGATCAGGACCGATTTCACTCATCGCGAGTATTATCAACTGATGAACTGATATGATCAGTTCATAATATTCCCAATGAGCTACAGCGATCAAAAATATTTAAAAGCCATATTCGACCAGTTATAAAAAAACCTGCAGTTTTTATTATAATACTATATTTGAATGGTAATGATGATCAAGATTTCCTGCCAACCACTTAGAGCTTAAGCGAAGCCCCCATTCTGAAGGTCTTCCATGACTACATTGGAATAATGTTATTCTATATTTAGTAATATTTTACTTTCAATTTGTATATTAATTTATAACTGCAAATACATTTTACTATCTATTTGAAAAGTGAGACTCATTCAATAATATTGCTTGATATATTATGGAATATTTCGAATCACTATTATGTATATAATATCTGTATCTGGGAGGTAAACTACAATATATCGAAAATTGCTCTTTTTCGCAACGAAAGTTTGAAAACTTTTTATGAAGTGAATTTTACAATACGCTTCAAATTTAGAGACCTTTATATAATTGTCAAGTTCTTTGTTTCAAAACCATTTTACAAGCTATCTTAAGTATAATTTGATTAGTGTATAAAGCTTGACCATTAAATATGTTAATATTCTATTTTTCTTTGTTACAGGAATTTTCAGCTTCAACCAAAAAGTGAAACAAAAAAAACAACTTCCTCAGTGTTTTTTTGTCTTAAGCATGTGAATTATTATAACATTGAAAGTTTCCATTCAATATCTTTCAATATTAAAATTCTGTAAGGATTCTTACTTAAATAACTGGCATAGAGCAATGTTTAAAAAAATGCATTCGGCAACTAACAGTATTTGACACACTATTATGCTCGAAAGGGACAAAAATGCACTCAAAGTGATTATGTCGGTTGTGGTATTGGAAAGTGAAATAAGTGACACAAGACAAACAACGACAAGATGACTTCTGTCTGGAGGTTTAGGGGAAACGGCCGATTCGGGAGCGGAATCGTCCTCATCTTCATGGTGTTCAGGATCGTCGAGGTCGTCAGAGCTGATAACTTGGGTTAGTCATATCGTTTACCTGAGAGTATTTTCTACTTTTGTTCTCTTTCAGATCCTAACAAAACTAATGTTTGACTAAAATTAGTCAACCTTTGTTGTATATTTTTCCATGACTTAGGCTCGGTCGTTATATAAACGAAATTTGCAAATATCTTACCAATTGTTTTTCTCGCGGTTGTCGTTATTTACGTAATATTCATTTAATTCCACACCTATATCATACACAATCAAGTGTAATGCAAATACCTATATTTTTTTTATTTATGCTCTGCTTTAGGAAAGTACTTCTTTAACAGCCCAATTACTATATCAGTCTTCTTATAAATACTACCTGTTACACCTTAATACAGTATGAAAGTTTCAATCACTGAATTTCTGACAGACATTTTCAATCTATGTATATTATTCCGCTCAAGCAAGACTAGAAGTAGTAATTATTTAAACCTCGTTTTTTTTTTTAAAGATTATGAGCTTTTCTTATCGACTGTTTGATTGTCTATTTTTGTTTATTACATGAACTTGAAGGGATGGAATTTTATATCTACAGTTAACAGCATTTATCATGTTCCGTTATGACAACGGTTTTGTTTTTCGGCCTCAGCTGCCAAAACATAAAAGTATGTGAATAAAAAGAAGGCGAATATTTCTTTTTGTTACAAAAAATGGTTTTCGTTAGGCTTAAAAGTAATAAAATCCACGCACTTCCTCTTTCATGAAATGAATATTGTATGGTTTCTCACTCGCGAGTAATTTATATATATATATATATATCTATGTAAAAATAATTTCTTTAGACATGCAACCACTTTGTCCGATTTCTAAATTGTTTTTTGCTGAACTCTTTCTTATAAATCGTTCTATGTTGTTGGTATAATAGTAATAGTGACTTTTTCGATGTGAATATAACTATAATCGAAAAATTCATTTATTTTTCTGTTGAATAATAATAAAGTATTTCTTAGAAAATCGTTGATATAACATATACAATCTGAACAACTTAATTCCGAAATAATGGCGGATTAATTAATAAAATTAAACATTTTTGTCATATACTATTAACTTCTGACTGCGCCACCCTCGACAAAGAGACAATTTTAATTACAATAAAATATTTGAATTACAGATTAGTGTTCAGTTGCATTAACCTTTTAAAGCCCTACGGCCCCGTATGGCACCAGTGATTAAGGTGCACTTTGCTATCGAATGACACTGATTTATGATAACAGTTTTTAACATATGAAAATGAGCGTTCATAAATAACAAAAAAAAAACGTTAAATATTTTTGTCATAATGAGGAATGTAAACATTTGCATTACAAGGTTCACTCTAGGGATATGCGTTGTGGTTTATCCGGTGGACTGTAATACATCAGCTTTATTCACAATACAATATATTTCAATGCGGATACAGATTTTTTTTCCATACCTAGAAAATATATCCATTGGGCTGATCAATCCTTTTTTCAAGATAGCTGTAGCTAAAATAGATTCGTTCATCTATTTACCTAGAAAATTAGAAAGCGTACAAATTGCGTTTTTATGTTTCCAATTTTGAATGATTCGGAAAAAATGAAGGAGGAGGGATTAACGTCAATGTGAAAATGTGAAGTGCCCGGGTACTTTTTAAGTAAGCCCCACAGTATTGACTGGCAGCTCGTTGAGGCAATGACCGCTTTCGAGGTTTTTAAATTTGAATAATAGACAATTTTCCTATCAGTCCTTTGAATTGATTTACATTCTTTTGTCAATTAGATACTTACAACGATGCAACTCGATATTACGATATTGCGTTGCTGTGACGACATAAAAGATGTCACATATAGTAACTTTTGAAAATACAGAATACGGCCACAGGTAAGTGGCGGATCCATAAATTGTCCCAGGGGGTGGTCATTCAATTTGAAAATAAACATGATACATAAAAAATACATTTAAAAATAAATGAAAAAATATATGATGAAAAAAAAATATATGTATAATTCACCCAGAAATGATGACCCTGCGCTTAAAAAAGTGATGACACCGAACCAAATCATGTGCTTTAATTGGTGACTCTGACCATTATCAGCGATTCTTTTTTTTTCAATTCAAAAATGCAAACATTTAAAAACACAATACAAAAAATACAGCTAAATACCAGAAAAAAATAGCAAATATTATAAAATGAAGTAAAATTTTCGTTTTTTTGACGTTGTAATTCAGCCCAAAAAATATTCAGGTTTATTTAATAAAAAATCATTTGTAAATTATTCTTATTATATTTTGCATGTAATAAATTCTCCTCCTCAGGAGGCATGCCCCCCCCCCCCTTGGATCCGACAATGCTACCGTTAAAACAATTCATGAATCTCGTAGGTTTCCTTATGTAAATCATTTATATGACATATGCTACAGTCAAGTACGGCTTCAAAGGAGCTTCCCACTTTGTATGTAATTTGCAATAACATATGAAAAGATGTATGACTTGATGTTATTGTGTAAAGAACAGCAAGTTGTATTCTTTAATATTGATAAAAAGAAAAATGAATCTTTTATTAAAAAATACAAATTAAATATGATAACTTAACTTTTGCAAATTTAAGCATATCAAAGCTCTCGAGAGCCAACATCAATTAGATTTTTCAATCGAATCAATGATTTATATCTATAGACATGGATGTCTGCATTATATTAAATTCCTTGCACATCCATCCAATCCTAAACGGCAGCGAAACGTAGCGAGAGCGATTATCTAATCACTAGTCGTGTCTTAGCTTCATTCTCATCTTTTCTATCCTCTATCGATAGGTTAAGCAGCTGAGTAAAAAGCGGTTCCCTAAATAAAACGTACGTAAAGATAAACGGTCCGTGGCGCAGTGTCAACGGTGTTTACTTGCGTGCCGGACCGCCCGGGTTCGATTCCTGGTACAAGCGGATTTCAGTCGATAAATCTGTTCAAAGGCATGGATGTTTGTGTTGTTGAAAATCCCTTCACACCTATTCTATCCCCAAGAGCAACGCATCGTGACAGCGATTAGCTTTCTATCAGCGCATTCAATGAGAAAAAAGTGGAAAAATGCACAGCCCAAACACAAACGATCTCTTTCTGCATATTTTTCTCACCAAGTATATTAAATTATATTAACACATTGTGACACTGCTTTCTGGCAATATTAAGTTTGCAAGTTTCATAAAGTCGTAAATTAATTTCATGATTTATATGTTCAGTAATATTATTAGTTGGCGTTTTTTTTACTGAGATATATTTCAAAAAAAATATATATTATTTATGAAAATACCGCAATATCCGCAAAGCATTGTTTAGGAAGCCGCGTGTTGTCAAAACATTTCGTCTTCCTAGTTGCTTGCCAAACTTATGCCATCTGTTCGCATCTTAAAATAGTTTTGAATGAGTGTGAATACGATTGGGTATGTTTACACGAGGTGAAATATTGCATGAAAATTCACTAACGACGACTTTTTTTCACTGTCTATCAGTTACACTGAAGAAAAATATCATGCTTTCCATCATTATTATGTTTCTGATATATCTTAATTTTATTTTATAAATGTAAATTTCAGTCGAAGTATGAACATATTTTTTAATTTTTTTCAATCAAAAGTTATAATGTAAATTCATCTACCAATGAATTTTGAGTTCACCAATTATTAATACCTTTAAATAAATGAAGCACATGTATTCTGATAAAGATCGTCGCAAGCATCGTTTCAGTTGCCAATGCTCGCGATGGGCAAAACCGGTCCTAATCTTTATCAGAATATAAGTGTAGATATCCGTATATTATGTGTTTTATTTATTTGAATAATATCTCTCCACCAAAAAGAGAAAGATAACACCTGAAAAGTATTTTTTAATAAGCTCAATAATGAATCTTATGATTTAGTCGTTCGATTATAAGTGCTTGATGGAATATCAATACCAAATTTGAATCGTTTGAATTTTTGACATTTCAATGAGTAGTTTGACCATCAGTTCAAATTCATTCATGCTTAAAGATGCCGAAAGCCCAAGCCCGGATCCACATTATCGCAAATGATATTCACAATATTCAAACGATTCAAAAACGAATGTTTTTGTTTTTCAAACAGCAATATCAAATGTTATGTGAACGATCTGTTTAAATATAGACATTGCATTAGTTATTTTGAAAAATAAACAGCTTGAAACTGTTTTTTTTCCCTTTAGCCCAGGCATTTACGGGCAAACTGCGGCCCGCCGAGTGTTTTCTGCGGCCCGCCAACATAAATCTTAATTCTAAGTAAGAATAAATTCTTAATATTTTTTTTAAAAAATATTGAAAATAAAATAAAAATTCTTTAAGATATTGAGTGGGTATACAGATATTCCTTTTCACAGTTAAATTCAAAAACTTTGCTTGAAAAAAGTGCTTCAAAGAGTTCGGGAAATAAAAAATATTATAATTTTATTCTTGGAAATGAAGAATGTTACGACTTTCTCGATACTGATTAGGGATTTGTGATTTTTCATTTACTCTGGACATCGTGCTACACTTAAGTACTATTCACTCCGTGTTATGAAGGCTCTGAATGACGATTTTTCACAAAGATTTGGTGACTTCCGAAAAATTGAGACAAGTTTGGCGCTAGTAAGCGATCCATTTTAATAAGATATTAAAACTGCATTGAAAGAGCTACAACTTGAGATTATTTATCTGCAATGTAACACTGATTTAAGAGATTTACATCATCGTGACGAAATCTGCAAATTTTACAATGATCTCAGTTCAGACAAATTCGACCAATTTAAAGATTTTGCACGAAAAATGTGAACAGACATTTTCGATCTTGAACCTCAACTTAATTCTGATTCCATGACCATTCACAAGCAGTTTTAAAAATGAGCTTGTTGAAAAATTTTAATCTTCGAAACAGCTTCATTCTTCTGATATTTTTCGTGATAATAAATAGAGTACACCCGGTCCTCTTTTTAAACGATTTTTTTAGTGATTTCGTTTTTTACGTTATTCACAACGGTATTCGAGTTATTCGAAGGTATGTGATTTTTCTTTTTACAGACAAGATGGTGCGCAAACTCATGCGATATTATTGGTAACTCTGCTCTGAAACTTATTTAAGCACAATGCATTTATAAAATTCGTTGAATAGCACTTTTTTTTTAAATTTGTTGAAAAATTTTTTTAGGTCGAATTTGAAAAATAATTTTTGTTTTTTTCTTGTATTTTTGGATACCATTTCCGCGATTTTTTTTTTATGTGCGCCACTTTTGAAATCAATGTAAAAAAGATCTGGTGTATATCTAAAAATGGTGTTTTACTTGCGGCCCGCGGCTCATTTTGAATTCTTGGAATTGGCCCGCCATCCGAAAAGTTTGCCCCCCCTGCTTTAGCCTAATATAAAACATCTTAATCGGAGTAAAAAAACTTGATACTATAAATAAATACCTTTGAAATTTTTACATCTCAAAGATGTTCTGTATATTTATCATCAAACTTGATTAAATCTCAAAACCTTACATCGTCATCCTGGTTGACTGTTGAAGAGCTTTTATGGTGGTTGAGTTTCCCGCCAGTAAAAAATAAGTAATTTAAATTCTTTGTGTCGTCGTGTGGGCGCTTATATATTTATAAAAAACGAAACAATCTCGGCGACGCTCAAGCTGCATGCTGCCAAGGGATCAGAATGCAAAAGTACCAACCCCAAATGGTATTTTTTTAGTTTTTTCACATTTTTTCAGTCAGCACATTAAAAAACAAAGATTCTCTTATGAGCAGCATCTTCTTTAAGCGGGAATGGTATATATTTAGATTCTTTGCTATGCAAAAAATGAGTAAACTATCTTAGATACTATTTATATAGATATTTTTACTCTAACACAGGGGAGGGTCACCAGACTTTTTGATATACGGGCCGGAATGAAATTTTAAAAAACTTGGCGTGCCGGATGACAAATAAATTCGAATCCAATTGGAATATTAATTTATATGTTCTAATATAATTATAAAATCTAACAAATGTAATTTCTATTGGAAAATATTTATTATATTTAATGGGTTTATACGTTGACGTATCTTATTGGCACCGATTGATGAATTGAAAGAAATAGTTGTAAATTCACAAACAAACCATGAAATTTAAAAAAGAAGTATTTTGTTTTGAATAATCTATTTTCAAAAATTGAGAATTTTTGGACGGCCAGATGAAAATATTTGGCGGGCGGGTAGTTTGGTGTCCGTTGCTCTATCATAAGTCCTTCAACAGTAGTAAAAGAAAGTAATTGAAATTTATAATAGTTTTTTCAAATGCCTCCAGTAATATTTAACAAACACAATGAACTAGTGGAAAATTTTTCGTAATACATATGAATACTTGTTTTATCGGAAATTGTGAAGCCACCCTTTTGAAAAAAGGGCGTAGAGTAATTTACTTCTGACCTCAACTCATATTTAGAGTGTGTATGCAGAATAAAAATGTGTACAATTTTTTAAAAATGAGTTATTATTGTTTTAAAATTTGTTATCAAAGGATTCAATTTTTTCTTTTCAATTAATTCGTTTCGTTGCATGGAATTATCACAATACGACTCAAAAAACATTAGTTCTATAGATTATAAAAGTTTTATTTTCTAATGTAGTGATTTTATCGATGCATGTATGAATAACATTATTTCTATTAAAAGATTTGTAAGTATTTTATAATAAACTACCCGGTACCCGACCAACGTTGCAATGCCACTCAAAGAAAGAATGTGTTTGTGTTGGAAGTGTGAATGGCTGTTTTTAATGGCTGTACTGATACAAAAACCTTCGAAGGTATCCACACAACAAATCACCAAAATTGTATCGCAATCGGATGAACGGTATAGGATCGCATACGCGACAAAAAAAATATATACAAAGGTAACTAAAAACTTTTTGTGGGCATTCACACAACACATCTCCAAAGCTTTATCGGAATCGGATAAACGATTTGGGAACGCCAAAACTTTTCCGGGCGACACAAAAATTACCAAAGTTTTATTGCAATAGGATGAACCGTATGGCAGCGCATATAGTGAGAAAAAATAAACAAACAAATATTGATTTTTATATGTTAGATTGGAAACGGTTACAATTTAAAATCGTTTTGATGAAATGATATTTTGTAATGTGACTAAATAAAAAATATTTGAAATTGTATTCATGTTGGCCGAGCATCGTTTTTCCGAATATCCTAGCATATATCTTTCACTTTTGCCGGAATTCTTTGAAGACTTGACCAACTGACTTATAAATGTTCTTCGCTAAAATATTATCTGTTGGAAATTTCTATTGGAAGGATAATTGGTGGAGAATTAGATTAGAAAAGTACCTACAACCATTTGTATAATAAATATTTGCCGTTGTTCGACCTTTCATCGCCTAACCTAGTCAAAATATAACGAGGCGTTCTTTGAAAATGTGTCACGTATTAAAAACGTACTCCCGTTGTTAATTTGTTGACGTGGAAATCAAAAATAGTAGTAATAGCGGCAGCAAAATTGTCATCCTTATTGGCAGTCAGCTGTAGTAGGCCGGCCATTTTTGGCTCGGGACCGTGTTTCGAACTCGCGGGCCTATTTAAATTTAGAATGCGAATCGTCGTTGTGTTGTTTGTTTGTTGTCAGGGAAAAATAGAATTGCGGCGTGGCACCAGCTCACGTACAACACTTATTTTCAGCCATGCAAAACCAATCTTGTAAAAATATTGAGAAAAGTATAGAATGAACAAAATAAGAAAAGAAGTTCTTTGAATCATCTCATTTCTTACGCTAAGATACTGATGAAAAACCTAAACAAAGTTTATTGACAGACAAAACCTGGGATTAATAATCTTGGCTCTTCCAGAACTACTATCAATTGATATGAGTTCTTGCCTTCCCCTTCATTTACTACGCCATTTAATACGTAAAAACTTCGTTGTGGTTTTTAGTATCCTTTTCCACTGACACTCACAAATGCTCTGCCGATAGTTCTTCTTAAAAATGCATTTCTTTCGGCTTAGACATTATTTTTCACATCGTATATTTAACAATGTTCTTATTCATTCATTTCACACTATAATTTGGTCAGTAAAGCCATTTAATAAAACTAGCCCAGCAAGAAGGTAAAAATAGCACAAAAAGCAATATATCACGACATTATATTGAAACCACTTTCAATCTTCTGACATTTCAAACCAAACCTTATTATACTCATGTAAGTACCATCTTCTTCTTCTTATGTCTAAAATTATTCTCAAGAAAGAGATCATATATTTATATAAAATAATATATGATAATATTAACAAAATTTGCAAATAAAACACAATTTAAGGTATCATTATTTCTCTTCAATATGTGTTTTATTTAAAAAGAATGAGGCTCCAATCATCTATTTGATTTCTTAAATCTTTTTTTCTTTCCCCAATTCCAACATACTTCTAGCCGTTGTTGAACTTATGTGACGATGCTCTATTATGCTAAAAAATACTTAAGTTTCTACAAACATTATACAATACATAATTGATAGCTCTTTCGGCTTACGCCCTCGTAGGTACAGGCAGTCTAGTTTTGACAAAGGCGTAAGCCGGAATAGATATCGGCTATGTAGTATATCGTTGGAAACTGGCGAAAAGCTTTTTAAACTTAAAAAAACTTTTTTTTGAGATAATTGAGTTTACCTTAAATCATGAAATTGAAACATTCTATTTTTATACATTAACCATTAATTGCTGAATTTTCCACTTTATGACCTTTTTTATTCATTAACGAGTAAATTGAATTTCAATTTATTGTTAGTGCATTAAGTTAGTATAATTTATTTATAAATAGGAGACTTTTATAAATAAATTTTAATTACGAAAAAACTTCAGTTGATAAAGCATGTTAATATCTATCGATCTGCATTCATTCCTCAAAACAGCCGATTTTTTACTTGCCAGTATACCGACGGCAAAAATAATTGCAAAAACTGGAATACTTTGCTATTCTTTCTCCGTGTTAATTTATATTAGTTTTTTCAAGAAACTGGTGTATTATTTAAGCAAAAAGGTTCTTCACCACTGGACCATTTTAGTTATTCCTATACCTACCTTTGAAAGTGTGAATTTACATTATTTGGGTGAAAATTTGTTCAAATCGGCACACACAGCAACATCCCTAATTTGATTAAAAACCCTAGCATCGCAAATCACGGGTAATTTTTTGTTTATGATGAATAAAAATGTTTTATGTATTTTTTTCTCATTTTCTCGACCGTAAATGTTCGCTATATGAAGAAAATCAGGTATGTTCAATGAAGATTTAGATAAAACTAATTCACACAATTTGGTTATAATTAATAAACATTTATAAAAAACTATGATCTATAGGTAAGGATGTGTGAGTGATTATTTAATACATTTACATTTGTAGTATTTATTCCATATAAAATATATTGGATCAGGACCTGTTTCGCTCGTAGCGAGCATTGTCGACTGACGGACACCATCAGTTGACAATGCTCGCCATGAGCGAAAATGGTCCTGATCCAATACATTTGATGTGGAATAAGTACTTAAAACGTTTTACTATTTTTATTATAATACCATTCCACCAAGTACTGACAGTGAACACCTTAAAAATGAATATATTATATGTAGAAAGATGACATGAACGGAAATTAACACTTTTATGAGAGTATAAAGCAGGGCAGGGTGGATTCGTTAAAAAATCACGACTCCGATTGCAACATTGACCAAATACACAACTCCGACTAAAAAACGTTTAATTTTGTCACGTTTTTTCCTACCTTCCCTATTAATGTGTATTAAATTTAAATATCAACCAACCAATCAAACCCTAAAGCCATATTTTTATTGTTATATGCATAAATAAAAAATTCAAACTTTTTGAAACATTTTCACGATTCTGACTTCGGCCAAAACACGGCGACGTCACGACTCCGACTCCATAGTCCTGGTATAAATAGTTGAAAATAGCTATAAATTAAAAATGATTGATTTATCATTTTGACGGTTGTGTTTCTGTGTGCCACGTGTTTATTATGCGTAATATTTCTGAAGACCTACTGTAACTATTTTAAAAAGGAACTGCTAAAGACATCGAAAAAACAGCTTCACTAAACGCAAATATGCACCATTTCTTTGTTCTGTTCGGCTCGACAACTGCAAAAAAACCACATGTGTATGGCACGCGAACACGTTTTGTTGGAATTTCGGCGAATTTTCTATTATAAAAGTGAAAATATTCAAGAGGCGTTCGGGAATTTTTCGCATTGTTTTATCGCCCGCTCGAATTCATTTCGTTCACCGGCAGTTGATGATCGCTTTGTTCGGAATTTCAAATCGGGTCTCGCGATCAATATTCCTTTTTTTTGAGTGTTTCTGTTCACCCGGCTATTAGTATTTTAAATTCCATTAAAAACAAGTAATACTTACCTGTAACTATGTTAAATGTCGTAAAATGCGAAAAAGCTACATTGTAAAGCCACTTTCTTTTCCTGTTGACGCCACTTTCAAATATGATATGAAATATATACATGGTGAATAAATAACAAAATAGTTTATTTCTAAAAATATAATTGTATATAATATGTAGTTGAAAGATATTTCAGCTTATGCCCTCGTCAGAACTATCTATATTTTTCATCGTGTTATATTGTCAATGCAATCAATACAACTGATATTGTTAGATGGTAGAATTTCCAATTAAACTTGTTACTGACATACATTCGTCAGAAAATTGTGAAATCGTAAAAATAAATACTTTCAGCAATGTTATTAATCAATTCAATTCAATATCAATTGTTTCGAAAGTAGTTAATGAGTAATACAAATCTTTTTTTAGTACTTAATCAGAACCGGTTTCGCTCGTAGCGATCATTTCAACTGATTAGAACTAAAAATGTTTCATTATTTTTATTAAAATTACATTCCACCAAGTATTGACAGTGAACACATTTAAAGATTAGTTAATGAGAATTTAAGAACAAAATTTAAGAACAAACTTTTTTTTAGCTTACACAAATTTACAGAGCGAAAAGAAATAAAGCAATGTTCATCACACAAAAATATATTAACTGTACTCTTGATTAGAAGAATAAAAAAGTTAATTAGACTTGTGCGCTGTGTGAGAATGTTGCAAAATATAATACAAGGTACAGTAAAGTCATCATTATGTAAAATGTTGTTTATTTAATAGTGGCAATTTTTTCGTTTAAATTGTTTTTATATCGATAGCATAAATTTTATTATGCTTGTGAAAAAGAGATGTCCAATTATCTATTTAGAATTTAAAATGCGGCCCCTATTTGAAAAATAGACTAATCCCGGTTCGAGACCATTAATTTTTTAGTTTTTTAACTAGCATTAAAGAAGGAAACAAAAATAATAATACTATAGTATATTTTTAGCGTTTGATATCGCTGATATTATCATATTGAAGCCATCTTGCGTAGTTGTATTAAACAGCCAATTAGGACAGCTCTCGATGATGTAAATATTAAAGAAATTAATAAGAAACTTCGTGTATTTTTTCTTAAATAATTGGCATCAAAACAAAATAAATACGGCACATTTGGTGAATATGGTTGGCGGATTCGCGGGGTATGTGTTTTTCGAAATGCTTTTTAATATTATATCAAAGAGTTTTTTGTACCTAATTTCTTCCAAGAAAAATATCTGCTGATTCTCCGAATTCTCTGCGTTACATTTAACGTGTATATTTTGGAAAATTTGATTATTTCATTAGTCAGTGTTTTTTTTAACTGCATTGTTTACGTTTGCCGCAGTACCAATCTGATTCTATCTAGGGAATCAAGCCGAAAATTTCCAAATAATATATCGGACTTTTTTTGATAATATGATATTGGATTTATTGATAAATTATTCGATTATCAATCAAATCTTATATATAAAACCGAAACGGGGGATGTATGTCTGTAATTCCCATTCGCATTGTTGTTGCAAGTTCAAACAAACGAATTTATTTCGCTCGCGAAAGTTTCGACGGTAAATTTGTTTCGTTATCAATGTGTGTGTAGAGACTCCAATTACTCGAGTATCGAGTAGTACATATATAAAACCGAAACGGCGTATGTATGTCTGTGGGCAGTGACGGCTGGTGACGGGGTGTTGGGGGGTGCAATGGAAGATTCAACCATTTTTGCAAGAGGTGTTTTCTATTCATTGGATTTTAAAACACTTCTATAGCATGGACTTTCAATTCAGATGTTCGCAATACCAACAGTTTCTCTTCCGTAGTACGGAAAAATAGTTGAATCTTCCTTTTGCACCCCCCAACACCCCGTCACCAGCCGTCACTGTCTGTGGGTCTGTAATTCCTTTTTGCATTGTTGGTCATTAATTTGCCATAAAAACGAATATGAAAGAAAATATGTTTGATTTTTTTATCGGCGTAGACATTTAGTCAAAATGTAATAAATTAGTCTTCTACTGAACTTTTACCGGCTTTTATTAATATAATAATGTTTTTATTTACGTGAAGGTATTATTCGACATTTCTTACAGCAAATTAGATTTTTTCCTTGAATTTGGACATTTTAATGGGCGAGAATGGGGCTGTCAATACATGAAAGGGGCTGTGAAATGTCAATGCCAGTCTGAAATGTTCATTTTAATTCCATTTTAATTGACTAGACTTTTGAATTTTGAAAAAAGTTGTTTCAACTTGGCCCGTCTGAATTTACGCGCCGAGGTGAACATAACCCTAAACTGGTCCGAGCGAAGCTGGGTTCGAACACTAGTTACATAATAATACACAAACAATTTTTTGTCAATTGCAATAATTGTATTTCAATGAACGTTTTTTCATGTTTCGAAAACTATAAATCATTAGAACATATGAGTTCTTGAGAGGTGACGTGAGACAAGTTTAAAAATGTGAAACTTTTCTATTGGCCTTTAAGGTTCAATCACGTTTTTTTGTAGAACTATCTTCTAATACTACGTGGAAGCTTACTGCATATATGATCATTAAAAATTGTTTTAGGGATGATTGATATAGTGTTATAAAAGTGTAAGGCTAGTTCACCGCAAACATATCTATAAGCTCAGATCGTCCTTTTATTTTATTTTTGTGTGTTTTTCGTAATCACATTTAGGATATTTTAATACATACAAAATATGATAAAAAAAAACTGTTTATTCGTCATTTTTAAACACATCCTTATGTTAAGAAATAAAAGGCTTGTAATTTAGTAATTGTACTGATTCCATACTAAATTTATTTAAACCAGGACAAGTTTCACTCATCGCAAGCATTATAAGTTGAAAATGTTTGCGATAATCGAAACCGGTTCTGTTCTAAATCCATTTATTGTGGGATAAGTACAAAAATATATTATTATTTTTTTTTATAAAAATGACTTTCCACCAAGTATCGACAGTGAACATCTTAAAAATGACAAATTTCAATGTGTTTTTAATAATCTTACATTTATTTTAAGATATTTTAAGACCTGAAGAATATGATTTTTTTTTACAAAAATGCCATTAGCTCACTTCACTTCTCATATATTATTATTCGAATACTCAAATATTTGACGACTTCAATAATTGATTTTGTCAAATGCGCGTGGGAGCCAATCAATCAGACAGTTAGTGCTAAATTGAAATAGCGTTAAATTATACCCGTGTAAATGTAATATACTGTTACGCTGGTTTTTCATTGCGGTATAAACGTGCTACAATTTAACCACCACTGATTACATAGTAAGCACATTATCATTTGCATAAATAATCATATGAATTTGTGGAAACTAATAAATTTAAACAATGTTTTGTTGATTTGGTTTAATCCTTCAAGCTCCGTTGATGCGTAAAGCGCGCGAAACAATTTTTGAATTTTGAATTTATTTTCATCTTTTTGCATAGGCAATACATATATTATGTGAAAACTTACTTGCTTCACCACATTTTTAAGTATTATAATAGTTAAATATTTTCAGATACATAATTAAGGATTACGACTGAAGGTTCATAGAATTTAATTTCAAGTTTTAGTCGTCTTAATTTTGTTCACTCACATAGTTCATGTTCGTCCATGCACTAGGACATGCCTGAAAGACGCTGGAAGGTGAAACCCGCGTCGTTAGTAAGAAAACTCATAAAAAGGTACGGAGTTCATTTGATTGATATTTTTTTATACATGTAATTATCTGTGTGTAACACTAGATGTTTGCAAAGCATAACTAAGCAAACACACACACACTCTTTTCTTCCAACCTGCGTATTTTCCTGAAAATTTTCGATACTAAATTCTGGCAATTATTCATTCATTTATTTCAACAATGCAGATTACAAAAAATAGCTTGATAAATCACTGATTATTCAATAATATTTTTTCTACAAGGCAATTCTTGGCAAAATCAAATTTTATATATGTATCATGATCTTTTGTATTAATAATATTAGTCTCACAGAAGTGTGTGTGTGGAGTTTAATTCAGAAATAATAATAAAAAAGATTTTTCCTGACATATCACGTCATGGGAATGACACGAAAACCCTTTTTATTCATTAAGAATCACGTTTCCATTTATGCCTCAGCATCCACGCATCCAGAAAATTTGCAATGATGATTTGAAAACACGGAGGGCGCTTTTGCGACCCCTAGCAAAGTTCGCATCGTCCCTTAAAAATACTCATGTTTTTATGATTATTTTATTGAAAGAATACATACATAATTGACAGCGTTGTTTTGTACTGTTGTAATGGAATATTGTAATATAATAAAAATATTTTGATCGTTGTTGACTACTTTTTACCCGGTGGAAACTAAGCTATAAAAATAAATCCTTCGAATGTAAAGCCATAAATATAAAAAGAAACTAGCATGAGTTTTGAATATAAAAATAATAGAAATCTTAAACATTGCTATGTTCAATATAAATTTGCACCATACGCGTGTTTCGAAAACACCCCTTTCGATTCGTTACTATTTATTAGTAAATTAATAATTTTCAGCTTGTAATAACCTGCTGTCATGAAAACAATAAGTAATTACTATTACACGACAGCGAGAAAATAAGGCAATAAATATAAAGATCTTATCAAGTTGCGCAAAATATTTTGAAAAATATTTATTTATTAAATTTAATAATACGTAAGGCCCCCCCTTTTCCATTGAAATATTTTGTTCCACTTTTATAACTATAAAAAGCGTGCACATTAAAAATTAAAAATTAAGCATTATTTTTTTTTTGAATTAAACGTCATTTGTAATGTGTAACTTCTTGTTTCTTTTTTTTATATTTCCACCGATATTACTATACAGATCAGGACTGGTTTTGCTCATCGTGAGCACTTTGAACTGATCACTAAATAATGCTCAATATGAGCGAAACCGGTCCTGATCTTAAAAATATTCTATTCGTTATACGACTAAAATGTTTTTATAGACAAACGTGTTTTACACTCCGAAACAACATTTTAAGGTTGACTTAACTTAACTTTAAAATTAATTCTTTATAATTCATAGTACCAGTTTTTTTCCAAATTCAAAATGAGCCGCGGGCCGCAAGTAAAACACCATTTTTAGATATACAGCCGATCTTTTGGCACATAAAAAAATCGCGGAAATGGTATCCAAAATACAAGAAAAAACAAAAACTATTTTTTCAAATTCGACCTAAAATTTTTTCAACAAATTTAAAAAAGTGCTATTCAACGAATTTTATAAATGCATTGTGCTTAAATAAGTTTCAAAGTAGAGTTACCAATAATATTTTTGCGCACCATCTTGTCTGAATCACATACCTTCGAATAACTCTAATACGTTGTGAATAACGTGAAATCACTAAAAAAATCGTTTAAAAAGAGGACCGGGTGTACTATTTATTATCACTATAAATATCAGAAGAATGAAGCTGTTTCGAAGATTAAAATTTTCAACAAGCTCATTTTTAAAACTGCTTGAATGGTCATGGAATCAGAATTAAGCTGAGGTTCAAGATCGAAAATGTCTGTTCATTTTTCGTGCAAAATCTTTAAATTGGTCGAATTTGTCTGAACTGAGATCATTGTAAAATTTGCAGATTTCGTCACGATGATGTAAATCTCTTAAATCAGTGTTACATTGCAGATAATAATCTCAAGTTGTAAATATCTTATTAAAATGGCATAAACTTGTCTCAATTTTTCGGAAGTCGTCTTTTAAAATCGTCATTCAGAGCCTTCAAACGTAGTTTACACTGTCCAGAGAAATGAAAAATCAAAATCATTTTGAAAGTCGTTGATTCTTCATTTCCAAGAATAAAATTATAATATTTTTTATTTCCCGAACTTAACTTTTTCCAAGCAAGGTTTTGAATTTAACTTTTTAACGTCATTATTAAAAGTATAATATATAGTATATACCATCATAATTATATTTAGAAAACTCATTTTTGAAACATGCGGAAACAAAATAAATGAATTCTAAGAAAAACCCTATTTACCATGATTTGGAAATGCTTCATTTTACTTATTACTGCTATAGTTTTTTGTCCAGTGTACTTAGACAGACAGTTCTTACAAAACAGCTTTTAAGTGGTGCTATTATTTCAGTTACAAAACTATTGGCTTTGGTTCTATTTTCAAAATGAAATCATTTGCGGTTATCACGGAGATTTGCTCGAAAAAAAATCAGTATATTTTAGTATTAATAAGTTTGATTGGAACTATCTTTAAACAGTCAAATATGTTACTTAATGTACTATTTTAGTACCAACTGATGTTTTCATTTCTTCACTCATCCCACTCATAAAAACAGGTCAACGTTTGCTCTACAAATAGCTTCTGCCAAAGATTGATTACTTGGTGAGTCGCCAATACCAATAAATACATGATAAGAAGATAGTAAATCCTTAACAAATTAATGACATAAACGTTTTTTCTTCATCTTTTCATCACAGAAAATATTCAGGGATAATATTTTCGTGAGTCATCGTTCGTGAATCCGAATTGTTTCTTCAAAGTATAGAACCAACCTGAACATTGTGTTGCCAACAGCTGATTATTGCTTTATTGGATGTAAGATTTTTTTGAAATGTATTCCATCATTATTCTTCGTTTGTGGACGGCCATGCGTATTGTAATTTTCTTCAATTATGTACACGAAATTTGGTTGATGTGAAACTTGAATAGAGCATCAAAATAAAAACTTAAATGAGAT
Organism: Himalopsyche kuldschensis; assembly: GCA_028554975.1. Classification (NCBI taxonomy): domain Eukaryota; kingdom Metazoa; phylum Arthropoda; class Insecta; order Trichoptera; family Rhyacophilidae; genus Himalopsyche; species Himalopsyche kuldschensis. The sequence continues at coordinate 2,417,113 of JAHFWI010000059.1, read as the reverse complement.
TTACGACAGCTAATAGTATCTAGCAGGGCTGTGAAGTCGGTCTAAAAAGTCCGACTCCAGCATTTACCAAAACCACGACTCCGACTCCGACTAAAAAAGGTTAAGGTTGTGTATTCAATTAAATATCAACCCTATCAATGCGGCCAAAAGTCAAATTTGACATATTAAATGCAAAAATAAAAAGTTAAACTTTTCAAAATTTCTGACTCCGAGTACGACTCCGGCCAAAACGCCGCGACGACTCCGACTCCGACTCCGGCCAAATAGCTCCGACTCTACGACCCCGACTCCGACTCCACAGCCCTGGTATCTAGTCACAGCCAAGTAAACATCATATACATCAATGCCTTTGACAAAGATTCCTCAAATCGATGACCACCGTAACCGAATAGTACGCAATTCCAACTTATCAATTAAAATAAACAATTAATAATATCAAAATATGTAAAGAAAAACAAAAAATATCTTTGAAATTAAATTTGTAATTAAATATCTGACCGACCTATATTGGACCTCTCATAGAAATTTCCCGGGTCCATGTTGCATTAGTCAACGTTGTTGGCTTCCATGACGGATTTTCCGTGTTCGACTCCCTGTACGAGCAGACTTTCAGTCGAACTATCGATCCTGTTCGAAGGCATGGGTGTTTCTGTTGTTAAAAATTCCTTACCATTCTTCCGACCTTGTCTTCGTATACTTTTAATCCCTTTTCTCTTTGGAAGACAGAAAGGTTGACCAACTGAGTAACAAGCAGTTCTCGTAGAAAAAACAAATATTGAGATCAACTCCATGAGGAATCCGTATATTGGGAACGGGCATGGTTAAAAATATAACTTATCTCAACAGCGGTTTTTTATATGAGAACTGCTTGTTAATCAGCCGCTCAAGGTTTTGTTTTCAAGGAGGGTGGGGATATAAGGATGTGTCTAGAATAAGATGTTTGTTTTTTACCTTACAATCTTACATAAATGAATTAATCGATCGACTGAAACATATATTGATCAATCGTTGTTAATGTTTTATTATGTATTTTAATATGAGCTCTATCAACACAAATTTATATTGCTTATATGACAGCGGTTTTCCGTGAATTCATAACATATGTTTATGGACTATTTTGGTTTACCACGATAATAATAATGAATGTTTATTTTATATAAATCATGCAAGTATACGTTTGAAAAAAGAACATAAAAAGGAATAGCTGTTTTTGAATGTACATTTTCAATTAAATTTATACTGTATGGTTCCATATAACAGTGGAATGATTGTAGAACAAATTGTGCTTTACAGTTACCGTTCGCAAGTTGGGCAATAAATAGCGTGAGCCGGTTTGTTTTGATAGTAGCATTCATCAAACAGCGGTCTGCGAAACACTCTCTTCCGGTTGACATAAATGTGTTCGTGCACACACATGTCAACAAACAAACAAGCAAGTGAGTAACACACACCAATCAACATGGAGAACTTTGGTTACCTTGTGTGTGGTGTATATGTGTGCGTTGTTATTAATTGAGCCGTTTTGATAGAACTGTCTCATAATTATCACATATTAAAATGGGTGACAGTGACGTAACGAGGAAAAATTTATGTACGACATACACTCACATTATTCACGGAGAACAGTAATTTTACATTTGACGAACAACGACATCTCTTTTGCATTATTGTAAACTAAATATATTTGAACATTTAGAACACGATTTTTTTTACATATTTTCACATATCGCTACAACAATGCAACATTAAAACATTCGACACCTTACTTTGAAAAGTTCTACCTGTTATTGACCCTGTTTTGAGATATGAGCGTTTGAAGTTTTAATTGATCATACATCATACTATTTATACCAAAAGATAAAATTCACTTATAACAATGAGAAAAGAAAAATGTTTCAAAATACTTTTTTAGCCATATTTTTTCAAAACTCAAACCATTCTTTTGAGAAATAATGATGAAAATCACAGATCTTGGTTTTGAATTTTGTAGAAAAAAGTGGGCAGATGAACTCTTGAATTCTGCTAACTCCGTTATTCAATAATATATGATTCTGAAATTATCATTTATGCTAGAATACAGTTATTAGAAACTTTTCCAACCAAAAGGTCATTTTTGTCAAAATGTCAGTTAGAACCTTTTCAAAGTAAGATAACAAAATTGGTGTTGTTTGGGCATTGCCTGATAACTGCAAAAAAAAATATCTAATGAATGAAAAAATGTTTAGAAACTAGGAATATTTAAGTGTGGAGATTTTTTTAAAACCGTGGCGTGGCTTGGGTGATAACTGATTTTAAAACGGCAGTGAAATGGTTGAAATAACCATATACCTTAATATATTAATAAATGTATTTATTCAATGAATTGATTTTCAATGGATATTTTAATAGTCAAATATAACTCTCATTTTGCATCATTTCGCATTGATGTCGGTATTGAAAAAATATGTAGCTGACATTTTTATTTCATCCAAATACTTTTTTAACGTATTCCGGACTTTATTGTATGCATTAAATTAACATGGAAAGGTTCCACAATTTTTTATATCCCGTCGTTACTGTGAAAACCTTTGATATAACAGAAAAACATGTGAACATAGAAAAGGGTGTTCGTCGTAACATTGTAAGGGCGTAATGACGACCTAAATATAACGTATTCTACATACATTATGTTATTATTACGCAGCGTACGTTCTGAATTAACGGAGTCAAATTAATAAGCCGCGTATTCGTTCTTAATAATTAAAAGTCATGAGTAATGAGTAAAATTTCATAAAATGATGTTAAGCGTGATAAATTGTCAAAAAAATTATGATACAATGTCGGTTGCTGTGGTCTAATGTTAAGAGCTTTGCCCTAGATATCGGGTGAGCCTGGGTGCAAGTTCTGGAAAGGTCAGATTTTTTTAATTGAAAAAAAAGTCATGGACTTGGGTGTATGTCATTTTTCACCGAATCAATTGATCTTAAAAATTTCTCTTCCAACTTTTGTATTATGATTATGACTTTCATAATCAATCTTTTTTGAATCATTGGCATTAGCTGTAATGCCAAGTATTAACAAAAAAACATTTATGGAATATAATCAGGTATTTTTTCCGCAACATATTGCAAGCAAATTTCTGCAATGAACAGTACCAGTTTCGCTCATTGTAAAATTCATTTTTATGTTTTTTTTATTTTTCATTTTTGTATATTTTCTTTGTGTTGAATATAATTGTACATCAACTTGAATTCTGGTTTTCCTTGACAATAAAGCTTGAAATAGAGAAAAAAAAATTACAAGTCTAGTGCCTACACGCGTGGGTCCCTTTGGCCTTAACGCGTGGGTTTTGGCTAACATTTACGAACGGTTTGTTTCATCTATACTTTTCGGTTTACAAACACATATTTTTATCAAAGTCAATATAAAAAAAACCTTACGTGTGTTGACAACCCTGATGATTAAAGTAGAGAGATCGAGTTTTTGATTGGATCCAATTGTTTGATTAAATCGAGGTGAGATATGGGTGAATAGAAACAATAAATGTATGATATAAAATTACTTTGATTATTCCACGTATTGTGTAACTAATTGTGACACGTGTTTCGCCTCTTTCAGAGGCATCTTCAGACTTACTATCGCAAAGTTTGCTTAAGTAATGAAGCAAGATAAATTCTAACATTTTAACATTTTAAATTATGAAATTACAAAATGGATTACGGGTTTTTTTCCTTCTAAAGGAAACAAGGAAGGGGGTGATAGAATCAAAACAATGCAATAACATAATGATACTAATAAGGTTTAAAATAAAAAAGATATATTATTATTATTAAATAATATTCTTAGCAGGACAGGTTGCTCACCTCTGCTAACATTATTCCCAATTCAAAAGAGTGATCACCCAACCTAACTGATTGATTGCAGCTCATTAGTTTATAGTTTATTAGTTTGTAATGTTTAACGTCATTAGAAATATATTTGTTTGCTTTGTTTCGATTCTATAACCCTCTCTTGCGTCCCTTAAAAAGGAAAAATCCCAATCTAATTGATTGAGTGATTGCACCTTATTAGTATCATTATGTTATTGCATTGTTTTGATTCTATCACCCCCTTCCTTGTTTCCTTTAGAAGGAAAAAACCCGTAATCCATTTTGTAATTTCATAATTTAAAATGTTAAAATGTTAGAATTTATCTTGCTTCATTACTTAAGCAAACTTTGCGATAGTAAGTCTGAAGATGCCTCTGAAAGAGGCGAAACACGTGTCACAATTAGTTACACAATACGTGGAATAATCAAAGTTATTTTAATTTTATATTAAAATGAACTTCCACAAAGTTACCGCCGAAACCATCGAAAATAATAAATGTATGTTTCATATATGATGTATGCAGTGACGGCTGGTGACGGGGTGTTAGGGGGTGCAAAGGAAGATTCAACCATTTTTGCAAGAGTTCTTTCCTATTAATTGGATTTTAAAACACTTCTATAGCATGGACTTTCAATTCAGATGTTCGCAATACCAACTGTTTCTCTTCCGTAGTACGGAAAAATAGTTGAATCTTCCTTTTGCACCCCCAGCATCCCGTCACCAGCCGTCCCTGGATGTATGGTATTTTTTAAACTTTTTAAACATGCGACACTGAAGCGTTTAAAAGACTAAAAAGACAGTTCCATGAAATACGGTTTTTTCCAGAGCTGGGACTATACGATCAACAAATCATTAAACTTTAGTTATTTGAAACATTTTAGTTTCACAGAATATTAAATTAATAATGTAATTATTCAATCTGAAAATGAATGTAACCTTTGACGTGTCACGAAATGAGTTATTCGGGCATGATGAATGTCTTGTTAAATTAGCAAATTCCATTTTGATTGACTATACACGGAGGCGGGTGACGGTAGCCGCTTCATATTTATAATGTTGATACAGTCAGCAAACAAGGCGGCGCTGAGCCGTAACCAAGGAATGCCATTTAACGTCATCATTACTCATGTTGGAAAGTGAATAATAATCCAGCGGTTTTCAATACCAATTGCGATTGAATATTCCTTCCGGATTGGTTTTATATATATTTATTACAATGTTCAAGACAATCCGTAAAGGTTTATGCTGCCGATGAAAGATAACAATTTGCATCTTACTAGATTTTTAACCTAACTATGATTATATTTAATCAAGTTATCTATTTATTTTCCAATAAAAGGTAAAATATTGCTAAATATTCCGTACTTTTTTTTAAAATAAAAAATTTCGATTGTCTAAAATTGCAAATTTTAATTTTTTCCTATTTCAGATGAACAAACTCAATTTGTTACAATGTAACATCATGATGCTTTAATGTTTCTTTATCGATCCCTTAGGATTAAAGAATCGTACCTTTCTCGATTTATGCCGGTTTTGAGTTATGAATGCCGCCACATGATCCAAAATAATATGTTACGTTTTGCGTCAAATATACATATCAATTAAAAAAGTGGACACGAAGATATTGTGATGTGTATTAAAATCACTGTATTGTTATTGATTGAGTAGGCATTTACTTGGTAGAACTCCATTATAATACGGTAAGAAAAAAAACAATGTATTTTAGTTCTACATAAATTATTTTTATATATTTGTTGATAGCTATTTCGGCTTACGCCCTCATCAGATCTGACGAGGGCGTAAGCCGAAATAGCTATCAACAAATATATAAAATAATTTATGTAGAACTAAAATACATTGTTTTTTTATCTACCGCACTGTATTGTTCATAGCTAACAACACATTGGAATAAATTACTATTGAATCTTATATATAAAACCGAAACGGCGTATGTATGCCTGTGGGTCAGTAATTTCCTTTTTGCATTGTTGGTCATTAAGTTGCACATAAAAATGAATATGAAAGAAAATATGTTTGAATTTTTATCGGCGAAGACATTTAGTCAAAATGTAATAAATTAGTCTTCTACTGAACTTTTCCCGGCTTTTATTATTAATAATAATGTTTATTATTTACGTGAAGGTATTATTTGACATGTCTTTGACAGCAAATTAGATTTTTTTCTTGTATTTGGATATTTTAATGGACGAGAATGGGGCTGTCATCAAATTAAATAAAGTTTGTGATTTTATTTTAACTCTATTTTGGATGTTAGATTTTGTGATATAATTATGTCGAATGATATAACATTAAATAATTATTCGTCGCTTAGTCCGAGCGACGCCGGGTAGCAATACTTGTATTTAATAAATAAATCAGAAATCCAAATCATCGCTTTTAAAGATAATGGAATAAATTGTATCGGATAAGAAAAAACGGTAAAATTTATCACTGGAGAAACTTTATTTTTACATCTCCTAAAAAGTAGAAAAAATGAGATATGTTTCCTTGCTTGCTGTCATTTTTTTGGTTGTCTATACAAATTGATAAGAATGAGAATTTCAAAGATGTCGTTACCAAAACTTAGTAAGTGTAAATTGGAATGATGCAGATGCACACATGCTGTATGCAATGGAATTAAAGTCTTATTTATAATAATTTAGTCATGTAGATCAATAAAAGAATAAAATGAAGACTTCTTTATTTAATCATCACAAAAGCGAGGTCGTATATTGAATGCGAGAGTAAAAAGAACGAAGTTTCATTAAGTATAAAAATAAAATGAAAACCATTAAATCGCTTTAATTGCTGCGGGGGACCACGGACGGACATTAAAAGCCCCTGCATTCCGAAAATAGAACGGATACTTAGATACGGCGGTGTCTTATTTATGGCATATATATAAAATAAATTTTACGCTTTCTCGGTCCTATGACACAATCAGAAGAAAGCTTTTTAGTTAGGAAAAAGCTCTGGAGGGCAGAGCTCTGAACCTCTACGACTTTGTATTTCCCGCTTACTAATTCATTAGACCAAACACAAGCTATGTTTGTGGGTAAGGCAAATGGCGTGCTGTTCTGTTTAATTGTACATGCAATTTAAATGGTATGTACAATTATACATAACATAGATACTTATTTAGGTGGTAATAATCAAAATTTCTAATTACAAATTACAATCTCACGCACAATTTATACTCCAGACAATGATCCGATCTGTTTAACACTAGACGAATAAATGAACATATGTCGATACGTTGGATTTTGCAATGGCTCACAGTGTCATACTTAAATAATCTATACTTTCGATGGATTCGGCCGTAGCTTTGTATAAGATAATTTTTAAATGGCAAGTGTTGCAATGCCACTCAAAGAAAGAAAGTGTTTGTGTATATTGAAGTGCTTTCGGATGCACAATATTATAGATAAATAATTTCGATTTAATTTCACTAATATTGATCGGTATCGATGACATTTTTCTTTTGCCGATTGTCTTTGATACGACACACGCGCCACCCACTGAATGTTAATTGTTCAATGTCTATAACCTTTGCGCAAGTGCAACAATAATTTGTCAAAATAAATTGTATGCCAGCGTATGAATATGAAAAAAAACATTGATTTTAAGTAATAGAGCTAATTGTACTATGCCAAGAACCTCCGCGCAAGTGCAATCAAAAAGTTTGTCAAAGTTTCAATGCGATTGGATGAACGGTATGGAAGCGCATAGTGTGCGAACAAACAAACAAACGTTTTAATTTGTATATACATATTAGATGTAAAATAACTAAGGTTATTCCACGTGTATGTTTCTAGGCTTATTCCCACGTATTATTTAAGCCAACTTTGCGATAGTAAGTCTGTAGTAAGATGTTTCTGAAAGATGCGATACACGTGTTACGAATAGTAACACAATACGTGAAATAATGCATGTTATATTTAAATGAACTTCTACTAAGATATCGCTGAAAACATACAAAAAGTATTGTTGAACGGGTTTACTTCAAATACCGACATATTTCACGTAAACTTGACAGAGATCAGATGAGTGAAGTTATTTTAATTTGTACATTAAGTCAACATACTTAATTTTGTTTAACTCAACTACAGTTAGAATTAAGCCGTTGAACAACGTTCTTATTCCAAAATAAAGAATCCTCTTTAACACTTCTAAAGACATGAGAAAAGATCCTGACTTATTCTATGCTATCATAACAATCCATCTGTAGATTTTTCATAGTAAAGTGCTCTTTGATTTATGTATCGTTACAAATATTTTGGATGCAACTTTTGGACGCCACTGCGCGATTTACAAACTAAGTATAATGTGATATTCTGCTATGGCTTTTAATTTATCCGACAGTATTAATATTACTCATTCTTTGCGTAATGTATTAATAATAATGTTCAACGTGACAGGCCTATAATTTATTACCAACTCTAGTTACGCCATTATGAAAATAAGAAACGTTTATGAGACAATCTTTTCGCAAGGAAGTGGTACATTATGTAATAAAGTGTCTATATGGTATGAAAATTAATGTTAATACATAGTGAGTAAGCATTAATGAATGTTATTAACCTTTAAACGCCCAAGCATTTTTTGTAAAATATCCGCGCGAGCCGTAGCTCTTATAAAAATAATTATATCTCTAAAACAAATCGCCTATGAAGGTAAAATAAAAAGCATTAGCAAAACAAAAGATTGCTTATAATTTCCGACAAAGACAAGCACCGCAATTTTAACGCTATGTAATTCTCCAGGTAAACAAATAAACGAATCCATTTAAGCTACAGCTATCTTGAAAAAAGAATCGGTCGTCCCAGGAGAAAAATTTCTAGGTATGGAAAAAATCTGTATCCGCATTGAAATATATATATTGTATGGTGTGAATAAAGCTGATGTAATACGGTCCACCGGATATAACACAACGCATATCCCAAGAGTCAACCTTGTAACTCAGATGTTTATATTCCTCATTATGACAAAAATATTTAACGAAACCGAAAATAAAACTATGGATCGGTATCCCAAAGACATTATTAATGAAATTTAATATTCATATGTTGAAAACTATTATTATGAATCAGTGTAATCTGATGCAAAGTGTACCATAATCTCTATATAAGTCATAAGTCTCATACGGGACCGTAGGTTAAAAGGCTAAAGCAAATGTGTTTTGGCACATAAAATATTTTACTTGCCCCCTTCCAGCCACCACTGCTTTGCGATCGGCTAATTGCACAAAAATTTATGAAAAAATCAATCAATATTAATTTATACTGGTGTAAAATTATTTATTTTATTGCAATGATTAAATGCAAATAATAGTTGGATTTGAAGTACTTCTGGCTTTATTATAAAAAAGAGGTCTCATATTTTAATGTTAATAAACTTCAACATACCAGATATTTTGACGAATTTAATTTGTAAAATAGAGATAAAATAGTTTCAGCATTTTATTTTGCTGATCTAGAAATGTGTCAAGACTATAAGTGGCAGTGCTATCTGACAAGATTCTAAGATGTAATTTAAGTTATAAAATATAAATTATTTTGATTAAAATCACTGTCCCAGTTTCAGTGCTCATCTAAATTTTATGCGATAAAAAACACATGGCAAATAAATTTGAAACTTTCTGGTATTACCATGTTGTTTCTATTGTTTTTTTTCACTTTTAAGATGTTCACTGTCAATAGTTGGTGGACTAGCATTATAATAAAACAAAAAAATGGCCTTTTTTCATTGGAAATTGAAAAAAAAAAGAGTTTCCTATTATATACTGAACATATGTGTAATTCCGTTACATGAGCAAAACAGTAAATATATTCTAATGCAGTGGTCACCAAAATACGGCTTCTGCCAAAGATTTTCATCCGAATCTCCGAAAATTCTTGAATTTCATATATAATTTTTCCATATTTTAATATATAAAATTTCATGGCTTAGCTTTGAATTCACAAGTGAAAGAAGTATAAATTGTATTGTTGAAGGCGACCAGATGGTCGGTTACTCGAATATTTCTTGGATAATCCCGTTTATTGAAATTCTATGAATGCAGTGCACATTCATATTGTAATTGGATTCCAATACGATGTACTAGTCGTCCAGCGCTTTGAATAACCTACAAGTTTTTAGATAATACAATCCGGTCCGTTGATCAAGAAGTTTGGTGACCCCTGTTCTAATGATTGAGCATTAAAGTATAACCGGTAAAAGTCATCTTCAGTTTGAATTTAAGTCTAAGATTCTTTGAAATGTTCAATATGCATCGCATTAATAAGGTTTAAAAGAGCTGTCATTTCTGAGATAAAAAAAAACATGATCCTGTCCGCCCCTTTGATTATTTTTGGCAAGACCCTCGTCTTCCGTTGGTACACGTCTAATCCGTGGCCTGCGGGCTATCACGTCGGGCCTTGTGCGAAACACCGATATTTTCAAGTGAGGGTTGTCTTTTGCGGACATCTGCTGCAGCAATTTACCAAGCGGTGACGCCCCCTGGTGACCCAAGGCCGCCTGCAGGAGATGAACAAAGGTCTCCGAGAAAACACTTAGCTGTAAGTGGGACATACTAATATTTAATCAGATGTCTCTTACGTATGTATTTTTGTACGCGCTGTGACAATTGCCGTACGTTGAAGCAAAAATCAGTGTTCAAAAATATGAAAAAAACAACTACAGGTCAGATTATTTTAGAATTTTAATTCAATTGTAAAGTTGAAAGAGAAGGTGATTTTAACTATTCAGTTAATTTTAGTACATGCTATGTTAAGGATTTTGACTGAGAGTGCGAGTGGAATTTCAATATCAAATTTTAATTGTTGAACTGTTTACTACACGTTAGTTCAAGGACATCCGTGCACTTGAAATGCCTAAAGATGCCGAAATGCGAATTCCGGGTCGTTAGCGACAAAACTCATGGAAAAGTTCAAAATTAAAACATGTTGTTTTAATGGTTAATAAATTAATGGGTATGAGTTCAAAATAATATTTTGCAATACAATTGTTTTTAATGAGGCATTTTTTTAAGATATAAGACATTTTAAATACACTTATTGTAGTATTCTTTTTTATCAATTTTACTTACTATTTCAAACTATATACATCTTTTATCCTAAATTTCACTAAAAGAAAGAGATTGGTCACTTATAAGGTGTTAACTGTGACTGCTCGGTGGAAAACATTATTAAAATAAAGAAAATACATTATATTGTACTATTTCCACATTTATTCTGATAAAGATCAGGACCGGCTTCTCTTATCTCGAACACATCAGTTGGAAGTGCTGACTACGTACTATATAATGCGTTTTATTTATTTAAAATAAAGGTATTGACTTACGACCAGTTGTTTTACTATTAAATGTGCAAATGTTCTTATCCAACAGTTCTTCGCGATGTGTAAAATTAATGCTTCTTATGTTAAGTGAAATAAGCTGATTTGATTAAAAGATTAAATGAAGAAACAAACATTGCAGAACAGAAGCTTTTGTAAATAAGAATGTGCCCCTTTCTTCCTCGGCTAGGTATTTCAATATCATAATATATTGTATACTATTGATTTTATTTGGTGACTGCACACAGATTAATTTTACGTATTATCGGTGTTGTTCGGTTACCTACCCTGGTTTTATAAGGTCACAGTGGTGTAAACCAAGGGGTCAGGTACATAGCTTTAAATGTATAATTGTATATCCTATTTATAAACACTAGTAATTTGTTCGGCTTAATTAATATTGTTCGAAAGTGATTCGGTTGGGTGACTTGTTAATAAGCATTAGAAACAAAAATACCCAGCTTTGGTTAACAGTTACTAAGTTACTCCCCTCGGGGTAGAAACTACTCTAAAAGCATAGATATTATCTCGTGGAGCGTGGAGAGTTTCGAGATCGAGCAACTCGGATTGAGGGGCTAAGAGTAAAGTTGATCTTTGCGGTAGATTTAAGTATCGTGCAATGCCACACACGTTTCCAATTATGCACAGCGTATAAGCAAAGCTCGCAAAAAAGCTTCCAGTCGGTTCCACTTTGAAACATAAAACCGGCGCATATGTTCAGCGGACCCAAAAGCTCCTCGTTGTCCTTTTGTGGTGTATTTTAAAAACATGTGTTAATTAGCAGAACTCTGGGCCCAAGATAAATAATTCGGTTAAATGAAAGGGTCAGTTTAGGATTGGGGACATTATTTTTAATGTTTTTCCACTGAATTGAATTAGTCACTGTTAACCGTGCGAATTGAAGCTAAAAGGGCATGCCTTTGGACGGCAAAAGTAATTCATTATTACAATTTAATTGAATTTACACTCCCAAATCAACATAATTGTATTGTGCTTGTTTCAATAAAGTCAGCAAATCGATAGAATTAAAAAAATCAATATAGTTTTTTGTTTTTGCTTTAATTTATAAGTCACTAGCCGGTACCCGGCAAGCGTTGCAATGCCAATCAAATAAAGAGAGTGTTGGTGTTTATTGAAGTGCTTTTGGATGCACAATATTTTAGATAAATAATTTCGATTTAATTTCACTAAAATTTATCGGTATCGATGAAATTTGCTGTTTGACGTTTGTCTTTTGCCGATTATCTATGGGTCATCTACTGAACGTTAATTGTACTATGTCTATAACTTTTGCGCAAGTGCAACAATAAGTTGTCAAAATGAACGGTATGGCAGCGTATGAAATATGAATATGAAAAAAACATAGATCTACTGTAAGTTGATTTTACTATGCCGATAACCTTTGCGCAAGGGTAAGCAATAAGTTAACAAAATTTTATCGTAATCGGATGAACGGTATGGCTACGCATAAAATACGAATGAATATCTAAAATAACATATATGAGATAAAACCCTGGATTTATTTTAGATATTCCGTTGATCTGGTCATAAGTATTTGCGATACTACATTAAAAAATCCCGATAATTATAACAAACCTACTTAATTCATTGAAACTCGATTACATAAAATTTTCGCTAATTTAAATTTTAATAGCAATTAAACTTAGTGATCTACTTCCATTTTTGTATGAAAACGGTACAAACTGTTAACTGCGCGTCAGTTCAAGTACATCCGTGCACTTGAAATGACTGAAGGTGCCGAAAGGTGAAACCCGGGTCGTTAGCGACAAAACTCATGGAAAAGTACAAAAAAATTCAAATTTGAAACAAATATCATTTTAAAATCTTCAGAAGATTTGATAAATTTTTCCCTTCATATTATATCCTCGCAAATCATTTTAAAAAGCTCTGTTACTTTGTTTCAAAACTTAAAGCTCGCTTTATTTCTTCTGTGCGAAAGATTAGCATTCAGTGCGCCCAACTATCCCCAGCACTATACAGCCTTGTGAAAACTTTCAACTTTTTTTAAAAAACGAAAGGAAGTTCACTCTTCAATATAGTAAGACCGGGAGGCTCACCCTCCTCGACGCACTAACACACCCACCCTCGCACAATCACACGCCATCGCGTATTCTTGTATTCATGAATAAACACGTTTTGCAAATAAAAGCACTTTAAATGTAGGACAGAAAAAGTCTTTTGAAGAATTTCTTTGCGATCGCACTCAAGTAAATATTTTATATGCCCCGTGAAGAGCTTTACAACTTTTAAGCGGCCGTTCTCAAAGTATTTTGTCAAGTGTCACAGCCCTTTTCCTTAAATTGGTGTAGTGCAGGAGAGGTTTACGGCATCGTTTTCCATTGATGTTAAGGTCTGTGGAATTTAATCATCCGCTAAATATTAAGCTGAAAAAGTACTTACTTTATAGATTTGCGGCTTGTGGATATAATAAAGTATTGATTGGAATTGGAATGCAATGGAACTTTTAGCATCGTGTTGTTTCGGGAAATAAAAGCAAAATAAATAAAGCGGTCGGATCAATTATTAAAATATAGCGTTTTGTCGCATTAGTATGTTGTATAAAGGTTTTATTTTTCCTTATGTTATGGGAATTCATTTCTACATATGTAAATTAAATTTAATTAGTTACACCACTGATTTTTCAAGAGTATCTTTCGAATGTGTCTATTGAGTGATTTATTCATAAAATATTATCTTATATTTATTGTACAAGTACACTAAAATGTACTTATAAGATTTTCAAAATATTTATTTTACAGTGTAAACTGATATATAATGCTACCATTAACTAGCATTTACTTGGGAGAACTCCTGACATCGTAATAAAAACAAAATTAGTTTCCGAACAATCCCTTGACTTGTTCTTATTCTCACGAAAGAACTGAACCATAGCACTCATAAACGACGCAATATAAAAAAAGAGTTCATCTGTTGAAAACCTGAATTATCCGTTGAAGGCCTGTATACTCGTCAACCACAATTTTCTTATTCATTTATTTCATTTGAAAATCTCTGAGTTGTTAATATTTCATTTCATCTTTGAAGGTCGATTTTGTACGGTAATAAAAGAAGTTTCAAGTTTACGGTTGCTTATAAGGATCGTACTTAGGAATACATTTATTAAGCACTGAATTGAAGTATGGGTCCACGAACAATTTAGTCGGAAATAATTTCTACGGAAAAAGATTTTATTACTTGCTGGTTTACTTTTACAAAAACTCTATAGAATCAATAATACATGTTTATAAACTATTTCTAAATAATTAAGCAATGATTTTTTTCACAATTCATTGACTAAGCAACTAAGTTAAATAGTTCAAAAAGTAATAAAAGTAGTCATATCAAATCGGTATAAATACTGACTACGTGGCCAGTGGTAATGACAATTTTCCGGTCTCTAACAGCCAATAAGCACTTAAAAATGTTTTTAATAGAACCAATTACAATTATTTCAAACAGGTAAATGTTTGTTTATATAATAGCTTAATAGAACAGAGTAATGGAAAGGAAAGAGAATATATTAACAACTGTTAATTGAAAATTAATATTGCTAAAAACTCTGTTGTTTTTGTTTTATTAGCATTCATCAAAATTGTGGCAATATGTGAGCTTTCACAGATAATAATTGACCATTATTTGTTTGTGTATTTTTTTGTCACCATATTTGAGGCTTTAGCGAGCTTTGAGAGACGCTGACACAGAGGATGGTAGGATGTAGCACAGTTGTCGTTCGACTTTTCAATACGTTGTCTTTAAAAGTCACTTTATCACAACGAACTTCTTTCTATATTCCATATGTTTTATCGCCAATCAGTGACATCAAAGAGACGTGCCCTTTATAAATTCATAAGTAGTCGTCTGTCCATTGAAGATGATTGTCTAGTTGTGGAAAAATTACGTTTCGAAATGTTGATTCTCTCGAGAAAAGTCAACACCGTCAGAAATTGAATTTGCTTGCCAATCTGGAATACGGCATTCGTAGGTAAATATTTGATAGAACAGCATTGTTGAACGAGTATCAACGTGTCTTAAATCAGAATGGAATAAGAGAAAAGAGGAGACGGCTTGCTCTATAGGTAAGGTGCGTGTTCGAAGAAGGTGTGTTTTCTGAATAAAATTTTCTAATTAGTAAAGTTAATAAAGCGATTGCTTTAAGATTATGATACCAAATTTCAATTGAAAATGATACAGTAATAAGGTACTCAATAAGTCATGTATACTCCAAAGACAGAAAAAAATATCGTTTTTTCAATTTTATGATTTAATCTAGTATTACTACTAGAGACTCCAATTACTCGACATCTCAACTACTCGAGTATCTAGTAGCCAAATTTTAAAATACTTCAGATGTACCAAAATATATTGATTGAATTATCCTTTACCTGGAAGAACTCCATTACAACACGGTCAAAAAAAAATAACAATGTATTTTAATTCGACAGAAAATTTCTGTAGAACTAAAATACATTCTTATTTCTTTCCATAGTGTTATCAAAAAATTATTGATTCGAATTTGTGTAAAAATAGATGATAAATAAATAAATAAGCATATTTAATTTCATAAATACATTTATATCAATTTACAAAATATATATTATAAAAATAATAGAGCTTAAGACATTTCAAATTTAAATCGGTTCAAAGTTTTGTTTTTATAATTACTGCAGGAGAAAAAACGCTCTTTTATATTAAAGTCAAGTATAAGAACGTAAGACTCATTTAAACGCAACTATTACAAATTATATATATATTTAAAATAAGTAAATAATTTTTTTACATAAATCTTCATTTGTAAATTACGAGTATTTCTCGAATATTTCTAAAATACTCGAATATCGGGTACTAATCGAATTGGAGTCTAATTACTACCAATTTTTTTCGAACCAGTATTATATTAGTATAGCAAGAGTGCTTAGTTAACCACTAGTCCTATCCTTGTCTTATCCTTAATATCAATACTCTAATAAAACTACTGGGAGTTTGAGCAGTTGGGTAAAATCAGTTCTCGTAGAAAAAATATGGTAAAACAATATATGAAAAGATTGGCAATCAAGCCAAAAATCCCAGTATATAAATATATGTAAACGTCACTTTTAAAGTGTGCACTGTCAATACGTGGTTGAATGGCATTATTATAAAAATAGTCAATAGATGATCATATCAGTTACAATGCTTGCGGTAAGCGAAACCGGCCCTGATCCTAATAAATTTCAACGTGGAATAAGTACATACTAAAAAATTTGTTACTATTTTTATTGCATGTACTTATACGTAATTTAGTTTCAAAGTCACATATTTATTACACATGATGTTCGGTAAACGTAAAACTATTGCAGCCGGACCGAGAGTGGAATACGGATTTCGTGTAAGTAAAATATGACGTCATACATAGCATTGAAAAGAGAATGAATGAAGAATATCGTATATGTGTGTACTCACCATGGCTTATTTTATGTAACTCTACCCTTGTCGCACCCTATAAAGCATACATGGGCACATACCGGCCCGCGGGCCGGATCCGGCCCACCGGTCTATTTTGTCCGGCCCTTATACATCTGGGCAAAATAATTGAAAAAGAAATTAATATTTCCAGGGAGGATTTTTTTTAAAACCATTTTCCTAGTCTATCAGCTCATACAAAGAACACATATACAGTCGTGGCAATAGAAATCGGCGCACCCTTCACAATTCTATTCATTTGCGAAAATTTCCTCTAAATCTTTAGCGATTTCCATTTTTTTCCTTTCCGATTGTAAAGTAAACTAATAGCCATATTTTAAAAAGCATGTGAGATTTGAAGGCTTCAACGGCTGTTTCGGATTTCTTTTGGCGAGACTGTAATTATTATGGAGCTGAACTGAAGGCACTAATAGAGCAATATGATACAAGGCTTGCTGACTTCCAAAACAAATACTCCACATTCGGTATATTTGCTCGTCCGATTAATTCAGATATAAAAAATGTGCCAGCAAATTTGCAGATGGAACTTATTGAGCTTTAGGGGGATTTATTGCTAAAACCACAATTTAACAACATTACTTTGACGGATTTTTTAAAATTATATTTGGTGGATGAAAAATATACAAATTTACGCGCATTTGCAAGAAAAATCATTTATATTTTCGGCAGCACATATGTATACGTGCGATCAGTTTTTTCGAGGATGAAACACACTAAATCAAAAATTCGAACGAGGATAACAAATGAAAATCTCGAAAATTCTATGCGATAATCTTTAAGCAATATCATCGCCAATATGGAGAGTCTTGTAATTCAAGTACAAGGCCAATCTTACTTCCACACTCAGCCACACAAAATTTTTTAATTAGTAATATTAATATTATGTCGTTCATTATATAAATAAAAAATATGTAAGATGTAGCAATGTGTTTTATTGAATTAAATATAACTTGTGTGTAGTAATTTGGTCCGGCCCTTGACTCGAAGACGGAATGACAATCCGGCCCCCGACCTAGGAAAGGTTGCCCATGCCTGCTATAAAGCATGGATTTGCTTTTCAATTCTTATTAACGGCAGAATTATTTTCGGGGTATGATTACGGGTTTGTTCCTCGTAGCTGTCAACTGGATTAATAATATTTTAATTGTTAATTCTCAAAAAAAAAAAAAACATTTTCACGCACAGTTTATTCTTAATCCTTCAGTATATTTCTAGAAGATCGATTAACGTACTACTTAAAATTGAGAGAAAAAGAATTACAGAAACCAACAGAATAGATCGAATGGTATATTGAAATTGAATATTGAAATAAATAAGAATTAAACTGGAACTTCTGATAATATATTGATACCGCCTGATATTGTAGGTCATCAGGACTCTCTCGAACGATCTTATTATCACCTCAATCAATGATAATAAGACCTAAACGATTAATATAACGCGAATAAATTCACAAAATGTTACAAAATCTTGTAACCGACGTCTCTCGTCAAGCTCAGGCGCGATTCAGGCGCGGTGATTGGTCAAGCTCAGGCGCAAACGCTTCGCTTCGATTGGTTGAGCTCTTTTGCACACTAGAATCGGACTGTATAAATAAGCATTCGTAAGCCAAATAAAGTCAGTCGTTATCGTTCATCCCAAGCCGACACCCCTGCCATCGGACGGTAGGAAGTTGCAGTATAATCGTTTTGGTCTTCTTACGCTATAAAATATAGTTTTCACTGCAATTGTGTCTGTGTTTTATAAACAATGTAATCTAATTTTGTGTAGAATGAACTACCCGACTATAAGATAGAGTTTTGGCAAAGAGAATACCGATTGAAATCTTTGCAAGAGATACTTTTCTTCCCATCCTGTCCCTAAGTCCCGTCACCGAACGCCTTGGAAGGATGATGTCTGTTACTGTCAGATTTAGGAAGAAACCCTACCCTGGTCGTCTCAATATTTAGAAAAAAGGGGTTCAAATGTCAAACATAAACGGTTGTTGCAGAATTTAATACTATGTTTGCTGATAAATAGATTTTAATTAGCATAATTAATTCCGAAAAAACAAGACTTTTCGATATCAAATAGGTAAATACTAGTCCATGGCCGATCCGTGGTTCAGTGATCAACGTCGTTTGCTACCGTGTCGGACCGCCCGGGCTCGATTATGATCAGATTTTTTCAGTCGATAAATCGATTCTGCTCAGAGGCAATGGGTGTTTGTGTTGTTGAAAATCCCTTCCCACCTTTCCGATCCCAAAGAGCGACGCATAGTGACAGCGATTAGCCTATAGCTAGTCCTGTCCTAGTTTTCGTATTCTTTCCATCCCTACTCTCTTCGAAATAGAGAGGTTGAGCAACTGAGTAACAAGCAGTTCTCGTAGAAAAAAAATATGTTGAGATAAACTCCGTGAGGAGTCCATATGCTCCAAGTTGGTAGCGGACATGGTTAAAAAAAATATGATTGAAATAACGTTGTATAATTGGTCTAAAAATTTAAATGCTTCATAATTTGAAATTTTATTTTGAACATGCAATCGAAGAAACCATTGATGTGATGTTTTTAGTTATTCAGACAATGCTGTAAACAAATGAAATCGCAAAGTAGTTTTCAAGGCTTCAATGCAAAATTTGTTTCGGAAAACAATATTGTATTCATTATGCATTATTTCAAAAACTTTTCATGTCAGATTTAAACTTTTGAGTTCAATTGTTACTTCGTTGCTGATTATCAAAAGAGTTCTTCTGTTTCAGTCACGTTCTTAAATTTGGTATACTTTGGTTTCTTATTTATAATTTATGCAGCCTAAGGCCTTTGGTTGGCTTGAAATCGAATAATAAATTATTACCAGTATTTGTTCAGTTCCACTTTCTTGTAAGTTTTTTTCAATAATGTTTAAAACATGCTTTGAAAGAAACGATGTACTTCATGGTGATAAATTTTATGCTTAATTTTTGGTCGGGTAGCCAAGCAGTTAAAGCTGTTGGTTCCTGTTTCTACTGGATTGAATCTCCGCATGTTTATGCATTTAAATATATTTCAATCGATTTATGTTTTTCTGTTCAATGTCATTTGTGTATGAGATGATAGCGTACCCTAGCTTCCTAGAAGATTCATATAATGGAGAAAAAGTCATTAGCCAACTACAAGAAATCTCTTTCTTTCATTTTTATTCTCGTCAAAACAATAAATGATATTGAGTCACTAAGTAACAATTTAATGGAGAGTCCAGCTTCCTTTGGTATTCTAAACAGGGCTGTGGAGTCAGAGCTATTTGGCCGGAGTCGGAGTCGTCGCGGCATTTTGGCCGGAGTCGAACTCGGAGTCGGAAATTTTGAAAAGTGTGAACTTTTTATTTTTACATTTAATATATCAACTTTGACTTTTGGCCGCATTGATAGGGTTGATATTTAATTGAATACACATAAATAGGAAACTTAGGGAAAAAAATGACGATATTAACCCTTTTTTAGTCGGAGTCGTGGTTTTGGTAAATGCTGGAGTCGGAGTCGGACTTTTTTAGACCGACTCCACAGCCCTGATTCTAAATACTAAAACATTTATTCTTCACAGAAACCAAGTGTTTAAAAAACAATCGTTTTTGAAGCAAAGAACTAATCTAAGTGCAATGTAACCTAAGTGATAAAAACATAGAATAACAAATTATTCATTTTTTATTTATATATACCCTGCCAATTCACGAACATTTTTCTGTGATTCGTTTTATTTAACTTATAATTTACACGACTTATTATTAGGTATATAGTCTAATACCGGAGTAGTCAGCAATAATCGCTGGTATAATAATACCCGGTATTATAAATTGTGTTTTACCCGAACAAAATAAGTTTTGATTTTGTTTTATTTTGCAAAAAGAAAAACCATTTTGTTCTGGAATAAAATAGTTCAATGGATTAAAATTCATGATTATTTTCGCATTCAATTCTAACTTCTTTCAGTTTGGTCTTTATAATGTGTAAATTGAAAACGATATCACCAACCAAACCTAAGGGTGAGTTAGGCTGAAGAGACTGAAGACGGAGTGCAAATGTAGTGAGGGTATTCCCCGAGGGAACCGAATGTACCTCTTTGAGAGAGGTCTGAGTTTGGGGTTCCCAAATAACATTTTAGTAACAGTATAAAAACAACTAAATTATTAACTCGCCGGGGACTTGAGTGCAGGAACACTTGAAGGGTTTTTTCGGATTTTAAGCGTAAAAAATCTTAATAGGTATTATTTCTTCTCTTTTATGTTTCCGCGTTCAATTTTATTTATTGCTTTATCTGATACAGCGTACATAAAGGACTATATATAGCTCTATATATATACATATATATATATATATTAATACGTATACACTTTATAAGTAGACAGAGTAATATGAACTTACAGTTTTTTCTATCTGGTTTCCTGACTTTGAACATGTCGTATTTTTTTTGTTTTTTTTTCAGTGTTGTCATGTTTAACACACAGTGTTGTTTTCGTAATATGATATGCTCATTTCATTTAAAAAAAGGATTATTTTGGTGCCATAGATAGTGTTGTGGCATATACAGTGGTATTTTATAAATTTTACAAAATTGTAACGTAAAAGAAATCGTAAAGTTAATAACGATAACAACCAGCAGAATAACGATATCGAGAGACATATATAATATGTATGGTATAATTGTGGTGACTTATTTTGCTACCACGTAATCAAAGGAATTGTTTTTGATCAATTCAGTCTCTGAATAAACAACCAATTATACATATTATGTTATTACTTTGACGCTTGATGAAATGGCCTTGCTATTTTGAATATGATAAAACTGTTGAAATCAGGGTTGTTATTATAGAATTTATATTATAAATCAAAATATAAATATTATTTTAGACAAGTGACGCACAAACTCCAGTCCACCGTCCGATTACAGCTCGAAATGAAATTTCATGCGGCCCAATATGACAAATATCAATCACTCTTTCTTCTTTAGAACTTTTCACGGATGATGGAAAAACAAAATATAATAATACAAAAATAAATATAATATAATATTCACTGAAAATTATGATGATTTATCGACTTTTACACATGCTGCACTAGGACAATATGAAAGTTCTGCCAAAAAGAGTGTGCATCACTGTTTTAACCTTTCGTGTATCAATAATTAATATTTTTTTGTATTTAAAACTTCGATCTGTTAGGCCTTACTGACGAATTTATAACCAGGTTATTAGAATTTTTTTACTTCGATGAAAATATTTAACAAGAAGACATGCTAGCTTATGGAAAACTCTCTCAACTTTTCCCAGGAAGCTAATGACTTCCTATTCAATATAAAATATACGCCCCATTTATAGGGATAACAAATTATTAATTGAACAATGAATGTATTATTAAAACCTAAAACTCGGGATTGGACGTGAGCCAAGAAAACAGCATAACAAATCGTTGGCGATGGCTTGGCTATTTTAGTCAACGAAAAAAGCTTGGTTCTGAACAACTTGTAGTAAAAAAATATTGAAATTCATTGACTGCTTAGTGTTTTGGAAATTAAGCTAAATATTTCCCATTTTTTACTATACGTCAATTCACTTACTGTAAGTGGTGTAATGGAACGATATAACATTTTTGCTACTAAGAAAATATAAAGTATGTATTATTGTATGCTAAATGAATAACTCTAGTCTAAACTAAAAGACAAATATAAAGTCCTAGAACTCCTATGTCTTGTCTAGCTTGACATCGTATAGGTAACGTGCAACTCATATGTCGAGTCCTGCTCGACATTGTAAAACCTGGTAAGAAAACTATATTTTAATAATTTTATTAAATTATTCTTTTTTAAATTTTTTGAATTTTGTACTTTTCCATGAGTTTTGTCGCTAACGACCCGGGTTTCGCCTTTCGGCATCTTCAGGCATTCCAAGTGCACGGATGCCTGGCATTGATTAATTACATACTAACAGGGGTGAGTTTAAACTATTTTATCAAGAAATCTTAGAGATTAATCGAGCTCAGCTCAACGGTATGCCAATTTTGAACGAGCAACTTTATTTGCCTAGTTCGCCATTGTTGTACCCTTTTAAATAATTGTTATTTTTAATTTATTGTCATTTATTTACAATTCAAGCACTTGCTATTATTAAATATCAATTCACTTACTATCATTAATGTAATATAATAATAAAGGCTTGAAATCAATCAACTCATTACCGAGAGGTCGGATAGGACCCTAGATTTATTTTAAATATTTTTATGTTATCATCTGGTCATTAATATTTTCAAAAATCCCCGTAATTATAACAAGCCCACTTAAATCATGGAAACTTGTATTCATTCAAATTTAGCTAATTAACATTTTAATAACCTTTTAACTTAGTGATCTACTTATATTTTTGTATATAAACGATACAAACTGTTTACTACGCGTCAGTTCAAGTACATCCGTGCACTTGGAATGCCTGAAGATGCCGAAAGTCGAAACCCGGGTCGTTAGCGACAAAACTCATGGAAAAGTACAAAATAAAAAAAATTCAAATTTGATATTGAAATTCCATCAAGCACCCTCAGTCGAAATACTTAATTAAATTATTCTTATTTTAGAAACCGTTCTTATTGGATTGTGTGCCTTAGTTAAAGTTCGTAATATGTCATTAATTAAAGTTATTATGTAGACTCATGGAAAAGAACAAAATTCAAACAATTAAAATTTGATATTGATATTCCATCAAGCACCCTCAGCCGAAGTCTTTAATGTTGTGTTATGTTCTTCGGTATTTCAAACATTGCTAATAAATACGCAAACCCTGTGATATCAATCAATTTCTCAAATCTATCGAGGACTTGACGCAAGGGAAAAATAATATATTGAGGAGTGCAAACAGTTAAGTCATGAAAAGTAGGAATTTAGTTGGTAAAACAGTGTTAACTGTGACGAATTCATTGCCTTTCTTTCCCATAGTGACTAAAGAAACAAAAATCAATGAACGGATTAAATTCATTTAAAATTTGATGGATAGTTAAACTCTATTCCATTTTTGCACGATATACATTCAATAAAAAAGCTTTTCCATTTGATGTCTTGTGTGTGCTTTAGGAAAAAACCAACCTATACAAAATTGTCACAGGGATTCGGAAATGAGTAGACGAATATATTAGGTGATTCATAGCTCATCTCTTATGTGCCTTGTGAAATAAGCCTTTATCATAAATTGTGATTTGTGCTGGCGGTGTATTAGGGGTGCAAAGACTGTATGTTTGGCACCCACCCTTCGTCAATTCGGCACCTGATCATGGTCACCCTGACCCGTCACGTCTCCTGAGGGTTGACATCTTTCGGTTTACTTTTGCGGTTCCCAAGTCGCATTACAGACTAGGGTAGGAAATAAAACGACACAAGGAGAGGAAACTTCTAACCATGTGAATGTATAGCAGGAGATTCTCTTCCAGTTATCACGGAGCGTGGAATTGTGGACACATTTTGAATGGTTTATATGGTCATGTGAAATTCTATTAACGAAAATTTTCCTGTAAGATTTTATATTATTTGATCACGTACAATAGTAACCGATGTAAAAGAAATGATTTATTTATGAGGGTAAAATGCAAAATTCGTTCTTTTATGTCAAATATGGGAAATATACAATTGAAACTGAACAAAAAGAATGATAAAAAAAATCAATTGTTTACAAACGCATTTATATCATCGGCCAGTACTTCTGCAGGAAAAGCGACAGTTATCATCATACAAAAATCATCGTAGCTCGATCATTTTTGGAAATACATAAAATAGAACCGCCACAGCCACCGGCGTTGTTGTGATTTTAGTTGTGAAGATTCCGAAAGGCGAAACTCGGGTCGTTAGATAAAATGTGATATAAATTTGATATTGAATTTATATCAAGCACCTTTAATCCTCAATTAATATTTAGTACAAATAATCTGTTAAACCTACTTTTATAAATATAATGCTTTCCCACCAAATTTATCTTAAATCATTCATAAAAAAAAGAATGAGCAATTCAATGACGAGTAATTCTCGTAGAAAAGTTTATACTGAGGTAAAGTTGCCCGGTCCGTGGTTATTGGCTTCCGTGATGAACCGCCTGGGTTCAATTCTTGGCACAAGAAAATTTTATCAGTTGTTTCTGTTTGACGGGGATGGGGTTTGTGTTGTTAAAAATCCATTCCGACTTTTCCGATTCCAAAACAACACAAAGAAAGAGCGATCAGCCAACCACTAGTCTTGTCCTTATCCTCATATCCTTTCAATCACTAATCTCTTCGAAAGAAAGAGGTTGAGCAACTGAGTAACAAGTAGTTTTCGTTGAAAAAAAAATGTTGGGATAAACTCCGTGAGGAGTAAATATACTTCAGGCTGGGAGTGGACATGGTTTAGAAAAAAGTTTTTTAGCTGTACATCTGCTCTACAGTAGAAGACGATATGATTAAAATATTCTCTCGACGGTTCGACTTTACAATCCAATAGGGTGGGTGAAAAGAGCATTGACTTAAGGACACGATAATCATCAAAGCCTTTTGGAAAAAAATCAATAAGCAGATTATTTAGATTTATTAATAAATTCGAATAATTGATCCTGCAACCCAGAGGGGTGAAAAAGTCTTATTGTGTTCATTGTTCCGAGCGACGTCTGCTGTGAATGGGAAATTCCATCGCTAAAAATGCTGATAAGGTAAATTTTCTCGCGTAGCAAAAAAGTTTCGTTGAAATAATCAACAAGAAAACTTAGTTTATTTGTTGCTCTCCAAACAAAATTAAATTCCTTTCAAACGATTACTCGCAGATAGCAAATGGATATAACATAAGTGATTGGAATCATGAATGCGTAAAATTAGCATCAATGCTGTTCATTTGGTGATTAAGTTTTGTCTAGACTCGGTAACTTTGAAACGTGGATCGATCAATAATTATTTTTTGAAAATTTACATATTAAACACATCGTAACTTTTATCGAAACGTACTTATTTACGCTCAAAAAAATGTATTACTTTAGATGAATTCAGTGGTAACTTAGATTATTCCAATGGTGTTACTATTCGTAATACGTGATTCGCCTCTTTCACAGGCATCTTAAGACTTATAATCGCAAGGTTTTTTACCATGTCCGGTCCCAACTTGAAACATATGGACTACTCAAGGAGTTTATCTCAACATTTGTTTTTCCATGAGAACTGCTTTTTACTCAGTTGCTCAACCTCAATTTTTTGGGAAGAGTAAAGATTAATAGATACAAAGACGTGGAAAATACTAGTGGTTGGCTTATCTCTCTCACTACACGCCGCTTTTTAGGATAGTAACAGTAGGAAGGGATTTTTAGCAACACAAACTCCCATTACTGGACAGATTTAATTTGTCGACTGAAAAAATCTATTCGTACCGAAAGTTGACCTCGGTTGTCCGTCACGGAAGCCAATGACGTCGACCACTGCATCACGAACCGGGAAAATGTCATTAATCAGTTAATAAAAATCATTTATTTAAGCAACCTTTGATTGGTATTCTGCATTACATTTGATAGAATTATACCCATTCATGTTTGAATTGTCTTTATTAAAGGAAAATCTGATTGATGAATGCTTTCATACTAATGAATTAAACATTTGAAATAAAAAATAAAATAGTTGTATTCATCTAAGAAGAATGGTGTAATAATAAATTGGAATAACATTCATTTGTTTCCTTGGTAAAAATTCTTCTAACGTTTATAAACGAATGAGTTGTGATCCTAAATAGCGCTGTCAGTTAAAGCAGTAAACTAAAAACACGGCGACTCTATTGTATCTTATGTCTTGATATTTAAATAATATCATAATTATTCACTGTCCAACATAATCACAATGCCTTGTCACGAGTCAATGAAGCTTTAAAAACACATACGTCTCTAACTCTCTACTCAGCGAAGAAACATACGGAACCCACGAAGAAGAATTTGGAGTTCTTTCTCAGATAATTTTTTTCTACAACCTAATTTTTATACTCTACTAGCCAGTACCCGGCAAGCGTTGCAGTGCAAAGGAAGTGTTTATTGAAGTGCTTTCGGATGCAGAATATTTTAGATACATAATTTCGATTTCATTTCACTAATATTAATCGGTATCGATGACATTTGCCGTTTGACGTTTGCTGTTCGTATATGGGTCGACACACACGCCATCTACTGAAATTTAATTTACTATGCCTATAACCTTTGTGCAAGTGCAACAATAAGTTGTCAAAACGAACGGTGTGGTAGCGCATACAATATGAAAAAACATTGATGTTTATATTAAAGACCTACTGTAAGCTAATTTTAGAGTACAAAAAACGTCCGCGCAATTACAAGCCAAAAGTTTGTCAAAGTTTCATTGCGATTGGATGAACGGTTAGGCAGGACATAGGGTGCGAACAGACAACCAAACATATATTGATTTTGTATACAAAATTTTCTATCATTTCGTGGTGAAGATTTATTATATTAATACAAGAAAAACAATTATCAATAAATGATAGCTAATTAAAAAAACATGAGTAATACCAACTTCGATCAATAAATACAATGAAAATTAGTAGAATGGTATGAGTGCAAAATTTTGGTGTATTATTTTGATAATTATTACACAAGTGGGTCGCGGTTCACTTTGCTCTTATGAACTGAGGTTCCGATTCAAATAAGTTGGCTGTCCTTACTGTGAAGTAGTAGTATTTATTCCAAGATTTCTAACACGGTGAAAAAATAGCAACGTAATTTAGCGCTGAAAAAATGATGTAGTAAATAGTTGAGAGGTATTTAGGCTAATGCCTTTGTCAGGACTTAGTTTTAGCAGACGTTTACTTTAACAAAAATAATAACACAATGCCATTCCACCAAATATTGACAGTGAATATCATAAAAGGGATACATTTACTTATCTATGTATATACTGACGTAGAAGAGGTACACATTACATCTTTTCATTTTCCTACAGTAGATATATCAAATTAGAAAGATGTGTACCTTTTTTACGCCCGTTAGTGTACATATGCTTACACTGTTTAATTTATGTGCCGACAAAGGCATAAGCCAAAATAACTATCAACTATATATAATGTCTGTAGAGCTCAAATACATTGCTATTTTTTCACCATGTTATAATTTTCTACCAACCACTTCCGGTCCGTGGCGCAGTGGCAACGGTGTTGGCTTGCGTGCCGGACCGCCCGTGTTCGATTCCCCGAACGAGCGGATTTTTTCAGTCGATTAATCTGTTCAAAGGCATGGGTGTTTGCGTTGTTGAAAATCCCTTCCCACCTTTCCGATTCCAAAGAGCGACGCAAAGTGATAGCGATTAGCTAACCACTAGTCCTGTGCTTGTCCTCGAATCCTTTCCATCCCTACTCTCTTCGAAAAAGAGAGGTTGAGGAACTGCGTAACAAGCTGTTCTCGTAGAAAAATATATGTTTAGATAAACTCCGTGAGGAGTCCATATGCTCCAAGTTGGGAGCGGACATGGTAAAAAAAAAATGTTATATAATGTCTTTAGAACTCAAATACAAAAAAAAATTTTCACCATGTTATAATGAAGTTCTACCAAATAAATAACAATATGATAAACAGTTTAAGGTTTCTGTTTCGATTGTGTATGTCAAATAGAGTATGCAGTTATAATATGAGTGCGTCAAAATATATATTAAATAAAACGTTGTTTAAAAACACGAATCATTTTGCTTTGAAAAGACAAAATTCTGTAATAACTTATTCCGTGGCATCTTTTTTCGTGCAGACTTCTTTGTAAACTTTGTGAGAAGATTGTCTCCGGCATCGCACTGGAAACAGTCACGCGTTCAGAATTTGGATAACTTGCAGATGACAGTTCTAAAATAAAACTTCGGAAACCATTTTTCGAGGCAAAAAAATATCTTTTCGTCACTCAATGGCGTCCAAAGACAGAGATTGATTTACACCCGCCCGTGTTGTGGCCATTAAGATAACTTTTAGCTTACAGCTATCTTTGAAAAGAGTCTGCCCTTTTTTTTCATTTTAGACGCGTGGGTGTTTTTTACAAGCCTTTACAGAAAAGTTTTCGTGTCACAGAAAATTACCAGCCAATTTAACGATGGGGCTTTCTTGATAGTTAATTATTTTCGCGTGTGGGATTTGTATTAAAGAAACATAACTAGTATTAAAAATTTATCAGACAATTTTAATTCAAAATTAATCGGCTAAGAGATGTTAAAGTAATTAAACAAGCAAAAGAAACATAATTAAAATGTATAGAATTAGCAGCCTTAAATTACCATCATACATTATAGTTGAATATTATACTAATATAAATAGGTAGTATTTAACAATTTATTAATCAGAAATAATTTTGTTTTGTTACATGTTAGGCTTTGTTTAAATTTTATAAACAAAGTTACAAATATTCATCATTCAAATTGTAAATTAGATATAATATAATATAGTAAGATTTATAAGTTAATTATAAAATGAAAATTTCTGATAAATAGTGTTTTATATAATATTTAGTAAATTGTGTGCCCGTTATATGTATAGTAGAGGTATGCACGGGCCGAAATTTAAAAATGCTACCCGGCCCGAGCCCGACAATCTCCAACCCGGCCCGACCCGAGCCCAAGGCTCATTGTCGAAAATATTACCCGAACCCGACCCCGACATTTTTTTCAACTCTTCAATAAAATTTTAATCAACATTTAAAATGAAATAATATCAACTCATTAAATTATAATATGTATGTATATAATTTAGATGTACAATAATGGTTTATATATCCAGAATAATCGGAGTTATGTTTTATTTTTTTTGTACCCAGGCTCGGGCCCGGCCCGGGCCCGAATTAAAAACCCTCGTTTCCCGGTCCGAACCGACCCACGGGCCGGGCCAAACCCGAGCCCGTGCAGACCTCTAATGTTTAGTAATTGATCATAATAAACCTAGGGAGTACTGAATTTTGCACTTAAGCATATAACCAACGCGCTATGACTTACGTAATTATCTACGTTAGTAATATAGTCTCAAAAAAATGTACAAATAGTATGGTTTTAAAAAACTTTAATTAACAATAAAACGCCGAACTTCGAATCCGCGTAAAATAAAATCGCATAAAAAGATTTACTGAACTTTCTTAAAGCGGAAAGCAAATTCTTTTTACTAATCAAATTTCCAGACAGGCTTCTAGATTGTATTCAAAAGCTTTACACAGCAAATTTTCAGTATTTATAATAAAACTTTGATATGACTTAAGCCATCTTAATTATAGTTATTTGATATTCTGGAATTGACTGTGCACAGGTGTGTCAAAAATAAACATATTTTCGTTGTTCAATGTGTCGGCGATGAAGAATATGTCCACGTTTATTTTATACTACTCGTATTTTTATAGTGTTTTTATTATTTCCCGATACAGCGGGTATTAATCCTGTTTTAAGTGGCACTTACGAAACACTCCACTCATGTAAATTTAAAAGTCATTAAATCTTACAGAACTACGCATCCAACCAGCGCTTATGAGCAAGTAGACATTCAAAAAGCATTCTGTTCTCCTGATACATTCTTACGTTATGATGTTATGAGTCAACTGTTTATTTTAATAAGTTTTTTAAGTTGGGTGAGTTGGGAAATTCTTTCGGCATTTTTGGCCACATTTTTTAATTGAAATCATAGTCAAGGTTATTTGGTATTATTTTCTGTCTTTCTAGCACGGACTTACTTCTTATGGAAGATTGTAATTCTTCTCGTGATGTGCATTATGTGATTGAAAATAGTTAATGAGAACTCTTGCCTTCATAATAAGACTTAGTGTAAGACCTCAGTGGCAGCGTTTATTTACAGCGTAGCGTAAAACAATTCAATTCTAAAAATATGATAATCAAGCATACAATTGGCTTCAATCAAAGCCGGCAAAAATACTTATTCCTATCCATCTTGCGAAAATGTGAGAAATTGTATGCAAAAGTAAGGGTTGTCACAACACCATATATTGTCAAAAATATATATTCATTTTTTACAGTTTTATTTCCATTCCACCAAGTATTGACAGTGAACACCTTAACCGCTTTACGCCGGGCGCCGCTCGCGTTAAACCGGGGCCCGCACATTTGCGCGATTACACTACGTCTTACACCTGGCGATCGCACTTATGTATGATTCCATTTGTTGGGTTTTCTATGTTGTTTATGAATTTCGAACGATCTGAGTGGACTTTGAACACACTCATACATATAACCTGATGGTTAAGTAAATTTTGAAAAATAATTCAAGTATGAAGTGGTTAATAGTGATCAATTTGAAGCATTCGGGCCTAAAGCAATTCAAATCATTCATGGGTCAGAGAAGAATGAGCATATATATATTGCTTTATATCACGTTTTCAGTGTTCAAGGAAGGTGAAATGGAATGTTAATACCACATACATACTATCCATTGTGCTGTTAGAAGTTTTTCCAATATATTAGGTAATCCGGAATTAATGTCGTTTTTTACGGTTTTGAAGAATAACATTCCTTCTATTCATAAGAGCGGGTCTAATTTCTTATAACTTTGTGCTTAACTTGTCCAACTGATCACAATAGAGGGCTGCAGTAACAGTTTGTCCTTGTTTTAACACTTCATAATAAATCACGCCTTTCGAAGCCGTTGGAATTGGTGTTTGACCACGATTTAACCATTGTTTTTTCTTTTAATGTCGTGATACAACACCCATTTTTTGTCTCCGGTGATAAGGTCATGGAGAAACGGGGAAGAACGTTGCTTTTCTTGCAGTATTTTGCATATGTTGATGCGCTGCGCTTTGTTGTGATCAGTTAGCGCATGATGAACCCAAATGCCTTCTCTTTTAACTTTCCCCAGTTTCTCTAGATAGCGATGAGTATTCGAACGTGATTTCCCGACCATCTTGGATAATTGATGGTCATCGTCGGATCTGCTTCAATTTCCGCCTTCAGGGCTGCTTCATCCACTTGACTGCGCCGTCCACTTCTAGGCTCATCTTTCAAATCGAGATTGCCCAAGCGAAATTTTCTGAACCATCGTTGGCATTTCCTTACGAACAGTATATCACCGTAAATCTCACAAATGGATTCCGTTGCTTCTGAAGCAATTTTTTTTGAAAGGAACAAAAACAGCATACAGCTTCTTAAATCTGTTTCCGAAGGAAACGTCTCTGCCATTTTTTGTATATGGGGTAGAATTGTTTTTTTTTGTTTAAAAGACAGGTAAAAATCACAGAGAAGAGAAAAACAATAACACACGTCTTTACTGGACAACAGACCCAAACACACTGAAGCAAAGTTGCATATTAAAAAAACGACATTAATTCCGGGATTACCTAATAATAATATGACTGCCGTTTAGTATAAAATCGTACTATTATATTTACTCGGTGTAAAACTGAGTCCTACACTTGAAATTTACCTGAATAGAATTATATCTATTGGTTAGTAAGAAAGCAGTTTGGCAAATAATATGGGTCAAGACTCAAGAGTAATAGTCGGAAATAGTTTATTATACAGGAAACAACTGAATTTGAAAGATATTAAGTACGTCTTAAATCTTCTAACTGAATTGTTTCCTATCTCTATCTCTTATATATAATATTTTAGTGTTGTTTATATAATACGATACTATTACATACACAAATGAATCAAGTTTAACAGTTTTAAATAAATTTAATAACACAAGGTTTGCCAGCAGATTGATCGTCATTGATTAGCTCGCCCTATTGCCATTTGTAGTCGATTACTGTCATAATTTTCACTTCAAAATAAATAAAGCACGGCAATAAAATATTGAAAAATAAATCATTATTCTGTAATCATATTTTTTAACCTTGTCCGCTCCCAATGTGGAGCATGTGGTCGCTTTGCGGAGTTTGTCTCACCATTATTTTTCTAGTCACTCAAACTCTCTTTTTCGAGAGTAGCGATTGAAAGTATAGAAGAACTAGGACATGACTAGAATCGGGTGAGTCGGAGGGTATGTGACAACACAAACACCCATGCCTTCGAACAGAATCTATAAAATCAGCTGAAAAAATGCAGCTCGTCTTAGGACTCGAACCTGTAAAGTCCGGCACGGAAGCCAACAACGTTGACAACTGCAACACGGACCCGCATATGAAGAATATGTACTGAACAACATGCCCGGAAACTTATATGC
The DNA here is from genome assembly GCA_028554975.1 of Himalopsyche kuldschensis. NCBI lineage: Eukaryota > Metazoa > Arthropoda > Insecta > Trichoptera > Rhyacophilidae > Himalopsyche > Himalopsyche kuldschensis. The sequence continues at coordinate 2,384,321 of JAHFWI010000059.1, read as the reverse complement.
GCCAAACGGAGCTTTCCCACTATGCAGCAAATAACAAACAAGATGATTTTATATTACTATTAAACTACTGGTTCGTCTTACAAAATAGCCAAGGTGTATATTTATGTAGTCTTAAACACCATAAAACTACAATATTTCCAAAGCATCGATGATAATTTATATTGAATGATAAATTCCGACTCTCGAATCGTCAAGAAAAAGTTTTAGGTTAGTTAAAAATTGCCAAATTATTTTCCTGCAAATTTCAAAACAAATATTGGACATATTCTTAATACATTAGCACAAATAATATATAGATAATGATTTTTTCACCAGATTATATTGATTGACATGGCGTATTTTATGAAAGCTTTGCCTTTGCGACAGAACGGCTGGCTAGACTCCCTCGAGAGACCCGTCACTTAAGTCCACGGGTGGCTGGAATTACCTTAGTCGTACTTGAGGGAGAAATAAGTTTCGATTTCAAGACGATAAAACTAAATGTTTATGCATTTTCTAAGGGTCCAGCGTTGGAAAACATTTGGTAGTTATGTTTAAATAACAAAGTATTATTTTCAATAATTCAGCAAAAGCTTTATAAATTGTTTTGTTTTTTTTTTATAAATAAAAAAGAAAACTGCTTATTAAGGTACGTCTCTCGAACTTATTACAATTATATTGAATAAGAGGCAAGTATTATAACTTAGGCAGCTGTGAAAACAGATTCATATAATGATTTAACATCCGGTCTTTCCGTATCATTATCTATACATACATACATATATCCTAATTCTAATGTAATACAACATTCTATAGATGAATTGACTTTTTTAAAAGTGTTTATTAATCACTGGAAGTTTTAGATTTAACTGGTTTTTAAATATCATTTGATAATGAAACGACTGATGTATTGTTTAGATTTATTTATTTTTTGAAATTGTTATTGTGAAATTATTGGGACAATTATCATATAAATGCAGACACAGTAATAAATATATATATATAATCAATCGACTACTTTTCTAGCGTCAATATGCCATGCCAGTCATTAATTTTTTACTTAAAAAAGATGTCTGCGTGATGAAATTTTAAGTAGATTGGAAGTCAATATAATAATTCTAACAATAATTTAATTGAATACTTTCAAAACCCGGTTAATATTAAACTTACACAAAAATCAGCATGACCAACGGAACTTAAACGTAACTAAACACTTATTGAATATAAACATTTTCCATTCATTTGCTATTAAAATGTGAAGTTATTGACTACCGTAGAATATAAACTAAGCATATTTAAATGAAGAGCTTTCTTTAAAGATCGTTTCTAATATGGCAATTTTTTGTTTGTCTCGTGCTATTTTTAAATAATAACAATATTACAGGAATATGTATTGTTTAATATTTACAATGCGTCTGTTAGAGCTCCCGAATGCTTTGTAAATTTAAAAACAATTGTTTACACCTAACTAAGTTTTGATTTGTGTATATTGTTTACAAACCAAAGTTTTTGGATCCCTTAAGTATCATACCGTAAACAAAAAACAGCAGCTGAAAGTTCCAAAAAGCTCCAGCAAGATTTGCTTACTTTACCATAAGAAGTAAATAAAAGACGCCTGTTGTTAGAGCAATGTTAATCTTGTTTATATGGAAATCGTGACCGTTTGGTTTATATTGTTTTGTTTTTATATCGCCTTGACCAGCTGGTTGCTCTCACAACTCAAATGTCAAAATGACATTAAAAAATAAACCGTCTTATAGAGATGTAAATATTTGTGCGATGAGGCGAATTTTTTTTTTTTAATGTCTAGCATTTGGACTAATTTTAGAAGCTAAAATAGTGATTATTATGCGATCGATGATTTTTTTATTATTCTGGTACATGCTGTATCGCTTTAATTTGTGGATCATTGTTTTATTACTTCAAATATTTCAATTCTAAAAAGCTGTGGATTTTACATCTACGTTATTCAAAAAAGAATTAAAAGAAGCTTTTGGAGACAGAACTTATCACATAAATAAAGTTATCATTAGTAAATCGGTTGATATTTTGATCAAAAAACCTACCTTTTTCCTAATTTAATCGTTAAACTGGTGTTCAGTTATTATACTTTCATTCGATTTAAAACAATCATACTTTATTACAAGAACGCAACATTTTTTAAATACAAGTTTTTAAGTAAGAAAAGCTATTGTATGCCTTTTTTTAAAATTTAACATGTCTATACTAAAATATTAAGCAAAGACTAAACTTAAAATAGGATTATAGTTTAAGCATTTAGTGTTACAAGAAAACAGTTCTTTATTGAAAGTCAATTTGATTTTCATTATTGAATTAATGAATTACAAATGTAACCAAAATCAATCTCTCACATTACCACTGAACTGTTTTTATTTATACACATAGTTATTTGTTCATTAGATAAAATATCTTCAATGCCAAGCCAAGCAGTACCTTTTAGTCCTTATACAACAATGTTTGTATATAAATTAAATTGACATTAATTCTAAGAAACGTCAACCATTACCTAACCTTACAGAGATTTTGACAAAATAAACTAATAAACTGACCGTCTATGAATGTTTACTCAACAATCAGTAAATTGTTTGTGAACATTTGATACATATATTACTGTCTATTTATGAACTTAGTTACTGACAAAATAATTATTAGTTGATTTAATAATTAAAACATAGAAACTATAAACCGAATAATGCAGACAGTAAATAGAATAATCCACTTTAATAAAATGCTAGTTAAGCTATAAATACTTACGTAAAAATTTCGGAGATCAAATTTAAGTCTTATTTTCGAACACAAATTTAGTGACATGGGGTGATTTTTAAAAGCTCGACATTGAAAACAATGTAAGTCTTTATTTATATTGGGACCTACTCAATATATCAAGGCAGACATCTGGTCTCTGAGAAAGATAATAAGAGACACGTGGATTTGTTGGGGGGACGATATGCATTAGGGCTGTCTGTTAAGTCAATATTTACTTATTTTACCCCTATTTTATTATTGAACAATAAATCAATTAATGTTCTCTAGACTGTATTAATCTTAATAGACATGCCTCTTAAAAAATCATATTTTTATTAGCCATTCTGTCTGGCTTAATTAATCTGATTAGATATATATGTACGGATATATCTTGATTTTGAGCAAGAAAATATATCGACAACTTAACATGCTTCATAATAAAAACGATTTGTCAATAGTGTAGTTAGGACACAGCTTTTAATTAGTGTGTAACTAAATACTGTGATATTTTTACAATATAAAATAATAAAACTTATTATTGCTGACATTTTGAATCGAATCAGGGGCAGTCCAAAGGTTGCAAAATCTTTTTTAACTCACTTGTGTGGTCAATGTTATCTGAACCTACGTAAATGTCTCGTGGCCGCACCTAATTTTTGTTTTGTGTCTGTTCTGTTGCACTTAACTTTTCTCACTATTTATTCCACATCTTCCATCCATTTAATAAAAGCTTTGCTAACTAATACTTCTTGATGCACAATACAGTGCGTATATTATTTAATTTGAGACTTTGTTGAGAATTTTACCCTTTTTTTAAATTACAATATTTACTATGATGCTGTTGGATGGCCCAGCCCCACTGATCTAAGCGCTAGAAAAGGGGGTGGGTATATCCTCTTAGTGAAATAACATTTTACTTAAACAAATTTTAAAAAACCCAACTCTCACTTACATGAAATTTGCCAATTTAAATCAAATAAAACGCAATGTTCATTGTAAACGATGCCCCTTAATTCGAAATAGTCTTTTGCGGTTCTTTTATTAATGTAATAAAACCCATATAATCAAATTTGCAATGCGAGAAGTATTTTTACGACCTTTATGACGTATCGTCAATTTGATATTGGCCTGCTTTATTATTGTCATATTATTTTATACGGCTCATCAAACAGAAGAGCCATTCATAATATTAATAAATCTGAGAAATGAAATTCGATTTGCAAATAAAATGACAAAAGATTAACGTACGAGCGAATCCATTAGGGGCAGGAAAAAATGTATTGGAAAATTTTATAGCTATATTTTTGAAAACACACTACCCTTGAAAGATACTATACATTAATTCAGGGAAACATACGGGACTACAGCTAGTTTCAGAAACTTAATTTAGACTGTTAAGTTTTTTTTAATTAATTCAACATTACCTAAAAAACAGACTACGCTTATGATGAGCATTCTTCGCCATACAGTAGCGCGGTCACTTGGTCACGGTGGCACAACTGCACACATTCAGAGTTCGCGAACTTCGGTTCGGTATTCACTAGGAACGATCATCGCGGATCGCTGCTGGTTCGCGAACATAATAGATAATTAGAATACAAATGCATACGAGTATTTTATAATTAGGGTGACTGCTATAGCGAGTTGGACGACTTTAGTTATTTGACATTCCAACTTTAACCATCCAAAAGAATTACTTAGAATTCTCATTGGTGTGAAATACTTGATCAGAGGTCACCAAATTTTGATTTTTTTTAAATTCAGAGGAGGCTGGACGTCAAATAAATTGTTATTGAAGTCTTATTAGAATATTGGTTGAAATGTGCTCGCATAATTATTATAATGTCAGCAAAAAAATGCTACTCAAAACAAGCATTTCTTTTTGATGTTTTGGTTGAGTTCCTCCAGTTTTTCTTAAAAATTTCCATATTTTGTAGTCGTTATAAATTATAAACCTTAAAACAGATACCACTTCATTGAAAATTAGGATCTTATCTTATCCCAATTAATGAATTGAAATAAGCAGTTGTCGTAAATTCACAACCAAAGGATAAAATTTTACAAAATTCATTTTCCTACATGAATAATTTACATACAAAGATCCGCAATTTTTTGAGAGCCGGATGAAAATATTTGTCGGGCCATCGTTTGGTGACCGCTGCAATAGATTTATTTGTCTCCTTCGGAAATTCTAAACAATTATTTATTTTGGATGGTAAAAGTTGAAGTGTTCAATAACTATAGACGTCCTACTCACTATAGCAGTCACCCTATTTAAATAAACGAACTTCTTAATGTGAAATTTTTATTTGTCATATTATCAAGTTATTTTAAAAACTATTGAAAGCACAAAGAAAAAATCATTAACATGAGAATTTATATAACACGAGAGACTTTCTCAGCCACTTAGCTCAACTGATATTTAGTATCCTGTGTATCCGTATACCGTCTTGTCTACTTTGTGTTGAATCTAAAGAGGAACCAAGAGTATCTCTTTCCCCAGATGGTGTTGCAAATTTATCGACTGCCTCAAAGTTGGCCTTGCTTAAAATCAAGTCAGCGTGGCCTTTAAAAAAATCAGTAAAGTCGGACTCGCTGAAAAAAATAATATTATTTTTCATGTCGCAATCAACTTACAATTTACAGCTTCCTCTATTTTATAGCAATGTCTGGAATAATGTCACTTCTTTTTAGTCGCCCAGTAAACGCCTATTATTCCGGTAAACATTAAAAACTTATTTCAGTTAGAGATGTGAGACGCCAGATATCGCGGCATCTCATTGTTCGATCTTTCCGAGCTGAGTAGGCGTCGACAATAATAATTTATTTTACCCAAGGCGTTTGAGCTTTCCTTTGAAAAAGGGGAATTCCACAAAACTGACGTGCGGCGGTGTTCTTTTGTTTTGGTGCCGTTTGTGGAATCTTTGAAATGCGCGATTAGTGATGCTTTCAAATAGGATATCGTTTGTATTCAACTTAAATTATGTTAGGTAGTATTTTTTTAACCAGCATCCGTTCCAAATTTGAATTGCGACGTATCTGAAAATTCATTGATTGGTTCACAATGTTCACATAGAGCAGGCAACGTCAATTTTATATCTCAACACGATATACTAAGTTAGGGGTCACCACACTTTTTGGGAAAGGGGCCGGATTGAATATTTAGAAAACTTCAGGGGCTGGATACACCCATTTTTGAGAACTGTTTTTCAGTCAGGCCCACCGGATCGGTAGAGAAAAGCTTTTGTCGCTAGGCCACAAAAACCGAGAATTATATAATATATAGTATTCAATCACACAATTTATAGTTGATAGATATTTCGGCCTACGCACCAAAATTATATATAGTTCTGACGGGGGCGCAAGACAGAATAGCTATCAAGTATAGTTTATAATTTTTGTAAAACTAAAATACATTGTTCATTTTTCTAACGTATCCGCGAATATCGTATTTATATGGACATCGTATAAAAATAGTTTACTGTGGTATATCGTACATTTTACCTCGATCCTTTTTTCAAATAATTTCTATAATATTCAGAAGCATGTGAAAAGAAGCTAGGTATCCTGTTCTCACATAACCGATAATGCACCGTCACAAAAACCGTTTTGTTGTTTCTGCATGTTTCCTCTGCTGAATCGCTACCAGAGAACACTATTGACGTCACAATGCTAAGAGTATGTTGAACTAATTGCTTATATAACTTGTATGACATAATAAAGAGAGTGAACGCAATTTGAGGATATGAAAATACTCCAAAAGAAAAAAAAGTTGACATAGCAAAATCATGTAACCAGGCACCATAAACTCTCAACTCAATTACTGCTCCAAATAAAGAGTTAATTTTTATAATAATAATAAATGAAAATCTTGTTAGGATTTTTGTTTCAACGAGAAGCAAGCAAGAGCAAGTTCTTAAATTTAAAAAGTAAGTTTTTACTAAGAAACATGATTATTGGTTTTGAGATTTTTGCCGCAGAAATTGTTTTTTTCAAGGGTCTTAAAAACGAAAAAATTGGAGTTTTACTATTTCAATAGAGTCATACTGTTTTTATAAGTGTTATTTATGTTAACAAAGGGGTTAATTTTACTTTCAACACCCGCAAAATATATGTAGCAGGAATTGTATAATACCACTTTTATGGTGTTCACTGTCAATACTTCGTGGAATGGCATTAAAAAAATAAATAATAATCAATTTTTGTACTTATTCCACATTAGATTTAATAAGATCAGGGCCGGTTTCGCTCATCACGAGCATTATCAACCGATAAGAAATACAAAAATACTGCATTGTTTATACAAACGCCAAGCAATAACGTGTATAAATAACGTTGTATTTATAAATTACTTATCAGTTGATAATGCTCGCGATGAGCTAAACCGGTCATGATCTTAATAAATCTAATGTGGAATCAGTACAAAAAATGTGTGATTATTGTTTCATAGTATGATGTTCTTAAAAAGAATTAAAACAGTGCACATATGACTCGAGTCCCCATGTCGGGGTATACTTTGCAAATAACAGTTTTGTACTTTTTCACCATTTAGATGGGTTAATTAGGTGGAGTTGATTAAAACGTCACCGAAACTAATTTTTCAGAATCAATTATATGCATTGGTTAATAGCGATCTAAAGTTGCTTACTAAAGACGCGAAACACGGGTAACGCAATCAGTTAAAAGATATATGATACAGTAATGAAATAACGAAATTGTCAACGAAATAAAAAGTTTTCAAAATACTAAACACGTCAAAAATTCTTGTGTGAAAAATATAAATAATATACATACCTTACAGGCAGTTAGAAGCTTTTTATGTGCCTTTTGCTGAACTCCTATTGGCATATTTCGGTTTAATATACTGGTTTCTCTATAAAGACTGTCAAACAATATGAATATTTCAAAAGAGTCACCGAAGAAGATTTGATTCTTTGCTAGTTGATTCCAAACGAGTCTTTTCAGCAGTATTGAATTTCACATTTTATCTTTTTGGTCTAACAATAAGTAAATTGATCTCCAGCCGTCGTATATTTGAGACTGTTCGAGTTTCACTTCCCCAGACTCGCACTTATTCAAAGCGATGTAAGATTTCATATTTATTGAACGTTGGCTGTGAAAGATATAATATTTAACAGATTTTAATATTGTGAAGAAGTATCTACGCATTCTCAAGATGTAATATTTAATTTTAAACTGTTTGTGTATTTTAATTAAAAGCTCAGATTAAGTCGAAAATGAATTTTGAACTAAAAAGAAAAGTGGACTTTTGAACTAATTAATAATTCATGTACAAACAATGTCAATTTGTTTTAAGGCTTGTCTCAACACAGTTTTAACAGAATTTTTAATGAACTACTTCAATAAAATATAATTTAAGAATAAAAAAAAATTATACCCACCGTAAAAACATTATAACAATAGTTTCTTTTATGTTTAGTTTATGGGTACTTTGTTTAACTATAGATGTGTTTTTTAACCTATCGAATTCAAACTGTAGTAGAAAGGTCGAAACATAATATAACCATATCCGCTCCCAACTTGGAGCATATGGACTTTTCACGGAGCTTATCTCAAAATATGTTTTTCTACGAAAACTGTTTGTTATTCAGTTGCTCAACCTCTCTTTTTTTTGAAGAGAGTAGGAATGGAAAGGATACGAGGACTAGTGATTAGCTAATCGCTGTCACTATGCGTTGATCGGAAAGGTGGGAAGGGATTTTCAACAACACAAGCCCATGCCTTTGAACAGATTTATCGACTGAAAAGATCCCCTCGTACCAGGAATCGAACTCGGGCGGTCCGGCACGCAAGCCAACAACGTTGACACTGCGCCACGGACCGGACAATCTATACTTATTATGAATGATACATTCGCGCGCCTTCACAATATCGACTAAAATTCCGTTTATTTTCTGTTTAGTTTGAATGAAGTGAACATAAGCTGAATACTTTTAAGTTGGCGGATTTTTGGATGAGTTTTATCATGGCTATGCGTTGACATGTTTATTCTGTAAGCATTCGATTCACCTCACAGCTAGGGTTGCCATCTTGGTTTGTGACGATTCCGGGAAATATGGCCCAAAACTGAACATCATCAATATAATCAGTCAGCCATTTCCAAGTTTCTGAGAAAACATTTTAGGTGTGAAAAAAAAATATGTTTCCGTATTTATTTTAAATATTTTTTAATTGAACTATTATGGAAACTTCATAACGCATGAATCTAAAACACATCTTACAAAGTAATTTAAAAAATATATATATGAAATCTTATAACGACAAATTAAGCGTTATATTTTTATGACTTTTTCCAATATATTTTTTTCTCACTTTCAAGTGTCTAAATAGTAGTGGGGGAATGGACGCATTTTGGGATTTACACGATGTTAATTTCATTAAAAAAATAAAAATTGCAATAGTTTTCTCAAAATTTTCTGGACAATTTAGCATTCATACGGGATCAGTGAAAGCGATTCCATTACCGGGACAATCCCGGCCGGTCCGGGACGGTTGGCAACCCTGCTCACAGCACATCATATATCTTTATCAATGCTAAAGATAAATTCAATATTTTTACATATTACTTAACTTACATAACATCTTGGTTTATTTTTGTTTTACAATCGCAAGAAAAACTATTTTCCACCAATCGCATGTACCTACATTCAGATTAATACTAAGCCGTGGCAATTTAATACACGTTTACATACAATATAATAGGATCATTTTACACAAAACTTGGAGGCAAAAGCAAGACAATTTGTTTCGGTTTTAAGATTTCATATTTTTATTACACGTTTTAAATTGGCAATAAAATATGCAGAATTTTTGTTTATACTAATTTGAAATATAAAACTCAATGTTTACGAAAATAAAATTAATTGTTTTTTTAATACGTTAAATGAAAAAGATATCCAAATCGAATCACGCTTTTAATTGGACTTGTAAAATTTATGGTCCTTAAAACTAACGACGCCTTTTTACAATCTCAATTAATTTAAAGATTTTAATGCCTTCAGATATTTTAAAATACTCGTTGCCCTCTATCGTATTTAAAAGCGGCCGTGAGAGGGTTTCAAAATAACTTACATTATTTAAAATAGGGATAAAAAGTCAAATGAAACTTTCCAGACAATCAATGGAAAAGATTGCAAAGAAGCTATCTAGCGACCTAATTATTAGTTTCTAAAAAGTTCCTTGAAATCTTTGACAAGCAGTACAGTTCCAATAAAACGGATAATTAAAAACTTGCCAATCATTGAAATAATTCTATGCCAATTTTCAATGTCATCCCTTCTATGGAATAAGAATACATTTTTTTACTTACTTTCAAAAACATTGATTTGTTATCATCTTATGATGGCATACCTGGAAAATTCGAAATATTTTATTTGGCACTGTCAGCTATTTCTCTATAAATATTTTTCGAAGACGGCATACTTCAAATTAACATAAGATACAAACATATGTAAATCATTCATTCATCGGAAGTTCGCGATACAATATAAATAGGTATGCTTTGAACTGAAACTGAGATTAAATAATTGTTTGCAGACTGATTAATCACATTTATTCAATAAGAGAGTGAGAGAATGTAAGATGGACAACTGTTAATTTATAAAGCCAGTTTATAAAGATAAACTATGATTAGCTTAAACATTGTTTTGACGATAGCGTGAAACCAAAATAACTTCAAATATTACTACTAAATAGAATATTGTAGTTTTAATTTTATTCCTAACAAGATATTAAGATATTATTGATTGAGTAGGCATTTACTTGGTAGAACTCCATTATAATACGGAAAGAAAAATTACAATGTATTTTAGTTCTACATAAATTATTTTATATATTTGTATATATTATATATTTATATATATTTAAGATATTAAGACTTTGGTCAATTGAATTTATAGGCGATGTTATAATTTTATGAAAATTGCTTTCGCAGACTATTGCAGTGCTTAATTTATCAATTCTATTTTATAATGCTACTTTTATAGTTCATACTGTACACTTAATCACTTGCAAGGTTTTAACTGTCAATTATAGATGAAAAAAAAAATATGTTTCAAAGAATTTATTTCATAGTTGAGAATTGGAAACGCGAAAAAGGCCTTGGTTATTTCATAAAATTTAAGAATCATTTGCAAAAATGTTTTTTTCATTTAAAAAAATGTGGGGAATTTATGCTATATTTAACACTTAAAATGTCGCATTGAAAAAAAGCACAAAGCTTTATATTAATTCTCAATTTTGTTTGCTCTCAACAAAGCTGGTATTGCTTATCTCAGGCATTATCAACTGAATGCGAGCGATAAAAAGATCTGGTTCTGATTATAATACAAAAAATGGAATCAGTTAAATAAATGATTTTATTAAACGTACATATTTATTTTAAGCAATTGATTTTTAGACCTTTGTGTTTGTTAGCTCAAACTTGGTAAGTAGTTCTCAATACGTGACAACCATTTGTATTTGCTTTATAAATATGGGAAGTTCTACATTATAAGAAGGCTGCTTTGTAAAGGAGCTTTACTCACAGCTTTCAAATAGGAATTTTATTTGGTGGAGTAAATTGTCTCGCTTTTCGAATGATTTAATGTTTTTTTGTACGATTGTAAATCTTGTATTATAAATGTAAGAACTGGTTGAAAAATTAATACGTAATATCACAAGCTTAAATTATGTCCTAAGAGCTTCATTAATTTGTATATCTTATCCAACCACCAAGCTATTAATAGTAAAACCTCCGAAGCTACTTATATTTGGAAGTACCCATTGGCAAGGCAAACCCATCTGCCGTAATCATTTTATTCAAAATAACTGACAACATCGTTCAGGCTAAAAATAAATTCTGAACCTTCCCGATGCGGAAACATAAATCACATACCAATATGCGTGTGCTATGGCATAAGAAAAATTTCCTCGTACATTTTTCTCCTTACAATATGTCGATGTTTTCAAAGGGTAATCAATGGGTCTATTGTGTGGGCTGGTAAATATTTCCCGTGTTCTTGACACCCGATACAAAGAAAGTAGTAACGCTATTTTGAAACAAATATTCATTTACAGGAATATATTCTTCGTTTACTCTTCCTGCTCCATATGTGAAGCTCATGGATTTCTAATGTAGTTTATCTGAAAGTTTTCTACAAAAACTGCTTAACCTTTTTTATCGAAGATACAAAAGATAGAAAGAATAAAACTATGACGGGACACATCGTTCTCGCTACAAACTGTTTTTAAGATCAATTTAATATAAGATGGAATTACAGACAACGACATGTCTTTAAATTGAAAGCATCGCTTATTCCATTGAAAAATGTGCTCGGATTTGAGCCCGTGAGATCCACAATCGAAGCCAACGACGAAAAATATTATCAAAACGAGCAACAGAAATTTTTTAAATGGACTAACCACCAGTTTTCTTTACACCACTTCTTTTGGAATGCTTCACTAGAAGTTCATGTATTGCGAAATAGTAGCGGTAATAAAAAATGTGATTGAATGAATAAAATCTATTAAAAAATAGTTGGTTGGTTAATATGAAATAAACTTATGTATATAAAAAATTACAATTGATTTTTTTATGTCAAAGCAAATGTAAGTTTATAAGTAAACGATTTATATTTTATACTAATTGTTAAAATATAAAAAAAATAATTAAAGCTTCCATAAAAAAAAAATTTGAATATCAAAAAAGTTTAAAAGTGAGTTACTTCCTTGTTCGATATGGGTGAAATGTAAAGAATGGTTTTTAGGCTCGCCCCACAGCAATTCATTCCTTATTTACCCATTTCCCGACGACCGGACGTCGAACCGCTAAAGAAAGCGTCGCTGTATGCAGAGGCGTCTTGTCGGTTACAAAGGACGAATTCCAAAGATTTTCACATGAAAAACATTCAAAAAAGAACACTTACGGATAGTGTTGTCATACAATGTTTTTTCATAAACAAACTCAAAGTTAGTTTGTTATTATTAAACTTCAATATCGACCCAATTCTATCAAAGTTCATGAGTACTAAACTTAGCCAATGAAAGTAACTAAGATTGCAATATTAATATAGGATATTTAATACGGCAAAACTGATCTCGAATTGTGACAACGTTACATATCATTAAAATAATTTTCAAATACAGATATATTTTTTTAAAACCACATTGAATAAAAAAAAAACATATGTAGTTTTCTGATCAAAGTTAAATCGATTTATTCGCACTTTCTGTACTTACCTCGCTTTCAAAATGTAAAAGCTGAGTGGAAACGAAATAAAAATGTACGTGCTACTGGCTGAATGAATCGATTGGACAGTGGACAGTCAATGGACAAAGGTATTCATTCTGAGGTCAAGCCCTTGACTTCAACAAATAGGATCAAGATCTCGAGATCAGCTTAGTTCAGTATGAGAGTTTTTACATGTTTAATTAAAAGAACTCAAGTTATTTATTTATATCCAGGTTTAATGTTGAATATATATCGCATCTTTGTGATTTATATGGTTTTCATTGCGATTAGCAAATTCATTCAATATTTATAAACTGTGTCGTCTATCTTAGAATCGCAACTTCTGTAAGACAGATATGCACGATATATAAATATATCAACCAGTTATGAAAGTTACGAAGAAAATATATCAAATTTAGTATTTCGATGTTACAGTTTCATTCTTGTGAATAATCAATTAATTAAATGACTTTCATAGATACGTTTATAAATAATGGCAAACATTCTTTAAGGAAAAACAATTCTATGAGACATAGGAAAAGCTTCTGTTTTTGTCTCAAAAGTTTTGTTTTTAATGTTCTACATTTTTTGCAATTCTTTTGTCATTTTATATTATCAGTTTGTATTGAATCCGTGAATTGTTACGTTTGTCGTGATATGTAGTTTGTCTTGAGTTTTATAAACTTACGTAAACTTTCTTTGAAGTTATAGTTTATTTTTTGAGCTTTATTGTAAAACAAAACTATATATTTTTTCGCTTTTGTAAATATACTGTCGTATGAAGTTCCACAGTAACATAATTTTGCAAAATAAACAAGCCGGATTTTGTACGTTTGATATTGAATATGTATTTGCTTCTTAGTTATGCATCGAACAATATTATTTTATTCATTCAGATGTAATTTCAATGTTAATGTTATGAATACAAATTTATCATCAAATTATTGTTTCATTGATCTACTTTGTAAAATAATCAACAATTAAACAACACTTGATTGACGTGATATCGATTATTACACATCGGTAAAACCAGATACGGCATGTGCCTGTTGTTATAACAATACAAATATATTGTTTGCATTTTCAGAACAATAAGTATTCTTATAAGGGTCGATGAAGAGAAAATCGAGTAGCAGTCTACAAAGCAAAATTTTAAATATACCAAGATACGATGCTGAATGGAAAAATCAACAAAAGAAAAACATACAACTGCGATTTAGTTTTAAACTAGTAAAATTATATACTTATCAGTAGTAGCTCGTTGATAAGATATCTGGGGGTGCTGCGGTTGATTAAAAATAAAATCAAATATGGATTATATTTTACTACTAACATCAAAATATAAAAATCCGAAATGCATTTCATATATCCTTAAAACTATGCATGTCTTTCCTTGAGTAAAACAATTTCTAATCGGAAGCGAATTAGAAAAAATAAATACGGACGCAACACTATTTTTATAATATTAGGTACATATTTCTAAATTTGCTTGGGGGTGCTGCAGTTCCGGAGTGCGTATGGGCGAGCTTCCACTGTATATCTCTCAATAAATTAATACTGAATTTAATTTGCATTTGTTTATTACAGCGGTCACCAGACTTTTTGAGAAACGGGCCGGATTGAAATTTTTAAAAAACATGACGGGCTGGTCGACAAATAAATTCGTGTTGGAATCCAGTTAGAATATTAATTTATATGATTATATAATCATTATGCTTACTTTATGCTTATCCCAATTGATAAATTGAAACACATGTCGTATTGTAAAATCACAATAAAATGTTAAATTTCTTTGTAAATTAATATTTTCTATATAAATAATTTATACAAAACTTCCAAATTTTTAGGGGGTTGGACCCGGCCCGCGGGCCGTAGTTTGGTGACCACTGGTTTATTATATCAATAATCGAAGACGCTTGGCCATTTAAAAAAAAAATCACTAAAATATAGCTGAAGGCTTAACTGTGATTTTATTTTGAGGTGTGCTCGCGTGCCAACAAGCCGACTCTAAGGGTGTCGCAGTACTCTATTAAATACCTAGTAAGTCAAGTAGTAACATAAAAAAACTTGGATACAAAATTACTTATGTTATTCATAACGTGTGAATGATTTTATTCTGCTCCTTTTCTAAAGTTAGCTAAATGATATACGATCAGAGCAGGTTATAAAAAGCTCAAAGTTTATTGCTTTATACCCTGCCATTACCGAAAAGAGTACATTTTGTTATATAGTGCTGAAATATAATAGAAAAGGTTATTATTTGACTATAATTCTTCATTTTAAAATCAATAAATCAATGAATGTCAGTCATTCTTTTATTTCATGTTTCAATGTAAGGTATTTTTTGACGCGATAAATTATCAAAATTTGTTTATGGACAGAAATTTTTCCGTTTTTTGTTTTGACCATATATTGATTCACCAAAAGATTGATGCCAGTCCTAAAATGTATAAAAGCGTCGCTTACGAAGATAAGATTACTGAATCGAAAGACTTAGCTGAACGGGTCGATGAAAAATATTCAAGAAATGTGAGTGATTGACACAGATATAAAGATCCTCGCAGCATAAGACAAAAATGAGTGAGAGAAAATTATATGATCGTCTTCTATCAAATATTGGTGACCAAAATACGTTACATCTCTATATCCTGGTCCAGCTGTATTTTCTCATCAAAGTACTGAAGAGTTTTATTCTACTTACGTCTCTTTTGCTCTATCTATGAGTTGTGAGTTTGTAAGATTAGTATTTTTGACAGCGGATAATGTGAATAAAGCATGAAGTTTTCCGTAATTTGATAATTATTATTGATTTTCGTGAGTTATCTCAAAAATTTTGTTTCTACGAGAACTGCTTGTTACTCAGTGGCTCAATCTCTCTTTTTTGAAGAGTGTAAGGATTCACGGTATACAAGGACTATGAAAGGACTAGAGGTTAGCTAATCGCACTCTCTATGTGTCTCTTTTTTGGGATCGGAAAAAAGAAAATGGATTTTTAACGACACGAAAACCAATTGCCTTCGAACGGAATCGATTTATCGACTAAAAAAACCTGCTCGTACCGGGTAGTCCGTCACGGAAGCCAACGTCACTGACCACTGAACCACGGGCCGTACAAATGTTAAGATAGTTGCACAAAAAAATCTAAGTGAGAACGTGATTGAACTACTCTAAAAGAAATGTTTTACCATTTTAATTAAGACTTTCCTCACTTCACCTCTTTAGAGCTCAAATATTCAATGTTTTCGGTAAAATGATTTATTGTTGAGAAATGTAACGAATACTTAAATAAAGTACTCAATGCGACGGTAATTTTGTCAACATCCTTAAAGAACGAGTCGAGTCGAGTTCGATGCCGAGCTTTCTTTGTAATATTCGCTTTTGTTATTTTTATGCTTTCTCTTATCTGACTGCGTTCCTATTTTTCGGCTTACTTTGTCGTTTAGCCCCATTAGTTCGGCGGTCTTCCGCTCCCCACTATCGCGCTCGGTGTTGCCACCTCTTTATTCACGAAAATAATTCCAAAAGGAAACTAATAAATTCATTGTTCCGAGGTTCAAAAAGCTGTTGACATTTTGGTTGATAATTGATAGATGTATTATGTAGATTATACTCATTTACTAGGGTAGTCATCTAATATCTACTATAGAAATGACACTTTTAAAGATTTTCTTACATTACAAAAAGTAGCGAAGATAAGATTATTTTTTGAATGAGTAAAATCTCTTGAGGCGAAAAAAATATCGTGGACCTAATTTTTTTATAACTTCCATGATAAAATATTATCAAATTTGATTAATTTTGTGCTTTTATAAAGTGGTATGATTAAAGTTGATATTTTCCAATTATAAAGGATTTCGACTGAAGTTTCTTGAGGGAATTTCAATATCAAATTTAAAGCTTTCTTATTTGGTACTTTTCCATGAGTTTTGTTGCTTACAACCCAGTTTTTGCCTTTCGGTAACTTCAGGCTATATATTAGTTTTGATAAAATCCCTAATAGTACGTCAATTTTACGAATGATGGCAATTCAACAAATAATTAATACGTGGAAACAAAAACTGCCATCGAATACAGATATTTAAATTTAAATAATTTATTATTTTTACTGTCAAGTAATTAAATATTTCGGTGATTCGTTGTATGATTGCTTAGTCATCAATTTTAGATTGAATGTTTTAAATTTATTTTTTCACTTATGAAAATATAGATATGATTTTTATGAAGGCAATTATTAATTAACTACACAATTAAAACAATTGTTCACTATAAATTTTGCGCATAATAATCTAGATCTGAAATCAAATATTAGTTTTAAAATATAACTAAATAAAAACTGAACAACTTGGCAACACTATACGAAATATAGAACACGTAAGATACTTTTTTGTAAAATCCGTATCGCTTGGATATTTTTCTTAATTTAGTCTCCGCTCCTGATAGATATCTCACTCATGGATAGCGACATGGCAGTAAATATACTCCGTTTTTTGAGTTTTATTTATGCATCAAATAAACTTTCTCAAAAGATTTCACTCGTAATTATTTACGTCTTCCACCATGACCGAAAAGTTATTGATCTTTTTACTTTATACTGTCGAATCGAGAGGATGGGTGGATTTTACTCTGCGAGAATTGTTTTATTATGTTTCACTTTTCATTACATTAACGGAGAATTATTTTATCAACAACTTATATTATTTTATTGAAAAAATTCAAAACGGTTATTTTGAAAATATGTAAAAATAATTTCCAGGAAATGCTCACTGTTTGATGTTGTTTTTATCTTCATTAGAATAATTTTGTCTGACCCAAAGTAGGATCATATGCAATCGTCATGAAGTAATTTATTTACAATGAACTAATCGTAAGTAAGTCCTTCAAAATCTATTAATGTGAAATACTCAACCAAAATTGTTGGGTAAAAGGTACTTACACATTTTTATATACAAGACATAAATGAAAAAAATGTAATATAAAATTTAAAATAACATTTTGTAATGTCATAATTTAAAATGTTATAATTTATTTTGCTTCATTACTCAAGCAAACTTTGCGATAATAAGTCTGAAGATGCCTCTGAAAGAGGCAAAACACGTGTCACAGTTAGTGACACAATACGTGGAATAATCAAAGTTATTTTAAATTTTATATTAAAATGAACTTCCACAAAGTTACCGCCGAAACCATCGAAAATAGAAAAAAATGTACATCAGTGTGTACATTAGTATATTTCTACTATTACAATCCAGTTTAAATGGCTTTTGAATATATCAATTCTTGGTGACAATTTCAGTTCCGAATTCGGCGGCTTCCAAGTAATGATCGTACATTTATCCATAGCAAGTCAATTTTTCTCTTCATTTTTCAAGGTATTTCAAAAATAAGAATGATTTTATTCAAGATTTTAACCTTTGGTCACGCTTCTAAGTATAACTTAAGGATAACCATCGTCCTACTCGGTAACAAGGCAGATGTCTTTATGACAATTCATTTGGCTTGGTAATAAAATTTTGCCATTGTTATATTTGTAATTTTTAATCCAGGGATTCAAACTTTTGACCAATTGTGCAACTTAATTTGTCTCAAACGTCTAGTCTGCTACGCAGACTGGATTTTTTAAAAATGAATTAGGTAGCAGGTATTTAAATTCAACAAAACGTTTTTGTAAAAATAATTCGCGGCTATAATTTAAAATTCAAATTCAAATTCTTATAATTATTTTCATAAGTTAGCCTACTGTTAAAAGCTTGTTTGCGTAATTTATGATTATAAGTCACTCTATTTAAAAACTCATTAATATAGGAGGCCTTTATAAAAAGAAACCAGAACATGCTTCTACAAAGTACGTGTAACGTCAGGAATTAAAATGTAATTCTGCTCGTTAATCTTCCCGCTTCATAAATAATACATTAAATGTGAAGTATATATATCAAAAAAGTCTTATGTTGCTTAATAAATACTAAAAAATGTCACAAATAACCTGAGCTACCAAATTCTTAACCCCTTTTTAACCGTCGATTCGTTTGCAAAGAAAAATAAAAATTATTAGACAAACAACTTTTTAATACGGTAAAAAAAATATCAATGTATTTTCATTCTACAGAAATTACTTTATATATTTTTTGATAGCTATTTCGGCTTACGCCATCGTCAGAAATATGTTTTAAGCCTGAATTTACTCACACAATAATACGTTATTAATGCCATATAAAACCAGGATGGTATAAGAGAGAAGAAGATGTATTGTGTACCCTGTATCAACAAATATATAAAATCATTTCTGTAGAATTACAATACATTGTTATTTTTTCAACGTATTATAATGGAGTTCTATTGAGTAAATGCCAACTCAATCAACAACTTTTTAATATCTAAGAAAAAACAGTTCTCACGAGAGCACATGGACGAAAATTTCAATTTATTGAAAACATATTTTTTAAAAAATACAAATTTCCAACTCTTTTTAAATTTATCAATCGATGTCACAAAAAATTTGCCCAATCGTCTCACAAGGATTGAAAAATATGTTAAATAACATCGAAGTTTGCTATCTACAATGATAATAAACACTCAAACAGTTTAAAAATGACCCCCCTGATTCAAGAGAGATTGAGACACTGATGGAACGCTTCCGATTCCATGAATAGATAAATTATACAAATCGCTTTGTAAATACTTTATGTATTTACACACAAAAGAAATTGATATGGTACATTTCTTAATCCTTTTAACAAGCTTACACGATAAAACAAGACAATATAGAGAGTGTTATTAGTTAATCCTTATCATTCTTAACGGATTGGTTGTGCAAATTATCATCAAGTCAAAGCCAAAATCTTCATTTCAAATATTACATTCAGTACCCAAACTATCTATTTTGGGCATCATTTATTTGCAGTGTCACAAGGAAAAAAAATCATTGAGATCAACGATGACAAATTTTGCACTCATTAAGTTCATATGATAAATTTACAGCTAGCGAAATATTGTATTTTAGCAACACCACAATATAAGCATAAACAGTTGTTATCTATCAACTTCTATCAAACACAGTGATTTTTTAATGTGTATTATGTACTAAAGGAAAAATATATTAATTTTGTTACGTAAGATGTTTTACGCGATAGGGTTAAAGGCACCCTCCTATTGGACGTTTCTAAAAATATATAATATTTATTTAACACGTGTTTCTCTTTAAGGGATTTTAAAAAGCTTTTAACGATTGGTATGTTTTCATTTTTATCATATTGTTTTTATTTTGTTCTGCGGCTTGTTAAGTGGACTGCTTATATCCGTAAATAAATAGTCTTCGAGAAATATTGTGCGATATACTTGATCGAGTTATCATTAACAAAAAATATAATCAACTAGTTATTCTATTATTTTAACCTGTGCTTTAAAAGCGGTCCTAGAGGATTGACTTCCCTTTATTAAGAACTCATATTGTTTTAGGTGTTCACTCCTTAGATACTGCAATGATCTATTGAATCATCTAGTCATGTAGCCAGAGAGTGGTCAAGGCTCGCAGGTATTCAATTTAGTTGCAGTATCCACAGCACCTACTCTAGTAAAGAAATAGTGATTGTTCTATTCATGGTTAAAATATAAGGATATATTTTGTGTTCAAATTCCCTATCAGTCATACAATTACCTTACTGCAAGTCCTTGACTAGCCCCAATCTTCAATAATAACTTCTATCATAGCAAAGAAACGTTACACATTAACCATTTTGGGCTAAGAAAGGCCTATTGAAGTGTTATTTAAATAGTGCATATGCTCCTTATGTTAGCAGACATGTTAAAAAACAGTCAAATAAAGTTGAAGCACCTAAAAGAGCCTATGAAAATGAACCTTAATTGGCTGAATATAAGTATTGACTTCTTCGTAGAGAGTGGTAACAAATCAAATATATTCTTTCACAAAAATATTTTCTTTTTGACTTTTCACATTTCAAACAAGTTTGCATTCAATTTCAGCTCATGCAAATTGATAAAAAGCTTTTGATTTCGCATTGTATTCATTTTGTCAAAAAGAAAGGTAAACGAAAGCTCAAATTTATACGCAATAATTTTTAAACTTTAAATGTAATGTAATCTGTTACAAATTCAGTAGGTTCGTAGATAATTATGCGATAAAAGCTCAACGCATTTAAACCATATTTTAATATAAATATTTTATAATTCGAAATCCATTCATTCTCTCATTCTGAAAAGCTTATATAAATTCATTGTGTCAAACTTCCAGAAGCCTCGAAAGCTTCTTTAAGAAATTATTTTTAGATATTATTTTATGTTTTAATATTCTGTATAAGCACTTAGTCACCTGTGGGCTTTGAACATTTTGTAGCATAGATACAACTATAATAATAATGATACTTAAATTTAAACCTCTAAAAAGTGACTAAAAACGATTTTACTGAAGTAGTGTAATCTAAAGTAAAGATCCCTACCCAATACTCGTATTTTATAGTATGATCAATTATTATCCTAATCCTCAATAGTCTAGATTCATCTGAGTGTACACATAGTCTTGAATTCAGTCCAGGTGAGAGCAATATCAAACCACAATCGTTTTATTTTAAAATTTGAAACTGATTTCAAGTACCTAGCATAAAAATAAATCACGTATACGTGAAAAACAATCAGATTGATGACGATAAGCAGATATGTAGCTTTAGAGCTTAGACGACACCGAAAGAAAGTATTCGCTCTAAGATCTTTATAATCATAATGGATATCTGCCTAAAGAATACTATGCAGAATATAGCATGCCCTGACAGGTGAATAATGAAAAATATTTACATGCTATAACTTGACAAATAGTTTCCACGCTGTCAAAATTATTATGTTGATTACTGAAGTTGAAATATTTGGTAATCCTTGTAGAACTATAGATGTACTATTGTATTATAACTTCACCGTTAGCGAGGGCGCCATCATCGCGTGAGTAATGTTGCAATTCATAAGTTGTTTTATTTATTTATAGATGTTAATATGCAAGATATTAAAGAAGAAACAATCTAATACAACTAAAATGGCCAAGGACGATATGAACACAACGATATGGGGACAATTTTAGTTCCGAATTCGGCGGCGGTCAAGTAATGATGGTACATCACATTCTTAAATTCATTTATTATTGCTTAGTTATCAGTATTTTTTAAACGTTTTGATATTATTCCGTATGACGTTTTAATGGATACTATATTTACCAGAGTCAAATGAAAAGCGGATTATGTAAAATGTACAACCCATTTTCATTATATCATAGTCTGATATTTTGTTGGGTAACGACTCGCTATTGTGCTTTTTGAGTTGAGAAAAAATGTTTTTAAACGCTACAGCATGAAATATCTCGAAAGTAATTCCAAACAACATTAAAAGTAAACGAATGTGATGTAATTTTACGCAGCAATTAGTGCTTTGGTGAAACAATTCCGATGTTCACTTCTTAATGGATTCAATTAGAAGTTAATTATTAAGTAATGAGATGCAATGAAAAGTTACGTTTAAACGTTGTAATAAAACCGCAGAATACTTACCTGTGGTTATTGAATTCATCATCATCAACATCATTGAAACCTTAATTACTAAAGGATATCAGAGTCCTCTAGATCAATTCATTGTGGTAGGCCATGTAACGCTTAAATCCATATATTTGGATTTATAATATGTTACCCGTAGTATCAGTAAAGATTGTTCAGTTTTTTGATAGGCTGCTGATATTTATTCTAAAACTGGCTTGCCATTCAATGCGTTCAATGCATTTGATTCTGCATTTGATTTGTCAAGTCAATTTTCATACCACACAGGAAGACTCATGCAGTTTCATCGTCATTAAAAGAATACCGTCTAAACACTGTCCATTTAAATAAGCAGTGCATTGATCAGCTGAACAGCCCTTGTGACAGTAGCTTCAAATGACCTACGTGACAATGGAGTTCTAAAAAAAAATATTTGACTTTTGTTATAACCACGTAGGTTAGTTGTATTTATTGATTGAGTAGGCATTTACTTGGTAGAACTCCATTATAATACGGTAAGAAAAATAGCAATGTATTTTAGTTCTTTATAAATTATTTTATATATTTGTTGATAGCTATTTTTGCTTACGTTTACTAAGGCGTAAGCCGAAATAGCTATCAACAAATAGATAAAATAATTTATGTAGAACTAAAATACATTGTTATTTTTCTTACCGTATTAGTTGTATTTATTAACCTTTAAAGGAGTATGGACGCACTTTTGGTTCAAACAGAAGAATGAATTAAATTCAATATACAATTTTAAATAACTGTGATTAATCCACGTATTGTGTTAACTAATTTTGACATGTATTACGCCTTTTCGCAGAGGCATCTTCGGACTAACCATCGCAAAGTGCTATTAGTAATAAAGCAAGATTATGTTGAATAACATTCAGTATAGATTTACTCACTCCTTTATAGGTAAAAATAGGTAATATGAATAATTTAAATCTAAAAGTAAAAAAATCCTTAAATTTTCACACAAATCTACCTCGCTAAAGTTTAGTACATCGTATCTTTTGTAGCAAGGGCCCCCCCGTTTGCGGCGATGTCCCGAAGATTAATGATTCAAAACGTAAATGAAAGACCAGCCGCAACACGCGTGCTTACTTGCAAAAATGTAGGAATTCTTTATAATTGCCAATGCCACTTTATCATCTCGGTGGCTCGGGAACTTAAAAAGTCGGTTACACTGCACAGTGCCCCACTGAATCCGTAATTCATCTTAGAGTATTTTCTATTTGTGTTGACATACGACTTACAAAAAAGAATTATAGCTTTCAATAAATTGAAAAACATTTTGGTATCAAACAAATTGGATTCACAATCAAAATGACATTGAAATGTGTTAACTGTGCACCTTGAAAACGCAAGAGCGATTAGCTGACCACTAGTCTTTTCCTAATCCTTGATCCTTTCAATCCATAATCTCTTCGAAAAAGGGAGTTTGAGCAACTGAGTAACAAGGAGTTTTCGAAAAAAATATATTCAGATAAACTCCGAGAGTAGTCCATAGCTCCAAGTTGGGAGCGGAGATAAATTTCTGAGTGGGTGGAAGAGAAAACAATGATTAAAACATTGTTGATTGAGTAGGCATTTACTTGGTATAACTCCATTATAATACATACTATTTCGTCTATTAAGGCGTAAGCCGAAATAGCTATCATCAAATATATAAAATAATTTATGTAGAACTAAAATACATTGTTATTTTTCTTACCGTATAATGATGAATACTGTGGGAATATAGATGAGTGCAATTTCATGGATTAAAGTTAAGTCTATATACCAGCTTTTTTAATTCAAATTTAGCAGGTTAACTGTCTCGTTTAAATGGACCCATGAAACCCCTATCACTGTTAAAGTATTTTCAGGTGAGAGGCTTGGTTTGTGAATGCTAGAGATCGCAGCTGTATAGAGCTGGTTAAAAAAGAGATAAAAATGTTACGATAATAGGAAAAATTTTCACTAAAACCACGAGTTTTGCGACAAAGTGGCAGCAAACGGTTTGGCCGGGTATGGGGTGAACGTTTTTTGACAGCCCTAAAATGTTGTGCGCTGAATTATTACCTTGAACGAATTCTTTTGAGGTTTGTTGTTTGCTTTCATTGTACTTAATTTTCTGTGGTGAATTTTTAGAAAAAAATATGTCTATATTACAAGATACTAAAAGCAGAATATTATATTTTATATAACATTATCGGTGTGACTTGACCATCAATTGACAGTTTGAATCATATTTACCGAATAAATATCTTTATTCGAAAGAATAGTTTCATTCTGCATGAGAAAAACTGCTCCAGAATGGAAACGTAGCTTGGAGGTTTAAAAAAACCACCCCATTATTTTCTTATTTCCTAGTTCGTTACATATGAATAATTAATTATTTCGGAGCAATTCATTCTATATGGATATAAAATTTGAATTTTGCACTTAACTACAGTAGTTTCTAGCAGAACTTACTTCAAATTTGAATTTTTTGAATTTTGTACTTTTCCATGAGTTTTGTCGCTAACGACCCGGGTTTCGGCTTTCGGCATCTTCAGGCATTCCAAGTGCACGGATTTACTTGAACTGACGCGTAGTAAACAGTTTGTATCGTTTATATACAAAAATATAAGTAGATCACTAAGTTAAAAGGTTATTAAAATGTAAATTAGCGAAATTTGAATGAATACAATTCAATGATTTAAGTGGGTTTGTTATAATTATGGGGATTTTTGAAAATATTATGGAAAAGTACAAAATTCAAGAAATTCAAATTTGATATTGAAATTCCATCAAGCACCCTCAGTCGAAATACTTAATTAGAACTTCCTTCCTTAACTATATGAATATATTTCAAGTCGTATCACAACGTCAAAAATTTTATTTGGTAAATTTTGATGACCGCAATCTTAAGGCTTACCACATGTCCCGGCATGAATGGGAGTGTACCGGTTTTATACCTTTGTCCCGGCTTGCTTGATATTTTGTCCCGGTTGCTGTTTCGCGTGACGATGAAACGCGATTCAAAACTTCTGATTGTAGTTTCAAATTAATCTAAAATTGTATGCCGCGACAAGACTCAAATAATAATCAAAAAAACAAATAATTACTGTAATTACGATTTACAGGTTATTTAATATTTTTGCTTTTCTCACACTTCGTTTCAAAATTATGGCGAACTTCCCAATATTGTATGTAGAATTATAATTAATATGTTATGGTGATTCGTTTACATTTAAACTAGTGTAATAATAATATACTATAGTTTCTGACTATATGGATGACACTTTTACGGTGTCGGCCGTCTTTTTTTTATTCAGTCCTATTTTTTTTATTCAACTATACTATACTTCTACGATCCCGATATTAATAAACTATATGGAATGAATACAAAAAAGGAATGTTTTAGTTATTAAAATTTATACGGATATTGATAATATTAACTCTTCATTTAATTATTGAATGAAATACAGTTAACGTTGTATACAATATTATTATATCAAGGCATGTTTTCCGCTCTAAGTGAAATTCAATGTAATACAAAGTTTACAAAAATATTTACACTATTTTCTTCTACAGGGAAATAAATTATTCGCAGGATTCATGGGAATGTTTTTCATCGTTGCCTAAAGCGCAACATCTTCTCTTTGCGATTTTCTTCGCATTTCAAGAACTTCGTTTAAGGAAAACAAATTCTTGCCAAAAGCAGTGTTAACAAGGGAGCTTTACTGAAGAAAGTAAACATTACGAAAAAATCAAGAAAACATGCAAAATCAATTCGACAGTCTTAAGGAATTTGAGTCTGGCACGTTATTTTCGTAAAATACTTATTTGAAGAATAATGTTATTTAAATGTTTGTGTAGCTCTTGAAAAAATAATTTTGCTTGCCATGACATTCTTATATGTATTTTTTTGACAGGGAACCACAGTTTAATTTAATAAAAAAAAAATATGCTAGAACAGTACGTGCCATTTAAAATAAAGAGTATTTTTTATTTCAATATGTATTATAGTATGATTATGTCCGAGAAAATTTCTCCAACTAATCGAATTTATCCTTGTTCATGCCTTGGACTCTTAGGAGTTATAAAATAATACCAAACTATTGAAAAAAAATGAATAAAGATTTGGAACAAGTAAAAAAATTTGTGTGCAATAAATTAAACACGTTTTTACCAAGAATGCAATACAATGAATACAAGTGCTATTTATTATTTTTATTTCCACAGCTTTAACTGATGATACATTTTTAGTTTTGTCAAAAGGTATTTTTATTCTCTGATATATTATATAAGAGGAAAGCTTTGATGGGGTGGTGTTAAAATAGTTCGGTCAACAATTTACTGTGACGAGATTTTCCGAAATATATAACGCTGTATATACAAGTCGATATGTATTTTTATCACATGATTTTCCTTTTCCTTATTTGTGAAAAGCTGCCCGCAACATTTTTCCAGTTCTGTTTGCAGAACACAAATTGGATGGAATTTTTACATTGGCAATTTGTAAGGAATTTTGCAGAAATTTTTAGAATTTTCAATTTCTTGCATTAGAAAAATATTTCATTCATATAATTCTATTGCCAAGTAAAATAAACAGGCAGATTCTTACAAACAGCTTCAAGCTTCTAGATTTATGACCGTGATTTATTATTTAAATTCTATTTTAGTAAACATTAGATGAAATAACATATTTCTCAATGACAGATAACTGAACTAGGAATTTCATGAATATTTATTTAATATAGACTCGTAAGTATATCTTTTCAGTGCGAAAACATTTGTTAAGATATTGGTGTTTTAGATACACAATATGTATCTAGCACAATAATTATTAAAATAAGATACAAGAGTTTCTTCCATTCAAATCTGTTCTGTTACATTTATCAAAAACATTCTTTGAATAATATAAATAGACCTTTGAGCTGTTTTTCATGCTTTTGAATTTATTTAGTATGTACTATCTTTTTCTATGTAAATAATTTATTTAAAGCAAAGTTATTTCAATACAATAGAACCTCGATTATCCGGACTAATTGGGGATGAAGAAAGTCCGGATAAGGACATATCCGGATAATCGAAAAAATCATAATTGACAGAAAAATTCAGTTTGTTGAAGGTATGTCAGCAGAAAGCCTTTCCCCATGAATCTCAAGTTCTCTGATCCCATGTCGTCCTTTGAATTTTTCAAGCCAGCCCGAGCTTGCTTTGAAGGTGCAATCTCTATTGAATCTTGTATTGAAAAATATTGCTTTTTCACATAGTAATACACTAGATATTGACTGTCCAGATGATCGTCTTTGTATGAACCACATAAAAATACACTCTTCAACTTTCGTGATGTTTTCATAACTTTACGTTCTGAGCTTCCATCTTCTGGCATTAAACAATTGGTAAACTTCAAGATTTTTTCACTTGTTTTTTTAAATCCGAGATCGTTGACGTTCCGACACCATATTTAGTAGACAAAAAACGTCCGATTCACCCCGTTTCAAAGCATCGATTATATCCAATTTGTCTTTTAATGAAACTACGACACGCTTTCTTTTCGTTGACATATACGGTAATATTAAAAATAAATATTTAAATCACGATCAATTTTTCAAGAAACAAACGTTCATTGCGTATCGAATTTGGACGAGGACCCATATTTTACACAGGACTTATTGTTAGAAAAAATGCAACGATCAAAATATTAAGACTGCATTCTATCACGTACGTAAACAGTGGACGCAATTCGCCATGTGCATATCGGCAAATTTGTATTATTTTGACCAATCCGGATAATCGAGGTTCTACTGTATATTAAAAGTAAAAGAAGTCCATGTTATTGCTAGTTGTGTGAAAATAAAGCCTCTATTGTGTATAAGTTTTTGCTCGTTGAAAATGTTTACTTTGACTATGTAAAGTTTTAAAAACTATCTGTAACAAATCACAGCATGGTTTTTGTGGTGGTAAATATTTTTATTTTTTACATGGAAACATGAAAGAATTAATATTAAAAAGTATGAATATACTTTTTAACAGAAACTCTTTATTTATTTTCTAATAAGGAATTATAAGGGCGCAATTATTGCTTTGTCGACATTTTACGGGAATTCCCGAAATAAAGGGAACCATTCATTTTAATTATATTTTAGCATTGCTTTAATGTTAAGCCGGATTTTAATTTTACCTTTGCCAACTGTCAGGACAAAGAAATAAAAATTTAATCTTGCAATAAAAAAATCTCAAATTAGCGGTTTTTTTCTTTTGTGACCATATTTTTTATTTGATAAGTATTATTGCCAGCCCACCGTCAAAGTATTCAAGTGCTTTCCGCTTTATGTTTTCATTCTGGTGCTTGAAGGTATGCATGGGTGGAGGTCGTCACATATCGATTTTATAATCGTCAAATGAAATCTTGAGCAGGGTTCGAATACCAGAATGAACACTTAAACATTTAATGCTAAAACGTTACATTTAGGATAACCAACTGAACTGATAAGTCAAATTGGAACTGATTTAAAACTATCACTCCATGTTTATGAATCTTAAATATAACGAAAACTGATTTTAGATCGATTGACTTAACTTTCAATACATTTATATATTATTTTAAATCTCAATGAAAAACTGATTTTCGCGTCTGATATGTAAAAAACTGATATGTGAAAACTTCACTGAAGTATTAGCTTTTATATGAGCAAGCATTAAGAAAATCTTTTTGGCCCTCGATAATCGACGACAACTGAGTCACATTTTCCTTTCAATTTTTCTTTTCTTTAAACATCAAAGTGCATGGTTCAGTCTCGTGCAGCTCTTTTTCAGGCCAAGTAAGTGAGGAATATATAATTTTCTTCTTGATTGCATTGTGTTATGGAAGGTCGACGTGAATAACGTTTGTATGCTTATAACGTGAGGTGGTGAGATAGCCAACACGTTAGCCCAAATAATATAATCAGTATATTAGTTGCATATTCTAGACGTGTTTAGTAACTAGAAGAATATATAATTAATAAATTGTTTAAAATATGTTATGCTATTTATTTATCAATTTCGTAAAAATAAACGGTGTTAACTCTTTGAGTGGTGAGTTAGTTTGGATAAAATTAGGTTTTTTTTCTATAAATTTAATAAAATATTAATGGCACACAAAAAAAATAAAAAACACGTTTTTTGTTATCCGTAAATCTGAGAAGAATATTATAACTTTTTGAAGGAATTTATTTTTCTTTCTAAAAATATATTCTAATAAAATACGTCTCGCAAGAATTCTTACCGTTTACGTATATGCATGAAATATTGGTTGCCTTTTTGAATCATTCAAAAACATGCTGATTTTTTCATTCGATTATAGCATATGCGGAAACCAATTTAATTCTCTTTACATATTTAACGATATCGCATAAAAAAATGTCCGTCGCCTCAATCGGCATTGGCTACATCTTCACATAAATCACGCGTCTTCGCTCCTCGTCAATTTGATTTATCAACCTCCATTACCTGGCCCTATCTCTCTTCAAACGACTTTATCTCCAAATGCCACGGGCGAAGCTGAAGTGAGATTTTTAAAAAAGCCCCAGAAAAAAACCTATCCCGCTTCCGCAAAAATCTGCTAATGAAATGATTAATATACCCGCGGGCGTAGAGGAAAATAATTTCACGTGAATTTGGCAAGAGGACGGCCTGTAATTTCTTTTGCGGATTTTAATTACGTATACAAACTGGCTCGTTTTTTTTATATGTATATTGAACAAATAGGTTTCATATATTAATAGTGAGCGAATGGGTTTTAATCGTTCTAAAGCTAACAACACACCAATGTGTCGCATAGAAAAAAGCTCTGACAGGTAAGAACTCACTGGTGGGCAATTATGTTAAAGGCGTCAAAAAATAATATTTCTCAAATTATCACATCGAATATGTATCCGAGATCTCTTAAGGCTCACAAAATGAATATAAACTTTTTGTTTTAATAGTTTACTTAAAAGATATTTAGCAAAAAGTGTATAGAGGTTATCAGGGCTGTCAAAACTTTTGATATTATTTTACGTAAATAATATTTTGCATGTAAATATATTAAATATGTTTATATACATATGTTTCAAACCAATTGAATAAATACAAATTATTTATAAAATGATTTTATGATAGCCAATCGGGGTGCAAAATTGACATTATATTATAAACTGAGTGTTACAACCCTTATCGAGGATTCGTAAATACGCTCTAAAAGCCTTGTGGTATGGTAATTAATATGGGATTGCTTTCATAAGGGATCAAAGACATCTAAGCCCTTAAATAACGTAAGTAGTTGTAAGGTATTGTCCTTTTTAATTTTTGAAAAAGTCGTAGCGTACAGGGCAAAAAGTGAGGAACTCTTGTAGCTGGTAACGTGTTAAACAAAAATATTTGTGTGGTAAAGATATAAGAATCCGCCTATTATAACTCAAAGTTGGCAACTCTATAAACGGCAAATTACCAAGAAGCGGGAAAATTTAATTACTGTTTTACCTGTACAAAGCCATCCTTGAACATCCATTTTGTGACAGTAGAGCTATATTTATTAGTGAATAGCTGTAAACTGTTATTAAAACCTGTTAAGAAACAAAAAAATATTAGTGAATAGTGATAGCAAACACTCTCATACATAAACATGGTATAATTTTCAACTAAATTACATTAATTTTGATGACACAGCTGGATTTTGTTACTGCACGACTTTTAATGAAATTTTGATGTAGGTAAGTAAATATAAGGAAGTAATCATTATATATCAATACAAAATTGATCCTAATTATTTCACAACTTTACCAAACGATGTTGATCAGTCGATGTCAAACGAGCGAAGCCGGTTCTGAACATGTGATCAATTTGTGTTTTTTATGACGCGACCACTCACGTGCAGACTATTTTCTCCTAGCGAAGGATGTTTCTATATATATATCAGTTGCTTAGGATTTGGATAGGAAATAATAGAAGAGAGCTAATCGCTATCCAAATTTTAAACGTCTGTGCCTTCGAATGATAATCCATCAATCGATAGATACGCTCGAGCACCAACTTCGAATGTTACGACTTTCGCCAATCGACCACGCGCTGGACAATTGAGAATTCAGTAAAAAAAAATGTGTTTATATTCACTTATGGGTACAAATAGTTATATTATATTATAGTTTCGTGAGAATTTCCTTTCATATATTTTCATACCTATTTATTTTGAGCCAATTAGGTATGTCGATTAATTTAAGTGTTTCTTTTCTCTTTCAGATTTGCAGTTAAGTGATCGAATTCCAATATGGATATTTTATGAATTTGAATCGATTTACGATATCGAACAATTTTATAGAAATTCTCTGGAAATTCATTGAAATTTTGAGTATGTTAATTTTTTTTCATTTTGATTGTAACCGATTTTCAGAAAGCCATATGTTCACAAAAGATTTAAAAAAATTTAGTTATATCAAAACAAACAAGTCTTTGACTGTAATTTCACTTCAACAAGTTTCGATTAAGTAAAGCGAAGGTAATATTGTAATAATATTATCAGAAATGTAACATGATAACATTCAAACAACGTATCTAATGGAAGCAACACAATGAAAATTTTTGAAGGCTTCGACCCTTGCCAGGCAATTTTATTAATTGAATTTCAAGGTTTTAATATAATAAACTTGAACGTGAATCTCTCTTGTAAATAACTTTTACCTTAGATAATACCAAAATATTTTAATTTACTTTGTTAAATTACCAAATCTCGGACTGGGTTGGTTATGTTAATTTACTCTGGTTAAAGTTGTTTGATAAGCTCTTTGCTTAAGCTTTAAATATCGAATAAAAATTTCAAAATTGTGCGCTTTTCGTTGTTTTAAAATTGAGTTAGCAAAATCAGTAAATCAATAAAAATAATAAAACAGTTTTTGTACTTATTCCACATTAAATTTATTAGATCAGGACTAGTTTCGCGCATGGCGAGCATTATCAACTGATAAGAAAAACAACGATACAGTGATATTTATAAAAAAGTTAAGTAAGACCTACAAAGTATTACAAGCAATTGGCATTACAAATAAGCAAATATATCAATGTAAATTAAAAACAAAGTAGGCTATAATAAAATGATCAAAACTTCTTATCAATACAAGCTATGACATCAAATATCAATTTAACTAAGAATGGTAGTTAACAATGTTTAAAAACGAGCAAGTAGGTAATCTGTAATGAGTCAAAACTGGAAAAGTACAAAATTCTAACGTTTTAAATTTGATATTGAAATTCCAAGCACCTTCACTCGAAAATTCTTCCCTTGGAAAATCAATGTTTGATTTTCTTATTAATTCAGCTACCATTGTAAAATATTTACTTTTGTAAATATTTACACGCATATTTTGCCACGACCTTCTAAAAAAGTCTTAAATTTCTTTGCTTCCTTGCTCTTATCAACGATGTATGAGATTTTAATTTATGATAAAGTAGTAAGAAAAATTGTGTACATGAATTTTCTTCTTCGTGCCGTATAAAAAAATTCTGTCTAAAACGTTAAATAATAATAACTTCAGACATAAATTCTGTTTATAAATTACGCAATGTCATAAAATTTTAGCACACTGATAAATTTAATAACGAATCTCAGTAAAATGGTAAAAATCTCTAGCAAAAATACAATTATTATTGAAATTATTGACTACTTTGGCGAGTGTTTTGATTGATATGCTTTATAACAATTTGTATAATATAAACTTTTTAGGAGAATAGCTAGGTAATCAATTATTAGATTTTTCGAGGGCTGCATGGGTAAAAGTGGTTAAATTATCGATATTTTTAGTGTATATAAAATTAAGTATTTCGACTGAGGGTGCTTGGTGGAATTTCAATATCAAATTTGAATTTTTTGAATTTTGTACTTTTCCATGAGTTTTGTCGCTAACGACCAGGGTTTCGCCTTTCAGCATCTTCAGGCATTCCAAACCCACTTAATTCATTGAAACTTGTATTCATTCAAATTTCGCTAATTTACATTTTAATAACCACTTTTAAGGTGTTCACTGTCAATACTTGGTGGAAAGGCATTATAATAAAAATAATAACACATTTTTAGTACTTTTTCCACATGAGATTTATTTCATCAGGACCGGTTTCGCTCATGGCGACCATTGTCAACTATTCAGTTGATAATTCTCGCCATGAGCGAAACCGGTCCTGATGAAATAAATCTCATGTGGAAAAAGTACTAAAAATGTGTTATTATTTATATTTTAATAACCTTTTAACTTAATGATCTACTTATATTTTTGTATATAAACGATAAAACTGTTTACTACGCGCCAGTTCAAGTACATCCGTGCACTTGGAATGCCTGAAGATACCGAAAGGCGAAACCCGGGTCGTTACCGACAAAACTCATGGAAAAGTACAAAATTCAAAAAATTCGAATTTGTATATAAAATTGAAAATTATTATTATTTTATGTTGTTCTTTCATTGTATGTGAAAAGTTCTGAAGAAAAAAAGGTGATTGATTTATGGCACACATATTAGACCGCAGGTTGTCTAGCAATGCATTAGGAAAAAAGCCATGGTAATTTTTTAAATATTCATGTTTATAAAATATTATGAAAATTTTCTTGGCCAATTTGTTGGTAGATTATTATTTAATTTCAAATACCTGCAAAATTCGGTATACTAAAAAACCTCTTTTATTTCCATCTTTACACAGCTCATTAAAAAGTCATCCATAATCGTAATGCCCAACTCGAAACACGCACAAATCACTTTAGTTTCAGTATAACAGCTAAGTGAATTTCCATTACAAAATAATTGTTAAATAAGTACCTGCATAAAATATTAAAATGGAGAAATAATTTTACATTATTAAAAATTAGATAGGCAATTAGTTGACTTATAATTACTATAATGCTGACATGCATTGTTAAATAATTATAAGTAATTTCTATTTGCTATCTTTACGTCCAATGTCTAGTCTAATAGAATTTTTTTACTCATTTAAAAGATAGTTGTGGGACTCCTGTACGACTTTTTCATGTTCAGAAAATTAAAAATATATATAAAAAAGGCCTTTCGTTCATGATTTTTTTGTCATTTGTTTTAGCTGTGACCATGAAAATATTTAGTAAAATTATTGTACGGCAATAAATTTTCGAAACCATTTGCTTAAAAATTGTAGAAAACCGTTTTAAAATAACTATTTCTGTTGCAAGATATTTCATAATTAAGATTCCTGATTTTTGTAATCTAAAATATAAAAATCAACAATTGCTTATTTGTTTGGTTTTTCGCGCCTTGTGTGCTGCCATACCGCTCATCCGATAGCAAAGAAACTTTGACAACATTTTTGCTTTCACTTTCGCGAATGTTTTTGGCATAGTAATATTAGCTTACAGTACATAGGTCTTTTAAATAAAAATGAATGTTTTTTCACATTTTATGCGCTGACATAGCGCTCATTTTAATAACTTATTGTTGCACTTGCGCAATGGTTGTAGGCATAGTACAATTATATTTCAAAAGGTGGCGTGTGAAGACATTCGGCAAAAGACAAACAGCAAACGTCATCGATACCGATAAATGTTAGTGAAATTAAATCGTAATTATTTAACTAAAATATTGTGCACCCCAAAGCTCTTCAATAAACAAAATCACTTTCTTTGTTTAAGTGGCATTGCAACGCTTGCCAGTTTACTATTATATAAGAAAGTGATTTGGAAAATATGAAATAGTTCGAATTTGGTTTTACATTAAGTTGGGTGGTTGAATGAAACTCAAAAACTAAAGAAGACCATTCCAGAAATGTACCATTCGTGATACTTTTAAGCGTCCAACATTCATCACTTTTAAGGTGTATCACTGTCAATACTTAGTATAAATTTTTTTCCATCAGGATCGCTTTCGCTCATGGCAACCATTGTCAACTGATAAGAAATACAACGAAACAGTGATATGTATACAAAAGTTAAGCAAGAATTAAAAGGTATGACAAACAATTGGTATTACAACTTAGCAAATCAATTGAGGCAAAATAGACTATAATTAAAAGACTTCTAAGCAAAGCAAGCTATTACATTACAAATCAATGAAGTATGAATGATCACTAACAAAGTAACAACCAAAATAAGTGAATATAAAAAATAAACATCTCAAACCTTTAGACTACCTTATTGAGTTATAATATTGATAAAACGTTGTCGATGATCCAAATACTAGATTAAGCCATCCACGGCCGGGAAAAAGAGTGTGAATTTGTGATTCTGTCCACCTTTGCAGTATTGTATTGATTTCATGAAATATTAAGTTCACAAACCCTTTACTAAATGCAAAGCGATCGCGCTTCATCTACAAATTATTATATCCTTACCCTAGTTTGGACCCTGGGCATAATTTATGACCGCTGCGGTTATTTTGAGGGCATAATTCATAACCGATGTCTAAAAATTCCCCAGAGGATAAAATTATACTACCTTTCTATACGGGATTAATTCAAACGGCAATATATTTTACACATTGTATTTATTAACACCTTCCCAATGCGGAACGTCATAATTTACGGTCGGAAAATCAATAAGCTAGGCTCGTTCATATTCCAGAAATAGATATACAGCGATCTTGAATATTTGCTCTCAAATATCAACGTAAAAAGCTACATACGTATGTTTAGTAAAAGCTTGATATAAAAGAAACATTTATTATGCAGTACATAAGATTATTTTATAATCAAGTATAAAAGCAAATCTATCGTTTTCATAAAAAACTGAACACAATTTGAGCCATTGAGAAAATAGCCAATCGTAATTATTATTTTTTACAAACACATACATAGGCTATACAAATATTTAGATGTCTCTGGGAAAAGTATGTTAGTTGGATTCAGTGCTATGGAGTCGGAGCTTTTTGGCCGGAGTCGGAGTCGGAGTCAGCGCGGCGTTTTGGCCGGAGTCGTATTCGGAGTCGGAAATTTTGAATTTTTAATTTTTGCATTTAATATGTCAAATTTGGCTTTTGGCCGCATTGATAGGGTTGATATTTAATTGAATAAACCTAAATAGGAAAATTAGGGGAAAAAAGTAACAATATTAACGTTTTTTTAGTCGGAGTCGGACTTTTTTTTACCGACTCCACAGCCCTGGTTGAATTGTAAAACTGTTCAAAACCATAGGCAATAAATTTTAAATTCAAGTTAAGTTAACGCAGTCAATCAGAGCCTAGCAATAATATTAAAGTGGCATAAATGTACATATTGTATATTTTCATTTTAAGCAGTATTATTCATCAGGATTAATTAGTTTACGAACGTATATCCTGTTGAATGAGTTACACAAAATGCAGTTAAATTTTTACTTTTTAATAACAGCCGTAACATATTATTTAAGTCCCGCTTCAGTCTGCGCTATCAATTACTATCCAGATTTCTGTGCGTTATCCTTTATGGATGGAAAGTCTTTAAAATTAAGATATCTGACAAATATTTTATGTATAGCATAAGTTCGTAAAAAAAATTGTAAAAATACAACATACTAAAAAAAATAATCCGTGTTTGCCGCCAATATTGGACTCGTATTGGAACTTGTCTCAACATAAGTTTTCTACGAGAACTCCTTGCTACTCAGTTTCTCAACAAACAAATACCTGTATTAGCCAGCCTAGTGGTTAATCGTTGTTGCTACCCCATATAGAATTTAAATGTTACAAACATTTAGGTATATCTATCTAAACAGAGAACAATGAATCGATTGAAAATCAATTAATGAATCTTCTCCAATCCAACGCAATCGACTTAGGTTTTTGCTGGTATCATGTTATTGCCTACTTATCATGTTATATGGTTTTGAATCTTTGTCATCTAGTATATTTTTTTCCATTATAAATAAACGTGTAAAAAAATTTTCGCAGCTGCAAAAAAAATATACAAACAAAAGAAATAATGACAACGTAATATCTCCTCATAATCTTGTTATTTTGTTTTCGATTTTTCATTATCCTAGATAGAAATGTTCCTATCATAAGTATGCCAATGGGTTAACTGACCTAATTTTTTTTATTTACGTACCAGAATAATATTATTTCTTTAGAACCGTGAATCTTTTCTTAACAGTAATGTATTGCATGTTCCTTTAATGGATTTTGAGAGCATAAGACCATTGAAAATATCCATCCTTGGCCAAAAAGGACAAACGATAATGATGATAAATCGCGGAATCTCCCGTAATTTTTCCATTCCACTGAGCACCATTTCATGTATCCAGCGTCTGCTCATAAGTGCGAAGAAATTCTTCATATGACGATGATATATTATGAGGTATATACCTAAATTACAGCTCAATTCAAGAAGCTTGATGTCTTCATTATTTGACAAATACAAAATCTTTCACCAGATCTTTAATAACTGACAATTATTGATGGGAAAGCATTTGTTTGACACCTTTTAATTACATGGGTAATTAGCATGTTATTTCGTATGTAATGGCCAATTAGCATACGCATAAATTTGTGCACTTCGTAAGCATTGTGTTAATTACAATAACACATTCACGAAAATATTTTAATCGTTAAAATTTTGAATTTATCTATGAATTTTGTCGCCAACGAAACAGGTCTCGCTTTTCACCAACTTCAGGCATTTCAAGTGCACGAGTTAACTTGAACTGATCATTCAGTCGAAATCCTCAAAGACGATAGAGAAATAAAAATAGTTTTTAATATTTTCTCGTAAATAATACATTTTAATGATGGACTTCGTAATAAGCCAAACAAAAATTACGTATTAACGTGTTTATTATACATTTCACGTCTTTCTCAATTTGATATAAAGAGCCCTGTTTTTATTTATATGTCATCAATTAAAAATGCTTACGATAGTCTAAGCCGGTCCTGATCATAATACAACATTTGTGCAAGTTTTTTTTTAAATTTAACATAAAGTCTTTATGCAAAGTGATGAAACTAAATTTTATTAGACTCTTATAAAACGTTGTTCACTAATCTGACTAATCCTCAGTTGAAAATATTCAATGAGTAAATTAAGTAAAATTACATAAACATCAAACTTAAATACCTATACAGTATTTAAATAGCAAAGAAGGGTTCCTTAACTACCGTGTTTGTTTAAGTATAAAATCATTTCCGTATAAGGACCCCAAACTTCTCATTCATGGATATGTGGTGAAGTAACTTCCCCCAAATTAGTAATTAAATTTTACTATTTGTGTGGTCTTTTAACGATGTGAGTGTTGCTTTTGTATCTAGAAATACCACTACATTACTATACAAGTTCAATGATTGTATTTGATATTCTCATGCTTGTACTGAAAAGTTTTCGTAGAGATTTCAACAGGAAAAGCCCGTACCAAGCATTAAGATGCAATAGTTTTGAAAATGGCGAAAAATCAAAAATAGTAACCAACTAGGTATATTTTATAATTATTGTGTAACCGGATACTTTACTATCTGAAGCTTGCGAAATAAAATATTTATCAAATGTATTTATGACTATTTATTTAATATATTTAAAATATTATCGGTTCTCGAAGAAGTTAAATAATTTAGGATTTCAACCGAAGGTTCTTGGAATCGTTCAAATTTTGTATTTTTTCATGAATTTTGTCACTTTCGCAAATTCACAATTCGGAATTTTCACGCATTAAAACTGCACGAATGACCTTGAACTGAAGATGCCACTAAGCTAATCCTAGATCGTTTGCGGCAAAGCTCATGAAAAAGTATAAAATGTAAACGATTCAGTTAGGTAGTTGTTTTTTTCTAGATATGGAAAAAGGCTCGAGAATTGTCAAAAATATTAACGTTATAAACTTTTTTTCATTTGCACCAAAACAATAATACCTGAAAAGGATTCTGTTATATATTCTTGTAATTTTCGTTATTTACTATATTATAACATGTTTTAAATTATCGGATTTAGCTTATATCTCACCTGTCTTGGAGTGTGCCGGGTTGCATCGCAGCGTGCTTATAAATATTTGTGCGTGTATGAACGCCTTTTGACCTGAATTATAAGGTTGGTTTTTTATTATCATTTGGCAGTGCCGAGGAAGACAAGCCGATTAGCTCGCCGCCCGGAAATATTTCATTTATTCAGCCCAAAGTTCTGCAACACACGAACATAATATTTGAAAAGGTTCGAGGATGATCCTTACATGCTTGATGTGAATTTTTTACCTCGCCGGTTTGAGGGTATTTTGTTTTATTTGGATGATAAGCTTGCACCGGTGAATTTTGTGCACGAGCAGTTGGTTGTCTAAATAAAGTATTTTATTTTTAAGCTATAAAAAATCGGCTAAGAAAGGAAGGAGTCATTTTGAACAACGATTGAAATCGGAGACATACAAAGTTAAAACCATTTGTCAGCTTGCATCAAACGTCTAAAAAAGAAGCCGGTAGTCGAAATTTTATTGGGATGCAGAAAAATACTTGAAAGCCAGTGCTTCTTTTCAGAGAATATTTGTTTTAATAAATGTGACAATAGCGGCAAATTTCAGCAAATACTTTTTGAGTACGGCTTAAAATAAGCCAATCAATTCAATGATATACATATATATGTATGTATATGATAAGAATAAGCAATTAATCTTTTTTATAATGCAGTTTTGGGGATTGTAATATTACAATTTCAAATAATATTATTGATTAGTCATATAAAATTTTCATTCATTATGAATATGATTTTTAAAAAACGACCCCTCATCAATACTTGTAGTGTAGGGATGGCTCTGATAATGGTAAAATGGTGCACAGATCCCCGATTTTTATTCAAGCAATATTTGATATCAAAATAAATATTCCAATCAACTTATTAAGAAATTCTTGCGGGTCAAAGTCAACTGATTACTCACAAGAGGAGCATTTTATGTAATGTGCGGAGGTGCAACATGAGGCAATTTTTTTTAGTCACAAAACGAAAGTATTTACCACGCCACACGCAACAAATTCGTTCATCGATGCCGAGATCTCACATTACAATATTGTCGAATTACGACGAGCGTTACTGAATGCATCTATCAATTTGTACCAGTTTGTCATATATATACTGATTCGTTTATTGATTTTATTACTTTTCTATATATGTATATGTACATTAAAAAATCAGGGCTAAGTCCTTCCTAGCGCAGATTTTAAGTGGATGGAGAATGGATAATTCTAGCATAAATATTTTTTTGAAATCGTTAATATTTTTAACACTAGCCGCCGCTTTTGTGACGCTAATATACTTATATAGAGTGGCATAGAAAATATCTACATTTAACAAGACTGTCTGTCTATAGAAGACGTAGACGTTAGACGGCTTACACTAAATATCATGAAAAAATATTATTTTTTCAAAAGAAAAGCATTGCGTTGTGTTGCTTTGTCTTTGATGAAAATCACACGATGATAAACCAGCCCCTTTAATTTAAATAAAAAAATGATCACGCCCGATCAACGAAAAAAACAGCAACGATTAAATGCTTTATCGCAGCGACGAGTTTTTATTGTTTCACCCGCAGTCTCTTAAAGTGGCGATCGTAAAAAAAACAATGGCGGCCACAAAACACGCACATTCAATTAAACTCGCGCCTTCTGGCCGTTTCCGGCGACGCCCCTGGCGGACGACCGCCGAAACAAACCGAACGGAAACAGTCAAATTTACAGCTGTAATAATGTTGCCAGGTATTTTTTTGTGGCGCCAATTTTTACGGGACCCACCGTGGCGGAAATTTTAGTGCGATTTTCGTAATTATTTATGATTTTTTACATTAAAACCGCATATTAAATTTATCAGGGTGTAATTAAGATCACAATTCACAGGTAAACTCTTTTCGGCGTATACGAGAGAAAGAGTAGGATGGTTTTATATTTTTACTGCGTAATAAATAAATGGGAATTGATAATATAATACTTTTTACAATCATGTCAACGCCTAAATTAATTTATGATAACCAGTCCACATTGAATAATTTGATGGTAGATTTTTTAGGTATGTAACCGAACAGCCAAATCTCTTGAGGATTTTCCCTTATCATTCCATACTATCTTCATATTATAATTGTCAACTATTTAAATTATTATTAATTGAATTCTTATTACCTTAATTCTACATCAAATGAATTGCTACATCAATGCAACAGAACAAAAACATGTTTTGAGCTATCAGGACTGTGGAGTTGGTAAAAAAAAGTCCGACTCTGACTCCGACACCAGCATTTACCAAAACCACGACTGCGACTCCGACTCCAACATTGACCAAAAACACGACTCCGACTAAAAGAAGGTTAATATCGTCACTTTGTTTCCTTAAATTTCCTATTTATGTGTATTCAATTAAATATCAACCCTATCAATGCGGCCAATAGCCAAATTTTACATATGAAATGCAAAAATAACAAGTTCAAACTTTTCAAAATTTCCGACTCCGAGTACGACTCCGGCCAAAACGCCGCGACGACTCCGACTTCGGCCAAAATGCTCCGACTCCACGACTCCGACTCAGACTCCACAGCCCAAAATCCCAATTTAAAAAAAACATCATGATAAATTACTTGCAGAATGTGACCAAACGTCCAGTAATCACCGAGACAGTCCCCGAATACAACTTCGAGACGCCAACATGTTCCTTTATCAAAAGGAGAAAACTTACAGTAACAATTTAAAAATTATCGCGCAAAATCATAATCCTGGCAGAAGAATCTACTTTTCATTAATAAATAAAATAAAATATATAGGAACTCATTTGTTTTATACGCATACACAAATATACTGACAATTTTCAAATAATTAAATAAAATAGATAACCTAATACGACATGAAAAAAAAACATTCTTACCTTGTCAATTGTTTTGTATGAAAGTGTGACGAGCCCTAAATAAGGTACAAGGGATGAGTACCAAATTCGTTTCTGGTGTCCTGGTTTCGGGGAAAAATAAATGCTCTTTGAGTTGTACGTACTGTAACTTTAAAAATTTGACCTGTATCGACGCAAGTCCGAAAGTGTCACTCTGACAATATAGACATACTTTTAATGCAAAAGTACAAAAAAACATTCATGTATTGAGTTTTTTTTCTACTCTTTTCAAAGTGTAGCAAAAAATATTAGTGATTATTCCAGTCAGAAGGCAAAACACTGTATGTAATACGATTAAGCAAAACTCAGCAGCGATAATCTAGACGGTTAGATTTTAAGATTATCCTAGGTACTGTTAGATTGCTGTATTAAATAAAATAGGTCGCGATATATTTTAAAACTAATACGGTAACGAAAATACATGAAAATACGATTCAAATCAATGATATTGAAAATTTACTAACTTAATTTTTTTTTCACAATCTGGCATTGTAGGCTTAGACCGATAAATAAACAACGATTCACATGAAAAAATTAAGATACTAAGGATCCACAGAACTGTTAACGATTCAAAATTTATGAATTGTAGCAAAACTTTCTTGGCCATTAGGCAATTGTTTTTCATTGATTTTTCACATCGTACAGATGGGCTTGAATTTTCATCGTTCAATTATTGATACAATGAC
Organism: Himalopsyche kuldschensis; assembly: GCA_028554975.1. Lineage (NCBI taxonomy): Eukaryota > Metazoa > Arthropoda > Insecta > Trichoptera > Rhyacophilidae > Himalopsyche > Himalopsyche kuldschensis. The sequence goes on along the minus strand of JAHFWI010000059.1, from coordinate 2,341,317 downwards.
TTCATTAACTCATCGCTTATGATCAACTACCACACAAAGATCGCATGATTGTTCGAGTGATGATTTTTTCATTTGATAAGTAATAATCCATTTGATTGGCATGTATTTTTTGTAATTTGATAAACCAAGCTTAAGAGTAAAGAAAAAAAATGTTAAGATTGCTAAATTATCAACCCTACATTACAGAACAATATAAACATTATTGATTACTTATTCCGTATGTTCCAATTTAAAAGGAAATGTTCACAGATAAGTGTTTATTAGGAAAAATACAGCACATGGAATTACAGCTGACGCAAATGTCCCATTCATTTGACAAATATAATAAAGACAGCACATAACATATAAAAACACAACAATCGTTCAACAGGAATACAACACCCAACATTAAATGTATCTAGAAATTAAAAGAGTTAAAACAAAACGCTAACTTCACTACTGAAAATGTATTTTTCACCTCAATTTTTCAAAAATACTCGGCAATACTCGACCAGCGCTCAAATGACCTACGCAATAAATAAGTTTTGATGGAATAAAAAAATTTTTTTCTTGTTACGACCACGCAGGTAAAAACATGAAAGTTTATATTCTTCAGTATGCTAGGGTTACCAACGCGGCCCCGAAGAAGAAGATTATATTTGATTCACCTTACTTTTAGCTTTCAGGTTCATTTACCACTATGAAACTAATTAGCTTTTAGTTAGATAATGTACATAATATATAAATTCTTTGATTAAGCATGTGGTGGTTCTAAAATTTCCTGTTTTCATAACATCGCCCTGAACAGTGCCTCTGGGTTTTCCCTATGGATGACCATACGTGGTCATTCAGGGTGAAAATAGTTTGGAAAATGAGGCCGATGGATTCATATGGCCCGGAGCACGTGGCCAAGTTGGGTCACGCTCCGATTATAATTTCTCGTAAATATTAAATATTATTCTGCACAATTTCTACGACGGAGAGAAAGCTAATAACATAGATTCTAAAGGAGGGGTCATCAGACTTTTTGAGAAACGGGCCGGATTGAAATTCTTAAAAACTTGACGGGCCGAATGACAAATAAATTCGTGCTGGAATCAAATAAGAATATCAATTTACGTGTTATATAATGTAAATAAATCTAGCTTCTATTGGAATTTATAATAGAAAATATTTATTATATTTTATGGGTTCATAGTGTTCATAAGTTGTCGCATCATACATGTATCAATTGATGAATTGAAATAAATAGTTGCGAATTGATAGTCAAATCATGAAATTAAAAAAACAAAATCTTGTTTTAATAATTTATTTTCAAAAATCGAGAATTTTTGGAGGGCCGGATGAAAATCTTTGGATAGCCATAATTTGGTGAACGTTCTAGAATCTAGAGGATTTTTTCAATTTAACAATTTAGATCTTAGATTTTTTTTTCTACTTGATTCTGACTAAGAGTGATCATGAAAATGGCGATTATTTTTAGCATGCTGTACCTAGAAACAAATATTTATTGAAAGCATTTAGTGGGTGTAGCTTTATTCTGCAATAATAACGTCGGGTGCTATTTTTATTTTTTTACTCGTGAAAAATGAAAACCTTCCCGAGAAGTCCTGATTTTTCTCATCATATAACTCGCTTTCATCACATTATCCTTGTCGTCCTTACAGGTGTTGGGTTTGCCGTAAACTTGAGTATTGTTACCAAAAACAGTGTTGTGCTTTTATTACACCTTTCCTTTGGCTTTACGACGCAATTCTCAAAGATTTAGTTGCGTGTGTTGTCCAGGTACGGATTTCAGAAATAATAACGATTGTCAAATAAATAAAACACATTTTTTTATATCCTGCTTCTACATATAAATATTGTTACTATCAGGAGCGGTTTCGCTCATCCCGAGCATTTTCTGCTGATCTCATAAACATAGATACATGGCTATTGCTGATCTCATAAACAAAAAGATACATGGCTCATCGAGTTTAAATTTTTTTAAAAATTTAAAATAAAAAAATTTTAAATCAAATAGAGAAAGACAAAACAAGGAAAAAAAATATTAAAAAAAATATATACTAATCGGGATTCAAAAGTAAATCCCACATTAAAAATATAATAAATTATAAAAATACCATCAAATGGAAATTTTACTAAGAACCACTCAAAAACTAATTTACAAAACTGCAGTGGCACTTAATATTTTGCTTGTCTGTAACAGCTAATGGATATCTGAAAAGTTGCCACAAAACCAATTAGTTTTTATCAATTAAGCGGAATAGTCGATTAGCAAATTTGTATACAAGTATACGCATTACTTTTTCAACTAACTTGTCACGTTTTTGAAAATTCAAGTCACTGACATACACAATAAAGAACTTTCCTGAAATGTGGAGTCTTTCACAACTTAAGTATTAATTTTGTGTTCTAATATCGTATTCATTAGCGTCTGTCTCCAATGTCCCTTCTTGATGCTATTAATTTACCTGTTTAGTGAACATCATATGAATGTCGGGTCAAATGATTTTCAATTTTTTTCTCTTCAGGAAGTAACGAGGATGTAATGACCAGAAATGCTCTGTGTTTGATGTCTTTTTAAGCCCCCCGAGTCCCCTATTATCAAGATTAGAAACAAATCTTCACAAATCATGTTCTCATGAAGTTGTCGTACTCAATCAAAGACAGAGATTGGCTTTATCAGCAATCTGGTTCACTTGGTCTTTCTGTCTACCTATGTTTCCGTATCGCTGTAAAAACACTGTGACTTTCTGACGTAATCAAACTAGCAATAAGAAGTAATATTGCCGACCTCTATCACATCCTTTTCGTCAGTGAGATAAGTTTCTTTGTCGTTTAAATAAATATGTTTGTTTTACAGTAAGTCCTCGACTTACGCAATTTAAAACATTCAAACACATCTTTTTTAAAGATTTAGCTATGCTGTTGACAATACATTTACTGCAAGCCACGTACTTCCCTTTAACGATTATAATGAAGATAAACAAATAGTATTCGTTGCTCCAGGTACAACCTTTGTGATTCAACCAATGGATCAAGGTGTAACATACACTTAATCGAGTATTTAGAGCTTTTAATGAAACATAGTGGAAAATCGTTTATTCAATTAAGAAGAAAGTACGAGATTTATAAAGCTGTTAAAACTAAAAATATAAAAAGTTATGCCTGGTTTGATATTCCAATAAATGAATATACGTAGATTTTTTTTGTAATAAATACGCAAAATTTACACTGTAGGTACCTGAAAAAATAATATTATCCTGTCATGTTGGAATGTATGTAGATCAATTTTAATTTTTCCAATCATTTGAAACTAGCACATGAAAGGTATTTAAAAAATCCTTCTTTTAAAATTTCCTCGACTTATCGGCGGTATTTCGAATGACACGAAAATCTTCGGAATCAATTAATCGCGTAAGTCGGGGACTTATTTGTTAAATTCCAATGTATTGCCAATCCACCTCTATTCGAAGTACCGAAGAAAGTAATGAGGGGCAATAAAGTGGCGACTACTTTCTGGTATTTACCGGTAAACTTTTTTAAGATTTGTATCATTGCAATAAACATTAAGTCGACTTTTTTCTCTTCCGATTATAAACATATAACTTTCAAAATTTTCCGCAGGCGCTGTTAATTTCAGCACAACAAATCGGTTAAATAACATAATACCGAGGTACACATGAAATCGTATGATATAAATATTTTTTATTATTCTGCCAGGTTGTGTTGATAAGCGCTTATTTGTGAATTATTACACTATTGTCCGACATGCCATGTAATTAAAAATATCTGATATTGCTTTGTTTTATTTTATCATAAATTTTACCATATTATTTCTTTACTGTTTTTTGTTTTCTAACCTGTGATTGTCAAACAGTTATGATATGGTTTTATTCAATTAAATCATGGTTTTTTTTCCATATCCGCTCCCTATTTAGAGCATATGGTTGCCTCACGGTGCCTTTAGGATTGTCTACCACACGGCAACTTCCTCGCTTCTTCCCAGGTCATCCCGGCGTCCCGTAGCTCTCATGAGTACATCCTATGGATAGTTATCAAAGACCTTCCAGGGCGTTGGGATCCATCAACTTGATAAACGAAACAGGCAGGATTCAGGCTCCCTTGGGCATTCCCAGCACATGTTCAAACCAGGTTCATCGTCGCCTTTTTATTTTTGTCGTAATAATGGACTGGTTTGTCCGCTCTCTTACCTCCGTGTTTCTGACATGGTCAAGCCACCGCAGGCATCTGTTTTCAAAGCACAGTATACGGTTACACTGTGCCAGAACTCGCAACCGTAAAGCAGCACAGTCGGTATGCAAGCGTTGAATAAGTGGCACTTGGTTCTGACCGAGTACAATTAACGCTATCAATGTTTTTAGAGACAATGACTTAATGTGTTTTTTGACGTTTTAGTATTTTGAATTTATAAAAATTATTACGCTTGATATTAAATGAACTGATTTCTTTGTAAACCGAGCAGCAAAGAAGTTGCATTAACTGTCTCTTTACTAATAAAACTAGAGTTGCTTCTTTTTTGCTAAAAAAATCTTATACTTAAAGCAGAAGCCCATTTTTCACCAAGTATTTGAGTTATTATACTGCTATAAAATTGAGCACCATATATAATATATTTAGCAAATGGCATTCATATCTTAATTTTGTGAATTTTGGCGAGTTACTGCCTTCTTTCTTGGAACTGTAGAATAGTAAGTTATACATCAAGTAATTGAAAGGCACTTCTATTCTTAGATCTTATGACTTTAAAGAGCTCATATGACATGAATAGAGGTAAAACTTAATTTGTTTATTATGGAGCAACTAAGTATGTACATTTAAACACGGCTATATTAATCGCCGAGAAACTCTGAACACTGGAGACACTTAGAGAATTCAAGTTTGATTCTGCGAATTTCATTTACTATGCGAGCTCTAATGTTTATTTACACTTGGTGGGAAAGGCTAATAAATTATTTCTTGGTAATTTTACTTCTCACACGGTATTGACATAGCTTTCTGCAATATTAATTTGAATAAAGCGGTGAAATTACCGTCTTGGATACCTACGAGATAATTATTATAAATGAGCAGTATATTGAAACATGTCTGGTGTTAAATTAAATTTTCAGTAATTTTATCTTCAGGCATTCCAAGTGCACGGATGTACTGACATTCAGCTATGCCGACGAAACCCGGGTCGTTAGTATTCAAAAAAATTCTAATTTGATATTGAAATTCCATCAAGCACCCTCAGTCAAATACTTAATTATGTCTAGTGTTAAAATAGATTTTGTTTAATTTTATTTTTACTCATGTCTGCTACCAACGTGGACTATGCGGGCTTCTCATATAGTTTATTTTACCATATGATTTTTCTACAATTGCTTGTTACCTACTCAGTTGCTCAAACACTCTCTTTTGAAGAGGTAAGGGATTGAAAGAATACGAGGAGTATGCCAGGATTTTCAACAACACAGCATTTTAACAGAATGGATAATTCAATTGAAAAAGAATCTGCTCGTAAAGGGAACCGAATCCGAGCAGTCAGTCGACAGAAGCCAACGACGTTGACCACTGCACCACAGACCGGGCTTTTGGTACATATTATAACGTATTTAAAACATATTTTTTCCGACAATTCAAATTTTTACGGTGTTTACAGTCAATACTTACTTGGTGGAATGGCATTATATTCAAAAATACTTTTTTAATATTTATTCCTCATCATTAATTTGATAATGCTCGCAATAAGCATAACCGGCCCTGAACCGAAAAATCTAGTGTGTAATAAGTACAGAACGACATTTTTTTTAAAAAAGTGTTTAAATATAAATAGTCCAATATTTATCGCCAACAAACCAGAATTGGATAATCATTTGAATATTTATGAAGTGACGGGCTTATTCCGTGTATCGTTCACTGACTCTATTTTAAGATATTTCCTTACAATATATACGACAGTTTATCCGTCATTTAATTCCCGTAGAGTGTTTGATATTAAGCTTAAGCCAGAAGTGCAGTAATATTACTTTGTCAAATATGCCAGACAACGCTTTGCATTTTAAAATCAATTTTCCGTTCGATACAATAACGCCCGCCTAGAAAGCTTTTAGCATTTTGAGCGTGACGTTGCACACTAAAACAAAAACGGAAAAGCTACGTGAAATAGATTTGCGTGAAAAATTTACAATGTCTTTCCAATTTGCGTAAAAAAAGAGGAGATTAACGAGTCTTTTTTTTAACGTAACGTTTTGCAGAGAAGCGGATATATATTATATAAATACATCTCTAACAACTATTATTCAAATTAAAATGTTATTAATCAGTGAATCTGAAGTTCCTTTTTAGAACTAGTTAAGAGAGGATTGGAATATCGGTATGATTTCTTGAGAAAAAAGTGAATAGTGAGTATGTCATTCTGCTGCACGCTTACAATTGTTATAATTGTAAAATAAAGTCCATGTCATCATTGAAAGAAGGACATCATTCATTAAAATTTTCACCTTTTCGCTCTCCAGTGGTGGTCGTCGATAATATATCGGGGGGTGATTTCTTTGGATTATATTTTAATTTTCATGTCAAAATTATTAAAATGAAATACTCCATGCATTTCAAAAATCATTAAAGCTATGCATTTCTTTTCTTGAGTAAAAAACTTTCTGATCAGAAACAAATGAACAGAAATAAATCTCGCACACGTACGGACGTGGCACTGCTGGAGAGACAGTATCAAAGCATGCTTGTATTTGCGGAATCCCAATTAAGAGGTGATAATTTTTAAAAATTGATTTCAGCGAGTGTTCAGCAAATTTTTAGATTTGTTTGTTTTATACGGCAAGTCATCATGAATAGTTTAGATAAGTATACAGTTAATCCTCTTTTTATCGAATTTAAAGTAATGCATTTTCTTTTAATGCAAATTAAAGATATTCAAAAATCGTACATATTTTTTCTCAAAAGAAGTCGGTACGTTTTATCAGAAGAATATATAAATATAAAATTGTATCTTTCATATTTAAATTCAGCTGTGCTCTTCGATGAAATAAATAGTGAATTTATTACTTGAAACTGAAGCCTTTCCATTTATTTGTGTCAAAATCAGGTTCTCAAAACATTGATCGCAGAGAATTCACCGTATAAACAAAAACACCTGCGAACAATTCTTCTTGCATTTAATTTATTTTGTGGACAATTTATCGCGAAATTATTATAAGCTCAATTAAAATGATACATTCAAACTAAATTGATATCTTTAAGGATTTTTAGCCAAAGACACATGTGACATATACACATATCTATACAGTAACTAGTGTGTCAAAGATGAGTTTTTAAGTACTCCATAAGAAACATTTTTATCTTCGAATATTATCCGAAAAAGAGATAGTTGACTGAACATTCATTTTTCGTGTAACGAGTTTTACTGATGAAAATATTTACTCAATGTCATTAACAGCAGACACTGTTAGTAAAAATATTCTTTATTCTGAAGAAAATTGAAAACTTAATTGACACAGTATACACTTCGTTCTTACGAATAAAAAAAAGCTTTTTTCTTGTGAATTATTATTTGGGAGATTGACTTAGTGGTGAAGCAGAATAAAAACTATGAGTATGTTCAGATTATTTTAGTTGTAGGCAATAATTTTTCAATTTCGAAGCTCGCAAACTAAAGCAGCTTTTGGCTTACCTCTGATACATGATCCTTGTCAATCCAATTGAGGTTTCGCCCTGAGATGCTTGAGTTATTAGATCGCAGAGTATTCAGACAACGACTCTACTATAAGCCTTATGCACGGTGAGCTTTCTCTAACCAAAGCTATAGGCAATATAATCTTACAGGGTGAATTTGCTTTTTGATGAAAGTATCGAAGTCAACGTGGTGAAGGTAGGATTAGTTACTCGGTGTGTATTATAACATATTGCATAATAGAACACAATTAACGAGAGTGGTGTATCAACATTTCAATATATATGTCACACAATAATGTATGCTGTACTGTTATATTCTCTATATTCCTTTACTTTCAACCGAAATTGCGAAGCCAAAGAAAGTATTATCGTATGCTTTTAATCATACTTCGAAAACATCCTGAATATATTTATTGAACACTTTTGAGCATTTCATCTTCTCAATCAGTATTTGTAAGGAGCTTTCTCAACACATATTGTTTAGCTTGCGTAGTATCTAATTTAACAAAGCTTGGCTAGATTAGGTGTTTGTATGTAAGAAAAGAGTGAACATAGCTGGTAAGCTGTAAGTCTATTTTATAATATTTCATTTCAAAACTATTTCTTGGATATTTTTTTTTCTATAAGACATGAATTACATACTAGAGTGGCCAGTATAGCGTTATTTAGGGTTTATAAATGAGGTTTTTTATATTTAAAAATATTATTCATTGTACTAATGAATAACCATAGGGTGTACTCAGTGGAGCTGGCTACAAGACAAGACACTGGAAAGAATTAAAGAAGCTTGGTCTAAAAATCTTACAGGTACCGTCTTTTGGCTATATACATACTCATGAGAGTGGATATGAAAAATAATAATTCTAAGCGATATCTGTTGGTGAATCTGCTGGTATTGAAGTGTAAAAATAAGGCAAGTGGAATTTGGTCGTTTCACGTGCTACAAAATATAAACGCCAGTAGTTTTTTACGAGCAATACATGTGTTTGCATAATTATTATATTGAAATTGATTTCTAGTAATTGCATTTACTGTCCAAATAATTGTACACCCAAGCCACTTAGAATATTATCAATTTAACAATCTAATTACTTGCTTTAGATATTCATAGATGCCTCCCACGATTTATTTCACTTTGTCGATGTCTCTAGAGGCGAAGTCTACCTTAATGATCGTGTTATTGGAATTACATTAATACGGGTTAATAGCAAGATTATTTTATGCCTACATAATACCTACCCCTGATAAATTCTGTCTTCACTTACAATATAAACAAATCATTGGGCACTTAATCGTATTGTGGCAGACTTTAGATACACACTGACATTATAATAATATTTCGTTTACATCGGAGTTACATAATTATTTGTGTGCTTAAGATTAACACATACTTAAAAGTTATTATTAAAGTCGTAAGCCTTATATAAAAGCTTGGGTATAGAATAGTAATATCAAAGGTTGTGTCAAACGTCTTTGCGTATTTTTAACACACGAGCAATAAGCACTCTTCTTCAAAAAAATATTTTTTTGATCATCAAATAAATAAAAATCAACACACATCCTTAAGCCGATTAAAAATCAATTAATACGCCTATCCGTGATGGAATTTGATTTCGCAGACACCGCAACCATATACGACGACGCGGCTAGCGAATAGTTTTCACATTTGCTATGGTACTGTCTATCAAGCAGTGTAGCGTCTGTACAAATGCGAGTTTTATTTCTTCTAATTTTTTTCTAACTAGAAAGGTTTTTACTCAAGGAAAAAAATGCACAGCTTTAATGAGAAATCCATGGAATTTTTATTTGAATAATTTTGATATAATCAAAAAAACATTTCTTATTTTTTATCAACCACATCACCCTTAGATATTTTATCCACCACCGCCACCGTTAAAAATTATTCCTGAAATATGAGATAACGATATTTCATTTTCATATATCAGATATTAAATAGAAAAATATACTTTTTATGTCTAAAATGGAACAGTCTATTTATTTGTTCTAGTAGGTACTGTAAAATATCTGATATTTCTTAAGATATTAGCCATGAAGGATGAGCCATGTTACCTTCGTATCAATTCCTCCAGCATTGTCGTTATGTTTAAGCACTTATTGGTAAATCCTTAGGAAGTGGACTGCCTGCGCTGGACATATTTACAAGGGTGGGTATCTGTGGAAACGGGAGAAATCTTTAAGTTGACACGACCAGTGGCTTCCATGCTTTAAACCTCTCGGAGAACTTTAGTTACGATCTCAAATCCTACAAACCGTAAAAAACAATACGTGTTTTTATTTTGACAGGTGTAACAATACAACATCTTTTTTTAATTATGAAATGCTTATTAAAAATATAATTCACCGAAATATACTTATATTGCTGCTATTTGAAATATTTTTGTGGAAAATTTCTTGGTTCCGATAACGTTACTGCAATGACTCAACGTACCAACATTTTTCGTGAGGCACATGTTGACGACCACTGAACAAGACCACTTCGTTAATACCACAAAGTATTTTTTTTTCATTATTTTGAATAGTGTTTCGACTTATATGGAAAACGCAACAGTGAATGTTATAGTGTGCAACAATAAACTTCTAAATATAATTTTCATAAAAGCTTCTGCATTATGGATTTGGCGAAAAAACTACTAAGTTGAATACAATAAGGGCTTAATCAAATATAATTAAAATATATCTAATACTTTCGGTGGATGCGGCAGTAACTTTCTGGAAGTTCATTTTAATATAAAATTATAAATAACTATGATTATTCCACGTCTTGTATTACTAACAGATTGATTCTAATATTTAATATTAGAATCAATCTTGTTTCATTACTTAAGCAAACTTTGTGATAGTAAGTCCGAAGATGGCGAAACACATGTCATAGTTAGTAGCACAATACGTGGAATAATCAAAGTTATGTTAAATTTTATATTAATTTATATTTACATATGTTAAAGTTACAATTGCCATTAAAAAAATGAAAGCTAAGTGAAAACTATCATTTGGGTTTTACAATGTAGGTTTATTATATTTTCTTACATTGAGAAATCACAAGTTACTTTTATGAAGTCTTTTTCCAATAAAATATTGAAGCATTAAATAATCCAAACAATATGATTTTTTGTTGGGATTTTTTCGTGGCATAAGAATCACCGTTTTGTCTTTTTATCTTCCAGGTTTGATTGCCGCTTGATAATAAATTATTAATTTATAAAGAAAGAGGTAGAAAGATCTGGCCACGTTCAGCAAAATATTGCAGTTTGTTAATTGAAGCGCCAAAATAAATTCACGGGTGAAAAAAATAAGATAAATAAAATGTATTTAAATCAAAGATTAAATGAAGATTTTAATTTATATTCAAAATGAAATAATCGTTTAGTATAAACCTGTTTAAATCAATCATTCATCACTTCCACAAAGCTGTTTTCGAGTTGGGAAATAAACAAACATTTATGTTTTATTCATATTACGTTGGTTAACTATGTTCCTGTAAAAACAACCGCATAAAAATATTGGTAAAAAACAGACGTCTTTGCTGAAGTTAGTGCAAACTTCTCGCATTTTAACAATTCGAGCTTTATTTACCAAAGGCAAAACTTGTAAAAGAGCTTTTGTTGGACGCGTCATGACTCTCTAAGATTCACATCACGAGCTACTTGATTCAGAAAGTTGGTCTAATTTGTTTCTAGAAAGGCCTACCCTTCGGTTGACTTTTAACCTTTCTTGGTAAGATTTAATGCTTGTTAAATGATAGGCCATTCTGGAAAAAGCTCAATTTATTTCCAATTCAAAGAAATGGAATACCAATTGGCATTAACAGGTTTACATTTTTGTTGGTGGACCTAATTAAAAATGAATTTTTTGTAATTTCAATTATCTTTCACATACTTTTGCAAATAAATTGAGAAAATCCTGTATTATAATAAAGAATTATAAAGCTATTGCAAAATAAATAGCAATTTTTTTTATAAATGTTAACAGTCAATAATACTTTGTACACATGAAGTACGATGAAATACAAAAACATACATTAATAAACTCACTATACTTTTGGAAATCGAAATTAATGTTTTATTTCAACACTCAATCAAAAATATCCGTCCTTTTGTTTAATCTAAAACTATATTTTGCGTTAATTAATCAAGGCAGAAGAGTGTACCGTTTTTGTTTGTAATAGGTATTGTCTATTTTAAAACTACTTGGTAATCTGCATATTAATTTATTTATGAAACATTTTTTAAGAATAAATCTTGAATTATATTTTAAAAACTTGCCCATTTGTGGGCATATTTATGTTTATGTTAAACCACACATTAAAAATTTTCAATATTCACATATTATCCATTTTCTGCCATAAATATAGGTTGAATTGGCGAATCAAAATATCTAAGTCAATTTGTTTACCTTTAAAAAAGATAAATTAACTATTTTTCCCTTAAGAAAAGCTTAAAAAAAAGAAACATTTATACGAGGTTTTAAGAGGTCTTTAAATACGCAAAATATCTACATCGTTAGTAAAGTTTTTCTGTGGCTTAATTGTCAGTGCATGGGTAATTGTATGTAGTGTTTCTACTTTATCTGCCAACAATAAATAACCACAGTATGTTGCTCTCTTTGAAACGGTTAAGTTCAGTCTACAAACATAAGCCCAATTATGTTATGAGTACAGTATGTGCACTGTGAATTGTCGTTTGGATAAAGTAATTGGTAAAATAAAGGCGAGCTTTTTAGATGTTTCATTGTGTTGTCAGTGTGTTTAGCTTGAATAATTTATATTACGTATAAATTCAAGTATGTCCATGTAAATTATAATACAAGAATACTGCCGTATTGTAAAGAGCTTCCATATCTACAATCTATTATTATATTATATCGTCATAAGTACATATTATTTTTAAAGAGCTAGAATTATATCACGCTGCAATCTAAATTTTCTTAGACTGCATAATATAAGCCAAAGTTTTTAAGTATAAAATGTTTTATATTTTTTGTGGTCGAAGACTTAAAATAAAATCTCTACATTTAATGTTTTCAAGTATGCTTTTTTCAATTTAAATCTATTGAACAAATTTACGTCAATTCATCGTGACAAGTATTTTTTTAGCGATATTTTGTCAATACCGAGGAATGTATTATATGATTGATAAACTTAATATTCATTCAAAGTCAATTGATTCTAAATTTATGAGCTGTTTTTTTCTCAGAACGTTTCAAAAATAATTATTTGATTCTGAAATGATTTTGCACTGATATTAAATCTTCGTTGTGCATAATTTCTTCTATCAAATAAATGAAAGTCTTAAAAAATATATTATTCTTTATACTGGTTATATTATGATAAATAACGAAGTCAAATAACAATCCATTTCAAATAAAGTGTATAAAAAAAATATTCCATTGCCTCCAACGTTGATATAAAAAATACAATTATAAAGTAATAAAATATCAGTTGGCAATGCTCGCCATGAGCGAAACCGGTCCTGATCAAATAAATTTTATGTGGAAAAGGTACTAAAAATGTATTATTATTTTTATTAAAATGCCTTTCCACCAAGTATTGACAGTGAACACCCTAAAAGTGATTAATAAAATTCGTATAAAAAAATCGCGTACTAAACGACTATTTTGTTGGATAAAGATTCGAGTTTTGAAGAATTGCTTGAGAACTTGTTTTTATAACTGAGTGTTTTTAAGGAAGTAGTACTTCTTGTTAAAAGGGATGAAAATACAGTTATTGTTTGTAGTTACTGTTTAAATCCGTGTTTACGTTTAAAACAAGTGCTTTACTTTGTTATTTGAAATTTAATGGCGTGTTTCATAATAAAAGCTTTATTTTGAGTTCATTGTTTACAAAACGACAGTAAAAATAAAAAAATTGGTCCGGTTTTTTGTTGTATGAACATTTAAAACACGTGTCTATAAACACATATAACTACCACGATTTTATTAATGTGTTTATAACTTGTTTATACCCTTCTTAATTTTATTGGCTACACGAATTAAGTATTTAGGTTCCAAAAAGTGCAGTTAAATTTTACTGTCAAAGTGGTAGAAGTAAAAAAAACATTTTTTTATTTCAGAAAAAAAACAGTACTTGATTTCTAGTCCTACTGTGATATTCTTAGAATTATACATCTCATTATTGATTGCAATTTATTTCATACGCCAGGTGGCTATCAAGATTATCTTAACACCATCTCGCTCCTACTCCATATCATTCTACCCTTGTTATCTGAAAGGCACAGACAAACACCCAAATAAATCATGAAAAAATATGTATAGATTATTTAAATATTGATGAAAATGCGTTGAAATGTGTTAGAAAAAATTATTATAAATAACTATTGAGCGCACAAAATATTTATAAATCTTAAATGAACATGCATTTAAAATTGATATATTATATTTTGTTAAATATGGTGTACTCATAAATTATCTTTATTTAGCGATAGTCAATGCGTTATATGTATACATAGGTTTAAGGTTTAACAGAGGAATTTATTTACAAATAGAATGATGTTAATAATTAGTCAGATATAAATAAGAAGGATTTAGATTGAGGTTGCTTGATGGAATTTCAATCAAATTTGAATTGTTTGAATTTTTTACTTTTCCATGAGTTTTGTCGCTCACAACCCGGGTTTCGCCTTTCGGCATCTTCAGGCATTCCAAGTGCACGGATGTACTTGAACTGACGCGTAGTAAACAGTTTGTATCGTTTATATACAAAAATAGAAATAGTAAATCACTAAGTTAAATTTCTATAAAAATGTAAATTAGCGAAGATTTAATGTAAACAAGTTTCAATAAAATAAAAGGGCTTGTTATAATTATAGGGGTTTATGAAAATACTAATGACAAGATAATAACATAGGAATATCTAAAATAATTCTAGGGTTTTATCTGACCATTTATTAATAATTCAAGCACTTCATTAAGTATTAATTCAAAGACTTGAAATCAATCAAATTATTATGGGCAAAGTAATTACAGACAATATTTTGTAGATGAAAGGAGTGGTAAAAGACATTGTTGTTGCACTGCTCTCTCCCATACACAAGGACTCTTACTATGTACATGGTTAGAAATGAGACAGTTATACATATATAAGCGTTATGTTTTTAAATATAAATTTTCTCTGAAGATGTATTTGAATGGGAATCTACGCGATATCACTGTTTTTTATTCACTTGGCAAAAACAAATGCATACATCTGGCTTCAACTTTTAAGAAATGACTTTTCCTGTTTGACGCTTGAATTCATTATTCGGTATTTTCACGAGAATCCGTCTGCTTCCGAAGCCATCGCACAACGCTCTCTGTCATAAAATAAAAAATAAAAAGCGAAAAACCAGCTCGTAACTGACGCTCTGTGTCGTGGAATGCGTGGTGTGTCAGCGCCAACGCCGGTTTATGGCGTAAAGTTCATTTTAAATTACCAGATTTGGAGCAATTAAAACTGTCAGATCTGCGATGCGCGGTAACAAGGAGAAGACAGATATCTGTTTTACCGACGCTATTTTTGTAAGCAGATCTAAACAAAACAAAACAACAAGATATTGTTCCACGTAAACGACATTCAATTATTTCAACCTGTGAAAATTCAAGCGTTCAATTGCTTATCTTGAATATCTTATCATAAAATTTGTTTCTATTTACAATGTATACAATCCTGAAACTCTTAAGAGAAAACAAATTTATCATTTAATAATCCACACGATGTTTTCTTTTTGTTCTGATTTAATGAAGACTCTTTTAACTTCAAACGAAATTAAGTTTCTATTCCCCAATACAATTATTGAAACTGATTAACAGCTGAACTGCTTTTAATGCTGAAGAAAAATGCGTAAAATCTAAAGTTTGTAGTTTCTAGAAAATAAAAACAAGATTTGCGTTGCTGAGAACTTTCTACAAAATATTATGATTCAACGTGAAATTTACGAATATAGCCTCTTAATTCAACTGCTAGCTTTTTATTTTTCGTATAATAAATGCATTGTAGACACTTTTTTTTATACTAAGCAAAATTTTTTATTCGCTAATACATATTTTACGCGCCACCATTTTAATTATTGTAAGAAATTAAAGTAAATTAAATCTGTATTTTTCCAATTGTTTTGTAAAGGAAGATAATGTTTATGTGTTGCCACTTATTCACAAAATTGAAAATATAAAACATCTCAATATATTACAGATCAGTAAATATAAAACCGTAAGCTTAGCATCAGTCGTAAGTGATCAGATACTCAAGTAAATAAATTTTCCTGCTCCATTTAAAAATAACGAGATAATAATGAAGGATACAAAACAAAAAAAAAAACCACTAGGGACTACACCGAATAAATCGCTTGACACAAAAATTCTGACAGCAAACAAACCTAAATGCTTTTATATGTCTGATTTTCAACTTTGGTTTTATGTTATACAATGTTTTAAATGGTTATTCGCATAATCATCAGTTAATCGGTTTTCAGTTTTATTTTGAGCGATTTCGTTTGAAATATGGTTTACACACAAATCTCTGACATAGCTTTAAGAACGCTTCCTTCATTACTTTTCATTTATTTAGTTATCAACTATATTTTCATATTTATTTTAAAATATGAAAAGTAATCGTAAACATTCATTTATATATGTATGGCAAAAAGATTTAGAGGATCATTAATTAAGTTGTTACTTGATTTTTAGTTTGCAAAATCTTTATCACTTAGAACAGTGGTTTCCAAACTTGTGCTACTACGCCTCCTTGAAGGAAAAATATTTTTCAAGTGTTTTCAGTTTGATTTTTTTGTTTAGGTTTTTCTGGTGTCTGCTGACTTGGAAACCGCTGACTTAGATGTTAAACTGCCATTTTTGGTGGTGCCTTTCCACTGATATTATATTATAATCCAATAAAGATCTTGCAGTAGTAATAAAATTATCAGCTTTACAATATGAATCCTCATCTGAAACATTTTTTTAATTTTTTTTCACACTTCATTTTTATACACATCGTTAACAATAGTTTAATAATAACGGTAATGTAGGACATACAGCACAACTGGTTAAATGTAATATATATATGTTTGATCTTTTTCTTTGTGTTTCTTTTCTTTAAATAAAAAAAGAGCCGCCTCAAATTTTTATAGTCATCATAATTTGGTTCCATTCGGTAATGGAATCATCACAATTTTTCAAAACAAGAAGTTTCGAAAATACGATTTGATGCTACTTTTTTTAACATGTTCAAAGATGATTATATAAAGTATGTATAAAACACCGATACAAAAATAATGACAGATGGATGAATCGATGCGGCTGTCGGAGGTGCCTCACGCAAGCGATAAAGCCTCCAATGATCGCCAATAGGCTGACCCAATCAAGGCTTTAGGGGTAATTAATGGTTGACAAAGTAAAAGTTCACTGAGGGGTGGATTCGAACGCACAGAGGAGGCACATTGAGTTATGTTAGGGTGCGATCAATTAAATCTCTATGGCTATTTATCGATAGCAAGGGGGCGAAAATTGAGAGACCGAAGCAGCTAAGCTTCGATCATTTGACGATATATTGAATTATAAATGAAGCAGTGACAAAGCGGGTCTCTCATTTGAATTCTGATCACTATCGAACTGAGTACATGCGGGCTTCTACTTTCGTACGTAATTTCCTCGTGAAAATGTGTATGCATATTTAGAGTACGGATATCGAATATTTGAACATCTGATCAATCAATCAACTAGTATTTTGACTGACGTTCTGTGTGAGATTCAAATATCTCATTAACATATAAGAAGTTGTGATTTTAATGAATTTTAATGGATTGTATGAGAAATTGTGTGGGTAAATTATAATTAACACGTATTTAAAATGTTGTATCTTAAAAAATAATTAATAGCTAATTTCATGGAAATACCTACTGATACGTATATTAATACGGGTTATATCCGACATATTATTATATAATTGATTTATTTTAATGCTTGAATTTATAGTAAATGATATTTATTCATAAGGATAAAACAATGTTTAGTTTGAAAGATGAAGTTGCTCATTTAAAATTGGCAAATTATTCAGCTGTGCCCTATTTATTTCTAATATTTCCTGATTGAATCATTTGTCATCGCCTGTGTTTTTATGTAGCATTTTAACCCCTTCATCCGCGTTGTCAACGTCAAATCCAAACGTTAAAAAAAAAACTCAAAATGAAATTTGATATTCAAATTCCATCAAGCACATTCAGTCGAAATCCTTAATTACGTGAAAGGTAATGTTAAAAAAATTCAACTGAACACTGTTTGTCAAAAATAAAATATTTATATATTTTTTTGATAAAATTACAACGGAGCGGGCATTTGATAAAATTCTTAAAGTACCCAATGTATAAGATTGGTACGGTGGAGATTTTTTCCCCGCATACAATCCCCGAAAGACATTGAGCTTATCAGAACCTAAAAGTAGAAGATCGTGAATGGCCATATTCTCCCCTTATTATATTCTTAATACAGTTTTCGGTCGCCATTAGGGAAAGGGATTTTTCCGATTCTCGGGGAAAATAGTTGGGAAACTTCTTTGACCGGGACGGGATCGTTTGCATAAATGGTTGACGTCACGGCTACTAAAGGGATATTTTTTGCTCGGACGAGCCACCTAAATGGTAGGATAGAATAAATTCTCCAAAAAAATGAACACTGAGACAAGCGTTTAATAAAATGGTCTTTGTAAAAAAAGAGCAGAAGAAATCTTTAGTGCAGAAAGTTCGACGTGGAAATTTCGATTGAACTTTCAAAGGAGTGGTGAGGTATGGAATTATTTTATCAAATAGGTACGAACGAATATTAAAAAGGCTGAACTATCACACTAAAATATATTCTATTTATTTTGGTAAAGAACCATAGTTATGATTCAAATATACTTAAAATCACTTTTGGCAATACATAATGGCTTCAACATTATAATATGCCATACACTAATAGCAAACGCAATGTTTTTGTTGTTCAAGTAAAAATCAAAGATAAAAGATAATTTGAATTCAAAGCTTTAAGAAAAAATATTCGAACGATTTAGAATATATCATTTGATGAAATAAATCAAAATTGTCTTGGGAACGGTGTGATAATGAAACTATTTGCCAGTCTTATCTCAAATTATTTTCTTGCCAATTTTGACTGCATATAACAATCGAAACTTTTTGTTAAAGTGATTTACATTAGGTGTATCCCATATGATCGAGGCTTGGTATATCGAATTCGTTAGGAGCCTTAAGCCACAGAATAAGGACAGAAAATTATTTCTATTAAGTTTTCCTTATAGTTTTTTTCCTTGAAATAAAAATAAAAATACATTAACGCTGTATTTAAATAAAATTTTATGTGGGTCGTTATTACCAATGCATTATATTTCTAAAGTGGTAATTTTCCTTATAATACTAAAAATAAATGTCCGATATGTTTCAGTTTCGGAAGGGCATTAAATTGGAGCAAAAAAATAAAAAGAACACATAATAGCTATTGCGTAGTTCTTTACAGTTAAGAGGGAATCCATTTTGTCCCTATTTTTGGGGAATAACAATTGCTTTAGGATGCCTGTCAAAATGATTCCCTGAATTGGGTCATAGAAACAAATCCTTTTCAACCAAAGTGCAAAACTGGAGAAATTTCCCAAGACGAGACTTTTTCTTAGCTATATACCGAGAAAAATTTCAGAGGGCAAGATCTAGACGGCAGAAAAATGATATTACCCCAAAATACTTTAAACTATGCATGGTTATACTGTATAGCCTATACATAAAGACAAAAAAAAAGTAGGTCGAATATTTTTTGTTGAAATTACTAAACTAAACCAAGATATAATATAAGAGAACATTATTATGACCGCATGTTCATGAATCGTGATGAAATGTTTGAAAAATAAAGAAAAGGATCATATTTGAGTTTCATAAGCATTTTACTATTTTTGATTAAAACACTGGTTTAAATATAACATGTTACTTACCTGCATTGCCTTTTTTGATTCGATAAATAATCGACGAATAAAAATTGATATTTCATTTGGACTTTGTCGTGACGTATTAAAATGCAACTATTTGTGTGAGTGATTGAAGTTTGTTTCTCATTGCTTTCCTTAAGTCACCTTTAATGGGTTAACTGTCAATTCTTGGCAGAAGGTATTTTTTTTTACTATTATACTTTCACGCATGGCGATTATTTTCAACTGAAAATTTTCGAGATGATTGAAACCGGTCGTAGCCGTTATATAATAATATAAAGTACAATACAGCAAAAAAAATGTTTTTTATTTACTTAAACATTAAAATTAAGTGTTGCTATTAAATTAAATAAAATCAAAAATGATTGTTTGTCGTCTTATATTCAAATCTATTGTTATAAGCTATTTGACAATGAATCGGAAAGACAATTTATTTCTTTTCAAAGATCATCGGCAATCTATCTCACACAATACATGAGATATAAAATAGAATTTAGAAGCGTTGTTTACACCAGTGTTTTCTAAACTTTTTCTTGCAACAGCCCCGTAATTCTATAAAAAGTAATAAAAACTTGCTTACACTTCACGTGCTTTCGAAATAAATATTTATTTGTTTTTCAACACTCAAATCAAAAAAAATATTACGTTTTGATAGTAAAAACTAAAATAATTTTCGATGATGTGAATTTAAAAAAAAAAGTTAACAATGCTGTTTTATTTTCGTAGCCAGTATAAAAGTGTGCGAATCGTGTTTAATTATGTGCTTTAAAACCTTCATTCTAAAGAATCAGGTTAAGGGAGTACCATAGAAATCTTATCTGCGAGTGTATGGTGGAGCATTAAGGGAACGACATTTCCACAAATGTTGGAGTTTTCGATTAAAGAAGCTCTTTATCTAGTATTGAACAAGACATGCTTGATAAGTAGTTGGAAGACCCTTGTTGAAGAATTCGCTCTAAAATAAATTCACTTTTATTTCAATACAAACTACTCACTTACCGTACCCTTTTCGTCGATTTCACTTTTTATCGCAAAGATTTTTGTATTCAAGTAATACTTTTTAACGTTTTAAACAATGAAAAACCCTTCCGAAAAAAACAGTATTTCTTTTTTGTTTTACTTTAAGCATTAAGTTACATAATTTATTAATTTATTCTGACTAAAAATTGTTTTTCTTTTTTTAAATATTTTGTTTATGTCCAACATTAAATTTACCTTTGTCAAAAGAATAATATGTTATCATTGAATGAAATTAAATCCTTTTATACAAAAGGTTTTATACTCATTGTGGCATTTATTGCCAACAAAAAATTAAGTTCCCAAACTGACTTTCAGAGGATATTAACGGAGTTGATTTTATGCTAAAATCATTCACCTTTAAAATATTATGCGAATATTATTACAAAAGTTTTTTTATTTAAATGTCAAGCTATGTTTTAAAATTACTGTCAAGTGTAACAGATTGCGGTCATTTTTTTTACTTGAAACTATATAAACACTATTGCTAAATGTAAAATAGTATGAATATAAATTTGCGACTTCACAATAATAATTTTGTATAAATCTTACTTAACCTTCTACCAACTGGCGTTAATATGTTTTTCAACTCGACACCTTACTTTAAAAAGGTTATATTTGCTCTTGACACTATTTTGAGATAAGAGCGTTTGAAGTTTCAATTGATTAAAATTCACTTGTAATAAGTAATTTGATACAAGTAAACATCTATCAAATTACTTATTTTAAGCATATATTTTCACAACTCTTGCTGAGAAATAATGATCTTCAAGATCAAATGATTGAAAAAAAGATGACAATCTTAGAACTTTGTCAAACAAATTTAGTAAAAAAGTGTGCAGATGCATTACTGCAATTCCAGGATTCTGCTAACTCCGTTATTTAACCATAGATAATCCTGAAATTCATATATGTATATGATAGAATGCAAACTAGAATGCAAATACAAACTTTTCCGATCAAAAGGTCTACTAGAACTAGAACCTTATCAAAGTAAGGTAACGAACTGGTTATTTCAACCCATTGGCACACTAACCTTGTCTATATTGATAGGTACACTGCCTAGAACAGGGATTTAAAACCTTATGCCAGATGGCGATGTGCATGAATGCATTACAGCGGTTTAAGCCTTAAAGTAACAAACAACAATGAAATCCTTAACTGATTTATTTTTAAATTCCCTTAAAAGGTAGGTATATATTAATAAATGATTATTGTTAAAAAGGAAACTAATTATTCAATAACGTAACACATGATTTAATAATTCAATATGGTATTTATTTTTATTTTCTGTTAATAATTTGTAATAGAAAAAAATGCGCCCTTCGTCTAAAACCACAACTAGTTTCAAACTGTACAATAATATATACTTTTTTTTAATAAGACTGCTGGAAATTTTACAATGATGGTATACGCTTACAGTTGAAACTACTCGAGCTTAAACTATTTATATTTATTTGGCAAATTTTATACATACCTATATTAATTATGAGTTCTCTGCTGAAATTAGAAATTAAATGAAAATGCATCCTTGTCCAAAGAAAAATCTTTTTCTGTAGTAACAAAATACTATCCGCTATTGGAATAAAAATGTCTATTTGTCTATCTCTCTACAAATATTCGCAAACCGTTTAACATTGCATTTGATATATTTTAATTCCTTTGACGTCAATGATTGCTTTTAAAAACAAATTTCCAAAAACGATGGTCTGATCAGTTTGGTTAGTATGGCACACTTATTGACAAGACTAAAAAGTAACATATTTGTTTAACTGACGTTATATTTTGTGTAATGGTTTTTTTTCATAGTTTTTCTGATCAGAAAATATTGAAATGTGTTTCTACAAACATACTAAGCATTCTATACTTCGCAGTGTTTTGCTTGAAACGCGGTAACCTTCGAAATACTGTCTTTGAAAAATAGCTCGTAGGCTGAAGGGGGTCTCACAAAGACCCCAGTGGTATGGCCTTATTGGCATTTGGCATATCTTTTTACATCATTGTATAGTAAAATAATTTTCCTATAATTATTCATATTTTAGGTCGCGGATGAATGAGACCACCTGATCGTTTTCTTGTTTATTTATATTATATTTATTCTAGACTGTAAATGCGACTTCTTATCTTTAAAATTTATTTTCATACATAAACGATACAAACTATTTACTACGAGTCATTTCAAGTTATTACGTGCACTTAATGTCTGAAGATACTGAAAGACTGAAGATGAAAAAATACAACTTTCAAACAATTGAAAATTGGATATTGAAATTTTATCAAACAACTTTACTTGAAGTTTTAAATAATGTTAATATCATTTTATTAAAATGACCACTGTTCTAACGTGTTGATATTTTTTATATGACAGTATATTTAAATGCAGTCGCGTTAATTTCATAAATCTCATTTAATAACACAATTATACTAAACAATATGTTAAATTGAACAATAAAACTTACCGTCTTGGAAAAATCGTGCAAACCATCTTAGAATATCTAATTACGGAAATAATTACTGTTTATTATTTAAAATTTTCAAAGCCCGGATTTTTAACATTAAGTAATTACCAGAAAAAATAAAATGCTACATTATTTTTTAATACCTAATAGCAACACCTTTGTACTGGTACTTTTATAGCCCAAGTTAAAATGTTTCTTGGGAGGTTTTTGTATTCAGTTTAATAAATCACCCCAGCAGAGCTAGGGGTGAAAAAAAAACACGCCTTTTAGATTTCGGGCCTCAATTTAAAAATTCAAAATCTTTTGTAACCCTCGACTCGGCAATAAAAAATATGAATGCTTATCAATATTCTGAACAGAATTTAAGGGTACTTGCATATTTTAGACTGTATTTTTTTACGTAGGCAATTTGATTGGAAAATTGATAAATTATTTTGCAAGAACAAAATTAATTACTGACTAAATTGCGAGGAAAAAAAATGTGTACCAAGTGAAAAAGCTGAATGTAAAAAAATGTTTTATTATTTAAGAAGATTCATAACACTTGCAGTTACGGTACTCAATTGATATATTGAAAGAAGTATTTTAAAAAAAAAACACGAACCAATTTTGATTAAATAATTTATGTTCAAATCTAGCAGAAAGAAATCACAGAACGTGGCTACTCATGGTTAATTTAAAATAAATGATACAGTCCTTAAAACCGCTTCAGTATCGAGCAACGTGTATTAATCACACCTACTCTACTTCTTAAAAAATCCCCTTTTCAACCAGATTAGCTGATGGAATAAGGACCATTTTTTTCTAGAGAGAGTTTTTAGATGTAACTAGATATGTATAGAAAAATATGATTAGAATTATTACAGGAAGATTTTGTTTAAATATTTTGCACTATTTGTGGCGGTATTCGCGAATTCCGTACGCAGCGGTCACCAGTGGCCTTACGGTACTGAAGTGGTTCAAATACCCTGAACCTTATAATTATTCATCAAAGCATTTACTGTTGAACTTCAGAGGCTGACTCTATCAGACTTAATATTTCATGTATTATAGGAATTATTTTACAACTTATAATTTATTTCTATTCATCGTTAAATAATTAAAGATCACGTAAAAGGTATTAATTGTCACTATTTAAAAAGATCAAAACACATTTCATACTAATGCCACAAATATTCTGATAAAAATTATCAACTGAGCATTCACTCAGTTGATAATTCTCCCAATAAGATATGTGGAAGCAGTATGATACAACGTATTGATTGAATTGGCATTTACTTGCTAGAACTCCATTAAAACACGATGAAAAAATAGCAATGTATTTTAGTCTTCGAGAATATAGTTCGGACGATGGCGTCAGCGGAAATAGCTATCAACCATTTATAATATAAATTCAATAGGAATATAATATTTTTTTATTTTTTCACCGTTTTATAAAATGTGTTTTATTTATTTGAAATTTAAGTTCAAATGTTCAAATCAAGCAAACCTCTAACGTCGCAGCACATTTTATTTTCACAGCTGTATTGTGAATCGATGATTGTATTGCTTATTGTAAGTTCAAACAAACCGAAGCGTTGCCTTTGATTCCTCAAACAATATGAAGTCAATTAATTTTTGGGCAGCGTAAGGGTTAAAAGGGGGTGCACCCTATTTAGGACAAGAGAATTTGGAGTCTAGCATCTGGAATATTCCCAGGATTGTTCCGCGTCCATCAATATCCGCTCTTCATTGTTTTTGGATCTATTGTCCTTAAATCCATTCGGGGAGATTCCACCGTTTGCACTTTGTTTGGCAGAAGTGCTATTAGAGAGCTTGTGCTGTTTGCAGGGTGACTGTGTGTGCCGGCATTTATAATATTAATGATATCCGAGAAGTATTAGTGTGAGGTGACCATGCTTTCAAACGTAAATTATGCCGTCAGTTCTATAAAAGACGTTTTCAATAGTGTTAACGAAAACATTGTCAGCTAGGAAACCGCGTAATCAACGTTTTTAATATATTTTTAAGCCATGTCCGATCCTAGGGTGGAGAATATGGATTCCTCACTGAGAGTATCTCGATATTGTCGTATGTGGTCGTAGCCAAGGCCAACCATTTCAGTCTTTTGAGTCGCCAGTCGCAAGGGCTGTTCAGTGAACTTGGTGCTTTGTTTGTGTTTTTTTCTTTTTATGTAACTAATATTGTCGGTCCCTGTGTTCTAGTGGCATGAGTTTTGTCCTAGCGATCTGGAGACCCGGGTTCAATTCCCGACAAGGTCAGATTTTTTCAATTGAAAAAAAGAGATCTTGGGCTGGGTGTATGTTATTTATCGTTGATTTTGTGCACAACTGGTTTATTACTTATCATCGCCCACATTCATCAGATTTCGAAAACATTATACAATTTACTGGCAATTTCTAGAGGCATCCTTTTTTTAAGTACTTTCTCTGAAGATGTAGATTAAGCGGTTCCAGTTGTTGTAACGTACTATTTGGAGTCAATAGGCGAAGCCAAAAGACTTCCAATCGGTTTTAAGTAATCCCTCTATTTACAGAATGCTGTAAGATCGCTAAGAAAGTGAAAGAGAGGTATTTAGATTAAATTATCTATAAATTAGATAGTATCATGAGTGATTTAGTCCCTTGATTATGGATTCGTGTGGAGTAAAAGCACAAGCTGGTTAAATAATGGTCATCACTACCGATAAATTAGAGAATAATGTTTTTTTCAGCTTTATAGTCCTTTCACGAATGCAATAGACCATGTTGACTTGATTGCAACCACGGCATTTGAAAAGTTTGCTAATTTAGTCATTAAGTGACTGCAATAGTCACACTTTCATACAAGTTGATTTAGTGATATTCATGCAAAATAGTGCATGGTTGATATTATAAACTTTATAACAATTCCCATGCAGCTCTTCCCAGTTCATAAGTGTGAAGGCTAGACACATTTTTTTACATTTGATAGGGATGTGGATGGCGGTGGTGGGAAACCAACTTGGCAGTGACAACTCTGTAGTGTCTCTAAAGAAACAGATAATTCTTTTATATAAATTATGAGCCATTAATAATATATTTGAGACCGGTGACTCGTGAAGAAATAATCTTCAATATCATACTCCACCAGGCAGACATACAAATCCAAATGAATTGATTCGAGTTTCTCACCTAAATCCGACTAGTTGACAGTGGAGTTAATATATTATTATATATAAGCTTAGTGTAGTATATATCTTTACTAATAAATTATTGCGTAATTGCCTTAGTAAGTATATTGCTCTCACAATGGAATTATTTTCAATTACAACAGACTAATTGATTGTACATTTATAACAAAGTGTAGTTTTGCTTTAGACGTATAACAAGATAAATTACTTAGAACTTAAACAACTTAAGACGCTATACAATTTGTACTTTTTTTTGGATTTTCCCTTCAATAACGACGCATAGTACATCCATAAACTTCTTGCAATAACGTATATTTTTTTAATTTCAAAAGAATTGCTTTATATTGATAAATACGTATTTGAATGTGTTTTTAAATTACAGTGCTACCTAGTCTATAGATGTGTGCATGATTGATACTTATTGAAAATTTATAAATTGTTTTGCTTTGCTGAAAAATCTCTTAGACCTAATGTTTTTATTCGGTAATGATTTTACCGATTGAACGTGCTAGGAAAATGATGGCGAAGACATAAATACTATCGGAGCCTGGACGAAGAGTGAATGTATTTTTTATGTGTCGAAAATGTCAAGCTGACCGTTTATCGAAGAATGTGGAGAAAGAGTAGTAAGATTGTTGTCGTTATATGACTGAAGAATATCCATGATAACGAAAGAAGATAAATGAATTTGATGACATATTGAGAGTATGTTTAGTTCTGATAATTCTGGAAGATATTTCGAATAGTACACAAGAGATAATTGAGAATAAAATTAAACATAAAAACATATTCTTAAAAAAATTATTTGGAACGCTGTATTATAAATATTGTTAGTGATATCTATTCTTGTATTTAAATTATTTTTGCATCAATGCATGCAAGATGTGACAGTGTCTAAAAAAAATTGTATCACCTTAATAGTAAAAGGAGCACAATTTATACAAGCTATTTTGTATGTAAGTGAATTACTCGACTGAAGGCGCCTGATTGTATTTCAGCATCAAAAGTTTTTTCACTAACAACCCAGACATTGCCTTTCAGTGCCTTAAGCATTTCAGGATTATAATTATGTGCTATTGTTATTGTAGTACACGGTTGCTTAAATCGAATAAAAAATATTACAAATTTTTGTTTGACTCATATCAACACTTTACATTTACTTTCAGCACATTTAGAGTTTTTTTTTTATCTCAGCTAATACGCCAAATATTCAATCATGACAGGTCAACATCTAGTACAAAAAACTGTATTTTAAACGTGATAGGGTCTCATTGTAAAGACGTAAGGCAGTCTGATCACAGCGCGGTGCTTTTCTCACTGGGCTACCGAGATCGGCAGACTTGCTTTCAACAAAATATACCATATATTTTTACACGCCGATTTTCCCATCAGGCAGTATTTATAGTACATAATTCACATTTTCACTGCAAACTAAACGAGCTTTTAATAGCAACGTAACGATATATCACTGTCGCTTAGGGCTCGAAGAAGAAGTCGTAACTTTACAATGAAAACACCATTCAAATTATTTTCCATTCAAACGTCCGTTGATTACATTAAAATCAGTGCCCGACAAGACCCTGAAATGTTCCCGAAGTCATTATGTTATGGAATTACACATTATGCTAATTGACGAAGTTCTCCCTTGCCGGTCATTCCATCGATAGAACTGATTAGATCTGATTCCTCGTTGGTTCTATTAATTCTATTGTAATTTCACCCTTTACAATCAATGAGTCATTAAAGTTCAGCGAACAGCTAGTACTTATTTCATAAAAGGTTATTTCGAATGATTTTCACGTAGATTTGGTATCTCATTATTATATTTAAATATGTAAAATATTAGCCAATTATAAAACGCCAATCACCAATGTCGTAACGTTTTTTAAATCACTCTTAACATGGATCATTTGTGAAATCATTATTTTAGGAATTTTAACTGACAGTACAACTTATTCATAGAAACAAAGGCTATGAAATAATAACGGATGTTCTGTCTTAATTGATAGCCGAGCATTGATGCCTTTTGAGTATTCTTCCTTCTTTATTACGCAATCAAAGATTCAAATCACTAATTTTATCAATCCATTTATGAATTTCCATATAATTATATTGACGACTTGGTATATTTTCATTTCTTATTGGTATACCACAGTAAAGATTTTACAAGTTATAATCTTTATTTACCCTTGATTCTGTGTCTTATTCAGATCAATTTTAAGGTGTTTACTATCAATTATTCGTAGAAAAGTATTATATTGTAATAAATAAGAATATTTATTTTGTAAAGATCAGAACCAATAATTTTCGACAAATAAAATCTAAAATTAAACAGAGCTATTTATATTGAATTGAAAAAGACTTATTTATTACTAATTAATTTTCGTTGAAATGGCTTCATTAGAAAACTTCATTAACTATACAATTAATTTAAAGTGACGTACTATGTACAATAAAGCATAAAATTTGTTGTAAGTCATCTTGTTCTACTCTTACCCATGTTATATTAAAGGAAAATGGGATTGACTTTAATATTTATATTGAAAATAAACAACATTCAACGCAAAATACTAAAGTTGTTAGAAAAATATCATTAAATGATCTATTCACGTGAGGCATGTAGATTAGAAACTCCAATTCGAGTATCAAATACTCGATACTCGAGAATACTCTACCATTTTTCAAGTACTCGAGTAATACTCGTAATTTATAAGCGACGACTTATTTTCAAACTGTATTAAAAAATGGTTGTCTGTAAAGTCGGTTTACGGACGATAGTTTAACGTGACAACGTCATAAGAAAACATTGATGAAATGATTGCATACTTTTATGAATAAAATGGAATCATTTTTATTGAATTATCATTATTTTGTATGGATACGAAGAAGGAGTGAAATGAAATCTACAATTTTTATGCAAGATATGCAAGAACTAATTACCTTTATTGCCGCAATTGTTGTTGTAATATAAACAATGAAAACCACATTAAAATTTCACTTCACTTTATAAACAGTTGTAAACAGATCACGTGTAGGTACTGTAGGTGTATAAGTTGTGTGCTGCCGCTGTCTCTTTTCTACTCAGACGCATCGACCAATCGAGTGGAAGAGAGATAGATGCGGCACAATCCGAACGGTAGGCCGATCGTGCCTCTCTATCGCTTATCTGCGCTCTCGCTCGCACGCTTGCCTTCGGCGTAACGCGACAAACGGGACAATGAGTCATGTTTTTTCGTGCGTGCAGCGGGCGTTCATCGATTTATAAGACGTTGTCACGTCAAAAAATACAAATAATGTTAACTCGTTGCGTTTAACTGAGTCTTACGCGTGGATTTTACTGTCAGGTAATATATATCCGGTCCGTGGAGCAGTGTCAACGTCGTTGGCTTGAAAGCCAGACCACCCGGGTTCGATTCCCGGTACGAAAGCTTTGGGTCCTGCTGACTTCTCTTATCAATGACAAGTTTATGATGACAGGCGACAAAATTAAATTCTTTTGATTTGCCGACTATAGGATGCAGCTGTGGCATAATCAATTAATTAGATATTTATCATCTATTTTTATACACAAATTTTAATTAATAATATATATTTTGGTACATCTAAAACTACTCGAGTACACAAGTATTTAAAAAATTTACTACTCGAAACTCAAGTAGTTGAAATGTCGAGTTATTGGAGTCTCTAATGTAGATTGTTATAAATGTAACTAGATAGTCCAATTTAACAATCTAAACCATTTTTTCTTGATTTTCGAACTATTTTTTTGCTAGCTCACAGGTCCACTCTGTATATTTCTGAGCGTGGGTGGGCGCCTTAATATCCGCCCACAGAGCTTTCCTGAGGGCGGCATATCAAAAACACTGGCGTCATAATGATCCAAAGTTTGCCTAGTACAATAAGATCTCGCCCAGAAGAGATCTGCTCGGCATTTGTCGTGTTGAGATTCTGACTAGGTGGCGTAAAAAAGGTTTTTATTTTTGTCAGGGATTATTCAATTAAACATCCAATCGAATTATGGTTTCACGAAAGCTTCAAGGAGTTAATTTATAATTTTATTGTCTTAAATGTGCCTTACCAATAAAAATAGATGACTCATGATGAATACAGAACGCACAGCTGCTTGAAACAGTCTCCATTTTAAAAACATATTCAAGAGAATGTAAAAACATAATTTGATAGTTACAATATGATAGTTGTTGGATTCCGAATATTGAATTATCATTTTCATGGAGTATTAACATATAATTACTGTTTGATAATCTTATCTACTAATATTTGTCATGTGCCTATAATATAATAATACATATAAAACAAATAAAAAATTATGCTCGATAATGCTCCCTGTGAGGGAAACCGGTCCTGATCTAATAAATTTAATATGTACTAAAAATGTTTAATTATTTTTATTTTAAAGCCATTCCACCAAGTATTGATAGCGAACACATTAAATGAGATATTATACATAAGAATATTAAATCGAACTAAATACAATCTTTTGCACCTCAATTGTCTTCAGTTAATTTATGTGTATGTGCATTGATAAATGTATCATATTTTAAATAAATAATAAATGCCATACTCATCATGGTCAGTTCTGTGGTGCTGTGTCAACGTCTTTAGCTTTCGTGAAGGACTTCACGAGTTCGAGTGCCAGTACGCGCTGTATATTTTAATCGATTTATCGATTCTGCTCAAAAGCATGGTTGCTTGTGCTGTCTGAAAATTCCTTCCCAGTAAGATGTTGAGTGACTGAGTAACAAGCAGTTCTCGTTGAACAAACATGCTGAGATACACTTTTCGAGGGGTCTTATTCTCCAAGTTTGGAGAATAATAAAACTAAAAACTGAAACAAAATATGAAGCTGTATTTTCAGTATTTGATTGTTTGATTAATTGATCATTGGAATAAGGAAAACAGATAAGGGTCATTCTAGATCAGGCATACTCAACCTTTTTATCGTCCGGGCCGCATTCCGATTTTTACTTCGTTACGTGGGCCGCAACATATTTATAGTAAACTTTAAATACACTTAGGGCCTTGTATAACACGGTTTTATACAACACGGATGTATAAAATGTGTCATATTTTTTATTCAACAGGCTTTATATAACACGGCTTAAAGTGTTATACGAGGCCCAAGTGTATACATACATATGTGTATTCATGTATTTTTCAAAATAAAAAATAACAATGAACAACAAATAAAAAATACGTAAAAAGTACACAAAAATACTAATGTATCCAAAATCTTAAATCTTAAATCGTTTACTTAAAAATGAATGTGAATTTTGATATTGAGTCAAATTCTTAACTATCTTCGTCAAATCAGGTTCCTGATTACTACAGGTTACTTTTTATTAATACATCATCAAGGTGAGAATCATTACGTCGATTTTTAATAGGATCTTCGCATAATTAATTTTAGAATATGACAAGTCTCAGAGATACGTAGATGGGAATAATGTGAGCAGAAGCTGGGCACATTTTTGTACAGTTTTTTTACCAACCGATTGCAACGCAATATTGAAAACAACACCAAAAAAGTATTCAGTGACTTTGGGCCGCACATAAGAGGTGATTGGGCCGCATGCAGCCCGCGGGCCGCAGATTGAGTATGTCTGTTCTAGATGTTCAGATAGAATTTATTTTACCAGTTAATATTAAAAGCGATTTTAAGTTTTTCATTCTATTCCATTTACGAAATTGAATAACATATTTTAGCCTCAGTCTGATGAGTTCGCGTTGAGTTCGAGCCTTAAATATAAAACCATAACTATGAAGGTTTCAATCATCTTGATGAAAACCCATACCATCGTGGAAAGTATTATAATTATATTGCATAGCCCTCAACATGCAAATAGTGTGTGGTTGGTTTTATTTCAAGGTTTCCCATTTTCATATATCCTAGGCGTTATTAGATGTTTGCTTGAATATATGCAGACAATTAGGAGTGGCATTAATTACTTAACCAATGTTTATTCTCCTGCCTAAAGTAATTAATGGTATAAATGGCAATAAGTATAATATTCATTAAATTAATTTCGAAAAACCAAATCATGCCGATCATGTTAATGCTGTGAAATGTTAACCAGTAACGGGATGAACATTGAGCATTGATCTAGAAGCGAATGATGTACAATAGAAATATTTTATATCTGTAATTTATTAAAGTTGGCATAAAATCATAATTGTCATAATTCACATATCTTTGAACATTGAAAAAATACATAAGGCAGCTTCAGTAAATATAATAAATTTTACCAATGCTAATACAAAAAGTTTTAGTGAACACAATAATACTTTCGATGGATTCGTCAGTAACTTTGTATCATTCAATTTTAATGCATAATTTTTTTTAAAAGGGTGACTATTTGTGACATATGTCATATAGCATAGTTATTTTTAATTTTATACTACTACAGTTTACATAATTTTATAAGTTATTTTTTTAGTTTCAAGGTGTTCACTGTCAATAATTGGTTGAATGGTAATATATTAACAAATAATAACACTTCTTTTGTAACTATTACACATAAGATTTATTAAGATCAGTACCAGTTTCAATCATCACCGGCATAATTGAATGATGAGTAAAATTGTGATATTTAAGTTTCATAGCACCCTCAAACGGTATCATTAATTGAATCGACTTTGTATGCCGTTAACGTTTGCTTAAAAATGTGCAACCTTTGTTAAGTAGTATATTTATATTAAGGTATTTCTAAGTTTTCTTGATTAAAATAATTATAATTAACAAAAATCGTTTCTTGTCTATAAACAATGCGTTTTTTTTCAAATACAATATTGGTCTATGAAATAAATAAGCTAGATAGGTGAACTCTAGAGTAAAAAAATCATCCCTGGCTCTTAACTCGAAAAAAAAAACAAGCTCTAAGCTCATTTTTGAGCCGAGCTCATATTATAAAGGTGATGTTTCACAATTTGCAACGAAAATCCGTTTATCTTTGTGGATTATCATGTTTAATCCCATTTTGTAACTCTTAGAAAAGAAGATCGGGAAAACATAAAAATGGGGGAAAATCAGGGTGAAAATGCGGGATATTAGTTTGCTTTGCACCCACCTCACGTCCCGGAGATTATCGAGCAGAAGTTTCCCAGCTGCCAACTCGAATGACACATAATATTATAAATTAATATTCCGCTGACATCCCGCCGCAACAAAATTCCGATGGAATCGTGTTATATTTAAATATCACGCTCTCATTATTACATCAAATCAACTGTATTCAGAAAAAGGAGACCAGACGCTTCCTTCTGAAATTTACTTGTTATCTTTTAAATAGGTTACTAATTATTTAGTCAGTTTCTAATTCGATAAATGGTCAGTAAATATTACTTAATGGTCAGTAATAAAAACTTGACACAGTCGGTAAAAAATAATAAATGGTCTATTGATTGAGTTGGCATTTATTTTCTAGAACTCCATAAAAATACTATTCTTTAAACGTGCGTTAGATTACATATATATAACATTCAGACAAGGTACACCATACATCTTCTTCCACCATCTTAAGAGGACGTAAGCCGAAATAGCTATCAACAAATATATAAAATAATTTCTGTACAATTAAAATACATTGTTATTTTTCTCACCGTATAATAAATAGTCAGTTATAAAATTTTACACTTATTAAAATAATATTATCAGCTTTCAAATACCTGAGCTTAATAAATTATTTCATTTTATGCGCTTATTTTTCATAGACCTTGTCACAAATTTGCCTCTTACGACCATATTTGAAAAATTCACAAGCTGTCAAACTAAAACATATCATTTATTTAAAATGACTGACTAATTTCAATACAAACCGTTTTTAATAAATAATTAACCATTATAAATACGTAACTGACCGTTTTATTTAATAACTGACCACATTCATACTGATACAATGACAACTGACCGCTTATAATATTAACTAACCATTTTGATTTTTCACCGACAAATTATTTATTTCACTGACCAAAACTTGAATTAGATACTGACCCATTAAATACACGCATTTAAAAATGCTTCATTTTATCCGAAAATATCGAGTTCTTAGAATATCAACTTTGGCGTTTGACCTTTTATTTCAATAAAATATTAAAATTTTACTTTATACCGAAAATATAGTCCGCAAAGTTTGAGGGTAGTTGCTTTTCTATACAATCTAATATTCGGCTTCTTCTTTAGAAAAAGTTAAGTATTGTTCACTTCGATAAAAAAATTCGGTTTCAATATTTTTATAGAATTAAAACTTGTGATTATTAGACTGAAAGTGATTTGTCATTTTTAATTATTGGAAATTGATTCTTAAAAATACCGAATTTTCACGACACAATGGAGCAAGGACACATTGAAACTGATACGTAACACTTTAATTGTGTTTTTGTTCATCATTTTATAAAGAAATTTTACTTAACTTATATAAATGAAAACAGAAACCAGCTTTAAACATATTTGAAAACAAAAAAATCTATGTCATAATAACGTATTTTATTTTAACAAGATTTTTTTATCAAAAATATCAGTATTTGAATAGCTAATTTTGCAACGAGTAAAAAAAATATTTATAAGCTAAAGTTCGTTTTTATAAAAAACCGAAACTGCTCGATTGTCAAATTCTTAGACATTTTGACACTGTACCCGTAATCGATCAATCACATTTATACAATTTAAAACTGCGCGAAAAAAATATAGCTCTTCGCAAGTAAGTTGTTACACTTTTTTTTGTTGTAATGGAGCACATGGCGTAGAAATATGATTAAAATTGTTTTTCCACAGAAAGACTATTTGACAGCATACAAAAAAGTATTGTTTTTATACACACGTATGAATTTTAATAAAATCAGAATGAGATTTGAAGGTGCTATTCGTATTCACTGTATTAACAAACTTATCACAGCTGATAAAAATGCGATGTACCAATATATTTGAAAGGTGATCATATTAATTTACAGACAACTATTTATATACTATTCGAACACACTTGCA
Organism: Himalopsyche kuldschensis; assembly: GCA_028554975.1. NCBI lineage: Eukaryota > Metazoa > Arthropoda > Insecta > Trichoptera > Rhyacophilidae > Himalopsyche > Himalopsyche kuldschensis. The sequence continues at coordinate 2,306,044 of JAHFWI010000059.1, read as the reverse complement.
TTGTCAGATTATTGCTTTGCGATATGTGAAAACAGTGTCTTTTCAGTTCGTGGAAAATTTGATATTTAATCGCTTCAATACAGTAAGGCTACAGCCACAGTGACAGGCGTAACCTGTTGCGTGGCGTAGCGTCAGTTGAATTCTCAGACGGCGCCATCGTTAAATTCATTGCGGCAACCTCTGCTAATGAAGCAAGTGACGATACGCCACGCAATAAGTTACGCTTTTCACTATGGCCGTAAACTAAGGGTACTGGTCTACTACTAATGCGGACCTCGCGAATACGTCAGAAATATTAAAAATAGTCTTCCAGTTGGAATTCTAACAATATTTTGATTTACATAGCGAGTGACATATATACACTGTCTTTAGAAAAGAAAATATTCTATTATCAGTCAATCTAATTTAAAAAAAGGATTTTTTAAGAAGTCGACTGGTGATGTCACTAGTGCCACCACTATCCTTGGTACTCAAGTGGTTAAAAATTTACAGGATGCATTACTACCTAAAAATATGTTTTTTTCAAACAAAATACTAATCACTTTGTTTGTTTCTTTTGTTACATGTCCCAAATTCCTGCTCTTCGAATTTAAAATTTAATTTTCAACTGAGACCTTCTCAACGATGACAACTTGACAACAACGAATGCAATATCTTGAACATCAATGGCTTTCTCGAAACAACTATATAAGTATCAAACTTTGTCTATATTTTAAATTTAATTACATATTATCAAATGTAAATCGTTTAAGAATATCATCACTTATTTATTGTACACAATGTATTTACTTATTTGAAATTCAAACTTTTCTTGAGAAAGACACATTTATTTATTTAATATGAATGTAAAAATCTTTGCAAACATAACACTTTACAATACTCAGATTTATGCATTAATATAGACCGATTTGGGTCACGGAATCGATATTCCTTCAACAATATCGCCAAGATCTACTTCCGTTCTCCGAAGGCTTCATGAACAATTTCTCTGTTCATTTTATTTTTGGATTAAAATGCTTAAGACTTATTCGTTACTCATTCGCACCATTTGTCTTTTCCTTTGGCTGTTTGAAACTCGAAACTTCTACATCACCGCCGAATGTTGTGAAAATACACTTTGTAACACAATACTCAATGAAAATTATCCGTTATTTCACAAGCGCATATAATAATTGAACATCACAATTTCATAATTTATTATACTAATATCTGTCGCTTAACTTTTTTAATGATAACGCCAAGTAAAATAAAATAAATAAATTAATTAATGAAACTTACATTTATTCGTTTAATTCTGTTCATAAAATATGTAATCACTTTAAATTTACTGCTTCAATTATGTGACTGTAAAATCCCGTGTTATGTTTGTGGCAATGGAAAAACCTTGGAAACTATGATTTCCGGGTCATAATATCGGAAAATCAAATTTAATGCTTTGCTGTAGTACATTTTCTGCATTTCAATGCATATAAAACGAGAATGATTTTTCTACCGGAGTGCATTTTTATTGACAATTTCGATCGAATTTACTGACGTTCACCTTACTATTGTTTTCATTGCGAATATTTTGCTTTTGTTTTAGTTTCTGTAACCTTTTATACACATTATTATTTGCTTTTTTAAATAACGCTCATTTCCACTAAAACTTATTTTTTTAAATTAACTGGTTTTAAAAAATCGATGACATTTTTTTTCGTTATACAAAATAAATGTTTAGTCTTTCGCTTCTTTTAAACAAATGTTTTCTCCATATCCTTCATAGTTCCTAATCATACTTTGGTAATATGTCAATGTTATATGTATACAGCTCTCTTGTCCGGGACTCTGCGCACCTATCAACGCGCAGCTTGCGACGAAGAGATGGTGACCCTCAAGTGCCCCAGAGGGACGTCAATTTCCATTCAAGTGGCTCAGTATGGGAAATCGATGCCTTCGCAGAACCTCTGCGCAACCGAACTCGCGCAGTACAACCCGACGATTGTTGAGATTGTTGGCAATAGTACGTGCTCCTGGCCCAATGCTTTACAGGTTGGTCACATCTGTTGCTATAGAAACGAAAAAAAAATAATAAGTTAACACATAAACAAATAAACACATAGCCATGAATTCAACTCAAAATTCTCATCAATATTAAATACAATATACTTTCATTCGAAAAACCGGTCGCTTAAAAATAAAAAGCGATCCGAAAGGAGGTCAAAAACATCCCAGTGATATGGCTTTATTGGCATAGATTGCACTAAAAAAATGTTGTATGATGCTTTAACGTATCTTGATACATCATTCTTAAAAAAAAATCGATATTTTTCCTATGATTATTCAAATTTTAGGTTGCTCATGAAAGAGACAACGTCTTCGCGCTGACACTCATGACAGACTGAAATTATCAAAACTGTGAGGGCGAGCGCTTATATAGGCTTTTTTAAAATGTAAAAACACATCCATTTATTTGTACATTTGAACGAGGCACGTTTGAGATAAGATAACTTAATCTTATCACTTATGGGGAGTGAAGTTTGAATCCTAGCAATTTGTAGTGGCGTTTTAAAGGGTTTTCGGCCATTAATAATCCGAATTATCTTCTTTTTTATTTAATTTCGACGAAACTAGTCGATACAAATCATTTTTTTCTTATAAAGGTGTAAAAAACAATGATTCAAGAATACTCAAGAAGATAATTTTCGCCATGAGTGAAACCAGTTCTGATCTAATAAATTAAATTTAGAACAGTATTGATAGTGAACACCTTAAAAGTGAAGAAATTTCATTGGAATTTGTTTCTGAGTTTTGAGTGTTGATTAATTTATGATAATATTAATTTTGAATTTGAAAAATGGATTTTGAAATATTAACGAAAAAAATCACTTGTGTCAGTAGTTGTATTTGGGTACATGTAATATCAGTTTCTGAAAAACAAAAATTTCACTGCTTTACAAACATGTTTTCTTCTAAAAAATAAAATTCACTTCCTTTCGCTTTAGAAAGGGATGAAGACGTAACGCCGTGTCAAGAACAAATGCTTTGCCGGCTCAGCGTTTTTAGATCCTTATATATTTTTATTACTTCGTGTATATAATATACATATATTTATATATATGTATGTATATTTATATATCCTTAACGCTACTGCCTGTTATTTTACTAAGCGTTTTTATACAAAGTGGAAAAATACAAATACAGGAAGTAAATGTTTTTTCTCTTTTTATTTGCTTTTCAACACTGCGGGGATTTAATACTCTTCAGCAGTCGCCTCCACGAATATTTCCGCTACTAAACTTGCATAAACTATTGGCAGGTGTCGTCAGCACTAACTCAAAACGTATAATAGAGAGCGTGTATGTGTGGCGTTACGCTCAAGCACACGCTAGCTGAATGTGTAAGTGATGTAAGTGGTGAAAAATCAAGACAAATAAATATGATTTTTTTGGTTACTACTTCTACGTATATTTTGCAAAGATTTCAATGAGCGTAACCGGTCTTGATCATTTGAAAGTATATGTGGATGTCCGGAAGTAAAACTTCGTTTTATTAATTGAAATATAAAGCCTCCCCAGCGAGACTTGATGGCACTTAAAGCTTAAAAATAAACGTTATCTTAATGCCAACAATCGAATACCGTTTAGTAGAAAGGTGTTAAGTACCTAAAATTCAAAAAACTCTATTTTAAGTGGAGAGGATGCCAAGTACTTACATACGCTAAAGAGAGTTTGTCTTAAGCTTTTTTTTTCATACCACATTATCTTCACATTGTTGTTTTTAAGTATTAATTATGAGGCGAAATATGGGTGCTGCTTTGTAATTTAATTGTAACCAATAAAACATTTTATTAATTTCCCACACTCCTTCTACTAAATGGTAAATGTCTTAATTAATTCATGATATATATTTTTAACCATTTGTTCGCTACGGTCCAGTCATGTCATATGGATCTTTTTTATTTATGTGTAAAGCGCTTTCTCTTTAGTTCACGGACACCTTTGTAATATAGATTCAGCTCCAGTATCCATACATTTCAAAGCCAAGAATATGTTGACATTGCGAATAACAGTTTTATTTCCGAATCCATATTATGTTTCTTCATGACCAACCTATTCACGCTGTGAAATATACAATGTATGAACTGAGGAATCAAGTGAAATGCGTAAAGTTCGTTTTTTTATGTACCTAGCATAGTCTTCAAGTCGTCTTTGAACCTCACCCGACTCGAAGTTAATTTAATAAGAAATGTCAATTTTGCCCGAGTTTGTAAAGTAAATCCTGTGAAGTCGAGATGAAAACATACCGTTCTTTATTTCAAAAATGTAATGAGAAACTCTCATTTATATTTTATGATGACCAAGCTTAATTAATATTGAACTTGATTATGTCAAAACTTCTTCGTTTTTATTTATCAACTATTTTAAAAAAAATCGTTTTGATAAGGCCCAAAACAAATATTCCGCAATATTTCATCAGCCCCTGCTATTTGGTGTAAAATAAACATTTACTATATAGCTGGAGTGAGATATGCTCTGTGCGAAAACATCAAATATTTGTGAAGCTTACAGTATTTAACGGCTTTAGCTAAAATTGATTCCCAGTTTTTATTGTAAAATAGGCCCTTTGAAAATATTTCACATAATTTTAAATTAAATATAAGTTCATAATTATTTATTTTGGAATAACATTGGAAATAGTATGAAGACAACCTTTATTGAATTTAAAAAAAATATTATGAGCGCATAGTAGAAACTTTTTATTATTTAAGAGTAATATTTATATTTTCAATTTAAAAATTCTAATACTCTGTTGGAGGTTATAAAACAACGTCATCTTTCAGCAACAAATAAGTTATTTTAAAACTGCTATAATGCAATTAGAAAATTATATACTAACATAATAAAAATATTATTATCGTCAAAAGATAGTTGTCTCACCACCACACTTATAGGAATCTCTGCCGCAAGCGAGTTTAATCGCTTTACAATTCTGTGTATGTGGGTCCGGCCATACAAAATGCGCGAGTTAATACGCTCTACTTGATACTTGATTTCACTGTCACCAGTACCTCTTTTAAATATTTTAATTTGTCGTGCATACAGTGACATCTTTTAACATCATGTTATAATAATTGAACTGGAAAAATATTGTATATTATCCTATAATACATCTATTTTTCGAAATCGATGTATTATTTTGAAAGAAAATCGTGGCCCTCCATGTACGGCCATACTAATTCTTCCAGGCATAGAATCGGTTAAGGTGGATACAGCTGCCATTTCACGGCCGCCTTTCATTACGCATTCCGATCTATAAAAGAATCAAATTTACTCATCACGTGCTTGGCCTTATACAGAGATATTTCAACTTTGTATTATGTTTATTAAAGGAAATAAAAATATGTGCTATCTATTGGGCCCGTATGAGGATGGACCGCAGCAAACAGCTCGAATATGTCTGCATCAATCTCGGGACGATTCTACTTCAACCAAATTGTCCAGCCCAAATAGTTTACTGTTGTATGATCCATGAAAAAATATTCATTTTCTTAACGTCGACTATTATTAAGTGGTTTATTCTACTGGTAGTTTGATACCAAGGTCCATCAGGCTCACAGCGGAGCAATCGTCGAGCTTTTAATTTCCCTTGTGGTGTGATGGTGACAGTCAATGTAAGGCGAAAAATCGAAAGCATTGACGTATCTATCGTACGCCATAGTTTTTGATGGATTTTTGGCGTTTCAAGTAACAGAATTTCCGTTTCAAGTAAATTTTTTGCGCTGTCAATATTATTGATTATTAGTTTCTATGATTTAGATAGCTGAACCTATCGGTAATATATTTTGGCAACAGTTTCTCGAATCAACGATCATAACTCGCTTTTTTGAATCATTGATTAAAACACTTGGCATTTATCAGTTTATATGCAGAGAAAACTTTCCCTTGAAAGTAAACTTATCCTATATACAGGAATAATTCGTCCAATTATGTGTACAGTAAACAAGTATAAGATTTTCCTCACCAATAACATCTGAAGATCTCCAGACTGTTCAGAATAAGTCGTTGCTACGTGCGTAATTCGTTGCCACACAGAGATTTCAGTGTATCCACTCTTCGCAATTTTGTTCGTGAAACCTCTTAATATTTTCAAAAGGTAGTGGGCCATTACTGGATTCTAAACATCTCTTGCCTGCAGAATTATGACATGAAGGCATCTGAGAATCGTTAAAGATCAAGAGCCATTCTTCTCGATCACCCACCACAGGTAAACATAAAAAGTAAGCTGACTTCTTGAACTGGCTTCACTGAGGATTGCTTTCCCCTACAGCTATCGCATCTTAGAGTCAGCAGCGATGGGAAAGGAATGCAACTTGAACTACACTTAGAAACCAAGGTGACGGGAAAAACTTTGACGCTTACGTGCCTTAGAACTTGAATCTCCATCAAATAGATATACATATATAAAAAGAACAATTCATTTAAAAAAAACAACGTTTCATATATTTCACAACTTTTGAAAGTTAAATATGTCATATCTGTATTCGAATTCATAAATTTACTATAAATTCATAAATTTTGATTTCAAAAATAAGTTTTTGAGGTTAACTTTTTTTTTTAAAAACTCAAATACAAAGTCTAGGGTAAACAGCAATTTTAATTATTTTTGCTTTTGAACAAATATCGAGCCCGGCCTAATTAATTAGCTTCTTCTATACTTGGGCGTCTTTAATTAGTTCCGTTTGCAGATGAATCGATTGCGCGGAGTTTGTTTTTCCACTCGTAATTAAACCGGCAAGACATTTCAATGCGTATAAATCGTTTTTAAGCTCGGCTCGGGTTTTGTACGTTTTCCGAACGTCTATACGAAAACAATGACGTGGAAGATACCATAAAACTGAAAGTTGAATTTAGCCATTGCATTTTTAACTATTTTTTAATCGTTCCTAAAAGGTTCTTGATAAAGATTTGTTCAAAGCTTTCAGAAAAAAATAAACAAGCTGAATTGAAAAAAAAACCATTTCTCTTTTGGGATTCCAAAAAAACGTATTTTATAAATGGAAGTTTGCGTAAGTTATTTTCGTATTTAGTTTCAAAATAATATTAATATTTTCTTTTGAATAAATAAAGCTAATTTTACTGTACTACTTCCACGCATATTCTGTTAAAGACCAGTAGCTGTTTCACACACCTTGAGAATTTTCAATCATTTGAAAATGCTCTTAATTAATTGTGTAATAAGTGCCTTTCCACTTAAAAGTGACATTGGATACCTTAAAAGGGATCAATAAAACTATTTTTTTCAACATTTCCGCTCCTGATGTAGAGAATATGCATTCATAGTGGATCACTTTTAAGGTGTTCACTGTAAATACTTGGTGGAAAGGCATTATAATAAAAATAATAATACATTTTTAGTACTTTTCCCACATAAAATTTATTAGATCAGGACCGGTTTCGCTCATGGCGGTCAGATCAGTTGATAATTCTCGCCATGAGCGAAACCGGTCATGATTTAATAAATTTTATGTGAAAAAAGGACTAAAAATGTATTATTATTTTTATTCATAGTGGAGTTTATCTCAACTGAATTTTTCTATGAGAACTGCTTGTTACTCAGTTACTTCAATTTCATCGTTAGTGAACGTTACAATTGTTTGTTACACCTTTATAAGACTTACTTAGTTATTGTATGAATAATTCTTTATTGTGGTTTTTATTATCAGTTGAAAACTTTTGCGATAGGCGAAACCGGTCCTGATGTAAAGACATTTACAGATGTTGTTTGTGAATGTACAACAAATGCATTTTTATTTTTTAACATAATATTTCTATTTGGGTTACAGTATGTGCTGTGATACATATGGGCGTATTTGCTACAGATTTTTTGACTTAGACTCATTATATGGTAAAGGACAGACAATCTGACTGAGTTGGCTTAGTACTCTCTGTTGCAGACAGTCGTAGAGGCCTGCCAGAAGAAGAGGCAGTGCAAGTTCCACACGAGTCCGAAGGCATTCGGCGGGGATCCATGTCCTGGCGTCAGGAAGTACGTGGAGGTTGCCTACAAATGCAGACCATGTAAGTACATACAAGCTATTTCATCAATACCTTTTATTTGTTTGATCTTTCACGTGGCATATAATGATTTTGCGCATGTTTAACTTTACACCGCGGTGAAAGAAATAGGAGTTAACCAAGTATTTACATTTAATTATAGTGGCTTCATGTGGATAAATACTTACCAAACAATGTTTTCGAAATATTGTTCACAGTTTTCCAGCCATTTTATTCCTAAACTTGACCCAAATATTGACATCGTTTTCACGGAAATATTATTTTCCAGAGACGAGGACTTTTATTAAAGAGAAAAAAAAATAGTGAAGTATCTTACAAATACTTGCTGTGGGTTACTAAAAAAAATAATAGTGAAAGACTGTGATCTGTAATATTTAAAACATTCGTAAATTAGTTTATTGAAATTATCAAATACTAGCCGGTACCCGACAAGCGTTGCAATGCCACTTAAAGTAAGAAAGTGTTTGTGTTTATTAAAGTGCTTTAGTATGCACAATATTTTAGATAAATTATTTCAATTTAATTTCACTAACATTGATCGGTATCGATGACATGAACCGTTTGACGTTTGCTGTATTTCTATTGCCGATTGTCTATGGTGCGACGCACACGCCACCTACTGTAAGTTAATTTTACTATGCCTATAACCTTTACGCAAATGCAACAATAAGTTGTCAAAATAAACGCTATGGCAGCACATAAAATGGTTTTTATATAAAAGACTGGCTGTAAGTTAATTTTATTATGCCTATAAGCTGAGAAAGTCGCAATCGGATAAACGATATTGCAATGCATTAAAATACGAACAAACAAACAAACATTGATTTTTTATCTATAAGAAGATTGTAATAGCCTAATAATAGCCAGAAATGTGTATATAAAATTTAAAATAACTTTGATTATTCCACGTATTGTGTAACTAATTGTGACACGTGTTTCGCCTCTTTCAGATGCATCTTCAGACTTACTATCGCAAAGTTTGCTTAAGTAAATAAAAAAACATTTATTTCTAAACACGTGTCACAGTTAGTAGCACAATACGTGGAATAATCAAAGTTATTTTAAATTTTATATTAAAATGAACTTCCACAAAGTTACCGCCGAAACCATCGAAAATATTAGAAATGTGTATGTTTATTTTTGAATTTCAATTGAGGGTTATGGTTTTCATGGTAGAAAATACATCTTTTATGGTCACATGTACCTTGGTAGAAAAGTAAACCACTATTTAAGTATTCCGCATCGATTAATAGATAACTAGTCCATACGTTAAAAAATATGTTTTACTTGGACACATTTTTCGTGGTAAATTAATTCAGGAAAGCGTTTTCAAAAAGCTTTATATTTTATAACGATATTCAGATCGATACTGAGACGGATTTTACATTTTAAGTTCAAATACGAATCCATAAAAGTATCTTTGTTAATTTTAATGACCCACTTTTCCTTTTTCCTAATGACGTCAATTCATACCTTTAGTCAAGCGATTTTTATAATTATTATTTGAGCAAAACCCGCAAAATACACAGAGCAGAAAACACGTGCATAAATCTCTTTAAAAAAGCAATTAAAAACGGTGAAATGAAGTACCTACGTAATCTTTTAATTAACTGTTATAAACAATAATTACCCTCGAGCAAAGGAAATACACAAAGCATTTAACTTAACCGTTTTATAAGAGAAACAACTTTTTTGTCTTTAAAAATAAATTTATATGTATGTACAGCATTAAAAATGTCATAAAGCTATCGCAAACCAGATATAAGCCTAAAACTTTCAATGCAATTCTATGTACACTCAAACCCCTTTTTATGCGATTTCAAAGTTATGCCGGTTTTTTTTAATGCATTTTTGCGTTAAACGTCCGTAATAACAAAGCGTTGTTCAGATACTGTACAAGCAAAATCCAGTGTTTCACCTGTTTACTACAATATGACCTTTAAGCGTACGTTCTTGTACATGTTATGTTCACACATAAAGTCACAGCTTTTTTTTTGTGCGGTCTTCCGCGGTACGCATTTACCGCACGAAAAAGGTTTCAGTGTATTTAGATGTAAAGTATTTTAACTAATTATAAAGAAAAAAATTATGCCAAGCATTAGAGAAATGGGTAATTGTTATTATTTTTCATATCTCAGAAATCTTTAAGCCTCTTTGAACAAATTTTGTACGTATTGCATGCAAAATAATGATCGGAAAATTTTTTAGGTTATAAAAAAGAGTCGGAATGAATGTGTCATGTTTTAGATAAACTATACGTTAATTTAATATGGAAAAGTATGATATAGCTCGTGTGGTATGGTACAGAAAACTGTTTGAAAAACATATTCAATATTACTTAAATTGATTAATACATAAAAAATTAAAAGGTCGATTTTTAAAGTCACGATAGAAATCGATTAACAGATTGAAGATAATTTTGTGTGCATGCGTTTACTTTAATTTGTAAAAATCAAACATAAAACATAGCTTCAGTCAATTGATTAATTTACTATCTCGAGATAACTACGAATATTAACAGTATACCACTTCAGTAAAAAAAAATGGGAAACTTAGCACGACCATTAGATTATTGGATAATAAAAGCGTTGTTCATAGTAATAGCGCAAATATTATTAAAACCTCCGCAATTAAGCTTCGCCTCGAAATGCAAATGAATATTTCGTTGAAATTTAGGTTTGCTTCAACAACCGAACATCGCACTAAATAAGCAACGAATAATTTTCCACCAATTAGTCGGAATTAAGAACGCCTCAATGAGCTATTATTTGATAGAATTTCAAGTAATTTGCGTTTTAAGTACTGCGCCGTTAAGTTTTTATGAGGTTAGCAAAAAATGAAAACTCTTATTTTGTTAATTGGAAATATGATTATAATGGTAATGATCGGGATATTTTATGATTTATTGGAAAGTACCGATGGGAGCTTTTAATTCAAATAGAAAAAAATGGTTGCATAAAATAGTCGGTTGTCAAGTAGTTTTAGTTAATAAAACACTTTTTTACCACTCAATTACGATTCGATTCGTTCTCTCTGCGTCGCTCATTTGTTTTTTTTTTTTTTAATTTATAAAAAAATATTTGGCATTACAGCTTGCGCCAATGCGCCAAATATTCTGAGTTGTGAAAGTCACACGAGATTAACTCGATGGTAAATAATGTATTAGTTGTGCACAAAATCAACGAAAAATAACATAACACCCAGCCCAAGATCTTTTTTTTTCAATTGAAAAAATCTAACCTTGCCGGGGATTGAACCCGGGCCCCCCGATTGCTAGGACAAAGCTCTTGCCACTAGACCATGGGGACCGACATTTTGTGTCTCTTTGTAAAGAGCTTATTTTGAAATCTCCGCAAGTCACTTGTTTTCCACTCTTCTCATCACTAGCACAGCAGTGATAGACTGGGTAAGATAATAACCTCAAGTACAATTTTACTTGCATTGTTTCCCATTTCCATTTTGTTTTGTTACTCTGTGGGTATGAGAAAGGATATAGATATCCTCTTTACATTACATAAGTTGCTGATGCAAGGAAATATTAATACTTTAAAATCTTACTATCCATTCATGTATAATATTTTAGTCAAAGTTTAATTCAATAAGAAAGTGATCGGTATATTAGGTAAATTAAGCAAAAAATATATAAAATTGCGATGACATTTATTCTCAAGTCAACAAAATTGTTTCATTTTCAAATGTAAATTTTTGAGGCGACCTGTGGATCTGAAAAATAAATTTTGCTCCTTGACAACGCTGATTATTTAGTATTATAATGAATAGTATACAAAGTAAAAAAAAAAAGATTCCGATTCAAGCATGTATGAACGAGTTAATTTTAAGGATGAAAATTCAAAGTACATCTTAGTTGCAAACAAAAGTTGATCAGTCACACTATTGTTTTTGGAAATAAACTATGCTTTATCGATAAAAACAAACAATTGTTGTTTGATTCAATGACTGATTTACTTTATTTGTGTCAGAAGCTGTAACACCTATCCATAATTGTATATAATTGGGAGATGCCACCATTCTCTTCTTGCTTAATAACTCTATATATATAAAAATCTCGACACAATTCTTTGTGGTCAAACTCCTCCGAAACGCCTCGACCGATTATTATGATTTTTTTTTATGTATATTGGTTAGATATGTTAGAAGGTTATAAAGTATATTTTCATTCCGCTAGGTGAAGGATGTTCCCACCAGGACCTGTTTTAATATTTCTGACATCTGTCATTTTATTTATGTTGTTGAATCACAGATGGCGCGGCGCTGTCACGCCCATTAAGTTTGACAATTCATCATAGACAACATTTCATTGGCATTTGTTTTGCGCGATGAAGTGCGTGTTAAATTTCATACGATTTATTTTAACGTAATTAATTAATTTATTTCATTAATTTACTGTGCGTAAATTACTGTGAACAATGCCTTAATAAAAAACTAAATTTAATTCAGGTAATACGTAAACACATCTATTGGTTCTGAGGCGGTACGAAGTTCGCCGGGTCAGCTAGTAATTTATATTACAGTACTTTATTTTAGTATTTTTAACTATCGTAAACATTCTTATTACTGTTTCAAATCACCTACCACAAAAAGTGATATAAACCAGCGGTTGATTTCAATTTTATAACAAAGAAGACGCTGAATTTTATTAATTGAAAGCTTTCAATATCATTTGTACGGCTAGTTACGCAAAATTCCCAGAAGTTTACAGTCAAATATCAAACACGACGAGCTCTACCACTATTATTATTATCAACAAATTCTAAATAATTGTTTACCCAATTGAACATAAATGCGGTCGAGATCGCCCCACTGCACAATAATAATTATTATCATTCATTGTTGCAAAGCTTATAGTTTATTTGACAAACGACCCCTGACCGAAAGACCGTCCTTTGAAATGTAAATGTGGCCATTCCTTTTAGTCAAACTCACCAAACAAAGTTCGCTGTCGATTGAAGATGTGTCAGAGACATTTTGGTTCACTAAAAAGATTTCAATTACAGTTCAAATGATGAAGTATTGTCGGTGTGTCAATATTGTATTGAAATATCTGAAATAAATAGAATATTGTTTATTCAAGCGTTTTTTATAACCGCGAATGGAATATTTTAGCAATATCGTAAATATTACATTTGAAATAAGGTATTTTATGTAGGATATCGCTGGCAAAGCACAGATCAAATACATTTTTGATGCTATATAAAATTGCTAACTGAATATGTCCCTTTTGTACCTAGTAGAGATGTTAAATATTTTAAATAACCTGAAGCAATTGAAAACACTTATTCTTAAATAATTTGAAAGCGATAGAATATGCTTGACAGATATCGGTAAATCATGGATATATGGTCACGGGACACAATCCCAATCCTCTTGAGTTAAGCTCAAAATTTTTTTACATACTGGCTTATAATTTTATGTTTTGACTTTACTCTTTGAGTTCTTGTGGATTATTATAAAATGATTAAATCTGAAGAATATTACTGATTATTGTATGAGTACTGAATAAAAACTTATATGACTGTCTCTATCTGTATAATTTTATTGTTTGTGTAGTTTGTGGTTGCATTTTTGCTCATGTGAATTAAAACAACTCGATTTCATACTTATTGCGAAGTAATCTTTAGGATCTTCTATTATAATAAATTTTTTAAATTAAAGATGAAACATTTAAAAAAAAATCGTAAGCCTTACATTAATTAAAATAATGTTATCTGCTTTCAAATACCTGAACATGGGAAATCATTTCATTTAATGAGCTTATTTTTCATATATCTTTACAAAAATTCTGTCCCGTGACCATATATCCATAATTTACCCAAGTATCCAGTCGACGTTTAATTAAAGGCATTTAATTCCAAATGGATGAAATGAAATCGTAATACCACTGCAGTTAATAAGGAGAAATTATGCTCATTTTTTTGTAAAAAAAAATATCAGACATCATCTAGGGAGATCACAATACTGTGTCATCAAGTATACAAATTAATCTTTTACCATTGTGTAATGACAGAATGACACATTAAAAACACAAAATATTACACCATGGGTGATTTTTCCAAATTGCAACAACTGATTCGATTTATTGATAAGACTTTTTGGTAAGATTTAATTGATGTAATTTGTTTTATTTTCTTACTTGTCCACTTTTTATGTGGACGATATCGACCGTACGAAGCCTATCTCAACAATAGGTCTTCTAAAAGAACTGCTTACTATTCAGCCATTCAACTAGTGTGTATAGAATGATAAGGTAAAGTCATTCTGGTTAGCTAATTGCTTTTACTGCACTTAATTTTAAGGATACGATGTGGGATTGATCACTTTGAACACCAATCTATAAATCGATTGATTTTATCTATTTGAATTCGAAGCCATGCAAAACACAATAATTAACATGCCAGGTTATAGTAAACGTTGATATACATATTTATGTACATAATTTTTAACTGTGATAAGGACTGTTTTTTTTTTAAATCTTTTCAATTTAAGTTTATTGATTTTGCGTGTTTTTGCTTTGAGCTACAAGCTTTTGGGCTCATAGGACAAGATTCAAAATGAATAAATTATTACTTTTTTATATATAAATTTAACACTAAGTAGCTTAAGGCAAATTAACTGTAGGAAAAAAAATGTGAAATTGTGTCTTTTGGCTAGCGAACAAAATGATATATTTTTATGAACTTTTAATAAGGTTCCATAATAAATCAAAGTCTCTTATCAGGGCAATGAAAAAACTTCAACAAGTGAATCGATAGCAGTGATCGGTGTTGGGGTGTAGCTACTTGTAATGGTAGTCGTTTAAATTGTAAATTACGATTAATCATCCCCCAATGGGGGAGGTTGTTAAATTCAGGGCTTATCAAAGATTGGTGCGCCATTATTTAAGGCGATAGCAAAGAACAAAGGCAAAGCTCCACTTATAATAAAATCCGATCAGGTAATTTATCAACCATAGGTAGTCCAAAATGAAAGATTCCATTACAAGTTATTGTTATTAAATTTTGAGCACAGTTTATTATTGAGCTATGGTTTTTACACGCAAATACGAAAGATCGACGTTTTATAGATCAGATAAAGAATCTTTCGGTTGATTAGATTCTCTGAATTATCTGCGGTGCTAGTTACTGATTAAAGCAAAATGTAAATCATGGATGCCTTTTTAAATAGCTTTGATATTGGCATTTTATCGAAAATCTACTAAAAAAACTTAATAAATAAAATGCCAATGCCAAAGCAATCATATGATGTAAATGATATAAATGGGATAACCATATTTTTTTCTTACAATGTTTTACTCTGTTTTCACATTGCAAAATCAATAAACTTGTAAATACGTATATATATATATGTGAATAAAAATAAAAATGATTGAAAGCGTGACAAAAGTAAAGGTACAATTTAACAAATTAATAAAGTGTTGAAAGAGCCCTTAATTTCTGAGTATTAATTTTTCGCGAAGCTGAAAAGAATGAACAGTGTTTCTAAATCGCATCGGGAAATTCAATGTATAACACACGTTGATTTTTAAAATATTGTGAGATTGTAAGAGAGCCGCAATAAATTCTTTAAATTAAAATATAAAAGGAGTCACATGTGGCGTTCAGTACTCTAGATTCAACCATTTACTCTTTCGTGATTCTGATATCTTAAATATTATAAGCATTCATTACAATTTATTTAACAATCATAATCAAAATGCCATGATTTGATGTATTTAAAGATTAAATCTTATACTTCAAGTAAACATAGTATGAAAGAAATGGAAGTGCCTTATAAAACCAATAAATATTTTATTTTAGAATTGTTTTCTTCTTTGCTGTTTAATGATGTATTCAAATATCGAATAGTGTCATTATTGGTATTAAAGGGGTATTCTGGTCTAGGAATCTTAAAGAGTCGTGTTTTTTATTGCATAAGTTAAAATCTTTAGAAATATGTTCTTACAAGGTTTATTTTTAAAACAATTGTTAGAGATATAGATACTTTAGTGACGAAGAATCTAACTGATCTTGGTGACACTTTAACAGCCTGTAACTTTTAAGGTTTGAATTTTTTTTTTGTATATTTTTTAAATATTTTTTAATATCTGGTAAAAAAAATGTTATTTTTTTTTAATTGCACTTGCAAAAACACCTCAAATTTGAGCATCTAGACCAATATACCCCCTTAAATCAGATTATTTAAGTCGATTGCCACTAGTTATTGACTAATTGTTTTTTTTTTAATTTGTGAAATAAATGATTAGAATTAAGCAATCAGTTATTCAAAACACATTTTAGTTTATTCAACTGTTAATTTTACCGAAGGGGACTAGGTCAATATAATTATTTAAGAAACAGCGATTCAAGGGATGCTGAGGTAATCCAGCGTTAATTTATTGAGGGGGGGCATTACCACTTAAAATTTCGAAGCGCCGGCGATGGTAATTCATGATTTATACCCCATTAATCAACGGAACGCTCGGGCGAAAATGATCTGACTCAGGAATCCGATTAAATATGAAATACGCCGCTGTAAAACTAAGCAACTAAAATATTTCCTTAAGACAACCGAAAAATATTTTATGCAAAGTGCAGAACGTTTTAAGAAACTAATGGAACGGTATTTTGAATTTAGATTATTTTATTCAAAGTCAAGACGAAGTGACAAATCTTTCGACCGTCCTAATATATTGATTTTTATGTTTGATGAGAACGTGGAGTATAAATTAAGGAAGTGTATTTAATAAAGGTAAACCAATAAATATAATGCTTTACAAGTAAAAGTGCAAGGAAATATTTCAAAAGAAATTTAGATGGACGGTATTTAAAAATGTTCATACACGATCAAAAGAAGATACAATTTATACTGTGGATAATATGCAAGATGTGTATTCTGTTCTAGCACATGTATTTGGTCTACAAGAATCATATTAAAATGCAAAATCAAGATGAGCAACAATGATTTCCAGAAGAAATAAATTTTAGAATCATAATGAATATACTAAATGCTTACAGAAATTTTCTTATTTCAAGGCCATAATCTTAAAAAACCATAATACGATGAATTTATAAAAGAAATTTCTATAAATGTGAGGCTGTTTAACTGTTGGCTGGTTAACAGAAAAATTACCGTTTTCATTGAACTTGGATAGACAAAAAACAGTTTTTACCATCGAGCTATAGGTAATTTATTCATGTAACTAAAATGTTTTATATCACAATATGTTTTATAAACTATCAATTTTCATTCTACTATCGAATACGCTTTTGATTAAACGAAGCTTTTGTTTGATAAATATTGTTCAAAAGAAATAAGTCGAGATTGAATTGAATAAAAAACTATATACACTTCTTTGCTTTTTAAATTTATCTTTACTCATTTCTATTACTACATCTATGAAAGCTTTCAGCTTTGACTCGAGCTTGAGAATAGTAATACAAATAAAATGCAATACGATTTAGAATTTAAAAATATTAATCTTTTCAATGAATAGGATGCCATACGAATTGTGTAAAGTTAACATTTTATATAGTGTTTGTATGGTAAGTTAATATGGAAAATAAATTCTTAATTTTTGTCATGATAAAAAGACAATAAAAACAAGAATGAGGCTTATGATAAAATAATTAAAATGCATATTTTTTCGCTTGCTTTATATCAACTGTTACCAAACTCGGTTTTTGTAAATAAATTATTCAAAAAAGATTTTTTTTTTAAATTTTATGATTTGGCACCTATATCGACAACGTATGAATGAAACCATAAAATACAATAAATAATTTATGTTTTTAATTACAATAGAAACTACATTTGTTTACATTATATAATTATATTAGAACACATAAATTAATATTCAAATTGTATTCCAACACAAATTTATTTGTGATCCGGCCCGCAAAGTTTGTAAAAAATTCAATCCGGCCTATTTCTCAAAAAGTCTCGTGACCCCTGATTTATATGGTTGTAAGCTGATCGCATCACATGTCTCATACCAAATTATAAATGAAACTCTTCTCAGGGTTACAGAATACAAATATTTGTTTCAATTTTATCCAAAACAAGCTTTAATACAAAGATTTTATTATGGTATCATTACTAAGTGTGGCGAAATGTTATTTACAATGATATTACGATATTTTTGCCTGATGAGATATTTTTGTATAAAAAAAATATACACACATCCAGTGATTCTAATTATTCGTCAAAATCAGCTATTCGGATATCGAATAGTAAACCTTAAGCTATCTGGACATATTCGGATATCCAGATAGTTTTGAAATGTCTAAAATGTTGTACAATAGTATTAGAATTATGCACAAAATTATGATTTAAAAACATATTTTAACTAACAAGAAATTGCCAGTTGCTTTTGCAAGCAGACAGTGGTCTCCATTTCGAAGTTTTAAATAAATAATTGTATAACTCGCATATTAACGTTTCCTTGTTCACTTATATACATTTTAAAATAATATATGACTAAATCTTTTCCCACTTTTGTAAAATCTTAGATAGAGACAAGACATATAAATACACATTTCAATACCGTTCCATTGTACAGTACAATTTGTACTACAATATTTAAAATTTGCAACTGCATAATAAATGAAATTACGGCAATAATGGTTGTTTTTTGACTCGAGTCCCAGCCGGTTCGTTTAAGTAAAATATTACGATAAGATATTGATAGCACCCGAGTTGGGCGAAGTCAAAAAAAAACCACTACCTGGGATATTAATAATTATTCTTTAAATGTGGAGACTGCGATATGATCTTTCCTCAAATACGAATAGTATCCGGAATTTTTCCAATTATCCAAATATTGAATAGTTTAAAAAGGGCCGAATATTTCCGGATATTGAATATACGAATATCCGAGTTGGAATCCCTAACCACATCAATATCACACGAAAGCTCGACGCCGCACACCGAGTCATATTGTTGACATTCCAAATGGAAAATCTTGGAAATGGTGAGGTGCACTAAGCCGATCACCCCGTAGAATGGCAGTTTTGGAATTTGGGGTAAACATATGGGAACGCGCTGCCTTTGGCCGAGGAGCAATTTACTGGGGTTGTGGTGCTACATCGGTATCGGTTGGAGTTAATTTGTTTGATACGGAATCGAATTTTCACTATTGTTATTAGTTTTTGAAGGGGTGATGAATTATGCATTGTAAAAATATTTTACTTCTTACAGAAATTTTTTCACACAGACTTTTAAGTTTAACAATTTTTAATTAAATAAGGAAATAAGAATACTGACAATAATATTGATGAATACCAATCATCCACACTGCTTAAAAGGTACTTTTTAATGCAAATATAATATATTTTTTTTAACCATAAACTAATTTTATATATCACTAGCCGGTACCCAGCAAGCGTTCCAATGCCACTCAAAGAATGATAGTGATAGATTTATTGAAGTGCTTTCGGATGCACAGTATTTATATACACAATATGTCTATAACCTTTGCGCAAGTGCAACAATAAGTTGCCAAAATGAACTGTATGGCAGCGCATAAAATATGAAAAACACCGATTTTTATATAAAAGACATACTGTAGCAAATTTTATTATGCCTAAAACCTCCGCGTAAGTGCAAGCAAAAAGTTTTTCAAAGATTCATTGCGGTCGAATGACAGGTATGGCAAGGCATAGGGTGCGAACAAACAAACAAATATTGATGTTAATATATTAGGTTTCAATTTACTTACGTAATATCCATTCAATTTTTTTTGACCCTATAATGTTTTTCAATGAATTACCTACGGCACTGAGCGTGTTTTAAGTATATTAAAAATAAATAAAACACATTTTTTTGTACTGCTTACTTGCATATATTCTGATAAAGGAGCATTTGCTCTCATTGCTAGCATTATCGGCCGATTTTTTAATACTACATATCTTTCCACTTAAAATAGACAATTTACATTTTAAGTATATTAAAAATAAATTAAACACAGTTTTTGGTACTTCTAACTTGCATATATTCTGATAAAGGAGCATTTTCTCTCATTGCTAGCATTATCGGCCGTTTTTTTAATACTATCTTTCCACTTAAAAGATACAATTTACACCTTTAAAGTGATTTAATAAACTCAGTCTTTTTTCAAAATAAGATGAACAAACTAAAATAATATCTTTTGTATAAGGATGATATCAAATAAGTCACCACACAACGACCGCAATGAGCCTCTGCCCGTTAAGGCTTCACACCCATCTTACAAGGAAAATTATATTACGACGTAATTACATTAACTTCGTTCCCGAATTTTCGCCAAGGATATACAAAGATAATTTCTCAAGATTTGATAGAGAACAATGTATTTCGAAAAATGATACAATAAATTTTCTCAGGGCGATGCCGTGAAACTAATAAATGACTTGTATTTTGTACTTACATAAAATACAACCAAGGAGTCTTATCCAAGAGAACGACAGATCTGATCGACGGTTCTAAAATATCTAGAATTATAAATCAACTGAATCGATCAATGTTAATTTCATATTGCCTGGATTCAATTATAATAGAGATACGTGAAGAAAATCGCGATTACTTCTGTGCGCTTAACTCTGAAGATGCCCGCGACGTACGATTTACGCGCTACCATTTTGGAGCAATTCTCTGAATGCAATATTTATTTTTTCATTTTAAATACGAGCAATTACATTTCTAAATAAGCTTCATGAATAAAATGCATCGAATATATTACTGGAATAAAAGGATTTTCCTTGAGACAAAATCATGGTTATTGGTATTTCTCTCACATTTACGCTCGATAGTTCGCGACGTGAAATCTCGTGTAATGCATATCAGTTACTTGATCATCATAATTAAGATTATTTATTTTTTGGTATTGAGTTAACTGCAAAGAGTGATTATAATGTATAGGGGCCATATTTTTGACAATGTATGGTGGTGTGACAAGTCGTGCGTGCTCTTGCCCTAAGCTTTTGCGTAAATTTTCGCGAAATTGGATAGGAAGAAGTATTTTGATCGGTATTGATTGAAGTCTATTATATTTAGGCCATTCTTCATATTTTAAAACATATTTTTACTAATGAATTCTATTTTTTTTTACTTTATTTAAATCTCGGGCAGTTGTAAGGTTAATAACTATTACCAAATGCTAAGTAACAAAAACAAACTTATCTCCTGTTTCTTTTTTTACGGATATGGTTTATGGGCATGCTGATAAACAAATCGGTTAAATGCTAATCTTAAAGACCTTCTAAAACACTCGATAATTCTTTAATTTTTTTTATGGATTTATTTAACTTTACATTTTCATAAAATTGTTTCTTTGATGTTGCCAAAATCATCCGTAAAATATTTCCGTTGTAGTCGTAAACAAAGCGTATATGCTAAAATAGTTCATTATTTTTTCCGCTTCGAGTAATTGACTTCCTTATGGGACTTCAGCCGTCAGTGAAATATTGATACCCCGAGACTGACGAAATGACGGTGGGATGCCATTACATCGATATTTTACTAATTAGGTCATCTATTATCGTGGGTCTGAATTAGAGACTCCAATTCGAGTACCGAGTACTCGATACTCGAGTATACTCGTCCATTTTTCAAGTACTCGATACTCGTAATACTCGTTTTAGTAATAATCGTCGAAGTTTTTTCTACTGCGAGAATTATAAAGAAAAACATCAAACCAATTTAAAATTTTGGTCGCTTAATTCTCTATTATTGTTGAAATATATGTTGCATAAATGGAAATAAATGTATTAGTAATATTCAATAAGTTTCTTTATTTATTTGTCATTTATAAATATACACAAATTCGAATTAAAAATATATATTTTCGTACATTTGAAACTACTCGAGTATACTCGAGTACTCGAGTATTTTGAAATTTTACTACTCGATACTCGAGTAGTTGAAAAGTCGAGTAATTGGAGTCTCTAGTCTGAATGTTACCATTATGATGAAATAACAATGGGAATCTGTATAGTACAATTGAATGCCTGTAGGTTATAATGGGCCAAGAGCTTATTCGAATCCAGATAAAAACGATCCTTTGATCTATTATTGTAACATCAATGTTTTTGTATTTTTCCACATCGGCAAATTGTAGTATGAATAGTGATGAAAGGATTTTATTCCTTGTCCTTTTGTATACGACTAGAAATATTAAAAAAATTCGAACAATTTACCTGTTGGAAAAAAAATTGATCATCCATATGAAAATATTATGACTTTACTAATGTATTCTTCTTTCGCATCGACCGTTCATTCTCCTCTGTACCAACATATATAAATAGCTCAGTCCCATAGTGCTACAATATTAAATTGGTAGTTTTAAGAACTTTTTCAACGTCGTTGGCTTCCGTGTCGGACCGCCCATGTTCAATTTCCGGTACGAGCAAGTTTTTTCAGTCGATAAATCAGATTCTACTCAGAGGCAATGGGTGTTTGTGTTGTTAAAAATCCTTTCCCAGATTTTGACAGCGATTAGCTTACCACTAGTCCTATCCTAGTCCTCGCATCCTTTCCATCCATCCCTTACTCTCTTCGAAAAAGAGAGGTTGAGCAACTGAGTAACAAGCAGTTCTCGTAGAAAAACATATGTTGAGATAAACTCCGTGAAGAGTCTATATGCTTCAAGTTGGGAGCGGACATGGTAAAAAAAAGTTTTTGGTTTGAGAAGCTCGAGAGTTAGTTTTATCTTTTTTGAAAAATTTGTACTCAATAATTTGTAATTAGTAGTTTCTGCCAGTAAGTAATAATAACTTACATACAATCTATAGTACATACGAAATAAGACTACTAACTCTGCATGTATCAGAAAAATAGTTGGATAAAACTCCTTATGAAGCCTATAACTTCAATCAACACAATGTCAATCACTTTTAAGGTGTGAACTGTCAATAATCGATAGAAAAGCATTGTATATAAATAAATCAATTTTTACCGATAGACCGATTTTTAATTGAACTTCCACATTATTTCTGGGAGTTCATTTTATTATAAAATTTAAAATAGATTATATTATTCTACGTATAGTCGTATAGTGAAACATGTCAATAGTGGAATAATCAAAGTTATTTTCAATTTTAGACTTTACGTAAGATAACCTCTCATAAGAAGGAAAACAATTATGGTCACAAAGTCATACGTCGACTGAAAAAAATCAATTTATAAAAGCTTTCGTTTGAGAATTTGAGTCTATTCACCTAAAAACGATCTCAATGTCATGAGCATTGACTGCTCGGCTATGGGACTGACGAGTGTCATCATTATGAGTAAGTAAGTAAATTATCCGTGAATTAATACAGTGTTAAATATGAAATGCTTTAAATTTTTCATTAAATATTGATATAAGACTTAGGCCCAAAAGTTTTTTTCAAATAAAAAACAGTCAAATTCATTCCATGTATTCAACGTTTATATCAATATCATTTTTGAACGGCTAATTAATTTGATGAGTCCGTGGTCAACGTTGTTGGCTTTCGTGACGGACCTCACGGGTTTGAGTCCTTGTACTAACAGATTTTTTCAGTCGATTTATCGATCATGTTTGAAGGTGTGGGTGTTTGCGTTGCTAAAAATCTCTTCCCGCCTTTCTGATCGCAAAAACATCTCGAAGCTCGGTCTTTTTCTAGTCCTCGTATTCTTTCAATCTCTTCTCTCTTCGAAAAAAAGGTCGAGTAACTGATTAACAAGCAGTTCTTGTGGAAATACACATGCTGAGATAAACTCTTTAAGGAATCTGTACGATCCACGTATAGTGCTGATATGGTTAAACAAATAATTTTCATCCATCTTAAAAATAAATCTGATTTTTCCACATTTTCTAATTACTGGCTCGAGTTGTTTTTTTTTAAAATTTTACTTTGGTACGTATAATAAACACGTGGAACAATGTACAAAAGATTGCATTTTTCAAGTTTTCTCACGTGCGTAAAAAGCTGACACTTTTAGGTCGGTATAGTTTTGAATGTTATGTGAGGAAAATGAAAAATAAACTTTCTGTTTGAAGAATTGTTGGTAAATCGATACGATAAAAAGGAGTGCCTTAGCATGTCCCGGCAACATTGGTCTTTACACGGTTTGGTGCTGCGGGCGAAAAACTCAATTCATAAATCATGGTCGCCGGGCATGAACATTTATCGCTTATGGAATTCCTACAAATGGAAACACATGATTTTATCATGCAACATTACGTAAATTGCGGACTGTTTGGGGGTTTCGGGAATACTGATATGATAAATTAAAGTTCACTTATCGCCAAAGCAATCATAAATACAAAGTTATCGATTTTACTACTATCGCATGGCCGCTTGCAAATATTTTCTTTGCAGTCTTAGCAGCAAGGCTATTTATTTGCTATTGGCATGCTATATTTTGATCACATTCGTATCTCTAAATGTACGCAGCATGTGTACTACTAATCTAATCTTATATATAAAAAACAATGTTTGTTTCTTTGTTTGTTTGTTTATATTTTATGCGTTGCCATACCGATTACGATAAAACTTTGACAAACTTTTTGCTGGCATAGTAAAATTAGCTTACAGTAGGTCTTTTATATACAAATCAATGTGTTTTCATATTTTATGCCGTACCGTTCATTTTGACTACTTATTGTTGCACTTTCGTAAAGGCTATAGGCATAGTACTAACAGTAGGTGGTGCGTGTGTCGTACCATAGACAATCGGCAAAAGACAAACAGCAAACGTCATCAATACCGATCAATGTTAGTGAAATTAAATAGAACTTATTTATCTAAAATATTGTGCATATTTTAAGTGTAAAAATATATAAATATAAGTTCTTTAATTTTGTTTATCTGCATTTTAAAATAATACTTGATTATTATTTTATATCCTTATAGTGTACATTACATAATGTATAATATTATGCCATCTATATTTATCATTAAACGTTTATTGAAAATATTTTCCCATGTGTATATATAAAATAAAATTTAAACAATATTTAAATTTAAATTCAACCACGACATAAATATTATAAAAATTTTCCGTGTATCAGAAAGGAATTATTGACCGTAAAAATCATAAAAGAATACCATCAAAGCCGCCCTTGCCTTCCATCTACTTTAATAAATATTTCTACCCCTATACGGTGCTGTTATTACTACGAGGGTAATTTTACCTAGTGCTCTGCACGGAAGGTGCTTGTGCTCTCGCTTCGTATAATTCGATTGAAAATATCGAAATACATATTTTTTTGTCAGACTGAGGGAGAAGAGTCAGTTATTATTTTGTGAGCTATTGTTACATTTGGAAATATCAATATATGAAAGAGTCTTTTTCAAACGGCAATCATCTTGCCGATGATTTGTTGGTATATTTATTTTTGTAACTTTAGTTTTTTTTATTAAATCAAACAGCCGGCTAAACAAACTTATTTTGCTATATGATTAAAAATAGCATGAAGTGACACGTGTGAATAAAATGATTAGGGACAGTTATTTTCAAATCTATATATGTATGTATGTAAAACAAAGTCGTGTTAGTTACACCACTTATAAGTCGAGACAACTGCACCGATTTTGATGATATTTGATTTTCTGGCTTTATTACCGGCCCGAATAGCAGAATAAGTATTAAAATATCTCATTCACAACACAATAATATCACATTTATTGAACTTAATTCATTTTGAATATTTATTTTAATTTAGTATAGAACTTTATAAGGATCAGGACCAGTTCGCTCATTGCAAACATTTTCAAACTAATGCCCCATTTAAAAAACTGAAAACTTCGGTCCTGTAATACCAATTGTTTGTCATACCATGTAAATCTTGCTTAACTTTTGTATTACTATCTCTGTTACGTTGTATTTCTTATCAGTTGATAATACTCGTCATGAGCGAGATGGTCCTGATCCAATAAATTTTATTTGGAATAAGTAGGTGCTAAAAATGTGTTTATTATTTTTTATTATAATGCCATTCCACCAAGTATTGACAGTGAACCTTAAAAGTGAAAATTTAAATTAACAACTATATGTATTGAATTATTTTTCTTATCAATTTTTTTACCTCAAATATTAACTTATAGGTCACGTTTTATTCGACACCACATTTCATTCGAGCTATAGAATTTTTATATCAAGATTTTTAAAGAATGTTTCTGTTCACATTTATTTACTAAATGGGCAACATATAGAATAATATAGATGATTCATTAGTTTTACTCTTATTAAATGTGAAATCAGTAATACGATATCATCAATGTCAAGTATTGTATTAAATAGTAAATATACGTAATACCATCTGTAGTTGCTTCATACCCACATATTGTTGGTGAGAAATAATATTTCGTTATTCAGCACACGCGCTGTCATTACTTGTTCATTATAGTGACTAGTATACAGTCTGAGAAAATTCGATACTGATTTTCTTTCTTATATATTATAAAGCAAAATAATAAATAATTTTCATTGCGCACTTATTATTTATTTCGAAGATATTTTATAAAAATTATGTTCACTTTTAAGGTGTTCACTGTCAATACTTGTTGGAATGGCATTAAAATAAAAATAATAACACATTTTTAGTACTTATTCCACATACAATTTATTTGATCATGACCGGTTTCGCTCATGGCGAGCATTATCAACTGATAAGAAATACAACGAAACAGTGATATTTTGTTAATAATAATCAATAAGTTTGTTCTTGTTAAAAAATACGCACTAAGATTAATTATAACTCTTCAAATTGCAAGTAGTATCTTTTTGTATAACCTTTCGTTATATTTTCATAGAAAGGCGTCCGGATTATTACATATGAACAATATTTTCCCTAGCAAAACTATAAACAAATATATATTCAATGCAAGACGTGTACTTGCATTATTTTAACAAAATTCATCATTCTTACTAAAGTTCAGGCATACTTCAAGTTGTTTCTTCTCATTGTTTCATGTGAAAGAGCACTCGAATGCTATGAAATGCGTTAAATAGATACTTTGTAGTAATTGATTTTATTTGGTTATCAAAAAAGTATGGGTGTAAGTAAACAAATTTAGATTAATAAAATTAGAATTCGGGTTCTTGAAGTGGGTGTTTGTGAAATAATAAATTATCAAGCTATTCAAATTGAATTAAATGTGGAATTGGGACTAAAATCGTCTTCAGGCCTTTTTATTAGTGGTTTTAATACAAAATCCTTTAAAATGGAAAGACATACTTTGCAGATCCGTATTACATCATTGTGTTACTCATTTAGAAATAAGAGCAGCCATTGAAATAAACAATATACAGAAAAAAATGATGTGTTTTTTTCCAAGCATAGTAACATAATATACTGATATTTCACTTTTAAGGTGTTCACTGTCAATACTTGGTGGAAAGGCATTATAATAAAAATAATAACACATTTGTAGTACTTTTTCCAAATGAGATTTATTTCATCAGGACCTTTTTCGCTCATGGCGAGCATTATCAACTGATAAGGAATACAATAAAACAGTGGTATTTATGCAAAAGTTAAGGATGAAAACAAGGTATGACAAACAATTGGTAAAACAACTAAGCAAATTACAAGAAAAATAGACTAAAAATAAAATGTTCAGGACCTCTTAGCAATGCAAAACTAACACATCAAAAATCAATTAAGTATGAATAAACATTAAATTAAGTAAAAGCCTAAAATTAAGTGAATTTAATAAAAATAAATAAATCTACATGTCTGTCAACCATAATTAGATGGAAATCCCGGTAATGAGTACGAATGAGTCAGTTCCTGTAACAGAATAGAAGCCATATCAATTCTTACAAATTAAAATCAAACAAAGAAAAAAAAAATTATCAGAAATAAAAGTAGGAAGAAATACAATAAGCTTAAGTTTAATGAATTGGGTATAGCAATGGCGAAGAAACGAAGACTAATTGATCATTTAAAAGATTAGAATTAGGGATAAATTTATGTCGGTTTATTTCAAGGATTTCTAATTTATCTAGTTTTACAGATTTATTAATTACATGCAGGATTTTAAAGTTTTTTGTGATATCAAAAGTATGCTTATTTAGGAACAGATACCTTGTTTTCATCCTTAACTTTTGCATAAATACCACTGTTTTATTGTATTCCTTATCAGTTGATAATGCTCGCTATGAGCGAAACCAGTCCTGATGAAATAAATCTCATGTGGAAAAAGTACTAAAAATGTGTTATTATTTTTATTATACTGATATTTTTCAGCTTTTAAAATAGTTTTTCATACTGATAGAATAGTGTTACGGCATAGTTAAATAAAGGATTTTTGAGAATGGCACTTAGCTCTAAATTATATCTAACTCCAACAATTATTAATATTAAAATTACAACAAAGAATGGTAGCTGGAATAGTTTACTTATTACTTAAGAGGTCAAGAATGTAGATATTTTTTAAGCTTAAGCCTGTCTAGGACCAGTGATTTTGGTGCACTTCGCTATAGGATTACACTGATTTGTGCTAATAGTTATAGATATATATTTTTGTCATCATGACGAATACCTTGTAGGTTGACTCTTGGGATTTGCACTGTGTGATATCCGGCGGACCGTAATACATCAGGTTTATTCACACTGTACAGTATATTTCAATGCTGATACAGACTTTTTCCATACCTAGAAATTTATGCTTGGGGCGAACCGATTCTTTTTTCAAGATAGCTGTAGCTAAAATGAATTCGTTCATTTGTTTACTTAGAGAATAAGAAAGCGTACAAGTTGCGGCGCTGGTCTTTGTTCGTAATTTATAAGCAATGGTTAATACGAGATATAATTAAATCAGTTTATTTGAGGAAAAATATTTTGTCTATTTTCCAATAAATGGCATTCAGCGTTATAAAAAAATTGAGATAATTCCTCGTACCTTAATACTTTGAAAATAATGTAAAACTCATACTTAACTACTATAAAAACTACGGAAATTTTCACGGAATAAAAATAATTGCCAAGTGTAAAAAATTACCCACTTACCTTCAATATTGTTCTTTGTACTCTATGTAATACAATATCTTCTAAGAATGGGGAGGGCGGAACAAAGGCTAGATATTAAATTAAAGTCATGTTTCTTGTTTACGCAGAGTGCATATTTTAAAAACACTCCTATCATAACCTTTATCAAACCTATTTTATATTAACTGAGGTATCTCTGTTACAGTGAGTGACAACCTTTTCAGGCTTTATAAAGGGTATTTCAATAAGGACGCTCAAAATATGTTACTTTGTCCTGCTGAGTAGATTATTCATTGTTTAGTGGCCAAATTTGAGTACTGTACGTCATCAAAATACAATATCTGGTGAAAACATTGCTGCTGTGTGTGAAAGTGTACAGGAAAACCCAAGGCAGCTTATTTCTCGTTGTTCACAAGAACTTGGCTTTTCTGCGACTTTTGAATCGGGCCTTATGTCTGCACCCGTATAAAATCCAACTAACCAAGGAACTTCAGGTAAACGACCACAGACAACGCCTGATTGGGTTCTGGAGCAGTTGGAAGTTTACCCAAATTTGTCAAAAAAGTCAACTTTAGCGACATGGCCCATTTTATAATGAATGGATATTGGCAGACATTTGATGCTATATTTCATATTTAATGCCGTAAAATATACTTACAAATGAAATTAAAATTTAGTCGAAATCTCACAAACAACTTGTTTTATTTACATTTCAAAACTAAGCGTCCTTATAAAAAGACCCTTTATAATCTATAGATTATATAGCAGCGCTTCTTATAGGAGAAATATTCACTTTTACTAATGCAAAATGGTTCAACTCACTCAAAAAATTACACTCTTGTCGATGATATTTTATGACAAAAAAGTAGATAATGAAGGTATCACTTTTAAAGTTTTCTCTGTCAATAATGTTGATTAGAAACGCATTATACTATGATTATTATAAAAAAATATCGTAATTTTTTGTACTACTTACAGTTAATTTGTAATGATTTTGAACGGCTTTGCCCATCGCGATCATTTTCAACTGATTCGGTTTCGGTAAAACTCAAAGGTGATGTTGAGCTTTATGTTGATTGATTTTGTTTACAATTGTACTTTTTTATTATAAAAATAAATACAGATGTTGAGTGCTATTATAATCCTAGTTATTTTTTTGATTGAATCTCCTTATTTCAAATATCGACGTAATGCATTTTTAAACATACCAAACATAAGTCACACTATACTCATATTTATACTTACCCTGTTTTGGAATGAGTCTCTTTCTATCTTTTTAATCGTATGATTAATAACCTTTCAGAAAAATTCTGATTTGTGACATTTTTAATTTAATTGTTTTGTGAAAAGTCTGCGGTATTATTTTATTATATTGCCGACAGGGGCGGATATATTTCTTGGAGGCTACAAAGTTTTAACGAAGAATATAAGATATGAAATATACGAAAGAAGTTGTCGCTTATCAATGGTTGCATACCACTGTTGCAAGGTATAAGTACATGGATATCAGTTTTGAGGAAGATTTATCGATATGTTTTTGGCACCTTGTAATATTCAATATTTATAAGGCTAAGTGAAAAATAATCTCTTAAAAAACGTGCATTATTTTTTAGACGAAATTATTTCGATCAAGATGTATTATGGTAATTTGTCAGAAACGCTAATGTCATTATTCATTGTATACAGGAAAAAAATACATTTCTCGCATTATACAATAAATTTTTATAGTTTGTTTTTTGTCTGAAATAGGTATAAAATTAAATATACATTGCTTACCAACACACGTCTGGATTAAAATACCGGTATTATTGAAACATGGATCTCGGTATTTCGATACTGGAACACCCGATTTGAAAATGCAGGTATCTAGTATTTTGGTAGTACAGTATTTATTATAATAAAATACAAATATTCCATGACTATTTTTCCAAGAAATGTGAATCGGGAAAAAACGTTTAAAACCTTACGGAAGAAATGGTTTAAGACTGAAGTTATCTATTATAAAGTCATTGAAAGACACAAATAATTATAGTCATTTATGAATCGTGCCGTTTTGTAAAAAGGCAAAATTCGAACCTTCATTTTGTAATTAATATAATGTTAATACTATTGGTAAATTATCACTAAAGCAACTGTGCAATATATGTCGCGAAAAGCCAAAGCACGTGTCACTATTTGTAGCACAATATGTGAAATTAACTCAGCTTTATTTAATTTTATATTAATACTAATTATTTTTTAAAGAACCAGTTATCTATTTATTGTTTTTCAAAATATGTCAATAAATGGTTCACTGGTGGATGATGTCTTCTTAATCTTGCAAAATAAAAATAAACTACACAAATTTGTCTAAGTAATAAACAAAATACAAAATTTTATCGTAAGCTATGTTACAACAGATATAATTTCAATAGATTATTTTATGTTAAGCTATTGATCCCCTTCCTCGGCACCAACATAAAAACATGTTTATTATCTACAAGAATTCGACATTATTGATTTGACAACTTTCTCCCATAATATTACATCTCTTTTGCTATTTTTACGATGCGATTACAGGATTGAACCCGACATTTCGAATCACGCGCCCGGCCGAGCTTACGCGACGAATTTTCGCATAGCCTCTTTGGAGGAAAATATTGTTCCGCAGGCTTTCATTTTGTCTCGTCGCCGGTATACTTTATGAAGTAGTGCAGGCTTTTATTTATTCCGGCGGCCAAACAAGGACTCAAGTAAATAACAACGATTGACAGAGGCCTCTTTTGCTGGAACAATGGCGGGAAAGCTGAAAGCTATTTGGGAAAGGAGAGAGCTTTGTAAGCTTATTTTGAAGTACAGTTAAGAAGCCGCCACAATTTATTCAATGAATATTTCCATATTTTCTGAAAATTGATATAGTTATAAGTTTTCATATTTAAACAGAATCATTTAATAAAAATAGGTTAAATATTTAAGCTTAAAAGTTTTGATGGCTTCATTTTGTAAAAAAATATACGAAAGCTTTTAATATATTTTTGAAAATATTTATGGTAAATTAATATCCTCGAGTTGAAATATTTTTATTATTATTTATTGAATGAAAATTCAGATTTTGATAAACAAAAACGATTATAACCGTACAATATCCCAGTTTGTAGTGTAATACTTATTTTAGCAGAAAATATAAGTGTGTATCGTTTATCACAAGGCTTCCCAAACCTTTTCTGCAATAGAACACTTCGCAAACACGGATATTTTAACGGAACACTTAACTCGTATTCACATAATTAGGGAACTGAATATATACCTAAAAACGTGTGATTGATTAACGACGAAATCAATTCAAATTTTGAGGTTAAAAAAACTAAACGGTCTTACATTTGAAACTTTCCTCCAGAATTTATACACTAACATGCTGAATATTTATGACGTACTTTCGAGCATTTTTTATCAGATTTATGAACAATATATATACACACGGCTTACTGTTCTGTCAATATGGGCAACTGTCGTTAAGCTGACAAGACTTGTGTAGAAAGAATATACCTCATCTCTTTCATGCACACAATCTGACAAAGATGGTCTTCAGCCTGTACGTATGTAAATACTTGACGTCATAAACTTCAGTGCATATTGATCAGTACTCGCCTTTAAAAGTAGATGATCTTTCAAGCTGCAGGGCATAAAATAACTCCAAAATGTCTCGGAACACCTAGTAAAGTTCAGTGGAACACGGGTGTTCCGTGGAACATAGTTTGGGAAAGCCTGGTATAAACCGCTTGCTAATCTCATAAAATGTATCATTAAAATGTATAAATCAGTATTTTTTGAGTCATATTTTCCTTATTTCGTGATCAAGATACAAATCTAAGCACATTCAATATTAAATATGAGACTTATATCAAATTTGAGGTAAACTAATTTACATGAATCTAAAACAAGAAACAATTATTATAAAGATGCTCTGACGCACAATTTTTTAAAAGAATTTACATTCTCAAGATAGAAGCTTTATATTTCTTTTTCTACTAAAATTTATTTGGGCATTCATAAAAGTCTTTTTATAAAAAAAAGTCGACGATTTCCATGTGAAAAAAGCTCACTGATAAAAAAAATAAAAAAAATACAAAAGACTCGTTTCCACGAACTGTCACAAAAAAGCTCAAGCCTGTATAGCTTAATTAGCAACTTGATGATTTTCTATGCCGAATCCAAACAAAAACCCAACCCTTGTGAAAACAAACCGCCAAGGTCGTTAGAAAGGTCGCACCCCTTTTTTCTGTGAATTGCGTATGTAATATTAACGTGTTTCCACTAAAATCCCATTGTGATGCTTTTTGCGTTAAAATGTTTTCCTTCGAATGTATGACGCAAGTACTCGATAGAATTTTTAGAGTCACAAAGGAATTTTGAAAATGCCTTTTCGATGAACTTTATTCGACATTCTTTCATTTGTAACGAATTAACTGATGCTTTGATAACTTCTGACACAGTCTGGCCAGCGCGAGTGGGCTCATCGAAAACGATTGGGAGGAAATTGATTTTTTTACTTGCACTCATTATCTGTTACTACACTGAGTTTCATCTTTCGGCATCTTCAGACATTTAAATTGCACGAATGAACCTAAAATGACATTAAAAATATAGTGACAAAACTCATGTTAAAGTACAAAATTCAAGCCATTGATATACCATCAAACACCCTCAGTCAAAATCCTCAATGTCCGCTCCCAACTTGGAGCATATGGACTCCTCACAGAGTTTAACCCCACATATGTTTTTCTACGAGAACTGCTTGTTACATAGTTGCTCAAACACTCTTCTCCAAAGAGAGTAGGGATGAAAAGGATACGAGGACTAGGAGAGGACTAGTGATCAGCTAATCGCTGCCACTATGCGTCGCTCTTTGGGATCGGAAAGGTGGGAAAGGATTTTTCAACAGCACAAACACCCATGCCTTTGAACAGATGTATCAA
Organism: Himalopsyche kuldschensis; assembly: GCA_028554975.1. Lineage (NCBI taxonomy): Eukaryota > Metazoa > Arthropoda > Insecta > Trichoptera > Rhyacophilidae > Himalopsyche > Himalopsyche kuldschensis. Next base: position 2,272,103 of record JAHFWI010000059.1, on the reverse strand, counting down.
CTGAAAAAATCCGCTCGTACTGGTAGTCAAAACCGGGCAGTCCAGCACGCAAGCCAACAACGTTAACACTATTCCACGAACCGGATAAAATCCTCAATGCACTCACTGTGTTTCGTTGGGAGTCAATTAAACTGGCGATAGCAATAAATATTTTTTTGGACTTTCTACAAGTAACGCACAGCACAACATTTTCTCAATATGTGCAGAGAGATAGATAAAGTGTGTATACGTGTGCGTGAGAAAGAAGGAGGGGGGGTGTCGAGATTTCGGGAAGAACATGTAAGCAACCGCTCTTCATCCTTTTTTTAGAATTTGTCTTAAAATTATATTTTTGATAAATTAAATATGAAATGCATATGAAAATTCAGACGTATGATCTTTTCAATATCAATTACGAAATGATCATAGATTCAGCTAATAATCTTGCATTGAAATGTTTTTATATTATGTAATATTAAAATATAAAAAAAAATGTATTCATGACGAAATACCAAAACGTATCATTTATCTTCAGCAAAATTCATTGTGAAATTTATCACAACGCTATCATTTTATCGTTTTATCCATCATTTTGTTTGCTCTCTAAATAGATGTAATTTTTAATCTGAAAGACAATTTTTACACGCCAATCATTAACAAAAAACGACTTTCTCATCCAAATTCCATCGACATTTAATAAATGTCCAACTTTCGCTGCGGCGAAAAGTGATCGGTTAGCCGTTGATAATATTTATGGGAAATTTCTTAAATATGAACGTCATTCAAAACATTGACAAAGAATCTTTGATTGATTACTTTCATAAACAGCCTAATGGCTTTTTCAGGAAATTAATAAAACGTAATTTTTGAAAGCTGCGCGGGCGGAAAAGAAAGAAAATGGTGGTTAGTGAGTATCTTTTTTCAGCGATTAATTATTTCTTAAATAACGTGAAAGTAAACATTTTTACGAATAAAATGTATTATTGTTTATTTAAAGTATGTACACTTCTACACTTGGACTAAAAATTGGTATGTTTCAGGTCAATGTTTTGAATCAGAATTCATTGAATTCGATTCCTACATAAATAATTTGTTCATTTCACTCGTCTACTGGCGAAATAAATTAAAATATAAAATTGTGTTCCTAAATGCTACACGTGTTTTGCCTCTTTCAGAGGGATCTTCAGACTTACTATCGCAAAATTTTCTTATGTAATAAAGCAAGTTGATTCTATTATTTTAATATGATAAAATTACAAAATTAAGTTTGGGATTTTTCTTATATACGCGAAGCGAGGAGTTATAGGAATAATCAATAAGTTATTTTATATTAAAATGAACTTATACTCAGTTACTACTGAATCCATCGAAGTTAAATAAATTATATTTCAATGGTTAAATGAGTCAAGTTTACTTTTACATACAAAAATTGAGTTTATATATAATATATCAATCGTGAAACATTCCTTAAATCTAGTTTGTAAAATATGGTGCGATAATGCTTTCTATTCTGATATATTGATTGAAAGCTCTAATAGTTTTAAATAAAAAAACCTTTTTCTTTATACTGCAGTACATTACTTTTCAAGCCCGGGCGGTCTGGCACGCAAGCCAAAGCCGTTGCCACTGCGCCACATACCGGATTGCCGTGGGGAAAATCCCGGCTATATCTGTTCATTTGCGCTTCGCATATAGGGCTACCAGATTGTGAGCGCAGCCCCCGGGAATACTTTTTCAATTTGGAGCCAAGTATATTCAATATATAATATTATATTATGGTGAAGAAAAATGAATGTATAAAATATACCTTGAATATTGAGCGTCGTAAACGTGATATTATAATACAAAGATATTATATTAGTATTTTATTTATATTTCCTCTATTTGTCTGTGTGTGTGAAAAATCTTGAACAAACACACTTACATATGTTTGTCAGGCTCTGAAGTCTAGTGGCTAGAGCTGTAAATACTTCAGTGCAGTGTTCTTCAATATTTTTACATCCACGTACCGGTGAAAATTTAAACAAAAAAATGCGAATCAGGTCAACCAGTTACGATTATACGGTCTAGTGACGGAGTATAAATAAGTAAAAAAAACCTCTAGTTGACAGAAACAAATGCTTTATACTCCCGTAGAGGTCTGCACGGGCCGAAATTTTGAAATTTCACCGTGCCCGAACCCGAAGACCTCCAACCCGGCCCGGCCCGGGCCCGAGGCCATTTCCAAAAATCTTACCCTAACCCGACCCGAGCCCAACATTTTGCAACCTTGCCCGAAAAAAATCCGATTTTTTTTTTCTAATAAAAATTGACTCATCAATTATTGTGTGTGTGCAGTTGTGCGAAATTCATTTCATCCTAATTAGAATTAGTTTTTGTTTGTTTTACAGGAATGACGATACAAATGAGAAGTTCCTGTTTTTGAACTAGAAAAGCTGAAAATGCATTTACATTTTATACACTCCTGCCACCTCTATGATTTCACTAAATGATTTCCACACTTCACCTTTCCCGTGGGTTTTTACTGACTGAAGAAATATATTCTCCACATTATATTCAAAACAATGCATCTTGTTCTTTCGAATGGGTCGAAAAGATGACTAATACGAGTACGTGACGTTTATTATAGTATTAAATTTAGATTTACGATAATAGTGAGCTCATTCGAAAATAGCCCGATTTTTGTTTAATTTGTTGTATACTCGCGTCCGAGCCCGGCCCAGGCCCGAATCCAAGCCTTCTTTACCCGGCCCGACCCGGCCCGCGGGCCGGGCCGGTAAAACCAGCGGGCCAAACCCGAGCCCGTGCAGACCTCTATACCCCCGTGACCCATTTAGATTGGTCGTATATGAAGCTTTATTAAAAAAAAATCAACAAAATACTATTTTAACTTAACGTCCAAGGTGGCTGGCTGAACGAACCCTGTTGTAAGTCGGGAAACTGTAAATGTTTGCTTTGGATAATAAACTGTCAAGTAAATGTCACGTGGAATATGTATTTTTGAAGTTTAAGCTAGTAATATTTAAATGAATTGTTTGTGCGACATATGTTGCTGTTTTTTTGGAATAAAAATTTCAAAACAAAAAAGATTTCGCGGATCGGTAATAAATTCTTGCTGGCCGGTGCCGGTCCGCAAACCACAGGTTGGACAAGCACTGCTCAGCGATCTATTGCGTATGGGTTCAAACTCTGACAAGGTTCATGTCTAATTAACATTTGACTATCAAGACACCGGGCATTGGTGTTTGTGATATATTTTTCTCTCGCGTAATGAATATCAAAATAACGAAGCAAAATAAATAGCTTCTTGGCTATTACATATTAGCTGCTATGTCAAATATTTTTCTTCTTCGTAATATTTGAACAATTCATAATGTATACGGAATTGATTTTCATTTTTGGTTAGTACATGTTAAATACGTTTAATAACCGTAACATATATTTATAATTAAACATTTTTTGGATATAAATAAATGCTGAATAGGCGCTTATATTTATATTGCACTAAAAATAAGTTACTAAAGATAGTTTTGAAGACCTTACACAATTATTAGTAGTTTTTTTTTTCAAAATATAGTCTCTTCTCTTCTTGCAAAGTGTGTACTATTTTATTTTCTAAGCACTGTGGACCCATTTATATACAGCCGACACTGATTTGAAAAGTCCATTTTCCACCAATCTCTGCTTTATCAATTTGCCCCTAGAAATCCCATAGATGTTTATCAAATGAATGGTCAGAGCGTCAGAGGACTTAATTTGATGAGTATGATCCATAATTTAAAAAAAAGATTTTTCGCGTAAAAAAAAAAAACACCTAGCCGCCTAGAAGTACAAGCTCTAATTAGAGACTAAAAAATCTAATTTATGTTAATCATTTGTACATTTTCGTGTAAAATCAGAGTTTTCTGAGATACAGTGAAAAATAAACCAACCCTTGAAATTTTGTTCTAAATTATCTACAAAATACGCAAACATTTTGTTTTTAGCACGACTCTAAGAGTGCGCGCACAAACATGGCTGGCAAGGCTTGTCAAACTGAATTTCAGGTCTTGTTTTTTTATATTGTTTTGTTTTAAAAAGGTAAGAGTGTATGCGATTAAATTCATCCGTTTGACACTGTTTCCATTTGTTTGTTCTTTATCTTTTGGTGACTTTGAGAATAACAGATAAAATTATTTACCTGGGGATGTATAAAACGCGCTTTTTCATTTCAGTAGGTAGGCTATATGTGCTATCTTGTATCTTTTTATTAAAAAGGACGCAAACAATGCGTATGCTAATAATGTTTATATACAGTCAAATTAAAATGAAAAGAAGTATCACACCACCAACGTTTCAACGATGATTGTTGAATAATAATGACTTTTTTTTAACCCTCGGAAGACGGTCCCTGAAAAATAACTTGTGATCCAAAGGGTGGGGGGGGGCTAAAAATACCCCAGAAGGCTTCATTGGCATATATTTTGTTAAAAAAATGTTATATTATGCTTTAACGTATCTGTATACATCGTTCTAAAAAAATATATCGATAGTATTCCTATAATTATTCATATTTTAGCTACGAACGGACAAGCAGATCGTATTGATGTTCATGACAGACTGGCGTAGTCGAAACTGTTTGTGTGAGCGCTTATGTATGTCTTTTAGTGTAAAAAGAATCCATTTGATTTGAAGCGGACGTTTGATTGAAACGCGTTTGAGATAAGATAACGTTTTTCTTATCGCGTATGGATAGCATAGAAGTTTTAATCTTGACAATTGGTAGCAATTGAGTGGACAGTATAAATGGTTTTCGGCCAGTAATAATTTGACTTATTTTCTTTTTAATTTAATTGCGACGAAACTGGTTGATAAAAATCATATTTTTTTACTGCAAAAGGTGTAAAAAATAATGATTCAATAATACAAAAGTTAACACACTTTATCACTAATATTAAGATAGATATTTAAGATAAAGTGGCAGTGGTGGTAAACTGTCTTACAAACCAGGACGGAAATGTTAACATCGATCAATTAAAAAAAAACCGTCACGTTCTTTTAATGAATACCCACATTATTATATAATATGTAAATAACGTATTTATTTAAGTCTCACAGGCTCGAGTCTCAGTCTGTATTGTCTAAAATGTCCTCCTACTCCTACCTTGTATTGTCTTTATCTTATCATTTCTCTTTTTAAAAGGGAGGTTTTGCAGCTGAGTAACAAGCAGTTATTGTAAAAGAAACCGTTGAGGTATGCTCTACATTAGGAGTGAACAAGGCTAAAATAGAAAAAAATTAGATGAAATAGTGCAAAATAAATATACGATAAAATTAATCTTTTATTAATTTTATCAATGTTATTAAAATTAATTTAAAATAATTATACTTGGTTTTATGGTGAAGGATTTTGTCTTTTACTCATTACGTAGGTTACTGGAATAGTTTGAATATAAACATAATTTTAAAGACCGCTTTTCGACAAAAATAATATTTGCACTGCCTATATCTTTAAGGGTTAGGTATACACTTAAATGTTTAAAATGTAAACAAATTCATCAAAAACATGTTTAAATTCGAATTGTGAAGTAATTATTCAAAGAAAATTTTTCAGGTGCATGAATACTATAAAGACATCATTTTCTTTTTACACGGGAGCTTCACATCGCTGTTTGGCAATTTAAATGGAAGCGTAGAATGCGTGCAAACATAGTATAAAGACTTTGCCAATTACCATCATTATTTCTTAGCTAAAGGCAGAGCGTGTCTCGGGACTGAGATGATTATTGACAAATCAGATACGCAACATTTCTCCTCACGATGTTTATTTATCTTTTGAGTCTCGTTATAATCGAAGTAATGAACAAGTACGGAGGTTTAATGTAAGAGGTAATTACTGTAACTTAATTATAATACGAAGGTAGTTCAATTCGCTTAGTTTTTCTTATTATTTATGTACCTATCTAATTTAAACTTTTTTTTTCTCGTATGATTTTAATAAAAATATAACCGATTTCTTATTTACCTAAACCTAAACCTAATTTTGCTAAATTATGCTGTTTATTTTAATGCAATTTTTTATTTTCTTAAATTAATTTATGGGTTTATTTCAACGTACATAACGAGCAACGTAATTAACAGCTCTTATGTTCACATACTGTACGTGCAAAGCCCAGTGTTTCACCTATTTATTAAAATGATATTGACACGTGCTTTCTTGTAAATTTGTTGTTCCCATATTTAGTCATATCACTTTTTGTGCGATTTTCGGCGGAACGCATCTGCCAGACAAAAAAATCCATAGGTGTATTTAGATGTACAGTACTTTAAATAGTTATGTCAAGCAATAGAGAAATGGATAATTATGATTCTTCATATCTAAGAAATCTTACAGTTTACTTTGAAAATTTTTTTTACATATTGCATGCCAAATAAATGGACGGCAATCCGTGCGTTCAATCCGTCCAATTTTGGGATTTTTCACGCCACGCGTCTACCGCACAAAAAAAGCATTAGGTGTACACGGAAAAAGATAATTCTTATCAATTCTCTTCCAATGGGAAGTTGTTTTTTTGTTATAAGAAGCATCAATTAAAACCAAGATAGCTCTATAAATGTATATTTTCGTAAGTAGAAAAAAACCCAAAAGAAAATCAATTAATCATTTCACCTATATTAATTAACTGTTAAATTGTCTGAATAAAAATAGTTATCGCTCATCGCAACCATTTTCATCGGTTGTAAGCTTACGATAAACAAAAAAGCTACGTATATAGATTGAATATTATAAAAATATTATGTTTATTTTCGCCTTAGAAGTGATTAATCTGATTTTTTCAATGAGTATCGTAATTTGGATCCTTAAATACTTTTTGATGTGGGAAATATGATTTTATTTAAAAAGTTACTTTTATTGCCTATCCGCCAGTGAAAAGCCTCCTTAAAATCCACCATTATATCATGATGGCCGGTGGTTAAATTCAGAACTAAAGTAAACAATTTACGGTTAGAAACTGTCAAATGCAGGCTTTTTCAAGTGTGATGAAAATAATTCAAATGAGAAAATGATTCTAAAACAATTTGTTCCAATATGTAAAAAGTTATGCTGAGAGTTTCAGCTCGCGGCCATGACACGTAAAGTAATGTGAGTACAGCATACCTCACGAGACACTAGCGCCTTCAGTTAGCAACTAACTTATAACAGTCGACCATTATATTTATACAAAAATAAAAATCTTTCAAAGAATTGAAATAATGCTACCGATTTTGCGTTTGTTTTTAAATACGACTTTTTACAAATCTGTATCAAGTGAACAGTTTTTCATTCTACTACACACATTTGAATATGATAATATTGTTCTTTTGCAGACGAATTTCGAAGTAAAGTTGGCTGCGAGAATGATGTCCTGCAAATGACTTGCAATCCTCACTCCAGGATAGCCATCTACTCCGCGAGCTTTGGCAGAACGGAGTACGAAAGCATACAGTGTCCGCAGCCTCAAGGAGTTCCCGAAGAAAGTAAGCATTCTGATTTCTTTTTTAATTTCATCAATCGCCTTTCAATTGTCTAAAATTTTATTTGAAAGAAAATTTTTCGTATTCTAATAAAAAATATTTTTTATAAAAAGATTATGAAAGCTCTAGGCCAGCGGTCACCAGACTTTTTGAGAAACGGGCCGAATTGAATTTTTAAAAAAATGGCTGGCCGGTCGACAAATAAATTCGCATTGGATTCCAATTAGAACATTAATTTATATGATTATATAATCCGTCGGTCCCTGTGGTCTAGTGGCAAGAGCTTTGTCCTAGCGATCTGGAGACCCGAGTTCGATTCCCGGCAAGGTCAGATTTTTTCAATTGAAAAAAAGAGATCTTGGGCTGGGTGTATGTTATTTATCGTTGATTTTGTGCACAACTGATTTATTACTTATCATCGAGTTAATCTCGTATGACTCTCACAATTAAGAATATTTGGCGCATTGGCGTAAGCTGTAATGCCAAATATTTTATTTAAAAAAAAAAAAAACACATTATGCTTACTTTGTGCTTATCCCAATTGATAAATTGAAACACATGTCGTATTGTTATATCACAATAAAATCTTAAATTTCTTTGTAAATTAATATTCTCTATATAAATAATTTATAGAAAAATTCATGAATTTTAGGGGGGCCGTAGTTAGGTGACCGCCGCTCTAGGCTGTAAATTGTCTATGGTAAAAATGTTGAAGATTTCTTACAAATGAAATAACATTCAACATGAATTATCAGGATAACCTTTTTTCACTGTTAATTTTCACAGTTGACAATGCTAGTGATCAGTGAAACCAGTACTGATTTTTATCAGAATACACGCAGAAGTAAAACTATATAACTTGTTTTATTTACTATGTAGCACTATTTGAAATGTACCAACGTTAGTAGCCCGACATTGTTGTAGGCGTGATTATCTTGCTGTTATAGTTTTGAACTTTGTACGTGCTTCATACAATGTCTCATTATATCTCATCTAAGCAAACATTGTTTTTACGATTTTGGAATAAATGGAACATGAATATAATGACAGCTTTTGCATGGTGTAATTATTATGATGATCAATTAATCGTTTTGTATTTGTCCATTCAGCTTGCTTGGTGAGTTACGCCACTGAAACCGTGATGCAGCTCTGCCATGGAAAGAGAAGATGCGCCCTGTCTGCTGATTCAACAACCTTCGGGAATCCCTGCAGACCTGAATCGAGAATGTATCTCAAAGTCGTCTACACATGCGGTAGGTTTTAATGAATTTTTAATGTTTGAGTAACACTGCATTCTCAATGGCTGGTGTGAAAATAACAACTCGCTCTAAATTTAAAACTCACTACCGCTGAACGAATATTTTTTTTAAATTCTTTTACTAGATGTAATCTTTTTTTCAATATATAGTCACACATATAGAACATATTTTTATGAAGTTATTTTTCTGTTGAATAATATAGTGTTGCTCAACTATTATATAATATTTATCAACGAACTTAACCCTTTGCACTCCTAAATATATTATTTTTTTCCTTCCAACAACTCCTCAATACATTTAAGAAATGGATTGATATCGTAAATAATACTTTAACAATGAGATTAGAAAAACAATTACTAAATATATGATGTTATGAAATGTTACAAACATATTCTAAGGCAAATTGAATCAATTTATTCGCTACAATAGAATAGAAATGTGTTTTTAAAGCTTGGTGCTATATATTTTTCATTGACTACTAATTATTTGGTCAGTTTTTAATTCGATAAATGGTCAGTTATAAATATGTAAAACGGTCAGTAATAAATACTTAAAACGGTCATTTAAAAATAATAAATGGTCAGTTTAAATAATAAATGGTTAGTTAAAATAAAAAGAGCATGACATAAATTTGCCAATTACTATATTTGATAAAATTCACAAGCTGTCAAACTAAAATTTATCATTTTTAAAAAAAAGCTGAATATTTAAATTTAGTACTAACCATTTTCAATTAATAACTAACCATTAAAATATATTACTGACCGTTTTATTTAATAACTGACCACATTCACACTGATACAATGACAACTGGCCGTTTATAATATTAACTGACCATTTTGATTTTTAACTGACAATTTATTTATTTAACTGACCAAAACGTGAATTAGTTACTGAACCATTAAATACATGCCTTTTTCATTAATATTAATATTTCTTTATTAAACTATAATTTTTACGGCAACTTTAATTCTTAACCTTCGTAAAACATTAAATTACTTTTCATATATTCTGCCATCTTAAATTAATATGAAATTTTGATTTTTCAGTTCCATACATATATTACAAATTACAAATTACAATGACAAATAATTAAAAATTTCATATTAATTCAATTGAAAGTAAAATTTATTCTTTGGAGCACAGTATAGTATAAATAATATTGATATGATGTAATACATTAACAGTTATGGTTTGCATCAAAACAAACTGGTAAATTGCATTGTAAAATTGAGTTAAATTAATATGTTGTAAGAACATAATATTAAGAACATTCACCATTTTCTATTAATATAATTGACATGCTTAAAAATATTTGTATTCCAACTATCACTAAAATGGTTTTCTCAGAAAGTTAATATAACCGATTCACGATGTGAAAACAAGTCAACCGTTGTATTACAAAGCTGAAATGTATTGGATTTATTGTTTAGTTCCGAGAAAAGTCCTGAAGGAGCGATACGAAGGACCCCCGGAGGACGACGAAATACCGCTCCACGAGGGCCATATGACTTCAGATTCAGATGACTTCTACGACACCGGTAAATATAATATATCGATTTTCTATCAATCGATCAAGTTTTTTTTTGTCTGAGATGATTATGAAATCGTCTTTTGCATGACATGTTTCATTTGACTTCATAATCTTCTCCTGAATTTTATGATCAAAGCCATTAGGGGCACAAATAGTTTATTTTAAATACTACATCTTTGGAGAATTAAGCGATGGTATATGGGAATTCGATGTAGTGATTGATGGTAGAGTAGAATATTAAAAACTTATAAGCAAAAAATACGTAACTATCAAATATTTTCTTCAAATATATTTTATTCAACCAAAGAGTGATAAGCAAAGGGGCGACAATTTTTTTTACTATGTTCATTACTAGCTTGGATCATATGGACTCCTCACGGAGTTTACCTCAACACATGTTTTTATACGAGAACTGCTTGTTACTCAGTTGCTCAACCTCTCTTTTTCGAAGAGAGTAGGGTTGGATAGTATACGAGGACTAAGACAGGACTAGTGGGTGGTTAATCGCTCTCGCTACGCGTCGTTTTTTGGGATCGGAAAGGTGAGAAGGGGATTCAACAACGCAAACACCCATTGCTTTCGAATTGGTTAATCGACTGAAAAAATCCACTCGTACCGGGAATCGACCCCAGGCGTTCTGATACGGCAGCCAACGACGCTGACCACTGCACCACGGACCGGGCATTGATTTTAAAATAAAATTTAATTTGTTTTAACATATGCTGTATAATTCAGATTAATACTTTGCTCTCAAAGTATAACTAGTTAAGAAAACATAGACAAGCTAATGATGTTAATATAAAACAAAACAAATATTAATTCACGATGCCTGCGAAAGAAAATAGTAAAACTGAGCTTAAGCTTTATTCTTAACTAGTATTGCTACCCGGCGTCGCTTGGACTAAACGACCAATAATTATTTAATGTTATATCATTCGACATAATTATATCACAAAATCTAACATCCAAAATAGAGTTAAAATAAAATCACAAACTTTATTTAATTTCTCGGCCATTAAAATGTCCAAATTCAAGGAAAAAATCTAATTTGCTGTCAAAGAAATGTCAAATAATACCTTCACGTAAATAATAAACATTATTATTAATAATAAAAGCCGGGAAAAGTTCAGTAGAAGACTAATTTATTACATTTTGACTAAATGTCTTCACCGATAAAAATTCAAACATATTTTCTTTCATATTCGTTTTTATGGCAACTTAATGACCAACAATGCAAAAGGGATTACAGATACACAGACATATATACGCCGTTTCGGTTTTATATATAAGATACATTCGATATTATTTAAGTGTGCAAAAAAATTTACTTGTAAAAGAATATATATTTCACTTGTTGTGTGTTTTTAAAAAGACGTATGTCAGATTCAACACGCCCTGCTAATAATGCTGACATATTTACTCTTAACACATCTTTTGTACGTAATAGGATTCTTCTAAATTTTATTATGTCCAGAATCAGTAGAATATTGTGAAGTAGCTTTATTATTTTGATAACATAAGAACTTTGGCAAGATATTATCTTCTGTATAACTTACACAATTTTTTTTTTTACGTTTCTCTAACTGAATTAATTCAATTTGTCAGTATTTGAAGGAAATGGGTGTTTTTGTAAGTAAATAAATATAGCAACATTGAATCATTCTTTTAAAAAAAAAACACAAATATTCGTATGTATTACTATTTTATGTTCCTTTTATGACTAAGACCGCTTTCATTCGGTGAATGAAAATTTGTATCAGGCTCCTAGATAGGATAAATGAATGTAGCCTGACCAGATAATATTAAAACAAAATTTGACGCTCAGCATTTCTAGAGGTTGCGATCGACCACAAATAACGTTGCTACGATCGATCAGTTTGTCGGACCTGTCTATAAAAAGCTTTGTGCTCCCTGGTCGCAATTCCATCATAATTAAATTCGATTTGATCGAACGGTGTTGTATTATTTCTATCGTCAAAAAAAAAATATAATTACTCTTTACAATCAATAAGCAACATAATTCCTTCGTGTATTTTTTGTAGTTATATTTATAAGGCTTTCATACATTCGCTTGTAATAGTATTTTATGTTTACGTGAAGACTTTTGGAGGAGACTTAATTGATAGGGTGGAGAGAAAAGGTGTAGAAACATCACATAAATTCTCAATTCATAAAAGTATTACGTGTGATTTTATTTTTATAAAACCTTCGTAAAAGAACCTTTTAATCTCTAGTATTCAACAACGCAAGCTGTTTTACCTATGGCTTTATTGAACCTGTAAAAACTCATCCCAAAAACCTTTTTTTCCGCCATCTAGTGTCCTTTTACTACAGTTATAAATTTTCATTAAAACCTCTTAGAATCCAAAAATTTGTAGCAAATCGAGTTGCTTAGCTTAAGAAACATAAAAATGTAGTCATATTCACTATTACTAACATATTTTCTAACTGACTATAGTAACTACATGTCTCAGAAATTGTAAACTGATCCGATATTTTTTTTTACAGCTTATTTTATAATAATTGAAAAAGTATACAATAGCGAATTTATCATAGGTTCACATTTTGTTATTCTATTGCATTTCGAACTGCTGATGCTTATAATTCAATGTTTTGTTAACTGAACACCCACGGTCAGTATTCGTTCCGTGATTTTCGAAGTTTTTTGAGTAATCAAAGTATCAAAAAAAAAAAAAACAAATGTTTTAACACAACTTATTTAACATGTGGCGAGAATGGGAAATAAATTCGTGTGGGGAAAATTTGGAGCTTTAGCACATAGTTTTAATTGTGAATTACAGATAGAATAATGATGACACAATCGTTCCTTCATTTGTTATTTTAGTTTTATAATAATGTCATTCTTGAACATTATTTTAAGGGATTTAAAATAGCTTGTAGCTTTTGAGGAAAATGATTAAATGTAGAGTATTCTTTGTTTTAAATTTCAATATTCATTAATGTAAAACATTTTTTTTTGTTAACAAAAAGATCCTGGAGATGACAACACTTATAAAGAATCAGCTGCAATACCTCCAGCGCCAAAGGTGGCCGCTGGTCCTACTAAAGTAGCAGATAACGACACTCTGCCAGGAAAAGTAAAAGTATCACCTCCAGGTCTTGTTGGACCGTCAGGAGCTGGGCCTGAACCAGATGGCGGCAGACACGTCAACAGGGGAAGTGATCAAGCCGGAAACAACACAGGTAAATATGATTCTATGAATATTCACATTAAAAATAATAGAACAACTTCCCAGTTTTAGAAAGTTTTTACTTAGTTAAGATGGATTTGGTGGTAATTTAAAAAAAAATCATTTTAATTACAAGTAACATATTTTATACCACTTATTGTGTGACCAATAGCGAAACGTAAGTTCGTATATTTTAGAAGCATTGTCAAACCTACTATCGCTGAATCCAGTGTTTAAGCAATTCAAATATTTATTTGTTACATATTTTTAATGTATTATAAAATCGTCATATTATTGAATACCTCTGAGATTTGTGTGTGCAGTTTGTCATTTATTTACGATTTATCCGTAAAAAGTTTTCATTATTTATCCATATATTGTGAAAAAAATACTGAAAGTTTGGCTTCTCAATACTGGATGAACATATTATATTTTCTTATATTCTTAAGGGAATACATTGCCCTTGCTTTGACTTTGATAATTTTTCAATCTTCTGTTGTACAAATCGCTATGTAATTTCGTAAAAAAATAAATTATTTGCCATAGTCAAGTGGAATTTCTATGTATGCCACAAACTTACCATAATACATTATTTGGTATTTTTACCAATCGCATAACAAATAACTGATGTTAATCTTTCCTTGTTGATCCATGTTGATCTTTTATCACGTTCTAATTGGATATTTTTAAAAATTGACTTTTCAATCGATTTATTGTTTCGTTTTTTAATTTATTTGCATGGCTAATACGTCTTCTTTTTATGACAACCATTTTATGCAGTCATTTGAAACAACAACGTAACAATAAGTCCATGAAAAAAAAAGATCGTAACAAAAAATGACCTTCGTTTAAATAGATTGTATTGCAATGATGTATACGAGTTTTGCACAATTTTTTTGAAAGAAGGGTTAGATAATCAATTCGGAGATAGTGAAAGTGATTAAATTATCGATATTTGTAGTGTGTATAAAATTGAAAATTTTACTATGGTATAGTGTACTTCTATCGTCCGGAAAAAGTTCTGAAAAAAAAGGTGTTTGATATTTGTCATATTGGATCGCATGAAATGTCAATGTCGGGCCGCAGGTCACTGATCACTGATCTATTAGATGTGAATTTTATCTGTATTGGTAACGTCCACTGTAGTGGTGTTTAGTTTCCTCTTTTCTTCTTCTGATTCTGTCAAATGACCAGAAAACGATTGGATCTGCAAACAATCTTTATGAATCGAATTCTCGTTCTCTAAGCGAAGCCTTCCTTGATTTTAGTTTTATTTAATGATGAAATGCAAATTTTAAGTAGTATTTTATTATTAAAAATATTTTAGTAAACTATTTTCTACCTGTGGAGGATAAATAAAAAGTTTAATATGCTCACTCAGATATTTTTAGAAAGCGTAAAGTATTTCGACTTACCTCTAAAAACATAAATAAGGAATATGCGCGGATGGGGACATTTTCATCAATAATTCATAACATTCCAGTTTTCTCTCCTTTTTCCTGGGACACCCATCAATTTATGTCATATTTCTCTTTTCCACTTTTTCGCATTCCTAGTAAAACACCAGACGAGTTTTTGTCACCCCGCGCGCGGCTTGCCTAAATTTAGTTTTTTTACGGATGCTTATTTTATTCTCGTAATGTGCCTACAGTTATGTGGCTTAGTTTTTATAACGTAAGTTTATTTTCTTTACTCTAATTTATTAGTATTTGAGAATGAAATGATTGGTCATTTTTTATGAATGAACTGAAAATTTTAATGAAAATATTGTTTTATCTGTTATTCCTTTTAACCGTGTTAATTTATTTATCCACTCAATATTATATAACATTACAATATAGATTCAAAAATTTCTCTCCCGATAACGATAGAAAGAGTCAGTTTTAAAGCAAATAAGATAAAATTAGAATTTTTTGAATTTTGTACTTTTCCATGAGTTTTGTCGCTAACGACCCGGGTTTCGCCTTTCGAACTGTCAGTTCAAGGCACATCCGTGCACTTGAATGCCTGAAGATGCCGAAAGGCGAAACCCGGGTCGTTAGCGACAAAACTCATGGAAAAGTACAAAATTCAAAAATTTCTAATTTGATATTGAAATTCCATCAAGCACCCTCAGTCGAAATACTTAATTATTGCAAATAAGATAATTTATGTAGAACTAAAATACATTGTTTTTTTTCTTACCGTATTATAATGGAGTTCTACCAAGTAAATGCCTACTCAATAAATAAATTATATTGACTCATGTCATATCATTTATTGGGCATTGGAAAGTTAAAAAATCCACCGACTTCTCATCAATGTACGAAATTTCAACTGCTTTAACCGGCAGTATTATCTACCAAAATGTATTGATTATGTTTTGTACGAATCTTATTGATGGAATAGGAAGTTTTTTTAAAAATCTTTTCTCTGAATGTGGATGGAACGTACATAGACTCAATGCATTTCAGATTGAAATTAGCTATGTTGTTGTAAAAAACTACTTTTTACTCAGCTTAATTCTCGTATTTAAGAATAAATTAATTATTTTGTCAAACTTAATCAGCAGTTAGATCATCGCTTTTGTTACATCCTTTTTTGGCGTTGTATGGATGAAAAGGAATTTAACATATCACACACATCCATAAATCGATAACAAAATCATTTATTGAAACTGTCTGTGCTGTTATTTGAAACCGCAAACAACACAACTGAAGACGACGACATTACCACTTGGTTTATATAATAAATAAGCATTCACTGAGAAATCTAAATACATTAAATAATTTATTGAACGTGTCGATGTTGGCCCGAACCTGTTTTCAATCAATAAAGCTGCGTAGTTCGGAAATTAATTTTCATTGCAGATCTGAAATTCATATCTTTGGAAATACCACGTTTTTCTTAGTGACACGTGCTGTGATTTACTGTGAAGCACGTTTTCAAAAACAAAGGTTTTTGTAGACACAGATAGAATTTTAATGAAAAAATACGTGCTATTTGTTTCACGAATATTATTGACAAAAGCTCTTATGATATTTTATTATTTTCTGAAAAAAATTAGATTGCTTTTAAACATTCACTTTTTCTATACTTTATTTATTATATCGTCCTGCTGCTTCTCAATTTATGCAGTTATGCTGAGGTTTTAGTAATGGATATACAATTATTAATAAGAAAAAATTAAAGATCACTGAGAGATAAAATATATGGAATAGTTTGTGTTAGCGGTCTGTGACATTCAAGATGCAATCTACGACATCCATAGTAGGGTATATAGCTTAAACCCATTATCGGTTGGTCGAAAGTTGGAACCTTAAAATGGAAGCGAAGAAAAAAACTGATTTCATTTCATATACTTGTAAATAATTGGAGAAAATGTGTTTTATTTTTAATTTATGAAAATTCTCTGATAACTAAAAGGTTTCGCCTGAAAAAGCAGCCAAGTTTTAACTGTGTTGAAGTGGTCACAGCATATTATATACCGAGGAACCAAAGACATGGTAAAAACTGAAGAAGAAATTGATGGAGGCAAATTAAAAGTAGCTAGTAAAAGTGCCTAAAAATATGTTTTCAATGAACTGTAGCAACTATGTAAGTGTACAACATTTAATCGATTCAAAATGGCCAAAAAGTATATATACGTGTACCCATTTATTTTTGAGTAAATACTGTTGTACAAATAAGCATATGAATTTCGAGCTGAAAGTCTAAATTCAAATATGCAAAGGTCAATTAAATTCGCTTAAACATTTGGTCCATTAATAAAAAAACTTAAGACAGTGTTGATTAAATTTTTTTTTTTTTATGAAAAATATAAACCGTTTACTTTTAAAGTAAGCTACGTACTTTTGGCTAAATGAAAATAAATTTATCTCTAATGCATGCAGGCGTTAAACTTTTTTCGCTAAACTCCCGGCTACGTTTGGGAAATGCCGGGGGCAAGAAATTCATTTCCCGCATATTTTTTTCATAACAAGACTCTGTAGAAATTTTACTCGCTAGATCGAATACGTAATTTGGAATTTTATATTATATTATATGAAGCTCGATTTGAAATAATGAAATACAGAAATATTTTCCAAATTTAGGAGGCTACAAACTTATCTGAAAAAAATGCGAATCATATGATTGAAAATAAAGTTTTTCGTTTTCCTACGGTATATTGATATTAAATTTCTTCACGCGTAATTTACATTTATATTATATCGCGTGTACTTTTTGTATAATTCGGCAGTTGAAATAATTCATTTTAATGAATAACGAATAAAATTAATAAATTAAGTAAATTTATTTAATCCACGTTTTTTTTATGCGGCAAAATAAAATGCGAGTGATTTTCAAATAAGCTTCATATTTTTTATTTAAAGAACGCGGTAAAAAATCTGTTAGTAAAGTAGATTAGTAAATGTAAATCATTATATTTCCCAACATTTGTAGGGCAACTAGTTATTTGGTCGGTAAATATGAAAGACTTGGTTAGTAATGAATACATAAAACGGTCAGTAAATTATCAATTTTGGCCAGTTAATTGTTGGAAAATGGTCAGTCATTTTTTGTAAAAGGGTTAGTAGATATCTATAAACGATCCGTAATTAGTGGTGGTATGACGATTTGGTTAGGTTGGGTTAGGTTAGGTTAGTTTGTGATATTATCAAGTAATTCAAGAAAAATCTTAAGCCAGACTTAGCCATAAATCCGCTCAGCCGATTTAACAAGCTGTCTAACTAAAAATAGCTGATTTATTTGAAATGACTGACCGTTCAATTCAAATGATAACCGTTTTACATAAATTATTGACCGTTTCATAAAATAACAGACAACATTTATATAGATTCAGTGGATACTGATCGTATTTTAATATTTACTGACCATTTATTTATTTTACTGACCAAAACTAGAATTTTAAACTGAACTTTTAAATACTTTTATGAAAAGTATCTATTAACATAAAAACATAATCTTAGCAAAGTTTATTCAATCCCTTAATTACTAAATTGTGAAAAAAAAAAATGTTTTTTGAATTAATTACACTCAAATAAGAAATAAAATAATTAAAAAAACTACACATTAAGCTCGTTTCAGAATATTCCAAGCAGATTTTTTACCTTGCCATCATAATACCAATATCTCATAATTATTCTATGTAATAAAGAAATAATAGCGAAGTTTTATAACTTCGTCGGCTTATATTCATGAAACTATTGTTTGCAAAAATACCGCAAAATAATGTAATAATGTGCTTTAAGCCTATAATTTCAATTTTCAATTTCAAAGGCTGTTATAAAACATTTTTTTAATGACAAAACGATGTCTGGCCAAAATAACAATTTCAAAAGTTTATCGTTTATCTAATGTGTAAAATAATTTAGCGCAGATAATAAACCTAGCGAAAAAATAATAAATGTGTTGAAATATTCCCAGCGAAAAGAGTAAAAAATATTTAGGAAGTACAAAAAAAGTATTATATATTATTATGGGTATAATGTACATAAATTATGTAGAAAACTGATACGCCATAATGTCTTATTTAGTAAGGAAGAGGAAAAAATATCTTGAAGTGGTTGCCAAAAAAATCCTATCTTAAGATTAAACAGATAAAGCAGTTTGCTTTCTGGAACGATCGCTTTAAAAGAGTTCACTTGTGTGGCATAAATGTAGTTCAATTTATAATAGAGTGTTACTGTTCAATTTTATTTTGTTATCTCTTTTTCAAAAGTCTAAGACGTCAAAAGCATGCTACGGCATTTTAAGCCATGAATATTAAAATCAACTCTGTACTACATTATTTAGCATATAATTATGTCTTTAGCAGCTGGGCATGTTGATGAAAATTAACCCATTATATGCCTCTAGGTATTAGAACGGTCGTACACCTAAGGCCGCGATTTTCTTTGAAAAAATAGCGACGGATTTCGGTAATACAAAGAAGCTCCTTTTTAAAATCGGTATAACATTGATTCAAATACAAAATATGTCAATAGTAATCAAAAGACTGTGATTTAAAGAGATGTGTATAAAATGTTTGAATTATTAAAATCGCCGACCTTGTCCAGTATTACGTGAACCGTATATATTCGCACATTTTCTATGGCCGGCACTGCGTTCATGGAATGGAATACCGTATTCATACGTTTCTGGCTTACAACCGATTAAAAATTGATAAAATAATATAATATATATATTTTTAAGCAAAGATTCATTTGGAATGAGCAAAAACATAAACATATCAATAGTACAGTTCATAAGTCAATATACTAGTGTCTACAGTTATAAATGAATTAGGTATATTTCTTTGAACACACTGGCAGTTGATAATGGTGATTTTTTGAATTAGAGCTACATAAATAACACCAGATGGCGATGTTTCTGGTTTTTAAGTAGGGCATGCTAAAATATTCTTACAAAACAATATCAACATTTTTTTTCATTTTCTAGATGTTTAACGGCATTTTTTGGGGAATTTTTTGACTTATCTTATTATTGGAACAGATAAGGCGAAACGTTTTGCATGTACCTGCATATTTAACATTGTTGTCTGGCTAATGAACTGGAAGATCGATATTAATATGGAGTCATTACACACGGTCCAATCAACACTTATATACGCCTAGCGGCCTAGGGACTTACTCACCGGGCAAATATATCAATACTGATAATTCGGTATAATAAAATAAAAATGAGAATCACGGTTGATTGGAATCGTGATTTTAAATAATTAAATGAGCATCAGAAGTCAAATTAAATAAATAACCAAAATACTAGGAACAGCAAGCCTAAATCACGGGTTCAATAATATGTGCAAGATTTGCAAGGACTAACGCGTGTCTGAATGTAAGGCATACAATTGGTACACCATTTAATTTTTTTTTATCTTATAATACTCATCGAATATCAATTCCATTCCCATTAAAAAATCCAGCACTGGTAGCTTGCATTTTTATAACCGGTTATTCGGTATCGAAAAACAGATACAATACTGTTCTTCCTGTTTCAGTTTTACCGATATTGCAATTGCTATATACAATGTGTTCAGTAAAGAATGAATTTACTGTCGAGCACACCAGACTAGCAATACAAAACAAAAATGAAAACGAGCTCTATTTTTTTATTTAATTTAAAAGTCAAGGTAGAGTGTTTGAAATAATATCAAATAAATGACACACTTATTCATCTCGCTTGCTAAAATTGAAAATATGTAAATCAACATACAATGTCCATATTATTTACGTTTTTGTATCAATGTCAGTTCAAGTTCATTTGTGCACTTGACAAGCTTGAAGATGCCTAAAGACGAAACCCGGGTCGTTAGTGACAAATCTTATGTAAAAGTAAACAATTCAAACGATTCAAATTAGAAGAATATTTCATATTTGTAGAGATTAGTTTGAAGTCATTTAAATCGTATCAATAATTAAAACACGTTATCAAATAAAACTAGAAATGAATCACTTCACCAAAATAGATCTAAAGATTTGACTTGAATATCTCAAAGAAACGATTCAAGTGGTGGGATAAAAGCGTTTTTCAAACTAAATCTGATATTAATATTACTCACATCCGCAAGAAAGCTCTGAGCCTATAAAGTTTCTGCATTGCATTACAAAGCTCTGCGAAGCTTTAACATATATTAAGAAATTTGCATACATGCTTACATTGCCATTTATTAAATGAAGATCTTTTTATTTCAATAACGATTCGAATATCAAATGGACGATGGAGTTCGTACATCTTAAGAAAGTGTTAAATGTCAGCTATTGGTGGAAAATTTTCACATGAAAATAAATAATCACAAGGCTGGTTTTGTTTATAATTAAATATGTAGCAGTAGTAATGCATATTGTTTAATTTAGAATTTAGACTGAAGATGCTTGGTGGAATTTCAATATCAAATTTGAATCGTTTGAATTTAGTACTTTTTCACGATATTTGTCGCTAACGACCCGATTTTTGCTTTTCGGTATCTTCAGGAATTCCAAGTGCACGAATAAACTTGAACTGACGCGTAGTAAACAATTTAAATCATTTATGTATAAAAATAAAAGTGAATCAAAAAGTTTTATAGTTATAAACGCAATCTATATGAATAAGCGAATGTTTTGATGTTCATGAGTTTCGATGAGTTATGTGGGCTAATTATAATTATCGCGTATTTTGAATGACATATGAAGATGATGGTACCCAGGTCGTTAGCGACAAAACTCATGGAACAGTTAAAAAATTCAAACGATTCGAATGAATTGTGGTTTGTTTGTTTAAACTGTTTTAGATATCGGAAAGTAGCATGCTTGAGTAATTGTCAGATTCATAATATTTATTGTTCAAGGAAGGGTTTAAGCACCAAATATTTATAAAATACATTTTTTGTATACATTGCATCGGTTGTCATTAAATATCAAACGCTTTATGATTTAAAATATTTTCTCATAAGGCAATGTCTTTTTTGAACAAAATGCTATCGAAATTCTACACGCTACGTGTCCTCAGAACTGATTGCTTGCAATAGAATAAATGCCAAAAATAATTCTATAAAACAAAAAATTCACAACACCACATGCAAAATAATTATAATCATATGATGTGTCTCATCACCACATCCAATTATGTTAATCTATAAATTGCTTCATATTGTTTAAGCACATTAAGAATCGATTAAAAATCCCATAATCTTGTTTGCATTTGAATAACTTAATATTTCCCGGAAACACTTACGTGTCCATTTAATTTAGCTGATATACTATTTTACATATAATTGGTATACTGATAATCCGTTGTAGCATAAAAGCTCCAGATAGGCTGCTACGTTAAATATAAAGGAAATTTATTTACATATTTTAAAAACACATTTTTAGTATTTTTTCACAATTAATTTATTGAGATCAGGACATCACGAGCTCAACTGATATGAAATAAAAAATTCAGCGTTATTTATACAAAAGTTAAGCAAGACTTAAAAGGATGCAAAACAAGTCATAAAAATATGCAAATAAAGTAAATTAAAATAAAATCAGATAAACTATAGCTTAAATGTGGGAGATCTCTTAGAAATACAAGCTACTACATTAAAAACTAATAAAATAAAAAAGATCAAGCCTTGCTTATTTTTTGTATGAATAGCGCTATATTTTTGTATGTCTTATCAAATGATAATAATCGTGATGCGCAAAATCAGAAATTCAATGTGGAATGAGTATGAATTGAAAATGAGTTTTTACTTTTATTATTATGCCATTCCGCCAAGTTTTTAAAGTGAACACATTTAAAGTATAGTAATTCACTTTTATCCTGATAGACGATGGCCAGTAGTAAATTCAAAATTTGAAACGAATTTCTGATCCCAATAGGCCCCGAAAAGCCTGTTTCATTTGTGTTTGGCGCATAACATTGAGCCTCCAAGACACGTGCGGGAAAAATAAGTAAGTTTGACACTCGTCGATGGGTATGGGTCGCATTATTTGTCTGTGTTTGCGAGCACCTTTTTGTTCTGAAACTCGGATAGAAACAAGCGATAAGGTCAACTTCAGTTCAATACGGGTTAATAAAATGATATTATACCTCTGTGTACACTTTTAGTGTGTTAGATACCTTCAATTCCTACCTGCCGACAACCCAATTAATAAAAGAACAAGCCGAAAGGACATGTATGTAATAAAAATGAAAGAAAATAATCACGTGGATTATATATGAATAATCCAGGAAACACCAAACTTTGTGAACAAAAGGTAGATATTACATTCATACTTTGCGCAAGTTAGGCACTAAAAAACTTCGCCGGAAAGTGCTAACAACTTTTTGTTTGAAAAGCTTAATTCCAGTTACAACCAGATATCAACACAAACAAAGGCAAAAGATATTCGGTCAATAACTTTCTTAACATGGCGATAACTTTCTATAACTCGCGATAACTTTTCATCTCTCACCCCGGTTGTTCTTTGATTTTCTTTATTGATCTTTAAAGGGTGGTTTCTTGATAAAAACACCCACGTACGCAATACGCGTTGAGACTTTTGTTTAATTAAACTTTTCATTTATAGGGTTAATTATAACTGCGTATACCTACGCGAAAAGTCAGATATTTCAAGGTTTATAACTAACTATCACTGAGATGTTTGTCCATACACAAGGTGCATCGAAATTTAAATTTATAGCATATCTTTATATACATGAAATAGAAGAAGAACAAATAATGTTGCGTAATCACAATATTATTTTACCCTTCCAAAAATGTTGCCCAAAACAGAACGCGTCAACCGAAAAAGGGTCTGAAAAGTACCCCAGTGGTCTGGCTTTATTGGCATAGATTGAAATAATAAAATGACTCTATGATGCTTTTGCGTACCTTTATATATATTTTTTAAAAAATAATCACGGTTTCAAATCGACTGTTTTCCTATAATTATTCATATTTTAAATCGCGCATAAAAAGGCGACATCTTCACTCTGATATTCACGTGAGACTGACTTAATCAAACTTATAAACGCGAGCGCTTATATACACCTTTTTAAGTAAAAACACATCCTTTTAATTTGAGATACACGCTTGACTGAGGCGCTTTAAAGATAAGATAACTTTATCTTATCGCTAATGGGCAGTGAAGTTTGAATCCAAGATATTTGTAGCCACGTTATAAAGGGTTTTTGGCTAGTAATAATCTGACTTTTTTATTGATTTATTTATTTACTACTTTCGAAGGTTTCGGCGGTAACTTTGTGGAAGTTCACTTTAATGTAAAATTTAAAATAACTTTGATTATTCCACGCATTGTGCTACTAACTGTGACACGTGTTTCGCCCCTTTCAGAGGCATCTTCAGACTTACTATCTATTACTTAAGCAAACTTTGCGATAGTAAGTCTGAAGATGCCTCTGAAAGAGGCGAAACACGTGTCACAATTAGTAGCAGAATACGTGGAATAAACAAAGTTATTTTAAATTTTATATTATTTATTTTCTAGTTGATAAAAATCGTGTTAAAAATTATGATTTTTAAAAAACCAAAAGTTTACACATTGTATCACTGATATTTAGATAAAGTGGCAATTTCGTTTTCTCTTTTTGTAGGAATACTAAATGAGAGCAAATCACAATTTCGGTTGAATGGAGATTTGGCGTTTGCACGGCCGGTCGCTCTTGAATATTAATCTTATCCACTTTTAAAAGTGTCGAATCTCAAAGAGCTTGAAAAGAAATACATGAAGTAAATTAAATCAAATCAATCAATTATTCGAAACACGGTGAAAAAATGGTATAATCTGAAACGTTTTTGGTCTAAGCATTAATATCAAATTATTCTGAGGTTAAGCAAACGTTACACAACTATTACTTGAAACAACTAGATAGAGGATTTTTTTTAACCATGTCCGCTCCCAAGTTATAGAGCATATGGACTCCCTATGGAGTTTATCTCAACATATATTTTTCTACGAGAACTGCTTGTTACTCAGTTGCTCAACCTCTTTTTTTCGAAGAGAGTAGGGATAGAAAGGATGCGAGGACTAGGGCAGGACTAATGATTAGCTAATCGCTGTCACTATTCGTCGCTCGTTGGGATTGGAAAGGTGGGAAGGTATTTTGAACAACACAAACACCCATGCCTTTGAACAGATTTATCGACTGAAAAAATCCGATCGTAACGGAATCGAACCCGGGTGGTCCGACACGCAAGCCAACAACGTTGACACTGCGCCACGGACCGGACATTATTGCGTACCTATAAATCTGCAATAATGAACATCAACTGGTAAAGTAAATGCACTACATACATAAATATCTGGGAAGAGCTTTAACAATTTTAAACGGCATTGCTTCGGATGTCGACATATTTCATATTGACGTGAATGAGTTCAGACGAATACTATATTTTATGAATAAAAGTTGATTTTGTCAGAACTCACTCGGTTGACATCTTTGAAAATTTCTAATATGATTTTATAAATTTTTTCTCTCAGATTTTATGACTACAATGTTTTCATCTTGTTTTTATTAATTATTATATATTTACATGTATGTATATATGTAAATACATTTATTTATATTTGTCAAATACATGGCGCATTGGCATCAGCTGTAATGCCATGATTTGCTTTTTCTTAAATAAATAAAATAAAATAAAAATAAAATAAGTATATCATTGAATCCTTCTTTAATTTTTGTCTATTTTGGCAACCATACATTTTACTTTTGAAGCATATGAATAAAATGGCTTCAAGTTGACAAAGATCTGTTTCAAGTTCTAGTGATCTGCTTTTAATTTGTTGTAAGAAATAAAAATACATCAGCTTAGTATTTCAACAAACAATTATATCTGTAAAGCTACACTGAGCCAAGATTCCGGATAAGGTTGCATGTTTTTAAGTTTAGCGATTGTTCAGTTGGCAGCAGATTTCATTTCAGAAAACATGCTAGTTAAAGGTTACGACTTAAAGTTTCATATCTGGTTCTCAATGTAATTCAATATAGACATCGCTTCGTAAGGTTGTCCGACTGACTGAACCTGATTCTTTATTAAACTATTTAAAAAAATATACCGCTGAAGAAATCAGCATTAATAATCGAAGTTTCAAATTTTACCCGATGTTATTGATATTTTCTCGTCGAGTATTTCTATTGAAAGTATTTTACGGATTTTTGTAAGTAAGACGATCAAAAAATCACTTTTCTTGGAAGGTAAAGTAGAAGGATATGCTTAAGAAAAGATTAGTCTCTATTACAAAATTGGATCGAGCGAATTGAATAAATTTATAAAAATAAAGCGTAAAGTTTTTGATTAATTCACTTAGACAATTGATAGCATAAAAATTTTCTTTGTAATAGTCACAGAAGTCCATGCGTTTGGTAATCTTTGTCAAGTTTTGTCAATTGAAAAATAGTCAGTTCTATTATTTGTTTCTTTATTTCTTATAGAACTTTCTTAGATATCATTTGAATACAGAATAATCATTTCGCTCCAATCATTAGTTTTCAAATCGATTATATTCAATCAGAGATTGTGACACATAATTGTCAATTGACATAGTTTATAGAGGTATTATATACTTTCACACGTTTCAGCAGAGTTTCCATTTTGAATAATTAACATTACTTTTTTGTGAATGTCTCTTTGATTTTTTTAATCATGCGTTAGTCATGTTTGTCTACCTTTTTAGATTGACTGAATTCAAAATATTATCTTTATTAACATTCCAACAGAGATGATTTTTGAAATCAATCATTTATGAAAGTATCAGTTTAAAAAAAGTGATTTTGTTTGAGTTTGATGTCTTTTTGAATTTTATTCAATGATTAAGTAAAACAGAATTCAAGTAAAAAATACAAATTTTACAGCCACGAAATTCCTAAAACAAAGCACATAATATGCATAAGAAAAATATGATAACTATGTACAATGTAATTTAAAAAATAATCAATAAAAAGGTGATATCGTGAACTGGCATCACCCTGGATTGCTTAAATTAAAAAAAAATACTAAAAAACCATCAGTTTATCAGTTGGTTGTGCACTGTAACCGATACATAAAGTCAGTTTTAAAAAAATGGAGAATGTTTCCCGTATCGTCAATGCGGTAAAAAACGATGCGACGAGAAAATGATGAGGTTAAAGGTATATGAAATATATTTATTGCATTGAAATAAGGTCCAGTGTTAAAAACAAAAGGCATCCCTCTTTTGAAATGTAGCGAATATGTATTGTGACAAAACGTGTCTCGTTCATTCGTGCGCGAAGGATATTATTTAGGCAGTAGCAAAATACGAGTAAATAAGGACGCGCTTCATAAATCTGCCTATCTGAGCGGGTAAAACAAACCAACGCGTCCGTTCCATATAAATTATATTGTGAATATATAAATCCCGATTCTGCCATTGCGTCACGATAAATAAATCCGAGTCCGTCCCTGTCCGAAACAGAGATCATCGAATTTCTCCGTCGCAAGATGCCAGCGAATAAATCTTGAGATTCCACGGAGAATGGTTGGTTTGTAAAGCTTATTTAAGAAGTATGATCGATATTGTAATAATAATTTTTGAAATATTGAACCAAATTTAGAACGCCAAACGAAGAATCTCAACATACGTAGTTGTTTAACGAAAGCTGTATGCAATCTGTAAGTTAATCGGTCAATCTCTCTCTTGAGGATAACGATATGGCAAGGAAAGAAAGATTCAGGCTGGAAAAGACTATAAGATAACTATTTGCCACTTTAAGGATTGGTTAGGGGGCGGATGGTACTTGGAAGATATGAAAATATTACAGATGTACGTGCCTTAAAAAATGTGAGAATTTTTTAATTTTGGGATGTTAAGGCGTGAACCGAAAGTAGCACCTAGGATCTTTCGTGTCGAAATTGTTCAGGTAAATAAATCGGCCAAATAAATCGGTATTTTTGGGCTATTTATTTGTCACTCAGAGATTATTCATGAAAAGAGATACATAGCAACAAATTGACGTCATGATTGTAGAAAGTGCAGCGTGCTGATTTTATTCTTCATAGAGTTTGGATATAGTTATAGGAAATAATGAAATTGAATCCAAAATACTGAATAATTTTACCGTTTTAAAAAAATTCATTTTACTGTCGTATAATAACGGGTTCCTTTTTATCATTTTTCAATAATGATTTTGTATTATTTGATTTGACGTAAAAAAAATATTTGGTTCATGAGAGCAAATTTTTGATATTTTTTACTCGGCTAATATGTAGTGCTTCTTTTGCACTGGACTTTTGCAATTTTACAACATAGAAGTAAAGCTCAAAGCTTCGGTCTGTTGCATAAAATATTGAGCGCCTCCGTATGGTAAAAAGAACTCTCAAAGTACTTTTCGAAAACAGCAAAAACTACCTCAAACTATAGTATGGAAATAGCGAAACATCTCACTTCAGCTTTTGTATTGAAACAAATGAAAATCTACCCAAGGTTATTGAGCATGGATATTGAAATTTCAATTTGGTTATATTTTGTAAAATGGTACAGTAGTTTTGTGTAATAAAGAGATTTCATTTCACAAAGGGAGATGAAGAAATTCATATTTTGTTCAGATATTGATGCCAAAATTGAGCAGCGAATTCAACAAAACGTAATACACTTGCATCATTGACGCTTTAATGTCTCACATTAGAGAATATAAACATTTTTAAATACTGTTTCATTTATTATTAATTTAAATACTTCGTGCTTAATAAGTAAACATTACAAAATCAAATTGGTAGATATAATCATATTGTTTATATCACCAAATATTTCGTTTACGCGATCTAATTTACTGTTGAATAGATACTCTTTTTCTACTCACAATTTTTCAATTATTATTGTACCTATCAAAAAGAAAGGTTCTTCTGTTGGTATTTAAGGTTATTTTATTGCGATCAAGAGCAAAATATGCCAAAAATCCACATTGTTTTTTGATAAATCTCTTTTGTATATTATTAATTTTACGATATTGACTGACATTTCTCGGCGTAAAGACATCATATTTATAAAAATGTAATCTATTTTAAGTTGTTTTTTCATTACGATTGTGAAATATGATAATTTCATTTATTTATCCAAAAATAATACCATAACTACATTTAATATTGTTTAAGTAAACAGGAAGTCGTTTCCATATTCAAAAATATAATTATCGGTATTCAAATTCAGTCTTCATGGGTATTTTCGCAAATTGTAATTATTGTTCAAAGGAGGATTCCCGCAAGTCAACATAATAATAAATACGTTTCGTCATTATACTTGTTTGCTGATTGTTTTTAATAACTTTCACTTCGAAACGTGCCGTTTTATTTTTGAAATAATAAACAATTTGACTTTCAAGGCTAAGAAAACTTTGAAATGGAGAATCGGCCACAAAAGCTTATTATTTAAATATATTTCAATACTAGCTGTACCCTGCGCGCGTTGCTACGCCAGCAATTGTAGGGGGATTGGGGGGGATGGGGTGGGGAAGGGGTGTACGCCAGAAAGTTTCGCGGAAGTGTACTCAAGAAATTTGTAAAAAATCGATATCAATTTTTGGGGGGAGGAGGGTTGTTTGGCGGGGTTGGGTTTGGGGAGCGTATGGGGAGGGGGTATGCCAAAAACCTTCGAAGAAGTGAACTCGAAAAATTCTTAAAGTTTAAAAAAAAATTGGGGGGGGAGGTTGGGGGGTAGTTGGGGGGAGGAGTTGGTAGGCCAGAAACCATCGCGGGGGTGCACTCAATAAATTTGTAAAGTTTCACATCGATCGGTCGAGCGGTTTAGTAGTCCATAGCGGACATACATACAGACATTCATTTTTATATATATATATATAATAGATAGATAACTATAAGCTAACACTACTATATTGAAAGGTATTTTACAAAGAAATAAAGGAGTATCCTATCAAAGATTCAAAGCCAGTATAATCATACAATTTATAAGCTTATCACACTTTCGATGGATTCGGCGGTAACTTAGTGGAAGTTAATTTTAATATAAAATTAAAAATAGCTTTGATTATTCCACGTACTGTATTACTATTTGTGACACGTGTTTCTCTCTTTCAGAAGCACCTTCGGACTTTTTATCGCAAAGTTTGCTTAAGTAATAAAACAAGTTGATTCTAATATTTTAAAATGATAAAACTACAAAATGGCTTATCGTCTAAGTTTTTTATAAAAAGAACTTCGAATATTTGTATTCAGTTTGTGGAGTTATATGTTGTGGATAATGAGCATATATCAGTATACGTCTAGTATTGTCTGAAGCGGGTTTACCTGAGAACATTGTTTTGACACATGTAATTATATTTTAAGGTTAAGAATGATTTTTTTATTTAGAAAAAGCAAATCATGGCATTACAGCTGACGCCAATGCGCCAAGCATTTGACAAATATAAATACAGTTAAGCCCCCGCTTACACTATAGTTGGGACCGTGGCATAAGAAGTAGTGTAAAAGGGGGCGTAAAACTCACACAAAATTAAGGACTTCGTCTTTTTCCGCGAAAAATGCAAACTAAGATTATATGTATGTATATGAGCTTTGCAAAAAAAATATTTGAACGAAATATTTACGTAAATATATTTGGTTGCTAGGTGATACAATGCATAGCGCTCGCAAAATGTAGCAAACAGGAAGTCAGCACGCAGTCGTGTATTGTATGGCACGTGTTGTTTGAGTGTATGCGAGAGTATGCACCGTAAAGACGGTCAGCCGTTTGGCTGTGTGTGTGCATCGGCATCCGCACCGGAATAACAGCCGGCAACGTTACATAGCAACGACAATGGAATGCGACCATGCCATCGGGGGATTTGCGCCGAATATTTTCGGCCAGCGTGTTTTACGGAGTAGTGTTTTCGGAGGTTTGACTGTACATGTATTTATATATATATATACATACATATGTACATGTAAATACATAATAAAAATCAAAAAATAGTCAAAAACAATATGAAAACATTGTAGTCATAAAAACAGAGAAAAAAATTATACAATTATATTAGAAATTTTCAAAGATGTAAACCGAGTGAGTTCTGAAAAAATCAACTTTTATTCATAAAATACAGTATTCGTATGATACCCGAATAAAGACTTCAATTGTAGTTTCAAATACTCGATACTCAAGATAACCTCGAAAAGTTAAAATGTCGAGTAATTTGAGTATCTTTACCCTACCCACCATCGGAGTGCCAAGTTGAATGGAATACTACAGTTATTTTCCATCTAATACAGTCATTGTAAGAAAAAAAGATTATTGTGTCTTATTATTCAGTTGCTATGAATTATTATCGGGCAGTAGTTAAAGCATTTGTTCGACACACTTGATGTGAACGATGGTGACGCAATGAGAGAGAGTGTATGAGTGTAGGTTGCGTTTTTTCTAGTGGTTCGCTCAAATCAAACCCTGACGTATTTCGCAATATAATTACGTTCTTATTATCAAAAACGTATATGAATATACGAGAAAATTTTGGAAACAGCCTGTTTTTCAGGGTACATGTAATCATATCAGCTCACAACATATTTTCATGTAGTATTTAATATATAATAAATCATGAAAGCGTGCTTCTTTCATCTATTTTATAATAAGGTATGTAAGTTTAAATAAACACATGTTTCTTGTCAACACGTTTAACTTAAAATGAAAATTGTACGTACATAAAATATTTTATGCCATTATAATGTCGCGATATGAAATATGTGTTTTTGGTGACATTAGTTTGATTCTCAAAATAAATATCGCCACGCAGAGTGGAATCGGCTATTTTCACAATTCAAATATATTTTGCCTGCATAATGAAAATGAAATGGCGCATTTAAAATGGCCATGCAGTAAAATAGCCAGTTGAACCATTTGAATGAATACAATAAAGTGAAAATAGTTCTATGTGTTTGGAAAGCAACGATATTTCGTTTTTCTTTTTAGACTTCTAAAATTGTTTTTTACCATAGTAAACTGATGTTACAAGTCGGATTAAAGTTTTCATATAGATTGTGATGTAGGGTCCGTGGTCGAGTTGACTACGGTTGTGAAGCAGTTATGATATAATGCCAGTGCGGGAAGTGTCATTTTTTAATCGAATTATCGATTTCAGTTCGGTGAAATTAATTTCTGTGTTGTTTAAAACTCCCTCGTACACTCAACCGATCCTGGAATGGAACGTAGCGAAAGCGATATACTTACTTCTGGTCCTTATCCTACTCTTTACATCTCTACTGTATGTGAAAAATAAATGTCAAGGATTTTTACACTTAATCACGGATGCGTTATAACCAAAGTATGATATGGCCATAGTTTCGATTACAGATAACCTTGATTATCCGGAATAATTATAAATTAAGGTATTCTGGATAAGGAAAAATCTGGATAAACGAAATCAGAATTGACACGGAAATACATTTATCATATTAAATTACTTTCATATAATAAATTCATTTACTGATTTTCGCTGAAAGACAGCTGTTCTTTTTCAAGCTGCCTTGTGTCGAATATTTTTAAGACATATAAGTTGTTCTGAGTTAAACTCGTCTTGGCCATCAAACCACTTCATAGTGAACAACAATGAAACAACACTGAAAAGCTTCAGTATGTATAGGAACAATATCTCTTTATTGATTGAATTGGCGTTAACTTGGTAGAACTCCATTATAACAGGGCTATTTTTTTACTGTGTCACAATAGGTCTTCCCTCAAAATCCTTTCTAAATTTTGAGATGTATTTTAAACAATCCGGATATTCGAGGTTCTATTGTATTTGTGTCTAGAAACAGCGAGCTTTAATTTTACTCAATGATTTTTTGTGTAAAAGCTATGATTTGTTGTTGTAAAATTGATATTTTGGTTTTTTTTTGTTGTTAAATACTTTCTCAAACATTTATGTACGATTAAGTAAAGGCAAATCAATAAATACCAATTTTGTCAGAGTGGATATTCGAGTAAACTCCAGAAAAATGATATGAAATTTTATATTCAGGAAAAGAAATTAAGCTCAAAGCAATAAGCGCAGGGAAATTTATATCAGCCTGCTAGCCTTTGCCAACTGTTTTCCAAAGGGATTTGACTCCGATGCCTAGAGGGTACAATCCGCCCCTGATTATCTGCAGGAAAAGTTTAGGCAAACATGGTCGCGTTTTGAATTTTCCAGTGCGAATATGATACGGCGGTATAAGTACAAAACACACAAATATCTCGCTTCTCATCATGTGAACAAATGCTATTACTAGTGTAGAAAAACATTCGCTTCCTGAAAGGAGTTATAAATCATGTGTTTTTGTGAAGATTTATTATCAAAGTTTACTATTTGATTCAACATAATTAATACTTCCGGAATGTAAATTTTCATGGTATTCGGTTTGTTTATTGCCAAGAAAAAACCATTCGTTTCCTTGTATCACATTCAATCTTGTTCTGTATTATTGATGAACAGAGTCGGATACAAATCTTTGGCTAAAAATAATATTTTGATCACTCTTAAAGTGTTTGCTGTCAATACTTGGTGGAATAGCATTATAAGTCTATTTGATATCAATTATGCATATTTTGTTATAACTTCTTTGAATTATTTGTCATACCTTTATTAGTTTTGCTTATTATTTTTATTAGAACCTTGCAAAAGGTTTTTTAAATCGTATTATAGCATAACTGTTAACAAATGAGTAAATTTGTTAACTGTTAACTTATATTGTTGAATAATTGAGTAAGCAGAATTCCGTAGTTTTTTTCTGTTTATTTTCGTTTCGTAAATTTATTTGATAAAATGCTAAGATTATCATCTATATTTCCATCATTCCACCATTAAGAGCATAATTTACCAGTATACATGTTTGAATTGTGAAAAAATTATAATTAAAATAAGCATTATCTAAACATATTCACTTACTTATTGTTGGTACTGAATTCTATCTTTTATTGATATATTATTATTAATCTAAACTTCCAGCGCATATATCTCAAAATACGGTCAAGATAAGTTCAAACCTTTTCAAAGTAAGAAATAGACAAAATTCTGAAATAGACAACGAAAAAATGATGAATATTTTTTTTAAGCTATGGAATGATTCCATTGTGGGTAAAATTTCATTAAAACGACATTAATATTAATTATTATTTCTTCTTATGCGAAAGTTGATACATTAAAATTATTGAAATCATAACGTCCAAATCAATTAGATTTTTGGCTCTGTTAAGCGAGCAAGGGCTCTTTTAAGCGTTAATCTGATGACTTAATCAAAAAATGGTTGTCTGTAAAGTCGGTTTACGGACGATAGTTTAACGTGACAACGTCATAAGAAAACATTGATGAAATGATTGCATACTTTTATGAATAAAATGGAATCATTTTTATTGAATTATCATTATTTTGTATGGATACGAAGGAGTGAAATGAAATCTACAATTTTTTATTGATATATTTTATTCGCACTCATTAATTCAAGGATTAATTACCTTTATTGCCGCAATTGTTGTTGTAATATAAACAATGAAAACCACATTAACATTTCACTTCACTTTATAAACAGTTGTAAACAGATCACGTGTAGGTACTGTAGGTGTATAAGTTGTGTGCTGCCGCTGTCTCTTTTCTACTCAGACGCATCGACCAATCGAGTGAAAGAGAGATAGATGCGGCACAATCCGAATGGTAGGCCGATCGTGCCTCTCTATCGCTTATCCGCGCTCTCGCTCGCACGCTTGCCTTCGGCGTAACGCGATAAACGGGACAATGAGTCATGTTTTTTCGTGCGTGCAGCGGGCGTTCATCGATTTATAAGACGTTGTCACGTCAAAAAAGTATTATATAGTTTCTGAACATTCCTTATTCGTTAAATAAACATTTTAGGTTCAAAAATTATTTAGTTTCACTCAGTGATTTCAATCAAAATACGTCTGAAAAAACATTTTACTATAGGAAAACCACACTTATGTAATGGATTTTTTTTAAATTAGGCATACAAATACGTAAAATTATACACCACAGATGTGCGTCAAATTTTGTTAAATATATAAAAATAAATCACTAAAAAAACCACTGGATCCATCGACATCGAATACAAGATGAAAAATAGTCTTGCAATCGATTCACCCACCAGGTACAACAATTTTACAAAGAAAATTATTTTCCACACTATTTCTAGAAAATATATTTTGAGCTTACAATATTCCTGACGGAACCTGGTGGAAATTGCATATCAAAGACAGGCATGGAAGTCGACTGCGGTTCTCTGGCGAACGGAAAATTAGTGCAAGTATATTGGAAAATATTCAACAGTGTTAAAGATTTACTAAATAATATTATGTGTAGTATAGTCATATATTTTGCTGTTACATTCAACTTCTTTTTAATCCCCGAACTTATTTAAACTCCCGATATTTTAAATCGTAAAAGTTCAGTGAATTAAATAAATGGTCTGTGAACAATCAAATTGGTCAGTTAATATTATAAGCGGTCAGTAGTCACTGTATCAGTATGAATGTGGCAGTTATTAAATCAAACGGTCAGTAACGTATTTAAAATGGTTTTAGATTTTAACGTTTGAATCTTGGGATTGCCAGTTACGATAAAAAAAGTATTTTTTTCAATGGTACACCAAATCGTTTCGGTGCTGTTTACCTCTCACCACTTATTACTTACCACAGCAAAGTAATGAAAACCATATCTTTTTGGTATTGTATTATATAATATAACTTATATCCCTTGTTTATAGATATCTACTGATCTTTTTACAGACAATAACTGAGCATTTTACAGTATAAATCTGACGATAAATAATTTTTACCGACCGTTTTATGTATTTATTACTGACCATTTCTTTAATATTTATCGACTATTTATCGAATTAGAAGCTGACCAAACATTTAGTTGCTTATTAATACTACGCAAGTTCTTGTTTTATTCCTACACTTTAATAGTTACGACAAAAAATTTTGATTTTTTATTTAAAGTTTAAAAACTTACCATACATCGAAAAATAAATCAATTTAAAAAAAGTGTCCATATTAGAATGGGAACCTATTGACACTTTACTATATGCTCTAGCAATATAAAGAATACAATATATTATTTTATGTAACTGGGACAAATTGTTGGAACGCTTTTCTTTGGTAAAAGTGTGAGAAGTATAAAATGTGATTTTATTACCTGCTAAATACGTTATTTAGTTATTTTCGTCCGAGCTGCAAACATCCGATGTTATCTTAGAGATACTTTTTGATATACTAAAGAAGATTGGAAAGAGTGAAGACTTTTCAATTTAAAAAGCACATTTTCTATCATGCTGCATATTGTGCAATAAATTTTCATTCAAATTATCATAATCTTACAATGTTTTGAATATGGTGTTTCAATAGCACAGTTTTCAATATTTTTGTTGAAATTCAATTCAAAACACTTATTATTACAAAGTTTTACTTTGTTGTGGTAAATCGCTCGTCTTTGTAACGAGGTAGATGGAAAATTGCATGCAATAATCGCCATCCAAAGGTTATTATTGAACTTTCATATTTTCTTACTCAACTTATTTTATGCTAAAAACCAAAGAGTTCAGAGAGTTAATTTAAATTTTGCTAAGCATTATTATTTTATCTATTAAATTTTATTGGTCTCTGTGATCTAGTGGCAAAAACTTTTCCTAGCGATCAGGTTGGTAGGGACTAGGGACTCAAGATTTTCAGATTCAGTTTTTTTAAATTTAAAAATAGATTTAGAAAAAAAGAAAGATATTTTTCTTTAAGATATTCTTGACTGATTCATATATAGATTTATTTATTTATTATTTTAATTTTATTTGTTTGCAGATTTTACGGAAAGCTTCTACCTGTATTTGATAATCAGCGTCGCGGCGTCGATTATACTGTGCGCCTGCCTAGGCGTCGCCCACTGTGCGGTGCGCCACCACAACTCAAGCAGAGACGACAAAATTCCCGACATATCGGCGACCACGGACTTGCCCAACGGTTTCGGTGACAACATATCCGAAGTTGACGGAGACATCGACATGACGACAGCCCTACCGATTGCCGCTGTCAATTCATCACTTAAGCCCGACAGGGTCGCCGCCTTTTCAGACGTGTCCTTACCGCACAAAGGCGTATACGGCAGAGCTTTGTCCAACGCAGCTTTTATCGGCGGCAATGCCAACATGTACGGCCAGCCTGATGAATACGTCGTGAACGTTGGGACTCTGCCTAGAATAAACGAGGGCGGTACCCTCAGACGAGGTGGTCCTCCGCCGCAAATGAACCAACCCCCAACAGATGTCGTCGTGAGTCCTAGAAGCCTGAATAGATGCTCAAATGCTCAGTATTATTACGGATGACAAGACGATGCCAGGGGGATGTGTGATGTCTCCAGAACTTACTGTTTCTAACTCAATTTAAGGACATGCATTTGAGAACATTTTACAATAAAACAAAATAAAAAAAAACGTATTCGTATATAACTGCCGACGTTTGATTGATTAAAATTTTAAACGAATATAAAAAAAAAATCAAGCAAATAAAATGTGTAATAAAATAAAAAAATCAGTGATTAAAAATGTTTCTGGGTAATGAACGTAGCTCAGTGACAATGTGTGAGGTAAATTATTTTGTTCGAGACGTTAAAATAATGATTTACATTATGTTATAAGTTGTTGAATTGAACTAATATTTATTACATAAGTGGTTGTATAAATTAGTTGAAGTATTTAAGGGAAAATGCTAGATTTATATGAAATTTTCTCGTTTGTAGTGAAATTGCGGATAGAGAGAAATGTGTATATAATCACCAATTTCAAAGTCAATGACTAACAATTAATCAAGCTGGCATGTTATCTTTGGTAGAAGTAATTCAATTTTTTTTAGTTTGTTATTTTAAACTAGAAAAAATACAATTGGTTGACATTTAAACGGCCTGAATCATAAAGGTATAACTTACTTATCTTAAAATATTTTTTGCTTGAATATATGGATTAAAGATTCAATTTAATTTAAATAAACTTTTTATTCAACAATACAAAATTACAATAAACTTCAGAAGTAAATTATGTATATGAAATTAAAAATGTGCGAATTTTTTAAATATATTTCACCAAACATTATTTTACGGGTCGTATAAATATTGCAATCCAACTGTTTTGTTGTATTTCTTATCACATGAATAGGGTTTTGAAAAAATGTTGAAAATAGCTGTTAAATAAGGTATTATATTATTATGTACAGTGATATCATGCTATTTTTTATTGGGTTTGTACCTTTATGATTGAAGACAAAACAGTTTTTAAAAAAAGTATTGAACATAAAATATACGTTTATTGAACATGATACATATACTTCTTCTGAATTTTGTTTTAAAATATTAATATCATTAAGAATATAAAAATAAATGTGAGGATGTAAATATTTCCGAAAATAGTCAAATTGGCAAACTTTTATTTGATTTTATAAAAAAATGTTGTTTCAAATTTGCTGTATGTAATTGAATTAAATGTGTCACTTAATCTGGATAAACATTTTCATAGTCTATTATCATGAAGTTTATGGAAATTATAGTAACGTTGGAAAGAGATGTATATGTGTTGAGTTAGGGAATAAATCTTTTGATTGATAATGAGTTATTAAGCTTTTTACTAAGGTTTGATTAAAATCATATTATTTCATTGCTTTTGATACTTAATTACTAACTGGCAATAACATAAAAACATGATGCTAAAATAAAAAATTATCACACTTCAAAAATTAGCTTTGTTGCAGTCATAATTGTAACAATGTAGATTCATTGAAATTAAAAATAAAAGCTTTCAAATTCAATTAATTAAACAGATTGTGCTTGAATTTCCTTTTACGTTTCACGATGAAATATGTGGTTTTTGGAACTAATAGTCTAAGTTTACTTATAAAATGTCGTCAAACAATACATCCGCTTTTTATTTTTTGTTACACAAATTCTAAATAAAATGAAAGTAATCGATAAACAGATTTTTGTATGATGGTAACATTTATTACTGCGGACAAGCAAGACAGACTGTATATTAGCAAGCACGCATTGGGACTGCGAAAGATATTGACTATTTGATGAGGTAATACAGATTTGTATGTCACTATGTAAACAGTGCGAGAAATATTTGGATACAGTTCTTTAGACTTGTAAACCATTCACAGATTCGCCAGACGATTTTATGCAAACTGAACTAAAAAATGGGCCTAAATTCAAATTGTTTCATTATCATTCTATAATGAAAAGTATTAAAAAGTAAAATGCGATTTTTATAATTGATTCATAATCTTTTTTTTAATAATACAAAATGATTTTTTTAGGCAACAATCTCACTTTGATTGCATTGTTTAAATATATAATCATCTAAAACATAGGCTCCCAACCTTTTTGGGGTGGTGACCCATTTAATAAAAGTCATGTGACCCATGACCCCATGCAATTCAAAAAGGCATTTTTAATAAGATGATTAAAAAAATCAACTTAAAGCATTAAAGTGAATATTTTTTTAGTTGACTGTATAATTTGGTGACCCTACAGAAAACCCGTCACGACCCATGGGCTGGGAACCTGTGATCTAAAGTGTTTATGAAATAACAGATTCAACCTTGTTAAGGAACTAACGGCATTTATTTTTAACCCCTTAAAAATATGAAAAAAACTCCTGTGATAAGTCATGATTAGAATAATACTACAAACATAACGTAATCTAAATAAATGAAATATTGTTTAGTGTATAATTCATTACATTTACCAAAAAACTTAAAACTGAATGGAGAATGATACTATAAATAAATAATGTATGAAATCATAAACAATGGCAATCAATAAGAAGAAACGATAATTTTTTTTTACTGTGTTTATTTCAAGTCTCGATTGTCAAAGACTTATATAATAATGTTAATACATAATATGTTAAAACAGAATACCATTTTCTATGTAAAATTGATATGTAAAAGATTTATTAAAATACAATAAATATATATGTATATATATATCTCTATATATAACCAAAATGTGTATTCTTTATTTAGTCCACTAATAATTAGGTTTTGTGTAATATTAAAATCTAGCCTTGTCAAGAAAGGTGACAGCAAATATTACGTCCAAAAGTATCCAAGAAAATTAAATATTTTTCTGTACCGTTATGGAGTTTTGGAGAAATAGTAAAATTGAATTTACAACCCATTTGGATGAGAGACGTGTGCTTTAACCTAAATGACGATAAAGTTCTGATTAGAATTGAATATTAAGTGACTTCGAATCCATATGGATAATATTCGTAGAGTCTTCATAAAAAGGTTGCCTCCAAAGCTTTGGATCAAAAAAATGATTTGATACGAAGGTTCTTTATCTGTCATTATTGACTCCCGTTCGATAGTGCAGTGGTCGTTGTTTTCCGTGATTTACTTCTCGAGTCTCAGTAAGAGTACAATTTATCAGCCGATAAATCGATTCTGTTCGAAGGCAGTGGGTATTCGTGTTGTTAAGAATCTCTTTCCATCTTTCTGATTCGTAAAAGTGACGCGTAGTGAAAACGATTAGCTAACCACTAGTCCTCTCCTATCGGCGTATCTTCTCAATCCCTACTATCTTAAAAGAAAAAAAAATATTCACCTCAATAAATCCACCCGGAGTAAAAAAACAATTTACGAAGTTAAATTCGTATTTCTATAAAAATACACAATGGATTTATCTGAATATTGAGGCTTGGAAAAATCGAAAAGTATTTTCCCATTGGTATTACTTGAGTATATCTTCCCCATACAACCTTTTCCCTTGGATCCCTGTCATCAATTCTCGATAGCTAATCTCTAGAGTGGTATGTCGTTTTGTTAAAGTGTACAATCACAAACTTTGAATAAAGTCATCGATTGTCGCTCAAATTAAGCCGAGCTAAGAGACCCAATCTGAAGAGAATAATGGATATATACTTTACACTTTCCAATAAGAAGGGAAGTTTATGTGTTACCTACCCTACTGTGACCCGTTTAAGGTAACCCAATAAGGTTTCCTGCAACTTAAAGTAAGCCTATTTTAATGCGACGTTGTCTTTCTTTCGTAAACCACATAATTTTGCATAGTTTTATAGCAGATTCACGAACTTTGTATTAATATTGCATACAAATTAACTTCTTCTAACATATAATTCAGCTTAAAAATTCAACTCACTATACTTCAATATATATTATAAACTATATAGTCTCCATCGAGTATCTTTTCTCTTGTGGTAAAACACTTTAAAAAATATCAATTATTCCTCGCTCAGAGTTCCTTCCTAATGTTTCCGGTCGTTTTCATTCATATTAATTTCACTGCAGGAAATCAGGATTTTATTCATACATTGCACTTAATCCTTTCATTTCAAACGCGTTACAAAATGTCAAAAAGTCACACGAAAGAAGCTTGATGGGGAAAGACATCACAAACATACATGCCTCAGATACCGAATGTAAATTGAAACACCGCAAGCTTGATGAAACATGAATTCGAAACCGTCCGATTGTTAGAGTAAATATCCAACCACTTGACGACAGAAGCTGACAAGTAAGTATTGAAATTGATATTGTAAAATCTTTCATACAACAGATCATTCCATTATTATGTAAACCAACTCGCTTTGTCAATTTTTAAATCAGATAAAACATTGAAGTAGTTACTTCATGTTTTTAAGTTGCACGTATGTATAGTACAAATTTTCCATTCCGTATTTATTGCCT
This sequence comes from Himalopsyche kuldschensis, assembly GCA_028554975.1. NCBI lineage: Eukaryota > Metazoa > Arthropoda > Insecta > Trichoptera > Rhyacophilidae > Himalopsyche > Himalopsyche kuldschensis. The sequence goes on along the minus strand of JAHFWI010000059.1, from coordinate 2,230,519 downwards.
TACTCTGAAACAAGAATACAAAAAAAAAAAATATTTTTATGCTAAATGAATTTTCTCATAAACAAAAAATTATAAATTCTTTACGTAAGCATAAAAATTGAGTGCACTTACATTTCTAAGCTGAATAACGAAGAAAATTATGGTTTCAAAATAGAATACAAGAAACCGTTCTGAATGCACTGTTTTCCCTTTCATAATTTCATGCTTATATATTAAAAATATTTCTCTTTTTGAACAAAGATGCTTTATACTTCTAGTACAACAATGTGTCTTAATCATGAAGCTCTAAGCATCGCCTTGTAGTAGCTTAAGTCCGAACGTTTGAAAGAAACATACCGAACTATCGAAGAAGGGAGGTTTACAGTTGTCCAAGAGAGAGCCTCACGATCTATCCGAGTCAAAAGTATTACCCCGATTACTCGTCAGAAATTGGCAGGCATCGTGTTATTTACTCTCTCTCAAACCCCTTAAGATTGCGATGCTTGGTTTGAGAGTACCTTCACAGCGGAAACGATAATGTGTTTATTTACAAGGAAGTTGTTTTTTTTATTATCTCGCGTAAAAAAGCTTTATTTTTAAACAAAATTGAATTTGCTACAGTCCACCACGACCGGCAGCGGTTTCACATCTTATATAAGTTTATTATGCAGTGTATTTAGAATATTTCCCAAGAATTTCTGATATTAATTTCATGCCTTGGCTGCTTGTATTTGTGAACCATTATTTAGGGGAGAGTATTTTCACCCTGTGATCTACTAATCCTTGATAGATTACTGTTATTTTTTAAGTGCATAATTTAACTGGATTCAATTGATATAAAAACCTAAGTATAGGATTTACCTTAGCACTGCTGAATATACATTTTTTTCCCTATTAGCTATCAACTATATATAATATAATTTCTGTAGGGCTTAAATACATCGATATTTTTTCACCGTGCTATAATGGAGTTCTACCAAGTAAATGCCAAGTCAATCAATGTATATAATTCATTAAAAGTAATTAGTAATTAAAGAGGAATTTTAAGAAGTAACTGGAATGATTGACAGCTTCGTTGGATAATTTTTTCGATATATTTATTAATATAAGAGTACAATATTCAAAGAAAGCGCGAAAACAATTACGATGTAACACTCGTTTAGTAGAGAAGTTTTTGCACAATTCAACTATTTGACGTACAACTTTGACAATAGATTTTGATTACAAAGGGAGCAAAAGTTGGGCGACTTATCGACGTTTGCGAAAAAAGTCGTAAACGTGCGAGAAATTCTAAGTTTTTTTTTCGTTATTTTATTACTTATATACTGTTATCTGACAACAGTTTAGCGTTTAACTTGGAAGCGGTATTTTGTGAAATGTCGTTACTGGAATAGTCGATTACTAAATGAAATATTAATTAATTTATAAAATGTATATTGGCCAGGATTTTAACCTACGTGCTCAAAGCCACGCGCCCAAAGCAACAAAACATTTTGCTTAGCTTTAAACAAAACAAAATGTTTTCTTCAAGTCACTAGTAACAACGGCTTATCAATAGATTGTCTATATTAGAGGACATGTTCAGCAAAAATTTAGGATTTGTATTTTGGTTTTTTTTTATGACATGTAAATATGTACGGACATATTTTTTTCTGTAAGCACCGTAGTGCATGGTTAAAAGATCAGTCACGTGTAGCTCTGTGTCTGGCCATAAATATGACTAATAGATTTGCTTCTTTCTTGGTCGTTCTGAGAAGGAAAAAGGGGCAGTGGTGGGGCGACGAACATTTATCTAATTCTAAATAATAGTTTTTTCTCTATTCTATTTTTAGTAATATCAGTTAACCTACAAATTAAAAAAGCAATCATATTTCAAATATTCTATCAAATCTGAAGATTAAATTCAACTGAAAAATATTTTCGATGTATCATTAGGTATTTATTTAAATATCTTTAAAATCTAATCAATATCTTATGAAAAGTAATATTATAAACGAACTTTACCTTTTTTTTAAGTTTGTTTTATGTACAGTAAATAGTTTAGCCACTATCTCAGTGATGTTATAACAACATTTGGAATTGTTTATTGAATAATATTTCAGTTTGGCGAAGGAAGATGATTTCAGGGAAACACGAAAACCTAATGAGAGTTTTCCAAGAATCCTTGAAAACTTCTCAACAGCGGTTCGGATGGTAAAAAAACATGTACTTACCTTAGAAAAACAGTTATTTAGATCAATAGTGTGTTTAAGAGTAATTTATTTACAGTATAAATACAATTATTAAGCAAAATTCATTTGGGAATGTCTTTTATATATGTAAAATAGATGTATTTTTTTAAACATTTTGCATGGACCTTGGACAAGTCATTTAGATCATTGTTTGGCACCGAAGGGTGCGAAATGTGTTCTTATGGTGGAGAGGGTTCAGAAGAAATTTTTGAGAATTCTCTATTTGAGGACACATGGGTACTACCCATGTCTTTATCCAACCGTCTTTCTCTTAGGCATGCTCACTTTCAATAGTTTGAATGCTCGAAGAGAAACGTACTTGGCATTATATTTCTTTCAGCTTATCCGAGGCCAAAATGAAAACTCCACCATTCTTGAGAATGTTAAATTGAATGTTCCTGATAATTTTTTGAGGAATCTTGAACATGAGTTGTTTGTTCTTCCAAGGGGTAGAACCAGTCTGCCAATGAGAATGCCACTGGGAAGAGCTTAAACAATTTTAAGTGGCACTGCTTCGGATGTCGACATATTTCATATTGACGTGAGTGAGTTCAGACGAACACTATATTTTATTTTGTCGGAACTCACTCGGTTGACATCTTTGAAAATTTCTAATGTGATTTTATTAATTTTTTGTCTCTGTTCATATGGCTAAAATTTGTAATTTCTATTATGTGTATACAAGTATGTATGTATATGTTAATAAATTTGTCAAATGCATGGCGTATTGGCGTAAGCTGTAATGCCATGATTTGTATTTTTTTTTGAATAAATAAATAAATAAATCTCAAGCAAAAATCGTTGAAAGTATTCACGACTCATATGATTTTCATTTCCATAAAATATTTATAATTCTTTATTTAAAAGTGTTATCGATAGGCTAAGCGATATACATATACCTATTGAAGCACATCATAAAACTGGTACATAAAATATCGTTCTTAACTAACCATAGCCGAGTGTTAAATAGTGTTAAGATAGTGAGTTAAGATAATCAGGTATTGGGTTAATAAGAACCCGCATATTTTTTGTTACCCTAGCTGAAAAGGAAAGGAAACAACTGACCGCAAATTATTATGTAAAAAGTTCTTCAAATAGGTGTGTTATTTCTCTCATACTGTCACTTAGTAACAAACCAGTGTAATAACTCGTATTACAAATCAGATTCAAATTCAGAGGATGTTTGTTTTAAAAAAATCCAAGCTTTTATTTATTTAATTGGCATATAACCTTTTGTTCAATTTAATAAGGTATTTGATAAATTTTTAAAAGCATTGATATATCAATAAACCCCTTTCGTTGAAGAATAATAATGTGGAAATGTTAAATTATTGTTCATTAGAAATAAGCTTTTTATAATGACGTAGACTTATCATAAAATATAAAGCTCTACGTAATAGCGATAACAACGATAAAGCGCTTCACGTAGTTAACAAAGTTATGTTATGCTAAAGCTTACGAAGAAAAATTGCCACAATATTCGCTTAAAGAAAGCTTTTAGACTTAACAGACAGTTAGTTGAACCCAAAAGCTTTATGAAAATGCTAATTGAACCATCAACGATTAATTTTACATTTTATTACTTCACATAATCACATGACATAAACAGAAAATTTTGTATCTGTACTTAAACGAAAAGAGTTAGACGTCATATCAAAAAGTGCCACAGCGCCACCAATGTTCAAAACGATAGTATGGGTCTTTCAATAAAAATGTCCATCGTGGTATGTACTGTGTGACACGTGGCGTAGTCTTGTTGGAACCACATGTTATCTGTATTCATATCATCCAGCTTAGGCCACATCAAGGTGCTTACTATAGATTTGTAGTGCTCGCCGTTAAGGCAATGCCAATTTCGTTTTGGAAGTACGGACCGATGATTACACCAGACCAAAATCCGCACCAAACTGTGATTTTCTCAGGATGCATTTGGTGCTATATGGATCTCAACATTTTGCTTGTTCATATTCATCCAAAAATGGGCCTCGTCGCTTTAAATGTGATATTATGCATCCTATGTATCCGTAAATTGGGAATCCGTAGAGTTTAGTCTTCTTCGCGTTGAATCTGAAAAGGAATCAAATTTGTATTTGAATTGGTTATGATAGTCAAAAATAAACAGCATTACAAATAAGCATTTTTGTACTGTCATTCGATAAATCAACCTTCAGCCGGTTCATTCGAGGAAGTGAACGAATGTCTGAAAATATGATAATTAAATTGCTATTATTGTTGATATTTTCTCTCACACTACTGCGTGTGTTCTTATATACTTTTCCGCCTGTAATTCCTATGGATTAATCGTAAAGAAATCTGTTTTTTCCACGCTCATTTTCTCATGGAATTATTATGAGATTTCAATGCGTTTATACATTACGTACACAGCGCTTTAATTTTAACTTGAGGTCATTTTGAAACACCGTATCCAACCATGTAAACACATAATAATATCAAATTAAATTGTTTTTATTATGTAACTAGTAGATGAGTTTCCAAAATGCAAAGCCCACCCATTCACGGTGATTTGTGTATTATTCGGAGAAGGCAATTGAGAATTGAGATTGAAAAACATTATTATTATCTATTTTTTTCCGAGGCTCTCTATAGAGTAAATATTTCGTCCATTGATGAAAGTAAATAAATTACTTTCGTTTAAAATGAAATGAATATTTTTGTGACGAAGATTTGGAGAAACTTGGCTTTGGGCCATTTATTCAGACCATACTTAAATGAAAAAAAAATATACATATACATTTGAGAATTCGTAGGGTCGTTGGTAGAGAATGTTAGTGTTTTGATAAGTTTTAAGTGCTCTTTAATTTATTTCCTTGTAAAATAAAGACGTAAAAAAATGAAAACAAATTATTTTGTTAGACTAAATGATAATAGTGTACTGATAAAGTAATTAGTGTAAAGATATATTGCTGTCAGATGTTAGAATTTCAGAAATAGTTAAAAGTCATTAGTTAGTCTCTCTAGAATTTCTAAGCAACATAAATGGCCTCTATTAACTTCGATAAAAGATTTAATGTTAAGAACTATACAAGATTTTTTCAGTCTCTGTGATATAGTGGCAAGAGCTTTGTCATAACGACCAGGTGGTTACTGGGTTGAAGTCCTCCAAGTTGAATTAATTAGTTAATTTTAATTATAATCTATTTTTCTTGCATTTTGCTTCAATTTATTTGCTTAGTTGTAATACCAAATGTTTGTATATCACTGTTTCGTTGTATTTCGGCTAGCTATAAACTTTTTAAAAACAAATAAACCATGATTATGGTAAAAATTTACAAAAAAATTAAAACAATAACACATTTTTAGTACTTATTCCACATTTAATTTATTGGATCTGGGCCGGTTTTGCTCATGGCGAGCATTATCAACTGAACTATCATCATCAGTTGACAATGCTCGCCATGTGCGAAACCGGTCCTGATCCAATGAATTTTATGTGGAATAAGTACTAAAAATGTTTTATTATTTTTATTATAATGCCATTCCACCAAGTATTGACAGTGAACACCTTAAAAGTGTAATTTTTTTCAATTGAAAAAGAGATCTTGGAAAAGGGTTATGTTAATATAAAATTTTAAATAACTTTGATTATTCCACGTATTGTGCTACTAACTGTGACACGTGTTTCGCTTCTTTCAGAGGCATTTTCGTACTTACTATCGCAAAGCTATAGCATTACTTAAGCAAACTTTGCGATAGTAAGTCCAAAGATGCCTCTGTTAGTTATTTTAAAATTTATATTAAAATTAACTTCCACAAAGCTACCGCCGAAGCCATCAAAAGTATTAGGGTTTATGTAATTTTTTGTTGAGTTGTGCTCGATGCTTTATTTGATTTGATGGCTATATCGGCTTCTCGAAATTTTCAGGAATTTAAGGATGGATTATACATATATGGAATATGGATATATCATTCCTGTTGTGAAGATTTTGAAATCATACATTCACTGTGTTATCGTGAAATGTAATGTTTTGGTTTCTGGAAAATAAGCACACATTGAAAATTTTGTGATTGTGACAAATGTGCTTGGCTTTAATGGAAAACTGTGATATCAATTTCACGGTGCTTATTGTTACCTCGCACATCAAGGATTTACCAAAAACATATTCAGTTCATTGGAAAAGTAGGAGCATACAGTTAACATAGCGATATTACGTGGTTTCATTAGGAATTCACCGGGGCAAAATGAGCGAATGCGGGGCAATGGGTAACTCGTAACTCGCTCTCCGACCATGCCACGCCGCGCCACGCCACGCGGTATTATGCTTTATTATCTTCTTATTATTCAACCCTTGAATAAACACAGCTTTCATCCCTAGCAGTTTATACGCGTAGATATTTATAGAAACAGGGTTGGCGCAACTAAATTAGCATGAACCGGTACAGATGAATAGATTAATTGTGTTATTTTAATATTTTACACTTTTATATTGACAAAAAAATTCAATAAAATTATTTTATTAACTTACTCAGTTGAAAATTTTTGAGATGAACAAAACCGGTTCTGATCCAAATAAGCACACAAAAATGTCTTATTATTTTTTAATATATTATCACTCCACCAAGTATTGACAGTGAACACATTTAAATTGATGAATAAAATTACGACACATATCTGTTACTACTACTAACATAAATCTAAGGCATAAAAAGATGACGACGTCTTTTTTGATTAAAGTTTTACATAAAATAAAATATATTTGCACTGACAATCTCCTATATGAATGAATAAACATTAAATTAACAGTCACTTCATGGTGGAAAGGCATTATTTGATATAAATGAAACATTTTTAATGTATAACTTCCACATATTATTTACATGTTTATAATGAGATTGAATTCTGTTGAAAATTGTTCGCGATGAGCGAAACTTGTCCAGCAAAATTGTGCATTGTTTATTAAACAGATTTTATTAATATTTTTTTTATAAGCAAATCATACTCGAACAATATTTAACTTCAGAAGATCTATAAAAAAAAAATTGGCTCATTCAACAATAAATTATTCTTAATAAGACTTTAAAAAACTTTTCATAGCTAAATAGTCATAAATCATTTTTCGTGTGATTTTTTTAAATTTAAAATTTTCAGCTGATGGAAACTCAAGAAAAGCATAATTCCATAAGAATATGCCAGTAAGAATAAAAATAGTCTGTCTGTCTTTACAATAAGTCTGTACTATGAAATATATAGATTCAAAAATAACCACTATTTTCGTAGACTGCAATTATACATACATACATTAAGGGTTATACATATATGAAAATATTATTCAACTATAACATCTTTTAGAAATTATTGGTTTCCGAGACAAACTACAACTATAATCAGCCTTTTCTTATCACCCCTAGTTGATGAGATAGGTGTTTGATTTTACGCCTCTGCTATGAGAAGATACGCTGTTAAAATAACAAAATTCGTTTCGCTAGCTCTGTAATAATTATACCGAAATTTGATTGTGACGAACTACTGCTTTTTTTGTGAAATGGTTATCGTATGGAATTATGATTATCTGCAAAAAAAAGAAGATTTAAGCGTTCTTGTGTGTTTCGATAACTCACACATATAATTGAGGATTTCTACTGAAGGTGCTTGATTAAATTTCAATATCAAATTTGAATCGTTTGAATTGTGTACTTTTCTATGACTTTTGTCGCTACTGAGCCTGGTTTCACCTTATGACATCTTCAGGCATTTCAAATGCAAAAATAAACTGAAATTTTTATGCAAAATAACTAATAAGGAAGACTTTTATTTTATTACTAAATCCAGTCACACAATTCTGCAAAACACACATTTTTGCAATATGTAGTTGTACCACATACAATAAATACAATTCTTTAAGCCTTTTCAGCAAATTATGATTTCAAAAAGTATTTAAATTGAGAAAAAACAATCGTTTCGATTTCAATTTAAAAAAATGATCAAAGTAAAAAAGTAGCCTTACAGATTTTTATTATTAATTTATTATATTCAGCAGGAAATAATGATTATTTTACCATATTTAGACTAAGATTTAATTATTGGTAAGTAGGATCAAAAAGTTTCAGGCTTCTTATTTTATGAATTAAAAACATAACTATTTCAATAAATCCACAATTTTACTTAGTGATCAGAACCAAATTTTTTCATCGCGAACACTTCTACCAGACCAGTCCCGATGTAAATATAATAAATGATTTCAAGTGTCTCGTTGCTGAAAATTCGAAGCCAGTCACAAACTGAATATGCACTTCGGCTCTAATAAAATTTTAAAGTGGAAAAAAAACTAATTTTTATTTGAAATACGAACTAAAAACATCCCGCACAAGTTCACTAATGAACTCTGCGGTCGAAGAATGCTGCAGTAATATTTGGCTTATCTCTATGTTTTGGTGAAAATTTGCATTCTGATAAATTCGCTAACTTAGTTAATTTATAATATTTTCGTTGCAACCTCATTAACTCTGCTCGCCAACGAAACGTATAAATTATTATCTGAGGAAAATAGCGCGAAATTTAATACACTTGCAGGTAAAATTTCACAATTTTCTGAAAATTGTTTATAAAGTTTTAATCAACAAAAATAGTGAGCGAGAATTTAATATGCACGTTTTAAATTGAGTAACACATCATGTTTTATTACTATGATGGTAAAATAATTTGTCCACACTAATACAAATCAACGTTAAAAATTAACTACATATATTCAAAAGTTTTTTAAGTAATGAATAAATTACGGTGAAAAAAATGACAATGTACTTTTATTCTACATGAATTATTTTATATATTTGTTGATGGCTGTTTCGGCTTACGCCATCCTCACAACTATGGTTAAATCTACATTTACTCATCATTTATACACCGTTGTAGACAGGGAACACAATACATTTTCTCTTCTGTTCCACCATCCTAGTTTTATTTTAAGCCCGGTGTTTGATAGCTAAAATTTGGAGGAAAATAAATCACTGATATTTTAATGAATAAGACCTGTTTCCGATTTCAACGACGTTAATCCATCACTGAATGCATTGAAGCGAATATCTCTCCCTAACAACCTCTAGTTTAGAGTAAAACCGAAGGAAACAATTCCAACAGTTTGATTGTTGGGATATGTTTGTTTATTTTAACCACTTGGTGACAGATCACGACGATTCTTGCGAACCCTTCTGGGCAGAATACTTCTAATCGAAAATAATATAATTTATGTTATTTATAAAATAAATAAAAAATAGTAAACTTTATGGCTGTAAGCTAGTCACCCACACTATTTTGTTATCTTGTAGAGTAGTGATTATAATTTGGTGGATTGTGGAAGTTTATTTTAATATCGTATTAAATTGATAATGTTGTTATTCTACGTTTTGTCTAAAATGTATCGATACGTTTTTAGATATAACTGAATCAACCTTACGATGGTTAAGCTGAATATGCTTCTCAAAGAAGTGAAACACGTGTCATTACTTGTTACACAATAAATCGTGTAATAACAAATATATCAATCAGATTTTTTTTTTGCCTATTATAATTGACACAAATGGTATTATTTTCTTTGATATTTTCAATGACAAATAAGGTAGGTATTTTATTATTGAAACGATTAAATGTATCATTAAATATATTTTTTTGAATGTTCTTTCTATACAAATGGAGACTGATTTTTGATAAAATAGTGAAAACAATTTCAACTATATTTTTTATGTATGAACGCTGTCAAAACGGCGTAGATCCGAGCGTAGCAGATTACATGGCAGCTGCCTGAGTATCGTAGACACAACCTGTGCTGGTATAGCTCGGATACGGCTCAACAGAGATCTACGGTCGGGAAGGCTTTTAGCAAACATCGGAGCTTCTCGATAATTCTAATGACCTAATGTGTATCGTGGGTAGAAGCAATATTAAACATTGCTTTTATTTTATTTATGAAACATTTAAAATCGATACTTTTTTATTCTTATAATCGCTTGTGCAACATTTTTTATTTAAACTTGCTTGGAAGTCAGTTTTTCCACCGAGTGAAGATGGAAAGGCGAGGTTAGTAATAGATTATTTGTTTAATAGTTTCTTGATTTAAGACCGTGAAGAGGAATTAAAATATTATATTGTCGTGTCCATTGCATATAAATACAATGTTAATGACTAAAAACAATGTTTGAAAATATAAATGCAATGATTGAAATTTTTACCTGCACTATCACACGGCAGGATCAATTATTATCTGTGACTAATTGACAATACAGTGTTGTTTCATCAGACTAACTGTCTATAATGTATTTTTGTAATTAAGAATTAAACGCTTTTTTGAATTGGTAAATGTACCTAACATAATAAATTTTAAAACCGCTTAGAATCCTAACGAAACAAGAAATTAAACTTAAATGTAACCCTTGAAACTATTTTAAAATCACGTCCCCCTGTACGTATACTTCCTCGCCCTTTGTTTCATTAAGTAAATTCTAAAGCTATTCCACGCAAGCCTCTCGAGCGTGGACTGTTAGTGGAGTTAGTTTACTCCATTAATACTCTAATCCGTATCCTAAGACGTTAGAATTACTCCAGTCTTACTCAAGTGATCCACCTCCACGAGCACTTAATACGGAATAACTCCGCGCCCGAACCGGTCGTGGTCGTGCGGCCACAGAGACTTGTTTTCAACCCATTGTTACATGTTTGGTATTATTTAGTAGTCGATCTTACGCTGCAAGAGGTAGATGATACTTGCAGTTGTTAGTCACGTGATTTAGTGCTCCAAGGAGCTTGTTATGTTTCAGTCGTCTGTATCTGCACAATGATCACTTCCTTTGAACGTGGAGATAAGTATCACGAACGTGGCTGTTGTTTCAATTATTCATTCAAAGTTCATTATTTATTTAAGAAAAAGCAAATCATGGCATTACAGCTGACGCCAATGCGCCATGGATTTGAAAAATATCTAAATATTAATAGTACATGCATTTATACATTTAAATATATAATAAAAATCACAAATTAATTAAAAATTAAAAATAAGATGAAAATGACAATATTCATAAAAAAAGAGAGGAAAAATTATTATTAATATCACATTAGAAATTTTCAAAGCAGTCAATCGAGTGAGTTCTGACAAAATCGACTTTTATTCATAAAATATAGTATTCGTCTGAACTCACTCACGTCAATATGAAATACGTCGACATTCGAAGCAATGCCGTTTAAAATTGTTAAAGCTCTTCCCAGTGACATTCCCATTGGCAGACTGGTTCTACCCCTTGGAAGAACAAACATTATGTGTATTATAAAAATAGCAGTCATATTAACCAAGTAAGATTTCAGCACCGTTATTTTTGATTTATAGTAAATACTTAACTTTGCATATATTATTGATTGAATTGGCATTTACTTGGTAAAACTCCATTATATTACGGTGAAAAAAATATCAATGTATTTTGGTTCTACAGAATTCATTTTATATACTGGTTGATAGCTATTTCGACTTACGTCACGGTTTACCAATGGGCAGCCCGCTAAGCCCATTGCTCACGGAATTTTTACGAATAACTTAGATACAATCATTTTAGAAATATATACTAAAAATATCGTACTACCGCTATGTATTCGATATTTTGATTTGTTGGCAAGGCACGGATATACAGTTAGATACATTTCTACAAAAAACTAACTCTGTACATAGTAATATTAAATATACACTTGAGATAGAGGTGTACCATTACATTAACTTTCTGTAATACTACCATTCACGCAAAGTATCTCCACTCCATTTCACCGTGTTACATATATTATTTATTTAACTGACCGTGTTAATATGTGTATAACTAGTCGCTTAATTTAAGAAAACCTTTATTTTATTTCGTTAATACATTATGCAAAAAAAAAAAGAAGGAGTAAATTATTGTGTCTTGTAATGAGAGCGGATAAGTAAAGATACAAGCAAAATTTAATACTTCTAAGAAATTCCATGAAAAGTAACTTATTGGAAGAAACAACCCGATTGTTTTAGTTCCTACTAACGTAAATTTACTGACGAAGTATCTGATTAATTTTCAGAATTTTATATCATTCACAAAGGATCATTTCTTTATTGTTGTTGACGAAAAATAAATGCTTTTATTTATCTTTTTAGAAATGCTACATCAACAACTTTCAACAAGTAATAAATTAAAATTTGTATGAATGATTTTTTATCAAATGATTCATGTTTCATTTAAAAAAAAGAGTTTATTGCCTTTACTTTACATGTTGTAATTTATAAACGATTTTTCGTATTCTAACGTTCAAAGTAAATTTATAGTGTATTTTTAAAGAAAAACTTTGAAAAGAACGAGTTTACCGTACACAATATCAAATATAGTGAAATAAAAGTTCACATCAAATATAGTGAGCTAAAGAACCAGATGAAGTTAGGCGCCTTAAAATGGTTGCTCAAAACAAATTCGTCATCTGTAACAACTGAAGCTATGTATTAAAATTACTATATACATTATACCTTTATCATTTCAGTCACGTAGTAGTTATTCGTTGTACACTATTACACCATACGAAAAAGTACACCCAACTTACACAAGTTATCGATGAATTATTTGACAGAATGACATTTAAAACGCAGGTAATTCTGGTCTAAGCGATAGTCATTCATAATATAATTGCTGTCGTAAACGTTATAAAACTTATCTCATAAATTATTATGCCCATCATTCTGATCTCGATTTGCAAATTTAAACTTCCAAACTTGAAACAGCTGTTTGATTTCATTTCAATGGTTATTCATTATTGAGGCAAGATACCTCCCTTCTACAGATAGCTGGTGGAGATGCGTATACGAATATCGATTACTCTGTTACTCGTTATAAATTCAAAGTTATCTATTTATTTTTTTAGTGAAATATGAAATTTAATTTAATCAAAAAGAAGATGTTACAGGGTAAGCCATTCCACATCCACTTTATCCACACGTTTATTATATCTGAGTTGCGTATTTTAGCTGCATAATCTGTAAACAAGCTTATTCCACGTGAGCAAAATAAGAATTAACTTAATTTATTAACTACATCATTAATATCATTATTTTTTTAGTAAAAAATAAATTTTTGTATCGTAGTTTGAATCAAAATCCGCTGGTTAAATAATAAAATAAGTTCGTTTACTGAATATTGTGTTGTTTAGTTAGATTATTTTGATAAAAAATAATAATATTTTTTCTCACTTATTCCACATTAGATTTATTAAGATCTGGAACAGTTTCGTTCATCGCAAGCAGTATCAACTGACAGTTTTGTGTAAAATGCTCGCGATGAGCGAAACCGGTCTTGATACAAATAAATGTAATGTGGAATAAGTAAAAAAATGTGTTTTTATTATACTGCCATTCCACCGATAGTGAACACATTCATTACAAGTAATTTTGCTTTACGGTAGTGAATCATTACACAAAAAATCACTGGGTACTGATATTTGTGGGCAGATTTTTACATATAATAGGCACGACGATAACGTTAGTTTGTATTTGTAAAGCAAGCCAATTTAAGAGAATGTGTCACGTATAATAAAAAATCTTGCACTGCGAATTAAATTACAATCAAAGTTTTAAAAATAATTTATAACTTCACTTGCAAAGACACCGTGTTGTAGTTGGCAGACATCACCCCCCATTTCAAGACCGTTAGAGGTCTGGAAGGGTCTAATTTAAGGGTCATATACATAATTAGTATTAACAGCAAGAAACCATACTTTAAATAATTTACTGTTTTTCAATGCATACTTACTACTCAATAGTAAATTCAAAGTGCGTCAAGACTCTTTTAACTGATCAGATATCTATAAATAATCATTCAACTACAATAATATTAGCTAAAATTTGATTCGTTTAAATTTTATACTTTTCTTTGAGTTTTGTCACTAGCGACCCGGGTTTCGCATTTTGGCATTTCAAGTGAAGGAATGTGCTTCAACTGACGCGTTGTAAGTAGTTTGTACCGTTTATGTACAACAAATTATGTACGAAATTTAAACGATTTAACTGTTGTATTGAAATTCCTTCAAGCACCTTCAGTCTAAATTCTAAATTATTGTAGTTTAAGTTTTAATTAAATAATTTCGCAGCTTGTTCAAGCTCACATTCCAAAGAGATATTAACGTGTGATCTGCTGTATATAAAAAAAACAGTATTTGTTTTGATTTTTACGTCTATCTGAAACAAAACACATACACACTCTTCCTATGTTGGCTTGTGTGTGATCTATAGCCAATGTTTACATGTGAAATAATATCTAACGCGCATCAGACATGCACGCACACATCTTTAATATTACAAATACTGACATGTGTCACTGCTATACAATAATTATTCCATAAACGATTTCAGAATTCACACTCCCGTAATACCAAATTTTGTATTGACTAATATAATACTCGACTACTTGTTCCTTTCGTAAAACGAGTAAATTTACATCCGTACTGCCGTGACGAGAGAGATCTGTTATTAAATTTAATATTCAGCAAAATTTATCTAAATATTGATCGAATACATTCTGTTTGCTGATGGAATAAGGAATCTTCGAATGGTTTTGCCTAAGTACCTGCCTGTTTATTCACATCAATGTAACGTCATCGATTTGCTTATCATGATATCCATAACATTTTTGAAAACCTCATCTTCATATAAAAATTAACGAAGCAAGTCATCTAAAACTATCAATGACTTTATTCATCATAACAAATAATTGAAGTACATACCACGACCATTTTTAAATGAGAATTTCACTGCAATTTTAATGGGTATCATGAAACATCAAAAGAAGTTAATAAATTTTATATGTAAAATTTGAATCGTTTGAATTTTATACTTTTCTATGAGCTTTGTCGCTAACGACACGGGTTTCACTTTTCAGCATCTTCAGGCATTTAAAGTACGCGGATATACTTGAACTAACGCGCAGTATCGTTTATATATGAAAATAAAAGTAGAGCACTGCGCTCAATTGATATTAACGTAGTCTATATGAATAAGCGAAATTTTATGTAAATGAGTTTTAATGAATTAAGTGGGCTTGTTTATAATTATTGGAATTTTCGAAGAAGTTAATACTAATAATTACCAGATAATAACATAGGAATATCTATCAATAAATCTAGGTTTTTATCCGATGTATTATTGTTAAATTGATTTATTTCAATTGTTTGAATTAATAATTAATGATAATTATTTAAAAGGGGGTTTAAAAGGGTGTATATGATTGTATTCTAATTCATGCAATTCCGAAGTTTAATCAGCTAAAATTCAACAAATCTTACAGATCGAATTTAAAGAGATCTGTTTAAAATTGCGCTGAAAACTCAGTTACCTTTTCTTCCATCTAAACTTATTGAGACTGAGTTATCAACCATCATTTAATGATGACAAAACACCGTAATAGTGTGGATGTCTCTATCTATTATCTGCGGCATTTTCTTCAACTAAGCCTTGACAAGAGGGGTTATATTTATAATAACTAACAAGTTCACTTATCACATTAGTTTTCAACAACCTACATTCAGCTGAAATTGGATACCATAAATGTGATGGTTAGACTACCCTCTTTTTCTGTCGATAGCGTTGTGAAAGGTGACCGTGAAAATTGGAAAATATACTCAAATGGAGGTGTTCGGAAAACAAATTTGATATCACATTAAAGTGGATATTTTGGAAACGTTACAATGTTTACATATTATTTTTGACATTATGCAAGGCCCGTGGTACAGTGATCAACGTCATTAGATGCGACGAGATTCACAGTCTCAAGCCCCAGAACGAACTGATTTTTTTCAATTTATCAATTCTGTTCATAAGTGTGTAGCTTAAAAATTTCTTCTCACAAATTCGATCCCAAAAGCGGTACTCCTTGCAATCCTTACTCTCTTTTAAAAAGAGAGGATGAGCAACCAAGTTTCAAGCAGTTCTCGTAGAAATACATATGCTTAGATAAAGTTCGCAAGGATTCCATAGGCTCAATATTGGGAGTGAACATGGTTGAAAAAATTTTATGATAGGTAAAAAAATGAATTATATTTTTAATTATAGTGTATTTTGCTTCAATCTATTTGCTTAGTTGTAGTACCATTTGTTTGTCTTGCTTTACTTTTGTATAAATATCACTGTTTCGTTGTATTTCTCATCAGTTGATAATGCTCGCCATGAGCTCAAAACTGGTCCTGATCCAATAAATTTAATGTGGAATAAGTACTAAAAATGTTGTACTATTTTTATTATAATGCGATTCTACCAAGTATTGACAGTGAACACCTTAAAACTGACTTATGATCGATATTAAAAAATCACCGTTCAATTACGTTTCAATGAGTCTTTATAATTGTATTATTAAAACGTGTTGATAGTTTTTCATTATATTATATTGTACGCTGTGTAGAATAATAGTCATAATGCTCCATGTCATTATCCTGTACACGACGTCATATTGGACGAGTAAGTGGTATTTGGAAAACGTGTCATGCCCGTGATTGTCTGTTCCAGTAATTAAGGAGGCTGGCATTGCAATATACGCAGGCGTAATGCGACCACACGGCAGAAAGCATTTGTAAACCGACGAAAGTATTGACACTTCATGATTATTTTGCGAAAGGAGTGCTTTTATTTATTTATTGGCAAAAACTAATATAAAATACATGGCATTACAGCAAGCGCCAATGCGCCATGCATTTGACAAATTAATTAAAAATTACATTACATATTACACAAAATTTTTAAAAATAAGAACCAGAATTAAACATTTTATTTACATACATAAGAAGAAAAAAATTTAAACAAAGCATCAAGTTCACTGCCGAAGATATCCACATTAACAGGCAGCGCATTTATCAGTCGAATAGCCCTTGCAACTGGAGATTCAAAAAACCTACGTGACAAACAAGTTTTGACAGTGAAAATTGATTTGTCTTTGTTACAACCACGTAGGTAAAAACTATGAGCATGCAAACTTAAATTTTCAAGGATGTCAGGGTTATCAACTCGGACCCGAAGAAGAAGGAAAAAATGTTTCAATATTGAAACTGATCTTCGAGCTTCAAGTGAGTGAAAAGAAAGCATTCCTTAAAGAAACTTGAATTATAACCTATTTATACTTTTAAAAATAAAATAAGTAATTGAAGTAAATATTAAAAGTTTGTATCGCAAGTATTAAGATTTCTTTTTCAAAAAAATAATATATATGTACATACCTAGTTGAAAGCCATTTCGATTTATGCACTCGTCAGATATGCATACATTTGAAATGCTGATTTAATTAAACTTACGTGTCAGCTAATAATGTTCATTCGTGTACGTGAAATGCCCAAAGATGCAGAAAAGCGAAAAGTGCAGAATCAAAACGAATCAACGAAGGTTTTCATTTCGTTATATTTTTTATATAAATTTAACAAATTTTAAAGTATTTATTTGCTCTCTTATATATACTGTGTGGAAAAACACAGAACAGTCAACACTCATACAGCACTCCCTGCATGAAAGCAGTTTTTTATAGCGTGTGTTGCAGTCTTCAGGATGTTTCGTAAATATGTTATTGTATACAGAAATATGTGCATTCGAAGAATGTTTATCGATAGATGTAATCTCAATGCGAGTATTTTCAAATGATGATGATACTTCATTAATACTGCTCAATTGACAATGCTCGCGATGAGCATATTTGTACCATAAATTTAATACAACTGCCAAAGTATAATGTGTTACATGTATTTCAATGTATACAATGGAAAGAAAATTTATGCATTGTACACTTTAACTGTAGCATATTTATGCACCTCATTCATTTTACACAATGTGTTATTCTACGATATAAGAGCTTTTACGCATTAATACAAACTAGAGGTCTGCACGGGCCGAAATTTTAAAATTTTACCCAGCCCGAACCCGAAGACCTCCGACCCGGCCCGGCCCGGGCCCGAGGCTCATTTTCAAAAATCTTACCCGAACCCGACCCCGACATTTTTCAACCTTGCCCAAAACAAATCCGATTTTTTTTCGAAAAGATGACTAATACGAGTACGTGAAGTTTATTATAGTATTAAATTTAGATTTACGATAGTGGAAATTCGGAAATAGCCCGATTTTTGTTATATTTTGTTGGATGCTTGCGTCCAAGCCCGGCCTGGGCCCGAATCCAAACCTTCGTTACCCGGCCTGACCCGGCCCGCGGGCCTGGCCGAGTAAGGCCCGCGGGACAAACCCGAGCCCGTGCAGACCTCTAATACAAACTAATATGTTGACTAGATACAATGACTTATTCGTTTCGAGGCGAGTTCCCATCAAAATTGCAACTTTTGGTCACGTACGTACGTCAGTTTACGAACCTAAATAGCAAGCTTACGGGAGGCTTCTGAGAGGTTCGTTCTACTCACACATAAGCAATCAAAAATTTAATGTCACTTCCAAACACAAGGCTCCCAGGATTATGCGAGTAACAAGTTTTTATGGTTAATGGTCTTAACCTTCAAGGACTGAGCCTCAGATACCATTATCTGGCAGTCGTTAAAGTCGATCGGATGTTCATCAAAGACATCCAGCGGATGCCGTCTCAATTAGGGATTGCAATACCGGAAATATTAAATAATAAATTAATACCGGTTTTTTTTAACAATTATATACCATTACCAGTATTACTGCAACCGATAAAATTACAGCGGTCAATTACAATTCGCAATTCTGGATAGCTAAATCAACAGTTTTGAATAACATGCATATAATTCATCCAATTATGGTGTATGCCACACAAGTATGAGCAATTGTTTACCAAAAACAACTGAAGATTCTGCAGATTGTTCAAAAAAGTCATTGCGGCAAATATGTGATGCACCATGGTTCGTGCGTGGATCGCTGTTACACAGAGAACTAAGTGTAACCACTATTCGCTAGTTCGTTTGTTTAACCGTTTAATTTTGCAGTGGGCCTTCAGTGTAGCCCAAAAATCTCTTGGCTTCAAAGTTATGTCTATAAAGCATCAGAACGTCGATATCAGAATATAGAAAGCGATCGCGCCCTCCTGTCAGCAGCGATGGTTATGGAATGCAATGGAATGGTAATGGAATGAAAAAAAACACTTAAGACGATGGAGACTGGAAAAACTTTGACACCAACGCGCCTAAGAACTTGAAAATCCGTCAAAAAGATATCCAAAAAAATCCATGTAGAAGCCGTAGTAAGTTGAGGTATTTCAACACATTAAATATATGTAGGATACAGTGGCGGCCGGTGACCAGAATATTAGGGAGTGCAATAAAACAACCTATTTATGCAAAAAATCCATCCTCCGATTCTTGGATTTTGAAAATACATCTATAACACGGATATTAAAGTAAGACATTGACGATACCAACTGCTTCTCTATACTTAGCATGGCAAGGGATAAAACAAAAAACTCTATTAAGGCTAGTACAGCCACAGACCCATGGAGTTTTTTTATAAATTGTTACATTAAAATACCGATTGACTACTTTAGTTTTGGCCGTACACTTCTGAACTATATTTAAAACTGGCAAAGGACGTCCTGCTGCTTTGATTTCTAGCCTTTTAGAAAAATCTCGACGATTTTCTTTGATATAGGACACTGAGTTTGCAGGAAACATTATTGATTATTATTTAGTATTATTAATAAATAATAAATATATATAATAATATTCAATGCTATAATACATATATTAATAAAGCTTGTTATATATGTTAATATTTATTTATAATATTATATAGTAGATATATAATAATAAAGTTAAATTATATTGTAGAATATTATATAGTAGGATATTGTATTTAAAGTTATTAAACAGTTTTATATAGACAAAGCCTTTCCATATAACAAAAACTTACAAAGATTCATATTATATACGCTAATAGGGTTTGTATTAAGATGTCTATGAAATGAAAACAAGTATGAAAAAATAATAATAAAAATGTTATAGTTGCGTGTTGCGTGAATCAAGTCGAAACTGCAGATGAGGTTAGAATGCACTGTCACAAACGCACTTCACAAATCACCCGCAAATATCAATATTTTCCGTTCGTCAAAAGACCTTATCTGCCAAACTTTGGGCCAATACTGAATGACAGAATACAAATATATATGTTTTCGCTCAATTTCTTTACGTGTTGGTGCAAAGGTCTTTATGCACCGGGATAGTCGAAATTTCAAAGATTTTTTGCATACGCCTTCGCCGTGTGAAATAAAATCATGTTTTCTACCTACTTTTTTTATGCCAAATGGGACATTTCGAGAACTTCCAAGAAATGCACCATATCGAGGAACATCTGGAATCAGCTTATTTCGGGGAATCTACTTATATAATATTTGTGTGTTTAGGTCGCATGCGTGAAAGATCGTTTTATGAAACCATACATCGTTGGAATTTTGAATGAACAAATTGGTATATATATTTTGAAATTGATGAGCTCGATTCTTGGGGGACTAATGCACTTTCACTCCTTCACACGAGCCGTCCCTGGTAGGATAACATGATTCCATGATTACCTTGTATACGTATAATAACATTGCTTACTATATTATCACTTCTGAAATATCTTAAGTACGAATAGATGAATGATTTAAGGTGGTCGACTAAAGCTACATGTTACAGGTTAATATTACATAACAGTTGTAAGATATTCAATATTTTACATCGTTTTTTTATCACAAACATAAAAAGTTACAATTATAACTAAAATATATTGTTTCTTTGAGTTTAATTATTAGATAACAGTGCCTTTTTCACCTGTACTGGAATTTCTCAATTTTGTATGGTCTCGAGCCCAGTATACGAACAAATTGTAATAAATTAAAATCATTGAAATAATATCTGTTTGATACCTAAAATATTTTACAACCAAGTTTCCGTTATTCGTCATTACCGGTATCTAGGTTTAAATAATACCAGTTTTCCAATCCCTAGTCTCTATGCGGTGAATTAGACTATTTTCGTAACATAAAACAAGCAAAACTTTTCAGTCCAATTTATTGACTGTATACTCTCTTCTTAACGCTTTGACTTCCAACAAAATCTTCTAACGTGATACACCAAAATACGAGGATAATAATTATTAAAATCCAAGGTAATAAATTTGTTCGCCACTTCTGACTAAGATATTACTGAAAAACAATAAGTGAATACTTTTGCATGTATTCAATGGAAGAGATACGTCATAATAAAACGAAACGATAATTTACATTTTGTGTTTAATAATATCACTCTTAGAAGTTATATTTCGATTCAACTGTCGCTTAAGCCAAAGTTTCAGATATTGTAAGAATTTTCCGGGTTTGTAATCGAGGGTTTAAAGTAATTATCTCTGGCTACGATGTTAACGGGATCAAATCCCTGTACGTACAGTGTCGTTTATTATGTTTTGTCCAATAGATTTATGTTTATTTACTCGCGACATCTCAAGCACAGGAATATAAAATCCAACTCATTCTGACTCTACACCTTGAACTTTTCAATATATTGTTTTCCTTCCAGCAACTCTTCAATAGATTTATATCACAGGGTTTGCAAATTTATTAGCATATTTAAAACGAAAAACCGAAAAATACACCACATTATGACATGCTACAAACTTTAACTAAGACACACACTCAAATATATACGGTTTTTGATATAAGCATAATTATACGGAAAGAAAAATAGCAATGTATTTTAATTCTACATAAATTATTTTATATATTTGTTGATAGCTATTTCGGCTTACGCCTTCGTCAGAACTAATATAGTCAGTAATTCGTCAGAACTATATTCAAAAGCCATTATATATAGTTCTGACGAAGGCGTAAGCCGAAATAGCTATCAACAAATATATAAAATAATTTATGTAGAATTAAAATACATTGCTATTTTTCTTTCCGTATTATAATGGAGTTCTACCAAGTAAATGCCTACTCAATCAATAAGCATAATTGATTTCCTACCAAGTTGTACAATGTCAAATAAGACTCAATATATAAGTTGTGCGTTACCTAAACGATGTCAAGCTAAACTCGACATTGGAGTTCTAGGAGCTAAATAACCACAAACCCTGTTTTATCCCCGTCCTTCTGCATTAAATTTAATCTATACAATAAAAGGAAGGTGAGCTTGAAGTAAAAAACACTTCTTTATAGAAACATTTGTGCTGAGATAAACTTTATTAGGATCAAATATTTGCAATTAATTCTTTCAAGCTGTAATGAAGACATATAATTATTCTTAGACAAGTTATCAGCTTAAAGTCTTTTGTAGAGCGTTCAATATTACACGGCATAATCCGTAATTACTTTTTCAGAAACTCAATATGCATGTTTATATTACATACAAAACAAAACTTAACTTTGCAAAGCGTCTGCGATACCTCTCAATGCGTATATTAAATTCAAAAGCCATTAAATAATATGATGATCATAATATTATTTTTGACGAAGTAATCATTTTGAAGTAGATACTTCTTGGAGGAAGTAGTAAGTAATAATGAACTCTTCGTTTAACGATGGTGTCACTTTTTTATGGTGCAGAAAAGATTTTCCAGGTTATTAACCTTGCCATAAAGGATATATATCCCTATACACGAGAGAATCACGTTTCAACTGTGTCCCAGAAAAATACCGCTGCCTGATTCTTTTGCAAGATGATTTTTAAAGCTTAATATACTCATGTTCTAGATTTTTTTTGCCGCAATACCCGGTACGCTTCTTTTCCACAAATTCCAATTGTTATTTATTTTGTTTTTATTTTATAAAATTGAACTGAAAAAATAGTTATATAATGTCTTAAAATAATCAAAAATAGCTAATTTATAAGTATCAATAATCATTGGTGAAAAGTATTTAAAATACAGTGGGCTAAGTTCTATAGATATTTTAAAATGAATTCTGGGAATATTTATGTAACCTGCTTATATTTCAGTAATAAAATAGCATTGCAGCAAAATTTGTAAATTCGCTCGATGTACATAATTTATGAGAGAAAAAATATTACACAACAATGAATCAAATCCAAACATGTATTTTTGATTATTTCAATCGAGGTTCCATCCTTAAAAAATCTTCATTCTAATAAAAGCTTAACTGTCAGCCTCCAAAATTTGCTTTATTATCGTTGAATATTATATAAATTTCTTTCAAAATGGAGATAGATTTTGAAAAGCATTTTGTTTTTGATTTCATAGACAGTATTATGACTAAATTTCAAGTCGTTGGCATTTAAAAACAAATTAATATCTATGCATATTAATTACTCTTCACTGCCGCTGCAGTCCGGTTATTCAATCAGACAATTTCACATTTCTACATACGCCAATTACAAGTCTTATGACACCTCATTTAATAAATTGAATTAAAATAAAAAATAATCTAATTCAGTCATGTAGTGAACATTTTTAATAATTGAAGCTTAATCATGCGTATTTTGGTAAATTATGGATATATGGTCAGAATCCCAACCCTCTCGAGCTAAGCTTAAAAAAATTATGCATACTTGCTTATAATTTACTCTTTGAGTTCTTGTGGATTATTATAAAATGTGGAATCAAAATGATTAAATCTGAAGAATATTACTGAATATTGTATGAGTTCTGAAAGAAAAAATTAGCTAATAATAAAATTATTCTTTTTATTTTAAACAAATAATAAAATCATGTGACTGTCTCTGTCTGTATAATATTATTATTTGTGTAGTTTGTGGTTGCATTTTTGCTGCTGTAAATTAAAACAACTTGATTTCATATTTATTGCGAAGTATTCTTTAGGACCTGCTTTTATAATAAATTTAAAAAGGAAAAATTTCAAGAAAACCGTAAGCCTTACATTGATTTCATTTAATGTGCTTATTTTTCATAAATCTTTACAAAAATTCTGTCCCGTGACCATATATATGTACATAATTTACCCAATTTTATATAATATTCCCATTATTGATAAATGGTAGCAAAAAGTTGATGGGTAGTGATATCCTTGATATTTGAATGCTATCCGAAATTAATGCTTGCTTAAGGCTTTAGGCAAATATAGCTTGTTCACCATGAATTAATTTCCTTTTGATTTATAGCGCTCAGAATCTAAACTTAATTTGCTCACTATCTTTTGCGTCTATCTATGCTCGGTAATATTACGTACGCGTTTTGATCAGAATATCTCTAATTTCCATTAAGCGCTTATTTACTTATGGTTCAGTGGAAATTTACAAAAAACCCTTCCTCGCGTAATTGAGACTAAATAATATTTAAAATACAATTATGTTATTTACCTGCACGTGTTTTTACACAAATAATAACATACTTTATAACTCTGTTGAACTTTACTATTGTAAATACAAATAAATAATGTAAATACATATAATTTACTATACGGTGAGAAAAATAACAATGTATTTTAATTCTACAGATATTATTTTATATATTTGTTGATAGCTATTTTGGCTTACGCAATCGTCAGAACTATTAGGCGTAAGCCAAAATAGCTATCAACAAATAAATACATTAATTTCTCTAGAATTAAAATACATTCATACATTGCTTTTTTTCTCACCAAATTCTAATGGAGTTCTACCAAGTAAATTCCAACTCAACCAATATGATTCATTATTAAAAATAGTAGTACGTATTGATTCCAAAACGTGCGATATAATGAAATTGGCGAGATGTAAATAATTTTTTAAACATTATTTTTCTATAGCTAAAGAAAGAATTTTTTACGCTTTATCGATGGCGAAGAAAAGAAAGATCTTGTTAAAAATGAAATAAAAGGACAACCATAGAAATACACATTTGCAAGTATAGTACATATATTAAAATAAGTATTACAAAATCTTTCCGTTAAGCTCTAAGCTAATTTATTAAAAAAGTTATTAATTGCTCCCAAAGTGGTGTTAACTTCGAAATATTTTACAGCTTAAAATAATCAAACCAGTACAACATGAATACATATTTTGAGGCATGTGTAATATTTGAACACTCGCCGTGTTCAAATATTAACATTAAATTATAA
Organism: Himalopsyche kuldschensis; assembly: GCA_028554975.1. Taxonomy (NCBI): domain Eukaryota; kingdom Metazoa; phylum Arthropoda; class Insecta; order Trichoptera; family Rhyacophilidae; genus Himalopsyche; species Himalopsyche kuldschensis. The sequence goes on along the minus strand of JAHFWI010000059.1, from coordinate 2,205,329 downwards.
TATTCACATCAACATTCATCATCAATTCAAATTATCCGTAAACTGTAAATGCACGCAGGTGACGAAAGGCGAAATCATGGCGGTCATTGGCGAAACGCATAGAAATTTACGAAATTAAAGCGATTTAAAAAAAAAAAAATTTACTTTCACAAGAAAAACCTGAAATCTTAAATTTTTAAAAAAATGTTTGATGTTTTTTGATTTATAAATATGAAAAATTTTGTTTACTGTAGTGTACCAGGAAATTATTGGCATTAAAATAGTCGTATTTTTACAACGATCTGAAATTTCAATTTAACGCACAAAGCAATAAATAATCAATACTAGTTTTTATTGAAATTGCATGTATTATTTTTTTATGGTAAAATATTTGTAATTCTCTGTAGAAAATCACTCATTTGAATATTCATGTTGAACGTATTAAAAATGTCGGTATTTTTCACTGTTTTATTTTCATTTGAGGTGAATAAAAGCATTTTTCTGGCTATTATTCTAAGTAAATATGACAGTTTATAGCGCTTGAATTATTCAGAATACGCTGTGTATTTGGCCTCACTCAAATACCTTTCAAAGTAAGCGTAATTTACCAAGTGTAAAAAGAGAGATAGAAATAGTTAGTCTGATACAGAAGCGGTATAGAACTTTTAAGCTGTGAATCGTTGCGAAAACACATAGTATTTAGGACGTCACTAATTTCCAGTTGAAAAACTCAGGCCTTTTTATCAACGCGGAAATAAATCAATGTGAAAAACGAATAAAGCCTCGGTTATTTAAAATATAACAAAGAATTTTTTTACCTGGAAAGTAAATATTTTTCGTTTATTACACCGGACAGACATTTCCGTGGGCATTGAGATATCGCGCTTACATTATTGGTGTAATTATTTTTATCGTGGAAAATAAAAATAAAGGCATTGAAGCTATTTTTTTTAGTACTTAGCGAATAATTGAGCTTTTGCACGTTGAAATCATTTTCAATGTTCTCAAATATTGTTTAATAATCAAAATTGCGCGAGCTTTATGTCGGCTTCATAAAAAAACCCAATGATGATTGCATTTACATTAGAGACTCCAATTCATACTCGAGAATACTCGTTATTTATACATGAAGATTTATTTACTATTAGAAGTTTAAATTTAAACAAAAAACATGTAATGTTTAACCTTTGTGTAAACTGAGTCTTACGCGTGGATTTGACTATGAGGTAATATATATTTTTTAAATAGTTTCGCCATTGAATCTCCTATGCGAGAATTTCTTTTTTTTCTTTTGCTTTGGGTCCATTTTGGGACGTTTTGATTCACTACTATTTTCGAAATATGTTTTAAAATTTGAAATAAATGTATTCATGAAATTAATTAAGCTTATTAATGTATTTATCATCTATTGAAAATCAAAATTTGAATTAATGATATATGTTTTTTGGTACATGTGAAACTATTCGAGTATACTCAAGTACTCGAGTATTTTGAATTTTAACTTCTAGACACTTGAATAGTTGAGATGTCGAGTGATTGGAGTTTCTAATATATGTACATATACAACAGTGAAGTACTTTGAAATTATAATGAACATATCACGATAAAAAACATCAAGCTAATGTTGCGAAAGCTTGGTACAAAGATTACATTTAAAGCTTAATGCGAAAGCTTATTTTAAAAAGCATGTCACTTATCTGCAAAGGAAAAATTTTCCAATTATTGTGTACACAGCTGCAATATGAACTTTTTTCTCATCACACGAATTTAAAGACGCTCTATTTTTACCATGTTCGCTGCCAACTTAAATCATATGGACTCCTCACGTAGTTCATCTGGACATGTTTTTCGAGAACCACTTGTTACTGAGTTGGTCAAACTATTTTAATAGACAGTAATTAGATAAAATATACATTTAAATTAACTCAACGCTTTTTTTTATATGACACTCCAATATATATAATAAGATGGCAGTATGTCAGACCCGTGGTCAACACGTAGTGAAAACCTTAAAAATGTTAATTGATATATGTTTGCAATTATGGCTAACGCGTAGCGAACTAACGATCGGGTGTGAAATATTATGAAATGAAATGCGGGAACCTTATTTTTTCCTCAAAGGAAATCTCTTTATTTAAACTCAGAGAAGAAAAAGATGCACATCTATCTGTAACAAAACCACTAGAATAACAAAGACATCAAATTAAATAGTACTTTAGATTCGATATTTTTTACTTTTGATGTCATAAAATTATATGAAACAAAACATACTAAAAATGTTTTATTATTTTTATATATTTAGGTATAAAAATAAAATAAAGTGGTGGTTTTCTCCTAAGCGAATCTTAAATTTCTTCCTGCTTATCGGTGAAGTGAAGGTCTATAACGCTCAGAGCGTCTCGCTAATAACCCATAATTTATCGAATGCTGGCTCAGTGAATACTTGCGGAACAATCGCAAACTCAGATTTCTTTAAATCGTCGGAGGCCGCCCGCCACGTAAAATCGCTCGTCGGGAATTATTTCAGCCGTAAATTAAGGATTCATTACCAAAATAGGATATCAAAAAGGACAACCTAAAAAAACGGAGGCTTTAAATTATATGGCTTCGCTGGAAAATAACAGATTATTTCAAATATTATGTAATGTACTGTATGAGCCCTTAAGAGGTGAATTTAGCCATGTCTAACATGGTGAAACTGTTCTATAATACTTTTAAGTTTAATCACGTTTTTACTTAGTTCCATTTTAACATGACATGTAAACTTACTACATAAATGAAAAGAAAAATGTATCTAAAAGAAATAATAATTGAAATGTTTTATAAAAGCAGTGAGATTAGTTTATAGGTAAAATATAATTCGAGCCCTTGCAAAGTGAACTGATTCAAATAGCAAAATTATGAATCACTTATAGCAGGGGTTCTTCACCTTATTGCGATTCCGGGGCGCATTTGAGATTTCGGAGAATAGTGACGCGGGCGCAAGACGGACTTAAAAAAACCAATTTTAAGTCGTATATATTCACTTTTATCACTGTTTTTATCACTGTTTGCTGAGGAAATTTTCGTATGTGTTGCGTTATGTTATATATTTTTTAATTTACCTTTACAAAATAATTATAAAAAAATACCACAGTAAAAACTTCTGTAAAATACAATTCTGATAAAATTTTGTTTTTTTGTTGTCATTTAACTTTACTTTGTAGAGAGCGCACGAAAATAATTTTGCAGGCATCAATGCGTTATAATTCAAAATTTTAAGCCAAGTCAAGTTTAGAAGTTGGTTGAATTTTTTCCGAGGAGAAAAATATTCAAAACACTCTTGATCTCTAGTGGAAATATCGATGCTAAATGATTTTAATGGTTTTCACTAAAAAATAATCATATAGTATTTTACGATGACCGAATATCAATGGCTCAATATAGATTTTTAGATAATCATAGAACTGGGCGATACAGAATACTCTTTTTTATGAGCCAGTTACAAAAATTGCTCTTGATAAAGCCCCTAATAAATGTCTTCAACTGATTTTTTTCAAACACGATCAAAATAACAAAGGCTCATTTGATTTCATAATTTTATTCTATATATAAGAACACATTTTTTATGGGAAAGATTCTTTGGTGCATTCATACTCGGCCCATGCTATCGTCACAGTTCTTAATGGTCGTATTAGATAAAAACTTTTTTCAAGGCCTTTCAAGGCACAATATGAGCTTTTCTTTTTTAAATAAATATTTTCTGTATGGTTAACGAAGTGTTGAACATGTATATAGACACTTTTTTCATTGAAGGTAGGCTGAAACACCACTTTCCTTTCCTACATAATAACGAAGAGAAGGCTTTCACGAAAGCTCGAAACGCCAAAAGCTTTGAGGCCAAATAGAAAGCTGCTGTTAGTGGCATGCTTTGAGGTTATTTATCCACCGAATATTCTATATACATATGATTTTGTTGAATACATCTTTATAAACCTACTTTTACAGTTTTTACATCGAAACGTGATTTTGTTCATGTATGGTTCATTTTTCATCATAAGCAAGATCAACTACTTTCTACTATTAAAATTTTATTTTAAATGCTTCTGGTGATAAGTTTATATCGAAAAAGCTTCAAGACAAATTTTATAGAAAGTGACTTAGGAACTTACGCTTTTCCTGGTCAAACAGACGATTTAAAATATAAAAATCAATCTTGCTTCATTACTTAAGCAAACTTGGCGATATTAAGTCTGAAGATGCCTCTGAAAGAGGCAAAACACGTGTCACAGTTAGTAGCACAATACGTGGAATAATCAAAGTTATTTTTAATTTTATATTAAAAAGAACTTCCACAAAGTTATCGCCGAAACCATCGAAAATATTGATTATACCTATTCAGCTTCGAATAAAAAAATATGCAAAATCTTAGCGGATGTAATTTTTTGTGTTTTAAATCAGAATATAAAAGCGAACATAAAACATTTCAAAGCATCGGAAAGAGGCGATGGGAAAGAAGCAATACTTGGCTCAGAAATAATAAAAAGATCAGCATTTTCAAAGCGTAAGCTTCGAGTTTTGCACGCAAGCGGTTGGAGCTGGATTCTTTAATCCCTATCGTATAAAAACAATGAAATTGCTTGAATAACTAAACAATTGAATATGAATAAATTTGGCAATGAATGGAACTTGTCCTGATCTTTTATAAGATTGTATTATTTTTACACGAAGATTAATGTATTTAAATTAATTTACTTAATGCTTTCTCAACGTGAATTATTGTGAACACAGAAAATTTATTAAAATATCACTCTTTTAAAGCTTGAATATTATAACTTATAAAATGTTAGGTTTGTTAATGTTAAAAAAATTATGGCCAAACCAACTAGAATCAATTTTTTTAATTCCTTCACTTCCTTCCTTCTAAGGCATGGGTCGTCAACCTGGTCCGTACCACTCACTAGTGGGTGATAAATGCTTTCGTGGTGGGCAGTGAGCGATTTTAGCCTTTACCCCAAAATCTTTCACAATCATGAAAAAACAATGAAGTTGTCTGGAAATAACTGAAAGAGGAGACCTTTATTTGTTTTTAACGAACATTGAATCAAACATAAAAATTTTAGCCTCACAGCAACAAATTTAGGGTTCTCGTGAATTATTGAATTTGATTTTTTTTGTTTTTTTTTATAGTATGTGTACGTCTTTTTTTTTGTTGCAATGAAATGTTGGTTATAAAAACTTGTTTGGATTGAAATATAGCGTTATTGGTGGGACATGTTACCATGAAAAATAAGCAAAAGTAGGAGGTAGGCATAAAAAGGTTGACGGCCCCTGTTCTAACGCAAAGACAACAGTAATGAGTTTTTTTATGAGTGATACAAATTTTGCCGTAAGATAATCAAATCAATTCGAAAACCCTGCAAAGAATGTATTGCACAACATGCAATTTATTTTTGACATAAGTATATATAATATTATGGAAAGTTGTTCTTCCTTTTAATCGTTTTTTTTGGCAGTCCTCCCTCGGATAGGTATAGTATTCAAAAGGCTTTCTCGTTCGTAAAAGTGAAAGTTGGGATGGGTTCGAAAGAGATGCGGGAATTAATTTCAGCTCAATAAAGTATGCTTTGAGAATTGCAATCAACACTGCAATCAAACTTAAAGGAATTATAGAAATGAAACATCTGAAAATTCGATTCTCATTTTTGACGAAAAAACGATTTCACAGAAAAGTATCGAATACATTGGCACATCCTTATGTGACACTATCTTATTCGTAAAAAAGAGGTTTCATCTGATGACAAAGTTGTGTGGAAATTGTATGGGAAGTATTATAGCAGTCTTTGAATGTGTTTCGACCGACTTTGACAGTGTTTATTATTTTTTTTTGTTATGTTTGTTTGACTGCGTTTAACGTCACATTAGCGCTTCGTTTTATTATATTTTCTGTTTTTATAATATTGAATTTACGCTCCGTGAATATCGAACAAAAAAAGTCAACGACTTCTTTACCTTCTACCTACATATTTTGAATTCAACACAAAGAATTCATTGGTGAAGTATTGATGTTAATTAACACATTGAAAAATAAGCTTCGGCTATAAAATTTAATGACGATATCGTTATTGTAAGAAAATAAATTTCAAATCGTAACCAAGGCCATAGTACTCGTGCTAGATAGCTCCAACAAACGTACTTAATTAACTATTTGATAAAAAAATGTCCTGCATTGATTTTTTAGCGTACTGTTTTCTTGTCTTGAAACTGAGTAGTGAAGTATGTATTATATATTCGGTTGCTGGGTCCACAGATTTTGATAATTTTTTAAACTGATTATTCAGTTAGCTAATAGATTTTTGAATCCGCATATTTTTGACCGAATGAATGGATTCTTATGCTTTTTAATCAAAACAGGGAATAGAATATGACGAGCGAGTGTTTTTATTTAACGATTAATATTTTAGTGTACATATACAAAATCAAAAATGTTATAATCTGCTGTCGCTCAAAAGTAAGAGTTATTTTTGGTTTACTCTTGTTCATATAATTCTTTATGTCCTGATGATTACAATTTATCACTATATTTTAGGAATTATTTTTTACAAGACCGCCAATAAATGCACAAATGTTTAAAGTTCTTTGGTTATCAATGCCCTTAATGCTGTATCTCAATTCAACGACCTTTATTATCCATGAAGACCATGAATAGAAGCCGAATTGTTAATGTTCTTGCTAAATTTCTCAAGCTTATTGTTTGTTTTACCTCGTATTATTTTTTTCTATTTATTATAAATAACCTTGTTTCAATGTATATTTCATTAGTTTACAATGCTCGAGATTGGTGGAACCGGTGTTTATCCTTATCAAAATGTAATATTTGTGAATTTAGTATTGCGTTTATTTATATTAATAATATCTCCACAAGAACTTACAGTTAAAATCTCGAAATTATTAATAATATTGTATATAAATTTATTTAATTCTTGACACAGCCCTGAAATCTAATAGTGGGTTGTTATCGTCCTCTATGTACGAAGCCATTTACTGCCGCTATGTACTTCTACAAATCTACAAGAGGAAACATATCCTTATAAAAACAATAAAAATCGAATCCAACGATATTTTCTTAAAAAATTATGTTTTTTCGACAATTCGTTTTCTTTACACTGACATAGTAAAGCTTGCCATATCATAAATCGAAAGCAAATGACGAAGCAAGATAAAAGTACACACATTCTTCCTCATTTGAGCAGTACAATAATCTGTGTAAATTTCATATAGCCAGGGAATATCACTTGAGAGTTGTTATGCTATCGAAAAAAGCGAGTTATTTCTGCAAATATAAGATTTTCTTTTTTATCACAAAGTCAGAAAAGTAAGTTATCCATTCAATAGTGAAAAAAGATCATTTCGTAGTTTTTTTTTTATTTATTTCTGTTAAATAATACTAATTTATTGTTTTGTGGACAATATAGAGGAGCGATAAAAATACTTTATATATGTACGTCTTTGTTTAAAGCAGCTTACTGAATAATACATGTAATATCAATTCATTGTTTATCCGACTTTTATTTATCTATCTCCTCCCTCTATCTCTCCCCATATCATCCAATAATATATGAACGTAAATGCTTTTTTTCCATGTAAAATTCATTTGCTCATCTATACGTGCTCATAAACATTTATAAGTATAGCCCGATGAACAGAGTCGTCCTATGGGGGCAAAACAATGTCCCAGCTTAGATTAAGTCGATAGAGGGTAAAATATTATCTCGTTGATAAAATACGCTCTAGTTACATTTTTTTAAATGAAAATTTGTTCAGTAAAATAAATAATACTGAGAAAAGTTTCAAGGCATTCGAAAGAAAAGCTTCGGGTATTAAAAAAATTGTTTTTTTTATTTTCATCAAGAATCCCAGGGGAGGAAAAAATAATATTTAGTCTTAATTTTCCTTTTTTTTTGGTAATGATTAATTGTATTATGATAAAAATCACGCTTCTTCAGAAAAATATAGAGCTGTGGAGTCGGAGTCGGAGTCGGCGCGGCGTTTTGGCCGCAGTCGTACTCGGAGTCGGAAATTTTGAAAAGTTTGAATGTTTTATTTTTGCATGTAATATTTCAAATTGGGCTGTTGCCGGATTGGTAGTGTTGATATTTAACTGAATACACATAAATAAGAAAATAAGGAAAAACAAGTGACGATATTAAATTTTTTTTAGTCGGAGTGGTGTTTTTGGTCAATGTTGGAATCGGAGTCGGAGTCGTGGTTTTGGTAAATGCTGGAGTAGGAGTCGAACTTTTTTTTTACCGACTCGGCAGCCCTGGAAAAATATGATCAAATTGTGTTGAATGCTTATTCTTATTGGTAAGACATTATTGAAATAATTACACACAGTTCATTTAAAAGTATCCATTTATTTTATAATCAATTGGTTTAAATAAATTGATAACCTTTTTTTTAATTAAACACATCATATGCTGGTTTCGCTTATCTTAACATAAAAATGATTGCGAAGATCGAAACCGGTCGTGATATTTAGAAAATATATTTGGAAGTATAAAAAAATATATATTTTTATATACATATGTAATCCAAAGAAAATAAACATTTTGAAGCTTTATATGAACACAAAAATGCCAATTAGAACAGTCATATTATCGTAGGTTGCAATTCAAAATATTAAGTAAATGAGTACGAAATATATATTCCTAACCAAACCTAACCATCTACGAAAACTGAATGTTAGATAATTGTACAACCTTCCTTTTTCAAAGAGAACTTGACTAGTATTGGACATTGAAAAATGAAATTGCTAGTTAGGACTCGATCCCATGAACCCCATCTCGCAATTGAAGTCAACGAAGTTGATATTCGACTATGGACTGGACAAAGTAAAACACCTTACTAAAATTTGAAAGAATTTTTCATCATAATATTTGATTTTTGGCTTCCTGGAAAATTCTCTGTCATTTGAAAGACGGTCAATTGAAAAATATGTGCGTCGGTTGCAAATATATATTTTAATATTTAAAAATATATTTTATATATAATTCTCTTTCTTTGTAATTAAAGTTATTGAAAGTGAATTTTTTTAAATTTTGAATCGCTTGAGTTTTGTCGCTTACGACCTGTGTTTAGCCTTTTTTCATTTTCAAGTGCATGAATAGAAAAGTACAAAATTCATACGAGTTAAATTTGATGTTGAAATTCCATCAGGCACCTTCAGTCAAAATCTTTAATTTGTTCAACTGTGTGGTGATATTTATAAACAGATAATTTCACTATCTGTAATAATATAAATATTTTCCCAGATTTTGTTTTCATTTTTGGAAAATAAAAAGGCAAACTATCTTGTGGCTATTCCGAAGAAACGTCAAAAACGAGGACGAACATCGAAAATTGTAGAGCTTTATTAAGACATAAACTATAAACAGAGACAATTGTGGCGAAGCAAACGACCCACAGTTGTCTCACAACATAATACTTTGCGCCTCAATTGGTTAAGTTAAGAAAAGCGAATGGAACACTTTAAGATGAAATTATATTTTCATTTTATTTTATTTGAGAAAAAATAATAACAACAGAACTATACACTTATACAGATATGTTTCACTCTTAAAAGCTGGATTATCTTTTTTTGGATGCGGATTTTTGATGGATCATAGTCTTAGAGGCTTTAGCGTAGTGCCTCTAATTACTCGAAATCTCATCTTTTTGATTAAAGAAAAGTAAATTTTTAGAGAATTAAGCGTCTCAAATTTTCAATTGGTTTGAAGTTTTGTTTTAAAATCCACTCGTAAGACGTAACGGTTAAACAATATATATTTGTATATAATTAGTAAATACAATTTGGGAATAAATCTTCTTTATAAGTAACGAGTATTTGAAAAATGGACGAGTATTCGATACTGGAATTGAGTATCTTCTTTAGCGTCAAAGTTTATAGAGTTTATTTTTAATATCAATGGCTAAAAGAAGTCAAATCGTACGACATCAAAATGACTATGTTAAACTTAATAAATAAAAAATAATAAATTTACTATTCCGTGTATTTCATCCATTCGATGAAAATTAAAATTGTAAAATGTTTGTAATAATAAAGCAAAACGCTCGGTTAAAAATGAAATTTAGCAATATTTATGTTGAAAACAATTTTTACGAAGTCATAATTAAGTCAATGGATAATTCAAATATTGATAATACAAACTTTAATGGCAAGATTTATTGAATAAACTGAATCCTTAATCTAATGCATAAAATCAATCCAGACATTTATTTAGCTCCATTTGTTTCGTGGCTTTTGTTTTTGATTACGAAACATCAAATATAATTTCAGTATTGATCTAAGAAATGGTAGAGTAAAAGACAAATTGTAACCTTACTTTGAAAAGGTTTTAGTTGACATTTTGACAAAAAATGATATTTTGGTCGGAAAAGTTTTTATTAACCATATTCTAGCATATTCAGAATCATATATTATTGAATTACTGGGTAATCTGAATTCCGGAGTTCAACTGCACATTTTGTTTACTAAATTTGTTTGATAAAGTTTTAAGTTTGTCATTATTATTTACATCATTAGATGAAAAAACTATTTATCAATAGAATAGTTTGAGTTGTGAAAAAATATGCTTAAAATAAGTAACATTTTTACAAGAGAATTTTATCTTTAAATTAAATATTATAATCAATCGAAATTTCAAACGCTTCTTTCTCAAAAAAGCCAAAAGCAGTTAAAACCTTGTCGAATTAAAGTGCTGAAATATCAGCTGTCGCATTAAATACGCGGAATTTTGAAAGCGACAGTTATCATCGAGATATAGCTTTTTGGCCATAGCGAAGGCGTCAACGTAAACAACAACACTTCAAAAATTTACCCGCGAACCAAAAACAAACAGAAAGTTCGAATAAAAACCGTGCAATACAAATGGCGTGATTGAAATTCAAAACAGGAGAGTTTGTAAACAGGCCAGAAACAGACGAAGTGTATTATTCGTCGACCTCTATCCCCCCATCACTTCCAAGTCTCTCGCAGTTAGCTTAACCGATTCTATGCCGGTAAAAATCAATATGGCCGTACACAGGAGGCCGCGATTTTCTTTCAAAAAATAAATCCTAATATAATTATCGATGTATTACACATTAAAATTCAATATTCTTTGAGTTCAAGTAGTACAACACGCTCTCAAAAGATGTCACTATATGCAAGTTAAATTCAATTATTTTAAATAGGAACTGGTGACTTGTAAATTAAGTACAAAGGAGAGCGTAAATTTACGCGCATTTTGTATGGACGGCCCCTTGAACACGGACTTGTAGCGCGTAAATATACGCTTTAGGCAGAGATCAGGTTAAAAGGCAGGAATGCGAGTCTACATGGCAAAGCTTTCAGATGAATATCCATATGGAGGTGGCGGTAAGTCCAGCTATAAACGAAATGAATTAAAAAATATAAGGAAATAAATACTTCTTCAATGATGATTTAATAAAAATGAATAGCATAGAATTTTTATTAATAAATTAAAGAATCAACAGTGAGGAAGTATTATTAAATTATTTCCTAACATGTCCTAGGTTGCTCACCACTTCAAAAATTCTTTTCCCTTCCCAATTGATTGAATCTCATAAGTTTATAATTTTGTGATCTTAGCGTCATTAATAGAATAAATATTTGTTTTTTTTTGGTTCTATTATCCCTTTCTTGCTTCTCCTAAGAATGAAAATACCAATCTCCATTTTTGTAATTTATTATTTTAGAAAATTAGAATAAATCTTGCGTTATTACTTAAGCAACCTTTGTGATAGTAAGTCTGAAGATGACTTTGATAGAGGCAAATCACGTGTCACAATACGTGGAATAATCGAAGTTATTTTTCAATATATATTTTTTCTCATATTTAAATGAACTGAACCTATCGAATCCATCGAAAGTATTAAATATATTTAATTTTATACTTATTTGTTTGCAACAGATCGGGAACCAAATTAATAACAAATGCCAAAATCAAGCACGTCTTAGAAACACTGTTTTTGTATACAAAAATCTTATAGCTTATAATACGAAATAGCTACCAAAAATATTTACTTTACAAAAAAAAAAAAAACAATTTTAATTAACTATATTCACCTTATTACGTTATAATTAAATGATATTTATTTTCACTCATTGATATTTTGCATAGTTGTTAACTTCAAAACAACCCAACATTTTGATAAATATAATTGATTAGTAAAAATATGTCAAACAAGCACTTAAATATGTTAACGAACTTTTATTATTAAGTTTGATTTTTACACCGAAAAACGTTAAAAATCTATTATACATGCAACGTTTTGTGTTGTTTATATCAATTGTCTTAGTAATTGTTATTAATTATGAAATTTGATGATAATTATGATATTCGAATAATAAGCTTATTCACTTTTAAGGTGTTCACTGTCAATACTTGGTGGAAAGGCATTATAATAAATTTTTAGTACTTTTTCCACATAAAGTTTATTTGATCAGGACCGATTTTGCTCATGGCGAGCATTGTCAACTGATAACAAATATACTATAAATTAAAAGTTGAAGACATCTTAGCAATGCAAACTATTACATCAAAAATCAATTAAGTATGAATTATCATTATCAAAGTAAAAGCCCAAAAGTGAGTGCATTTAATAAAATAAATCTGCATGTCTGTCAACCATAATTAAATGTGGAAATCCAGGTAATGTGTTTAATTGAGCCAACGACAAACAATGTCTTGTAATTTGCTTCAATTCATTTGCTTAGTTTTTTTACCAATTGTTTGTCATACCTTATTTTTCTTACTTAACTTTTGTATAAATATCACTGTTTCTTCACAAATCACAAATTCCTTATCACTTGACAATGCTCGCCATGAGCGAAACCGGTCCTGATCAAATATTTTTTATGTGGAAAAAGTACTAAAAATGTATTACTATTTTTATTATAAGCTTAATCGTTGCTTTTTTCAAAATGAACATTTCAAATAACCCTACTAGAAACAAAGCTTGCCGCCAAGTAGAAAGTTATTTTGCGGACTATCTGTCGTCACAAGTTTTACGTTTCATAATTGGGGTAAAATAATAAACCGGATGCGGAACAAACAAGCCCTTGCGCCGAAGTAGCTTTTGTTCCAAAGCATTTGCACCGGCGCAAATAATTATAGATGCCATTCCAAAATGTCATCTCTTCGTATTTTGAGTGGAGACAATTGAATTTATAAGCACATTAAGCTACATAAGTTTAAGATGACGCAATTTCGTTAGATGTTTGTTTTAATGGAAAAGATCTTTTTCCATTTACGATTCAAAATTGCTAATAACAATAATTGAACCTTTTAGCCGAATTAATTTTCTGTCTTTGATACTGAAGGAGTAACAAAGATACGTATAAACCATCGACGAGTAAAACCGGTCCTGATCCAAATAAATTTAATGTGGAATAAGTACAAACAATTTCTTATTATTTTTTACTATACAGTGAAACCCCGATCTTACGTTCTCCAATTATACGTTTTCCCGCGTGGTGCTTTCATTTTATATAGTCCCGGCATTTAGTTCATATATAAAACTTTCCCGCACTAATCGTTTGTTTTATACGGTCCCTTGGAAAACGTAGAATCAAGGTTTCACTGTTATGCCATTCCACCAAGTATTTATAGTCAACTCTTCAGTATATATTTTTTTTCCTTCCTTTCCTTAAACAATGATATAAAAAAACTTATATTTATACCACATTATGAAATGTCACAAACTTGATCTTAAGGAAAGAATTGAAAGTTCACACTTAACAAGTGTAATAATCTTTCTGTCCATTTATTCCAAAAAGTGATATAATCCATTTGAATACAATTTAGTTGGATCTTAGAAAATTATTATAACATCTTTTAAATTCATTGTTCTCGTTTGATTCGTTATTAATTTTTGGTGTTCTTTATTACGAGTCAATTAATATCATTCTCAGTTTATCCAAAAAATATTTATTACCCATGTAAAATCGACGACACAAGCCTTGTAAAATAATTCTGCCTTGAGCAATGTAATTATTGTATCGATCATTCAATTTTCTCTTCCCACAAATACTTTTTGGAGTCACTGACATTACAAATAAAAATTATTAAATTATATTAAGTTTAAAACTAAGTTTGATATGGAATTTTTTATTATAACTTTCGTTTTCAATGTGAAGCGTTTGTATTCTAGATTGAGAACCCCGACAGCTGTTAATATCTAACGAGAATTTTATTCAGTCATCCAAATTTAATTTTTAAGGACATATAAAATGATGGGCTCCGAGATAGGCAGCTAGTTAGTAATCTCACTCTATTCTATGCGACAACTAGTCGTAAAGAAAGCTATTAGCTATCAACTACTTTTATCCAAGTCTTTAAAATTACACTTATGTTGAAAAGATAAATATAAATTTTCTAGTCTCGACGTCTTTATTAAAGCTAACACACAATTTTGTTGAAATGATAATATAATTGAGAATTTTGACTGAAAATGCTTCGTAGAATCTTATATATAAAACCGAAACGGCGTATGTATGTATGTGGGTCTGTAATTCCATTTTGAATTATTGTTGCAAGTTGCCATAAAAACGAATATAAAAGAAAATATGTTTGAATTTTTATCGGCGAAGACATTTAGTCAAAATGTAATAAATTAGTCTTCTACTGAACTTTTCCCGGCTTTTATTATTAATAATAATGTTTATTATTTACGTGAAGGTATTATTTGACATTTCTTTGACAGCAAATTAGATTTTTTCCTTGAATTTGGACATTTTAATGGGCGAGAATGGGGCTGTCATCAAATTAAATAATGTTTGTGATTTTATTTTAACTCTATTTTGGATGTTAGATTTTGTGATATAATTATGTCAAATGATATAACATTAAATAATTATTGGTCGCTAAGTCCGTGCGACGCCGGGTAGCAATACTAGTATCACTATAAAACTTTGAATCGTTTGAATATTTTTTATACATCAAATAAAACCAAACTATTAAATTGTCAAGCATTTCATGCAATTAGCATGTAATAAATTTTACAGATATCACAAGATACCTTAAGATACCTGAAAAAGTAATTTAGCCATATAATTACTTATCTAATTCATTGACCCTCATTAACATCAATATATTTGCTCATTCACCTAGATTCCAAAAATAACTAAATAAATAAAATAAGATAAGCTTAGTGCTGTATTTATATTATTTTAAATATGTAGATATTAGCGATATACACTATTAATTACATGACAGTTAAAGTTTATTCTTACACTTGTTATGTCTCGGGTGGGTTAGTGATAAAACTCCCGGCAAAATGCAAAACAATGATATTTTAGTTATTACAATAAATCGAAACGTTAATTAGATGTAATTCCACCAATTGAGAGCGTCGGTAAAATAACTTATTGAAAACTGCATGAAAAATATTCATTTTATTTAGAATGCAAAGAATTTCCTTCTCTGGTAGTCAACGAAGATTGACACTCTTATTTATTCCGGCAAAATAACAAAGTGACAAAGCTTTGAATTGTTTTTGCAAATGCAATACGTCGTAAAAAAAATCAAATGATCGTGCCTAACAGCGTAGATGTATAAGATTGACTTAAATCGTTTATTTATTTTGTATATTACATTAAAAAATGTTCAGAGATACTTCATACGAATGTAGGTTGCATAATTTTTGAGTGACACACAGTGCTTTCTGTTTTGATTGAAATACTTTCCCGCCCTCTTCCGTAAGAAAATATTTGGACCAGTCTCCTAAGATTCTAGTAAAATAATAGGAGCAAACTATTTCATAGAGTTTCTTCAAACACAACATTTTGTTTTTATTGTATTACAAAACTTTCTTACGTCTAGAACACATTTCCGTTATTATTATGAGTCGCATTAAATTTAATCATGCATACAAGCGGGGTACAGGTTGCCCACAAAACATTTTTTATATTTCAAAACTCTTTATTATACAATCCAGCTATATACCATTCATAATCAAATAAACAATTTTTACACTCAAAACTATTTTGTTTCGTCGAGTTAATATAGATAGAACTCGACGAAAATAATTTATCGTAAAAAAACATTGTAATCAATTATTTAGAGAAGGGATCGAATAAACGTTCACTTGGTATAGCTCCATCATGATTGGGAAAACCAGTAGCCGATTGTGTGTTTACCATATGATGTTATGGTGTTTACGGAATCGAGCTCCCGTACTAATATACTTTCATAAAATACTTTTTTACCTGTTTAAAAATGAGTGAAAAGAATATTTTTCTCTTAGAAGAACATGCACTGAAGGTATGACAAATAATGAGCTTATTTTTCTGTAGACAAAATAAAGTTAAGAGAAAACACATTTTTACTATAAAACTGATTTTGATAACTTTGTTATTCCACGTTTTAAGTTACGAGTAATTGAAACACGTAAATAAGAATCAACGTTTTTTTAATAAAAATTTACCGTACTTTAGTTAAGCAGAAGATGCTTCTTAAATAAGTAAAACAAGTGTCAGTTTGCTTAACTTAATTGACAATTTTAATTTCGAATTAAAAATAAACTTCTACAAATTTACCGCTCTATTCTCTTTTAACTATTTTCAGTCGCTCAACGTCAATAAATGCTATTTTAATTCGCTTAAATTCATGTGTAGCCGGGTCACTGGTTGAGTGGTAACGTCTCATACTGGGACCAGAGCTCGGGCTCTAGTCCCAGTATGAGACTTTATATGAAATGATTTTTGAATGCCTTTCCAAAGACCTGAGTGTATGTGATGACTAACATTCTCAACGCATAATCGACTAATCCTAGAGACTAGGCTACAACTTATTTCTTCTTTCCTACTCTCTCCGAAAAAAAGAGTTTGATCAACTGAAGAGACAAGCAGTTTGCGTGGAAAAAATAGGACACAGCGGGCATTGTTTTTTTTTGAAAACACTACAAGTGCAGTTGTGCCGCAAACACCGCGTAGGTTGGTTAGGTATCCAAATATTATGTGTGCACATAAAAAAGCAATAGTTTTCATGGTAAGTTCATTTTTGTGAAATGGAGTAATAATAATCTATGGGAATGTTTCGAATGAATGTTTTTCAAAAGAAAAGTTCACGAATAAGGTCAAGGACTCCAGGGCAGATACATAAATATGCCTCATATCCGTTTCCCGTTAAATATTTATTGCTTTTCAAATGATTTGGAAGTAAAGAAAAAAAACAGAAGAAGAAAAATAGAATTCTTAACTATTGTTTTTTTTTGTGTTACACACAAACATCGATAGTAAAAAATTATCTTGTACATTGGCGATAAAAATAATTATTCTTTTCAGAACTTTTGTAGCATCTTAACATTATTTTAAACAAATATAAGCTTAAAATTTCTAAGCAATTTTTTTTTCTTTCTCGTAATTCATTCAAAATTAGAACAAACATAAAAAATAAAGTTATTTAACACTAATTCTATCTTAACTCCGGGCTCAAATCCGATTGGGTATTAATTTTTATAAGTTATTAAGTTATTTTATTTTTCTATCAAATTCTGTTGTTAGCTAGCTTACAACCAGTGAGAGAAAACAGTGCATAGATATGTGATGCCAATTCTTCGGAATAAGAGCTTGTTGTTAGTGGAACGTCAGATATACATGCACATGTTTTATGATTTCTGCGGCCATTTGTGGTAATTTGTGGCTACACTTACAAGGTTTTGATATTACGGAGATACAAAAATAAATGAAAATGTACGAAATCATAACACATTGTTTCTTGTCTTGATTGTAATTCTAACGATATACTTTATTGAGCTTGAGTTTTCTTGGATTTAGGCAGCATAATATGATATTTAACAGTTTAAAATTCAACTAAAATCACGAACTACGAATTACTATCTAGCTATTGTGTATGAGCATGTGCATCTTTTTTTTCGCCTCACTTTCGAACCCACTCCAACTCTCACTTTTTCGAACGAGAAATGCTTTTGAATATTGTACCTATCCGAGGGAGGTCTGCCGACAAAACGATTATAACGAAGATCAACTTTCCACAATATATATTTAATAAATTGCATGTTGTGAAATACATTCCTTGCAGATCTTATCTTATGGCAAAATTTCGAAACAGTGTCATCGGCACTAGAGACTCCAATTACTCGACATCTCAACTACTCAAGTATCGAGTAGTAATTTTTTAAAAATACTCGAGTAGTTTCAGATGAACCAAAATTAATTTTATTAATTCAAATTTGTGTATATAAAAAGATGATAAATAAATAAATATGCTTTTTTTATTTCATTAATACATTTATTTCAATTTGTGAAACATACAATATTTCACAAATAATAGAGAATTAAACGTCTCATATTTTAATTTGGTTCGAAGTTTTGTTTTTTTATTCCAGAAGTATTTTAAATCTCTCTGTTGCTGAGGACTTCGGCTTAAAAGTTAACAATCAATTTAATTGTGCTATCTAGTTTTTCTGTCCGCTGCTTAAAACAAAATAAAATTTGTTAATAAATCTTCATTTATATATAACGAGTATAACTCGAGTATTTTTCAAATTAATTATATTGAGTATCGAGTACTCGATACTCGAATTGGAGTCTCTAATCGGCACTCTAGTTTATGTTAGTTATGATACATATGAACTTTACAACGAAGTTCTTGATTGAAAATATACAAGTTGAAATGAAATGTACTACTTTCACGCAAAACAATATGAATCAAAAAAGAAAAATCTATAAATCTCGGCAGACTTATCGTATCGGCTGCTGCCCCAACGGAGATCGCGGTAGGTATTTCTTTAGATTCCTATATGTGTTTTTCATTTCCGCCCAACGAACATAAAAAAGCAACTTTAGCCATAAAGCCATGCTTGAATTATGATCGACGCGTCTGATCATAGCGCGAGATGGGGAAGGGGGGGGGGATATATATATAAAAACAGCCCCCCAATATATTGCTTTATCGGCGATTGGATTATACATGAGTATCGCTTTTTATCTATAAAACAGTGTTGCTTGCTATTTTGTTTATTCGTAATGATTTTTTTTACTATTTATATATTTTTTTTATTAGTATTCGGGAAAATAGTAAAATATTTTATTGGACTGACGTGAATACTTGAGCCCTTCTCCGGAAGAAAAGTAAATTCAAGAAAAGTAAGATTATATATTGAATGTATGAATTAAATTAAATATTATCGGGAAAATCAAAAGCAATTTGATGCTTTTTTCATATTGATCAACCCCACTTAATTCGTTGAAACTCGTTTACATAAAATTTTCAAGTTTAAATTTTAATAGCGATTTAACTTAGTGATCTGCTTTTATTTTTGTATATAAACGATACAAACTGTTTACTGCGCGTCAGTTCTAGTACATCCGTGCACTTGAAATGCCCGAAAATGCCGAAAGGCAAAACCCAGGTCGTTAGCGACAAAACTCATTAAAAAAACAAAATTCAAACGATTCATATTTGATATTGGAATTTCATCAAGCACCCTCAGTTGAAATCCTTAATTGATAATGTAAGGTTATTATCAGTTGATAATGCTTGCCATGAACGAAACCGAATAAGTAAAAAAAATGTGTTATTATTTTTATTATAATGCCATTCCAGCAAGTATTGACATTGAACACCAAAAATTAACATGTTCTTCTAATCGTCAATCTACCCAAATAGAAAAATAACATATCCAACAAGAGTCAATCAAGGAGTCGAAAAAAAAATATGATTCCCAATATTTTAATGAAATTAACTTTTCTAAATGCAAACGTGCCATTTTCTGCCCGCCACTGTTTCTCATCCGTTAATTAATGTATACAGTATCCAGTGGCTTATCTACTGTTTTTTCTTAACTGAGAGTCTCTTAGAAGCAACTATCTGATGGCGCACACTTAAGGCAGTATTCTGGTCTTGGATTCTGAAAAAGCCGTTTTTTTATTATTGCATATTTTCAAAGGTCAAACCTTAATATGTCCTTACAAGATTTTGGCTTAAATTTTAAGTATTGTTAGAGATATAGCTACTTTAATGACGTAGAATCTAACCAATCTGGGAGGTTTTTAACTTTGCCGAAAATACGTTTTTCACGGATTTTCTTTTCGGATTTTTTAAAAAATAGTTGCCATGATACTTTTTTGGTATATATTAGGATTTAAAAAAAAAACAATTTTCACTATTTTTAAAAAAATTTTCATTCGAAATAATATAAAGGTATAAAGTTGTATACATTTTATAATAGCACAAAATTAATCATTCTATTAAATCTACAGAAAGATTTCTTTTATTCTGAATTCACATTTTTATTAAAATCAGAATTATTATTATACCCAGTTTTGCTCATCAAAAAATGTCGACCCCTTCGAGCGATACCGGTACCAGTCATGATAAAAGTTTAAAATCTTTACCAAGAAATATTTTTTTCCTATTTTTTTAACGAAAACCTTTTATCGTTTAAAAAATAGCTTTCAAGAAACTTTCATCAATTCATAATTAATCACAGCTTGACCTTTTTTCTTAAAAAAATGATTGACAATTTTCTTAAAATATTAATGTTAAATAAGCAACATTTTTTTCATTCATAAAATAAAAACCTTTTCTGCGCTAAAGTGAGACACATTTTTTCTTTACTCACCGGGACAGATTTATTTTCTCAAGACAAAGTATACTTAGGAATAAATTAGGTAATTTTGTCTTGGTTTTCAATATTTTTTTCTCATTAAAACGTAAATTTATGATTGAATGAAACATAACAGTGCTTTTCTAAGTACGAACCGTTTTATTTAAAATACTTTTATGTAATTTAAAATTATAATTGTTGGAAGAATTGTATTTCAACATAATCAAATTTCTTTTGGATAATATGTACATATTTTGCTTATTTAATTGTATGTATAAAGCGTAATGGCTTACGTCAAAATGCCACAATATAGAGAAACATAACCAAGTGAACAACTGAATATTCCAAACTTGCTATTGTTATACCCCTTTAAATAATTGTCATTTATTAAAAATTCAAGCACTTGCTATCATTAAATATTAACTCAAAGACTTGAATCAATCAACTCATTAATAATAGCTCGGGTAAAACCCTAGATTTATTTTAGATATTCCTATGTTATTAATCTGGTCATTAATAATTTCAAAAATCCCCATAATTATAACAAACCCACTTAATTCGTTGAAAGTTGTGTACATTCAATTTTCGCTAATTTACATTTTAATAGCCATTTATCTTATTGATCTACTTTAATTTGTGTGTATAAAAGATACCAACTGTTTACTACGCGTCAGTTTAAAAACATCCGTGCACTTGAAATGCCTGAAGATGCCGAAATGCGAAACCAAGTGAATTTATATTCATACTTCTTTTTGATTGAATGGATATGGAAAATAATGAAATAACACAAGGTTGACAAAATATTAAATACCATCAAGCACATTCAGTCGAAATCTTCAAAATTAAAAAATAGTTGATCACACTTATTTGAACCTTTAAATAACGCAACTGAGTCTGATGCTGGTGAATTTTTTTTATACAGTCTAGAAATTAAAACTACAAAATTGAGCTATCACAATATTTTTTTGATCTTTGACTCTGAAATCGTCATTGTTACCCGAGTGACATAGTCACAAATATTACAATACTAATTTAAAACACACAAGAATAAACATAATTATTACATATTAACATATGTTTGTGCCAAAGTAATAAAATATGGTAATAACTTCTGTTAAAACAAAAAATAATGCCATGATAATTAATTCAGATGTACAATGTCCAAAATATTTTAATCCTTGATAAAATTTATTATTCTCATAACGTAACTTTTTTGACGTGAAGCTTGCTTTGTGATATTTTTTAATGAACGAAACCTTTGTGAAAATGTTTATTTGCTTTAAATATTTTTTTTGATTTACTGTAAGGAGATTTGGAAGAAATGTGGGTTGAGGGAAAATAGGATGAGTTGAGGAGTCGAAGAAAAATATTTTCACAACGAAAACAATAAACACATATGTACTTTGGAAAAACGCGCGTGTGGGTATCGAATGAATTTGAGCTTTTTAAGGCATACAATTATTTAAACACTCCATTCAAAAATGTTATGCTTTGATCGTTTCATATTTCAAAATAAAGTTGGTGTAGATAAGTTACTAATATCTATAAAATGCAACCTGTCCAATTAACTTGCCTCTGCTAAATTTATTTCCAATGGGTTTAACCCTTCCCAAATGATTGCATATCATTAGTTAATAATTTTATAATGTTAACGTCATTATTAGTATAATTATAACGTAAAATGGAAATATCCGAGGCTCCATTTTTGTATTTTATCATTTTAGAATATTAGAATCAATCTTGCTTTATTACTTAAGAAACATTTGCGATATTTAGTCCAAAGATGCACGTGAAAGAGGCAAAACACGTGTCACAATTAGTAACACAATACGTGGAATAATCAAAATATTTTATATTAATTAGAATGAACTTGAATGCAAAAAGTTACCGCCCAATCCATCGAAAGTATAAAGGTTCATGGCAATCCACAAATATTATAGAGTTTAAGCTGATGAATTAACATGAGTGTAAGTTTTCTTTTAAATACTACTTGATCGTTTGTCTTCTACAATTGAAGAAGCAATGATAGGATATACAAAAGCGTTATCAAGTCGATCCTTCTGCGACTTATTTTTTGGACCCATTTCTGATAGGCCCGTATAAATTTCAAAGATTTGCTTAACTGAATAGATTTCTGAATTTTTTTAACCACTCAGCACTCATTCAACTTTCTATCTCATTCAATACATTTATAAAACACGACAATTCACGTTAAAAATTGAAAAAAAATCTTGTTTTTTCTTTTCGAAAATTATTTAATTTGTTGTTGATTTTCAACTTATTCTCAATCCTCTTGGTACGATAAAATTACACAGCTCATGGTGATGTTGGATAAAAACCGTATATCCTCAAGAAATTCTCGTTTTGAGAAAATTACAAGGAAACAAAACCGAATGTTTTATGCGTGTAAAATGGTAACGAATTTTTAATTTGCAATATTTTACAACATAAAAAAATAAAATGTAGCTAAAAATTTTATATTCGATATGATTTTTTTTTGTGCTGATATCTTCCCTTATATTAGTATGTATGCGACAGAATGCTTAAAATTCTTTTTTTTGTAAGTTATATTTGATACTTTTTTGGTTTTTCGTCAAAATACGAAAGTTATATTTGATACTTTTCCAAAATAACTGGAATGGTGTCAACTCTCAAATGTATGGAAATGCATTTTAGTTTAAAAATGAGAACGGCAATTCGTATAATTCCCTCATTTAAAAGATAACCAGTAATAATGCATTAAAAAAATTATAATTTTTTTTTATTGTTTATACGTTTATAGTCACGGAAAATACAACTACTGAGGGCCATAATTAGTATCAGCGGTAATAGTTCAATGCAAATACCCTTAAACAACTTAATGTGATGTCATTAACCAATGAAAACAATTTTAACTGAAGCCACCACTCAAAAAATATTATAAATGTCAGAAAACATAAAAATTGCATCAAATCAGTGTGTTCCTCGATTCAAAAAGTGGAGCTAAAAATTATCGACACTAAGTTACGTGCAGATGATACGTCATAACCTCAACACGATGCCATCAAAAAAATTATTCAAGGGTTGGTATTTTCATACCAATAATAAATAATACAATACATATTCTCGATATGTTTTGATGTAATTACAACATTACAATTAGCATTAAAATTTAGAGAAGAGATGTGTACGTTAAAATTGACGCAGTGCGGATAACTCTGATACTATAATGATTCACACATGGTTGCGCAACTATCATATTATGTACGACAGGGACATTTTAATCAAACACAGGTAATGCTTGTAAATGTAACGTTTGTAAAACCATAAATAAAATTAACCAGCGATGAGTTTTTTGTTAAGCGAAAATTTTGAGACTTGTAAAACCACCAGTAAAATTGTACATCCTAGAAAATATTTTTGTAAATTGGCCATGTCTGGTCCTAATCTAGAACATAAAGACCCATAATGAAGCTTATCTGGAAATAGGTTTTTTTCTGCAGGAACTGCGCCTTAGTTAGTTGCTCAATCTTTCCTTTTTCCAATAGGGTTTGGATAGAAATCTTTCTAATGACTAGAACAGCACAAGTGGTTAGCTAACCCCTTGTTAAGACCATCTCTTTTAGTATACCTTTTAATGAACAGATGTGTGGGAAAGATTTTGGGGTATCAAGAATTCATGCCTTCCAACACAAATCCAAGAATCGATTGGAAAATCAATTTTGACGCTAGGTTACCTTACT
The DNA here is from genome assembly GCA_028554975.1 of Himalopsyche kuldschensis. NCBI lineage: Eukaryota > Metazoa > Arthropoda > Insecta > Trichoptera > Rhyacophilidae > Himalopsyche > Himalopsyche kuldschensis. Next base: position 2,181,012 of record JAHFWI010000059.1, on the reverse strand, counting down.
TTGAAAAGGTTCTAATTGAGATTTTTGCCAAAAATTACATTTTTGTCGGAAATACTTGTATTTAACGGATTTTATCATATGTAAGAATTTCAGAATTATCTATGCTTGAATAACGGAGTTGTACTGCAACTGCACTCTTTTTTTTACTAAAATTATTTGTCAAAGATCAAAGATTGTCATTATTATTTCCATCATTAGATCTTTATCATCACTATTTCTCAGCAAGAGTTATATTAAAAAATATGCTTAAATAATTAATTTGAAAAAACTTTACCTGCTCATTGTTACGAGAGAATTTTAATCAATCCAAATTTCAATCGCTCATATCTCAAAACAATGTCAAGAGCAGTTAGAACCTTTTAAAAGTAAGGTGTTGACTGTTCGTTCTTGGTATCTAGCCTGCAAGTCTCGCAACCAAAGATTACGACATTGACAACTCGATAACACCAGTTATTATTGCAATTAATTCAATATCCGCTTGAAATGGAGTATAATCAAAAGTATCATTGCAAAAAAAGTTCGATGAAAATTATCTATATAATGAGTTCTTTGAAACGTGTATACAAAATCACGCAAAGCTTTCACTCGTATTTTTTATTTCACTTTTTTGAGCTTTTGAATCAAGCTATTTTTTATATCGATTATATTTTTGTCATACACACGTTAGTTACACAAGTGTTAAATAAAATATGCCAACATATTACCTTTTAAAGTTTTGGTATCGATATTATAGTAAATAGTATTATAGTAGTAGTTTCGTAATACGCATAAAAAGTTAATCACTTTTAAGGTGTTCACTGTCAATACTTGGTGGAAAGGCATTATAATAAAAATAATAACACATTTTTAGTACTTTTTTCAGTACTGTACTGATGAAATAAATCTCATGTGGAAAAAGTATTAAAAATGTGTTATTATTTTTATTATAAAAAGTTGAGTTAAAACAATAACATACATAATAAACAGTGAAGCATTTATTGAATAAGCAAACGCAAAGTTAGTAAATACTAAATATCAAACACAACATATATAAATTCGATACTGTAAACCACAGCCCTCCAGGGGGCCTGGAGGGCCCAGGGGGAGTAGGAGAGCCCTGGGAAGCAAAAATTGGGCCATGAAAGAAATTTCCAGGTGGGCAGTGTGTAATTTTGTGCCTGAAGGGGGCCATGCGTCAAATATGTTTGAGAACCTATGCTGTAAACCTTGAGCTTACATATAATACTAGCTTTATATATGTCTTCCCGGAAGGCCGCTGATGACCATCCACGGAACACCGGGAAGACCTGGGAGGAAGCAAGGAGGTTGGCGGGTGATAGAGATTCCTAGAGGCACCGTGTGGCGGCCATATGCTCTAAATATGGAGCGGATTTGGAAAAATATTTTTAGAAAAGAATAAAAAGAGAATTTTTATTTATTGTACAAAATACACTTTAATCCGTAAGTCGGAGTCATTGCAGCGCTTTGTGGCCGGTGTCGTACTTGGAGTCGGAATATTTAAAAGTGTGAACTTTTTATTTTTGCATGTAATATGTAAAATTTGGCTGTTGGCCGGAATGGGTGGGCTAATATTTAATTGAAAACACATAAATAGGAAAATTATGAAAAAAAAATGACGATATTAACTTTTTTTAATCGGTGTCGGAGTCGTATTTTTGGTCAATGTTGGAGTCGGAGTCCGAGTCAAAATTTGTTTACCGACACCACAGCCTTGCTTTAATCATCAATAATGCTCGATATTAGCGAAAGCGATCTTGATAAATTTAATGTGGATTACGTACTAAAAATGTTATATTATAATGCCATTCCACCAAGTATTGACAGTGAACACCTTATAAGTCATCAATAAAACATTCTAAATCTCCCATTATCGCGCAGGAAAAGTACACATACACTTTTGCATTTTAATCATTATAAATCTTTTATACTTATTTTGATCGCCATATAAAGTTTTTTGTACCGTTGCCGTTTGCACTTATGAATATGTTTCTTCTTCTCTTCGCAAAGTGAGTTGTAAGGCAGACGCTTTCAATTTTTGACGTAAAATATCGCACCACGCGCGGGCGTTATGAATCGCGAGATCACGTCTTAGATATTGTACGTGATTACAAGACACAGGAAGCTCTCCTCACACGATTATTAAAAAAAAAACTCAAAGAAACGGCTCGTAAAAGCATCCATTACAATCAAAATATCGATATAGGATTTATTTGATAGTAAATGTACGTCAAGGGGGCAGATTTTTTTATGCTTTCGTAAGAAATGATTACGCGGTGAAATCATAGTATGTAGTATATATTGTAAGGGGCTATTTTACAGAGCAGGAGTTCCCAACCCCGTGCCCGTGGGTGATATGGCGCCCGCCGACCGACGTCTCTGTGCGACGACCAACGTTAGCTTGAAACATTTTTAACTTTACATTTTTTCAAAATTAGTTTTGTGGATATCACATTGACAGGTGAAGTCTCTCGTGCATTTCCCAAATATGAAAGAAATGGTAAATAACAGTGAATTAAACGTCATACACATTCAAGTGCTTCAAAAACAGTTTGAAGAGAGATTTCTGCAGTTTACGACTAGCGAGCCAATGGTCTTCTTAATTGTCAAACCTTTTATTTTCCGTATAAATAAAATATAAATAGCTTCATGGTTCATGGAGGTTGTGTTCAAAAACCGGCAGAGCAAGAAAAAAATGACTGATAATCTTTAAAACAAGTTTTCAGTTTATTCAAAAAAGAGAGGTTGATCAATTGAGTAACAAATAGTTGTCTTAGAAAAGAACATATTTTAAGATAATCGCCACAAAGAGACCACATGCTCCACGTTAGGAGCGGATATGGTTAAAAAAATCATTATTTTTTTATAATATTCTTAGAAAAAATAGGTGGCGCCCGCTTCCCACATTTTTCTTTAAATGCGCTCTTGGGTCCAATTATGCTGGGGATCCCTCTTATAGAGCTTCAAGTTCTTAGGCACGTTAGCGACAAATTTCTTTCCGTCTCCTTCGTCTGTAAGCTTAGTTTTTAAATTCAAGTTGCATTCCCTTCACATCGCTGCAGTGGTAAGCAATTCCTTTATGAAGCCATTTCAAAACGTCAGCTTACTGCTTCTTTTTCCTATGGAGGGTCAACGAGAAGAATGACTATTGGTCCAAAAACGATTCTCCGATGTCTTCTCGCCATAATCTCAGGAGCGTTAGCGCCAAAGTTCTTCCCGTCTCCTTCGTCTCTTAGTTTAGTTCTTATATTAAATTACATTCCTATCCCAATGCTGCTGACAGATGGGTGCGATCGCTGTATTGGTAACGGATCCCTCGTGAAGCCAATTCAAGTGGTCAGCCAACTTATTTTTTTACCTATGGAAGGTCATCGAACAAAATGGATTTATCGAAAAAAAAAAAAAATTATCGATTTTCAGATGCCTTTTCGTCATAATTCTGCACGTAAGAGATCGTTGGGTTGGTTATTGAGATGGCCCACTACATTTTGAAACTTTTTAGGGGATAGACATCAATTAAATATGATACACATGTTTAAAATAATATCCCGGACACTAACCCCCGTATTTTTTATTATTAGAAATCGTTTTATATTAACCATTCACGATGTTTTTGTATAAATATAGTTAGCAAAAAGACTTAACTTATCATTAACATGAAATTATGTTTATATTTGCATGCAAAATGTATTTTTTATTCTGCATCTTATAAACAAATGGTGTAAGATTAATTATATCAATTTTTTATAACCTGATTTTTGCCCTTACATTGGTGAAAGGCATACGACCAACATTTGAGTAATCAATCACCTAATAAATTGAAAGTGATACCTCGTCAAATTAGAACATTATTTGAAAATATGATGAAAAATCTATTTATCTAGACATCGATCAATCAATGTGGATATTATCTAAAAAAAAAAAACAGACTAACGGATATGTTAATAAAATAAAACGTATGCTTTCACTGTGTAAGCGCCATTATTTAAATATTCTCTAGGGTTCACAATCACCCATCAGTACCCACCACCACCCGCAAGGAGTATTCCACAATGCAAAATTATTATCGAATGTCCAATGAAAAAACTTCAAGACATAGTCACATGAGCTGTTGTTGGTAGAATTCACTCTCAAATCCTATGAATTTCTTGTAATTTATTCGTTATTAGTTACAGTTTATAAGCTCAGCAGAAATGTACGCCTAAAGTAATAAAGATTTTTCTGTTGGATTGTATTATCAATTTAAAAATGAATAAATTTTAACCGGCCAGTTACTCGTCAATTGTAATATGAAACATATATAAAGCAAAAGATGAAGCATAATATTTAAATTAGATAATTTGACTTTGGCCTGTAATTCTCCTAACATTTGATTTGATAAGTTTTATTTGTCAAAAATATTTTGTGTTAGATTTTGTCAAAATTTATTTCTATTGGTTTTTGTTTTAAAGCTTCTCCTATTGTATATTTTCATAGCCAGTGCAATTCTGCTATGTATCACAATAAGAAATATGATTTTTCAGTCTTTTCAATGAATACATTGCAAGATCACTTTTTAGTTGTTCACTGTCAATACATCGTGGAAAGACATTATATTAGAGAATAATAAAACATTTTTAGTTCTTTAATGTGCTTTACTTTATTCAGTTTGAAAATGCGATGAACGAAGTTGGTCACGGATAAATTAATTGTAGAATAATAAGAATAACAATATAATATTTATCAAGACCAACACCAAATTGATAAATTGCAAGATCACTGCTTAGTTTGTCTACGCAATAATATGTTGCAATAATACGCAATACTAATACTTCACAATTGATTTATTAAAATTATGACCAGTTTTACTCATCGCAAACATTTTCAACATGCCAAGATATTTAATACCAGTTGAAAAGTCTACTTAAATTAATCAAATTAAACCAATTATATATAACATTTTTTTTGAAACATATTAGATGTTAAAATGTTTTCTAAGTTTACGTATTACTATTTAAACTCATGTTTTTTTATCGCAGGAAGTTCTCTATAAAAATATTTGAATTGAAATTTTATCTTCTATGTTATACTTATTTAGAGAAAACCATTACACAGGCAAACGAAATTTTTCCCAGTAAATCGTTTCATATTTGTGCGCTAGATTTCCAAATAATGAAAACGGAAGTATGCATTATATTACACGAAAAAAATTACGTATGGCAAAACACTTTAACAGAATATTTATACAGTATTTCCGCATAGGTATAGAAAATAAATTCACCTTTCACATGTATAAGCTGGGACATTGTAGATTATTTTTAATTTCAAAAATACGGTCTTATCTCTAAATAAACTGATTAAACAAATACTTCCCTTTATAAATTAAATGTAAAGTATTTTATGACTTTTTCATTTGGAAAGCTTACAATTGTATCGAAGATAATATTGCGTAAGTCATTATTTAAAATATATATGAAAATAGTATTCCACTATCCCAATTCCGCAAAAAAATCTTTAATGCATAAAAATTTGACTTCAATTTGAGGGGGTAAATGCAGTGTTCTTTTTTTTGCAAAACATTATCGTGCCATAGCATGAATATTTTGGGTGAACAAGTTAGTTGTCCCGTTATGTGTGTGCAGCTGTTTTTCACAGCCGCCTTCCATAACGCTAGACGATCAAGAAAAGAAAAGAATTTACTCCTCACTTACTTGGCCTAAGACAGAGCTGCACGGGACTGATCTTTTAACCATGCACTAAAGTGATTAAAGTAAAGAAAAATATAATGGAAAAAAAATAAAATGTGACTTGCTGAGCCACTTGGTTAAGCATAGCGTGACTAAGAAATATGGCAATAGATTCTCACAAATTGGCTTAGAAAAGATTAAATATGCATATTAATGAAACTGTACAAGTTGGTTATCCCATCACCACTTGCTTCCATATAAGATCAATAAAATAAATTTATTAACTCCACATGTTCGTTGCCTAATATATACATAGCTGCCTGCACTCGACTGAATCAAAAAAAGAAAGCAATGAGACTTGCTTCGCCACATATAAGCTTAAAGTAACTAAGTTATAAAATAATTTGAATTTCGAAACAATCAACATCCTAATATATTTAAAATTCACATTTATAATTTTAAATAAATGTGACTTAGATTATGAATAAGCTCGTTTTCTTACAATTACTATTTAATTTATTGTATGGTTATTGGTATTGTTTTAATATTTTAATTTAAATCGAATCAGTATTTTCATAATTCGAATAGCTTAAGTTTTACCATTCTATATTCTATTATTTAATAATGTCGAATAATTGGGATCTCTGGTCCCGTATGACAATAGACCGCAGTAAACATCTCGGCTCGTTCGGCATTCATCCCGTTGTAGTCCCACAGTACGTGAGTTGATGGTGTGTCCACAAGTGTGATCCGGTTTTTCGACCAACGTGCCCCGCCCAAATAGTTAACCGTTTAAATCGACGATGCCCAGGAACAAGACTCTAATGGATCTTCAGTGCCATAGTTTAACTCCTACATCTAGTCTAGCTTGACATCCTATAGGTAACGCACAGCTCATATTTCGAGTCCTGCTCAACATTTGAACTTAGTTGGAAAAATATTTTTTATAAATTTTAAATTATTCTTTTTTCTAAAACCGTATCTATCTTATATCGTGTGGATAAGATATAGATTGTAAAATGTCATAATGTGGAATATTTTTGCTATTTCATTTTACATGCTAACAAATACGCAAATCCTGATATAATAATCAATTTCTCAAATCTTTTGATGAGTTGCTAGAAGGAAAACAATATATTAAGGAGTGCAAAGGGTAAAAATGGATTTGAAAATGTCATATTGTTAGAAAGTTGCATTTAAAGACTTGATCACTTTTAGACGTCTCACAGACAGGCCAATAAAAAAGGTATTTTTAGTAAATTAAAATCTTTTAATTAAGATTTGATAATATACGCATTATAGACGCAGTAACTAAACTGTCTAAATTGTAGACGATTTGCGTGAATAGTACTACAATTCTCTATTGTTTTCGGCGCCCATGATGTTGCTTTACAATGTATAAGTTTGTCAAATTTGTTTTTTTGTGCAATTTATATGGATGATTAATTACCGATGAGTGTTAGCTTAATATTCATGTCGATTTAATTTTCAAGAGATTTTCAATAAAACTTATTTTAGTTAAATTTGTGAAAATAAAATCACTTTGCAGACTTCATCTCAGTAAACAAGTTTGATTACTATAATGCGCCACTTTGCTCATCAAAAAATAATTAAACCTGTTACAAAATAATTATTCACCTGGAATGAGAGAGAAGCAAACCGAACCGTTTTCGAGGCTTTGATTAATTTGCCGCAAGATTCAGCCGCGAGGCGTTCTTGGATAGTTTTAAATTAATTTATTCAAAAACGAAGTTAAAATATGGCAGCAAGACGGTGAGACAATTTTGATGGAAAACCATTGGTAATTGAAGACAGATTTTTTCAATTGAAATCTTTGCAAGTTTTCTTTGAAAATTATCAATAAGTGGACGGAAAAATCAGCTCTTTGATATTGCCTCAAACTGAAATGAAGAAAATTGACGTGAAAGATTTATGGTACGTAGGAAAACCTTTGTCCGGTCCGTGGCGCAGTGTCAACGTCGTTGGCTTGCGTGCCGGACCGCCCGGGTTCTACTCCAGGTACGAGCGGATTTTTTCAGTCGATTAATCTGTTCAAAGGCATAGGTGTTTGTGTTGTTATTCCTATCCCACCTTCCCGATCACAAAGAGCGATGAATAGTGACAGCGATTAGCTAATCACTATTCCTGTCCTAGTCCTCGTATCCTCTCCATTCCTACTCTCTTCGAAAAAGAGAGGTTGAGCAACTGAGAACATATATTGAGATAAACTCCGTGAGCAGTCCATATGCTCCAAGTTGGGAGCAGACATCGTTAAAAAAAAAAGGAAAACCTAGTACGATTGCGTAGATTAATTATGATATTGTTGTCATAGAAAGAGATGTTAAAGACAAATAAGGCTTATCAAAGAGGTAGCACATATCCAATGGGTCAAACACTATAGGTCCACAAAGTTAAAAGCATTAGTCAAACCACTCTGTACCAATGTAATCAGATAAAAGTTTAATATAAAATATCTTTTATTGTTCCTCGTACTAGTCTACTAGTTGTGACACGTGCTCCGCCTTAGACATCAGATGCCTCTGAAAGAGTTATTTTTAATTTTATATTGAAATTAACTCACCGCCGAATCCATCGACAGTATAATAAAGGTCACTTTAATGTTATTTTCAAGATAAAGCCTTTGCAATCTTGCTATGTTTGGACAACGGTGTTATCTCAGACAGGTAGTTTAACTAAGTAGACGTATGAATAATCAGAATTTACCTCATATTGACGATGTTTGCTCACTTTTATGTAGGTACAAGAGAACATATCTTTTTTACGGTGTATCACTCGCGCTTTTTACTGTGTTAATACTTTAAAAGACAAAGTAAACATACGTAAATACACTGTCATTGATTTTTTTTATATTCTACAGTGAAACCCCGATTCTACGTTTTTCAAGGGACCGTATAAAACAAACGTTAAATTCGGCAAACTATGAATGCGGGAAAGTTTTATATATGAAGTAAATGCCGGGATTATAGAAAATGAACGCACCACGCGGGAATACGTATAATGCGAGAACGTAAGATCGTGGTTCCACTGTACTTATACGCGTCATTTATATAAGAGTCATGTATTGAAACGAAATTATTAATTAAATTGTTTCTTTTCATTGACAACTTAGATCCATGTGTTTTTAATCACTGAACTGGTTATAGGAAAGCTTAAAGTAGTTTTAAATGATTTCTACTCAAATGTTAAGTTATTAACTGGTCGGGCTCAGTTTAAGCTATGTAATAATATAAAGAACATCGCCAGCTTATGTAAAGCTCCCAACTCCATAAATTAGAACTTTATGAAAGTGAGTAAGTCGTAAGCAATTAATTTGATTTGATTTTCAGAAAAGAACTTGCCGGTTTTAGAAAACCGTTGTGAACAATTTCAGTATAATAATCGGAATTATTTATTATTATTTTTTAATCCATGCCCACCTCCCATGGAGATTAAACGAATTCCCATGGAGAAGTTTTATACGAGAACTGATTTTTATTCAGTAGCTCAACATCTAATTTTCGAAGACAGTATGGATATAAATTAGGGTCTCCAATTACTCGATATCTCAATTACTCGAGTATCGAGTAGTAATTTTTTAAATACTCGAGTACTCGACTATACTCGAATAGTTTCATATTTACTAAAATATTTATTATTAATTCAAAATTGGTGTATGTAAATAGATGATAAATATGATTATTTTATTTCACCACTAAATTTATTTCAATTACGTTTAATTCGGTTATAAGTTTTGTTTTTTTATTCCAGCAGAAGAAAAACTCTCTGTTGCTGTGGACGTTGGTATAAAAGATAACAATCAATTAAATAGTGCTATCTAGTTTTTCTGTCCGCAATTTAAAACAAAATAAAATTTGAAAATAAATCTTCATTTTTAAATTACGAATATTACTCGAGTATTTTCAAATTACTCAAGTATCGAGTACTTGAAAAATGGACGAGTATACTCGAGTACTCGATACTCGAATTGGAGTCTCTAATAGAAAGGTTGGGACTAGAACAAAACTGGTAGTTTGCTTATCGCTTTCGCTGCCTACTGTTTTTTAGGATTAGATGGGTATATGTCCTTAAAAATGCAAATAACCTTCATGTCGGACTATTTAATTTGAACACGATAGCAAATTGAGAATCAAATAAAAATGAGATTGCTGTATATTAATTTAAAAAATAAGGTAACTATAGCAACCAACAAGTCAAAATAAACACCTACTGAAAATAGTTCAAACAGGTACATAATTCACCTGTAGATTTCCCTGAGGAAATTAAAAGCAAAATAAAATACTAAGCAGAAAATGTATCGAACTTTACCACATTAAATATAATTATTGTACCGTTCTATATCGGAATCTGTATACAATCAAAAAAGAGTCGCGAGTTCACTACAAATATTTAATATTAATGATACGTCCGCTACTAATGTAAAGCATTTGCAATTGAATAAAAAAGTCAACAGAAGATTAGTTAAGAGCATCGGTTGTACTGAAGTTAGTCAATCAACCTTCCTCTTTGGAGAGGGTAGGGATAAAAGGGTAGGATTAAGAAAACAAGTGTGTAATACACTTTCCCTACATTCTGTATTGACGATCTTATAATTCCTTTAGTGAAGGTGAAAGGGGTTGGTAGATATGTAAAAAGAACTCCTTTCGTACTTTCCAGAAATTGACCACAAGATATACAAGATACAACCTAAATCACATTAAAGTTGTAAACTGTCACTTATTAGTGGAGATGCATTATTTACATAAATAAAATACATTACTTCTATTTCCACAAATAACTGACAAATATCGGGACAATAATACTCGCTACAAGTGAAACCGGTCCTGAACTCTGTCAGAATACATATGGAATTAGTACCTTATGATGAGTTTTTTTTAAATATTTAAATAAAAAAATCAATTTAATAGTTGTGGACATATTAAAAGAAAATTAAAACTTTTAGATATGGCAGCTAGTTTTACAGCTTAGTATAAATAATTGATAGAATGAATACAATTCTTTTTTGTATTTTTTCTTATATGTTGTATAAAAATCAGGGCCGATTTCGCTCATCCGTAAAAATATGTAATTTATTATAATATATACCATTCCACCAAGAATTGACAGCTAACCACTTTAAAGCAGTATTATTTGGGTTCAGACTGAAATGATCAATATAACATAGTTCTTAAATACTGTTTTTTATTTTATTTTTATGTTATAATAAATTTATAAAATTAACCGTGATAAAACATACTGAAATCACTTTTCAAATAATTATTATAAACTAAAGAGACATAATAAAATCAGCATTGGAAGAAGAATTGAAAAAACAATAAACACATACCACGGCGAATAACTCAAAAAGAATTTCTTTCACTACTCAAATTTATGGAATAAATCAGTGCCTTTGACGATAGAAAACGCGATAGTTATCTTTTTTTCAAGTACAGCTTCTATTCCTAATAGGAAGCACACATGTCTGTCTGTGGACTGCTTTGGCTGGAATATTTTAAATCAGTATCTACCCTGTCGATAGCAAGCAACCTCAAATAATAAATTCAAGTAAAGTTATTTGCAGTAGTGATTTCGCAGAACCGAATTTTGAACATTAAATATTACACATAGTTAATATTGAGCTTATATTAATTTTGCTACAAACGGTAACTTTACTCTATAGCTTTATTATTTTTCCCAATCTATGTTCTCTTACAATCTGCAGCATCTGAGTCATGTTGTAACGAAAACTAATTGAAAATCAGTAGCTCTACACTTCTTTCAAGTGGATAAGAAAAGATAAATATATATAAAATACCAGTAGTAAGCTAGACATTTTTTTAATATTCCGTTGTTATTGACGTGTAGGGGGGAGGGGGTTCGGAGTTATGAAACCATCACAGACATCCAAGCATTAAGATACAAATCATATAAATCAATGTTTCGTTTTTTTCCGTATCTTTACAATACTACTGAAACTATATGTGGAGACCGCTAGGCGGGCTCCTAGTTTCCTGGCTATTTTGTAGGATGATTGCAGATTCTTTTGTTGTCCTTTCCCACTTGTAAGCTAGCTTAGTATTGACTTTCTAAGAGATTCTGTCAGCTGAGGGCTTTATGTGGGGAAAACACTTAAGAAAAAACTCTTTATGAGAATGATTGTCTTATAATAGACATTACCAGTTCCTAATTGAATCGACGAGCCTGGCTTGTAGTTTTAGATATATCTCTTGGGGCGTTAATTTGGATGCTGGCAGGGCTGGTGGCTTCATCCACGCTTGCCTCCACTTTTGAAGAAATTGCTGTAAAAGAAAGGTGAATGGAGCATTAGGCTTAAAACATCATCCTGACGAGGTTTTTATAGTCCTTAAGTTTGTTTTTAAAATTTGATATTTCTACAGCTTGGAGAGTTGGAGCGAGGTGGGGACCCTGTTCCAAGTTCTCCATGAAACTGGCACGGTGGCAATAATTCGTTTCATTTCGTAAGCGAGAGAAATCCCAGCACCCTTATCCACTCGGTTGCAAGATCACCACTTCTTTTATGATATAAATAATTCACCGATAGATTTAATTAAATGAAAAGTTTGTGGCATTAAAAACAAATCGTTGAACAAGAATGTGACTCCGAAATTAGTGGAAATTAACACTTTGGCTACGGAAATGTAGATATATGAAAAAATTACAGGTATTCCACGTTCAATTTAGACAATGTGTTAACGGGAAATTCCGTTGTTTTGAGATTTTATCTTAGTCCATATTGATTTCATGTCATGTTTATCTTTTAAGTGAATAAGTATTTCTTTGATAAGATGTTGTATTAATTTTTTTATTTTATCATCATTATCATCAAGACACATCCTTGTTTTTAATTTATTATCAGACAAACCTTTTTCATTTCCAGTCGAGATATAATTGATAATTAAATAACTTTATCAATAGCCCAAATAATAGCTGAAAAGCTTTCACGTAACTCACCATTTTTCCATAATAAGCCACAATATTTTAATTAAAGCTCATTAAAATATTCCTTCTAAAAAAAAAAGTTGTTAAACAATAGTCCGAAATACTCATAAATATTATCATCCCTTACATTGTTTTCAAAATAAACATCAAATTAAAATAAATTACGAATAATTTATCTATAAAATTCCAAACATTTTTACTTTGAACCGCATTTTTAGACTCGCTTTCATGCTGCTATGGACTTTAAAGAGGATTTATGAAAAATACGATTTTTTTTCAATTAGTGTAACTTATTAACTTTGTATATAAAATATTGTTTTCATGACATTTTTGACCCTTTATTTATTTATGAATAGACTAGGTTTAGTCTCATTATATTTTCCATGCATAATTAATTTTTAATGAGATTTTTTCTCGTATATTTGTATTTTTTTGATTTTTATTTAAATAATTACTTAACAGAAAAAATATAAAATTTTTGTTCGAAAAACTTGATATTTTACGTACTTTAATATTCGTTTGAAAGCGTTAAAATTATTTCACAGTCGTCCCTATATTAAATATGTATGAAGCAATACCTTTTTAGGTGTCGAATGTAAACGAATCTTAAAATTTACTAAATTATCGGCACCGTCAAAACTTTTCAGGTAATATAATGATTTATTTATAAAATTAAAGATAAGTACTTATGTTAAAACTTAGGAAATCTTTATCTAAGGACCGGTTTTATTCTAAAGAGTATTTTGAGCTGTTATAATTACATTTGAACACTATTTTAATTATAAATTATTACTTCTGATTTATTAATAATACTTACGTCACTAGGAATGAGTGAAACTAGTGCTAATCTTTGTCAAAATTATATGTGGAAGAAATACTATAAAACGTTTATTATTAATTCCACGAACAAGCGAGAGTAGAGACATTAAAAAAATTATCGTTTATGGTATGTAATAACGTCATTAGTAAAATAATCTAGATCACCATCATGAATTTTTAAACATAATATCTGTACTATTAATTAATTATACACAGTAAAAATTATTGATTAAGAGTCAGTAAAAGTTCATTTTTGCACTTGAATGCCTGAAGATGTCAAATAGACCAATGCAGGGTCGCAAACAACAAAATTTTCATAGCCCAATTGACTATCTTTTTAGCATAATAAGCTTAAAGCTGAACACATTTATGAACAGTTATACTTTTATTATCAGGGCATATTTTTATTATAAATCTTTTCTGTCTTACTTTTGAATCTTTATATTATATTATTCATGTCTTGTAACGCACAATCGAATATTATTCTTGTAAAGCTGCTACGAATAAGTTTATTGATAATTTATGGACGAATTTCATAATTTCGTTCCCAATTTTCCTCTGGTTTTTCTCGAGGCCGATAGGTAGGATTTGCCAAAAATTCGCCCGAGGCGATGTTTAAATAGAGATTGGCTGCGTCCCAACAGCGCAGGTAGGGGGCACCCTCCAACCCTTGCAATATCAAAATCGACTTGTTACGGATAAACCACTATTTTCCAAACGCAAAGAAGTCACTTATGAAAATGAATTCGGCATGATTTCTCATGATAAAGGAAAAATTTTATCCGTTCTCTTTTTTTATTTGAATAAATGCGGATATTTTGTTTCTTGATGGGAAGCAATAAGGGTTTCATGTCGGATATTTGAATTCGGTCAAACCAATCCTTCAGAAAACTGAATTTGTTTCGGTTTTTTTATCGTCGAATATTCACAGTCGAAAGGTCAACGATGAAATGGAGAAATGTATTAAAGTGAATGTTTTCCTTTTTTTTTGGTTTATGTTTTCAGAAATACAATACTATGAAAGTAAATCATTTTTATTTGTTGCTTAGCGTTTAACCACTTAAAGGTTATTTATTGACTTTGTCATTCTAATAACTGTTACTTCATCATAATTTGAGCAGTATGTATACATTTATGATAAAGGAAAAAGAAACACACTTTATTGACTGGTATTTATTTATTATTCATTTTTCGATGATAAATGTCTTAACCCCCAAAATGGTATTTGTATTACAGAGTGACCTACGTCTAACGCTTATAAATTTATCCGTACCAATATATCTATACATTTGTTTTATATCTATAAATGTAGCTTTAAGTTTTAAAGCACTGTAGCGTCAAGGTTCTTCTCGTTACCTTTGTCTCTGAGTTAAGTTTTCATATTCAATTTGCATTCCATCCCCATCATAATTGACAGGTGCGATCGCTGTACTGGTGAGCAATCCATAGTGAAGCCATTTCAAGAGCTCAGCCCATTTTTTACCTTTGGAGCGTCATCGAGAAGAATGGTTCTCGATCTAAAACGATTCTCAGATATTATCTCGTCATAACTATTCGGATGTTTATATGATTAATTCGCCTACGAATTTTAGCCCATACCATTTTTCCAGTAGCAATAAAAGATACTTAATTCAATCTTTATTGGATCAACTGATTATGAATCGCAATAGATTTATATCGTAAGTGGTTTCGTGTACACAACCAACGTTTATTAAGACATTCGTAAACTATCTCTTAGCACAGTTTGGTTTTTTAAAACCATGTTTTCTCTCAGTATGGAGCATAAGAACTCTTCATGGAGCTTATCCCAATCGTTATTGATCTTTGATAATCGTTTGTAACATAGCTGGTCAGCCTATTCTATTTTTTTTGAAGTCAGTCGGGATATAAAAATTAGAGCAAGCCTATATGTAAGCTTATTATATGAACAATACAAAGCACTACAACAAATTTGAATTGATGACCGATAGCAATCGCGCCCTCTTGTCGGCAGCGATGAGAAGGGAAAGAAACTTAACTTAGAGACGAAAGAGACGGGAAAAACTTTGAGGCCAACGCGCCTAAGAAATTTAAGCTCCATCAAATAGATCCGAAAAAAAATACAAAATACAGAAAAGACTTCTTGAAAACACAATGTTGTAATTTGACGGATGTTAAATAAAGGAATAATTAAATTCATAGAAACAATTTAGTCCCATGATTTTTTAAGTCTACCCTTCATTGTATATAATGCGGATTTAAATACAGATGATATATACTGTAGTATTTTATATTTGTATGCGTAAAAAAACCTTCTTGACATTTTCTCTTTTAAATGGTTAATCTTTCACTGAATACTGACAGACGCTTAGGGCTTCCTAGGCTTACGAAATCTATCAACGAAATCTGCCTGTCAGTTAGGAAAGTCAAAAAGTCTTTTTCCTTTCAAAATGTTTAATATTATAAAGGTTTAACTTTCGTACCGATCAAAAATTTTATATTTTACCTTAAAAAATATTATTTGCCCTGACGGAATGTTTTGTTTTTATTATGTCATAAAATAAGTTGAATTCATGTCACAGAAAAAGTGTTGTTCGGCTTTAAATTTGTGGTAGATCATTTTCTTGTAAAATCAAATTGATAGCATCCAAGTATTGTGTATCAAATAGTTGCACGAATTTTGACTCTTAAAAAAGCACCTTCACTTATAACGATAGCATGTCTCAAGATGATTCTTAAATAATCGAAACACGTGTCGCCACTTGTAGCCCACCACGTGGAATAACAAAGTTAGTAATTTAATTTTCGTGATACAACGTCGTTGTTTTCAGGAGATCAAATTTCTTTACGAATGCAAACTTATTGAAACACGAAAATATTAAAAGCAAAATGAAGATAATGATAGTTATACAAAGTATAAACAAATGAATTTTACAAAATTAATTGAATTAAAATCACTTAAACCTTTAATACACTAATCGGTACTCCACGAACTTTTTTATACCAACTTGAGTCGCTGAGTATCTACATATGTATATAGATCGAAAATTTTATTATTTAATGTTTTATGCTCTCCGTATAATTTTGCTTTCTGTCTTCAGTGATTTTGGTGATTTTGACTCTCTTTTACCTTGAAGAGGCTAAAAACATTGCATTCATTTTTTTTATTTTGAATACTATAAAGACGGATGAGAAATTAAATTTATTAGAAATAATTTTTATATATGTTACAGTGAAACTGTATTCTCAGTGAAAATATATTCTTCTCCAAGCTGTCATTGAAATTAAATTTGACCACCCTATCTTTTCTTTCGTTCTCTTTTTATGAAAGGGACTACTTGCCGATTTTGTTTTAATGAAGCAAACCAAAATTTTAGGCAGGTCAATCATCAACTTGGGTCAATAATTTCCCTGATCGTGACCAGTGTGATCGTGTTGTCAAACAAATCTATTACTTGATACATTTTTACTGTAACATAAATATTTATTATAGTCTGTGACTAAATTATAACAAATAAAATATAATGGAACAAACATTCAACTTAAAATTTTTAGCCAGCTTATCGGTTATCAGGAAAAAATTCTCAGAAAATCATGCCTTTATAAATATTTCATTATTCAGAATCTTTTGAATTATAGATTATACATAGATAAGCGCATATGTATTTAGTAGAGTAGACGCGTTAGGTTTTATAGTATAAACAAAGTTAAGCGATTTTTCCTGCGTGAAATACAGGTTTCGATTTTGAAATCTGCTACAAGGCAAAAGCTTTTATTTAAATTTACGACAGGGTTGCCAATACAAAACATACCCATAAATACAACCCTCTTAGCGTGCCTACCCCGTGATACGTTCGGCTGAACTTAGTCAGAATTTTTTATTTAACGCTAGCGGAATTTACATACATACATACTGGATGCGCTTAGGAAATGTTCACTTTAAAACAGTCATGAAATTATGAAAATTATATAAACGATATCATATATGGGTCCTGATATTCCAAGCACAGTTTTTATTAGATGCTAGCCGGTACCCGAAAAGCGTTGCAAGGCCACTCAAAGAAAAAAAGAATATTTTAGATAAATAATTTCGATTTAATTTTACTAACATTGAACGGTATCAATGACGTTTGCCGTTTGATGTTTGTATTTTGTTTATTATACGACACACGCGCCACCAACTGAATGTTAATTGTACTATGTATATAACCTTTGCGCAAGTACAACATTAAGTTGTCAAAATAAACGGTATGTCAGGGCATAAAATTTTTTTTTTTTTTTATATAAATGACCTAAAGTAAAGTTATTTTACTATGCCAAAAACCTCCACGCAAGTTCAAGCAAAAAGTTTGTCAAAGTTTATTGCGATCGGATGAACGGTATGGCAGGGCATAGGGACAAACAAACAAACAAATATTGATTTTTATATATTAGATAAACGGTCATTTAATTGTTACTGCCATATCTTAGTGGTAATGTACGCATAATTTTTTACTTCTGCTTAATCTTTCCGATGTATACGATAACTGATTTATACTTTCAATGAGCTTTTTTTGTAAACCTACATTAATAGAAATAAAAAAATATTGATAGGGTATTCCAGAGGTTTTTGTGCCAGCAAGAGAAGAATTCTAGTTTTTATTGGAGTATTTTGTTTGTGTTAATGAATGAAAATTTAATTATAAAATAAAATACTACTATATAATTTAATCACTTTTAGATAATGAAATGGCATGTTTATTCATATTTTGCAAATTATATTCAATTAAATAATCAATAATAACAAATAAATTACTATATGTGAACAATTGACATTTACATTTTCCGAGTGAAAGAAGTAAAACAAAAAATATAAGAGTTGCCGATTATGGGATATTATTACTGAATTTGTAATTATGTATGGAAATTGCATACTGATATGATCTGATAATAATTTAAGTCATATTAATTTATGAGTGTCCGAAAAATAGCGTACAAAAGGAAATTAAGAACAATATTTTTACCGTATGGTACAAAATAAGAGCAACAAGCGACCTGTCATACTCCCAATCCTCTATCTTTACTTTATACAAAACGTGATGTTAAGTGGCTGAATAGAAACCACTTTTCATAGATAAAAAACTGCTGAGATGCTCTTGTAATAAGTCATATACTAAACGTGGATAAAAAACAATTATTTATAAAAGAGATTTTAACGATTTTTATAACATTTATTTAAAACTGAATTTTTCGTAAATCAATATTACTGTAAATCAGTGATGCATAATTTTTTGGCAGAATGGCCAGTTTATCAATTTTCAGACTGTCCGAGGGCCGCATGGGTAAAAGTAATTAAATCATCGATATTTTTAGTGTACATTGAATTGAAAATTTTATTATGTTGTTCTTCCATCGTCTGTGAAAAGTTTTGAAGAGAAAATGTATTTGTCATACTGGGTCGCATGAAATGTCATCTCGGGCCGCAGGCTATGCATTACCGATGTATAATTCTTCCGCCAAGACGAGGCAATTTGACGCATCATCTTTTGAAACAAACTATTTATTTAGCAAAAATGGGGTTGGTAGGCCAGAAACCATTGCGGGAGTGTACTCAATAAATTTGTAAAGTTTCACATCGATCGGTCGAGCGGTTTAGTAGTCCATAGCGGACATACACACAGACATTCATTTTTATATAGATAGATATGTATGTATAGATGTGTACGTGCAATCTTTAGAATTTAATTCATTTATTTCTACAGTTCTTTACAAAGGACTTTTTCTATTTAAATAAATTTCCCAACGCACATACCTCAGTTAAGTTTTCCAAAGCTAGGTTTACAGATGTAATATACGATTTTTAAGCCCAGATGGTGCTCGCGTAAGCCCGTTTCGAGAGATAGATACATTTTCCAATCTAGGCGTACCACGGGTATGCTGGAACTATTTTTGCCTCAACCGGAGGCTTACTTATGTTTACATAGGCCGTAAATCATGATTTGAATTGCATTTACGTCTAAAAATGCGTTGTTTTTATAGTATACGACACAAATATCCCGATTAAAGCATGAAACTAAGCGAGGGAATATAGTCATATCTAAAAAAACATAGTATATTTATCAAAACTAATAAAGATTCAAGTGCCGTGGTTTTCGGCAAAGAAAGCATGTTTGAACACACATATATTAATGAGTTGATAACTATTGTTTATTATATTATATCAATGTAGCAAAATGTCTTTATATTTCTAACTTATCTTTTTTATTTGTAGAATATGTTATTTCTAACCATAAACGGTTATATGTAGAAATTTTTTTCCTTTGTCATGAATCAATATTTTCAATAAATACAATACATTTTTGTATTACATCCACAAAGAATAGGATAAAGATCAGGATCGGTTTAGCTCATCGTCAGCATTTTCATCATGCATACGAAAAAAATGTATTTTATTTATTTCAAATAATGCCTATCCACCAAAAATTGACAATAAACACCTTATATGTGATAATAGCACTATCAAATCTGAATATAACTTAACATATGCATTCTGTAGTCAGGCCACTGTGATCCTAAGACGGTTGTATGGTGTGTTTCCGAATATTATGATTAAATATTCACTGAGACACCAGATAAATACAGAGCACTATTTTAAAGATGATTCACGTAAATTATTAGATAAAACATTATAAAAGCTATCGCAATTGAATTTTAATATATTGTCAGTGGTTTAAATAAATCAATAAAAGCTACGACTCTGGATACTATACAACAATTTAATATAAGAGAAGTTGATAAGTACTAGCTAACTGTAAATTGACCAATGTTAAAATATTTTTTAAATGTAAAAAGTTATACCCTCAATATTACATTGGCCTATCCAAAGAAGGGGCAATGGAGGAGGGGCCCCGAAGAGAATTTATTCCATTCAAAATATTATATTATAAATTTTCAAATAATTTTTATTTAATAAAATATTTTGTAGTTTTCTTTTTTTTCACGACCATTTAGTTTAACAGCTACATATATAAATTCATAATTGTGAGGTTTTGTTACGAATTATATTAAGTTTGCCAATCAGCGTTACCTCTGCTGAAAGAAGTTTTTCCACATTACGACTCATCAAAACCTGACTAAGGAATCGTATGAGTTCGGAAAGACTATAGAGTCGGAATTTGTAATATATTTACTGGGAAATGGACATTTAACCTGAATATATTTTGAATCGATTTGCATCTTCAAAAAAAACGAAAATTTGCCTTTATTTTATAATAATTACGATTTTTCTGTGGTATCAAACTGTATTTTTTTATATTATGTTTTTTAATGATTGCATTTTTGAATTGAAATAAAAGAATGAATGATAATGGTTGGAGTCATCAATTAAATTACATGATTTTGTTCGGGGTCATCACTTCTTTAAGCCTTGACCATGAGCCTGCATCTAATCGAACTCTAAATTGCGCAAAAAGGGGAATGAGTGTATATGTTTTTCTTAAATCATATATTTTTTAATGTAGTATTTATGTATCATGTTTATTTTCAAATTGAATGGCCACCCGCTGGGACAATTTTTGGATCCGCCACTGCAATATTTAAAGCTGTATATAAAAAAATATCATGCATATAACACTCGTACGATAAAATATTTGAATATCTATTTATAATCTTGATTGATAGTTTGATCAATGGTCGTATTAATTATATAGTATATTATAATGATATAAGAACGACACGCCATTAATTAAATGTTATTACACCAAGATGTTGGAAGCTCCCTGTCAAGGATATAATTCGATTCATTATGATTGAGGTGTTAATACTAGTTTATCAGTTATTCAAGACAAATTTAAGATATACTTCCTGTATGCTACGAACATCATAATTGGTATTATAATTAACACTGTCTACTTGAACTTCAACTTGACACAGAATTGATTGCAAAATTAATCTGAAGTTTGTAATTAAAATAATTTGTCTGTTTATTACTAACCGTAATTAGATTATTGGTGAATCTATTGATATTATCTATATATCTGATAAATAAAGTTTATTTTCGATATTCAAATATAGTGAGCGATAAAGTAATTTGACTATTCATAAAATAGTTCCTGGTGAATCTAAAGCATGGGTGGCCAACCTTTTCAGCAGCCGGGCCAAATTTTAGAAATGAGATTTCCTATCAAGACACACAACAAAATATTTTTTTTTATTATTTAGCAAACGGGAAATATATAGTTTTTTTTTAAGAAGATATTACAAAAATGAGAATCAAACATATCTATTATATTAGAGATACGCAATACAAAAAATAATAAAAAAAAATAGTCAAAATATAATAAATTTTAGTGAGTCGTCTGATTTTGTTTGTCAGAACTAATTTCATCAATGTTCATAACGATTGATGTTGTTGCTACACGCAAACAGTTTTCCAAATTCTCATCAGTGATTCGTGTTCTCATTTGAGATTTAATATGCTTCAAAGTCTACACGTGTAAGTGTTTCCAAAAGCGAAATCATCGATAGAGCATGTTTGTAAAATGCAGGATATTTCTCCTTGTCCAAATATGTTTTGTAAAACTCTTCCAAACCAACCTGATTGAATATCGCCTTTAACTATGCATCACAACACATTTCACAATGTTCCATTTGTAAAATTCCTGGCTATAAATTCACGTCTACGGAGAATGGCGTTGTAAATGCAGCAAAAAGCACACCGATAGGTCATTGAGTTATAACGAAAAGCGTTGCAATGTCGATGTAAAAGCTCCTAACAAATCTCGTGAACAAGTTGTGTCCTTAAGTGGATACAGTGCCGCCAATTCTTCTATTTTGTTAAGATAAGCATCAACACCCCTGATAAAAATCGCCACTTGGGTGGTATCTGGTAGGTCTGTGCTTTCATCCAATGCTAGAGCATAACATATGAACTTGGAAATTCGATTTCTCCAATTATCTTCAATATGGTTTCTAATGTCGTCGAGACGCCTAGTCATAGTTGGACGATACAGGCTTATTTTTGAGAAATTTATTTTTATATAAAATTGGTTTTATGTACACTAAAAGAAAAAAATGTGTGCATATGCTCCGCGGGCCCCGCGTTGGCCACCCTTGATCTAAAGCATAGAACAAAAATTAATACACAGCTAAGATAGCTATGACAATGGCGTGATATCGAAATTGTAAAATATTAAATGGTTGAATTCAATAGGTTTCGAAAATTAGACAAAATTTGTATTGTAGTATTATTAAACCGGGAATACCTTTATCTTTAAAATAAACAGTGTACGCTATTTTTGTCCTGGCTCCACATTCTTCATACAGATCTCAATTGGTTTCCATAATCGTGAGAAAAATTAAGCATTTTACATAATCTAGCATCATTAAGACCATTGCTATTATAAGACTTAAGCGTATTTTAGTTGCACAAAAAACCGTTCCAATTTTAATGTACCATTTATAAAAGGTAATTTATCTACTAGAGAATCAAAAACATTCCTATTTTGTTAGACACATACTACATTATTCCATCTTACTTACAACTTTGAGCAATCTGTGCTTAGAGAAATTCATATTTTTTCCTACAGTAAGCAGTTCAAAATCAGTATTGAATTATTTTCTTCACCAAGACAACTGTTAAGTTAGTGAGAAAAAAATGACAGGGTTGGCAAATTACGTAATAACACATCCCATCCACGTTAAGAAAAGTGACAAATGAAGCTTTAATTACGGCCCCTTAGTATAAAATAAATGTATCTTGATTTTTTCCAGTCTTGGGTTATGCCACTAAATAAAAAACAATATGTTATATTATGTAAACACACATATCAATAGAATAAATAAATACAAAGATACTTCAATACGTTTTAATATAATTTTCTTGTTCATAGCTCCCACTAAACTCTTAAATAACACTGTAGAATAAATTACTATTATCATCAGAAACTACTATCAGAAAGCCAAAGAATCGTCTTTAAATATAATGAAAAAAGCATTGTTTCTGTTAAAAAATTGATAAATTGAATATGTACTGATAAAACTAGTTTTTTGGCTCTTCTGCAAAGTAGAGAAAACAAAATTAAGCTTATTTGTCTCTTAAAGACCATATAAACCCAATAACACCAGAATACCGTTATTTATTGCTTATTTAAAGCGATTTAATTATTTTTTATGTTCCTGTATTTAAAATAGAATCATAATAAATAGTAATAATGATAAACTCATATTGTGAGATACAGAAACTTGAGATACAAAAATAAGAAATTTGATAAATCTAGCACATGCATTTTGAACCATTATGAGGGTTTCATGATGTAATATAATAATCGACAGGCGGCTCATACGATGGATGGACACGGCTAATTTTCGGTCAGAGCATGACTTCCTCTCTTCCCTCAGACATCATTATGCCGGTCCTAAATCCATTTGCTTGCCCCATTAACGTATCGGCCCTTGCTGGAACTGTTCAGATAACAGATTTGATGAACACGCGTCGGATGAAGAACACGAGAGTGAAGGTAAACCTGCCAGATTATAATAATTTCACACCTATTCGTTTTAAAACAAGCATCGTTAAATTCAAAATAAAAAAAAATATTATACTGAATAAAATAAAAGTATAACCACCAGGGACAGATTCTGTGATGGTGCAATGTTACACTGAACCCCCATTTATATTTAAGCCATATGCAATATTGAAATACATATACCAATTTACTTATTCCAATTTCATGGGTATTCCCACGCAAACAAATATTTCAGGAAGCAAAGATTCTCACAAGCTGAGCGGACGACGCCAAAATAATATTAATACTACGTGTATTGAAGTCAGTCAATGACACGCAGGGATTATATATTCTGCAATGTGCAGGCCAGATATTAAGCAGTTAGGTTAGGTTAGGTTTGTGATGTCAAGACATAGAAATGTAGACAGTAGAATTTTTTTAATATTGATGCTGAGCACTCCCAAGAAAATATTGCCAAAAGCGTTACGTGTATACATTTTACACTCTTTATTGTGTTTCATTCCACCCTACCACGTATCATTAATAAAACGTAGCTGAAGAGAGTCAAAGATATAGTGATCACCATTATACACGATCTTCTCAATATTTTATTCTTATCGAGAGATTAATTGATTTATTTACAACTGGCTTAACCTTTCCTTTACGGTGACAAAAAAAACATAATCGATCCGGTGATGTATTGTCACTTCGCTCCATGCAAAGATGATTTTATTACTTATATAATACATGACAAAAATCATAAAAACAATATTTTTGAATGAATGTTAAAGAAATCTAGAATACTTGACAGTTTCACGTTTTTACAATAATGTTGGAAGCATAATTGATGATAACAATTTTAAAATGCTTTATCGACTTCTCAATCGTAGACTTTTATTTACATAGATTCAAAATTTTATAAGTGTGCCACTGGTTTTACGTCACTGCGCTGTTACATATTATTATGATAGCAACAAGAGGCGAGCTACCAAAGAAAGGTCTTCGCTAATGACTTTGGAAAATGCAACGCGGGTTGATTACCCTTTCTAAATAACAATTTTGCTGATGACGATAATGATACATTGGATCTACGTCAATATAATTATTATTACTATCTCCAAGTTTTACAAGGACACTAGCAGTGATCCATAGTATACCAAAGCTCTCGTGTAAGGTTTTCAAACAGTTTCTTCTTCAACCGTGCTTTTTATTTCAGAATTTTACAGTTAGATGTAGTTCTGGAAAAGAGTTCCAACCCACAAAATTACCAAAATTAACTTATTTATACCATCCCACTGAAAAAATTATACTCTATATTCTGAAAAAACAAGATTCAATATGTGCAAAATTTCTGAAAAAGATATGAAGTGATTTTTTGAACGGTTTTATTGCGTCTACAGCAAATTTGACCGGTAAATTGCTCAGTTCGTGGTGCGGTAGTCAACGTCATTGGCTGACATGACGGACCGCTCGGGCTCTAGTCCAAGTACGAGCAGATTGTTTTAGACAAGGGGTGTTTGTGTTGTTAGTCTCTTCGCCCCCTTTTGATCCAAAAAAGATATCTACTCTTCCTGTCCTAGTCCGCGTATACTTTCAATTCCTACTCTCTTCGAAAAAGAGAGGAGTGAAACGAATGAGAAAGGGTGGGTAATAAGCAGTTCTCGTAGAAAAAAAATGGTTGTCTGTAAAGTCGGTTTACGGACGATAGTTTAACGTGACAACTTCATAAGAAAACATTGATGAAATGATTGCATACTTTTATGAATAAAATGGAATCATTTTTATTGAATTATCATTATTTTGTATGGATATGAAGGAGTGAAATGAAATCTACAATTTTTTATTGACATATTTTATTCGCACTCATTAATTCAAGGATTAATTACCTTTATTGCCGCAATTGTTGTTGTAATATAAACAATGAAAACCACATTAACATTTCACTTCACTTTATAAACAGTTGTAAACAGATCACGTGTAGGTACTGTAGGTGTATAAGTTGTGTGCTGCCGCTGTCTCTTTTCTACTCAGACGCATCGACTAATCGAGTGGAAGAGAGATAGATGCGGCACAATCCGAACGGTAGGCCGATCGTGCCTCTCTATCGCTTATCCGCGCTCTCGCTCGCACGCTTGCCTTCGGCGTAACGCGACAAACGGGACAATGAGTCATGTTTTTTCGTGCGTGCAGCGGGCGTTCATCGATTTATAAGACGTTGTCACGTCAAAAACACGTTGGGAGTGGAAATGTTAAAAAAACATTATATACATATCAGACGTGACGTTTCGAGTTTTAACCACTAGTTCATCGCTTCAAACTTATTTGTACTAAAAATATCTCTTTAATAGCTATCTGACTTTGAACGATCAATTGCGAACAGGAGTGAAAATTTCGCTTAAGATGTTATACATTTTATTATGTTTTAAAATATTTTTTGATTTCGATCAAACCGAATAATATTTTCAAAATAATGTTGTCTATTATTGAGAGGGTTTTTTTTAACATATCCTCACTTTTTTATGAGCTTCATATTTTGTAATTATTTTTAAACCCTTAACCGATTATATGTCGCATATATGCGCAGTTTACATTTGCACGAAATTTTGCGACACCTATTTTAACATGCGAGCGTAGAATTGAGCGCTTATAACAGAATTGTTATTATCTTATATATAAAACCGAAACGGGGGATGTATGTCTGTAATTCCCTTTTGCATTGTTGTTGCAAGTTCAAACAAACGAATTGATTTCGCTCGCGAAAGTTTCGACGGTAAATTTGTTTCGTTATCAATGTGTGTGTAGATACTCCAATTACTCGAGTATCGAGTAGTACATATATAAAACCGAAACGGCGTACGTATGTCTGTGGGTCTGTAATTTCCTTTTGCATTGTTGGTCATTAAGTTGCCATAAAAACGAATATGAAAGAAAATATGTTTGATTTTTTTATCGGCGAAGACATTTAATCAAAATGTAATAAATTAGTCTTCTACTGAACTTTTCCCGGCTTTTATTAAAATAATAATGTTTTTATTTACGTGAAGGTATTATTTGACATTTCTTTGACAGCAAATTAGATTTTTTCCTTGAATTTGGACATTTTAGTGGGTGAGAATGGGGCTGTCAATATATGAAAGGGGCTGTGAAATGTCAATGCCAGTCTGAAATGTTCATTTTAATTGACCTAGACTTTTGAAAAAAGTTGTTTCAACTTGGCCCGTCTGAATTTACGCGCCGAGGTGAACATAACCCCAAACTGGTCCGAGCGAAGCCGGGTTCGAACACTAGTTATTTATATAATGAAAAGTGAACTAACATCTGCGATCGATAATTAAAATTAATTTTATCTTTACAGTGTTTAAATAATTGCGCAGCTCTAAAATCATAACGTTGAAGAGATACCGTTAAATTCATTGAAATAATAAAATCCAGTTTAATGTAGTAAAAATATTTTTGTTTTACTAATGACATAAAAAATATCTTTTTACCAATTAGTATAAAACAATAATATTCCGGATTCGAATATCGATTACAACAATTATACAATACGTATACAAATATTTATTCACTGCATAAATTCGTATTTATTTGAAAATATCTGAAACGACAAGTCTATTTCCAATTCTTTAAATTAAAAAAAAAGCTGATTGAAAGCTGATAGAAAGCCGCTTGTTATGAGTAGGTATGCGAGTCCCAATTTCCCATTAAGCATCGTTCTTTACGTACAGCAATTTGGGAAAAATTTTAGGTTCTGAGATAGCGAGATATCGTTAAGGAAGGTTAATTTTCGGCAAAAGAATTTTTTATCAAATTAGAGGCACTTTATTTTTTTGCCGGTCGGCTCGTCAAATTATTGGATCTCATTTTGTGTTAAATAGATTTGAGACGTTATGAATAATTTTATAACTATAACGATAGCAAATTTATTTCCTTTTGTCACTGAGAGAATGAACACGACCAAATAATTTCTAAGATAATAAAACATTTTTATTTAATTATGTTTGATTTCTGATTTCATAACACACGGCGTATGTTTATTGTTTTGATTTTGGTATAATATTGCTCAAACTAATGTTTAAATCTCACGATGAAAATGTATTTTTTTACCAAACTACCAACCTATATATTGAGTATTTATGTACTCTTACAGGAATTGAAAGTAAATACAAGTCTCAATACATTTGTTAATTAGTCGAAAATATCCTTGATAAACCAAACCGGTCCTGATTATTTCGTAAAATTTTGCTTGTTTTTATGTACTTTAGCTGTTATAGTAATTGTTGGTTATTTTTTTTTTGTTCTTTCAATCGGTCCAGCAGATCAAGCAAATTATCAATTTTTAGATAGTCCGAGGGCCACATGGGTAAAACTAATTTAATTATCGAAATTTTTATTGTTTTATATTGTTCTTTCACCGTTCGGAAAAAGTTTTGAAGAAAAAAGTTGATTAATATTTATCATTGCGGGCAATTAATGTAAATTTTATTAAGTTAAATAAGTTAAACTTATGCATTTGCTTTGAGATTTTTTCATGAGAAAATTTCAAAATAAAATCATAATTTTTTTTTTTGATTTTTGTCTAAATAATTAATTAGTTTTTCTCACACTCTTAACAGAAAATTTTGTATATTTTCTACATAGAAAAGTACCAACTTAACGATATATCATAATATTATGTGATTAATTATATCATACGAAACAAATTTCTCTTGTGCGGAATATTGAATATCTCTTAAAAAAATAATTTCCTATAGCGCCTTATTTTCTCATTCGACGAAAATACAACTCATAGATTTTAATAGAAAAAAACACGATCCATCACTTGCGCCTGGGAAAACTTTTATTAAAAAAAAAAACATCTTCATAATATTCCTCCTAATACTTTCACAGGGCCATCATTTTTAATTTTGTCTCTGGATCGCTCGTTTATTTTGTTATTCATAATATGTTTTTTTTTTTTAATAAAAATAAATGTCCATATATTTCAAGACAATATCTGTGGCACAATAGGTATATCGTATACACAACAAAGGAATCAGCGATGTCAAAGTAATTCATTCTTCTTAATTCAAATTTATTTTTTTGTTCATTCGTGTCATTTCGTAGAATTAAATTTTGTATTGAAAAAAGTGCTGGTGTTATTATATGAACGCCCAAACGACAAAATTCCAGCAGCTTTAATTTTAACGTGTAGGTATTAGAGACTCCAATTAATCGATATCTTAACTACTCGAGATCGAGTAGTAAAATTTTAAAATACTCGAGTTGTTTCGGATGTACCAAAATACATATTATTAACTCGAATTTGTGTACATTAATATATTATAATATACAAAAAAGCTTATTTAAAATCATAAATACATTTATTATAATTTATACAACAATAATAGTATATAATTCCTGCAGTAGAAAAAACTATTACGAGTATTTTCAAATTACTCGAGTATTCTCGACTATCGAGTATTTGATACTTAAATTGTAGTCCCTAATATGTATATTGTTTTTTGGCCATTTCCACTTGAAATGTGGAGCAAATGAACAAAGCGAAAATGATAAAATGGAACCATATTGCTTCTGATCAGTTTTTTTGTAAGAACAGTGCTTATTTTAACATCACAGCAATTAATGAATTTACTCATAAATCAATTGATAAGTTTACCTAACCCGTGGAAGGCGCTTCCAAATTGAACGCAATCATTAACATAGACCGTTTGGCTACACGTTTGGAAATCGTTTCGTTTCGGTGTTACTTGGGTATAACACGACTGATTTTAATAAAAAAAAAGCTTATTGGATGTGAGCTAAAAGATATAATTTTCAATTAATATTATTAGTCTAACGACCTCGTCAGAACTATGTTTAAGCATAATATACTGGTGTTAAAGAGATACACAAAAAATCTATTATAACATTATAATTTTACATTGAAATAACAAAGTTTTGGTTTAATGTATTTCATGGAATGAAAGCGAATCTTGGTTTTTATTGAGTGGTATTGAACTTTTTATTTACGGTAATTTTATATTAAGTTGATTTAGGTTAAATTCCGAAGCTTTTTTGTAATAGCCTGAGTGAAAGTGATGGATTCATGTTTGCTTGCTCATTAATAATGTAATTTGATTAAAGATATCTATTAATTTGTAATTTTTACAATGTATTCAGCTATTGGCATTAACTACAAACATGTGGGTACAAGTAATGCTGTGTGATTCCTTTGTGAGGTGGTTTGCCAAAAGAAAGTTTCTCTTTTTACCATTAAATCATCTTATATGTTCTGTCTGCCCTATGTATATCGAACGACACGAGCCATGTGAGATCTTCACCCAAACATTCAATTAATTTATCACTATTGAAATCAGAGATTGAATTGACCGCTGACACAAAATGTTCTACTTAGGTAAATGAGGAAAGTTTCAATGAGTTAAAACGTAAACAATTAAAATAAAGTGACGATCGTTTTTCATTTTATATAAAATACCTTAATACCAATAAGCAATTCAACTTTTTAAATAACTGCACGCACCATTAAACACAGAAAATAACAAAGAATCGCCCACCCAACCAACACCCAGATTTTTGCACTTTTTTGCCCTATGCACACAAAATATTTGAGAAGTCGAAACGTAGCGTTTGTTTTTAATGGCCCAAGAAATTTTAAAACTTTTTTATTGCCGACTTTTTTCATCACTTTTAAAGCTGTTTTTTAATGTTTTTTTTGCCGGTACGCTAAATTAATATTCTAAGAATCTTTCGGCTCAACCCCTCACTATACGCTACCATATGAGATAACATTGTGCTATTTTTTATGGAAATTCTTCGCTTATATTTTATGAGTCACTTTACTCATTTTGACCTGAGAATATAAATATAAGGTAGTAAAGTCTTCTTTTCATTTTGTTAGAATCACTTTACATGTTATAAAAAATAAATACTTGATCAAGTAACGAAATATCTGCCATACATATTTTTACCAAGCCATAAATCACGGAAAAAAACTTCAAGGTGCTAACTGTCACTTTGGTGGAAAGACGTTATTAAATAAATAAAAAAAAAATATTCGTAGATCTTTTATATTTGATTGTATTTGCATTAGAACCAGTTTCGCTCATCACGAGTATTTTCAACTGAGATTTTTGTACTAGCTGCATATTTTTATGAAGAACAAGACCGGTTTTGCTCATCGCGAGCATTATCAGAAGCTGTAAAAAAAATATTCATAAAAATGTGTATAAAGCAAATATTGATACAAGAAATTTAAAGAAAAGTAATTAAGTAGTAAAATATCTGTAATAAAAAAAGTTTTCCAAGCTAAAAATAAGATTTTATTTGGAAAATATGAAAAGTAAGCTTCAAAATATTTCCTCAATATACATGGCGCCACTCAAATTATTTTAAATATAAATAGAAGACAATCAAATAGGTAGTAAACAATAATTATTCTTAACAGCAATAAAGAGAAGTCGAAATGAAAACAATCTAATGTACGATTTTCACTGAAGATGCTTGATGGAATTTCTAAATCAAATTTGAATTGTTTGAATATTCGTTAGTTCACTTGAAATGCTTGAACATGCTGAAAGACGAAGCCCAAGTCGTTAGCGACGTAACTCATGAAAAAATATACAATTCAAATTTTAAAATAAAAATATAGTTATCACATGAAGCTGAAGGGTTTTTAATTCGTAAATAAAGCAATGTATGATATTTATTTACACTCGAGCAGATGGTTCTTTTTTTAAATATTTTAGTGTCTAACAATACGCCACCTCGTAGAAATCAAAAATATTTTTGTGAAATCGCGTTTGGAGATGGTCAAAAATGAAATACAAGGAATGCTTAAAATACTGTAATAAAGTCTGTGAAATGTTTTAAATTTTTTGGATTAGATTTAAAATCAAATATCCTTTCCAAATCACGACGCAAATAAATGATTATAAGACATTAACAAAAAAATGGTTGGAATTTTTATTTTTTAACTATTGCAACGTAAGTTAGGTACGAGATAAATATTTCTCTGAACACTATTCCTCAGTCTACAATCGACAGTTACGTCGATTTATGCCAGCATGTTCTAGCTTCGTATATTTATATAATACGTGTTCCTGAAATGTCAGAGATCGAAAAAGACAGATTTCCCTCATGTCAAATGACATCGGTGTCTTGGGTGTTGAAGGGACAAAGGAAATAAAATAGAAAACGTGAAGTCAACCCTCAAGGTCAAATAATCATTTCCAGAAAAAAATGAAGAGATATATTTTTGTCCTTGTGGTTTTGAAAGCTGAAATATTGACTGCCTTTTCAGTACACGCGCAATAATTCACTATTGACCAAACCACGGAACAGTACATGTAGAGAAATATTATGTAGTTGAAAAAATTCTTCTATTTAGTACCTATCTAGAAAAAAAGATTGTGCGAGTAAAGCTTGTTCAGTAAATTAACGTGTGCAATTCGAGTAATGTGTTTTGAAATCTCATAATATCAATATTGTTCAAAACATCGACCTTATGTCTTTCATGAAATTTCATTACCAAACTGGAATCGTTACCAGGTTTCACGTTTCGACCTCTTTGATTAGTCAGTTTGAGCTCATACATACTTTTCTTACCTTTCAATAGTCCAAGATACCAATAAGGCTTAAGCAAATATAATTCATTCATATGTTATGAATGTCATAATATGTCATAATTCATATGTTAAACAAACACTTGCATAACAAGCGTCAATCAAAGCTGGTCAAAATACTTATTTCTATCAAATTTATCGAAAATGTACGAAAGCCTATGCAACACCATATATTGTCAATAAATATATATCCACTCATTACAGATTCATGTAGATTTTTTAAATTGTGATGATCATATATGTATTATGAAGTAACAGATATATGTTTGCGATTCTAGCTAACGAGTAGCGAACTAACGATTGGGTGTGAAACATTACAATGAAATGCGGTAATCTTCATTCTCCTTCAAAGTAAATCCATTTATTCCAGCTGAAAGGTGAAAAAGATGAAAAACTAATTCTTCAGTTAAATTGTACATAAGATTTGATATTTTTTTACGGAATAAATATTATTAGGGATTTTGCTTTTATCCGCAAAAAATGCAAAACTTAGATGTCATTAGAGTTATTTTTTCAAAAAAAAAATATGGACGAAATATTTAGAAACTTATTGCCTTGTAAATGAGTCCGTCCAATTGGGGGATTTGCAGTGAATATTTCAAGCCAGCGCGTAATTTGGAGATGTGTAATTGGGGGTTCCAATGTATTATGGAATGATCTCACAATTACATATTTTGTTGATTAAAATTGCATTTACTTGAAAGAACTCCATTATAAAACTCTACAACTCATGCGTTTTTGTTTTACAAAAATTAAATACCTAGTATGTATATATTTGATAGCTATTTCGTCTTACTCTTATAGTTCTGACAAGAGCGCGCGCTGAAATATATATCGATTATTTATTTTTTGTAGAATTATGTATAATGAAATTTTTAATATGTTCGCTGTCGATAATTAGAGGATTAGAATTTTTTAATAGAACGATGATATATCGGTATTTGTTCATCGTTCATTTTTTATACCTGAATTTTACATAAATAAAAGGGACAATGTTAAACTTCTATTTTAAATATCCCTTGTCTGCAGAGTGCACAACATTTTATCGAAAAAATCATGCAGTAGCGACCCAGAGGAAGCTGTGCACTTTTGAACTTATAAATGGAGGAGCTAAAAGGAAATCTGATTTTTCAATAAAATTGAACGTAGCGACATTGCCCGTGGATGCGAGAGAGCCAACAAACCTGCCTTGCGTTTGCCAATGCATGCCTCTGTAAACATTTCATATTTGATATTGAAATCATAAGCGCATTTTCGATATAAGAAAACTTCGCCAATAATAAAACGTAAAAAGATATTTCACATTTGTTGACGTACTTTTTGGACCGCCGTGTAGTAGCTTCAACTTTTTAATGATTCCTGGAACACTTTTTCAAATATGATGTTGTCTTTAGTAGATTAAATAAAACATTAGTTCATTCTGAAAACTGTAACAAGCTTAGTTTTTCAACTTTCTAAATATTACAAGGTTTTGATATTTTAATATATTTAGGTAGAGTAGACCCTAACACTTTTAGCTTTCTTGATAAAAACAATTTTATAATGTTAAATAATATAGTATAAAGGTAAAATCGAGTATCAAACTTCGTACGATACAAGTTGGTTGTCCCACCACCACCCGTAACGTGAGTGAAGCCATTTTGAAAATAATGTGTCTCTCGTGCCCTTGGCTCGATACAAAACTGCACAGGACTGATCTTTTCAATAAAAAGAAATATGCTTAAAAAAAAAAAATAGTCTTGCTCAACCACCTGAGTATCCTGTGTATTCGGCGAGGCGGTAATTTTTTCGAGTTTAATCTCACAATCAAGAATATCTCACTCCCATACGATGTTGCAAATTTATCAAATTCTTCGATGGTTTCGGATTATGGCGTCAAGTTAATGAAAGCTTTAGTTAAGGGTGGGGAACCATTTCATTTTAAAAGGCTGCATTTTGTACGGGGTCTGATAATCGATGTCTGATGTCGGTCCCTGTGGTCTAGTGGCAAGAGCTTTGTCCTAGCGATCTGGAGACCCGGGTTCAATTCCCGGCAAGGTCAGAATTTTTTCAATTGAAAAAAAGAGATCTTGGGCTGGGTGTATGTTATTTATCGTTGATTTTGTGCACAACTGATTCATTACTTATCATCGAGTTAATCTCGTATGACTTTCACAATTAAGAATATTTGGCGCATTGGCGTAAGCTGTAATGCCAAATATTTTTTTCTACTAAAAAATCTAAATAAATAAAAAATAAAAAAAAAAAATAATAATGACGCTGAATTATAGAATCTGAAATTAGAGGCAAGATAAAATTATAAATTAGTCAATAAATATCTTAAACAATTACATAATCAAAGCATAATGTGATATTAACAAAAATTTGTGGGATTTATATCGTTCAAATAAGTTTTGTCTGTGACGACGTGGATGTCACCTTAGTAAATGATTAATAATATTACTATCACTACTATATTAAGAATAAAATGATTTTGGTCAGAGCTCATTTTTATATCGAGTCAAGATTTAATGTACAGTGAAACATAATATATTAATTACAATTTTATGCTTGATAAATTGTCTGAACTTTCTTGAGCCCAAACTCATCCGATATGGCAATCTCTCAAAGATCTCTGTTACTAAGACCATTTGTATCATTATGTCCAGTTTCACTAGATTAATTATACACGTTTTCATTCCAATTAAAATGAGTCATGAGAAAATTTTTAAATACTCATTTCCATATAATGTAGCTAACAATGGAAGTAAATTCGGAAATTAAAAAATGACAAAATTAATTTGGTTTATCTCTATTACTATAATACAGTATTTTCCAAGCCTATAGAAGTTTTCATATTAAGTACAGTGTAACTTACACACAAAATATTTTTCTACTAAAATATACATCATAATATGGCATGTTTACGTGTCGTGGTTTGAAAACGGAATCTTGCTTAAGACAAACAAAATATTCATCTGTTAAAAAATGTGATTTAAAAAGCGCATGCACTCTTCTAAAGCATTCATTTGTTTTGCTGCAGGCTATTTCGTAGATTACCAACAGAATATTTGCATATTGATGAATATTTTTTCCCATTTCACATTTTGAGGATTCAACAAAACAGTCACATTCATTGGTGCATATAAAGCTAAGATTAGAGTCATTTGGATCAAAATAATTTCGGCCTATTTCAAAATGAAAAAGGAAAAAAAAAAGTATTTGTCATATGAATTTTAAATTGATAGCTGGGTTCGTGGTCGAATGGTCAATGTCGATTCTGGAGTTCTGGATTCAGTTCTGGAGCTTGAGGGCTTGAATCCCAGTTAAAAAAATGTAAAACATTTATTTGATGCTCAATAAAGTATTTTGAAGAGGTTGAAAAGCTCCATCTGTAAATGAGTATAATGTTAAACATATCTTTCAACAAAGCGCGACTATATATTTATGCTAGCATATTTTGCGTCAACCTGTTTTAATAGGTTTTAAAATATTTTTAAACATGTTTTTATAGTACGGTATTTTTATGAGCTTAAGATAGTAGGGTGTACAAATTAAAATGTATTCCAGAAAAAACTCGTTTTGATGATACTTAAAAAAAATATGATAAAAGTCTGTTGCAGCCTGTCTTTAAGATTCCTTTCTGTAATCTTGAGTTCAATTCCCCGCAGCGCACTTAAACTTATAAATATTTTATACGTATTCAAAGATACTATAAGAGTGTGGTTAAAAAATAAAATCTTTAATTGTAATTTTATAAGCACTGTGATCTTTATTTTTCTATAAACGTGAAAACTTTTCAAAAAGTAAACTAAATTCACCATAAAACACGAAACAAACTATACAGTTTCTATGACGAGCCTTTGTTTTTCTTTTGAAAGTAATCAAAAATGAAAATATTTTTTAAAAAAGTATCGTAATTTACCAAAGAAAATTTTAAGATTAAACCTTCTGTTGCCTTTTCACATTTTGATCGCTTTTCGTGCATAAAGTAAAAAGCTGTAAATAAGGAATACTTAAGTAACACGTAATAATATGCAAAGCTTCTTTGTGAAGAAAAAAAACAACTTGCACTCCCCATTTTAACTTCCGGTCTGTTCAAAAAGCTCATCCCATATTTTCTCCGGAGCTTCGAGCTTTTATTTCAGTTTTTTTTTACTATTATATATCCAACGATGCACACTTGCTTCAATTTTCCGACCGGATAAACAATCTTGAGATCTGATTCTATTTGTGGACCGAAATTCTATAGATTTGACAATTCATAGAGTTTTAGTATTTTTAAAAATAAATATAGGAAAATTCGAATAAATCCATTTCAACTCGCAATCAAAAGCAGATTGCCTCAAAATGGAGTAAATACATTTAAGATATTCATTGGTGAGTATTTTTTTATAATTGTATGAATACAAAGATCATGAAAGCAGAAAATTGTTTGCTAGTTTATCGATCCATCTTTTTCGTATATCAAAAAAGAGTCACATAATCGATATGTAGAACTAATGCAAATTTCTAATTGGTGTCTAACGGTTTTTACATGTTGGTTATGAAAAGTACACATTAAGCTTAAAATGTATTTACGGTAGACAGTTTGATTTTTGAAAACTTTATACTTAAATGACAATATATTTTTCACACTTATGAGTAAAATAACACAAAAATATAATATTCTCGCAACAGGTAAGTTTTCAAACTGAAAAAAATGCGTTATAAATATATCATGCTTTTTTCGTTTCCTTAAATACCTCTCAAAAATAATATATCACATGCTAAAACGCAAAAAAAACTTTTGGACGTGCTTTTGTATGTGTTTTGGTAGACTGAACAAAAAAATAACCCTAAAATAGTCCATAACACACGATTGTTCCTATCAAATTTCAAAGCTGCTACGTACATAAAATGCCACTTCAAAGTACAAGGTTCATTCACACTCACTTTATTTTTAAGTCTTTAAAAAACTTAGTAGTTATAATCTACGCTAGTTTTTATTTGGAATTATGTATCATAAAGCTGAAATTATTCTGTTTAATTTCAATATTTCCATCTTGCTATGACTTGCCTCATTAAAGTTTATTTCAATAAATGGACAAGTTTTGTTGTAAGGTTTACATTATATAAAGCTTTCAGCTCTGAAGTACAATCATAAGTTAGCTCACGGAGACTGACTTGAATTATTTTCTCTGCTAATTATTTTATCTTAAGAATATTAACGCTTGTCTACTGTGGATGTTTAAAGGTACTGATCCATTGGCAAGGCTTAGTAAAATGATATGAAAGCTAAATGTAGTGGTCAGTAATCAAATATCTTGAAAACGTTTAAATCAATATTAAGCATTTATTTTATACATAATACTCAAAACTCTGTATAATTTATTGTCTTTTTTGGAAAGATATTTTCATAAACATCTTGCAATGAATTACAACATATTTATTAAAGAAATATATACTTTAAAACGATTGTGGTAAAAGGTAATGTTTATTATCTATTCACTTTTAAGGCGTCTTTCTAACTGTCTCTCTATGCTGGTGATTAGTGAAGCCAGAGACATAACTACAGATTTGCTGCAGGTGAAAATTTTACTGTGAAATTTATAACGTAGCAAATAATAAATTACTGAAGGTTCACAAAGTGTGAATGATTCTCTAGACATGTGAGTGTGGGCTTTATTTTTATTTACCGCGACGCGTTGCCGTCATAAACCGCCTCCAAAATGTCGCCAGCCCTAGCTGGGAGCTTTTTTATCATGGTAAGCTTTGCGCGGGATTCCTAGTCAAAAGCTCTACTCAGAACAGTAATCAAGTGGTATATTATTACATACTGTTTTACTTTTTGGAGCATATTGGCGCAATATTTGATAATCGTTCATATAATCTTAGCAACGGAGTTTTATGAAATGGTGAATCATAGTTACTTAAAAAAATGTCAACGAATTAAGATTTTGATGAAATTATTTCAAGCATAAAATCTTTTGCATTACTTTGTCTATGTCAATGATGAAGAGTCTTTGTTTATAGTGCAAGTGGTCTTTTAGGTTTATAAATTTAGCTTTTAATTAATTTTACAAAATAATTAACTTCTAATTTTAAATTAGCTGGAAATGATCAATATTTTAAGTCTTTCTCTTTTTCAGTCTTCCAACATTTAAGGCTTACTTTACTTAATTCTTCGAAGAAAGAGAGAATAATTTAGCTAACACACATAAGTGAACATTGGTATCTTAAATAACTGTAATTTAAAAATCACAAGTATTTTTTTAATAATCTAATGTCTTAGTATCGTGTGTATGGCTTGCAGCCATTGTTTGATGTTTTTATGACGTATAATCTTTATATACATATGTAAAGTGGCTGAGTGTTGTAGATTACTTTTATATATTAGAATAGTTCAAGTAATACTTAGCTAACACCTTGCAAAACTTTATATGGAATTTTTCTCTTAAGATAAAATCAGTTTTGAAATGAATGAAAAAATTAATTGAAAATGTCATTGATATTTATTTATACGAGCGTATCACAATAAAGCGAAAACAAAATTCTTAATCTTATTCTATCACAATATACCAATAGCTTCGCATATTAATGGATTTAAGATGCAGAATTTTATTAATCTGTTCAATATCAAAGTGAGCCAACCGAACGACATTTCATTTACGAGAAATTCCATTTAGACGAGATTTAAGCACTGTCGAGGAAATTTTAGGCATTTGTTGGCCTAACGCGATGTTCCTTAGAGTTGTAGAAATCCTGCATTTTAATTGGGAACGAGACGTCATCCAGTGGCATTCGGATTATATTGGCATAAGGATTTCCATCAAATGTAATATTATCTTATCCTTTATAAAAAGAGCACGTGGACGTCTAATGGAGCATACACACATAATATATTTGTAACTAAAAAGTTTAGTCCTAAGCGTTCCCTATTATATAAAGATAATATGAAGGTTGAGGAAATTAGCATACTAATTTATTCGTATTAAAATTACTTGTAGGTTGTGATTTTAATGTTCATATGGAGAAATATTATTCTTTTATTTAGATAGAAAATTGTTTTATCAATGTATTGGAAGGATGAATTTCGTAATTCACATGTCTTCAGAAAATCTAAGTAATACATCAGTGGTAATTTATTAATATTTATATCTACATAATAAAAAATATTAGTTTATTGCTTTTGCAATGTGAAAAAAGATTAAAACATAGCAGTCACCAGAAGGAATAGAAATAAAAAATACATTTGAAATTGGCAAAGAAGTCAACCGAGTGAGTTACGACAAAATCAACTATAACACATAAAAAATATTTCTCGTCTGAACACACTGGCGTCAATGTGAAATATGTTGACATCCGAAGCAATACCGTTCCAAATAGTTAAAGCTCTTCCTAGTTGCATCCCTATTGGCAAACTTGGAAGAACAAACAATTCATGTTCACGATTCGTCAAAAAAAAAATATCAGGAACATTCAATTTAGCATTCTCGTAGTGAGGGATTAAGCAGGGTTTTTCTAAAAGTTTTTTTTTTTTCGACTTAAAATTTAAATAGCTGCAAAATATAAAAGAAAAACCGCCTAATAGTAGAAAAGTTGCACAAAAATACTAAAATAAGAACACGCCACACAAAAAAACAGGTAGATTATTCCCGTTTGACAGCAGTAACATTTGTTTGAGATTTTCGTATTCTATCTTCACCAATATATGTAAAATATCTTTATGTAGTGAATGATCGAAATGTTAGGCAAATAAACAATTGGATTAGTAGAATAATACTCCCTAAGGCGGAAACACACGAGTAAGTGTGAGTGACACAAATTATTTTCTATGTAATGAAATTGTATTTTTTATCAGGTGCTGCGTTAGAAAAATAAGCTTTACTCAGAAAACAAATAACATGTGATGTATTATAGAAACGATAAAGATAATTAACTCAATAAAGTTATTATATTGGTATTTTAATACAGCCTTGAATTATTATTCAATTGGATGGTCTTTGAGATTGGATTTGAACTATCAGTTAAACTATATTTTATTCACAGTTTTACAGTTTGTTTGATAAAAAGATTGCTAATTATTATACAAACCTTTTCAACATAACAAACAGCTTTATTCCATGGTATCACTAAAAATATGTTTTAGTATTTTTATCTTGAATAGACATTCATTATATATGCATGAATCAGTTATATTATTTCAAAAAATTTATCATGCGGAAACAATTAATTCTAGAATGTTTATTTAATCCCACGGAAAAATGTTGAAAATATTTTTTGATCATGAAAAGAATGGTTAAAAAAATTAATTTCAATACTCGAAGCCAGTAAAGAAAGAGGATGTGATTTTAGATGAAAAAAACATTATCAAACAGGTTTATAAAAGAAATGCTGCCATATGTTGATTATATAATATTTCCTTGTGACAACAAGATCAAATCTCATAACTGAGAAAAACAAATATTTAAAAAAAGTAATAATGTAGAAAGTGATAATTTTAAGGATCAAGTATAACCTTAACTTAACATAGGCACTACGATTGGCTTCAAATTTGATATTTAATATTATATTCCATAAAAATAGATTTTAATCTTCATTTTGTTGTGTTGTTCGTGCTTTTTTCTTCACTCAAAGTGGTGCATTTAGGCTATAGATTGAGTGTTTTAACATAGGATGTTTGTAAATAATCCTTATTTGTGACAGCGAATTTAAAAAGAAAGTCGGAGGATATTACGTAATGCATGAAAATTGCAACATAGTTGAACGAAAATTGTTTTGACGATGTAAAAAATAAATGAGTAGCCTGTTTTGTTTACTCACAAAAAGTTCTTGATTGGAACATTTTTACATACTCGATGTTTAATCTATCGAGAAAGTGCCCCTGCTCGTGGTTAAGGCTGCGTCTTGTGCGCTACTGTTTTTAGTTTAATGAATTTTACTGAGCAACCAGATTAATATGCGATCGTATTTTTCTTTTACCCGATTCCGGTTCTAAACAAATCTCCTCTTTAGGCGCCGTAATAGACTTCGCGACTTTTTATCTTGCAACGGAATAAGCGAATTTCTCAGAAGTAAATGACTTATTGAATAGTAAGCTTGATAAGTATGCTTGTCTTTTGTAACAAATAAATATTGATTCATAATAGGAATTCCCAGAAACCAACTAGTTCCACATTTGTGAAGTAATATTTTTTTTTAATCGTCTTCTTTTTGGGCCAAGCTCACTTGCTATCAGAATTAAACGGCTTTCAGGTGGTCATGCGAAGATTCTCTGCCATCCGTCAATTGCTTTGCTTCTTTCCAGGGTGGGCAAGTTGGTCGAAAGGCAGGATTGCACTAGTGGACCCGACTGTCAGAACGCTAATTACGCACCAAAGAACTGCCCGGAGAATGCCAACGAGCGGAGCTGCTTGCTGCGGTTCGTCCTCATTCAGTCCCAATATACCACGCTGACTTGATCTCGACTTAGTTCAACTTTGAGGCATTCGATAAATTTGCAACATCATATGAGGAACAAGATACTCTTAGGAAAGATACTATATGTAGGTTCTTCTTAAGATTCAACGCCAAGTAGATTTAGCTCTACTGTTACGGTGCATTCACAGAATACTTAAATCACTTAGTAGCTGAGCAAGTCATATTTTTCTTATATCACCTTCATGGTTTTAATATCAGTCCCGTTCATGACTGCATCAGGAAAAAGAAAATATGAGTTATTCATTTTATTTTAATGTTCGTATAGCGAACTGGAAGATACGCGTGCACATAACGGGAGGTGGTGGGACAACCAACTTGTATCGGAAGTATCAAACGAGCGTTTAAGACGCCGGGATTCCACCGGCTGTAAGTAGTTGTCAGCTGCTTGAATATTTTGATAAATTAAAATAACCACATTGGCATGTACAGCCCGGTACTATGCG
The DNA here is from genome assembly GCA_028554975.1 of Himalopsyche kuldschensis. Classification (NCBI taxonomy): domain Eukaryota; kingdom Metazoa; phylum Arthropoda; class Insecta; order Trichoptera; family Rhyacophilidae; genus Himalopsyche; species Himalopsyche kuldschensis. Next base: position 2,138,602 of record JAHFWI010000059.1, on the reverse strand, counting down.
AATGATGCACATGCCAGTGTTGTAACATTACATGATATAATACAATTGACGTGTGACAGAGAGACCCGAACATGCCACGTGGTGATAATATACTCCACGTATGTAGCAAATATATCCAAATAATTTACTCAATTATATAATACTAGTATTGCTACCCGGCGTCGCTCGGACTAAGCGACCAATAATTATTTAATGTTATATCATTCGACATAATTATAACACAAAATCTAACATCCAAAATAGAGTTAAAATAAAATCACAAACTTTATTTAATTTGATGACAGCCCCATTCTCGCCCATTAAAATGTCCAAATTCAAGGAAAAAATCTAATTTGCTGTCAAAGAAATGTCAAATAATACCTTCACGTAAATAATAAACATTATTATTAATAATAAAAGCCGGTAAAAGTTTGGTAGAAGACTAATTTATTACATTTTGACTAAATGTCTTCGCCGATAATAATTCAAACATATTTTCTTTCATATTCGTTTTTATGGCAACTTTATGACCAACAATCCACAGAGAATTACAGACCCACATACATACATACGCCGTTTTGGTGTTATATATAAGATTTTCATCATCCGAGAAGTCAATAAAGATACGTAAGTAGAATTTTATTAAGCTGACAATTAATGATTACCTACCATTGGGAGACTTAGACGCGTTGGTATGTGGTTAGCCATTTTTTTTCTTAATTACTATCAATTGAAGAATCTACAAAAATAGCGTTTTGATTCAAACGTACTTAAATCAACATTCAGTAATAGCTTAGAATATTTCAAAGCACTTTCAATATGACCGAATATATTTTCTCTCGTTCCCGTGAAATATTTTTTCGAGATATGAAAGCTTAATAACATTTGAAATGAAAATAGACTTAAAGTCTCGACACTTTTTTTTTGTGAAAGCTTCGTGTAATTTTTCTCGAGCTTTCCATACTGTCGGTTTCATCAAAACGTATAAAGAAAATGATCTAGCGAATACAATTTCAAAAAAGCTGTCATTTTACATTTCACTTCAACGATCTGTCCTTTATTGTATTTCAAAGATTTTATTGAATACGAAAAATGTTGCAATGGATTTTCACGAGTGTTTTATTCACTATATTCGATAAAGCTTCGTAAAACTTATATAGATTCAAATATATTTAATAAATATAATAAGTTAGACGTAATAAGAGACTCGTATTAACCTCTCAGTGACATAAATATGTAGGATACAATAAAAACTATGTTTTACTGAATCAAAGGAAGATTTAAAAACCCCTTTTGTATAATTATTATTATAATATAAAAAGCAATCATAAAAAAAACTTTTATGCCACCGCAAAGTTACTTAAGTCAACTATTATGAAAGAACGTATTCAGTATATCAGTTAGTCAAATATGTATTTTTGTTTATTTTGACCAATCTGGAAAATCGAAAATCCGGATAATCAAGGTCCAGATAATCGAGGTTCTACTGTACAGTCAACAATGTTGTTTGCTTGAAAATAGTATCATATTTGCCTTTAGTTGATCATGTTTATGATATCTATCAATTGACTATAGATACATAGATATATAGATTTTTCTTGCATTGAAAATGATTGTATTAGCAATTAAATATGGCTGTAGAATAAAGCATTTAATTATTTACTTACATGATTTAGAGTTCTGACTAAAGATGGATAATTTTAAATGAGCAACTTAATCTTCCAACCTCACAATTGTTAAATCTTTTTAAATAAATAAAAACCGTTAATTATAAATTCAAACACTTGAATATAAATCAATTATTGAATAATAGGTCAGATACATAAGTCCAACTATTATGTTAGAAGATGTTTCCATGTTATTAGGCTAGTAATTAGTTTGAGCAATACTATATTTATAATTCACCCACACAGTTCCTTGAAACTCATTAACATCAAAACTTTTTCTAATTTGTCTAGATTACGTTTGTAACAATTAAGCCTAGTGATCTACTTTTATTTGTATATAAACGCTACAAACTATTTACTACGTCAGTTTAAGTTCATTCATGCACTTAAAATGTCTGAAGATACCAAAAGGCGAAACTTGGGTAGTTAGCGACAAAAGCCTTGAAAAAGTATACAATTCAAGCAATTCAAATTATTTATTTATTTTTGTGAATTCTGTATATAAGATATATACAGAATTCTTATAAGATCCGAGTTGGTATTACTAAAATTATCGTAATCATTAAATGAGTAAAAAAAAATGTTAAAAAGATTTACCGAAGACACGTATTAGAGTTTTAGAGTATTTACTACAGTACATGTGTTTCGTTATACTCAATCAATTGGCAATAGGTTCCACTACAAAAAAACAAATATTTCATAATGAACAAAAGATGATATATATACAACATATTATGTTAGAAAACTAGAAAATAAAGCGAAAAACATTGAGTTATGCTAGAAAAATATTCAAAAAAATGACCAGAAGTGGAAACCTGTTTATTTTTTTAGAAAAAAAGACAATTCAGATTTGACAAATGGGCTGACATGAAGCCAATAATAATTTTCCAAGCCAAAGGTCAACAGTGTTTATTTCGACAATATATTCGTAAATCGAATCTGTCGCTTTGGACGCCACATTATTATTCAAAAAAATGATATAGAGAAAAACCCCGCTTTATTTATGAACGCGAAAATGTTGGCGTGCATTATTTTTGCGCCAGTAATAAATATTAATTCGCTGTACTTCGGACATGTGCGTCAAAGTCACAATGAAATTGGAATATCATTCATTTAAAAAGTTTAACCCACAGCAGTGGGCTGATGATTTATTTTATTATATTTAATTAGCATTAAATACTAGCCAATCGTTGCAATGCCACTCAAAGAAAGAAAGTGTTTGTGTTTATTAAAGTGCCAATTTTCGATTTAATTTCACTAACATTAATCGGTATCGATGACATTTGACATTTGCTGTTTGTCTATGATACGACACACGCATCACTTACTGAAATTTAAATTTACTGTGATTATAACCTTTGCGCAAGTGCAAAAATAATTTGTCAAAATGAACGGTATGGCAGCGCATAAAATATGAAAAAACATTGATTTTAATATAAAATAACAACTGTTTTACTATGCCCATCACCTTTGCGCAAGTGCAAGCAATAAGTTGACAAAGTTTTATCGCAATCGGATGAACGGTATAGCAACGCATACAATACGAACAAACAAAAAAACACACGTTGCTTTTATATAAGAATAAAATATATAAGATAAAACATTTTATATATTTCATAATAAATAAATTTGTGTAAGCAAGAACTGAAATTAAGAGGAAAAGTTTTGCAACTAAAACATTGAAAAATCTTAGAGGTATTCATTAAAATACGGAAATTTCGTAACAAAACCCATTGACTTCTTTTTCTCGCCATATGTCAGTGTGGAGCGTTTGGACTCATAATGGAGCTCCAAGATGTTTTCTACGAGAACAGCTTTTTTTAAACCATGTCCGCTCCCAACTTGGAGCACATGGACTCCTCACGGAGTTTATCTTAACATATGTTTTTCTATGAGAACTGCTTGTTACTCAGTTGCTCAACCTCTCTTATTCGAAGAGAGTAGGGATGGAAAAAATACGAGGACTAGGACAGGGCTAGTGGTTAGCAAATCGCTGTCACTATGCGTCGCTTTTTGGGATCGGAAAGGTGGGAAGGGATTTTCAACAATACAAACACCCATGCTTTTGAACAGATTTATCGACTGAAAAAATCCGCTCGTACCGGGAATTGAACCCGGGCGGTTCGGCACGCAAGTCAAAGCCGTTGCCACTGCGCCACGGACCGGACATGAACTGTTTTTATACTCAATCTTATATTTTTTAAGTGCGTAGAGTCACAAAAATAAATCCAGGATAAAAATACTGTTAAAGAAGTCGTTTTTGCGAATAACGAATCTGGGATTTTAGCATTTGAGCTCCACAATGAAGCTTACTACGTTGATACTAGACCACATATCTGGCTGCACTTGCAATAAGGTCCCATAAACATTTACTGTGGTTGAATTGCTCAATTGACAAAAAAACACGTGTATTGTACAACTTCTAGGAAGCTTCCATTAAACTCATTATTGAACTTACCAGTTTCTTACCGACCATGGCAAGTTTAGTGCAAAACTCTTCACGCAGTATAAGTTAGTTTTAAGGCTGTGCTATACTTGTGGGCACGCTTGATAGAACGTTTATCACGTTCATTGAGACTGCCTTCAGATGAATTCTGTTTTGAATTATCATAACTGTTTGCTGCGGTTCGTCCTCCCACGGGTCTTATAAGCAATTCCGACTTGGTTGCAAACAAGACAAACTTTAGTGCATCTAAAAAAAATGTTTATTCATTTGGGGATCAAAACAACTATTGATATACGACATACATTAAGTAAACGGATTCTATACAGGATATTAAACACCTATAAACTTGATTTTTTTTAAATATTTTCTACTTTTTCAAGGACACCAGTGTATGGTTCAAAAATAGTAAGAGCAGCTCTACTCGGGCCATTAATGTGAGGGGTAGACTCATATTATTTGTCAAAAGTGTTGTAAAAGGTAGCCATTAAGCATTGACTATATATACACCACGGGTGGTGGTAAGAAAACCAACTTGTACGGTAAAAAAAATTGTGTGCTAGGCGCCTGAATGTGTGCAGATCTGAAATAGTGTTTCCATACAATTTCTCTCAATACACTTGTTAATTTTGGTTATGACTACAAAAACTTACTTTGTATCTCGTATTCATATTATAACTATGCCATAGTTGTTTTTGTATTTTTTTTTTAAATGTAGTTGGTTTTTGTTTATGTTACGGAGTCACGTTTATTTTAACGATTTTATCTATCTTCTTGATATTTATCAAATTCAATTTTACCATTATTGTTTATTAAACTAAAATCATCAACTCCCTTGAGTCAGGCAACATTATAATCGATAAGTTAAGTTAAATCAAATTTAATTAGACTATTTTGATAAAAAAAACATTCTGTTTTTACATAAATGAATTTTTAATGAGCTTTGTTTTTGTATTTTTTAAATAACTTTCAACTATATTATTAACAAAATAAATACAATGAACTATTAACGTTTGATTTCAAAGATAAATACTTTATCATAGTAAGTAATTTTAAATGGAATACCATTCATTCTTTAACGGCTATACAGACGGTAACGGACAATTTAGTTTCTTTTCTGAGTTTACAGTAAGTTGTGTTCGAGTAAATATTTTAGGTATACAAATAAATAACATGCACCATATCTTTCTTAAGCAGCAAAGCCTTGGAGCCAAGTTTTTCTTTTATATTAATACTACCGAGATGTTTTTATACACTGTACAATATGTTATGTATGCGTCGCAGATCAACATCGTTTTATAGTTTTCAACGGTGTTTCTGCATAGATCATTGGACCGACACCGCAATGCGGACTTTGACATGCGATAGAAAAACTCATGCCTTGAGAAAAACTGGCTTAAATTTATATATGTATATATATTTAGATATAAATAAAATCAATCGATTTCAAAATGTAATTAAGTGCAATGTAAAAAACTCTCAAATAAAAAATAAGCGCTTTTTACGTGAATGATCTTGTATGTTTTGATAAAGTAATAAAATAAAGTTCCGGTCATTTCAAAGAATTATTATTAGCCCTTTTAATACTTTATTCACTTTGGCGACTATGCCGAATCTGTAGTCGAGTGGTTAACGCTTTTGGTCGTAAATTATTGTTGCGTTGTTTATGTGTTAGAATCTTCGTACTGATGCTTTCATGGATTAATTTTTTGAAGTGTCATTTCAATCCTGAATTTATGTAATGTATATACGTCCTCCTAAACATTTGAAACACGTTTCTTTCTATCTTTATTTTGACCTTAAAAGAGAGGTTGAGAGACTTAATAGGAAGGAGTTTCATTAATTTATATGAGTGTGATCGGAAACGTACATAGTTTTCAAACACTGAATTATTAATTATCACAATTACCCATCATAAAAATACAGTTAAATTTTTTTTTTAACTTCCAGTGGCGTACGACAATAATAAAGGCATTGGCTTAAAAATTTCACACCAACCATTCCAATGCTATAAAAGGAGACTCATCCTATTTGGTTATTACCAGCATATAAAATTACTTTGGATTCTCGCTAGATTGTAAAGTTATCTCTTTCAGATTGTCCGGTTGATTAATGAATCCGAGCAGTAAAAATGGCTGTCAATAAAAGACCTTACTTTGAATGTCAGGATTTGGACAATGGCACAGAAAATTCGCTGAATTTGTTCGGTCTTCTCGTCGTGTGATATGTTAAACATCTTTGTACAGCTTGTTTACACAGGTCAAGATTCAGATATCAAAATAGATACATTCGGGTAACGAGTATTATTTAGATATGAATTTGAATACAAATTCATGGATATTTTCTATGATTCCACCGCTTTCCATCCATCATCTCCAATCAAGCAAATGAATCGTCAAGTAGCTTACTTGGTCGATAAGTTTTCTTAAAAAATACACATAAATATTTTTTTGTACGGTAGATGCGTCCCGCAGAAAATCGCACAAAAAAAGCTATGACTTAATATAGGAACATATCATGAACAAGAACACACGTGTCAAGGTCACGTTGTAATAAACAGGCCAATCTCTGGATTTTGCACGTACAGTATGTCAACAACGCGCTGTTAATTACGTTATTACATTTGTACGTTTATATAGTCCCAAAAATATATTTAAAAAAAAACTGCATCACTTTGAAATCGTTCAAAAAGACGTTTGAGTGTACACTAAAAATAGTAATTATGTAAATAGCAGCCTGTTGGAATTTAAAAAAAACTCAAATTACGAGCATTTATCATATTAATTGCTTTTTACGTAATTACTTAATGAACATAGCCATTCACATTAAGAGTAAACTGTAAAAGCCAGTATCTCTTTTCCAAGCAGTTGATCCGGGCATTTTCAAGTGTGGATATCGAGAGAATGTCGTAAAATTTTCTGGCAGGAATCCAACATGGGATTAAAAGCATTGAAGTGGCATCTTTGTGTATGTTATGTACCAACATTATTTCGTACACTTTGAATTCGCTTAGCACTGATACTAGTGCCGGCATTAAAATGTTAAACTCGCATAGATTCTCACAGTGTACGTATAATGAGACTCAATTGATAGTTTTCGGAAACCTTTGTATTTGTTTCACTTAGTAAGATAACGTGGTATATTTATTTATTTATAGGAGATTGGTACTTAATTAGCAATGTTAATTAAAAACAATGTCAACATTATTCGACGCTTAACCTATCATACGACAAGAAAGGTTGAGAAATGACACCAACAATAAAAAAAGCATTACTTCTTTTATTAATATTTCGAAAATGATAACCACATTGTTTTTGCTAAGAAAGTGGAAATGAATTAATCGTATTTCGTCAAGTATTTTAAGCTCAGTGAAGTACGTATATAAGTATAAGTAAGTCTATCCCTGTCTGTCTCAACAAATGTTTTTCTACGATAATTGCTCGTTACTCAGTTGCTCAACATCCCTTTTCGAAGAGAGTAGGATGGAAAGGATGCATGGACTAGGACAAGACTAGTGGTTAGCTAAATGTTGTCACTATGCGTCGCTTTTTGGGATCGGAAAGGTGGAAGGGAAGAACGACGTTGACCACTGAACCACGGACCTAGCAGAAATGGGGGGTGGTTATTAGCAACATTAATAAAAAACAATGCCTTAATTGTTCGACGTTTAACCTACTATACGCCCTGCAAAGTTTTCATACGTTTCTATTGAGTTGTGACCCCAACAATAAAAAAGCATTAAATTTAATATTCACATTTCTTAAATGAGAACAACATTGTTTTTACTAAGAAAGCAGAAATGAAATAATCGTATTTCTTTAAACTATTGTGTAAGTAAGTACATACGTGCACTTGAAATGCATGAAGATGCCGAAAGGTGAAACCCGGGCTTATAGCGACAAAGCTCATGGAAAAGTACAAAATTCAAACTTGATATTGGTATAGACGAGTAATTTAATGATAACAATCAAGTGGCTGTCCCTTTTTAGTATATTACAATTGTTCAAAATCAACTGTTAATTAATATTAAAAACTAACAAGTCATTGTTTGCACTTAATCCATATTACATTTATTTGGATCAGGATTGGTTTCGCTCATCGCTACGTGACGCTTTTTGGGATCGCAAAGGTGGTTAGGGATTTTTAGCAACACATTGACATCGAACAGAATCGAATTATCGTGTGGTCCGTGACGGAAGCCAACGACGTTGACCACTGCACCACAGAACGGGATAACGAAATTAGCCGAACAGAAATAGAAAAAGCCAAACCGGTCCTGATCATAAAATTGTGGAATAATTCCATTCTTTTTGTAGAATGTATTTTTAATAGTGATAAAGTCTAGCGATCTTTTTAAATTGTGCTTTGATGGAATTCAGTTTTTTAATTTTCTTTTTACCAATCATTCACTCGAGCGCTGTACGCTGTCCTTGTGCCTTTTGGGGACTGAACGAAAATGGAAAGACGTGGCTCACAGCCGAAAGCAATCAGATGGAAAAGCACCCAGGGTGTCAATAATTTGATGCCTTGAGGTCGGTGACCACCTGCGAGACATTGATTGGTATCACAGAATGGCACCTGAGACACGCTGACACCTTTGGTGGGATCAAGCCTTTGACTCCCACCAAATGAAAACTAGTCTCAGTGCCAAGTAAAGTATTTTATAAAGTAGAGACATCAGATTTATTAGAGTATCGACTTTATAAATAATTAATTCTCCCTGTATAAATATTGTTGATATTTGAATGTGCTGTATTATGTCGAACTTAATGGTATCTTTAGAAGTCGTGGACATGAATTCTTTGTTCTTCTAAGGTGCTTAGCTAGCTTGTCAATGAGGATGTCTTTGGAGAGATTTTTTTATGTTTAGTGTTATTAAACGGTATTGCTTTATATATATGGATATATTTTGCATAGGAACTTACTCGGTTGACTTCATAATTTTAAGTATTTATTCCACATAACATTTATTGGATCAGGGCCGGTTTCGCTCATGGCGAAAATTATCAACTGATGAATACATTTTATGTTGAATAAGTACTACAAGTGTGTTATTATAGTGCCATTTCACCATGTATTGACAGTGAACACCTTAAAAGTGATGGGTTAACTTCTTTGCCAATTATCAATGTAAATAAAACCCGTTTTTATCCTTTTTCACATTGCAAAAGGGATAAACTAATGATTTTTTTCATGTACAGGGAATAACAATACGTTGTCCGTGCATATGTTCGAAGGGCCTTGCGATTGGTGATCCGAAAAATATTAATTTAACCAAGCTAAAGTATCATATTGCATTTCATTGTTCTGATTCCAGGTATACAACAGTGACCCTCAGATGATGACCAGTTCAAATTTTGAATTAAAAACTTTTTGTGAAAGTTGATCTGTTGCTTTCATCTGAATGGTTAAAGAGGCCGTAGTAAAAAAAGGTTCGACAAACTTTATGCTAAAAGAAGTAAGTAAAGTTTTAGTCGACGATCAAGAATCAACAAAAAAATTCCATGAAGTATAAAATGAATAATATTTAATGTTGCCATGCAAAACATAAAAGGGTCAATCTTAAAATCTGTATCTATTAGACTTTGACTCATTTATAGCACTTTCAACTATTAAGAATCAAAATTAGTTCATTCATAAAACTATACTATACTAAATATTCAATCCAATCTGAATTATTGTGTGTTGCTAACAACTAGTGAGAATATTTTACAAAATTACAAAACTATCTCTAATAATTTAAGCGTTCCAAAAAATCCAATTACAAGTATATAATTGTTTAAGTTAGTTAAAATTATCTCAAGCTTTGATCTGTATTAACTGTTAACACAAGTTTTCAATAATAAAGAAAGTTGTGAATTTAATAAATAATCTGTAAATATAATATAAAAAAACGCTATTTACAATTGCCGAAATTTTACAAGGAATACTACGATAATTGCTATTTTCTAAGTAAATGTATAACAAGTAATTTAAAAGAAACAAGGCTTTACATTTCCGTCCCTGTGGGTACTATAGTTTATCACCACTGCCACTTTATCTTAAATATCTAAATATTAGTGATACAATGTGTAAATTTTTGGTATTCTTAAATCATTGTTTTTTTATACCTTTTGCAGTAAGAAAATATGATTTTTTCTACTAGTTTCGTCGCAATTAAATAAAAAAGAAAATAAGTCAGATTGTTATTGGCCGAAGACCATTTATATTGTCGCTACCAATTGCCAGGATTCAAACTCCCATACGCGATAAGATAACGTTATCTTATCTCAAACGCGCCTCAATCAAGCGACCGTCTCAAATCAAATGGATGCTTTTTACATTAAAAGACGTAGATAAGCGCTCACTCTCACAGCTTTGATTACGCCATTCTGTCATGAACATCAACACGAACTGCTTATCCGTTCATGCGCGACCTAAAATATGAAGCATCATAGGAAAACTAACGATTTTTATATAAATATTTTTTATAACGGTGTATAAATATACCATAAAGCATAATATGACATTTTTTTAATGCAAACTTTGCCAATAAGCCTTAATACTGGGTATTTTTAGACCTCCCTTCGGATCACCCGTTTTTTTTCAGGGACCGTCTTTCGAGGGTTAATCACGAATATAATAAGTGTCTTGTCGTATTAAGATACTGAGAGACCATGAGAAGTTACTTCATGAAAATTTTACAATCAAACATACCAATTTTTCCGTATAACGAGCCCATCGTCTTCTAATGACGATGCGGGCTCCATGCCGCTTTCTTTTACCGACTATCTTGTTTCAATAATTCAATTTTATTTTGTATATGACCTTGCGTATGTGTTCAATATGTAATTTCTAAGAGCGATCGCAGTAGAGGTTTGCACGGGCCGAAATTTTGAAATTGTACCCGGCCCGAGCCCAAGGCTCATTTCCAAAATCTTACCCGAACCCGACCCGAGCCCGTCATTTTTTATCCTTGCCCGAAAAAACCCGATTTTTTTTCGACAAATTGACTCACCAATTATCGTGTGTGCAGTTTTTCAAAATACATTTAAGGAATTCTGAATTCGGGATCATATTATGAAATTTATTATGCGTATTGTACCAACTCCTCAACAGAAGACTATCCATTAAAAAATAATATAGTGGTGTTCAAAAGGGAAAATAAGGTTTTTAAATAACGAACAAGGCGTCGAAAAGATGACTGTAACGAGTACGTGAAGTTTATTATTGATATCAAATTTAGATTTACGATAATGGTGAGCTCATTCGGAAATAGCCCGATTTTTGTTATATTTATTGTGTGCCTGGGCCCGAGCCCGACCCGGGCCCGAATCAAAACCTCCGTTACCCGGCCCGACTCAGCCCGTGCAGACCTCTAGATCACAGGGAAGGCCAACAGTGGAGCTGCTAACCGATGACATCACGCGCCGTAGCAATTCGCGTAAGTCGTAACTCACAGGAGTCGTAAATTTCAACTAAGCCGTTTGACACACAATTTTTGGGATCGTAAAACACCAACAGTTATATAATGCATGAAGAGCTGAACGGTCATTCCGACTTAGCTTAAATTCATAATGCATTAGCTGCCATGTCAGAAAGAAACGAGAAGATCTCACAGTGTTGCTTCCGATATACAATTTTTGAATCATTTAAGATAATAATTAGTGGTCATTAAATGAGTAAAACTTTTTTTTTGTCATTTTGATATTATTTTACAAATTCTTAAGCTAAGTATGTAAACATATACAAATATTATTTGGAGGAATAAAAGCGTGTATGTCATATGTGGACTGTTCTATTAAAAATTAGATGTATTAAGATCAGAACCAGTTTCTCTCATCGCAAGCATTATAAACTGAATTACAACTGCATTATCAAATGTTGACTGTTGTTTAAAAATAACGGTTGGTCTATCTGGATAACATTGAGAATGATACGTGCTCTCTTTGAAAATTGAGAGTAAATATAATATATGAAATGGAAGGCTTGCCTAGGAAGACTTGTCCAACTCGATAGTCCAACTGGAAAAATTCTACATCCCTACCGGAGACAATAATTTGAGCGTGGTCTATCATCTAACTTACAATCGTTTCTCGTTAAAACCGTCAGGCGAAATGCTCGGATATTCAAATTTATAACGATTTAAAAACGAAAAACATTTTTCATTTTTCATTTTACCAAAGCAGCAGAATGTCGAATGATAGGTACTAGAATAAAAATTCTGTGAAAAACTGTTATACATGGTATGTTTGTATATATCATACCACACTAAAGATTTTTCTATGCATATTTTATTACCGCTTATGGTGATGCATTGGCTCGATTTACATTGTGTGTCCTCGTGAACTGTGAATACATAATTCAATATATTGGATTTTCGAAACGACACTTTAAAAGTGCCAAGATTTTATTCACAAACTTTCCACATTTTTGAGGCATTGCCAAGAAGGTTTTCAGATAGAATTATTTCTATCAGACGATCTGAATTTAATTTGTGTATGCAGTGAAAAAACCTTCCGCAGAAGTATGAATACCGAATTTTCTCGGCTATAAGAAACCCAATATAAATTTAAGGCCTATTCAAAACTTCTTGTGCTTTATGCACAGCAATTTTTTTTAAATTGTTTCTTTGTCGCGACTTTCAAGAGTCAAACCGTTTGCTATATCATAACATTAAACCAGTACACAAATAATCAGTACACTATTGTAAAAAGAATATACATTCAATCGGAAGAATATTACTGAATGACCTTAATTTGAGTGGGTTGTGTAAATTTATAGAATGAGCAAACCCTGCAATTGGTTATTTGTATTATATCAATTGAAACTTGACACTTAGGGCATATATTTACTTGAAAGAACTTAAGCAAGCTTAATAAGGTGAAATTAACGATGGCGGGATAGTAAAATAACGTTGTTTTATGTGACTCGTTTGATTTTTTTTACACAATTCAACTGAATATAATTTGAATATCAAATAGGTATGATCTCAATTTGTTGCTTATGTTTTGTAACCAACGACCCGAAGAGCGCCTTTCGGCATCGGCTGAAATGACGTCCAGTAAATAGTCTGCACCACTTAATTATAATAAAGGAATACAATTTGATATTGACTTCGCTTACACAATTCAATTCAAGAACTGTTTCTTTATGATAAACTATGCTAACGTGTTTATTGAAAACAATTTCGTTTGCAAAATCAAATACCACCGGAATATCAAAACTTTTATATCGTTACTTCCGATTGTTATTTATTCACAATTTCAAGAGAAAATTGTGTAAATTATTACATGTTATTAAAATACAAATCTTTCCGAAAATATCAAGCATATTTACTACGTCTGTTTCACACATGTAATCCATATAGAATATTTCAACGGAATTTCTTTTCCGAATTAGTCTCTCAATCTTTTAAAGAAATGACTAAATGCTATAAAGCCACTATTTCTACGCCCTGCCCTGTTTTTAGGATTGGATAAAGAGAGAGATTTTAAAAAAATGCTATAATACAGCTTGCATTGAGTAATTATGAACACGTCATTCTAAAACCGATTCGACAAACAGTTAAAACCGTTACTGATTTCACACCTACATACCTATAATTAAAGTGATTAAAAGTAATATAAAATTTAAAATAACTTTGATTATTCCAGGTATTGTGTTTGTTTGTTTGCTTAAGTAATCATTACTTAAGCAAAGTTTGCGATAGTAAGTCTGAAGATGCCTCTGAAAGAGGCGAAACACGTGTCACAGTTAGTTACACAATACGTGGAATAATCAAAGTTATTTTAAATTTTATATTAAAATGAACTTCCAAAAAGTTACTGCCGAAACCATCGAAAATGATTAAAAGTAATTTGAAAAAATGATTTCAATATAGCGTTACTTCAACGTGTCGGATCAGTATAGCTATGTTATCTAGATGCGTATGTATTATTTTTCGTCTTCATTCTAACTCAAAATAATTAGCCAATGTAGAGGAAGTTTCGTACTCTTGGAATCAATTAGTCGTGAAATTTGATCACTTTCGAAGGGTAGCCCTTAACTTGGAAGACTCTTAGTTTAAAGACTTCGTAGTTATGTGAGACCGGCGTATACTTAATGACTTAATTGCCGGGATTCTAATAGAAAGTCATATTAAATTGAACGTTGAAGCAAAAAAAAAGATCCTCCATTTACTGCCACTAAGCCCATTTGCGTAATGTGATTTTATTATGAATTTAAATTGCATATTTTTTTTCGTAATTGATAAAAAAGTTTCACATTACATTTAGTTAAATTTCCCCAGACAGTGAGTTAAATCTTCGAGATTTAAATTTTTATTATTCATGGCAAGAACAATATAAACTACTTTTGTAACAGTAACGTGGTAAACATATTTCTCCATAGTTTATGATTTTTTTGCAGTAAGAAACAAGCTATCTTTGTAAGCCACTTAAATATAATATATTAAGAATATTCAAGAGAGCCTGTCTTCCAAATGATCATGTCCATATATATTTTGACTGACTTACGAAGTAATAAGCTTTTCTCATATATTTATATTATATACTTTGTTATTATTTCTAAATAAAGTGAAGGGTAAAAGAACATTTGTGAGGATAGAAGCTTTTTTTAGCGAACCATAAATAATTTATCCGTGATATTACTTTAAAAAATTGACCTATTCAGCGACTTAATGAAATATCATCTTCAACTTAAAAAGCTTGTTGAATTCTAAAAATACTCTCAATAATTTGAATGGTGAGAAATTAATCATTGTTTTTTCGCGATCAGAATTTGTTTTTAATTACACGCCCAAAACAAAGTAAATTAAAATAATTTGATTTAGCAAAGGTCGATTGAGCTTTTGGTAGCAATAAAAAGTGCGTAATACCTATTCCTGAAAATAAACAAAGCCAAGTATGTAGAACTTCCTGGAAACCATTAATAAAAAGTTTTCGCCGTCATTACAGCAAATTTCGTAATTCGGTTACATTTTTAAATTTCACGATTTTGCCGCGTCACTGAAATGCTTCAATAATAAATGATGTGAGCTTTTTTCGAAAATTATAATTTGTAACGCTCATAAATAATTTACACCATTCACTTATATAAACGACAAAGTTTCGCATTTCGATTCAGTGAGAATTGTAAATAGACTTTTTAAACTTTCAGGCACTCTTTTCAGAGAGGATATGGATACAAGAAAAGGGTAAATATATGACTAGATTCAAATGAGCGTTTTATCTTTGTCTATTTTTCAGTATCCGATAGGGATATGAGATATTTATATCAAAATCCGAAATTTATGCAATGATTTGCCTACATTGTTTTTGATGAAGAATTTACGATATTATTCAAATATAAATTCCGTTATGACTGATAATTCCATTCAATAAACTATCCTAGGTTTCCGTGGCGCAGTGTCAACGGTGTTGGCTTGCGTGCCGGATCGCCCGGGTTCGATTCCCGGTACGAGCGGATTTTTTCAGTCGATAAATCTGTTCAAAGGCTTGGGTGTTTGTGTTGTTGAAAATCCATTCCCACCTTTCCGATCCCAAAGAGCGACGCATAGTGACATCGACTAACTTATCACTAGTCCTGTCCTAGTCCTAGAATCCTTTCCATCCCTACTCTCTTCGAAAATAGAGGTTGAGCAACTGAGCAACAAGCAGTTCTCGTAGAAAAAACAAATGTTGCGATAAACTCCGTGAGGATTCCATATTCTCCAAGTTGGGAGCGGAAATGGTTTAAAAAAATAACAAACAAAAAAAAATGTTTTTTGCATATAGGTAAAAATTTTGGAAGCATTTCCGTTATATAGTTTTCGCTTCATCAATAATACGATATAATGAAATAATAAAAAAAATCCGCAATGCATTGCAGCATTCAAAAGTGAAAATTGTTGGACATAGAAAAGAATTGATCAGTTTTTACATTGCATTGGATTAAATATTTCATTGAATTGCGAATACTCTAATATATTTAATATTTTTTGTTCTTAGTAATGCGGTATTTATTTTTTTCAATTGAGAGATTATAACGTATTCATTTTTTTATTATAAGAAAAAAGGAGTCTTATGTTTTCATAATTCGTTTAATTTTAACGCATTTAAATATATGTTTAGTTATTCTGTCAGGATATTTATAACTGTGATAAAATAAGAGTTATACAGATGAACATGATATATTTTAGCCTCTACCAACTAATATGACTGATTGGATACCTGCCAAAAAGATTATTTGTAATTTGGTTAAAGAGTGTGAGCATATAAATCATTGAGCGTACTTAATTACGCCACTGTCAAAACCTATTAAGGAACACCTTACCTCTGAAAGTGAATAACAATTTGTAAACCTGTCTAATTAATTATATTATGCCATCAAAATTTTGAAAAATATATTATTTAATTTAGAATTCTTTACAATAAATCATCTTGATACGTAAATGTTTGTTAAAAGTTTTTTTCTATTAATCTTTTAACGTTGTTTATTATAAATGACATTGAGTGCTAACCCGGAAAATTGAAAAAAAATATGAAAATTGTTTCCGACGGTAAATTGTTTTATTTTTTCATTCACAAAAACGAGACGAAGCCTTTTTCGTAACAATCACACGTGGGTGATTTTTACGCGCTTAAAATTCGACCTACTTAACTGCCCGCTAAAGCCTCTCCACTTAAATTTATTTCGTTAATATGTCTGGCCTACTTTCGGGAGCGATAAGCTTTTCATCACTTAGGATTAGGGGATGATATTGCCTGTACAGTATTTATTTAATAAGGCTACACGGGTAAGTGGTTAAAATGGAACAACGGTAAATATTAATTTTAGCGCGATTTTTTTTGATAAACTGTTTCATTTTCGTGTTCAAAAATAGGTCATTGAAAAAGCTCTAGCATAAACTAAATTGGATTATTGCGATTGAATTGGTCTAGTGACTTACATTCTAGAACTTGTTTTTCAAGTCCACAACTAACAATAAAAATAAAATGGGCTATTTTATTACGTTGTCATTTTAACAGAAAATTTGTAAAGTAAAATTCTTTAAATGTAGTTGTATATTGCGCGCTAATGTCGGCGCGCTTACGTCAGGGTGACACATGCTTACAGAGGCTTGCATAAAATAATTATACTATAGATAAATTTCAACCTGTTAGTATGCAGGTCAAGTACTTAGGTGGCATTCTGGATGACAAACTTTCGTTTCAGTAACACGCTAAAATAACTGTCAGCAAGGCTAATCTGGCCTTCCTCAGGATATCCAGGATGGCCGGCCAAAACTGGGGGCTCAAGCCACGTGCTCTTAAAATAGCATATGGAGCGATTTTCATTGGGATCGCTGGCTACGCCTCTAGCGTTTGGCATAATAGAACCAACATCAGTTTCGTTAGGAGAACATTACTAAGTGGCTTGCATTAATATCACTAACCAAAGGCTACAGGACGACATCGACGGACGCGCTCCCAGTCCTTGCTGGGGTGCTCCCACTAGATTTGCACATACAGTTACGTGGAGCAATTACCCTTTTAATGAACACATCTATAGAAGGCATCCGGATAGCGGTCCCTCCTTGCCAGGAGATACCTGAAGGCCACACCTACCGCTCATTCGTTGGCAAACTAGTGCTCTCAATTGTCGTCACTGCATGGCAGACTAGATGGACTTCATCTTCCAAGGGGCGTCAAACGTATCAATTTTTTCCGGATGTGTCCTGGAGGCTTGCAATTAAATCACTAACACCGTCCCATTGGACTAGCGGGTTTTTACCGGCCATGGCAAGTTCAATGAAAAACTCTTCGTGCTGGGTCAGTTGGTTTTAAGGCCGGACTGTATTTGTGGGCACGCCCACCAGGACGCTAATCAAATCCTATGGGACTGGCCCCAAATGAATTCCGAACGAGCAGAACTGTTTGCAGTGGTCCGTTCTCACACGGGCCCAATAGGCCACGCTGACTTGATTGCAACTAAGGCTAACTTCATTGCATTTGAAAAATTTGCAAATTTATTCGGGGATCGACACAACCTCGATTCATCACTAGAGTCAATATACTCGTCTAACACGACGGGCTCTGGGCTCTCAGTATACGGATTATACACAGGATTATATGTATCAAAATGATTTCAGTGGCTGAGCTGGTCACTCCAATTTATTTTATTATATTTTCTATTTTAAATCAATTTAGTGCATGGTTCAAAATCAGTCCCGTGCAGATCTGCTCGGGCCATGAATGTGAGGGGTAAATTCCTTTTTCTAAGTCGATAGCGTTGTGAAAGGTGGCCATGAAACATTGGCTGCATATACACAACGGGTGGTGGTAGGAAAAACCAACTTGTATTGATATCATTGTTTGATTTCAAACGAAGAAAGTTACACAACACCCTTGTAAAATATTTATACCTTGAAAAACGGCAAAAGCGAAAAACGTTTAATAGGATTTTTCAATAAAGACACAGGTTTTAAAAAAAAATTAATACGTGGAACATTACTCGAACAGAACTGTTCTGAAAATTTGCACACGTTTTTCAACGCTACAACTTTCCTTGGTTATTTGCTGTACACTATTTGACAATTGACAGCAAATTTAACAGATGTCAATTTAGCAACATGGCATAAGTGATCCCTATAGAAAGACCTTGTGATAGACAAGGAACGATTTTTTATGTATTAAAATATACGTTACAGCAAACCGCTTGAGGTGGAAGTTTGTTAAAATCTCCTTAAAATCAAAAATTGGTAGAACTCAATAGCATTGAATATTTCTTACAGAGAAAATTAATTTTCTTCCGCCATACTTATAATGATAATCTGACTTATTTTATAAAATATAATGCTTTCCCATTTTGTTTTGATAAGCCTATTTTCCTTTAAAAGCTTTCATTTCTAAGCTTTAAGAGTAATGGTTTGTACCATCTTAATGGTGAATTAAGTGGATATAAACTAAATAAATATTTCTAATTATTTGATTGAAATCGCAAAATTTTGTTTTTACGCAAACTTTCTCCCATTTGATGGGCTTGCTTTGCTAAAAACTTTTTGTAAAGCTTGTACCCGGACCTTATTTTGGTTAATTATTTGCTTGAATTATTAATTCAAATAAAAATTGCAATCATAACTTTGTTTGTTTATATATTTCTTAAAATACTTTTTCAAATTAATTTGAGGATATCTTAACGTAAATAAAAACTTAAAAACATATCTTATTTCTTATATTACTAATTATATCAACAAATTTCATAAATTTGGGTTTTCCTTGTAATCTGTACAATATGAAACCTTATTTTGAAAAGATTCTAACTGCTCTTGACACTGTTTTGAGATATGAGCGTTTGAAGTTTCAATTGATTAAAATTCACTTGTAACAATGAGCAAGTAAAAATGTGTTTTTTTTTCACAAATCTTGCTAAAAAATAATGATATATGATGGAAATGATGGAAATAATGATGAAATTCTTAGAACTTTGTCAAATAAATTTATTAAAAAAAGCTAATCTGGATTTTTACTAAGTTTTTACTAAAAACACTTCGTGAATCAATTTGTCACGTTCGATAACTTATTATTTCCATATACAATAAATATGGTGGAACAGAGAAGAAGATGTATTGTGTTCCCTCATCTAAGTGGGCTATATATACTTGATCTAATGCACGTTTAAAGCATAGTTCTGACGAGGGGGTAAGCCGAAATAGCCATCAGCAAATATATAAAATAGTTTCTGTAGAATTAAAATACATTATCATTTTTCTCACCGTATTATAATGGAGTTCTACCAAGTAAATGCCAACTCAATAAATACAATACATGAACTTTTCAAAGTTATTTAAGATTTTATATTATATCAAAACTTAATCATTGTTAAATTAAAAATAATCATTGAATAAAAGTAACACTTACTCTGATTTAAACCACCTGCATTTGAAGCTAAAATTACACTGACAGCAATATTCAAGCGATAGAAAAGGTCTTTTAATCCAACATACGCAGGCAATTACCTATAACACAGAATATTAAAGGCATACAAAATTAAATGCTAATTATTATTGCTGAACTATATCGGCAATTTGGCAACTAAATCAACAAACCATGGGTTATGTTTTGTATCAATCAAACAAAAATAATAACCCGCTGATGAGTATTGATCAAAGCCTCCAAAACTTCTATCGGTACGTCCGTCGTAAGTTTATTTCGCATACAGAGCCTTCCGAAATTTTCCGAGTGTGAGCCAAAGCTCCCAGCTGAAAACTTTGTAAATCGTTACATTCGCAAAGTTTCGCCCATCAATCAATTGAGGTTTCGGCTTATTTGAAAACATCGACTTGCTAGAATCTATTTCGTACAAAGAAAATTCTGGGTCGACGAATTCGAAGTATTGGTCGATCCGTGGTGCCAGTACTAAATTTTGTATTATTTATTTGAAATGACGCTAAAATATTTTACCCGCGTGCTTATTTTGTTGCCGAGTAGTAAAGCTTTCGTCCTATGTCGTCGCTTTTTCATATGTTAACTTTAATGTACGCAAATTTTTAATTGTTGAGTAAATATTTTATGATGTTTTTATCCTTCCCATAAATAATATAATTTAAGCATTCAATATTCAAACGAAAAAATTTACAACTTCTCTGTTTTTAGCCTACTTTCTTTATCCTTTTTTTAAATCAGAAATTAAGTTGTAATCAGTTCTTGTTGAAATATTGAATAACGAAGTCATATTTCCTACAATGGGAGCAATCATTTAAAAAATCCATTCAGATGTTGTGTAAAATTTGTAAATCCTCAGTGACAAACATATAAATGTAATAAATTTTGTTTGCAAACATTTAATTATAGTTGACGAGTTCGACTTGATGGAATTTCAATATCAAATTTGAATCGTTTGAATGTTGTAATTTTCCGTGAGTTTCATCGCTAACGACCAGTTCATACTCATGCGTGCACTTAAAATGCCTAAAGATTCCAAAATGCGAACCTTGGGATGTTAGAGACAAAAATTACAAAGCTTAGAAAAGTACAAATATCAAAAGATTCAAATTTAATTATAGTACTTTATGACCGATAAAACTAGAAAACCATGCAGTTTTTGAAAGACAGTAAAAAATTCAACTTAAATTTACATCAATTTAGATTTGGGTTCAAATCTAGTATAAAAGATATCAATTCTCAAGATATTGATTGAGTTGGCATTTACTTGGTAGAACTCCATTATAATAATGTGATAAAAAATAACAATGTTTTCCAAACATTTCAATTTATAATTGTATCGAGATTTGAGCTCAAAACCATCCGGTCGCGAGGTTACAGTTTTGAGCGCTAGACTACAGCAAGCAGTGATCGAAGATTTCAATGGAGTTCATTGTTCAGAGGCAATGCTGAACATTCGTATTCGAAATAAAAAAAATAGAGAAACGGGACAACTTGCAAACAAAGGGACACAGCCGTCTCTTGAATTTCCTGTGTAGGCCTCGTTCCAGGAATAATAAAATTAGAAATCATATTTGGGGTGCGATTTAAGAAATATATATTTCGAATTTAAAAAGCTAAACGGTACAATATTACAATATACCTTGAAGGATATTCGATTTTTCAGTTGTATCTGAATTTTAAAAGAAATCACATAACGATGCCAAATAATGTCAGATGAAGTCAAATAAATTTCATTATATAAAGATAGACAGAAATACGGAAACAAAATTATAACAAAAAAGTTGATGTTTCATATTTTGAAGAAAATAGTCACTTGTTAAACGAAACACGTTCTAATTTTACGAGAACATTTACTTGATCTTTGCAATAATTTACTTGAAATTGAAATTGACTTTTCTTAAAACCGTTCATACGCCACGGCGTGCAGGCACGCAAACGCCACTACGAGTTTATTTATGAATAAATATCGTATTTTTAAATGGAACCTTATGCGGACACTTTTTTTCAATGTAATGCAATTGTTAAAATATCAACATGATTAGCCGTTTTTATTTAACATTTTCAAGGGAAAATCGATGGTTGAAAATGGTGGCCTGTGGCAAAAAACCATGAGATTGGCTTGGCTTTTAAAGGATTAAACGATGTTTGAAGATTGAAGATCACTTTTTTTTTAAATTTTATTTTTGATGAGGCTTTTATTTTCATCAATATTTTATTGATACCATGATTAATTATGAGTTTGTAAGACAAAGAGGGATTTTTACTGTTTTATGTGCCATAGCAATTGCAAACAAACATTTTTCCTTTTCATTTTAAAATATTGTTGATGTGCCTCAGTATAATTTCATTCGTGCACTTGGAATGTCTGAAGATGCTGAAAACTTTTAGTTGAAGATTTTTTTGACGCCGTGCTATTTCTATATATCAAAGTATCTTTATTTAAACTTAAATATCACCAAAACGGATGTTTAAAGAATCAAACCAGCAGTGACATCATAAAAAAGACCTATTTTTAAATCTGAAAACATTTCTAAGAAGTAATTATTATTAAAAAAAACTTTGTATGCTATCGAGTACTATTTTGTAATTTATTATTTATTTTAGCATCACAAAAAGAAGTCACAATTTTGAATTAAATACTGAGAATAATTTATTTATACCAAGTACCGAACACACATATCAAAAGGAATAATAAAAGACGCTTTTTATAAAACATAAAAATTGTTTCAAAGAAACTACACCCACAAATAAAATATTCCATATCTTAAAAATATCAATGTTAAAATATGTAATGATATTTTTACCGCTTCATATTACTCACAAATGAAATGAATCAGTAGTTTCAATAATAAATTATAATTAAAACACCCTCGCCGAGAAATTGTCTATTGATTTTCATCTATCAACATGTAGTTGTGAAGTGGGAGCGCCGCTTCCGAGGGAGCGTCGGCGTCGGCGTCGCGCCGCTTCGTTAAAAGCTCCGCGAACCTTTTTTACGTTAGGGTAGCGTTTGCTTTACAAACAGGTAAACGACCTGGTGGTACATCATATGCTATTGAAACAATATATGTTAGGAAGAGATAGTGTTTACCGTTTTGTACATTAATTCGCCGACACTTGTGCGCAATACAAGATTATTTTGTACTGTTATTTTGGAGGGCTGATTTAAAGAAATTTATTTTCATATGATAACTTTTCTGCTAAAATAATCATTTAAAATAAATTGGAACTTACAAAAATATCTTTGAAAAATTTATTAATTGAACTAATACAACCTTATTATTTTGTGATAAAGTTTTTCTAATTTAGGATTTTGATTGAAGTTGACGGATGGAATTGCCACATCAAATTTGAATTGTTTGAATTTTTGTAAAAATTATATTACCTAACCCAACCTTTTCGAGATAACGGCCCGGGTTTTGATTGCCTTTCGGAATTGCATCTTTGAATTGTTTTAATTTTGTACTTTTCTATTAGTAAATTTTCGCTTTGGCATCTTCATTGCCTGATGTACATGATGTAAATAAAGAAAATTAAAGTCACTAAGTTGAATTGTTATTATTGCAATCTGGACGAATACGCGAAGGTTTTTAATGGAGTTTCAATGAATTGAGTATTAAACGGGTGGGTAAATTACCATTATCAGTTATTTTCAGAAATTTTGAACGTTTTACATTGCCTTGAAAATGCGGTAAGCCAAAACCCAAGTCATTAGCGACAAATCTCACGAAAATAATATTTGATATTGAAATTCCACCAAGGACCTTGAGACAAAGTTCTTCTTTGAATCAAACTGTTGTGTTTTCATATTTTTATGAATTTTTTTGTGATGGTTCTTTTTTTGTAATGAGGTATACAAATTGAATGATTTAAATAACATTACACGGGAACACTTAATGCTTAATTAGTAATAATCATTATGTTATAATAGATATTGGTTTATGATTTGAATGCCCAGATCCCTGTGATGGTCGTATTTGCTGGCGACCCGCCCCAAGCCGGCCTAAGCGACTCAGCATGCACTTAGTGAATTAATCACTTAGAGATATCGATTCACCGAGTATCCGGCTTACAGGGTAGCCAAAAATATCACATCACTTTATCAGAATCATTATTTTACTTATGAATAATTAGAGGTCATTTGGATAATGATATAGTGACGTTCCTTTAGTGAAAACAGTTCATTTTTTTTGTTCTTTCACTTTAGCTATTTAAAATACTGTATCACCTTTTTTGTTTTGTACTATATTATGTACGATTTTTATTACTATTTTCAAATCCAGGCGCTTTGGCGTCAGCTGGTGCCATGTATTATATTTTTCCAATAAACAATAATACGTTTTAGTAAACAACTCATTTCTCTGACACTGAGAATATTTACGATCCTCTTAACTATGATAATATTAAATAACGTATTCATGTGCTTTCCTGCATTACAAATTTAAGTCTGCATAACACTTATAATCACGCATAATTATAAAAAAACAGAGGCTTCTTTCAAAAATACTAACCATTTTTTTCTAATATGAGAATATGAGTGCTTTTTTATAATTTATAAATTTGCATTTCAAGAATCGACTTACTGTTTCAGCCAAATTTAAGCTCAGTCTAGTAAGCGAAAAAGCAAATTATTAATTATTAAATAATTTTGCACAGTCAATGTAACCATTATGATGCTATACAAAGTAGTTTTTCTGCTATTATATTATATGGCCGACTATAAAACTAAAGTTAGAAACCATTTTGATTAATTAACCGATTTCTTAGTCTAGCGCCAGTCTTTTATACATGTAGAAATCATACATTTAAAAATAGTTCCATTAGTATCACAAACAAATTTAATAAAATATTTTTTTAAGAAGCTTCCCACCCCTGTTTTTTGTCTTTCAATGTACAATTAGACCACAGCCTCGTGCGCCTAACCAAATGCTAGCATTAACAGATATACTAAAGATCAATCGCACAATCAAATCATGGCTTAGCCATCATTAGGTGATTAATCTACCACCACAAAAACACATGTAAAACGTCACGAATCCACTATTCTCCGGAAAAATATTCGGCTAAATTATTTGTTTATGTTACAGTGAAACTGTATTCTCAGTGACAATATATTCTTCTTCAAGCTGTCATTGAAATTAAATTTGACCGCCTATCTTCAGTCCAATGTTTGTTTGTGTTTATCTTTGGTTCTCTTTTTATGAAAGGGACAACTTGCTGATTTTGTTTTAGACGGCAAATCATCGGCCAATAATTTCAATGATCGTGGCCAGTGAAATCATGTTGTCATACAAGTCTATTAATTGATACATTTTCACTGAGAATACAGTTTCACTGTAACATATATACATATATTAGGCTTGTAATGATCTATCAGAAAACTTACAGTAGCTATTGGATAACTGTTATATGGATATAAACTAGACAACTATAAAAAAAAATATTTCATCTGGCTTACTAATAAGATTACTCAACAAATGGAACACGCCGACAAGCTTTGAAGAATTTAACAAACCGTTGACGTTATCTTGTTCATATAAATAAAGATACTTGAGCATGTTCTACTATCGAACAAATATTTTTTTCACCTGGTGTTATTTGTGTGGGAATACTTTAAATAATCAGGTCCGTATTGCAGTGGTCAACGTTGACCTCCCGGGTTCGGGTCCCAATGCGAGCAGCATGTTTTACAGTCGATTTATCGAATCAAGTCGAAGGCAAAGGTGTTTGTGTTGCCTAAAAATCTGTTCTCACCTTATCCGATCCTGGGGTAGTAACGGGAGCGACTCGCGAATCACTAGGTCTGTTACTCTGATAATTATACTTTAAATTCCTACTTTCATCAAACGAAAGCAAGGTTGAACAACTCATACACAAACAGTTCTCGTAGTAGAAGAAAAATTAATTGAAATAATTGGTCGAAATGGATTCAAAAAAGATCATCAACTGCTGGTGATAGGATATTGTGTACATAAAAGCTATACTTTTGTTTATTATATAAGTCACAATTTTTAAATCGGAATTTCTTGTTATCTCAAAAGAAATGTAGTATCCTAGTATATATTTATATTTAACTGAAAAGAGATAGCTCTACATGAAAGGAAAAACTGTAAAAAAAATGGTGATGGTAGAGCAAAAATGATCGGCACAATAATCTACTATATTTGAATAGATAACATATGACACGTGTATCTTGTTAAAAAATGCAGACAAACGAATAAAAAAAAGCACAATATTCTGTCCTAAGAGTCATGGTAGCAGGTGTGTTCATAAATTGCAACGCTAATAATACTTTAGTGGGCAGTTTTGTGCTGGCTGTCTGTTTGCAAATATCGCGTGCAACTAAATGAAAATATTGCAACGGCAGTATATTTTTGTGTGTTCAATTAGCAATAATTTTTTGAATGATATTCGAAACAAATGAAATGGAACAGTCATGCGTCGCAGTGATTTTTAAATGGTTCCCCCACGCAAAATTACGGTTCCGTGATAACTCGCCACAAGACAAGTTGACACATTGGCAACTGAACACAAATACAACTGTCTATGTACAGTTGTCTGGTCATCACAATTAAATATTATTTAGTCCAGATGTTTCAAATGTTTTTGATATGGTACGATATTATTATACCTAAGGATTAAGTCTAATATAATTGAGTTTTAAGGAACGATTTAAAAAATTTACTGCAGTAAAAACTGTAAGAATACACTGGAAACTACTTATTTAGTAAATTTTCCGTTAATTAGCGCTAAATATTATTAAAAATATCTTCAATGTATGAAGTAAAGCTGAAACCGTTTAATTGGAATGCTACTGAATGTTGCGAATTTATTTATCTTTTACGTCTAGATTATAACAGGCAGGTAGCAATAACATATTTTAATTCTATTAATTGATATTACATTATTATGTGATATGTTATATTTTCTATGCTTATATGCACGCTTTAAAACGTAACACACACACACAATATGTCTGTCTGCAAATCGACAGAGATAAAATTGACATGTAGAATTATGGCCAAGAATATATTTTTAAAATATTATAATAAGGTAGAAATAAAAGTTTTGGCCTTTTATTAATAATATTAATTTATTAAAAATGACTGCATTTAAAACGTGGAAAAGTGCGTAGATGCCTTTATTCAGAAGTGTTATTTAGATGCAATTGAAATTATACTGATGGTGCTGACGTTATTTATTTAAAATATAAAATGTCCATCTTACTTTTTTTCAGGTAGTATAAAAATACCATAATGTAATAGAAACATTTCAATATTCTGAATGCGTTTTCTTTTCATATAAAGACTTCCGAAAACGATCTTTATGGTAAATAGCACACACTTTCATCGTAATTTTTATTGTATCTTGAGAAAAAATCTTTTTCATATCATAAATGATGTATAATTTTTGTAGACATTACATTATGTTTAACCGCCTTTCACAAAGGGGCTTTTTTATCGATGTCATATAAAATATAATATGTTTTTCTTACGAAATGAACACTGATAAATTTATAAAATTATAACCAAGCCTAAGTTAACGAGAAAAATATACCGAAGCTTATCCAGAGAGCTATTTTTTATTACCTTACGCTTCTAATTCAGTTCTTATGTTTTTATGTCTTCAGATCTCAAATCAAGACAAAACTTACGAAAAGATTCCGATAAAAATACATTTAAGTACTTTGTTTATTTAAAATTGAAATTCGTAAAGATGTCACTTTAATATTTTTTTCCTAAAAATCGTCGCCAAGTAATCTTAAACCATACGACACACTATATCTCAATCATTATGTTAAACTTATTTTCATCATATCCGTTCCCAATGTGAAGCATATAAATACCTTTGAGAGTTTATACGCAATCGAAGTTTTATATAAAAATCACCTGTTACTATGATTTTCTATCTCTTTTTTACTTTGCGAGTAGTGATGGAAAGGTTGGGACTAGGACCCATCAAGTAGGTCGCTAATCACTCCGGTTACGTTCCTTGGTTTAGGGTTGAATGAGTGACAAATAATATGTAGCACAGACATTTATTTCTTCGAACAGAATCAATATTTCGATTGAACAAAAAGTTACCCGGACTGGAATTTGGACCCGTTATTGAAGCAAATGACGTTTATACCCAAACAAAAAATCTTGGTAATTTGTATTCTAAGAAGTTCAAAATTCAAATTGACGTTCTTTTTTATCAGTTTTTGTTTTTAATAGCTCTGCAACTGTAGGCTCATTTATTTTAACAATTTCATATCGGTAAGTATGCAGATAAATGCATGCATATTTAAAATCTCGAAATAATTATCACTAGTTCTAGTCTTTTGTTCCTTTACTTTTCATTTGATGTTCTCATAAAACTTTAATCGCGCCATCTTTGCCAGTATGGTGATGATTTTAAACAAGATGACATTAAAACATGGTATAAAATTTAATAATAATAGCATTAAATACGCCAAGAAAATACCAAATCTGCCTATTCAAAAGCTTCCTCATAGTAAAAGTAAAAAGCGGCAAATACCATTATATGGCAGTTTCAAGATATCATACCTGTGTCTGTTCGAAATCTAACTAACCATAGACTTTTCAAGAAACGAGGAAGAAGGAACAAGAAGATGAAGGTAACTTTGTTAACTGGACACCTCCTTACTTACGGTGGGTACCCGATCCAAACAGCTAACTTTCTAAAAGTTTCTCAGTGTCTCATAATATAAACTTACAGATTTATCCAATTCTACGTCCGAGATTTCACGTTTCAAATTCGCTTGATGTTACCCAAACATTGTCAACTAAAATCGAAGCATTTATTAACATTTCATATAATATTTGTTTATAAGTTGATACGCTAAAATCTTTGTGAGAAAAACTATTTGCATTGAGAAGCAATTGGTTCATGGAATAACATAATTCCCAAGGAACAACATACTCTCGAATCTTTTACCATTTTATAATATGGTTCTAACAAATAAATACTCAGTCGATCAGTACTATGTCTTACTCATGGTTCTTCTTTGGCCTTATTTTCTATCATAAACGATCAAATTTATAGTCAATATGTTAATATTTTGCTCAGTGCTTCCGTTCTGCAATCCAATTTTTTATAAATTTAATACACGACACTTCATCGAAAGTAAATTTGGTATTTTTCTCTTTTCATTATGAAAACAAATGAAAAGGTAAGATGAAAAGGTAGAATTTACAGAAAATTTAAACTTTTATCTTAACCCTATTTGCCTTGTATCTCCACAATCGAAACCGAAAAAAATAGTCAAGCATTAAATGGTATTGCATTTATTCACACATTTATTTGATGGGCTTATTATTATAAAAAATATATGTCATGGAAGACACATTGAAAGAATAGATCTTTTCTCGACCTACAAAACATAAATAACCTAGGCACATTTTGCGACCTGCGATGACAGGGTTTACCTTTATATTTCTAGAAAAAAACATCTTTTGGAAACTTGAAATAACTTTTATGACCCAAAAAATATTTGCATTAGAATGAAAGAGGAGAAAAACTAAGCTAAATAAAGTTTTTGTGCTTCCGCATCCGGATAAAAAGCTTTAAAGGATGTTGTAACTTTGCGAAATACATTGTTACAATTTTTTTAATGAAAAAAAAACGAAAACTGCTTTCTCAATTGTATATTTAAGTCTACCCCTACTATCTACTCGAATTTGAATATTTTTTTAATATATTTTTTTATAATTTCAGCTAAATTAAATCATTCATCATATTGTAATATCCATTATGATGTATCTATCATTTAATTTGAGCAGTAGATTCATTAAAGAAATCATATTAAAACTTGACGATATCTATTTTTCCGTTGATTATTCTAACTAGGAAACAAATGGACTGTGTTAACATAACAATTAAGTTCCTTTCAAAGTGTTATGGCGGATTACATAATCATTACATAGGTACACATATTTGTGTAATCAACAGCTCGTTTACACCTTTATTAGATGCAGTTTATATAAAGACCTCTTATAATATTTATGGACCTCTATCGTTCTCATTACAGCGAATAAAGCCACGCTGGAAAGGGGATAACGACAGGCACTGGACGTGTCCTGCGTAAACTCACAATAAACGATATTTTTTATAAATAATAACAGTGCTACTTTTTTTTTCAGATTCATACGGTTAACTTTTAGCTGAGAGGAATTTAACATCAGAGTACACCCGAACCTCCATGTAACCGTTTTAAAAAAGATAAAGTACCAAAACAAACATGGTAAATATATTATATAACTTAACATCAGCTCAAAATACAATATTGTTGAACTCAAAAATAGAATTTAAATAGCTTTGATTATTTCATGTACTCAGTTACTAATTTTGACATGTGTTTCGCTTATTTAAAAGGCGTCTTCAAACCTATTATCGCAAAGGTTGCTTAAGTGATAACCTTTGCGATATCCGAAGATGCTTCACAGTTGATACACGTGATACAATTATTAGCACAATACGTGGATTAATCAAAATTATATTTAATTTTATAATAAAATCGATTTCCAAAAAGAAACATCCAAATCCACCAAAAGTATAAGATAGAATTTATTAATTATTTATGTACAAAAATATTTTTGAAAGTTTTACAAACAATAAATTTACATAGTTTTTGATTTAGATTAAACTTAGCATAGATAAATATAAAATAATCCTTTCGATGGTTTGCGCGGTAACTTTGTGGAAGTTCATTTTAAAATTAAATTAAAAATAATAATCATTCGATGTCGCTCCTGGATAATTAATGTGACCGTTTACTTTATTTTGTATAGTTTTATTATTTTAAACTATTTTAAAGTGAAAAAATAAGTGTACAAAAATAATCGTTTTTCTTTTAATTCAATCAGTAGGTATATTTATTATAATGGGACACTTTAAACTCAGTTTTTATTTTAATTCATGGGCCACTTCTATTGCGATGAACATTTAAAGCCTACCATCTTCATCATTTTCCAGGAGGTTTTTTAAATATATTTTTTTGCGTTAATTTTACGCCTAGCTAGGACGTAGCCCTAGAGGCGGACAACAGCCGTAGCAGTTAAGATGGCTCCGAGTCGTAACGACCCCGACGTGGTTTCCCACTAACCGACATTGCGGCGTAGCAGAATCAATTTCAGCACTGAAGACTGCATATAAACCAAGATTGTGGTGGAATATGCATCTGACGCTGGCTTTAGAACTGTCTCCATACCTGGCCGTCTCTGAGCTGCACGCTTGAAAACGGACCCAATTGTATAACTAAATTTGTGAAAATTTCTCACCCAAGACCGTACATATGTACATGAAGATAATTAATTCCTTTAATTCCTCATAGATTTCATGAAAATATGTATTTTAAATCTCTAGAAATTTCATCCGGAGAAACTTAACAATATTACAATTCAGTCTCTAAGAAGCAGATAAAGGTTTCAGCAAAACGATAAAACAAGCTTCACCTGTAAACAATTTTACCTATATTTTAAGAGATACATTTTTTTCATCATCTTTAAAGGCCATGCTTTGGCTTCTGATTTTTTTGTTAAATCTATCTATATATATAAAAATGAATGTCTGTATGTATGTCCGCTACGGACTACTAAACCGCTCGACCGATCGATGTGAAACTTTACAAATTTATTGAGTGCACCCCGCGATGGTTTCTGGCCTACCAACCCCTCCCCGCAACCACCCCCCAACCTCCCCCCCAATTTTTTTTTTTAAACTTTAAGAATTTTTCGAGTTCACTTCTTCGAAAGGTTTTTGGCATACCCCCCCATACGCTCCCCAAACCCCACCCCGCCAAACAACCCCCTCCCCCAAAAATTGATATCGAATTTTGACAAATTTCTCGAGTATTGAATACATGCAAATTGAATTGAATATTTGTGTAATGTCTTTCCTTCAAATTTATTTTAGTTGCTGGCGTAGCAACGCGCGCAGGGTACAGCTAGTATAATATAAATTAGTTATTTATTTTAATGTCTGTATTAAGGTTAGGTGAATAAAAAAGTGAATTTAATTGGCATTTAAATGTCTTCGTAACCACTTCTTCTATTGATATGACACATAACATAACGTATTGTTTTGTATTTAGTCGCATTCATAATTCAAAACCAGCACATCGTATATATTATACAGTCCCGCATTTAGTTGACTTTCTGTTTTTGTCTTGATGATAGTAACAAACGCTTAGCAATACTTGTGCACAAAATGTTCGTAAATTAATTAATTTTAAAACGTCGTTGAATACCGGTATTGACGAATGAAATTGTCAGGTGTTGATTTATTTATCTTCAAAAGAAAAAGATTAAATCTTCAATGAATGTGTTTGATAACTTTTGTACATTTGAATATTTTTTATGTTTACCATTATTAAAATTTTCAGTATATTAGTACCTATACATCAAATTCATTTCCTAAAAGGATACATCGGATACGTGGAAAATGCTGTATTTTTGATAATTCTGTGTTTGTTAAGTACTATATAATATCATAATTTTGAATGTATGTTTTCTTATAAGTTTTTAAGTAGAAGCTTATAAAACGTTTATGTCTTAAACTTTGGATAAATATTCTCCATTCAAATTTATTACTTTAATACGGTAAGACAAATAACAATGTATTTTAGATCTACATAAATCTACATAAATAAATGTATGTAGAACTACAATACCTTGTTATTTTTCTTACCGTATTATAATGGAGTTCTACCAATTAAATGCCTACTCAATCAATTATCACTTTAAAGTTAAACTGTAAAGTTGTATTATTAATTAACTGATTTGAGATAGAAATGTTTAGCAAGCAATTTTCCACCTAAGTCATCAGCACAATCTAAAAAAAATAAAAGCCCGATTTTCCGAAAAGAAACACTATTTGTTACACTATTTCTTTGTATCCTAATTTAGTAAAGTCTGCCATTTTCAATAGAAATACACAATACAAACGACGTGTCAAAAACAAAATACGGGAATAATATATTTGTTTACTTATTTACTATTATAATGAGCCAAACAAAGTCTGCTGTGCGTTCTATAGCATCTCTATTATGGCTAAAGTGATTTTGCCTCTAAAAAACATTTTCATTGTGTTCCCTTTTCGTGCGTCTCACAATAAGTTACTCATAAGCAGACAATATCGACAACTTCATCGATTTTCCTTTTTGTTACTTTGTGATGCAAATTTTTACCCAATACCATTTTTGCGTCGAAGATTTTTCCCTCTAAAGAAGCTTTCGGTTTATTATGAAAAAAATCCCGTATAGAGACAGAGATTTCTCTCGTTCCAATAGGACTTTTTTCGATAGTCTACATACAAAATGATTTATCGCGGAATAAAAAATATTATTTATTTAAATCATGCACAAATAGAAGACGTTTTTTTAGTGATATTTTCATATTTTATGAGCTGTAATATTTGCTTTTTTTTACAAATCATAATTGGTAGGTTTTGTTTCATTTTATAAAAATTAAAAAAGTTTCTTTTTTTTTCTTGTTTTAGAATATTTTATGAAATACAAAACGATTTTTCTATTAATATTACAAATATTTTACCAATCTGAGGCCCAGTTACGCTCACAGGGAGATATAAAAACAAACACGAATATTTATCACTTTTAAGGTGTATATTTTCAATACGTGGTAGCATAATAATAAAAATAATAACGATTTCTTAGTACTTATTCCACATTGAATGTATTGAGACCGGTTATCAGTTGTTACAAACGAAACCGGTCCTGAACTCAATAAACTCAATGTAGAATATCGAATGAGTACTAAAAGAGTGTTATTATTTTTACGAATATTTATACCAAATTCAGTTAGACCAATTACAGAGTATACTAAGCTATCATTTAAATGTCATATTTATTACACCAATAATTTTCTGACATATGATATCTTGTCATTAGTATTACTCAGTTTGCTATAATTAAACCTATAATTTTAACTTTATATTATGTAATTTTTATAGAAGTATTACATTGCGATTTATAACATAGTTTTACCAAATAAATGATGACCAAAAAAATTCTATCAATATATTTCATAATATATTTTTTTTAATTACTCACTCTACGTTTCGCGAATAGCACAATACGAGGAATAATCAAAGAATTTTTAAATTTTACATTAAAATAAACTTCCAAAAAGTAACCGCTGAATCCATCGAAAGTATATATTAAAATAAAAATAATAACACATTTTTTAGTACTTTTTCCACATCTGATTTATTTCATCAGGACCGGTTTCGCTCATGGAGAGCATTATCAACTGATAAGTAATACAATAAGACAGTGGTAATTATGCAAAAGTTAAGGATGAAAACAAGGTATGACAAACAATTGGTAAAGGAATTAAGCAAATAAATTAAAGTAAATTACAAGACAAATAGACTAAAAATAAAATGTTCAAGACCTCTTAGCAATGCAAAACTAAAACATCAAAAATCAATTAAGTATGAATTTAACATTAACAAAGTAAAAGCCCAAAAATTAAGTGAATTTAATAAAAATAAATAAATCTACATGTCTGTCAACCATAATTAGATGGAAGTCCCGGTAATGAGTTACCATTTCTTCATTTCCAGTTTGATCCATGTCAACTGGGCCACCTTGAGGGCTTTAACGCGGCTGGAGATCTGGACTTCGTTTTTAAATTAACATATTTAGGAACAATTTTGAGCCGTAGACACTCTCGATTAAACCAAATATGTTGAGAAGCTAAACACTGTTTTAATTTATATTTCTTAAATAAGACAGTAAGTTTAGATGTTAAATTCATACTTAATTGATTTTTGATGTGTTAGTTTTGCATTGCTAAGAGGTCTTGAACATTTAATTTTTTGTCTATTTGTCTTGTAATTTACTTTAATTTATTTATTTGCTTAATTGCTTTACCAATTGTTTGTCATACCTTGTTTTCATCCTTAACTTTTGCATAAATACCACTGTCTTATTGTATTACTTATCATTTGATAATGCTCGCCATGAGCGAAACCGGTCCTGATGAAATAAATCAGATGTGGAAAAAGTACTAAAAAATGTGTTATTATTTTTATTATAATGCCTTTCCACCAAGTATTGACAGTGAACACCTTAAAAGTGAAAGTATATATAACTCATCCTATCTTTAGTTTCTTTAGAAGGTTAAATATTAAAGTTGACTTATGTACCACTTCTGTATTCGATAAAATAAAATTTCTCCTTTTTCATAATGTAATTTAATTGGACGTCATAAAAATTCCAATCAAAATATGTATTATATAGATTTCGTGAATTTCATAAAATGGATAATTGTGTTAAGCAAGGGATAAAACCTTTTTTACCTTAATTTTTGCTCATGCCGGCCCTTCAAATTAATAAATTCCATTGCCGATAATACATTACGCAAAATCATGCCTTGGCCCATCAACCTTTGCCAATTTTAGCTGAGTTTCTTAAACTTTCGCAGAAATATTAATATCGACCAAGCATTTTAGCGAAGTTCTTAATAATAAGGTTTAATTTGTTTTATTTACTGTGAGTCATTTGACGTTTTTAAAATCTATAATGACTACTTTTGTTTAATCCACTATGAATGTCTTTTATATCTATGAAATTAAAAACACCTGAAGCACTGAAAATATTTCATAGTTAACAATTTTTCTTCAATAAAAAAGAGATTTCACAATATCGTGATCA
This sequence comes from Himalopsyche kuldschensis, assembly GCA_028554975.1. NCBI lineage: Eukaryota > Metazoa > Arthropoda > Insecta > Trichoptera > Rhyacophilidae > Himalopsyche > Himalopsyche kuldschensis. The sequence continues at coordinate 2,102,947 of JAHFWI010000059.1, read as the reverse complement.
AATTATGTCGGTTTTCATGTGTATGCAATCGTTTTCACGGTCAAGTTGGTTTTTCCCACCACCACCCATTGTGTATATGCAGCCAATGTTTCATGGCCGCCTTTCACAACGCTATCGACTTAGAAAAAAGGAATGAACCCCTCACATTCAAGACCCGAGCAGATCTGCACAGAATGATTTAGAACCATGCACTAGTGGGCTTTAAAATAGAAAATAAAATAAAAATAATAAAATAACACGGTCGCTTTCATTTTATTCCTCACTGGCTCGATATAAATCTGCACGGGACTGATCTTTCAGCCATGCACTATGATGGTGCTTAAAGAAAAGAAATCAAAAAAAGCTTTAGCCAAATATTTGTAATTCTTTAAGAATAATAAACTAATTTACTCTGTTGATGTTTTTTTACAATTTTTATATATCAGCTTTATCGGGTAGGCCAAAAAACGGGTTATTGCATTGTCAATTAGGCAAATTGTTTTATCTTATTCCGACGCAGCATTTTCAAACACTTTTCCTCAATTTGTTCAAAAGCTGCGAAGCTGTCTTCTTTGCATTTAAACTTTTGTCGAGTAAAACTTGGAGCTTTATCCGTACTTATTAATTTTATTTTGAGCGAATTTAACTTAAAATGCAATAAAACTTTGGTCGAAACTCTTTGAGGGAGATCTTCGTTCAAAATTTAATTGATTATGATTCCATAAAACGAACATTGCTACACCACATTTAAAGGTGACGTACATACAAAAATAATAAAACATTGATACTATTGTACAATAGCTAAGAATCTAATTCATTGCGGTGGTACTTTTTTTTCATTACGATTTGAACGCTTCGTATATTAGGAGCTTAAGTGGTTTCATTTTGTGAGAAACTCAGAGAATAATACACATACCAGGGAGCAGTATACCTGAACAGGATAGCTCACGTGCTGTGGACTCCCCTGGAAATCATCAGCCCTTCATCCAGCCGGTGTGCTTTCGGCGTCCTAGACAACTATTGAATACTTTCTAAATGAAATCTACAGGTAGAACTGAGTAATACTGACGTGTCATGGAAGGCAGCAATGTAATTGGCAAGTGACAGGAAATTCTGGAAAATATGATCAAAGAAGAATAAAAATATATAACTTGACTTTACGTCTCGTTAATGTCAGAAAACAGAGATGTAAAGAAAAATTTCATTTAAAATCATGAATTGAAATAGTAACTTACATAAACGTCACAAAAAATGATTCAATTATTTATTCCGTGCGCCATTTAGCTACAAAAAAAATAATAAAAAACTCTTTTGCAATTGCGCAATCTGAAAGACGTTTTTTGCATTCACAAATTCAATTCAATTCAATTTCCTCTTAAGTCAACGATACGTCTGCATTTTTCTACTATTAAATTTGAAATATTCATTTAATATTTCATTTCATATTCCACGTCACGCTCAGAAAATACACCCTTATCTCCTCTCCACCCTCTACTGTATAATACGTATTCTCATTTCAACACTCACTTTCTAATAATTCTTCAGTATATTTTGTATCGTGTATAACTAAGCGCGTCAACATAAATTAACGATATGACATTTCACTTTTGAGGTTTACTTGTCAATTCTCGATAGAAAGCCATACGATTTTTTTTTAAAAAATAGGTACCAATTCTAAAAAAATTTGTAGTTATTAATTTATTTGTTAGAGGCTGTCAATATTTTTATTACAAAAAATTTGAATGTCTGTAAATGCTTGTCATTTTATTCTTTTTATTAACCCTGTTGTTTTGATACATTTTGTCTTTATTCCTACTTATATTTTACATGATTATCCCTGGTTGTCAATTTCGTACTATCAATTGTTACAAAAAAATTCTTTGCTTGGGATGAGAAAAACTAAAAACAAAATTTTTGTGGTAGTGCATAAAAATTGTGTTTTAATTTATTTCTTAAAAAAAATAGTTACCTTCTCAGAAGAATGTAAAAAATATTTAAATGATATGAATCGAAAAAAAAATTGTACCATCACGAAACTCTATATTGGCTGCCTAGCACTTGTCTAAACTGGTTGTTATATATGCCAGGTTATATGTTACTACCTCTTTCATAATTAGTAAATTTGACAAAAAAAATAAACATAATCTCAATTACATGGATATCGTTCAATATCTACAAATTTATAAAAGTTACAATGGAGCACTATAGATTTTTTTATAATTAATGTCATGCTTACTTTAATATATTTGGACGATGAATGATTGATTTATAATCAACAATATTGTTGATAGATACCTTAAATTAAAAAGATTTAACGGAATCCAAGCGAAATATTGCTGTGGATTATAGTTAATTCTTAATTTCAATGATGACAGTTTCGTTTTATGATTATATTATCAGAAATGTAATACGTATTATAAGACACACAAAGGCGATCTCACAATACAGGTCAAGAGCTGAAAATGATTGATGGTAAAAATGGGTAAACAAAATTTTATTCTTAGAGCTTTCAAAGCTCTGTATGAAGAAATTTTGCAATTCATAAGATAGATACTGTCACATTACACGTGAAAGCTAATAGCATTGTCGATGAGCGTATAAAAGGTTGACTGTTGTATGTATACAGCTAAAAAATAGTGCTGTTTTGTGTGTCTAATAACATTCGGCCCCTTAGAACCAAAGAAACCTTACTCATTTGTCTATACTTTTCAGGAGAGTTAAAGAAAAGGTTTCACCAGTTTTTTTTTCATTATCTTGAAAAGTAGTGCTTTGACTTTCTGATTTATTTGACAAATATAAAATAGTTATTTGTTCAAATATGGTGTTTTAAGGTTTAGTGGACCTATGAACAAGAAATTGGTTTAAATACGCATTGAAGTATCTTCGTATTCACTTATCTTATTGATATGACTCTTTGAGACAAAGTTCCATGCTATTTTGTACTTATGGGCATTCATAACTGCATATCGGAAACGTTTCTTTTATCCTAAGGGAACGATATATTTTGCTTAGAAAGCTACATTTAAAATTATATAATGTGAGCATTTTGTGTCTTATAATCGATAAAAAAACACTATTTTGTTGATTTACTGTATTATAGATAGCACGACAATATTGTATTATTAAAACATTTATTCTATTATTTAATAACATGAAAATCGCAATTTCTATTTTCACAGCGTTCTTTTTATTTATATTTTTCAGTACATAGTAATACATTATTTTGATGCTAACGAAGATGCTGATAAATAGAAAATACCAATAATGATGGTCAATTTTTAAATTCAACTCCTGTATAAACGACCCTAATAACAATTTACAAAAGAGCTTTCTGCCGTCAGAGATATGAATATTTCTGAAGCGGCTAATAAAATACATTAAAAATGTCAATCAGAATACAAAATAGAAAAGCATTTTCTTTTCCCCCAAAATCCATTACTTTTAAAAGCCAAAGTTTCCCACAATACACTTTTGTGCCGTGGATTTTTTATAGTTCTCCTGTCATCTGTTTAATTTTTTCTTTCATTTCTTTAAAACAAATTTAACAAATTAATTTTCAGAGTGAAAGATGGCAGAGTGAGTGGATGAAAAAAACGACTTTTAGTTTTAAAATGTAATTATTTTTAAAAGATGGTCAGTATACCTCGTTAAGATATAATCTGGAGTAAAACAATGCTGTGAATTTGAAATTGGTCTTCTTTATGCTGAATTTTATATTATGTAAAACCGAAATATCAAAATATAGGGATAGTCTACCTCAAAGCATTCGTTGGTGGCAGACTGAGAATTGAGTTTGGAGATAGTTCTTTGATCTTTAACTGGAGATTGACAGAATATGTCGATAAAAAATGTGAGGAAATCATTTATTTTCTGTGATACCGCATGCAAAGATGCCTATTGATTATATTTATCTTTCCTACCAACCGCTGAGCTTATTGACAATCTTGAACATTTTAATTAACGTTAAGCTGTATGGAAATTATTTGTTTATTCTTTGAATACACATAGCCATCTTTTGTAAGCTGATCTCCTGTCAGAGCTTTTGTATGGTGGGTGATTCGTAGCTTCTTAGTAAAACGCAAAAAGAGCTAATATTATGGTTCAAAATAAAACCGCATTTATCATCAAAACATAGTTTAATAAAAAATAGTAACTGTTAGGAGTTTTCTTTTTGTCTTGCGTTGACTTTTAAATGATATTTGTGGAACAACTTATCACTTGATTAAAGTCGGGTTGATAATTATTGATGAACAATATAGTTTAGGGGGTTAATAATATCTCGTACATTAATATATTTTTCATCATATTTAATCAATTTTATTTGAGTATTTTGGTTTAACCAGAGGGTAACCGCTTTTTTTACAAAAGTGGCAGAAGGTAAAGGTCTTTCCTGTTTACCCTCAACTTAAGCACTAGTATATCGTAGATGCTTTTTTGGCAACAGGGTGTGTATTTAAAAGTTTTTTTGCGACATTTGTTCTCTAGTAAAAAATATTGAGAATTTCGCAGTGTGGCAAGCGCAACTTTATTTAGACTTTAAGACTTTAAGACTCATTATCAAATATTCATTCATCTCTCATGGCTATCTGGTTGAACGATTTATGAAATACTATTTCAATTAAAAGAGAATTTACTTTTAGGTATTAGTGTTTTTTCACACCACCCAGTGACGGTTTCTTTAAAATATAATTACCATTGTTAAGCCGAGCTTTTCTCAGAAGGGTGGCAAGGGAAAACCAACAGAACTCTGTTTGTAGGTTTTATTTTTTTAATTAAAAGAAGATAAAAAAGAAACCTTGAGAAATTAAGCCAGCGACTTGGTTTTAATTAACCCAGCCAAGGGTAGTAAGTTCTTCACTCCGAGTTCTCTTTCCGCTTATTTTTATAGTTTTTTTTTGCATTTCACTTAAATGTGACATGGCATCTGCTAACCTTTTAATCACAGTCTTTACGTCAATTATTGTGACTCAGGGTCATGTTGTATAGTTTTTTTTTCAATAATATATTCATCTATTTTCATTTTTCAACAATCCAAAAAACTGTGCTATTTATTTGACAACTTTATCAAATGTGAAATATAATATCACCGAAGATGATTGTTTACAATGCACACAACCCAATCTAAAAATGAAACAAATTTGCCTGCTTACTATCAAATACGAGTTGGTTAGAGACTCCAAATCGAGTATCGAGTACTCGATACTCGAGTATACTCGTCCATTTTCCAAGTACTCGATACTCGAGTATTTTGAAAAATACTCGAGTAATACTCGTTTTAATAATAATCGTCGAAAGTTTTTTCTACTGCGAGAATTATAAAAAAAACAGCAAACCAATTTAAAATTTGAGTCGTTTAATTTACTATTATTGTTGAAATATTTATATGTTGGATAAATGGAAATAAATGTATTAGTAATTTTCAATAAGTTTCTTTAATTATTTGTCACACAAATTCTAATTAAAAATATATATTTTGGTACATCTGAAACTACTCGAGTATACTCGAGTACTCGAGTATTTTGAAATTTGACTACTCGATACTCGAGTAGTTGAGATGTCGAGTAATTGGAGTCTCTAGAGTTGGTCCTCGCAACCGATGTATCATAATATGACCGACAAGACTTATATAGATATTTACTTAGAGCATTTTCGAACTGGTAGTAAATCAATAACTTCATCTAATTTCTAGGATTTAGAATTGTAATAATATTAGATTTTTATTGGAAATGAATAGTTTTCAGCTTATCGCTATCTTTCTTCTATTCTATGCGATGAATAAGGAATGTGTGTAACATTTTTTAATAAGAAAAACATGTTTTTTTTTTTGAAATATCAATCGATTAAAAATTCAATCCAATAAATTACCCCATTAATGTCACTCTTCATACATAGCGAGTAAATAAAATTTATTATGCCACGATAAACTAACATTATACTTACCAACCAAAACAAAGAATCAACTACTTATTTGAGGCGCTTAAAATAGATGTCCAGCTTGCAATATTAGCAGGGTTAGCGATGTTTTTATGTATCACGCTTATAGTATTGGTTTAGTTGATTGTTTTTTCCCCGTATTTTTGTTATTCTGAATATATCGATTGCCAATTGCAATAAATAAATATAGCTGAAATAAAATTGGATAATCGGAATTGAAATTATCGGTTTCTGTGGGTGATTATCGTGGCATGTGAATGAGTTTTGTTGTACGCTTTTGTTGGAATTTGCAATCTATATAATATTTTTATGTCAAAGAATATAAACTAAGCATATATAATGGTGTTTTTTACATTTAAATACATATCTTTAGCTAAATTTTGAAATGATGTTTTTTTTCCGACGATTTGTTTCATCGTGCTTAAAATGAAGCCACGTGCATCGAGAAACGTCATTGTTGAAGTTTATGTGCAAAAAGCTCAATTTGTTTTGAATGTTACGCGCCCGAGCATTTTTTGTGAAATATCTGCTTGACCCATAGCTATTATAAAAACAATCATATGTTTAAAAAAAGTCAGCCTATGTGGGTAAAATAAAAAGCATTAGCAAAATAAAAGATTGCTTATAATTTACGCACAAATACCAGCACCGCAACTTGTACGCTTGTCATATTATTACGGTCCGACGGATATAACACAACGCATATCCCACAAGTCAACCTACTAACGCAGATGTTTATATTCCTCATTATGAAATATATTTAACGAAACCGAAAATAAAATTATGGATGGGTCTCTCAAAGACATTATTTATGAAAGCTAATATTCATATGTTGAAAACTATTATCATCAAACAATGTAATCTGATAGAAAAGTGCACCATAATCACTGGTTCCATACGGGACCGTAGGGCTTTTAGTGGTTAAAAACAAAATATTTTTGTTTTCTTTTCTTTTCTCAAACTGATTCTGACGGTTTCATTCAAAGACAACTATACCGTGCTTGTAATGCAGTTCTCTCTTTTAATTAAACGAGTTTTTATTCTTCTCTTTGACGCAGTAATTTATTGAAATCGGAGCGTTTTGCATGTTTAGTAAAAATTAAAAAATAGAGGTAAATTAAAATGGCTTTTCGAGGAAATCCTTTTAATTAACCCTTTCCTTGTCCCAGCCGCTAAATGTGGTTTTTATTTAACGCTCACACATAACATTTAAATATTATTTTAGCAATGATTCTATTGTTTTATATGCCGAATATCGAGATATGCGTATATATAATATGAGTCGTTTAGTATCAAAAGTAGAACTATCGCATATTTTTCGAAACTGTCTGGCTGACAATAAAATATTTGTATAAAAATCATATACATGTGGTATAAAACCTGATGGTTGTTATCAAAATCAGAACGGTTCTCGACTTTGGAAACAAAAGTATAATGGCTTAGTCAATCATACTATTGACGGAGCACAGAGTTATTGCAATGTTTTTTCATATATTTCTCGAAAAGTCGAAAAGTTGATGGTTCTACTTTAGATACTATACGGTATGTACACGTGGGGGCTAATTATTTATCACGCATATTTAAAAGATGGGACATTCTTACATCATTCATGATTTCAAAAATAGTTCCAGCACGATTGGTGATAAAAACCTAACAGATACTATCAGGACACATCAGACTGTTTTTAACGAGAACAATTATCCTGTACCTAATTTTTTAGCAATATTAAGTTTTAACATTAAAAAAAAAATAGTATTGGCTATGAACAAGCTACAATTAGTCGTCTTAACAAATTTCGACGATTGCTGCCAATGGGTTAAAATATGACAAATTATTTTGACACAATAAAATTACAATATGAAGTTCTTTATGTGTTTTGGCTGTTTTTATTTTTAGAAAAAAATAGACAATACAAGAGGTTATAGCACACGCCAATGCGCAATTTATTTGACTTGCCAATGTTTCATGCTTGTCTCTTACGAGCAATCAAAACTAAAAAGGAATATATCCCTCACGTTCATGACTTGAGCAACGCTGCACGAGACTAATTTAGAGCCATGCACTAGTGTGCTTCAAAAATATTTTTTTTCATTCTGACTACAGATTTACCATCATTACTTGACCGTCGCTGGAAGTCGGAACTATTTTTTACCATAGAGCAGGTATCTTGGAAAGCCATTTAAGCTTTATTGTTTTAGGAAAATATATGTAAAAAAAATATTTTTTCATTTTATCTTGCATATAAACTATTTTGTTTGAGTATTGCAGATCCAGTCCGGTCCGTGGCGCAGTGGCAACGGCTTTGACTTGCGTGCCGGACCGCCCGGGTTCGATTACTGGTACGAGCGGATTTGTTCAGTCGATAAATCTGTTCAAAGGCATGGGTATTTGTGTTGTGGCAAATCCCTTCCCACCTTTCCGATCCCAAAGAGCGACACATAGTGACAGCGATTAGCTAATCACTAGAACTGTCCTAGTACTCGTATCCTTTCCATCCTTCCTCTCTTCGAAAAAGAGAGGTTGAGCAACTGAGTAACAAGCAGTTCTCGTAGATAAACATATGTTGAGATTAACTCCGTGAGGAGTCCATATGCTCCAAGTTGGAAGCGGTCATGGTTTAAAAAAATGCAGATCACTCACGCGATGGTGGCGTTCTCATGAACTTACATATAATGGTACATCTTAAGTTTTTTCAAGCCCGATATTTCGGTATTCAAAAAAATTATAATACCGTTTCTGCAATCTGTATTTCATTTCGTTCAAATGTAAAATAATAATCTAGCTTCAATTTAGTAAGTATTCACCAGTAACATGAACGAAACCATTCATTAATACATAGTACACCAGATGAGCTGACGTATATTTTATTACTTAATACGCAAATATCGTATAAAACTTTAAACATAACATATTATCAGATTTCAGAATTATCGGCGAGGTATTTCGGTTATTCAGTGTTATGAAATAAACCAGTTGGATTATAATTTGATTCGTATTTTATATTATCTCAATTTTATTTCGTATTTTATTAAACTTCCGAGTTTCGCAAATTGATATCAAGTGGCAAAAAGCGAGCTTGCTGGTAACTTTTCTTTACCTCCCGTCAACCTCATAATCATTTCGCAAATTTTCTTAGAACAGTTTAAGCGCTCTTAGTTTTCTTAATAACAATAATATTACAAAGTAAACGATATACACGGTGAAGTTTTCCACACAAACTTTCAACTCGCGCATTAATCTTACTTACATAAAACTGTTGTTGAACATTTTTAAGGCTGTTGAATTTGTGTTAAAGCATTGTATTGATTAAGCTGTGAGTGCTGTTTTTAGTCTGATATTCAAAATATTTATATAGCCTTAAAAAGTTTAATGTATATATAAAATGTAAATATATTATCTATAGTTGTGAGGCCAACATATTTTTGACAACCCACAAGTGAAGATTTAGTGATTGCAATTAGTCGATCCCAGGATTTTAAATATTTTTTAACTTTCGATATATTTCATGTTTATTACATAATAACCATGTTAATTTATCAATAAAATTAGTATTTTAATATCACTATGTTTTTATGAATTTAATATTTTGGTACTTTATCCATTGAAAGGCTTAAATATTTTGTTTTATTATAATTTTATATCGGGGTATCGGACTCGTTCAATCTATAACAAAATCATGTATTTTTTGAAATTTTATATTTTGGCTGTTTTAAATGAGGACACATTAGAAGAAATAAATAAAGTTTTCTTGATGAAAAATTCATTACCATACAGAATATTGGTATGAATTTTAGAATTTATGTATTTGGCACTCATTAACACGAGCTCTAGCTTTGTAACTTGATATTTTCATCTTCTAAATTCATTTCAATAGGTAAAATGTGCTTTTTTACATTTGATACTGTCATCAAAGCACAGCGCAGCAAATAAATTATTTATCACGAGCATCCGAAATTTCCACACGAAATAAAACGATTTTGTTAATAATAATTCGTTTGTGCTTGATGAATAAAACAATCCCGAAAATTTTCTAATCTCGGAACTTCGGGATCGCGAGATTGGAAACTGTACCAAAAAGCTTTATATTGAACAAAGCACCAACTATAACATTATTTAATTTACATTCTATAATAATGACAGTAGAAAATGTATACTGCACACGCAAAAACCATATTATATTATAATAAAAAAATTCAAATATAAACAGTACATATTATGAACGAGAGAGGTATTTTAATTTATGAAATTTAAAACAAGTTCTTACAAAAATACTTGAATTCATATGAACAATCATAATTCTGTTGTCAGACTCACAGTCAGTTGTTTTAGTAAAACGTGTGAAATATTAAACGTATAGTCACATGGTAAATCAGTACATAAATTGCTTTGATTACAATTTAGATTCTAAAACAGCCGTACCAACGTTGAAAGACTGCATGTTAACCCATAAAGAACCGACTCATATTGCTGTTTTTTTAGCTTCTTACTTATTTTTATTACTAAAACCTGCATACATACTTATATAAATGTAAAGTAAATAATATTTGAGAAACGATTCATCAGCTGCAACGTGACAAATGTGAAAAACATATGCATCATTTTTAAGGTGTTCACTGTCAATACTTGGTGGAAAGGCATTATAATAAAAATAATAACACATTTTTGGTACTTTTTCCACATGAGATTTATTTCATCAGGACCGGTTTCGCTCATGGCGAGCATTATCATCTCATGGCGAGCAATATCAGTTGATAATGCTCGCCATGAGCGAAACCGGTCCTGATGGAATAAATCTCATGTGGAAAAAGTACTAAAAATGTGTTATTATTTTTATTATATCCATCATTGTTTAATATACATTTTTAAATAACTATTAAATATACGGTTTTAATTATTGATTCAATTGAAATTTACTTGATAGAACTCTATTATAACATGGTGAAAAAAAAGCATTGTATTTTAGTTCTACTTAACGTGCATTTATATATTTTCACCGTCCGGTATTATTCAATTTAAATAACAATTGGACATTTATTTAAATATTTGCTAGATGTCATTAATGAAATTCTATTAAATGCAAAATAAATGTTCATCAAAAATTATTGTTAACATTTCAACATGAATAGGTACCCGTTTGAATGGTTTCCATATAATTTATACTCTCAATATCAAATCAGAATTGCTTGAACTTTCTAAATTTTCATGTTTTCTGTCACTAACAACTCATGTTTCACTTTTTGGTAATTTCAGACATTCAAGTGTACGGATGAGCCTGAACATACAAAGATCACTAGTGCACGGCAATGCCTGGATTTGGATATACTCAGTTCTTAAGCCTGGCATCTATTTGTAATGGTTTGTGAATCAAGTAAACATCGTCTGCAAAATTTACAGACATCTTTAAGAGATTTTTAAGCCACTTTAACTGTTTTAAAATACCATTGTTAAGATTTTATGACGTGACAACGTCTTATAAATCAATGAACGCCCGCTGCACGCACGAAAAAACATGACTCATTGTCCCGTTTGTCGCGTTACGCCGAAGGCAAGCGTGCGAGCGAGAGCGCGGATAAGCGATAGAGAGGCACGATCGACCTACCGTTCGGATTGTGCCGCATCTATCTCTCTTCCGCTCGATTGGTCGATGCGTCTGAGTAGAAAAGAGACAGCGGCAGCACACAACTTATACACCTACAGTACCTACACGTGATCTGTTTACAACTGTTTATAAAGTTAAGTGAAATGTTAGTGTGGTTTTCATTGTTTATATTACAACAACAATTGCGGCAGTAAAGTATGCAATCATTTCATCAATGTTTTCTTATGACGTTGTCACGTTAAACTATCGTCCGTAAAACGACTTTACAGACAACCAATTTTATTTTTTGTAATTGGAAAATAGGACGCACGGAAATATCCCGTCATCAAGAGGTTAAGACATGACTTCCCAATCTCTCTGGATTTTCTATCTCTTATGATAATCAAGTAACATACAACTACCCGCTGCCAAGAGAGAAGAAAAGATAATATACATTTTCTAAATATAGCAAAATACAAATAAGTTGTAGAGCTGAACAACAAAACGTAGTGTGATATTTTTATCCTAATATATAGATAGATATGTTGTAACCAATTTTAAATTCCAGGCTTCCAATTTTAAATTCTATTCTTTAAAAAACAAACTCATTTTTAAATGCCGGCTTTTACGTAACTTTTTTAACTGAAATATTCCGTGGAAGATTTTTTATCACTAAGATTACAAAATTATACCATAAATGGATTATTATTATTCATTTGCTCACGAAAATTAACAAAAACAATTTTCTAATATAACTTTTCTGCCTTCATACAAATACCTGAAGTTTTTATATGATGACCATTGCTTAAGATAACAATTTTATGGCGTTCATTGGCCTTATTTTTAATTGCTTAAAATTACTGACATTTTATTTTTGCGGATTTAATATTATTTACTAAAAAAAAAAAAAAACATTACATCTCTTTCAAGGTGGCAAAACCAAATGGTTTTTCGATAATATCTGAAAGTAGTTGTGAATAAAGATTTCAATTGGTAAGCTACGTAAAATTCCATGTAATATGGTTAAAAAAATCAGAAATTCTTTTAATTCACAGGAATAATTAGTGCAATGCAGTGTTTATAATACTTTAGTTGATGGCAGCGTGATACCAAAATAACAATCACGTGTGTTTTAATCTGTAAATTTTTGATCAAATATATTTTTTTAATATAAAAACAGCATACTATTTGTTTTGTAAAAAATCACAACTAAAAAATAAAATCAGGCCTGCATCGCGAGCATTTGGTGACCCTATCAAGAGTTCCACCGGTTTAAAGCCAGGGGGTGTAATAGGTATTTTGTATTTAGTTGTTTTGTGGTACTGGTACACTGCGTGCATATGAACGACCGACTCTAGACTAAAGGTTGTTTTCAGGACAACTTATTCCAATGTTGATAGTTGGTACAATTTAGCGCTTTCACATTGAGACATTGTGAGAAAATGTGGATTATGTAAACAGGAAGCATGCACCCGTGTACCATTTCAACGGAAGCGGTAACAGTTCAACAAACTTATATTACATATGCATACTACTAATACAGTATGTAATTGAGTGACTAACTACATGTAAGAACACACATAACAGTCATAATTCAGTTAGCATTTTATGCACGCTGCACTTTACAGTACTTCATGTTTACGTTCATTACGTAATGAGTAAGTATAAGAGCTTTCAAGTTCAGTTCTATATATGTACATACGAGCTTTATTTGTGTACACTTGATTTAAATAATAATTTCAAGAGCACTGAAATACAGTAGAGCTGCTGAACATTAACAAAGCACTTAAAAGATTAATGATTTGGCTTAAAGGCAGCACTTATTTTTAAACTCAGAGACAGCAGTTTTATGTAACTATTTTTTATAGTTTTTGTATCTGTACTTACGAAATTATTGCGTCAGGTCAGGTAAAGTCATTGTGGCCAAGAAAAATTGATAAAAGAATAAATTTATAAATACATAACACTCGTTTTTTATAAACTTATTCAGCAGATCATTGTATAAGAAAACAGGACTTATTTTGTTCACCTCAAGCATTTTCGGCAGTTAAAAATACTTGACGATCAGCAGCGATGATAAATAATTCAAAAAGTGACAGTTAACACATTAAAAAAAACAAATTTACTAATATTAAATTGTCGGAACATGACATATTCAATATTAAAAGTACGATCAGTATTTTTTTACAAATATTTCAACGTATTTATAATTTTTTTTGCAATAAATATTTCCACCTTGAACGAACTCAGTAAATGATTTTGAGATATATCAATCAAAAACAACACGCAATGCCTGTTTCGTCTACCCTTTATTGTAAAAAAGATTGATAGGCAAAGAGAAAAAATATAGTTACACACACCCTCTCCTTCAAAACCTTATTGTTAACAATTAACATTTGATATTAGAAAATGCCACACCTTGTAACCTTGTGATAACTTAGCGATACTGTTATCGATAGGGTACAGAGGCAATGATATTGCCTATCATACTAGGTCAGGTCATAATATAAGTAATATTGCCTATTAATGTGTACCTTAAATCGATTCTAGGAAAAGTAATTTCGGCCGCGTTTTCCATGGCCGATTTCGGAGTAATAGCTGACAGGGTTGCCACCCGAATCTATTTAGTTCGCCGAAATGCTAGAAAAAATAATTATTTGTATAAATGTCTTTTTCCGTGACCGTGGCTGTGTCAACGTCATTAGATTTGACGTCGTAGCTCTCGGGCTTGAGTTTCAGTCAGGGCAGATTCATAAATTAATTTCATTAAAATGTCTAAAAATTTTTTTTTTAAATCCTTTATTGACACTGCAATAAATTTTTGAGATAATAGATTCCAATGACTTAATAAACATGCTTCTAATTGAATCGGAAAATTAAATATTGGGTTGGGAAAAGTTAATCGGTTAGGTAAACGCTATGAAAAATAAAACTTAAAAAAAAAAGAAATAAATTATATACCTCTCATGGCATAACATATCTTAAGAATCTATCTAATAATCCACGTCTACTGCTATTAATTGTAGAGTTAATGGACTCCGAATGACTATAAAGACTTGTTTGAATTTCAATCAGAAAACATCCCTTTGAAAAGTATACAGGGATATGTATAGGGTTGAGAACAGACTAGTTGTTAGGTAAAGGCTTTGAACAACCTATTTTTGATAATATATAGTCTAAGAAGTGGACAGAGTATAGTGTGCTCATCAAAAACATTTATCCTATTGTGTGTGATGTGAAAAGGTCGAATTAACTATTACTTAACAATTATTTAACAATTGTAGAAATTATTTGAGATTAAACGATCGCACAATAAGGTAGTTGAGCTTTATTTGTATTAATGCCAAATTGAAATTTAAATTGTTCTTAAAATGCCGCTTCTGACGGTAAAATTGAACCAAGCTTTCTCAATTTAATAATGGGCGCATAGACTGCAAACTTATGAATACGACCCAGGGGAAAATTCCTAAGTGAGTTTAATAATTTATTCATGATAGCCAGACGGCCCTGGAGACTTGACGAGGGCCACTCAATATTCTCAGCCTTTCGAGTGACAAGCGGGTCAGTGTTTAGGCTAATGACCTGGGCTTATCACCTCCTGAATACGAGGCTGCCTTGCCGTCGAGGTTTTAAAAAGGCAAAAGCTTCAGCGTTAAAATATAAATTAAGATTTAAAAAAGCTTTCGAATAATAATATCATTAATATATATATATTTATACATTTTTATTATACAATGTTAATTTTTAAATATATAACAGTTCTAATAAATCTTTAAAAATTTATCTTTTCCCACTCATTATGTTACGTATTTTACTGATTTTCAGCTGAATTTGTTGAAAATGCTCGCGATGGGCGAACCAGTCCTGACCCTAATAAATTTATTTATTTATAAAATGACTTTCCACCAATAAATATTGATAGTTAACATTTGAAAATAAATTTGAATTTAGTGTCCTTGATACTATTTTTGGTATTCTATTTTTATGCGCTAAGGGTATTCTTATGTTGTTTTGGATATTTTCGAGACTTTATACATATATCATATTCGCAAAAGGTGAAATAATCACTTGTCACAGTCATTTTTACTTGTATAACGACATATATTTATGTTTTAACCAAACTAAAAAAATCTTTATAGAGTATCTAGTTTACTGTTTCACCGTACGTAGCCTTGAAATACTATTTTGCTGCAGAGAATATCAACAGTAAACAAAATTAAATTAGTTTTAGTAATTCCAAATAGTAACAAAATCCAGATAGACCATTATCTATTTCTAAGTGCAAAAGCGGCGTGCCGTAATTTGATAACATTCATTAATTATTATTGCGCTGATATTAGGGTCTTGTCTGATACACCCCACACTACAGATTTCCTTGAATAATTCACATCGCTTGTCTCGTCGGCAGTTACGACACTATACACATAAACAACTCACGATGTTTACACTTTCCTTCATTGCTTGTTATTAGGGTTAATTTGGCCCACCAAGGATATTTTAGTCATATCATACTCGGAATCAATATATTCGAGTTATTATCAAAGAGAAAATAATTTCAGTTAGATATCAACGAAATACGATTTAATTTTAAATATAAGAGGCTGATTTCTTACGCAGTTTAATGTTAGTAGTTAAAATTAAAAAAATAATATTTACTATAGATCGAATAACTTCAAAGGCTTTTTAGGCTATGCAGTAGATTGCGGTGATTCGTTTTTGACATACAATTGATATGTTTGTTAATCCACTGGTGGTCACTGGGTGTGACACGTGTTTCACCTATTTGAAAAGCATCTTCAGACACGCCACACCGAGGAACACAACCAGATAAACGATAAACTTCTTGATGTTAACCTTTCCTTTACGATCCTAAAAAACACAGCCGATACGGTGATGTGTAGTCACAACTAGAGACTCCAATTACTCGACATCTCAACTACTCGAGTATCGAGGAGTAAAATTTTAAAATACTCGAGTATACTCTAGTAGTTTCAGATGTACCAAAATGTGTATTATCAATTCGAATTTGTATATATTTGAGATGATAAATAAATAAAGAAGCATATTTAATTTGATTAATACATTTACTTCAATTTATTCAACATATATTTCAACAGTAATAGAGAAATAATCGTCACAAATTTTAAACTGGTTCGAAGTTTTGTTTTTATAATTCCCGCTGTAGAAAAAACTCTCGCCGATTATTACTAAAACGAGTATTACTCGAGTATTTTACAAAATACTCGAGTATCGAGTACTTGAAAAATGGACGAGTATACTCGAGTATCGAGTACTCGATACTCGAATTGGAGTCTCTAGTCACAACGCTTAATGCAAAGATAGTGTTATATAAAGAAGTGGATTTACCCACAGTTACCGCTTAATTCAGGAGTTCCCAACCCGTGCCCGCGAGCGCCATGGCGCCCGCTCACCGATTTCTATGCGTCCACGAACGTAAGCTCGAAACATTTGTAACTTTAGTTTTGTGGATATCACATCGACAGGTGAAGTCTCTCGTGCATTTACCAAATATGAAGGAAATGATAGATAGCAGTGAAATAAAAGTCATACACATTTTAGTGCTACAAAACAGTTTGAAGAGAGATTTTTGCAATTTACGACTACCGAGCTAATGGTCTTCTTTATTGTTAAATCTTTTATTTGCTAATTAAATATAATATGAATAGGTGCATGTTTTGCAGGTTGTGTTCAAGAAAATGCATGGCAAGAAATATTCAAAAAAGAGAGGTTGAGCAACTGAGTAACAAATAGTTGTCGTAGAAAAGAACATATTTTAAGATAATCGCCGCAAAGAGTTCGCATGTACCACGTTAGGAGTGGAAATGGTTGAAAAAAATTATTATCTTTATATAATATTCTTATAAAAAATAAGTGGAGCCAGCCGCCCCACATTTTTCTTTAAATGCGCTCTCGGGTCCAGTTAGGTTGGGGACCCCTGGCTTAATTCATTTATAATTTAAGCCATGATACTATTCTCTATTTAAAATTTAAAAAAAGCTATGCATAGAGCATCAGTTTATATAAGGCCGTTAAAATTATATTCTTGAACATTAACAACATGCACAATGATTGATTTTGAGGAATTATTTCAAATATCATATCGATGGGTTTAACTGCTCTTGACCCTGTTTTGAGATATTAGTGTTTGAAGTTTGGATTGATCATATTATTTAATTCACAAGATAAAATTCACTTGTATCAATGAGCAAATACAAATGTTTTTAATAACTCAAACCTTTCTGCTGTGAAATAATGATTTAAATGATCTATTGATGGAAACATTCTTAGAACTTTATTAAATAAATTTGGTAAAAAAAATGTGTAGATAAACTTCGGGTATGCTGTTTATTCCGTAATTTAATAATATATGATTCTGAAGTTATCATATAGGCTAGAATTTGATTAATAAAAAGTTTTCCGATCATAAGGTAATTTTTTTACAAAATTTCAGTTAGAACCTTTTCAAAGTAATGTAATGATATATAATTTTATTACTATAACGAAAATCGGCATCTGATGTATATAAAAAAAATAATGTAAATGCATTTAATCATGTTTATATCACCTTCATCAAAAGTTTGTGTAATTGTATATAAGCACCAAATATGCAAAATTTGGTTTTTCCATTTTTCAGTCGGTTTTGTTTCCCCTGGGAAACTCAAATAAAAGTTTGAGCAGTTTTCGAAAACAACAGTGCTCCTCAAGTAATATTACCATCATTTCAGTAAAACAATTAAAAATTTAATTTATCAATGAAAACATCAAAATTTGGATGTTGATTTAATATTAATCATTTATATTAATTTATGTACATATTTTGTTATATTAAATAAATTTATGAAGTTTTTGCCACCATAAATAATTCTAGCACAGAGTGATAAGTTAAGCTGACCAATTAAATAAAAAAGATAATAAGTCAGATTATTATCGGCTGAAAACCATTTATATCGTCGCTAAAAATTGCCAGGATTCAAACTTCACTGCCCATACGCGATAAGATAACGTTATCTTATCTCAAACGCGCCTCGTTCAAACGTCTTAAATCAAATGAATGCTTTTAACATTAAAAGGCGTAGATAAGCACTCGCGCTCAAAGTTTTGATAACGCCAGTCTGTAATGAACATCAAATTTATTAGGTTGTCTCTCAGGTTAAAACTGGGGTATATTAGACCCCCCTTAGGATCACGCGTTATTTTTCAGGAACCGTCTTTCGAGAGTTAATAAGAGTGCTTCTGGTCTTTTTACCCCTCTACTCTCAATGAACTAAAAAAATATTTGAATAAACTTAGCAACACGCAGCTCTCATCAAAAAAAAATTTGATTAGATAACTTTATGAGAAAGACAAATGCTCCACATTGGGAGCGGATTAAAAAATAATTTTAAAATAAACGTTAATTTTTTTTTTGAATTTATAATAATTTCTCAGCACATAGTTCAAAGATCTTCGGTACATACAATCGTTTACGGTCGGACACAGCGCCGGACCGACGAGCCGGCGACGAACCTATAGGATGAATAATTCAAGGGGTCGACGAGTGAACGAACACGTGCCGTCGGAGCTCAACGCTTTGACTGCTAACTCAATCACATGACCGTGTGTTGAGTTCCCTTGATGCAAATTCTTTCGTCAACTGCGAGGTAGGCACACCGATGACGGTGTGTGGAATATTTAAGCTTACCTAAGGAGTGTGGAAATTTTCTCCAAGTTGCTCAAATAACATTTATTACGGTAGTCGATTGTTCAATGCTGTTGGGCTTTATTTGGCCTACTTTTCTGCCATGAATCCCTTAACCTTTCATGGGTCCGTGACACGTACTCGTTGGCGTTCAATATTGTGCCATCTCTGGATTATCTTCAATAATAAAATACTATCATCAATTATCGAATATATTGCTGAAATAAAGGGATTTTTCCTTGAGGAAAAATCTACTTTTCGAAGAGTCTACTTTTCAACGCTCGTTAGTTTGCGACGTGTAAGCTGACATTACACATATGAGTATCTTGATCATTTGTTTGCATTATAAATAAGACTTCCATTTCTTGTCATAGACATTTAATCTACAAAGAGTGAAAACATATTTTTGACAATGTATGTTATTGTGACAACCATAACTCTTGCATAAGTATTTTGGCCGGCTTCGATTGATACACCAGTGAATCCTATTCGTTTTATTAAATTTAATTTTATCTTGTGAATAAAAACGACACTATCGTTTTTATTCACAATAACTATGCGGCACAAAAATTTGAGGCAGATAGAGTTAAACCTACTATTGTGGACCAGCTACAATTATTAGCCACTTACATATAAAATCTAGTTTTTAGAAAAATCAAAACAACATTTTCCTACTTTTTATTTATTTATATTGTTCCCTTATTGTTCGTCTGTCTGTTTGTTTAAAATTCTTGAGGTGACCAATATATGTGTCTTTTGGTGGCCAGCAATTGAAAAAAGGGGCTCATAATTGTAGCTTTATACCGTTTAAACTTTTTTTTTATAAGAAAATGTTATTATGTTATCTGTTTATAAAATTGATTTAGCAGACTGTTTTTTTTTGTCATAACATTGTTTTAAGTGTCATAGAAATTACTAAAGTTGAAAAAATCGACAGTGGCCGACAGTTGTAGGTTTTACCTTAAATTTAAATATTTCACTGCTTTGTGCCCAAAATGAATGATTTCTTCGTGTAAAAGAATATTGTCTCAATACGGACATATTTAAAATTATCTTTATAGACGAAGGTCTACCAGTAAAATAAAAAAAGCAGTATGTAATTAACCTTCGTAGGACTATCCTTGAATAATGACTCTCAGGCCGGAGGGGGTTAAAAAAAGACCCCAGTGTTTTGGCCTTATTGGCATAGACTGCAATAAAAAATTATTGAATATGCTTTGACGTATATTTGTACATCTTTCTGAAAAACAAAACATATAAAAATCCCTATTTTTCCCATAATAATTCATATTTAAGTCGCGCATGAAAACGACGACGTTTCCACTCCAACGGCTATGGCGGACCAACAAGCCAATAACCGAGCACGAAGTCACATTACCTTATGTCTTATCTTATCGCTTATCGCCTTTTATTGTTGCCAGATATGAAACACTCCGTCCATGTTATCTATGACTCACTATGGTCGCGTTCCCTTATCGCTTATGGGCGTGAAATTTTATGTAAGCGCTTCCCAGCAATTGCTAACATTGACAATTAGACTGAAAAATTCCGACTTCATCTCTTTTTTAATTGATTACGGCACAACTAGCCAATAAATATCGTATGCTTTTTTCTGCAAAAGGTGTAAAAAACTATGATTTAAGAATACCAAAAGTTTAGATATCGTATCACTAGTATTAAGATAGATATTTAAGGTAAAGTAGCTGTTGGGACAAAATCTATACTGTTCGGGGTGGCTAGGTTAAAGCAATTAAGTGAATTATCCTCAGAACTAAATAGCCATGCTCTGGTTTTTTAAATACAAATAATATTGCTTACACAACTTACAAATAGTGCTCGCGTGGGTACTTTACGTCTACATTTGTAGTGTTCACAGTAAAAAAAAGAGGTATCTTTAACAAGTAAATCGTAAATGCAGCTCGCATCCCACTGGGGAAAAATTAAAAGAATACAAGTTAAAGATAACGAGTTAAAGTAAGAAACTCGCGCGGAAAACAAAGCATCCGTTTTTTTGCTTGATTCAAAGTATTCCCGAGGGTGCTGCCATAGGGTTGGCAGCAATATTTTCTTGTTTATTCAAAAGAGATTTAGTACCAGACGTGCAAGCTTTTGCGTTTTGAAGTGCGTCTTGATCAATATAGAGATTGATAAATGTTTGAAATATTACGAAAGCAGAAGGATAAAGGAGAAATTAATAAATTCTGCGAGGAATGTTGCGAATATAGCGTATTTTGATTTTTCATTGATACTTCTATTTTAAAGCATAAACGAACTTAATGATTTTTTAACTTACTTGTTATTCAACTGATCATCAGTTAATAATGCTCGCCATGAGCGAAACTGGTCCTGATCCAATAAGTATGTGGAATAAGTACTTAAATTGTGTTAATTTTTTACTATAATTCGATTCCACCAAATATTGACAGTGAATGCATTAAAAGTTACCTGTTATAGATAATCTTGACAATATAATGTGGAGACAGCAATTTCTATAATTATGCAAAGAGAATTTTATTAAAATAGTTTAAAGTTTTGTAGTGGAATACTCAATAATAAGTGCGATCGCTCAATAATGTTAACGGTAAGAGTGACACTAATGTTTCTAATCTTTAAGATAAAGCCGAACACTGAAAAATAATTAAAAAATGTTATACAATATATTTGACTGTAAAAGTGCTGCTCGTACTGGGATTTGAACCTGTGACGTCCGTTATAAAAGTCAACAACGTTTAACACGGTATTAAAGACCCGATCATAAAAGCAGGGCATAACGACATCGAAAAGCTAAACAATAGTCATGTCCTAGTCCTCCTGTCCTTTCAATCCCTAAACACTTCGAAAAAGAGATATTGAGCAACTGAGTAATAAGCAGTTCTCGTAAAAAAAAATAAGTTGAGATTGGGAGCGAACATGGTTTAAAAAAATGTAAAGTCAGAAAGAAGATGTGGAAACTGTCATAAAATAATTCCTCCATGTCCAAACGCTTTAGGTACCTAAATTTTTGTACTTCCACCTAAAATGATTTTTTTCATCCATATCCAAAGCCGCATTATGTTGTCACCACGTCAACCAAATCACTGTCATCTGACATATCCTCAACCCCTTGAGAAACGCTTCTCTCCTTTAATAGGTGTCGTCTATGAATTCATAATATTAATAATGACATGTTTAGTTTTAACTGTGGGATCTATTTACATAATTCAACCAAATACAAACCCATTTTTTTGGTTTTTAACCTTTCCTTTATGGTCTAAAAACACATCTGATCCAGTGATAAGTATTCACTAGTATATTTATGATAAATATAATAAATCATCAAAAAAACACCATATTTGCATGACCACATATCACCGGAACAAAACGTTATTTTGTACCTTAAAAGAAAGGTTAAATAAGAACATTTTAAATGTTTTATATAGGTACAGGTTTCGTTTGCGAGAGCCTCGGTTCAAAATCAATAGTGTAAAAATATCATTTTATTTTCATTCATATTTTAGGAAGACAATTTTGTTTTATTTCATTATTTTAACCCGACCCAACAAAACATAACAACCACAACCTTTATAATTTGATAAATATTATGAACGAAGCTTAAAAACATTCCAACTCAGCGAGCTTTAAGTTCAACAAAATAAATACACATTTAAAATGAGCGAAGAGAATAGGCGTATTTGTTTGAAAAATATTCTTATTTAAATGGAATTATTTTGTAAGTGGCGCTTATCAACCCTGGCCTTTGGCATTTAACGTTTACGATACACATATAAGACAAAATAAAATAAAATTTTAAAATATAAACTTTACGATTCGCGTTATACGGCTTCTTTGTGAAGTTTTTTTTTGTGACTCCATTTTGACCTTTTTTGGTTAAGTATTCATTTTGACTGCAATTGGATGGAGTAAAACCATCGTTATACACGTTTATTTGCTGAACGAAGATTTTGAATCTTTTTTAGTAACTAAGTCGTACTAAAAAACAGCTTTTATACTTTTTAAGTCTCTGTATTATACGTTTGAATTATAAAGCTTTATAAATTCCTAATTTCGAATCTAGGTTATTCTTTGTGTAGATTGATTTTAAGAGGAAAAAAACTATATTATATATATATTCTTTGATCTGCCGTAGTCGAATGATGAAGCTTTAATACTTTCATCCCTCCTGCAGGATTGAATTAAGCTTAAACACATAAACCTTTATGTTTCGATTGACGTTTGTCTTTGTATAAAAACCGTAAATGTCAATTTTGTCTTCGCTTGTGCAAAATCAATGTTTATTATTTAAGCTTAACCTAAGACCGTGTCGTTGCTTTTGTGACTTTTATGAACTTCAACAGCTTCCATTGTCAAAGATATACCTAATAATTGAGAGTGTGTCATTTAAATACATAGATCGAACAAAGCTAAACGGGACTGATATTGAACACAATTAAAAACAATATTTTTTATAAAAAGATCTAAAAGCAATAAAACGAACCGGTATTATCTCAACCCGGCTATAATCTGGCTAAGTGAGTCCAGTGAAGAATGGAGATAATAACGATCTCAATATATCAAGTCAGCGTGGTCGTTACAGCTCGTGTGAGAACGGACCTCAGCATACTGTTATGTTCGTTTGCAATGCATCTCAAGATAGTTACGTAAAACGTACATAACTTACGTTTCGAGGACATGCCAGCAAATACAATCCGGCCTTTAACCTGTTTACCCAGACCAGGTTGTTTTGCATTGAGCTTTATGTCGGCGGTGAGAGACTAACAAGTCCGTTGGGGTAGTAAGTGTTTCTTAGCTTTTATTTTCAAAATCTATCGCCACTTCTTAAGCCGCTACGAAGCGTTAATGCTATATTAAATAAATCAACTTGATACAATACTAATGAATGTTTATGTCCACTTAGTAAAAGCCCAGATTAGCTTTCGCTTCGAGAAATACATAACACCAATGTGTCATATTTAATAACTTATTATTACCATATAAAATTAAGATGGTAGAACAGAAAACAAAATGTATTGTGTACCCAGTCTATAACAGTATATACAGAGAAGTAAATGTATATTTAAACATAGTTTTGACGATGGCGTAAGCCGAAATAGCTATCAACAAATATATACAATAATTCTGTAGAACAAAAATACATTGTTATTTTGTTCACCGTGTTATAACGGAGTTCTACCGAGTAAATGCCAATTCAATCAATGCAAAGAATCCATTTCGTGATTCTTGACATTGCACATTGTCTCGAATACCTTTATCAAATTGCTTAAAACCAATTTGTATATATTAATCTCGAGCACAGGTTCAACGGGAATAATTTTTTTGTCATAAATCATTTTTCACTGTGAAACGTTAGAAAAACATCTTTAACTACCGATACAGTTTTTTTTATATTCCGACTTTTGAACTTTTATCGAAAATCGATAAACACTGTTTCTTTCGCGCATTTATGACAAAAGTTTTTCCACCAATAATGTTGGCTCAGATATTTTCGTGACAGGTGGATTCGTACTTATACGCGCTATAAAACATCGATACATCGTGTTCCATCAATCATCTGAGATATACAAAAGTGTACAAAGTTATTTCGTAGCATCCACCCTCTACGGCCATAGGGGAATGATTCTATTCCGTGGGGGCACTTAGCTCACTGATATCTAAAATAGCGCTTTAATATAGGTACAAAACTCTATTTATTTTAGAGAGTTGAGTCTGAAAGGGCTGGACCAGGACACTAGAAATGATAATTATATAATGTTAACTAATTGCCCACACTGCGTCTCGTTTTTAAGATTGGATGGATGTGCAAGGTTATTTTAAAGCTACACAATATCTTTCGAAATCAATAATTTTATTGGAAATAAAATTGCCTGACTCTAATCCGTGAGCTACGAAACCAGCCACTAATCCGATAATAACACAAAAATTGAGTTTATCGTTCTCCGAACCACAAATATAATTTGAGATTATATAAAATTATCAATTTCACAGAATTGTATGAATGATATAATTTTAAGTTTTTCGCTGCAATGGTGCATTCTGAATTATATTTTGAAAATCATTAAATATGTTCAAAATTACCAATGGGTCGAGCTTTTGCCATTTACAGAGCTTTTCTGCTTGTTTGTGGAAGCAGTTTCTTGTATAGTAGCAAAACATTTCAAATGGTTGTTGCGTAAAAATACCAGTAGACTTCGTTTTAAATAAATTTATGAAATTTACTTTAGGCAATGTATTTTTATAACTTTTGCACGATAAAGCTCATAGGCACTATAAAACACTATCTTGATAAATTAAATTGACTTGATTTTAAAGATTCAATTGAATGAGCTTAAATTATGTATATATCAGCCCTTGCGAGGTGAAGTGAACAAAGTCTACAAATAGTGAAACTTTACTATTGGCCTTTCAAGTTCAATCCCGTGTTTTTACTTTGTTTTTTGATCTTTCCTAACATTTTAATACTACTTTGAAGCTTACTAAAATACATAAATGAATAGAAAAAATATTTCAATGAAGTAAAGATCGAAGAAGTGTTATAAAAAGGATGGGATTAGTTTACTGCAGACATATCATTTGAGCCCTTGAAAAATAAAGTGCGCCAAGTAGCTAAATGATAAAACACTATCTCATGTCACTTGTCGTATACTTAAAGACCTGAAGAATATGATACTAAAAATAAATATTTTTTTCAAAAATGCCACTTGGCTCACTTCACTAATATGTAAGTCCAAAGCTGTGAATGTCTTAAATAATATCTTCAAAATCGAATTCTGAAACTTTTGTCTTTACGACAAATAACCGTTCATTCGATAAATTTTCCACCTTCAGTTTTCTACGACCAAGTTCTGTGAACCATATAAAAACATGTTTTCTAATATCCTTTTTTTCTACTTAAGCGTGAAAATAACACTATCATACGAGCATAAAAATAAATAAAACGATTTTTTTACTGTTTTTTTTGGATTATAAAACATACTGTTACTTAGTTATTCAGTAATCAATACGTTTTTATCTACTATGCGAACGATGATGTAAATACATCTTAACAATCCACAACAAAAACATATTATTTTGTTTACCTATTTCTTCGTAGATATGAATGACTCATGGAGCATTAAATTTCGTAAAAAAGAAATATTCACTTCAAACGGTTCGCAAGACATTAAACAATTTTTTTATGACATTCATTACGAATCTTTGTATTTCACCTCGGGATATGAACCTCTTTTATTATTTTTCCGAGGAAAACTTTTTTACTTCCGTCTCCTCTGATTCATCAAATCCGATTTATAAAGCATTTTTTTTTAATAAACCGAAATTTGATATAAATAAGGCAAGTGTGCGAAAATGTTTACTTCGTATTCTCTTTTTTTTTCATTTTCATCCGGATGAAAGAACAAAGGTTTTTGAAACATCGCAGATATTTTAATCATATATTTTTACCTTCAAAAATATCGTTAACGAAGCTCGACAAAAATTAACTTCAATATAACCTTATTATCTATACATTTTAATATTCGTTTGTATTGTCCCGCATATTATGGTGAATAAATCATTCTAAAAAATTAAATGTTTCTTAGATGTTATATTTACAACAACCACATAATAACGCAAACTTATTTAGACAATACGGTAATACGTGGTATACGATTTATTTATTGAAGAAATTACAAAACATGGCTGACGCCAATGCGCCATGCTTTTGACAAATATATATAAATTTATTTATATATATACATACGCACCTGTACATATATACAAAAAAATCACAAATTATTAAAGCTTATTGCTTTTGCAATGTATAAAAAAAGATGAAAACATTGTAGTCATCACAACAGAGAAAAAATAGATAAAATCACATTGGAAATTGTCAAAAAAGTCAACCGAGTGAGTTCCGACAAAATTAACTTTTATCAACGATACCTTACACTCATTTTTAAGGTATTTACTGTCAATACTTGGTGGTATGGCATTACACATTTTTTTGTTTTTATTCCAAGCTAGATTTATGTATTAGGATAATGAGCGAAACCGATCCTGATTCTAATAAATCTAAACTGAATAAGTGCAAAAAAATGCGTTATCATTTATTAATATAATTATATTCCACCATGATTTAACAGTGAACACATTAAAAGTGATAGTTAGGTATCGTATTCCACGTATTAAGGTATTGCGAAGCTTCCTTAGGATTCTAAATTAAGAGTAAGGTAAAAGCAAAATAGATTTTACTTTCATATACAAATTTAAACGCCTACGTTATGGGAAAATTAAGTATGTCTGACCCATTTTTGGACTATTTCTCTATTTAATAAATGTGTTTTCAAGTGTATTTCAATAAAAATGTTCAAATGATAATGCGTATATATTTTTTCATTTGATTGACATACATACTGGTGAATGAAAATAATATTTTATTTATTTACATTGTCTGAATACACAATTGGTTGTACAATGAATATTGAATAACGTTAACAAAACTTATACAAGCCAAAGTATGTACTAATTTATGATTGAGTTTTTATCAAACTCTTTAAAATGATCAATCATATTGCAATAGTATTATAGTTTCGAATATTCATTATAGATCATTTAATGAAAAAAAATACTTACTTATTCTTTTGGTTGATATAGAAAAAATTTGTCAAAAAAAATAATTGAATAAAGTATATGGAATGTTTAAATGTGTATAACTTCAAAGATCTTGGAGAATTCTTTTTAGTTTAATATACTTATTGCTTACAAATCATCCAATTACTTGTAACAATTTCTTCACATTTCAATTAAAGACAATTTCGATCTTGAATGAACTTGAACTATCAGTTCAAGTTCATTCGTGAACTTAAAATTCTTGATAATACCAAAAAGCGAAACCTGGGTCGTTAGCAACAAAACTCATGGAAAGTACAAAAGTCAAGCGATTCAAAATTGATTTTGAAATTCCATCAAACACCTTCCCCCGAAATCCTAAATTTAAGACAATTTTATTTCATTTATGTATTTTAGCTATGATCATTTTTCAATTCTTGTCATATTGCTTATTCTAATATTTTTTGATGTGTCAAGTCTTAAAATTCATACAAATAACCCTGTTTGTATTTGTATTTCATGTGTCGCATAAATAAATAAAGCAGCGACTTAAAGACTTTTTTCAGAATGTAGAAAGTATTTATTTATTACGAAGACTATTCTGATAATGTTGTATACGTTGTTATTTTGTTCATCGCGTCAGAATAATGATGGTGAATTATCAAGTCACGCAATTATTGTTTCAGCTAAGAAAATAATGTGGAAAGAATATTTAATTAAAAGTCATTCATATAATATATTGTAAGCTTAAATCACTCTGAAGGAGAGGGTACAATATTTATCGCAAACTCATTCGCGTTCATTTGTCGCAATGATATGATAAGAAATTTTTCACTAGAAATGAGATCACAAAAATAAATGTCATTTAACTGAATGATTGGATTTTGCCGAAGCACTTAAAACTTTAAGGGAAGTTAAATCGATTTATTGAACCTATTTTTCCAATCTGAAGATTTTTCAGCTTACAAAAATTTTTGAAGGAGAAGATTATCTGTATGACGTAAAACAATATCTTTTCCTTTTTAAATAGTTTATTGGTTCTATATCGACTACGCGCATTTGTAAAAAGAAAACTAGATGCAGCATTTTTTAGTTTCACAGAAAATATACAATATATCTGTTTGTGTATATTAATAGTATGTAAGTTGCTGAAAAAGGATAGAAATTGCAATAAAATTATTGTTAATACTCAATTGTATCTTGTGATTTTTCAATCGAATAATTGATTTATGCTCAGAGACATGGATGTATGTGTGATCTAAAATTCCTTGCCACGCCCATCCGATCCTACAAACTAGTGGTAGCAACAGCGATTAGCCCAAAAAACCCAGTCCTTTCTTAGTCTTATCCGTTCCATAACATCTCTCTTAAAAAAATAAAGTTGTGTATCTTAATGTACTATCTTTGATATTAGTTAGTTAAGTGCATTCACGGAATATAAACTTTTCCATATGGCCATAGACTGTAGAGGGTAGAAGCTTCTAACTTACCACTAGTTCTCTCTCTCTAGTCTATTCGAAATGAAATGAGTTACTTAATATAATACTTTTAAGGTGCTCACTGTCAATACTTGGTGGAATGGCATTATAATAAAAAAATATAGAAAAATATTTTATTACTAAATGTTATGTTAAATTATGTGTCACGTTGAGAATAGACATGGTTAAAAAATGCAAAATATTAAATTTATAATAACTACTTTTAAATCAGGACTTTGTGAGATATGGTTTGACTCTCATTAAGCAGTGTAAAATACTCCTACAAGAAAAACCGTTAAAAGATGATACCTAATCTTATATTGAATTGACATTTATGATTTTTGTCATTTGACTTTTGTAGGGCATTTTATGTTGGATATTTTCTTCTGACAACCACTATATGAATTCTCCACTAGGCATTTTTTTTATGATGAGAATATTGGTGCTATTATTTTGGCGTTTTCTTTTAATTTTTGACCCTGTAATGTAGATTTTATTTTGCGAATCTTTAATATGTGACATCGGTGTATTTTCGTCAACTTATTCGATTATTGTGCGACGGAGACTGCAAATGCACATCACAATTTTTTACCTTGATAATTTTGAACCAGATGTTAAATTCAAGCGGAAACGCATTACATGGAACGGGGAGTGCATCCGCTCACGGAGCTTTCTATAGGCTTTGTCGAAGGCTATCAATACTCTGCTCTGTCATATAAAGCGAGTTTACATCTCTGGAATCAAACATCCTAGAAAGTGTGCCATATATATTTGTGCTACACTCATTTTTCTACCGTTACTTTTAGCGCTTGCTTAGCCATACAGTAGCGATGAGTTTTAAGTTCTGAGGTTATCGTCAAAGTTTTCCCCGTATCCTTCGTCTCTAAGCTAAGTTTTCATATTTAATTTTCATTCCCTTTCCAACGTTGCTGACATAAGGGCACAATCGCTGTAGTGGTGTGCAATCCATAGTGAAGCCAATTCAAGAGGTAAGGTCTAAATGTAGAATATATATTATGCATACCACTTTCTCTTATTACGCATACTATACCCTCCAATTCAACAATGTATAATATATGTATATATGCAGTAAATATACGCACACATGCACGCGTCCATACAGCACACAAGAAGCTTATCAAAAATCATTTTCGTGATGAGAGATGTCTAATTGTGTGTTTATTGAGTCAGTTTATTTTCAAGATATGGAGGGTCATCAAGAAAAACGGTTCTCGATTTAAAGCGATTCTCAGATGTTGTATAGTCATAATAATGAAGGTAAGCTATCGTTGGGTTACAATAATGACCCGGTAGCTTGTGAAATTTTTGATAGATTTCACGAACATCCTCGTGAATAAAGAATTACGGACGTACCATGGAGTATCACATATTTGCCGTAATGCACTAGTGATATTATGTTGTGTCAATTAATTGTATATAGCTATGAACGATACCATTTATACATTTACAAAAATAGTTATGCTATTTTTACGCTTCTTATATGAGTTTAAATAATGAACCCAATTCAAATTGGTTAAATACGGCTACCACACGGCTTGACACGTTATTTTTTACGATGCCGTGTAACGAGCCAAACATCAAAGTGTCATAAGCGACCTTATAAAAGTGCCCATTCCGCCGCTTTGACATCCTAACTATAATGTATAACCAGAAAAAATCCAGGCCAGATCATTTTATCGAAGAAGTCGGGTCGACCCAGTTGGATATTAAACGAGAGCAATCACGAACCTTTTTTCTTAGCGCTCGGTGGATGCGTACAACATTATTTTTTGCTCATTCTTTGTTCATTTATTCCGTAATAAACGTATAATTATTCAGCCTACTTTATTTGAAACTATCAATCATGTGATTTATTTTCTGCGATCCGGTCTACGTCAGACAAACAGTCGAGGAAAATTTTATTAGAGCCATTTCAGCGGAGGAAGGAAATAAAGTCGCGATTCCTCGACTGCTTCCACTGGAAATGGAATCTCTCGATCGTTCGGCCGAGGAAAAATCACGCACTTATTTTTATCTCCTTTAAGGCTTTTGTATTTATTTTCTAGAGGCACGAAATGATAAACTCACCCACCCCCCACGGCCGCCCTGTCATTTCGTTCATGGCGAATTAAATTGTTTCGTAAAAAATCTTGTTTCTTGCAAATCAACGTAATTACGAAGGGAAAAGTCGTCGTGAAACAATGCTTTGCATTTTAATAAAATATGTACCGTCGCTTGGGTATTTTTGGTCAATGTTTTCAACGTATCTTTTTACGTTTTAAAAATAAAATATCATTACCAACGCTTACGTACGAGACACAATGAGAAGTCACGCGCAATAAATTGATATCTTTTTTCATTTTTCAGCTTTACGAATGTACTTATTACGTTAGCTTATTAATTTAAGATTGACTTATATTTTCCAAATGTTACGTCAAATAATTTTAGTAAAAAACAATTAATTAATATGTATTTCTGCGTGTTGTGTTTTTTAAAAGATAATAAAAACTAGTTTCAGTTAAACCACCGTTCTGCAATCTGTAGTTTAATTTCTCATAAGGACGAATTCATAATTATTATTGTATGTTGGAGTAGTATATAAGTGCTAGCCGGTACCCGACAAGCGTTGCACTGCCACTCAAAGAAAGAAAGTGTCTGTGCCTATTGAAGTGCTTTCGGATGCACAATATTTTAGATAAAAAAATCATTAACGTTGATTGGTATCGATGAAATTTTCCGTTTGACATTTGCTGCTTGTCTTTTGCCGATTGTCTATGGTACGCCACACGCGTCACCTACTGAAAGTTAATTGAACTATGTCTATAACCTTTGCGCAAGTGCAACAATAAGTTGCCAAAATTAACGGCTTTATCCGACATTTTTTACGAATTGATTGATTTCTAGTGTTTGAGTTTATAATAGATGATTGAAATTTGGCATTCTGTTTGCGGCCCGGCGGGAAGTCTCTGCGGCCCAGCACTGAGCCGCGGACCACTGGCGAAGTGTCCTCATCATTTTTTTTTTCAATTGATGAAATTATCTTGGATAGGTTTGTAATAAGATGTAAATTTCTAGAATCGAGCTGTCAACAATAAAAAACAAAATTATATTGCGCGGTGTTGTCGGCGCGTTATCGTTGGGGTACCCCTAGGCTGTATACCTGGTATTTCTGTCTGGGTTGTTGAAAGGTCAAAAATAATTAAATTAACGGTTAAGTCGTGCGTTTTGAGCAAACCTCACGTCCTTATCAGATGACCACTATAAATCCTTTTCCGAAAAGTTATCAATGGTAC
Organism: Himalopsyche kuldschensis; assembly: GCA_028554975.1. Classification (NCBI taxonomy): domain Eukaryota; kingdom Metazoa; phylum Arthropoda; class Insecta; order Trichoptera; family Rhyacophilidae; genus Himalopsyche; species Himalopsyche kuldschensis. The sequence goes on along the minus strand of JAHFWI010000059.1, from coordinate 2,070,403 downwards.
GAAAAAAACATATTTATCGAGCCATTTCCCAGGGTGCGGTAGTTTGGAGATTCCTCGGTGGAAAAGTGGGTATTTTTGGGAGCTGGTAGGAAGTCATTAACAGCGGCACCATCTCTGGACTCCTGATTTCCGTGTCCGGCCGTTTATCAAAGACCCCCCTTGCAGTAGCGCAGCATGCCCTTGATTTAGGCGGTGAAATAATATTGCCGTTATTACTAGAAATCAGCATTGAAAAAAATGTTTTATTTTCCTTTTTTTTTATTCCAGGATATTAAATGCAACTTATTAAAACCATGATTGATTTTGTGACTTACATAAAACTATCGAGATAAATTATTATTCCACCTATTTATATACGGTGAAACCCCGAGTCTACGATTTTCAAGGGACCGTAAAAAATAAACGAAAAATGGGGGAAACGGTGAATGCGGGAAAGTTTTAAATATGAAATAAAAAGAGTAAAACTTTGTGCTTCGGGTTTTCTTCGACGAACCGATGGGATGGTGTCGAATGTGCTTATAAGAAATATTCAACAAAAACGGTCAATCGGGATAATATTTGTGACAAAACCATAATTTTTAGACGATAAATAGAGAAAATCGATAAATCGGGGAATTATTATAGTATTATACTACTACTATAAATTGGCCGGGACTATAGAAAATGAACGAACCACGCGGGAAAACGGTTAATGCGAGAATGTAAGATCGGGGTTCTACTGTATTCACTCTATTAAAAAAATAAAAATGAAAATATTGGAACTATTTTTGAATTTCACAAATATATCTGTTACATCAATTAAAACAATTAATAATGATCAAATCCATTATGAGCATTATTTTCAGAGTACAATTTTCAATTTCAAAAGCATTTTAGAGTTATTATTCATATTATTTTATAAAATCGGTTCTTGTGTCTAATGGCAAGAGTTTTTTCCTAGCCATCTGGTGGGCCCAGATTCAATTCCCGACAAGGTCAGATTTTCTCAATAGAAAAAGAGGTCTTGGGCTGGGTGTATGTAATTTATCGTTGAATTGTTCTTGACTGTTTCATAAAATTTATCATAGAGTTAATCTCGTATAACTTTCACAATTAAAAATATTTGGCACAATGGTATTAGCTGTAATGCCAAAAAAATAATTTAAAAAAAATCGATGATGAGTAAAGTTTCTTTATTTTTTACGAGAATTTAAAGGTGTAAGAAATATTTAATGTCCCTTTCAATTGGCTTATTTAATTATTATTGGTACGTCTTTGCAATCGTCTCTCTTTGAAACCACTTTGACGTCCGTCGCTGGAGTACAGTTTTTTGCCGTTGAGTAATGAATTTTATTCAAAAATAAGTTTGTGGCTATAAATGATAAAATAGGTATTTCATTATGATAATTATTTTTTATCAAAAAAAAAAGAACTTAAATATTTGTTTAAAAACGCTCTCAATAAATGCCAAGAAAACTCATTAAGAATCAGCTTCTTTTTAGGTTTGAATTGTGGAAACAGTTTGAAAATTTTTAAAAACTCATTCAGCACACGAATCTTAAATTTATTTTGATTTGGCTTTTTCGTACCTCTATTTGCGTGACAATACGTGTCTCTGAAATCTTTTTAATCAATAGCTGGCTGACTAAAACTAAAAAAATATTTCTGGAACACTTCAACAACTTTAATTGTGGACCTTTAAGTTAATTGTGGAATAAATACAAACCACAGATGCTTTATTATTTTTTAAATATTATTCCTTTCCTCCAAGTATTGAAAATTAACACATTAAAAGTGTTAAAAAGCTAATTAATAACAAATATTTGTCTCAATATATCCATATTTATCACTTTTAAGGTGTTCACTGTCACAAGGTGGAATTGCATTATATTACAAATTATAACACATTGTTTGTACTTATCCTACATTAGATTTATTCGGATCAGGACTGGTTTTGCTCATATTGTGTTTTTTTCTATTCATCCAAATATCATGTCGTGAAAAAAGTTCGTGTTCAATCGTGTAAAAAAATCACACATATTTTCAACCATGTCCGCTTTCAAATATACCACCAAATGTTTTTCAAAGTGAATTGTTGTTACTCAGTAGTTATATAACTTATCCTGTATCGATAGAAAGAATAGAAAGGTAGAACTTGGGCAGGACCTGTGTATTAATCCATAAATAAATGTTTAAACATATACATGCTGGGACTCGAGCCGGTGAGCACCGTAATGGAAACAATGATGATTTCAGACAATGGCAGGTTTGTCGTGTATTTACGTATTCCTTAATAATTAACTGGTTTCCAGATTTTCCTGATTATGGTCTCAAGAATTGGTTGACATTTTTTTCTTCCAGGAAGAAAAAGCCAGTCTTAATATCGTTCAATTTTAATTCAATTATTGGTGGCTAGATTAAAAAATTGAGAGGTTTAGAACCAAAATAAAAACATTCATCAACTCATATTAAACGCCATTATTTTTTTTTTGAATTAAAAAGATCCTACTCCTATATTGTCAATAAAATCATAGTATAAAAATGAAAGCTTTTTTTTTGTTTTGTCTTTATGTTAAAAAATACACATTTTTATTTTTGTACCAAATTATTTGTAAAACTACGACTGTTTTCGGTAATCAAAAGAATTATTTTTTATTAAGTAGATAATGCATACGATGTGTGAATTAGGTCCAAATCTTTATTGAAACATAAAATAAATCAACAAAAAAAATTAAGGCATTTCCACCGATAATTGACAATGAACATCTTTGAAGTGATCAAAATTTAATTAAGTTCTAATATTATTTACGGTTCCTATAAATTTGATTCTCCTTGAATTGGTCGTATTTCAAATAATTTAGAAAGCTCAGCGCTCATCTGAATTATATATAAGCCTTAACCACTTTCCTTGAGCCAGAAGAAAGCTCGCGCATGCGCAAATACCAGATTGCTCATTAGGTAATGAACTTTGAGACTCGGTATTTTGTAAAGTACATGCTGTTTTTTTGTTTTTGTCGTTTAAATCTACAGAAGGGTTCGTTTGAGTCCTTCGGTGTTTTTTTTTGTTTTAAGGTATACCGTATTTTTGTTTTTTCTGGATACTATAGGGATTATGATCAGGGGCTAGGAGGCTTTGTAACATCAAATAACCTTGACTTAGTGATGATCTAGGGTTGGGAAGGTTTTGTGGAGGTTTATTTTATTTCATTATTTTGTTTTTTCTGTGTTATTTTTACGCTATTTGTGTTTTTTTTTTATCAAAACATAAATCTATCCAGGATATGCAGATAACAATATTTCATTTCTTAGGCAAAAGTAAAAATAATAAGCCTGAATTTAATTTGAAGGTTTTAATTTTGCTGAAAATATGATTTTTTATTAATACTTTGGTATATACCTATTTATATCCGTATTATTTAATTTATCATTATTATAAGACTTAAATTATGCTAAACAAGAGTTTGGGCCACCCGTAATCGAGTGTCAACGTCTTTGGCTTTGATATCGGAGTGCACGGATTCGAATCTCAGTCCAGACAGCTTCGTTGGCCAACGGAATTATCAATATCTGTTTCTAGATATGAATGTCTGTATGTATTTAATCTCTGTCCCGAACCAATGACATCCTTAAAACAGGACGTTGTAAAAACAATCAGCTCACCACTAGTTCTATCCCTATTCACTTAAAAAAAGAGAGGTTGTGCAACTGAATATCAAGCAGTTCTCGAAATATGCTCCATTGGGAGATTTAACTCTCCAAATTGGCAGCAGACATGGTTAAATAAAAATGCGGGATATTAAATACATATGTAAGAATGTCATTGTCTCAAATATTAATCACTTTAAAGGTGTTCACTGTCAATACTTGGTGGAAAGGCATTATAATAAAAATAACAATACATTTTTAGTACTTTTTCCACATAAAATTTATTTGATCAGGACCGGTTTCGCTCATGGCAAGCATTGTCAACTGATAAGAAATACAATACAACAGTGATATGTATACAAAAGCTAAGCTTCACCTTTGCTATATCCGATTCAATAACTTTTTGTAATTTTATTTCTATATAAAAAAAAAAAATAAAAATATATATAATTTATGTTTGTTTTAAATTTGTAAGAATTAATATGGCTTCTATTCTGTTTACAGGAAACAATTTCGTTGGCTCATTTGAAGTAACTACCGGGATTTCCATCTAATTATGGTTGACAGACATGCAGATTTATTTTATTAAATGTACTTATTTTTGGGCTTTTACTTTGTTAGTGATAAGTCATATTTAATTGATTTATTATGTATTAGTTTGCATTGTTAAGAGGTCTTCAACCTTTTATTTTTAGTCTATTTTTCTTGTTATTTGCTTCATTTATTTGCTTAGTTTTTCTACCAATTGTTTGTCATACCTTACTTAACTTTCGTATAAATATCACTGTTGTATTGTATTTCTTATCAGTTGACAATGCTTGCGATGAGCGAAACCGGTTCTGATCAAATAAATTTTATGTGGAAAAAGTACTAAAAATGTATTATTATTTTTATTCAAACATTAATACTTCAAAGTGTCACAGGTAATATGCAAATGAGCAAGCTACCCGGTATGTAATTCACTAATATACTGAAAAGTATCAAGTATATAATATTATTGATCAACGATATTTTTATTTTGACATAAAAGTTTTCTTCACTGACATTTTTTTTTTCTATTGAAACGGAGTTGAGAGTGCTTTTGGCAGACACGAATTTAAATGCATACTATATATTTTTTTCATTGAAACTTTTTCAAAGATTTCATCTCATATTTTTCACGAGTCAACATGTTCTTTAGCGAAATATTTCACTTATGAAAGCCCGTACATAATCCAATAAAAACATACGGCAATTGAAAATAAATGATGCACATTCAACTGTGAAAGTTTATTTCAAACGAATGCAGTTAAAAATAAACGTTTTGATACAATTCGCAGAAGTTATGTATGGATAAATATTTTCCGCTGAAAATGTGTTTAATGTTTGCAAATTTTTTAATAACATTTCCGTACTCAAATAACTTTTAAACGAAATAAATAAGCTCGTAAATTTATTATTCATAGAAATGCGTAATACTGTAAAACATTTTATAGACAATTCTATGTTGGTAATTCTCTCTGGCCAACTGGCTTAAATTTAGCTCTGCAATAAGTCTCAAATATTTTGTTTTTGCCAGCTTTTATCAAAATGTGTACTCACGATTCGAAACTAAGTATATTGCATTCGGGAACCTGAAATGCCTGATGATGCCGAAAAGTGAAATCCGTGTCGTTAGCAATAAAACGCATGGAAAAGTACGAAAAATTCAAACGATTTAAATTTAATATTGAAATCTATTAAGCACTTTCAGTCGAAGTCCTAAATTATATTGCTTATTATTTAACAATTTTTGAAATGGCAGTGAATATCAATTTCCATCTAAGTATCTTTAAACATACATTGTACGATGAAAATTGTTTTGGTGACCTAAATAAAAAAAACAAAATTTGTCTACCGTTTTAAAGTTAACCTTCTTGTTTATAAAATTCCATGTTTGTTTGTTCGTTTGTTCGTATTTTATGCGTTGCCAATACCATTCATTCGATTGCGATAAAACTTTGTCAACTTATTGCTTGCACTTGCGCAAGGTGAAAGATATAGTAAAATTAACCTATAGTAGGTATTTTGACAACTTTTTGTTGCACTTGCACGAATAGGCAATTAACTTTCAGTAGTTGGCGCTTGTAGGCAATCGGTAAAAAGACAAACAGCAAACGTCAAACGGCAATTGTCAACGATAGCGATCAATGTTAGTGAAATTAAATCGAAATTATTTATCTAAAATAGTGTGCATCCGAAAGCACTTAAATAAACACAAAACACTTTTTTTCATTGAGTGGCTTTGCAAAGCTTGCCGGATACCGGCTAGTTAAAATATAAAAACCAATTAAACCAAGTACTTAACGTAGAGTGCACAAATCTTATGCGCCATAAACATCGTTAACAGTGCATGCACCATAACTGCACTGGTAATGATCCATCTGAAAACAGGAGAGCGGATTAATTGGGGGAGTGAGAGGTACATCGCTCAGGTAGGTAAATTCACGAGAGCTGCCAAGTAAAAACATATAAATGGTTGGCACAAAATAATACATATCTTCATCATAATCAAATCAATGTGTTTTTCATGTAAATACAGCACTATTATCGGAGCTCATATTTTATTTTCGATTTTAACCTTTTTCCTATTGCCATGGCCTTGCTACTTTGCGTCGTTTAACTGCGATGTGATTCTGATGATAGCTTCAAATGCATGATATTATATACGAGAATTCTGATGGAACTATCAAAAGTTTTGTCACTACCGACCCGTGTTCATTTTCAAGCGTTCAAGTACATGTTCGAACTTGAAATAAGATTGATTTGAACGATTCATATTTGGATTGAGAACTACGACCAAAGGTGCTTGGTGGAATTGCAATATCAAATTTCAATTGTTTATTTATTAGTTCAATTTCAGTAGAAAGCGGCAGAGTTTTAAAAATCAAACGGTCAAAAGGCGAACTCCGGTCAGGACGGCATGTCGCAAGTCGCCTCAAGTGCGCATTTCGCTTGAAATAAAAAAGCTCAATTAATTGCGTCTGGCCGAGCGATAACTACGTTTTAAATTGACTGATTCGCCTAAATTCTCTTGCCGGTTCGCGTCGCTTACCTAAGACACGGGGTAACTGAAATTGGAATGTTGTTTATATTAATAAAAATATAGCGCAAACGTGTATTCTCGAAGATCACGATACGGTTTTTCTGAGTTTTCATCAGGTGACTTGATTCGCTACCGTAAAGCAGCGCTGGTAATATTCATGCGTCTTTGGCTTAGGCCATGCATAGCTTCGTGTTCCAGAGAGTTCGCAATGAATTACAACAAATCATTGAACAAATCTCTGTAGTTCATAATCAAGCAAACCAAAATATTGCATATTTATGTATTGTTTATTTAAGAAAGATTTGAATTGAAGTGGACTTATTATGAAAATTCAATATTTACTTTGCCCAAACCGATGATTTGCCAGCCTAAAATTTTGGTTTGCTTCAATGAAAAAATCAGCAAGTAGTCCGTCCCTTTCATAAAAAGAGAAACAAAGAAAAACACAGACAAACATAGGGCTGAAGATAGGGCGGCCAATTTAAATGACAGCTTGGAGAAGAATATATTTCCACTGAGAATATAGTTTCACTGTAACATTTGCATACCTGCAAATATAAATAAACAGTATTAGTTATTTTCAAGCTTTTCAAAATGTCACAATTTGTAAGCCTAAAAAACTCTGACTCCCTGAATCCTTTCTAATTCAATCAACATCAGACTTATACACCCGACAAATTCTCCGTGGTCCGCACCCCATCGCTTATGGTATTTAGATGATACGAGAATGATGTGCCAGTTACTATAACTGGTGCCAAGCGAACACTATACGTCTCCCAAATTGCCGTTCCTGGCCGGCCGCACCGCACCACTTGTGAGGCCGCAATGCAAATTGTTCTCGTTAAATTCTACCAAGCGTGCGGACTAGAGACTTCAATTACTCGACCTCTCAACTATTTGAGCATCGAGTAGTAAAATTTCAAAATACTCGAGTATACTCGAGTAGTTTCAGATGAACCTAAATATATATTTTTTATTCGAATTTGTGTATTTTTATAAATGACCAATAAATAAAGAAACTTATTGAATATTACTAATACACTTATTTCCATTTATGCAACATATATTTCAACAATAATAGAGAATTAAACGACTCAAATTTTAAATTGGTTTGATGTTTTTTTTTATAATTCTCGCAGTAGAAGAAACTTTCGACGATTATTACTCGAGTAATTTTCAAAATACTCGAGTATCGAGTACTTGAAAAATGGACGAGTATACTCGAGTATCGAGTACTCGATACTCGAATTGGAGTCTCTAGTACGGACTAACCGTTCATTCAAGCCGGGCGTGTCTGCAGACCTCATCAACGAATATATGTACAGTTAAGGGAAACCAAAGGGTTAACATTGCATAAATCTGCCCCTTAGGATAAACGAAACGTGTCTAGATTTTTGCCGGTTTTGAGTTATGAATGCCACTTGATACAAAAAAGTTTGTTACGTTATGTGTCAAAGAGTCATATCAATGGGAGAAGTGAATTCAAAGATATTTCAATGCGTATTAAAATCACGTCCTTGTTCATAGCTTCACTTAACCTTAAAAAAACACATAAATAAATAAATAAAATAAATAATTCATATTTAACAAAAAGATCAGCATCACCTTTTAAGATCATAAAAAAAATGTATCTGTTAAGAAATAAGTACAATTGATAGCTAGGCTAGTAAGGTCTATTTACTTCTAAGAAGCTGAAAGACTTATTACTTAACAAAGGTAAAATTCTCCTCTAATTAATTAGTCATAACTGTAATTCAATTATTGAATTATATAAAATGCAAAATAGCTATGTTTATTCCACGCACTGTGTTACAAAAAAGGGCATGTGTTTCGTCTCTTTAAGCAGCATAATCATACTTACAGTATGTTTGATTATTCTTTTGAAAGGGATGAAACGCGTCTCATTATTTGTAGCACATTACTTGGAATAAAATAAATTCATTTAATTTTATATTAAAAAGAGCTTTCCATCGAAAAAGTTATTGCTTGCTGTACTTAATATACAAATTATCCTCGAACACACATTTAGGTATGGCGATTAAAAAACGGCGTACTTTTTTCAATTTATAAATTTTAATATTACTTAAAAGCCAGTTTAGATGGTTGTTTGATAAATTTGAAACATTTTAATAATTGTAGAATACCTCAATTTTAAAAAATTTCCGTTGTTCGATAACTAAATAAAAATATATTTATAAAAGAAAATCTCTAATTTGGAATATTATACTCTCAGACAAGAAACTATAAAACATAAATAAAACTTTCATGGAATCCATCTAATAAGATTAAGAAAAGTCGTAGCTCTCATTAGCTGAGATGCCAAATATTATTTTATAACCTTGTTTTATATTGTTCAAATATTTCAAGCAATTTTGAATTGGCTTAAACCAATTCTTCAAAAACAAATTCAGGTTTACAATATACTTTTCACATCAGGTAAATTGGAAGTCTACATTTCTAAGCGTATTTTCACACCGTCCGACGCCAGAGTCCACACTGAGCTGATAGCTGAGGGTGACTTGCATGTTTACTCTTCCACTATGGAAACAGAAATTGCAATTCGACGGAGGTCAAGAGTTTTCTCGAGACCTTTTCAATATTTTCAATTTAATACTTGTCAGAGATATTGATAGCTTTTTGATAAATTGCCTCGAATAAAGCAAACCGACTAAAAAGCTTAAGTAACTTCAAATTATAAATCAAATATGAAGCGAGCTTTCAAAATAACTTCTGTGATTCTATGAATATCAAACAAACAATATTTGAATGCGTTTGTACGATATGCGGCATGACTTTTCCCTTTTCCCGGAAATAAGCGGGATAATGCATATGGGTTGAATTACAAAAATAAAATTATTACAAAAGAAACCTTGCAGTCAGAAAATCCGCATCAAAGAGTTGAAAACCATGTCACCATTTGTTACAAAAACGTTGAATTGACAAATTTAAAAAGCAAAATAGAATGCCTGAAATTAATTTTAATCAATTTATTATTTGAATCCCAATATATTATATAAAAACATTTTAATCCGGAAGTTTAACGCTGCTGTAAATATGTTGTATAATAAAAATTTGCTCCGTTAAATTTGTATACATGTTATAATTTGTATCAATTTGCAATATAAACTTAAATCTGTTTAAATCATAATTAGTCTGTTTCTATGATTTATACCGAGAATGGAATCATCAAATCTACGGTACAAATTCTATCAGTAATTAAACTGGAATATTTATTATACTTTCTGTGTAATTTTGTCCTAAATGTGCAACAAATTATTATTTCTTTTCAATATCGAATGTAAACAAGGTTGACCATGGAAGTACGATTGAGAGTTTTTTTTATCATATTTCTATCATTGTCGGTAGACATCTGCTTCGTGCTTTGGTTTCGTGTATGTTTAATTCTTTAACGTTTTTTAGTTAAATATCATTAAAGTCACTTAATTCTACCCTACAAAACAACGAATTCATTCCGTTAGAATTATTACTTGTTCGGTATGTTGTCATTTGAATTCAAACAAAAGCTTAAAAAACTTGGTCCTAGTGACAGAAAAGAACTTGCTTACGAGAATTTTACAAAAAATCTATAGTAGAAGCATAAAATTAACTAATTTATCATTTAGTATCGTGCTGATGCTAATGATAATTACTAAGACGCTTTTTTACTCCTTTAGTGGGAAAGCTCGAACTAACATGCTCTTTCGATTTGAATAAATTATGCAAATCCTAAAAAGTGAGAGAAGAAAACACCTGCCTCAAGTTATGCGCACCTGCATCGCAAGCTTTTCATCAGTTTTATACTTGCTAGTGGGTATATAAGGAAAAGAGTTGTAACAAAATTATACAGCGATGTTTTTTTTACCATGGGAATATGGAGCATAATAATAAAGTCTCCTAATGGATTTGATCTCAACAATAGTGACTCAACCTCCCTTTTTCAAAGAGAGAATGGATAGAAGGATAGAGACATATCTGGTCAGCTAGTTGATTTCGTGACATCCCGTTTTTTAGATTGGATAGACTGATGGAATTGACAGACACCGATTCAAATCAAAATTCAATAAATCTATTCAATCATTAATGTGACCTTTCTGGCCGTTGGGTGAGACTGTCGGCCACTTTATGTTAATATCTATCTTAGTGATACAATGTGTAAACTGTTGGTATTCTAAAACCATTGTTTTTTTACACCTTTAGCAGAAAAACTATGATATTTATCGACTAGTTTCGTCGCAATTAAATAAAAACGAAAATAGTTCAGATTATAATTGGCCGAAAACCATTTACATATATTGTCGCTACAAATTGCCAGGATTCAAACTTCACTGATAAGATAACGTTATCTCAAACAAGCTTCGTTCAAACGTACGTTATAAATCAAATGGACGCTTTTTACATTAAAAAGCGTAGATAAGCGGTCGCACTCATAGTTTTGATTACGCCAGTCTGTCGTGAACATCAACGCAAACAAGTTGTCTCTTTCATGCGCGACTTAAAATATGAATAATTATAGGAATACTATAGAATTTGTAATGAAATCTATCTATGCTAATACAGCCATACCACTGTGGTGATACAACTGTCCATACTGGATTTCCAACTTTCTTGTGGTAGTAATAATCATAATGACTCTCAGCAAGACTAATTTTAATAATAACAACGGATTAGTACACAGTTGCTAGACTTATTTAACTCATATAATATACATTTCTCATTTGCATGCAGTTAAGCATGTGATTGCTGTTAACATTGGTTAAAATCACAGTATGTACATGTTCATTATTTTTTACAAGGAATTAATCGACAAGTGTTATGATATTGATGTTTGTGATATCTTAATTTCCTCTTAACCATCTGATCTTAAAAACGTGTCATCACTTATGAGCCCTATCCTTTCATTCTCGCTCCACCCGATAAACAAAATTTGAGCAAATGGGTAACAATCAATCAACTTTAGGCAATTTTTGCTGAGACAAGCTCGACACGGAGTCCATGTCATATGTGCCTTGCATTGAGAGTGATAGCAAAAAAATATGGATTCTCAAAAAATATTTTCACGTTTTAGAAATATTATATGATCAAATCGCATCTACATACTTAACTCAGATGCAGCACCAAATAATTATGGATTATTTACCCCACGATCGTTTTATAGTTAGAAAATATATGTGTACATTAAGTTGCTTAATTTAATGTACATATATTACCTGAAAGCTTTTAAGCTGTCTACTATTTATTAGTTTTCGTATCCCTTAATTTTTCTTTCTAACATCTAGAGATATAAAAATGACTCAGCTTTTAAATACGACTTCATTAGTAAGCTGTTCAGTTGAACAATTACCTCTATAATAGCTTTTATTTGACGGTCACTTTATCTTTCATCATTACCTTAATTGCAAAGTGATTCTTACAAGTTGTAACAGTGAAAGCCCGCTAATTTTGTTTCAATGGTATACATAATTGTATAACTTAAATTAGTTAAAAATTGAATGAGTCGCTAATTCTTAAGTAGAGCCAAAAAAACTAATAGAATTTTCATATTGTAGTTAATCTAGCCCATTGTACATTTATATACCTTTTATGTATTTGTTAACTTTTGTATAAATATCGCTGTATTTCTTATCATTTGATAATGCTCGCTATGAGCGAAAACGGTCCTGATCAAATAAATTTTATGTGAAATAAGTACTAAAAATGTTTATATGCGTTGCAAAATTCCTATTCGAAAAATAAATAATATAAGAATAATGAATACGATATATGAATAAAAGTACTTTAGATCATTTGGATGGATAATATAAGGGAATTGTTCCATACACAAGTACATGTTTCAAAAGTTTACGTTATTGACTGATGATTTTATTTCATATTCGTATTAAAAATTAGTAAACTTGAAGCCAAAACCATAACCGTGAGGTGAAGGATTTGTTTAGATCTATGTCACAGAGTCTACGAATGGATACTTTCACAAATTGATTTTTCAATTGATGTAGTTGTTTGTAACCAAAAGAGAAGCCTTTTCCAATGTTTTTAACATCCTTCACTGTGCTAAAAACATTATTCTATTTTTTCTTTCTTAATTACATCTTTCTTTCCGTACCCTTTTTGAAGAGAAATGGTTTCAGCGACTTACTAAGAACTACTTCGCGTTCAGCATTATTCAGTTGTACCTTCATTGGATTCAGTGGTAACGTTGTGGAAGTTCATTTCAATGTAAAAATATATAAATATCATTGTTATTCCACGGATTGTGTAATCAAATAGTGATATGCCTCTTAAAAAGGCATCTTGATGTCTGAATATGTTTCACAAAAATTAAGGGTTTTTAAATGCAGAATTAAAATACCAAGGTGGTTTGAAACAAAATTTTATCAAAGATTTTACAATTATAATATACAAGAGTCAGCCGTGAATCTTTTATTTAAAATACGTACCTTGAATTTTTTTTTTTATATTTGCTAGCCAAACAAATAGTTCTGATTCATCAAAGTAACGACAGTCACTTACTTTATTCATAACAGGTTACACAAATAAATTTAAGTTGGAAAGCTTTTTCTACTCTTATTTTCATTAATTCACCTACAATCCAAACAATTTCGCATCATTGTTTGCCTATTCCATTCTTGATATAAACATCCGCAATTTATGCTTTTGCAAAAACCTTTAGAAGTTTTTGAAGGGAATCTTTTGCCTTATCGCGCTTATTTTTAGACATTTTCAGGAGCGATTTTCCACCTTGTTTGAAGTTTAGAGTCATCCTTGTGGAATTTTTCGGCTCTTTGCATTTTTCTTTTATTGGCGATCACGAATATTGTGACTATCCAAATGTGATAAAAAAATAATACAAAAAGATATTTATTTGCAAATCTACAATTCGCAGACATTTTTAAGGGTAAGGCATAAGGGATAAGGAAAATGAATTGGCAACGAACATACAAAAAAGGATATTTTGATAACTTTGAAAAAAAAGTATTGATAGCTTATGTTACGCTAAAATTTTTTGAAGCAATGAAAATAGTTTCGGTTTCAATCAATTCAAGAGGTTCTATAATTTTTTTAATGAATCGTTTATTTTATTAACAAAAACGGCTTTATTCAGACAGTTAGCAAATTCCTCGCCTAATCCGTATTTGTTTGCACTTTATCAAAACCTAGAACAGATTTGTCCATAGATACATTTTTCAATTGGCTTATGACTTTGCTATTAAAAGCATAGATATATGTGATTTTTCTTTACTTTTGAGCCTTTGATCCTAAAAACGAGACAAAGTGAAAGTGATAAGCTGACTTTTATTACACACATTTTATTATTAATATATCCAAAGAAATATCTTTTTAGAGACTGGGTGACTATCAGTTCTCGTATAACATCTTGTGTTGAGATGTTTTGTTACGATGGTCACGTTTGCTACGAACGTGCACATTACAAACAGATGCGGCTTACAATGTAAGCGTTAACTGATCGATACTCAAATAAAAAAGGGTATGAAGTTTCAATTAAAAGTTATAGATAGAATAAGTTAAAAAAACTATACCACTATAGTATAAATAAGATAACGTAAACTTCGGTTAATGAATGCTCAAGTAACAAAAGAAATCTTTTTTATTGGATAATTAGCTTGTATATATTATAGATTTATGTAGATATATAGAAGATGCCTCGTAAATTGCCATATTATAATATCAAATAATTCTTTCCCTCCAGCCGGAATCATCATTGTTTATTTATTTTTTACTTTGAAATATTATAAAAATTAACTTAAAGCAATTTGTGCCACACAACAAATACAGAGAGTCAAATTAGGCGAACTGGTTGATAACTTTTTCCAATTTTAGGTTAAGGATTGAAATCAACGTTTTCAAGAGATGTAATATGAACGATTTAAAAAATCAATAATTGATCCCAGGAGAGCTTCCTTTTTTATACTATTAATTAATATGATGGAATCAATTGCTTAATTCTTGCTGGTTGTAGCCAAATGATGATGCACTGGATATCACTGAATCCAATTTCAATACTTCAAATGAGAGTACATTTTTTCATCTTCTTTTATGTAGGTACTCAACCAATTCTAAAAACGAGTCAAAGATTGAGCGATTAACTTAGTATGTCCTCTTTTTACGTCATTTTTCTATCTTTAGCACATCTGAAAGAAAGGGTTGAACGACTGTGTAAAAGAAGTTTTGAAATGCAGCACTATGACATCATGTGCTAAATGAGTCAGCCAAGTATTTTTTTTACTTTAAATGTATCGAAAAATTGTGTGAGACAATAATTGCTAAAACTCAATAGGAAACAGAATAGAAAAATATCTTTCAATTTTGCTTAGAATAAAATGATACTGTATCTGATGTCAGATGTTCCCCTAAATATTATTTTATTTTATTTACTGTTCTCTCAAAATATACATCTATGCGATACCTGAATAATGAAGATGACTTCAGATAAGTCTAAAGCTAAACTCACTTAAATGTGTTTTTTTTCCAGGCTCAATATATTCTAACCGTTAAAGTATTTAGAGCCCTGTGAATTTTTAAGTACGGTACGCTTTTTTAGTATTATCTTCGTATTGCTTTCAGCGCAATATTAGAGTTTATGCTATCGATGACAGGGCGCGGAAGATGCACTGTAGTTTACCTAAAAGAAGTGCTTATAGCATTAAATCTATTATTTTATAGCTAGAGTTTTCTGAGGTTTTATAAATAAATTATAATCACGTGATTCTATACTGTATTAACAAAAGTTTCAACATCAAAAAGCCCAATCACTCTAATCTCTATTTTATTATATTTTCATGCATTGTTTCTTGAATATCAAACAATTTTTCAAAAGGCAGGGATTCTATGTTATATGACGAATCTATCAGATCGTCATTTACTTGAAAGTATGACATTTAAATAAGGCAAACATAATAACATTTGTAATAAAGTTTTAATACTAGTAGTAAGCTACATTGTGTTTCACCATGAAACTTTTAATTTAATTTAATAATATTATCATCATAGTTGCAGTATGTATGTTGATGCTTTTAAAAAGAGGAAACACGTGTCACTAATAATAAATAAGTTTTAGTATTAATTTCAAATTAAAATGATACTTATTTATCTGTCTCCAAGGGGCCGAATTGATTTCATAATACTTGCGAATCGGCTCAAAATCAGGGCTAAACAAATCCTTTAATGACGTAATTGAATTCATTAAAGAAATACTGTTGGAGTAGTCCAAATGCAGCTGCAAATTTTAAATACTGTAATACAATGTATCGGTATTGAAACTTGTATTGAAATGTATTGTCTCTATGGACGACGAGCAAAAGTTGCCGTTTATTCCTTGTTTACAGAGATGTGTTTTTGAAATCATAATTTTGAAATTATTTTGTTTGTAAATTTGAAATATGAAGCATTTAATGTCTTTTATTCAAAATAGGCTCGTTTTTGATGTACTATTTGGTATATTATTTGATAAAAACACAATACAGTGGAACCCCGATCTTACGTTCTCGCATTATATGTTTTCCCGCGTGGTGCGTTCATTTTCTACATTTGTCCCGACATTTAGCTCTCACATAATATAAGACTTTCTTGCATTCATCTTTTCCCGCATTAATCGTTTGTTTTATCCGGTCCCTTGAAAAACGTAGAATCGGGGTTTCACTGTATAGTGTATAAACTAAAAACTATCCGGGTATCCGAATATATCCGGATAGTTTCAGTTTTACAATTCAATATACGGATAGTTGAAAATGACGAATAGATGGAACCCCTACAGTTTATATGTTGGCCATCGTTGTATGCGCAGCAAAATACACGACTATTTTTGTAAATTTTAGCTACAGAGAAATTACATGTTGCAGTATTTCTGAATACAGCTTTCAAAGTAAACCACTGTGCGCCGTTTCTAGAGTTTGTTTTTAGTTTTTCGCCTTGCGTATACTCCCTTGAGGACGAGCGTATTTTTTACGTGGCAGCTTGCTCTCAACGCCCTGGCGGGAGTATTTCGCTCCACACATCGCTTTATTACTGTGACACTTATTTGACTTACTCAATGACACCGTTTA
This sequence comes from Himalopsyche kuldschensis, assembly GCA_028554975.1. Taxonomy (NCBI): domain Eukaryota; kingdom Metazoa; phylum Arthropoda; class Insecta; order Trichoptera; family Rhyacophilidae; genus Himalopsyche; species Himalopsyche kuldschensis. The sequence goes on along the minus strand of JAHFWI010000059.1, from coordinate 2,053,657 downwards.
GTGAGATGTTTAAAAACCATAAAATAACACTTTCTTTTTATTTGCGAAGTACAACAAGAAGCATTTCTTACGAGTTACCTGTAACATTAGTTATTGTTTAAATAATCATTGAAAACCATGACCACAATGAATATTGATTATAATATAATAATATGAAATTTATTAGGGCTTTATCTTATATATGTATATATATAAATTAATGATGCTTTTTTGTTTGTATTTTATGCATTTACATACCGTTCATCCGATTGCAATAAAACTTTCTCAAAATTTTGTTTGCACCTGCGCAAAGCTTATAGGTATTAATAAAATTAGTTTACATTCAGTCTTTTATATAAATAATGTTTTTTCATATGTTATGCGCTAACATACCGTTCATTTTGATAAATTATTGTTGCACTTGCGTAAAAGTTGTATACATAGTACAATTATCTTTCAGTAGGTGGCGAATGTGTTGTATCATAGACAATAGGAAAATGTCAAACGGCAAATGTCATCGACACCGATCAATGTTAGTGAAAGTAAATCAAAATTAATTATTTAAAATATTGTGCATCTGAAAGTACTTCAATAAACACAAACACTTTCTTTCTTTGAGTGGTTGTGCAACTCTTCCCGGGTATCTGTTAGTGACAATATAAAAGTGAATTATTAAATCAAGGGTTAAGGAATTAATATATTGTATATTATTAATATGAGGTGCAGGATAATTTTCACGATGAGCGGAATCGGTCTCGATCGTTATAAAATGTCAATGGAAGTCTTATTTTTTTTTTAAATATAATGCCTTGCGTCGGGATCGTGGTTCAGTCGTCGTTGGCTTCCGTAGCGAAAACTCACGGGCTCGAGCCTTGATTTAAGCAGCATTTTTCAGTCAATTTATTGATTCTGTTTGAAGTTATGGGAGTTTGTGCTGTGTTGTCTAAAAACTACTTCCCACCTACCGATCCTACCAGACTTCGTGGATGAAAGTCTGCTTAACAGATATCATGGCAACAACTTTTTCAAAGCGCATTCATTTCTTAGAAGGTAAGTACATTTTAAATGAACCCGTTTTATGCAATTTATTTACTTCATTATTATTTTCTTGTTATTCAATTAATTTGAAGCATCACTCTTGTCCAAAACTGGCATACGTTTTTAAGCATAACCTATGTATTATTAATAAAAGAGTATTTTTGGAGTAAGTGGTGCTAAAACCCAAAATAACAACAAATAATAAAAGTATTGTGCCCACGTCATGTAAATAAATGCTGGAAGAATGTTGTCGATTTCACATCTTATTGATACCTACAAATTATTTTAACAATATAGTTTCATTAATATGCGTTTTAAAACTTTGACATAATTATAATCCGGATTAAAGCAGTGTCATAGGAAACACTTTATTTGACACCTGAATGAGGTGTAAGGCAAAAATGGTTAGAATTTTATCCGTTATTTTAAGTCGTAAATTTAAATTTCGAACAGGCAGTCAATTTCGAAAAGGTAGCAAGAGATAGCACGCTAAATTTATACTGTCCAACTCAAGATTGTTTACAGAGAAAATGTTTTTATAGGAAAACGATAATGTTAAAAGTGGCTCGAGTATGCTACAAGTTCCATTTATTTAGACAGCGTTCTTTTTATATTGAGCAATTTGTTTTTCATCGTGCTATATTCAAATTCTATTAATTTATGTAAATACTTTTTGATTTTGTTTTATGGGTTTACCCGTTAGTTATAAGGCCATAAAATAAGTGGGTGTACAAAACTTGTTTTTAGAAGCAGTAACCTTTAACCTAGCCATCCCGAACAGTATAGATTTTAGCACAGCACATTAACAGCTACTTTACATTAAATATCTATCTTAATACTTGTGAGACGATGTCTAAAGTTTTGGTATTCTTAACTCATAGTTTTTTTACACCTTTTGCAGAAAAAAATATGATATTTAGTTGCGCCGTAATCGATTAAAAAAGAGAAGAAGTCGGAATTTTTCAGTCTAATTGTCAATTTTAGGAATTGCTGGGAAGCGCTAACATAAAATTTCACGCCTATAAGCGATAAGAGAACGCGACCATAGTGAGTCATAGATAACATGGACGGAGTGTTTCATATCTGGCAGCAATAAAAAGCGATAATAGATAAGGTTATGTGACTTCGCGCACGGTCATTGGCTTGTTAGTCCACCATAGCCGTTGGAGTGGAAACGTCGTCGTTTTCATGTGCGACTTAAATATGAATAATTATAAGAAAAATAGGGTTTTTTATATGATTTTTTTTTCAGAAAGATGTATAAATATACGTCAAACCATATTCAATAATTTTTTTAATGCAGTCTATGCCAATAAGGCCAAAACACTGGGGTCTTTATTTACCCCCCTTTGGCCTGAGAGTCATTTTTCAAAGATAGTCCTACGAAGGTTAAAAAAAATATGATTATTCGGTAAATTATGGATATATGGTCACGGGACTGAATCCCAATCTTCTCGAGCTAAGCTCAAAAAATTTATAAATACTGGCTTATAATTTTATGTTTTGACTTTACTCTTTGAGTTCTTTGGATTATTATAAAATGTGGAATAAATATGATTAAATCTGAAGAATATTACTGATTATTGTATGAGTTCTGAAAGAAAAATTATTTTTTTTTATTTAAAAAAATAGTAAACTTATGTGACTGTATCTATCTGTATAATATTATTATTTGTGTAGTTTGTGTTTGCATTTTTGCTTCTGTAAATTAAAACACGATTTCATACTTATTGCGAAGTATTTTTTTTATTTATAATATATTTAAAAATTAAAGACGAAGCCTTACATTCATTTCATTTAATGTGCTTATTTTTCATAAATCTTTACAAAAATTCTGTCCCGTGACCATTTATCCATAATTTACCGATTTTTCTTACGACAAGTATCTCCAAAAACCTCACGAGTAAAATGCTCCTTCTTTATTTTGCTAGTTTAAGTTTTAAATCCTTAAATCCTCAAGATTATCAAATTGTTTGATTATCTGCTTTACAGATTTCATAGCGTTATTTTGCTTCATATTGAGCAAACGAAGCACACATTGTGAGAATATTATTTCTTTTTATCTTTCAATTCACTTTCCAGAAGGTATGGACATTTTTAATGAACCCACTTTATGCAATTTATTTCCTTCCTAATTATTTTTCTGTTATTAAATTTATTGCAAGCATCACTCTTATCTAAAATTGGCATACGTTTTTTAGCATAACATATTTTTTATTAATACAACAGTATTTTTCGAGTAAATGGTGCTAAAATCCAAAATAAAAACAAATAATACAAGTTTTATGCCGACGTCATGTAAAACAAAATAACATGACAAACTAAAAGAATAAAGGTGACTAAAAGAGTTGTTTTAAAGAAACTATGGGTTCTTGAAATACAATTTCTGCATTGGAATGCAGTGTCAGAATTATGAACATAATTTGGTAAATATTCATCAAGACTTAATTTTGAATTGACATATCTTTCCTATTAGAACTGGCCACTATCAAAGTAATATTTTTTACCAATAGTTGTTTCAGTTCGAACAGTTTTTGTAATCATCTATATATTCTACGGTAAAATATAAAAATGTATTTTAGTTCTACATAAATTTTATATATTTGTTGATAGCTATTTCGGCTTACGCCTTCGTCCTAGTACGAACTAGTTCTGACGAAGGCGTAAGCCGAAATAGCTATCAACAAATATATAAAATTTATGTAGAACTAAAATACATTTTTATTTTTTACCGTATTATAATGGGGTTCTACCAAGTAAATGCCTACTCAATCAATAATCTATATATTCAACCAACTTTTTCAATTTCAAATCAACCACCGAATTTCCTTTCATGTGCTTTTAAAAATCATAGACAAACAGTGAAACAAATAAAAAAATGGTTTTTTTACTAATAATAAAAATTGTCTATGATTTTTTTACATTTTTTACTGACTCATAAAAGTAAACTTATAAACTGGCATAATTTTACGCCTTTCAAAAAAGAATAATTCTTACTTTAAATGTTCGGAGAAAGTCACGTTTGATCTGTATCTACTTATATTCAAATTGGATCCTAGAAATAATGTAAAAAAGTAATTCATTCTTTACGGTTCTGTGTTACATTGGAAAAAAATAATTAGAGTAAATACTGTTTTGCAATAAAATAAGAAGTGGTTTGTCGTGCGTAAATACAATATGTATTTGGAAAAAGTACTAAGGCTTTGTACGAAAAGAAACAAATTGAATTCGAAGAAAAACACTAACAACTTAAGCTTTTTTTAGTATTTTAGAATTTTCAGTTTTATTCGTAGTGGGACATTAAGCCTTTAAGATACACGGCTTATGTGCTTAATTTTTTCTACAAGTGGCGTTTCTTTTTTTTAACTGTGAAATTAATGCGTATTATTTTAAAGGCACCTTAAAAACCTATGTGTCTTTTAACCAAATAATTTTATACTATCATCATTTGTTATGACCAAGAACATAGAGTTTTAATCAAGGATCCAGAGTTTGAGTCGTCGAAAAATAAGCCAACTGTGATAATTTATTTTTTGTTAAAAATTAAGTTTTTCATAAAAAAAAATCAGTAGATAATATATAAGAATATTATTAATACATCAAAGACAGAAGGTAGTTTTATTATACCTAAAAATGGCATCATACCCAGAAAAAAACTATTGTTTCCATTTGATTGCACCACTTAGTCAACTTTGGAATTTTAGCGTCATATCTATAATCATTTTTTATCATCCCCTCCTCGCTTCAAGTAAAAAGCAAAAATCTCTACCTACATTATTGAAATTTTTAGCCTTCAACCTTTACGATATTTGGTTCAAAGATGCATTCAAAAGAGGCGAAACACGAGTCACAGTTTAGTTACACAATACGTGGAATAACCAAAGTTATTTTATATAAACTATGGTTTGGATCAAAATATTAAAAATTATGAAAATAAAGCAAATCTCTATACTAAATTTTAATCCACAAATGAGCAAATCAATTATTACTTATGTTAAAAAAAATGATTTACATATCAGCTTTATATGTCATATGCATAATTCTTTATTCCTATAATGATAAGAACGTCAAATAACTTGACACATTGTTTTGCACTACTTCAACACTTTGTAATGGTCGATTTTGGTTATTTTTTATGTGTTAAAAAAAACAATCCATAAAAAAACTCAAAATAATATGTTTAGTAATTTTTATACAGAATAACGAGAGTACATATTGTAAGAAATGCGCCTATCTTGCAAGGATTGACAAAGCATCACAGCAATTTATATTTAATGGATTCACCCACTTGCATTTTCACAACTTTTCCTCTCAGTTTTTTAAAAAAGGTTTCTTAGTTTTTTAACCCCCTTGAGGTACAATTTACGTCACCTTTAAGAGATAGAACATTGGTAATCGAAATTATTAAACTGTTTAAAAATTAAGTAAATTTGTTAGTGCTTTGTTTCTTAAATCTATTATCTGGTCCCGAGGAAGTGATGTATTCCTTTATTATTTTAAATAGAGATTACCCTCTGGGAATTTTTTATTCATATCCTTTTTATGACAAAATCATGCAATAGTCTCTATAAAGAAACGCATATTGGTTCGAAAAGGGTGCATGGGAATGATGAATGATGAAAGGACAGTGTCATTATTTTTGATAGATGCCCGCTAGACTATGGTCATTTTGAATGTAAATGGGTACCGATAAATTTAAAGTGAAATATGGTTCCCTAAGAAATCCCTTAATAAAATTTTCAAACTCTAACCAAGAAGCTTAGCTCCGAGAAATTGGTGGCCATAAATTCTTAGACATTTTATAATACACAGTAATGAATGGTCTTTTTTTTAATATATTATAATTTCGAAAGTAAAGCCCTACAGTATTTATTATTCAACGAAAAGTGTGTATAAAAAAAACACATACACAAACTTATGCAGCTCATATAATTATTTTTCTTCAAACACGGAAAATATAGGGTCTTTTTATAAGGACGCTTAGTTTTGAAATGTAAATAAAACAAGTTGTTTGTGAGATTTCGACTAAATTTTAATTTCATTTGTAAGTATATTTTACGGCATTAAATATGGAATATAGCATCAAATGTCTGCCAATATCCATTCATTATAAAATGGGCCATGTCGCTAAAGTTGACTTTTTTGACAAATTTGGGTAAACTTCCAACTGCTCCAGAACCCAATCAGGCGTTGTCTGTGGTCGTTTACCTGAAGTTACTTGGTTAGTTGGATTTTATACGGGTGCAGACATAAGGCCCGATTCAAAATTCGCCAAGTTGAAGTCGCAGAAAAGCCAAGATCTTGTGAACAACGAGAAATAAGCTGCCTTGGGTTTTCCTGTACACTTTCACACACAGCAGCAATGTTTTCACCAGATATTGTATTTTGATGACGTACAGGTAGGTGTTGGCCGATTATTTACCAAACTGGTTGACTCAAATTTGGCCACTAAACAATGAATAATCTACTCAGCAGGACAAAGTAACATATTTTGAGCGTCCCTATTGAAATACCCTTTATAAAAAAACACATACACAAACTTATGCAGCTCATATAATTATTTTTCTTCAAACACGAAAAATATAAGCCAGCCTTTGTGGTCTAGTGGCAAGAACTTTGCTCTAGCAACAGGTGAGACGAGGTTTTCAAGTCCCGGCAAGAACAAATTTCTTCAATCGACATAGAGATCTTGGACATGAATGTATGTTATTTTTCGTTGAGTTGCTCTCTACTGTTTCATAATATTTCTCATAGACATTATCTCGTATGACTTTCATATGAAAAAAAATATTTAATGCATTGCTATTAAAATATTTATTAAAAAAATTTTTTTTTAATAAAAATACTTTTATTGAAATATTTCCTGATCTTTTTCTATTTTTTGAACGTTTTTGTATATCACAATCACCCCTGCGTCCTATTTTTCCTCTAAACGGGTCGAAGAATGAGCGTCTTTTTCTCCACTGTAGTGATTTCATAATTCCACCGTTATTTTATTACTAGTGCCTAAGTAAAAGATTTACAGAAGTAAACTTTGGATTTCCTCGGTTAAATTTGTAGTAATAGCAAAAAAATATAAAATTCACTCCACTGAATAATATTGTAAACACGTTGTAGATAAACAAGATGAAATACGGATTACAAATATAGAAGAATCATTGTACATTTCTAATGTGTCGAATCTCACGTTCATAAATGTCAACGAACCATCATTCGAACATTCTGGATAAAGACATATGTTCGATTATGACTGATAAAACATCGATCATCAATTGACGTTAGGCTTAGCGTATGTATAAATAACGAACGTTGCGACCAAGATTCATCTCGTCAGACTGAATTCATTTTTATGTACATAATATTCACTTTGGAAAATATTTTTTTATTATACAATTTTTCTTCTTTATCTTTTATTTACATTTTAGTTTTTTTTCTTCAGCATGGTAAAGTATAGCATCGACATACATATATATTAGAATATAAATAGATGCGACGATACAATTTAAATATCACTATAAATATTAAACTTTGGAATCAATGCTCGCAATATTTAAAAAAATATTATTTTTTATATTTCATCTGAAAATATGTGCGAGATTAATAAATTCCTTGGAAAAATATTTCTTTTGTTAAAAAATACAATTATCATTGTTCGACATTTTCTGTTGTTAAATTTTCTAAAACAATTCATTTTTAAATCCACATATTCGTTTTCCATGTGTACCTATAACATATTTACTTAGATTTTCTAGGAAATGGTTTGTTCAGAAAAATAATACTGTATGAAATTTCGGTACTCATGTTAAATTCATGGCATTAGATATAGGTCTAATTGAACAAGCTTTATCCTTTATTAAGAGTCCTTTAAACACGCATATCATAATTTCAGTATAAAATATACGTATGAACGTTTGAGAAAAATATACGTCATGAAAATGACATTCATTTTAATAAGACGGGGAAAATATGTAAGAAATTTTCTTTTAATATACAACCACAAATAAAATATTGAAAACGAAGCAAATGTGGTGTTTGCTTTTTTAAGAAGCTTTAACTTAACAGTTATTTTTTTAAAATAAGTTTAAATGGTACAAGCAAGCTTTAAGTTCTAACAAATTTTCTAATGATGAGTCAATCTAGAGAAATTATGAAATAAGATGATAAATAAGTCCAACTAAGCATATAAATAACTGGTAAAAAATTTAATATATAAATGCAGAATAAAAACCAAACATATCCTTCAATTAAACTTACACATTCTAAAATAGTATCCTTTATTGTTTCCCTACTCAGAGCTTTAAGCTGTCAAAATCTTAAGTTGAAAGTTTTTAAGACAGTTGTAAATTACATATAGTTCACATGCAATACAGATATTCAGTCTTCATTTTAATATAAACATGCATGCCGTTCTGAATAAATATTCATAAAACTGAAAGCATGTATACTTTCCAAGCTCTGCTAAATTTTACTCTTTTCAATCTTAAATTCTAAAACACTAGTTTTCTGTGACGTCATTTTTTTTCTTGATTTATGATATGATTTACCCTTAATTGAAGCAATCTAATTAGATCTGACCTTGCCCCAATACTCACCCTTATACAGAGAAACCATAGAGTAAAGTACAATACACTAATCATGCGGATCATCATCCAAATGACAGTTACATGTGCAATATGCCTGCAATAGTTGTCGTACCAATCGATCCGAACATAAATAGTGGTGAAACATACCTATACAACGTTAAGTATACTGTACAGCTATTTTATGCTAGCAACAGTCATGTTATTGATTGAGTAGGCATTTATTTGGTAGAACTCCATTATAATAGGGTAAGAAAAATAACAATGTATTTTAGTTCTACATAAATTATTGTAAGTGAACTAAAATACATTGTTATTTTTCTTACCGTATGAACAGTTATGTTCTCAGTTGTTATAATTCATACCTCTTGATTTTTTCTTTAAGATGATTTTTTAATATTATATATAAAATGAATAAAATATAAAATTTGAATTGTTTGAATATTGTACTATTCCATGATTTTTTGACGCTAACGACCCGGGTTTCGCCTTTCGGCATCATCAGGTATTTCAAGTGCACGGATGTACTTTAACTGACGCGTAGTAAGCAGTTTGTATCGTTTATATACAAAAATATAAGTAGACCACTAAGTTGAATGCTATTCAAATGTACATTAGCGAAAATTTAATGTAAATAAGTTTCAACGAATTAAGTGGGTTTGTTATAATTATAGAGATTTTTGAAAATACTAATGACCAGATAGGAATATCTAAAATAAATCTAGGGTTTTATCCGAGCTATTATTAATGAGTTGGTTGATTTCAAGTCTTTGAATTAATACTTAATGATAGTAAGTGTTTGAATTATTAATAAATGACAATTATTTAAAAGGGTACAATAATGGTGAACTTGGTAACTAAAGTTGCTCGTTTAAAATCGGCAAGCCGTTAAGCTGAGTCCTATTAATTTCCAAAATTTCTTGATAAAATAATTTAAATTCGTCCCTGTTAATATGCAAAAATCAATATAAATGAATAAAATATAAATGTCATACCGAAGATTCATTAATTGATTTAAGGACTCCTTTGTTTATTTTGTATTATAAATCTGACGTAGTTTTACGTCTAGCCTAGACGTAAAAACTATCTGAATTACTCGGAAAGGTATCGACGTTTGTAACATTTTAAATAATCAATCATTGATATAAATAACGATCATTTGCACGAGTAACAAAGCGTGGCTCAATCCGTTGTCATCATTAAGACCAACTCAAATGGCTTACGCGGATAGATTCAATTCTTATTCAAATACTAGTTTGCTACCCGGCGTCGCTCGGACTTAGCGACCAATAATTATTTAATGTTATATCATTCGACATAATTATATCACAAAATCTAACATCCAAAATAGAGTTAAAATAAAATCACAAACTTTATTTAATTTGATGACAGCCCCATTCTCGCCCATTAAAATGTCCAAATTCAAGGAAAAAATCTAATTTGCTGTCAAAGAAATGTCAAATAAAACCTTCACGTAAATAATAAACATTATTATATTAATAAAAACCGGGAAAAGTTGATAGAAGACTAACTTATTACATTTTGACTAAATGTCTCCTCCGATAAAAATTCAAACATATTTTCTTTCATATTCGTTTTTATGGCAACTTGCAACAACAATGCAAAAGGGAATTACAGACCAACATATGTATATACATACGCCGTTTCGGTTTTATATATAAGATGTTAAGCCTTGATCACAAACCTTGAATCAAGTGCATCCAGGGAAATATTTTCATTAATTTACAAGTTTGTCATTCATTTTATGATGGCTTACTCCTGCAACTCCTATGTCGAGTCTGGCTTGGCAGCGTATAGGTATCGCGCAACTTCTATGTCGACAATGTAAAACTTTTTTTCCCATTTTCCTATTTGGATCATATAGCCGCCACATGGTGTCTCTAGGATTCTCTATCACTCGTCAACCTCCTCGCTTCTTCCGAAGTCATCCCGTAGCTCTGCTGAGCTACATCATATATAACTCGTAACCGTAAAGCAGCACAGTCGATATGCATGCGTTGAATAAGTGGCACTTGGTTCTGACCGAGTTTTTAACTATCCTTATTTCAAAAACAATTTGTTTGATTGTGTGCCTTAGTTAAAGTTTGTAACATATCATAATGTGGTATTTTTTTCCGAAGTGTGCAAAAGGTTAAAGATAAAATAAGCGCACTGAGTCACCTGTGACATAAATATTGAATTTATTAATAGTCTTGGTAATAATACGTGCTTCGGAATTCAATGAATGGTTAATTAGCGTTTTCATACATAACATTGACAATGTCGTGAAATATTAAATTTGCCTGCCTGCAAGTGGATACTATAAAACAGTGTTATATTATCATTCAAAACATGAATCATCGGAGGTAAATGCAGACGTGTTGCTACGACGCTACGCTTCTACGGAGCTATGATATTCCCAGTATTTACTTATGGTGATAATAAATACAAAACTATCTACATTCATAAGTAGTTTAAATATTAAAATTTTTATAAATTTTATTTGTAGCCAAATTTAATAATAAACACATAAAGCAACGTCAACATCTCCATTTTACAGTAATTACAAATGTCTTTTTTTAAACTATTCAACAAAATCAAATAAAGCAAAAATAGTTTTGTATAATCAACCCTCCTATAGAGACTTTTTTATAGCATGTGCTTCAGACTTCTGGCAAATTATATGTTTTGTAATTATTAAATATTAATCATAAATATTTTCACTTGAAGAATATTTATCAGTTGTCTTACCTTTGATATAGTAAGTCATGATAACTACTGTGTAGAAAGGTTCACTGTATTTCAAAAATATAATTAGAATATGTCCTATACAATTTAAAATGACTTTGATTTCTTAACGTATTGTGCTTCTAACTGTGACACGTGTTTCGCTTCTTTCAGAGAATCTTTGGACTTACTATCGCAAAGTTTGCTTAATTAATGAAGGAAGTCTGATTCCAATATTTTAAAATGATAAAATTACAAAATGGCGTTTGGGATTTTTCCTTTTTACGGGAAGCAAGGAGGGGGATTACCTCTAAAAGAAGCGAAACATTTATCACACTTAGTAGCACAATACGTGAAATAATCAAAGATATTTTAAATTTTATATTAAAATGAATTTTCCAAAAAGATACCGCCGAAGCCATCGAAAGTAGAATATGTATTGTTTTATAATTTAATTCAATTTTTTTGTAACAAAAGTGACTGTTTGAAATATAAACTTTTGGTTGTGTTTGCTTAAAATATTGTCGATCTGTTAAAGGACAATTTTTTTCCAATATCAGTTTAGTATTTAATGTTACTACTTCATTTGTATGAAACTTTAATAGTGGGAAAATAGTAGAAACTATTACGTATAACTGAATATCTTGAAATAAAATATAATATTTTTTCTACAAAACACAATGTATATAGTAAGGTTTCTTTATTAATTTGATTAAATAAGCAATAACTACGTAACCATTGCGAAATTTCGCTCTTGAAAAAGCTCTTGATTTGATTCAAGTCCATAATATTTGCGTCTAAGATATTCATTTACATAAACTACGTAGAAAGCATTCCTTGCTAAAGCCAAGATTTTAGTTCAAACAATCGACTCTATATTTTGAACGACCGATCAAACATTGCGTTGCCAAATATTTAACGTAAGATATTTAATGATATAATTATTAAGTTTATAGTAGAAAAGCTAACAACTCCATTTTTTTATAACAAAATAAAAGAAAACCACTATTTCGATAATGCCTGCTTTTACATTTTAATGATAAATAATGATCTGTATTTGTGTGGGCATGATTAATTGATTGTGTTGGAATTTACTTGATAGAACTCCATTGTAATACGATGATAAAAATACTAATGTATTTTAATTCTACAGAAATTATTTTATATATTTGTTTGATAGCTATTTCGGCTTACGCCCTCGTCAGAACTATGTTTCAAACCTGCATTAAATCTTGTTTATATACCGTTGTAGACAGGGTACCCAATACGTCTTCTTGTCTATTCCACAGTCTTAGATTTATATGGTAATAATAAGTTATTAAATGTGACAAATTGATTTGATGTATTCTCGAAGTGAAAGTTATTCTGGGTTTTTATTAAGTAGGAATTAACGTAAACGTAATGCAAGTATAAATCTTTTTTTGTTTTTGTTTACACTATTTGCCTTCATTTAAACTCTATTTATATTTTATTATATTAAAATAGAACAACTGGGATAGTTATGAATCTCGCAGGATTTTGTTTATTCTTTATTATCAACGTGATAGCTCGAAAACCTACACTTACAGTGCGATTTCTTTTTCTTTTATTCTCATATTTCATGTAATGACGTCAGCACTGGAAACAATGAATTCTATTTGTTTTGTTTCTCGATACAACAAACCCTCAGGTTATAATATCGTGTTGTTTTCAATGAAAAACTGATGTGTGTATGAAGGGTTTTGAGCTTAGGGCGACTATTGTTTTGATTCCAGCAATTCAAGTCGGTTTGCTATGAATACACTACCAATTTACTTTGTCTTATTATACCAGGTATAGGTGGGGAATATGATAACACTTCTAAACATATTAACTTACTTTAATGTTGCTGTAGTAAGTATTTTATTCACAAATTGAACACGTCAGTATATCTTCTTATATATAAAACCGAAACGACGTATGTATGTATGTGGGTCTGTAATTCCCTTTTGCATTGTTGTTGCAAGTTGCAATATAATAATGTTTATTATTTACGTGAAGGTATTATTTGACATTTCTTTGACAACAAATTAGATTTTTTCCTTGAATTTGGACATTTTAATGGGCGAGAATGGGGCTGTCATCAAATTAAATAAAGTTTGTGATTTTATTTTAACTCTATTTTGTGATATAATTATGTCGAATGATATAACATTAAATAATTATTGGTCGCTTATATGAAGATATTTTTATCTTTTTTCCCGGATAGCGAGAGAATGACAAACCTAGAGACAGAAAGAATTTTGATTGTGCATAAATAAAAAAATAAAAAAACAGTATTTTGATTCAAGCGAGAAAGTTTTCAAATAAATAATGTTGATTTCCAGGTTTACAATTCATTTAACACCCGGAGTTACTAATATTGTTTACTTTAAGCATTAATCACAAAACGAAAGTTTAAAAGTTTTTGATTTATATTGTCACGTTTGTACGGATTTAAACACGCGCCAAAAAAGTACGAACTTTACAAAAGGCTCTCTGCGATAACAGCCCTTAAAACTTTCGATATAATATTATATAGTAAGCTATACGCTAACTAACAACAAGAGTGTATGTTTTAAAAAGTTGTTAAGATGTAGGAATCATTATATGAAAGTATTATATTCAAGCAACATATTTTTGTATCTTAAATAAAACATTGTTTACTAATGTCTAGTCATACAATCAATCAACGGTAAATTTTACAATTAATTTATCAAGCTTTATGGGAAAAACTGTTATGAAATATTTATTTCTTACCTTAAACCAGCGGTTTTCAGACTGGATGGCGAAGCCTCTTGCCAGGGGGAGTCGCCAATTTTTTTATATCAAAATATTGCAGCATTTTTTTAAAATATTTTTAAGACCTTTATTTCTTTAAATACTTGTGGATACTGTCCTTTTATTTCATCCTCTTGTTGTCCAATCCATTTGTTCAGTTTGCTATTTGTTCCCATATCTGCTCTTTACTTTAAATATATGGACAAATCACGATTATTTTTCCAAAAACTTTTGTTTGAAATTCAAGCTGATTTTCATCTTTCGACGATCAACATCCATGTGCCCTAATAGTTGTTTATATATTTTCAGTGTATAGGCTTAATCTTGAAGCTCAAAATTGATGATTTCACAATCTGTAATGCGATTATATTGAGTATTGAATAAGCACATTTTTATTAATTTGTGAAATGATACACCTCGTCACACACGTAAAGCATCAACATAAAAATTCACACATTGTATAAGTAACACTTGGCTTTAAGCAAGAACTGTGTTTCCATAAATTTCCACATTGCTTTAATCTATTCATAACATCTAATCTTTGTCGATCTGAGCGTATCCCAGGAATTATTATCTCAGCATATAAAGACATCATCTCTCTTGACGTCACCTTGATGCATGCCATAGTCACGACCATTCTTAATTGGTGCGGTAAACTTTTTTTGATTAATTTTATTTCTCTAAAAACATATTTGCAAGATTCACGATTAAAGCATAAAATTGTAGTAAATAAAAAAATCACTTTTAAGGTGTTCACTGTCAATACTTGGTGGAAAGGCATTATAATAAAAATAATAATACATTTTTAGTACGGTAAGAAAAATAACAATGTATTTTAGTTCTACATAAACTATTTTATATATTTGTTGATAGCTATTTCGGCTTACGCCTTCGTCAAATAACAATATATAAAATAGTTTATGTAGAACTAAAGTACATTGTTATTTTTCTTACCGTATTATAATGGAGTTCTATCAAGTAAATGCCTACTCAATCAATACATTTTTAGTTCTTTTTCCACATAAATTTTATTTGATCAGGACCGGTTTCGCTCATGGCGAGCATTGTCAACTGAGTTGAACTTAAAATAAAAAAAATAGTAAAAGCTCTGAGGCAAATTTTAACGTGTTGCAATAAAAATATGGGAAAAAAATGTAAAACAAAAAAACCTTTGATGTTTAAATTATCACACCTAAAGTCTTTTTCACACCTAGAGAATTTAAAAATAAGTAATAGAGTTTTAAGAATATTCAATTCAAACACGTGTTGGCTTTTCAAGAGCCCAGTTTCGGGGAAAATATTCTTTGTTCAGTACTAGAATATAAAGTCAATTTTAATCATTTGAACCCTTACAAGCGCCGCAATGAAAAGATGCCTTTAATTAGGTTTATCAGAAAGTTATGTATCATATTTCATTAGTCTTCATAGTTAGACAAACTGTGAATTTTCCGCATAAAGATCCAATGTTGAGTTCCATTTTTTGTAAGCATTGACATGCTTCCGATTTTTTAAGTTTAATATCGGTTTGTAGTTTTACTTTGTCTGTTTTGTTGAATTTTCTTTGAGCTTTTCTTGAGTGAATTGGAATTTGAAGCATCTGGCGTAGTGAAAATATAAAACACATTATAAAAATGTACCTCTTCCATATATATTCTTTTAGAATATTTGTGGAAGTAGTAATATAAAATGTGTATTTATTTAAACAATGCCTTTTCACCAAGACATCATCAATCAAATTTCAAAAGTAATTAATAAAACGTATTTAACTTTGTAATATAACTCATCATAAATACTCTTAATGAAAACTTAATATTTATAACACATCTTTGGAAAACAATCAAGTTGGTTTTTCCCACCACCACCCGCTGTGTATATGCAGCCAATGTTTCATCCTTTCACAACGCTATCGACTTAGAAAAAGGAATTTACCCCTCACATTCATGGCCCGAGTAGATCTGCACGGACTAATTTTGAACCATGCACCAAAATGCTTAAAAATAGAAAATAATAATAAAATAAATTGGAGTGACTAGCTCAGCCACTGAAATCATTTTGATACAGAGTATCCTGTGTATAATCCGTAAACTGAGAGCCCGTCGTGTTAGACGAGTATATTGACTCTATAGATTATGTCGATCCCCGAATAAATTTGCAAATTTTTCAAATGCAATGAAGTTAGCCTTAGTTTCGATCAAGTCAGCGTGGCCTATTGGACCCGTGTGAGGACGGACCACAGCAAACAGTTCTGCTCGTTCGGAATGTATTTGGGGGCAGTCCCATAGGATGTGATAAGCGTCCTAGTGGGCGTGCCCACAAGTTCAGTCCGGCCTTAAAACCAACTTGCCCAGCGCGAAGAGTTTTGCATTGAACTTGCCATGGCCGGTACGAAACTGGTTAGTCCAATGGGACGGTGTTAGTGATTTAATTGCAAGCCTCCAGGACACACCTGGGAAAAATTGATTCGTTTGACGCCCCTTGGAAGATGCAGTCCATCTGGTCTGCTATGCTGTGACGACAATTGATTAGCCTTGCCACCAATCGAACAAAGAATAAAGAAATAGTGTTTCATATAATCCTTCATCCAAAATTTCGAAGATTAATAATAGCCGTTGAGCTAAACTTTTTTAGGCATTGATTGATTGATTATATACTTGGCAGAGCTACAGTTAATTAATGATGAAATTAAAATGTAAAACAATCAAACATGTTATTTCAAAAATGAAAAATTAACATTGTTTTTCTACTGCTGCACATATAGTTTTATAAAGATAAGAACCGGTGAACCGACCAACTTATTTAGATGACAATGCTTGCGTGATCAAAACCGGAGCAGATCTTTGTTAAATTATCTATGAAAGTAGTTTATATTAATGTGTTTTATTTGTTTAAATTAATGCCTCTTCCACAAGAATTGTGCACAAAAAAAATATGTATAATAATGTACCGATGGTGCGATACCGAAACAGCTACTAAAATATGTCGCGTACCTCAAAATCTTGATCCTGATTCTTGTTTAATAAAAAAGCTGTAAAATAGCCGCAAAGTTTTTGAAGGGTTTCTGTTCGTCCTCAAAGTCCTAAACGCTCTTTGTTAATATTAATAAACCAAGCTTTATATCAACATCAACATAAAAGTGTCACAAAATATGAAGCTGAATAGAAAGATAAAGCCTCTTTTCGTCATTTTCTTGCCAAGGATAAAATTGATGACCATTCTCTTGTCACTTGATGCGCCAAATAATAAAGCCTTAATGCAAAGTACCTGAGAGAGGTGAAGCCATCTCGGAAGCTTCTCTTTATATTGCTTTTAGATTCTTATTTCAAAAATAATTTCACTTGGTACTTTGATTTTTGTAAAATTCATCACATAAACTGTACATTGAAATTTAAGCAGGTTATTAGAAGATATTATAAAAGATATATTCATAGGTATTATATTATAATGTTTAAGTAGGTATTAGATGAGATAAGTAATAGATATATTCTTAGGTACAGTAGAACTAATTGGGGATGAAGATAGTCCGGATAAAGACAAATCCGGATAATCGAAAAAATCATAATTGACAGGAAAAGATTCCCTATAATTTTTATTTCTTTAGATTAATCAATAGCTTAAATAATAAATTATTTTTTACTGGAATCCAGGATCGTTTGCATCGCAATTTCACCACTCGGTTATATGTTCTTCGTCGCATTCAGCACATATTGAAAGTTGTGTCATTGCTTCCGCTTTCCGATTATATCCGATTTTGTCTTTTAAAGAAACTACGACACGTCTTCTTTTCTTTGACATATCGGTAAAATTAAAAATAAATATTTAAATCGTGATCAATTTTCCAAGAAACAAACGTTCAATGCGTAACGAATTTGGATGATGACAGACCCATATTTTACACAGGACTTTTGACCAATCTGGATAATCGAGGTTCTACTGTATTTGAAAGAGATGGTTGTCATATTTAAGTAGGTATAAGATGAGATTAGAAAAATATAGTATATTCATAGGTATTATGTTTAATACAATATTTAAGTAGGAGTTTGATGAGATTAGTAATAGATTTATTCATTGATATTTGATGAGATTGCGGTCATATTTAATTATGTATTAGATGAGATATAAAAGTTGTATATAAGACATATTAATTATATGCATATTTAAGTAGGTATAAGATGAGATTAGTAATATATATATTCATTTGTATTATAATATAACATTTATGTATGTATTTAAATAGAAATGCGATGAGATTAGTTATAGTTATATTCATAAGTATTTGATGAGATTGCTGTCATATTTAAGTGGGTATTAGATGAGATATATTGGTTTTATATAATACATATAAATATATGCATATTTAAGTAGTTATTAGATGAGATTAGTATAAGATCTCCGAAAAAGTCC
Source organism: Himalopsyche kuldschensis (assembly GCA_028554975.1). Lineage (NCBI taxonomy): Eukaryota > Metazoa > Arthropoda > Insecta > Trichoptera > Rhyacophilidae > Himalopsyche > Himalopsyche kuldschensis. The sequence goes on along the minus strand of JAHFWI010000059.1, from coordinate 2,035,154 downwards.
ATATGCTCCAAGTTGGGAGTGGACATGGTTATAAAAAAAATGTTTTTATCACTATAATATCAGCATTAATATGATCGATAGTAATTCCAAATTCAACAGTTTCAATAGGTAATTAGCGTAATGTGGGAATATTATAATGATAATGATCAACATTTTTTTTGAATATATTTTTTCTAACTTTCTTTCAAAATTGAATTGAATAGTACGGCGGTGTACCCAGCCCTTTTCAATTATCCCATTGAACGTTAATATTTCACGAAAACACATTAACGAACATCATTACGTTTTGAAAAGTGGACAAAGAGCAAGCCAAACCTTGTTGGCTTAAACTCGGTTACGATTTGAGAAAGAAAAAAAGAAAAAGGGATCTACGACAAAGTTCACGGCCTCTGTCATTAAGGCACGGGAGAGGAGCGATGCAAAGTACCCCGAGGAAAAGGGAGAAAAAAATATAAAAGGAGTAGGTTTTTACTGCATATGCCACAACACAAAAGCATGTTGAATATTTTGAATCCAAAGGTTTTTTTACGCCGGACATTAATGTGTGGAAATTAAAAATAATGCGGAAGATAACTGGATTATTGCAGAGTTTTTTCCAAAATAAGTTTGCTCTTTTCTATAATTAAAAAATACTATTCGTACATTTTTTTTTTTTTGTAAAAATGTATTTGCAAAAGTAAAGCTCAAAAATGATGTCAACCGCAAAATTTTATGCCATTCACATTATCATGTTAATTTTAATGTCTCAATCTCAATACAAAGGTTATGATTATCTCAATACCAGAAATAAATAAAGCACTTAAGTAGTAACAAAATATGCAATTAAGATAAGAGGATTGGAATCTTTATACAATAACTAGTATTCGAACCCGGCTTCGCTCGGACCAGTTTGGGGTTATGTTCACCTCGGCGCGTAAATTCAGACGGGCCAAGTTGAAACAACTGGCAACTTAATGACCAACAATGGAAAAGGGAATTACAGACCCACAGACATACATACGCCGTTTCGGTTTTATATATAAGATATTTTGGTTCATATGAAACTACTCGAGTACTCGAGTATTTTGTAAAATGTACTACTTGATACTCGAGTAATTGGAGTCTCTACACACACATTGATAACGGAACAAATTTACCGTCGAAACTTTCGCGAGCGAAATCAATTCGTTTGTTTGAACTTGCAACAACAATGCAAAATGGAATTACAGACCCACATACATACATACGCCGTTTCGGTTTTATATATAAGATTACGGAATGTGTTACAAAATTTAAAATACTTTGACTATTCCATGTATTGTGCTATTGATTGTGACTCGAGTTTCGCCTCATTCAGATGATCTATGATAGTGGAATAATAAAAGTTATTTTAATATTAAAATATTAAAATAAACTTCCACAATGTTACCGCCGAATCCATCGAAAGTATTACAGTATTTGTCGTCATACAAAAACATACATTGCCAAAGTTGTATAAAATTTAAATTTAGATTAGTAAAATTATTACCAAATAATTGCATACAACTACTATGTGCCATCACACTTTAAGATCTTTGTTTTTAACGTTTTATAAGATTGAACGTCAGTTCTTGGATCTCTATGTTTTATATTCTAGAATTTCTAGATAATAAATGATAGCGTTATTATTCCACAAAAAAACATGCCGTGGGAAAGAAGTTTTAAAATACATATATATTTTATAATTATGATTTGTTTATATACATACATACATAAGAAGGCTTGTTACAGTTAAGTAAAGTGAATTAAGAAGTGTTTCCGAGTGCTGTATTAAATCAAACAGGTCTTAATTTCATATAATTTCAATATTTATGTTTATACTACAAGTTTGCTCCCACAAAACCTTGAGTGGAAAATTGTTTTACTTAAGAATACTTAAAAATACATAGACAGACGAGATGCTTAAAAAACATTCATAGACCATAAAAAATTAATAGCTAGGGAACTGATGGTTCCATATCGAGTGAGGCAAATACTGAATCTTTATCTCCATTTCTTAGTAAAATAATGACATCATTATGTACTTTAAAGGGTATTTGATGGAAATTTATGTAAAATTAGTGAAAGCCTGTAATGAAAGAAAATTAACTTTTATAATAAGATTGTGATTACCAATAACGAGTCCACAACTACCAATAAAAATGAAAATGAGGCTCGATGTTTTCAACCAAAAAGCTCTTACAGAAATGTAATTGTATTATCTTGGGTATTTTTTCAAATTACCCTGGCATCGGAGCTTTCAGCTATTTTCAAAAACACATACAAAGCAAAGGAGCACTGGTGCTCAAATAATTCTGCAAATAATATTTATGATTTCCACAGAACTCGTAGGAAACTGTTTTAGATCTCTAATTTTCAGCTGTAGGACGAAATCACATAAAATATAAATTGTGAAAGAGAACTGAAATTACAATTTTGTGGGTTGTCGTGCATATTTTCATCGCGTCAAATTATCTCCGTGAAAAATAAAATAAAAAATTAACCCCGAAATAATTTTTCGCAAATTAATAAATCTAAAAACGAAACATTCCAGTGATGCAAAGCTGCCCCTAGCTTAATCAGAGCATTTTAAATTCATGATTATGAAAGGGAAATATTTTCCAAGAGAAAATTTTTCACTGAAAATTTCAAACGCCCATTTTCATTTTATGTGAGGGGAACACAATTTTGTTTATCATGTTAGTCTCTCCTATGTAATTTCAAATGTTAAATCAAATTTATTTTTCAGAAAATAATCCACAGTTGGAAAAAGTTTTCGTATAAGCTTCCGCTTACATAATTATTTTAACATTATTTTAAGCCAAAAATAATGAGGAACTAACTTCAACAGAATGTTAATATAAAATTTAATATGTAAGTTTTTATAAAAAAAACCACTCTCCCATTCATTGCCCTCGCTTTCACAGAAACTCGAGACCTACAATCTACAATCATGACTTACATCGATAACTATTCACTAAATCAGTTTTCCAACAGCTAAATTTAAACTTCAAAGTCTATATTGAAGAAACACGCCCAGACCACGTGAGACTAAAGAAAGTATGACTCCTGAAATCTACCCGTTCTCTTTCTACTCATCCGTTTGATGACGTATAAAAGAAAGAAAAAGACGACATTACTATGTTAAGAAGAGAGAACTGCAATACTGTCGACGACACTGGAAATTTGACTTATTCTAGAGAATACACAACAAAAAACCTGGACGATGCAGTGAGCGTGTAGGAAGCATATGAGAATCGTTTAAAACCAAGAACCATTTTTCTCGTTCACCCTCCACGGGTTAAAAGGTAAAGTAAGCTGACCATTTGAATTGCTTCTCATGGATTGCTTACCACTTAAAACTAAAATAAGACACGACGGAGACGGGAAGAACTTTGACGCTAACGCGTCTTAGAACTTGAAGCTCCATAAAATAGATAACAAAAAAAATCCCACCGAGAGTCAAAAATAAACACCAATCCCTACATACATAATATTTGATGAAGATACATTAAAAGAACCAAACCTACGTCCTGTAGCACACGGTATTTCGCAAGCTTAAATCACGCTCGACTTAAACTCACTAAAATTCATTTTAATTCCTTTTGTCCGCGAGTCCATGTAACCATACAGGGAAGGGTGAAAGACTGAAAGTCGAAAGGATAATCACGCGTGAATTACCACGCGTAATTAAGGTACGTGGATCGACTGCAATCTGCGTACTTTTAGCTGGAATTTTTATTGTGTGTGTCGTTCTATTTTGATTTTTTTTTGCTTTTTATACAGTATTTTAACTCTATTTATTTCCCATTTTCGCTACCAACGTGAAGCATATAGACTCCTCGTCGTATGTTTTCTATGAGAACTGCTTGTTACTCAGTTGCTCAAATTTTTTCGAAGAGAGTAGGGATGGAAAGGATATTAGGAAAGGATAAGTGATTAGCTGATCGCTCTCGCTATGTGATGGCCATGCCTTAGAATAGGATCGATCAAATCGACTGAAAAAATCTGCTCGTACAGGGGTGCCCGTGAGATTCGTCATGGGGCCAACGAATCCGTGGTGCAATGGTCAGCATTTTATCCACACCAAAAATATTGTAAATAATAACTTCTCACTGTCATTATGTATATTAAAACAACAAATTTTCTACGTAATTATATCTATCATCAGTCACAGTCAAAGAATAGTGAATTTTCTGTCATATTTGATATTACAATATATGATTATCAATTAGCTAGTTACGTCAGTTAATTTATCAAAACGAAGATTTTCATGTTATATCCGTTCGATGGATTCGACTGTAATTTTATGGTAGTTCATTTTGATATAAAATTATTTAGTTTTAGTTTCACGTATTGTGTAACAAATCTTTACGCGTGTTTTGCCTCTTTAATGAGCTTTTAAGTTTCTTATACACCTTACACACGCCAGCATTTATTTATGTTTAAAACTCTTTTAAATACGTTTTTAATTCCTTACAGGCCAATTATTTTAAATAATATACAAATAATCAACTAATAATTTTTGTTTTCATAAATTAAGTGATGTGAGTACATTGTTTGATGTAAAGTTGAATTTGCGTTTTTAGTGAGACTAATATAGCCCTGTATTATTAAATTTTTGGGTAGAATATTAAATGTCGAAAAACACCAAATTACGTTCGTATGAGTAACAAGGTCATGGTAATCAAGCAGCTTATGAATATATGCTGATAGAAATATAAATTGGGCTGAATTGCCAAACTATAGATATGTTTATTCTTTCCAGTACAGAGACATCTCTTCGCGAATTTAAATAACGTCTAGGAGCACTCTATTCGGCGGGAATAATAATTAAAATAATACGCATACATTCAAAACATAATCAAGTGAAATTCGCCTCACAATGACATGTCGGCATTCAAAGATAGGCAGGTGTAAAACAACGGTATCCGTACGAAAGTAACAGAGCACCAAGTTTTACAAAATAACTATTCACGTTTCAGTACTCGGTACGTGAAATAGACTTTAATTTATGTATGTATGAACTTTGGCCAATCTAATTTTTCGGTTTTTATTAGAGGCAGTTCAAAATAGGTACAGGACAAACTCAATATTTACTTTTTTAATTTTTAGATGAATGTTTCAGATATTTGAATAAAAAAAACAATACATATCAGTTAATGTAGCCTTTTGAAATATATGAAAATGACAAGAGATTCTTTTAGCTCGGAACTATATTATAGTAAGAGAATACCAAATAAGTAAATAATTGCGTGCCTTATCGTAACTCATTCACAAATAATAAAGACGTTTTGGCTTTCAGCATAAGGGTATAGGCTGAGTGGTAGCGTTTTTTTTACAGCGTAGCGTGCAAATCATCGGACTACACAAACGCAGGTTGCCTCACTGGCCCAGGCAACTGACCAACTCTCCGCTCTTGCTGCCACCGTTTTTAATTTTTGCACGCTTCCAACGCTTCCAACTCAGGCCGTACACAATAAATTTCTAGATGGAAATACGATAAAATTAATATTGATTTTAATCTACTTTATTTCTAAGCCTTCGAGATAAATTACTTTTCATGCGAATAATGACACAAAAGTAAAAAATAAAAAATTATTAAAATAAAGAAAAATCTATCGCTATAAAGCATTTTAAAATTGTCAAGTAAAATCAAGGGGATACATTAATTGATAACAACAATTATTAACTAGGAGGTCTTTGGAAATCGCAAGTTACATATTTTAGCGCCGATAACGATGATGCTTGAAGCACTACGTTTTAGATACAATAACTGTAACTTCTGTCGAGTCCATCTTCTCATCTCTACTCGTAAGTCATATTCAGTCACGTGACGACTTTTGTACTCCGCCTATGAACTTACGGCATGAGGGCGGCTGTATTAAAATATCAAAATAAATTTTGCTCTACATTATTCTACGCTAATTGAATATTCTCTTCATATGCAAATGCAAGTGGTTCTTGTTTGTTAAAGTAATGTGACTGAAAATTCAATATAATACGGAGAAACTTTTTGCTGATATAATATTTCAAACGTCACTATGAACAGCGATTCACCACCTTCGGATTCATTTGTTTAACGCCCCAATTCTCAGATAAAGACAACTATTTTCGATGAATTATCAAGTCGACACTTTATTTTGAAAAGGTTCTTACTGCTCTCGACACTGCTTTGAGATATGAGCGTTTGAAGTTTTGGTTGATTAAAATTCACCTGTAATAATGAACAAGTAAAAATTTTCAAATGACTCATTTTAAGCATATTTTTTCACAACTCTTGCTGAGAAATAATAAAATTCACCTGTAAAAAAAGTAATGCAGTGCAACTCTGGAATTCTGCTAACTCCGTAACTCAACCATAGATAAAGTAAGTTTACAAAGTTATAAAGTAGCATTCCCATAATATTAGTGCGTGTGAATTGATGAGTGGTTATAAAACAATTAATTTCAAAGGTATCATAGAACAATCGTTTCGGTCCAAATAATGTGTATTTCAAAACGCCTTATGGTTAGGAGAATACTTGTGGTAAATAATGAAGGTCTCATAAGATCAACACGACGAGATAATACCGCAAAAAAATCCATCCTGTGTATGTTCGATCAAAAAATCGTTTTTGGGTGGAAATAAAGTAAAAAAAAACTTGATTTTTCATTATTTTGAATTACTTTAATGATTCAATAATTAAATTCCGTTCCCAATGTGACATGTGGCCTCGTAATGAAGGTATCTCAACATATTTTGCTCTTTACCCAGTCACTGAATCTCTTTCAGTTCGATGAGGGTACGAATTGAAAGGTTAAGATTGGGGCTAGTGGTAAGCTAGTCGCTCTTTCTATGCCCCAGTTTTAGGTTGGGATGGGCAGGAATCAGTTTTTAAAACGCACAAGCACCCATGTCTTCGAGCAGAATCGATAAATCGACTGAAAAAATTGCTGCCCCTACTAGAACTTCAGCCGTCGCGAAATTTACGACGCTGATAGAGTCATGGGAAAAAATTATGCATGTAATGGAAATTATAATCATTAGACACTTGAGCATGGAATCTTTTGTCAACCATGCATCATTGTCAGAAAACAGCGTCAATTTTGATTGATTTCAACAACCATTGCCTAGCTAACCATGATTCATTGAATTAATTCGATTCCGTGCTATGTTACTATTTATTTAAGTTACCCATAACATTTTCCAATAATAAATACGTTCATTTAATTAAGAAAACAGCTATTATTTAAGTATCGGTAACTTTCACAGAACAACAAATAATACAGATTCAGATAAACTATAATCTTCGAGTTGTTGAAAGATATATGGTTTTTAATATCGACTGTTTTGTTTGAACCGCAATACCAGACTTCTATGGACATTATCAGATCCGCTTTAATAAATCGAAGTAATAGGGCTAGGATCGAATCGAGCTCTAGGGCCAACGAAAGAAAAAGAAAGTAATTGCTTTGATAACCGAGTATAAGTAGATAAAAAAAAAACTCCACTATCATGAACCATTATGTGGTTTTACAGCGGAGATCTTCTTCATCGAAGAATCTCCTCACACTGAAAGTTGGTAATAGACGATGCAGTAAATTAACAAACCAATAGATTTTGGAGAAAGTGGTGGGATTCTAAGGGGCCGACAGGAAAGCAATAAATTTCGTGGAATTCCTTCCACAAAAATAAAAGTGGCCGTAAAAGAGGAAAAAAGTTTCATATGGCGAAAGGCAATCAACAAAATATTAGACACATGCGTACGATATCTTGACAGCATCGCTGCTCGTATTGCTAAACAATAATGGTCGGAAAAGCACTTTGGCTCGATTAATAGGGATTTTAATTTCACCAAAAAAAATCTTTGCGATTTAATGATAAATAAAAAACACAACATTAAAAATAAACTTCATTTTATGATTTCATCAAGAACTTCAAGGATCTCAATATCTTTATTTGAGTCTAATTGTTATATCAAGTAGCGATATCAAAATTTTCATTGCCAATATCTTTATTTTAGTAAAAATAATAACATGTTTTTAGTACGTGCCATTGGTTGTTCAAATATCCAAATAATTGAAAGTTAAATAAAACAAAATAAGCATATTAAATATCAAATAGACAAAAGTTTAAATATTGCAGATCTCTAAGCAATTTAAGCTACTACATTAAAAACCATATGAGTAAGAATGATCATTGACGGTATAAAATAGAAAAGGGACATTTTAATAATAGTGTCGATTCACGCGCCAAAGTGGAAAAAAATACTCTCCCTAATAATATTAAAAACCTTTAATTTTATATGTAGTTATGTACGTTGATATATATATCTTTTTATAAATACCTTTATTTGATAAAAAAAAAGATAATAAAAATGTATCTATGAATAGAAAAGGTCCTGAATATTGTTTTTAAGTCGATGAGAAATCAAAACCAGGACTTAAACCTGGAACCATTTGATTTGTTTGATTAAAGATATGTGAAATGGCCGCATGAAAGCTCAGACCATACGATTCGACTATGGCGACAAATGAATACACGTAATCAATTGTTTAATAGTTGATTCTGATTATCTTTGATATGAAAGCATACAACTACAAGGTCATGAAAATAAATTGAATATTTTAAAATAGAATAGTTCAAAAATCTCAGTTTAGCCTGGTTTTACGTTACAATAATAATAAAATTTATAAATTATTTTTATTCAACACGCGACTTATTTGAACGTATTTTGATATTTAAAAAACTCCACTTAATCCACTGTGAATGATAAGTATAAGTTTGATTTAATACAAAAAGTAAGCTAACTTCACAATATGTTCCGGAAAAACTTTCTATACAGAGGTAAACCTTTTAAATCATTGAGATCTTTGACAGCAACACTAGAGAGTTTATTTCAATACAACAACAACAGTGATAGCAACACTATACAATTCAAAAATAGAATGAATCATTATTTTATAAATACATTTCTGAATAAAAAATATGCTGTATTACTATTGATATTTACATTATTTTTGGTGCTATATTATCTGCTGAATTTGGGCCTTAAATGAAGCTTTGACGTTAACTGCTAGTCACTCGATTGATAAACCTTAACTCTTTTTTGAGAGAGTAATGATAAAATTAGAACCGTTAGAAGTTTGTACTTATCCATGAGTTTTGTCGCTATCGACCCGTGTTTCGCCTTTCAACATTCACGTTCATTCGCGCACTTGAAACGCCCGAATATTCCAAAAGGTGAAACCCGTGTCGCTAGTCTAAAAAACTCATCGAAAAGTACAAAATTCAAACGATTCAAATTTGATGTTAAAATTCAATTAAGCACCTTTATTCGAAATCCTAAATTATAAGCATATTAGCATAGCGAAAGGACAAATCTAGTGGTTAACTTATTTCTCTTATTACACCATGTTTTTAGTGGGATATTTAATGGGTGGAAAGTTATGAACACATCATAGTTATCCAAGCTGTCGAAAACTAATCGGTTAAATACAGGGCTGTGGAGTCGGTGAAAAAAAGTCCGACTCCGACTCCAGGATTTACCTAAACCACGACTCCGACTCCGACATTGACCAAAAACACAACTCCGACTCACTTTTTTCTCCTAAATTTCCTATTTAATGTGAATTCAATTAAATATAAACCCTATCAATGCGGCCAAAAGCCAAATTGGACATATTAAATGCAAAAATAAAAAATTCAAACTTTTCAAAATTTCCGACTCCGAGTACGACTCCGGCCAAAACGCCGCGACGACTCCGACTCTGACTCCACAGCCCTGGTTAAATACTCAATGTACGATACTGTACGTAATAGGACTCGAATCCCAAAACAACGGAGACTGATTAATTGACAATGCTCACGAAAAGTGAAACCAGGCGTGGTATTTCTAAGAATATATGTAGAAATAGCACATAATAATATTTCGTATTTATTTAAGTAATGCTTCTCTTCCAAGAAGTGACAGTAAACACCTTAAAATGGGAAAATTTACCATTTACATTTAACTAGATATAATTTTTAGTAATTGAATCAACGCTGTGTTGGCCAGATGTGGTTTGCGATAGAATTGTTAAGTGTTCAATTTGAGATTCATAAAAACAAAAGAAACAACAGTAATAAAAATCATGATTATTTCTTCTAGTGGATAAAAAAATATTGTTACCCATGAAAGCCGTTGGGATAACTGTATATGTTTTCAAAAAAAATACTGTTTTCAGTATAGCAATTTTAGCATTTCGTTTATTTCGATGAAATTTTATATTTTCTGTGACGTGATCAAGTTATACGGGTTTAAGTAAACTTTTTTCAGAATCTATTTGCTTTTTTTGACGGTTGACTTCCTGTCCGTAATCAGAGCATGAAATCGTCAAACTCGTTATGTTATCTTTGTTATCAGACTTATTTTGACTTAGAATTGTTTCAAGCCTAGTCAATTTACGCACCATGCTGAGTACATACTGAAGCTTCCAATTCCGGGATCCCGAAGAATTTTTATACCTGATGAGTCCCAGTATTAGAAATCGCAATCCCTTTATTTTAATTTATTTACTAAGCACAAATGAACTAAATATTGTTAACAATTTCATTTAATAGAACTTTAATACGTTTATGCCCTAAAGCAGCGTTGTCCAACACACGCCCCACAGGCCGCATGCTGCCCAATTTAATATTTTATTTTCTTTTCAAAATTGAAAATAGAAAAAACGAAATGGCGCAACAGGCTGGCCGACGAAAACTTGATCAATCAACTGCGATGTCCAAATAAATTACCAGTCGATATAAAAAAAATATCAACAGTATAAAAACAAGTGTCACATTAATTATTAAGTAAATAAAATGTTTTTTTATGCGGCTCACCATTTACCGGTAAAATTTTATTTGGCCTACCAAACGATTTCTGTTTATGACCAAATTTAATGCTAACGATTTTTTTAAATTTGTGATTATTACCTTACCCAAGCCTAACCTTACCAAATCTTCCAACCACTACTAATTACAGACCGCTTATGGATATCTACCTAACCAGGGCTGTGGAGTCAGAGTCGGAGTCGTGGAGTCGGAGCTTTTTGGCCGGAGTCGGAGTCGTCGCGGCGTTTTGGCCGGAGTCGTACTCGGAGTCAGAAATTTTGAAACTTTTTATTTTTGCATTTAATATGTCAAATTTAGCTTTTGGCCGCATTGGTAGGGTTGATATTTAATTGAATTCACGTAAATAGGAAGATTAAATCGAGTCGGAGTCGTGGTTTTGGTAAATGATGGAGTTGGAGTCGGACTTTTTTTTACCGACTCCACAGCCCTTCTACTAACCCTTTTACAAAAAAAATGACTGACCATTTTCAAATAATATACTGTCCAAAATTCATTATATACTGACCATTTCTTTAATATTTACTGACCGTTTATTACTGATTAGATACTGAATAAATAATGAGTTGCCCATATAACATATAATATTTCCGTTTAGTTTGGTATATTTGTGGTTTGTAATTAAAATTACTACACGAAGGCAATCGTTTCTGATTTCAGCACACAATAATTATTATTAATTAACGAAAGGATCGTAAACGCTAAAAGTACAGTGGCGTCACGTTACACGTTAGATGTTAGACGTACACGTTAATGTCTAGCAGGATATAGCGGTAAGTCAGTTAGGCAAGAGTTGCCTCGTAAAGCTGTCAACATAAACTCTACGAAGTTTTGGGCATCTATATAATATTACCTACATAAGTACTGTCTTGTTATACGTAGGTGCCATGAACTGCGATATGTATGCGAAAAATAAAAGAGAAGCAGTTGAATCAATCTATACAAGATTACAATTCACTGTAACTTTTTTCAGTATCAGTAATAAAAATACTAATTTCTCACTGAATGACGTCTAACAATTTATATACAATCATTAGATATACACATTTATAAATAGCAGGGCTTTGTTCCGTTCGTTTTCAGTTTTCGATCGGCAAAAGATAAATGATCATGATTATCTTCCACGTTCACGTTTAAAAACGTATTTATTTAATATATTAAAAAACGCAACGAGCACTAAATGTTGTCGTTGTTGTTAACAGCGATGTATAGCAGGTTTTTACTTCGGGTGTGTAACTTTTTCCAGTTTTTTTGTTCCACAAAAATAACGGTGCTTTTTTAGTTTTTGGTTCAATTCCAGTCCAAAGTCCTACTTTAAAGTTTCATTATAATTATGTAGGTACTTCGTATTTATGCATGTTCATAAAATATAATAAAGAACCTTTCTGTCCAGTGATTAGAGAAGAACCATAGCGTTCATTTATGGATTAATCCTATATCAATTATTGTACAAAGTCATAATTATTATTGAGATCTTGAGTGTATGGTTTTTTTGATGTCATTCTCATAGTTTTGACTTCAAAAGCTCTTATTGCGTTTATATCATGCAATTATAAATATACGTTTTTATTTTGTATTCTAAATTGAAATCCTTAAGTGTGTACATAAACAAAATCAGATGCTTCTTATACCTTCATCTGTCTGTCAAAGTTTGTATCATTCATATAGTTTATGCAAGCGCAATTCCTAATATACACTAGATTAATATTTTCGATGGTTTCGGCGGTAACTTTGTGGAAGTTCATTTAATATAAAATTTAAAATAACTTTGATTATTCCACGTATTGTGTAACTAACCGTGACACGTGTTTCGCCTCTTTCAGAGGCATCTTCAGACTTACTATCGCAAAGTTTGCTTAAGTAACTTAAATTATAACATACTTAATATTTTCATTCCTTCCAACATTATTATTTATGGATTGAGTAGGCATTTACTTGGTAGAACTCCATTATAATGCGGAAAGAAAAATAACAATGTTTTTAGTTCTACATAAATTATTTTATATATTTCTTGATAGCTATTTCAGCTTACGCCTTCGTCAGAACTAATAGCTAGAAATAGCTATCAACAAATATATACAATAATTTATGTAGAACTAAAAACATTGTTATTTTTCTTTCCGCATTATAATGGAGTTCTACCAAGTAAATGCCTACTCAATCCATAAATAATAATGTTGGAAGGAATGAAAATATTAAGTATGTCAAATAGTTTGATAGATTGAAGTAAATAGCGAAAGAAAATTAATGTCCAAACTACCGACCACAAACACAAAATACTAGAATGTGGTTGGAAAAAATTTTAGTCTTCATTCTTCATAAATTATATCAGTTAAATTCTATCCTGATAATGGCTTTTCTTAATATAAAATTAAAAATAACTTTGATTATTCCACGTATTGTGCTACTAACTGTGACACGTGTTTCGCCTCTTTCAGAGGCATCTTCGAACTTACTATCGCAAAGTTTGCTTAAGTAACTTAAATTACTTAAGCAAACTTTGCGATAGTAAGTTCGAAGATGCCTCTGAAAGAGGCGAAACACGTGTCACAGTTAGTTACACAATACGTGGAATAATCAAAGCTATTTTAAATTTTATATACACTAGATTGTTTATAACCTTCCTTTAGAAATAGTAATACATCTTCGTACTATATATTATATCGATTGCTTTATCTGTAAGCTAGTTATTTATTCTTGAGCAAATTTTTCATGATTTAACCATCAATCATTATATTTTTTTGTCTATTGAATAAAATATTGCTCTCATGTATGAACCATCGCATATACCTAATTCAATGTTATGAGTGAAGAAAAATTGCCAAAAATGATATCTTAAAAAAACGTGCGTCTATTTTGCGTTACAAGTGAGATATATTAATAGCCAATGGATATTAAATTGATTACTATGTTTTTCACCCCCAAAAGTATTACACTCAAATTTGAATTATAATATACTTCCATAATTAAATTATATAGTGAAAATGGTGTCGGAGATATTGTCTTATATCCTTAAATTTACCATAATAAGATTCTGTGACCGTATTCGCTTATCAATTTCATTGGCTTCAATTACGGAGCTCAAGAGTTCGAGTCCCATTACAGGCAGATTCATTAATTTCTGTTCGGGGGCATAGATTGTCTTAAATTCCCTCCCACACCTCCCACTCCCAGATTCTAAAACGGAGCGTAGCGCTACCGATTAACCAACCACTAGTCATTGATAAAGCATTAACTTTATACCTATCTACACTCTTTTCTAAGAATAGAAACTGAGTAACAAGCACTTCCAGTAGAAAAAAGGTTCATGATTCCTTCTACCTTCCATTGATATAAAAATCTTCTTATTCCAGAATAAAGTACAATTTGAATCGATAAAAGTTTCCACAATTCCGTCAATTTAGTTATTTACGACCAGGGATATGTTTTTCAGCAATTTTAGGCATTTAAGTGCAAGAATGAATAAGAATTGAAGATAAATTAACAGCTTGTATCGTTAACATGCATACTTAATAATTTTAAACAATGGAGTTTATTTACGTTGAAATATTAACAAAGTAAAGAAAAACCATTTTCAATTGTTATTTTTTCTTTGTGTTTTAATAATTAGCGAGTCAGCTGTCAAAATGTGCTTATTATATATTACGAACATGCCTTGAGATTGACAAGTGACAGATGAAAACCGAGACCCATATATAAAACAGCCAAGACGAAAATATTATTCATACTAATTAATTATGTGCTTTGAATAATAGTTATTTGAAACTTGTTTACAACATATTATCAATAATGCAAACAGTATCGTTAGTGTCAGTGTAAAAATATATTTACCAAGTCACTACAAGATGATCGCATATCACAAATCCTCGAGTTACTTTTGAAGTTTTCGTAGCACTGACATGATTACGCTTCAAAAATTTGTCTAGGTATAGCGGAAATATGAGCGTTTCCAGTGGTATCATATTTTATCGCAAGCATCCACTCTCTTTGTCTGTGACTACAAGTTTTCAGAGAACGCGTACATAAAGGTTTTATTTATTTAATACATTAAAAGTGTAGCAAACCCCCAGATCATATCTCCCACTTTTGGCTCCTACACAGCTTGAGTAGATTACTTTTCTAGCGTTTTCGTGACCAGCAGGATTCATTCCATTTTATAGCCCTTACAATGATCCTCTGCTTCACCCACCTACCCCGCCATTCCACATCTCCATCCTTAAGTTATCAACTTCTAAAAAAGATGTTACGAACTATTTCCAATTTATTTCGCTAGAAACTATTTTTTTGCAATACTTTTTCACTGATAATAGACAACTCTTCCTTGTTTAATATTATTAATCGTTTTTATTTTTTCGTGAGTTTTCTCACTAACGACCAGGGCTTAGCTTTTCAATGTATTTCACGTGCAGTCTATCTATAGCACTGGAAAAATAATAATTTGTGTAATAATGAAGTATAATGGAAAAATACACAATTTAATATTTAAGTTCCATCAATCAACTCCAGTCAAAATATTTAATTATATAATATTATTAAGCATCGCATGAACTTATTTATCATGTACAAAAGACTTCCACTTTTTGTTTCAAAGGCATAATTTAAATAAATAAAACAATCACGATCATTTCCAATTGATAATTCTCGCAGTTAGCAAAATCGATGCTGATCTTTAACAAAATACATGTAGAAGTTTTGTACGTTAAGTTTAGTTTTTTAATGTACAGACGATTGAAACTAAAAGCTATTCTGTAAAATTGAAATGCCACATTGGATATTTATGTTCAAATTGTATAACTAAAAATTAATTAAAACGAATAGAGAATTTTAATTTCATATGAAACAATTATTCGATAAATAAGTTGTACGTGTATGAATATACACGCAGCTTTTCGAATAAATTCTAGGCCTCGACTGATGAGGTTTTCGTGGAGCCCTTATTCAAAATTCAAAGCAAGGGAAAAGAACATAATTATTAAATATGAATGCTCGTTTGGTCGTTTTTAAAATCAACTTATTAATTAATATTATAACGTAAGCCTTTTGCGTTTTATAGTTTTTAAAAGCTGTCTGATTATTTTTAGGGTTGCTAGTTCATTTTATTGTTCTTGGATCATAATCTAACTTTGCTATTCGACAGCTTTTTTTAAAGTGAGATAATTAAAATGCACTATTTTTTGCACTATACCATTTTATGTTTTCCATCATGCTCCTTCTTATTAGAAAGAACTTGTATTAAAATTATTTTTGCATAACTGTCACAAACTGTTAATTAAAATACTGTTCAATCAATTTCTAGTAGGCATCTTTTAACAAATATCGAATTCATAGTTCACGATATTCACAAATTAAAATGTCGTAGTTTTTTTCGCTACGCAAAAGGGCTGAAAAAGAATTGTATTTTTTCATAGCCGCAATCATTAAAACTTTAATATTGTACTAGGCCTTCTCACTTTGGACCGTATACTGTGTGATAAAGTGATTTTGTTTTTTCAACTTGGTGAAGAATATGCTACCGTTATGACTTAATGAAATCTGGTCGCACTAAAACAGCCCCTTGATTTTGTCTCGAAATATCTTCAGCAGCTGGGTTGGAAATAACTAAAAATATCGTACTCAACTTATAAATCGGTCGGTACCTGTGGTCTAGTGGCAAGAGCTTTGTCCTAACGAATGGGGGGGCCCGGGTTCAATTCCCGGCAAGGTCAGATTTTTGTCAATTGAAAAAAAGAGATCTTGGGCTGGGTGTATGTTATTTATCGTTGATTTAGTGCACAACTGATTCATTATTTATCATCGAGTTAATCTCGTATGACTTTAACAATTACGAATAAATGGCGCATTGGCGTAAGCTGTTATGCCAAATAATGTTTTTCTAAAATTATTAAATAATTATAAATGATATTTTGATATAATATATTCTGTTTTCCGGAACAAAATGTAATTTTTCACTAACAGGCTTATAATATAATTGAGAATTTCCACTTAAGGTGCTAGATGAAAATTCAATACCAAATTTTAAACGTTTGATTTTTGTTTATTTCCAAGTGCAAGAATTAATTTGAACTGACAGAAATATTATGTACGTACTTTAAGAACTATTTATCTCGGTATCTTCAATGAAAACTTGTAATTAACGTTGTTCTCTTACTAATTTTTTAGTTATTATTTATTAATTTAGGTAAAAAACTTAAAAAAATATAATGACAAAATCTAAAGATCTTAAATAAAGCTATTCATGTTTCGGGTCACATAAAATTAGTACCACACAGTAATGGACGTCATTTGGTAAAAAAATACTTTTACATATCCACTCCATATTCGACCGTCACACGGAACCTCCAAGAATTTCTGCTTCTCCATTTTTTTTATAGCATGTTTGAAATCTTCCATATACAAATATGACTAGTAAAATAAAAATTGGATTCTATTCATAGGACGCATAACGCAGGGTGACCACCCCTAACTGCGTTGTCACGTAGTTAAACTGGGACTCTATCGACTTTTTCTTGTTGTATCCACCGAGCGATCCAAAACGTGACCGAATGAATACGTTATGCTAACTCCAGCGATGAATTTGCGGACTTAGCGTGACGTTAGGATCACGTACATCTATATACCTACTTACTACCCAAATAGGCACAGGCCTTCGCACGCACGTTTTTAATGTCATTATGTCACTATTTTCAACATTTACTAAGGTTCTATGAATATACTTAAAACTAACTAGGAATTCATAATAACTTCTGAAATTTTAATTTTAATTTTGACTATGAGTCAGTGGCGCTATCTAAATACTTGATAATTAGTACTTGATATTGCTTAATTTCCTATTATGAAAACGATTAAAAATATACCATTTACACTACCTTCACAGCGGCAAAAATAGTCCCTTTTCAATTGTACTTTCCAGGGCTGTGAATTTGGAGTCGTGGTATTTTGGCCGGAGTCGGAGTTGGAGTCGTAAAAAACTTTTGACAAGCTGGAACTTGTTTTATTTTCATTTATGCTTTATATGCATGTATAATATTATAAATATGGTGATTGGCCAGATTGGTTGGTTGATCTTTAATTTATTACACATAAATATAAAAGGTATGAAAAGAACCTGACAAAATAAAGCTTTTTTTTAGTAGGAGTCGAAGTCAGAGGCAGGTTTTTTAATGACTCCACAGCCCTGGTATTTTCACATATTTTATTGATGTAAGAACTAGTCTCGATCATAATTGACTGATGAGTGAATCAGCTATTATATTCAGTTGATAATAATCTCAATTAACGAAATCAGTTCTGATATTAATAAAATATGTGGAAACAGTTGAAATTAAAATGGGTTTTATTTATTTTTACATGTATAATATAAAACTCACGATACTATTTAAATTCTAAGTTCACAATATTTTAAATGTTTTGCATTGCAACTATACTAAACTGTTACCATATCTGCTCTCAATGTGTTGAGAGTATGGACTCTAAAAAAGTTTATTTTAAGATTGTTGAGATAGAAATGGTCTATGGAATGACTAGTACAATACATATCAAATGGATATGATTTTCCTTTTAAAATTGAATAGCTTTTTGTCAGAATAACGATTACAAAATCTTATGAAATTACCAATTAAAATATTGTGCTTCAGAATCTTTCACATAACTAAAGCTTAATGTCTTTAAGTGAAATTAATTGTTTGGAAATAAGTTAATAACGCCTGCATTTCTTGTCTAATATGCATGAATTGTAGCGCTATAAAGGAACAATTCAAGAAACCTTTTAGCTACTAAGATTTGCATAATGTTCTGATTGCGGTAAGTGACCACTTGATATTACTTATACATAAGTATTTAACAACACGGTTACCAGAAGTATATAAATCTTCATTTTGACTTTTTATTTGCAAAGTTGCTTAATCACTTTTAAGGTGTTCACTGTCAATACTTGGTGGAAAAGCATTATAGTAAAAATAATAATACATTTTTAGTACTTTTTCCACATAAAATTTATTTGATCAGGACCGGTTTCGCTCATGGCGAGCATTGTCAACTGATAAGAAATACAATACAACAGTGATATTTATACAAAAGTTAAGTAAGGTATGACAAACAATTGGTAGAAAAACTAAGCAAATAAATGAAGCAAATAACAAGAAAAATAGACACAAAAAATAAAACGTTGAAGACCTCATAGCAATTCAAACTAATACATAATAAAACAATTAAATGTTACTTATCATTAACAAAGTAAAAGCCCAAAAATAAGTACATTTAATAAAATAAATCTGCACGTCTGTCAACCATAATTATATGGAAATCACGGTAATTACTTCAAATGAGCCAACGAAATTGTTTCCTGTAAACAAAATAGAATCCATATTAATTCTTACAAATTTAAAACTAACAAAGGAAAATATATATATATTTTTTTATAGAAAGAAAATAACAAAAGTTTATTGTATTGTATTAAAGTAGCTTAAGGTAGAAACAAATAAGTAGCTTTCATAGGTTAAACAAATATATAACGGTTATTAATCCAACCGGTTATTGAACATGAGATTCAAATACTCACTCACTTTCATCAGTTGATATATCTGTCGAAAGAAATTATTATTTTTAGCTAAAATATGATAATAATTTCTGTGATATTTACGATCACCTATAATTAATAAAATAAAGGTACACATCGCGGGTGTAGGGACATACGGGCAAAACTACAAAAATGGCTGTTTTGAGTTAAATATGGCATTGTCATGCTCAAATGCAGTTCTATAAGATATAAAAATATAAAACTTGTACGAAGAGCGGTTTACCAGATATTGCTCGGCTTTCCTGTATATCCGTAATAACAAAGTATAACATTGAAAACTATTTTTCCATTTATCTCAGTTCGTTGTTTTTGTAGTTTCGCCCGTATGTCCCTACACCCACGACATGATACTATATGTATTTTCTCAAGTACAGCAAAATTATTAATATTATTTTTTAAATTCAAGTCGTTTGAAATTGTACATTTTCCATGAGTTTTGTCGCTTACGACCCGGGTTCAGGCATGTCAAGTGCACAAATGTGCTTGCTTTACTGACTGAACTGAACTGACGCGTATTTAACATTTTGTTTCGTTTATATACAAAAACAAAAGTAGATCACTAAGTTTAATTGTTATTAACGTATTATATATGAATTAACAATTTTTAAAATGCTAAAGAGTTACTTTGTGTATAGATTATAATTATTAGTAATTTTAATGTAGTTTTGCAAATACTAATTACCAGATACGACATGAAAATGTTGACAAATATTGTTCGTGGGTTTTATCCGACTTATCATTAACCTAGCCACCCCGAATGGAATAGATTTTGTCCCAACAGCTACTTTACCCTAAATATCTATCTTAATACTAGTGATACGGTGTCTAAACTTTGGGTATTCTTAAATCATAGTTTTTAGATAACATGGACGGAGTGTTTCATATCTGGCAACAATAAAAGGCAATAAACGATAAGATAAGAGATAAGGTAATGTGACTTCGTGCACGGTTATTGGCTTGTTAGTCCGCCATAGCCGTTGGAGTGTAAACGTCGTCGTTTTCATGCGTGGCTTAAATATGAATAATTATAGGAAAAATAGGGATTTTTATATGATTTTTTTTTCAGAAAGATGTATAAAAGTCGTCAATTTACAAAATACGTCAAAGCATAATCAATCATTTTTTTTTTGCAGTCTATGCCAATAGGTCAAAACACTGGTGTCTTTTTTTACCCACCTTCGGCCTGAGAGTCATTTTTCAAGGATAGTCCTACGAAGGTTAAAGAATTTATTTATTTCAAGTGTTAATTATCATTTCATTTATTATTTATGATATTTATTTGAAGAGGTATAACAATGGTGAGTTTAGAAGATTTAGTTGTTTATTCAAAATTGGTAAACTATTAAGCTGAGCCTTATTTGTCATTACTGAAGGAAAAGAACAAAATACAAATGATTCAAATTTGATATTGAAATTCCACCAAGCACTTTCAGTCTAAATTCTAAATTATTATTCTTCACAATCACAAATAATATGTTATGGTAGATAAAATTAAAAAAAATCATTTTTTGTACTTATTCCACGATTAATTTATCAAGATCAGGACCAATTTCACTCATCAGTTAAAAATGCGCGCGGTAAACGAAACCGGTCCTGATCTTAATAAATAAATTATGGAATAAGTACTTTCAATTTATTTTTAATATATTGCCTTACCACAAAGTGACCGTGAACAACTCCAACTTAAAAACCTTAATAAAATAATTTTGGAATAGGTACTACAAATTTATTTATTTATTCAAAAAAAAATACAAATCATGGCATTACAGCTGACGTCAATGCACCATGCATTTGAAAAATTTAAAAAACATTTATTTATATACATATACAAACATACCTTTACTTAGAATAAAAATCACAAATTGTACTCATAAGAACAGAAAGAAAATATTAATAAAATCACACTAGAAATTTTCAAAGAATGTTAAAGATGTGCTATTATTTTTGTAATGATGCCATTCCACCAAGTATCGACAGTAAACACCTTAAAAGTATTATTTTTTAGCTTCTAGAATACGATTCAATGACAATTACAAATAATTACTAATGCTATATCATGGTATGAAATAAAAATAGTTAGTAATACTTCGGTAGTTAACATCTCGACCTACTGTATAACGGGCGCGAATGTGTTGCGCTAAACGATTTATGCAAATTTAGCACAGGGTGCGGGAATGGAAAAAGTAAGGGTTGGTCCACAGCATTATTCTGATACATCTTTATGCGACGCGCCGAGGGAAAAAAATGTGAGTTATCTAAGGAATGCGGTAGCATTGTATGGAAATAAAAGAGTTATTCGTTCGCTCTGATATGCGCCATTGTTGAAGATAATTGCGTGCCAACCTTTTATGGAACGTTTTTTTATGTAAAAGTAGGGTTTTATCAAAATATATTGATGCGTATAATATACATGACTTGCCATTTACTTTTAAATTACTTCATTTTACCTTGTACTTGCCAAACAGTAACATTCGTGTTACATTTTTATACAACATATTATATCTTCGAATGAAAAACGTATCCATTACCTCTGATGAAATAGAATAATAACTTTTTAGCAAGGCTCCCGATGTATATATAGGCAGAAGTTTTCTGTTGGTAAGCTTCAATTGCTTTAAGAAATTGGAGATAGAAAGAATATGATTAGGATAGTTAACTGTTCGTAAGTAATTGGTTAAAAATTGTTGTTAAAAATCCCTTTCCACCTTTCCGATCCCAAAAAAAGCGTAGCAAATTGCAAGAGCGATTTATTAACCACTAGTCCTTTCCTAGTCCTCGTATTCTTTCAATTTCTACTCTCTTTGAGAAAGAAAGGTTGAGCAACTGAGTAACAAGTTCTCCAGTCCATATGCTCCAAGATGGGAGCAGAAATGCTAAAAAAATATATATATATTTAAAAATATCTTGTAGCTCGTTTTACATATTTAAATGATTTTGAAGAGAAACTGGCTTACTAACAAAGAATCAAGCGACTGACCTGACTGTTTATATTGATTTTAAATTTTTTTACTAGGTTTACAAAAATTCCATAGCATATAATACTCAACTTCTTTATAAACACTATTTTTGCTATTGCGTATATTTCAAATGGAGGCAAAATATATCAAATATATAATATTTAATGTTTATAGAGGAAAAAATCGTGCGTATAAGAGTAATACAAGTCACCACATAGATTATATAACCACTGTTTATATCCACAATATAATTATACTAAATTTGATTCCATAGATTATTTAGGTCACAAGTTGAAGGATAATAATTGTTTATGGTCGGTGACCTGGAAGTCATTAACGGAGATCAGGAAAACCAGAGATAATAATACTAACGCCGGAATGAGATGCCGATATATTAAATACCATCGATTATAATAGGAAGAAGAGTTAAGAAATAATCATTTCCACGACGTCAAAATTGCAGAATATATATTTTGTTTATAATGGGTATGAGAATAGGAGTTTAAAAAGCTTTTAAATAAGTGGTCTCCATATACTAACGAGTGAAAGTTAATTTTTGATTTGTATTTTATAGTGTGGCAATATATAAAAAAATATTTTGATTGTTCATTCAATTAACATAGTACTAGCTGGTACCCGGGAAGCGTTGGGATGCCACTCAAAGAAAGAAAGTGTTTATTGAAGTGCTTTCAGATGCACAATATTTTAGATAAATAGTTTAGTTTTAATTTCACTAACATTGATCGGTTTCAATGACATTTGCCGTTTGCTGTTTGTCTTTTGTCGATTGTCTATGATACGACACACGCGCCACCTACTGAAAGTTAATTTTACTATATCTATAACCTTTGCGCAAATGCAACAATAAGTTGTCAAAATAAACGGTATGGCAGCGCATAAAATATGAAAAATATTGATTTTTATATAGAAGACTTACTGTAAGCTATTTTTACTATGCCGAAAACCTCCGCGCAAGTGAAAGCAAACAGTTTCATTGCGATCAGATGAACGGTATGGTAGGGCATAGGTTGCGAAGAAACAAAGAAACAAACATATATTGATTTTTATATATCATAGATAAGTGGTACTCACGGCAAATTCCACTGTGGCCGCATCGTTAACATAGGTGTTATGGAAATTTCTGGTGGCCGCACCTAATTTTTGTTTTGTGTCTGTTGTGTTTGAGGTATGTCAAATGGACCAAAATATGTTTGGCAATTTACTATTGGTATTGATTGCAAACGATATATTTAATTTTCAGAGTCTTGACAAATTAATTTGTAAAACCACATTTTTTTTAATATCAGTGTTTTCTTTGAAGCTGTTGGTGGCCGCACCCAAGTCCTCTGGTGGCCGCACATGAGAACCACTGTTGTAGATACAATAAAAACACTGAATGGCTAAAAACTTTAACCCGTACAAAAATGTGTATATTCTATGGGCGATAGAAAATAGTTTGAAATAAATGGTCGACAATTTTGATTGAAATGGTACACTATCTTATAATTACAAAATCTTCACTTAAAGGATAGAGAAAAACTACAAAGGTAAAAAAGTATTTTGTAATCTAAGTAGTCTTTTTAAGTAATGGCTCTGTGATGTTTTTGTCAATACCAACTCACCCAGTGCCACCTTACAAAGAGGCTGCGGAAAAGCAATTAACAAACTACTATTCACCTACTGCCCCATTCTTACATCTTTACCCTATCTTAATAAAGTGATTCAGCGTCTGACTTACAATCAGTTCTTGTAAACATTTTCAATTAATATTTTGTAGAAATCTATAAAAAACCCATTAAATCAAAAAAAATCGCTTTAGTTTAAAATGTCGATTTTTTAATAATTATTAAGCAACATATATTCGTGTCGGGTCCGTGGTGCAGTGGTCAACGTCGTTGACTTCCGTGACGGACTTCGAATCCCAGTACAAGTAACATTTTTTCAGTTGATTTATCGACTCTGTTTGAAGAAATGGGTGTTTGTGCTGACTTTAAAAACACTTTCATCTATCCGATCCTATAAGTGGTGTGTAGCGACAGCGACTGGCTAAACACTAGTCCTTTCTTAGTCCTGACTAGCAACTCACTACCAAGCAGTTCTCCACAAATAGTCAATATGATCCACATTGGAAGTGAACATGGTTAAAAAAAAAACTAATACATATATCAAAGGTTTTAAAATAATAAATTGATGTTTTTAATATAATCGCGTTCGAATGTAGCCAAATAAATTTTGCAATATTTTCGATGGTTTCGGCGGTAACTTTGTGGAAGTTCATTTTAATATAAAATTTAAAATAACTTTGATTATTCATTACTTAAGCAAACTTTGCGATAGTAAGTCTGAAGATGCCTCTGAAAGAGGCGAAACACGTGTCACAGTTAGTTACACAATACGTGGAATAATCAAAGTTATTTTAAATTTTAAATTTTGCAATGCTTAACAAGGCAAACATAAAATTTACGCATCGCTTTCTTAGAATGTAAAGGAGCTCTCACGTAAATACAATTTTACAAGGAAAAGGTTACTTTAAAAGCAATGTTACTCGGTAAAAAATAAATAAAAACATATTCAGATAAAACAGATTTTTTTGATTATATTTAATATATGTATCAATTCGGGTAACTTTGGACGTCAATATAACATTGGACAAAACTTGAGCAAGTACCGTTTATTTTTTTTCTGCTGACTAGCAATCGGGATCATGCTTGCGATTGATGAATATAACAGATCGATATATTGTCTTTTTGTCCAAAATGACATGTGCGGCTCTTGTTTTTGACGTCCAAAGTTACCCGAATTGATTGTAATATCATAATATATAACTTCAAATTACAGACTTCAGTAAAAGATATTATTTGGACAAATTTAACCCTTAGACTGACACTACAATAATTGTAAATGTCTCTAGTAATACTTTTTTACAAACTAGTTTCCCGGTCCGTGGTCAGTGGTCAACGCCGTTGGCCTCCGTGACGGTCGATTAATCGATTCTGTTCGTATGAAATGGGTGTTTGTGTTGTTAAACATCCCTTCCCGCTAGTCCTGTCCTCTTCCGCGTATCCTTTCAATACCTTTACTCTCTTCGATAAATGGTGGTCGAGTAACAAGCAGTTATCGTAGATAAAAAAACATGTTGAGATAAATTCCGCATGCTCCAAGTTGGTAGCGGACATGGTAAAAAAAAATATTACACTCAAAAATATAAAACCGTTTTAATTGACTAAAAAAAATGATCACTTTTAAGGTGTTCACTGTCAATACTTGGTGGAATGGCATTATAATAAAAATAACAAAACATTTTTAGTACTTGTAGTATGTGGAAAAAGTACTAAAAATTGTATTATTTTTATTAAATAAAAATGAAATCATTCACATTCTTTTGGATACTTTAAATATTTTTCGTCCCGCTATAATACTACTTATAATTCGTTTTCTTATCGGCCTATAGATCAAAAATAAAAAAAACCGAATTATAATATTAGTTATAAAACATCTTATACAAAAATATATACAAATAAATACACTCTGTTATCGTTTTATTTTTTACAAACAGGCGTTTGCACTTTAAAATATTGAGGTAGTGAAATATTGTGTATTAATTTACTAATCATTTTATTGTAATATATATGTTCTTGCAGGAAAAATAGTAATTTTAAACATAATTATATTTATTCCATTTCCCGCACAAAGCTCTACTCAAAGACTAGAACCAATTTTCTAATTTTATACGTTGAAGTTAAATCCAAAGAATTGGCTATCGGAATACTTACGTCATCAAGATGTTTTCAATCAAATCAAACTAAAGGAGAAAACTTGACGGTAAAGTTATCCAAAGCCTCGGAATAGAGGCGTGTTAAACCATTTTGCATTAAAATGCTTAGCCATTTTTAAACTATTTTATCTAAGTATATAAAATCAATGCAACGTACATTTTTCTGTAATAATTTCTGATCTGCCCTTCATTATAAAAGATACGTAACTCGATATTTGCGGGCTTGAAATTATGACTTCTACTAGATACAAAGTAATATGTTAAGTTATGTGTGAAAGATTAACATTAGTAGCAATGGATACAAAGATAATTTCATACGTATTATAACATTTTCTTGTTCATAGCTTCACTTTACCTTAAAACAACATAATAGAATAAATTGCTTTTTAAAATTTAACAATTTAGTCAGAAAGCGGTAGCATTGCTTCTAACGATAATTAAAAATATATATACATATGTTAAAAAGTAGGTAGAATTGATTTCTGATGAAACCTGGTTAGCTCTCCTGAAAATGAAAGAAAAAATGAGTTACTTTTCTCCTCTTTAAAGGAGTCAATAAACTGTCCACTTTTAATTAATTAAGCTGCGAACTGTCACTTCTTGGTTGAAAGGCTTTTTTTAAATAAACGTAAAACGAATTTTTTGATAAAGATAAGAACCGCTATAGCTCATCACGAGAATTTCTAACTGATATGACTCAGTCAACTCAATGATCAGTTAATGGTGCTCGCGATGAGCGAAACCAATCCTATCCTTTCTCAACATATATGTGGCAGTAAAACTTACAAATGTGTTTTCTTTATTAATTTATTGTATGTTTTATTTATTTTAGTAACGCTAATCTATATAACAAAATAAATTTTCAGTTAACCCACTAAAAGTGACGTTTGTTGTGATTCACCTAGCCATCCCGAACACTATAGTTTTTGTCCCAACAGCTACTTTACCTTAAATATCTATCTTAATACTAATGATACGATGTGTAAACTTTTGGTATTCTTAAATCATAGTTTTTTAAACCTTTTGCAGAAAAAAAATGATATTTAATGGCTAGTTGCGCCGTAATCGATTAAAAAAGAGAAGAAGTCGGAATTTTTCAGTCTAATAAGCGATAAGAGAACGTGACCATAGTAAGTCATAGATAACATGGACGGAGTGTTTCATAGCTGGCAACAATAAAAGGCGATAAGCTATAAGATAAGAGATAAGGTAATGTGAATTCGTGCAGGTCTATTGGCTTGTTAGTCCGCCATAGCCGTTGGAGTAGAAACGTCGTCATTTTCATGCGCGACTTAAATATGAATAATTATATGAAAAATAGAGATTTTTATATGATTTTATTTTTTAGAAAGATGTATAAATATACGACAAAGCATAATCAATCATTTTTTTATTGCAGTATATGCCAATAAGGCCAAAACACTGGGGTCTTTTTTTATCCCCCTTCGGCCTGACAGTCATTTTTCAAGGATAGTCCTACGAAGGTTAAGAAAGAATAAGCAATTTTGTGTCACTCAACCAATTAATAATTTCCTGGAGAATTTATCTTGAATTTTCCTCGATCTTCGGGACGAGTAAAGTAATCAAATTTGTAATTGATTGTTTTATCATACGATTCGAAAAATTTTCATCGGCTTACTTAAACAAGGAATAATGTTGTATGTTGCTATCTAAATATACACATATCGAATTTTAATTAATACTTCGTAGTGAAATAATCTAGATATGTCATATTTAAGTGACCCTCATTTTTATAATATGTTATACATACACACAAAATGTGTTTTCCAGATTATTTCCCTTGTCAGCCGAGTTGTAAAACTTTAAAATGTTAGTATTCATTTTGCGTTTCATCATTTTTATAAACTCACTAGATAAGCCAATAATGGCAAAGTGGATAAAATAACACCAAACTTCGGCAAAATTTTGAAAACTCAAACAAAAAATAATAATCCCTAAGCACCAGCTGTACAAAGCAAATATTTATCTCTTGTTTATTTTGGGTTAATTAATGTTAGTTCAATCTTGTAAAATAACTTTATCTTCTCTTCGTCGCATTCTTGGTTATAAATTCATTATTTCGCACAAAATACTTCAGTTGTACGTGTTTTGGTTTTGAACATAAATCGATTTTCATTCCAATTTCTATCATCAGCAAAAAATGTACATGGAAAACTTACTACATATCGCTTTCATTCGTTAACCGTTGAGCACCTCTGATTTCGAACAAGTTCATTAAAGATGGCAATTCGCAGTGGAGTCCTCTTTTGTGGTATTAAAATGCGACTCATGCCACTAATGATGCCAAAACAGAACGTGGATTTATCCATTTCCTTCTTTGATGACAATTTCGCAAAAATAAAAAGTTATTTCAATAGTTTTGTTCTTCAACCGTCTGTATCAATATACTTCTTGGTATTTTTTGCGGAAAAGTAATAAGCAATCTAAATGATCATTTTCTATAAAAACGGCTGTCACGCAAGATTTTTTTCCAACAACTAGCTTGAATATGGTAGTATGAATCTATCATTTATAAATTACTAGCCGGTACCCGGCTAGCGTTGCAATGCCACTCAAAGAAATTTGTTTGGGTTTTAATTGTGTTTATGAGGGACAAAAAACATTATTTTTTATATGTATAGATAGATAAATAATTAAAAGACCTTTTTTGGCGTTGACAACAAATCATCAAAGTTTTATCGCAATCGGATGAATGGTATATGCTCGCATACGGGACAAAAATATATTTATTTGAATATATATAGCATATAGGTAATTAAAAAACTTTTGTGGGCGTCCACACAACAAATCAACAAGGCTTTATCGCAATTGGATGAACGATTTGGGAACGCAAGAATCTTCCCGGGTGTCTACACAACAAATCGCCAAAGTTTCATTACAATCGGATGCACCGTATGGTAGCGCATAGAGTACGAACAAACAAACACATATTGTTTTTTATATATAAGATATAATATATTGACTACGCTTCCAGCTTGGAGAATGTCACCCGGTAATTGAGCGTCTCAAAAACATAGTATTTAAAAGAAATTTATAAAAAAAATCGTTCAAAACTTTTCTTCATGTCAGAAAAAGAATGAAGGATATGATTTGGAAAAGTCTAACAGTTAAATACATACGAGCAATCTTTGCATCCGGTTTTCTTGACTAAACTCCTGATGTGCTGTTCTATCAAAAGCTCTTTTTATATATTCATTGATTTTTCAATAATTTCAATGCCATATTAATGGATCTTTATTCCATTAAAACTCTTCTTCGTCTAGTCAATATTTGCTTCTCCGGGGTTGGGTGAGTGATTGAAAACCTTGTCTCGTTACCTCCTGGAATCACATTTTTCAGACAGGCAGTATTTATAAAAAGACTCCAATTGACTTACATTCATATATAACATACGCATAAAAAATGTTACGAGTATCCACAAGTCAATTGACTTTTAGTCGCACGGTCGAGTATTTTGACTGATCGATTCAGATTGGTTAAACCAATAAAATGTGTTTCCACCAAGAAGTGACGGTTAACATCTTACACTTGTATAATATCGTCATTTAAATGTTAATACGATGAAAAATAAGCTGTTAGCTAATAATTGAATCGGGAACACAATAAACAATATTATAAATTGAATTAACTGTGTCTTATTTAAATCTCCTTTTATTCATAAATCAACAGAGTCATTCATTGAAAAAACATAGGTATTTATAGTTTAAATAATTATTATTGTATCAAGTCAACCAATTCACTATCAAAAACGTACCTACCTGATACAGAAAAGCTTTCCCGAACAGCTTTGAACTTTTTCTATTACCATGATGTCCCATGATGAATTGAAGTTTCATACACATATTTTTCTACGTAATCTTTAAATAGACACGCATTTAATGTCACAGCATATTTAATAACAGATCGATTTCAATTACTGTCTGTATTCTGTGGGTAAAGCATGTCTGGTGAGGTTGAACAATAACACCACGATACTGTCAAATGAAGAAAAAAAAACATTGCCAGCTATGTAACTAACGCCTTTGCTTCGTCCCTTTGTTTCACTTGTCAATAAGAAGAAAACGAACAAACTATAAAACAAGAGGCTGATTGATCGATCAGTCAATTAATTACTGAAGGTTTGTCGTACAAGATTGATTACCGCTTACAGTAGTGGAGTACTGAATGTGTTCAATTAAAATGTAATATAAAATATTATATGATCACTTTGGCCGAATGATATAGCCACTCGTAAAGAGCTTGAACTCTCAAATAGAGTTTTTATTATTTGCTTCCTTTTTAACTTATATATATGATACTTATCTCTTCTGAAAAATGAGGATTAAGAAGTGATCATCTTCAGTAAAAATACTCAAGAGCTCCAATATTTATAACAATTGATCTCTAAGTAAAACACTATTTTCAATCTCAGTTGCCAAGTGGTAGTACTCTGGGTTTCCATTATTCGACCCTGAGCTCGAATGTCCTCTTTTATTTTATCAAAAACACTTCTTTCATAAAGCGTTTCAATGAGCTGAAGATTTTTTATGTAACACTTCAATCCACACTCGTAAAAAATTGTGGAATGGCGAAATGTTACAAAGAAAAGTTGGTTAAGGATATCTCTACAACTATTGTATTTTTGTTAAATTCGAACGTTTATTAATCTCAAAATTTATTTTCGATTTAATAAGAAAAATATTCTGCGCTTTATAAAGAACCTCTAATAAATAAGATATTCTTATTTTAACCATCAAACAATACATTTTCAGAATTGATAATAAAACTTTGGTTTGTAATCTAACTCGATTGCTTGATACCAAACATAACGAAAGGATTGCCTTATTTGCTATGCCATACATAACATTGAGTTTGAGTTGGAACCCTTTACCTTAAAAGGTTGCAACTGCTATTAAATTCACGGTCAATTTGTTTTAAATTTAGTTTGTAACTCTCATTTTATATTGAACAATTTATTATATTCTGTACCCATACTGTGACTTGCTACCCTAATCAACCGTTGTTATAAAATCATTTGTTTTTTTTTTTAAATGATCAAATTAAATACTGACATTGATATCCGGTGTTGCAGTTTCCCAATGAAATACTTTATTTATTGATTTGACAAAATATTTCTATATTTTTTTCCAATGTATCCATGTGTCTATGGATATGTCTCATGGAAAGCATGGCGAAGAGATCTTTTTTATAACTAATATCTTAGCGAAATCCCTTAACGCAATTTCTAGGGTTCGAATAGGTGGGTGACACAATCTCTGAATTGGGAACGGACATGTAAATAAAGCATCGATTTAGAATGCAATGTTTTAACATGTACAATGCAATTGTATTTAAATATTTCGTTTCAGAACCGTGTTTTTGAAAGCCTTGTGAATCGATATGGTTATAAATCTTCGTATATATATTTATAGAATTGAGGAAAATTTAAATTCAGTTGAAAATAATAATCCAGCACTGATTAAACTAAACTGCATCGATGCAAAATATCTATATGTATATGTTAAGAATCTATACAGAGACTAAATTGCAAGCTTAAGCACGCTGTGCGATATTACGCTCTTGGGGTAAATAATTAACTATACATTCATAATATTGCCTTGTCATGTCTTAAATTGCACATTTCAAGGTATTGTAACTCATTATTTGTAGATAGAACACAATATATCCGACAAGGTAATTTATTAATGAAGTAAGTTGCAGGTTTACGGACTTGCATCCTTGAATCGAAATGTATACATTGAATAAAGAATATGTTTTGGACCCGCAAGCTTTCTTGGAAAAATGATTCATAGAAAAAGCAAGTAGTAATACGAGCTGCTTTCCTTGCAATCTGCGAAGAAAGTTAAGCAACTAACTGAATACAAATAAATCAATACATACTATGAACCTTCTAACAGTGGACATGAACGTCGAAAAATGAAGTATTTAGTAAAAAGAAAAATTAATTCGTATATCGGAAGCTTTTATTGATGTGTCTGCATCAGTATTCAATCAATATTTTTGGCGCCGGTTACTTAACCGGAGTTTTAATACGAGCTTTTTAACCCAAAGATCATAACGCGAATATTAACCGAAGAAAAACTTCATCGTTCGCTAATGTTCTCCTTAATCTAAAAATACAGTTTACTCTGAACTCTAATAAATTGAAGAATATAAAATATAGTCTGAAGGTGAGTAGAAAGATAATATTTTAGGATTTAAACGTCTGAAGCTTAAGTCATCGGAATTCTCATATAACTGACTTACATAATTCAATTGTCCCTAACCTTTAAACGATGCGCTTATAGTATAGCTTAAGAAATAATAAATGTTTTTAAGCTATTTTATCTCTTATATATACGTCTACATTATCGTCATTAGGAGTGGGCATTGTTATAAAAATACCTGCATGCTATTTTCTTTTTCTTGACCTGTATACATAATAGATTAAGCCGTAAATTTTCAAATAGACGCAAATATTTACCCCTGCCATTGTCAAATTTATGGCTTACTCGCCTCGAGTCATATACTTATTATACTTGCAATATCTTCAGTATATTCGTTTAAGCCGTTTTTTAAATATTCAACTTTGTCACAAACTCCCCATTTAGGTAGAGCTTTGTAAGAATTTCTTGAAAAATCTTTATAAATTTCCAATTCAGCGGCATAACGAAATAAAAAACATATTTCAGTGAAAAATAAATGATTACCGTCAAACGGGGTGAATAAAGACTGCGGGGTGAATAGAGACAAAAACAAGGATTGAATTTTAGCACAACTTTACTAAGTATCAATGTTATCATTATGGTTAAGTAAGTTTCGTCCCAAATGACTATAATATTATCTTTCGAATGACAAAATCAAAGCAACTCAATGTATAAACGTGCTTAAGTTTGATGACTGTGCATCCTTACTTTTTGACTTCTCTTTTATTGCACGAAAATTAAATTAAATTTTGTTTTTTAGTTAATAAGTACCGTAAAACCGGATGAATAGAGACTTATATAGAATAGAGGTTCATATATTTCAATCATTACAATCTGTTGTTTTGTCTCTATTCACCTGCCAAGTCTCTATTCACCCCAATTCAATGTGAATAGAGACATCGAAAAAAATTGAATGTGATATCTTAATAACGATAGTGAATATTTGATAAATATTGTCATGAATTTGTAGTAGGACCCATAGAGACACGTTTCAAGCCATTCATATTCGAAATATGTGGCGTATGAAGATACGATACATAGTCGTGAAGGGCAAAAAGTGTCTCTATTCACCCCGTTTTACGGTATTTTACAACGCGTTGAATCTTCAATATATTTTGTGCTGTGTATTTAGATGTGCTCAGCAGAAAAATAAATTATTCTGTATACACAAAATACATCAATGTGAAATAGCATCAGTTTCAATTGTATCACTGACAAAAAACTACTTTCCTTGCTTCCCTGTAATATATTTTTCAATTGAGACCCTTTTAGATACTGGAATTTCCCTTAGAGATTCAATCACGTGTCAAGTTTAGTAGCAGGTTTGAGAACAAAACTTATATATTTTATCAGATGCTGACACACATCACTTTCAATATTTTATTAGTATTTATTACAAGTAGCCCAAAAATGTATATCTTTACATTATACTAGCCGGTACCTGGCAAGCGTTGCAATGCAACTCAAAGAAAGAAAGTGTTGTGTTTATAAAAGAGCTTTCAGATGCACAATATTTAAGATACATAATTTCGACTTAATTTCACTAACATTGATCGGTATCGATGAAATTTGATGTTTGCCTTTTGCCGATTTTCTACACGCGCCACTTACTGACAGTTTATTTTACTATGCCTATAACCTTCGCGCACGTGCAAGCAATAAGTTGACAACGTTTTATCGCAATCGGATGAACGGTATGGCAACGCACAAACAAACGTAATTTTTTTACACTAGATTTATTTGATTGTCTTTAATCATTTATATTTATACAGAAACTTTTCGACTTACAACACATCGATGTTCCTATATCGTTTTAAAAATGATTCTTTAATCAAATTTATATTCCATCATAATTTAAAAAAAAAATTGTACTAATTCGTTCGCGCTCTTGAAATGCATGAAGATGCCTTAAGGCGAAACCCGGGTCGTTAGCGACAAAACTCGTGGCAAATTACACAATTCAAACTATTTAAATAATTAACTATAATTAACATTTTTTTTTGATGCGTATAATTTATTAAGGCACATTGATATAGGCATGTATTTGATGGGTCAGTAACTAATTCAAGTTTTGGTCAGTTAAATAAATAAATGGTCAGTTAAAAATCAAAATGGTCAGTTAATATTATAAACGGTCAGTTGTCATTGTATCAGTCTGAATGTGGTCAGTTATTAAATAAAACGGTCAGTAATATATTTTAATGGTCAGTTATTTATTAAAAACGATTAGTATTTAATTTAAATGGTCAGTTATTTAAAAAAAAATGATAAGTTTTATTTTGACAGCTTGTGAATTTTATCAAATATGGTCGTAAAAGGGAAATTTATGACATGGTCTATGAAAAATAAGAGCATGAAATGAAATAATTTCTTAAGTTCAGGTATTTGAAAGCAGATATTATTTTAATAAGTGTAAAATTTACGATATTATTTGAAATGTCTTGTTTTTAATTGTTAGAATAATTTTAATAAAAGATCCCAAAGAATACATAGTGACATTAAGTATGAAATCGAGTTGTTTTAATTTAGAGACCATTTATTATTTTAACTGACCATTTATTATTTTTAACTGACCGTTTTAAGTATTTATAACTGACCATTTAATCGAATTAGAAACTTACCAAATAATTACTAGTCATTGATGTATCACACTATATAAGCTAGCTTTGCCCTTTGCCATTCTTACTAAGGAAGTTATTATAGACTCTTCTTACATAAAAGAAAATAGCATAATGAAATTTGCTTAGTAAAATAAAATGACTTCATATAATAAAATCACATCAAAACTAACCTAATTCTTAGGTCAACCAACTTTGACGAAAGATATATACAAGAATTGATATCAATTCTTTTGTAAGAAAATATTTTTGCAGCTCATTTGTCAATTCCCCATATTCATTATTATGTTTCGCTCCGTTTTCCTCCCAATAATATCTTTTATGTCAATTTTCTTAACAAACTTGTGATGGTATTTTTTTTACATCCCGATCGTAATTTTTATATCATAACCTGTTTAATATCATTATTTTTGACATCAATTAGGAAGCTATGAATTTTATTACAACTACATATTTTCATAAATCTAATATTAGATAACTATTTTAGTATATTTCTAATTGAATAATGCAATTTTTACATACCTCCTTAAAAAGAAAGTAGTTTTATATAAAAATTAAACATTCAAAAACCCGATAACCCGAGTCTTCAATCTCTCTTATTACATTTAAAATTAATATAAATAATAACACATTTTTACTATTATGCCAGTCCACCAAGTATCGACAGTTAAAAAAATCTTTCGATGGATTCGGCGGTAACTTTGTGGAAGTTCATTTTAATATAAAATTTGAAATAACTATGATTATTCCACGTATTGTGCTACTAACTGTGACACGTGTTTCACCTCTTTCAGAGGCATCTTCGGACTTTCGCAAAGTTTGCTTAAGTAATACAATAATCAAAGTTATTTTAAATTTTATTCTCAAATAAAAGAACTTTTATAATGTTCGAAACCACCGAATCCATCGAAATTACTCAGCAAACAAAATCAAAATCATCACAAACCTTTGCCTTGATGATTTCCTTGACTTTGGCTTTACTTTTCAAAATAAAGGTCCAGTTGAAAAATAGAAAGTGGGAAATGGTAGCAAATAATTACACCAATAAATTGTTTTAGAATCAAGTCAAGTCAAAAATTTCGTAGGTTCATTTCTCTTGTAATAAAATAAAAATGTTCCATTTTCACTGAAATCTCCTTGACACTTTGAAAAGGTTCAAACTGCTTTTGACACTGTTTTGAGATATGAGCGTTTGAAGGTTCGATTCATAAAAAATCACTTGTAACAATGAGCAAGTAAAAATGTTTCAAATTACTTATTTTAAGCATATTTTTTCACAACTCTTGCTGAGAAATAATAATCTTAAAGAGCTAATAATGGAAATAATGATGACAATCTTAGAACTCTGCCAAATAAATGTTTTGTAAAAAAAGTGTGCAGATGCAGTGCAACTCTGAAATTCATATATGTATATGATAGAATGCGGTAGATACATACTTTTCCAACCAAAAGGTCATTTAAGACAAAAATAACAATTATAACCTTTTCAAAGTTAGGTATCGACTTGGCCTTGCCAATTCGATATGTATCTTACATAAATATCCTACGTTAAAAAAACTCTTTACACATATGTGTACGATGGGAAAGCAATTTGTCAAATATTGCTTCTTATAATACCGATCGAAAGTTCCAATACCTATATTGTATAAAACATTTATGCGAGAACATTATTCCAAATGGAATATACTAAAATTATTTGCTATGCATATGTTTATATTTTCACAAAATATACCAAGCATTGAAGGAAGCAAAAAGTTTGAGTACAATATGTATTGTAAGTGAATATTCCACGATAGAGTTTGCCGAAGGACTTCACAAAGGAAGACGAAATCCCACAATGCCCACTCGGCGAAACTTTTCCATTATAAAAGGTAACTTAACTTAATATCAATATTCCCTAATAAAACTTTGCTCTCTGAACGTCCATGGCAGATGTGCTGAAACTGCGGCTTGCGTACACTCATTTGTATTGTTTTTTCTGTCTCTCGGTAGTAGTTTGTCCAATTACTCGATATCTCAACTAATCAAGTATCAAGTGGTAAAATTTTAAAATGCTCGAGTAGTTTCAAATTTACTTAAACATATATTATAAATTCAAATATGTATACATAATTTGATGATGAATAAATAAATATGCTTATTGAATTTCATTAATATATTTATTTCAATTTATGAAACATTTATTTTAAAAATAATAGAGAATTAAAGGTGTCAAAGTCTCGAGTGTTACTCGAGTGTTTTTCAAAATAATTGAATTTCCTGTACCTGAAAAATGGACGAGTGTATTAGAGTATCGAGTATTTTATAATAGAATTTTAGTCTCTACTTGGAAGCGCAATGCACGAATTACGATGCTCAATACGCAGGCAAATACAGAGAGAGATTATGTGTTGAGCGAATACTGACTGCACTGCCAGAATATGTATAGCAGTATTACTCATACTTGATATTTAAAAGATGACTGTCAGATATTTTACTAAGATCAATTGTATAGAAATTAAATTTATTAAAATACAACACTTTTTATAATATATATTCCGAAATTTGATTTTAATTTAGCGATTGAGCATATTGAGCTATTTAGTTTTAAATTCGTTTCCGTGAAAAAACGAAAAACAATGAAATATAATTATAAAAATAATTCTGACTAATGACTTTTCTATTTGACCATCAAATGAACTTTTTTCGACATCCCATTGTAAAAATACGAAACAACAGATACATAAGTTTTTTTAAAAAGGTTCACAATCTCTGGTTTATAGAATTTATAAGATATGTTTCTTTTGCGCTCACTTGTAATTTTGTTTAGTTGACAGCATTTAACCAGGACTGTCAAAAGCTCCGGGGATGTCAAAAAACTTTCACTATGGCCTCTTTGTAAATAAGAAATTATAACTTTCAAACTTATTTTCATTGTAAATGGAAATAATTTTACTTTTCATTTGACCGAAATGAAAATGAATTATAACTGCCACAAGTATTGTTAGATATCAAATCATTTTGAGTACACATTTTCGTACATTTTTACAAAGTAAAAGGATAACAAATATTTGTACCTAAGTTCTTTATTGTAATTTAATGAAGTTGTCAGGGCTTCATCTGAAATATTTTATATTATGCATTAGTCCACTTTAACTTTAAAGTCAAATGTTTTTTTCAATGTATTGTACCGTGGTTAATTGACATCAAAGCCAATTTTTGACAAAATATTCGTATAATTTTCCAATTGATATGTTTTACGACTGAGTCTTTTGAATATTATTTCCGTACCTGGTAGGTAAAATACGCTATGTTGAAAATGGTCTTTTCTTTCTACGGCTGTTCGAAGACTATTTTATGAAGTGTATTTATTTTTTTATTTGATATTATGTTGGTCTCTGTAGTCTTGTGGCAAGAGCTTTTTCCTAGCAATCAAGTGGGCTTGGGTTCAAGATTCGGCAAGGAAAGATTTTTTCAATTGAAAAGATATCTTGGACATGGGCGTATGTCATTTTTTCGTTGAATTGTTTTGACTGATTCAAAAAATATTGTCATCGAGGTTATCTCGTATAATTTTCATAATTAAAAATAATTGGCGCATTAGCCATGTAGCCAATTTTTTTTTTCTTTAAAAAAATGATGCGATTCATGATAATGCGAATACGACGAAGTTGTGTATACCACTTGACAGATCGTCCAAAGGTAAATAACACTATGTCGATATCTCAATTTGTGTTCTTTACGTCCAACCTGAACGTCCTGAAAGACAAGAGATCGCATAATTTTTCAAGTAATTCTTTCAATTAATACCCGATTGACATAGAGACAAATATGCATCATCCAAGATATTACTTCCTTAATAAACCGGACTAGCACCCATGCATCACCATTACTTAATGTTTAAGTATATGGACTTCTCACGGAGTTTATCTCAACATATGTTTTTCTACGACAACTACTTGTTACTCAGTTGCTCAACTTCTCTTGTTTCGAATAGAGTAGGGATGGAAAGGATACGAGGACTAGGACAGGACTATCTATTAGCTAATCCCTGTCACTATGCGTCGCTCTTTGGGATCGGAAAGGTGGGAAGGGACCCATGCCTTTGAACATATCTATCGACTGAAAAAAACCGCTCGTCCCGGGAGTCGACCCGGGTGGCCCGGCACGCAAGTCAATAACGTTGACACTGCGCCACGGACCGGACCACACATAATCAAAAAAAAATAACTTACTTGCTTTTGATATCAATTAATAATATTGTGGTATTAACACATCGAACAATTTATTTTTACTTACGTTGATAAAAGTGTATATTCAGTAAAATCTTGTATAATGATAAACTAAAATCTGTTTTAATATAGCTTTCACGATGGCGCGAAGACAAAACAGCATGCAACTAATAAATCCTTAAACAATTCTTCCTGAAAAAACTAAATACCATTAAAGTTCCATTGGGCGCCGTGTCTACATATTCCATTCTACACAAGTATTGACAGTGAACATTTTAAACGTGATATACTTCATATTTGTTTTTACCACTTCCACATAGTGAGACCAGTTGACATTTTGGTGATATGAGAAACCTAAGTTGATCCTTGTGAACCAATTTTTAATTAATACAAAACTGTATTTTGTATTACATATCAAAATATAATGATTTTCCGCTTAGAATTGGGTGTAAACACCACTAAAGTGATTAATAAATTAATTGGAAAATGTTTCGGTTAATAAAAATACAAACGACTAGGTATATACAATATCCTTGCGATATAAGTTGGTATGCTATGTTGCTAAGAACATAAATTCGCGTATTAAAATTTTGTCATAATTTAATTAATAAAATACATTTACCCGACGTCAATATGAAGCCCAATTTCGATTATATTATTATGTAGCGCGTTGTCAGAAAACACGCAACACTACGATATTAATTAAATTTATATATTCTGCGAAACAAAAACAGAAAATAATATCGCCAAGTGGGAAGATACGATTCATAATAAGTTTTGACAAGACGTGTTGACTTGGCATTTATTATTATCACTATAGTGCGTGTGGGCATTTTTAATATAAGTATATTATATTATATTAATATTATTCTACATCGCTATTTTTAGTGCTTGTTGTTTTTTTTTATTAAAATAATAATGATTTCATTATATATTCAATTCGACGTGGGAAAGATACCTTCACGAAAATATTCAGAAAATATAAGTAAGCGTTGACTTTTCGTCGTAACTTTGTCCCATGATAATGTCACGGATTTTTACACCTTATTTAATAAATTATTTTCAAGGCCAAACATTATAAAAGTGATTCACAACCTTCCACAGGTTTATCAGCATATCAATGTCGCTCACGATCCGTGATTCACTTGTAGGATACTTTAAAACCTGAAGAGTATGATAGTGCATCTAACTATTTTTTTCCAAAAATGCCACTTGGCTCACTTCACTTCTCAGGGACTTATATTTAATGTGGTATCGTGAAAATTTTAAACTAGCTAAAGGCATGGAAATTCCTTCTTATTTAATGGGTGGGCTATTTTTTTTTTTAACTAAGCGAAGAATCTACGTTTTTTATTATATAAAAAGGAGTTAAACTAATTACTTCGTATCAATTCAAGTTCATTCGTACATTTGATATGCCTGAAGATGCCGAAAAGAGAAATCTTGATTGCTAGAAAGAAACTCGTGGAAATGTATAAAATTCAAATTAATAGCATTAATGTTTTCATT
Organism: Himalopsyche kuldschensis; assembly: GCA_028554975.1. Taxonomy (NCBI): domain Eukaryota; kingdom Metazoa; phylum Arthropoda; class Insecta; order Trichoptera; family Rhyacophilidae; genus Himalopsyche; species Himalopsyche kuldschensis. Next base: position 1,994,448 of record JAHFWI010000059.1, on the reverse strand, counting down.
TCGAGACTCGATTCTGTAACCCCGTGACATACTATTAACCATTCGTTGACATAAGCGGAATACTACCTTTATCCTCTCTGAAATAATAAATAAGGGTGTTTTTTTAGAAAACAGCTTCAATTTAATTACTCTGTTTGAAGTGGCTTTATGAATCAAACGTTATACGGTTGACAAAATCTATAAATATATTTTTTTACTTCGAAAGCACAAAAACATATTAGAAATCAGACAATATTTAGGTGAAAAGTTACCCCTTGCCGGAACATAAATCGTCCAAACGATTAAATACTTGGACTTTGCTATATATAAATATATATACAGACAAACGATAAATAAGTAAACATAATAAATTGTAACAGGTATTTCTTTTTCCTATTAGGCCTGTCGACATTCTGGCAAGAAGTTTAGTCAGCACACGGTATTGACCAAGCCATAAAACATGTGCCTGTCATATCCTTTTTGATAGTTCAATATAAAAACAAATATAACGTACGTTTTATATACAGATCATCAATAAGATTTTATCGAGCTTAAAAACATAAAGACATTTATGCGGGAAAGGTAAGTTACTTCTGATATAAATTGAAAGTTCATTTTTTACTACGGGTGACAAAATTTTATATCGATATCTAAAGCGCAAGATGCACTATCACACTGGAAGGTAAATTAAATAAAAAAATACCAGTCCATCGACAATTCAATAATTAGGATTCGGATCGTCTTTTCGCAGGAGTCACCAAACTTATTGAGAAATGGGCCGGATTGAAATTTTTAAAAACTTGACGGGCCGGTTGTCATATAAATCTGCGTTAGAATCAAATTAGAATATTTATTAATTTGTTCTAATATAATTTTATAAGATAAACAAATGTAATTTCTATTAAAATTTATAATAGAAAATATTTTTTTATGTTTTATAGGTTCATACGTTGTCGTGTGCTTTAGGTACCTATTAATAAATTGAAATAAATGGTTGTGAATCCACAAGCAAATCATGAAATTTTGAAAAAATAATTGTACTTTCCAAAATCGAGAATTTTTTCCGACCGTCGAGCCGTAGTTTGGTGACCGTTGGTATTTTGTATGATATTTAGCAGATTAGATTTAGATAGACACTGTATGCATACTGACTGTGTTGCTTTGCGGTTTGTGAGTCATGCCACATTACAAAAGCACTGGGTAACCGTATACCTTGTTTCAAAAACAGATGCTTGCGGCGAATATTAGAAGTTCCGTGATTTGACTTTGTCAGAAACACGGAGGTGGACAAACCATCCTCTTGTTACGTCCAAAATAAAAAGGCGACGTTGGACATGGCTTGGACATGTGCTGCGGATGCCCCAGGGGGGGTTGAGTCCTCCCTGTCTCTTCAATCGTCCTGGAAGGCCATTGATGACCATCCATAGAATGTAGTCAGCTGAGCTATGGGACGCCGGGAGGATTTGGGAGGAAGCGAGGAGGCTAGCGGGTGATTGGGAATATTGGAGACTCCGTGTGGCGGCCATATGCTCCGAATAGGGATCAGATATGGAAAAAACGGACTCGTTTATACATTTAATTTATAATTGATTAGAAATAAAGCTTCTATTTTTCTTCTCTTTAAGCATTTTAGTGCATGGTTGAAAAGATTAGTCCTGTGCAGCTCTGTTTCGGGCCAAGTAAGCGAGGAGTAAATTTGTTTCTTTTCTTGATCGTATAGCGTTATGGAAGGCGGTTGTGTAAAACGGTTGCACACATATAACGGGTGGGTAGTGGGGTTACCAACTTGTTCACCCAAATATATTCGAATATGCACGCAGAAATTTAAAAAAATATATAACATAGAAAAAAAATATTTTTATCCGCATATATTTATCGCTTCGAACGAAATCGGTCCTGATAATTTGTAAAACTGCCGAACCAGTACAAAAAAACACATTCAACTAGTGATTCCCATATGGAGGTAAATTTTATCTCCTTGTTATTTTAAAAGTTTGTTACAAAAATACCCGTGTTTCGTCTCTTTCAGAAGCATCTTCAGATTGAGTACTTCTCATTTTGCATGAACTAAATTTACGCGCCGTCTGATTTTAGTTAATGATCATTTCATGTACGCATAATATTTCCAATTTACTCATAAAATTTTATACTCGTATGAAATATAGCGAGAGACGTCCGATAATTATTACACTAATTAATATTCTGAACGTGTTCGGAAAAGGATGATGTAATTCCGCGTTTATGGACACTATGTAGGTAGTTGACTCGAACTTTTATTTCCTTGTCATTTCTGAGCTTAGCCTGCAGCCTGAGAAGCGAGTGAAAGTTTATTAACAAAATTTTCCTTTTATCGACCATATAGACGTCGTTTTCCAGGAGTAAAAAACCAATGGTGTGTGAGTAAGCTTTGAATGTTTTTAGACTGACTAAAATAACAGGGGCAATTTAAAGCTAAGGTGATTTTTGTTTTATAACAATCTATGTAATGTGCAGCATACTGATAAAACAGTCGGAGTGGTACATTAATCTTAAAAACAGGACTGGTTTCAAGATATATATTTCAATAATTTAGGACTTCGACTGATGGTGGTTGAAGGAATATCAATATCAAATTTGTATCGCTTGGAATGTTGTACTTTTGTTCAAAATTCAAACCATCATTGTGTCATTATAATTAAGTATTTCGACTGAGGGTGCTTGATGGAATTTCAATATCAAATTTGATTTTTTTGAATTTTGTACTTTTCCATGAGTTTTGTCGCTAACGACCCGGGTTTCGCCTTTCGGCATCTTCAGGCATTCCAAGTGCACGGATGTACTTAAACTGACATTATTGTGTCGTTAGTTGATTCATATTGCTTATGAATGAAGATGATAAAAGGCGAAACTCGGGTCGCTCGTGACAAAGCTTACGGAATGGTACGAAATTCAACGATTCAAATTTAATCATCGAAATATATGACTATATATGTTTATTTTAAAAATGGGAAACTACTTTACATGACATAACTTCTGACGACAATTTGCCAAGTATTCGACAAATTTAATGAAGATAGTTTTAATATTTTTTCTTGAGAATAGAAAAAAAAATATAAAAGAAATTTATTAAAAAAATATATGAATTTTTTTTAAACTGAAACAAGAATTTCATTGTTAAAAATGTATACTTCTTTGTCAAGTGCAAGTTTTAACAGAAAAAAAACTGGGAGAATGTAAGTAAATAGTCATGAGAATGTCGGGATTATTAGCTTGGTTCCGATGAAAAAGGAAATGTTTCAAACTAGAAAATGATCGTCGGGTTCCAAGACAGTGAAACGTAAGACAAATACAATCCTTTCCCTGGATTTCTTTTGTACTCAAAGCACCTAACAGTCAAATAAAAACAAAATTTAGAAAACCGGGTTTTTTCAATTTGGTAACCGGTTTTAAACATATTTTTTATTATTTAAATATAAACGTTAATATTTTGACTTTAAACCGCCATGGTTTCAAATAAAACGTGATCAAATACATACATATTATGTAGATATTATTCAGTATACATCAATGAATGCGTTGAAAATATTATATTTAGGTTTATTTGGAATATATTTTTGTTGTACATGTTCACTTTGATACACTTCTTGAGTACGAGGCAGGTTTAAATTAGCCCCGATAACGTCCGAAAACAGACCGACGCATCCGTCTGTTTTTTTTATATCCTAATCTCGAAATACAAACGGATCTCGGTGATGAATATGTCGAAGTTGATCGGAGCGTTAATCTCAATAAAACCATGGAAGAATCAATAAATAAGGTCCTTGAGGAACCTCAAGAAATAACTTCGAATTTAAAAACATTAAAGGCAGAATTCTCTGTCTACGAGTCTACCAATAAAAGGACAAAAAATTTGGATCTGCTATTTGATGCCTTAAAGACTATATGCCCCACATCAGTACCCAGCGAAAGGGTATTTTTAATATCAGGGAATTTTGTAACGAAAATTAGATCATCACTAAGTGATCGATCAGTGGATGCTTTGTGTTTCCTTAAAACATATTTTCTGAAGAATAAAACCAAACAATTTTGCTGTATTTATTGTCGTGTATTTATTGTATTATGTATAAATAAACAAAATTAAAAAAAAAAAAAAAAAAAGATTTTCACTATTTTAATTGAATTATCCATCTTTTGTAAAACTTCGAAAACCGATTAAAACCGGTTTTCGTACAATATTGGAATTCGAAAACCGGTTTTTTCAAAAGTCGGTTTTTGTATAAGCCCTACTGGCCACCTATCACGATTTTCGTTTATTTCATATTTCATTGAATAATCTCAACATTTTTTCAATCAAATTGTTGATAACCCCTGCAAATACATATACACTTAGTTACGAGGGTCGCCATGTAATAAGAAGTCATATTTTTCATGTTCCTAGAAATTTCTTTTATATAAATCATGACATAATAAAGAATCGCACATTAACAGCAACTATATACTAAATTTATTTATAAATCACCTATTATTCCTCAGGAACTTTAACGCTTCTATCAGGGGAAATTAAATAAAATCTTTTTTTTCATTACATTTACCTCGCAAAAAATAGGCTTTCTTAGCAAAATATTTCAAGAAAAAAATGAGAAAGAGGTTTTACACACAAACACCATTATATGTACCTATACTATTTTTATGAAAATCAGGTAATTTTATGAATATTCTGTCGAAATTAGCATGAGAAAATGTGTGTTTTGTGCTCTGCGCTGAAGAAAACAGATTTATCAAGACAAATATTACTTATTGTCATTTAACTGACCGACTGAACCGATCCGATCCTAAAACTGGAACATGCTGAGAGTAATTAACCAACCACTAGTCCTGTCTTTGTCCTATATTTTCTATTTCTTCTCTCATTGAACTGAGGAGAATTGAAAAAAACTGATAAACATGAAAGTCTTGTAGTTATTTCCTACTATTTCCTAAGAGATAAAATTCATCTGGAGTCCATACACAAAGCATTGGGAGAGTACGACTTTCCCTTAAAATTAAGTCATTTGCTTGAAAAAGCTAAAATACAATAAAGTTCCAAGATACAAGAAAGTCTTCAGATAATATGTGTCAGCAAATTTTAGTGTGTAAATATCATTGACATATCGTATAATTATAGTTTTGACATGTTTTCATCATCTCATATATAATTGAAATCCTTTTCCGTGAAGATTTTCTAATTTCGAAATTTTTAAATCGTGCCTACTCTCAATCTGTAGCACGATGTTCTCTATTGGATATGAGACAATGGTTCGGTCAGGGAAAAAAAGTTGCCCCGATTTTAGGTTAGGATAATGGGTGATTGGGAATAAATATTGGCATCAAGACACGTCAAGAAAAGAACCTTGACCACGCAACTCCGAAATCGTGTATGACTAGAGACAATGTTTGATACGCCTGGAGATAAAGTTAAGTCAAACCTGCCTAAAAATAGTTGAAACTCTTTTACAGAAACTTACAAATCAATACAGTGCTTATTGTAAACCAGAACATATAAAGCCCAATTAATGTAAACATCGTTTCTCATTAGATAAAGTTAGAGCATTCTACGAAATCTCTTATAAGCCATGCAGGCGACATGAAACATTGCCTGGAGACCAGAAACCTATCGCCAGAATACTCCCAACTAAGACCAATGAGCCGCAAGAGCAGAAACTTCATTATTTTAAGCCATTCTCTACTATAGATCCTATTCACGTATGATTGCAAATTAACTTGAGCAGCCACTGAAATGCATTTGCTTATAATTTAGCGTATAGTTTCGAAAAGTTTTGGAACCTCCCACTAAAGCGTTTAACTCACATAATCGGTATTAGCAGGGCTTTTTTTTGAAAAAAAAGGATCCGGAACTCACTTCATGTCAAGCTTTTTACAAAATAAAATATCACATCTCATCCGGCTCGTAACAATACCATATTTTATCATTTTGACGAATTATATAAATAAAGGGTCTTTTTATAAGGACGCTTAGTTTTGAAATGTAAATAAAACAAGTTGTTTGTGAGATTTCGACTAAATTTTAATTTCATTTGTAAGTATATTTTACGGCATTAAATATGGAATATAGCATCAAATGTCTGCCAATATCCATTCATTATAAAATGGGCCATGTCGCTAAAGTTGACTTTTTTGACAAATTTGGGTAAACTTCCAACTGCTCCAGAACCCAATCAGGCGTTTTATGTGGTCGTTTACCTGAAGTTCCTTGGTTGGTTGGATTTTATACGGGTGCAGACATAAGGCCCGATTCAAAATTCGCCAATTTGAAGTCGCAGAAAAGCCAAGTTCTTGTGAACAACGAGAAATAAGTTGCCTTGGGTTTTCCTGTACACTTTCACACACAGCAGCAATGTTTTCACCAGATATTGTATTTTGATGACGTACAGGTAGGTGTTGGCCGATTATTTACCAAACTGGTTGACTCAAATTTGGCCACTAAACAATGAATAATCTACTCAGCAGGACAAAGTAACATATTTTGAGCGTCCCTATTGAAATACCCTTTATATGTAGATTGTAATTACGTAAGCGCAAACATTGTTTCGTCTTATTGATTTTGAAATCTTGAAAAAAAAAATATTGTGAAAAAGGGTGCCGAAACGCCGTTACACCGCGTTAAATGAAAAAAAATGACCTTGGTATTAGGTTATTGAAGTTAGGCCCATGGCCGAGTAGTCATCGTTGTTGACATCGGTTGTGATCCCAGTTTGGGCTGTTTCATTAATTTTGATAGTCGATTTATGGATCAGTTGTCATATGCACGGATGTCTATGATCTCCAAATCCCTTCCTTGTCATTGGATCTTTCAAATGATATATAAAAAGAACATCTTATTGATATTTTTATTCAAGCCACATATAACCTGAAATAATTTCAGTGACGTCTATTCAGATAAGTTCAATAAGGATTCCATATAATCCACAGTGGAAACGACTATGGCTTCAAACGTTTCAAAATATATACATGTATTTAACATAAATATTTCCATAAAATTTGTCAAATATTTTTATCCTTTTCTAATTCCAATATGTAGTATATGACTACCTAGTGGAGATTTCTCAAAATATATTTTTCAACGAGAACTGTTTGTTACTCGGTCACACAGACAGTATGCGTAGAAAGGATAATGCTTGTACAGAATTTATGCCTAACTAATCGGTATCGCTCCACATCACTTGCAGGATAGGATGGAAGGGAAGGTATTTTAGACAACACAAACACCTATGCCTTCGAACAGACTTCTATAAATCGACTGAAAAATTTTTGCTCATACTGAGACTTGAACGCATGAGGTCCGTTATAGAAGACAGCGACGTTGGCCACTGCACCCGACATTAAATAAAACGAAATTAACTTAAGATTTTTTATGAATATGTTTGTTAATTTGAATTGACTGCTGACCAGAGCAGCAACGTTGGTAAAAATAAATTACTATATGTTGATTTGTAATTAATTCATCCTAAATGAAATTTCTTCCATATTGACAAACTAGTAAATAATATGTTATGAACCCTCCTTTGTATGGCAGTTACGATTAAATGGAGTTACAATTCTCATAAATTCAATGGCCACATTTTATTACAAAATAAATATGAAATTAATCATGTTGTGACCGGCGATGCCCCATACCAGAGTTCCTCAAACTGACAACATCAACACGATGTTGACGCAATCAAGGATTTCGACTGAAGGTGTTGGGTGATTTCTTGCCACTCTTTCATTTAACTAATTTTGTCAAAGTGCGGCCGCTGATTACACGGCTGCCTTTTGTAACGCAATAACATCAAGAAAAAAAATTAATAAACATCTCAATCTTTCATTCCTTTATACCGCTAGATTGATTTTTTGATCATAATAAACACGGACAACGAAAAAAATATTGATCAAACTCGTTGGTTAAAGATTTCCGTTCGTTACATCCGTATACTAAGAATGTACCGTGGTGTTATTTATGCTGAACAACTTACCCTTAAAAGTAAGCTTCTCTTACATACAGCAATACCTCGTCCAATTATGATGTAAGTTACACAAGTGTCAGCGTTTACTCACCAAAAACACCTGAAAACTCTCCAGATTTTTTGCAAATATATGATACTCCATGGTACGTACGTCATTTGCTGTTGAAACTTAAGTTGACTTATTATTCGCGCGTTAGTTCGTAAAACATCTAAAAAATTTAATAAGGCAGTGGGTCATCATTATAGCTCGGCGATCTCTTACCTGCAGAATAATGACGATACCTGTTAAAAGATAAAGTAAGATGACCTCTTGAACTGGTTTCACTAGGGATTTCTCACCACGACAACGACTCGCCCTCTTGTCAGCAACAGTGGGATGAGAATGCAACTTGAATATGAAAACTAAGCTAAGATACAAAGGAGACGGGAAAAACTTTAATGCAAACGTGCCTTAGAACTTTAAGCTCTATCAAATAAATACAAAACAAAACCGTGGTGTTAAATTTTATCTAATATAAACATTGAAGCGGAATCGTGATGTACCCGTCAGCCATTATATAACGTTGCAGTTATATCTTATACCTGAGAATGGTCAAAATATTTCAGAAGTTTTAACGTCTCTGCTTTTCATATTCGCGTGCCTTTGGTATCTCACAGCTATAGCAATAACCTTTGGCCGAACTTAAAGCTGTCTTAAACATTATATTACAGCACTAGAATAGGGTGCAGCTTTTAGGGGAGCGGCGATCGTGCTTTTTGCTGATTACATTTTTGCTAAATAATTTTCACCAATCACGAAGCTACGGCGAAACTTTGTCAATTAAAATGGATTTAATGGGGATAAATACACATTAATTTTGGCAGGTATTGATGGAAGCCTTCTTTTTATCCAGCAATAATTTGCTACACTTCCACGTAAATTATGACCAGCCGAAAATAAGAAATAGCATGCACTTCAGAATAATTTATAATAACAAAAACATTTATTAAGACAGTTTTGAAATCAAATTCCCGATTTTCTTTTGATGGATACGGCGATAACTTTGTGGAATTTCATTTTAATACAACATTTGTAATACTTAGTAACACACAACTGACTAGGTTTTTCCAGGAAATCAGTCAGTTTTAGAATATCAGATTTTGTACACTCCGAATAATTTCACTATCATAATAAGTTTTACTGCAGAGTTTTAGACAAAAAAATCAAAATATTTGCAATATACATACTACACTGTATTTTTTTTAAATATTGAAATGTGCCAATTTTCAAGCTGCTGATAAAAAGGTCAAAATTTGTTTCACTTGAATAAATAATAATTTTTTTGATGGGCTGCCCTATATTTTACAGTACACATAAAAACATCCTAGACGTATCATAATACATTGATATTTTTGCATATTTCACTTTTAACTGTCTGTCAAAGAAAATATTGATTCCTTCATTCAGTGAAAATATGGAAATAGTCAATTTGAAAAAATAATCCCACAATTATTAACAACACTCAAAATTCGTCAAATACGTGAGCTAATTTAACAGTTTTCTGATTCGTCATAGTCGTGATACTTAAAATATTAAAACGAGAATATGTTATATTATATAATTACTTTCACATTATTCGAGATACAAAGAAACAAAAGGGGTAGAATGTTCTTCCCCTTAACGCGTTGTGATTTAATTCAAGCTATGCATCTTGGCAGAGATCTGGAGTATTTAAATGAATTTCTTACCCACATTTGCATTTCTTTTGTCACTCGTAAAGTCTTCTATCGTATAATACGAAGGAAACAGCTTTGTATATTCTCATTTTAAAAGAGATTAACTGTCTGTCAGATGTAAAATGTCGGTCGGGGTATACACAGACTCTAATCATATGACGGAACGTTTGATTAATTGTTTTTTCAGTCTTTTAATAGATTTGGATATCTGTGGTCTCTAAAGAGACCAGCTTTTTTCTTACAAACAGTTTTTGAAGAAAAACCTTTTGAGTAAAGATTGATACTCCACATTTGGAGCAGACATGGCTCAAAAATAGTTTTTCTTTTCACATAAAAAGCTTCATGATTAACTTTTTGAGTGAAAGTTCCGAATAAATTTTCCACTTCATATTTGAATTGTTTGAATTTTGTACTTTTTCATGAGTATTGTTGCCAACAACCCGAGTTTCAGTTTTTGGCATCTTCAGGCATTTCAAGTGCACGAATATACTTGAACTGAGACAGTAACGGCACAACTCTTCGAAAAGTACTAAATTCAAACGATTCAATTTTTTTATGATACACATACATATTTATTTTTGTTCGAAGCCCAAGATCTTCGTAGCAAAAGCAATTTGATAACAAGACCTAACCAATAGTTATATCTTTTTTTACTCTTATTTCCCTGCTTTTTTCGAAGATAGTTTGAGCAATTGTAAGCAGTTCTTCTATTGAGATTAAGATTGAATATACATACATTAAATAAGAAGTGTATATTGTTGAAAATAAGTCAATGTTCATACATTTCATCGAAGTAAGAAAATATGTCAGTCAAGCTTAACCGTTTGTATGCCTGAAGCGTATGTATACGGTCTACAATTCCGTGAGCACAGTTCCGGCCATACTGGACAAGGTCGTCGATTTTATATTTCAAACATTTTATACACATAGTGATATCTCTTAGAATCACAGTCCTATACTTACAGTTGACATATTTTGTATTATAATGTTGATTTTAAAGAGAGCTTAATTGTAGTAACAAAATTCGTCGCTATTTGCTAAAAGAAAATGTGACCCTCGGTGCACGACCGTTCTTAAACCTCACGGCATATAACGGGTTAAAAGTATTTCTTGCCAAAAATAAATCGCTGGTCAGAAATTTCTAAATAGAGTAATTGCCAATATTCCGCGGTCGCAATAGAACCCATCGCAAACGCTTCTGTAAACTTTTATATTATATAAAAAGGAGAGAGAATTAAGAGTAAAACACTGCTCTTACTGCCTTGCAAAATTAATTGAATTAAATAAAAAAACATGAATTATTCATAATTCTTGAAGTCAGGGACTTTAATTTTCCAAGCACCCTTTTGAAAATTGACTCGCCGGTTTTATCTGGAGCAGAATTTCTTCATTATGGCGATATTTTGAAATAATTTAATAGTGATATAACGCAAGCTTGATTAAATTCAGTATAAAATATTTACGCTCAGTTAGTAATAATTACACTTGATTCGCGCTCTGAATGTTGAATATTGTATTTACAAAATGAAACCGGAAAATCCATAGAACAAAATGAAATTGTTTTCTAACAAATAATCGTATTTTTTTCAAATAACTTTGTGAAAGAAATACAACGTTAATTATCCGTGTGTCAATCATTATAAAATATTTTAAGGATTTGTTTATTTAAAAACAACGAAAAAATATCCAAAATTGTGGAACATTATGAATCGTTTGAAAATCAACTATTTTTTAGTTTCGGTTTGTTAGCCGATTGGCCAACGTCATTGGTTTTGGCGACAGTGCTAACGAGCTTGAACTCCAGTACGGACAGTTATATAAATTGATTTTTGAATGCGATTGAGTGCTTATTCATTAGTAATGCTATTTTTTTATAGCTACTCAACCCCTTCTTGCGTTCTGTGATTAGGGGAATTCCCAACAGTTCTATTTTGTTAGTTCACTATCAAAACTTAATGGAAAGGTGTTATATTATAATATAATAAGACATGTTTTTGTTATATCACAGTTATTTATTAAGATCAAGACTGGTTTCGGTCAACATTTTCAGTTGCAGGCTTTAGTTGAAAACTGAAACTGAAAATGCTTACGATGAGCGAAATCGATGCTGACCTAATACAATTTATTGTAGAATAGGTACAAAAAATGTCTCATTATTTTTCACCTTATTGCTAAAATAACCAAATGAAAGTCATCGTGAAGATGCTTCTTAATGAGGCGAAACAAATGTCACTGTTTGTTACACAATACGTAACATAACAATGTTATCAATTCTATTTTATACGATAGTATAATATATAACATGTATACCGGCTTTCGCTTTTAGATGACTCATAGAATGATAATCGTATATTTTATTCCGTGATTTATTATATAATGTTACAAAGGCATTCCATTAGTATTGCTAGACACAAGGGATGTACGTTAGAGGTGCGGTATTCCAATGACGTTGATAAATGTACTAACACATGCATTTTGTACATCTGCATCTACTTTATTTCGATTGGATTGAATTCAGACCGCATCTAAATAATTAAAGTTCTACTTCAATTTCTGAATTCAATTGTGCTTGCAATTTGCACATCTCTTTAGCCATATGTAGTTTATTTATATATTTATTGGACAACATAAAATATAATACATGGAATTACAGCTGACGCCAATGCGCCATGCATTTGACAAATTTAATAAAAATATCACATAATATATTACACAAATTTTAAAAAGTATAAATGAAACAGAACAGAAACATATTAGTTACAAAGAACCAAGTTCACTGCCGAAGATGTCCACATCAACAGGTAGTGCATTCACCAGACGAACAGCCTTTGTGGCTGGTGACTCAAAAGACCTACGAGACAAATAAGTTCTGATAAAGAAAATTGATTGGCCTCAGTTACGACCATTTTTGGTTATGAACTCTTAATAGAGTTTATCATATTTTTTTCTACAAGAACGGCTTGTTAGTCTTTATGAGATCCCTGTTTAAAGTATTGGAAAAAGCACTCCATACCTTCAAATACAAATCAATAAAATCAATTTATGAAACTGCCCGTTCTGTGATACGAACTCGTGAAGTAAGTAATTGAAGCTAACGACGTTGATACCTAACTACAGACCTGGCATAAAAAAAAAATCTATAAAACAAATGAACTGCTGTAGCATTTCAAACATATTTTTAATAATAAAAGGATCCGGTGTTGATTTCATGTTTCAATTCGGCTTTATGTTTATATTTATTAGATGGCTTTAAAAAAATATCTCATTATTTAAAATGAAAGGGTTTATAGTCAGTCACAGGTATCGAAATAATACCAATTTTAACCGGGTAGAATTTGATATAATTTAAATTCTGATATTTTTTGCTTTTCGGCACACACGCATTCTTTTAGAACGCAATCCAGTGTTCTCGTCCATTAACCTAACAAAAGCTCCAATAAACATACGCACTACTTACAAAAGCTATAACAATTGCTTAAAGCTCTGATACGAACCATTAAAGCTCCTTCTATCGTACAATATTTATCAAAATAAATGTCTACGGTTTGTTTTCGCATTACGACAACTTATTTATTCTCTCCTCTTTTAGAAATTACTTTTTTCCTATAGGAAATAAGACCGCTGTACTTAGTTGTTATTATATTATAATAAATATACATTTGCACAATATTTGGAATGTGACCAACGTAAATATACGTTATTTTTAAGAAAGACAATTTACAATACGTTATTTTGGCAATATGAGCGGTTTTTTTTATCATAAGTAATATTTATGCCTACACACATTCATGTAACGAAAACAATCTGATGCCAGTTTCTTGAATCGTTTCGTATAACATAGCAAGTAGAGACTACAATTCAAGAATCGGGTACTCGATACTCGAGTTATTTGAAAAATACTCGAGTAATACTCGTAATAAAAAATGAAGATTTATTTCCAAACAACGGGCAGAAAAACTATATAGCACTATTTTATTCATTGTTAACTTTTAAACCGACGTCCAAATCAACAGCGAGAGTTTCAATTCAAATGTCAAGAACAAACATCGAACCAAATTAAAATTTGAGACTTTTAATTTTCGATTATTTTTGAAATATGTTTTTCATAAACTGAAATAATTGTATTTATTAAATAAAATAAGCTGATTCCTTTGTTTATCGTCTATACAGGCATTTGAACTATTATCACTTTTAATATGTTCACTGTCAATATTTGGTGAAAAGGCATTATAATAAAAATAATACATTTTTAGTACATTTTCCACATAAAATTTATTTGATCAGGACCGGTTTCGCTCATGGCGAGCATTATCAACTGATAAGGAATACAATAAAACAGTGATATTTATTCCGGGATTTCCACCTAACTATGGTTGACAGACATGCAGATTTATTTATTTTATTAAATGCATTCATTTTTGGGCTTTTACTTCGATAATGCATACTTAATTGATTTTTGATGTATTAGTTTGCATTGCTAAGAGGTCTTCAACATTTTATTTATAGTCAATTTTTCTTGTAATTTTTTACCTCAATTTATTTGCTTAGTTGTTTTACCAATTGTTTGTCATACCTTGTTTTTCATACTTAACTTTTGTATAAATATCACTGTTTTATTGTATTCCTTATCACTTAATAATGCTCGCCATGAGTGAAACCGGTCCTGATCAAATAAATTTAATGTGGGAAAAGTACTAAAACTGTATTACTATTTTTACTGAACTATTATTATATATTTTGGTACATGTGAAACTACTCGAGTATTTTTAACATTTACTACTCGATACTCGAGTAGTTAAGATGCAAGTCTCTCTGGTATCAAGCGTATAGAATCCATTTAATGTGTTATTACGAATCTCATTAAAAGCCAATAGCCTTTAAAATAATATATCATACTCTTCCTGTTATCGTGTTTATGTTAATTATTCGTCGGAGGTTGTTGATCTTAAGGATTACGTTTGATAAAGCTTTAGAATTTCTATCTCACATAATCTTAGCTGTAGGTGTAAGTGAACTTTTTGGATTTTTTCAATGGCAAATTATTTATGTTCGGTGAGATACATTTTACATTCTTATCAGCGATTAAAATCACAAAAACTAAAGATAATATTGAACTTTAAAAAAGAAGATATTATCTATATCAGGGATGCCCAGCTGAAACCACTTGGTGGGCCAAACAAAATAATTCCATATTTATGATGGGCCACATATAAATATTTCAAACCTTTATAACCGTATGATACTTTTATACTAATAATAAACAAACAGCTCACAATTAAAATATATTTTCTTTAAATCATTTACTTTGACTATAAGATATTTTGTTAAGGTTGACCGAAAATTAAGACTTTGTGCATCGCAGTAGATTAGTTAAATTCTAATCATTCAGCCTGTTTCAATTTTTTGCTTTGAGAAAAATGACCTGCATCAATATTTGTTACCAAATGCAGCTATACTGCACATTTCTAATTGCATGAATTTCGGAACATAGTATTAATAAAATTCTTATTTTATATTATAATTCATCACCAATTAAGAAATTGTCTGAAAGAACTGAAAACTTTGAAAGGGATACACAAAACCTGCAATTGGGTCACATGTGGGCCAAGGTTTGTGCATTCCTGATATACATCTTATTTTAAAAAACTTTTTCCAACTGTAATAGACAACAAGAATTGTTGCGTCGTAAAGCTTTTTAATTCAATTTTTCCATGTTTATTCTCGCCATTATTTGGAATGAATTTACTTTTATTTCTTATTACATCACTTTTTAAATAAAGAATATTTTGTCATAGATACAAGGAAAAGTGCCATACGATAACTATTTATATTCTTAAATTATAAATCATTTTCAATCACCGTGCATTATAACGGAATGTGGAATAACTCAACTTTTTACTGCGTTTGTCATTTCATTCACAATCCGTTTTATATACACAAGGCTAGAGCTATTCAAAAGTAAAGAGAGGAACTCGATATTATTGATATTCATTAAATCATATTTAAACTAATGAATGGAAAATCATGACTTGACATAATGACTACGATGTGTTGCCAAGAATCAATGAAATATATATGTATCTTTAAGGCGACAATGTTCATGCCGGGTATTCAAAAATATTACCGTCTATTGTGCAATATCATCGCCAAATTGGATTAGATTAAACTTGTTGTTAATCAACCACCCAACCAGTAAATGAATCGATATATTTTTTGATACAAGAATGAAAATAATTTTCAATTTTTTGATTTTCCCGTGAGCAATGCAACGCAATTGCACGCTCCAGGTGTCTGTTAATAGCTCGGACACGGAAGCGAGATTGAGAAATATATCCAGTGGCATCTTATGGATAAGACAGTTAAGGATGCTGAAGATGATACAAAATAAAAAAATATGTTTTCATTATGTTTTACTTTTGATATTAAATTATTCAAATTAAAAACTAATTGTTGATACCGCCCTATATGGTAGGTCATCAGAACTCTCTTGAACGATCTATTAATCACCTCAGTCTATGAGTTTAAGTTGATAACAGGAAGTAAATTCAATCTAATAATACTCTTTATTGAAATCTATAGCAATTCAATATAGAGTAATTAAAAATTTTGTAAAACAGACATTTAGGCGCAACGTCTCCAAGTGGGAGCAGAGGCCGACGTCTCGCTCTAAACGTCTCTTTCACGCCCTGAGTGCATGAGATACGAGGTATTTCATGCAGAACTCAATGGACCATAAAAAATGGATCATCGGACGTATCTTTAACGGTTTTTAACGGTTTTTCCTATTCATTGTTTTAAAATCATAGCATGGAAATTCAGGGCAACAACCGCTCTTCCATAGTACGGAAAAATAGTTGAAAATGAGCATATGAACCGATTTTTTCCATTAAGATAATTAGTCAGGGTGGGAGATAAGAACAGCATTAGTCAGTGAGCATTGAAAAAAGCTCTCAATCTCCTAATCCTCCCTCTTAAGTAAGCATCCTTAGCTACTGATATCTCCTTCGTCATCGCAATAAGCAAATCGTAATAGGTATTGCCAATGTTAAGCTAAATGCAGTGCATTGTGTAACGTGTAATTCTTTCTGTGTAAATTCGTAACGATTAAATAATGTGTGCTAATCGCCCCCATAACGCTTTGAGATCGTCTATTGTTATAAGAGCATCCTGTTTCTCGTACTCCGTTCCCTAAATTCCTCTTCCTTAGTGTTGGATCGGAGTCCTCTCGATTTACGAGAGAGCCGAGATAAAGGTCATTCTCAATGTATTTCATAAATCATTAATGCATTTAATTTCTTGAGTAAAACACTTTCTAATGAGAAAGAAATTAGAATGAAGAATACAAAGAAATTAGACCATTGTGATAAAGACAGTATCAAAACAAGTTTGTATTTTCCAATTCCCCTCCGCACCCCTCCTTCGCCAACTTGAATATATTCCATCGCCAACGGTTCTTTTTATAAATTAGTACCGTGGTATGAGTATAATTTTTGGATGCATCGGTACGCGGGCGAGCTCAATACACGCTCTAATAATATTTAAATTTTCAAATAATATATGTACATATATAAATTTTTATATATTATAATTTTATATTTTTCAGTTCCGCAATGCGTGTGTACGAGCCACCACTGAATATATCCAAATCTTCGAACACAGATAAATTCCAGCAAATGTTCTAGTAAAATATGATAATCACATTTATGAATACAAAACAACCATAAAATCATGCAAATACCGTATTCATTAAAAAGTAAGCTCGAGAGCGCAATAAAGTATAAAACACAATTATAGCCCTGTGAAAATAGTCTCGGAGGAAATTGATATTTTCCGACGGATTTTTGTTTTATATTCACGCATCGGTTTTGCTTTTAATCCATTCAATTCAACACAAATTGTCAGTTGCGTATTGAAATCCAATTTTGCTGTGTCAATCAAATATGTTTATTTTGAAAAGCTAATGAATTTACAAATGCTCACAAATACTTCACTTTACTCCAGGGCCGGATTTATTGAAAAGTGGAATGAGTTTGTGCCAAGGATACAAGAAAAGAAAACATCATAAAAATATCCTTTTCTTATCCGCAATAAATAATGGGTTCAACCACTGTATCAATGAATGATATCCGCCATAGCAAATAACAAAGGTGTACACAATTCAACTTTTGTGGTCTAATGGAAAGAGTTGTATTATTTTATTGGAGATCAGATAGGCTAAGATTCAAGCCCCACCATGATCAATATCAAATCAATATTTTTAGATTTATATTTGGCTTATTAGCAGTGATGCAAAATGTTTTTATTTTTATTACTCGATTAATATATGAAATGGAAATTCGATAAATCTTTATATTGTGGCTTCTCAAACTTACAGTTAAATTGTATTGCGGCATTTAACAATTGTAATAAGCGGAGATAATTATTTGAAGTTAAATGATTCATGAAGATAGTTTGCTACAAGCTGCCTGGTCCGTGGCGCAGTGGTCAACGTCGTTGGCTACCGTGTCGGATCACCCGGGATCGATTGCCGGTATGAACAGATTTTAGTCGATAAATCGATTCTGCTCAGAGGCAATAGGTGTTTATGTTAATTAAGTATTTCGACTGAGGGTGCTTGATGGAATTTCAATATCAAATTAGAATTTTTATAATTTTGTACTTTTCCATGAGTTTTGTCGCTAACGACCCGGGTTTCGCCTTTCGGCATCTTCAGGCATTCCAAGTGCACGGATGTACATGAACTGACTGACTAGTCATATTAGAATTTTTTGAATTTTGTACTTTTCCATGAGTTTTGTCGCTAACGACCCGGGTTTCGCCTTTCGGCATCTTCAGGCATTCCAAGTGCACGGATGTACTTGAACTGACTGACTAGTCATATTAGAATTTTTTGAATTTTGGAACGGATGTACTTGAACGAACTGACTAGTCATATTAGAATTTTTATGAATTTTGTACTTTTCCATGAGTTTTGTCGCCAACGACCTGGGTTTCGCCTTTTGGCATCTTCAGGCATTCCAAGTGCAAGTCAGTTCAAGTACATCCGTGCACTTGGAATGCCTGAAGATGCCGAAAGGCGAAACCCGGGTCGTTAGCGACAAAACTCATGGAAAAGTACAAAATTCAAAAAATTCTAATTTGGTGTTTATTTTGTAAAAAAACTCTTCCCACCTCAAAGTGACAGTGATTAACTAACCATTAGTCCTGTCCTAGTCCTTGTATCATTTCCATCCCTACTCTCTTCGAAAAACAGAGGCTGTGCAACTGAGTAACGTGCAGTTCTTGTAGAAAAAATAAATATATTGAGATAAACTAAGCTCTAAAGGTCTAAGCTGAGGAGGAGGCGGAAACGGAAAAAAAAGCTTTTTTACAAAAAACAATTGATCACACCTCCCTTATGTAAATATTAGACTTAAATTGTTGTATGTATGTAAAGCGAAGTTTTAATTTTCTCAGAAGATTTATATACACACAATCTATGATGAAAAACTATTCAATATAAAAAATAGTTGAAACTATTCAAACAAAATAAATATATCCTACGGTATTTTTTGTTTATCTCACAAAATTTCAGTACATTAATAAATTTTATTTTACGGTTTTAAAAGTGCTTTTATTAGGTAACAAAATCTGCGAATGTGGCCCTGGATAATTTAATGCGCACACATGAAGTTATACAATTTCTATTTTAAAACACATTTTCACTCACAATCAAAATGCCTGTCAGGCATAGAATATTACGTTGATAAAAAGATAAATAACTCTTCACGAAATAATTGTCTAACGAATTCTGATTATGTTGAACAACAAACACAGAACTGGTTCAAATCTCTAAGTTTCCGATACGCATATGGAGCTTGTTATATTATAACAATGAAAAGATTTATATTTTATTCATTCGATTGATGAATTAAATAGTTATCTAAGAATAAATGATATTTTTGTGCTACCTTTTGCCCAAGTCAGTCATAATAAACGAAATGATTGGAATAATCTCAGTCTAGGTATCTAATTCTATTTTTGAATTTGGCCACAAATATTTTCGAATCTAAATGTACAGATCATTTTACCCAAAGATATTAAATAATTTTCAGCTGAATATCAATCGTTTTTTTCTTCTATTTTCAAAATGGGTAATAATATTTAAAACAAAAGATTGAGTTTACGAATGTATCTGTTTGTAAGTAATCACTCAATAAACGCCCATAATTTACAGCGGTGAACATCTGAAGCACGTTATTTTACTATTTAAACATTATTGTTTTTGACATGTTTGCGCAGTTGGTCTCCGAAGCCTATAATGAAATAAAACTATTTTTCTTTGTTGAAATTCAACAATGCAGATGTCATTTGCAAACCCTATGTTGTTTCAAAAACACGTGGCGTATAATCATTATTTATTTTTGATAGTTTTGACTGTTATATGTATATTCAACATTGTTTGTTTCTAATTTTAAGAAAAAGCTTAAACGTGAAACACTGGTGTCTGGAGCGAACACACTTTGACTGCCTCGTTTAAATATTGTATTATTATTTATTAAATATGTAGTATTAAAAACAAATAAAAACGGTTCATTTGTTTATTCGGTTCATACAATGTTACCTCTTAAAAATTGACTTTATTTCAAATTATAACTTAATTATTATAACTAATATTTCTTTTGTTGTACTATTTTTTTAAACATGATTTCCAGGATTATTTTCATACTAAGAATCGTGTGCTGGCTAGACCTTCAGTGGTATACTAGTTGCCAAATGGTGACATCATCATTGACAACAATATAAGGTTACCCTAAGCCTTTGATACTTTATTATAAAAAATATTTGATGAAATAGTTTTGATCGTGTTCCATGATAGTTTCTCTGAAATAAACAATTATTTTAACATTTAAATATTTACCCCATTTGAAACGAAACATTGTTTATTACATATTAAGTGTCATCCAAATTATTCCCAAGAGTTCTAATCAAATATACGATATTCGAAAATTTTCGTTAAGTTAATCAAATAATATTTTATATGAGATTTCGCTTGAATTTTTATGTTTATGTATTTCAATATTTAATTGGAAAAGTTTAAATTTTTATTTTTCATGCGCTTTGACATTTTAAGTCGGGATAGTTAAAGTGATAAAACGCATGGAAATGTACAAAATTTGAATATTTTTGTTCAAATTATTATTGTATATTTAATCTTCTGGTCGAATAAAGCATGTCGCATTATATCTTGATTAAATCTATTTAAACAGGATAATATCACTAAAGACACGTGCTGTAAATTACTATGGGCTATTAATTAACAAGTCTGACGAAAACCAATGAATTGACATGAAGCGATTCACATGTTAGATTATTCAAGCATATTCGAATACTTTAAGGTTATAATAATAATTATTCATATTTGAATAATAATATATTCAACGTATATTTAGAACCCCTGCTTTATTTTGAAAAAATAATCAATCGTTTTTTTTATACCAATCAAATTGGTGCTTTAAAAACATTTGTTTGACTAAGAGCTTTAGCGATTTTAATCGGTATTGCTTCGGATGTCTACATATTTCAGATGGACTCCAAATACTCGACATCTCAACTACTCAAGTATCGAGAAGTAAAATTTTAAAATACTCGAGTACTCGAGTATACTCGAGTAGTTTTAGAGTATGTACCAAAAAAAATATATTATTTATTCGAATTTGTGTATAATAATAGATGATAAATACAAGTTTATTTAATTTCATTTATGCAACATATATTTCGAAAATAATAGAGAATTAAATGTCCGTGTAAAATTTTAAATTGGGTCAAAGTTTTGTTTTTATAACTCAGTGGAAATAACTCTCGGCGATAATTACTAAAACGAGTAATACTCGAAAATCGAGTACTTGAAAAATGGACGAGTATTCTCGAGTATCGAGTATTTGATTATCGAATTGGAGTCTCTAGATGTGAGTGAGTTCAGACGAGTACTACCTTTTATGTAATGTAGTTGATTTTGTCAGAGTTCACTCGGTTGACTTCTTTGCCAATTTCCAATGTAATTTTTTCTCTCTTATATCTTATAAACCATATATTTTTTCTACCAATGTTTTAATATGTTTTCACATTGCAAAAGCAATTAACTTATAATTTGTGATTTTTGTAATGTATATGTTACAGTGAAGCTGTATTCTCAGTGAAAATATATTCTTCTCCAAGCTATCATTGAAATTAAATTAGGCCACCCTATCATCAGCCCAATGTTTGTCTGTGTTTTTCTTTGGTTCTCTTTCTACTAAAGGGACAATTTGTTCAGCTGATTTTGTTTCATTGAAGCAAACCAAAATTTTAGGCCGGCAAATCATCGACTTGGGCTAATAATTTCAATGATCGTGACCAGTGAAATCATGCTGTCATACGAATCTATTACTTGATACATTTTCACTGAGAATACAGTTTCACTGTAACATATATAAATAAATGACGATCAGTCACTTCTCTTCTATCTATATTTTTTTAGTCATTGGTATATCTAACGCAATGCAGCGTTCATAATACTGATGAATATTACAATGAAGTAACGCTATATGGCATTTTTAGACTCGCGGAGTGCACATATCAAATTGCACGCCACACTTAATAGTAAGCATCATTTAACGAAGGCTGCACCGGCGCCTTAAATGGTGTTCGCGCGAGAACGACGCCAGCACCGCGACGCTCTTGTCTTGCCGGTTTTTAGTTGTTGCCAGAGGCTGTGCCGTTCCCTGGATTTGAAATCCCCACGCGACGCGTCCTGGGAAATTTTACACCAGGCATCCATTGCTCTAGCGCCGATTGCAGGGAAAGTCAAGCATTAAGTTGAATAGCAAATTTTTTTCCATATCCGCTCCCTATTCGGAGCATATGGCCGCCACACGGTGCCTCCAAGATTCTCTGTCTCCCGCCAACCTCGTCGCATCTTCCCAGGTCATCCCGGCGTCCCTTAGCTCCCCTGAGTACATCCTATGGGTGGTCATCAGAGGCCTTCCGCGGCGTCGGGATCCATTAGGTTGATAAAAGAGGCAGGCAGGATTCAGGCTCCCCTGGGGCATCCGCAGCACATGTCCAAGCCAGGTCCATCGTCGCCTTTTAATTTTGGACGTAATTAGGGGCTGGTTTGTCCGCTCTCTTACCTCCGTGTTCCTTACAAAGTCAAACCACCGTACCCCTAATATTCGCCGCAAGCATCTGTTTTCGAAGTTGAATAGCAATACTGCATATAAATTACTTGATAAAGCTTTGATTATAAAAAAGCATTTATTTATTTTTTGAGTCGGCTTTCCCAAAAAGCTTTAAAGGTACCACTGAGGCTTATCATATGAGATAGTTAGCCTTTGGTCTCGTAGCAAAAGATTTTTCTTAACGATTAAGAGGGACTGACATCAAGTCCCGGCAATCTTAGATATTATAAATTTAAATCTAAGATCCTGGACACGGGTGTACTTAATTTTATTACACCTTAAGTTGCTTTTGAATGAATAACTAAGTTTTCTTCGATGATTTACATCTTTTAAAATATAAAATATTGAGCGTTTTATCATTAGTTGTGAAATAAAATTCAAAAAACAGGTTGTATCAGTGAATTAATACCATATCATACAAAAAAAAATACAATTCATAGACTTATTAAAAAAAGGACATAATATGAAACCCTGATCCATTGGTGGATAAATAAAGGCGTTGTTGATGCAGAGGACTATAGAAATTGACCACAGTTGTTGCTTAAAACAATATGAATACCTAATGTAAATCTATAAGTTAAAAAATGTAGGAACATGTACAAACAGTCAATTTGGGGTAACTTTGGACACTTTTCATGTGTTTTTTTGTGATATTTTTATTTTTAGATCAAGTAAGATGCATTTTTTAGACTATAATGTGTTCTTACCACTTCCTTTATATGATTTTGAATTCAAATATAGTGAAAATACAAGAAAAAATAACTTAAAACTGCTTTACGGGCGGTCCAATGTAAAATTTATAATTGAGTAACATTGGACACCACCACTTTTTATCTGATGAGCGAATTTTGAACTTTTTATAAAGAAGGATCGTCTGACAATGGAAAATATTTAAAAAAAAAATAAAGCTTTTTGTCCATTCCTTATCCGTACACCTGGCTTTATCGAAGCCACCTGTTTCGAAAAATTAAAAAAGTCGTATATATTCATAGTTTTTTTGGTTTATTTCACAAAATATCATAAAAAGATAAAAATAATTTGAGAGGTGAATGTGGCTCTTTTTGTTGACCACGTATAAGACCAAAGATCGATTTGTTATATTCATCAATCGCAAGAATGATCATGATTACTAGTCAGCAGAAAAATAAATAAACGGTACTTGCTCAAGTTTTGTCTAATGTTATATTGAAGTCCATAGTTACCCGCATTGACTGTACTATTACAATAAAAATAATGACACATTAACGTTATTATAATTCAATAGATTTATTAAGATCAAGGCCGTTTGTGCTCATCGCAAACATTATCAACTGATACTGTTAATGCAACCTACTGTTATTTCATATATTTTACGTATTTTTTTATAAATAACGAAATTGATTTCAACTACAGACGGTCTGACTTAAAAAATAGTCCTTCAAACAAAAACTTACTTAATTGTGATTCATTTGAAATCAATAAATAAATCTGAGGATGTGATTTGGCACCCCTTCCTCCGTATGTCACAGGATATAGCATGTTTGCAACACCGCAGAGCTTGTTTTTAAGCCCTGCAATATATCACTCCAGGGAAACGGTGAGCCAGTTCACCCATCCGCGTAATCTTAGGAGTGTCTGCACACCTACAGATACCAACGTCTTATTTCTAGGATCTCAGATATCCTAAGACAATGAAAGCTTTTCGACTAACCCATACTCGCCGTAGTTAATAAGCTTCTAAAATTAATTCTTATGGATGATTAGTTTAAAATTTCAAGAATACTCACTTAGAGCCAGTATTCACTTACCAACGTTACATATTTAATTTATATCTCTTCTTCTTTGGGGCTGAGTTAAAAACCCTGACATACTCGAGACTAAATTGCCTTTCTAAGTAAGAATCCGGTAATTGACTCTGACATTTTTTTTGAGAAAATGACACAATGTGTTTTTTTAAGTTTTAGTGTTTAGAATTTATAAAAAGTGGCTGTTGCGAAACTGACCTAATTAGTTTGCTAAAAAAAAGTTATAATACTGCCATAAAAGAGAGCTTTCAAAAATATTTAAATGGCATTAATAACTGAACTTCAGAATTTTTGCGAGTTACTGCCTTTTTCCTTGGAAGGGCAGTATAGTCATTCATGCACCCAGATTTTATCTAAGTGGTTGTAACCAAGGTCAATAATTTTTATATCAAAACTTGTTTTGCCGCGTCGATCATTTGAGTCACCAGTCACAAGGGGTGTTCAACTGATCAATGCACTGCCTAACAAAAAGTGGTAATTTTCAGCAAAAAATATTGTTTTATAATTTCTATACGAATAATATCTTTTTTTTGTTTTGTTATAAAATATAATATCCTATAATTTTATATTTATCAAATGCATGGTACATTGGCGTAAGTTGTAATGCCATGCACTAGTAAGTGTCAATCACAATAAACTACAATTAGAAAAGAAATATATAGAAGATTAGCTTTCGTTTCACCCAGAATGCATTACAATCCGTTAAAAAATGGCAGATGAGAGCAGACTAATTTAAATAAAATGTTATTTTGAAATGTTCTATTCGGCAATGCACAATATTTTTTTGTAAAAATAGATACAAATTAAATTTCAATAAAAATGTATGCCACTGTCTTAAAACAAAACTTCGGAAACTCTCACGTGATGATAATAAATAATTATTGATTGAGTTGGTATTTACTCAATAGAACTCCATTATATTTTTTCATCGTATAATAAATAATTATACTATTTCATCGCGGTGTGACAGCGTAACTTAATAGACGATCATAAAGTGTCATGTTCGATTCACTCAAATGTTGACTTACTGATTCGAATCAGTGCTCGATTCAATCGGTTGCCAGCACTGAGAATCAAAACGATAAAAGTCGTACATTGTGGTATGTATTGAAACGATTGAAATCAAACCACATTCGCAGATAGTTAGTATCGCAAAAATGTCCCAAGTATGTATGAAATAAAAGTTTGTTGCATATCTTTATTGTTTTCTTTTGCTCAGTTAATGTACTGTGTAAGTGCGTTACTTGGATAAAATAAAAAAATATTTTCACACTGACATCTGTGGACTACGTTTACAAGGTCACTAAAATGGAGGGAATGAAATAAAATGGCAGATAACGTCCACGCTTTTATGCTAATTCCGCTGTTTTATTTACTCGCTACCCTATTTAAAGCTGAGATATTTCTTGGCTTTTCTTTGATGATGGTTATTAACTCGGCCTCTTGATGAATTAGGGTCCCGGACGGGGTTTTATGGCCTCACTACACAAACAACGTAAATGTAATATTAGTGATTTGGCGTTGCAAGTCAGAGTCAATGTAATTAATGCTATCGGCACCGCATCCATTACGAAATATTCAACGCTTTTCTGGTATTTAATATTTGAAAAATTAAAAACACACTTTGAACAAATTGGCGTTTCCAGATTAAGATAGATAATTACGAAAATTATTTATTTTTTAACCAATTATTTTATTTCATAGAGCGCAAAATATTTTGATTACTTCAATACATCTATATATAAAAAAATGAATGTCTGTATGTATGTCCGCTATGGACTACTAAACCGCTCGACCGATCGATGTGAAACTTTAGAGTGCAACCCCGCGATGGTTTCTGAAAATAAACATCTCAATGCTGAAAAATTGAATAATGATTTCCGTAAGAAATCTTTATTGATTATCCCCTACAATTGAAACGAGGGTACAGCTAAGTTACAACGGCAGCGAAAATTGAATAATGATTTCTGAAAATGATATGATAATGCTAAAAAGAATGGGTGGCCAACGTATGGCCTGCGGGCCTTGTCTGGCTTTACAAAGGTATATTAGGTGGCCTATATGCTCATGTGCGGCCACCAGAGGATTTTGCTGCGGCCACCAACAGCTTGATAGTTAATATTGATGTTTAGTGTGGTTTTTAAAGTTAATTTGGCACCAAAGCACAAAATGTAATTTTTTGTAAGCTCGCATCAAGAATTGTTAGTCTATATCTAATGCACAAAAAGACTCAAAATTTGGTCGCCACCAGACATTTTCGTACGACTATAATGCTTCGATATCTATGCACTTCAAAATATTATATAATGCTCTCGTACGGAAATCTCTTTATATAGAATCCCGAATATTCGAGTAAAGAAACTATCAATAAATTATATCTGCTGATATGATAATTTGACAGGTTTATTTTTGCTAGTGAAAATGTCAATAACTATGACAATGGGTGTTCAATTACAATTTCTGCTATAAATTACGTCACGAAATAATTTTATGAAAAACAATTTTGATTTAAGATCAGATCCAAAATGTCATTAAATTTAAATAAATAAAACACATGTTTTACAACCGCATACATTTTATAAATATCAAGACCGGTTTCACTCATCGCGAGCATCGAGCAAACACATGTGCTTAATTTATTTAATATGCTATATTGGATCTGATCTTGAAGAGTGTATGAATTATTTGTTAAAGTAGCACAATAAATTGTGTTTTACTTATCACTTTTAAGGCTGTCAATGCTTGATGGAAAGGCATTATATTTGAACATATTTTGTACTTCTTTCACAATTAATTTATAATTTATCAGTTGAAAATACTCGTGATGAGCGAAACCGATGATCTTATTTATTTAAAAATAATGCTTTGTTGCCATGAATTGATAGTTGGCACATTGAAAGTGATAAGCATTCAAATATCTTTGGTAATACTGGACAATACGTTAATTGTTATAATTTTTAATGTATGTTTTTTTATTTGATATCATTTTGAAATCAATCACCAATCTTTACATATTGATTTAAAAAAGGTCGTTACCGTTTCATAAGACTAATAGATAAGTAAAAAAATTAAGCGATTCTGCAGGAGAAAGTACTATCATATTCAAGTGAATGGCTTATTTTTTATTCTAAAAAAGGTCCAGTATTCGAGTGATCTAGACAAACCCTTCGGGGTAAGAATATTTAAATCAACCCTTTCTATGCCCTAGTCTGACTGTTCCAAATCATTACCCGAGTTACAGTAAAAAATGGGACATTCCTTTATATGTACTCTAATTATTTCTAGTCAAACAGAACATTTATAAAGACGTGCGCCTTTTACAACTCTAACAAGAAAGTTTAGGGTATATTTGTGCAAACAAAATAAGATATTTTTTTAAATAGATTTCATAGATTTATTTGCAATATTTTTTTATTCTATTGATGTTTAAACGATCAATAAACTTTTTCGTAAAGTTTTCGTCATAAAATATAAGTTTTCATAGCTTAAAATCTTTTCAAAAAATGTAAGAAAGAAAGTTCTATTTTATGGCTTGAAAAATGTCATCGTAAAATAAGTTATCCAATAAAGCAATTTGTTTAATTTAAGATGAAAAATCAGATTTATAACAAGTAAAAAAACTGGGTTTTTAGCGGCGTTAATAAAGTTATTTTAAGCTTTTATTATCTGGTGTAAAAATATCGCTACTTTTTTTTTCATTATAACTTATGAAATGATATTTTTTACACGACAACTCGTTACCTTACTTTGATAAGGTTCTAAATGTAATTTTTGCCTAAAATGACCTTTTGTTCGGAAAAGCTTGTATTTACCGCATTCTATCATATACATGAATTTCAGAATTATCTTTAGTTGAATAACGGAGTTAACAGAATTCCAGATTTGCATTTATTTGACAAAGTTCTAAGATTATCATCATTATTTTCACCATTAGATCTTTAAGGTCATTATTTCTCAGCTAAAGTTGTAAAAAAATATGCCTAAAATAAGTAATTTGAAACATTTGTACTTGCTCGTTGTAACAAGTGAATTTTAATCAATCGAAACTTCTAACGCTCATATCTCAAAACCGTGTCAAGAGCAGCTAGAACCATTTCAAAGTAATGTGTCGAACTAATAACCTATTTCAAGAGAAGGTGGTTCAGAAAAAAAATATTGATGTCGGTATAACTTATATATTATATTCTTGTTGCCATCTGTGTAAGAAGTACTTTTGAAATCATTTGGAACATCCTTCGTATTTAGTATGAATCTAAGTGTAACTCATGTTCAATAATCCTCCCTTGCAATTAAAGCGCAAAGATGGTCGGGTCAATCGCTTTCAATCAAAGGGCGGACGCACCGCGAAAATTATTATCAAACAGTTCATAGCCGATATTATTTAAATTAAAAAGATCACAGCCAGATTTCGTTCATTATTTTATATTGAAGTATTTATTTTGGGATTCTTTTGCTTCAAATTTCTAGTGAATATAATTAAGTATTTCGACTGAGGGTGCTTGATGGAATTTCAATATCAAATTAGAATTTTTTGGTTTTGTACTTTTCCATGAGTTTTGTCGCTAACGACCCGGGTTTCGCCTTTCGGCATCTTCAGGCATTCCAAGTGCACGGATGTACTTGAACTGAATGTACTTGAACGGATGTACTTGAAACCCGGGTCATTAGCGACAAAACTCATGGAAAGTACAAAATTCAAAAATTCTATTGAATATGTTTGATAATCGAGAATTTCTACTAAAGGTGTTTGATGAAATTTCAATAGCAAATTTGATTCGTTTGAATTTGACGGTAACAAACCAGGTTTTTTCTTTCGGCATTTACATGCATTTCAAGAAGACAAATTAACGTGAACTGGTGCGTAGTCAATAGTTTGCGTCGCTTACATATAAGAATAAAATAAGGGATAGTGCAGTTAGATTGAATGAGCTCTATAGAAGATGAGTGTAACACTTTGACACCCGACACAAATCAGGTGAAACTATCCCGTATGCCCGGTTTATTTTTAAAGTATAGATTTTTTCTCAGAAGGCAATCCGAATGAAATTTTTTGAAAGATTGAATTAATTATATTTTGAATGATATTTTTGTCACTATCGCTAGTTTTCGGTTTTATGAAAAGCAATATATCAATGTTTGCACGTGTTCCAAGTATTACACAGTGTTTTTGCTTGGTGTATATCGTACAAGTTTTACAGGGCTTGTTTAATTTCTGTTGCTGGTATTGGTAATTTAATAATTGTATCGATTTTTTTTCTGCCATCAAGCGTGGTCGATAATGCAAGCTTGTTATTGATGACCACAACGTTATTGGTATTCAGAAAAGCTAGCAGACACATCATACGTGTATAGATAGAAATAGAACAAAAAGTTAATACACGTTTCCGGGATTCAACGCATAGTTGGTTTGCCACGTGGAAACACGGTTCCGGAATTCAACGTGCTAAAATTTCGTGTTGGTAACAAGTTTCTTTAGATTGTGTGAGTAACAATTAAGCTTAGTGATTTTATTTTATTTATATATAAAGGGTCTTTTTGTAAGGACGCTTAGTTTTGAAATGTAAATAAAACAAGTTTGTGAGATTTCGACTAAATTTTAATTTCATTTGTAAGTATATTTTACGGCATTAAATATGGAATATAGCATCAAATGTCTGCCAATATCCATTCATTATAAAATGGGCCAAGTCGCTAAAGTTGACTTTTTTGACAAATTTGGGTAAACTTTCAACTGCTCCAGAACCCAATCAGGCGTTGTCTGTGGTCGTTTACCTGAAGTTCCTTGGTTGGTTGGATTTTATACGGGTGCAGACATAAGGCCCGATTCAAAATTCGCCAAATTGAAGTCGCAGAAAAGCCAAGTTCTTATGAACAACGAGAAATAAGCTGCCTTGCCTGTACACTTTCACACACAGCAGCAATGTTTTCACCAGATATTGTATTTTGATGACGTACAGGTAGGTGTTGGCCGATTATTTACCAGACTGGTTGACTCAAATTTGGCCACTAAACAATGAATAATCTACTCAGCAGGACAAAGTAACATATTTTGAGCGTCCCTATTGAAATACCCTTTGTATGCGATACAATTTATTTACTACGCAGTCAGTTCTTGAAGTAATTTGTGCACTTGAAATGCCTGAAGATGCCGGAAAGCGAAACTCGTTTCGGTAGCAACAAAGCTCACGGAAAAGAACAATATTTAAACGGGTTAGGTATATTTGAATATGTTTTTTATAATGTTATCATAAGATATTGAATTTTAGGTCTGTGTTTTCGAGTTTGAAATTTTCATATTATTTTCTTCTTTGCTCTGTAGATTCTTATCGTTGGCGGACGCAAAACATTACTAATAAGAAATAACTGGGGTGTTTATTTAAATTAATATTCTATAACTATTAAGACAATATTCATGATATAATAAAATGAAATTTTATGCTATAATATTTTATTTATATGAATAAGCAAGAGATTTTCATAATAACATTTTTTAAATAATGAATATTTATTATGTTCTTTTAGTAGAACTGTATAATTTTAAAAAATACTGACACCTTATAAAAAGAGACAGGTATTTTGTGCATCTTGCCATAAATGCCCAATAGATGCTAAGAAACGTAAAAATCGCAAAATATTCAAACAGATTGTAAAATAAGAAACAAATTAATTTTGAGAGATATCAGCACCTTATATTCAATTAAAAGACGTTATATTTAATCCACGCCCCATATATTGCCATTATTGATTGCCACAATTTTTTTGTACGCAAAGTTTGCTTGTGCAGCTCCAATACCAATTTGGTGTCCTGTCAATAGTGTGGATGCTGAAAAGTATTTTAGTTAATTCGATATAATTGTTCCCAATTGTCGCACGAGTCTCAATAAAGAATCCGTAGAAAAATACTCCATGCCTAGTTTCGATGAATTTTAATTTGATATTTTATTTTTATATTCATGTATTTTCATTACAAAACATTTTTGATTTTTTTCTATCTTTTTTTATTGTTGTGTTGTCTTTACATTGTGTATATATGTTAGAGGTCTGCACGGGCCGATTTTTAAATTTCACCCGGCCCGAACCCGAAGACCTCCGACCCGGCCCAAAGCTCATTTCCAAAAATCTTACCCGAACCCGACCTTTATTATAGTATTTAATTTAGATTTACGATAATGGTGAGCTCATTCGGAAATAGCCCGATTTTTGTTATATTTTGTTGTATGCTTGCGCCCGAGCCCGGCCCGGGCCCGAATCCAAGCCTTCGTTACCTGGCCTGACCCGACCTTAGCTTAATAAACTTAAACGTTAATTAGTATATATTTACTCTTTTAAAATCATGTTACTTAACGACTGATGCCAGCAATCTGGGCAGTATATTTAGTAAATCCAACCGAAGAAGATCGAAAAATATATTTGATACATAACAAAAGTTGTCAGAAATTATAATTAATATTTCCAGACACCGGTTTATCGTGACAGAATTAATTCGAAATGTTTTTAGGTTCAAACGAACTCCAAAACTCAGGTTTAATAAAGTTATACCCTTGAAATATAGAAAGTCTATTGAAACAGGGATTTATTCATCAGAACGTGATATCCTTTTGCGGGGTTTTAAGCCATAAATTTAGTAATTCAATTATAGGCTAAATAATAATAATTTTCGAAGCATCTTCCACACAACAACATTATAATATATACAGACAGAGACAATCGTTTGAGTTATTACTCTTTGTATCTATTGCCTATTTTCAGTTTCATACGAAAATTATAATTTAAACAAAATTAAACATCGATTATTCTGCCAAGTTGTTTTTCCCATGTAGAAATTCACCCACCAAAAGAATTAATATTTTGGTATTTCTAATACAGAAAATAAAATATTTGATTTCCGTAATTTGATAGCACAATATGATAGATACTGGTTGATGTATTTTTTTAAGATAAAAAATATAATTGGTGATTGAATTCAAAATAATTACTCAGAAGAAACCATTATAATGCAATGGAAATGTATTTCGTTAGAACAATCTATATTAATTATTTCATAATGACACGATAATTTGCTCACCAAAATCATCTGAAAACTCTCCAAATTATTCAAAATAAATCATTACGCAAATACGTGATGTTCAATGATACTTCCATGCGTAATTCGCTGTTACATATATGTACGTAGGAGTGTACCCACTGTTCTCGGACTCGTTCGTGAAACCGATAAAAAGTTTCACAAGGCGGTGGGCCATCGTCGGTCCCTGTGGTCTAGTGGCAAGAGCTTTGTCCTAGCAATCGGGGGGCTCGGGTTCAATCCCCGGCAAGGTTAGATTTTTTCAATTGAAAAAAAAAAAGATCTTGGGCTGGGTGTTATGTTATTTATCGTTGATTTTGTGCACAACTGATACATTATTTACCATCGAGTTAATCTCGTGTGACTTTCACAACCCAGAATATTTGGCGCATTGGCGCAAGCTGTAATGCCAAATATTTAAAAAAAAAAAATCACTGTAACCCAACGATCATGTACCTAAATTATGACGAGCAAGCATATGCAAATCGTTAAAGACCAATAACCATTCTTCTCGATGACCCTCCATATGTAAAAATAAAAGGTGGGCTGACATCTTCAACTGATTTCACTAGATATTACTCACTTCTACAGCGATGGTAAGGGAATGAAACTTAGAGACGAAGGAAACGAGAAGAACTTTGACGATCACGCGCCCTAGAACTTAAACCTCCATCAAATAGATATTAAAAAAAGAAGTAAGTTACAAATCTGAGTCTCACTGATATCACATCAACGGATGGAAAGTAAGGTAATATTTAAAATTCCAAGTGAAAATGGCAATCATGATGATATAATTCCTGAGCTTCAAAATTATAATTAAACTCCTTAAACTTCGCTTATTAGAGTCGGACGTTTATTGTGCCCGAGCTGTGCCCGGAATCGACTGTTGGGTACGACCTTCCAAGATTTTCTCTTTTTTGAGTGAAAGGCGAAACAAGGGTTATTTCCAAATCCTCGAATTGAGATATTTTAGTTTTCCACTTCCGAATATCCATTTTAGAGATCTCGGTGGAGCTAAAGAGGAAGGGTTTCTGGAGACAGACCTTTCCGCCCTAGGACAGTTTGTTGCTAGTGATTTGGGATTGCAATTTCGAGAATGCGGCCCAACGGATATAAGTAGGGTCCCAGTGGCACTTCGATGATTTAATAAAGTAGGGGATATAAATAATTGTTTCCCAATAGATTTCGACGCAAATGCAATCTCATACCGATACCTCTACCATACAGTTGAACGCGGACACTAAAGTTACTTTGCAAATTTATTTTTATTGAAATATAAAAAGAGCTTTATTTTTCTTAATTTGAATGTTAAAAATAGAAAAATTAATTTAACATGAGTGAAATAAAAAATACGAATTGCTTGCTTTGTTCTAAGATGATGCAATTTTATTTAGTTTTTATGAAGTAAACCTGTAAGGATCGCTAAATGAATTGCATTGTTATGGTGAAAACTGTCACTCTTAGTAAAGAGGCATTATAACATTAAATAAGACACATGTCATAATAAAATTTCAGTGATGAACCATCAACGGCCCGCGTATGCATTCGGCGCAATATGACAAATATCAATCACCTATTATTCTTCTTATTTTTTTCAGACGATAGAAGAACAATAAAAAGTAATAAAATTCTCCATTTTACAGACACTAAAATATCGGTAATTTAATCAATTTTATCCATGCGATCTTTGAACAATCTGAGAATTGATTATCTGGCCCTTCTTCCAAAAAGGTTGTGAATCGCTGTATTATTTCCACATATATTCTGATAAAGATCAGGACCGGTTTTTGATCAACCAATATCGTATTGTCATAAGTCGACAGATGTCAAGTGATTTGTCTCAGAATGTATGTGGAAGAAGTACTATAAAATTTGTTTTATTTAATTACATGAGTCGTAACCGAATTCGTTTAACTGCTTTATAAAATATAAAATAATATGAATTATCGCTTTAAAAAAAAAGTTTGAGTAACAAACAAGATTAAAAATGAATAAAAAGTACGTTTTTTAATGCTATGTGACAGAAAGAAACGTTTATTTCAATTTTGTCAATCGTATATAAATATACAAATTGTGTCATCGTAGAGAACAAAATATTTTTAACAGAAAATAAATTTAAAAACTTATATGTGACAAACAATGTACCTACAGATAACTGCGGGTTTATTCAATCGAAATTCATAATTCCATATTTATAATATATAAAATATTTCAAAATAGAAATATGGACACAATTAATTTTCGTTAATTTTGTTATGTATCCCCAAAAACAAATTTTTAAAAAAAACAAATATATGTCAATCTTAAAATGAATGAAAAATACCAATCTTCAACTCACGTAAATGAATCTTTTGTGACCATATGAATATATAGGTAAAATGTTTCTTTCAAAACAATATATGAGACTTTTAGCATTCTATGTTTATAATATATTGTCTCATCAAGTCGTTATGATCTGTAAGCATTGAATCAAACCGTGATTGAAAAAGAAAAATTGGCACATCTTCAAATAGGTTTGTTGAATACATTTTTTTCAATGACGAATTTAGGGGGGAAACTTTTGAACTAATATGGTCAAGAATTTTAAGTTTCCTTAGAACACGCGTCGTCAACTTGGTGCGTTGGCGTTAAAGGCTTCCATGGTGGGCGGTGAGCGATTTTTGCAATGAAGACATTTTAAAATTACTGAAAGGGCAGACCTTTGTTTGTTTTTAAAAAAAAATGAACTAGACATAAAAAATTTAGTCTCACAGCATCAGGCTCAACGTTTTCATGCATTATTTAATTTGATTTTCAATTTTCCTATGTTTTTTTTTCAATATCTTTGTTTGTTGCTATAAAAAATGTATTTTGACAAATCTTCTAAATTCCTTCGAATTTTTTTTCACCCTGGATTGGAAAATAGCGAATATTTTGATGGGCGGTAAGGAACTTCTATCATGATAAAATAGCAAAATTGGGCCGTAGGCATAAAAAGGTTGACGACCCCTGCAATCACGTTTACGTATTATATTTACATGCTTAATATTAAATTTAAGTCCTTAAAGTTTCCATCCGAAAAAAGACTGTAGGATTGAAATTACTAGGTAAAGTAATAGTTTTTCAATTGTTACATATCTTATATGTATATAAAACCGAAACGGCGTATGTATGTATGTGGGTCTGTAATTCCCTTTTGCATTGTTGGTCATTAAGTTGCCATAAAAACGAATATGAAAGAAAATATGTTTGAATTTTTATCGGCGAAACATTTAGACAAAATGTAATAAATTAGTCTTCTACTGAACTTTTCCCGGCCTTTATTAATATAATAATGCTTATTATTTGACATTTCTTTGACAGCAAATTAAATAAATTTTGTGAATTTATTTTAACTCTATTTTGGATGATAGATTTTGTGATATAATTATGTCGAATGATATAACATTAAATAATTATTGGTCGCTTAGTCCGAGCGAGACCGGGTAGCAATATATTTTTGCACGAATAATGTTTTTTAAATAATGCATTTCCACTGCACTGGCTCTCTCAAAAAGATAACGGTAGGTAGGTAGTACATATACTTATAATGGCTGAGAAAGGCATTCGACTGACTTGATCGTCCAAGCGCAACGTACTGTGACAGGTATATGACAATTCAAGAGAGAATCTTCTAACCCGTGAAAATATATCTTAACAATGGGTATTGAGTTTGTCATAAACATATATAATACTCCAAGAATTGTTTGGTTCATAGAGAAAGCATTTGCATTATGTTGTTTTTATTTTGTGAAAACTGGACGTATCATTTAACCAATTTGAGGATGGTTTTAAGGGTTTAGTGGCAAAGAATTTACACTAGTAAACAGTTAGTTACGAATTCAAAATAACATAATGTATGTTCACGATTTTTATAGAATAAGAACGTTAGACAATATGTATTTATGTCTTAATAGCTTAAGCCTATGCATACCTACATACAGGGACAGCTCTTGTAATGGTGCAATGGTGCACTGATCCTCCATTTCTATTCAAGTATACAATATCAACAAAAAAAAACATCAATTTACTCATTTAAAATTCCTTGCGTGTTCCCATACACATAATGCAAGAGGCGGTGATTCACACACGCTTAGAAGTGAGGAAAGGACGAGGCATTCGACAGTATTTAGACCATGGGTCGTCAACCTGGTCCGTACGTTCCACTAGTGGGTGGTTAGGGCTTCCGTGGTGGGCGGTGGGTGATTTTTGATTTTACTGCAAAAATTTTCAGCCATATACTAGATTGAAAGAAAGCGATGTTGGTGGGCGGTAAAGAATTTTTACCATGAAAAATAAGCAAAAGTGTACAAATGGCATAAAAAGGTTGACGGCCCCTGATTTAGACAATCCAGATATTGGAAGCACATGTCAAAGCCAAATCTATTATTTTCTTTGAATTTTCTTTGACAACCCTTTCATTTCGCAAAAGTATACGTTATCCGAACACAGAAATATGTTGCTCTGTGTTTTTGTAAGTCGTCATGAATTGCAACCGTAAAGAATCATTCTCTGCGTGCATGTATTGCAGATGTGGCACTTGACTTAGGAATCACATCCATTGGTCCTAGAATTTGTTTAAAAAAGTTTCTCCAATCATTTCTAATCGGATTACAAGATCTGATATTCAGTGATAGATTAGGGATAACAATCAATACATTCACCCTGTTTTATTCACGATCATTATTGCAAGGAAATATATAGTCTAATTATTATATTATAAGTATGTATGTACTCATCATAAAATACAACGATTTTGATGATGGCAATGGACAGCGTGTTTTCTTAGCACATGGAGATAAAACTAATATATTAACGAAATAATCATTAACGTGGAGACATAAGCACGTTCTGGAAATTAAACACACCCCTAATTACCACACAGAGATGACCTTTAAATCGTTTTGAGGTAATTAGCCAGGACTCGAACCTCCCCTACGCGGCGCTTTCCCATTCAGACGTCGGATGTCGCTGATGTCGCATTATCCTACAGAGCTATCCAAAAATTATTTGGAACTTTAATAAAAATACCTGATGTTAATAATTAAAATTAGCTTGTATCATTAAGATACTGGTCCACATGAATAAAAAATCTTTTGCATTAGTAATCTCGTGCTTTATTATTCAATATTTTTTTTTCCAAACGAAAAGTTTTGAACCACTTATGAAAAACAATTGAAGATTTTTACTTATATGTTAATGTGAGAGTGTGAAAGTATACATTCACTGGACATCCAAGCATACATAATTACAATTCACGTTCATTTTGACCAGAATTATAAATTAACTAGTTATAGCATAAACTCACTGGCAAGCGTTTGACTGAGTAAAAATATCATTACCTCTTAGGTTATGTTAGTATACCGTCTACCGCTAGTCATAGAAGAAAACAACATTGCGGCTTAGGTTAGGTTAGGTTAGGGTTGAGTGCACCAACAATTTAATGACGGAAGTGTTTTTGATGTACATATTGGAAAGTTAAGTGTTTATAAGATATCTTGTATGCACTGTTTTTAGCTTCAATGTACAGTGTATGGCTTGACTAGTGATCTTTTTAATTGACTTAGTGCTCATTTTAACTGTTACATGAAGCCGACTTGTCATCATCATTCATTTAGGTTGAGTTTTTATCGAGCTTGAATAATTGCAGCAAACTTCACGTAGAAGAATATATTAGTTCTTTTTTTGAAAATTCAAATTTTACTTTGATTCTCATGGAAAGTACGTATTATCAAGTTAACTCAGTATCTCTTTTACCTTACAAAATATATTCGTGCCTTTAGAAGGTCTAATCTTAGTATTCCTGATTCTTTTATTAATTTTATATCTTCTTATAGACTCACGTTGTTATAATTAGCGTTGCAACATTTTCTAAGCACCATGTACAAGCTGAATGTAAACACAAACCTTTACCAAAGTAAAGCTGAAATAAACTTTATGGTGTGCCAGTTCGCCTCGCTTTGGCGATTATGGCTAAGCATAATTGAAAAATAATATTTATAAAGATATTACAAAGGGTACATTATCTGGATGGCGCAATAATAATTTTATTCGAAAATACATCGCCAAAAAATTACAAGATTTGCCTTATCGTAGACATTTTGTAAAAGGCTGTTAGAACAACAAGAAAAGGAGGTTGTTTTAGGACCGTTTTAGATCGGTTGTATAACAATGACACACCACTAGAGACTCCAATTACTCGAATTCTCAACTACTCGAGTATCGAGTAGTAAAATTTCAAAATACTCGAGTACTCGAGTATA
Source organism: Himalopsyche kuldschensis (assembly GCA_028554975.1). Classification (NCBI taxonomy): domain Eukaryota; kingdom Metazoa; phylum Arthropoda; class Insecta; order Trichoptera; family Rhyacophilidae; genus Himalopsyche; species Himalopsyche kuldschensis. The sequence continues at coordinate 1,955,445 of JAHFWI010000059.1, read as the reverse complement.
CTCGAGTAGTTTCAGATGTACCAAAATATACATTTTTAATTCGAATTTGTGTATATTTTATAAATGACAAATAATTAAAGAAACTTATTGAATATTACTAATACATTTATTTCCATTTATGCAACATATATTCTAACAATAATAGAGAATTAAACGACTCAAATTTTAAATTTGTCTTATGTTTTTTTTATAATTCTCCCAGTAGAAAAAACTTCGACGATTATTACTAAAACGAGTATTACTCGAGTATTTTTCAATATACTCGAGTATCGAGTGCTTGAAAAATGGACGAGTATACTCGAGTATCGAGTACTCGATACTCGAATTGGAGTCTCTACACACCACAAATGTAAACATGCACTTGTTTTTTGTTATAATCGTTTGATGTTTTTTTAATGTTAGAACACTTATTAATCAGCTAGTGTACGTTGACACTGTGTAACAACGGAAATTGTAAATGTATTTTAGGCGTCTTCTAGTGCTGATGATATCGGAAAACTTATTTTACCATATTAAGCCCATATTTGAAGCATATAGCCACCACACAGTGATTTCAATAGATTCCTTTTCAATCGACAATCACTGTGCAACTTCCCTTTTGAATTCTGAGAATCCTTTAAAATTTTGGGATCCCACGGGCTGGAAGACGAGGCACGCAGTGTTGAAACTCTCCAAAATCATCCCAAGTATTTTACAAGTATAGCTTTGAAGACGGAACCATGCTTTACTCCTTACTTCAGGAGCAGGAAATGCAATCTTTGAATCAATTTAAATATTGCAATTCGCATGTGTGTGATTATTAAAATTTTGTGTAAAAAAATATCAATATAGCCTATGCATCATTTTATTAAACTGTTTGTGAGATGAGATTTTTGTTAGTACTATTTAATGGAGTTTCAAGTCATAAGGCGCGTAAGCGTCTCTTTAGTCTCATAGATTGGTTTTCATATTCTAGTTATATTTCCTCCGTATCGTTGTTGGCAGTAAGACACGATCACTGTAGTGATGTGAAATCCCTAGTGAAGCCAGTTCAAGAGGTCAGCCTACTTTATCTTTCTACATATAGAAGGTATTCGAGAAAAAAAAATCTCGGTCTATGACGATTATCAAATTTCTTTTCGTCATAATTCTGCAGTTAATAAGGTAATTTAAAAGGGTGTAAATTTTACTCACGAAACATCTTACGTAATAAACAAAAGCTTATTTTATTTAAAAATAATCAAATAAATAACTTTTGTTTTTCAAAACTATTTATGTTTTATGGCTTTTGCGGTAGTTTTAATCCATTAACTAGACATTCAGACAATAATAAACGATAAACGATATCAAAATGGTGTAATATTTTCTCCTTTACTGTGAGGAAACAACTTTACTATCCGATAACTGCCCGATGACACTATGGAAACATCGAATAAACCATTCCATAGTTACAAACGATGAACGTTTTGACTTATAATGCGCTTTGGAAAAAGTGAGCTTTTCGTTTTTAGTACACAGTTTGACGACCTGACTCGAAAGATTGCTTTTATAAGCTCACCTATTTCAAGTAAAACAATGCATAAGTGTTCCCAATGTTTTAAATTATATAAAAAAAACTGATCTAGTGTTATTTTTAAATTCAAAGCAATGTGCTGTTTTTAATTTAAGCTTCAATGAACCCACTGATTTTATTTAACAATTGTAATTTAAAAAATTGTCATTGCTTTATGATCATTTTATTTAACTATACACTTTATAAAGATACTAGTATTGCTACCCGGCGTCGCTCGGACTAAGCGACCAATAATTATGTAATGTTATATCATTCGACATAATTATATCACAAAATCTAACATCCAAAATAGAGTTAAAATAAAATCACAAACTTTATTTAATTTGATGACAGTCCCATTCTCGCCCATTTAAAAGTCCAAATTCAAGGAAAAAATCTAATTTGCTGTCAAAGAAATGTCAAATAATACCTTCACGTAAATAATAAAAATTATTATTAATTATAAAAGCCGGCAAAATTTCAGTAGAATACTAATTTATTACATTTTGACTAAATGTCTTCGCCGATAAAGATCCAAACATATTTTCTTTCATATTCGTTTTTATGGCAACTTAATGACCAACAATGCAAAAGGGAATTACAGACCCACAGACATACATACGCTGTTTCGGTTTTATATATAAGATATATTATACTAATAATATATCTTTTGAATGTTATACACTTTCATGAGTTTTGTCACTTACGACTCGAAATTAGCTTTTCTGAATCTACAAGCATTTTAAGTTCATAAACTAAACTGAACTGAGGTGCTGTAAATACTGTATCGTTTATACTAATAAAAGTAATATCACTTTTTATAAGATTTTTAATTATCATCAATCTTGTGTAATTCTATAAAAGCACTTCTAATGAAAAAAAGTATTGAAAAATTACTATCTTAATAGTAGTACCATTTTATCTTGACCGCGACGCTATAGCGTGAGTGATGTGCAATACACAACCAAAATTGCCTATTTACTTGCTCATTGTTAGACATATGCAAGATATTAATGACAATTTCTTAATTTCAATATATTTTTACGAAAACAAATGGCTTTTGAATATATATCTACTCTATGGGGACAATTTTAGTTCCGAAATAGGCGGCGGTCAAGTAATGATGATACATCTATGACAAAGAAGTTTTTTTAAAAAGAACGTTCTTAAGCTGTGTGACAACCATTTGTCAATTACTACTTTGCTGAAAAAGTAGTAATAACAATATTTGTGTTCCTATGGTCCTTGTTTTTAGGGTTCATATCTCTGGCACTCTGACCTTATAGTAATAATATCTTCACGAACGAAAAGACATTTTACCAATAGCTTGCAAACATGCGCGCATACAAATGAAGGCAAATTCGATTTACTTTCAGAACTCTTCATAAATCAATTTAAAGTTTTCTACAAACGTGAGGATTCTTGAAAATATTTCTGCACTTTAAACTAATATTCTTCCGTGAATGTTACAAGCTCTTTTCTTTCCGTGGCGTTGTACAAAATTCTTCAGTTACGTAAAAACATAATATTTATTAAACAATGTCCAAATCATCATATTTCACATTAACGTGAGTGAGTTCAGAGGAGTACAATGTTTTTATGTGTTCATTTTGTATGAACTCATTCGCTCGACAATCTACAATGTTCACTTTTAAGGTGTTCACTGTCAGTACTTGGTGGAATAGCATTATAATAAAAATAATTTAAGTTTTTATTCCACATATTTTTTGTTGTTGATTGGGACCGGTTTCGCTGATGGTGAGCATTATCTCCTGATGACAATGCTCGTCATAAGTGAAATCACAAGAAACGTTGTATTGTGGAATTATCATTATATATATTATGAAGCAGTGATGCACAACCTGTGGCCCGAAATGACATTTCATGCGGCCCATTTTGACAAATATCAATCATCTATTTGTCTTCATAACTTTCCACGGACGATGGAAAAACAATATAAAATAATAAAATTTAAAATTCCATACAAACTAAAAATAACGATAAATTAATCACTTCGACCCATGCGGCCCTCGAACTACCGAAAAGGTTGTGCATCACTGGTGCAAAGAATTAGAAAAACATTTTTACTTTTTACTCTTAGTATCAGGGCTGTGGAGTCGGAGTCGGGGACGGAGTCATCGCGGCGTTGTCGCCGGAGTTGTACCCGGAGTCGGAAATTTCGAAAAGCTTGAACTTTTAATTTTTGTATATAATATGTAAAATTTGGCTATTTATTGGATTGGCGGGTTCGTATTTAATTGAATACACAAACATGGGATAGGTAGAAAAAAAACGTTATGAAATTAAGCCCTTTTTAGTCGGAGTCGTGTTTTTGGTAAATGCTGGAGTCCAAGTCGTCCTTTTTTCTACCGACTCCACAGCCCTGCTTAGTATGTTCAATGAATTCCGAAGTCAGTTCATTAGATTGCCTCGGGCGTGTTGATAAAACACCAACAAACAAAATATGTTCAAATTACTTAACATATTATATTGTATGAAAAGTTACTCCCATTGTTTTACTCTGGAAGCTCCTGCCCACACACATTGGTTGTACGAAAGTATGAACTTACTATCGCTTTATCAGTGGCGGCGGATGGAAAACAGATCATCGCGTGCAATAAAATAATTCAGCTCGGTGAGCCAGTGACGTTCATAGCCCATTATGCGTTCATTATTTACTTTTATCGCACCCCCTCCGCGAATGCAGATGCAACGATAACTTGAAACAAATTGTTTTTCATAATACACTATACAGGGTTCACATAAAGTGCATTTGTTTTGTTGATGTTACATTGAAATTATCCAATATCCAATGGTAATTAAATTGATAGCTTTACACAAAACGAACGTTTTTAGAAATAAATTTATGCCTGAAAATATATTGCTTTGATATTATGAAAGCAAATGTAAAGTTGATGACGATTCTCAAAGATCTCATTTTATATTTATTCACAAAGTTTCCACCAAATCCTTAGAATATCAAAAATTATGAAACAATACCATGTCAATATTTCCGACTTTTTTTCCACTTATTACTTAATTTCAGATAATGTTACATGCTTACTTTTATCCCATTAAATAAAGTTTTTGCTATCAATCTATCTTTTTCCATATTGTTGGCTTCAAATTTTATTTACACAGCCAGTCTCTTACACGGTGTTATTTTCGAAATTAAGGTAAGCTACGTAATTGGCAGTGTATCCGACATACTATGCCGCATGGTAGCTATATATTATGCTTTACATAAAGAAGAAACTTTATTTCGATGAGCTTATCAGTGGTCTAAGAAATGGAAATTTAAATCTAAAGTTTTGTCTCTAACGACCCAAGCATCGTTTGACATTTGAAGTCTTGGTCAAGAACTCAATTAAAATTGTGCGCAACCTTTTGAATTAAGATCCAATCGTTTTGTTTCCTGTCACTCCCGAATGTTGAACATTCGCAGTCAATGTTCAAAGTTCCATCCAGTTTCCAGGGGGTTCCATTTAATACATTCAACAAGAAACAAAAAACCTGTTTTTTAGGGTTAACGTGGAGTAAATATCTTCGGTATATTGACAGTCGAAGAAGTCAAAAATCGAGTTTTCTATGGTGTATATCGATAGATCGATTTTAGATGTAAAATAAATTCACTGTTATTCCGTCAAATTTTTTTCATAATTAAAAAACTTTATACAGTAACAATAAATGGAACTTCACTTTACTCTCATTAAATTCGTAAATGATTATATAATCTAGCAAAGTGGTAATTTCAACAATTACAAGTTATTTTGTAAAAAAAGAAAGGTTTCAATTTTATGATTTTATGAAAGGTCGATTATCTCGAAACTAGGTTTCTGCCAGTACATATATATATAGCAGGAAATTTAGACACTAAAAAATAGAAGAATTCAATCGAAAAATTTTACGTAAATAAAAACGTTTACAAACTGATGATTTCAAGCTTCATTTCACTATTTTACTGATTATCTGTGTTGATGTTTTATAAGAAGGCTTAGATATTCTTAAAGCTCGGCTTATTTAGGTACTTTCATTTCAAAAATAGTTTGAAACGTATTGCATATTTACAGTTTTTTTAAATATGATTTTAAAACTTATTTATTTGTTCTTTTTTGCTTTAAAATAAAACATCAAATAGTTTCAGTAAAGTTGATTACAGACAACCTAGTGTGGGTAACTGCGTGCAATATTTACACACAATGTCGTTTCGATAAAGTGTTCGAATGATAGCGTAGCGCTGAAAAGGGTGCTATCTATGCCCAATACAATTTAAATAAAGTGGAATGTTTTTCCCTTATAATGTATGTTTAATATTCAATTACTTAACTCCGTGGTGTCAATGATAATTTCACACCCAATATTTTTTTATAGAACGAACGACGGGATAATTCACCCGTAAAATTAATAAAAAAAACTTCTTTAACATTTGCTCAGCCATAGTTCGTTAAACCATTACAACTCATTGAATAAAGGTTAAAATATATAAAGCGTATAAACAAAACATACATTATGATAATATTAAATCATTTAAATTATTCTACGTATCGTGTGCCTCTTTCAAAGGTATCATCATACTAACTACACGGTTGCTTTAGTAATAAATTAAGAGTGATATAAATATTCTAACATGATTAATTACAAAATGAAGTTTGGTTTTTATCCTATCTATGGAACGCAGGGAGGAGGGACAGAAACGAACAAACAGTATTTATACTACTAATGACATTACAGATGGGTTTACCCCTCGATTGCCAATTACGAATGCAACCGTGTGATAGTAAGTCAGATGATGCCGCTGAAAAGGGTGAAACACGCGTCAATAATTGTCACACAATACGTTACCGCGAAGTACATCTAAAGATTCTAAAGTTTAACTTATATAATAGGCTTTAGTAATGGCATCTTTACGCGGTCAACTATGGCTAGTCCACGGCTTCACTTGATATAGTTAAAGATTGCGTGCCACAAGTCGAACAAATCAATGCATATGCTGTAGTTTGATATGCAATCTGACAACTTGGAGCATATGGCCTCCGCTCTTTCTTTTTTCTACGAGAACTGCTTGTTACTCAGTTGCTTAACCTCTCTCTTTCAAAGAGAGTAGGGATGGAAAGGATACGAGGACTAGGACATGACTAGTGGTAAGCTTATCGCTGTCACTATGCGTCGCTATTTGGGATCGGAAAGGTGGGAAGGGATTTTTAACAGCACAAACACCCATTGCCTCTGAGCAGAATCGATTTACGGACTGAAAAAATCTGCTCGTACCAGGAATCAAACACAGGCGGTCCGACACGGTAGCCAACAACGTTGACCACTGCACCACGCTCTCGCGAATCTGACATACATGAGAGAAAATGAAAGTGACCCTCTTTTACTTTTTATTAAAAAAAACTTTTTTATCTTGATGACTCGAGGAGGAAAAGACATTGATTTTTTAATTTGAAATTAACCTTTTTGTAACTTGAAACCAGATCGACTGATCGCTATAGGTCACCAGGCATGATTTTAAAATAATTAATATAATTGATTTTAATTGAAACATTCTTAAAACAAGATATTCTTATCATAAACATGAAAATAGCCGTTTTCATCAGATCCCACAAACAGATGGATGAAGAATTATCATGTCCTGACAAGGGTCACTCATAAAACTGCCTATTCAATTTTCATTGATATTGTGCATGACCCTTAGCCAAGGGTAAGCTATTTAGGCCATTGTGATGATGTGGGGTATTCGTTTTATGCAAAGGTGTTGTGTGTAAATAGGTTTCCATAATCTTATGTGTATAAGTATCGCGTAAATGTGTGTACAAATGTGCGTTTACAGGAAAATTGCTGCAATATAAATATCAATTACAGCATAATGGCTTTGTAATATCCAATGGTATTGCTTATTGTGCTTTTATAGATTAAACAATCTCTTAATATTTTAAATTAGCTTGAAAAGAATTTTAGTAAAGTATACATATAAAAAAATACGTATGTCGTTTTAATTGCTGTTTTAATTAAAATTGTCCGTGGTACAGTTGGCAACATCGTTGGCTTCCGTGACAGACGACCCGGGTTCGAGTCTGTTTTTTTTCAGTCTATAAATCGATTTTGTTCGAACACAATGGGTGTTTGTGCTGTCGAAAATCTCTTCCCACCTTTCTGTTTCAAAAAAAAGGACGCGTAGTGAGAGCAATTAGCTTACCATTAGTCCTGTCCTAGTCCTCGTATCCTTTTAATCTCTACTCTATTCATTGAACTTCGTGAGGAGCCCATATTTGGCCCACTGGTCTAACGTATGGCCTTCAATGAATATCTTTTAAATATGTACCATTAAGTGTAAACAAACATGCTTTCAAAATTATAATAATTAACATATTCTTCAGTATTTACAATATTTAAATTCTCATCACTTTTAAGGTTATAACTGTCAATTCACAGTGGAAATGCATTATTTTAAATAAATAAATCTTAACCGGTTTCGCTCATCGCGAGCATTTTCAAGTGATAATAATAAATTGATTGTTGACTTAGTACACAATACATATTAATATTATGCCTTTCCATTAAGTATTGACAGCTTTAAAATTAATAAATAAAACAAAATTTATTGTGCTACCTTCACATATAAATAATGATCTAATAAGTTAAAAATATAATAAAAATGTTTTGTTACTGTTATAGTATGTTGATTGTATTGAGTTATGACATTAGATTTAGAGTAAACATTGTGTACTGTCAAAATTTTCAAACATGTTATTTTTACTATCTCATATAATTTAATGTATCTTCGATTTACCTGGTTGCACATGTTTTTTTATTAATAACCACACAAACAATGTGAAGCTGATACACATTCGAGTCAATATTTATAGAGACGTTACCAGTGCAGACCGGGCATTATTTTTAGATTACAGAAACCAGACAGCAATATAGCCAAAACTGGGGATATAAACACATTTAAATCGAATTTAAAATCACTAAATGTTTTCATAATGTCCTCTGATCTAATTCCAATACTGCATTCGCTTGCAAGACTTGTTGTCATTTGAATACGAACCCATTACGTATTCCTTAAAATCTTTCGTGACAAAATTACGAAAAAATTACCGGAAGCTCCTTCGCCGACGGAAAACTCTTCTATTTTTCATTATTTAATATTCAAATGGCGTCAAGTATTCGAACGAAAACTCGGTACTTATCTTTATTTGAAATTTTATTCCGAATTTAAATAGCTGTCGCTGTTCGGAAAATAAAGAGGAAAGCTTTTCTGAAAGTTTTCGTGCAGTTCGTTTTTTTCGCATTTTACTTAAATAATCCTTTTATTTCTTTTCTAAGTATATTTCAGGCGTAGTTTTTTTCTCTGGTTTGCTGGAATAGAAGATTTTAGTGGTTTGTAAATAATAGTTTATCAACCCCGTAGCACTTAAGGAATATTTATATATAGACGAATAGACTAAACGTTTAGGTATAAATAATAATAGTTAAAAGTATTTATATAATTTGAATTGTTTGAATTTTGTACTTTCAGTACAAATACATCCGTGCACTTTAAATGTCTGAAGATGTTGAAAGACGAAACCCGGGTCATTAGCGACAAAACTCATGGAAATGTACAAAATTCAAACAATTAAAATTTGTATTTTTATCCATTTTTTAAAATCTACACAATTTGATTGCCATTTCGCCTCGATAAAATTACTTTTTCAAATGAACTATTTTTATTAATCGTTAGAAGTGTAAATTATAATAAAAAAAATAGTGATTACTTAATATGAGCTTGTGTAATTATAACAATATAACAGATGTATACAGTTTTACGTGAATACAAATTTTGTAGAAATTAGTATTGTTCGACAAATTTTAATTTATATATAGTTAATAGCTATTTCCGCTTTAGCCTTCAGAACTGACAAGCGAAATAATATAAAACCTTTAATAATATTTTTCATCTGATCATAATGGAGTTCTACCAAGTAAAAGCCAATTCAAAGAAACGATTACATTCTACTACATGTGTCGAGCCCTTCTTTAACATACCGACTTAAGTCACTCCCAATGTGGATTATATGGACCACTAATTGAGTATATTATAAACAGATATTGTTATATGAAAACTGGTTTTTATTAAATTTCGGTCAGCTGATTTTTCTTGTGTACGGATGGAATGTTAGGTTCAAGACAGTTAAGCTTATCCTTGTTTGTATCAGATAGCTGAAATGAATGCATGCAATCAGTAACTTTGACCAAAATTCATAAATTAATAGTCATCAATTTATGAAATTGTCCGTTCTAGGATTTGAACAGGTGAACACGACAACATGATAGTACGATGTTAATCCTTCAGCTATAATACCAGATATCAAACACGGCTTTTCTGAAAACTCTGATCAACATTATCTTCATAGCGATTAAAAAACAACCGATACCTTTTAAATTGAAATAAACTTGATCTCTAGGCTAACTCGCAAGAAAACCTGTGAAAATGGTCAAGAACCGATAATATCTTAAAAATAATATAAAAAAAACTTTTTGCTTTACTCGAGCGATTCAAACTTTTATCTTCAAACACAAAATAAAAACCTTTTAAAAGATCATGGAGAAACAGTGTTTGTATTGAGATAAGTAAAAAAAAACTATCGAACAATTTGTCTGTTCTATCTTTCTTTTTTCATTGATATATTATTATATTTGTTGAATAAATACAAAGCAAATAAATAAAAGGATTCTGAAAATTGTTTGCCAAGTATTTTGGAAGCCGTGAGGAAAGCCCGTGCGCGAAACGTAATATTTTTTTCTCTTATCATTCTATTGTCTTAATGCTATTTTATTTTTATTGTGTAATAAGTATTTGTTTTAATATTGAGGATTGTCGTTGTTCTATATTTCTAGATCTAAAAAATTTAAGAACTACGTAATGGTAACATGTAACATCCTGTAAAATTCAGCTTATCTTTAAACGTTGTTCAATGGTTGATAAGTTATTAAAAATATACTCAGTGGCAGATAAGTCAATCGGGATGCTCTAGGCGCAATATAATTCTGGAGATTTTTTTTTTAAATTAGATTTATGTATTTAAAAATAAATTGTCACTATTGGTTATCTCCAGGGCTGTGGAGTCGGTAAAAAAAGTTCGACTCCGACTCAGACTCAAGCATTTACCAAAACCACGACTCCGACTCCAACATTTACCAAAAACACGACTCCGACGCTGACTAAAAAAGTTTAATATCGTCACTTTGTTTTGCCTAATTTTCCTATTTACGTGTATTCAATTAAATATCAACCTTACCAATCCGGCTAATAGCCAAATTTGACATATTATGTGCAAAAATAGAAAGTTAAACTTCCGACTCCGACTCCGACTCCACAGCCCTGGTTATTTCATCAAATAACAAATAGTTTTTAACTTATGTTGTAGACGTTTCAATAGAAACATACATCAAATTAAATTGCATTAACTATTCATTTAAGTACAAAACTATCGTCTTCTTAAGAACAATTAATTGTGCATTTTTCGTTATTTGCTATATGTTGTAATTATTTTTGACCGGTTAACAACTCACTTAATTAACAAGAACATCTCTATTCTTTCTATATAGGTTGTGGATGTTTATGGGGACTTCTATTTATCCGTTTTATTCGTGGGCTATATAAATATTATGTGTTCGCTATTTTTGAGTTCTCAAGCGCGCGTCTCTTGTCATTATGGCATTACGCCACTGAATATGTACTACGCAAACTTTCAATGTTGTAAATTATTTTTTGTCAGCTTATTCACAACTTAGACACAAGTGAAAACATAACAACGAATTCAATGCAACTGTACGATAGCATGTAACTTAAAATTTCGATTTGAATAAAAATTATGTAACTGAATATACATAATTATTGAAATACCGTGAATGCAAGATTCAGACAATCTATGTGCGTGCTTAATTTATCAAAGACAATATCGTCGATTTGTGCTCTTGAAGCAAAAATAAATTAGAATAGACAGAAATAAATTGAATCCATTCATAAGCCGAATTTTATAAAAATGACGTAACAAAAAAAGCGCAAAACAAGCATTGTCTCGAAACAAATATTATCGGACAAACCTATGTATGATTTCTATTTCCAAGTACAGTGGAACCCCGATCTTACATTCTCGCATTATACGTTTTCCCGCGTGGTGCGTTAATTTTATATAGTCCCGGGATTTAGTTCATATATAAAACTTTCCCGCATTCATCGTTTCCCGCATTTAACGTTTGTTTAATAAAGTCCCTTGAAAAACGTAGAATGGGGGTTTCACTGTACCTAATCGTCAAATAAATGCATTTTCTTTTTGACAAATCGTCGTTTCCCGCACACTAGTTCTTTTATGACTGTGTTTTCGACCATTGGATTAAGATCTTTTTTCTCTATGTGATACAATATTTTATTCCGTTTTCTTAATACATATCTTGATTTCCAATAAATCCTTTGTGCTGACATTCATAATTGTGCAACACAAAATATCTTATGTGACAACACACGACCTTGGATATTTTTTCCGTGCACAGTATTGACCATTGATCTATCAAGCACTATAAATCATATTACATGTGCGAAATTCAAGGAAAAATAGTATGTTTTCAAATTCATTCATTCATTCCACTTTTATTTAAAAATTACTTTATATATTTAAGTTTTTATTGATTATATCCTAAGGTTCTTTTATCCACATCAGAGACAGTGTTCGTGGAACGACTTAATAATGATTGAAATCTTTGTTTTACACGAGATCATGTTTTTACCACTCTTTTTAGATCCCTTTTCACAGCGATAGTAAAACTTATCTGAATCAATAGTTTCACCCGGTAATCTCAGAACGTAGACTTAGCAAAACAGAGTAACTACATTTACATAGGTAGGTTGGCCCGTAACTTGTTTTGTTCCTCAGTTGGACGCAATAGTAGCAATCGGGTTTGTAGCTCGGCGGATTGCTCTCCCAGCGCATATAACAGTAATCTTTGCTCCTCTGGATTTAAAGGGACTCATCTGTCTTACGGAGTATCTTGCCTTCCATAAACAACTTGCCCATTATCTGCGTCGGCCATTGTTCAAGCAAACAAAAAAAGGTTGTGCGCATCTGCGCTACTGTTTGATGCAGTCCTCATCAACCATTTTTGATTCGTTCGTCACTCAAAAATAAGAATAACATGCTTTGCCAAAAGATAAAGCAAAATTACTTTTCTTTAGCATACACATCTATGGTAGAAACTTTTTTATGAAATATTTAAGGCTTAAATTGATGTACCATTGAATCAAAATATCATACAGGTACATATACTCCAACCGTGTAAAGAATTGGTGTTTTGTATAAAATTATTCATAATTTCATAAACATACATGTCATACTTCAGTATTTCAAAAAAATAATCGCAAAAAACACTTCCTACTTTTCACATTTTATTTTACCACTACGTGCGGCTTAGCTCAGCTTATAAATCAAACAATTACAATTCAGTTAAAATGAAGATCACTTATCAAAACGATTATAAAATAGAAAATGAATGAAAGCTTTGAACAGCTTATAGCAGTCAAATCTTGATATATTTTAAGTACGAGCAGAACTGTTTGCTGTGGTCCGTCTTCACACGGGCCCAATAGGCCATGCTGACTTGATTTCAACTAAGGCTAACTTCACTGCAATTGAAAAGTTTGCAAATTTATTTGAGTACGACATAATCTTGAGTCTTCACTCAAGTCAATAAACTCGTCTAACACGATGGGTTCTCAGTATACGGATTATACACAGGAACTGATTTCAGTGGCTGAGCTAGTCACTTCAATTTATTTTTTCTATTTTCAAGCACACTTTTGCATGGTTCAAAATCAGTCCAATGATTGTGAGGGGTAAACCCCTTTTTCTATGTCGATAGCGCTGTGAAAGGCGGCCATGAAACATTGACTGCATTTACACAACGGATGGTGGTGGGAGAAAAAATTATTATGCCAAGCCCCACTCTCTTTGAAAAATAGTGGATGAAAAAACTGTTCACCAAGGAGTTCTCGTAGGAAAGCTTCGTCTAGAGTTCCATTAGAATCAAATTTACAAAGACCATTTTTTTAATTACCTTAGTTATTTCCGGAATTAATTTCTTTTTTCAATATGTAACATTGGCTCAGTGTGTTTGAGTCATTTGACTAGTAAAGACGTGTGTTGTGATATTGTTTTCTTTGTGATTCTTTTGCCTTTCTTTTAAACAAAAAAATCTCTTCTACCCCATCTACAAACAATGGCAGAGTCGTGTGCCTTGGAATAATACCAACCAGAAATAAATTATCGTATATTTGGTGGCACGTGGAGCACTGGTTATGAACGACTTTGGCAATGTTTTGTTTTTTGCCTTGTCTTTCTTTGTAATGTAATATTTTTCGGTACTTTTTTCGGAGAATATAAATTAGTGCCGCAGTACTAAAAACGTTCTTAGTTCTTAGGGTACCATCTTTTTTATTTTAAATTTATATTGAACCCAAAAGTTATTATATTATATGGTCGGAATTGATTTGTAGTAATGTAAACACTCGTATGTTGTCCACGCTAACCTTTTAGGCACACTTAGGTTGTCTACCCTTCAAGAAAGTGAGATATAGTAACTATCTTTTTTACCAAGTGGTTATAAACTAAAAATAGACTGGATGTTGTATTATACTTAGTAATATAGGAGGAAGATTTTACCAAAAAAACTTCTTCAGATCATGTTTTGAAGTGTAATGTTTTACATACTTATCATATAACAAACGTTCAAGCTTTAAATCGATGTATTGAAATACTTAAAATTGTACTTGTTCTTTTCCATGAGTTTTCCCAACGTAGGTTTTACTTATACCAGTGCTTCCCAACCTGGGTTCCGCGGTCCCTCGGGGATCAGCAAGTTTTTTGATAAGAGTTGATCGATATCAGATCAAATAATTTGCTCGAAGTAGAATATAATAAAAAAAATATTTCATAATTTTGGGGAAGGTGACAGCAAAGATATCTGTATATTACAAAATAAGACTTGGTAATCCTTATTCCTCTTAAGACTACACTTGGGCATCGTATAACACGGTTATATGGTTCCACAAAAACGTCTTGTTATATTGATTTGTTGTGTAAAAACATGCAACCACAACCATCTCATTAAATCGTTTTGTGAGCTTCATGCTATGTATAGTTTTTCTTATTTTATTTTTAAAAGCTGTTTGTAAGTAAGGTACTATTCTTTATAATAAAATATTAACATGTGACGACTAAAATATGTTTTTCTTCGGGGGTCAGCACATTTTTTCAGGGTTGGGAAGCACTGCTTATACTATAATATCTACCGCTGTAAATAATTGAACATCATTACAGTGAAACCCCGATTCTACGTTTTTCAAGGGACCGTATAAACAAACGATTAATGCGGGAAAGCTTTATATATGACCTGTATGCCGGGACTATAGAAAATGAATGCACCACGTGGTTAAACGTATAATGCGAGAACGTAAGATCGGGGTTCCACTGTATCACTTTTTAAAAGAAAATGTAATTTAATTTATGCAATTACTAATCCATTCGTCAAATAATCAAGTTTGACAGCAATAACCTTATATTGAAAAAACATTTTGTCTGTAGACCATTTGTCACGTAGACATTTTGTCCGGGGACGTTTTACGTCAGAATACATCACATGAAAAGTTGCATTTACACTTTCTTTTAGTACGGAATTCCCCTTTGTTCTTGTGAAGTAAGTAATGTATATATTCGGTTAAACTTTATTATGTTGCAAACCGTTTTTGAAAGACTTTTTAATCATTACCTTACTCGGTGCACACTCGAGGTCGAGTTGAAAACAATTTCAATTTGTTTCGGAATATTAAATATTTTTCAAACTTGTCCTTGCATTGTAAAAAAACAGTACAAGTCAAGTTGATATCAGCTCTCCGGGCAAAGTGCAGGAAAATTCTTGAAAGTTTGTCTTTTGGCGCTGTAACTTTGAATTATAAACGTGATCGCCAACCACTGGGTGAAGAATACACTCAAACCTTACATTGCCTTAGGTATTTGTGCAATAAATACATTTAATCAAGAAATATTAAAAATAAATACCTAGGACTCAGTTTTATAGTTTGCCCATTTTAAATGAGCAACTGAATCTTCTAAACTCACCATTGTTATACTCCTTTAAATAAATATAATTAATGATATACTCAAACACTTGAAATAAATCAATTCTTTAATAATCAGATAAAATCAACCAATTATATTAGTCGGCTTTTCCATGTTATTGGCTGAGAATTAGTATTTACGATACTTTATTGAAAATACCAGATAATTATAATTTACCCACATAATATATAGAAACTGGTTAAGATGAAAATTTTCGCTATATCATATAGATTACATTAATAACAACTAAACATAGTGATCTACTTTTATTTTTTATACGTAAACGATACAAGCTGTTCGTCAGTTCGATACAAAGCGTCAGTTCAAATTTATTCGTGCACTACAAATGCCTGAAGATGCCGAAAGGCGAAACCCAAGCGTTAGTGACCAAGATCATGGAAATGAACGATTCAAATAAATGCATCTTAAGTAAAATAAGAGACTGGCAGCATTTTTTAATGACAAAATTAACTGTCAAAAACAAAGTAAGTGATCAGTGGAATTCTTGGATATCAATAATAATTCAAATTATTTGGCACACTTTAAAATTATAAGCTATTTGTTTTTTTTTTTTAAATATTTTTTTATTATTTTGATTATTTATCATTATATTACATGTTAAATAAAAGTTTATTGATACCTGACCTGGACATAACAATGGCAAAGAAGAAGTTTCGCTTAAAAAGGAGTGGGAGTGGTGAAACGGCAACCATTCTTTGATCAGTGATCACTAACTGTCAAACAGGACCAAACTAGTAGATTCGATGGATTCGGCGGTTAGTTACTCAACAAGCTCCAAAATACATCCACCTGATACACCATGCACCTAAATCTTTTTACAAATCTAAACTTTGACCGTAAGAGTGGCATACCGACAAGGTATCGGATATCTTTGAACCTTTTTTTATTTATTATGAGCAAATAAAAAAATGAAGGTGTACAGTTTTTTTTAATTGAAAAAAAAACATCTAACATTTTTACTAAGGTATCAGTAGACTCCAATTCCTGCAATCGACTACTCCACGGCTTCACGGTGATATTTTTGTGTGACTGGTTAATATTGACCTTGCAGTGACTAGAACACCAACGTACCTGATTACTAGGGTGAAGCTTTTACCACACAAGACCACAGAGGTCGACTTTTAATAATGTCACTCAGGATAAAAATATCCGATATTATCTTTTGGCATATTTATTCAACTTTTCATAAACACAAATAACCATTCCTGTGTTTCCCAACTTTTTTACATCTGTTGACCGATAAGAATATTTTATTAACCGCGAACACAAAAATAATGAGATCCCTATTGTATTATTGTGCTTATTGTTTTACAAAAATACATAGCTTTATTGATAATTCACACATATAACCACTGATATAAGTCAATAGTCAAGATTGCATAAATAATTTTAAAACTCAAAGTGTTTTACTTTTATTTGTATTCAACGTAATCGTTAAACTTTAGATAAAATTCATCTGTGCACTTAAAATACATGAACATGCTGAAAAATGAATCCCATGTTGTTAGTGACACTGCTATATTGTACAAAACTTAAACGTTTTAAAATTGATATTGAAATATTATCAATCACCTTCAGTCTAAATTCGTAATAAAATATAAAAATGACAATTCTTTTGAAATTTTCTACATATTTTAAAATTTAGTTCAAATATTTCAGCGGAATGTTTCAGTTGACTGAAAACGGTCTGCAAACCACTAGTTAGGAAACGCTCCTGCCGAGTATAAAGATTAGAAAGCTTGACAGTTGCTGAAAGCAACTTGTGGGAAAAGTTTTAAAAATGAAGTTTTAGTCGGTTATTATTTTAGCATTTATAGTTTTTTTAACAAAGAGTGGGCGCTTAAAGATGCGATTTTACATTATTATTTTTACTAACTGAAACTATGTTAAAAAAAACAGTTTTCCACTTTTTATGGTGTTGTTGACGTTGATGAGTGGTAGTTGACCGGATATAACTGATAGTTATTATTTATTTCCATTTCCACATGGGCTCCAGTTGTACTAGTAGCAATGGTGGCTCTTGTAATGGTAAAATAGTGCACTGATCTCCCATTTATTTTCAAGAAATAAGCAATATTAAAAAAATATACCAATTTACTTATTTAAAATTTCTTGCGTGTCCCCATACAAATATTGAATTAAGGCAGTATTCTGGTCTAGGATTTTGGAGAAATCATTTTTTTTTTTTGCATATTATCAAAGTTCAAAACATTAAAAATATGCCTTTTCAAGGACTTTTCGAAATTCCTAATATTTTCAGAGATACAGCTACTTAAGTGACGTAGTATCTTACGGGGCTGGGTGGAGCGAAGCTTCGCCCAAAACTTTAAACACGTTTATCTCGAAACTACTTTTTCAAAATAGTTGCCATGATATTGAGTTTCAAGTTTTACTGAACCGATTTACATGAAATTTGGTTTGAATCTTTTCAATACATCCAGCTATAGCGCATATTAAGATTTTATAAAAAAAACAATTTTTACTATTTTTAAAAAATTCGGAAGTCTCATAAAAACAGGAAAAAAACGATTGTTTTTTCAAACCTCTGCCATTTTGCGAAAAATAAATATTTTTACATTTCTCTGATATGCGCGAAAATGACATTTTTACCAATTAAGGATATATTTTTTAATTATATTTTAGGTGACTGTAAAAGTTGAAATCGTGGCAACTATGGAGCGTCATTTTTTTGAGACACCCTACTTTACCAGCCTGTAACTTTTTAGGTTATTAGTTTTTTGGTTTGAATAGTTTTTTATATATTTTTAAAATATTAATAAATATCTGGTAAAAAAATGGACGGTAAAATTTTAATTACTTTGTTTTTCTATACCACTTGCAAAAACACCTAAAATTTCAGCCTCTAGACCAGAATATTGCCTTAAGTGATTATTCACACATGTAAAGCAAACAGTGCCAACATTATAACAATACAAATACCTTTTCCATATTATCAGATGCCGCAAAATGTGCATTTTTTGTAATTTATTAGATTCGAAAATTCAGAAATAAATAAAATATTGTATCACGTGTTACCAGTATTATACACGCTACATGCATAATTTATTTTTAAAAGTTTTGTTCAATCGAAGTTTGTCAAATTATGACGAACGTTTCCGAACGCATAAATCAATATAAACGAGCATGTCACATATATTATACAATATGGCCAATTTTGCTTAGTTCTTAGGCATAAATACGTTTTTTTGCACTCTGCAAATATTGTATTATTCCATATTAATCAAGTCTAATGCGTTGATTCTGGAAAACAGTTCATAAAAACACTTTTGGTTCAATTTTTTATATGAATTGTTTGTAAATAAAGCATTTCCTTGAAATTACCTTGTCTTCGAGACTGACTTTAAAACGAGTTACAAAGTAAACAATCTTTTCTCTACTTTATCTTTGCGATGTTACTTAGTCAAGAGGTGAAATATTTTGTAACGGAATGTAAAAGGGCGATAAAAAATATGTTATTGGACTTCATGCAATAACGACTCGTATCTTTATGTCCTGCAATATTAATGTGTCTTATTGTTTTACAATTTTAGTGTTACTCCACCAAAAATAAGATGGAAAGAGAATTCGTGTTTGTGGAAAACGAAATAACTATCTTAGTTTGGACCTGGAGTTTCAGTTAGAAAAACAGTTGAGAGAAAAGTTGACCACGACTTGTGCATAGCGAATGACTCCATTATCTTGCAGTTTTATTCAGTCTTATTATATTTAGAAACCGTGTATAGACAAGTAACGTGTTATTTTATTAAGTTATGTGTTTTATATAATATCAACGATTTATAGTTTCTACTGGCTTAACTCAATATTTGTATTATGCAAGTACTATAATTACAGTTCTACAAACATAATTAACAACGAATTCTGAATTATTGTGTCGTGATGTACGTCAACTATATTCGTTTGTTTTTTTAATACATTTATTGTAATCGTACGTAAAATTAAACCATGGCAAATCAGAGACGAATCTGACGATAGACATTCGTAAACAAATTACCCACATCGGTCTTTTTTTATGAATAAGATTATAAAATGAATTTAATTAAAAAATTATTTACTTAAAATTAAACATTTTTTATAACTGTTGAATAAAATACCAAAACATAAAATGCCAAGAAAAGCTTTTTGATAATATTGGCATATAGTTTTTAAATCTTCAACTGAGCGTTAATTATTTTTTCAGTAGAAAATCAAATTGTTGTATGCCAAATTTACTTATATCATATTATCAGGCGTGCAGGACAAAAAGTCAACATTTTGCCAGTCATTTCATAATACTTGATGAAACATAAGATTCGAGCCCTAAAAAATAGGAAACTATTTTAGCTCACGACATGTACATGGCTAAAAGTTGGTTTTTCCACCACCTACCGCTATGTGTGTGCAGTCAGTTTTGACAGCCGCCATCCATAACGCTATACTATCAAGAAAAGAAACGAATTTTCTCCTCAATTACTTGGCCCAAAACAGAGCTGCACGGGACTGATCTTTTAACCATGCACATAAGTGCTTATTTATGTGACGCCTAAATATAGACATCTATCTGGCTCGTCCTGAAATACCCATATGCTGACTGATTTTCAGGTATGGCGATAGCAATCACTTGAAACCGCTACATTATTTATAAACATTTATATAAATGGTATACATAGGTAAATAGATTATATCCAGAAGCGTACGTATGCAAACGAATTGGAGTGAAAAGTTTTCTATGTAAGTACAAAAGTTAAGCTTTTACTATGAACTGGATACACCGCGTTCAAAAGTTTTCAGCGTACTACGTTTAAGAAGGTTGTAAAGAGTGGATGCAAGGATTTTACACCAATTCATTTAAAGCTTGTTAAAGAATCTTTTTGCAAGCACAAAGAGCTTTTAAAATGCATCTGTTGGAAAAATGGTATTCTTCATATTAAATAAGTTGTTAAGATGCCAGTTAAGGTAAGTAAATATTTTTGAAATGATTAAAAAGCAACGTCAATTATTCATGCTCGTTAAAAATTTTGTAAATGAATATTTGACATCCATTATTCGAAACATTTTTTCTTTTTTGCAATTTTTCTTTGACTTTCCCAATTGGCCTACCTAAATATAACTCAATTACAAAATTTAAGAACCGTAATATCATTTTCAACAAAGAGTAATAGCTGCTTTTCTTAAGCGAAATTTTAATAACGTTGTCTTGAAAAAAATACGAATCGGTAGAAAAAACTTAAATAGTATGTAGAAATATTTTTATGTTTCGTAATTTACCCACCGCACAAAATGGTAACTAATTATTTGGTCAGTATTAAATTCGATAAACGGTCAGTAAATATTCAAGAAATGGTCAGTAAAATAAATAATTTTGGTCAGCATATTATTGGAAAATGGACATTTATTGTAAAATGGTTAGTTGATATCTATAAACGGTCTTTAATAATAAGTGGTAGGACGATTTGGCTAGATTAGGTTTGAGGCAATAATGAAAAATTTCAAAAAAAAATCGTTAGCCCAAAACTTGGTCATAAATTTTCTTCTTACAATCATAATTGATCAAGTTCACAAGCTGTCAATCTTAAACTAACCATTTAATGAAAATAGCTGACCATTTAATTGAAATACTATCCGTTTTACATAAATTACTGACCGTTTATTTTATTTACCGACCAAAACTCGAATAAGATACTAAACCATTAAATATACGCCACACAAAATCATCACCGCTTGTTTTATAATTCGTAATCATCAGAAAAATATTTGTTCAGCGATATTATATGTATGCTATTATTTTAAGCAAAATTTTCATAAATACAAACGAACGAGAATCAAAGACAATCGCAAAAACAATTATGATTATTCAGCTTATTTCAAATAAAAAATATTTATATACTTGTTTATTCTGCGAACGTGTTTGCTTTTTTTCATTTTTTAAAAAGCATACATTTTTAATCAAATATCTATTTTTTGTATCGCGTCCCGTTAGCATTGGAGCTAAAATATTACATGTACAGGCCAGTGACTCGGTTAGGCACATCGCACCTTCGGGAATATAGTGTCAATCGTATTATTGACATTTTTTTCAGGAATAAAGTCAGATTCGTAATAATTTTTCGTTCAGAGTTTTTTAAGACCCATTAAAAACGGTAATATGAATAGTTAAAATATCCCCTATTTTTTTTAAATTTTCGAATGGGAAAATGAAAAATTTTGACAGTCGAGTCGTATAGTATCAAATGTAGAACTCTCCCATATTTTATATACGTAAAATAACATGACGATTTGGTGTCAAAGTCAGAACGGTTCACGACTTTGGAAACGAAAGTATAATGCTTTGGTCAATCACAGATTTATGTGATGTAGCAATGTGGCCGAACTAATAAATTTTAGGTTTCAGGTTTTTATGTGCCGTTTTTAATATTGAAAAATATAAATTTAGCTTAAAAAGGCAACAAAAACGTTTTTCGTATTGTTTTCGAAATGTGGAAAAGTGGATAGTTCTACTTTTGATCCTACACGACTCAGTCTACTGTATTACATTACTTGATTAAAAATAAAAAAATAAGAAGCCAAATTAAAATTATCGGTATATTGTTATAGACATAATAAAACGTTTTTAGTTCTACATTAAATTTATACGATCAGGACCGGTTTCGCTCATCGCGAACATTATCAAATTATAAGAAATACAGCGATATCTCTACAAAAGTTAAGCTAGACCTACAAGGTATGACAAACAATTGGTATTACAACTAAGCAAATAAATCAAAATAAAATACAACAAAATAGACTATGGGTGTGTGTCATTTCTCATCGAGTTTATCTCGCATGACTTTCAGATATTTTTTTTTATTATTTTTAGTGATAAAACATATTTTTTCCGAAGACTTTATATTGCTACAGAGCTTCTGGTACGTGTATCGTCTGATTCCCTCGTCTGCCTCGAATCACTGGGTTAAATATGTCGCCTGGCTAACGTGACCTGACTACAAAAAAATGAATAATAATACATTTTTTTTTTTATATAATGTATGCGCTTTCTAGGGAAAAATATTTGCTCGTTTCGTTTGTGTATAAATATCCATTGTGAGGTGGATTTTTAATTTATTTTTACGAATATTTAACGGATGTTTATTCAAACTTTTGCATATATTTCAAAATATAAATACATTCTAACGAGTATACCTAGTCCACTCGAATATTAATTTATGATTTAAAAAAAATCAAAATGAAAAATACACAATGATAAGTCACTCCGTCACCGATTGGTAACGCTATACAATTACTAATATGTGAATTCCTTTATAAAGGCGTGGATTTATGTGGTACTTTCTGTTTTGTTTCACGCAATACCGAAAACAAAGCGAAGTGGAAGCGATTAGCTAAAAAATATTTTGTTTTCTCCCAACCCTTCCCTTATCCTTTACATTCCTCAATATGCTATTTTTTGTCTTTCCATCAAGCAGCAACTCCTCAAAAGATTTGAGAAATTGATTTATATCATAGGGTATGCGTATTTATTAGCATGGTAAATCAATACCGAAAATATACCACAATATGACATGATTATGAGACAATCCTATAAATATATTTTTTTTAAATATGGAAATTGAGCTGGACTCGACATAGAAGGTCTAGGAGCTAAGCTGAGATTGTGCAACCTAATAACAAACAGTTCTCGTAAAGTAAGTTTTTTTCTAAGATCCATGTCCGCTCCCATTGTGAGTAAGGATATAACTGATAAGACTAGGACAGCAATTGTGATTAGCTACTCCACGCTCGCTACGTCCCGCTTATTGGATCATATGGGTGGAAAGGATTATCAGACAACACGAACACCCATGCCTTCGAACGGAATCGATGAATCGACTGAAAAAAAGTCTGCTCATATCGGAACTCAAACTTATGAAGTTTGCCACGGAAGCCAACGATGTTAACCACTGCGCCGCATACTTCATACATAAAGTTTAAAAAACACTGTTTTTATAGTAAGAATAATAATCGAAAATTACTTTATGTATATATTTCTTTTGTCTTTTTTTCGACACAACTATTCCATCATGTCTGTCTTTAATCGAGATTGTTTGTTCGGCATATTTTTTTTCAAAAGCTAAGATAGTAAAAAATAATGCAAATGTTTCCGGCAGTCTTTGTTGTCTGATTTCAAATAAATATTTTAAGACCTTCGCCAAATTGAACTGATTTATTTAGCATTTTTGGTTAAAAAAAAATGCCCCGAGAAAACTAAAAGCCCGTCTATATATCGTAAAACAAGATGCGTAAAAGGGGAGTAAAAATGTAATTCAACCAACAGAATACAGTTGTGTGACTGTAACCAGTTCACTTTTGAATAAATTCGTGTATTACGAAATACGATCGCATGCACAGCTTTTGAATATTTAATATTTTCATTCAAAATATTTATTCAACTTTACAATTTTTGTTTGATCTAATGAATATGCCTCCGTTTTTTAAAATAATTTACGCAAATAAATAAGTATTTTTTATGCATTGTATCGTTTAGAATGTTTAGTTTTGTAACACCATATTTTGGTGATATTGACGAGTAAAAAATAATCGGAAATTATTCGAACACCAATTATCAAATTAGTAAATTTTATTTTATCAATAAATTTAAAATGAAAACATGCATATTAACCGTATATGTGCCACAGACGCGTTACTACGCTTTATTTTTCTAAGCATGTCAGACGGCTATACAAAATGAATGTGAAAATTACCATTGTTTTATATTTAATTTTCCATTAACGGAAATGTGTTTTGAATGATTCTAAATATTTAACGCACTGTAGCATCTCATGGTGTAATAAATAAATACATCGCTAAGAAAACGTCTGCCGACTATCGATATACTAACATCGCGCGGCATATTAACGGTTAAAATATTTCAATAAATCGTGGGTGTAGGAACATACGGGCGAAACTACAAAAACAACGAACTGAGATAAATGGCAAAACAGTTTCCAATTATGAACTGTGTGCTTACGGATTTGCAGAAAAACTGAGCAATATCTGGTAAACCGCTCATCGTACAAGTTTCATATTTTTATATCTTAAAGAACTGCATTTGAGCATGACAATGCCATATTTAACTCAAAACAGCCATTTTTGTAGCTACGCCCGTATGTTTCTACACCCACGAAATGTAAGTAGTACGTTTTCCTGAATCCTAGAACACGGGGCTCGAGTTTTACCAAAATGATTCGGTGATTTGTGAATGACGCAAAAGCAAGATGTGTTGTAAATATATATATAATTGATAATTTAAAATTTGTTTTGAGCCCTTGTTAGGAAACATACAAGGTTAGCATTTGTTCATTAAAACATGTTTATTTGATTTCGACTTCGTTTCAATATATTTATGTATTGTACGGTACCTAACTCGAATAACGAATATACGACATTGTTTTTTTTTGTGGCTATGCTATTTCGAGTGGCATTTCGAATTTCGTGAATTTTCAACTAGTGGAATATAAATTCAATAAGTAAGAGCCAATTGAATATTTTCCAAATATAAATGATTAGATATAGAAAATAGAAGAAGAAAGACAGCGGGCGTCCCGTAGTCGTAGACAATGGATGCAGGAGTCAACATTAAAATGACGATCGCGTCCACTACAATTGATTGTCAGTCTAGTCCAGCGGCTCTCAAACTATTAAGAATTTGTGGTGCTCCCTTGAAAAACTGCTATTTATTTTTTTAAAGATATTATTTAAAAACAATTGAAAGCCATCTAATACCTATACCCACGATGTGACACAGCATATAGGCTGCTTTGAATAACAATTATTTATTCAGAAAATATTTTTTTATCCATTTTATCCGCTCTTAATGTGAAGCATATGTACCCCTAATGGAGGTTTCTCACGATAACTGTTTGCTACTCAGTAGCTCAACCTCTCTGTTGTGAGATTATGAGTAGAGGTATAAAGGATAGAGGCAGGACAGGACGGTTAGCTGGTCACTCTCACTACGCCTCGCTTATAAGATCGGATGGGTGGGAAGGAACACATGTGTCAAGCAGAATTCGATTTGAAAAAAGTTGCTCCTCTTACTGAGACTCGAGCCCGTTAGGTCTTTCCACGGAAGCCAATGACGTTGACCTCTGCTACATGGATTTGAAAGTAAATGTCATCTTAATCATTAATTTTACGTTAACATTTTAATGGGACGCATACATCTGCCATTACTGAATTGGTTCTTTTATTTTTGGCCAGTGCAACTCTCATATCATTTGCCGCGATTAATCTGTTTCGAGAGTAATTAGTCTGTAAAAAGACGATTTACACTCATATCTGATTTTAAATGGAAGCAGCAGAAATAAATAGTATACATTTGGGTTGATTTCTCACGGTTTTAGTGAACCCTAGTTTGAGAACTGCCGGCTTAGGGTGTCTAGACGACGTCTTTTAAATCAAAGTAAAAATACGGATTGTAGTTCCGATATCCTGTTCTGTTTTTCTTTTCACAAAATTATAATTAATACAGGATTTTACCAGACCACAACCATTAAAATCAATAAATAGACAATGACAATAGAAAAGTGTATTTTATTTATGTAATGGAGACAAAGAACTACATAATATAATATTATATAAACGAGTGTAATAGGTGCATAAAAACAATTTATAACCAACGCCTTTCATATGCATTCTTTTAATAAAAGAATAATATTCAATTAGTAAACATTCGAATTACTACGTTTCGTGTTTTTTAGATCCATCCTTAATACTTTAAATAAACCCATATAAGATAAACGAATGATGTACCATTCTCTTTTCTGGTTTCAATAAGTTTAATTCTGGTCAAAAAACTTCCGTTGTGGCATATGTAAGTGTAATCCAGGATCAAGAATTCGATGTCCACCATCATAAACATTCGCATATGTATCTTTCCATTTTCATAAATATTCACACAAGAAGACAAAGCAATTTTAATACCGAATGAATCACAAGTCAGTTTTTGAAGTAGTCATGTTTCAAAGTTTATTTATTTAGTATGGCGATAAAGATTTTAGGAGTCTATATTTATAATACACAATAATTGAAACACAATTTATTACATTCAATGGATTCGGCTGTAACTTCGTGGAAGTTCATTTTAATGTAAAATTTAAAATAACTTTGATTCTTTCACGTATTGTGTTACTAATTGTGACACGCGTTTCGCCTCTTTCAAGTGCATCTTTGGACACGATTTGATCTTTTTGAGGGCCTTTCAAAAATACTATGAATCTGGGAAAATCTAACACGGCTTTTTTAAAAGGAAGAGTAGTGTTTTACTACGTGATAATTTAATATCATGTACTAAAAATGTCTCCTAATCGCGTTTTCATTACACTTGAACATTTACATGCAACAGAAAATGGTATAAATTATAGCTCATAGTATTATCCTTCTGAGGTGCAGGGTGCAGTAATAACAAACTTTTTGCTATTCTCACGAGTCAGCTGTTACTATGACGTCATCGCTAGCAAGCCCAACTTCCACTTAAAAGTTTGATGCGATTAGATCCGTATCATATTTCAGTGATTTTCAACACAATTTAACCTTATAATAATTCTATTATAAAGTGTAACTATTAGTAGACAATGAAAGCCATTTCATAAAGACGATATTTAGTCATATACTTTTTTAAGCATCATAATACTACACCCAAAACTCTTATTGTGCGATTTCAAAGTTGTGCGGTTTTTTTAATGCAATTTTTTATTTTTTTAAATATAATTTTGGGACTATTTTAGCTCACATATGTAATAACGTAACAGCGCGTTGTTCACATACTGTACGTGCAAAATCCAGTGTTTCACCTGTTTATTATAACTTTGAAACGTGCATATTAAGTCATAGCATTTTGTGTGCGATTTTCCGTGGAACGCAACTACCGCACAAACAAAGGTTCAGGTGTATTTGAGTTTTACTATCAATATGTCGTCGTAACAATTGCAAAATTGCATATCTGCGAACGTAGTAAAGCAAATAGCTGTATCCTTATGAAACAGAAACAAAAAAAAACTCATACATACATATATAAAGGGTCTTTTTATAAGGACGCTTAGTTTTGAAATGTAAATAAAACAAGTTGTTTGTGAGATTTCGACTAAATTTTAATTTCATTTGTAAGTATATTTTACGGCATTAAATATGGAATATAGCATCAAAAGTCTGCCAATATCCATTCATTATAAAATGGGCCATGTCGCTAAAGTTTACTTTTTTGACAAATTTGGGTAAACTTCCAACTGCTCCAGAACTCAATCAGGCGCTGTCTGTGGTCGTTTACCTGAAGTTCCTTGGTTAGTTGGATTTTATACGGGTGCAGACATAAGGCCCGATTCAAAATTCGCCAAGTTGAAGTCGCAGAAAAGCTAAGTTCTTGTGAACAACGAGAAATAAGCTGCCTTGGGTTTTCCTGTACACTTTCACACACAGCAGCAATGTTTTCACCAGATATTGTATTTTGATGACGTACAAGTAGGTGTTGGCCGATTATTTACCAAACTGGTTGACTCAAATTTGGCCACTAAGCAATGAATAATCTACTCAGCAGGACAAAGTAACATATTTTGAGCGTCCCTATTGAAATACCCTTTATTACCTTTACCATATGTTTTGTTTGCTTTGTGGGTGAAATAGATGTAAACGCGATTGGAGTGTTATTAATATAAGAAAGGCCAAATCGAATATTTGGCAGATAATCAAGTGGAAACGACGATATGTATAGAAAGAAAAGTTCGATTGAAAAATCCATCATTTTAACAAATGTTTCATGTATTTTTTTTATAATTTATTACATCGAAAAAACACTTAATCAAAGAGTAGATGTTGGACACCGCCTCATGTGGTAGGTCATCAGAACTCTCTCGAACGATCTATTTTTCACCTCAGTCTATGAGTTTAAGTCGATATCAGGAAATAAATTCATTCTTATAATACTCTATATTGAAATCTATAGCGATTCAATATAGAGTAATTTCAAATTTGTAAAAGAGACATTTATGCAGACGTCTCGCTCTAAATGTCTCTTATCTCTTTCACGCCCTGAGTGTACGAGAGTGCATGGTAGTTCATAAAAAGTTCGATGGGCCATAAATAATGGCTTATCTTACGTGACGTTTAACGGTCGTTTTGCAACGGTTTGGCTATCTACAGGAACCGCTTTTTTTCATACGATCAGAGAGAGATTGAACAGCATTGAGAATGCACGCTCCTAATCCTCTCCCTAAGAATTAAATTCGATTCAAATTTCTGATATCTTCTTCGCTATTGTAATATTTGTATTTTGTCTTGTATTTAAATTCAATGTACTAGTGTAATATAACGTCTGTGTAAATTCTTAACGATTAAATAGTGTGTGCTAATCACACCCACATAACGCTTAGAGATCGTGTTTTGTTTTAAAGAGTTCCATGTTTCTCCTACTCCGTTCACAAAATCCCTCTCCTGAGTGTCGGATAGGAAGCTCCTTCTCGATTTACGAGGGAGCCGAATCAAGGTCTTCTCAATGTCAACCACTTTTCTGAAAGCCTGGCTTAGACTTAATATTTCATTTATTGATTTCATAATACTAGAATAAGTCGCTGTGGCTAAGTGCGAAGAGATCAGATAAGTATGGGTTCATATATCGGTAATGTAGATATCAAATTAAGCTTTGTTGAATTTTGATTATGAGCACTTGGATAATAAGGTCGTATTCGATGTCAATGAAAACACTGTCGTCAACTTCGTCTGAATGATTTGAAACTTTAAAATATTTGGCGTATAACAAAGAAACGTGTGGTGTGGTAAAAAATAAAACTATCTGTGTAATTAAATCAGCACTTTTTACAAGAACATACAAGAATTTTTAATGGCAATGTCATAACATAAAATGAGATTATTTGACTGAGTTTTAAACTAGATATTATAACAGAGATCCCTTTGTCTGGTGGCGCTGGAAAATTCTGTTTTAATGCAATTAGTTTCAGTCGTGAGTGCTGCAGCATTTTTATTATCTTTGTAATTTTCAAAGAGTTAGACCAATGGATAATATTTTCAAAGTATATTGTATGTCGGAAAATTTCTAAGTTGAAAATTTTAGGGCATCAAACTTTTCAATGATCGATATTTTAAAACTAAATTTTGGCAGTTAAACAAATAAATAAAATCCTCGCTTTCGATCAAACGCCAAAAGAGATATACAGTAACAGGGCGTCTTACGTAAGCGAATACACCGCGACCAAATAATAATTAATTTAAATCGTCGCGGACTAAAGATCTTATGTGCCAACGACGTCTAGCCAGCCGCAATAAAAACATAACTACCGCCATGACGCAGGTAGTTCGAGGCCACTTACAACAATTTGTTGAAGTTTTTACCTATGGCGCCATGACCGGAACGTGCCGCTTCGTCATAAAACGTCCACCTAAGACGGTGCGTAAGTCGTTGACTTATTGCGATTAATTGGTTTCAAAAGGTAGATAAAAGCAAAATGCATCTGGATACATACACTGAAGACATGAACGGAAAATATTCAGGTGCATGGTAAATTCTGCTTATTTATTGCACAAGTATCTACATAAATACATACCTATATTGATGTATATGTAATAGTGAAACTGTATTCTCAGTGAAAATATATTCTTCTCCAAGCTGTCATTGAAATTAAATTTGACCGCCCTATCTTCAGCCCAATGTTTGTCTGTGTTTTTCTTTAGTTCTCTTTTTATGAAAGGGTCTACTTGCTGATTTTGTTTCATTGAAGCAAACCAAAATTTTAGGCCGGCAAATCATCGACCTGGGCCAATAATTTCAATGATCGTGACCAGTGAAATCATGTTGTCATACAAATCTATTACTTGATACATTTTCACTGAGAATGCAGTTTCACTGTAACATATATAAATATTACTCTCGTCAATCAAAGGTTGTATTTGAAGGAGAGAATATTTTTTAATATTTTCATTATAGTCGCGAAGCAGATTCCGTAGCTTGCAGTAAGTGTATAGTTATCAGCTCCGTTAAATTATGTCACTCGCGTTATTCTGAAATCGTGTAAGTCAATGACCTACTGTAAAGCTTGAGCTTAGCAAATATTTCACTGTCAAGAAATAGAAATATATTTTAGTTCTACAAAAATTATATAACATATACATAGTTGATAGCTATTTCGGTTTACGCCCTCATCGGAACTGGGTGTCAGGGCGTAACCTGAAATATTATAGCTTTCAACTAAATATTATAATGGAGTTCTACCAAGCGAATGCCAATTCAATAAATAAAAAATACTGATTACGGATTTCGACTTAAGGTGCTAGATGGAATTTTAATTTCAAATTTGAAATGTTTGAATTTTGTACTTTTACAATGAGGCTTGGTGTCAGTTGATTCGTGCTATTTTAATGCCTGAAGATGCTGAAAGTCAAAATCGGGCTCTCAGCAACAAAACTCATTGAAAAATACAAAATTCAAACGATTCAAATTTGATGAAAAAAAGCACAAGAACAAAGTACCAACGCTTGCCAAGAATATTAAAATGACGAGAAAAAAAACTTTGAAAATACTAAATTATTATTCTAAAATACTTTATTTATATTTGAATGATCAGATGATTATATTTTAAATACAGTTTGCACTTTTTGAATAGACCTTTTTATTAAAGGTTAAGTTATGTTAAATTAAAATACAGTATTGAATAAATTTGAAATAAGTGACGCATGACATTATTGTTTGAGTGAAAGTTTGTCAAAAAGAAAAGTTTAAACAAAAGCTTTACTTAACGCCTCTTTTATTGCAGCTTCGTGCAAGTTTTGATAGCACAGTCTGTGATATTTTTACTAAAACATTTGCCAGATTGACATTACTTTAATTGCAGTAGACTCAATTATTATAACATCTTTTCTGAATTGAGAAATATTATACTTTTAAAAATATTTTTTTAACCATGTCTACTCCCAATTTCCAATACGTGGTTCTTACGTAAAATTGTGCTGTGGCCGCATGGTAAATATTAACGGTCCTTTGGCAATATCTGGTGTTCGCATAAAATTTGTGTTTGAAAATTTACTACTGGTATTAGGTATTTGCGTTTAATACTTTTCTCACTGTTTATTTCTCGTGTTTAATGGATACTTCTTGATCCACAGTACGATGCATACGCAATATTTAATTTTCAGGGTCTTTTTGACAAATTAACTTTTAAAAACACATTTTTATAAAAATATTAATATTTATACTGATTTATTGGTGGCCGCAGCAAAATCTTCTGGTGGCCGCACCTGAGAACCACTGCTATAGATACATCTCTACTATACT
This sequence comes from Himalopsyche kuldschensis, assembly GCA_028554975.1. Classification (NCBI taxonomy): domain Eukaryota; kingdom Metazoa; phylum Arthropoda; class Insecta; order Trichoptera; family Rhyacophilidae; genus Himalopsyche; species Himalopsyche kuldschensis. The sequence continues at coordinate 1,923,431 of JAHFWI010000059.1, read as the reverse complement.
CCTTACACAGGCGTACTACTACGATCTTTTCAGGAGTAAACAAATGATACTAATGTATAATTATTTAGTTTGAAGCTGACTTGAGTGTGAATCGACTTTTTGCGCCCCGAGAGTTGTGAAATATGTTTTTATCGATTGTTATATTACAATGCTTTAATCTTTTTTCACATTGCAAACGCAACTAACTCAAAATTTTTGGTACATATATAAATCTACTAGTATTGCTACCCGGCGTCGCTCGGACTAAGCGACCAATAATTATTTAATGTTATATCATTCGACATAATTATAACACAAAATCTAACATCCAAAAAAGAGTTAAAATAAAATCACAAACTTTATTTAATTTGATGACAGCCCCATTCTCGCCCTTTAAAATGTCCAAATTCAAGGAAAAAATCTAATTTGATGTCAAATAAATGTCAAATAATACCTTCACATAAATAATAAACATTATTATATTAATAAAAGCCGGGAAAAGTTCAGTAGAAGACTAATTTATTACATTTTGACTAAATGTCTTCGCCGATAAAAATTCAAACATATTTTCTTTCATATTCGTTTTTATGGCAACTTAATGACCAACAATGCCAAAGGGAATTACAGACATACATACATACGCCGTTTCGGTTTTATATATAAGATTTATATTTTATTGTGGACACAATATAAACATATTTATAAATATGTATATACAAATAAATGATCCTCGGCAGAAGTTGTTCAACGAGAACTATTTATTATTCAGTTGCTCAACCTATCTTTTGGAAATAAATATGAGGCCATGGTAGGATAAACAATCAACCCTTGTTTTGACACCGCAACCTAAAAGTCAGTGTTAATCACTCCGCTATCAGCCCGGCATAGTAGGCGCTTATAGATGATTAATTAAAATAAAATTTTAAAGTAATTGCATAAAGAGGTTTTCTGGAAACTTTTATATGCAGTGAAATTGTTAAAAATATATATCATATTTTGTGTGAAATATTCATTGTTATTGTTTGCCAGTGTGTTACTCTATTCAGCATTGTTCGGATTTTGTGTTTAATCTTTCACTATGCTTTTTGAAAATAACAATGGCTGAAACGTGAATTTTCACATGGTGAAACTTTGCATTGAAATTTATGTATAGTATTATTTTTACAAATAGTCACGCCGATATCTATTAATCAGTTTTGTATTTAAGTCCTTTTTTTATACAAGTCATGGTATAAATTAATTAAATCGCGAATGGGTACATATAGATCAGGCAGGCCCAAACTCTGGCCCGCGGACCACATGTGGCCCTTTCGATTCTATCAACTTTATACACATTTTGCATTTTGTTATTGGTAAAATCAATGAAAAAAAAGGCGTCGCCCATCTGAGACACGCAAAAGAAAATCGAACTATTTTCAATATTCTACAATGTATCCAAGCCAAGTTTAATTAAATATAACTATATATATGTTTGAAGTCCATCTATGGTAATATGTATATTTTTATTGATTGAGTAGGCATTTACTTGGTAGAACTCCATTATAATACGGAAAGAAAAAAACAATGTATTTTAATTCTACATAAATATTGTAATTTATGTAGAATTAAAATACATTGTTATTTTTCTTTCCGTATTATGTATATTTTTATAGAGAAATTATTTAACCTACTTAATGATCTCAAGCTTCAAAAGACATCCTTAAATATTTGACCGTAAACAAAATAAAATATCCTGCTTTATTTCCACACGGATCTTCGGTACGGGGATTTTCTTTTCTTTCTGCGAGAGACACGTAAATATCCGGTCAAATGTCAAATGCAGAGGAGGGTAATTTCAGCGGGAAAGTCTGTGATCCTTGGGTTAACACCACCTCCGGCGACATCTGCCGTATATTGGCGAAAACACCAATACGCCCCGCGGTGCGGTGGGAGAACTCAGCGGCGACATGCTTTTTTGGACCTACAATAATTTTCAATACCCAAAATTTCCCTTTTGGCGTTTTTGTATTTGATTTTTGGATTGGCCATCATATGTTTCACTTTGAATTTTACGAAGAATTCTGTAATATGGAATGCTGAACATTTCGTTTATCGCCGTTACCGTTTTAAATACAAAAATACAATAAATATTTTTCGACTATGAAAATGTATTCAAACGAAGAAATTTACCTGAATACCATGGCGGTTTATTTTATTTATTCACGTTATTTTTGCAGCTTTTTATTTAAAATTACTAAAAATGTATATCATAGGATCAGCAACGGTTTCGCTCATAATGATTGAATACATATTTATATTAAATTTACTAACATTCTTTAAAAAAATCACGAAGTAACATTCGAAACAAATTTTATTTACAGTTGATAATGGCTATATTTTGCAATCGAGTCAGACTCGTTGGTAAGTGCCACCTTAGATTCCACGATCAGATCGGTCTGGATTCAAATCACCGCATAGATCAATAGAATATTTTTTCAATTTAATATTGAAATATTGGACATGGTCGTATATGATATTATTATTTCTTCTCAACTAAGTTAATATAATACGATTAAAAATTATTAATTTTCCGTATTGGTTGTAGCTTCAAACGTTTTTATTTTGAAATGTTGGGTACCGAATAAAGACTCCAAATACTCAACATTTTAAGTACTCGAGTGTCAAGTAGTGCAATTTTAAAAAGCGCGAGTACATGAGTAGTTTCAGATGTGCCAAAATACATATTATTAATTCGAATTTGTGTAAATAAATAGATGATAAATAAATTGTCTTGTCATCATAAACTTGTCATTGATAATATAAGTCAGCAGGACCCAAAGCAAACGTAACAAAATAAATTCTTGCAACGCATAGTCGATGGCAAAACAATTGAGTATTTTTCAAAATACTCGAGTACTTGAAAATGGACGAGCATTCTTGAGTATCGAATATTCGACACTCGAATTGGAGTCTTTAATACCAACAATTCATACGTCATTATCTATCTCAGCGTAATGTCAATATGATATCTTAATCCATTAAAACTTTAGCCAATAAATTATTTTTAAGATATTGGAATTAGTGAAATAAATTTCCAACAATATGTTGATTTTCTATTCACTACTTACACCAACATATCGTAACAGAAATGTATTTCGACGTTCTGCTAACAAAACACTCTAAAGCGGTACTCCATTTATCAAAGCGTTCACTGATGAATGCTTTGCTGGTGATTGAATGATGCTGAATGCCGATACGATAATAATGAGCTTCACGCTGATGAAGCCAAGTCCTGAGTTCAGTTATCCTCACACCCGGCATCCGAAGTTATATACACTTCTGCATAATTTCCACAAATAACTTTACATTGTATAATATAATTTATTCAGCGTGTAGACAATGTATTGTTTGCCGAGTGATATATCATTTTTATTATGTTTCATCGACTGCCTCATATATTATTATACAAGAGATATTGATATAGGCCTTCCGATAAAATAGTGGAAAATAATAAACAATCTCGAGATGTTGGCTTGGAGGAAGGCGGTCTAAATCAGTGTTCTTCAACCTTTTTACATCTGCGCTGAAGATTGGAATATATTTCGTGGACCGGTGTAAACCATATACACATATGTACAGTCAGTTTTCGATTTACAACAGATTATAATAAGGAAAAAAAATCCAGTTTCTGTCAAATCTAATATATAAAAATCAATATTTTTTTGTTTGTTTGCACCCTATGCCAATATCAATGTTTTTTCATATTTAATGCCGACATACCGTTCATTTTGACAACTGATTGTTGCAAAGGTTATACACATAAGGTAAATGTACCAGTAGCTGACCTTTTAAGAGAAAATTTCAACAAAAATAACGATTAAGGTTTAGCTTTGTACCGAATGATGGCAAAACAAACATACTCATATTGGATCATATGTCTTAATTAATATTATGTTACAAAAATTACGAAAGGGCCTGTTTAAAACAGGTTGTGTTAAAATATTTAAAAGCATGTTCCTGTTTCAGTAGTTGACCATGTCTAATCCTCTCACCTCATCAACTTATCAGTATGATTTTTTTGTAATGTCATTTTAAAATGTATAGTGGCATAAGTATTTTTCAACGAAGGTTATAGAAGCATTTTAACTAGAGAAAAAACAAATGCCCTTTAAACGTGTTAAAAAAACTAGCCCCGTAGGATTAAAGGGGTTAAAATAATTTATTATTGACTCAGCAAATTACTATATGCATGTAATTTAGACCAACGATAATGACGTATAACCGAAAACGTTTTTATTTTTGTACCCCCAGGCCAAAGTCCGTGCAGACCACTATTGTGTTCTTCAATATCCTCCCACTCCCATCCAATCCTAAAAACGGTATGTAGCGAGACAGATTAGCTAATCATTAGTCCTCTCCTTTAGTAACAAACGGTTCTCGTAAAAAAAAACTTCTATTGTAATAAACTATATTTAGAGTCCATATGCATCACACTGGGAGAGGACATGGTCAAAAAAACTTATATGTAAATAGTAATTTATTTATTTTATACAAGCAATTAATAAAAAATCACACACAAATTCACATAAGAAATAATGTTATTTCAAAAATTAATTTATTTCTTCATCTTCCATAGTAAGCGTGTTGAGGATTCTGATTAAGATCATCTTCCTCTCGGGTAAATCATCCATTAGATCCTTAACCAGGCCTTGCATTTGGGCATTCAGCCTTTTTTGCCTGTGGAACTCTATGACAATCGTCGGCTCAGACTTGACGCTATGAGGCCTCGCTCTGCCGCTCGCAATGGACGTGCAGTGTTGCCCGTAAAGCTGGTAGCGAATAATCCTTTCTAAATTCTAAACAGATCAACAAAGTAACAAATAAATTTAAGCACGAAACTTTTTACTGCATGACATCATCGGAATTAACTTATAAAAATAATAACTATGCAGTATGTGAAAAAGATTCGTTAGCTTTAAATCAGTGACGCACAACGTTTTTGGGAAAAGAGCCAGATTATCAATTCTCAAATAGTTCGAAGGCCCCATGGGTGAAAATGATAAAATTATCAATATTTTTAGGGTATATAAAATTGATATTGTTCTTCCATCGACCGTAATAAGTTCTGAAAAAAAAGGTGATTAATATTTGACATATTGGGCCGCATAAAACGTCATTGCGTGCCACAGGTTGTGCATCACTGCTTTAAATGCACAATCATAATGACTGTGCTGCAATTTATTATTGCATATACATATATTGTTGATAGTAATCGATTATCACAACCAGGTGCCTTGTTTTTTTCTTTTAATTCACTGATGAAACTAATTATAATGCAACTAAAAAACCTTTTGTTTTTTCAATTGACAATCTTGCGACTGCTTTTCCAATGTTCTTATATCATTCTCGACTTCAAATATAGCAGTCTTCTTGCCGTCCATTTCTTTTTGTAAAAAATCTTGCTCCTTTGCCAGTGTTGCAATGATATTCTTATTTACTTCTATTTCCTGGAATTGAGAGTTGATACCAAGTATTTTTAAAATTTTATAATATAAATAGCGTCCATGACACAAATAAAAGTTCTGTTTTACGAAAATGTTGAAGATACAATTAATGGTGGCTTAATCTCGTTTGATAAGTTGACAAAGAGCCATCAGAGTCTAAATATGCTACCTACTCACACATAAACAAATCCACTCACATATTTGCATAATTCCATTGGATATATAATATTCAGTCGCTTTAGTTAACTTCCATGGTGAGAATAAGGATAAAAGAACGGGCTTAGATATGTAACATACATTTCAGTTCTTAACTTTTCTGGCCGCTGGGACAAACAGTCGACCACCATTCCCACTTTGTCTTATACTACTTTGTGTGATACAATGTGTAAATTTTTAGTATTATTAAGTCATTGTTTTTTACACCCTTTGCAGACAAAACTATGATTTTCATAGACTAGTTTCGTCCCAATTGAATAAAAAAGAAAATACGTCGGAATATTATTGGCCGAAAACACTCTATAAATTGCAAGCTTTCAAGCTTCACTGGACATACTTTTTACATTAAAAGAAGTAGATAAGCGCTCGCGTTCATAGTTTTGATAACGCCAGTATGTAATGAACATCAACGCGAACAGCTTCTCCCTTCATGTGTGACTTAAAATATTAATATTTATAGGAAAACTGTCGATTTTTTTATATATATATTTTTAGAACGATGTATAAAGATACGTTAAAGCACATTTGTAATGTAATCTATTCCAATAATGCCATACCATTGGGGAATTTTTAGACCCCCCTTCGGATCACGCGCTATTTTTCAGGAACAGTCTTTCGAAGGTTAATATGGTAAATGCAACAATCCGTAAAACAAAAATTATTACCAAGCTGCGGCCCCTTATTATAATAATAATAATATGAATTAGTAACCTGATGAACTCTTTTAATATCCCCTCTCCGTTCGCTAAGCCTCTTGGTTAGAGTTTGGCGAGTTAGCTGGGTAGCATCACGGGGTCTAGCCCTTGCTGCGGCCGCCTCACGTCGCCCCACCGTGTGCGCAAGATCCGTTGCAAGACGAGCTGCTGTCTGAGACACTTCAGCATGACGCACCTGCAATAGAAACAATTCCAATATACAATATATAACACGGGGTGAATAGAGACTCCGGGGTGAATAGAGACAAAAACAAGGATTGAACTTTAGCACAACTTTACTAAATATTTTTTACTATTTATATATAATTCTTTACAATGATTATAATACTATCTCTCGAAAAAATCAAACCAACTAAATGATTGGCCAAAATTGAAACAAACGTGTTTAAGTTCGATGCCTGTGCATCCTTACTTTTTGACCGCTTATAAACTAATTTTTTACTGCACGAAAATTCAATTAATCATGTTTTTTTTAGTAAAAAGAATAATAGAACATTTTTAGTACTTTTTCCACATAAAATTTATTGGATCAGGACCGGTTTCGCTCATGGCGAGCATTGTCAACTGATGTTTTTTTAAGATAATAAGTATCGTAAAACGGAGTGAATATAGAATAGAGGTTCATATATTTCAATCATTACAATCTTGTCTCTATTCATCTGCCAAGTCTCTATTTACCCTCTCGCGTCTCTATTCACCCCAATTAAATGTAAATAGAGACATCAAACAAAAATGTGTGTAGTAGAATCATAGAAACAAGTTTCAAGACTTATATATTTGAATTATGTTGTGCAGGTATGAAGATACATAGTCGTGAAGGGTAAAAAGTGTCTCTATTCACCTCGTTTTACGGTTCTGATTATTTAGGGAGCATATACGTCAAAGGCCAATCATTATCGGTGATTGGGTTGTGCAAAGTGTTAACTTTACTCAATATTAATTGACACAATTGCTACAAATCTCACCTGCATTCTGTGAATCTCCAATTTCATTCTTCCTATTTCTCCAGAGACACTCTTTTCCTCGTCAACTTTTTGCTTTGTTTCGATGGCCATTATACCCTGTCAAAAGTATAGCAGCAAAATGTAAGATATTTCAAAACCATTATCAGAAATACCAAATCTAATCCAATGCACATGATAGCCAAACCTTTTTCTGCCACGACAAAACTTCTCTTCGAATTTTGTGCAATTCAATGGCGAGTTGTTCTTTTTCATTCTCCAACTGCGCAATTTCTTCTTCAATCTTCATAGCTTCCATTTCCGCTTCCTATAAATAAATATACGGTAATTTATGCGGTGATTAATCGTCCGAGTACATTTTTACTCGCCACAATTTCCATAAATACATAGGATATAAATCATTTCGAAACGAAGTAGTTAAGACCCTTTTTCTCAAAGTCTATGTATGAATGGATGAACATTATTAGAATCAGACAAGTGGTGACCAGGGTTGTGGAGTCGGAGTCGGAGTCGAACTCGCAGTCGGAAATTTTGAAAAGTTTGAACTTTGTATTTTTGCATATAATATGTCGAATTTGGATATTAGCCGGATTGGTAGGGTTGATGTTTAATTGAATACACATAAATAGGAGAGTAAGGAAAAAAAAGTGACGACATTAAACTTTTTTTAGTCGTGGTCGTGTTTTTGGTCAATGTTGGAATTGGAGTAGAACTTTTTTTTACCGAATCCACAGCCCTGATGGTGACTTACATAGGTACTCATAGTTAAGCATTTTCAATATCATCAAATTTATTCATATAGGATGCACTGGACTTGAGTATATCCAACCATAAGTATAATTAAGTTATAAATTACATTTTGTTTACATTGAATAGTCTACGTTTTGTCTTCATCCTAAGATCTGTCTTATTCCTAAGATCTGTTTGATTCTTTTAAAAAAGTGAAAACAAAAATATTACCTTCAACTGCGCCATGTATTCCAATGTCATATTATTATATTCTGCTTCAACTTCCTGGTTGTGAGCTTGGTCCTCAAACTTATGTTTGTATAGTTGGTCAACTTGACTTTGTAAACTGTCTAAAGAGCGCTGTACCATTGCGTCTTCCTGGATCAACTTATTTTTGTCATTCTCCAGTTTCAAGTTTTTGTGTTCCATTATTTGAATTTCTGAAAAGCATTACATTAATTTATCTTCAATCTTCAAATACAACACGAATACTCGAATCTTGGCTGATTTATTAATCTCAATTTTGTGTCATCGATTTGAAATACAATGTGTAAAAAATTATCATCACAAAGATCTTACGTCTCGAGACCAAGTTGAGGTCAGCCTGGTGCGCTTGATACTGATTGGTCAGCTGAACAACGTGTCCCTGCATCCTCAGCCAGTCCTGTTGCATCTGTTTACTTTGCTTTGTTGACTCCCCTATCTCCCGCTCCAGTTCTTGTATTTTTCTTTGAACCGGATCCAATTCACTACCCTGAAAATTATCACACAATATCAAATAATATTTGTTGGATTTCGATAAAGTAAGATCATAAATATTGAATATGGTAGAAATTATTCTTCCTGCATGTGTTGTATTGCTGAATGTAACCTTATGTTTGTATGTTGAACATATTCTAACTAATCTCACAACTGGAGGAAGCTTGACGTTAGTCAATCCCCTGATATTGAGTAACAAGGAAATAAAATATTTCCACACTTGCTAGACAAAGTGCAGACAGAAAATAGATGTCAACATCTTCTAGGAATCAATTTTCTGTCAAGCGAATATTCCAAAAATATGTATTTTACCTCAAAGAAACACAAACAACATTATACGGATTGGGTAACCATATTGATGATTGCTAGTATATTAAAGATTCTCTTGCCTCTTGTTTGTCAATAATCACAGCAATCTTATTGGAAACTTTATCCAAATATGCCTGCTTCCTATCAATTTCTGTCAACACTTCTTTAATTTTGTTTTCTGTTTCGGTTATCTCAGCCTCTTTCTTGGCACACGTCTTTTTATCTTCTTCCAGGATTTCGGCATCTTGCAAGTTAACTATTTTCAGTTTTTCAATATCAAGCAATGTTTTCGCATGCTGATTTTCAATGCTCAGAATGCTGATTTCCTACAGAGAAACAATATTGTTAGATTCGATAACATACCAGTGGCAGCCTGCTGTCTGTATTATCATTATAAAAATCACATTAATAATCTAACAAGAGTCATTCTATCAATTATTCACATTGCATTAATATCTACAATAAAACTATTCAACGCCTGGCCCCACTCTTTCAAGAGGTTGATAACTTCAATAAGCTTAAGACAAGATCCTTTGTAAATTAGAAGTATCAATAATATTTACATTCTTCCTGGATTCTTCTTTTAGCTCTCTGATTTCATTTGCCATTCCTTCAGCCGCTTTATCAGTAGTAAGTCGTTCTTGAAGTCGGTCAAGGGTTTCATTCTCCAGGTTCAGCTTTTCTTCAGTTAACATTTCAAACTCCCTCGTTAAACTCTTAAGACTGCTTGATATTGTTGTGTTTTCCTTTAATATAAAAATAAATATAGGGTAAACAACACTTTGTTTGAATACACAATATTCTTTACCTTAAGCTTAGATATTGAAAGCTCAATTGCCACTTATTCAGTAGAGTAATATTTTTGAGCTTAAAAAAACAGATATAAGCCTTGAATACTTAGAGTGGCTTTACTTTGTTGGTTGATGTAAGAGAGAAGAAAAGACAGGGATGGACTTGTATGGACATGCTCTGCAGAGCCTGAATTCAGCCTGAATGACGATCCGCAGGGTCCACTCAGTGGAGCTAGGAAAAGCTTGAACGTTTTTCGAAGTAGGCAAAGCAAAGATTGACAGTATACAATGTTGGTAATTAAATAAAGATTAATTGAGCTATCCTTTTATGTACCATATTAAATAAATAATTTACCATCTTTGCTACATGTAGATCTTTTTCAGTCAGTTGAATGGCAGTTGACACTTGTTCAATACCAATTTCTAAGTTGTTATGCTTGTTGTCTTCGATTTGAACTGAAAATACCAATATGATTTAAATTAAAAATTAATTTGCACGTTGACAAATACGTATGGTCAATGTTGTTATATTATAAGCAAGTACCTAATCGCCCACATTTTGCGTATTCATTAGCTGACCGTTCCTTAAGAATAGTAAAAGTTTCATTACGTTGCATTTCCTCAACTATTTCTTTCTTTATGGACTCAACACCAGTTAGAAGTGTTTTAAGTTCAGCTTGAACATTTCTATAAGGGAACAAAAAAAATACTATTATTTTAATGGTACATAAGATACCAACTATATACCGCGCGTCAGTTCAAGTTCATCTTCACTTGAAATGCCTGAAGATATCGAAAGGTTAAACCCATGTCGTGAGTGACAAGACTCATGAAAAAGTAAAAGTTCAAACTAAAAAATTAAATAAAGAAATATAAGCAGGGCTTTCTTTTAAAAAGAAAAGTTGCCGGAACTCACTTTATGTCAAGCTTTTTACAAAATATTTTTTTTCAAATATCATTTAAATGAAATTTAAAACAGCGTTTCCAATGCCATAAAGCGCACATTTTTTTTGGTTTTACACATTACTTATATCTAAAGTTAAAGAAACAATCAAATACCAATTATTCTTTCAATCATATTGAATAAACATAATGGCGTCAAATTTGTGTAAAAGGTAGTAAATAAAATGTTCCGCACATTGTCAATCGCTTAGCACGTGAATTCAATCACACACGTCAGACGTTACTGGCCGTCAGTCCTTGAGCACGAGTGACCAATGGGAACGTGGACAAGTCCCCTTCTCCCTCGTCATCACATGAGAGCGCCAATTTCGAATACATTCACATCTCATCCGGTTCATTACAATACCATATTTTATCATTTTGATGAATTATATAAATATAGATTGTAATTACATAAGCGCAAACATTGTTTCGTCTAATTAATTTTGAAATTTTGATTAAAAAATACCTTGAAAAAAGGTACCGGAACGCCGTTCCACCGCGTTAAATGGTAAAAAATGCCCTGAATATAAGGTATAGTATAATATATCGACACACAAAGAATGTGCGTGCATTATTTTAGTAGGCACAAGCTTCACTCAGTAATATACTATTAAAATTTCTAGACCTTCTGCATATATAAATACCAAATATTTATTCTATATTTAATATAAAAAGACTCACTCGTATTCATTTGTCATCGTAGTATAAACTTTATCCTGCTGCTGAATATTGACAATCACGGATCCCCAAGTCTGCATGAGTCGCCTGTGTTCCGACTCTAATGCTTGCAAGTCTACAGAGCCATCGGAAACTATTGTTCCCATCGATTCCAACTCTTGGACCTTAATCTGAGTTTGGTCCTCCAGCAATAGTATTTGCGACTCTAATTTCCACACTTCAGTTGTGAGATTGAACACCATCATATCCTATCGAGAAAACAGAGCAAAACATCGCACAATACAAGTTGATTTGCATGAGTGATCGATAATTTTAGCATTCCATTATGTCTGCCTTAGTTGGATGATTGATTTGAGTTCTATTGATTTAAGATTTATGCTATACCATAAAAGCATGCCAGTGATATTTTTAAAAAGAATGTTCAGAAATAATGCTTTATGTGTAATTTAAAGACATTGCCTTTTAGAAATTTCTTAGTACCGTAAAACGGGGTGAATAGAGACACTTTTTTCCCTTCTCGACTATGTATCTTCATAGCTGCGCCACATAATTCAAATATGAATGGCTTGAAAATTGTTTCTATGGTCCTACTACACATTCATGAGAATATTTTTCAAATATTCACTATCGTTATTAAGACACAGTCAATTTTGTTCGATTGAATTGGGGTGAATAGATACGAGAGAGGGTAAATCGTCACTTGGCAGGAGAATAGAGACAAATATATAAATTATGATGATTGAAATATATGAACCTCTATTCTATACGAGTCTCTATTCATTCCGTTTTGCCAATATTATTATACTAACCAAAAAAACATGATTGATTTAAGTTTTCGTGCAATAAAAGAGAAGTTTATAAGGGGTCAAAAAGTAAGGATGCACAGGCATCAAACTTAAACTTGTTTGTTTCAATTTTGGCCAATCATTTAGTTGGTTTGGTTTTGTCATTCGAGAGATAGTATTATAGTCATTGTAAAGTCATAGTAAAGTTGTGCTAAAGTTCAATCCTTGTTGATGTCTCTATTCATTTGCCAGTCTCTATTCACCCTGATTTACTGGTACTCCAAATAATATTGACATATTCTGTGTTGAAATAATTTTAGAACCTTAGAATGTTGATGTTGAGCCTATCTATACAAAAGTCTCGCAATCACTAACATCACCCAAAAAGAATTTTATTTTCAGTGAATATTACAAAAATGTCTCAAACCAAATCTTTCTTCTCCTGGGCTAGCCGCTTCTTCTCCTCGGCCATTTTATCAGAAATACGTTGCTTGACAGCCAGCTCAGAGTCGGTCTCTGCTTGCCACGCTTCATATTGCTTACACAACAAATTGAGAGCTTCCAATTCTCCAACAAGTTCAGCGCCTTTGAACATAAATATTTCACAACCATTTTAATTTATTTATACTGAACAATTAAAAAACATTTACTAATTCTACTGCTGATTTTGCAGTTTTAAATGGAACTAAGGAACAAAAGCATAACTGCCAAATAGCTTATACCAACGTGTCGACTAGAGACTCCAATTCGAGTATCGAGTACTCGATACTCGAGTATACTCGTCCATTTTTCAAGTGCTCGATACTCGGGTATATTGAATAATACTCGAGTAAATACTCGATCCTAGCTTTGAAACATCTCTATCCAAATTTTATTTACAAAAAATATATACATAGGCGTAAGAAACCTAGAATGTGTCTCGAAGACGTTTGAAACTTTACAAAGCGTGATCGTCGCGTGTTGTGTTTGACGGTCGACGAAACTGGCGAAAGGGGCGAGGGGGCCTGGCGGAACAGCCGCGTAAATTCGTTCTCTGAATGAACAATTTTATTACCATAAAAACACATTACAAATCTGTCACACAAATGTGCTTGAACATTTGCAATAAAAACACAAAATCTTAATGGAAACATATTTTTAATTATAAGAAATAACAAAATATCGGGATCTTTACTAAAATACTAACTAGATTATATTCATTCTGTGAATTTGTGAACATTCCAAGAAATTATATTTAACTGACGCAGTTTCATCATATTCAATGAAAATATTTTTTAACACATTTCAATGGCGCCGTATCATGATTAAAATTTGTTATATTATTAGTAGGTATTCCTTAAAAATATGGTGACCACAACATTCATCATCCTCCATATCTTCGGCATCCGAAATACCCGCAATGTTCTCAAAATCTTTATCGGAATCAGTATCACTATCACTAAACTCTTCAGCAATTTTATTCATTTCTTCCTGTGTCAGATATTGTCTGGCCATTGTGAAAATTTTCCGAATCACAAATAAACAATGTTATGACAGTTAAAAACTTGGCAAAGTTAGATAACGGAATAAGCTTTTTAAAAGTTTGTAGCATGTAAGAACAATGTGCACGTGTACTTCCGCTGTTGTACCGCTGATCTCAATCGAATATTGTATGTATTGCACTCTCTGTCTAACTCATAACATTTTTACGACTGTTTCGCTCGGCTAAAATGCAGTGGTTGCTACTCACACATTACTGTTTGTATATTTCTATCTCCCCTAAATAATAATGTATTTTTCTGTGGTAAAATCGACGTGGCTTTCGAATTATGATTGATTACACAAAGAAGACATGGAAAATATTTATTTTTATTTTTTCTACACATGCTCAACTATTTTTTTTTACAAATAGCCAAATTTTCAGTTCTCTATATGCCCTATTATATGTATATTTTAAAGATAAAGATCCTATTCAACAAGAGTTGAAAAATGCCATTTCATCGATATCTCATAAACCGAAAACTAAATTCATTAAACATTCTTGTAGTCAAAATTTAAAAGAAGATTTAAAAAAGTTAGATTCTTTTAAGCAGCGGACATATAAATTAGATACACTATTCAATTCATTGCTAACGATAAAACCAACGTCCACAGCTACCGAGAGAGTTTTTTCAACTGCGGGAATAATTAAAACTAAAATTAGAACAAATCTTAAATTTGAAACATTTAATTCTTTGTTATTTTTAAAATATGTGTTTAGTAAAATGAATTAAATGTATCAATGAAATTAAATAAGCTTTTTTATTTATTTATCCCCTATTTATTTCCAAAAATGTGAATTAATAGTATATATTTTGGTACATCTGAAACTACTCGAGTATACTCGAGTACTCGAGTATTTTTCAATTTTACTACTCGATACTCGAGTAGTTGAGATGACGAGTAATTGGAGTCCCTAGTGTCGACCTTACGACTACATCACTGCTTGGATCCTCGCAATACAATTCAAATTATAGCAGATATAGCATAAATAAAATTATAATAACAATATTTTACACGACAAGTAACATAGTTACCTTTTCTCTTTTCCTGGTTCAGTTTCTCAGCCCGTTCTTTGTAATTCTCTTTGTGCGTATGAACGTTTTCTTCTCCTTCCACTCTCATCTTCACTGCGCTGTCTATAGTTGTTTCATATTGAACAATCGTACTCTGAAAAAGAACCATATTACATTATCATGTAATATCAAGCACATGTAATATCAAGCACAGTCAAATCAGTTTAAGTTCTTTTTTCGACTGGAAGCAATTCACAATTAATCATGAAATGGCCCTGTTAAATAACAGATACCTCATATATTAGCAGATAGCTCATATATTACCAGCTGCTGAAAGATTCTAATTAACAGTATGTAATTGTTTTAATGTATAGTTTGCACACCATTCAAATTTATATCAGTGATCAAAACTGATTCATGAACGATCAATACTGTCGCAATTACGTATACAGGGCTATTTTTATTTGACAGGAAATTCTATTTTATATACTCACACGCTGATAACTGACTTCTTGTTCAAGTGTAAACACTTCCTGTCCCAGCTCTGCATCATAATCATGTTTATTCTTTTTATATTTTTCTCTCTGCAACACGTAAATAAAAGACAAATTACTTAGTATTATGCTATGTATGGTAAATATATGGCTCGATTTATTTTCCTGTCCATCTGTAACGCACAAAAAAACACAGCATTTGCACACTGCACAAAATGCACAGTCATAGAGAGAGTGCTTGTGTTAAGAGGCCTGCACAGGCTTAGATAAGTCCCACGGACCTAAGCCGTAACAAAGAATTGGATTTGGACCTGGACACACACAGAACTGCAATTATAAATTAATAAAATACATATTATTGCATAAACTAAGCCAAACCGTAAATATATAAATATACATAAAGAGGATCACTGTCTTTATTTAAATTGCTAAATATAATCAAATTATTTCAAAAAAAAAAAACCATCTTACCAGTTCAAGTATTTCAATATTCAAGCGATCATTTTCTTTGACTAAATAGTCTTTAAGAGTGGCTTGAAACTTTTGCATAAGTAAATGCTCTGGCTCTAGAACTATCGGTGGATCTTGGTTTTCCCTTGGAGCACACCATCTGAAAAAAGAAAATAGTTTTAAGCTTCATTGAAAACAAATTGCATCGGAAAGTGAATTTATAAAGTAAATTTCTAAATAGCTTCTCCCTGAAAAAATCTCACAATCTTATTTATAAAAGAGAGGCTGATGTGTGCAATTTTTTTCTGATTGGTTATCGCTGAATTGATCTCTGATTGGCGGTGGTAAAATATTCTTTTTTCGTAGAATTCAAATAAATTTATTGAAAACACAAATGAACGTAGTTAACTCATATAACAACAGAATAATTTGAATCATAAAATAAGGAGGGAAGTGCAAAGAATTATTTGTGAAGACCTTCACTTAGAGTAGAATAATTATGAATATAATTACATATATATTGACACACTGTTCTAGGATATTGGTATCTGTGTCGATGATAAAGGAAAACAACACCCATATTCACCTTAATTGAATTGGTATTTCCTTGGTAGAGCTCTATTCTAGAAATCTTTAATATTATTTTCTTAAGAGAAATTTTAATTCCTGAATATTTATAGTTTTGCCACAGAATCCTGTAATCCATTTGCAGGCACACCCTAAGTGACTAAACCAATATCAACGAAACGCTGTTGGAGCTGGAAACAACTCATGCTGCAGATGTCTCCGGATAATCTTAAGCCTGGATATTTTTTCTTTTGTCTGGTCTCATTTCAGCGCTTTGGATACGTGTCAAAAACTAGTCAAATGAAGCCAAAAGTCTTGCCGAGGACTGGGAAAATCAATCATCCATATGTGAGATCAAGAATCACAAAGAAACTGCGCATTGACCACGTGCTCCACATATGGATCAGTAATGGAATCAGGTGAAAATGTTAAATATTGATTTCATTTATTGATTGGGTGACTAATTTCTTTTGCTATTTTTTATCAAGAACTAAATAAATTAATTACCTTCTTATTGATGTCAAAGATTCACTTTCTCCGGGTCCCACATCTCTCGTTGGGACTTCCATTGTTTAAATACTTTAGTTTTTCCAATCTATGTAATAGCTTTCATACAGAAAACATTTATATTCAAATGTAAGCTCACAATTTATTTATTATACTCTCATTTGTTTGTTATTCACCATGGCTACACCGTATTATTATGAAGACAAAAGATGCTAATATTGTTTCTGTAATAAAATAGAAAAGCCATGATATCAATGTATTTTTATAATTTGTAGTTCTTTTATAAATTTTAGTTGCTTTTATTGAATATCAATAAAATCAACAAAACAATATTTACTTAGATCCGAGTTCACTCAACCAGATTTTACTTAAAAGCAGGTGTTTAGCTAAAAAACAATTGAACCTACATTCACATCATTGGTTGTCATGGAAATATCATTTAAATCCATGTAAACAGAAACAAATGCCACATCAAAAATGGTAAGTAATTTTCAAATATTATGTTATTATCTGAAAATAATATCTGCAAATCTTATTTGTAAATTGTAAATTTATGAACATCAATATAAATTTTGTTCCTCATTCAAATGTGACAAACAACTTAGTGTGTAAAACAACTAAGCATATGGGAGTATTTATCAGTAGTTATGCTTATTTTTATAGTCACAGATCAGTATACCTACTTAATTATAGTATAATATCTTTTAAATGCTTATGATTGTAGATTCTGTCAAGGTCAAAACCAGCCTCTGAGGCACTTCAGCCACTTGGTTCCAGCAAATCTCAAGCCAAGAAAATTGTTCCTGATCTAGAAGACTTTTTAGAAAAACGTGACTATACTGGAGCACTGACTTTGCTGGAGGTAATAAGTAATTGCTTAGTGCTATTCTGCTTGTAATCAAACATGTCGTAGTCATACCGGAAAAGGTGACCAACCGCAAAGTAGTAAGAAAAAATCCCAATTTTTTTCCCAGATACCAATGCTTTCAGCCAAACTAAAGCGTTTGTTTGCTTTTCTTTTCAGTTTATCAAAAATGATTCCAAGACAGGTTACAACATATGGCACAATATCTGGAGCGGTTATTGTGCATTTCACCTGGGAGACTATAAGCGTGCTCTGGATATTTACGACGCCATTGAAAAGGTCAATGATGTAAATTCTGATGCTAAAACTGACCTTGACATCAACAGAGCCGTTTGCTATTTCTATTTAGGTAATGAAAAAATCTATTATTATATTGTCCTATGGCTAAAATGGTCAACGCTTTCGGTTGTTTGGTCCCTGTTTTCATTGATTTATATATCGCTGAATGGCAACAGTAGGGCAAAAAGAAAATCTTTAATTCGAGATAATGGTCTTTAGCCTTTACATTGTCTGTTAGATAAAGTACTATGCTCTTCTGACTGATATGCTCATATTTTTTTGTAGTAGCAAAAAGACGTCTGATAATAATACAATATCATGAGTAGCAGAATAGTGTTTTGTTGTAGGTATTGTTACATTTCTGAACATTTCTCAGAATGACACTGTGTATCAAGTACTGTCTACATACATAGGTGATATTGTAAAGTTACAGTGTTAAATTGGATTTATCATTCTGTTTTTTAAAATGGCGTCCCATAGCTCAAAACAAGTTTTTTGTTTGATGTAGCAATACGGTTTTGGGTTTTTTAATTGGTGTACTTACCTAACTTGTACCTACATATTAAGACGGAGTATCCTCACAGATTATTGTGTATTAAATTATTGTGCTCTCGATAACAAAAAAAATGATTATGATTACAGGAATGTATAATGAATCCCAGGAAGCAGCATTAAAAACACCGGATTGCCCTTTGAAGGTAAACAAACAAAATCTCGTTGAGGTTACCTGTATGCATGTTTCCAAAGCTCATTAGAAATGAAATCTTCCTCACACAAGTCTTAAAACACTATGCCAAAACATTAAAACTTCAAAAAGTATGTTTACTTTTTAATTATTACAGAAGTCTAATTCTATTGACTAGTCTCCCTTATTTCATTACTGAAATTAATACTGTATTTATAACTATATGAATGTGTTTTGTGCAATTTCAGAACAGAATCCTTTTCCATCTAGCCCACAAGCTGAGCGACGAAACAGGCCTGATGGATAGGCACCAGGCGTTGAGAGATGTGGCAGAAGATCAGCTCTGCCTGGCGTCTATACATTACTTGAGAGCTCATTATCAAGAGGCCATCGATATATATAAGAAGCTTTTACTTGACAGCAGGTAAATTTATACAAGTGCCAACAAAAAAATATGATAGCAAATTTATAAATTTAGCAATTATTATATTTTACCTGCAATTTTAATTTTAGTGATTCTTCAAAGTAAGGGTTAATTCTTTTTATCATTTACCACCATTGCATTGATTGTATTTGAATTATTACAGAAATCAATTGGCTTTGAATGTGTACGTGGCGCTATGTTACTATAAGTTAGACTATTACGATGTGTCACAGGAAGTATTGGATGTATATTTGAATCAGCATCCAAATTCAACAATAGCCATCAACTTGAAAGCTTGCAATATGTTCAGGTTTGTCGTTTCTTCATTTTTTAAGTCTTCCTAGGAACCTGTGAAAAATTCTGTAACTGCACATATTATAACCTGGTAAATCTGTTTCATTTAAAGACTGTACAACGGAAAAGCGGCTGAAAGTGAGTTGAAGAACATAGCCACTGATCAAAACACCTTTGGACATGACTTAGTGAAGCATAACCTTGTAGTTTTTAGAAACGGTGAAGGCGCATTGAAGGTAAAACTAAAACTATTGCCTGACTAGACAAACGTAATGAAATGAATATTTTTAAGTGGCTATTCATATAATAAGGTAAATGTACCAGTAGTTGACCATCCTTTGTTTCAGTAGTTGACCATGTCTAATCAGTCACACTACTCTTCATTGAATCAAGTAGCAATGGGTAGTTCAGGAACAAGATACACGCCGTTTCTAGATTGTGTATTGTTAACCTAGAAATATGATTTTTTTCTGGACAGGGTGTGCCAACCATTTCTTCATCAACCCACTGATGGAGATAAAATTTTCAAAATATTTCCACTGTCTCTAGGTTGTGTATTATTGTTAACCTCGAAATATGATTTTTTTATGGACAGGGGTTGCCAACCTTTTTTTGACTGACCGACTTTTAGATAGAGATAAAATTTTCAAAATATTTCCACCGTCTCTAGTTTGTTTATAAATGTAAGCCTAGAAATATTATTTATTTCGGACAGGGTTAACCTTTTCTTTACCAACTCACTTTTAGATACAATCATTTATACACAATCTAGAAATGGTGGAAATATTTTGAGAATTTTATTTCCATCTAAAAGTAGGTTGGTAAAGAAAAGGTTGGCAGCCAGTGTTCAAACGTTAATGATCATACACAATCTAGAGCTACAATTGAAATATTTTGAGAATTGTATCTAGTGGGCTGGTGAAGAAAAGGTTGGCATTCCCTGTTCAGAAAAACTCCATATTTAGAAGTTTACAATTATACACAATCTTGAGACATTAATTTGACATGATGAAGTCAAAAATATTGAATTGCCGGATGCCTACATTCACTCATGTCCTTAGCGATTTATTAAGAAATTTGAAATAATACACTTTCCTCACTAGGTGTTGTTTTCAAATGGCCACCCTTGGCACTCCATTGACTATATGGTGATGTGTTAGTGGCTCATTCCAACCACAAATGCCTTAACTTGTCTTAATTTTACAATTTAGAGCAATCCTGCATCTGCATTTCTTATTTTGGGTAATTTTACTGTCAAAATGTCAACTACTGGTACATGGTCAACCACTAGTAGATTTACCTTATTGAAATAAAATTGAGTCTCATCAGCGCTGTTTTCTTTACAGGTTTTGCCAAGTTTAGTCGGAGTGGTCGGTGAGGCTAGGCTGAACCTGGTGGCTCGACGTTTACGAGGTGGTGAGCCTCGTGAAGCTCTGCAGTTGCTCGATGGACTGGAGCCTGCTGTACCATTGGAATACATTCTCAAAGGAGTTGTACACGCTGCGCTTGGACAGGAAATAGACTCGGTATGAATCAAACAAAATGTAATTAAAAAAGAATATAATATTTGACCTGTTTCGTTGGACGCTTGCCTATCAGAACATCACTAGTTACTTGTATGTATTATTTGCCACCTGATGACATACTGAGAGGCTTCTGTTGTAACATAGCGAGATTTTCAATTTATGTTTCAAAATTTTGCTTAGAATCACGGATAACGATTCAATTATTTTATACAATTTTATATCTACAGGAAGAACATATTAAAACGGCACAACAGTGCCTCCATCTAGTGGGTAGCTCAGCAAGCGAATGCGATACGATTCCTGGCCGTCAATGCATGGCTTCATCTTACTTCCTCTACGGACAGTTTGAAGAAGTCCTGGTCTATTTGAACTCAATCAAGAGCTTCTTTGTGAACGATGACACATTTAATTATAACTACGGACAGGTAGTAAAAAATTTGTAGTGACACTGCCATTCATTTTCAATTTATGGAAACAAAACGAAATCTACAGCACTTATTTTCAAATTCAATGGTATGATCGTTTTTAAATATAGTAAAAATAATTATATGAGACATTATTCTGTATTAGGCCAAATGCGCAACCGGCTATTATCGAGAAGGTGAAGAGGCGCTGATGATGGTACAGGATGAAAGCATCAGAAGTACCTTCACTTACATTGCTTGTCTATGCCGGTGTCATATCATGAACAAGCAAGCCCAAATGGCTTGGGATCTTTGTCAAAAAGTGAGTAAATATTTGTGGAGCATGTTGATACCACGGGACACTTTCAAGATTAAAAGTTTCTTGATGCTCCACTTCCTACTCTATGTTTCAGTTGAATCTATCTCTAGATTAAGGCCTATTTAGGCCTTGATGCTTTATAAATAATTTTACTTAGTATTAAATACTAATTTAAGAATAATTAATATAATTAAACCTATTTCTATCATCTGCTAATATATTATAAAATTGTATGCTTTTATAGGCTGTTGGTGGGCCAGATTACTTCAGCCTTTTGCAAATTGTTGGTAATGATTCTTATCGTATGGGCGAGTTCTTAGTTGCCGCAAGAGCCTTTCATATGCTTGACAGGTAGGTTATAAGATCAAGGAAACTTTAGAGCATAATAATATACAGTACAAGTGATATATCAGCGCTTCTTCTTGCAATAGATTGGAGCCGAATCCTGAATTCTGGGAGGGGATGCGGGGAGCGTGCGCCGGTGCCGTGCAAGCGGTTGCAGCAGACCGAGCCGCTCCTGATCAGTTGGGTGAACTCCTCCAGCTTCTTAGGGATTCTCCCCATGCTCACGCTGACTCCATAGCCAGAACCATTGCACGCTGGGCTGCTGATATGCATTACAACTTGATGGATCGATGAACAGTATAATTTTGACCACTTTTTTTAAAAGTTTGTAACACACAATTTATGCTGATTTTTCAATATAACCTCTCTCTTGTTCATTGAGAGTATGATTGGAAAGAAATATTCTTAAAGATAAAAGATGTTCTTTACTTTGACTATGTATCTAAATATGTATGTTGATTTAAGTTACCTCCACAAAAAGGCATCCACTGTAAGGACCCCTGATATGGTCAGAAATAGAGTATGTTATATAATAATTGTAGAAGATTCCAATAAATATATTTTAAAAAATTGTTTTAATTAATTGTCCTGCTCTGGAACAGTTTTATACAAAAGATAATTTATTGTCCCTTTTGGTCCAACATCATAATTATCCCCTTTTAATGGTTACTGAGCGGCTCAGCACATATGACTTTGTGTTTATTTGTTGGCCTCGTTGAGAACACAATAAATTATGTGTCAGGATTTTATTATTTTTTATAAAGAAAACGATGTTCCTTATAACATAATATGTTAATGAAGCAATCGTTAAGGATGTGGAACAAGAGCTAGATTTGTAAGTATAATTATTTATTTGAGAACAAACTAGGAAGCGCGAGGGTGACAATTGGAAATAAAGGGATACATTGCAAATAAATGAAACAGCGTAGAATGTTTGTTGGTATGTATTTTAATATTATATTATTTGACACATGAAGTTTTATGCTATATTATTTGATGGTGAACAGTCTCAATAAATATTTATTATATAAAGGTAATGTTACAGTTATAATTACAAATGCATGTATTATCACAAAATTACATCGATACATAATGGGGAGAGGGCTTACACTTTTGCTATAATGAATCAAGAACACTTTACGGTACTTAATGTCAAAAATAAAAAAAGATTTCATTTTGTTAACAATGCTACCTGCAGAGAAGTGAGCTATTCATTTAGTAGTAACTTTGAATTTCAGGTCTCAATTAAATCTGAGATCTTAAAAGAATGTCTCGTTTTTAAAACAGTACGCAGACAGAGAGTGTGCGTGTTGAACGATGTAGACAAATGACACTGCTACTTGATGTTCAATATAACTAACTGTCGATAGTTGTTTCAAACGTTTTCCCTAGTGTGTTCATAAGTCTAGTCAGAGGTTAGGAATCTGCAGCTTATTATAACTGAATTTTTTCATTTCTTTGTTTTCATTCACTTGCAAAATAATGTTAAAAAAATAATTGGTAGTTGAAGTTTTTTGAATTCCCCCCTACACTCTGACTTTTTTAACAGTTGACTCGAGTTTGCGGCAGCCGTTGATACTAAATAAATTTTCTCCCCTCTGACATAAGAATTCACCTACCGCACTTAGCCCACGCGTTCAGGTTATATCAAATTAGGGAATTCCAATTTTCGAACTCTGGCAATCTTTCTTTTTGTCGGCGTCATTCAGGACATTCTCACAGCGTCACTCTTTCGAGTGCATAAGTAGCGTGGTCAGTCTGTTATTCGTCTAGTTAGTCAAACACGGCAGACAAGCTTATGTTCCATAAGCTATCCTTTCTTGTTTGGTTATCTCTTTTGCTGGCCCTGAGTGCCTCAGTACATTTTTACCAGTTATGTATCTAAAGTATAAATTAATTTCAAAACAATTTTTATTTAAATTTAAAAATATATATAAAATTGCTTGCTAAATAAATTTTAAATCTTATGTCACTCCTTTACTGCTCCTTCCTTTTGATAATGTTTATATTTCTTAAAAATGTTTCAATCACTAAGTAACAAATTAATATATTTTCATATTCAAGATATGATACCGACTATATCATTTTTACCATCTCCGACACATTAAAATATATATATATGTATAATCCATTCTGTCATATTTTCAATCTCACCATAAACTTTTCAATTATCAAACTCAACAATCTTTCCACTCTTGTATATCTTTTATGACACTCATTCAACTCATCTCGTGTTGTTATATTAATAGCTAACATTAAATTATTTTGAGACTAGAATAAGTAATTACAATAACGGTTTGGATATGTGAAAAATATATTGATACATTAATTTAAATAATTTCTATCTAATTCAGTATTCTATTGAAGAGAACTAACATGGAAGGTCTCTATGATATATTGTTACAGAAACCAGAACGACATTAAAATAAACTATTTACCTATTTTCAATAAACCTGGTGTCAATTTTTTATTCACAAATAGAGGGCACACAATCCAATCACCCCAAGGTCACCTCAAGCTTGTTCAGTTGTGCATTTAATCTTCACACAACTGTGATAAAAGATATATTTGCCAGTAAAAAATCGCTACATGAATGCAAAAGTAGGACAATTTGAAAATCATAGTTTTGAGAAAGGAGCTGTTTAATATTTTGCATAATTGTATACACTGTCTGTAAAATACAGTTTTAGCAGTGGACCATTATTCCCATTATTATTTTTTTAGGACAAAGAGACAATAGTAATTTGGCCTCTTAGGATGAACAAAATGTGTATCGATTTTTACCGGTTTTGAGTTATGAATGTCACTATATATAAAATAATATGTTACGTATATGTCAAAGAGACATATCAATAGGAGAAGTGAGCTCGATGATATTTTAATGTATATTAAAATCTCTTTCTTTAACAAGTAAATCAGAAAGCCAAAGCATCATTTTTTTTTTTAAGTCTTATGTCAAAATTACACACTCAAACTAAACGTGACCTTGGATTCACCATTCTGTTTTACTTAAAATTGCATTCATGGCTCAAAACACTTACTGTTGCATTATGTAGCGAAATGTTAATTTATTTTCTGGCAAGATCTTTTGACAAGTCAAGAGTTTATAGGCTTTTATTTGATAGTCTCACTGAGTCATTAATTTTCATGTTGGTTGGGTGAAATTAGTTTAACACTACGAGACAAACAGCAGTTTAATTTTCAGTCTTTATGCTCAATTCACTTGATTATGTAGTTTACATTTCAGTATCTGAAACAAAAATAAACAAATTATATGACATACAACAAGACAATTTGTATATTATAATATTTTATGACTATAAGCAGTAGATTTAAGAATGCACTGTATTATGAGAGAATACCACATTCTTTGTTAATTAACTTTTATTTTTATCTCAATAGAAATTTTCTAAGAGAAATGCTTATGTCTCATTTGCTCAACCTCTCTTTTCGGAGAGAGACTGAATATAAAGAATAAGACTAGCGGTTAGCTTATGTCTCTTGCTACAATCCGTCTTTAGGATCAAGAAGGGTGTTGAAGAGAATTTAATACAATTCAGACACCCATATCTCTGAACAAAAGAACGGTAACTCTAATTTGCTAATTAGATATGTCACTTTTAAGGTGTTCATTCACTGTCAATACTTGGTGGATTGGCATTATAATAAAAATAATAACACATTCTAGTACTTATTCCACATTAAATTTATTGTATCAGGACTGGTCATTGCGAGCATTATCTAGATCAGCGGTTCTCATGTGCGGCCACCAGAGGATTTTGCTGCGGCCACCAACAGCTTGATAGTTAATATTGATATTTAATAAAGATATGTTTTTACAAGTTAATTTGTCAACAAAGACACTGAAAGTTTAATATTTTGTATGCATTGTATTGTGTATCAAGAATTGTTTGTTCGCAAAAACTTTTACCCATACATGCTTTTTTACATGGTATTTTAGACAAAAAGGCTCAACAAAAAAATTTTGTGCGGCCACCAGGCATTTTCACAGGACCACTGATGTTCCTCATGCGGCCACAGCCAAATTTTACGTGAGAACCACTGATCTAGATAATTAGATATGTGGTCAAAAAGCGGCAAATGCTACGAAACCATTCATAATAATTACATGTATGCTGACCGGCGTGGTGTAGCAAGCGGGTTGGTCTCTGTCGGTGTGAACACCGAACTGGCGGGGGCGCTACAACTGTTGACAGCCCGCCCACCGGCGCCACTCGTCCGCTCATGTTCACTTCTGTGACGCTGTCGTCTGAATCCGAATCAGGTGGAGGACGATTACTCGACATTCCAATCCTTCGACCTACCCGAACTGTCTCAGCAGTGCTCATTGATGACTCTTCTAGAATTAGTAATTACTTAATTCATTAATTTTATAGATATTGATTTCTTCCGCTGGCAAACAAGTTTTGACAGGTAAACCAATGATTCATCTTACAATTTGATTTACAAATTCATTTCTTTCCATGGATTACAGACCAAGACAAAGTCATTATTCAATATGCCATTATTGGACTCAAGAGAACTGTTATTCAAATGTTTTTAAGGATTGAATTGGTTCAAATTAACAGTTGATTTATTTGTATTAGTTTAAGGGCAAGACTGTAGAAGAAATGATTTGTTTAGTGATAGTTATAAAACAAAGACCAATGTGTATATGTTACAGTGAAACTGTATTCTCAGTGAAAATATATTCTTCTCCAAGGACAATTGAAATTAAATTTGACCGCCCTATCTTCAGCCCAATGTTTGTCTGTGTTTTTCTTTGGTTCTCTTTTTATGAAAGGGACTACTTGCTGATTTTGTTTCATTGAAGCATTTAAAAAATTTTAGTCCGGAATATCATCGGCTTGGGCCAATAATTTCATTGATCGTGACCAGTGAAATCATGTTGTCATACAAATCTATTACTTGATACATTTTCACTGAGAATACAGTTTCACTGTAACATATATAATTCATTCATGATTGGCTGTGGTTAAATATTGTTGTTTTTGCACAATCCAAATAAATTTACTAAAAAATAAATTATGTAGTTTGTGTACACCACGAAAGAATAATTTGCAATTCTCTGTTGACTATTTTTGAATTTGTTTTCGTAGAACTGTGATTATACACAATGCTTAAGGTGTACATAAATAACATGCTAATTATCAAAATAATTAAAAAGGCCCTTCTACATATTATAAATTCCGAGATAAGTCAGGTAAAACTATTGGTGTTTTATAAAAACTCATTTAAATTATACGGTAAGAAAAATAACAATGTATTTTAGTTCTACATAAATTTATGTAGAACTAAAATACATTGTTATTTTTCTTACCGTATTATAATGGAGTTCTACCAAGTAAATGACTACTCAATCAAAAAATCATTTAAATTAGTTTTTACTACACACGCTTTTTTATGTATCCTACTTTTGCAAGCTTTTTCAACAAGTCATGAAAGTTGAAGTAAAGTTCTATTTAAAATATTATACCTTCATTCGAATGATAACACCTCTGTTTATGCCTTAACCTTGCTGGTCTATAAGCAGGTACACAGTTAGCTGGTGGCGGAGGAGGAGGGGGGGCTGCCCTTCCTTCCGAATCATTCTCTGAATGTCCGAACGTTCGGAACTGTAATGTGTAGTCAAGGGTTGCCGCTGTGACTGATCTCGAGCCCTGCACAAGAGGACCTTGACCGCCCGGACCCTGCGGATGACTTTGAGGATGCCCTTGTGCGTGATTTTGCAATCCTCCTCCGACGCTGAATGTAGCATATGGGCTAATTTCATATAGCTCTGTAACCAACAATTTAAAGTTAATCCAATAGTCAGCTACAATAACTTTAAAATCATTCATTTCATTATGCCATTAATAAAAAATATCATTAAAGGTATACACACATTTCTTATGACATGTACTTGTGAAATCAAACTGATATTTCTTTGAAGAAAATTTTTAACTGAGTTAATCCACGAATTCAACGTAAATTGTATGTCTGTAGTTTGATTGATTAAATAAATAATGCTCTCTTCTAGCAAATTAGCTAACCATACAGACAGCGTAAAATAATGTGTGCCATGGGGGTAGAACAGGGTGGCTAAAGATTATATATTACATCCATTATTTCTTGACATGATTTTGACAACATTCATTACATCAGTGGTCGGCAACCTACTACTCGTGGGTAATTTAACTACCCACTACGATATTTTTAATTACCCACCAAGAAATTATAATGCTGAAATATTTTGATTATCTTGGAATAAACAATCTAGAATTTTATTATAATAAATTGAATTCAAATGTTCAGTTCTATGGACAAATAACTTTAAGGATCTTCGTCAGCATCTCGGAAACACAGAATCACATGGATGCAATATCATCATGCTGGGCGATATTACCACAAAAAAAGTATGCTTAAAAAAATACACTTGCTCTATTATCAGCATTTGGTCCCACATATTCTTGTGAGCAAACATTTTCTCAATTGAAATGTGTACAGAATACGCTGCGGAATATAATTACGCTAGCAAATCTCGATTCCTGTGTTTGACTCAAGTTAACCAAAAATTTGCCAAATATGAAAAAAAATTCAAAACCAAGGTAGCTACTAATATTTTTTTTCATATATAATTGTCTTATAAAATAAATTTGTATTTACACATTGTACATGTATGTATTTTATCTTATGAAAATAAAAATATTTTTTTTCTTAACTTTTATTCACTAATTATATATTATATAAAATTTTCAAATTGAATTTTTTACCCAATCTCTCAAAAGGTTGCCGACTACTACATTACATACTACTCAAGCTTTAAAATATTATTACCTGATGAATCATCCAGACCCTTTCCATTGAGCTTCAGCGGCAAGGCTGTGTACACCTGCTGACAATTTCTGCAATTATCTTCTTCAGACTTATCTTCAGCTGGAGAATCTTGTCTGAAAACAAAGTGTAACAAAATAATTGTAACAGTGTAACAGAAAAGACAGTGTACCAGAATAATTGAAATCTTAATATATAAATAAATTTGCTCATCGTGGGCATTATCAACTAATGATCATCATGAGTGAAACTAGTCCTGATCTTTATCAGAATATATTTAAGGAAATAGTACTATATAATATGTTTTATTTATTTATATAATCCCTTTCTGCCAACAAGTGACGGTTAACACCCTAAAAGTGATAATTGAAATCTAATAAAAAAGTTAATCTATGAATGGATGGGTTCACAAAAAACATTTTGAAAAACTAATTTAAGACAACACAGACATACATGAAACCGTGCAATCCGCAACCGAAGTCAACAACATTGACATTCAACCACAAAAAAAAAATGCGTGAAGTTTACCTCCTGTTTTTCACTATTAGGTATCCCATCATTATGATAGAGAAAGCGATTCCTCCGCACAGAACGATAAGTATAAAGGTGTCCCTGAAACTCATTTCCGCAGGGACTCCTTCATCAGGATAATTTGATGGTGCTGCTATGCGAGCTGGAAAAGAAAAATTAATACACTTTGAAAATACGATTATATATTCTGGGATTAACTAACAGGGTCCAAGATATAGAAAAAGTATCAAGGCTAATTTGTTCAATAACTAGGAGTAAACATAGCCAATGAGCATTTCATCTAAATGTTGATAGATGGCGTGGTAATCTAAGAAGAAATCTAACTTTATAATTTGTGTTTCAAAATAAGTGTAATAAAAAAAAAGGATTATGAAGGATGATTAATAATGTAATTTAACCAAAAATAAAAACAATTGATTTGTTTATAAGTGGACCTTATCAAAGGAATGACATTTGCTTTTTGAATATAGCCTCACCTCCACCCAATGTCGTCGTAGCAAAATTGAAATCAGCTACAGAAACACCGGCCTCATTGACTGCGGTAACCCTCAACTGGTACCAAGTGGCTGGAACAAGCCCTCCAATTTGAGCATACGGATCAGACCCCCCTGCTTCTATGGCTGTGCAAGGATCTGGACCTCCTGCACCAGCAGGAATCCATCTTGCGGCACCGAGAGGTCTATATTCGCACGAGAGTCGCAGCGGAGGACACCCTGAGTCGTCCCAAGACATTCCATTTAGCCGCAGTGTGGTTGAGTTGCTTGAGAGAAATTCTGTTTCTGCTGGTGCTTTAGGGACTGAAAAACAAAGATACTATTTTCAATAATAATATTGATATTTGTATGGTGGTAATATGATAGTAAAACTAATGAGAAATAAATTAGTCATTTCCTAACCCTATTCTGTTACCTATCTGGAGATAGAGGTTAAGCGACTTAACCTTTTAAGTGGCGAGAGGATTTCTTATTGCGGGACTGGGAGTTCCTATAATTTCTTTTAAACATCAAAACCTAATGATTGCCTTTTTCTATGGCTCTATGCTTTAGCCCAATATGAAGTATTTTTTTTAGTTCAGTATTTTTAGTTTAGTATTAATATGTTTTTAGTTTAGTATTAATATGTTCTACCGTGTATTTTCAATGTACATGTCATTGTTAATAACTCACCTCCTCCTCTCGTTGATGCTGTAATGACATCACTTGGATTTCCGCTACCAACTCTGTTGTGTGCTGTCACATACATATGGTAGAGAGAACCGCAGCGTAAATCTTGTAATGTGAATGTAGTGGAATCTGGAGCCAACTCCAGAGAACGCCACTCTGATTCTTCATGCTTGTAGTTTAAGGTGTACCCTGAAACAACCATCACAGTTACCAACTTCATTATGAATATACTTAATCATGTTTTAAGTTTGAATTCAAAAGTGATAATAGTGTGCTCATAATTAAGAATATCACAAAGATTGGTAGAATGATATTGTAAGAAGATGTATGACAATATGAATGAATGACAAATATTCATGGAAACATTCTCACCATGAGCAGGAGTTGTATCTGGCTGATGCTGTGGAGTTTCTAGCCTGACAGCGAGGGCACGTTGAGAAGGTGTTGGAAGTGCAACAAGACTTGGTGGAGGCGGAGGTAATAGAACACGAACTGAATACGTGACTGAATCTTCTCCTCCTGAATTTCTAGCAGCGCAAGTAAAGTTGTCTGATAATGAAGCATCTATTTCTGTAAATAGTTATGAATACATTTACAATATAGGCATTTAATTCTGCAATATGAACACCGTTCCAAACAATATTTCTTCATTTACCAACTTTAAAACAGTGCTTTATCATGAATTTTGCAGAGGGTCTGTGATGCATATACCTAACATGTATGTATATTAATATCTAGCTGCACTATGGAATAGGAACAGCGAAATAAGATGATAATTGTTTTTGTCTATTTCACTTCAACCAAATGGCATAAGCAATTAGATATAAATCCAGCATACCCTGACGGTGTATACTCCTGTCTTCCCTGTACTCCAGTACTACTTATATATTTATCATTTCCTTTAAATTTACAAGCAAAAATGATTGGTTGAGATTTTATGACATTTGCCTATTAATAATATTAGCTATTTATGTATACTATTCCATTGAAAAACAATGGGAAATCAGTAACAAATCATATTAGTACATTGTTATTTGCTATAATCATTCAAAACACGTTTGATAGTTTGAACAAGTATTCAAATCATGTACATAATAATTATAATGAAGATACTATGAATAATATTTCCAATATAGGATAAAATCTTACTAGGAATAAACAGATCGCCCTGTTGAGTCACAGTAAGTGCTCTGTGGTGTGTGATTGGAGCACCAGCCCTCATCCATCGAGTTCTCGGTGATGGTGTCCCCACAGCTCTGCAACTTAGTGAAACTCCAGCTCCTGCACCCGCTGATATTATTCCTCCAAACGAAGCTATTCTGGCAGGTCCTGAAAAGTTCCAACAAAGTCATCAATTGGCGAATTGATTGATAGTAATTTTGTAAAGGGTCTTCACACACTATAGGTCTGATAATAAAAACGTGGTATCGATGTATGGAATGAAGCAATTAATAAATTCACTCAAACATTGTTGAAATGGTTGTCATAGTTCTTTATTTACATAGTGGAGAAAGGATCACACTCTACTCTACAGATTAATATCTCCCACTTGAGTTAAGTTTAGTTATCTTTTCAGAGATCTCATTTTAGGTACCTTTTGAAGATGGTTCCTGGTTAACAATCACAGTTGGTTCTCCTTCACCCGATCCAGTGGTAGCGCTGACCCATAGTTCGTATGATCTTCCATCTTTCAGGGGTCGAACCTCAAACATCATTTCACCGGATGTTAATATTGGTCCGTCAGTTGCTGAGCGATTGCTCGCCGATACTGTATAAGTTATTGGCTTCCCAGATCTATAAAACACATATACAAACATACATTCAACGCAGAAGTGTCATTTTTCAGCTGTCATTATAAAAATTAGCCTTAAATAAATACAAGCAAATAACCAAATCAAACTAACATACCTTGTTGCTTCTCTGACATAAATCGTATAGTGTTTGATATGTCCATTGGGCTTAAACGGGGGAAGCCAGCTCACCAGAACTGACTCACTGGATAGTGACAATGCTTTGATTCCACTCGGTTGACCTGGAACTGAAATAAATAGAACATATTATTATATTTAATGTTATGAAGTCATAAACTTTTCATAGAGTAAACTATATACTTAGTTTCAATGCTTTGAGAGGGTCAACTATAAGTCTGTACCATGTTTGTGTACAGCTATATAAGTTTATGAAGTGATACATATTTTAGTCACTCACCATCTTCATCAGTAGTGCAGTGAATTGCGTTGCTCGATGCACCGTCTCCAGCACTTGTGTATGCCCTCAACTGAAGGGCGTATGTTGTGTATGGTCGCAAGGCATGAAGCTGGGTATCGTGACCGGCTGTCCTTTTTATTTCACTCTCAGACCATTGCTCCACTGTAAAGGTAATATTTTATGTTAAATTTACTAATTAATTTAATATGTATGCCCACATCTGAAGGGCATTAGTTCTGTATTGTCGAAAGGCATGAAACTGGGTGTTGTGACCGGTTGTTCTTTTTTAACTTAATTTAAGCACACTTAACACCTTGTTTATGGGCCTATTTAATTACTATGGTAATTGCGCACAAATTTGTGCACACCATAAACAATGGGTTAACACATTGGCTCCAGGGAACGCAGAATACTCATAGTTTCTCTATGTGTTTTTATTTCCCCCTAGCCAATGTGTTAATTTGAATAAAATGATATTATATTTGCCATGACTGTCAAATCCACAAAAACATGTTGTGTTACTGGACTCAGAATCAATATAAAGCCAACATGACAAACATTATGCTAAAATCAATGGGATTAAAAGATTTTTTGATACCGTTTTAGGAGACTTTTAAAAGTCCACTTGAGGTAAATTTGTCTTATTATGGAGGTATATTCAGAAATGCTAACAACACTATGACACATAAAAATGTACCTATATATCAACCTAACTGATTTATAATTTTTATCTATGTATAATAAAAAGTGTAAATAATTATCTTATACTTTTGAAACACAGAATTTGCTATAGTTATTCCTGTTCTAAGAATTGCTATTCATAAATGGATATTGTATTGTTCAAAGATTTGGTAACTAGACAATAATGATACTTCATATAAAATTTAAAATAACTTTGATTATTCCACGTATTGTGCTACTAACTGTGACACGTGTTTCGCCTCTTTCAGAGGCATCTTCAGACTTACTATCGCAAAGTTTGCTTAAGTAAAGATTAGTTGTGTTAGTATTGAATTACTTAAGCAAACTTTGCGATACTAAGTCTGAAGATGCCTCTGAAAGAGGCGAAACACGTGTCACAGTTAGTAGCACAATACGTGGAATAATCAAAGTTATTTTAAATTTTATATTAAAATGAACTTCCACAAAATTACCGCCGAAACCATCAAAAGTATTAATGATACTTCAATTTGTTCACAAAGTGGGGAGTCAATAACAGTTGTTTCTACTCACTATTGTCATTAGTCTGGACTGGTCTGAAGTGGACTTTGTATCCTTGTATTACACCTCCGTGATACATGAGTGGTGGTGGGCGCCATGAAACCTTTATACTTTGCGAAGACAAGGATGCACAAGCGATGTCCTCTGGTGGGGCTTCTGGAACTGCAAATGAAAATATTCCAGCTTTAATAAGCTTAAAGAAGAGGTAAAAACACCAGTGATAACCACACGCAATATAATTTTGAAGGCCCCGCCCTTTTACGAATGATAAAAGAACATTGCAAAAAATCTTTTGAGGCTTTTAGATTTAAAAATAAGTTGTCACTGATGGTAATTTTATCACAAATATTTTAAATAAGAACCCTTTCAACGCCAAGCGAATTTCACGAATTTTTGCCACTGGCCACCATTTTCAACCATCAATTTTTCCATGAAAATGCCACGTAAGATACCCGGAAAATCATTTTATACCCAACTTATTTTTGGTTTTCAAAGAAAAGTGAAAAAAGGTATCAAAAGTGTAAGATTTAAAGAATGTTTCCAGGGATATTTACAATAATAAAGTGCAAGCCCTAGTGACATCTGATAGCTTAATCTCAAATAAAATAAAAACGGCTAAGCATATCGATATTTTAACAATCACATTGCCTTGAAAAGATATGTCTGCATTAGGTTTCATTTAAAAATACGATATTTATTCATAAATAAACTCATAGTGGCGTTTGCATGCCTGCACGCCGTGGCCATGGTCGTAAGACCGTTTTCACATGCCTGTACGCCATGACATATGAATGGTTAAAGTTGAAGGCATCCCAATGAAAGAATAAATTTAAAAATATTCAAAAAAACAAAATAATGTACAGGTACAATAAAATAAGAGTTCTTTTTTGATGTGCATTATCCGTAGTGAAACTAATTTCATATCTGCATATAACTTTTACTCAAATACTCAAAGAATGATTCATTCAAGTGAACAACCATTTGCATGCAATCTGTGAAACTTTGGCCTTACCCCCTTCCAGGGTGACAGCAAAGGCTGGAGCGCTGCCAGGCCCTGCAGCAACGCTGTTGAAGGCTGTTATGCTGACAGCATACTTGGTAAACTTTGCCAGTCCGGTTGCGGTGAATCGGCCATTGGCCCAGCCGCTCACTCTAGCCACTCTGCTGGCAGCTGTCCCTGTGGTTGAGCTGGATAAACCAGGGATTCCCGAGGTAGAGTTCATAGAAGCTTCTTGCCAACGCACTGTGTAGCCGAGAAGTTCTCCGTTCCATTTTTCACGGGGTGGTGCCTAGAATATAATGTAAAAAGTCGATCAGAAATTGATTAGAAAGAGTTTATAACACAGTAATAAATATAACTAGATATTATTTGTTGTTTTTAATACTATTAAAACTTATTTTTTATTTTTCAGAGAAGATCAATTCACATTAGCGACCATCGAACCAGTTTACAAAAGAGATATTGTTTATTTGGCTCACAATGAAAGTTGAATTCATATTTCATAAGATATTTAACATTGAAAGTATTATGTTTTATTATATAATGTATAATATTTACTTATATATATATTTTTTAATTGATGTCCGCTCCCATTGAGGAGCAATTTGCGAATAATGGAGGTAAATCATTGTTTTTTTTTCAACAAGAACTGCTGCTCAACCCCTTTTTAGTTCAAAGAGAGTAGGGCTAAAAAGGATAAGGCATGACAGAACTTGTGATCATATACATAGTCTCTATCACTATCCCCTGCATTATAGAATTGGAAGCAGGGGAATGAATTTTTACACAACACGAACACCCATGCTTTTGGGACTCGAACCAGTGATTTATATCACCGAAACCAACAACATTGACTACTGCATCATAGACCTGACAATTCTAATTTATTTGGATTATGTCTATTAGTCACCATGTGCAAATACTAACCTGCCATGTGATTAAAAGCTCTCCAGGACCAGCTGGCTGTACTTGGACATTTCGTGGAGGGTCTAAAGGAGCTGAAATAAAATAAATGTACAATTAAACATGACATTAAATTGAATTAACATATCACTGAAAAATTCATATAAGAATCGAAAATAAATCAATCTAGCAACCTTCTTCTTGTGTTTTGGCGACAACAGAATCTGTGAAGGAGCTTTGGTCAATCTGATTGATTGCCAGCATCCGTAGCACATACGTGCTTGCGGGGTGAAGGCCCCCGACAACTGCTTGCTCCCGGCCGGATGATCCAATATATTCAATACTGCAACCACACGAAAAAAAGTAACAGTGATTAAGAATTTGATCATTTAAATAAAAGTTTACAAAATTTTAGCTGACGATTTAACTAATCAATACTATTTTTAATTTCATTCGTTATAGCAAAATATCATGTAAGTTGGCAAGTTATAACTTGGAAGTTAACCACATTTACATTTTTTTTGGACTTTAAAATTATGTTTTGTGCCAAATTTAAATATATAAAACTATGTTCTTTTATATCATTTTAAACGAGATAATTGTTAATATTTAAAATCACATTTGAATGGCTTTCATCTCTGTAAGGAGATGAAAAACTGTTGACGGATTCAGATTTAATTCCATTCGGGTAACTAAATGGAAATTAAAAAATAATAACACATTTTTTTACTTATTCCACATTAGAAATCAGCATTAATCTAAATAGAGATTAGATCTAGTGTGGAATAAATACGAAAAATGTGTTATTATTTTTAATATTCCATTCCATTCAGTGAACACTTTTAAATTGATAAATAGATATTATTCATTTTCAACATACAATTAAATTTACTAACTTTGTGTCACAACAACCAGTGCAATAGCAAAATTAGCCAAATTTAATTTTATACCAGTATTCACTAATGTATTTTCAATAAAGAAAAATTGGCAATCGTTTCAATGTATTCAACGGAAACCTTGTAGAAATTACTTTTTAACTAAAAATTATTGATAAATCTGTTAAAACACTCTCTTCCACAGCCAGTGGAATTGTAAAATTATCTATAGGCAAAGCAAGTTTATAGTCACACTGATTTACATTTAAACTAGTCATATTTATTATTTGTTTTTATAAACACAAACTGTCACTATTTGTAGGTGATAACTCACCTTTCATCCATTCTTTGTCTTGCCGGAATGGTGACATTTGTGGTAAGAGCTGTCTCCCAATCTGCAGATTGAGGCATGGGCCTATGCTGGACTAAGTATGATAAGACTGGACTGTTTCCATCGAAAGGACGGCGCCACGCAAGCCGGACTAGTCTGCTTCCGACTTCTACCACTTCCAAAGAAGAAGGTGGATCAGGTCGCTCTATAAATAATGAATTAAATGAAATGGATCAATAAGGAAATCTGCATAGCAGAATCAAGTTTGTTCGAAAAAATTTGTGGCTAATTATTTTAAAATTTAATATGTACCGTAAAATGGGGTGAATAGAGACAAAAACAAGGATTGAAATTTAGCAATCCAATGCATTTTTTAATATTTAAATATGTATAATTCTTTACAGTGACTATAATACTATCTCTCGAAAAACCAAACCAACTAAATGATTGGCCAAAATTGAAACAAACGTGTTTAAGTTCGATGCCTGTGCGTCCTTACTTTTTGACCTCTTATAAACTTCTCTTTTATTGCACGAAAATTAAAATGAATCATGTTTTTTTTAGTTAATAAGTACTGTAAAACGGAGTGAATAGAGACTCATATAGAATAGAGGTTCATATATTCCAGTCATTTAAATATGTTGTTTTGTCTCTATTTACCTTCTCTCGTCTCTATTCACCACGATTCAATGTGAATAGAGACATCGGAAAAAATTTACTGTGTCTTAATAACGATAGTGAATATTTGAAAAATATTGTCATGAATGTGTAGTAGGACCATCGAAACAAGTTTCAAGCCATTCATATTTGAATAATGTTGTGGTATGAAGATACATAGTCGTGAAGGGTAAAAAGTGTCTCTATTCACCCCATTTTACAGTATTATTTGCCAGTCTTGATTTATTTATTTCTTCAACACAGAATATTTCAACATTTACAATGATTGTAATGTAAAACTTTGATTAAAACCCGGTGCTTCATGATGATATTATAAAGCATATAAGATTTATAAATACCTTGAACAGCAAGATAAATGACCAGCTCACTTCTTCCAAACGCATTTTCTGCTTGGCATTTATAAAGACCTGAATCTTGCCGATCAGCCTGTCTTACAGAAAGCTGACTCCGCATACCTGATTCAGTTTTTGCTTCTGATATTATCAATCTGAAATAAGAGACCAAGCTTAACACCACAAAAACTATAGTAAATAGTCTTGCAATAGCTATGTATTCATAGATGTCACTGGCTGTCATAATTTTAGATTTGCATAATGTTTACGCGAAGCAATTTTAAACTTCTAACAAGTTAAATATATTCAGCATTGGCTTTTCAAACACACTTTTGATTCAACTCTTCTCCTACAGATGTAGATATAAGAGAATATTTTCATCTTGACAGACCAACATTCTGTAATCATATATAAATAAAACCAACTGAAATGAGGTTATGATTTTCTGGTACAAATAAACAAGTGACAATAATATTTGAATGAACCAATAGATTGATTGAAATTTATCACATTTACAAACATAGTGAATTAAGGTAGGTAGGTAGGTAGGTATTCAAAAACATATTAAAATGATATTGGTCATAAGTGAGAAGTTGTTTTTATAATGTCGATAGGCCATCTGTGGTCCACTGGTTAACATGTCTAGGTATGAACAGTTTCATAAGTTGATTTTTATTTAAGGTTAGGTGTCTGTAGTCGAAAATTTCCTTCTCCACATCCGATAAAAAATTGGTATATGAGCTTAGCACTGATCCTGTTCTTACCATATCCTTGTTTACCATCTCTGTTCAAAATCAACAAGAGAAAACTTGGGCCCGGACTTGGTAAAAAGAAACAAAAATATTCTCATTATACCTGTAGTTATTGGCATCAAGTCTGTTCATGTTGTGAGTCCAAATAACTTGAATGGGATTATCTCCGAAAACTTCACACACTAGCGTTGCTGAATCGCCACGCCTTGTTGACATATTTTTAGATCCATGTTCAAACCGCGGCGGCTCTATAAAAATATTAAAGACATGTCATCAAAAGAAAGAATACCGTATCTGCTTGACTTCTTATTCCACCACACGTCCAACACTAGAAGAAGAAGCTATTAAGAAATTCAGAAAGAGCAAAAGAATTTGTATGGTCTTTTTATGCAAATGGGAACTTTGCTATTGTTTTACACAACTAATAGGTGTGTTTTTAAATGAAATATTATGTAAAAATGTACATGAATTAAAAAAATAATTAAAAACCTTCTGCGTTATATTATTAGACATTATAAATCTCAACAGTTAACTTGTATTTAATTTATATTATTAACAGAGACAAAAATTAATGCATCACAGTATCTTATTCTTATAACAAATCACATTATTAAATAAATCAGTTTTAATCATCTAGTGACATTTTTTTAATCATATATATATTTGTAGTATAGGGTAGTGTTTCCCAACCTTTTAACACCTGTTGACTAGTAATAAATATACTAGTCCGAATTGAAAATATTTTTGTAAGCCGGTGGAAAATTTCAGCAGACGCTATTGGCTGGATGACATTTATTGATATATCAATATGCAGATCAAAATTTTGAGAGGTTTGGATAGTAAATTCAAACGATTATACAACAGTGGAATAACAAAGTTATCAATTCGATTTTAATATTAAATATAAATTTCCACTTGATCCATCTAAAAGAGCAATGGAACTATCATGAAGGTTTGAAATGTATTATGATATTTACCATTGACGCTGATTACAATAGCCTTGCTAAGTCCAGGACCGATATCATTGGTGGCTTTGCACAAGTAGTGGCCTTCATCATGAGGGCTTGCTGATTGGATGGAGAGTGTGCCGTTGTCCAAGATTATTGTTGGCCGTAGATCCATTGGATCTAATGGTTGATAATTTTGTGATGTTTGACCTGAAAGAAATAAAGACATATTTGGTTTTATTCGATTTTTTTAACGCAACAATAACAATTGAATAGCTTCTAGATGTTTCCTAGTTAATAACAAGCTGTTGTTGTAACCTCCATTATGTCTGTGTTGTCCATGAGAAAGTTCGTCCTCATGCGGGCCCAATAGACCATTCTGACTTGATCTTGACTAATGCAAAGATATTAAGATCTTTGATTATTTGGATAGCTTACCCTGTCCTTTCATCCACAATATTTCTGGTGCGGGGAATCCTCTGGCAGCACAGTGTACATTCATAGGAGTCCCGATCAACGTGGAAATATCTTGAGGTTCAAAAATCCACTGTGGCGCCACTATGAACAATACAAAGAAGAATAATATTATGAAATGCTACAAGCCATCATTAATTCTTAGCCAGCTCATTACCTAAGTAGTAAATATTTTTTCTTTAAGGACAGGCCACCATTTTTACATAAATCAAGCATACAGATTTTTTTCTCACCCATATATTGCCTCAGAGCTGATTTAAAATTTGATTCCAGTATAAATTTTTTGATGACATGTCGTCAGGAATATTTTGTATAAATATTATCTATCATATTGAGCTACAGCTTTTTAGATTTTGTTCAAATCATTGTTACTTTTATAAAAAAACATTACATTTAGAGTGATTTTTAATGCAAATATATAATTGGATTTTCAGCGGAATAAAAAAAAACACATTTTTCAATAATCACTTTTTTGTGCCATTTACTCTTCTCTTAAAAATTTGCGCTCTAAAATTCATGTTAAAATATAATTTGTTCATCAAATGAGAGAAGTCTCTATACCAATATTA
The DNA here is from genome assembly GCA_028554975.1 of Himalopsyche kuldschensis. Lineage (NCBI taxonomy): Eukaryota > Metazoa > Arthropoda > Insecta > Trichoptera > Rhyacophilidae > Himalopsyche > Himalopsyche kuldschensis. Next base: position 1,882,568 of record JAHFWI010000059.1, on the reverse strand, counting down.
TTTGTGGGAGCCCTCGATGTGCCTGTTGAAGACCTTTTGCAAATATCTATTATATGGTTTATCTAAATCTAATTCCATACCTCGAACAACCAATTGTGATGAATAGTTTGCTTTTGCAGCGCTGTTGCTTGCCACACAAGTGTATATCCCGCTATGCAATGAGCTGACTTCCTTAATAATGAGTAGACTAAAAAATTCCACACTTCTTTGCTCCACCTATAACAAAAAAAGAGAAATGAAATCAAATTTTATTAAAACATCAGTGACATCCATACAATTAAAATGTTAGTATTTTATCGAATATTCCCATTATTATTTATGCAATTTAAGTGTCACATATTTTATTAGAACATAAGTATGCTTTGAACTGCAATTGGTGCCTTCAGCTAGCCTCAACCCCAAAGCTTGCCTCTTCTTCCGCTGTTGAAATTGCGGTACTTTTTATGGTGTATTTGGTGAAAATAAAAGACGCTAAAATGTTATCAAAGAAGAAAGAGGAAGATGAATAATCCATGACTGCCGTAACGTACAAAATCAGTCTCAAAGAATATTTTATTTAGTGTTACCCAAAGCAAACCCGAGATAGTTAAATATTTAATTAAAAACAATAAAAATAGTCAAAGAAAGCTTTTAGTGTTAAGGGTCTGTTGATATTATGTATAAGATATGTTTTTATAGTCTTATAAGTAAGACCAAATATTGATTTTTTGGACAACATTATTTATTACTTACATCTAGTGATGTTGGAATTGGTAAGTTATCTTTAAACCAAGAGAAGTAGATGGGGCGATCTCCAGACATGACACTACAAGTCGCTTGGATGTTGCTACCCTCCTCCACGTTTGATGGGAAAACAAATGGTGCCAACTGAGGGGGTTCTGAAAAATTAAATGATATTCAAGCCTTTTGAAAAGAATATAACCTACAGTTTTGATTGTATTTGTAGGCTGTGAAATGGAGAATGTTTATTTAGTATTATACTTAAGTCTGTTTTACTTTTTTCTTTTCATTGATTTAATTTCGTACATTCAACATATATTACGCACACCTTTTGAGAGCCAAGTATGTATGAAAAATCAATTATGTATAACGTTTGTGTAATAAAACTAATCACATTAAAATTTTGCTTGGATATCTGTCCTTCACTAATAATAAATATAATAAACCATGTCCACTCCCAACTTGGAGCATATAGACTCCTCACGGAGTTTATCTCAACATATGTTTTTCTATGTGAACTGTTTGTTATTCAGTTGCTCAACCTCTCATTTTCGAAGAGAGTAGGAATGGAAAGGAAACGAAAACTAGGACAGGGCTAGTGATTAGCTAATCGCTGTCACTATGCATCGCTCTTTGGGATCGGAAAGGTGGGAAGGGATTTTCAACAACATAAACACTTGGTACTGTCCGGGTGCGTGCCGGACCGCCCGGGCTCGATTCCCGGTACGAACGGATTTTTTTGTTAATAAATCTGTTCAAAGACTTCTCAAAGGACACCCCCTTCACTAAACACATCCAAAATTATTTGAACTATTATTGTAGGGTTTACAAGTTTAAATGAAAATATGGCAAAAGATCATGTTTAATAACTTACTAAGGACTATAAGCTGCAAGTCTCTCTTCGCCAGTTCTCCTCCAGGGCTTGCCACGGTACACGTATATGCACCAGCATCTGTCGGGCTTACTGAATAGACTCGGAGACCTCCTTCACCGTCAGCGCCATGTCGCAAACCAGTTCCGACTGCAACACCTTGGCGTTCCCACTTAACTCCGCTAAAAGTGTATCAATTTTCAATTTTACAATTTCATGATCTGATCATACATATCTTCTCCAAGTCATTGCAATAATAGAACTTGTTGTCAAAAGAATTGCTTTAATTAATATGATTAATAAAAATAATAAAACATTTTTAGTATTTTTAAACATAAATTGTATTGGATCAGGACCGGTTTCGCTCATGGCGAGCATTGTCAACTGATAATAAATACAACGAAACAGTGATATTTATACAAAAGTTAAGTTATGACAAACAATTGGTATTGCAACTAAGCAAATAAAATGAAGCAAAACACAAGAAAAATAGACTATAATTAAAATGTTGAAGACCTCTATTGCATCAAAAATTATTTATGTATGAATTATGTATCATTAAAAAATTAAAAGCATTTACCTCATTGGATATCCGGAATATGGGCAGTAAATAGTGATGTTTGATCCTGCCACCGCACGCTGGGGTGCCACAAAACGAATATACGGAGGCCCTGAAATGTTGATGCAATTACTTTTAATGAATATTCAAGCTAGGGTTTTTTTGAGGAAACATTTTCATGTAATTACTTTGATAAGCCACTTTCTAAAAGCTCGATACAAATGGAAGTTATTGACAAATGATTTTAATTCTTTTTATCTATTTATGCTATCAATGCCTTTCTGAAGGTAACAAAATACTCAATGAAAACTGTCATAATCATAAATAGCATTTCCTCCTTGTTTCCTATAGGGTATGCGAATATTTCCATTCATATTTGAGTGAGTACCATAGATATTTAGCCGAGCAGCATGTTCTGTCTCCCCGATAGAGTTAGAAGCTCTGCAAGAGTAGAGACCACCATCTTCAGCCCGCGCACTCGATATGTTCAGATGGCTGACAACATCACCTGTCCTATCCACAAATTGACCAATAGAAAACCTGCATGATAAAAAGAAAAAAAGCAAACATTTGTGATCAGAGATCTTAACCATTATGAGGTATCGTCTATTTTTCTTTTTTTATTAATTCGTGTAGCTATGTCTGCTCCCAATGAGAGAGCATAGTAAAAGGGTAAAAAACATAAAAACATGTAACTTGAATTTTGCCGGCTTTGAGCTAAGAATGCCATTAGATATAAAATAATATTTTACGTTCTGTGTCAAATAGACATATCAATAAAAAAGTGGATAGAAATGTAAGAAATATTACTATTTTATTTTAAACAAATGAATAAAAAAGCCAAAGCATCGCCATTAAAAATAATAAAATGACAATTTTTATCTGTTAAAAATAGGTAACATTGATTACTGGTAAAACCTGTTTCATAGCTATCCTGAAAAGTTGTGACACTCTGTCTCTAATGGTTCGCTATGGTCTCCTATAAATATTAGCTTATCTCTCTAGAAATTGTTCTGCAATCAATGCTTGTTGATCAGTTGCTCAACCTCTCTTTTTCTGAGAGAGTTAGGTTGGACGAATACGGCTTAAATAAAACTAACGGTAAACAAATCACTATATTTTTAGGAGACTTTGCTCTTAAGGGGTTTTGAAACAAACAGCCTTCCTTTCAAACAATGTTGAGACTGTTAGCAATAGGGTTTTTTTTTAACTTAATATTCCACTATTTTCATCAAACCTGTGTGTTGGAAGTAGTTCTTGTAAAGGTTGGTTATCTAGCAACCATGTAAAGCGAGGTGGTGGAGCTCCTGATGCTGAGCATCTCAAGGAAACTGGTGGACCTGGGCGAAGAGCTTGTTCGATGAAAGTATACACCATCTCTGGTATTGTATCTGAAATAATTGAATCATACAATCACACAATTATTGATGACACACTTGTATAAAAGAGTAATGTTACAAACGGATAATAAGTAATAAAGAATCGTACAATTCGACAATATTGTGTTTTCAATATATTTTGATATTGTCACATGAATGCTAAATAATAGTGGGTAATATTAGTCCATGACACGCAATTCTAAAATATATCATGTGAGGGATTCAGAAGCAAATTTACTTACTTTAGCAAATACAGGTTTCTTGAAATTGAATACTAATATTAGTAATATTTCTTAGAAAATTATGCAATCAAATAAATCGCGTATAAGATTTAAATTGTCGGTCTCTGTGATCTAGTGATAAGAGCTTTTCCATAGAGATCACATGGGTCTGTGTTCAAGCCACACCAAGGTCAGATTTTTTTAATTTAAAAAAAGATCTTAGACATGGATGTGTGTCATTTTTTGTTGAGTTGTTCTCGACTAATTCATAAAAATTCTTTATTTCGAAATTAAAAATTCCAAATATTTTTTTTATATTTTCTTTAAAATTATAATAATTATATTTGAATTACAATATCCTACTATAAGGTGTACCACACACAAATCGACTTAATTTGTAATGCTCTAAAAGTTTTTGACATTTTTCTCCAAATTACATCCTTGGTCGAAAGCTACATTTGCTTTTGAACCCCTCATGTTTAGCCATGAAGTAATTTTACTCGACCATTTTAAATTGAAATTATTGTAGCCTATTTGAGAATAAGTGTATCATTTTCATGTTTATTGAATTCATTGCAATTGTCCAGTTAAATACGTGAATGTACGGATCCGTACGGATCCGTACGGACTATACGGGCGAAACTACAAAAATGGCTGTTTTGAGTTAAATATGGCATTGTCATGCTCAAATGCAAATCTATAAGATATACAAATATGAAACTTGTAAGAAGGGTTTACCTTCGGCTTTCCTGCAAATCCGTAAGAACAAAGTTTAACATTGAAAACTGTTTTGCCATTTATCTCAGTCCGTATGTACTCACGAATTATGGCCACCCTAAGCAAGTGTCAGAAAAAAAAATAGATTTAAATGTTCTATTTTCAAAATCATTTTTACCTCCAAGTCTCACTTCAGCAATTGCTTGACCGCTCTCCAGGCCCCTGCGGACCAGACACTGATACAAGCCAGTTTCTTCCCTTCTGATCCCGGTGAGGAGCAATCTCGATGGCACCAGTCTTCGAATACTTCCACCGAACGCCAAAGGTCTGCCTTCCCGGGCCCACTCGATATCACTCCCTGGTTGTCCGCCGTCTACTGAGCAGTTCAGGGTAGCAGAACCCCCCGAGTTAACTATCTAATTCATTGAAAAGGATTTATTATTCATGTGTTCATGTGCAGCGGTCGCTAACTAGTGGTACTTGAGAATATTTTTTATAATTTGTGCAAAAAATATCGCTTTAATTAATTTATTATAATTCAACAAGTATAACTACCAATTTATAATAAATAAAGAAGTAACTTTTATTGTCATTAACCTAGCCATCCCGAACAGTATAGATTTTGTCCCAACAGCTACATTACATTAAATATCTATCTTAATACTAGTGATACGATCTCTAAGCTTTTGGTATTCTTAAATCATAGTTTTTTACACCTTTTGCAGAAAAAATATATGATATTTATTGGATAGTTGCGCCGTAATAGATTAAAAAAGAGAAGAAGTCGGAATCTATTCAGTCCAATTGTCAATGTTAGCAATTGCTGGGAAGCGTTAACATAAAATTTCAGGCCCATAAGCGATAAGATAACGTGACCATAGTGAGTCATAGACGGAAGGAGTGTTTCATATCTGGCAACAATAAAAGGCGATAAGAGATAAGGTAAGGTGACTTCATGCACGGTTATTGGCTTGTTAGTCCGCCATAGCCGTTGGAGTGGAAACGTCTTCGTTTTCATGCGCGAATATGAATAATTATAGTAAAAATAGGGATTTTTATGATTTGTTTTTAGAAAAATGTACAAATTATACGTCAAAGCATAGTCAATTATTTTTTTATTGCAGTCTATGCCAATAAGGCCAAAATATTGGGGTCTTTTTTAACCCCCCTTAGGCCTGAGAGTCATTTTTCAAGGATAGTCCTACGAAGGTTAATACATGTATTGGTTCAAATGATTGGTTTCTTCTGTGTTAGTGACGAGGGCTTTATATTTTTTTCAGAAGTTCTAGGTAAGCAAGGTTATATTTAAATCTAATCGAAGATTTTGACTGAAGGTGTTTCATGGAATTTCAATATGAAACTTGAATCGTTTGAATTTTGTACATTTCTATGAGCTCTGTCGCTAACGACCCGGGTTCAGCCTCTTGACATCTTCAGGCGTTTCAAGTGCACGAATGAACTCAGTCACTAAGTTTTATTAGTATTTCACAATCTAGATTAATTAGCAAATATTTTTATGTTCATGAGTTTTGTCAGTTCAAGCTCAGTCTTGCTCTTGAAATACTTGAAGATGCCAAAAGGTAGGCCCGTTAACGACAATTCAATTTTGAAAATGATGTAAATTTTTTTGAATGCTTCAATGTTGTCCTTGAAGTGAACGTAGCTATGGATGGCCAAACTATCCGTTATTTTTTACAGGTAATGAAATACCGGTATTATTTAAAGTGTAATACATTTTAGGTATTTATGAAAAACAGCCTTATTTTCAATAATCATGTAATAAATTCGACACTGTTCAAACTCAAAGCTTACCAATATTAAAGGATCCAAAGAGACGATTAGTGTTTTTGTGACAGCCAAGGTGGTAACGGCTGTCTGTTCTCCGCCCGGAGATGCCGCTCTGCAAGCCCATCGCCCGGAAAGATCGTGAGTAACTCCTCGTAGCATCAGACGACCACTGGTGCCTCCAGAACCACCCATGCCAACAACTGCTTCCCTCCGACCGCCGGTTTCACGGTACCACCTGAATAATAATCGAATGTATTATGACATGATAATAGATGCATATATGTAAAAATACAAAATTACCGATATACAGTGGTACCCCGAGATATGAGTTTAATTGGTTCCGTAACCTTGCTCGTATCTCAGAGTAGTTTTTTTCCATTGAAATTAAATGAAATTCCATTAGTCCGTTCCAGCCCATAAATGTGGCGTTGTGGAGCAGTTGTAGAGCGCCATCTATGTCTTACATATGGGATTTGTCGGTTGTGCGAAAGAGTTCACTCCATCTCTTCAGTCACGTCAGTGAAGTATGTTTGACAGTCGAAGTAGAATGCAATACCAACACAGATATACATATACTGATTTGCCGCCAATAAATTCATATGCACCCCTTCCACACATACGCAAACCGCACACAGATACCAAATGTTTTACGTATTCCAAAGCAAAACTTTGCTCGCTCGACGGATTGTATCTGAAATATCTCGTATGTTAGGGCACTCGTATCTCGAGGTACCACTGTAGATAATTTTGAAAGAATAATCATTTGGTACTGACGTGACAGTTGGAGGCGGATTCCCGTGAGCAATGCAAGTGAGCTCCACATCTCGTCCTTCTATCACAGTCAGCTCTGCCGGAGGTCTACTGACCAGCCGTGGTGGAACACTTCCTGAGGGTTCTGGAAATAATTTTAAAAAATCGTTTTATTTTACAAAAAACCTGCAATACAATACTGAGCTCCACAGACTGTGTGATAATTCTACAAGTGGTTTTTAGCCCGTTGTTACGCCATCCTAAAAAAAAACATGTCAAGCCGTGGTGGTCATGGTAAAGTTTTCACTTATGTTAAATTAAATATACATTTAATTAAGTTTCATTTTGAATTTTAAAATACCGGAAAAACTCTTTCGGTAATACCGGTACTGCAATCCCTACTCCCTTGACATGCCAGTATATGTTATTCCAACCGAATATAATATATCCCAACGGACGTCCACGACACACCGGAATCCCACCGGTCGGAAGAAGGCAGATTTGAAGCCATCTCCAATGTGCTAGATATTTCAAAATGGAGATTGGCAAGCGGGGAAATAAAAAAGAAGATATTTCATTTTTAAAACAAAAATGTTTTCTCGTCGTTGTGCTATAAAGCTATAATTTTGTTATTATTTGATATTTACTTGTAGGCAGTGGCGGGTTACCCCATACGCGTAAGAGGAGCGCGCTTGGGGCCTCCAAATCTCGGTGGCCTCAAAAGTAACGTACAGTAATATAGCCCACATAATATACAGTCTCGGCAAAAGAAATCCGCGCACAGTACTGTTGATGCCTTCAAATCTCGCTTGCTTTTCAAAATGTGGCTATTAGTTTTCTTTAGAATCGGAAGAAAAAAAAAATGGAAATCGGTGAAGATTTCGAGGAAATATTTGAAAATGAATGGAATTGTGAAGGGTGCGCGGACTTCTATTTCCGCGACTGTAGTTTGGAAACATGTATTTGGTTAAAGACATATTGAGCTGTCACACCGAAAAGTTCGTTTTCAATGGTATGTGTCACATTGTGTAGTATATTGAATGACCGATGAGTCAGAAATCATTAAGTACGGTTTGAAGGTGTGCTAAGTACTTATTCTGAATGGTTTCTAGTGAACTGTAGGTATACCGTGCACTGAACAAGTCATACTATCAGACGGATACAAAAAATAAATTACAATTTTGAGAAGCGACTCAAAATGAAATCAACATCCCTTGAAAAAGATGGACATTATATTATGCCTGGGGCCTCCTAAGTACTTAATCTGCCACTGCTTGTTTGTAAATATTGAATTGTGTTTTATGTTATAAGCCTTTTAGGTATTCAATTATTTAGCAGATTTGTCATTGCTTTAAAACGAATATTTATATAATTTAGTTATATCAAACAATTTATGTGGTATTCAATTCCAACGCGACGATATTAATTTATCACGTGCAATATAAACAAGCACACGCGTGTTTATACATTCATTCATAAATGGATGGTTTTCGTTCATTTTGCGAACACAATAAATTTTAGCGGTCACGCGCTGAGCATGGTTCGCCCCATATATGTACACTTTTTAATAAAAATATATCCGCTCGCGGGGATTTATTGATGATGTATAGCGGTAGTGTGGAAAAAATCGCTGACGGAAGTATGTGTGTTTAGCACGCAAATAAAGGGTATTTCAATAGGGACGCTCAAAATATGTTACTTTGTCCTGCTGAGTAGATTATTCATTGTTTAGTGGCCAAATTTGAGTCAACCAGTTTGGTAAATAATCGGCCAACACCTACCTGTACGTCATCAAAATACAATATCTGGTGAAAACATTGCTGCTGTGTGTGAAAGTGTACAGGAAAACCCAAGGCAGCTTATTTCTCGTTGTTCACATGAACTTGGCTTTTCTGCGACTTTAACTTGGCGAATTTTGAATCGGGCCTTATGTCTGCACCCGTATAAAATCCAACTAACCAAGGAACTTCAGGTAAACGACCACAGACAACGCCTGATTGGGTTCTGGAGCAGTTGGAAAGTTTACCCAAATTTGTCAAAAAAGTCAACTTTAGCGACATGGCCCATTTTACAATGAATGGATATTGGCAGACATTTGATGCTATATTCCATATTTAATGCCGTAAAATATACTTACAAATGAAATTAAAATTTAGTCGAAATCTCACAAACAACTTGTTTTATTTACTTTTCAAAACTAAGCGTCCTTATAAAAAGACCCTTTATATACAGAACACGACAACTCTGCAGTGATGTCATAAATCCGGGTTTCAGCAAGAACTTATCAATTTAAATACAATAATCTTTTAGTCAATATTTTCATTTTGATGAACGTTTGATCAAGTCTTGCAATAAATTATTTAAGTCATGAAATAATTTCACTCCATTGCGGTGTCCCATAATGGAAGCATTCATACATTAATCTTTGAATCGGTTTGTACTCTAAGGAATTGATTCCAGTAATGTTTTGATACACCCACTTCCACCCTTCACTTGATTCAGAAAGCGGCTCGTGAAAACTGCATTTGTTTTATTGCTTCTTATTTACTGACCAGATTATTCTTTTCACAACCTCTTTGTGAAAAACAGTTTTTGAGATATGTACCCCTTTAGACATCGTTATGCTCTTTCCAGGATGGAGTGAGAACATAATAATTGTCAATTGTTTTTAATGAAAATGTTTAAGTAATCTTAGGCATGTAAAATGTTTTAAAGTGTCGAAAAAAAAAATTCACGATTCTCCAAGTAATGATTTTTTTAAAGTGGATTTAGGACAGTTATTTATAAATAAAACACATTCTTAGGACCAGTTTCACTTACCATAAGAATTATCAACCGATTAAGATAATTATAAAAAATACAAATTAAATCAAATTGTCTATGGTTCAAAGTTAACGATCTTTTACAAGTAAATGAACATTGATTAGTAATTAAATGATGAGCAAAATGGTTTATGATAGTGAAATTATACAATCCATGTTTGAGAATTTAAAAAAAGTGTTACTGGGTTTCCTACATTCATCGTGTTGGTTCAAACACAACAATTTGTATTATTTAAACAACATTTCGACCAAGAATCGACAATGCACCAAGCGTTGATTGCTTTGACAATTAAACTATAAACGGCAACTAAAATTGAAAATCTTATATTTTAAACCGAAACGGCTTATGTATGTATATGGGTCTGTAATTCCCTTTTGCATTATTGTTGCAAGTTGCCATAAAAACGAATATAAAAGAAAATATGTTTGAATTTTTATCGGCGACGACATTTAGTCAAAATATAATAAATTAGTCTACTATTGAACTTTTCCCGGCTTTTATTATTAATAATAATGTTTATTATTTACGTGAAGGTATTATTTGACATTTCTTTGACAGTAAATTAGATTTTTTCCTTGAATTTGGACATTTTAATGGGCGAGAACGGGGCGGCTGTCATCAAAATAAATAAAGTTTGTGATTTTATTTTAACTCTATTTTGGATGTTAGATTTTGTGATATAATTATGTCGAATGATATAAACATTAAATAATTTTTGGTCACTTAGTCCGAGTGACGCCGGGTGACAATACTAGTTTAGTATAAAATAGTTCATACGAAGTGTTTTATTGGTTCACAATTATTGTCCACTCAGAAGTATCGTATATCTCTATAAGTGACCTTACGAACGGTTTTTGCAACAATTGTTCAATATTTAACGGAGGTATATATATCGATGGCTTACACAGTAAATTTGCTATCTCTGTTTTTGTCAATTGGGCAGGAGAGGCTAAGAACTGATTATGTTGGTATTTTCAAGCCAATCGGGAAAATTTCAAATAGGACTTTCAAACGATTTATTTGTACCACCGCTGAAAAACAACGAATGGAGTTGAATAATTAGCAAAGTAGGTTGTAGAACAACAGTGGAGTTGTCAAATTTTCTTTAAACGTTTTTCCGATGCACTCAAATAAGTTTTGATTATAAAAAATTAACGAGATGGCATTATAAAGTAATTTTCAGCCAAAAGTGGAGTTAAAAAATTATTCTTTAAGCCATCGATTGCTTAAATTTGTTTTGTCAATAGAGAATATAAGTATATTATAAAATATAAACGATAACTGAAATTGAAAATCTCTGATTTAGTTTATATGAAGCGTTTTATTGGTTCACAATTACTGTCCACTCAGAAGTATTGTTTAAATCTCTATAAGTAAGTCATCACAATACTTTTACCATATTTCACGGTTCCATTTTTAAAAAATGCAGCGAATACAGTTTTTACTTGTGTCACGGTGCATTTTTTAGTTTATTTTTAAAAATATTAAATGGATTATCGCACAAATTAACAGGAGCTTTGCAATATATTCGACGGCCTTCTATCGCTTCTGGCTCCGTGTTTGGTGTATCGGAAATTTCCATTAGCAATAAATAACGCAGAGGCTTGCACCGCACTGGACCGCACACACATTCAATCACCCCTACATGAAAACCCACAAAATTGCATGCGTGTAGATAGCCACAATAGTACCTACTTTTCACCCTTGTTTTTTTTTCATTACTGCCTTTTAAGTAATACAAACACAATTATTTAATTATATATATGTCAAAGGCCGGATTTAAAAAATCAACGGTGTAATACATCTTCAATAAGTAAAGCATTTATACCAGTTCTTTTAGCTGTTCTTAAGCCCGATTGCAAATTGCGCTGATTCAATCAGTAATCACAATCAAATCCATGTGCAATAGACGAGCTCATTTCTTTGCGTCGGTGAGTCCGAGTCCTGCATAGAAATTTACAACTATTTTAAGAAATCCATTGCACGGCATTACGAAACTTTCGATCGATTCGGCGATAGCTTTGTGGGAGTTCATTTTAATATAAAATAACGTATTGCAACGTATGCCACGTATTGTGCGTTTATTAGTGACCGAATATGTAAGTTATATTGAATTTTATATATAGATAAAAAAAGCAAAAGATCACCGTAACCGAGTAGTAAGTGACGTTTTTATATTTGTAAATTCTGTCATAAATTTTCGTTCATGAATTCGTATCTATAGTTAGACCCCATCTATTAAAATACAAATTAGTAAATCGTTAAAAAATGTTACCTACACTAGCTGTGGAACGGTAATACTAACTATTTAAATTAGGTATATTCAGAACAGAGGAGCGGAAAAGAACGAAATTCAATAAAAGAAAAAGTGCTAAAATTCATTTGTTTAAGTAAATCACATTTCCCTATCGCATATCAATATTCCGCGGACGAGAATTTATTCGCGCGCATTTCACCAAATAATTTATGACGGACCAAAGACTAACACCGCCACTTTGTTATTGTCGCTGGTTTGAAAAAAGAAAGATGGCGTTTCGCGGCGCAAGATTGGCGGCTGATTTATAGTTTACATTTTCTTCGGGATCGTCGCTTTCAGCTTCTTTTATGACAGATTGGAAAACTTTTGATAGGATAATATTGCAACCGATGGCTCAGCAGTTCTTCGAAAAAATGTTTTTTGATTCATTGTGCATATTTTTTAGACATAGGTAAGGTAAAGCCACTTTATTTTTGTTTTTGCCGGAGTTAGACTCAACTCTTTAAAGCCTCTAATACATTCAACTTTAGAACTGAATTCCATCTTTGTTGCAAATAAAAATATAAGTCAAATAAAATAAAATGTCCCTTTGTAGCAGTAAGAGTTCCAAATTTACCGCTCAGAATGTTCCAAATTTAAATCGATTTTTATTTCAATGAACCAATTAAAATCTAGGAAATCTCCGTTTGACAATAGACAATATTAATACGTCACAATAAATAATATTAAGAGGATAAGTATAGAAGAATATGGCTAGGAAAATACCAAGAGTTAGTTGATGGTCTTGCCAGAATAAAATATAGTTGGAACGAAATCGGGTAAAAATCCCATGTTAAACTCTCAAAACTATATTATAATATACTAACCAAAGTGAAGTACGTATTCAAAAGATATATGTTAAAATTTAAAAAAAAATATCTTCTTACGACAGGCTTTTACATTGCCGACAAGTAAAATACAACATCTGACAACCAATCAAAAAAAAAAAACACAAGAATGTTCTAATTTCAAAAGTTTTTTTTTCGGTTTGATTGTACTCGATGTCTCGGCGACTGAAATAAACGTCAAGAAAACAAAACGTGACGTCCTCGTTTTCTGAAGTTACAAGGTACTTCCGACATAGCTCTTCGCACAATGCAGGTACTGGAGGTTTATTTTTTATTTTGTTTATTTCCGCGCGTTTTTCATCAGGACGGCTCCTTTGTTTAGTGCATTCTTCTTTCTGGCGTTGATTACTTAAGTGCCTACGTCCCGAAGGCAGCTCTCGTGGCGTTGATTGAATGATATGAGAAATTTACGAAACATTTAATTTATCAACAATATTTTGTGAAAGTGAAATTTAATTGTCAGTCCTATTGCCGAGTCGTGACACTCTTATGCGTTCTTAATATTAGGATTGAGTGTCAAGGAATAAAGTCATTGGACGGGCAATTACATGGAGTGGCTGATTATCAATAAATCATTTTTGTAGCATTAAATGAGGAATCCGCGATCATTTTTTTGATACATTTAATTATATCCGATTGAATTAATATTTAATAATATCTAAATTATTAAAGTTATACCTAAAAGGCTTTGGTATCACACGATATATAACTTACAGCTTACATTGCTAAGACTTTGAAATCGATTTATGGATCTGGGTTGGTAGGCATTAATGTTGATAATATTTAAAATTCACTACCATCCTTTCAATGCTAAACGGGAGACGTAGTGATTGGGATTTACTAACCAATAGTCTTTGCGATATCCTTCTATCTTTAAACTCTTAAAATAAAAAAAATGTTACTTTTCAGGTGTTCAATACTTGGTGGAATGGCATTATAATAAAAATAATAACACACTTTTAGTACTTATTCCACATTAAATTTATTGGATCAGGACCAGCTTCGCTCATGGCGAGCATTATCAACTAATCATAACTGATCATCAACTGATCAACTGATGATAACGAGCATTATCATCAGTTGATCGCCATGAGCGAAACCGGTCCTGATTCAATAAATTTAATGTGGAATAAGTACTAAAAATGTGTTATTTTTTTTTATAATAAATGTTAAGCAATTAAAAATAAGTAAAGCTTTTGTTCATATAAGCACCGTTAGGAGTCTTAATGCTCCACATTATGAGCGGACATGGCTAAAAAGAAATAAGCAAATCAGCATTTTATAATATACGAAAAGCTTCAATTGGTTAAATTTATTCTGAAAGATTCAAATAAAGAAGCCTTTTTTACATTTTATATTATACATGAATGAATAATTCAAAAAACGATTTTTTTTCGCATGAGGGTAATATATCAACGTCAGAGCGAATAGCTCTCATTTTGTAGGAATAAATGCAATGAATTCAACAAGAAAACGATTCACATACAAATGCCAAAGTAGGACCCTTAGTTTAACTCGACAGATCCTACATAATAGCATTATGGTATAATGTGATGCCTACTTTGCTAAGGTTCGAAGTGCGGTTGAATAAAATTTACATCTAATGTTGTCGAGCGAAGGCGTAAAAGATAGTCAGGCAATTTGACAAATTCAGAAATAGAATTAAGTATTTGGTTGTGTAATTTCGTTCGAGGAAGACGCAAGCTGGAATGTTTCCAATTTAATTAACATTTTAACCTGCACTAAATAATTAAAGAGATCTATAGCACTCAGCCTAAGTGTTTCGACATAATGCGTCTTTGCTGCGGTGATTCTAAAACTGCACAACTTTTAGGTAAGAATAATACACTCAAATAGCATATAGATGTTTTGGTAGGTTCATTCAACATTTAATAGGCAGAACACTACTGTAGTAAACATACAATTGTAATATATTATCAAGCCGCATTTCACACTATCTTAAAGCTCGAATATTTTTTTTCGATTTTAAGCATTTGTACCATGTTCCTAAAATCATAAAATATGAAATACTATCGTCACCACCACTTATAACTAAAATTAATATTTTCCCCCTTAAGCTTACTCTTTGCGTCGGTCTTATGAAGCACCAGTTGCAAGGGCTGTTTGATTGATTAATACATTGCCTAACGAAGTTTGTATATTGTTTTTTTTATTATTTGGACATATAGTGAAAGTCTTAGTGTTAATGATATATTATGTAATTTAGAATTGTGACGGTAGGTGCTTGATGGAATTTCAATATCAAATTTGATTCGGTTGAATTTTGTACTATTCCATGTGTTTCCAATGAACCAGTTTTCGCCTTGCGGCATCTTCAGGGATTTCATGTGCACTAATTCAAACGATTCAAATTCAATATAAAATGCATTTTTCTCAATTAGGTGATATTTTTTACTGATTTTGTTCAAGTACTCTCAAAATTTGTTAAAATGTATGGCGCATTGGCGTCAGCTGTAGTGCCATGAACCAATTTATCTTTTCTTTCTACGTTAAAAAAAATTTGCTTTAATAAGGAGGATATTTCTTAGAGTGTGTATATTGTGTATACCGTCCCATTGGACTAGCCAGTTTCTTACCGGCCATGGCAAGTTCAATGCAAAACTCTTCGCGCTGGGAAAGTTGGTTTTAAGGCCGCACTGTACTACATCCTATGGGACTACCCCCAAATGAATTCCAAACGAGCAGAACTGTTTGCTGTGGTCCGTCCTCACACGGGCCCAATAGGCCACGCTGACTTGATTGCAACTAAGGCTAACTTCTTTGCATTTGAAAAATTTGCAAATTTATTCGGGGATCGACATAATCTCGATTCTTCACTAGAGTCAATATACTCGTCTAACACAACGGGCTCTCAATATACGGATTATACACAGGATACTCTGTATCAAAATGATTTCAGTGGCTGAGCTAGTCACTTCAATTTATTTTATTATTATTTTCTATTTTAAAGCACTTTAGTGCATGGTTCAAAATCAGTCCCGTGCAGATCTGCTCGGGCCATTAATGTGAGGGGTAAATTCCTCTTTTAAGTCGATAGCGTTGTGAAAGGTGGCCATGAAACATTGGCTACATATACACAACGGGTGGTGGTGGAAAAACCAACTTGTTAATGTTGATTTAATTTTTAATGTTAATTTAATATGAAGATTCAATTGAAGAAATATTTGTGAGTCGATACTAAGTTATCGATTGAATTGGCATTAACTCGGTAGAACTCCATTATAACACGATGAAAATAAATACATTGCAATTGTTTCACCGTGTGATACTAAGTTTGTTATTATTCGAATTAAAATAAAATTGTAAAACAATTTTAGTACTTATTCCACAATAAATTTATTAGCTCAGGGCCGCTTTCACTCATAGCGAGCATTATCAACTGATGAATCGAATTGAATGCCATTTCACCAAGTATTGACAGTGAACATCTTAAAAGTGATTATTCAATTTATTGATATATTCAGTCGAATTGAAATGGCCATTTTAATATTGAAAATCTTCGTCGCACAGTGGGAGCTTCCGGCGCTACCGCTTGGCCAACGTGATTAAGCTTAAAAAATGGAAAAAAATACATTCAGAAAAAGTAACAAATGGCAAGTGGGTACCGATAAGGTAAACAAGGAAAATGTGACAACTTTCAATTTGGTTCACATCTGCGCCAAAAAGTTATAATGCACACTTGTCAGATTCTTTCACTTTTATTCGAAGGGTGGGAGTTATTTTAATTCTTTGAAAAATAAAAGCGGAAAACTTTAAAGGATCGCAGTTAAATCTTTTCTCATTTAATGCGTCGCTTTTGAATATCACGTTTGAATAGCTATATTTTATTTTATATTTTTCGGTATTAACTGATTTTGAATTGACTGTATTTTTTTTATTTGTAAAACTTCATTTTGATAAAGTAAAAGTAACAAATTATCTAGCTCTACAAGACTTACATATAGCATTTAGTTGAAAGCTATTTTTTCACCGCGTCATCATCGGAAACGTGCCTTATTCAACTGAAAATCTATAATAATTAGGACACTTTAAATATTGTCACTACAACACGGCTTAATATTGCATTCTCTTTTCCAGAATCTTCATGTCCATTTTACGATCAATTCAAGCTTTCAACGGTGTATGCCAACATTAAATATAGGTTGAAAAAAACATACTGTCTATAATAATTTAAGCAAGTTTATTGTCTATTGATTGAGTAGGCATTTACTTGGTAGAACTCCATTATAATACGGAAAGAAAAATAGCAATGTATTTTAATTCTACATAAATTATTTTATATATTTGTTGATAGCTATTTCGGCTTACGCCTTCGTCAGAACTATAGTTCCATAATAGTCCATAATAGTTCCATAATAGTCCTATAACTCCATTGTAATACGGTAAGAAAAATAACATTGTATGTATTTTAGTTCTACATAAATTGTATATATTTGTTGATAGCTATTTCGGCTTACGCCTTCGTCAGAAATAGTTCTGACGAAGGCGTGAGCCGAAATAGCTATCAACAAATATATAAAATAATTTATGTAGAATTAAAATACATTGCTATTTTTCTTTCCGTATTAAGTTTATTGTCACCTGTCAAAATCAAATTAAAGATCATATACACACACACACTCTCACTCTATGCAAGCACATTTTTGAACTATGCGTTTGAGACAAACATGCAGATATATAAAGACACAATTATTATTATATTGTAATGATACATATATATTTTTCACGCGCTTCTTTTTAACAAATATTAAATGGAGTTTTACGAAAGATTGTTATTTACTAAACAAAGCTCCATAATAGTAGGGTAAATATATCAAAAAATATCAAGTTCGATAAGAATTATCGTGTAATATAGTTAATTCAGCTTCATGCCATCGTTAGAACGAGTTTGAGACTACGTTAGCTTTTTAAATGATTGTTGTTATTCGGCTTGAAAAGCAAAATGTTCTTTTATCTATTTATCTATCTATATATATAAAAATGAATGTCTGTGTGTATGTCCGCTATGGACTACTAAAACGCTCGACCGATCGATGTGAAACTTTAAAAATTTATTGAGTACACTCCCGCAATGGTTTCTGGCTTACTAACCCCTCCCCCCAACCACCCCCCAACCTCCACCCCCAATTTTTTTTTTAAACCTCATGAATTTTTTGAGTTCACACCTTCGAAGGTTTTTGGCATACCCGCCCCATACGCCCCCCAAGCCCCACCCCTCCAAACAACCCCCCTCCCGCCCAAAAATTGATATCGATTTTTTACAAATTTCTCGAGTACAATTGCTGGCGTAGCAACGCACGCAGGGTACAGCTAGTATATAAATAAAAGTCATCGTAATCGTAGAAGATTTGTCGTTTTCGTTATGTTGATTATACTTATCGATCATGTTCAATCTGGATGCAGTAGAACAACATCTCAGTTTAACCTAAGTTTTCATGTGAATTATGTGCATAAGAAGTCATTGATACTAGTGAATTTTGAATATTATTATATTTTAAATCAAATCCAATGGTTTGTAATATTGTAATGCTTGAAAATAGTACGCTGTTATAGCTAAAACGACTTGAATTCATAAGTTATGAGTGTCTCAAGTTACATAATTTTCTGAAACTTAGTTGTAGGAATAACTTTACGTAAGAAGGATATCTCATTAATTACGCTTAATATTCAAATTGCATTCCAGGTTGAGGGCCACAGCAACCCCATGACGAGATTAATTCGCTCCATTACTCATCCCTTTCAGTTAAAATTAGCGAGAATTAACAGGACTCGGGATGGCTGTAAGGTGCGCCATGACACACAATGCATAGCTTCATGTAATTATTATTTTAAGTAGAATTAGCGGCAAATATTTGAGCCATCAAAAGTTGAGATTTAATAGGTTCCATTCGTATGTAAGCCCTGCAATTATTCTGCAAGAAGAATAATTAATAGTCACAGTAATAATTTTGGGTAAAGTTTGCTCTGGTTTTTGTAATGGCAAGCACTCGTTTATTCCGGTGCCTCATAACTTTGTTTAATCTTTAGTTATTCCTTTACTAGAGGACAATTTTTCAGTCACCTCAAGTAATTAGCAAACCAAAAAATTGCCTATTGCCTGGGTTGATTATTGTTGTTGTTTATTGTCAGATACTTGGAACGAATATTATGAATGCGGTGTTTGGCCTTGTCAGGGACACGGAGGTAAGAGAGCGGACAAATCAGCCCCATATAACGTCCAAAATAAAACGACGATGAACCTGGCTTAGACATGTGCTGCGGATGCCCCAGAAGGACGTAAAACCTGCCTGTCTATTCTATCAACTTGATGGAGTCCGTCGTCCCAGACGGCCGCTGATGGCCATCCATATGGTGTACTCAGCGGAGCTACGGGACGCTGGGATGACTTGGGTGCAAGTAAGGAAATTGGTGGGTGACAGGGAATATTGGAGGCACCGTGTGGTCTGAAAAGGGACATTTTTCATTTTTAATCATTAGAGTTTCATGAAGACTAACACAGATACACTGATGCAAAAAAATGAGCGTGATCGTACCAAAAGAAATTGAGAGCTGAATTTTACTAACGAAAATATATAACGCGTACATGACGGAAATATTTTTGAATAATTAAATCTCTTGTGCTTGAACTAACACAATAAATAATTATTGGTGGAAAGTCATTATATTTTTGTAGGTACTAATTCCACATAAGCATATAAGTTCATCATGCTCAATCTATTTTTCTGATGATATCATTCTTTCTCATTTTTAAGCTGGAAAGGATTAAAAAAAACAATGTACTAATTCCACATACATTTTGTCAGTTGACAATGTATGAGATAAGCGAAACCGGTCCCAATTCAATCTAGGTATATATTTACTAATTTCACCTAAAATTTTGATTGTTCAAACTCAAAGCTATCTGTAATGACGGAATGATATCTCTTCAATATTGTTTACTAGTATTGCTACCCGGCTTCGCTCGGACTAAGCGACCAATAATTATTTAATGTTATATCATTCCCAAAGAATTACAGACCCACAGATATACATACATACATACGCCGTTTCGGTATTTCTAGTATTGCTACCCGGCTTCGCTCGGACTAAGCGACCAATAATTATTAAATGTTATATCATTCCCAAAGAATAACAGACCCACAGACATACATACATACGCCGTTTCGGTTTTATATATAAGATTATGACTGTGCTCTTCTTTGTATGATTGTCTTTGACCGAATTTCAAAGGTCTCGTGTCTTGCTTTTGTAATCGATTCATACAACACAATTTAAAAGTATCATCATGATGAAAAAGCTCAAAATAGACAGTATGCAATTCGTAACGGTAAATTGCCGATGACATTGGGCATTTACACTATCACAGCGTTCATCGTTGAACAGTTTATTATATAATATAAAATATACCCAAATAAAGTCAACCACTAGACAAAATATTATAATAATAATAGTATCAGGTAATGCCGGCTACTTGTATGCGGGGCACGAATTTTTCACCCCCCAGACAAATAAATTTCATCCCTGCAACACTGACATTGTACTATAAGATATGGCCTACTAAATTAATACGTGCCTTCTCTATGGTAAATGATAATAAATCACCCTTAAAAGAAGACTTGTGCAACGAGATATCTAGGTAAGGAAAATCATGCGAACTTTTTTGAAAATAATTAAATGACTTTGTTGATTGATAATTTTACGTGATAGAAAAAATACTTACCCATTTAAAACACATACTAAATCTGTGTTATAATTCGTAATGCATCTCATTATCATGAGCCATTTTCAAAAAGTATCCTTTCAATACCCTTAATTACATTACATCAAACAAATAAAAATAGGTAAAATAGATAATAACAACACAGCCAAAATATGAATTGTAAAAGGTATTTCAATAGGGACGCTCAAAATATGTTACTTTGTCCTGCTGAGTAGATTATTCATTGTTTAGTGGCCAAATCTGAGTCAACCAGTTTGGTAAATAATCGGCCAACACCTACCTGTACGTCATCAAAATAAATACAATATCTGGTGAAAACATTGCTGCTGTGTGTGAAAGTGTACAGGAAAACCCAAGGCAGCTTATTTCTCGTTGTTCAGAAGAACTTGGCTTTTCTGCGACTTCAGCTTGGCGAATTTTGAATCGGGCCTTATGTCTGCACCCGTATAAAATCCAACTAACCAAGGAACTTCAGGTAAATGACCACAGACAACGCCTGATTGGGTTCTGGAGCAGTTGGAAGTTTACCCAAATTTGTCAAAAAAGTCAACTTTAGCGACATGGCCCATTTTATAATGAATGGATATTGGCAGACATTTGATGCTATATTCCATGTTTAATGCCGTAAAAAATACTTACAAATGAAATTAAAATTTAGTCGAAATCTCACAAACAACTTGTTTTATTTACATTTCAAAACTAAGCGTCCTTATAAAAAGACCCTTTATTAGAAGTTTCTCATGTGGTTTTGGCGTAATACAAAAAAACACTATTCAATGAATACACAATCCAACAAAGTAGTGTTATGAATTTGTGGCCGGTCGAAATCTTACTGTAAAGACTAAATACGTATTGTCCACAAGTTCAAATACAAGATTGGACGATGGAAGTTGTGTTCAAAAGCATTGGCAAAGGCATAATACCCACCTGAACCTGTATGAGTAGGATTTGTGATTTCAGCCTACCTCTAGTACTTTCCTGGCGCCATATTAACATCATTAACCGCCCCCACAAAAGAGATTTTTAACGACTAAACAAACACAAGCTCGAGAATTAAACATATTCTTGACTTTATGAACAGGCGTTTTAGTAAATTGCAGGGCTTTTTTTTGAAAAAAAAGGTCACTTCATGTTAAGCTTTTTACTAAATAAAATAACACATCTCATCCGGTTCATAACAATACCATATTGTATCATTTTACGATTCATATAAACATTGAAATTGAGATTGAAATTACGTAAACGCAAACATTGTTTCGACTAATTGATTTTGAAATTTTGAAAAAAAAATACCTTGGAAAAAGGTGCCGGAACGCCGTTCCACCACGTTAAATGGAAAAAAAGCCCTGGTAAATTGTATCATATTTTTAAAACAATGACCGTTGTGTGTCACTCGTTTCTGCGTCAGATACGTAGTTGATGTGGTTCAAAGTACTTTTTTTTGTGCGATTCAAATAATTTTACTAAAAAAATAAACAACATTAGTTTACGTATATCACAACAGAATAATTTAGAATAATTTGTAAATTATTTTTGATTTTTTTTTCGCAGAACTGTGCGGCTTCTTATAAACAGAAAAAATCAAGCAGCCAAAAATCAGGATTTACCAATAATTATTAATAATTAATGTTACTTTATTGATTGAGTAGGCATTTACTTGGTAGAACTCCATTATAATACGGTAAGAAAAATAACAATGTATTTTAGTTCTACTTAAATTATTTTATATATTTGTTGATAGCTATTTCGGCTTACGCCTTCGTCAGAACTAGGTCTAGAACTAGAATCATATAAATACGTATTTAATTATCTTCGTATCCACTGTTCCTATTGATATATCTCTTTGACACATAACGTACAATACTATTTTGTATCTAGTGGCATTCATAACTCAAAACTGGCAAACATAGAATTACGTTTCTATTACCGCACGTGTGATTAAATTAATACAAGTAACAAATATCTAACAATCGATGATGGAGGAATATGTATATTTGAAGATAGTAGTGGTTACCAACTTGTTAAAAACAAAGGTGCAATATTAATTGTTGACACGAGAAAAATAATAGAAGGGTGATGTATTGAAATTAATCTTCATTGTTTACACAACACTTGCAAATTGAATTGCAGCCAGTTTAGTCGGAGTGGCTGTTATAATTAATTAAAACGTTAGCAATTTGGCACCTGTGTGACGATGGCTGAGGGAGAATGTAAAATGGCGCACGCGTCACGAACAAACTTAATTGGATTACCTGCTTACTAGATTACATTTATTTTAAAACACACAGCAGTGTACATGTTCGCATACACAATTATGATCCCCTTCAAGCATCGCTTCTCAAACTCACAGGAGCAATATTAAGCCTACTGTGCACCAACGAAGTAACAGCTCTGCGATAGATTTTTCTGTCCCTTATGCATTCTTAACTTATAATATTTTAAATTTGGAACGTTTGAATTTTGTACTTTTCTATTAGTTTTATGAGTGCATTCGCACATTGAATATACATACTTAAGATAGGCCGAATATTTATCCAGCTTAAGATTGAATAAAGACACCTAAACTCTTTTTTTTAACATGTCCGCTCCCAACGCATATGGACTCCTCAGGGAGTTTATCTCAACATATGTTTTTATACGATAACTGCTTGTTACTCAGTTGCTCAACCTCCCTTTTTCGAAGAGAGTAGGAATGAAAAGGATACGAGAACTAGAATAGACTAGTGATTAGCTAATCGCTGTCACTATGCGTCGCTCGCGGATTTTCAACAACACAAACACCCATGTCTTTGAACAGATTTTTCGACAGAAAAAATCCGCTCGTATCGGGAATCGAACATGGGCGGTCCGGCACGCAAGCCAACAACGTTGACACTGCGCCACGGACCCGACACCCTACCATTTGTTATCTTAGAATCCCACGTTCAACGCAGATGAAGGGGCAAAAATTTTGCATCAAAGCACGGGTGATCATAAACTATTTGACCAGGAAATAATAGAAATAAATAGGGCACAGCTGCATAGTTTGCCAATTTTAAATAAGCAACTTAATCTGCATAATTTATCCTTGTTATATATATCCTTCTTTTATAAATATTATTAATTATAAATTTTTAATTCTTGTCACATTTAGTGTACCACTTTTTTGATATGCCTTGTTTTTATTCGTACTTAATTTTACGTCGTGCTATGCGTGCTATATATTTCACATCGGTTGATAATGCTCGCGACGAACGAAGCCGGTACTTATCAATTCTGTAGAGTTAACGCAAGAAAATTGTTACATTTATTTTAGATATTCCTACGTTATTATCTGGTCATTAATACTTGCGATACAACATTCAAAAATGCCGATAATTATAACAAACCCACTTTATTCATTGAATCTCGTTTAAATCAAATTTTCGCTAATTTACATTTTAATAGCAATTTAAATTAGTGATCTACTTCTATTTTTGTATATAAACGATATAAACTGATTACTGCGTGTCAGTTCAAGTAAATTCGTGCACTTTAAATGCCTGAATATTCCGAAAGGCGAAACCCGGGTCATTAGCGACAAAACTCATGGAAAAGTGCAAATTTCAAATTTCAAGAAAATTGTGTTTAATTTTTTCAAATATTATTTTGGCCGAAGGTTTTGTATTGAAAAATAATAAAAAAGCACCCACACAGATAATGACAGTAGAGTGGGTATGCATTACACAATCTCATTCTTATTCAGCGTGATATAAAGCTTAAAGAGTTTACGTTTAGTGGTCTAGTCCCTAACTGACTTTGAAAAAGTTTTTTGAGAGAAAGTAGCGTGCATTATTTATTTTTTGCTTTCTCTTCGAGCATTTTATGAATCATCGATATTTTTTCCAAACACCCTTGTCATAAAATATTAAGGAAGGAGGTACATAAAGAGCTTGGCTCTGCCTTAAAAATCTTACTATATATTGATTTTGTTATTGAGTCGAAGGTTGGTGCAAGATGAAGCCTTGTGCCTTGACTCTTCATGAAGCAAGCGTGACGGAGAACAGAGGCTATAAATTTTATATGTTTTTTTTTTAAATTAGAATATAATTAATGCTATTTATTAATCAAAAGTCACATGCTCACATGAGCCATAAGAGTAACAATATGAAAAAAAATTGCTTTGCTTCCTTGGTGTTAATTTTATTGAATTTTTGTTCAATAAAACATTTTTTAAACCCATGTCCCATGTTTCACGAAAACTGGTTGTTACTTTTCGTTCAACATCTCTTGAAATCGATGAGAGTAGGGATAG
The DNA here is from genome assembly GCA_028554975.1 of Himalopsyche kuldschensis. Classification (NCBI taxonomy): domain Eukaryota; kingdom Metazoa; phylum Arthropoda; class Insecta; order Trichoptera; family Rhyacophilidae; genus Himalopsyche; species Himalopsyche kuldschensis. The sequence continues at coordinate 1,857,582 of JAHFWI010000059.1, read as the reverse complement.
AAAGGAGAAGGCTAAGATAGAGCTAATGGCTTGGATGGGTGAGAAGAAATTTTTATACAAGACAAACACCCACGCCATTAAGCTGAATCGACTGTAAGAAGTGCTGCTAGTACTGGGACTCGAACACGTAAAGTCTGTCACGGAAGTCAACGACCTTGACCACTGCGCCACGAAACCGATAAAACAGTATACATATATGAATATCATGTTTCTATTTCTCATTTCATATGATATAAAATTGTTATAAATTAATGAAATTCCACCTCGAATCATTCGGAGAAGCAATATTACCACCAACGAGAGAAGCAGTAAATCACTTTTATTCATTTCACAGAATAAGGAAATGTAAGCTTAAAAATATATCGTTATTCAAAAAGGGTGTGATTTTTAGTGGAACTTATAAAATATTTTTTGAGACTTATCTAAAGGAAAGCTTTTATTAAAATACTAAAACTTGTCTTTCTTGAATTCATCTTGGGCATATAGCACTATTTATTTTGATTCTAAGAAGAATAATTAGCTGATATTCTATGTTCAATATTATTAGCTTACAAGATTTTTGTATTATTTGCACAACTAATGAAAATATTATTTCTGCCAAAATCACTAAGAGATATTTTTCAAGTACCCATATGTGACGAGAGAATGATTATTTAATAAAAAAATACGGAAGTGGCAAAAGATAGGAAACAAAATAGCACTTGGACGTAGGTATAGGTACAAACCTACATTTCAAAGGGTTAACCAGAGTCGTAAAAGCTTAAATGAAAGACTGAATACAATTGAAATTTTGGTAAGTTCACTCTCATATACAAAACTTTGTTTGCATTATCTACATTACTTTTGATGTTTAAAATGGTTGAATGTCAATTCTTGATTGAAAGATATTATATGTAAACATTTTTTAGGACTAAGGTAAATGTACTAGTAGTTAACCATGTACCAGAAGTTGACCCTTTGAGAATAAAATGGCCCAAAATAAGAAGTGCAGATGCGAGATTGCTCTAAATTGTAAAGTTCAGACAAGTTAAGGCATCTGTGGTCGGAATTAGCCACTAACACATCACCATATAGCCAATGGATTGCCAAGGTGTCAATTTGAAAACAACACCTAGTGAGGAAAGTGTATTATTTCAAATTTCTTAAGTTATCAATCTAGAAACGTTGTGTACCTTGTTCCTGAACCACCCATTGCTACTTGATTCAACCAAGAGTGGTGTGACAGAAAGCCCTGAGGCAACTCTGACAGAAAGTTCACTATAAAGCCCCCTGATAAGACATGGTCAACACCTAGATTTTTCAACATTTTTTAAACAGGCCCTTTCGTAATTTTTGTTACATAATATTAATTAAGACATATGATCCAATATGAGTTTACTTGCTTTGCCATCATTCGGTACAATGCTAAGCCTTAATCGTTATTTATCTTGAAATTTTCTCTTAAACGGTCAGCTACTGGTACATTTACCTTACTATTTCCACGTATATATGGTATGATAGAAAAGTGTGAGTATATCCATGTGAACTGAATAAGATTTTTTTAAATTTATTATATTTAAAAATTTACAGTACAGAACATTTATTACTTTGTCAATTGCGAACATTTGTTTCCTTTTGTGATACGTATGGGGTGAATATTTAAGGACGAGGATAGACTTTCACACAATTTTAAGCATACGATATAAAAACAAATAAAGATGATTGTATACACTACAAATGGTATACACTAAAAATCTGTAATTCAATATGACGCATACAGTAATAATGTGAATCGATGTTTTTTTTTTTTCAATTAATACACTTTTCTGACTATTTTTTAACAAGACCGCTACCAATGTGAAGAATGTGTAATCGCATGGAGTTTATCTCAACAGAAGTTTTACTACACGAAGTGATTGTTTCCGTAAACAGGATAAGATAGGGATGAGAGGGAATTTGGAAAACGACGATTTTGACACTCAACCAAATTATATGTATAACACAATATTTTATGTACATTCAATGAGTTGCCTGGATTCGGATATTCTTTTGTATTCAATAATCGTTATGAAATACTAAAATAAAACTAAATTCACATTCTTGCATTAGACGGCATATTATTGCACTGTTTTTTGAGTCCTTAATTAAATTTTCGTAATAAAAATTAACCACCATTTTTTTATAAAAAGTAGCAGTAACCCCCCGAGGCTAATAAACACTACCCCACAAAATACTACTGGGAAAATAATATGCAAATTAGATTTAACCATATTATTATTGTTGGGGATTAGAGACTCCAATTACTCGACATCTCAACTACTCGAGCATCGAGTAGTAAAATTTCAAAATACTCGAGTACTCGAGTATACTCGAATAGTATCAGATGTACCAAAATATATATTTTTAATTCGAATTTGTGTATTTTTATAAATGACCAATAATTAAAGAAACTTATTGAATATTACTAATACACTTATTTCCATTTATGCAACATATATTTCAACAATAATAGAGAATTAAACGACTAAAATTTTAAATTGGTTTGATGTTTTTTTTATAATTCTCGCAGTAGAAGAAACTTTCGACGATTATTACTAAAACGAGTACTACTCGAGTAATTTTCAAAATACTCGAGTATCGAGTACTTGGAAAATGGACGAATATACTCGAGTATCGAGTACTCGATACTCGAATTGGAGTCTCTATTGGGGATGTTTCAAATAAGTTGTTTAATTCCATCTCGGAGGCAATATAATACTAATCAGTTATTTGTTGTTAAAAAATAACTTCAATTTTGATTACGATATTACAAACAAACGTGTAACTGGACAAGTGGTTAGCTAATCATTGTCTCTTAGTCTCGTTTTGAGGATATGATGGGTATGTAAAGGAATTTTGGACAACACACACGTCCCATGTCTACGAATAGTTTGATAGGTTAAAATGAATCCGTCCGCTCTGAGACTGAAGTCAACGACGGACTCGAAGTTGCTTGACTCTTATTATTCTAGTAGGTAATGTAATGTATACGTAAAATTTTTCTAATATTGATTAATCGTTACCTTACTTTGAAAAGGTTCTAATTGACATTTTTGCCTTAAATACCATTTGGTCGGAAAAGCTTGTATTTACCGCATTCTAACATAAATATAAATTTCAGAATTATCTATGTTTGAATAACGGAGTTGGCAGAATTCCAGAGTTGCACTGCATCTGCACTCTTTTTAACTGAATTGATTTGACAATGTTCTAAGATGTCAACATAAGATCTTTTAAATCATTATTTTTTCTCAGCAAGAGTTGTGAAAAAATATGAGAAAAGAAGTAATTTGAAACATTTTTACTTGCTCATTGTTACAAATGAATTTTAATCAATCGAAACTTCAAACGGTCATATCTCAAAATAGTCTCAAGAGCAGATAGAACCTTTCCAAAGTAAGGTGTCGTAATGATGAACATGTTTGAAGCCCTAAAAAAATTATGCAAATGTTAGTCTGAAGCATCTATGCCTTTTTTTATGAGCGTAATAATGTAAAGCAATATGAGTGAAATTCATTTGCACAATATTAAAAAAGTCATTTCATCTGTTCCTTTTTTTATAAAATGCCAAAATGATTTTCTTGAGCAAACAGGAAAAAAACAAAATTTGAAACAATTCGCCAAAAGTCGAGCTAACAAAATGAACCCTTCCACCCCTCGCTACCCTTTTTGTCAGAGAACAAAGTAAGACTTCCGCTTGAAGACTTTTTTTTTGTTTCTTATATACACAACGGCCCTTGTTTTATCTACATCGTGGAGGACCAACTCGAAACGGTTGGGCATTTTTAACCCCGCCGGGCTCACTGGCCACTTCAGATTCCTAACAATATCGTCCAAGAAACTTGCAGTCGAAGTCCCTGACACAGCGATTTCAAACTTCGCAATATCGTCGTCGATTTGGCAAACAAAAAATACTGACCAGCAATAAATTTATGTAAATTATTGAAATATATTTGGCATGGGTCAATCGAAACGAAAAGAAATAATCACGAATATCCACGCCTTGTCAAGACTTGAACCCGTACCCATATTATGATTGGAGGTTTAGAACTTGACCAAAGAGATGTCGTATAGTGTCGTTAATTTTTGTCATGAGCTGTTTTTAATTGAACTTATTTAAATACTTTCGATGGATTCAGCGGTAACTTTGTGGAAGTTCATTTTGATATAAAATTTTAAATAAATTGAATTATTCCACGTATTGTTTTACTAATTGTGACGCGTTTTTCGCCTCTTTCAGAGGCATCTTAGGACTTACTATCGCAAAGTTTGCTTAAGTAATAGTAAGCTTGAGATAGTAAGTCTGAAGATGCCTCTGAAAGAGGTGAAACACGTGTCACAACTAGTCACACAATACGTGGACTAATCAAAGTTATTTTAATTTTTTTTTAACCATGTCTGCCTCCAACTTGGAGCATATGGAGTCCTCACAGAGTTTATCTCACCACATGTTTTTTCTACGAGAACTGTTTGTTACTCAGTTGCTCAACGCAACTTTTTTGCTGAATATGGATTCTAAATTTCAATTTCACTTGTGAAATACATTTTAATCCTTTACATTCCAAGGTTTTTTCAAAAGTGTCTCAGCAGCTCTATGCCATTTTAAGTGAATTCGTTAATGATCACGTTTATCTAATATTTATATACAAGGTAAAGGCTTAAAAAAATGTTTGATAATTTTTGTATAGTGAGTATGTATTTAAAACAGAGTTAGAGCATTGGAGTTAGTATGAAAAGTATTACTATCTTATTTTTCTGTAAAGAAAACCATTAATGAAGAGTCTTCACGGATTTGTCGTTAAACAATATCTCATCAACCGATTCAGAAATGGGTGCTCCGTTTAACAGAATAGATTTAAAAGATTACCAGAGACAATGCGTTTATAATTTTTACATAATTATTATACACATTAGGCAGTCGTTTCTCCAATCTAAACTATGTTGAAAGAATGTTATTAACAGAAAGTCGATGAAATTGTAATGATTTAAATTAGACAATCGCTTATATGTACATATATATAATATTATATTATGTTACATCAATTAATAAAGTTTCTTAAATAAATGTTCTGTTATTGAAAAAAAAACAGGTGTTATTCTCCAGAGCTATGAGATTTTGAAAAATACTCGAGTAATACTCGTAATTAATAAGACTTATTTCCAAATGTTATTTACTTATTAAAAAAAGGAAGATATAACTTTTAACCGTTGTGTTTAACTGAGTCTTACGCATGGATTTACTATCAGGTAATATATATTTTTGAATGGTTTTGCCGTTGAAAATGCTGTCCAATTTTTTTTTTGTATCCTTTTGCTTTGGGTTCTGCTGACTTATCTTATCAATGACTATGATGACAAGAGACAAAATACAATATAGAAAAATAATCTTTTGATTTGCCGACTATGGATGCAGCTGTGGCATAATCCATTAAATACGCTAAGTCAATTATTGAAATACACAACTTTGAATTAATTATATAATATATTTGGATATCTGAAACTACTCGAGTATTTTAATATTTTACTACTCGATACTCGAGTAGTTGAGATGTCGAGTAATCGGAGTCTCTAGTTGTTACCCATTGAAATATTTATATTTGACGATTCACTTATGTGAGTGGTCAAATTATGCATACGAATAGAATGTAACCGATTATAAAATACTTTCAACAAATTCAAATTGAGCTTTATACCTGCGATGGGGTTAGTGTAGTAAATCATAACGCGCGCCACAATTTTAAAAGCTACGCAGTCTCAAGGGATGTTTTGAAAGATTCAGGCTTTCCCCTTTAAGAAAAAACCCGGGTCACGTATTCAAGTCAAATGTCTCTTTAACCCCCAGCAATAAGGGGGTTAAGAAAGCTGTGTCTTATGAACAAGGTTTTGGCTAAAATTATTACTCTTATCGCTCTCATATAGATGTCTGCTTAAAGGAATGATTTTTTTCTCCCATTCTGGCCGATTGGCATCATAAAAGCTCTCTTGTTTTCAAATCCTCAACAATTTTCTCTACAAATTTATAGCAAATAAAAAGAAATCATATTCATTGAATATAAATCAGTTTAGGATTAGTAAGCATACTAGTTTTCTAAATAACAAAGATTGGATAATTCATTTCTGTGAAATGTAAACCTAATTATGTAGAGATTTTTAAGGATAATAGAGAGAATATCGAGAGTGAAGACTTTGGTTTTGGTTAAGTGCTCACAAGTTTGAATCCCAGCCCAGGATCTTTAAATAAATTTAATGATTTCTGTTTGAATACATTGATGTCTGTGCTGTCTAAAATTCCTTTCCACTCTCGTTTTAAAAACGAGACAAAGCGGAAGGGATCAGCTTATCAATAGTCTTATCTTAGCTCTATCCTTCCTATCCCCACTTTTTTGAAAAAAATAAACTAGGTAACAAGCAGCTCTCATATTAAACTTCCAATGAAGTAGACTCCATTATGAGTTAATATTCTCCAAACTAGGAATGGACATGGTATTTTTTATGACTAAGACGTTTCGTGCATTAACGCGAGTGAGTTTGGTCAGTTAGAAGATTATCAGTATGAAGTTTGTAATTTTATACTTACGATGGAATCGGCGGTAACTTTGTGGAAGTTCATTTTAATATAAAATTTAAAATAACTTTGAATTGTGTTACTAATTTTGACACGTTTTTTGCCTCTTTCAGATGCATCTTCGGACCTAGGTACTATCGCAATGTTTGCTTAAGTAATGAAGCAAGATTGATTCTAATATTTTAAAATGATAAATATGGATTTTTACTTTTTACGGGAAGCAAGGAGGGAATGTTGTAGAATCGAAAAAAAGCAAATAAATAATTATACTACTAATGACTTGCGATAGTTTGTCCAAATATGCCTGAAAGAGGCCAAACACGTTTCACAATTAGTTACCCAAAACATGGAATAATCAAAGTAATTTTAAATTTTATAATTTCACTATCTACCTATATTTTTCATTATTATTTGTCACTTTTACAAATGATTTAACATTGCAGCACTTTTCTTAAAGTGCAAATAAAGGGTATTTCAATAGGGACGCTCAAAATATGTTACTTTGTCCTGCTGAGTAGATTATTCATTGTTTAGTGGCCAAATTTGAGCCAACCAGTTTGGTAAATAATCGGCCAACACCTACCTGTACGTCATCAAAATAAATACAATATCTGGTGAAAACATTGCTGCTGTGTGTGAAAGTGTACAGGAAAACCCAAGGCAGCTTATTTCTCGTTGTTCACAAGAACTTGGCTTTTCTGCGACTTCAACTTGGCGAATTTTGAATCTGGCCTTATGTCTGCACCCGTATAAAATCCAACTAACCAAGGAACTTCAGGTAAACGACCACAGACAACGCCTGATTGGGTTCTGGAGCAGTTGGAAGTTTACCCAAATTTGTCAAAAAAGTCAACTTTAGCGACATGGCCCATTTTATAATGAATGGATATTGGCAGACATTTGATGCTATATTCCATATTTAATGCCGTAAAATATACTTACAAATGAAATTAAAATTTAGTCGAAATCTCACAAACAAATTGTTTTATTTACATTTCAAAACTAAGCGTCTTTATAAAAAGACCCTTTATAAGCATATTAAATATGGTCGCTTATTTATTATACTCTACAAAATTTTCACCCATATTTTTTTATATAACCCAAAAAGATTCAGCAGGTACAAGTCCTCAAGTTAAATACTCGACAAACGACTCGAGTATTCATCTTGAATGTGCCAGAATTGAAGTTTGTATTACGGAAACATATTGTGTGCAGAAAAAATATTTTCAGAAGGAGGGAATTTTCCGGAAATAAAAATGATTGACGTGTAAACGGCTTTACAATCTTAGCGGATGCCTTGAACGTAAAATATAACTCAAGAAATTCGCGCTTGTCCAACATTGCTTGGAAAATAGTATGAAAAAATGAACGCAAAACATAAAAATATGAAGTAATATTTCATAGAAAATTGCTGAGAGTATTTACCTTTTTATATTGCAAGAGATTTTATCACATTTTACTTTATAACATTTTCTCTCAAATTTAATATTTTTTTAATTTCCTTGACATATTAAATATTAATATTTATGTAGAGATTTTACAACAAATTAATTCTACTGTCGCAACGAGCCGAAAATGAAAGAAAATGGAAACGCGATGAGAATTTTCGTCAAATTCACTAGAGATTGAATCAAGGGAAACTTATCTGGCTTTACAGCTAATGGCTAACGCGTCATATATATTTTTTTGTATTTTTGAATAATACAGAATTAGCAGAATATAGAGGCTACAAATTTCTTTCCGATCGATCCTATCCTATGAGTGGAACGTAGGGAGCGCGATTAAATTACCACTAGTACTGTTTAGTCGTATCCTTTCTATGTCTACTATCATAAAACTAACGAGAGCTTGAGTGATTTAGATACAAGCAGTTTTATTATGCTCCACATTAGGAACGGACATGAATTTTAAAAAGATTTTTGAATTACCCGAGAAGAAAAAGATTGAGTGACAGAAACGTGTAAATTTGACATTGATTTTTAACTTAAACCCATACCCATTTGATAGCTTATAGACAATAGAATACAATTAATTAAAACTCTAATGAAAACTATTTTTCAAGTCACTCGAGGATAATAAACATCACGTGATAGGAACGAATATGTAATTTTGACACTGACTTAGTTGGAATTTGAACCAAGACCCATCTGATTGCTCAAAGAAAGATCATTTCCAAGCCGTATTCTGCAATGCATACATTATTTTAAGCAAAGACTTTTGAGCAACTAGGCTACAAGTAGTTCACGGAAAAAAGAGATCATGTGCAGAACCTTGAGAGCAAACATGGATACAAAAATCTTATTATTCAAGTAAATGTAAGTTGGTTGTTACATGTTCGATTATATAATTGTTAGAAAATACGTTTTTTTAGTCACGTTTTAGCCCCGATGTTATTGTTCAATAACGTGCTGTGTGTAAAGTTAGGTAAATTCATACAAAACAATATTTAATCAATCATGTTTCAGTTAAATAATAATATTAAACATACATACATCACACCCCGCGGGGAGTACTAACAACATCTCGCAATGCAGTAAATTGATGTTGTACTTATGCTGAAATTACATCTAGATTTATGACAGCACATTTTCGTTGGAGCGATATATCAATATGATATATGTAGTGGTTGTGTAGCCATATAAAGTTCATATTATTATGTGTCGGCAACAACACTATGCAAAATCGTTTTCCCTGGAGGAAAATCTTCACGGTTCCGTTTCCGGTCGCAATCTATTCATGCAGCGCCACCTAGTGTCATTTTTTTGAGTATTCCGTGAATGGGGAATTGCGAAAAATATTCCGAATTTATGATAGGCATGTCATGTGCGATTTTTTTTTCAGTTATAAATATTTTCACATAAATCATTCAGAATATATTTAAATGCTGTCACATATTTTTTCAAAAATCTTCTCTACCAGTGTGGAGCATTTACAATCAAAATAAAGTATCTCAACTAAAAGATCTTTTAAGAAAACTGACTGTAGTTCAGTTGGTCAAGCTCTTAGAAAACGACTACTGGTAAGCTTATCGATCTTTGTGTGCCTCGTTATTAGAATCGTATGGGTGGGGGAAATTTTTATATCAAGACCAAAAATAATTATGTGAAATTGTACTTACTATGATTTGAGCCCGTGCGCACTGAAACCGAAGACAAATACGTGTGATAACTCGACTATAGATCGGGCTAAGTGCAGAGTACATCCAATACTTCTTCAATGATATTTCTGCCTTTCTTTCATTCTAATAATAAATACCTACGTTATTTTTATATGAAAGATTAAAACCGATTACATTCCGCTTATTAGAATTACAAACTGACTTGGGCTTATACATATGTTCAAATGCCTATATAATATAAAATTTTAAATAACTTTAATTAATCCACGTATTGTGTTACTAATTTTGACACGTTTTTCGCTTCTTTCAGATGCATCTTCAGACCTTCTATCGCAATGTTTGCTTAAGTAATGATGCAAGATTGATTCTAATATTTTAAAATGAAAAAATTACAAAATGGAGTTTGGTATTTTTTCTTTTACAGGAAGCAAGGAGGGGGTTATAGAATGAAAACAAAGCATCTGTAAGAAGCTTAAGACGAGTCAAATTAATAACACAATACGTGGAATAATCAAAAATATTCTATTATTATTAAAATAATATTAAAATATTATATTCGGCGGTAACTTTGTGGAAGCTCATATTAATATAAAATTAATTTTATATTAATATGAGCTTCCACAAAGTTTCCGCCGAATCCATCGAAAATATTAAATGAATTTTATGTCTGGGTTAATAGTCATCGGCATCGTTTGGTTACAGTGCCTTTGAGTTCGATTTCAGTATGAAAATGCCTCAATCGATTTATGGATTTTTCTTCGCTATGGGTGTCTGAATTACATCCCACCCATTCAACTGTAAAAATCGTGGTATTGCAGAATTTCTCTCTTTTAGAAAGGGAGCGAGATTTAGCATATGAGTAGTAAACAGTTCTCTTAGAAAAATTTCCGCTAAAAAGTTGCCTATTAGTTGGACGAATCCCGGATCTTTCAAACCATATTTGGTATTGACAGTCTTATTTGTTTCCGTTTTTACTTGGGGTTGCTTTGAATATCTTAACAATGGTAAAGAAATGATGGCATCTAAGTTAAAGAAATACTGGCTTAACGCAACAAAGCCTTCGCAGTATTTATTTTGAAAATAACTTTAAAAGGCTAGATTTACGCAAAAAGTGGTGGCTTTTCTATCCAAATCAATGCGTTTATTACTTTGAAACTGCACTTCTTTCTTTAAAACTTTTTTCAAAAGCAAAATAATATTGCTAAGTTTGGAGAGGAGACCGTCTCAACAGCATTAAATCACTTTTAAACACATAAATCATACTTTACTGCGAAACTTTTCACTCATCTACATACCAAAAAGTTACTATATCTTCATATACATAATATACTATCTCATTTTTTACTTATCATGTCAGGTTTCTTTCAGGGTACATTGAACGTTATTATTAAGAAATAAGGAAGTCTACAAAAACAGAGATACCTATAAGCACATTTGTTTTTTGTGCACTCAATTTTTCTGTTAAAAATGAAGTCCTGAAATATATCAAGTGGCTGTGGTTGTTATTTTTAGCACGTGTCCTAAAAATATGAATGACATGAAAATATGTTTATCAAAGGTAGCTTATTCGTGGGCTTGTACATTTTATTTTAAAAACATCCTTGTTTATTGTGTAAATCGTGTGAAGTGTGATACTTTGCTTTCGCCAAAAATATGAACTGTCTTTTACCTGTATAATTGTCAAGTATTCGATTGAAAGACTTCTTACTAATAAAGGTTTGATACTAGCTGTATTACAAAGTGTTCACTATTTTCAGCTCAAGAATGTTCACTTGAAATATGGAGTTTAATGTCTTCCCACGTTTCGTCTTAGCAGCTGTTATGTGATATCATCATAATATTCATCCTCTCATTTAACGAGTTATAAAAGTATACGCAAATATTTTTTTTTATACATATCCGCTCCCAACTTGGAGCATATGGACTCCTCATGGAGTTTATCTCAACATATATTTTTCTCCGAGAACTGCTTGTTACTCAGTTGCTCAATCCCTCTTTTTTCGAAGAGAGTATGGATGGAAAGGATACGACAGGACTAGTGATTAATTAATCGCAGGCACTAGGCGTCGCTCTTTGGGATCGGAAAGGTGGGAAGGTATTTTTAACAACACAACAGATTTATCGACTGAAAAAATCCGCTCGTACCGGGAATCGAACTTGGGCGATCCGGCACGTTAACAACAAATAATAATTAATTGATTGAGTAGGCATTTACTTGGTAGAACTCAATTATAATACGGTAAGAAAAATAACAATGTATTTTAGTTCTAAATAAATTATTATATATATTTCGAAATAGCTATCAACAAATATATAAAATAATTTATGTAGAACTAAAATACATTGTTATTTTTCTTCCCGTATAACAAATAATAAGCCATTATTTATATACTCCGTTGTAAAAGTTGAACAACCCGGAGAGAATGTGAACATCACAGAATTGTATATATTAGTTTATAAATCAGTTGAAAAATAAATTATGAAACTGTTTAAGAATTTTAGATCAACGTTATCTAATCAGCAACGGGTCCGAAATAATTTTATTTAATCCTGTTTCTTACTCATACGCCGATAATTTTTTTAAAGTTATAATGATACTAATCAGCTTAAAGCATCAACTGTGCTTGATTTGCCAAGTTCATGATGTTTGATAGTTATTTTTTTAATCATTCTGCTTCTAATGCTGAGTATATGGAATCCTTATGGAAGTTATCTAAGGCAGAAGTATTATTTGAGAACTTATTGTGACGAAGTTGCTCAACCTTTCCGTCTTAAAGACAGTAGGGATAGAAAGGATTGGACCGAGTCAAGAATAGTGGTGATCTAATAGCTCTCGCTACGTCGTCAGAAAAGTATTGGTGAGAGGCCATTTTAGGCATCGAAGAAATAAAAAAAAAACCGTAAGAACCCATGAACTTTGCAATCGAAGTCAACGACGCTGATAGTCAACCATGGGTCGACTCAAATAAAAAAATACATGACTTGATGTTAAACTACGTTAAGACATTTCTATGGAGCATTCAGGTTAATTTCCCAAACATAAATGAATGGATAATTTTGTTCTTTCAAAGATTTCAGAAGTCTGTGATATATTTATATATTACAGTAAAACTGTATTCTCAGTGAAAATGTATCAAGTAATAGATTTTTTTGACAACATGATTTCTCTGGTCACGATCGTTGAAAATATTGGCCCTATTCGATGATTTGCCAGCCTAAAATTTTGGTTCGTTTCAATGAAACAAAATCAGCAAGTAGTCCCTTTCATAAAAAGAGACCAAAGAAAAACACAGACAACATTGGGTTGAAGATAGGGCGGTCAAATTTAATTTTAATGACAGCTTGGAGAAGAATATTTTTTCACTGAGAATAAAAATATCGCGAGTATAAAAATACAAAAACTCATTCTTTGTAAGAAATACTAAACGTATAAACTAAGAATATATTTGCAAGTAAAATAATTGGAGGATATCGCTTGACTTTGATAATTTCAACCATAAATCTTGAAACAGACAGGCTTTGGTACTCAGTTGAAATATGTAATTTAGTTTTGTATTGTAGCAGGGAAAAAGGAAATTCTCCCTCCAGACAATGGGACAGGAAGTACCAACCTACACGCAGTGCGTCGTCCTTGACGTTTTAAAGTGCTACGACGCCTCTTACCGACGAGTATTTACCGCTCTCTACGAATGTCTACAATAAGTCGTAGCACAAAATAATAATTCATTATTTATGTATTTAAAATTATTTATAAGCGTATGTTTAGTAAATTGAATTCGAAGCATTATATCTTGTTGTTTAATTTCCACACTGTAAATGTACCAAGTAATAAATAAAACGTTTTGAAATTAAATAAATGGGTTATATTAATAAGTTTCACTTTAATAGAATTCACTCATTTCAATCACCGTGATGAAGTGGTAAAAAGCCTTTCTCTAGCGACAAAAAAGTTTTGAATTAATGTCCCATGACTTTTAATATGATATTTAGATAATGGGCATGAGTGTTTAAGATGTTTATTTTCATCGAGTCATTAAAAAACATAACTTTTTATGCACCCATGTCAAGAACTGTAAATAAACTTTAAAATGCGTTTATTTCAGGATTTGGGAAATGCCAGTTTTTATTTAATGTAAAAATAGAACTGTAATAAATTCTATTCAATGATTTATTCATTTTAAAACTCTCAAGACAAGCACAATATAAAATGCGGTAGAAATGTGAAAAAATGCGTTTTATTTTTTTAAATAAAGGGTTTTTCATTAAGGAGTTCAATTTTTTTTTTTAAATAAAACAAAAACGAATGAAGATATCTAAAAAAAATTTATTATGTTTATGTTTTGAATTACATTTAGTGGCAATTATGTATGAAATTCAAATTCCCTCGCATGACCACCGCGGGCACGTTTGCAGAAGTTCAATCGTTGAATCCAATTTTCCACCACTTTTTCACATAATTCGGCCCGAATCGCACCTTTTTTTCGCGTTAAATATTTTCTCTTAGCTCTTGTAACGTCGCCGGCTTGTTGGTCAAATTGAATTTTGAGCGAAAATTGAGCGTCAAAACGTCAAAAAGTACGAGTGTTAACCTCAAAAGTTTGAGCGTCCCTATTGAAAAACCCTTTATAACGAGTTTTCTATGAGAGTTTATATTTAGCATCTTAAAATTGCAGTGCAATGGTAAGTCTGTCTCAGCAACTGAGCATTCAATTATGTGGACTAGCTTAATTGATGAGAATTAAAAAGTGTATTTTATTTTTAAAATACGTAATGTTTTGTAATAATTTTTAATTTTGATAGACTCAATAAAAACCTTATTCAGAAATTAATTTCTTCATGGTTTAACTGTAATTAAACAATCGCATTTAAGTGTTAAGCTTCGAATAATTAGGTTTTCAATACGAATAAGCTGATCTGTAATGCTATTGACAAATACAAATTCATATACTTGGTGGAAAGGCATTATAATAAAAATAATACCACACTTTTAGTACTTTTTCCACGTGAGATTTATTTCATCAGGACTGGTTTCGCTCATGGCGAGCATTATCAACTAATCATAACTAATCATCAACTGATCAACTGGTGATAACGAGCATTATCATCAGTTGATCACCATGAGCGAAACCGGTCCTGATGAAATAATTCTCATGTGGAAAAAGTACTAAAAATGTGTTATTATTTTTATTTTTACAAATTCATATATTGAATACGAACAAAAAATTCCGCATTGTATAGTTACTATGAATATAATATCTTATACAAAATCATCACTTTGGAAGATGGCTTCAGAATAAACATTTAAAGCTTATCTATGTCGAATATTCAAATCAATATATTCATTATATATGATATATCACAAAGAATCAATATTTAATGAAAATACACTCAAGCCTCCACTATAGCCCATGCCTCCTAATGACGTATTGTTTCCTTTTAGCGGTAGACAGAGGGACGAAAAAAGCTCATCGAAAGCTTTCTCTCAATAGACACTCTTAGATCGAGAGCGCGGCTGATTTAGTGGACAGTTGTCTTACACTTTTGCTAGAAGTAGCTTTAAATAATGAACAGTTGCCCTCCTTCTTATACTATTTTTAAAAGGGATCATGATCACTCAACAGACTGCCATTATATAACACGGTTTGAATATGAAGACTAGCTTTATTCTGACATTTGATAAGTTGCGTGCGGCATTCTTATTTATCTTTCCACATGAGTATTATTTATTCCACATTACACAAGACAAGTCTCTGGAGTCTCCGCCGTCTCAAGAACTTTTCCCCTGCGATTCTTTTCATTTTACTACCTTATCACTAATCGATATAATTATTAAAGAAAGACAAAGAGTCATGCTATGCAGTATTAAAATGAAATACATATACGATTTTATGAAATGCTTGTTTATATTTTCGCGCATGCACTATCTCTGTCCAAAAGCGCGGGACTTACCCGCGACTGCCTTCACTTCCGCCGCCCTTCCCCGCGAACGGAGACTTCCGGCCGCGTGAGGCCCCTTGTAAGAAAGGCTCAGTGCACTCAGCGTCGCGACAATGCCGCTTTTATGAGGCAAACCTGAATCGCTTTCAACGGATCCATTCAGATTTCAAACTGAAAGGGAGTCACCGGCAAAGTTTACGACTGCAATTCAGTGTTGCGACACACAAAAAACTGCCACATTGTGTAATATCGGCTTGTTATGCGCTTTATAAGATGTGAATAATTTAGGCCAGTGGTGTTAACTGAAGTCATTTTCAAGATTAAAATTGTGACAAAGGTTGGTAGCCCTGGTGCGCAGTCTTTTGAAGTACACCGGAACCCTTTTTTTGCGTGGTAGATGAGTTCCGCGGAAAATCGCACAAAAAACGTTATGACTTAATATGGGAACATATTATGTACAAGGACGCACGTGTCAAGGTCACATTGTATTAAACAGGCGAAGCACTGGTTTTTCACGTACAATATGAGAACAACGCGCTGTTTATTACTTAATTACATACATATATACGATTATTTGGTCCCAAAAATATATTTGAAAAAAAAAAAACTTGTACATAAAAAAGTCACACAAAAAGAGATTTAAGTGTATAATTATTTATTTATTGGCAAAAAACTATTAAAAATACATGGCATTACAGCATGCATTTGAGAAATTAATAAAGATTACATAAAATATTACACAAAAGTAAGAAACAGAACAGAAACATATTATTTACATAAGAAAACATAATTTTTAAACAAAGCATCAAGTTCACTGCCGAAGATGTCAACATCAACAGGCAGCGCATTTATCAGCCGAATAGCCCTTGCAACTGGAGATTCAAAAGACCTACGTGACAAACAAGTTTTGACAAAGAAAATTGATTTGTCTTTGTTACGACCACGTAGGTAAAAGCTGGGAGCATGCAAATTTAAATTTTCAAGGATGTCAGGGTTATCAACTTGGCCCCGAAGAAGAAGAGAAAAATGTTTTAATATTGCAATTAGTCTTCGAGCTTCAAGTGAGTGAAATTACAGCATTCCTAAAAGAAACTTGGTTGGATAATATTCCATTAATGAATTGTCATACGGAAAATAGTTGAATTTTTTGAAATAATAATAACGCAGAAATTTTTTATGAACTCGCTCCAGTTGCGACTTAAATTTATATATTTATATGGACCCCAAATAATAGATCCATATTCTAGTTTGCTTAAAACTAAAGAAACATAAAGAGTACGAAACACAGTAGGGTTTTCAAATGGCTTACTTTGCCGAACTATGAAACCAAGAAGTTTACTAGCCTGCAGGGTAATTGAAGAAATGTGGGAATGAAACGTGAAAGAAGAGTCAAATGTTATACCAAGATCAACAACTTCAGACAAACGCTGTAAAGTCATATTCGATATCTCATATTTATATTTGATAGGAAATTTTGAACGAGAGAATGAAATGCAAAAACATTTCGAAATGTTGAAGTCAAGTTTGTTTATTAAGGACCAATTTACAATTGAGTTTATATTATGCTGTAGAATAGTACAATCCGACTCATTCCTGACAATACAATACAATTCTTGTTCTTTGGGCAGGCGAAACCCAAAAACAAAGTTGAGAATGGAGATAACCAAAGTTTTGAATCGTTATATCTGGCCATTGACAGCTTTAACAACTTGATCGCTTAGTAGATAGTCCAAAATTTTAATGCGGTATCATGATAAGGAATGATGATTGCATCCTTTGTTTAAGCCAAGAGATGGACAGCGAGCGGGGGAAATTATAGATCATAGTGGTACAATTATCAGTTGAATCTGTCCCCATCTGTCTTGTCTTCTCAGTTGAATCCAGGTAAAATTTTAGAAGATTTAACGGTGTCGACGATTCAATTGGTAAAAACCTTTTTTCCAAGCTCCCTTTTTCTTCTTTCTTTGACCAAATTCGATCCCTATATGAAGCCGTCATGATTCCCTGTCACCCGCCAGTTTGTTTGCATCATTCCATGACATGCCAGCATCCCTCAGTGCCACCGAAATAGTCATATGGATCAGTACTTAGAGACTCCAATTACTCGACATCTCAACTACTCGAGTGTCGAGTAGTAAAATTCTAAAATACTCGAGTAGTTTCAGATGTACCAAAATATATATTATCAATTCAAATTTGTGCATATAAATAAATAAATACGTCTATTTTGTTGCATTAATACCTTTATTTCAATTTATGAAACATATATTTCGAAAATAGTACAGATTTAATCGTCCAAAATTTTAATATGGTTCGAACGTTTGGACGTCGGCTTAAAAGTTAACAATGAATTCAATAGTGCTATCAAGTCCGGTGCCTAAAAAATTAAAATTTGGAAATCAGTCATCATTTATAAATAACGAGTGTTACTCGAGTATTTTTCAAATTACTCGTGTATCGAGTACTCGATTCTCGAATTGGAGTCTCTAATCAGTACCCAGCGTTCGTCCAGGTCGCCGCAATCTCACTGGTCAGAAGACAAGGCAGGCAGGGATAAGGCTCTCTGAAGGCATTTGCTAACAAGTAAACTAACCAGTTTCAACTCTTTTCCATGACCACTGACATAAAAGGGCGCTGTCTGGCATGTTCCATACTTTCCGAGTTCCTCACGAAAGCAAACCACCTCATCCCTATTATACGGCGCAGACATTCATTGTCGAAACTCAATAAATGGTTTTCATCAGGTGCCACGATTCGCTAGCGAAAAGCAGTTCTGGAAGAATGCATGCGCTGAATAAATGGATTTGTTTTAACACTATCTATCCCGGAGCCGTGTTTTTACGTGATACGTTAACTATGCGTTGAGTCCCGATAACGTGTTTTTTGACGTGATATTCTGTCTCTTAAAATATGATCGTATTACTGCTATCTAGGTAAATCTTTTCGAAATATTTGCAAGTTATAATAATAGTAGAGACCTACACCATTCGAAGTATAGTTATTGATATTATCGACTGAAAATTGCTTTGATGATATGAGTCGGGCTCAAAGTGTTAACACTATACAGTTCTAACAGCATACATGATATAAATTTATTCATCACTTTTACCAATGCGGCCTCGAACAACCTGCACATTTGTAAGCTGGACTTTTTGACAAAACGTTGTGCATCACTGATGCTCGTTTAAGAAACTATGTCGTTTCTACCATTTTGAAAGTCTGAAGATATTAATGAACCACAATAGACTGAAATAATATATAAAAAGTTTTAAATCATTTAATATTGCATTAAACATCACCTGAGTTCAAGTTCCAAGGTGTTATTTACTCTTGAATACTTAAAATTCTATTAACCGTTTATTGTTGGACTTATTCGCAACAGATTAAATAACAATCCCATGGGTGAAACTTTACCTTTTGCGATGTTTGCTATTGTATCAATTGACCCGTATATACATACCGAAAACATTATAAAATATAAGTTTGTTTGTAATATCATAATTAAAATTAAAGTTATGTTTTTACAACAAATAACTAATTATTATTCTAAAGCCTGCAAAATGGAATTAAACAGCACAATAAATTATTTGAAACATCCCCAACAATAATAATATTGTTAAATCTAATTTGCATATTATTTTCCCAGTAGTATTTTCTGGGGTAGTGTTTATTAGCCTCGGGGGGTTACAGCTTCTTCTTAAAAAGAAATGGTGGATGGTTATTAATGAGAATTTTTAGTTAAGGACTCAAAAACATTGTACTAATTCGTCTCCTAATGCGCGCAGGCATATTCAACTATTGATTGAATTGGCATTTACTTGGTAGAACTCCATCATAATACGGTGAAAAAAATTACAATGCATTTTAATTCTACAGAAATTATTTTTTATATTTGTTGATGGCTTACGCCATCATCAGAACTGTTATTTAGTTATTTATTTATTTAGTTCTTCTTTAATTTATTCTATAGTTCTGACGATGGCGTAAGCCGAAATAGCAATCAACAAATAGATATAATAATTTCTGTAGAATTAAAATATTTTGTTGTTTTGTTCGCCGTAATTTAGTATTTCACACATCGATTATTAAATACGAAAAGATTTCAGATGCCAGGCAAATGATTTAAATTTAGAATACATATTTTATTTTTGAAAAATACTATAAGTATCGTGTTTTATTGTCGTTGTACGCGGCTATTTATATAAAATGAAAATATAATTCTGTAATTCGAATATTGTGTTATCATTAAAGAAATTTTTGTTTCACATTTATCACCAGCCTTGGTGGCGCAGTAGGCAGCGCGTAAGTCTCATAATCTTAAGGTCGTGAGTTCGATCCTCACCCGGGGCATACTTTTTGATTTTTTTTATGTTCACATTTTCTTATATTTATAAGGAATATAATAACACAAAATCAATGAATGCATAAGTGAATTTCGTATTTTTTTTCATCCAGCAGAACGCGTTCACTAAGTTTTATAAGTCAGGTCTGTGGTCGAGTACAAACGTCGTTTGAATCGGTTGCGGGGCGTTCGGGTTTGAGTCCCAGTCTGGAGATTGGAGTTTTTCAATCTATAGATTTATGTGCATGTACATGGATCTGTTGAGATATACCATAAATGGAGTCACTATGCACCACATTGGTAGTGGCCATGATACATCTTATATATAAAACCGAAACGGCGTATGTATGTCTGTGGGTCTGTAATTCCCTTTTGCATTGATGGTCATTAAGTTGCCATAAAAACGAATATGAAAGAAAATATGTTTGAATTTTTATCGGCGTAGACATTTAGTAAAAATGTAATAAATTAGTCTTCTACTGAACTTTTCCCGGCTTTTATTATTAATAATAATGTTTATTATTTACGTGATGGTATTATTTGACATTTCTTTGACAGCAAATTAGATTTTTTCCTTGAATTTGGACATTTTAATGGGCGAGAATGGGGCTGTCATCAAATTAAATAAAGTTTGTGATTTTATTTTAATTCTATTTTGGATGTTAGATTTTGTGATATAATTATGTCGAATGATATAACATTAAATAATTATTGGTCGATTAGTCCGAGCGACGCCGGGTAGCAATACTAGTTATGATATAAGCGTGAGCATGCACCCTATTAACTTTAAATAGATTGGGATGATTTGCTTGACTTGAAATATGTGTTATTAGTAATTAAAGATACCTTTAAGGTGTTAACTGCCAATTATTCTGGTAGAATGGCATTATAATAAAAATAATAAAACATTTCTAGTACTTATTCCACATAAAAATTATTGGATCAGGACCGGTTTCGCTCATGGCGAGCATTGTCAACTGATAAGAAATACAAAAAAACAGTGATATTTATACAAAGTTGAAGTAATAGTTACAAGGATGACAAACAATTGGTAAGCAAATAAATTGAAGCAAATTGTAAGAAAAATGTTGAAGAACAATAAATTACCGTTTAGCTAAACATTTATTGGTATAATAAACTATTCACTAACTAAGGCTATGTATTCTAGATTAGTTAAAAGACATTTAAAACTTTTCACTTTATTTAACGTCAAACGAGAAAGCCAAGATTACTAAAATTGAAAATTAATTCAATTAAAAAAATCCAGGAACTACCTAATTGTGAAATTATTAAATTACATGATAAGTAGAATAATGGTTTATATGAATTGCATGTTTTATTAAAGGACGGTTTATTTTGTTTCCAATTGTACACATTTAGCAAACTGATAAAATATGCCCAGGAGATTTGACCGTTCGTATCTCATTTTTATCACATGAGTACGTGTATTAACAGGATGACCCAAAAGTGTTTTGCATTTAGTGTGCTATTTCTGAGGTCCTTTGATGGGTCGGTTTCGGAATAAAACTAATGTTTGTTACTTTGTAAATATCTAGTAATTGTATATGTTATAATTAAAACTCATACGCATGATGCTTAATTGGGATGCTTTATTCATTCGACAGCAGTAATATAATAGTAGGCAATTCTTCCTGAAATGAATTGGTACAAATGTAAAATATTTATAAAAATTTATGTTTCAATTGCGTTTATAAAATAGCAGTTTTAGTATACCAAACCCTCATCTAACTCCAACGTCACATGTCGATATTTTCCTCGAAGGTAAGGTTCTGTCATTATTTTCCTTTTTTTCCCACATTTTTTGCGTTCAGACAAGCGTTGGTCCTTTCAAACGTATAACCTATTACGGAATCAATGAAACTATTTTTTCAATATACATACAATATTCAATGTGAACTACCAAGATTCTGGTATTAATATATACATCTGGTATTGAAATCAGTTGGCTCAAGGCAAAGTTTAGTCGTCTAGTGGCGTAAAATGGATTTATCATTTTATGAAATAAAGCAGTTAAAAAAAGAATGCAATTTTTACTTGAATTGAATGCAGAAATAAACGATACAACTGTATCTTGTTGCCAGGAAAAAAGAAGCATTCGACTGACACATCAATAATAGTTTGCTATTATTATCCTATTATTATCCGCCCCTCTACTAATATCAGATGATCTTGTGTGCCAAAAAAGATTTTGATGTTTATATCGATTCTATTAACTTTCATATTTTGAATTTTATTAATTAAAATTTGCACTAATACATTTTCACAAGCAAGTTGACTTACACATTTTCATAAGTAAAATATAAATGGAAAAAATCCTTATTTTCATATATTTTAACTGTAACAATACAATTTAAATGGCTTTTGAATATATTTACTCGATGAGGACAATTTTAGTTCCGAATTCGGCAGCGATAAAGGTAATAGTTATATCATTAGTAAAAACGACTATGTACTCACAGTAATAAATGTACCGAAGAAGAACATTGAATGAATTGGTAGCTATAACTATGGTGGTAATTTCTTTCGGAACAATCGGTAGCAGAGTGAAGCGGATTACCTGCTGTGGGCGAAGTAATATTAATTAGTTAATGTAGACCGGTCGGTATTATTAGGTACACAGGCAGGCTTGAATTTATTTCTACTGGGAGTCCTCTCAAATTAATTGCCTGCCGACGGTGTGTGTGTTTTTAGCGTTTCATTTGGGCCAATTGAAAATTTATAACGGTACCAATTAATGAAATGTACCGTGAGGTACGATAATCTGACGCACGCGTATGTGCGACCGTTACATTAAGGCGTAGAGTTTGTGCTTAAACTTTTACTGCGTTTTTTTGTTCATTCTTTACATTGCAAAAGCTGTTTATTAATTCAGATCAATAGAATTGATGCGCAAAACTTTCGCTACAATATCGTTTTGTAAAAACACAGATTATTACAAGCAGAAAATATAAACTCAGAAGAACCTAGCTTGGAGATATATCAAATGTAAATCGTTTGGGCTTTACACTTTTCATGAGTTTTGTCACTAACGACACGGGTTTTGCCATTCTTAGAAGACGTACTTTTCACTGGAGTGAATTTCTTACAAAACTTTGTCATTTGTTTTTTTATTTTTCATAAAATTCGCTACATGTCATGTCAAAGTTCAATTTGCAGGACAGTATCGCTCGTACGGTAGACTCCAGCATGTGGCTTCGGTCATCCGACCAAATATGTTTCATTATCCTATTCTTAACAGACATAAAATGTATTCAATAATTTTAGCCAAATTATACTTCTATATGTTTATTTCGATTTTTTTTGATTGATTGGAACCAAAAAACAATTCGTGATAAAATATTAAGCATGTCGGGACGTCGGGACCAATGTCTCAAACTGGAGCGTATGGTAAGTAAGCTTATTCAAAACCCAAAAATATGTACACAGCATCAGAACGTGGAATGAATTAATTATTATCATACGCACTGTTTTATTATAATTTATTCCAGTTGAATAAGCTAACTGTAGAGAGAGATGGGTGAAGATAATTATTTATTAACAATTATTCTGAGAATATATTTAATTTAATGCCACCCGTAGAGTCAACGTGGTTAAATAATAAAACACATTTGACCTTTTTTGAACACGGAAATGTTTAATTTGACAAAGTGTGACGCCATTTCCAGGAGGAATGTGAAATACAAAATTTCCGTATTATTTTTTTTCTCTTACAATAATAATTGTGTGTGAAAGCTTTTAAAAAGCTTTACATATGACAATTTTTTTATTACGGTTATTTAAATTATTGACGGTCCCTTACTCTAAGCCAGTCATGCCCGCCAAGTGGTCATCGTTTGTTTAATTCGAGTTTAGGATACAAAGCATGATTCCAAGAACGGACACTTTTTAAAAATCACGATATGTTGCTTGATGAAATTTCAATATAAATCAAGGATTTCAATTTCAATATCGCTTACGATCGGGTTTAACCTTTCGGTAACAGGCAGCGATACAAACAATTACTACGCATCAGTTCAAGTTCGATTGTGAACTTAACATGCATGAAGATGTCAAAAGGTTAAACTCGGTTCGTTAATGACAAAACTCATGCATACGTACAATATTCAAACGATTCAAATTTAAGATAAGCATTATGATTATTTTAAAGTCACTTGAGATTATTAATTATAAAAAAATAAGCTTGCTGGGTTTAAAGCCCAGGCCCATCCTTATGGTACGGCTCTTAAGCTGAAAGCTATGATAAATATTAGATAAAAAAATATTTTTTGATTAGAACTGTACTGACGTTCTAACCAAGAAGGCAGAAACTGACTCTGACAAAATTTTGAGAAACATGACATTATGTGGCTTTTTACGTTGTAGTATTTTGAATTAATAAAAAGTGGTTGATGCCAAAAGTATCTAATTTATTTGTAAGCAAGTAGTAAGCAGTTGCATTGACTGCCTCTTTGCAATACAACTAAGGTTGCCACTTTTTTACTAAGAAACTCTTATACTTTCAGCAGAATTGTTTAAATTATTAAACTGCTATTAAAAAGACCACCATGTATATTTAAAAAATAGTCTGCCTTCTTCGTTAGAAAGGCAATGTACTCTGTTACAATATGATGTGATAATACGCAAAACCTATGTATAAAATGACCCACATAAGTTATTCAGTCTTAAACATTCGATAGCTTCATCACTATGGTGATGATATTATTAATCGTCCAGTTGAAGCTACCGTCGAAAAAGCTCCAACAATAAGCTTCGAAAAGCTCATCCCACCACCGCGGCCGCACAATAGCCCCTCTCCGCTTTGCAAAGTGCTTCTCATCGCGTTCAATTCAAGTGCCGCTACAATGAGCAATGGAGTTACATGCCCGATCAGGGTTTGCACTGTCCGCGGTAACTTGAGCGACTTTGATCGCCCTTGTGGGGTGATGTGAAGTAGAAACAATTATTTGAATAATATAAATGGCTTTAAAATAAATGTAATTTTACCATTGGATTTTTTTTACAACTAAACATTTAAAATGATGTACTTCTGTCATTTTTTTCTCAATATAAAAGCATTGTTAGATTCATATTTATTATAAAACAGTCCTTGGTTAACCATTTTAATCCGACGGGGCCCTTTTCATAGTGTCATACTTGCCATAAAATGCAATGACAGATTTGGAATCAAAAACACACAGCTATTTTTATACTCATCCATATCTTGCCTCGAGCTGATCTTATGATTGGTTCCAGTAAAGAAAACGGGTTGCATCAACAAATGTTTTTTGATTTTTTTTTTGTCTTGTCATTGCGAATATTTAGTATTATACTTTTCGTATTACACGATAATTTTTTTTGCATTTCGTTCAATATCATTTATCTTTTCAAAAGCCCTCGGGGCTGATTTATTTGCCCACATCTTTTTTAACACGTCTTAACGGCATTTTTTTATTATTTATTATTTATTTTTAAAACTTATATAAATACAATAAATTCACGAAACATGACATAATGACACACTAAACATATTGACATAGATTAGTTTTGATTTTTTGTTCTGTAAATTACTCGTTTCGAATTGAATTTTTAAGTTTTTTTAATTGACCATAATCATTATATGAATAAAATAATACATTATTAAATGAAGCTTGCTAAGAGCTACGATAAACTAAGTGGAACTAAATATTAATTTCTTGGAGAACGAACCTATCCGCGAGGGTCAATAAAACTTGGAGAGACGAGGGAAAAATCATCACCCCGCTGGGACTTTGGACGAGTGTATTCCACGACTGCCCGATGTACAATTTTTATACATCAGTCGGTTAAATTCACAGTGGTGTAAGCCACAATTTGCTCATTTCGAGAAACAACGATCTTTATTAGAAACTTAAAAACAGTCTTCGGTGCATTCAATTGACTGTATGATTGTTTTTAATACATATTCGGCAAACAAATTGAAATCATGTTGTGTATTTTTCAGATCAGTTAATCTTATATATAAAACCGAAACGGGGGATGTATGTCTGTAATTCCTTTTTGCATTGTTGTTGCAAGTTCAAACAAACGAATTGATTTCGCTCGCGAAAGTTTCGACGGTAAATTTGTTTCGTTATCAATGTGTGTGTGTGTAGAGACTCCAATTACTCGAGTATCGAGTAGTACATATATAAAACCGAAACGGCGTATGTATGTCTATGGGTCTGTAATTCCCTTTTGCATTGTTGGTCATTAAGTTGCCATAAAAATGAATATGAAAGAAAATATGTTTAATTTTTTTTATCGGCGAAGACATTTAGTCAAAATGTAATAAATTAGTCTTCTACTGAACTTTTCCCGGCTTTTATTAATATAATAATGTTTTTATTTACGTGAAGGTATTATTTGACATTTCTTTGACAGGAAATTAGATTTTTTCCTTGAATTTGGACATTTTAATGGGCGAGAATGGGGCTGTCAATATATGAAAGGGGCTGTGAAATGTCAATGCCAGTCTGAAATGTTCATTTTAATTCCATTTTAATTGACCTAGACTTTTGAATTTTGAAAAAAGTTGTTTCAACTTGGCCCGTCTGAATTTACGCGCCGAGCTGAACATAACCCCAAACTGGTCCGAGCGAAGCCGGGTTCGAATACTAGTTGAATATAATTCATAATCATTGAAATAAAACTAGCACCATTTTATTTTTCTCCTATTTTTGCTAGTTATTTAATTCCACTTTGATGTGTTAAGTTGGATTTTTTTGGTTGTTTGTTATGAAACACTGTTGATATATAATAACTATGGCAATGCACATAATTTCATTTTATTTCGCACAGTTTGCCACTCTTCATAACCATGAATTCTGGATTTCAGCTCCACTTGCAAAAAAATGTGAGGTACACTACACTCTGATTTCTTTAACAGCTCACTCGAGTGTGCGGCAGCCGTTGATACTAAATAAATTTTCTCCCCTCTGACATAAAAATCTACCTACCTCACTTAGCCCACGCGTTCAGTCTATATCAAATAAGAGAATTTAAAATTTTTGATCTCTGGCAATCTTTTTTTTGTGGGCGTCATTCAGGACATTCTCACAGCGCTACTCATTCGAGTGCATATGTAGCGTGGTCAGCGTGTACTGTGCCCTTTAAATTTTTAAATAAGGAATCAGGTTTTTTCTTAGTGTCACTCTACTTAAAATGAATACAACTAATTCCTATTATAATATCAATAAAATAGATCAAGCCTGACATATCTTTTAATTCTATACACTATGCGCTACAGACAAGAATAAAAATCAAGAAATATACATAAAATATATACCATAATATAAATATTATATATCTAGCATATTTTTATTAAAATTTATATTAACAGTTTTTATTTAAATAAAAAACTTTATGATTAAACTGAATGTTTTACCATTTAATTATCTTTAATTGCAATGGATAAAATTATCTCTTTAAATGGCTGCGCTAATTAAATGCAATAATTACAATTGCGAGAATCGCTCCAGTTTGAATTATGCGATAATTAAACTTGCATTCTGACAAGCGAAGCATTTTAATCATGCATTTTTTTAGTTTAATCTGTTTTTTCCAAATAATATAATACAATTATTAAACTATATTAAGCTATAATCTTTTGTTTATTCAAATTTGATGGATTATTTAATTGATAATATGATTTACCATTATACCAATATGAATGAATACATCATAAAAGGTTACTGAATACCAATCATGATAAGCTTAAAGCTTGGCGTAGATTTAAAAATAGGCATAGAGTGGTAATCCAATGGCCAGAATAAGTATGTATTGGAAATCTTATATATAAAACCGAAACGGCGTATGTATGTCTGTGGGTCTGTAATTCCCTTTTGCATTTTTTGTCATTATTTCATATTGACGTGAGTGAGTTCAGACGAATACTATATTTTATGAATAAAAGTTGATTTTGTCAGAACTCACTCGGTTGACTGCTTTAAAAATTTCTAATGTGATATGAATAATAATTTTTCCTTTCTGTTTTTTTTATGACTATTGTAATTTTCATCTTATTTTTAATTTTTAATTAATTTGTGATTTTTATTATATATTTACATGTATGTATGTATATATATATAAATGCATGTATTCATATTTGTCAAATCTATGGCGCATTGGCGTCAGCTGTAATGCCATGATTTGCTTTTTCTTAAATAAATAAATTAACTTTCGCATAATTATGGTAAAACAATGGTATTGGGACAAATTAAATCTATCAATTAAAGTGTGTTTTCAGCATGTTTTAAAACAGAGATACTCAATTTCAACGAAGCAGAATATATAATTATTGGGAAAGACATTTCTGTTCGGTAAAGTTTTATCTGCAAATTCTAAGATGTTCTGTAGGAAGTTTCCTTGCAACTTTACTGAGTGCCTGGAAAACGTTTTTCATTATGACCGATACTATTTATATGAGATAAATTGCAAGAAACTTTCCAAGAACAGTCGTGAGGTTTTTGACTGAAGAATTTATAAAAGATCTTTCAACGCCACTTTGAAGTATACATATATTTAATTTTGTCTCCTTGAATGTGGAGCATATTGACTTTTAATTGAGTTTATCTTAGCAGACGCTCTCTACGAAATCTTGTCTATCTCTTGTGGCTCAATCAATGTGTTAACTAATCACGCTCGTTTTTAAAGATAGTATGGACATCCAGGTCCTTGAAAAGGAATAAATAATTCAATTGAAAAATGAGCCGATGTGCTTTGCATTCGAAGCCAACGACGTTGACACTCGACCACGGGCATAATTGAAATATACGATCCGGAAGATGATTATATATATAAGGAGGGATTGTAGAGCTAAATTATTTTAACCATTTCGTACCTCGTTTACGACCTTATTACAATTTTCAATCATAAAGTTTATTTATATATTTTTTAAGTGATAATTAATTGAATACTGTGCATCCAAGTTTTAACTAACGTAATGGATTTAATGAGTCGAGAAGTGAGTCTTTATAGAAAGTTTTATGTTTTAAGATGTCGTAGAGGGTTTACACTTAAATTCCGGAGGTATTAGTAATCTGTTGTTTTACCAATGCGTCATAAGCGGATTCAAAATCACGTATTCTCTGTACTTTATTTCAAATGAATATTCTCCCTTTATCACAGAACCCAAAAAAATAGCTGACTTATTAGGGATCCAATAGTAATATAAGTCATTCGCATATTTCTGGCCTTAAGTAACATCTTGGGCAATTCAGTCACGTAGATTTTTCCAAGCAAAGATTGGGATGCTGCTTGTGAATAACGGCAGGCTGTACTGAATAAATTATGAAAGCGTTGTACGAGCCTTGCGAGCTTTGATAGCCGATGCAAAACATTTATCAATATTTTCGTTTGCCTTTCTGGCGGGGCCGGAAATATGGCACAGAATCCGGTGTTAATTGGAAGAGAAATGTACTTCCCGTGTCAGAAGCCTGATTTATTTATTGTATACACAGAAATATTTATAAAAGCACGTCTTCTTGTAGCGAATTGATTTATATGTTTAATTACCGTTTGAGGGTGGCTGTGAGATTCTTGTCAAAAAAATGGCATTCAGTCGTGTATTGCGTTGCGACCAAATACACAACGATC
The DNA here is from genome assembly GCA_028554975.1 of Himalopsyche kuldschensis. NCBI lineage: Eukaryota > Metazoa > Arthropoda > Insecta > Trichoptera > Rhyacophilidae > Himalopsyche > Himalopsyche kuldschensis. The sequence continues at coordinate 1,827,990 of JAHFWI010000059.1, read as the reverse complement.
GATTCAAAAATGGAATGCTAAAATGTCATATTACAGGCATGTAATACGCTCCATCTGTTACAACTACGGTCAACTTACTAAGGCCCCGTCGAAGATTTTAGATTTTTGAAAATAAATTATTCAAATAATAAAAATATTTTTGTATGATTTGGTTGTGAATTCAAAACTATTTATTTAAATTCATCAATTGGTACCTATAAGACACGAGACAACTTATGAACCCATAAAATATAAGAAATATTTTCTATTGTAAATTCCAATAGAAATTACATTTGTTTACATTATATAATTATAATAGAACATATAAATTAATATTCTTATTGGATTCCCACACGAACTTAAATGTCATCCAGCCCGCCAAGTTTTTAAAAATTTCAATCCAGCCCGTCTGGTGTCTGGTGACCCAGAAAATGAAGCATGCCAAACGTTCTATGCAATTGTGCTAAATATGGATTCGAATCCTTCTAGAGATTTCTTCATAGGAATGAATTTTAGTTCTATAGCTATTTCGGCATTCGCGCTTGTCAGAACTATGTTCAGACATACATTAACTTAGCTATTTTATCATATATTCTAATATCTTAATTTTTATTTTTAAATATTACAGTTTTAATTGTGACAAATAAATTTGATGTATTTCTAGAAATGATATTATATATGGGCTTATTAAGTAGTAATGAACGTAAATCAGTTTAAATTAATGTGATTTAAGTAAAGTTGCATAAACCTTCTGTAATGGTCTAAGTTACGGTGAAGGAGTAATATTTGTATGTTCAAAAAAATAGTAACACTTTTTTGTATTTATTCCACAGTACATTTCGCTCATCGTGGGCATTTTCAACTGTCAAATATAAGATTGAATATTCGGATGTACAAGAAGGTTATCCCACCACCTCCTGTTATGTGGTTGCAATGTTATGCTATCAATACAAAAAATACTTGGCCCGATACAGAGCTGCACAGGATTGATCTTTTAACCTTGCGCGATGTTGTTTAAATAAAGAAAACAAGGCAATGCTTCTTGCTCAGCCACTTTGTTTTCGTGATATTGAGTAGCCTGTGAACTGTATACTGAGAATACACCGTGGGTAAATAGTTCACACAAAAGGGTTTTTTATCTATTTATAAATATTCTGGCGAAATGCCCCTGTGGGACTCCAAACTCTACACAGCGAGAACAGGCAAGTATGTTTTTTTCTTTCACTTCTTAATCTTACCTTAAATATGTAATTCAGCTTTACACTGACGATAGTAATAATACAAACATACGAATCAATGTTTAATTGTTTTTTAACTAACCTGAGACTGTTAGATGAGCAGGTTCACTACGCCGTCTGTCTCCAGTGAGAGAGTCCCTTGCAAGACAGGAGTATGACGGGATGGAGTCAGTTGGACGAGCGTCACGAATGTGAAGTTCTAGACCGCCCATGGCCACCACAACACGTTCCCCTGAAACAAAAGCTCCGTAATAATAAATGCTAGACTCTGACTACTTCTCACTCGAGTGTGCGGCAGCCGTTGATCCAATCAGCCCACGCGTCCACTCTATATCAAATTAGAAAATTAAAATTTTTAGAATTCTGGCAATCTTTTTTTTTGTGGGCACACAGCGCCACTCCCTCCAATGTATTATATAAGTGGCGTGGTCAGTCTCTAGTCCTTGACTTACGACTTGGTCGTTGAATCACATACAAAGTACATATGTATTTAAATAAATCATAATTGAGGATTTCTACTGAAGTCACTTGGTGGAATTACAATAAAAAATTTGAATCGCTAGAGTTTTGTCACTAACGACCCGGGTTTCGTCTTTCGACATCTTCAGACAATTCAAGTACACGAATGAACTTGAACTGACGCGTAGTAAATAGTTTATAATTCAAGAGGTAGCTTTCAAATTTGTTCAAATCCATTTGTCGACAAGCTAAGAAAGTGAGATATTTTCATAACTTGTTCCTCACAAGTTTGTGTTTACTAGCAAAAATTTTAAATATGTTTTAAATTACAGATTATGTGTAAAAATGCAAACGTTTTCATGGGTATAAAAACAGGTTTCAAAAGTTTAATCTAAAATTGGCGGAATTGACCAGTTTTGAAAATTAACTTCTTGTATATAAGAATACAAGTAAGACACAAAGCTTAATTTTTTTCTATCGCAATCTTGATATTGAAATTCCATCAATAACCTTCAATGAAAATCCTCAATTATGAAAATTAATTCGATGAAAAAAATACTAACTGGTATTCTGAGGTTTATTAAGAACCAACAGTTAATAGAATGATGAGTAATCAAAAGAAAATAACTTTTTTTTTATTTACGTCTCCATATTTAGTTTCAATAAATGGACACACCAAATCCAATTTTAGCAGAGGAAATACATCTGTGAGAGCAACTTGAATAACCATATTCGTCTGTTAATTAAGGGAGATATGATCCATTGCAAGAATGTAGAAGTACAATATTATACAACAGGAATAATTCACAAAAAATACTCTAATTCAATTTGACTGTCATATTTTTTTGTGCAGTAAATAATAAGCGTTCGAAATTTTAAAAAATCAGTTTAACAACACATTTGTATCTTTTGTTTTTTTAAAAGAATACGGTTTTCCTATTGTCCCATTTAGAAAAAATGTCAACAATTAATTACACCATAATAGTCGCTGCATTTTCAAATTTCCCTACTTAGCACTAACGTATATTTATGACGGTAAAAATTCCGCATGTTGGATATTCATAGTCGACCGCCATGCCATTAAATGAATTTTGTAAGAAGGAATTTCATTCAAACCGCATATAAAATATTAAGACGGCTTTAATATATGTTATATTAGTAACCATATAAGTTCATGTGAATTTGTTTTTAGAAATATGCAATATTCGATGAAACTTTGTGAAAAGAAAATGTTGAAAATTATATAATCAGAGTGTAAAAAAAATTTGATTCAATATACGAATGCTGTCAGAGAGACTTTTAGAAAGATTTGATTATTGCATCATGTGCAAATTGATGCGAGCAATCGTATTGAAATTTGGTGTATATTTGGAAAAATACAGACTTATTTAAATATCCACATATATCAGTTCACTGTCAATACTTGGTGGAAAGGCATTATAATAACACATTTTTAGTACTTTTTCCACATGAGATTTATCTCATCAGGACCGGTTTCGCTCATGGCGAGCATTATCAACTGATCAGCTGTTACAATTTAGTGTTCATCTTTAAATAAATCATCTTAAGAAATAATCGTACTAAATAAATTCAATGCATAAAAGATTTAATGTAATTTTAAATACTTTGCACAACTGAATAAAAACCCAATAATCTGTCTTCTTCTTTTTGAAACACTTTCGCTCAGCATTGGTGCATATATTATGGACATCAATCATGCGGTATACAGTCATTTAATAGATTTAAATCAAGTAATACAAACATAGACGATTTATAAATAATAAATAAATAGCAAAGTATTTTATAATTTTCAATATTTAATTTGAATCGTTTGAATTTTGTACTTTTCCATGAGTTTTGTCACTAACGGCTCGAGTTTTGCCTTTCGGCATCTTCAAGCATTTGTGCAATTTTTCAAGCACAAGTGCAGCTCAGCTTAATAGTTTGTCAATTTTAAACAAACAACTTAATCTTCCAAACTCACCATTGTTATTACCCTTCAAATAAATATCATTAATTATAAAATCAAACACTTGAAATCAACCAATTCAATAATAATAAGTCGGATAAACCATCGATTTATTTATCGATATTTCTATGATATCATCTGGTAATTAGTATTTGAGATACTACATTCAAATCTCCCGATAATTATAAAATAGCCCACATAATTCATTCAAAACTCATTTACATCAAATTGTCGGTAATTCATATAGATTACGTTAATAACAAATAAACTTTTTGATCTACTTTTATTTCTGTATATAAACGATAGTATGCCCGGTCGTGGTGCAGTGGTTAACGTCGTTGGCTACCGTGTCGGACCACCCGGGCTCGATTCCCGGTACGAGCAGATTTCAGACGGTAAATCAATTCTGCTTAGAGGCAATGAGTGTGTTTGTGTTGTTAAAAATTCCTCCCCACCTTTCTTATTTATTTATTTTAGAGGTTTATCAACTGAGTAACAAGCAGTTCTCGTAGAAAAAAAAATGTTTAGATAAACTCTGTGAGGAGTACATATGCTCCAAGTTGAGAGCGGACATGGTTAAAAAAAATATAAACGATACAAACTGTTTACTACGCGTCAGTTCAAGTACATTCGTGCACTTGAAATGTCTGAAGAAGACGAAATGCAAAACCCGGGTCTTTAGCGACAAAACTCATGGCAAAGTACAAATTTCAAACGATTCAAATTTGTTGATGGATTTAAAAACGGTGATAAAAAAAACAATGTATTTCAATTCTACAGAAATTATTTTATATATTAGAACAGAGAAGAAGATGTATTGTGTACCCTGTCTACAACTGTATATAAGGATGAGTAAATGCAGGCTTAAAACATATTTCTGACGATTGCGTAAGCTGAAATAGCCATCGAAAAATATATACAATAATTTCTGTAGAATTAAAATACATTGTTATTTTTTTAACCGTATTCAAATTTGTGTTTCAATGTATTTATGAGTTAATGTTGACCATTTTGTTTCGCGTCTTATAACCTTCCGCTGCTTTCAAGAGTATATGAACTAAATGAGCATCTCGGGAAATCGCGTCTACGATTTATTTTCCAAATTTACTAAGAGCGCAAATAAAAAGGAAAAAAACCCAGACGAATATCTCCGAGAATGACACCCAAAAGAATAGACGCAATTTGTCTGAAGAGGAATAGGTACTCAACGTGGGTACACTTGGGGTAAATACAAACTATACCTAGAATGCTTTATTTATAGACTGCTGTGGGAATTACTGTTTCACATATTTAAAGGCTCTATTTCGTGACAAAGTAGGTACCTAGTAGAGACTTCAATTACTCGACATCTCCACTACTCGAGTTTCGAGTATAATTTTTTTCAAATACTTGAGTATACTCGAGTAGTTTTAGATGTACTAAAATATAATTATATGATACATAAATAGATATGCTTATTTTATTTCATCATTTATTTAATTTTATAAAAGTTACATATATTTGAAAAATATTAAAGAATTAAACGTACAAGTTTTGTTTTAAAATCTACACGCAATACTCAGTTAAACGCAACGGTTAAACAATATATAAAAGTGAATACAATTTAGAAATAAATCTTCATTTATAAATAACGATTATTTTCCAAAATACTCGAATATCGAGTACGTGAAAAATTGACGAGTAATCTCGAGTATCGAGTACTCGATACTCAAATTGGAGTCTCTAGTACCTAGAGAGTACATAGTATTTCTTTTACGAGGCGGTTGTAAACAAGATTGAATAAAATTTATTATTTATAATGGATATATCGTCGGTGTCATGAAAAAAGGCTTTTGCCACACATTAATAAGTAGTTTAAAAACATTGAATGAGTATTTCAATAAATTTTATATTGTCCCTTTCAAGCCAAAAATGCGTATGTCACAAATCGAAACTTTTTAAGAGAGCAAAACATTACAGAACAGTATTATTTGTGTCCATATTTTTTTGTGAATCTAACCTCATATTACACTCAGAATCGCCAAAATGTTACTCACGCGCTTTTGGCTTCGTAGAGACGATGTGAAGTAAAATTTTATCTATCCAAGTTAATGAGTCTATAAACTCATGTTATTTGATTTGTATACTATCCAATGACTATGGTTATTATTCCGTACATGAATAATATTGTTTTATTTTCATCATGACTTAAAATTTAATTATGAACAGCTTTTTTTAGTATTGCTTTATTATTCACTGAATTGGATTTTTAATGCGTGTGTATTATTTCAAATCGTGAATATTTTTTTGCAAACCCATTTCCATATAAATTAAAGCAAATTAAATTGGTCGTCCTTTTCGTTGTTTTCACAATAAAAAATAGCAAGGAAAAATCAGCAATAGATTGCAGCAGTACAGTTAATTCGGGTAACTTTGGACTTCAATATAACATTGGACAAAACTTGAGCAAGTACCGCTTGTTTATTTTTCTGCTGACTAGTAATCATGATCATTCTTGCGATTGATGAATATAACAAATCGATCTTTTGCCTTATTAGTGGTCAACAAAAAGAGCCACATTCACCTCTCAAATTATTTTTATCTTTTTATGATATTTTGTGAAATAAACCAAAAAACTATGAAAATATACGATTTTTTTATTTTTTCGAAACAGGTGGCTTCGCTTAAGCCAGGTGTTACGGATAGGGAATGGTCAAAGGGTTGTAATTTTTTTTTAATATTTTCCATTGACAAACTATCCTTCTCTATAAAAGTTCAATTCAATGTCACTAAACTGGATGATTCAGCTAAAATTCGCTCATTGAAAGTGGTGGTGTCCAATGTTACTCAATTATAACTTTAGCATTGGACCGCCAATAAAAGCAGTTTTTAGTTATTTTTCCTTGTATTTTCATAATATTTGAATTCAAATTATATAAAGGAAGTGGTAAGAACATATTATAGTCTAAAAAAATGCAACTTACTACATCTGAAAGTAAAAATATCACAAAAAACACATGAAAAGTGTCCAAAGTTACCCGAATTGCCGGTAACGCATTATGTTTTAGTTTATTTTTAAGCTTAAATCAAAATGATAAATAACTAAAGCTTTTAAAGTTCAGCATGGTAAAATTGATTGAAAAACAAAAGACAAAGATGTATGCAAAATTTTCTATCTGGGAAAACACTTCACGTGATGCAAAGAACAACTCAATTATGTAACAAAGCGGGTGAGACTACAAACCATATTTTTACAGGTAGTTTTTTTGAGATCTATTATCACATTACTCGTCAAAATAAAAAGCTTTTGTAGATATTTGTCATCACGCGAACAATTACAAATTTCAAAGACAACCCCTATGAAACATCATATGGCTGAAGATACGTTAGTATTGACGATCAAAATATCAGAAAGATTAAACAACTGTAAACGTTGTTTTATTGTAATTGAAATATTACAACTCTTTTGTTCCTTTGGTAAAGATTACCTTATTTAATATACATAAGCTGTTATTTACATGTGCGCACAAAGATTACTTGTGGAGTTTATCTCTACTTAAAGTAGCTTTTTACTCAGTTGCTCGATCTCTTATTTTTCAAGAAGGGTTTACAAAGAAAGATGTGGCTACTATCAGGAATACTATTATACTCTTCTTATCGCTACCTTTTTAAGATTGAAAATGTTTTAGACACCGCAGTCTTTAAACACTAATATAGCTTAGCAATAAAGATCATACTATAAAGTTTTCGTCTAGTTTGGTTGCATCACGAAAAGCTCGACATCCCGTGACATAACTAACATTGATTTAGGAGTTGAAATAATTTAATATAATGATGATCAAAAATATGTCATCTTATCTGACTCGATAATTTATTTGACATTTCAAACGTGTAGAAAAAAAGCCATCGTAGATTCACAAAAATTAGATCAGCGAAAAAACCTTTCACCCGACGTAAACACTCTTTAAGGCGCCATTTTAAATTTTTAGCAAAGATTTCTTTTTTTATTTTAGATCGGGAAGAGAGATATAATCAAATTTTGTACATGACAAATACACCATTCCTGTCGTCTTTCGCCTCTTGATTTTCTCGCACATTTTAAATAATATAAAAAACGATGCTGTCAGTGTCAAAGGAATTATTTTTTTATTAAATTCTAGCAATAAGTCTCAAGTTTAGTAATTCACGTCAAAATGATTCAACTTTTTATTTCTAAGAGATCTGTTTTTAAAGTGATTACTACAATCTTCAAAAATTGATTACGTCAAAGACTCTAAATTGAATCACAGCGCAAAACAACTGCTTTATTTTTCTTATATTTTCTATTCGTGTACTGTGGTCAAAAAGGCGAGGACTTCGATAGGGTTAATAAACAATATGCAAAAGTATTATTATATTTCTACTTAACATAGTCGAGCCAATATCAAACAATTAAGAGTCTTACCATTATCAATTGTAGTGGGTAGAATCACGGTGTCATCTCTGAACCACGAAGTGACGCTAAGTTGATCTACAATTCCTGATGGTAGTTCACACGCCAGTACTCCTGTGTTTCCTTCGAGGACGTTCGCTCGTGATATTCTAGGTTGGAAGTCCTCGCGAACGACTGTAAAAGAAAGTAAATATTCTTTAAAAAAAACAGTCACAATATGTTGATCAGGAATTGAAATAATAAGTTAGATGCAGGATCATATTCTTCAAGTCTCAAAGTATCCTCAAAAGAAGTGAAATTGTTAAAAACACACTGAAATAGTGTATTTTTCATAAAATAAAAGTATACCCTGAACTATCATTTTGCTACTCTGCTGACTACACTTCTCAAGGGCTCAAATGATATGTCAGCGGTGAACTAATCTCACCTTTATCTAACACTTTTTCCCCGAAATACTTTTTTCTGCTCATTGACTTAATTAAGTTTTCACTCAATGTTAAAGTATTTCTACAAAAAAACGAAATTGCAACGTGATAGAACTTAAAGGTCCAATAAAACAGATTTTTTTAGCCATGTTCGCTCCCATCTTGAAGCATATGGATTCCTCACGAAGTTGAACTCAACATATGTTTTTCTCTTAATTTGAAGAGAGAATGGATAGAAAGGATACGAGTACTAGGACAGGATTAGTGATTAGCTAATAATGCGTCGCTCTTTGGGATCGGAAAGAAGGGAGAAGATTTATCGACTAAAAAAAACCCGGTGGTCTGGCACGCAAGCCAACAACGTTGACACTGCGCCACGGACCGGAAAGTATTACTATTTTAAAACCGATTGTATTATTTTAAATCATTTTATTATTTTTCTCAATACTGCATTTACCAAGTTATTATATTAACTTAGTTCAAGATTAAATCTTTTTGTATGGCAGTAAAATAATATAATCAAAAAGTTCTTTAACTTTTTACTCTTATTACGGTAACTTTGGTGGCTAATAATATTATAACATATTCAGAAAAAAAGTTACCAAAGAATTAAATTTTAAAATAAACTCTCATATTTTTATTACATTAAATTTTATATTCCTAGTATCACGTGACGACATAAAAAAGTTTCCCGTGTTTTTACATTTCCATTTTACAACCGGGCGAACGGCAGTGAAAACTTTTCAGAGCTCGTTCGAATTCATTTTGTCTCACATGAATTATTTAAAGTGTTTTTTTTTACTTCTCATATTCCACTCCGTCCCTGGATCACTGACTTGTTTGTTCGAACGATTTTTGTACTGCATTTAAGTAATCAAAATTTGCATTAAAAAATAATTTGAATTCTTTTTGCCAAATACCGTTTCCAATACCAAATACACAAATGTTATTATTATACAAAATGACAATCAAATTAAATAAAACGAAGCTGTAAACACATACAAATCGAACTTTCTATGAAAACCATAAAAAACGTTTAAAAAAATAATATTGACAAAGCTCTAATTGAAGCTATTTAAACTATTGAAGATTTAATGGGTTTACTTGAAAGACAACTTTCATTTATTGTAATAACTTTTAACTAAACAATTCAATTTAATTTATGGGTTTCTAAACTACTTTAAAACACTGTTTTTTTACATTAAGATAATAATATTATTAATTAATAAACTGAAATTTTATACTGATATTTCTACAATAGTTTGTAAAATGTACATATATTGTATAGGTAAAAGTCTACCTGTAAGAGACAAGTATTTGACAGTTCGGTACCAGTATGGAAATTTCGTTCGATATTTTTACTGGAAATTCTGTCGTTTTTCTCGAAAGAAAAGTTATTTTTTTCATTTTCTCAATGAATATTGCAAAACGGTTTGACGAGAAACTTTTTTAATACTTTTTGGAGTAAGCGTTGTTGAAAACATTATCTTTTTTAAATTACCATAAAAGAAAAAAGGATTTTCCCATATTACAGTTAGTGTAGCTGCAAAAATACTGTTTATTTCGGTATAGTAAAAAATATTTAAATTTTATGCTTCTCTTAGTTATATAAAATTGCTTTTTTCATAAACTAAAAAACGTAATGATGATGGTCACGCTGTGGCTGCCATTTTCCGTGTTTCTTTACCAACATTATAATTATATTTAATGATTTTTCTTTAAGATCTTAAATATAATTATTTTATGTTTTAAGACTGACGTAAGAACTAATCGATGCAAATTTTCTATTTTTATCAGCCTATTTAAAATATATAATAGTAATAAAAAGTCAAAATCTTTAATTTTTGTATGATTAATTTCTGATTCAATCTTAACTAATAAAATGTTTGTTAGTTGGTTTGGTGGCCGCCGTCTACGGACGCCACGAATAATTTCGCTAATGTTGCAAAATATATAAAAAAAAAAAATCTTCCTGTAAGAATTCTTATGATATTTTTCTTTTAATAGCTAGTCACATCTATAAACTGTATCTAGAATAAAAATGGTTCTTTTGTCATCAGTTAATCTTGTTGAAAAATGGATTTTCAGTCCCAGCCTTGGCCTCTCATGCGACCAGATCAGATCAGATTCAACTTTAAAATTTCAATGTATTCAATTCAAAATAAGAACTAAGGCATAATTTTAGATTACGTCACTTCTTTACATTTCACTGAGGCTTTGTTTTCAATTCGAATTACTCTTAATATTTCCGTTTAAAAGTAAGGATTCAAGCAATTCAATAAACGTTAACCTGAAATCTGAAAAATCTTTAGCAACACATATTTAAAAATACTATAATTTTATGTTTTCATTTATAGTTTTTGATATTTTTTCAATACTAGCCATCCATTTATACAGTCTCTTTCGTTAAAAAGAATCCTTCGAATATCTACCGTAACCACCCTGAAATAAAACCTTTTTAGCACAGTGTCTGAGTGTTTGAAGCTCGCCGTTATCAACCCCCACCCTCGCTACCCTCCTCGGAGAGGCTTTTAAGGGAAATTAATATGTAGCATCTCATAAAGATTCATTCCTCCCAGATATTTCGTTAAAATGTGAATGGAGGTGTGAAATACTTCCACAGGCTGATAATAACTTTAATATTAAGGAGCCTGATGAACCATAACGTAAAATAATAAAACATACATTACATATATTTCATTATGTATATGCATTCTAATATATAAAAATCAATATTTGGCTGTTTGTTTGTTCGCACTCTATGCCCTGTCATACCGTTCATCCGATCGCAATGAAACTGTGACAAACTTTTTGCTTGCACTTGCGCGGAGGTTTTGGCATAGTAAAATTATCTTACAGTAGGTCTTTTATATAAAATCATTTTTTTTTTCATATCTTATGCGCTGCCATATCGTTCATTTTGACAAATTATTGTTGCACTTGCGCAAAGGTTATAGACATAGTACAATTAACCTTCAGTAGTTGGCGCGTGTGTCGTACCGCAGGCAATGTTATTGAAATTAAATCGAAATTATTTATCTAAAATATTTTGCATCTGATAGCACTCCGATAAACACAAACACTTTCTTTCTTTGAGTGGCATTGCAACGCTTGCCAGGTACCAGCTAGTACTACATACAAATTATCTATTTTTGTTTTTTTTGTCGTCACACGGATCTTGAATATTTCTAGGTATTTTGAATTGATGCCAAATATAAAAAAGTATTTTTATACTCAGCAATGGGATGAAGAATTACATTTTATAATTAAATTGCGTAGCAAGTCCCAATATTTTCAATTTCCGAGAATCGAGAGCGGATTTTTTTTAAAATAAAATATGTTATTGCATATTTATTGTGTATTTGAAAAATGATTTTTATAAATATTAACTATATCAGTTTTATGTTTCAATCACAAAACCTCATACTATTTAAAACAAAGTCTTTTATTTATTTATTCTGGAGTTGCACTGCATCTGCAAACTTTTTTTACTCAAGTTATAAGATAGTCATCAGATAGAAGAGCATTATTTCTCAGTAAAAAATGTGAAAAAATGTGCTCAAAATAAGAAATTTGAAACATTTTTAAACGCTCATACAGTTTTACAGTTGTATTTCAATCAATTGAAACTTCAAACGCTCATATCTCAAAACAGTGCCACGAGCAGTTTGAACATTTTCAAAGTAAGGTGTCGATATGTCTTTTTTAACTATTTTTTTACGATGTATGTTGAATTTCGACACTTTATTTCATTCATGACTTATAAGTGTATTTGAAAGATCTACTCGTTACGTTTATTTATTTATTATACAATGCATGACGCATAATTGACAGCACTAATTCTGTGATTTTCCCTTATTTTAATCGGTAAATAAATGGTTTATAACTAGATATATGACTTTACTCAATGTAATACGAAACATCAACGTAACTATATACATAAGTTCTGCACACGAAAAAGTTTCAATGTTCCAGTAAAAATGTTACATATTCATGCTGGAATCTCTGTCAGAATGCATTTTCCGCTATGCTGTCGTAAAAAACTTTGGTAGTCGCGAATCAATACCAATTCATATGCACTCGCTGAAACTTTTTCCCGAATACCTCCATTACTCGAAATAGACTTTGTAAGCAGAAAGTACGAGTTGGTTAATATGTTGTGCATCCATATTCCATGAGAGATTGAAAAAATTGCTTCCATAGAAACTATTTACGTTACTTAAAATAATATTCATAAAGTTGGCTTAATCCTCCCATTTTATAATTAATAATCACAATCAAATGAAGTACTGAGAAGAAGTAAGTCAGTAAAATATTGATGTTGTGAAATAAGAACAATTTTTATTTGTTGTATTTGGTACTAGTAATTTTTCATACTGAAGCTTTGAATTATTTTATTTGAAGTATATATATATATAAACAATAAAATGGCAAAGCAGAATATATTTCTATCTTTCCAAAAAAAACATATTGAAAATATAGCTAATGCAACATATGAAATACGCCAGCGGGCGCCAAATCAAAGTGCAATTGAACTAATACACATTTAGAGACATTGATCGTTAAAAAATAATAATTAAATTGAAAATCCAAATCAGTTGAAGAAGCTCACGATGAGCGAAGCCGAACCTGATTCTAATAAATCTAATGTGGAATAAGAACTAAAAATGTGTAATTATTTTGGTCAATTATGGATATATGGTCACGGGACAGAATTTTTGTAAAGATTTATGAAAAATAAGCACATTAAATGAAATGAATGTAAGGCTTACGATTTTTTTTTGAAATGTTTCGTCGTTAATGTTTTAATTTATTATAATAGAAGATCTTAAAGAATACTTCACAATAAGTATGAAATCGAGTTGTTTTAATTTACAGGAGCAAAAATGCAACACAAACTACACAAATAATAATATTATACAGTCACATAAGTTTATTATTTGCTTAAAATAAAAAGAATAATTTTATTATAGGCTTATTATAGAGTTTACAAATACTTCTTTCAGAACTCTTACAATAATCAGTAATATTCTTTAGATTAAATCATTTTGACTCCACATTTTATAATAATCCACAAGAAATCAAAAATATAAAATTATAAGCCAGTCCAGTATGTATAAATTTTTTGAGCTCGCCTCGAGAGGATTGGGTTTCTGTCCCGTGACCATATATCCATAATTTACCATTATTTTTTATATAATAATACTAGCTGACTCGGCGAACTTCGTACCGCCTCAGAATCAATAGATGTGTTAACTTACTAGCTTAATTAAATTCAGTTTTATATTATGTTTCGAGATTTTTACATAAATATATAGAGATGACACGCACTTCGTTCGCACAAAACAAATGCTGAATGAAATGTCAAGATTGACGCGCGCGATGTAGCACACGTAGCGCCATCTGTGACTCAACAAAATAAATAAAACGATGGATGTCAGAAATATTGAAAAAATAAGTCCTGATAGGAACATCCTTCATCTAGCGGAATGAAATATACTTTACAACCTTCTCTCATATCTAAGCAATATACATAAAAAAATTCATCATAATCGGTCAAGCCGCTTCAGAGGAGTTCGACGACAAAAATTTGTGGCGAGATTTTTATATATATAGAGATTTCACCAATTATTGATACAGAACATTTTTAAAGTGAAATATGATATGTAGACACTTTGCAACTGAAACTACATATTTGTGTGCTCATCACTATAATCAAAGCTTGAACTCGGGGTTGACAAGGTATTAAACATCGGGTTATATTAATTTATAAATATATTCCCTTGACCACAAAATTCTAAGGAGCCTTATCTTACTCACAATACCAAAAATATTTTAATAACTAAAAACAATACTGCAGTCCAGTTATGTCTACCAGAGAAGTAATTTAAGCTAAATTATAGAAGGCTTCTTAGTGAAGGCAATTCAGTTTCCACGCACTTGTGAAAATCTACGGTCGGCGTAATTATACGTCTCTAGCGCTCTAACTCAATTTCACTTGTAAGAGTTTAATTGTTCCGACTATAAGCTGATATTTTCACTAAAATGTCGGCGAAGGAATGAACAAGCTTTTCATTTCGTACGCATTCTGGCGGCTTTAAGTTTTCATATTATTACAGCATAATGTATAACTCCGCATCGTAAAAATAAACTTTTATGTAAATACTGTGTTAGCAAGCTATTAACAAATAAAACATAGCCTGTTCCGTGGTCGAGTGTCAACGTTAACGACGAGCAGTTTTATAAATTAAATATTTAATTGATTTCAATTAAAAGTCATAGATGTTACTATTAAATAAATTTCCTCTCACCCATCCTACTTTAAATACGGTAGGCTTAACGAAAGCCTAACCTAACCTAACCTAACCCAACCCAACCCAACCACCAGAAATATGCAAATATCTCAACATATGCATTTCCTAAAAAAATAAATACATATTTTGTACTTATCCCACACTAAATTTGTTTGGAAAAGGACCGGCTTCTTAGTAGCTTTCTTCAGAAGAAAATTCTCATGATGAGTGAAACTGGTTATGATAAAAATAAATTTAATATGCTGTTAGTACAAAAAATGCTATTCCACCAGTGGACACTTTAAAACACTGACATGTTTTTCAACGAGAACTGCTCGTTAATCAGTCGCTTAATCAATTTTGAGTTCAATGAGAAAAGATATAGAAAGGATAATGCTATGACAAGAGTAGTGGCAATCTAGTCGCTCTTGCTAGGTCCCACTGTATAGGATCGAAAGAGTAAGAAAGAGTTTTTAGACAACACAAACACCCATGCTTTCGAACAAAATCGATGAATTCACAAAGAGTTAAAATACCCCATATTGGTAACAGACATGCTTAGTTAAGTCCACTTTTCAAGATCTAATAATAGCTGCTGTCACAGAATTATAATTTATATTGTAACTATTTTAAAATCGTCCAATCATATCTCCATGAAAATTAATCAAGATTAAAGTTAAACATATCTCTTCGTTTAAATTCTGAAAGTAATCACTGAATAATTTTCAAAACTTAAAAGCAATATCATAGTAATATTGTTGGTCTTTTAGCCAACTTCTTAGCGCATTTGAGCTCGACTCCACTCGATAATGGGGTAGTGGGTGTTAACCTCGCTGTGAAAACTTTCTTAGATGATTTTGTCAATCGATTTACAGATTCATGTTCAAAGGCGTGCATGCAATGTTTACATACATCTCCGCCCAACCCATATCCGACCCAAAATACCTAGCGACAAGCTCAATCGCGACGCTTTTTAAGGATTCAATATACTCCACATTTCGAATAGCATAGTAAGCAAATATTTACAAAATAAATACATGGACTTTTTTGCTTAAATAAGAACACCGTTTAGCAGAGCCAAGTCTCAAATAAAGAAAATTTATTCAAGGAAATAGAACGAACTCACATTGCGTAGTTTACATTACAAGTTCATATTATTTTATTAAATTATTATTACTTTATAATGTACCGATAACAGCTTTAAGCAAGGATATAAAAAAGGGTCCTTAAATATAATTGAATAACTGCGCTTATGTTTTCAAAGTGCAAACCTACAACGGTAACAAAGAAAGGATAATTTCGATGTTCTTCTTTTCACCGTTTCAATTCAATCAAGCACTGATATCCACAATTTTTAAAATAAATTTATCTTTTTTGAATCGCTTGAATTTTGTATTTTTCCATGAACTTTGTCACTAACGACCCTGGTGATGTCAGTTCAAGTTAAAGTGTACTTGAAATGCCTGAAGATGCCGAAAGACAGAACCCGGGTCATTGAAATTCTCAATAAAAGTCATGGGAAAGTAAAAAATTCAAACGATTGATTGATTCAGTCAAAATCACAGATACATATGTAAATATGTATCACAATAAAATTGCTTTCTTCGTTTTGAATAATTCAAACTTAAGCATGTATGTATTGTATTAAAAATAAATTACTTAGATATTTTTTCAAACAATGTACTTTTGAACCTTTGATATAAAACCACTCAGCTAAACTTCTAAGTGAAGAATTAAAAGTCCATGTATAGGACGAACAAACACACATATACAGACATTGAATGGTTTTGAAGAACTAACCAATCCAGTCCATTTGGTTTGCCGGTCTTTTTTTTGATTTCTACTTCTTTTTGTGTGCTTTTTCGCTATCCATCCATTAGCAAGGTCTTTCGCCGATGCTCCGTTTCAAGCTTTTATTTATTATTTTTACGCTCTTTTCGAATGAAATATGTTTTCAATGAGAAGTCTTCGAGAGGGCCTCCAGCATGCGAATATATACAAATGTCGATGAATCGACTGTATCGCTATGACTTATTAATTTTCATTACGGCTTTTCACGTGTTCAATGGCTGATTATTCTGTGAATAAATCAAACGATTTGTCCAATCACAGACATTTACGGTTGCCATTTTATGAATAAGTTTTCAATATGACGACTCAAAGCATCGATGAAAAAAAACATATTTTATTCACAAATTCGTTCAATTGAATAATTCTATTATACTTCAACTTCTCATTTAATTAAGACTCTCCTTATATTAAAAGATCGGATAATGATAGTGAGAGACACAACAAATCTTAATCTCATTTTAACGTAAATGTCATTAGTTTTTATATATTATTATTTATATAAGTCCTAATATAATTGCTCTTACTTCGTCGCACATTGAAAGGTGCATATTAGGAAATATTATCAAAGAGTGCTTTACAATAAGTCAATCAATTAGTCTAGATTGTTAATGAGTAAAAGATTGCAGAAATATTAGCACTTATGTAGCTATTTCAACGAATCTATTATCAGATTAAGTGAATGAGAAAGAATAAAAACGTTCTAGATAATCATTAAATGGATTCTCAATTACAAACATCTTGTATTGCTCATATCTTATAGTGGGCTCTAATGCCTTTCCAAGCAAGAAGGCATTAGTGACTCTGATAAGCTTTTAGGAAAATGACAGTGTGTTTTGTGAAGTCTTAGTATTTAGAATTTATAAAAGGCGTTGATGCAAAGATCAATTTATTTATTTGTAAGCAAGCAGTTTGTAGTTGCAGTGACTGCCTCTTTGCTAAGAAAACTAGAGTTGCTGCTTTTTTGCTAAGTAATTCTTCTACACTAAGCAGATTTCCATTTTTTCACAAAAGATCTTTAGTTTGAATTTTTTTTTGTGTTTTTCAACCATGAATTCAACCCATTAAGCACCTTCAGTCGAAATCTTAAATTAAATAATCAGTTTTCTAAAAGTAAAAGTGAGCATCATATAAAGCTTTCAAACGCATTTAGTAAATGACACTCAATTTCAAATATTTTACGAGTTACTACCTTCTTCCTTGGAACGACAGTCTAGCAGAATCGGATACTACTCGGCCACGGCGATTC
The DNA here is from genome assembly GCA_028554975.1 of Himalopsyche kuldschensis. Classification (NCBI taxonomy): domain Eukaryota; kingdom Metazoa; phylum Arthropoda; class Insecta; order Trichoptera; family Rhyacophilidae; genus Himalopsyche; species Himalopsyche kuldschensis. Next base: position 1,810,119 of record JAHFWI010000059.1, on the reverse strand, counting down.
ACATGCTTTGTATTTTTTCAATTATGAATGCTTTGTACTTTCGTATATATTCTTAAAAGGAAATAGTAAAAAACTTTTACTCGATTATAACAAGCTTTACGTAGGTCTTTTTTAATGTATGTATGTAAGAAATCCGGTTTTAATGTCTTTTTGTATAAAATTTTAGGCAATTTTGAAACAAAAATAGCTCTTTTGAAATGGAATAAAGCATTGGAAAGGAAGCCTTTGAATCTAGCTGCTCGCTTTTGTGAACACATATAAGCACTTTGCAGGGAAAAAATTGCTTTGATATTGGAGAAAATGTAATAAAGGTATAGAGAAAACGTTCTTTCATTTTTTTACAAGAATAAAACCACCCATCATTCAAAGATACAAATTATTATTAAACTGGGAAACGGGAAATCAGATTAAAAATAAAGATTTTGAGCGGTATAATGATAAAAACAGATGTACATAAGAGATTATTCATGACAATATTTTGTCCTTGAATTAAAAAGTCTTTATTTAAAATTAATGAAAAAAAAATCCCTTAAAAGAAGAAAATTTGTTAAAAGAAAAAAAAATCAACGTTTTACGTTAGAATTACATATCTGATTATAGAATAAGTCTAAATATGCTTACTAAAGCAATTCAAACATATTTACACAACCATTAAAATAAAACTGTTTTTTAAATATGGCAAAGCTACAGTCTAACTTTCTTCCGTTATGTTCAGGAAAGAAAAATGTTTTAAAAAAATATATAAAAAAAATAAAACACCCATCACGGGCATTATCAACTGACCATGCTTACGATAATCGAAACCGGTCCCGATCTTTATCATAATATATTTTGAAATACTGTCATGCGATGTGATTTATTTATTTAAAAAGTATCTTCCCATGAATCAGTGACAATCAACACCTTAAAAATGAGAAGTTTATGTATGCTTCAAAGTACCTTTAAAATCATCAAAAATTAATTATGTACCTATTGCTGACTTAAAAAATGTTTAATTTTTTCAAATAAAATTAATGTCAGTCAAAGAATTGATGAATTCTTTTAATATTTGGAAACTGTGTATTGAAATTTTCATTTCGAATTTCAGTCGTACTGAATCATCTGAACTAATAAGCCAGTTATTAATATAAATAATTAGTAGCAGTGTATAGTAAATAATCATAGGGCAGCAATGGCAAGTGCTGTAATGACAGATTACCCCAGCCGAATAATAATTACCGTGGACCATAAATTATTTAAATTGTCAGCCAGGAGGCGTTCAAAAGGCGTGAAGCTCTTATTAGACTTTCACTTCTCTTTGTGGCAAGTAATTTAATTTGAAATTAAAACTTAGAGCTTTCGGGCTTTTCGTGCTATTAAAGTTATCTTTTGCCATAAAATGTATTATTATACCATTATTTATTTTGATTATGTCACCTTGGTATCAGGTATATGATAATATAAGAATACGATTTTTACATATTATTACTTCTTACAAAAACATAGTTACTTTTTGAAAACAAAAAGCTCATCATATAATCTTATATATAAAACCGAAACGGCGTATGTATGTCTGTGGGTCTGTAATTCCCTATTGCATTGTTGTTGCAAGTTGCCATAAAAACGAATATGAAAGAAAATATGTTTGAATTTTTATCGGCGAAGACATTTAGTCAAAATGTAATAAATTAGTCTTCTACTGAACTTTTCCCGGCTTTTATTATTAATAATAATGTTTATTATTTACGTGAAGGTATTATTTGACATTTCTTTGACAGTAAATTAGATTTTTTCCTTGAATTTGGACATTTTAATGGGCGAGAATGGGGCTGTCATCAAATTAAATAAAGTTTGTGATTTTATTTTAACTCTATTTTGGATGTTAGATTTTGTGATATAATTATGTCGAATGATATAGCATTAAATAATTATTGGTCGCTTAGTCCGAGTGACGCCGGGTAGCAATACTAGTTTTAATATAAAATTTAAAATAACTTTATATTAAGTAAATGTATGGTTACAAGTAGTTCTGACGAGGGCGTAAGTCGAAATAGCTATCAACTGTATATTAAATAACTGTTTTCGAACTAAAATACATCACGTTATAATGGAATTCTACAATGTAAATGCTAATTCAATCAACAAACTTTAAATTAGTATGACCTTCAAATATATAAATGTAAGGGATATTCAACGGTACCTACTCAGAATAACTACGTTTGAGTTGCTTACATTAAATTATTAAAATGTTTCGTTTTTAATAACTCTGTTGTCTGAATTAATACAACACTATAAAAATTTAAAATTCACACATTTATTTAAATAAAACTTTTAATTTATCATAACACTAGTGTTCGAACCCAGCTTCGCTCGTACCAGTTTGGGGTTATGTTCAGCTCGGCGCGTAAATTCAGACGGGCCAAGTTGAAACAACTTATTTCAAAATTCAAAAGTCTAGGTCAATTAAAATGGAATTAAAATGAACATTTAAGACTGGCATTGACATTTCACAGCCCCTTTCATATATTGACAGCCCCATTCTCGCCCATTAAAATGTCCAAATTCAAGGAAAAAATCTAATTTGCTGTCAAAGAAATGTCAAATAATACCTTCACGTAAATAAAAACATTATTATTAATAAAAAAAGCCGGGAAAAGTTCACTATAAGACTAATTTATTACATTTTGACTAAATGTCTTCGCCGATTAAAAAATCAAACTTATTTTCTTTCATATTCGTTTTTATGGCAACTTAATGACCAACAATGCAAAAGGGAATTACAGACCCACAGACATACATACGCCGTTTCGGTTTTATATATGTACTACTCGATACTCGAGTAATTGGAGTCTCTACACACACATTGATAACGAAACATATTTACCGTCTAAACTTTCGCGAGCGAAATCAATTCGTTTGTTTGATCTTGCAACAACAATGCAAAAGGGAATTACAGACATACATCCCCCGTTTCGGTTTTATATATAAGATGCATTCATTCTAAAACAATACATACAATATTTTTTGCATCACATTGCTTTGTCGCGTGTGATTCAGAAGGTAAACACATATTCAAAACTAATATTAAAATAAGGGGTGTTGGACATTGAAGAAATAAATTATCAGGGCAGACCTTATTAACAATTATTTATAGAAAATGGACGAACCTTTCCTGATAAATTGATAGGATTAGTAAAAAAAATGTGTTTTGATTTTATAACCCATATCAATTATTTTTATTGAACTTACGATTGTCTTTATATATGTATATGTTACAGTAAAACTGTATTCTCAGTGAAAATGTATCAAGTAATAGATGTGAATGACAATATGATTTCACTGGTCACGATCATTGAAATTATTGGCCCAAGTCGTTGATTTGCCGGACTAAAATTTTGGTTTGCTTCAATGAAACAAAATTAGCAAGTAGTCCCTTTCATAAAAAGAGAACCAAAGGAAAACACAGACAAACATAGAGCTGAAGATAGGGCGGTCAAATTTAAATATAATGACGGCTTGGAGAAGAATATATTTTCACTGAGAATACAGTCTCACTGTAACATACACATATTTTCGACGTCAAAAGTTCTGAATAAACGAGAACAGTTTAATTACCTTGCGTTAATTTAAAATGCAATGTTGTGCATTAAAGTTTATATCGAAACTTTCATTCGTTTTCCGTTAGATGTCAAAGGAAAGCGCGACGTCAGCGCGCGTTGCGGTGTGTTTTGAAACTATATTTTATATTGTGTGCAAATCGACAATGTTAAAACTTTTAACTAGATGATAGCAATATCACTGTCTCCCGGCGGAAGCCTTCACATTACGATAGTAATAGTACTGATGTTGAATATTTTATCATTATGGTCTTTAGCACAATAATTCATTTGTGATGAATATAAATTCGGATTAATATTTGAATATCATTGCAGTTCTATGCAGTTGCTAAGTTCTTAAGAACAATGTTACCCAACCTTTATACACCATGCGGACCGGTAAAAAAAATACTAAAATAAAAATGGTGTTTTATTTAATATTTTTTTAATATTAAATTGTGACAGACGGACATATGTTAGTTTAACTAAAAAATATACATAACAGTCTGATATAATTAAAATGTAACAAAACAAATGGGTTTTTAACAGCAAAATAATGCAAAATCTGCCGTTTCATCTTTTCTAATACATTGGATATTCTTGGCTGTATTAAATTTTAAGCAATCATTTCGAATTTGCATAGCAACGATCTGAGAAGGTTGTCCATTTTGGGAAAATCAGCAACCATCGTGTCGCATCATCCAACCAATAATTATTATTTATCAATTTCTAAAAATACAAGTAACGTGCAGGCGAAAAATATCCTATATTTAATATTTTGCATGGCGAATTTCTTGAAATTTGGCATTCTATCCGGTGGGGAATACTGATTTAGTCAATAAAATAAACGTACCCAAGTATATTTTGACATTAATAATTTTGAAGTATTATTTTCACGCTCTGGTGTTGAATTACTTGTCAAGTTTATAATATAATTTTTAACGACTTTAAATGGCTGCTCGATCCAACTAAATCTATCGATTAATTGTTGAAAGAAAACCTAACTGAATTTATCGGAAACATATTTTTATACAACATACATACACTCATCGAATCAATTGTTCCAAAAAATTAATGTAAATTAAATATTAATACGGAAAGAAAAAGAAATAGTTCTGATGAAGGCGTAAGCCGAAATAGCTATCAACAAATATATAAAATAATTTATGTAGAACTAAAATACATTGTTATTTTTCTTTCCGTATTATAATGGAGTTCTACCAAGTAAATGCCTACTCAATCAATAAATTAAATATAATTTTGATCGGATCAAATGTGTAGAAAGAGGTGCTTAAAAAGTTATTTATATACGTCAGATCTTCGGGACAGAAAACAATTCATAGATTATTTAAACAGTTTAATTTTAACGATTGAATTTTCAACTATTCATATATATTTATGTATGTCTAATAATTTGATGGAACTCACTCTGAGATGACTTATTTGCCAATTTCCAATGTAATTTTTTTTCTCTTATATCTCTGAAACCACATACTTTTTTTCTTCCAATGTTTTAATCTTTTTTCACATTGCAAAATCAATTGACTAATAACTTGTGATGTACATACAATGCATGTTAAAGATTTAAATAAATTGTAATCCTTTTACGTCCAAACCTTTTTTATGGATTACCCAAAATAACCATGTGGTTTTTACAGTTTTTATATGTTTTTCAAAAACGAATACAGATTTTATCCTCACATTTGTTACATAATACCTTACACAACAGTTTTTTTAAAACTAATAAGAACAATCTGATAACCTGGTGTCGACAATATGGAGCGTTATCAGATGGTACGCTTTTGAATAATATATACAACTATTAAGTACTCTGCCACAAAATTTAATGTTTTTTACTGTTAAAATTCCGTGCGACAAATTATTAAGATGCTCAAAAACTTTTGTATAAATAATGACCAGTATTATAATTATAATCATAAGGATTAGATAATAAACTGATTAAATTATCCTCTCGTGGCTTAGAATCACATCGATAAATTAACTACAACATCAAAGAGATTAATTAATTATATAATTTAATATTTAAAGTTGAATTATCATGATAGAGCCGTATCTGAGTAGCGTTAAAATTTTCGAGAAGCAATTTATAAAATCTTCAAATAAACGATGTTATTTTGATGCGCAAGAAAAATTTAAATTCGTTACGTCATGAATTTGCTTAATCAATCTCCGCGTCACAAATAATAACTCTGGAAAACAAGTAATTTCTGTGAAATTTTCAAGGCCTGTGAAATAGAGTGAATTAATTCCATATACAAATACTCATTTACTTTGAGTGAAACGTGACTTCTTATGAAGTAGTCAACATTACAATAATCTGCTGCTCTTCTTAACCCTTTCCGGTCCACAAAAAAAAAAGAAAAAGCTCTACTAGGTCCACAATAGATTTACAGTATTGTGAGAAAAACTAATATTTTTTTTTTTTTTTCAAAATAAAAACATCAATTAGATTTTACGTAAAAATCAAATTGATTTTCGAAAAATATAACGTTGTAAATATTATCTATATTTTGATCTAAATGAAATAAAAATATGGACTGGCTATTGATATTAACTCAATACTAATGAAGAAAAATGAAAAATGTCGGCATAGGACCCACGAGGAAAAAATTAATGTCGAATGAGATTCGACGTAGGACCGGAAAGGGTTAAAGTCACTTGTTTCATATGGTAAGTGGCGCATATTCGGTAGATACAGAATAAGAAATACGAGACATGAGAATAATAATTATTGACAGTGAAGGCGAAATGGCTTGATAAAATTTGATAGCTTAACGAACATAAATACAAATATTGTAATTCTGTTCATTACCGTTTCACGACCTGACTTTGTTGAATTGATAAGCCAAAATAACCAAGCATTTTTTTTTGGTTTTATATGTTTTAAAAAAAAGAATACAGATTAGAGATCATTATTATTTTATTTGTAATTTCTTCCTACCCAACATTTGTTACATAGTACCTTATACATAGGAGTATTTTTTTCTTTTTTAAATAAGGAAAACGACATGAAAACCAGGGGTCAATCACATGAAGCAATATAAAAAGCGTTGTCGAAAGATAACAGTTAGGGACTGGGCATGTCTACTATAAGAACAAGTAAACTCCTCAAGTTTACGTAAACATTACGAGCAATTCCTAGTAAGAATTGAAAATTTTTAATGATTCCAAGACAATCATTCTCGTAAGGGGTTGTTCTTAAGTGTTTTCCCCACACAAAGCCCTCAGCTGACAGAATCTTTTAGAAAGTCAATACTTAGCTAGCTTACATGCGGGAAAGGGAAACAAAGACTTAGTCTGTATCCACCCTAGCAACAAAAATAGCTAGGAAACTAGGAGCCCGCCTAGCGGACTCAACATATAGTTTCAGTAGGAAAGTAAAGGTAGGAAAAAAAAAAAAAAAAACGGAGTGATTTTTTCGTTTCTCGGTCGTATAAGGGTTAATTTACTATAGCTATTTATGGTTAACTTTCGCATTAATATCAACATTAAAATAAGTTTCGTACGTCTTTGGGTATTTTGAGTAAATATCATAGTATACGAATTAAATAATCAGAAATTCAAGAGTCAAAAGAAAGTTAATGATTATCCGCGCTGTCTTTGAAATAATATTGCGGGTGGGACATAATATTCTTGAGGCGACCGCACTTCACTTAAGATTTCTTTTCCATTTGCCAAGATGCTGAAATTTCATTTGGCTAATGTGATTTAAAACGTATACTACAAACTTAAAAAGCAGTCAATCAAATGGACCTTTCACGATTTTATTTCACCATTTCTTAAAAAAGAAACTTTTCCATTTTCGATGTCTTCCGAGCAGGCAAAGAAAGAAATTAAAATGTGAAAGCTTTTAATGGAATCTGAAGTTTGATTCTAATTGTAATTGGATTGATTCAATTTTGATTTTTTTCCATGTTTATTTGAACAGTTCAAGCGACAGACGCTAATATTTAACTACAATATAATATTAAGACTTAATTTTTAACTTAAGACAAATTTATATCTTTTACACAAGTTCAAAATTCAATTCATTTTGTTTACCCGCAAAAGAATAAAAAAAAACATTATACTTATCATAATTATATGTAAGTTGAATAGTTAAAATTATGGTCATCATGTATAATAGAAAGTATGGTAATTTATTTAAGAAAACAATGCATTTCTAATCCCCATGTGGAGTATGGTAACCAGACAAAACAGAACATGACAAATAGGGAACGTGACTTTTCAGAACATGATTTTTCAGAATATTTAGGTTAAGTTAGGTTACATTAGGTTCATATTCTGAAAAGTCACGTTCTGTTTTGTCATGGAACCGTGGAGAATATGGCATCTTAGTGAATGTGTCTATACATATTTTTTTTCTGCAAAACAAATTTTATTGTTCAACCTCTATTTAAGTTCGATGGAAGTAGCGATTACTAGTAGTAAGCTAGTCACTCTCGTTACAACTCTCTTATAGGATCGAACGGGTGGGAGAGAATTTTAAGACAGCACAAACACCCATGTCTTTGAACAGAATCTGAAAAGCTGACCATGCTGGGACTCGAACCTGTAAATTCCATCAAGGAAGACAATGACCTTGAACACTGCACCACGCACCCGACAAGTATATATATATATACTAGTATTGCTACCCGGCGTCGCTCGGACTAAGCGACCAATAATTATTTAATGTTATATCATTCGACATAATTATATCACAAAATCTAACATCCAAAATAGGGTTAAAATAAAATCACAAACTTAATTTAATTTGATGACAGCCCCATTCTCGCCCATTAAAATGTCCAAATTCAAGAAAAAAATCTAATTTGCTGTCAAAGAAATGTCAAATAATACCTTCACGTAAATAATAAACATTATTACTAATAATAAAAGCCGGGAAAAGTTCAGTAGAAGACTAATTTATTACATTTTGACTAAATGTCTTCGCCGATAAAAATTCAAACATATTTTCTTTCATATTCGTTTTTATGGCAACTTGCAACAACAATGCAATAGGGAATTACAGACCCACATAAATACATACGCCGTTTCGGTTTTATATATAAGATTATCAAATGATGTATATTTTTGCTGTCCATATTACAAACTGAAGTCTGTCAGTCGATGCAGATATTGCAGATAAAAAAGTGATACGTTAGTTTCTTTCTCCTATATTAATGCTCTATAGTCTATACAAAGTAAGCAAGAGTACATATAAAATACTTTTAGGACAGAATCTATAAATTTACTAAAAATCGTGCTGGAACTCAAGCCCGTGAAGTCCATCAATAAAACCAACGAGTTGACGACTGTTGTAGACATTCCAAAAAAGATCAATATGACTTATGCTGGCAAACGATTTCATTTTTTCAGGAGTTCGGATAAGAAGACAAAATGAAGAGATTCAGAAAGTAGTTTTACAATATATCCAACTCAAGAAAATACCGTGCTTATTGGAGCCTGAACCCCACCCATCTCCTCTTTCGCTCGGCTGAATTCGATCTTCCTCAAAGGCCGGTAAATACATATCTTAATATCTTGGTGGTCGAGTTGGCGAGTCTTTGGCGTCGGTTGCGGAATGATTGGGGCCGAGTCCCAGTTCGGACAGGTTCAATTTTCAATCGAATAATTGGTTTCTGTTAGGATACATGGATGTTTGTGTTGTCTGCAACAGTGATTCTCAAACTTGTTCACGAACAAAATAATCCACGCACCGTATGAACAAAAGAATTGTTTTGTGCGACACCCATTTTGGGAAGCGCTGGTCTACAATATCCTCTCAAACCGCTCGGAACCTAAAAGCGGGACTTAATTAAAGCGATTACTACTAATGCACCTTACCTATTCTTATCACTTCTAAATCTACTCTTTTTCGAAAGAGAAGCTGAGCAACATTTAGTTCTCGTAGAAAATTTTCTTTTGAGATAACCCCACGGTGAGTCAATATGCTTCAAATTGTGAGTGAACATGATTTAAAAGTATTCAATAAATAAATTTTATGATTTAAACTGAATGTTACTTAGAATTTCGACAGAAGGTGCTTGATAGATTTTAAATATCAAATTTAAATCGTTTGAATTTTCTACTTTTCCATGAGATTATTTGCTTACAACCCGTGTTTCACTTTTCAGCATCTTCAGGCATTTCAAGTGCACGAATGAACTTGACAACAAATATATCAAATAATTTCTGTAGAATTAATATACATTGTTATTTTTCTTACCGTATTATAATGGAGTCTACCAAGTAAATGCCTACCTCAATCAAGTAATACCAATTGTTTGTCATAACTTGTATTGCTTTTGTATAAATATCACTGTTTCATTGTATTCCTTATCAGTTGACAATGCTCGAAATGAGTGAAACCGGTCCTGATCCAATAAATTTTATGTGTAAAAAGTACTAAAAATGTTTTATTATTTTTATTAAATATGTATATGTATGTATGATTCTCACCAGCCACTTTGACCAGTGATAATACTTGCACACAGCTTGGTGGGAAACGGTGAAGCTTTTTACAGATGTATTCTAATAGTTTGAATAATTAAGAATGATTTAATTTATTGTAAAGTGCCTGTGTTATTCTAGTTCATTATTTTAATTCACAAATACACTTACATCGTTGTTATGACTATACATTATGTATACGCAAGTTAATTGGATGTAAAACCGCCGTGTCAACATGTTATATAATATAATGCTACCCCAATGCTAACATGGTTCTAATCATATAATTGAGAATTGATCGCCATTGATTGGAGCAAGTTCTAGAATGGAGGTCAGTGAAAGATACCACGTACGTAACTGGGACCGACTATTATTACACTATAGGAGCTTGCCTGCCTTTATGGTACATTTTGCATGCGTTCAAATTGTCAAACTGTGTATAATAAACAATTAATATAAACAATTAATAAGATAACTTTTGAACTTATTGCGCAACAAATTTATTAGGATCAAGCAGGGCTGTGGAGTTGGAGTTTTTTGGCTGGAGTCGGAGTCGTCGCAGCGTTTTTGGCCGCAGTCGTACTCGGAGTCGGATATTTTGAAAAGCTTGAACATTTTATATTTGCAAAGAATTTGTCAAATTTGGCTATATGCCGGATTTTTTGACTGATATATAATTAATTGAATGCACATAAATAGGAACGGTGGAAAAAACGTGACGAAATTAATCGTTTTTTAGTCGGAGTCAGAGGCGTAATTCTTTTTACCGACTTTACAGCTGTGGGATCAAGACTGGTTTCAACAAAAATACTGAAAATGTTGAAGGTGCTCACGATGAGCGAAACAAGTTCTTATCCAAATAAATTCAATGTAAAATACGTGCAAAAAATATCCTATTATTTTGTTATGCTGTTCCACCAAGTATTAGTAATGTGATTGACAGTGAACAATGATAATTATAAATTTATGTTTAAAATTTCGCAAAAATGTAACTTCCCAAATTGATTTTTATGTTATTTATTTTATAGTATTTCATGAAGATTATAATCGGGAATTTTACTGAAGTTGCCTGATGGAATTTCAATGTCAAATTAGAATCGTTTGAATTTTGTACTTTATCTAAGAGTTTTGTCGTGAACTGACGTCAGTTCAAGTAAATTTGTGCAATTGAAATGCCTGAAGACGCCTAAAGGCAAAACCCAATTCGTTAGCGAAAAAACTCAAATTTGATTATAATCGATTCATAAAAATCACTCGTCTATTAGACAGATGTTAAAAAATACATCGCTGCAAAGTAAATTTTGTATCAAAAATGTTATCATATAATGAAGATTGAGATCGAGTGTTGAACTTACTATAAATAATAAGAAATATGCGGTACAGATATAATATTAATAATACATTTCTATCATAGAAAATAAAGAGTTTGTAATTTATTTCTCTTAAAAATCTATCTCCTGTTGTTAAGCTACCTATTTATTTTGGTAACTTATGCTTTATGTATTATGATGCTGCCTAGATTGTAAGCCAAATATTTATTAAGCAGTAGATTAACCTTAATCATATTTTTTTGTTCAAATATACATACATATAACAAGAGTTTCGAGGTATTGGCTGTGAAAATATCTTTTAACCCTTTCATTTAGTTCCGTGAGACAGCTCTGAATACTATTGATATTTTCATCCATCTGTTAGAAATGCATGTCGTTGAATCAAAAAGTAAAAAAAAAATGTGTTTTTTTATAAAAATAGAATGGATTTTTAATATGAAATGAAAGAAAAACTTTTTAGACCCAAAAAAGACACGATCACAATTCTGGAAAAAGTTTGTTGTTTGTTGTTTTAAGCTCCGCACCCTATGTGCTATTCCGTAACATGTGATACATGCCGAGAGTTCTTAAACTTTTTGAAATAAATAAATATCAATATCTTTTAACTTGAATGAAATTTTGTAACGCTTTGAACGACGTGTATAAAACTATCTATTTGATAAGGTTGTATTTTATAACTTAATTGTTGGATAAGCACAAAAATGGGGAGAATTGTTTTCATGGAGAATTTTTACAAATATAATTCATTTCCACCAAGAACTGACAGTTAATTCAATACATGTGAGAGACTATTATTCTTATTTATCTATCATCAGCACAATAATTCACGTATTTATTTTGTTTATTTAACATGCTTGAAGTGATTTACTATCATAATTAACTATCATATCTCAATTATCACATCAGATCACTTTTAAAGTGCTTTTAGTTTGCTCGCCATGAGCGAAACCGGTCCTGATCCAATAAATATTAAATGGAATAGGTACTAAAAATGTTTTAGTATTTTTATCATTTTAAAAGTGTTCACTGACAATACTTGGTGGAAGGAATTATATTCAGAAAATGTAAAACATATTTCGTATTTATTCGTAAATTAACTGATCTTTTTAGATTCTTAGTCCTGATCTTAATAAATTATTTGTGGAGGATGTACAAAGATTTTTTTTTCTTCAATAAATGATATTTTCAGTGTCGTCAATGAGTCATGCATTTGAGAACTAATATAATATAATTTTTACGTCACGTATATAGTCAAATAAAGATTGTCAATAGTATAATTGAGTAAAACAGAACAAATAACTTAATAATAAATATATATTGATAAACATTCAAATAAGAAAGAAAAAAATAATTCAAATAACAGATCTCTGAATAGACCACCTAAGCAATACATTGTCATTACAATACTTAAAGCGAATGGTGAAGCTTGGGTCGTTAGTCAAATAAAACTATTGTATCAATAAAATATAAGTACTGAGTATAAACAGATGTACCAAAATATATATTTTTAATTCGAATTTGTGTTTATTTATAAATGACAAATAATTGAAGAAACTTGAATATTAACATTTTTTTCCATTATACAAGATATATTTCAACAATAATAGAGAATTAAACGACTCAAATTTTAAATTGGTTTGATGTTTTTCTTTAGAATTCTCGCAGTAGAAAAACTTCGACGATTATTACTAAAATAATCGAGTATTTCAAAAATGGACAGTGTCATTATCAATACTCGAACTCGAATGGTGAAGCTTTAGTCGTTAGCGACAAAAATGACGGAAAAGTACAAAAATCAAGCGATTCAAATTTAAAGATATCGTCATTACCAAGACAAAAAGCCGTCAGTAACATTTTGATGATTTTATGTCAAATATGAGGTTAGCTACACAAAATAAATATGCATAGACTGGCAAAACGATGTTCTTACAAAAACTCTAGTACATGGAAAGAAATGGTAAAGATACGAAGTTGTTCTTATTGACAGAATATTTGATCACACTGTTTGCTCACTGAAAAGTAGCGATTTGTCACTGGCGTTCTTTTGATTTAGAAAGGGCGATACAGTTTTTCAGCTTGTACAATCAGGTCCACAGCCCTGAGTCAGAGTCGAAAATTTGAAAAGTTTGAACTTTTTATTTTTGCATATAATAGGTATGTATGTCAAATAGGCTATTGGCCGGATTAGTTGGTTGAAATATAATTGAATACACATAAATAGGAAAGGTAGGAAAAAACTAAACTATTTTTAGTCGGAGTCGGAGTCGTGTTTTTGGTCGATGGTGGGTCGGAGTCGGAGTCATGCTTTTTGTAAATGATGGAGTCGGAGTCGTAATTTTTTTTAACGACTCCACAGCCTGGCTTAAATAAACACACAATCGTGACGTAAAGGTAACTTCTAAATTGCGGAAAAGTTTGAGAATGATTTCAGCTTACCTACTGCATTCTGCATACCCCGCTTTACAACTCATACCACAGCACACGGCAAAGGCGGATCTAGAGCGCTAACAATATTATGATCAAGCTTTTACTCTGCCCATATACCCTTTCAGAAAACAACCTGGTATTTTAATTAAGCAATGGCAATAAAATGTGTTGCTTATCTGGTCAAACACTCGATATTTCTTTGTTTCGATATTTCAGACTTATTATAAGCTTTACAAGATAAAGTAATGACAAATATTGCATTACAAATACGATGCATTTTGTTATAATAAGAATTGTCTCAATACAAGATAAAGAGGTAATTTTGCGTATGTATTGTGTAACAGATAGTGATACGCGTTTCGCCTCTAAATCATCTCCTTTCGCAATGTTACTTTAGTTCCAAAGGTAGAATCGTCAGGCGTCACAACTGACGTCACTTCAGGTTGGATCGTGCACTTGAAATGCCTGAAAATGCCAAACAGCGAAACACGGGTCGATAAGGTCAAAACTCAAACTCAAAAAATCGTGAATGGTGGAAATCTTGAAAAATGAGAAAATCTTGATCGATCGTCTGAAATAGCCGAGTAACGGGAAGCAAGACTGCAAGCCGTTCAAAATATCACTGCTCAATTCAATTTATAAATTTAAAGGAGAAGATGTACTGTTATCACGTATTCCAATGATTCAGACAGATATTCCATTCGAATAAAAACTTTTGCAGTTTTCGGTGCGACTCGCATTTGCAATGGCCATTAATAAAGCACAGGGACAATCGCCACAAGTGTCTGGAATTTTTTTTAATTGCTCACGCGATGGTGTGCCTGAAAACCTTTTGACTTATTTGCATACATACCAGACAAGAAAAAATACTGTGCATTCGAAAGCACTTCAATGTACACATTTAAAACACAAACACTTTCCGTCTTTGAGTGTCATTGTGACGCTTTCCTATTCTAGAAATTCATATAATAATGTAACAGAATTAACAGAAAAGATTACCATGCTTCCTTTTCTCTATGATATTTAGTATTCATTTTAAACAGATTATAAAACTATACAATAAAAATTATTTTGGCGTAAGTTAAAGTGAATATTAATACCATGTAAAAAATTTAAATAAAATAATATCAACACACCAATATCTTAAATATATAAATCATATTTTAATACTACAACACTTTGTTAATAGATAGAAATTCGCACTTTTCCTCAATATATCCACACGTGAAATATTTCAATGGCCATTGAACGAACAACGTGAATTCAAAAAAGCTCCTAGCGAGAAAATCTCCGACACAGTGGCAACTGGGTTACGCCTCTCACCACCCTCTCGATTAGCGCTTTTGAAATGCAAATCCGATGCACTTTTTCGCGACTCTCGCAATCAGACAAGCCGTGGTTTGAACTTTCGGAACTTTTCAATATCTCCGCTTCAGTAGGTAGAGCTTTTATTTGTGTTTCACTCGAGTTTTATATTTGATTTTTAATGTGAACTTTTATTATAAACATTATTATGAGTGTAATAATATTTTATTAGTTATCATGTTTATCAAATCTATTTGTCACATTCAATAACTTATTATTTCCATATAAAATTAAGATGGTGGAACAAAGAAGAAGATATATTGTGTACCCTGTGTAAACGATATATATACTTGATCTAATGCACGTTTAAAACATAGTTCTTACGAGGGCTTAAGCCGAAATAGCTATCAACAAATATACAAAATAGTTTCTGTAGAATTAAAATACATTGTAATTTTTCTCACCGTATGTTAAGTATGAGTTAACTTTTTTTACTTTTATTGAGTTTAAGTATACATCTTTCGCTCAACTTTATTTTTTTGGAAATCTTGTTGATGGAGCTTCCATTTCTAAGGTGCGTTAACGTTGAATTTCTTCCCGTCTCCGCCATCTTTAAGTTTAGTTTTTATATTCAAGGTACATTCACTTCGCATCGCTGCTAAGAAGGGCGCGATCACTGTGATGGTGAGTATTTCCTTGTGAAGCCACTTCAAGGGTTAGCTTAATTTTTTATAACATATGGGGGGTCATCGAAAAAAATCACAGGTGGCCTGAATCGATTCATAAATCCGAATAAAGACCGTTGGGTTACAGTGATCGCCTACTGCCTTGTGAAATTTGTGAGGTTTCTCTAGCAAACTGGCGAATAGTGGATATACTTAAATCTTTGATATCAATATATTATATAAACAAATAAAATAATTGAATCGAATTCAAAAATTCATAAAATATCAATTGTTGAACCGTATTTTACCCGATAGGACCTCTGCCGATATTTTATTATAAATAACTGTTCTTTATTGAAGAACATTAAATTTCTTCACAAACATTGAAAGGTTGATTTATTCATAAATTTTACAGTTAAGTTCCAAAGATATCAATATCCAATGAAATTAGTTTTGTTTATATTTGAAATTGCACAAATATCTAGATTGATTCTAATGAGGAATTTCAATTAGCATTTCATTAATCGCAGTGCATTTTGACATCGAAAACAACATTGGGGCGGATTGTTAACAAACGTATGTAAAATAAATTCATTTAGGTACCGTAAGCATACATAATATAAACTGTTAGGGGTATTTCGCATTACATGCTTATCAGTTAACTAAAATATTACTAATACGGTGCAAAAATAGCAATGTATTTTAGTTCTACAAAAAAATATGCAATATATAATTGATAGTTATTTCGGTTTACGCTTTGCCATAACTATTTTTAAACTCAGGTTAACTGAGCTGTATAAAATAGTTTAAAAAGTCTTTTTGATACTTTCCATCACAATAAAGGCGTTAGCAAACATACATAGGTAGCTATCAATCAGATATATATTTTATAATTTTTCACCGTGTTACAATGGAATTAAAAGTTAATGCCAATTCAACCAATAATATGTTAACTTATTATTATTATTAAAATCTGCAAAGTCTTAAGTGCATATATTTTAATTTTTAAATTAATTTTAGTTTATTTCATACTAAAGGGTTTAGAAGAGGTGAAGCAATACAAGTAATCTAATCAAGAGAGGTCAATCTAGTAAAGAGAGGATGTACGGGGCACCCTGTCTAGCAAAGGTATATAAGCTATCTCTAATACACGTTGTAAAACATAGTTCTGACGAAGGCGTAAGCCAAAATAGCTATCAACAAATATATAAAAATTATGTAGAAATAAAATACATTGTTATTTTTCTTACCGTATTAATATGTTAACTGCTTCTTTTTCTATTTTTCATTTAAGAACAAGCCATTTTTCCATATTTAACTATCTCGATGGGGCCAAGTGGAGGAACAGAGTAATTAGAAACAATTATGATAAAAAAAAAACATTAATTTATATTCATTGTTTTCAAAACTAAATAATGCACAGGTTTAACTAAAGGAAGGATTATCGGGTAAAATTTGACAAAAAATAACAGCTTGATTCGCATTAACTGGAAAATAATCTAAATACGTGTGCGTGTTGCAAAGGTAACACACCAATAAATGTTTATTTAAATAAAAATAAATAATTTAAATTTATATTCAATATTCTTACGTGGTAAACATATGTACGTTTTGCTTCATAATAATATTACGTATGGACTTAAACTTGTTAGAAATAAGAATCACGTATAAGGTAAGGAAGGCATGAGCTCAAATATATACTTCTAGATGCAGAGTGGCAAAGAAATATCAGATATTTTAAAACAATTTTGTTTCACTCAGATAACACTGTCATATTGGATAGTAATGCCTCATTTAGACCAACTGAGTACGCGACCGAGTGTACTCGGCCGAATCGGTGGTTGAGCAACGCTATTGACTGAGTGTGTTTTTCCACGTATATAAGTTTTCAAGAAGGCAACTCAAATATACGTAGTTATGAGACCTTGGGCAAATGCTTCCGAGACAACTCCATACTCGCAAACAGAACAGATACGCTTAACGTTGTTACGCCACGGGACACGATCGCTGATACCGAATGTAAGGCAGTGGCGGGTGTTGGTTGGGAGTAGTTTAGTTATGAGACCTGTTCAAACATGCCAAGTACTTGAGAAGATGCGTAATACAGGTGGTGGGTGTATAATCTCTATTCACTCGCTTATTTCAATTGCCGGCTCATTTGGCGACTTCTGTTGTCGAGTTGAGGCAGGTTTTTATTCGATCGAGCACAGTCTCTCAGCGATTTACCTACTTGATACGTCTAAATGACTCTTTAGTACGCATTTGTTTGATTTATGTGTGACTGTTTCATCAGTCATCAGGCATCTCGATGATATTTATTACAATTATAAACTGGGCAAGATAGAATGAGTTAAGATTGCAACTTTTATGATATTATTTTAAATCTACAAATTTTTTTTTATCTTTCTGTGAAAAGTCATTTTATAACTTCATACGTCTGACACAAAAATACTGAATATTAGAACGTATCTCTGAAAGCTATGTTGATTCTTCAGCAGTAAAGGTTCCGCAAAAAAACATGTAAAAAAATGAAGTGGCTTACAGAAAAAATCAACTGTTAAACTACAATTTATTAAGCATGGCTTTAATTCACAACGCTCTCCTGAATAATTATTATTAAAATGGGACAAACATACAATCTTTGACTTATAAGATACCGATATTAACTTCAGAAGTGGTTTACGAGCTATATTTTACAATTTGAAAAACCAAAATTCTATAAATATAATATCATGATCAGAATATAATTCAAAAAATATTATTTAAAAGAAATGAAATGATGATTGTTTGGTAATGTTTTAAATAAAAGTTTTAACATATATATCTGAAGCAGTCTGTAGGGGCATAAATAATAATATGTTCTGTCTACATAGAAGTCGTGCTTGGGGAAATTTCAAGACTTAGTCTGTGTAACAAAGTAAAGAAGAAAATTTAATTCGCCTGAAAGAAAAATCCAACGGCATCAATAAATTAGACGGTACGTAAAAAACCTAACAGGAAATAGCACGCGAAACGCATTATATTAAAAAATAAATAAATTTATATTAATATTGTTATATTTTTATGAGAACCTTTATCTTCTGAGCGCATAGAAGAGTCTTTTAGTATTTTATCTGAAGCCAAAAAGACGAAATGATAGAAAATAATATACGTGTATTTTAAAAACATTCTCATTGCCGGTCGAATAATAAGATCTTCAAAAAACGAACGGTATTTGGCGTTGCATTATAAATCAACAAGAGTCAACTCTATTGCAAAATACGATAGTCTTAGATCAGCTTACGTGTTTGTAATGAGTGAAACCTTTTTTTGTTCTTTATAAAATATACCACGTGGAAGTAGTACAAACAAATTGTGTTTTAATACATTCGATGGATTCGGCGGTTACTTTGTGGAAGTTCATTTTAATATAAAATTTACTAAGCAATACGTGTTATAATCGAAAGTTATTTTATGTTTTATATTGAACTAGTATTGCTTCCCGGCGTCGCTCGGACTAAACGACCAATAATTATTTGATGTTATATCATTCGACATAATTTTAGCACAAAATCTAACATCCAAAATAGAGTTAAAATAAAATCACAAACTTTATTTAATTTGATGACAGCCCCATTCTCACCCATTAAAATGTCCAAATTCAAGGAAAAAATCTAATTTGCTGTCAAAGAAATGTCAAATAATACCTTCACGTAAATAATAAATATTATTATATTAATAAAAACCGGGAAACGTTCAGTAGAAGACTAATTTATTACATTTTGACTAAATGTCTTCGCCGATAAAAATTCAAACATATTTTATTTCATATTCGTTTTTATGGCAACTTGCAACAACAATGCAAAAGGGAATTACAGACATACATACATACGCCGTTTCGGTTTTATATATAAGATTGTGTTTTACTTATTAAAATATAATTAAGTTAAGAAGACAGTCTCCAAGTGATCACGCCATTTTTATAATTAAAAAAAACTTTATTAAATATTTGGCATTACAGCTAAGTCCAACTCGCCAAATTTTTTTTAAATACCAAAGGCATACGAGATAAATTCGATGATACATTTTATGAATCAACGAAAAATTAAATACATCTATGTCCAAGATCTCTTTTTTGAATTGAAAAAAATTAACCTTGTCGCTACTTGAGCCCAGACCCATCTTATCGCTAAGGCAAAACTCTTGCCACGAGACCACAGGACCGATATTAATTCGAAGAAATTGTGAAAATAATCCCAACGATATGAAAGAACTATATATTCGTAAAAAGCTCTTATTGGCTTATCTGGTCTATTGGTGAAGTTTTGTTGAACCATTAGAAAGCTTTTCGTGGTATTGACAATATCAAAGAAATAACTAAGCTTTGTGAGATCTTTTCTCTTTTAAGAAATTGGGACTGATTTTGAAACATATTAGCCTGTCATTGCAGTGTTAAATATATTCTTACAAATAATTGTACTTATCGTTACCTTACTTTGAAAAGGTTCTTATTGAAATTTTTGCCTTAAATAACCTTTTGGTCGGAAAAGCTTTTATTTACCGCATTCTATCATGTACATGAATTTCAGAATTATCTATGGCTGAAGAACGGAGTTAGCAGAATTTCGGAGTTGCACTGCATCTGCACCCTTTTTTTACTAAATTTATTTGACAAAGTTCTAAGATTGTCATCATTACATCAATCATTAGATCTTTAAGATCATTATTTGAAAAAATATGCTCAAAATAAGTTATTTGAAGTATTGTTACAAGTTAATTTTTAATCAATCGAAACTTCAAACGCTCGTATCTCAAAATAGTGTCAAGAGCAGTTAGAAACTATTCAAAGTAAGGTGTCGTTATGGTATTTCAATATGGCGTTCACTGGAAATTTTGACGTAAACTGAAAATAGCTTCGTAAATTAGTATTGCGTGGTTTATGATTACGTTTATTAAAAAAAAAACATTTTAATCCGTCGCTTTCACGCCTTTATAAAAAATGTTGAAAACATAAAACAGATCTGATATCATGTAATGATTACTGAAACAGTAGCGTCTGTGGGAGCTAACGGTGACTTCGTGGAGGCTTTTACATCCAGTAAGGGATGGGGATGGAAGAGAGGACAGTAATCTCGCTAATGGAGCAAGGGCGGAGCCACTTAGAGCCGGATTACCGCCCGAATTCGGCCACCAATACAGTGACATTCATAGACAATATTACTAGATTTACAAAATAAATCTGGTTTCATTATTTATCTATTACAATATTATTAAAGATTTCCATTCAACTGAGATTTCAGCGAAAGAAATTGGATATAATAAGATTCGGAACTCATTTATAATTGTGCTTTTGAATTTATACTTAATTCTTGTCTACGGCCAATGAGGAATATTTAAAGATAACTGATTGTTCCTTAGTTACTCAGCCTGCCTTACTGGTTATATTTGGGTAATGATAGGGCTGCCAAAGTATAGATATTGATCTCCCTGCGCTCTATTTTCTGGTTAAAAAGAAAAGGTAGAAAAAATAAATTTGTGGCTTTGAACAAAGTTCTAAAAATCTACTGGAAATGAATATTATGTTTTATGAAAGGGTTCATTCGGTGCTTGAACTGGTGGAAACAGGATAAAGAGTAGAATAACCTTCAGAAGCGTTCTTCAATCAGATGCAGGGAACAGGCCCAACAAGTATATATAATGTTTCATTTTTTAACTCATATTAACATATTGGATAAACGCTTATATATAATATATATTTTCAATAAAATTTGAAAATTTCACATGGTGAAATAAATTTCCTTATCGTATATTTTTTTCTAATCGATAAAATTTTCTTGGATATAAGTTTATAAAAGTATCAATGAATTTTAAATGTGATGTTATTTTCGTCGCAAAGTAAGAAAATTTCTTTAAATGAGCAGTCAAGAATACAAAATAGTCTTATATATTACGCGCTAGTGTCGGCGCGCTTACATCTGCGCGCTTATGTCGTGGTGTGTACTGCGCGTAAGTGTCCAGCGCACTTATGTCGGGGTGTCATTCGAGTACACACTAGGTTTGACGGAATAATTATACTGCATCAAAATGTATTGCATTTACTAAACAATGTGCACCACTGATTCTATGATCGCTTTGTAGCTTTGGCTGATTCTTTATTATTTAAAAGGCTTATGGATTGGCAAAAGGCTGCTGACTGAATGATGTGTACCAACCTAAATATTATTAATTTCATGGCGCTATTCAATTTTGATGGTCTTTTGCTTACAAAATTGTTGGATGAGATTTTCTAAATGCACACATACAGTTTGTAAATTGAATTTCGAATATACATAAATCGTTGGATTATATTAATAAACAAACTTTCTTTATTTTGTTTTTAAATATGTCTTTGCCACGCATAAAGTGTATGCAGAATTTTTGCACTCCATGCCACAACATTAAATGTGGTTGTATTATATTAATTTTGATACATTTCTTAAATTTCACGGTAGACATTCTAATATTATAGAAAAACAGATTATTATCATTTTTACAAATATTCACAAAAATACTGCTTAAAGAAAAAGATTATGAGATTTCTGACACATACATTATTTTTTAATGCGAGATAAATAAATTATGTTTCAAAGAATGAAAATAATACACACATTAATTTTTATTTATGGCAGGGAGATATACGTAATAATTAAAAGGATAATATCTTCCTGTTCGAAAGTTTCGTTTTTTAGGATGCGTGCTATAACGAAATTATACGATAATTTAAAAAAAAAACAATACTTTTATTAAGGTGTGTTATTTAAAGCGGTGATACATCGCAGTATTAAAATTATACATTTGCAAAAGGAAATATGTTTCAAAAAGTAAAATTTATGTCAGACGCTTTGGTGTTTTGTTTACTCTAAAAGAAAGGTGAGCTATTAACACAATCATTTTTATTCGCTTATTAATATATTTTCACATATATAATATAATATCACATTGACGAGAACATGACAAAGTTAGAGTTTATGATAAGTGATCTTTAAATGCATATTATAAACTGGATGAAAGTAAAAAGAGGACTGGTTGTACTACAATAGCAATTAATCGAATTCGTTATGACAACTCCTGGTTAAAAAATATATTTGATGATAAAACATTGAGATTATTTACTAATCATGTTTCTAGAATAAGAAACTTTTTTTGAGGAGTGATGTTATTTAAAGTCGTTTTGATGACAGATTCTATGTTAACTTGTCATCGCCACAAATCAAAAAAACGACATGCCCAACCCTTTATTTGCAATATATATATATTATTTTAAGCAGTGTTTTTTTCAAGTCCTGAAGCGCGTAAGCTCTTTCCATTTCCTTCTTCTCTGAATTTAATTTGACTTTTACCAATCGCTGCTGACAGGAGTGCGTGATCGCTGCAGTGGTGAGCAATCCATAGTGAAGCCAGTTCAAGAGTTTAACCTATGCATATATTTATATGTACAATATATATAATGCATGTCACTTTCCCGTGTACCATACTGACACATACATAAATGTGCTTCTGTATATGTATATATTTATTTATATAATAAGCATACACACACATGCATTCTTCTATACAGCCCAATACGAAGTTAACCGAAAACCATTTTAGTAATGCAGAGGTGTTATTGTTTGCTTGTTAAGTCAACCATTATTAGACGTGTAAGTATAATAAGCTTTTTCTTCGTGGTTTTAATAAGACCGGATAAATTGCGCCAATTTTTTTAAAAATAAATACCATATTTGTGACATACGTCCATTTGTTGAGACAAATCTTTTAGCTTAGCAACTTGGAACGCAATTAGTTAATGGTGCAGCTCTAAAAATCTCCTGTGATTTTTCCTGTTTCTCATTCCTATCCTTTCATTGCGAACATGTTCACAATTCAATCTGAAATCACGGCTTAAGCCTGAAAAATACAGCCTTATTGAATATTACACTGAGCAGTGGAGCTTTCGCCTCTCTCGTCCGGTCCGCAGAAGCGAAGCAGGCTGTGCAGGGTTGGACCGGAAATTGATTTGAGCGTAGAGAATAATGCGAGGCTTGCGGCGGTATTCAATGCGAACGGAAATGAATGTTGCACAGTGCTGCACGCGGCCGATTGCGGTACTTCTCTACAAACACATTAAAAAGTTAAAGATGGTTTTTTGGACAAAATTAATTGATTATCTGGACCTTCTTTTGCTTTGGTTGGAGAGATCAGGAGCTGCTGTCTTGGTACAAATTTTTTTAAAAATTATATTCAAAACTTTTGCGCGAAAGCATTTTTGTAATAATTTCATTCCGTTTCACACGTTTCAAAACTAAACACAGAAAGAGCGTTTAACTTACCACGTTTTCTACTAATTGCCTTGAGCAATTTGAATTGGTGACTGAAGAACAAGCTGTTATTGGCTTAGAATCCATGCACACATTAGAGTTAGATGCTACAAAAACAAATAATTTCAAGATTACAGAATATTTTTTGAGCGAAGTAAGCAAATCTTACAACATATCCAAAAGAATCAAACGTTAAGAATTTGATCACTTTTAATATGTTAAATGTCAATACTTGGTGAAAAGGCAACATTAGAAAAAAGTTCAACATTTTTTGTGCATACTTATTTCCACAGTTAAAAGTATTAAAATAGTGCAAAATATATAAAAAAACACAAAAATGATTATACAGAGAGACAACGCTTAATAACACAACTTATTACGGATATAGAAATTTCAAGATTAAAAACAAAGCACACAAGCTCAATGCTGAAAAATTCCACCTCAATAGGCTGTGGATGTTCAGTTGAAAATGATTGCGATGAGCAAAACCGGTTCTGATCTAATTAAGCTAACTGTGGAATAATTGCAAAATATTTTAGTAGTTGATACTTATTTATTTAAAAAGTTAACTTCATGACGATTAAGCTTTCATTGCAGTGTGGGTTTGCAAATAACGTCTGTTTTTTTTACTAGTACAGTCGCCATTTTACCTGCCAAAGCTAAGGACAGCCTACTATACCGAGCTTTGCAAAAAAGATTCTTGTACCAAGTACAAGGGGTGCGTTTTTGAGGCTTTGTTTAAAATTCAGACTTAAGGGATTGGATCATGCACCCTATTATAATAACCATTGTGTTTTTTGAACTTACATTATAATTGTATAAAAATCAATTCTTTAATAGAATCATAACATTAACTTTCAACTTACTAACGACGTAACAAAACCCAAAAGCTAAGAACAACAAAACATTTTCACATCCGATATATAAGGTAATATCCGATATATAAATTAAGTATGATTGTTTTGACGTTGTTGTGGTAACCCTATTAGATTTCTGTCTATCTCTGAATACCATTCACCGTTTTCAAAGTGCATTCACGGCACAGATTCCGTTGCATTACATTGCAACTGTTAATAAATCGATGACGCAAATGGCTCAAAAGGAATTCAAATTATGTAACCGCCATTTATGGTCAAAACATTTGACATGCAGCAATTTATCAATGGGAATTACTCCATACAAATGTCAACGTCGAAAAAAAGAGCACACGCCATTTTTTTTAGTATTTTTTGAAAATGTGAATGTTTTTACCGAGCATCATTATTCATGGTTTGTGACAGAAAAAATGTTAAGCATTGAAGTAAAAATAAATATGGTTGATTCATACCATATAATTGTATTCGTATTATTTAAAAGAAATAATGATTTCTTTACTTATTATAAACAATGCTTTAAAAAAAGCATCAAATTAAAAAAAAAATGGATTTTATGTTTAGGAAAGATCGGGATCGCTTTCACTCATCATGAGCGTTGTCAACTGATTGATCAAAATATAGGTAAAAAAAGTAAAAAAAAACGTCGTTTTCTTCATTTAAATATTAGGTATAAGCATAAATTATTTTTAATTCATTTTGTATAAAAAGTGAGCATGAGAGCATGAATACACACAAACACTCTCTCTCTCTCCATATTATTCGCATCAAGCACAATGAGCGAATTTTGCTACTTGATAATAATAATCCAATAATAGCAAATAGGTTTTTAAGCATTAATTGTAGACGAATCATTAATATAAATCGACAGTACTCATTTTAAATAAATAAATCAAAGACATTTCTTAGTACTTACTTCTTCAAAATATTTTATGATATGGATCAGGATCGGTTTTACTCATGGTGAGAATTATCAACGTGAGTTTATTTTTATTTATTCCGCTTCAACAATAAGTGACATTAAGCACTTTGAAGGTGAAAAATACCCTATACAATATATCTCTTCTCTTAACTCACGTTAAATTTATCACCGTATATATTTTTAATTAACCTGTGCTGGATTTTTTTCTATATTAAAACATACAATATATGTAGTAGGAAACTGGACGAAAATTTGTACCCAACAGAAAGGCAACGCTCAAAATTCTATACATTTTGGCAAGCAATAACGAAATTCTCTGATAGGCGAATAGTCCCAAGCAGTCTGTTGTTCTTTACAGCGATTTGGGTTGATATATTCACGCATTCAAAATCTCTTTTTGATGTGGTAATAAATGGATCGAAAAATATATTATACTATACCTGTTATACCATACTTCAGCTGTTAAATTATACTTAATATTGAAATACCCAAGACTACTTATTACGTCTCCGTGGGAAGTTATTTGATATGAAATTTATTAACATAATACTTGCTTCGAATCCCAAAACAGATCAGTTTCGTAAATTTTCATTTCAATCGATTTATGGATGTCTTTTTGAAAGAATGGATTCTATGTCTAAATTCCTTGTCATCCAAAAGATCATTAAAACGAGATGTAGCCAGAGTGACTTTAGATAACCACTATTCCTTTCCAGCTCCATACACTCATTTTCTTTACTCTCTTAAAAAAGGAGAGATTGAGCGTCAAAGCAACACGAAGTTCATGTGAAAATTTTCTGTTTAATTCGCTTCACAAGGACTCTATTAGCTCAATATTGGGCGTAAACATGATTATTTTGTTCAAATTTCCACTTCCAATGTGGAGCATAAAGACTCTTCACGGAGTTCATCTCAACATATGTTTTTTTCTACAAGAAATGCTTGTTACTCAGTTGCTTAACCTCTCTTTTTCGAATATAGTAAGGATGGAAAGGATACGAGGACGGTTAGCTAATCGCTGTCACTATGCGTCGTTCTTTGGGATCGGAATGGTGGGAAGGGATTTTTAACAACACTAATACCCATTGCTTCTGAGCAGAATCGATTTATCGACTGAAAAAATCGTAGCTCGTAGCGGGGATCGAGCCTGGGCGGTCCGTCACGGTAGCCAACGATATTGACCAATGCATCATGGACTGAAAAATTTTATGGAATTATACTGGAGTTTATCTCAACAGATAGTTTCTACGAGGACTGCATGTTGATCTGTTGCTCAACCTTTGTTTTTTTTACGAGAGAAAAGATAGAAAGGACCTGGACAAGGATATTGGTTAAATATCAAATCACTTTTTCTTTCAGATCACATAGGTGTGGGTAGTAGGTTGGACACAGACATTCATTTTTACCAAAATTGTAAAATGAGACTGCGTGGATTAGGATTTGAATCCGTCCGCTCGACAACCAATGCAAGCGCCGTGTCACTTGATTATTGACCCTTAAGTGTATTAATTAAAATATTTAAGTTTTTTTAACCTGCTAAGCAACGCTTTAATTACGTCCCTAAAAAGATATTGGTCTTCAATTTCATTACAATACAATTTAAAAGGAAATTTTGTATTTTTTTAATCCCTCAAGGGAGGGGGCGCGTTATCTCGGCTGCAGCCAGTTGTCCGGTGATTCTCTCATCGTATGATATCTACTGACTACACTCACCACCTCAGAGCTGAACACTCCTTCACCCCCTCTCTAAATTCCACTCACGCGCGCCCGCGAGAGCATAGCTGTCCATAAACTGTAGATTGTTTGTGGTGACCAAATGATATTTTAGTAAAAAAGTAGATTATATTTGCTATGCATGTCACTAGAAAAAAAATAAGAATTGAAAAAATGAAAATACTAATTAGCGATTCTGCTATTGATCTTTACAGAATTATTTGAATATAATAATATTTTGCCAAGAATTTACTGCAAAGTTTTTGCATTAAAATTCGACAAAATCGTTTTGTATGAGTTTAAGTTGATTTGTACGTAAAATTAGTTTTGTAAGCATAACAGTGTGTTGATGTATTTATATTGTTATAAGTCGAAAATGCTCTCAATTTGCGGTCCTGAACATAATATATGTATATTTGGGTGAACAAATTGGTTCTCCCACCACCCTTCCGTTATGTGTGTGCAGCCATTTTCACAGCCGCCTTCCATAACACTATACCATCAAGAAAAGAAACGAATTTACTCCTCACTTACTTGGCCTGAGACAGAGCTGCGCGGGATTGATCTTTTAACCATGCACTAAGGTGCTTAAAGAGAAGAAAAATAGAAAGGAAAAAAAAAGAAAATGTGACTTGCTCAGCCAATTTGTTAAGGTGATATTAAGTATCCTATGTATCTTTATACTGAGAATCCGTGGAGTTTAATCTACTTCGCGTTAGATCTGAAAAGGAATCAAGAGTATCCCGTTCCCCATATGGTGTTGCAAATGTATCGAATCCCTCAAAATTAGCCTTGGTTGAGATCAAGTCAGCGTAACATATTGGGCCAGTCTGAGAACGGACCGCTTAATCTGATCTTAATAAAAAAAAATCACGTATCTGCTCCTTCACTCCGCTCCGCTCACATACGGCTACCAAGCGGTGCCTCAAAAATTCTCTGTCACCCGCCAACTTCCTTGCTTCCTCCCATGTCATCACGGCGTCCCGTACATCGTATGGATGGTTATCAGCGGATTTCCGGGGTGACGAGACCCATCAAGTTGATAGAAGAGACAGACAGGGTTTAGGCTCCCCTGTAGCATCCGTAGCACATTTTAAGGCCAAGTCCATTGTGACCTTTTTATTTCGGACGTAAGAGGCTGGCTTTACCGCTCTCTAACTTTGTGTTCCTGACAAATTCAAACCACCGCACTCCTAATATTCGCCGCAAGCATCTGCTTTCGAACAAATTTCGTCCGTAATTAATCAGCCGTGGAATAAAGGCATTCAAAAAATTTTCGACTATTTTTTTAATACAATCTTTTTCCACCAAGTATTGACAGTGAAAACCTTAGAAATCTAGTTTTTCGTCTTCATTCATGTCTTTAAACCAGGGCTGTGGAGTCGGTAAAAAAAGTTCGACTCCGATTTCAGCATTTACCAAAACCAAAACTTCGACTCCGACTCCGACATTGACCAAAAACACGACTCCGACTAAAAAATGTTTAATTTCGTCACTTTTTTCCCTAATTTTCCCATTTATGTGAACTCAATTAAATATCAACCTTAACACTCAAGCCAATAGCCAAATTTGACATATTAAATGCAAAAATAAAAAGTTCAAACTTTTCAAAATTTCCGACTCCGAGTACGACTCCGACTCCACAGCTCTACTTTTAACAAAACGTCACGAATTAAAGCCTGCTGGACTACCTTTTACTGTCATAGTCATACGAGTGGCAAAGTTTATCATCCCTTAGTTATTATAATATAATGGTGCTAGTTTTTTCACGATGGTCACCATAACATAAAGCGCAAACACTCATGCTGCTCATTTTCATTTTAGTACCTACCCCAACGCCAAACAGAGTGTTATGAGACTCGTAAAAATATTACGAAAAATAATATCTCCGAAGCTAGAGAATGATTGAAGAGCGCTATATATTTTTTACATCAAAAATTATATTTTATAAATATACTACACTCACATAAAATTGATCGTAAAAATGCAAAGGCAGGTAGTATCTTTTTACAGGTATGTAACATTTAAAACGCACATTAATAATTTCATAATTTGCAAATTTCTTAAAGACACGTTTTTAGTTAATCCAGAAAAAAACTCTATACACTTAAAATTATTTTTACCATGTTAGTGAAAAGGGAAAATCTTTTGTACAACATGAACGATATGTAACCCCTAATAACAGCTAGTTATTTTGATGTATGGATAAGAAATTTAGGTTGATTTATATATTATAATAGCGATGCAATGCTACTCAAAGAAAGAAATTGTTTGTGTTTTAATTCTGCTTATTGAAAGGCTTTTGGATACACAATATGTTTTTTAATGTCTGGTGCGTATACGAATAAATTATAAGGTTTTCCAACGCGTGAGCAGGCCACATACATGTGAAAAGCATAGATTTTTCAAATTTAGTCTGGACACTTGTAGTACTTGTTCCTATGCTTTATTGATGGTCATTGAAAAAACGAGTTATACCTTAAATTGCAAAATGCTTTAATTCGAATGAAATATCTGTTGAAATCATTGGGATGCGTGGCAACAGTACATCTTCTGCTTTAAATTGTCCATTTAAAATTGTAGCTTCGATGATATTGTCCATTATCTTTTCCACTGAAAGCCTGGTACCGTTGAGTACTGGCAAAGTCGTGGTGGACTTATATTTCGGAGAAAAATGATATTTATGCCAATTTTCAATGTTAAAACTCGTGTTTTTTTTAAACTCTTTTTGAACAGAAACCTTCGCAGGCGAACAACTCACCAAAGTTGTACGGCAATCTGAAGAACGGTGAAAGAACGCATACCGGACAAACAAACATTATTTGTTATGTACAATATATAGATTCTGTATAATATGTGTAGGTACATTTTGATAATTTCACATCACGGAAATCAATGCAGATAATTTGCGTTAGTCACAAATGAAAGATATTGCTCGGGCTTCATAATTTTAACTTAATTCTTTCGATTGATTCTGCGGTAACTTTGTAGATGTTGTTTTTAATATAATATTTATAATAAATTCTATTATCGCCTATTTTAGAGGAATTTTCAGATTTACTATCGCAAATTTAATTTTCTTACTTGCTTAAGTCAGTCATTTCACGGAATCGTTGTACCTCATATGCTCATTATTTGACAGTGTCAACTCTCAATTTATATTAAAAACTACATGCACTTTATAATTGACTGATCCATATGAAAGGTGTTCAAGAACTTGACTTTAGCCAATTAGCCAACATCACTTTTCTGAGAGACAACCATAGAATTACAGGGTGTAAGACTGGACTCCGTTCACTCTGCGATCCGTTTAAAAAATTAAAGATATAGATCGAGGACTTGGCTATCGAATACTCGGGTATCGAGGATATATACCCCTTGTATTTATATTCGTCAATACCATCACAATTTCACACACGCACTCCCCACAAACACACTTATCGTAAGTTCAATCATATTTCCCGTTCAGTTATATGTTTCCAACTAGCTGCCTCCTCCATGCTCATTTCATTTTTTACGCCCCGCGATGCGTTCGTTACTTTAAGTATATGGCTATAATATTATGTTAGCAAGCGGTCTATCATAGTTATCTACGATGTAGCAGAAATCGCCAATACACTATTTCAGGTTACATAGTATATCATATAAAGTATGTCTAATTTTAAACTATTATATAGTATTTTTAACCTTCTCCACTCTGACTAAATTTTATAATAAGACGTGCAAAACATCAATCATTTTATACAATGGTCAGTACTGGTTACATCTATTTCGAATATTTTTTTCTGACCTCGAAATGAGTACGAAAAATGGTAGTACTACTCTCAGTACATTTACATATAATAATATATATTTGACATTACAGCTTATACCAATGCGCCAAATATTTTTAATTGTGAAGTCATACGCGATAAATTCGATGATTAATCAGGGCTGTGGAGTCGGAATCGGAGTCGTGGAGTCAGGGTTTTTTGTCCGGAGTCGTACTCGGAGTTGGAAATTTTTAAAAGTTCAAACTTTTTATCTTTGAATATAATTTGTCAAATTTGGCTTTTGGCCAGATTGGTTGGTTGATATTTAATTGAATACACATAAATAGGAAAATTTGGAAAAAAATGTAGCGAAGTAAAACTTTTTTCGTTGGAGACAGAGTTAGAGTCATAGTCGTATTTTTGGTAAATGATTGAGTCTTTTCATCGACTCCACAGCCCTGATAAATACTGAATCAGCCGAAGACATCTCAACCAAAATTTACATACACCCACGTCCAAGATTTCTTTTTAAATTACAAAAAAATGATCTCGCCGGGACCCGTCTGATCGCTAGGGCAAAATTCTTGCCAAAAGACCACAAGTACCTACATGATATTTGTATGTATGTATATTAGGCAGGGCTGTGGAGTCGGTATAAAAAGTTCGACTCCGACTTCAGCATTTACCAAAACCACGACTAAAAAAAGTTGAATATCGTCATTTTTTTGCCCTGATTTTCCTATTTATGTGTATTTAATTGAATATCAACCCAACCAATCTGGCCAATATCCAAATTTTACATCTTAAAAAATAAAAAGTTCAAACTTTTCAAAATTTCCGACTCCGAGTACGACTCCGGCTAAATCGCCGCGATGACTCCTACTCCGACTCCGCTCGGGTCAAAAAGCCCCGACTCCGACTCTACAGCCCTGAAATTAGGACCAATTTTGCTCACCACGAGCATTATCTATTGAATAAAGTAGTTTCAAGTTTCAGTAGTAACATTTCAATATTACGCTTCTAAGCCATATTGACACCGAAAGAACTTTTAGCTTACATTATTATTTAATGAATATAAAATTAGGTTTGACAACACCTTCCATAAACTCTATTCGGATATGTGTATTGTGGATGCGATAAAACGCGTTTTAGTGCGATATGAGGCGGCCTCGATATTGCCGAATTCCCAAATGTATAGAATATTCATTTGATTTTTTACACCCTGGTACATCGTAAATGTGGCGCAATACTAATAAAGATAAGCCGAAATTATTATTTTTTCATCACATCAAATTAAACTACTTACTTTGAGTTTGCGAAATTATTTTCCATCGCTTTTACGGTACTAACTGCCAATTGTTGGCGGGAAAACATTACATATATATATATATTCAAACGTATAACACAGAATCTGTCATCATTTTTCTTACACCTATAATTGTTTCTATATAGTACTAGCCGGTACTTGGCAAGCGTTGCAATGCCATTCCAAGAAAGACAGTGCTTGTGTTTTTGAAGTGCCTTCGGATGCACAATATTTTAAATACATAATTTCGATTTAATTTCACTAACATTGATCGGTATCGATGACATTTGCCGTTTGACGTTTTCTGTTTGTCTTTTGCCGATTGTCAATGGTACAACACACGCGCCACCTACTGAAATTTAATTGTACTATGTCCATAACCTTTACGCAAGTGCAACAATAAGTTGACAAAGTTTTATCGCAATCGGATCAATGGAATGGCAACGTATAAAATCCGAACAAACAAGCACACATATATCAGAAGATTTCTTAGTTTGATACTAATAACCATTCCTGTATTTATAGTTCATCAGTTGAAAATGCTCACGATGAACGAAATAATATGAATCACAATTCATTGTTTTTAAAGATACAATAATCAATTCATGGTAATTTTCCGTACAATACTTACTAAACAATTGAATTTTTTTTTGACAGATGTCACTTTTAAAACATGGCTGCTACTACTTTTCTTAAAAATTCCGTCCCTTTTGAAAGAACAAAATAAGACCACTAAGACGAATTGTTGGTATCGCAATCTTGAATAATAAAGAAATGTTTATTTGTTTCAATGAATTGTATGGGTCAATTATAATTATCAGGTATTTTAAATGTATTATTGTAAAACCCGGATCCTTAGCGCCAAAGCTCATGGAAGAGTATACAATTCAAACGATCCAATTTCAATAATAATTATCAGCTTGACATGATTATTGTCTGGTTTCAATGGAGCTCAGCACATACATTTTGTTATCTAATTAGCATTCAGCATTGGCATACTGCATTCACTTTAGAATCTTTTGCACAACAATTGATTGCGTGAATAATGAAAGACGGAGCACAATAGATAGAATACTGTTCAATCCAATGTGATAGCATAGATAGAGTATGCATCGTATAGTTTTGTGCTCTCAATTGAGTTGCATATTCTACTGCATATCGTGCTTCATTTTCGCAATTTAGTGATGTAAATTGAATCATTCAATGACGCTGCAATAGTGATGATGCTGTGAAGTGTACTATAGAAGCAGATTTCCAACTGCAGAAATATTTGTTCAACACGGTGTTCCGTATTATAATTGCTATGAAACTAAAGGCACTAAACATTTTAATTGTTGGTGAAATGACTGTCGATTAAGGTAAATATACCAGTCGTTGACCGTTTAAGAGAAAATTTCAACAAAAATAACGGTTAAGGTTTAGCATTGTACCGAATGAAGGCAAAGCAAGTATACTCATATTAAGATCATGTCTTAATTAATATTATGTAACAAAAAATTCGAAAGGGCCTGTTCAAAAAAAGTTGTGTTAAATTACTTGAAGTCATGTTTTTGTTTCAGTAGTTGACCATCACACAAATTGAAAAATCTAGGTGTTGACCATGTCTAATCAGGGGGCTTTATAGTGAAATTTCTTTCAGGGTTGCCTCAAGGCTTTCTGTCACACTACTCGTGGTTGAATCAAGTAGCAATTGGTGGTTCAGGAACAAGGTACACACCGTTTCTAGATTGATCACCTAAGAAATTTTAAATAATACACTTTCATCACTAGGTGTTGTTTTCAAATGGCCACTCTGGCACTCCATTGGCTATATGGTGATGTGTTAGTGGCTCATTCCGACCACAGATGCCTTGACTTGTCTGAACTTTACAATTTAAGAGCAATCCCGCATCTGCATTTCTTATTTTGGGCCATTTTATTCTCAAAAGGTCAACTACTGGTACATGGTCAAGACATTTTCCTTACTGTTTTAATGTCTCGTATTGTTGTAGTTCTATATAAAATTGGATAATCCATGCACTCGTTGGAGCTATGAGACGCCTGGATGGTCAGGGAGGAAGCAAAGAGGTTGGTGTGTGACAGAGAATCTTGGAGGTTCCGAATAGGAAGCGGATATAGGAAAATATATAAATATATATAATTATTGATTTAGACTGCCTAATTTTATTGTATTGACATTTTATAGCTCGTTAAATTTGTATGCTTTGATCTCTTTTAAGGGGTTCTCTGTCAATACAATACCTTTTCTTCACTTCTTCCACTGCAAATGTATTTTTGATCCGGACCGGGACTCACTCACCGCGCACCATTCAGTTGAAAATCCTAGCGATAAACGAAAGCCGTCCTGATCTTAATAAATTTAAAGTGCATACATTACTTTACAGTTAATTTTTTATTCTTACAAAATACATTCTCACGTTTTTTGTCAAATCTAAGACGACACATAAAATACAAATGGAGAGTATTGTTTGACGGGCTATTTTGTTCTTACATTGATTTGAGTAGTCCATCAAAACCAGTGGTTTTTAACTGTATTGAAGCTACACTAAACTACAATGAAATCATTATTCAACGCTCCCTCATAGTAACCAAAATAACCAATATTACCGGTATTGTTTTCGTAGGATTTATTTCAGGAAATAAGTGATTGAATGCAGAAGAACTCGGATGCAATTATGGATAAGAACTCTTCAAAAGAACTCAGCCGTCTTATCAGGATTGACATATATACTAATTACGTTATCATAACAACTGCAAAATGGCGTCTACTCCGTAGTTAAGAAACAGTTTTTTAAATCCACGCAGTTTTATATAAGTACGTAGTAAGTACTCTGCGCTTGAGTAATAATAAGTGAGAATTTATGATAAATAATCTTAATAACATTGTCAACGGAAAATTTAAAACACTCCATTTCTTTTTTAATAGTCGTGTGATTTATTTTTTTGATGCTATCTTTTCAGACCACCCTATGAAAATTTAATGTAATGTATAATGCATGTAAATGGATTGATATAACAGAGAGGAATGGTTTGGCTGGTTTATGGGGATATCAGATAGTATAAATTGAAGAGAGTAAATTAGCATTCATTAAAATTTACAGCAGACTTCAAAACTAGATTTATTTACTGTATATTTAATTAAATAAAACACATATATTTTTGTACAACTTACACGTCTTACAGATTCTAAAAAAAGGATTCTTTTAATAAAAGCATTGTAGATTGATGACTGCGATGATCGAAACCAGACCTCATATTATATTTAAAAAAACTTTTATACGAAGAAGCAACAGTTTACACCATTATTCACTGTTATTCATTGTTAAAAAAGGTAGTTTACTATAGTTGAATATTCCATGGAGAAACCAGTTCAAATTATAACGTCACTCTGAGTATTTCGTCATTTTTATGATGATGGGAATGAACTCCACAGCCTAAGGACTGTTTTTTCAAGTATGTTTTCAAATTATTTTTACCTTGTTAAATCTCAGCATATTTTTTATTTTTCAATGATCATGGTTTGCTGCAATTTTCTTTGAATTTCATTCTTTGAAACCATATAAAGGGGAAATTGAAATGTTAAATATTTAAAAGAACAATACAAATTTCATTGGGTCAGAGGGGCGTGACTAAAAATAGAAAAAATGATTTTTATATATTTTTGATGTAACAAAAAAAACAGTCAAATTGTTGTCACAAATGTCTGTTCCTCTCTTCAGGACTATTAAATAAATATATGAGGAGGGCAGACCGCGATACAAGTATTGTTTATGTTAGATCAAAACTATAAGATGAAAGTATTAACATATTGAATAATAATACATATTCAAAAATCTCCGAATGCTCCTTTTTGGTATCGGTTTATTGTTGGACTTGAGATTACAGAATTGCTTAATTGCCAGATATTTCAGGATTCTAAGAATAAACTTTGAAATGTCACAGCCGTCAGACAGATATGAAAGAACAAAAGCACGGGAAAATTATCATATCAAAATACAAAAATAATCTTCCTTTATTTCATTCCTTCATTCCATTTCAACAGATTCTACTCTAAACTGAACAAATATGTAATATCTGGCTTTAATAACTTTATGTAGATAATATTGCTGGGCGTTTAAACAGTGTATTGACAGTGTCACTCTGTCATATAACTTATTCAATAATGAAACAATTCAACTAAAGTTTCAACACGATAATAATAATGCGAAAAGCTGATAGAACATTAGTTGCTTGTGAAGTTTCATCAGGACTTAAGCGTTCCGCATTCTCAATGAAGTGTTACGTAGATTGAATTGGCGCTCAACAATATATTCGATTGGAATACTCACAGATACTCTTGACGATAACCTCATTAATGAAGAACTGAATTTCTTATTTTGATTTTGAATAAATTTACAAAATCAAAAATGAATCAAAAAATTATTGATTTATTTTAAGCTGGAAATTATTTATTACAAAGTGACATCAGAAGCCATAGAAAATTGTGTGTGTTTATGTTGTCTTTTGTTTATCATGTCCACTTCCAACAAGCAGAAGGACGTTCAATTTAGTTTGTATGCGTTTAAGAACACTCAATATTGTTTCATGGCAGTCCTTCATATTCTTGTGCGAAGAACATTTTTAAGAAACGGTCTGACCAATTATTGTAGAATTGATTTAATTTAATTGTTCGAATTAATTTTAAAGGATCCTTTCTCAGTGATCTACAGACTATTTACTCCACGTCAGAAATGCCTGAAGATGCCAAAAGATGAAAGCCGTGTGGTAAGCGACAAAACTCATAGAAAAGTACGAAATTCAAATGATTCAAGTTTGATCTAGTATTTTATTATTTCTTTATTGACTTAACCAGCGAAAAAAAGAAGTAACACATCGACTGTGAAAAATTTACCCTAACCTAATGAGATCGATTAGCCAACCATTAGTCATGTTCCAAGCCCTATATTTTCTATATCTACTATCTTTTAAAACGAGAGATTGGGCAACCAAGTAGAAAGCAGTTGTAGTAGAAAACTTGAGATATCTTAAACTTTATTACTAGTCAGTCCATATTCTCCAAATTGGGAGTTGAAACAATTTAAATATGTAGGTAAAAAAATAGATTACGTATTATGGCCGCCACACGGTGCCTCCAAGATTCTCTGTCTCCCGCCAACCTCCTCGCATCTTCCCAGGTCATCCCAGCGTCCCTTAGCTCCCCTGAGTACATCCTATGGAAGCTTTCCGCGGCGTCGGGATCCATCAGGTTTATAGAAGAGGCAGGCAGGATTCAGGCTCCCCTGGGGCATCCGCAGCACATGTCCAAGCCAGGTCCATCGTCGCCTTTTAATTTTGGACGTAATAAGGGGCTGGTTTGTCCGCTCTCTTACCTCCGTGTTCCTGACAAAGTCAAACCACCATACTCCTAATATTCGCCGCAGGCATCTGTTTTCGAAGCACAGTATACGGTTACCCTGTGCATTTATAAGACAATAAATACCGCCCTTTTGAGATATAAAAAACATTTTCCTTCTTTCGATGATGTGCAATGAAAGTGTAGTGAATTGTGTAGTGAAATGAAGTTTAGAAAATGGAGTACAGCTTTTTGGAATTTAAATGCTCTTAATGGAGGCAACACTGGCACGTGAAAACGTTGAATAATCATCAGCCAGAGTCACGTAATGTGGAAATTGAAATAGGCACTAAAATAGAAAGGAAATTGAACGCTACGACGTTCGAATCGCTTCTTTGGTGCAAGGAAATTCGTTACAAACTGCAGCTAGCAACGAAAAAGCTCCGCAATTCAATCCACACGAAATCGTACTGGAATTCGGATTTCATAAAAGTTTTATCACCTTATCAACCTTATTATGGTAGATTGTTATACAAATATTCTTCTTTTAAATTATATACTTAAATAAGGAATCTAATACAACAGATAGATAGCTACGAGATGGTTGAATTAATATTCATTTAAAATAATTTAATAAGCTCAATATTTATTATTGAACGAGGGACTTGCTC
Source organism: Himalopsyche kuldschensis (assembly GCA_028554975.1). Lineage (NCBI taxonomy): Eukaryota > Metazoa > Arthropoda > Insecta > Trichoptera > Rhyacophilidae > Himalopsyche > Himalopsyche kuldschensis. The sequence continues at coordinate 1,771,477 of JAHFWI010000059.1, read as the reverse complement.
TTGTACAATACTTGTAACAAGCTTTCAATAAAAAGGCAAGTTTGTCTAAGTCTCTATAGTTATTCAGAACAACTATGTAAGATTATTTGGATGTCTAGTAAAAGTGAGTCTAACGTGTGTAAGTCTTTTCTTGTAAAATAATGTATCTATGTACATAATCCTTTCTCACATGAAACTACAACTATTTTTTATTTAATATCTCTTATAAAACACTATTAAATTTTTTGTAAAAACAATTATTAATCAAATAGGCACAAGGTGCCTAGCATACTGACACTTCATCATAAATTTAAAATTATGAATCTTATATATAAAACCGAAACGGCGTATGTATGTCTGTGGGTCTGTAATTCCCTTTTGCATTGTTGGTCATTAAGTTGCCATAAAAACGAATATGAAAGAAAATATGTTTGAATTTTTATCGGCGAAGACATTTAGTCAAAATGTAATAAATTAGTCTTCTACTGAACTTTTCCCGGCTTTTATTATCAATAATAATGTTTATTATTTACGTGAAGGTATTAATTATTTGACATTTTTTTGACAGCAAATTAGATTTTTTCCTTGAATTTGGACATTTTAATGGGCGAGAATGGGGCTGTCATCAAATTAAATAAAGTTTGTGATTTTATTTTAACTCTATTTTGGATGTTAGATTTTGTGATATAATTATGTCGAATGATATAACATTAAATAATTATTGGTCGCTTAGTCCGAGCGACGCCGGGTAGCAATACTAGTATGTGATATTCTAATTTAGTGAGGAAATTGTGCCATGACTCGCAACCTTAAAGCAGCTCAGTCAGATTACAGGATAAAGAATATAATACAGCTTGAAAATGCCTAGAAGCTAAAAATTCCCACACAGATAACTTGTCTCATGAAAACTTACTTCATTGTCCTCTCACCGCTGTCGCTTTGTTTTATTAGAACGGTTCTAATAAAATAAAACTTTACAACACCAAGCCACGGACGCTCAGAACTTTTCATATCGTTACACATACTTCCGATTGGAAGCCACCGTATGCATAATTCTACTCTTGCCAGTGCTTCAGTTTGGACCACAATATAAATTAAACCTCGTTGCAGGCCAGTGCCACCGCGGTTGAACAGGAGCGAAGAGAACTGAGGTATTCGGGTTGTATATACCCAGCCGCAAACTAATTTATAGACAGATTTCCAAGCGTACATTATTGTCCTTCTCCGAACACGGTCAGGTAAAACAGTTAATAGTACAGCATGAAAGGGTGGGCAGCTTTGCTTAATTGTGTTTTGATTCCAAAAAACTGTTATATATTTTCAGATTACACCCTACGCTTAGTACTTAAGCTGTATTTTCCCAACATTTAAGTTCCTTTAAGGTGTTCACTGGCAATATTTGGTGGAAAGGTATTATGTTAGAAAAGTATTTTTTGTTCTTATTCGACAATTAATTTATTGAGATCAGAACCACTTTTACTAAACGCGAGCATTTTCAATTGATTGAAACATACATTAATACAAAGTTATTAATACCCTTATCATTTCCATCCCGTGGGTAAGACAGTTTACCACCACTGCCACTTTATCTTTAAAATCTATGTTAATATTAGAGATACAATGTGTAAACTTTTGGTATTCTTAAATCCTTGTTTTTTACATCTCTTGCATTAAAAAATATGGTGTTTACCGACTAGTTTCGTCGCAAATAAATAAAAAAGAAAATAGTTCGTACTATTATTGGCCGAAAACCATTTATATCGTCGCTACATATTGCCAAGATTCAAACTTCACTGCCCATACGCGATAAGATGTTATCTTATCTCAAACGCGCCTCGTTCAAACGTACGTTTCAAATCAAATGGATGCTTTTTAAATTAAAATACGTAGATAAGCGCTCACGTAAACATTTTTGATATTGCCCGTCTGTCATGAACATCAAACACGAACAGGTTGTCTCTTTAATGCGCGACTTAAAATATAAATAATTATAGGAAAAACATCAATTTTTATTTATATTTATTTTTAGAACGATGTTTAAAGATACGTTTAAGGATAATATAATATTTTTTGAATGCAATCTATGCCAATAAAGCCATAACACTGGGGTATTTTTAGGCCCACCTTCGGATCATAAGCTATTTTTGAGGGACCGTCTTTCGAGGTTTATGGCGTTCACTGGCAATATATATGAGAAAGGGCATTATTTAAAAAAATACTATAATAAGACAATTAACCTTTGAATCAAAAAAGGACCGCTTTTACTCATCTTCAACAGCATTTTCAACTGATAGCAATATACATTAAAACAATGTTATTTATACCCTTATTAGTGTTGCTTAGTCTAGTTTCACTAACTTTACATACATATATTGGCTTTAATCCAGTCAGGTCCGTGGTAGAGAGCAACGTCGTTGACTTCGTTTGTGGACCACACGGGCTCGAACCCTAGTTTATTCAATTTGAATTTTTAATCGAATTATTGATACGTTTTTGGAGATATTGATGTCAAAAACTTCCAACCCACGTACCTTACCGATTGTAAAATTAGAAGGTAGCTAGAGCGATTAACTAACCACTAGTATTTTTCTAGTCCTCAGATTTGTACTCCCACACTCTCTGAGAAAAGAAATTTGAGATATTGAAGTATCAATTAAGGTATGAAAACTTTGTGAAAAGTAAAACTTAATTTTTTTTTTAAATATTTCATATAAGTAAATTTTATAACGGGTATTATTGGCTTCACCTCCAACCTAACCTCCAATATCTCCAAGAAATAATCGTTGAGAATGTCATCTTCTCGTTTGATGTATTTATCATTGCAATGGTTCAATTGACTATCATAATGTTTGGCTAAGCAAGTGTATAATATGACTATGATAAAAAAAAATACAGTGCTAAAATGGTATAAAGCTAAATAACGTAATTATTGAATAAAAATTATTCGTTTGAAAGCTGTTCACTTCATTGAATCATTCAATAATAGTATTAATATTGTGGTTCATTAAGCTTTATCAGGTCTATACAATATAGTGACAAAGAGAAACTGAATTCCAAAAATAAAAGCTGTGATCACTAAAAGCTATGCGTATTCGAAATGAAAGCTGAATTCAAAACTAAATTCAATACAAGGTGTGTTAATTTAATTTATATTACCATGCCTTTTTTCAGTAAATTGAAAATGAAATCCTGAATGATATTTTTACAAATAAATCATGCAAAATAATAAACACAAATTTTTATTTTATAATTTTATTGTAGCTAAAAATTGTCTTTCCAAAGATAATTCACACTAGAATATTAAAAGTTTTCGAACACTAACATTGTATTTTTTTCAAACCCTGATTGTCAAGGAATGGAGGTCTATGTAATCTAGTGATGAGAGTGATGTGATCTGCTCCCAGCAAAGGGAGTCAAATTCAACATTAAATAAAGATTTTTTAGATGTAATATTTAAAATGTTAGACATGGGTGCTTGTGGTGTCTTTTTTTCTCGATTTTATATCCGGATAGTTTTGACATGGCTTAAATTTAGTACATAAATATTAGTTTAAAAACAAACGATCATCGCTTCCTTATTCACTGATGTAATTTTTTTAATAATTTAAAATTAAATCTTTTCCTCCTTCTGTAAAATCTTAAGTGGAAAAAATTCATATAAATACACATTTCAATACCGTTTAACAATATTTAAAATTTTCTACTGCATCGGATAACTCCAACAGTATTTCTATAATAAATGAATTAACGGCACTAAAGGTTTTTAAAGCCCCGAGTCCGAGCCAAAAATTAATTAATCCTAAAATGTGGAACAACTGTGATGCAAACTATCGTCGATTTTGTAAAATATCTCATGACTTTTTTTCTAGTATCAAATAGTTTAAGAAGTGCTGAATATCCGATTTGGAATCCTTAATTGATACCCAAAGTTAGCCTTTTATGTGATAATCAACAATTTAAATACAAAAGTTTCACAAAAAAATCAAATCTGCATGCAAGATAAGAAGCGCTGTTTTGTGTAAGCTTATCGCTAAAAAGGAAATATTTCATAAAGCTGTCCGAATAACACACTGCTGAAATCTTTCAACACCTGAAAAAGAATATTAACGAAAATGTCACAAATAAAAGCGGAAACAAATTAAACTTATGCTCTACGGCTAAAATACAAAACCTCATTTCATTTCGTGAAACAAATTCGCTTTATTTTGTGAGATTTCAAAAGTTTATTTTCAAATAACTGGTATGGCGAATGAAGTTAAAGTCACTTTGACTTCTGAATAATGAGCTGAGTTACCAAAGGGACAAAAGTTGAAAATAACTAGTAAATAAAATTAAAAAAAATAATCACTTTTTATGCATTTATATTGTTTTATTTATCCCAGTCTTAATTAGTTGTGTCTATAACGAGTGTTATTTAAAAAAATAACTACATAACTAACGTAAGCTTATTTTAATATTTTGACTGTTTTACTGTGCATTAGGGACTCCAATTACTCGACATCTCAACTACTCGTGTATCGAGTAGTAAAATTTCAAAATACTTGAGTATACTCGAGTAGTTTCAGATGTACCGAAATATATTTTATTAATTCAAATTTGTGTCTATAAATTGATGATACATACATTAATAAGCTTATTTTATTATTACGAGAAGGGAAGAGCTTTGACTTTGAAGCGCCTCAGAACTTAAAGCTTTATCAAATCGAAAATGATAGATGTTTACAAGCATAATAATAATTTATATTGAATGATATTCCACAAAGTTACCACTGAATCCATCGAAAATAAGTGTTTCCCTATTAATGGGGTCCTTAATGTGAAGCTATTATACATATTTGCAGTAAAAAAGTATGCTGCCATTTTACGATACATTTTTCAAGAGTATTTTAACGTGAGTAAGTCTTGTGGCGAATAATGCAATTTTTTAAAACAAACCTTAGTTAAGTTTTGAAGATCAGCGGTATTTTTTTTTACTAATTCAAACATTTATCTGAAATATTATTCCTAGGATTGATATTAAAAAACCAATTTGAAGGCCAAAGCCTTGATAAGAAATGAAAAAGTGTATTTTGAATTTTAATTTTATATATTCGTTCAATCATTGTCATTATTTATGTTAATACAATAAAAATAAAACGTGAATTGTTTTTTTTAATGAACTCTTTAAACTTTTATTATTTACAAATGAGACAAATCTTATTGGTCAACTAAATATCCAATCTTTATTTTTGAATGTATAAATACTTTCGATTGCCATTTTGAATTGAATTTTACTCACCATTGATCATAAAATAATGTATTGTTATAATTATTTTTAATGTTCGTTTTACATGAATGACACCAAAACCCTAATTCTATGACAAAAGCGAAAATTAAAGTACTTGCCACGTCAAAACCACCCGCTTCAAAACTACCCTACTTCTCATACGACACCCTCTTTATGCCAAAAGAGCCACCCTCGGTTGAGCGTCGTCGTTTTCCTTAATTTTATTGTGAAGCGAAATTCGAAATATGTCTGTCAGATTGTTGAAACTGCCTCAGGGAAAACAGCAAGACAAGTGGGATACAGGATCGTTTTAGAAATGCGAACAAACGTATGGTAGGTGCAAGGTTTGTACATAGTTTGACTTGATCTGGGCAAAAAAAAAGGTACGGGCTATAAGGAAGTTTTGGGTTCAGATTTGCTTATTTCAATTATCCGATACAATATATATCTTAGTAAATATTGATGTCTATATTTGAAGCCAAAAACACAAAACGCTTTACAATTTGCAAGGAGCGTATTGATTGAATGTTCAGTGCTATCTGGCAGTTTTACCAGGTGTTGATATATTTTTTTAACCATACAGTTTATTTTAATTGAATCTATCCACCAGAAATGTTTATTACTCAGTTGCTCAACCTTCCTTATTCTAAGATAGTAGAGATAGAGAGCACATCACTGTAGACTTTCCCGATTTAAGGATCGGGTGGTTTTGAGAAGAACTTTAGGACATCACGGGTATCTCTGTATCTGAAACAATAATTTGGTTGAATAATGAAACTGCCTGGACTAGGATTCGAATCCATGTGCTTTGTACCCAAAACGACGTTGACACTTGACCACGGAATCATCATTTTTTACTTGCTTACTTTACTTTAAATCCATTGCCTCTTATTAGAACATTTATTTTTCTACTATAACTAACCGCTCAACTTCTCTTTAGTTCTATGAGAGTATGGATAGAAAAAAAAAGGCTACAGGACTAGTGGTTAACTATAGATGTACCATCATAACTTGACCGCCGTTCAAATTTGGAACTAAAACTGCCCCATATAGTACATACATTTAAAAGCCTTCGAAGTTATATTGTTTTATAAAAATGTTTTACAAAAAGATTTTGTTTCATTGATAGCTTACATATAAAAATGTGTTAGGAAATAAACAATTTTGATTGAGTATTGCACACTTTTTACGCGATGGTAGCGCCCTCACAAGCGGTCAAGTTATAATAGTACATATATAGTTGTTCTCGCCTATGTCCCGCTTATTGGATCGGTCGGTGGAAAGGATATTTTTAGGCAAAAAAGCACTCATGCAAAAACAAACATACACTTTGTGTAAACGTATCGTTGGCATTGATTTTATTGAGCGAATGGTACTGTACCTGGTAATATTGATTAAAGTATTATACTGTAGCCTATCTACGGTACACCTCTCTTCTTTTAAACTTGTTTTCAAAGAATATAAAGCTAGTTTTATTTTAATAATCGCGTACGAGTTGATGACATTACCATCGTAAATATCTACATTGTATACAATTTTCGATTGAGATAAGGCGAATGTGTATAATACACAATAGTATGCGATGCGAAATAATATATTACACCCACAGTTATCTCGTTATGAATTTAGTCCCAAATAGGATAGACGACGTAAAAGGATACTTGTGAAATATGATTCAAAAGAAGACAAAACGACATTGCCGTAAAAGAAAAATAAATTACATTAGGTTATTTCCTCTGGTGTGAAAAAGAAAAGAATTGCTCTGAATTTCTTACAGTTCTGAAAAAAAAAACAAGAAATACACCTTAATAAGCTGCTGAAACGGATATTACGTAAGACTATCTAAACATTGTTACGAAGGTCTAATCAAGGAAATAAAAAACAAATGTCATGGCGTTGTAAAAGTAACGTAAAACTTGTATTGCGGAAAATAAACATTGTTTATCATAGAAGCAGAAATGATCTGTTTATTTTATGTTGAATATCACTTTCCTTGTTAATTGTTTATTATTTGAAATTTTGCAGCAAAAACTAACGGAATTTGATACCGAAGAATATTTCTACTGGATGATTTTTAGTGAAACAGTTTATGATTTTACCGTATATCATACAAAATTTTCAAATCACACAAATTCCCGATAAGGATGGAGATGTTTTGTTCACAGCTTTAGCAATGCAGTAAGTACTTTCCTAGAACACGTGCTAGAAAGTACTATAAAGACTCTGCTAAGTCAATATATTATATATGTACCCAAGTAAATTTACGTTTAGGCATAGTTCTGACAAGGACCATCGACTTTACAATATATTATACACCTACTTTTCAAATAAAAATACATTGAAATATTTTTACCGTGTTATAATGGAGATCACCACGAACATGTCAATTCAATCAATCATAAAGACTGTTTCTTCAGTACATAAATAAATATTATCAAACTTTTAAACTTAAACGTTATAAATGATATACTAAGTTTCAATAAATTTACTAATCTTACTTATTTTCACGGACCCGTGAGGTACAACAAATGCGCTGCCAACCGGTCATGGGGTTCTTGCTAGGAATATATCTGCATAAGATTAAATCAAAATCAGGGTCCCCGCATTTTATTTTAATATCTCTAATCCACGCTCGTTAGTTCGCAACGCATGTGCTGGCGTACCGCATATAAGTAAGTTGATCATTTATTTTCATTACAAATAAGATTTTTTATTTATTGTTAGTGAATTGTAATCTGTTAAGAGTGAATATATCTTTGGGCATTGTATGGTGCTGTGACAACCCTACCATTTTCATAGATTTTCATAAAGTTAAGATTATGAAAGAAGGATTATATCTTCGATGTGTAAATGCTTGTTCAACATATTTTTACCAATTAATTCTATTTTTTTTTTAAACTTTATTGACATCTTGAGCCCTGGCGTTTCAGTAAGTTTTGTTGAAAGGTTAAACGTGATCCATAGAGACTCCAGTTACTCGTCATGTCAACTACTCGAGTATCGAGTAGTAAATTTTTAAAATACTCGAGCTGTTTCAGATGTACCAAAATATATATTGTAAATTAAAATTTGTGTATATTGATAGATGATAAATAAGTAAATAAATAAACTTATTTTATCCATTATTCGGTAAATCAAAAAAATATTTTTCAATATTTTATTTTGTTCCTTGTCATCATAGACTTTTCATTGATATTTAACGCAGCAGGACTCAAAGCAAAAGTAACAAAAGAAATTCTCGGTAAGGATAGTCAACGGCACACCATTTAAAAAAATATATTACCTGACAGTAAAATCCACGTATCAGACTCACTTAAACGCAACGGTTTAACATTAAATATATATTTTTGAATAAGTAAATAAAATTTGGAAATAAGTCTTCATTTATAAATCATGAGTATCGAGTATGTATGTACTTTTGACAAATGGACAAGTACTCTCGAGTATCCAGTACTCGATACTCGAATTGGAGTCTCTAGTGAGCAACCTTGATAAAATGGGACGCAAAAAATCTTTCCCGCGATAATTGACAGTTGCCACCGCGCAAAATTTTATGTACTGTCAAGTCACGTTATATTTTTTCATTGACATTAAGCAGAGTCAAGTTGAAAACGGAAGAGAAAACTATTCCAGGTGGATCTTGGCCACATTGGTAACGCTCATAAATATATATTTAATAGAATATTAAAAGGCATAATCAATTATATGAAGCGTGTTTTGTTTTAATATAATAAAATATCACAAAATAACGTAATAATTAATCTATTTTGTATGTCTCTTATAATCATTTCTAGATGTAAGACTAAATTTACGGCCTGGTGCTAACAGCGTTAGAACGCTTAGGCGTTTGAACGAGACAAAGGTACCGCTGTCTTATCAACGATGTCTAACGATGTCTGATAACGAATGCCCGTCTGGGAGGCCGATTACGCGGCGTAAATCCTAAGTCAAGTCAGTTTGAAATTTAGCAGCGCAATGTTTTTATCAATCTCCATTTTGTTATATTTAGCTGTCAACGATCCCTAGAGCCGAAAAAATATATCGCACATAATATTTTTGACACATGTATTTTAAAAAGAACATTATGATGTCACGCCGAAATAATATTGAGTGAATAATATTTGTGATAACAAAAGTCATGGCGTAAGTGTCGCCGATACCGACTATGCACATGACAAGGGGACCTTTATTATTAATTTTATGTCTTGGCTACACATTACCAAGGCGCCATTGTTAATGGCTTCTGCGGCTGCCTTTGAAGAAGCGCGTGAAGCTCCGCAATACGCCTCATACAGGCCGCACGCTTAGCAAGCTGTTTGTTGTGACGTTTTTACCTCCGACAATGAATGACAATTGCAAACATTCATCATCTCTCGTAACACTGAAATAAATAAATTGATATGGGGATCACGTCCCTTTACGTTTTAATCAAAATAATGGTACAATAGTACTGTGTATTTGCAGTGTTATTTATGTTGAGGATGACAATGGAAAATAGTTTTCGTAACTAAATTGTTAATGTATTGTTCGTGTCACAGGAGTATAAACTAAATTATTATTTGTATTTTAAATTTATTTGTGGTTTTTATACAATAATGAACACTAACTAGCCTGTAATTAATAAAGCCCAAGGTCCAAAATTTCTTTATTGTTACAAAAATACAATTGATTAGTAAAAGTATATTAAAAATGCAAACGTATATAATATACATCATTAGAAGCCCATCAAAATACTTCTTCCTTTTCAATTTCACGAAAATCTATGCTTAAATTAGACTTGTCACTACATCCATACATAGATTACCAAAAACATAGCCACAATATATATTCACTCTTTTTTAATCTCTGATTAAAATTCAATACCAATAAATGACATTTTTTATTTATAAAGCAAATAACTTATATGTGTTAAGCCAGTTTACGCGTCGCGAAATAACGAACGTGGATGAGAGATATGATGAAATGCGGGAACGCTGGTTTGCTTCGAGGAATGTGTTTTTATTCTAGCGAATTATTTGATTATTATTGTATTTTATTTGAAAACTTTATCCAGCTATGGAATTGCTTGTATTTAAATTGAAAAAAAAAAATCATAAAGATAAACGCTCCCAAATTGTAGCGTTTAAATCGCACCTCATGGCGTGTGAAGTTATAATGCATCGCTTTGTATGTATCTGTTGCAGGCGTCTAAAAAGTTAATATTAATATAAATTTTCCTGGCGAAGTGTTCCGTCGTATAAGACAAAAACAAGGTTGTCCTTTTGCTTTTTGAGAATGTCAATCTTTATGATCCACGCGTCAATCAGTCTATCAAGAAAGTCGTATTTTTATGGCAGTGTATAGAACCAACCTGCCAATATTAATGCACCTGGGACAACATTTTATAGAGCACTATGATTAATTTATAGGTGCTTTCGAACGAGCTTCCATTCGCTTTTTGCAAATTGTGTGTAATATTTTGAGGCTTTTATAGATAACTTATAATTCTCCAACTCTCCGAAGTCATATTCGAACTTGCGAACTTTTAGTCAGGTATCCAAAATTCTCACTTCAGCATTGAGATATTGATATTTAAAACTACCAATCGAGCTTTGACTATACGTGACTTTAAATAATAATAAAAATTGTTCGTACTACTTCAACTTATTTTATAACTAATGAGTAACACCGTTCCTGATCATTATGAAATGAGTACCAAAAATGTTGTATCCTTTATTATATAATGATGCCTTTCAAGTATTAAATAACTTTTTTATCATTTATGTATAGGATTGCACGAGAGAAAAGGATATTCGGTCGTATTTTATTTAAATGAGATAAAAATAACAAGCTAAAACTTTCTGAAGAGTTCTGGCAATGTTACGAAACTGAAATATCAAATAATTACATCATATGATACATTTTATGAAACTAAATACTAAAATTTAAAATGAAGCATTACCAAATGATATCGGTTTTTATTAAAAACATATCTTATATAAAATAACGTTTAAAGTTCTCAACTATTCATGTATACTTGGTAGAATTGAAGCAGCTGCAAGAGTCTTTTGTATGTTTAAGCATGCTTTGAAACTTAAATGAAAGCTTAAATGTATACTGAATTTCGAAAATTTAAGAACCTATCAGTATGCTATTGCACCAATACAATTACTTAAATTACGTATAGATTACAATTGAATTAATCATACAAAAATCTGAAAATATTAGGAAAGACTTGTGTTCGTGCAGAAAAATGTTTTCGAATAGGAATAATGATGAGATAAAAAAAATGACAATGACAAAACTAAAAGCGAGTTTTCATTGAAAACTGAAATCGAAGAAAAACAGAACATCTTTATTGGTTAAAAATTTTTATGATAGTTTTTTTAGCATCACTTACAAGTCGATTTTTCTTTAATTATGTACGATAGCCAAAAAGTTTCAACGTATATTTTCGGTACGTTTTTTAAAAATATACCTTATAAAAGTTATAAACTGTAACAAAGTAACGTGTATCGATATTAGTATTAAACGTACAAATTTTCTTTCAACACAAGCCACAGTTTCTTAGTTCTTGTTGAAAATATCTTAATATGTACCTTAAGTACGTATTATGAATTGCGTCCATATAAAAACAGGTAGTTTGGCAAGTTGTGCAGATATTCCCCGCTACAGTTGTTGCATGAGAATGGAAGCTTTTGCGAAGATCCACGTGCAAAGCTCTCCACAAACTTCGCAAGAGAATATCCATTATCATTTAATGTTTCTCAGCTCTAAATACGCTTTTGAACAGTTGCATTGCATGCATATGGTTTAGACTGTTGAGAGTATCTGTTGAAAACATTAACGATTGTAAGGAAGTTCAAGTTAAACATAATATATAATAAACATTTTCTTTTTATATTTATGTTTTGGAAAATGACGTGAAAAAGAACTCTTTAAAGTTAGAGGAAAATAGATATTTTAAATCTCATTACCTTTTGCACTCCTCAATATATTATTTATTTTGTTCACAGTAGATTTGAGAAATTGGTTTTCGTATTTATTAGCATGGTAAAACGAAATACCAAAAATAAACCACATTATGACCTGTTACAAAACTAAACTAAAGCACACAATTCAATACATACGGTTTTTAAAATATAGTTAATTAAAAATTATAAAAAAATAGTTCATTTTTCAAGTTTTACAATCCCAACTAGATATAGAAGGTAAGATTAGGTAAAGAACAAGTGAATACAACAACCATGTTTAAGATCATTAATTTTAAAATCAAAATATTCAAAGTTGATTGTTATACCTATCACTTGTATTAATATTTACTAATATATTTTGCTAAAAATCCTGTACTTAGAATCCTGCAAATGGTTCTGGTCCAACAAATTGAATCTAGAATAAATGTGTTATTTTTACTATAATGCTTTTCTACCTATATCATTGGCAGTGAACACCTTAAAATGAATACTCATATTGTCTTTATACATTAAGATAAAATAGTGTCTTACCGAATGAAATATTCATATTTGTGTGGTATTTGATTTTTGAATAAGAAAATTGATTAACCGCGTAAAAGGTAAACACTAAAACTAAACGATTCCTAGTTTGTTTTTCATTTGCGAGAATTTTCCATTTGCCGTTGGCTGTGATTTTGACAAATGAATGGATGGTAAAGAACCAGTATACTATTTCACTGAAAAAATGTAGTTAAACTCAAAGGATCTCATAACAAAGAACTACTTATCCAAATTGAAAACAAAATCTGTTTTACACACCGACACAACTGGTCTATGTGTTTTGGCTTATCAATAATCAAAACTTGTTACCAGTTTCAAATGTATTTAAATTAAGCGTGATACATAAATAATTATTTAATTTTATAATTGAAAAATGATTTTTTTATATTTGATTAATTTATTTTCAAAATATTTGTTATCTCTGATATTGGTACATACAATATCATATTTGTAATTCTGTGGCGCACTTTGTTCTTGGCATGAGAAGCATCTTTATTTAGTTGAGTAATAATTAATTATTAATGATATATAGAAACAAAAGAAAATAACATTAACACTAAATTCAATTTCATACTAAGCAGTTAAACTATAATAAACTCTTCAATTGTCCGGAAATGATTTTTTTTTACCCTTTTATTGATATTGGAAAATATTAATGCATTTAAATTAATTTAATACGCTTTTTAAGATATTATGCAGTTGCAGAGTTAGCCAAATTATTTAAAGTTTAGTTTGGCGCCATCACTAAACACATCAGCAATCGCTACTCAAAATAACCGCATTTTTTATGAAGGTACCTACATATATTGTTAACTCAAATATTAGTTAAAAACTCAATCGCACATATTTCAAAGCGGCTCTCATACCACTTCATTACAGAGAGCGAGTCAAATTATTGCGACATGAGACCGAGTATGAATTTTAAAAGTTTAATATTTTTGATTTTACAATCATAAAAACAATATGCAATATCCAAATAATATGATCTACAGACAACATCGTCTTAAACATTTTCATAAATACAAATTTAAAAACATTTCTAATGTAATATAATAAATAATGTACGATAATATGAATTATTCTCTTGAAGTCTCGAAAACAACAGCACTTTATTGTATACGAAATTCTTTTTAAACATCAACAAAAAAAAACGTCTTTCATAGTTTCGATAGTTTAGCGACCAGATAAGTTACCAGTATTTGCGATACTACATTCAAAAATCCCAATAATTATAACAAACCCACTTAATTCTTTCGTTTACATAAAATTTTCGCTAATTTACATTTGAATATCAATTTAACATATCTACTTATATTTATGTATGTAAACGATACATACTGTTTACTGCGCGTCAGTTCAAGTATATCCTTGCACTTAAAATGCCTGAAGATGCCGAAAGGCGAAGCCCGGGTCGTTAGCGACAATACTCATGGAAAAGTACAAAATTCAAATAATTCAAATTTGATATTGAAATTCCATCAAGCACCCTAAGTCGAAATCCTTAAATATGTAATTAAGTTGAGTCGTTTTGATTATTAACATGATTTATTAAAAGAAAATCAATTTTTATTTGTTTATTTTAGTGTGAGTATACGTGGATTATACTTGCACAATAGCTGGTGTTATATTTCAGTTTGCTCGTATGCTAGAATTATTAGGTGCCTTATAACATATAACCCGCCACAGTATCATTAATAATGCTGCAATTGTGGCAACACTGCACGACAGTGTGACAAACCGTCTATGCCTCGTGGCCTCTGTTTTCTATTTCTCATTCGTCCATTTTGTGGAGACCATAAATAATCGCTTGTCAGTAGCGCTTCGATAAATATTCGTTCTCTGTCGCTAAATATTCGATGATATTTATAAAATAAAATAACCGGTTCAAATATGGACATATTTTTGCAACAACTACAATTTTTAATTAGGTACTGAATTTGTTAAAAAAACATTAAAAATCATTAGAGTATTGTATTTTTCTTGATTTATCTATAGCTGTCAACAAGCATATAAAAATCCACCGTTTCTGTGTTGACAAATCGTGCTCATTGACTGAATATTGATAGGTGGTATTTATAACTAGGCTTTTCATAATGTTGAGGCTCTAAGCCCAGACAAGAGTGAAGGGGCGGGGGTGGAAAAAAATACAACCAAAACATATTTATGAAATGTACAATCTTACAATGAGTAGTAAGTACGTCAAACTGGAGTTAAACTTAGCATGCTTTTTACTTTTTTCATAAAATTCGCTGCATGGTATGCAAAAAATTGATTTACAGTACAGAAACGCTCGTACGGTGGACTCGGACTTCGGTCATCCTACCAAATTTGTTTCACTGTCGAGAAAACTTGCTCCAAAAGTGCTGACGCTTCTCGCAGACATAAAATATACGGGATCATTTCAGCCAGATTAGATGCATTGATACGTTTGTCTTGCAATTGTTTGAATAGTTGTAAGTTACCATTTTTGTAAGTTGACTTCTTGAACTGGTTTAGGTTTTGCTTACCACTACAACAATCGCGCCTTACTGTCAGCACCGATGGTAAGGGAATGCAACTTTAATGAAACTAGCGAAACTTAGAGATGAAGGAGATGGGAAGGACTCGAAACTCCATTAAATAGATATTTAAATAAATCCATGAAATTAAATTTAAAAAAACCTTGAAATATATTTTTTTTAAACGTGCTGAAAACGCAAAACTTGTTATGTCTACGCGAATTATCCCTGTCAAGAAAAGCCTGAATGGCGCCACTGGGGGTCCATAAATAATGGCAGCACTTGTTAGCATAAAGCAAAGAGAGAGCCGGTGCGATAACAGATTCGGAACTATTTATCACAGCTGGGAAGCGGTAAAAAATCATCGACAGGTCCACCAAAAACTGAGCATAAAAAATTGAGGTGCTTAAAAGTTTCCCCTCAGAGGACTTCCGAAGTCATTTGTGAAGTGTTCCTTTTAAAGAGTGCGATATATTTTAAAGTAGAGACGTTTATTTATATCACTGCCAAGAATTTGGCTGAAAACAAAACGAAGTAGGTAAAACATTTTAACTTGATTGTTTAGTTGACTGGATTTTGACCTCTACTGCTTGCTCTTTAAAACGAAGCTTTAAGCTCTACTGACCGATGTTTGTGAATTTTCATCACAAATCGACGTAAAATATAACAATATGAATGCTGTCAGAAAATTCAATAGTAAAAATAGTAAAATTGCTCAATACGTTTGATACACACAATGCGCAGAAATAGAGAGAGGAAGGGAGGATAGTGTTTACAGAAAAAAACATTTGTATACCACGGTGTAAAAAAAATATATAAGTTTTGTTGTTTTGTTTGATAAATAATTGAACTACGTAAGTATATTGATTCATATCATAAAATATTTGCCGGGTCCGTGGTCCAGTGTTCAACGTTGTTGGTACGAGCAGATTTTTTCAATGCTGTTCGAAAGTATGGGTGTTTGTGTTGTTAAAAATCCCTTCCCACGCGTGTAGTGAGAGTAATTAGCTTACCTCTATTCCTGTCCTAGTTCTCGTATCTTTTCAATTCCTACTCTCTTTGAAAAGAAGAGTTAAAGTAACAAGCACTGCTCGTAGATTTTATGTTTAGATAAACACAGTGAGGAGTCCACATGCCGCACGTTGGGAACAGACATAGCTAAAAATATACTGATTTCAAGGGAAATTTTAAGTACCAAAAAAAGGTTCAAAATTTTACTACTTTTAAAAATCACATCACATTTGTATATAGTATAGATGCCGTGGTCATTTCCAGTGCTTGATTTGCAATACGCTCATTTTTTCAATGCTAAACTTTTATTTTGCATATGCCTGTCTGCTGAGCGCGCCGCGCTGTAACGTTGGCTTACAAAGCGATTCGATGCGATCAGGCAGATAGCGTTATCTGTGCCGGCCGTCCAATTGGTAATATTGTCTCTAATGCACGCAGCCAGGAATCGTGTGCTCCAGTAGATGTCGAACAGAGTATACGATATACCTCGAAACATATATGGGGATATAAACGTATATTGCACTGAATGCGTGTATTAAATGGAGAATATTCAGTTAAGATAAACTGGAACTGTAAAAGTACTGAATTGAAAAATAAACGGTGATCTGTTAATGTTTTTTACGATAGCTACAAATTGCACTATTTCGTTATTATTATTTTCTTCAAGTATTTTATAACTCAATGGGCTAGAACTGTGTTATGAACGTATCTACAAAACCTGTTTTGTTTAGTGAACTATACAGAATTGTTCAAAATAATCGGTTCTATAGCTCATAAAAAGACATATTTCTACAATAAATATGGGTAGTAAAGCAAATTCAGAGGTATTTTGACGTTTTAATGTAAGAAATAATAAACCAAACGTATAAAAAAATATGTTTTTTTAATTTACTGTACAGAATCTTTCAGAATAATCGGTTCATCCTTAGCAAAAATAAACATTTCTACAAGAACTATGGGAAGTGAAATAGTCTTAAACATTTAAATGAAAAACAAATATACACATTTTATGTGTTCACTGACTGCTTATGCTTGTAAAGAAAAAGAAAAAAAGGCATTATGATAAAAAAAGTTATGTGGTGCTGATATAAACAAATTAAGTGTCGAATAAATAAAAATATTTTAATATATTTATACAAGATTCTAGTAAAGTCTTTTGAATATTTTAAGCTCGACAGAATATGCAAAGGTTTATATTCACTGTAATTGTATGACGTAATAGTATCAATAATTGTGGTTTATGTACTCCAGAGATTAATGCTAAGTCTATGTTGACCTACTCAAGTTTATCTTATGACAATTGATCGATTGAATTTATAGATATTCGAATCAAGAATTGACATGAAAACATTTCTTGACATAATACAGAAGAACAGACAAGAAGCTAGCCAGGATGCCAAGTATCTGCTGTGATTCATTTTAGGCAGCACAACTGCATTTTTCGATGAATGATAAGTGGGGATTAGAGACTCCAACTCCTCGACATCTCAACTACTCGAGTTTCGAATAGTATATTTTTAAAATACTCAAGTAGGTACTCAAGTATATTCGAGTCGTTTCTAATGTACGAAAATATATACTATGAATTCAAATTTGTGTATATAAATCGGGGCTGTGGAGTCGGAGTCGGCGCGGCGATTTGTTCGGAGTCAAAGTTGGAGCCGGAAATTTTTAAAATATTGAACTTTTTATTTTTACATTTAATATGTCAAATTTGGCTATTGGCAGGATTGGTTGGTTAATATATAATTAAATACACGTAAATATGATAGGTAGAAAAAAACGTGACGTAATTAGTCGTTTTTTAGTCGGAGTCGGGGTCGTTTTTTTGGTCAATGTTGGAGTCGTAGTCGTGGTTTTGGTATATGCTGGAGTCGGAGTCGAACTATTTTTTACTGACACCACAGCCAGGATATAAATAGATGATAAATAAATAAATATGCTTAAGCTAAGGCGTGTAAAATTATCTGTATATATCATGCCACGGCTGCATCCATTAGTCGGAAAATCAAAGGGTTAATTTTCAATCTTTTATTTTGTCTCTTGTCATCGTTGACTCTCGTCATCATAAACTTTTCATTGATAAGATAAGTCAGTAAGACCCAAAGCAGTAGTAACAGGAGAAATTCTCGCATAGCCATAGTAAACGGCAAAACCATTTAATAAAAATATATATTAACTGACAGTTAAATCTATTATATTATATATTTTTATTTAAATAAGTTAATAAAGTTTGGAAATAAATCTTCATTTATAAATTACTAGTATTACGCGAGTATTTTGAAAAAAAATTCAGCATCGAGTAGTTGACAAATGGACGAGTATTCTCGAGTATCGAGTATTTGATACTCGAATTGGAGTCTCTAGTGGGGATATAGTTTCCGGTGATGTATTATAATCTTCGTACCAATTAAATCATAAAAAACAGCTTTATATACAAATCTATGGAAATAAAAGCTCCCTGTAATTTTAATGTCGTCAAAAATAATCTGTCAATTTAAAACACTAATAAGCATTTAAGACAGTGAAAAAATGGCACGTAGAAAAGTAAAGCCAACTATACAGCCAGCTTATTACGTTTTGCTTCCTTAATAATCGTCATAAAACCTCCAGGCTTCTTCCACGAGCTTTAAAGCTCTTAGTCCGACGGGCATATCTCACCGACTTTTTATTTGACAGCGGTCAAGAAAGGTTTTCGTCTTTCATCGCACGAATAACCAAATTTAGTTTAGTCCAAATAATCACATCTGAAAAATCTTTTTTAAATATACAAAGCAACTATATACGGATCGACGACTGGATCTTTAAGCTGTGTCGATTGTCAGATCGCTAGGAGTATAAGGATATTAGTAATACAGTAAAGACGACCGATTAGTTTGACTGATTTGATAGCAACGACGATAAATAGATATGTGAACAAGCAACATGTACAGTTTTGGAGCGATTCTTGCACCAAATCCTTCTCGAGAAAATCACTGCTTAGTCTAGTGGAATCATCGGTCAGTACTTCTTTAAAAACGAAACTGGCATTCTCATAACCGTCAACGGTGAGTTACAGACCGATGATAATCAACTTCTTGTGGCCTAAACTAGATAGTATGAATACCGATAACATGTGATTTTATCAGGACGGCGCGGCGCTACTTGCCACACAGCACTTACTATGATGGACATTCTACACGAGCCAATATGCCACGCTGACTTGATCTCAACCAAGGCAAATTTTGAGGCATTCGATAAATTTTGCAACATCATATGGGAAACGGGATACTCTTGATTCCTTTTCAGATTTAACGCGAAGTAGATTAAGCTCCACGGCTTCTCAGTATACGGACACATAGGATACTTAATATCGCTTTGACAAAGTGGTTGAGCAAGTCACATTTTCTTTTTTTTCCTCTCTTTAAGCACTTTAGTGTATGGTTAAAAAATCAGTCCCGTGCAGATCTGTCTCGGGCCAAGTAAGTGGGGAGTTAATTCATTTATTTTCTTGATCGTATAGCGGTATGGAAGGCGGCTGTGAAAAACGGCTGCACACACATAACGGTAGGGTAGTGGGAGAACCAACTTGTTCACCCAAATATATATTAAGACACAGATATATTTACTACTAACTCGTTATTTTGAATTATTTCTCTACAGCAGTATGTTTTTTTTAATTATCTCACCATCAGCCTTCTTGTAAATCATTTTTTTTAAAATAATAAACTTGTAATCTATTCATAAGATTATGTAAAATTAAATCAACCAAGCTTTGAAATAAAATAAAGAAAAGAAGCTAATTCACCCTGTTTAATTGCATTCTATTTACTGTAGTCTGGTAATAAGTTACCCACTTATATTAAGGGGATGAGGTCGAGGGGTTGGTAAGCATGGGGTGGCAATGAAACCTGAAGCGGTCTTCAGAAGAGCTCTTATAAGGAACATAAAACGAGAAGATTAATGCATTCAGCCATATAACCGTTTCAACTTTCAACGCAAGGAATTGTGAGGGCGGATAAAGGGTGGCGTCGTAGCGTTGACAGGGATGTCAGGAGTTTTTTCCCCGGTGGCCTGACACCTTGCTTGACCTTACGGGTATTTGTTATTTTATAAGAGGCTGTAATTTATCTTTATTGAGTAACATATTCACCCTTACTACATTTAAAAATAGCAAAGACAAATGGATAATTTAATGATTCTAATCTTTTTATGTACATAGATAACATGGCTTAAAAAAGTAACAATTATATTCTTATTTTTTGTAACCCCGATTTTATTTTATATAAAAACTGCGTATAAAAATACGTACAAATTCATTAAAAAGTTGCTGTACTCTGACGCCGATATATTCAAGATACTCGCGGAGATGACTCTCTATGAAATATTTCCTGCGATGAGAGTGATTTTTCGACAGCGATTACTATCTACTAGTGACACTGAATGAATAAATTCCTGTACGAAAAAAAGGTAAATTTAATATCTGTCTAACGTAATTGATTTTTTGTAATAGAACCTATCTACCATATTTGTATGCATTTTTATTCTAAGCGCGGTTTTTTTGCACTGTAATTTTTGGAACTTATCCCTGTGAAGAAAGAGGATCGAGTGTATATCAATTACAATAAAACTTCGACACAACTAACCATCATAAGTGAAGGATCTTATCAACTTAAAAATTCCATTTAATTGAGATATAAAAACGAAACAAGAATATAAAGTCGAGATAAAAATGAAGTATAAAAACGAAACTTTAGAAGAATTGATTGAATTATATATAATTTTAGCGTACATCGACATGCGTTAAAACAGCTCTTAACTGTGTGATCATCTGCTTATGATACGCGATCTACTAACTGACTGACAATTATTTTTTAAGAGGTGAATATCTATAACAGATATCAAAAAAGTCTTAAGCATTGTACCAAACAATCTTCTGTTGTATCAAGGACCGCTGTATCAAAGTTTTACTTTCTTTTTAACATATCCGCTCTCAAATTAGAAAATGCGGACCCCCAATTGAGATTATAGCCAAATTTTTTTTCTGTTGCTAAACCTCTGTCTTTAAAAGAAAGTAGAAATATAAGGATATGGCCTAAAAAATAACTAGTAATAAGCTTACTGCTCTCGCTACGTGTTGTTTTTAGAATCTAATGAGTTTGTAGACATACGGCACATCCACACATTTTCAACAATACATAAATCGATTATAAAATAATTTTATGAAACTGACACCCGAAGCAAATGACTTTCACCACTAGGCCAAGGACCATTATTACATAAAGACAGTTATTTCAAAGAATTTCACTATAAATATGTGAAATATTCGCACCTTTCTCACCTTTACTGAAAAGGGAAGTTGAGTAGGTATGACGACAAACGAATTATTTTATTGAATGGTTTTTTTCTTGGCATTCAAATAATGATTTAAGACGTCAGAGTTTACATGTATGTATACATAATCTTTATATTCTGAAAACGATATACATACCATACATTAAAAAAATCACTAAAGATTTTTGTTGTTCACTCATGTTCACTTATGCTCAACGACACTGGTCTTAAACATTGTCTTAACTTAAATTGAAAAATGTATTTTATTTATAAATATTATGCCTTTGCACCAAGAGTCGACAGTCTTTAATTAACCACACATTTTAAAGGTGTTAATTAAATCGTGTAAATTTTAGGTGTAAGTGTATCGTAAAAAATAATGACACCTTTCATTTAAATAATAGTTTTGAACTTGGTATTATTCAGTTAGCCAACATTTTTTTCCGAGATGGTTAGGATAATTATTATATGGCTATAATATGACTAGTAATAAATCGTCCTCGCTTCGTCTTATTGTTTATGGTCAGATAAGAACTTTTGAGCATACAAATCCATGAACCAATAAAAGCTATGTAAATTTTCGTACATTTAATCACGTAGATATTCCAACGCCAAAATTTCCAGGTGAAATTTCAATAATATTTATCCGACTTCAGTTTGCTAAGCCACGCCTTAATCTCTTCTGAACGGATAATTTTTGAGAAATATCAGCCTCGATCCCAATATATTTGTTTGCTTATAGCCTCAGATATAATTTGAATTTTAAAAGTCACCGAGCAACTTATTTCGATAGATTCGATGATTTGTTTTAGCGTTTTTCATCATGACGTACCTAATGTGAAATGAAGTGTAATCTGAGGAAATAGTTAATGTGCCGGAATCTATATTGAGGAAAACCATTTCTCAGGAACAACCAGGTCAACTGAACATATTAATAGAACACCAATTCTAAATTAGACTATCGATTAATAAATCTAATTGTGAGTGAAAACGAACGAAGTCTTTGTTACATGATTTAATCATCGACTAGTCATTGTGAAATTATTGTCGAGTCCATCGTTTGCTTCCGTGGCGGGCCTCACGGGTTTAAGTCCCAATACGAACAGCATTTTTGCAGTCGATTTATCGATTCTATTCAAAGTCATTGGTGTTTGTGTTCTCTAAAAACCCTTTCCCAACTACCCAATCCAATTATCTAGTGAAGAGTAGCGAGAGCAACTATCTAACCAGTAGTCCTATCCTAGTATTATCATTTCTATCCCCTATCGCATATAACTTAATTGAGAACAAAAATATGCCAAGATACCTCCATTAGAAGGCAACGCGACATTGGCAGCGGCCTTGCATGAGATTATAATATTTTTTTTAACTTTAGAATGTTTGAAATTAAAAAATAATACAAACCGTATATAACAAAACATACAATTCACTTTTCATGTGCCATCCACAGTTGATGTAGAGAAATTATTTATTATAATTTTTTTCAAGTTTCAATTTTTTTTAAATTAATATAATTTTTTGCTTATGACAATACCGATACAATTAAATCCATGAGTATAAACTGCAACTCTTCGCATAATGTTGTTTATCTATTATAAAACACAGCCTATCTGATAATTATTCATGCAGCGATAAATACACGTAGTCATACAATATTGGTGACCATTAAACAAAGAAAGTCTCAATGAGTCGAACCACCTGCAAAATTATGTCACATGGGGTATCTCAAAGCAAAAACCGATATGTCCAATATGCAATGTTAGATGGCGTTTAAATATTTCACCGATTTATTTTAATTAAATTATTTTAAATTTCGAAAAGTATGCTAATTTTTACAAGCCACTTCTCGGTTTTGGCAAGATAGATATCATTACACAATTATTTCCAATGGCGTTTGTGTGTTCCACATGCGTAGAAATAGAAGAATATTTAAGTAAATTTCATTGAAAAAAGTGCTTTAACCAGAACAGGGATGAGACTATTAAATATGTTGGATACATCAAAAGTTTTTTTTCTACAATTCATGACTAGATTAATAATTTATAATGGAGCCTATGTATATTTTAATGTAGTGATGCTAAATCTTTTTGAGAGAAGGGCCATATTATCAATTCTCAGATAGTTTGAGGGCCGGCCGTGCGGGTAAAACTGATTAAATTATCGATATTTTTAGTGTGTATAAAATTGAAAATTTTATTGTTTTATATTGTTATTCCATCATCCGTAAAAAAATCTAAATAAAAAGGTGTTTTATGCTTGTCATTGCGGGCCGCAGGCTGTGAATTACTACTATAATGTATCCATAATTCGCAATGTTTTGATGCATGCTTAAACATAGTTCTGACGATGGCGTAAGCGGAATAGCCATCAACAATATTCATATGTTATAATTTTTGTAGAAATAAAATACATTGCTAATTTTTCCGTGCTATATTGTAGTTTTAACAAGTAAAGTGTCAATTCAATCCATAAAATGAAAATAATGCTTCAATAATGACAACTTTTTTTGAAGCAACTCCACGGCTTGACACAATATTTTATAGAATGTATTGTAACGATTTTTTTTATCATGTCCGCTCCCAACTTGGAGCATATGGACTCCTCACGGAGTTTATCTCAACATATATTTTTTCTACGAGAACTGCTTGTTACTCAATTGCTCAACCTCTCTTTTTAGACGAGAGCAGGGGATGGAAAGGATACGATGACTTGGGCAGGACTAGTGGTTAGCTAATCGCTCTCGTTACGCGTTGTTTTTTGGGATAGGAAAGGCGGGAAGAGATTTTCAACAACACAAACACTCATGCCTTTTAACAGATTAATCGAGTGAAAAAATCTGCTTATACCTGGAACTAAACCCAGAAGGTACGTCAGCTAGCCAACAATGTTGACAATAGACCGGACGTAATAGTGGTGTGAAATTCACTCAAGGATTTTTTTGCCAGTTTGCATTTTTTTTTCATTAATTAATTAAAGTTAACTTTGGTTATTTAATAAAAATCCTTCATTGTGTGGTTTCAGAGGTCCTTACGATGCATTAATCCGATGCGTCGGGCTTCTGACCCTCCATAATGCAATTTGGTGTTATTGCCGAGCAAATAGGTCAGCGCAAATTAATGAATTGCAAACAGTGCGGCCGGTGGTCCGAAGGGTTGACGGGTAGGGGAGGAAAGAGGGATGATGCAGCTATCTGTTTCAGCTGCTGATAGATTTTCCAGCAATGGGCCATTAATGCACATTCCTCTTAATTTATTAATGTACATTTTACAGCCTAAATGAATTTACTAATAATCACAGCGATACAGCTATTTTTTATAGTAATATACATCGATCGGTTTCAATATAGGGCCACTAATTATTTGGTCAGTATTTAATTTGATTAACGATCAGTAAAAATCAAATGTAATCTCAGTAATAAATACATAAGACGGTTGGTAAATAATCAATATTGGTCAGTATTTTATTGGAATGAAGTCAGTATTTAAATGGTAGTTGTGAGATGATTTTGTTGGTCAAGACTTCGTTTAAATCACGAAAAAAAATATCATTAAATAAAATAATATCACCTACTTTAAAATAGGTACTTTAACTAAATAAATCATTTCATATATTTATTTTTCATACAGCTGATAAAATGATCAAACTTTGATAAAACTCACAAGCTATCAAACAATGGCGAGCCATTTATTTAAAATGACTGACCATTTTTAATTTAATACTTACCGTTTTACATAAATATTTAACCATTTTACATAAATTGCTGACCGTTGTATTTGTAAACTGACCACCTTCATACCGATACAGTGGATACTGACCTCTTAAAATATTTACTTGCCATTTTAACATGTTACTGACGATTTATTTCATTTTATTCCCAACATTTGAATAAAATAGTGACTGATTATATACACCCAAATATAAGAGCAAATAAACTTTTTTTCTGATACATAAAAAGCATAGGACTTAAGTATGGTTTTTTTGAAAACTACAAACCGTACATGTTATTAAACCTAAAAAGTGTGTCTTAAGAAGCCGATTAAGAATCTTTAATTTTTTTATGAACGAGGTTATAAATTAGTTTGTGAAAACCACGTTTATTCATAGTAAAATTATTAAGAAGAGAAAATAGTATTAATATATTGGTAAATTATGGATATATAGTCACGGGACAGAATCCCAATCCTCTCGAGCTATGCTCAAAAAAAATATACATACTGGCTTTTAATTTTATGTTTTGACTTTACTCTTTGAGTTCTTGTGTATAATTATAAAATGTGGAATCAAAATGATTAAATCTGAAAAATATTACTGATTATTGTATGAGTTCTGAAAGAAGACATTGTTTTTTAATATTAGCCTATAGTAAAATTATTCTTTTTATTTTAAACAAATAATGACTGTTTCTATCTGTAAAATATTATTATTTGTGTAGTTTTTGGTTGCATTTTTGCATCTTTGCTCCTGTAAATTAAAACAACTCGATTTCATACTCATTGCAAAGTATTCTTTAGGATCTTCTATTATAATAAATTTAAAAATTAAAGACGAAACATTTCTAAAAAAATCATTAGCCTTACATTCATTTTATTAAATGTGCTTATTTATCATAAATTTTTACAACAATTCTGTCCCTTGACCATATATCCATAATTTACCAATTGTTCAATTCCTTTACACATTGGTTCAACAATTTTCATGGTTTATTATATCAATCATTTCATAGTTAATTTTTAATATATATCAAACATTCTGTAATACATAACTGTATACGAGTGACTGGTTTGGATAATTAATTCCACGATCAAATAAATGCATTTGCACGAAATTAATTCAGCCTTGTCAAAGCTTTTGATAAACTTCTATACCCTGGTCATCTGTATTATATATTAATTATTAGCATTGGCATTATGGTTGTATGGTAATTTTATATTAATTTAAAATATGCATTTAATTATTCAATATTGGTTTATTCAACCGTTTATATTCATCATCATCAGAGCATCTCTCAAAAGAAACTTCCCTTTTCAGACAAAATTCGGATTTATAAGGAATGCTAATCGCTCTCTCTACTGTTTTAAGAATGAATTAGTTGAACATAAATCCATAAAAAAAATTCAACTTTTCATGAAATTGATCGAACTGGAACTCAAACCCGTGAACAACGCGACTAACAATAACCAAAAAAAAATCAGTTCTTTACAAAGCGATATCATTTTTAAGTATTACTATTGACCATTTAATGCATAGGATTTTACGTATAATGCTTATTCGATACCTTAAAAATAATCTATATATCTTCTATATATATAAAAATGAATGTCTGTGTGTATGTCCGCTATGGACTACTAAACTGCTCGACCGATCGATGTGAAACTTTACAAATTTATTGAGTACACTCCCGCAATGGTTTCTGGCTTACCAACCCCTCCCTCCAACCACCCCCCAACCTCCACCCCCTTTTTTTTTTTAAACTTCATGAATTTTTTGAGTTCACACATTCGAAGGTTTTTGGCATACCCACTCCATACGCTCCCCAAACCCCACTCCGCCAAACAACCCCCCCTCTCCCCCAAAAATTGATATCAAATTTTTACAAATTTCTACTACACTTCCGCGAAACTTTCTGGCGTATACCCCCTCCCCTACCCCCCCCCCCTCAATCACCCCTATAATTGCTGGCGTAGCAACGCGCGCAGGGTACAGCTAGTCTATATATATAAAAATGAATGTCTATATGTATGTCCGCTATGGACTACTAAACCGCTCGACCGATCGATGTGAAACTTTACAAATTTATTGAGTGCACCCCTGCGATGGTTTCTGGCCTACCAACCTCTCCCCCCAACCACCCCCCAACATCCCCCCCCATTTTTTTTTTAACTTTAAGAATTTTTAGAGTTCACTTCTTCGAAGGTTTTTGGCATACCCCCCCATACGCTCCCCAACCCCGCCAAACAACCCCCCTCCCCCCAAAAATTGATATCGAATTTTTACAAATTTCTTGAGTACACTTCCGCGAAACTTTCTGGCGTACAATACCACATTTAAGGTGTCCACTGTCAATACTTGGAGGATTGGCATTATAATAAAAATAATAACACAGTTAGTACTTATTCCACATAAAAGTTATTACATCAGGACCGGTTTCGCTCCTGGCGAGCATTACAGATGATAATGCTCGCCATGGGCCAATGTGGAATAAGTTCTTAAAAATGTGTAATTATTTTTAATTTAATATTGTCGATGTACAAGTTTTTTATTCAACACATTTCCAATGATTAGAAATGAAAATTCGTCTCACCAAACTATAAGCCCATAAAAGTCACCTCAATAGAAAAGTCACGCGAAATATAATAGAAAATTTTACATTGCAGGCAAGTGAACGAGTGAGTTGGGGTTGGGGTTGGGAGGGTAGGGGTGCGAATACACAGGTGAGCTTTTGCGATAGAAATAGCGACAGTTTGTTTTTGAGTCAAACGCCAACACGCCTCCATGAAATGGAATGAAATGCAAACAAATAAATAGAAAAATAAATGTGCAAACAGGGGAAGTCCGTCCCGTCGACGGGAACTTTTTCCAAATTGGATCTCTAACAGCCTCAGACGGCTTCACGCAGATGGAGGGACAACATTGAATATGCATGCAAACTTTCTTTAAAATACAAACTTCACACCATAGCCAGAACTATCCTAATTAAATACTTTCACATATTATCCAAACCAGTGTTTCGTATTTCGTTATATATACAGAAAGTTATATTATGTTTTAATGCAATTTGATCGTATAAAAAACCATACAATCTGTTATAAGAGTATGTAAACCAATCGATTATTTTCTAATTACGTAGTATTGTTTTCTTCTCCCTAATAATTTGACTATGAATAAACGTGGAAAACTTTTAGTAGCGTATTTTGAGAAATATCTTGGCATTTTGAGGATGTCTTTGTAAAACACACTTTTAAATTTGAAACAGGTATAGGTGGGCGTCGGTGTGTAGTTTTGGAATCATACCTAAATCCTATGCATATTAAAGAAATTATCGCTGACTGTCCTCTGATATATTCAGTAGTCAAATTATATCTCTGTATGCGCATCGTGTGTAATTTTAGTAACAAGATATGCGCGACTAACATATGCACAGATAAATTAAGACGATTATTATGTTATTCCTTCAGAAAATAAGAAAAAGAATTTAATAGCATTAAAAGCTGAAAGAGTTTTGATAATTAAACTTTAAGCATTTATGTTGACCCAATCAGTGAATTTTAAATGATTAAATATAAAAATACATACTCACTCTCTGTCTGCACATCCTGAATTTGATAAAGGCACTTTTTTGGATCATAATTTTGTTATTAATAATAAGTAATCGTTTATTCTCTTTGATTGAGTTAAATTTCGACTGCCGTAAAAAATATTGTGTAAAATCGATTGAAGCATTATCAATATGAATTTTAATGTCGTATTTCATTAATTAATCAAGCTATACTATAATATGGGTAACATTGTAATTCAGGATCTATGTTTGAAAATTTATCAAAAATACTCCAAGAGTTTTTCGCAAAACAAATACTTTATTGGCATTTTAAAACGTTTTAATTTCAAGTAACTAATCGCTCCAATTACGAAAGAGCATATTCAACCTGCAAATGTTTATAAAACATTTATTTGAACCGTTAAAAATCAAGTGCCTATGTACAGAATGCATTTAACTTTTAAGTATTGCTGGAATGTTTCATTCACGCTTGGTACTTACAATTTTCTCGTTTTTCAGCCGCGTTCAATGTGAATATGGAACATATGGATAACATAAAAGCTCTCCCTTTTAACTAGTTATTTTAAAAAAAATAACATTTATCGACATTTATATTTTAGTAAAATAAAAACAGAGCAATCGATGAGGTACAAGAATGCATAAAAGAAATGATTGAGGTTGTTTTTTTCATACGACTTTCTCTAATGCATGTTTACTTTGAATTGCTTGAACGCCTGAAAAGAAGTTATCTAGTCACGTTTTCATTTTTTCGGCTTATACTAGAATAAATTAATAACTCTGCCATTCTTGAAAATGTCAAACAAATAATTTTGTTATTCCACGAATTTTGATGGATTTAAGATACGACAGACGATTACGTAACAATTTTAAGGTGTTCACTATCAATGCTTGGTGGGATGGTACTATAATTATCGCTCCTAAATCCTACATTGATCTAATCAATTTTATGTGGAATAAATACTTAACATGTTTATTATTTTTATTACGATTACGTATATTGTATTTTTTAACTGTTTTATATCGTTCATTATATTGTTACTGTTTTTGTTAAGTTTATAATACAAATATGAATTGTTATTAAAATAAGGGAAGCGTTTTAAATGAATTTTTCTATTCGCGTGTTTTTATCTCAGTCAGCAGAAATGTGCATTTAAAGTAACCTTATGCATGCCACACTGGTTGTGGGATATAAAATATATTTGGCTTTGTTTGTGTTTCTTGCGGACGACTTGAATTCCAGTACAAACAGTTTCAAAACATGATTTTTCAATCAAAATCCGTATCATTAATCTCTTCAAAATTAAAATTTATTGACTGCGTAAAATGCAGTTAGAAAAACTTACGTAGAGATGGAATTCATATCCAACTTTCCAAATTGTATGGAACAAAATATGCGGCAAAAATTTTAAGTCCGTTTTCAAAAAATTTTAAATCTTTACATTAAAAAAAAACAAAAAGTGTAAATACGACATTTTGACTTAGAATGATCAACAATTTGTAGATTAAAAATAGTAAAAAGGGTTCTGCTAACATCAAACAGATTATAGAACAATTTAAGCTTTGCTTGTAGTTATAAGTTATAAGCAATACAAAGTCATGACTTTCATTAATCCGAGTAAACAAACTAACATTTAAACTAGAAATAAAACGTACGCTTTACAGCTCGCTTTGGATAAAAATTCATTTAATGGCAGAAGTTAGCATCGGAAACGTTAAAGTGCAGAGGCATCGAATGAATCGAACTGAAAAAATTGGGTCGAATTTAATGGAAGCAGTAAATTTATACACGGCCTGTAATTTGTGCCGGCGCAATCATTGGCTGCATCATTTCGTCAAGGGAATTGAGCTTTTTTCTACCACGAGATATATACTATCGTGACTGCGTTACAGTTACTCTATGCGATAAAAATATACCTACAACATCTATGAGCGTTTTAATTTCATTGTTTTACCTATTAATTTAAAATGTTTAGTTTGTACCGTCTCCCGTGCCCAATAAGTATTTTATTTCATTAATATTAACTACAACTTGAGCACTTCAGTGGGTGCCACTATCACTACATTGATGCAACAGTGTGAACATCGTGAAAAACGTGTTTTATGTTACTATAAAGTTATACCGTAACTTTAAAGTATATTAAAGACATTACCTGACATTAAAAAGAATAAAAAAAACAAATGAATAATATTACGAAAAATCCTCAACAGCAATTAACTTTAAATTAAGATAGCGTCTTGGGGGAGAACAAAATGTGATAATTTGCGACGAAAGAGGGTAAGAAATGTTGTATATTGTGTAACTAATAAATTTAACCAACGTAGAACTGGAGATTAAAATCTAAAATGGTTACGGTAATATTTAAAAATGGATGCTGTAAAAAAATTAAAAATGATAATGGAAAAATTTCAACTCATTAAATAAAAATAACGAAGTGTTTTCTACATCTCTTATTAAAAACACTCATCAGTTTTTGTAAAACACTTTATTAATTAGATATATTTTACTCCGTTCTGAATACATTTGAAAGTGTGTGGAATATTTAATACTGACCCGAACATAAAATTTGTATAGCAATATAACGTGTGTATGAGAGTTGGCTCAAAAATTACATCGTCGAAGCAGAATTTACATGAGCCCGTTCACAATTTGCTACATCAGAATCGAGTATGATATGGAAACAGTAGAAAAGAATTTTTGTTTGATGTGCAAGCTATTAACATGATTGCAATAACGATTTTTACAAGCCTTTGCTACGTACTTTTGGTAGTTTTTAGCTGTCTATTTTAAAAGCACAAATTAATTCTGCCAAAAATACATTGCTGTAAAGTTTAAATATCATTTTCAAATATGTAGATTTATAATTCCAGCAATAAGTAATAGTTACCTGTCAATGAAACAGAGTACAAAAGTAGTTTATTTCAAATATTGATACTTTTTCAATGGTAAATAATGATTTTTAAATTGGTTTCCGTCCGAAGCCATGGATGAGTGTGATAAATAAAATTATCTCCCACACCCATTCAATCTTTAAAAGCGTAGAGAGAACTATTAACTAACTACTAATGCCCTCTTCGTAGAAGAGTGGGTTGGTCAGCTAAGTGGATAGCAGTTTAACAACTCTGATGTTTAAATTTCAACAAACATACGCAATTGGTAATATTTATGATCATATAAAAAAAACTCACCTTCAACCACAGCAAGTTAATTTCAAATAGAAATATAATATACCTGGAAGTAAAAAAAACAATGAATTAGCTTTAAATACATATATTTTCGATGGTTTCGGCGGTAACTTTGTGGAAGTTCATTTTAATATAAAATTTAGATCACGCCTCTTTTGACGAATCAGCATTTTAAAGTTTGCTTAAGTAATTACTTAAGCAAACTTTTAACCTTTCTTTTTAAATACGGATACCCTTTTTGACGAATAGCATTTTACGTTTTTAACCTTTCTTTTACAGTCCCAAAAATTGACATCCAATCTGGTGATGTCTAACCACTACGATTCATACAAAGGTGCGGAGATTTATTGCATATTC
Source organism: Himalopsyche kuldschensis (assembly GCA_028554975.1). Classification (NCBI taxonomy): domain Eukaryota; kingdom Metazoa; phylum Arthropoda; class Insecta; order Trichoptera; family Rhyacophilidae; genus Himalopsyche; species Himalopsyche kuldschensis. Next base: position 1,739,101 of record JAHFWI010000059.1, on the reverse strand, counting down.
ACGGATTTTCTTTTTTGGGACGGTAAAGGAAAGAAGAGTTGAAAAGATAAAAAAAAGTTGAAGAATTAAAAATATTTGCTTTCGATAATAAATTACTTACCACGTCGAAGTATTTTGATAACTCCATGTAAATCTTTCTTTTCAGGTGATTTTTAATGATAACTTAAGCCTCTACATAACAACCTTCATTTTCTTTATTTTAATATCGGCAGAGTGGCTGCTACCCAAAATTTAGAACTAAGATACCAGATTAAAAACTATGTAATATCTTGATAACTTGCGTCTAATATAGAACGCCTATTACATGAATTATTCTAAGCTTCTTAGATGGTATGATACATAAATGCAGCGATTGTCAAACTTGGAAATAGATTAAATGAACAATAATTATATCATTTCTTAGTATTTAGTTAACAAGTGGTAATATTTTCGTTGTTTTAAATATGAGTGAATTGAGTATCATAGTAAGTATAAATTAAACCATTTTAAGATGTCAACTGTCAATCCTTGGTCGTTAAATAAATTAAACACATTTGTTCGCATTGAAAAATAAATTATTTGTTCCACAATTAATTTACTTAGATTAGGACCGGTTTCACTCATCGTGAGAATTTTCAACTGATAAATATATACATTAATTCAGAGCTATTTATGAAAAAGATTAGCAACAATATTATAAAGAATAATGAATTTTATTGTAAGTTCCCATTCTTACTTAATTGTTTTGTAATGCGATTGATTTGAGTAGCATTTCAATTATAGTCTATGTAATGTCAATTGTGCATTGTTGAAAACTATTTTTATATTTCTGGTATAATTGATCAATTGAAAATGCTCGCGATAAGCGAAACCGGCCCTGATCTGTTTTTTTTTTTTCACATAATGTAAGCCTTTCCACCAAGCTTAAACAGTAAGCACCTTAAGTAACATTTGTTTATACTGCTTTCTCATACATTTTGTAAAGATTAGGAAATTACGGACATATCATAAATGATCACAAGACTCTTTCAATCAGTCTACAGATAGATACGTCATATGGGAAACATTTTATTATATATCTGAAAACCAAGAAAAAAAGAATTTATACATCCACAGTGATTTTACAGAGCACCGAAATGGGATTGATTATTTTTACTCCGTTAAATACAATGCTTTCACAGCAAGAATTGACATTGAAGACGTCTCATGTGAAAGGTTATTTTTTATAATAATTACAGCGCGGTGCCTATTGTTTTTTTGTTGAAAACCACTGCTCCACAGCGTGTACGATGAATTATCAAAGTATAAAATCTTGCCGTACGTGTATTCGAAAATGTCAGAATGTACAAAATTCACGTCGAAGGTAAGTAAGTAACTACATTATATCTCTGGTAGTTAGTTACATCACTGAGTCGTAAATTCACAACGTTTCTATGTAGAGTTGGGAATCATCCATTAGCGGTTTCCGAATCGAGCCGATTCCATCAATGTACACGAACATGCATATCTACCTCGACTCACGAGTTAGTTACCTCCGAATTTATTACAATATATGGGATACGTTTACAAGGGTTGTCCAGCGAATTGTTCATATTATATTGTAACATGTTTGGGAAATATTAGATTTATACTCACGCAATAAAAGGGTATCAGTTTCGATAACAGTTGTAGGGTATAAATCGAATTAACAAAGCATGCCTAAAATGAAAGTGTTTTAAATTTGAATTTTGTACTTGTTCGTGAGTTTTGTAGCTAACGACCAGTGTTTGTATTTTCGGCATCTTCAGGCATTTCAAGTGCACGGATGTACTTGAACTGACGCGTTGTAAACAGTTTGTATCGTTTATATACAAAAATAAAAATATCACTAAGTAACATTGTTATTAAAACTTATGCTTGCAAAAATTTGATGTAAACGAGTTTCAATGAATTAAGTTGGTTTGTTATAATTATCGGGATTTTTTAATGTAATATCGCAAACAATAAAACAGGAATATCTAAAATAAATCTAGTGTTTTATTCTCAAACTTCTAGCGGAATAGTAGGACGCACGTGAGCCTTGATCAAAATTAATGATTGAACGAATACGATCTAAAACTGCGCGGCCTAATATATGTACATATATAATATTCAATCTATAATTTAACGCTCAGGCATAATCATTTTAGATAGGGTGAATACTTTATACTTTCTATAATAATCGTTTCTATCATTGCTTAACCACTGCAGTACTGAGAAAAATGGTCGCATTAATTATATCTACCGTCCGACTTATAAAAAATCCTTTTTTCAACATTGATTGACTGATGAAAGAAAAACCATTTTTTTCTAGAGACAATGTATAGATGTCACTATCTATGAAGTGAAAAATATCATAAGAATTCGGACAGGAAGATTTTTTATATATTTGCAACTTTATTCGTGACATCCGTACGCGGCGGCCACCAGTGGGTACTGAAGTGGTAAAAAAAACTGAAATAAATTTACAACTATCCTTTACGCCGCATTTTTAGATACTTTAATGAAATGAAGTAATATGACATCATAAAACTGATATGCTTTTAGATACACAATAAAAGACTTTCCTGTGTGTCCACACAACAAATCACCAAAGTTTTCTCGCAATCGGATGAACGGTTTTGGAACGCATATGAGACAAAAATGCAAAAAAATATTTATATATTTGTGTATAGAAAACGATAAATTGCATCGTCCGGTAAATTCTTTGGATGTGTAGTAAAACTGTATTTGGAAAATGTTTTGTGAACTTTTCCGCGGATACCAATGTCCAATACTATCTTGCCTTATTTCTTTTACTGGACGTTATATTATACATTCGGCGATTGAGGCTTTTCATCTTTTTTCCCTCCCCATGCCAAGTTTTCACACAACAGATGCTGACTCGAGCCTGAAGGGTGAAAGTTTCATAAACTTTCGCTAAGGATATTTGAAACTTTCAGCTGTCTTATACAACTTTAGTTATAGTAAAAAATAAACCATTGTAACGTAATAACTCATTGAAACCATAGTATCTCTGTGGTATAGAAGCTTTGCTTTTGCGATCATGTAGGTCTGAGTTCAAGTCTCGGCAAGATCAGATTTGCTAAATTTTTCAAAAGAGGGATCTTGGACATGTGTGTATGGTCATTGAGATTTTCGTTGAATTTTTCACGACAGATTCATAAAGTTCCTAGTATGATATGATTCTTTTATTTCAAAATATTTAGCGCTCTAACATTGGTTATAATTCCAAATATTTTTTCTAATATTAAAGTTTTTATAATACAACTAGCTGTAACCTGCGCGCGTTGCTACGCCTGTAATTGTAGGGGGATTGGGGGTGGGGTGGGGGGGTGTACGCCAGAAAGTTTCGCAATTGTGAAAAATTTGTAAAGCTTAAAAAAAAAATTGGGGGTGGAGGTTGGGGGTGGTTGGGGGGTTTGGGGGTAGGCCAGAAACCATTGCGGCAGTGTACTCAATAAATTTGTAAAGTTTCACATCGATCGGTCGAACGGTTTAGTAGTCCATAGCGGACATACACACAGACATTCATTTTTATATATATATAGAAGATAGATAAGGTTAAATTAGCTTGTCTTTTGTCTACTGGCAAGATCTTTGATATAGCTATCAGGTGGGTCCCAGCAAGGTCAGATTTTTTCAATTTAAAAAGAGATCGTATACATGGGTGTATGTCATTCAGCTGTTATGTCAAACATTTGTTATACTTTATAAAATTATATTAAATTAAATTAGGCGACGCATTTCTATTTTTTTATATCTTTAAATAGAATGAATTGGAAAAATCAATACATGCTATAAAATCATTCCATGAAGTCATCAAAATATTTAAATTCATTAATTAAAACATATTACTGAACAAATAATCTTTCCACCTTTTCCAATTGGCAATTGTCTTTGGTAATTTACAATCAAAAAATAATTTTTAAATGTCTCGAAAGCTTGATGAACCATCTCGGAATGTTGCCCAAATCTCATTTGTAGTAATGTGCATTTCCTCCTACAGTAATTGGACGTAGGCATCTGCACCCCTACATCAATTAATACAGGTACAAATGACTACCGGCTGAAACGTCAATATGGGGAATAAGCCAAGCCGTTTTCACCTAGCGGTAGTTATTTAGAATTTTCCTGTGTGAATAAGTAAGGTCTCGCAATAGGCCATTGTAACTTTGTTTGATTTTATGAAAATACTAGTATTTGAACCCAACTTCGCTCGGATCAGTTTAGGGTTATATTCAGCTCGGCGCGTAAATTCAGACGGGCCAAGTTGAAACAACTTTTTTCAAAATTTAAAAGTCTTAGTCAATTAAAATGGAATTAAAATGAACATTTCAGACTGGCATTGACATTTCACAGCCCCTTTCATATATTGACAGCCCCATTCTCGCCCATTAAAATGTCAAAATTCAAGGAAAAAATCTAATTTGCTGCCAAAGAAGTGTCAAATAATACCTTCACGTAAATAAAAACATTATTATATTAATAAAAGCCGGGAAAAGTTCAGTAGAAGACTAATTTATTACATTTTGACTAAATGTCTTCACCGATAAAAAAATCAAACATATTTTCTTTCATATTCGTTTTTATGGCAACTTAATGACCAACAATGCAAAAGGGAATTACAGACCCACAGACATATATACGCCTTTTCGGTTTTATATATGTACTACTCGATATTCGAGTAATTGGAGTCTCTACACACACATTGATAACGAAACAAATTTACCGTCGAAACTTTCGCGAGCGAAATCAATTCGTTTGTTTGAACTTGCAACAACAATGCAAAAGGGAATTACAGACATACATCCCCCGTTTCGGTTTAATATATAAGATATTTAAAGCAACTCTGAATTTCAATATAGGTTTTATTTATTTGATGGAGCTTACAGTTCTAAGTCGCGTTAGCGTCATAGTTTGTTACCGTCTCGTTCGTCTATTAGTTTATTTTTCATATTCAAGTGGCATTCTTTTCTCATAGTTGCTGACAGGAAAGCGCGATCGCTACAGTTCAAGAGGTCAGTTTTCTTTTTACCTATGGTGGAACATCGAGAAGAATGGCTCTCTGGTCTATTTCGATTATCTCATAATTCATCAGGCAATAATACAAAATTTAAAATAACTTTGATTATTCCACGTATTGTGTAACTAACTGTGAGACGTGTTTCGCTTAAGCAAACTTTGCGATAGTAAGTCTGAAGATGCCTCTGAAAGAGGCGAAACACGTGTCACAGTTAGTTACACAATACGTGGAATAATCATATTTTCATTTTATTTCCACAAAGTTACCGCCGAAACCATCGAAAATATAGGCAATAATACGTTGGGCTACAGTGATGGCCCACTGCCTTGTGACACATTGTTTTTTTAGTCGCCAGTCACAAAGGTTGTTTGGATGTTCAATGCACAGACTATTGACGTGTACATTTATATCACTGAAATTCGTGTTTTCGTGCTTTTATTTTTTCATTTTTTTTTTCAATTCCTAAATGTCTGTTGAATGATTGTTGCGTTTTGTTATAAGCTGTCATTATCATACTTTTCATATGCATAGCGCATTGGCGTCAGTTTTAAAGCCATGTATTTTATTCTTTCTTAATAAACACAAAAGAGATTTACTATGCCTAAGTAATCGAGCAGTATATTTATTGAACTTCCATCCAATTATATTTCCAACAAAAACTAGACTTTTTTCTTTTGCGTAATAATAACATATGAATTTATCAACAGCTGTGATTATTCTTTTGATTGAATAACAAACCTTTTTGTATAACTCATTTTAGTATTATCATAAAAAAGCTATCCTCATTTTCTCCACTTCTCTGAAAAAAGAAAAATCGTCAACATATTCAAGAGTCAAGATTTTTCGCAAAATATTCATATACGAATCAACACGTAAAATTCCGTATGTGTCATTGTTTATTATATATCGTAAAATGAATACTGTTGTGTGACAAAATGTTTTTGTGACACTTACATCTGTTTGCCACTGTCATATAATCACCATTTTGTAAGGCGGCAGTTTGTTTAGTGTCAACCGAAAATATCACACTGTGTGTCCAAAATGTTTTACACGTGAAAACAATATGTCTCATATTAAATGTAAAGTTTTACATTAATACATTTTACAACACAATATGTTTTGTACATTTGAAGGGCAAACATATTATAAATTGTCTGATCGTGCCGTTGTTATTGCAAAAAATCTTTTTACCTAGTTTCAGTATTGTCTTCTTGAATCATTTTTATTTCATTAGTTCAAAAAGCGTGCGAATGTACATATGTACATATGTATATCCAAAACATGACATTTTCAGAAGAGCTTGTTACAAAAAAAATATATATTAAAACTTTGATTCATCATTCTTTCACTATTTAACATGATCATTAACTGTGCATTATCATTATTAATTCATTTATGGAAATTTTGGATTTGTTTCTTGCAATCTATGCACACAATGCTTTTTGAGTAGAAATATAATAAATACACATTATTTAGTAATATTTCAGCATATTTTATTATTCAGATCAGGACCGGTTCTGATCATCGCGAGCATTGTAAACTGGCGAAACTGGTCCTGATTTAAAAAAAAATATGCACGGAAATAGTGCTGTGTAATGTGTTTTATTTAATTAAAAAACAAATTTAAAAAAAGAAAAATGAGACCTGACACGCGCACGGGCAATTTTAATTTCTTAATAAAAACAAATGATTACTATTGAGTGGTACTGATTTTAATTTTATCATTTGATATTACCATTTTTAATTTGATTTTCTGGAACTGTTATTTTCACTTGAAAAGAGATATTTCTTCTATGGTATATTTATAGATATACAGTGGTACCCCGATCTTGCGTTCTCCCATTATACGTTTTCCCGCGTGGTGCGTTCATTTTCTATAGTCCTAGCATTCAGTTCATATATAAAACTTTCCTACATTCATCGTTTCCCGCATTAATCGTTTGTTTTATACGGTCCCTTGAAAAACGTAGAATATCGGGGTTTCACTATAGTTAACAATTAATACTTGATATCTTGTCAAAATTATTTGCAAACAAATTGTATTTACAATATTTTCTTTATTTTAAAAGTCCAGCCTCGTAGCCAAAAGGCATCGCTTGTAAGCCTATGTTCTACTTGCTTGCGCGGTCAATGGATCGAATTATTGAATAAACACTTCAATGACACATCAATGATTTATCAATCGTTTCATGAATTTGTATCTAGAAGTTTTATTCTTCTTCGCCTATTCTATTTCTAGCCCATCTGCATCATGATCACGATAGGGTGGATAAAGCGATAAGATAACTTTATGTCCTTTCCTTACCATCTCATTTAATCGTTACTTTTTTAATATAGAGATTTACATAACTTTCAACTGTAGAATTTGTTGGTTGACAAGATAAAAACTCCCTGATTTCTACTTTGAGAATCTTTCAAATTACGTTCATAATTGCTATCCAATTAAAAAAAAACGCTTAGTTATGGTGGAAATTTATTTCTACAGTTACAAATTATTCTCATAGTTAGCAAAATTCTTTGAATTTTGATCAATAATTATTTAATAATCAAAAATATAAAACACAAAAATATCTCAATATCATCCATGCTTTTCGATGGTTTCGGCGGTAACTTTGTGGAAGTTCATTTTAATATAAAATTTAAAATAACTTTGATTATTCCACGTATTGTGTAACTAATTGTGACACGTGTTTCGCCTCTTTCAGAGGCATCTTCAGACTTAATATCGCAAAGTTTGCTTAAGTAATGAAGCAAGATAAATTCTAACATTTTAACATTTTAAATTATGAAATTACAAAATGGATTACGGGTTTTTTTCCTTCTAAAGGAAACAAGGAAGGGGTCTGAATAATGTCTGAATAATGAATAATGGAATAATAAAAAAATAAAATAAAAAATAATAAAAAAGATATATTATTAAATAATATTCTTAACAGGACAGGTTGCTTACCTCTGCTGACATTATTCCCAATTCAAAAGAGTGATCACCCAACCTAACTGATTGATTGCAGCTCATTAGTTTATAGTTTATTAGTTTGTAATGTTTAACGTCATTAGAAATATATTTGTTTGCTTTGTTTCGATTCTATAACCCTCTCTTGCGTCCCTTAAAAAGGAAAAATCCCAATCTAATTGATTGAGTGATTGCACCTTATTAGTATCATTATGTTAATGCATTTTTTGATTCTATCACCCCCTTCCTTGTTTCCTTTAGAAGGAAAAAAACCCGTAATCCATTTTGTAATTTCATAATTTAAAATGTTAAAATGTTAGAATTTATCTTGCTTCATTACTTAAGCAAACTTTGCGATAGTAAGTCTGAAGATGCCTCTGAAAGAGGCGAAACACGTGTCACAATTAGTTACACAATACGTGGAATAATCAAAGTTATTTTAAATTTTATATCATCCATGCTAGTCAAATAAATAGTGAGGACTTTAACAAGTCCTCACTATTTATTAGTAAGTAGTAGGTAACCGAAGCCATTGACGTTGCAATCATATACTCGACAGCGTTTTTCAACATCAGACGTTTTACCAAGTTTCAGTCAATATTAATTTACTTTTATGAAATGGTTTTCGAATTTTTTCAATAAACTTTCTAATGTCTTAGATATCTTTCATGATTGAATAAGAAATAATTTTCACTTGTTTCAATATAAATAATATATTTTTAACTGTCATAATGTAGTTTTAGGTAAATGTTTCTACGTCAAAAAAAAATGAAAAAATAGAAAATGCTGGATTAAAGAATGAATAATTTTATGTTGTCGGTCCGGTCCGTGATGCAGTGGTCAACGTGGTTGGCTACCGTTCCAGACCGTCCGGGTTCGATTCCCGGTACGAACAGATTTTTTCAGTCGATAAATCGATTCTGCTCAGAGGCAATGGGTGTTTGTGTTGTTAAATCCCTTCCCACTTTTCCGATCCCAAAGAGCGACGTATAGTGTTAGCAACTAGCTAATCACTAGTCCTCGCATCCTTTCCATCAATAATCTCTTCGTCAAAGAGAAGTTGAACAACTGAGTAACAAGCAGTTCTCGTATAAAAAAAAACATACGCTGAGATAAGCTCCGTGAGAAGTCCTCTAATTTGGGAGCGGACATGGTAAAAAAAAAAATTGAATCTTTACTCTTAGATCAAACTTTTCCAAGCGGGCACGTTTCTGCAATGCTATAAAGTTAAGGTTGTTGTTAAAATATCCTAAAGTAAAACTTTCTTTTTTCAAAAAGAGGCTTGCGATAAAAGGCTTGATAGTATTTCAGCTTTGTAGATGCAGGTGAAAAGGTGCGTAAATCAAAGTAGCGACAAGTGTTCGCCGTGAAAAATGGAAAAATGTCAACCCTCAGGATATCCAAACTTTATAATGAAAGAATGGAATATCTGCCTGCAAGATAAGTGGGGTTGAGGGATGAAAAGGACCAATGAAAGCTTTGTAAAAAATCCGCAGATGGCAAACGTCTGAAGGGAAAATAAAGCACTCTGTTATGCCATTGTCCTAAGATCGGATATCATATATTAAATAACACGTACATATGCTGAGTCTATTACATTCAACGATGGAACAGCTCTTACTCATATAATTTTCAAATAAAAAAATAGTTTCAAATTGATTGAAAATATAAGACAAATCATGCTTAACTTTCTTTAATTTTGAACATTTATAAGTTAAATTTGAATCATTTGAATTTTGTAGTTTTTGTCTTTTACGGCCCGGGTTTTGCCTTTCAGCATCTTCACTCGCTAAGGACGCTAACTCGTGTAAAACGCCTATCGTAGCATGTGCTATGTGGCACGTACCGCCGTCTTGTTGGAACTACATCTAGTCATCGGTATCCATAGTCGTTGCTTGTCATCGATTTCGCCGTTGACGGTTATGGCAATGCCAGTTTCGTTTTGGATGAAGTACGGAGGGACGATTCCGCCAGATCAAAATCCGCACAAAAATGACTTTCTCGGGAGGCATTTGGTGCTGGTGTATCTCGTATGAATTGCATCCACCCAAAATGTTGCTTATTTACATATCCATTCATTCAAAAATTAGTCTCTTCGCTAAATATGACGTATTGCGCGAAACGATTCTCAAACGGAGCGCTGACTTTGTTTTTCAACGCTATAGCCTTACATGGTGATTTGCCGTACACTGCAAAACAATTGTCTAGTCACTTAGATAAAGCATTTACCGCTCTGTCAATTTTGTCCATAGAAAAGGTAAGATTCTTTATATTTGAACGTATAAAAATCATCATTTATTTTAAATGCCAAAATATCTAGAAGAAACTCATTGATAGAGTGTTACCTACTCTCTTCTGAGAAAAACTGTGAATATAACGTACATTTTTTGGCGTTTTCGCCTTTTTAATACGGCATTTAAAGACTTCGTGGCTTATTCAACAGTCGAGGCAAAGAAACAATTTCAACGCCTATAAAGTAAGCCCCTTGAAGATATAAATTACGATGAGATAGATGTTAAAAAATATAAAACGCGCAAATGTTATCGCTCTTCCTTAAAAGAAGTGAAAGCTTTTTATACGCGCCTCTTGTGTAAATGTTGCTCGCACACTTTATTAAAAAGTGCCAAGGGACAAATCGATTGCGTTATATTTTATTGATATAAACATAAATTGTTGATGCGTGCTTTCAATGAAAATATACTTCAGTAATATACAGCTGTACGTACATATGTTATATTTTGTTTGGAAAGCTCAAAAGGCGTAAAATAAACATTGCAACTTTTCACAACAGCTCAACAGAAACATGTTGATATATTTTTTGACTTATACTTTTTGAAATTTTTATAAAAAATGTATACCTTCGAACACCAATTCAGAAATGAATAATTAATTTCTTAAAGTATCTGTAAAAAATAATAACACAATTTTAGTACTTATCCCACATAAAATGTATTGGATCAGGACCGGCTCCGCTCATGGCGAGCATTATCAACTGATAAAAAATACAACGAAACAGTGATGGTTATACAAAAGTTAAGCAAGAATTACAAGGTATTACTACTAAACAAATAAATTGAAGGTGTTTTCGCACATCGCAACCATTGGAATGGAACAGATGATATTTGATGAAAATTGGCTGTATTGTATCTTATTGATTTTGTAAAAATGAACAAAACGAATACATGAAATTAAAACTGACCATACGCTACGCATTTAACCAGGGCTGTGGAGTCGGAGTCGGAGTCGTGAAGTCTGAACTTTTTATTTTGCATATAATATTTTAAATTTGGCTATTGACTGGATTGGTAGGGTTGATATTTAATTGAATACACATATGTAAATAGGAACATTAGGAAAAAAAGTGACATTAAACATTTTTTTTGTCGGAGTCGTATTTTTGGTCAATGTTGGAGTGGGAGTCGGACTCGTGGTTTTGGTAAATGCTGGAGTTGGAGTCAAACTTTTTTTTTCGAATCCACAGCCCTGCATTTAACAAATATCGTAAGAATAAAGAGATTATGAAACAAAGAAAAAAATATTTTATATAGAACAGTACACAAAGTTCATCCATATGTATGCATTGATTAGTTAAACATCCTTTGCAATTGGCGACTCGAATGAGCGACGTGAAGATCATGTTTTTTCAATTTGATCTATCGTTTGATCTCAAAAGCTTATGTTAAAATTATTTTTATTTTCAATCTGCCTTCATCTCTATATAAACGAATTCTGTCAAATATAACACAATCAATTCCTTCTATACCGATTTATAAAATAACATTCTCAAATGAAACATAAAAATTCAAACAAACTTCATACGAAAAGTTACTTTTGGGCTTAACTAACCAATTCATACGCGTCTGCCAAAGGAAAGAATATTGACTCAATCCATACATTGGCTAATAAAAATCACACTTGTGGTAAGAAATCAACCTAGGAACAACATGAATCTCGTTTATTTTTGGCGTCCCTCTAAAAAGCAATCATTACATTGGGGCTCTTCCAATCAAACATCCCTAACGTGATAGAAAAAAACTGTGACAAGTAGGTATAAGGGATGCGCACACTAAAGTAATCTTTGAAGCTTTTTAAAGACTAACTATTCTTGGAACTTTACCTATAATATAGAGATATACAACTTGAGACGACCTCGTTCTCGGCTCTCTCGTAAATTGAGAGGGAGCCTAGGATCCAACACTCGGAAAGAGGAATTTAGGGATTGGAGTAAGGGAAAGCTGGATGCTCTTTTCAATGAAAAAATTTCTCCAGCGTTACGAGGGTGCGATTAGCACACATTGTTTATTAAGGAATTTACACACAGATTTATATGTCGATTTTACAATACACAAGTTGAATTTACAATTACACTGAATTTAGTTATAAGATGACAATACTTCTATTAAGATTGCGATTTCGAATGCGTGGTTGATACCAGTTCGCTAGGATGCGGAACTTAGGGGTAGGATTAGGAGATCGAGAGCTTCTTTCCAGGCTTACGTTTGGGATGTTACTCGCCCGACACGAAGACTTATTCGGATCTTAAGAGCTCAATCAAATCTCGCTAATTTCTCACTGACTAATGACTAAAAGAGCGATGTTACTAAGGCCGTTGTCGCCTGATCTTAGCAGGTATCGCCCATCTCGTTGTCATCTGGATGGAGCAAAATAAGCGTTAGAGAGTCGATCGCTGGACCGTTCGTTCGGTCCAGTGGAGTCTGCGTGAAATACCATGTATCTCACGCACTCGGGGCGTGAATGAGTCAGATATATCTAGAGCGAGACGTCGGCCTCTGTATCAACCTGGAGACGCCGCGCCTAAATGTCTGTATAGCAGGATTTGAAATTACTCTATATTGCATCGCTATATTGTAAGACTGAATTTAATTACTGATATCAACTTAAATTCATAGTTTGAGGCGATTAATAGATCGTTCGGGAGTGTTCTGATGGCCTACAATATAGGTTTGTGACAAACTGTTCATAATTAAATATAATAGTTACCTGTTTTTTTCAAGATTTCAATATTTTGCTTCTTTTTTTAAAAAAAAATTCTCATCTCATCGCAAGCATTTTTTGTTTTAATTAACTTTCTCTTGCAGCTAAAAATTTCTTTCAACTCATACAATCTAATAAGCGAGGCTTAGCGACTACCTCACCGCTATTATTATGCTATCATAGACTCATCCTATCTATTCTTAATCTCATCGAACTGACCAGAGGTTGAGTGACTAAATAACAAGCAGTTTCCATAGAAAAATATTGAGACACCTCCATTTTGAGAGCGGACATGGATTTAACAAAAATAGACTTACTACTTTCACTTAATTATATAGAGTATTTCAATAGGAACGCTCAAAATATGTTACTTTGTCCTGCTGAGTAGATTATTCATTGTTTAGTGGCCAAATTTGAGTCAACCAGTTAGGTAAATAATCGGCCAACACCTACCTGTTCGTCATCAAAATACAATATCTGGTGAAAACATTGATGCTGTGTGTGAAAGTGTACAGGAAAACACAAGGCAGCATATTTCTCGTTGTTCACAAGAACTTGGCTTTTCTGCGACTTCAACTTATCGAATTTTGAATCGGGCCTTATGTCTGCACCCGTATAAAATCCAACTAACCAAGGAACTTCAGGTAAATGACCACAGACAACGCCTGATTGGGTTCTGGAGCAGTTAGAAGTTTACCCAAATTTGTCAAAAAAGTCAACTTTAGCGACATGGCCCATTTTATAATGAATGGATATTGGCAGACATTTGATGCTATATTCCATATTTAATGCCATAAATATACTTACAAATGAAATTAAAATTTAGTCGAAATCTCACAAACAACTTGTTTTATTTACATTTCAAAACTAAGCGTCCTTATAAAAAGACCCATTACAAGTTGTTTTTTCCACCACAACCCGTTTTATATATGCAGCCAATGGTTCATGTCCATCTTTCACAACACTATTGACAGGCCAAATCAGTTTACTCCTCACATTCATTACACGAGCAAATCTGCAAGCGACTGATTTTGAACCATGCACTACCATACCAAGTCAGTGACTAGCTCGGCCACTGAAATTAAGTTGATTTAAAATTATAGAATATAAAGGTAACCAATCCTTGGAGGTTTATTAAATGCTTTTAAAAAATACCCCACATCTACCGTAGATCTCATTAAAGGCAACGCCAAAGGATATGTTCCCAAATTTCGGAGAACAAATCTAGAAAGCCTTTCCGATGCTTATAAGCTCATTAAGAAGCTTTTTACAAAGTATTATATTACTAATATGTTAGAGATTTACGAAGTTTTACCGGTAAGAAGCTCTTTGATAACAACTGTTGAAAAGGTATTGACGGAAAAACACAATCTTCAACACTTTCATTGTAAGGCCAGGATTGTGTTTTTTTTTTGTTAGGAGTAAAACGTTGAAACAATTACTTATATGGAAATTGGTATTTTGTTATTTTTAACAAAATAACATTAAAGTGTAAAGTGAGAGAATATCAATGAAAGATGGTGGAACAGAGAAGAAGATGTATTGTGTACCTGTCTACAAGGTAAATAAAGAAAAGTAAATGCAGACTTAAACATAGTTATGACGATGGCGTAAGCCGAAATAGCTATCCACAAATAGTTAAATAATTGCTATAGAATTAAAATACATTTTTTATCATCGTACTATAATGGAGTTCTACCAAGTAAATGCCAATTCAATCAGTCAATGAAAGACTTAACATTTAAGATGTAGTTTATATGGTTAATTCATTAATTATGAATAAAAAAAGTACTATGCAATATTGTACAAATTATATGTATAATTTTTTAACCATGTCCGCTCCCAACTTGGAGCACTCCTCACGGAGTTTATCTCAGCATATATTTTTCTACGAGAACTGCTTGTTACTCAGTTGCTCAACCTCTCATTTTCGAAGAGAGTAGGGACGAAAAGGATACGAGGATTAGGACAGGACTTATTAGCCTTATTAGACTTATTAGGACAAGATTAACTCATTGATATCACTATGCGTCCCTCTTTGGGATCGGGAAGGTAGGAAGGGATTAACAACACAAACACCCATGCCTTTGAACAGACTGCGCCACTGACCGGACCGTTATATGTATTTACTGATATTTAATAACTTAAAACATTTTCACAAAATTGAATGACATCAAAATAATTTTATGACAATTTATAATTAAGAGTGACAGTTTATGAAAATAAAATGCCAATCATGTATTGAAAAAAACGTCGATTGTTATAGGTTACAGAAGTCAATTATTACATATATTTTTGAATGCAGAGAAAGGTGTAAATTATTATATGAATGTGCTTTATTCATTTTTCTGAATCAAAATAAGATGGTTTATTTTTAGTTATATCATAAAAAACCAAAAATATTTAGACAACCGTTCCGGTCCATGGCGCAGTGTCAACGGTGTTGGCTTGCGTGCTGGACCGCCCGGGTTCGATTCCCGGTACGAGCGGATTTTTCAGTCGATAAATCTGTTCAAAGGCCCTTCCCACCTTTCCGATCCCAAAGAGCGACGCATAGTGCCAGCGATTAGCTAATCATTAGTCCTATCCTTATCCTTTCTATCCCTACTCTCTTCGAAAAAGAGTGGTTGAGCAACTAAGTAACAGGCGGCTCTCGTAGAAAAACATATGTTGAGATAAACTCCGTGAGGAGTCCATATGCTATAAGTTGGGAGCGGACGTGGTTAAAAAAAATGAGATTTTACCGTACACAGAATACGAATCAAGTATCGTTTTACAGAGTTGGGCTTAAAAAATATTGGGAAAAGTTTTTGACACTCTTAAATATTTTCTTTACTTCGCTTTTTGCAGCAGGCGTCCGCGTTTGACAAACGGAGCAATCATCTTAGAAAATTTATTTTCAGTGAAAAAAGTGTTTTGACAATTGTCAGACGACGTGCTGAATACAGCCTCTTGCTTCCGGCTTAGCTAAGTCTAGCAAATGCTATAATAATTTATCATAAAACTACTTTTGTGAGCATATTTTTGTCGCATATTCTGATTTTTCCTAGTCAAAAATGCCGTTTACATAAATAATCAATCAATCATTATCGCTTGGCAATACTATTTAAAATCTTTTAACTGCCAGAATGTGCATGTATGGGCGGTACCGAACACGCCACGAATTTTATTGTAAAAATAAAACGTTCTTAATATGTATATCTTTTTTAAATGATTATTTGTACAAACTTGCCGATTACGATACGATTGTGCCGGCATAATAAAAAAAAATCAATATTTATGACTCATCAGTTACAATTGGTAAATCCTGCTAAAATTGAGCGTAATTTTTTGTATGATTGGCGTGCCGTTCACGGAAAAATTCACGTCTTAATACGTATGTGGCAGCCAGCCATCCGGTTAAAGGCAACAGCAGTTCTTAATTTATAAAATAATTTGTTAGTCTCTGACCTTATTTTAATCATCTTGAAAACAAGAAAAACTTCTTAAGTCCATGGTTTTGTGGATATTTTTGGTCATCAAATGACATATTAAATGATCATTTATCATTTTTAAAATGTTTACTTTCAATACTTGGTGGAATTAAAAAATCATACGACATTTTATTCGGCTTAATGCAATCAGTTTATAATGTTCACGATCAGTGAAACCGGGTCTGTTCCTAATAAATTGAATGTGGAATAACTGCGATTTTTTTTTATTATTTTTTAACATATTATAAGCTTAATATCTATTCCTTTGCACAGATTAACGAATATTTTTTTTCATTCCAGCAACCCCTCAATAAATTTGAGAAATTGATTGATATCACAGGGTTTGCGTATTCGTAAGCATGGTTGAATGAAATACCGAAAATATATCACAATATGACTTGCTACAAACTTTAACTAATGCACTTACTCCAATATAAACGGTTTTTAAAATAAGAATAATTTAAAACTAAAGAAAAAAAATACAACCACGTTGTATAATCCTCTATCGAGATAACTAACGAGTCTTTTGGTCTCTAGGTAGAGTAACTAAGATAACGAGTCCTGCCCGATATAAGAGTTCTAAGATTTCAGCATTTTCATGTAAATTTTTTTTGACAACCGTCAAAGAATTAATGAGATACCATTTGTAGGATTCATAGTAAATAAAACAATCATTTGTACATATATTCTACATATATAAATGAAATTCAATTAATAACATTTCATAGTAAATGATACAACAATTCTTTTCCGAAATTGGAGAAATTGATTTGAATAGATACATTCCTATTCCACGCTTTTATTTTCCTTTTCATTTCACTATTTGTAAAATACATACACACACAAGTTTCGACAAATATTATTTCTACACCAACGATTCTTTTTCTTTGATAATAACTTTGCAAAGTAAGTAATAGTTTTTTTATTGATTTAATTTAAAAACTATAAATGCATGAATGATATTTAATTAAAAATGGCTTAAAAAATGTGCAGTAAAATGATAATTACTATCTTCTATTCTTTTAAGTATTAATTTCTCAAACATTATTTCTGTAGCTGTCTTTATTTAACAAAGCCTCTTTGGTTAAGTGGCAAAAGCTTTATCGTAGCAAACATAGAGTCTTTAAGTCAAAGTTAAATTAATGTAAATATTTCATTTAAATTTCAATGTGTCTGATGATATCATTTCTCTTCAAGTTGAACTCGAGTGGTTTAAATTTTTGCGGCATTTTTTTACTATCAAAAAAATGTTGTGCTAAAAATATGTGTCGAAATCGTTAATGAATTCAAACTCATGTCAAACTTAATGAATTTATTATTCAATAAATAAAACGACTAGAAATTTAGCATTTTAACAGGAATTTTAGACACTTTTAAAGTGTTCACTGTCAATTCTTGACGGAAAGATATTTGACATTGATACAGCATAATGTTGTAGGGTATCAGAACTCTCTCGGACGATCTTATTTATCACCTCAATCAATAATAATAAGACCAAACGAGTAATATAACGCGAATAAATGCATTCGCGCAGTGATTGGTTAATTCAGCGGCCAGAATGCGTTGCATTGATTGGTCGAGCTGTTTTTCATACTAGAATCACGGAGTATAAAATTCGGCTGTCAAATAAAATAACCGCGAAGCGCGTCAGTCGTAACCGTTCAAACCGATAGCCACATGCCCTCCTGTCTTTTCTTAATGCAATGTTTGTGTGATGAATAATTTGAAGACAATAAATTAGCCGACTCTAGGATAGAGTTTTCGGCCAGATAAATTACCGATTGAAATCTATACAGAGATACCTTTCCTCCCATCCTATCCCTAAGTTCCGTCTCCGAACGCCGTGGAAGGATGCTGTCTGACGCAGTCAGATTGGGAAGAAACCCTGGTCGTCTCGACATAAATAAATGAAACACATTTTTTTATACTCTTACTTATACTAGGAAAAAATCTTACCTACTTTTGGTCATCACACACATTTTCAACTGATTAAACTTACAATCAGCTGAAAATACTTGCGATGAACGAAATCGGTCTTGATCATTACAAAACGTGTGAATTAATATTTCCAATAATGCAAGAATAATTATTTAAATAAAGCAAATTTATTTTATATGAAATACCAGCTAGTGTCGATATTTTATTAGTAAAGAGTTTCATTGGTCAACAAAATACAGTATTTAATATTTATTTGGGGATTCAAACCATTATTAAAATTCAAACTTGTATAGTTTATCACACGGAAAGTCAAAAGTAAGTAGTCGTCGGGTATTCTTTTGAAGCACTCTAATATATTAAAATTCAAGTCTTTGTTGTCTTTCTTTTTATTTCTTCTCGCTAATACTACAGCGGGTACTAGCTTTTTGATCGCAGCTTTTAAATTACTTTTTCATTATATCGCATTTTTTGCAAATTCACAACAGATGTTCAGGAAAATTTCGGTAGGTATATTATTATTTGCTAGCTCGGGTCCTTTGAAAATGATTGCATAATTTAAATATATGGAAATAATAAAAAAAAACTGTTTTTAATTTGTTCCGTCAGTTACAATTATTACCACTAGAAGAAATTTTGTCTTTTTCTTTTACACTAACATTAAAAACAAACGTGATGTTTATTTAATTTAGAAATTTTACATTATTTAAAACATCCTAAGACCTTTGTCGAGTGAATATTTTTAAAACATTCTTTTTATACAAATAAGCAGTACACTATTTTATATGGTGCAGTGACGTTGGCGCGCGGGGCATTCACGCGCCGACGTTGGCGCGCTATGCTAATAAAAAAAAAATATTTTAAAAACTTTTAACGAATACGTGAATAAAAATAATAAAAATATATAAAATTCATAAAATACACAAAATTACACCGAACTAATATAGCAGAAATTTGAACTAATACACACATATACATAGTATAAAATACACATTAAATTAAAATATTATAACAAATGCTTTTTAAGAATTCTAACTATGATCAAGTGTATAAACACTCATATATAATATATATTTTCAATAAAATTTGTAAATTTCACAAGGTGCAATGTCTTAATCTTATTATTTTTGTTAATTAAAATAGGTTTGTAAAAGTATCAATTAAATTTCAATAATCTCTTCAGGCCCCGGGTATCAACTATGATACTCATGGTTTTTATAAAATACTAGCTGTACCCTGCGCGCGTTGCTACGCCAGCAACTAAAATAAATTTGAAGGAAAGACATTACACAAATATTCAATTCAATTTAAGTCAATTGATTTCGTTCATTTTGAAAATATTGTGACATTGCAGCTTTTCGTTTCAATTCGATTACAATTTTTGGGGAGAGGGGGGTTGTTTGGCGGGGTGAGGTTTGGGGGGCGTATGGGGGGGTTGTTGGGGGGAGGGGTTGGTAGGCCAGAAACCATTGCGGGAGTGTACTCAATAATTTGTAAAGTTTCACATCGATCGGTCGAGCGGTTTAGTAGTCCATAGCGGAAATACAGACAGACAAACATTCATTTTTAATATATAGATCAGCCCGGTTGTAGAATTGAACGTACCACAACCAAAAGTATCATATAATGGAGAAAACGGTCTTACCAACTGAATATATCCGAAAAATTTCATGTCAGTCTAGAAGTTACTGTTGCTGAAGGAAATTGATCCTTTTTGGCATTTAAAGTGCATCGGCACTTACAGTACAAATATAACAATATTTTTCTCTGCATCATACATTATTATTTAATTTATTGCGTCAACAAGAATTACTTAAACATATTGCTTAAAATACAGCATGAAAAGCGTGGTCGATATTTAAAAAAAACCATGAGTACCCAGAGCCTGAAGAGAATAAATAGTTTAGACTTAGTAGTAAAAGTTACCTTATCTTAGTAAATTTCTTTAAAATGAACAGTTAACAATAATCTTATATTGCGTGCTAGTGGCGGCGCGATAATGCCGGGTGCCATTTTATATACATGATGTAAATAAGTAAAATATTGTATCTGGTTACCCTTTTTACACGGCGTATTATTTCATTTTAAGACATTATTATAGTACAAGCGATAAACGTTGTGATTATGTTCTAACATAGCCATCCCTAACGGTATAGATTTCGTCCCAAGAGCTACTTTACCTTAAATATCTATCTTAATACTAGTGATACGATGTCTAAACTTTTGGTATTCTTAAATCATAGTTTTTAACACCTTTTGCAGAAAAAAATATGACATTTATTCGCTAGTTGCGCCTTAATCGATTAAAAAAGAGAAGATGTTGGAATTTTTCAGTCTAATTGTCGATGTTAGCAATCGCTGGGAAACGCTAACATAAAATTTCACGCCCATAAGCGATAAGAGAACGTGACCATAGCGAGTCATAGATAACATGGACGGAGTGTTTCATATCTGACAACAATAAAAGGCGATAAGCGATAATATAAGAGATAAGGTAATGTGACTTCGTGCATGGTTATTGGCTTGTTAATCACCGGCTCCATTGTAAGTCCGCCATAGCCGTTGGAGTGGAAACTTCTTCGTTTTCATGCGCTACTTAAATATGAATAATTATAGGAAAAATAGGGATTTTTATATGATTTTTTTTTTAGAAAGATTTATAAATATACGTCAAAGCATATTCAATCATTTTTTATTGCAGTCTATGCCAATAAGGCCAAAACACCGGGGTCTCTTTTTACCCCCTTCGGCCTGAGAGTCATTTTTCAAGGATAGTCCTACGAAGGTTAAAATCACCCGAGATTCAGGACTTGTGAACGCTTGTTTTAAGAGCTTTAGATTCCTATGGATTTGGGTCCGTAGGCATAGATGTCTCTTTTGTTTTTATTCTTTCCACGCACTTTGTGCTCGATTCCCAAAACGTGACATAGATAAACTGATAAACTTATTACTAGTAACGTTCTTACCTTATATTTCGACCGTAAACCACTTCGAAAATAGAGTTAGAATGAATCTTTCGAGACTTTTTCTCCTTACTAAGTCTCTTTTGTTGATTTTCCATACAAAGCGACAGAAGTTTATTATTAATCAAAATAGTTTTTTCTTACTTTCGATGGATTCAAAGGTAACTTTATGGAAGTTCATTTTAGTATAAAATTCAATATAACTTTGATTATTCCACGTATTGTGTAACTAAAAGTGAAACGTGTTTCGCCTCTTTCAGAGGCATCTTCGGACTTACTATCGCAAAGTTTGCTTAAGTAATGAAGCAAGATTGATTCTAATATTTTAAAATGATAAAATTACAAAATGAAGTTAGGGATTTTTCCTTTTTACCGGAAGCAAGAAGTAGGCTATAGAATCAAAACAAACAAATAAATATACTACTATGACATTAGCATTACATTAGCGTTGCCTCTGAAACAGGCGAAACACGTGTCACAAGTAGTTACACAATACGTGGAATAATCAAAGTTATTTTCAAGCTTATACTGGTTTTTTTTTGGTTACCGTGACCACCAGGATTTCAAGGAGGTTCAACCAAAAGGTTGCAAAAATTTCCTTAACAACAAATCGATATTATTTCGATATGTGAAAGCTTTAAGGCTACTAAAAGCGCATGATAATAATAGAATTAAAAAATATTATTGAAAAAATTATTTAAAGGTTGTATGCTCGGAATGGGGTCATAAATGCAGGCTCTGTGTGGAATGTTGAGTGCACATTTGTATTATTAAGGGTTATAATCAATGGTGAACGGTATTCTTTTTTTGCAACCTGAAATGCTATTTCTTTATATTTATGTTACTTTTATTGACACTACCTGACTGAATGACTAGTTGAATTAAATTTTATCGAAGAAGCTTACTAACTAAATTGATAAATTTTATATTCATCTGACTTCGTTACATGGAGACAACCCAGATGAACAACAATTATACTAAGCCAATCGATGACCAAAACCGGTCCTGGTCTTAATAAATCCAATGCGGGATAAGTACTAATAATGTGTTATTGTTTTTAATAATATAATGCCATACCACCAAATATTAACAGTAAAAACCTTAATAATGTTATTGACTATTTAAAAAAATATGTTTTTTAACAAAATTTAAACCAATAATGTTGTTTATCGAATTGTAGCAAAGCATAATGACACGTGTTTCTCAGGTATAAAGTAAAACAACATCTTTCTAGTGAAAATAAGAGACAATGGTCAGCTCAATCCATTTTACACAAAAAATCTTATTCATTAATAAATAAAAACACTTTATTTTCAACTCGTTTTCCTTTGATTATTCAAATTTGGAATATTTTAGAATCTAAAACTGTCAATTTTTTATTAAGTGCAACATCTCATACGTTTTATTTGTTCAAAAAAAAAGGCTGCAATCTGACCTTTTTTAAATGTTGTACTACAAATAAATAAAACATGTTGAATGTTTTTACCATTTTATGACTATTAAAAAAAACTCCTCAATAACAACACCATTCTAAGAAGCATTCGCAAGTTTGTTTTACACGTATAATTAAAAGAGTTACATCTTGTCAATGTTACTTTTGTACAGAATTTAGACTCATCATACGGTAAGTTCACCGTGTTGCAATGGAATTTTAAGTTAATGCCAATTCAACCAATAATATGTTAACTTATTGATTGAGTAGGCATTTACTTGGTAGAACTCCATTATAATACGGTAAGAAAAATAACAATGTATTTTAGTTCTACATAAATTTTATATATTTGTTGATAGCTATTTCGGCTTACGCCTTCGTCAGAAATAGTTCTGACGAAGGCGTAAGCCGAAATAGCTATCAACAAATATATAAAATTTATGTAGAACTAAAATACATACAATGTTATTTTTCTTACCGTATTACAATGGAGTTCTACCAAGTAAATGCCTACTCAATCAAGAAATTAGACTCGCTTAAAATCGTTACACAAACTTTTATCCGTTAAGCTGTGAATTCACTTACGGTTTGGTGCTTCATCAATATTTGACAAGTTTCAAGCGAAAGATTCAAAGTCATTTAGTTGCTAAACTCTGCCGTTCAATTAACCTGTCAAATTAACAATTAATGTCAATTTAATTTCGGCTTCCTTTATCTGCGTTGAAATTGGCGGGTCTTGATTAGAAGTTTGGCTGGAATTTTATCGGCAAAGAGGTGAAAGGTCTCCTTTGAGCGAGCTTTTTTAAAGTGACTTTCCGAATGAAATTTTACTTCACAAAATTGCGAACGAAAGTTGAAAGTTTTCTGATTCAGGGATTATAAAGCTATTCTGTTTCATAGAAGGGAATGTGATTATTTTTAAATTTTGTGAAGTTTTTTTTCTTTCCTCAAGGATATTACTTACAATAAACTCTAAATATGTTCGTCAGAATAAGTTGGACAAGAGTTATCAATAATTTCATAAAAAAAACTGTCATATTTTAATATTCAGCCTAAAGTCAGACTAAAGTTGAAATAAAAATAACTTGTTATGATATCGTCATCCTTTCATTGAACACTTTCAAATATTTTTATTAAATAAATATTAAAAATAAATTTGGCATTACAGCTTACGCCAATGCGCCAAATATTCTTAATTGTGAAACTCATACGAGATTAACTCGATGATAAATAATAAATCAGTTGTGCACAAAATCAACGATAAATAACATACACCCAGCCCAAGATCTCTTTTTTCAATTGAAAAAATCCAAACCTTACCGAGAATTGAACTCGGGTCCCCTGATCGCTAGGACAAAGCTCTTGCCAATAGACCACAGGGACCGACGAATGATATATCTACTATACTTTCGATGGGCTCGGTGGTAGCTTTGTTGAAGATCATTTTAATATAATATTTTTTTATTATTCTACGTATTGTGTGACTATTAGTGACACGTGTTTCGTATACCACTTAAAAAATAATTTTAACAAATTTTGCTTTCAAAGCCTTGGTTCTGAGGTTATTTTTTAAAATGTATCTAAAATGATTTTTGATAAAATGAAAACCAACAATTGAAGTTTACTAATCTTAAAAACCGATGTGATGGATCCGTAGTCGAATTTTTACATCGTTGGCATACTTTTACGGAGCCTTCAGGCTCGAATACCAGTTTATAAATTCGTTTTTCAATCGATCTATTGATTTCTGTTCGAAGGCATGGACGTATTATATGTCCAAACTTAACTCACAAGTATATTATTCTAAGTAGCAAGAGCAATGACCTAATCAATATTTCTGATCTACGTTTATCATTCTATTGTGAAAAATAAAGGTTGAGCAACTAACTGATTAAAAGAATTTCTCGCCCTTTCAAAATAAGCTACTTTATGAGTTTATAATTTTAACAACACTACAAATGATAAATCTTATATATAAAACCGAAACGGGGGATGTATGTCTGTAATTCCCTTTTGCATTGTTGTTGCAAGTTCAAACAAACGAATTGATTTCGCTCGCGAAAGTTTCGACAGTAAATTTGTTTCGTTATCAATGTGTGTGTAGAGACTCCAATTACACGAGTATCGAGTAGTACATATATAAAACCGAAACGGCGTATGTATGTCTGTGGGTCTGTAATTCCCTTTTGCATTGTTGGTCATTAAGTTGCCATAAAAACGAATATGAAAGAAAATATGTTTGATTTTTTTATCGGCGAAGACATTTAGTCAAAATGTAATAAATTAGTCTTCTACTGAACTTTTCCCGGCTTTTATTAATATAATAATGTTTTTATTTACGTGAAGGTATTATTTGACATTTCTTTGACAGCAAATTAGATTTTTTCCTTGAATTTGGACATTTTAATGGGCGAGAATGGGGCTGTCAATATATGAAAGGGGCTGTGAAATGTCAATGCCAGTCTGAAATGTTCATTTTAATTCCATTTTTATTGACCTAGACTTTTGAATTTTTGAAAAAGTTGTTTCAACTTGGCCCTTCTGAATTTACGCGCCGAGCTGAACATAACCCCAAACTGGTCCGAGCGAAGCCAGGTTCGAACACTTGTAATATTATAATTTAACAATGGCTACTAACGGTTATAATTGGTATGCGGACACAGTCACTTGGTGTTATACAATATATATGAAGTGTTGCAAGTAAGCTCACTCAAATGTGTAGTGCTTTGAATAATGCTTCTCGCAAAACTCAACTCACACGCAAGCATTTCAATCAAAAGCTGAATAAATTTAATAAACACAGGACATTCGATCGAGTTATACTATCGACACACGTACTGCTAACTTCAGATGTATCTATTTTAGTTAGTTTGACAGTTACCTTGCATCAAACTTAAAATTAATAAATGAGAAAAACTCTTTCGATGGCTTCGGCAGTACTTTTTTCGAGGTATATTTTAATTTAAAATAACTTATTATTCCACTTATTGTGTGACTATTCGTGACACTTTTTTCTACTTTTTCAGAGGCATATTCATTACCCGATACTTAATAAACCTTTACGATAATAAGTCTGAAGATGCTCCTAAAAGAGGCGAAACATGTGCCATGAATATGTAGAGGCAGTCAATTTAAATTTTATATAAAGATGAGCACTTTGTGCTCATTTTATATCTTATATATAAAACCGAAACGGCGTATGTATGTCTGTGGGTCTGTAATTCCCTTTTGCATTGTTGGTCATTAAGTTGCCATAAAAACGAATATAATGTTTGAATTTTTTTTATCGGCGAAGACATTTAGTCAAAATGTAATAAATTAGTCTTCTACTGAACTTTTCCTGGCTTGTATTATTAATAATACTGTTTATTATTTACGTGAAGGTATTATTTGACATTTCTTTGACAGCAAATTAGATTTTTTCCTTGAATTTGAACATTTTAATGGGCGAGAATGGGGCTGTCATCAAATTAAATAAAGTTTGTGATTTTATTTTAACTCTATTTTGGATGTTAGATTTTGTGATATAATTATGTCGAATGATATACATAACATTAAATAATTATTGGTCGCTTAGTCCGAGCGACGCCGGGTAGCAATACTAGTATTCTATAAAGATCAGGGTCAGCTTCGCTTTTAACAAGCATTATCAACTGTACACAAATACGAACAAAGCTATCTTTATCAAATTTAGTAAGACTAATAAAATTAAGTCCATTAATACTACTTATATTAAAGATTTTTAACAACATTTAAAATATATTGATTAAGGAAACTTATTTTTAGTTTCAAATCATTTCATTCTTAAATATTTAATTAATTATATAATGATCATGAATGGTTTTGGCAAAAAGTGGATGGTATATTATATCATTGCTTCAATAGATATTTATATTGGCTTGTAGTTTCAATTATAGATATAAATTTCAGGCCATTCGTCGATATATCTGCGAATATTTGAAATGCCATTTTTATTGCAGTTGCATTTTTACGAATTGTTGGATGAATTGTAACAAGCGGTTTTGTATGGCATTTTTTTTCAACACTGTGATTTCGAAAACCTAATTATAAAAAATAGCAACAATAGTATGTTTTGAGGAAAACGTAACATGTGCCAAATTTTCTACGAATTCTTTCGAAATTAAATTTTAATTTGATTGGAAACTGGTTGGGTGTGCGTTGAGCCTTAGTGACCCCAGAACAAAAGGGTGGATCGAGTAATAGGGGTGGGAACAATACGCCGACAGTATAAAGGGAAACCCCGACAGGACAATGTGGGAGTTGAACGTAAGGAGAGTCTCTCAAGTGTTATAAAACCTTGTAAATGTATATCCTATAAATATAAACGGACATTTTTCTTCGCAATTCAATACCGGTTACGTAATCATAATATTATAAAAACCCTTTTGACCAAACGGAAAAGTATATATTTTTAGCTATATTCAAGATAAATTAAAATGATTGTTGCCGAAAATAAATTAGACACGAATAATTGTTTCTTTGTGTATGTTGCAATACCAAAATAAAATATCCAAACTGGTATTTTCGTCTTTCATATAAAATACTGACATTGCAAATTTTAATTCAGCTGTAACAAAAATAGATTAAAAATGACTTATAATCATTAAACAACATGTATTTTGATAATTAATGTAAATATTAACTTCTCCCCAAAAGGGCAGTCTAATCATTTTTTTTTAGATTAAAATGATGGTAATGTTTCTATCTATGATTTTGTAAAACATGTTTACCGCGTAAATAATGGATTGCGAATGCGGTGATTATTAAAAAATTCCATTATGTAATGATTTTATAATTTCTTTTTTATCTATCTATAATATCAATTAGAGAGAAAACGTTTTTACTTTTACTAAAAATATTTAAGAAAATGTTATTGATTGGAAAATTACAGTGAAGTATTGCGCGCTAACGTCGGTACACTTATGTCGCTGCAACGCTAATATAGGTTTCTCAAGATATTTTTTTATAAGAACTACTTGTTACTCAGTCGCTCAAACTCTTTTTTGTTCAATGAGAGTTGGGATAGAAAAAATATAGCTAGGACAGGGCTAGTGAATGGCTAGTCGCTCTCGCCCATTTCATTGAATAGTATCAATAAATGCTGCTCGTACTGGGACTCAAACCCGTGTTGTCGGTCACAGAACTAAACGTCATCGACCACTGCGACATGGAAATGACAAAAATTATGAATAAAAAAATGACTTCTATTTTTTCTATTGAAATACTATGTATGTATTTTTTTTAAACCATGCCCGCTCCTAGCTAGGAGCATATGGACTCCTCACGGAGTTTATCTCACCATATTTTTTTTTTCTACGAGATTTGCTTGTTACTCAGTTGCTCAACATCTCTTTTTTTTCGAAGAGAGTAGGGATGGAAAGGATACGAGGACTAGGACAGGACTAGTGATTAGCTAACCGCTGTCACTATGCGTCACTCTTTGTGATCGTAAAGGTGGGAAGGGATTTTCAATCATTATGTGTGTATGTATATGAACATATATACAGATATAAAAAAACTTTACAAATTTATAAGGCCGTCATTTTATTGTGGATTCTTATTCATCTCTTATATATTGTTGCCAAGAATATACGAAGGCCTGGGTTCACATCAAATTAAAAAGCCGATTCGAAAATACATCGCAGACTTTATTTACTTTATTTATAGCTTCGACATTTTGTCGTCTTGTCTTTGAGCGGAAGCTAATCTTGTATGGATTTATTTCGCGTGACGTGTGACGCGCTCAAGTAATTTTTGCGACGCTCTCCTACTAACGACTCTTCTTCTTTTTCTTTCGGAACGGAGCGGAAATGGGTGCCATCCTCCCGTGTAAGGATGGGCCTAAAGGAATATTTCAAATCGGCGTAATTTTTTCTGAGATTGGCTTTTTATTGAAAAAAAATTAAAACATGGCGTAACAGTTGAAGCTAATTCACAAATAAAATATTGATTTGGCAATCATTATACAGATAATGGCATTAAAACAAAGCATATTATTTACATAAAAAAAACTTCTAGTTCACTGCTGAAAATGTCCACCTTAATAGGCATTCGATTGATCAGCCGAACAGCCCTTGTGACTGACTTAAAAAAAAATGAAAGAATAATATCTCCTCCCGGGCTCACAAATATTCATTCCGTTTTTGCTTAGGAAATGAACAAAATTTCACCAGTATGGAATACTACTTTTTTGGAATGATTCGGTAGCTGAGTATTTATTTCAAATAAATTAAACGCTTTTTACGTCCACATTTATTCTGATAAAAATCAGGACCAGTTTCGCTTACTTATAGCATTATTGATGATTCTCGCGATGATCGCAACCAGCCCTTATCTTTATTAGAATATATGCGGATGTAGTATACGACATTAAAATTTGTTTTATTTATTTTAAATTATGTCTAACGTAGCGTCACAAAAAATGTTGGCTGTCTTGTTCCTCTAAAAAGACTTTATTACAAACGTTTCATATGAAAATGTGCTACACAGATGCCAAAGACTCAAAATTGGTAGTCAACATATTTATGCAAAAATATAATTGTTGATGATCTTCGTGAACGCAATAAGCGTGCAATAAATTTCTCCAATCAAATATGTGTTTTGATATTATTACCTGGTATAACTATCGACTTCGATATCCATTATATTCTGCACAAACAAGCATACTAAGCATAGCGATCTTCCGGTTTGTAATAGAGAAGCCTGTAAGTTAGTCTGTTAACGTATACTTGTAATAACGTTTATTATTAGTTTTTCATGTAAACATGGAGAGTCAGTCTAAACAACGATACTGCTTTTAAAATTGTATTACATTTTTTGTGAAATGGACAAAATTCAAGCAATTAAAATTTCCACTTTGTTTTATTAATTGCAAATTTTTTAACTATCTATAGTAACGGCATG
This sequence comes from Himalopsyche kuldschensis, assembly GCA_028554975.1. Lineage (NCBI taxonomy): Eukaryota > Metazoa > Arthropoda > Insecta > Trichoptera > Rhyacophilidae > Himalopsyche > Himalopsyche kuldschensis. The sequence continues at coordinate 1,709,403 of JAHFWI010000059.1, read as the reverse complement.
GCTCAGCAAGTGTCACAATCTAAATAAAAGAGGATAGTTTAGAATTTTTAGAAATAAATAAAACTCTTCTTTATAGGACAGGTTGCTCGCCACTGCTTACATTATTTCCAATTAATAGGGTAATCACATACCTATCTGATTGATTGCAGCTCATTAGTTTAATTGTTTGTAATGTTAACGTCATTAGTAGTATAATTATTTGTTTGCTTTGTTTCGATTCTATAACCCCCCTCCTTGCTTCCCGTAAAAAGGAAAAATCCCAAACTCCATTTTGTAATTTTATCATTTTAAAATGTTCAAATCAATCTTGCTAAAGAGGCGAGACACAAGTTAGTAGCACAATACGTGGAATAGTCAAAGTTATTTTAAAGTTTATGTTACAATCTAAGCTAGTTTTAATATTTAAAAGAAGTATCGATGCGAGAACAATGTATTGTAAGTGTCTGAGACATCTCTATGTATGGGTACTGGGGGCGCCGTTGCGAGAAAATTAAATTTCACCTTGCAAACTTGTCTCTTTGCCAGCAACACGGCCTGGTAATACAATTTGCCACCGGCAGAGCGAGGTGTTTACTGCCTGACGGTCGTACGGTTTTATGAGAGGGGCCTTCCAGCGGGCCAGGGAGAGTGGCAGGGCTTCGTGGTGCAGTAAGGAAACCCTTCAATCATCATCAATTTCCACCTAGAGTCTGCTTAATTACGTCTGACATACCAGGTAGTTTATTTCCAACTATATGCAAACTCGACGCTATTTTAAACGATATTTTTTAGCCCACAATTTAAAACCATATTCATTTTAAAATTGTTCGCATATTTTATGTTGTAAATAAGTTAAATGATTTAATGAAAATATACAACTGGAACGAATTTTCTTTTGACGACAAGGATATTATCTTATAGGAGTGGTAGGGCCGGGCCGGTGTGAATTTTGATAGGTAACACCGACACCTGATGTATAGTACAAGCTCCTATGTTACTTTACCTCTGAACATAATATATCAAGCAAAATTCACTCATTATGTGTCAATACATTTTTGATTAAATAAAAAAAGTTTATCATACGACTGCTGTGTACAGGGAAAACACTTTTCTTTTGATTTGGCTAATTCTTATATCAAACTTAATTAATTATATCAAACAGTATATCATCATAAACATACAGTAGACAACCGAATAAACTAATGAAATTTGATCTTCCACAAATACTCAGTATTAACTTGAATATAAGCTTGTCATATAATTACTCATAAATTAATGATGAATTCGTGGAGAATGAAGTCGATCAACCTACGAGTACTTTGTGGAGAAGTGTTAACACTTTCCATAAAGTAATTTTTTTCTTTCAAAAGTAAAGTCAAAATATTCTGAAATTAAAAACTTAAGGGTAAACCCGTGATTTGTATTTTTTTTATCAGTTTTATCTATGTTGATAAACTAGCACATGTTATGAATAGAAACATAGCTGAAGATATATTAAATTGAAAAGAATGGATCAACAAAATGCTGTTGTGAAAAAAGATACTGATAAATTTTGAAAGTGATATTCGATAGGCAATTATTTCTGATTTGTTAATTGGAAAAAAATAAAATCCATGGCATATAGTCTACGACAATGCGCCATACATTTGTCAAACGATATAATGATGGAACATAACATATAAGAAAACATAGTTATTACTGAATAGAAAAAAGCATATAATTTATTTAGAAATTATAAGAGTAAAAATAAAACACCAAGTTCAATCACTTTTAAGGTGTTCACTGTCATTACTTGGTGAAACGGCAATAAAATGAAAATAATTAAACATTTTTAGTACCTATTCCACATTAAATTTAATAGACCAGGACCGATTTCGATCGTAACGAGCATTCATTCATATGATCGTTATCAGCAAAACCGGTCCAGATCTAATAAATTTAATGTGTAATAATCACCACGTTCAATAATGAATGTATCCATTTCAATAGTCTTTCATTGATCAGCCGAACAGCCCTTGTGACTGGTGACTCAAATGACTAACGTGACAAAGTAGTTGTGATAAAAAAATGTTATATTATGAGAAAATTAAAAGCTACATTTTATCAACATTCATAAATTTAAGAGCATAGTTTAAAATAGATACTGCATCGGGCTCTTCGAGCTATTTTTTCCAGCCTTGATTCATCTCGGCAAAATAAAAGAGAAAAAAATTGATTGTTCTAGGGAAGGATTAATTTTTTTTAGCCATTTTTCTAGTCTTATCTGGCCAACACAAACATCACATATAATTCTTATGGAGATGAACTGGCACCTACATATATAGTAATTTCATACGACTTTTGCTGACTTCCAAAAAAAGACTCCACATTCGCTACTAGAGGTTTCGAAGGATAAGTATTCCTTAGGAATATGGTACTTGGTAAATGAAAGAGATTGGAATAAATCCTTTTGCTAAATCATTATGATTAGTATTCTGCTTTTGTGAGACTCAAGAAATGTTGCGTGAGGATCCCAAGTCTCGAAGGATTAAAGTTTTGCGGTCTTTTTTGAAAATTATCTTTGTTAGCGCTGCTCTACAGCTAGCGTCGGCCCGAGGCAAAAGTTGCAAAGATTTTACTGTGGGTGTGCGGAGGAACTTTGCGAGTTAACTTTTATTTATTTTTTTACTATTATTGGCTTCATTCTCGCCCCGCAACTACACGCCACTGTCTCTTTTGAGAAAAAACAAAATATCACATCTTTTCTAACAAGGTTACGACGTTTTTAAATTATTTTTTATTGGGTTACCACTTAATTTTTATACGGTACGACGGAAAAAAATATAGCTGTTTTAAGTTTTCATTGCGATTAAAAGTCGTACTATTTTTCCTTTTAAACTTTCTCATCTTCGTAAATTATTTTGAAAACACTTTTTAGATACATATTCAATGTCCCACAATGAATTAAGTATGATCAAGACTAGCTTTGCTTGTCACGAGTATTTTGAGCGAAACCCGTTAAAAAGCGTTTGATTTCTTTGAGATAAATATTCAGCTACATAACTTTACTATAAAAATGTAGTTATTTCAGTTGATTTAAAAAGTAACAATATTAAACTTTGCGTGAAATAAGTACTAACAATTGAATACGGTGAAAAAAATAGCAATGTATTTTAATTCTACAGAAATTATTATAAACATATGTTTCTTAAAAGCTATTACAGCATACGCCATCGTCAGAGCTATGTTTAAACATGCATTTCCAAATCTATATACAGTTAAACCTCCGAAAACACTACTCCATATAACACGCTAGCCGAAAATATTCGCCGAAAATCCTCCGATGGCACGGTCGCATTCCATTGTCGTTTCTATGTAACGTTTCCAGCTGTTATTCCGAGGCGGATGCCGATGCACACACACAGCCAAACGGCTGGCCGTCTCTACGGTGCATACTCTCGCATACACTCAAACAACACGTGCCAGACAATACACGACTGCGTGCCGACTTCCTGTTTGCTACATTTTGCGAGCGCTATGCATTGTATCACCTAGCAACCAAATATTTACGTAAATATTTTGTTCAAATATTTTTTTTGCAAAACTCATATATAATCTTAGTTTGCATTTTTCGTGGAAAAAAACGAAGTCCCTAATGAGATTCACGCCCCTTTTACACTACTTCATATACCACGGTCCCGACTATAGTGTTAGCGGGGGTTTGACTGTATACTGTTGTAGACAGGGTAGGTTCACAATACATCTTCTATTCTGTTCAACTATCCTAATTGTATATAGGTATAATACTTTATTAAATGTGCCACATTTATATGCTGTATAATATATAAAATGATTTCTGTAAGATTAAAATACATTGTTATTTATTTCACCGTATTATAATGGAGTTCTACCAAGTAAATCCGTATTCAGTCAATACTAAAGATTTGTAAATATTTGTATTATGATGCCATTCCACCAAGTGTTGAAAGTGAACACATTAAAAGATCATAATTACGTTTATAGTAGAAGCAACATATCTACAAAGAACCTTGGCTATAAGTCAATACGAGAGATTAAAAGAAAAAAATTTACCCTAAGCTGACATTTTCCGGTCCGTGGCGCAGTGTCAACGTTGTTGGCTTGCGTGCCGGACCGCCTGGGCTCGATTCCCGGTACGAGCGGATTTTTTTAGTCGATAAATCTGTTCAAAGGCATAGGTGTTTGTGTTGTTGAAAATCCCTTCCCACTAGTCCTGTCCTAGTCCTCGTATCCTTTTCCATTCCTACTCTCTTCAAAAAAGAGAGGTTGAGCAACTGATTAACAAGCAGCTCTCGAAGAAAAAAAAACATATGTTGAGATAAACTCCGTGAGGAGTCCATATGCTCCAAGTTGGGAGCGGACATGGTTATTAAAAAAAAAAAAAAAGCTGACATATTGACATCTTGAACCTCGTTAAAATAAATTTAAACTGATCACAAGTTTATAATAAATTTACGTTATCCAGTAGTTATCGTAAAGTTATCCCATAAAATATAATATTTGAATAAATATTTAAATTCGGTGTAAAATGTTAAAAAGCTTTTTTCATATAAACATGAATACATATTCTTCATAATAAAAGTAAATTGGGTAATCTTGATTCTAAGTAACGGTTTTCGACCGAAAAGGCAACCCCCATTATGATAATAATTGAAAATTTTCACCGTGAGAAAGTGAGGTGATTAAAATTTAAATATTAGCCAGAAATATTGAAATATTATCACTTAAAAACTTTAATATTAAAACTCGTACGCATTTCATTTTGAAAAAATATGTAACATTGCGCTGAGAGTGGGAGGAAATTTTGAATAATTTGCATGAAAATGCCATAATTTATGTCACCTTTTGTAACGGGTCTCGAGTTAAATACCGTAAAGAAAAGATCTCCTGCCTTTGAAGAGAAGATCTCAAATTGCGACAAAGAAAGATTGGACTGTAAAAAATGACAGTTTTTAAAAGAATTACGTGGCTCGTATAAATGACAATCAAAAAGCTTCACAAATCAATTAATTAGCTGTGTCATATTTAAGGTATATTTAAACATTGCTTAAACTTTCCATGCAGTTGTTATAGTTATTTGAACCATTCCAATTTATTCAATGAAAATGATATCAGGTATTTTTATTTCCTAGCATAATCATATTATGTTGTCACTTATATTATAAAAAATATACTTAAATAGTGACAATTTAAGGAGGACGATGAAGGTAACTTAGCGGCTTGAGACGAGATTTTTTACGATGGCTTGATAACATAAGAACCCAGTTGTTTTATTAAGAGAAAGCTTTAGCGATTTTTTGCACATTGTGAGTTTTATATTATGTGGGTGAAAAAATATTCTCGCTGTGGTCATATTTTCAATTTCTTCGTGAATGGGCTGCGTTCTTTTCGACATTGTATATTTAATATAAATAGATTTAAATTTTTCTTTTTTAAGCCGTTTTTAGATATATATATTTTGCAAACTACACACCAGATAGTAAGTCGATAATTGCTGTTGTATTAACAGTTTCTAATGATCATGACATCAAGCGTATTCCTTTGATCAAAAGAAATTAAATTATGGTTTTATTAAAAGAAATATTGTTTCCAGTTGATGCCTTAAAAGTACTGTTTAAATTCAAGTTAATGTGCGTTTCTATTTCTAATTATAAAGCTGTTTAAACAATCCATCTTGCATTTTTAACTATACAGAGAGATATTAATCGAAGATTAATTTCAATATTAAACATTTTTTCTCTTCTTCTTCGGGGCCAAGTTGATAACCCTGACATCCGTGAAAATTTAAATTTGCATGCTCCCAGCTTTTACCTACGTCAAATACAAAGACAAATCAATTTTCTTTGTCAAAACTTGTTTGTCACGTAGGTATTTTGAATCTCCAGTTGCAAGGGCTATTCGGCTGATAAATGCGCTGCCTGTTGATGTGGACATCTTCGGCAGTGAACTTGATACTTTGTTAATTTTTTTTGTCTTCTTATGTAAATAATATGTTTCTGTTCTGTTTCTTATTTTTGCGTAATATTTTATGTAATTTTTATTAATTTGTCAAATGCATGGCGCATTGGCGCTTGCTGTAATGCCATGTATTTTATATAGTTTTTTGCCAATAAATAAATATTTATATTTAGTTTTAATATTGAATGCGAAACAATTAACGTGATAACGCTGTGCTATACATCCTGTGCTATGGGTCCAAATCTATATGGAAAGGTACAACAAAGAGCAGGCTAGAGGCAATAGAACTGTGTTGCATGACCGTAAATACGGTGGATCATCAACAAAATAATATTCAACTCTCAATTTTTTCTAAGGAAGGATTTATCATTGACAAAGATACCTGCATACAAGTTTTTTTGAACAGAAATATGCCATACGGCGTATTGGGGCAGTTTTTTGCTTTAGTGAAACTTAACACAAATTAATAATGTGTGAATGAGTTTTCACTGATGATATACTAATGATATCAACCACAAATCTCAAACTTGTTGTCACTGACACTAAGTTACATCTTGAAATATGAACAAAATGCAAGGAGGAATGAATGAAATACTTCATGATATTCCAATTATACATATTTCTTAAACGATGAGAGAAAATATCAGTATCTGTAAGCTGCTATGAACCATGAACAATTATAAAATGAATAATGTGATCTATCTGATAAAGAAGTTGAGCATCACTACTCTGTAGCATAAAAAATATGTAATTCAAGGCGTTTTTTGTGCGATAATTGCATTGTGAAGTGAAGAGACGAAATTTTAATCCTTCATAGATAAATACAACCAAAAAATATATTTAAAAATATTGAAAGATGAAGAAATTTAATGTTGGTATAGATTACAAAAGCTTTCACAAATTACATTGAATTTTAATACGGAGCTTGCTCCACTCTGTTCTTATTTTAAATCTCAGCCCAGAGCTTTAGCGCTTGATTCTAGGAAACTAATAACTTTTACAAATTAACTTTTATGAAAGTCTTAATTGAAAGTGTTTATCTTATCAAAATAGAAAAGTGGAAATCCTTAATGGATAATGGCCATCTACTTCTTGATATTAATACTTGACATTTCTTCATTAAGTACAGTATTTTGTCATTTACAAAAGTGTCGTGAATTTTAATCAAAATGTGCTGTATTAATTCTATGGATAACAAATGTGGTTCGTAAAACATCGTTCAATCATTATGTTTCGTTTGTTTCTATAATTTTTATAATGTTTATTCAATATTATTGAAAAATAAACAACTCTGTAACCGAATGGTCAACAGCTTCAAAGGCTCGAATCCCAGTACGGACTGTTGCATACATCAATTGATGGGCTTGTTTTCAAAAATATAATGTTATGTATGTAAATTCTTAATTTTCCTATTACCAATCCAATAAATGAAAAGCTAGCTGCTTTTATTTTCGTATTTCCAGCTTTCTTTTCTAACTCAAGGTTGAAATACTGAATAATAAGTAATTATTGTAGAGAAACTTTTGCATGTGTTTGACATATATAAGAATTATTTGTTATATGTATTATAACTGCATGATTAGAAGTGAATTTTTATATACTATGTACTTTAATAACATCCACTCTAAAGTAATCTTATTGTGTCTCAATATCGTTAAAATATCGAGGTCTTTAGGAATAAATTGTATTGTATTACTTTCACATAAACTCTGATAAATATCAGGACCTGTTTTAAGCATAACATTATGGATGCAGGGTATGTTAAATAAAATCGAGAAAGACAAGCGATAGCATAACAAACAATCTTTGGAGTTCAAGTACATCCGTGCACTTGAAATGCCTGAAGATGCCGAAAGGTGAAACCCGGGTCGTTAGAGGAAAAACTCATGGAAAAGTACAAAATTCAAACAATTCAAATTTGTTAGAGAAGAGTTAAAGAAAATGTTCCGAATAATAAATGAAAAAGTAGGATTGCGATTTTATTTCTAATTTTGAAAGCTGAGAAAAATACAAATAAACTATTTATAATTGATAACATTGTCATATAATTCCTCGCATGACAGTTTTTGCCCAGTGGAATTAAATGGTAATCAAATTTAAGTTTATATTTAAAATGTTTTTTTACAATGTTTTGGCGTTTAAGTATTAGAAATGGTTGACTTTTATATTTTTTCACTTATATCAATCGATCTTTTTTGATGTTACTAAAAATAGTACAATTTTAAAAAAGTTTTTAAAGCAAATCGTTGAAATTTTAACGCTTTTGAAAGTGATCAATTTATTTTTAAGCCACGTTCACCTATTTCAAGTTTTAGTATTGGATTTAAATGATTTCATAAATATATCGCATACCAAAAGAAAGCATATTTTCTATCAAACGAAACATAGTACTCGAAGTAAAAAGGCGACGAGAGAGATTCAAAATTCAAATATTCTGTAACAATGTTATATGTACCTACGTAAAATAAAAATGGAAGAAAATAAAAATACTTAGAAAGAGAAATATTCGCTATTTTCTTCTGCGAAATAAAGAATCGCAAAGCGAGATACTGTAAATAATATGCATGCTTGCAAATTTAATATTCTTCTATGTGCAATGCAGTAGTACTACGTTTCAAAAAAGAAAAATCTTTTTCTACGGTAAAAATACCACTTACGAATTAACAAAATTCAACATCAAAAGAACAGAAAAATGTATATTTTGATTAATTTGATGCAGTATATTGAAATTTTCGCCCTTAAAATAAAATGTATAAATTTCTTATGGATTTTTTAAAGATGACAGTTTATTTTCAACTGCCTAAACTAGTTAAAGATACCATTCGATAGCATTAACGATTTATAAATTTATTCATAAGGTTTAGCCATAGTATTGATTGAGTAGGCATTTACTTGGTAGAACTCCATTATAATACGGAAAGAAAAATAACAATGTATTTTAATTCTACATAAAAATACATTGTTATTTTTCTTTCCGTATTTTAGCCATAGTGTTTTTAAATCATTTAGATATGGGAATGAAATAATCCGTTAAAAGTATGAAAGTATAACAATATGTTGTAAACGTTATAATTTTTCTTATAAATGAATCACTTTTCCGGCATGAGTAATAAAAAACTGGAATTAAAATTAGCCATAGATAAAAGGTAGTAATATACGATAAATAGGTTGGGGGAAAAAAAATATGTTTAACAAGTAGGTTTTTTTTTCACGCACATACATATTTATGTATTTGTTTTATTAATTTATTAGTTGATCACTTTTAAGGTGTTCACTGCCAATACTTGGTGGAAAGGCATTATAATAAAAATAATAATACATTTTTAGTAGTTTTAACTCATAAAATTTATTTGATCAGGACCGGTTTCGCTCATGGCGAGCATTGTCAACTTATCATGTTGACAATGCTCGCCATGAGCGAAACCGGTACTGATCAAATAATTTTTATGTGGGAAAAGTAATAAAAATGTATTAATATTTTTCTTATTAGTTTATGTTTGAAATGAAAAAAATCCAAGTGATATTAAATTGTTTTCAAAAAATTCTGTCATCGGGTACTGTTTTACAGCTTTTTTTATTTCAGTACAGGTAGTTGGAGCTTTAATTAATAGACCTATTTATATACCTGTTTTTGTTGGAGCTAGTGAAAAACGTAAAAGATTTATTTTTAAAATTAATAAACACATTGGTAATTGAGGTGAATCAGATCATAATTTTTGGCTGAATTATCAACTAAATTTAAATTACGTTTTGTTTATTTATAATTTGGCAAATAATTTCGTTGATTTATTTAAAAGAAAAATACTTTTTAAAATCTACTGCAAGCTATATGAGCGTTTCTTTTTCTGGTTATATTAGAACCTTCCCCACACAGTGAAGCTTGAATTGTATACTAACACACAACATTTCCATCGAGCTTCAACATTAGCCACGTATTACTTCAGAGCATAAATGTACCTCGAATTCAGAAACCTGTCAACTGTATTAAAAACTGTCAGTCCGTTGCTGGAGAGGCCGCCCGGAGGCCTCCGCGCTGTCATTACAGTTTCGATATCAATTTGTTTCACGTAGAGCTTTAAGCTTGAGTTTTTTTTTCAGCTGCTGGTAATATTTAACCGTCGGCGCCGTTAACGGAGGCGGCTGGGGAAATCACCGACGTCCCGACGCCGGAAGCACTGTGAGCCCCGCACTCTCCAGGACTCGGGATAGGGGGGACTGTAATCATAATATTGTGTTGTTTTGCTCCCCGCCAGGGCACTGTTTACTGGTAATCTTTGCTGGCATTTGTTCTGGAAGAGTAATGCGAGTTGCGTGTGATTTGATTGGATTGTTGTATTTACAGTGTATGCTTTGCTTGAAATAACACCCGGAAATCTTTGAAATGTCTAAAGTTATGTCTGACATTATCATTAGCCGAGATGTAGCGTAATTGTGACATTATCTTATATTTAATATGACACAGACGTTCAAATAATGTGTCATTGTTAATTTACCAAACGTTTCTCCTGTATTATATAGTATAATAATGATTATGAAAATCCGTTAAATTTTATATTTAATATACCTACTTACCTTACTTATTTTAAATATTATTGGACAGCTTTACGATACTTTTAATTAATTAAATTAAAATATAGTCATAAATAAATTTATTTTATACCATTTTCATTTCTATTGAAAAGCACTCGATACCCACAATTTTATCATAATCATTCTAATGCAAGTATATTTTTTATTCAATATAATTGAAATGTATTAAGATTTGTTATTTTAAAACCAACAATCAATTTCATTCTCAAATAATCTTATAAAATCTATTAATATCTTTTACACCGTAACATATTTGCAATCAATTAGATAGGTTAGTAATTACTCTATTAAATGAAAATAAAGGTTGCCCGCCATTACTTACAAGTTATTTTAAATTTTACATTAAAATGAACTTCAACAAAGTTCGACCGCCGAAACCATCGAAAGTATAATGTATCTTCTTTATAAAAACGATTACTTCAACTATAATATATTTAGGTTAACACCGTTAGCATTACGATATGTGGCATGGTATTCCTTACTGGACAATAAAGACACAAAGCCATTCAGCACCTCTAACACATAAGCAAATGATACATTTAAACCTTGGAATCTATTGAGTCGCGCTTATTTCGAAAGCTTCCAGAGCTTTGGACCGTAAAGTTTTTCGTAAATATTCAGTTAACAGAAAGCTCATGTTAAGTAAACGATAAAACAGATCCCTGTCCGTATCTCGGGTCTCAGATGACCTTTTTGTTTGATATCTACCGCAGGAATTCAAAAACTATTCATAAATATTAAATGGTACATAGTGGCGTACCGCAAATTTACTTGGTATTAAGCTTAATATCATTATCGTTATTATCGTTGATCCAATCATTATTTCAGATGACCTTTTTCCTTTTTATGTTTACTTTAAATGGTACATAGTGGCGTACCGCAGAAATTTACTTTGTATTAATTGTTCTTAATTGTCATTATTTTTATTATCGTTTTATATACTTATAATAGGGCCTTAATTTAAATAATAACCTTCACTGTATACAATATTATAATATGAAGTTCGTTTACTTCATATTTTCATAACATATTAAGAGATATAAGAAAACAAATAACAAAGGAACGATTTTCTTTCGTCTCATCTTGCAAGCAAAATATTTGTTGTCACGTCCATTCTCAGTGACAAGCATATGGAGTTCTAATGGATATTATTTTATTTTTTCTGCGAAAACTGCCCGTTATTCAAGTACCTCAATTCAGGACTAGTGGTTAGCCAATCGCTCTCGCTATGCGTCGTTCTTTAGGATAGTTAAGATAGGAAGGGATAATCAACAACACAAACACCCATGCCTTTGAACAGATTTAACGACTGAAAAAATCCGCACGTACCAGAAATTGAACCCGGGTGGTCCAGAACGCAAGCCAACAACGTTGACATTGCACCACGGACCGAACTTATAAGAATATTTAAATTAATATTGGAATTGGAATCCAACAGGCATTTATCTGTCATCCGGCCCGCCAAGTTTTTAAAAAAATTAATCCAGCCCGTTTCTCAAAAAATCTGGTGACCCATGGTGTAGCGTTATGGAAGGCGGTTGTGAAAAACGGCTGCATACACATAACGGCAGGTTGTGGGACAACCAACTTGTTCACCCGAATATATATTCCCTTAAATTGAACAAAAACCAAATGGCGCTTAAATAATCATTTCGCCATCTCGACACCTTACTTTGAAAACGTTCTAACTGCTCTTGTCACTGTTTTGACATATGAGCGTTTGAAGTTTCGATTGATTTAAATTCACTTGTAACAATGAGCAAGTAAAAATGTTTCAAATTACTGGTTTTAACCATATTTTTTCACAACTCTTGCTGAGAAATAATGATCGTAAAGATCTAATGATGGAAATAATGATAAAAATGTTAGAACTTTATAGTTATTACGTAGAATTTAATAAAAAAAGTGTTCAGATGCAGTGCAACTCCGGAATACTAGTTATGATCTAAGAACTAGGAATAAGAGGTCTCTAACATTTTAATTAAAGTCAATTTTTCTTGTATTTTGCTTCAATTTATTTGCTTAGTTTTAATACCAATTGTTTGTCATACCTTGTATTTCTTACTTAACTTTTGTATACATATCACTGTTTCGTTGTTTTTCTTATCAGTTGGCAACGCTCGCCATGAACGAAACCGGTTCTGATCCAATAACTTTTATATTTGGAAAAAGTACTAAAAATGCATTATTATTTTTTTACTTGCTAAGTTATTCAACCACAGATAACTCTGAAAATCATGTTTATGATAGAATGCGGTGAATACAAGCTTTTCCGACCAAAAAGTCAAATGGGGCAAATATGTCAATTTGAACCTTTCAAAGTAAGGTTACGATCTGTACCATCACTGGAAAGAAGCAAAGCACCTGATGTAAATATACCCCAAACTTTATAATGCTACCAATCACAATATACCCACACACCTATTTACACTGAAGAAAAAAATGAAAAGACGAAAAAACTTCGCCGTCTGGATCCGTGCGCCATTGGTAATGGGATCTTTAAAAGACTTTGGAAGGATCGCGCGGAATACTATGAGCTACGTGTTTATTTCATCACTATCGGGATTTGGACATTTTATTTATGCATCGTCATGTTCTCAGACGGAACATTATGTATGCGAGTAAACTTAAAAAAACAAAAAAGAAATTTCGAAGAAAGATAATAAAATCTTTCATGAATTTATTACTGAATTCAGATGTAAGTAATTTTGGTTGTCTTAGATCAGACATGCCCAAACCTAGGCCCAATTGAAAGGTTTAACTGGCCCTTTCGAGGTTGTCAACTTTTTCTATACATTTTGCATTTTGTTATTGATAAAATAAAAATAATAAAACATTTTTAGTAGGTACTTATTTCACATTAAGTATATTAGATCAGGACCGGTTTCGCTCATTGCAGATCATTATCAACTGATTTTACTCGCTATGATCGAAACCAGTCTTGATCTAATACATTTAATGTTTAAGACAAAGTGTAAAATAGCAAATTTTAAAAACTACTTTTGTACTACGATTGTTTTGTGTGTTTGTTTATAAATAAATTACACAGATAGGTACAAAGATATAAAAAGACTCAAAAAAACTATTGACAAGAGGGGAAAATAATAAAGAATTTTAGTTCTACAAACATTATAAAATAGAATGTTGATATCTTTTCGGCTTACGCCCTCGTCAGAACAAGCAGATTAGTGTTGATGAGGGCGTAATCCGAAATAGTTTTCATTTATATACTATATAATTTTTGTAGAGCTTACTATTCTTAGAGTCTTTGGCTATTTTTTCGCCGTGCTATAGTGTCGTTCTATCGTTCAAAAAAAACTAATTACGTTGGTCAAGATGTACAATTTTACTTAGTTAGTGTACATGTTGCAGCCAAAGTGTGACATATCTTCAAAGTGTTCATTCGCTAGAGAATGTATACACTAACTAATTGACATTCATTTACTAGTGAGTGTATAAACTTACTGACGAAGAAATTACATTAAGTTAGTGAACTGACATGCGCTATTGAAAGTAGAAATAAAAATAGATTAGGTAAGGTTTTGTTAGGCCTTTCAAATATTTCATGTGTTTTATGCCACATTGTTGGTGTAGTTAATATTATTTTAAGGCTATAAGATTTTTCAGTATAAATGTAAATCAACTGAAGAAGAAAAAACGCCCAAGATATTCAAGATTTCAAACTTGAAATATGATATTTGCCTCGCCGGAACTTCGGGGCTAAAGGCAAGGTCTTACCAATGACCTAATGATGCCGATGAGGTTATAGGTTAAGACATAAAATATACAAATTTACAATTTCATTTTGAAGTCCAGAAACGGTTGTTTTCTCTCGAAAAAATCCGCAACTTTTAACCGATACTTATACACAAAAACAAAATAATAAGGAAATATTATTAATTTGTTCTTATTATATAATCACCAAAAACCGTGCATTATTTTTACTGAATAATTTATTTTACATCAGCTTAAATGTTGATATGAGCTGAAGTTTGATGTTCAAAAACAAATAAACATTTTTTGCACTTATTCCACTTTGATTTATTGTGATCATCGGTTGATGATGCTCGCGATGAGTGAAACCGGTCTTGCTCTAAATAAATGTATTGTGGAATAAGTACAATAAATGTTATTTTATTCCACCAAGTATTGACAGTCAAGTTGAGAAGTTTGATAGATTGGTTACAAATGAAAATACAGATCCGATTATAATTTTCTTTTCAGTTTAACTTACTTTAGATTTTCAAGTAGAGAAAAGGTGACATTACTTCTTTAGTAAGATTTTTGATATTCAATACACAAATATAATTACGCCTCAAATACCTTTTTTCGTTTTTGGGTGACACTATTACAATCATATAACTCAACAAAAGTTTTCATGATTCACATCGTAAGCGAGAATGATTGCTAGAATACTTAAATGAATAACATAAACGTGGTTGTATTACCATAAAACTTTTGTTTCTACATTATCTCATGCATATTATATGTTATATTATGGAGTCTCGTGAGTTTTTATTTCATCTACAGTGCGTACTTGACGAAACCTTTCACCGCGAAAGGACCGAGAAAGGACATTATAGCTTTTTTGTGTTCCTCTAAAAGGCAAAGAAATCCCAGATAGTCTCGAGCTTTTTTCATCCCGTATCATCTGTAACAGAATTATTAATATTCACGGCGGGGTCGGACAACAAAGGACTTGTTGATCGTTCATGTGATAGAAGTCAAAGGTAGCTGTTGTGAAACTTTTATTTAATATTCTATTTTTACAGCGCTTCAATTTAAAGTTTTTTAAAAAAAATCTTGAACAAAATGTGTTGATATTAAACTTTAACGATCTGTTGTCAAAAATAAACTCCTTTGGTTTTTATAGTTGAATGGCTTGCTCAGTTCTTTATACTGATTGGGTTTTATTTTTATGTAGACTTTGGGAACAGTTTTTTGGCAATCAACAAATTGAATTTCATTACTCGGGTCTGTGGTGCAGTGTTTAACGCCGTTGTCTTACGAGACGGGCCTTACGGGTTTACCTCCCAGTACTAGCTGCATTTTTAAGTCAATTTTATTAATTCTGTCGTCTTAAAATTTCTTTCCCGCGCATCCTATCCTAGGCGGTGCCAGTGCGACAATCTATCCATTTTTCTTGTCCTAGCATTATCCTTATCGATATCCTAATCGAACTTAATATTTTGAGATACGTCCATCGAGAGACCATCACATCACATTGGGAGCATTAAATAAATATTCTAAGTATGGTTTTATAATGGATCCACTAAGGCTTGGTTTTTGCGTTTAATTGATTTAACAACATGATGAGAAGTAAACTTTGTTTTCGTATAATCCATAATAATAATCATAATAAATCAAATAACACCGATTTAAAAAATGGTTAGCAAAACATTTATTGCAAATCTTTTTGATGTATAACACTTCACATTCACCAATACTTTGTTCTACATTTACATACAGCAATATTTATATCACTCCCTTGAAGATCATTTTAAAACAAAACAAGTTTTATAGATATGAAAACTGCACTGTACTTCTTTATAAGACGCTTTCAACGATGTGAAGATGGTTTTTTATTGCACTAAATTGATGAAAAGAACTATACAAAATCATAACTTATAGTTGAATAAAACTTCTATAGACTTCTATGACTTTGTTTTTTTTGGCCGTAGTTGTATTTATATATTTTTTGAATTTCTGTCAGTTACCAATATTATAATTGACGTCAGTTGTGGAATTATTGGTAAAAAGAAATACTTCTGATTAAAATTATACGCGATTTAACTGCAATAAATATACTTTTTTCAATATTAAAATTTATTTTAGAAAACAATTTGCGTAAAAAAAAATTAAGGCAGGTTAAATCTTTACGCATGCAGTATTAATAAAAATAATAATACATTTTTAGTACTTTTTCCACATAAAATTTATTTGATCAGGACCGGATTGGTCATGGCGAGCATTGTCAACTGATGAACTGTCACTTGTCAACTGGCGAACATTGTCAACTGAACTCGCCATGAGCGAAACCGGTCCTGATCAAATAATTTTTTATGGAAAAAGTACTAAAAATGTATTATTATTTTTATTATAATGCCTTTTCACCAAGTATACAGTGACCACCTTAACCTGATCTCTGCCTAAAGCGTATATTTATGCGCTACAAGTCCGTGTTCAAGGGGCCGTCCATACAAAATGCGCGTAAATTTACGCTCTCCTTTGTACTTAATTTACAAGTCACCAGTTCCTATTTAAAATAATTGAATTTAACTTGCATATAGTGACATCTTTTGAGGAGCGTGTTGTACTACTTGAACTCAAAGAATATTGAATTTTAATGTGTAATACATCGATAATTATATTAGGATTTATTTTTTGAAAGAAAATCGCGGCCTCCTGTGTACGGCCATATTGATTTTTACCGGCATAGAATCGGTTAAAAGGCATGCAATATTATTGAATGTTTTATGTAGAGGCCTGTCCGCTACAAAGCACCATAAATGGAAATAAAATTTTCAAAATTATAGAATGATTAAAGTTTACAAAATAAAATGTATTCTTAATTATATTATTTGATATAACCCATTCACTAGTTACTGTTTCATTGTATTACCGTTGAGCTATTTAGTATTTAAGTAAAACAAACTAAGCAGTCAAAAAAATTCTCAAAGTGAATTACTTACAAATAACTATTTATTACATGTAATTTTCTTTTAAAGTACATAATATTTTGATATAATAATGCTTTCCAACCGTGTTTTTTCATCACGCTCAACCTTATCAATCAACACAAAACTTGTTTCCCAAGACAAGAAAAGTTTTCCAATGCAGAGGAGAAAATCACGAAGGCCAAGGGTTCTAGACTTCTACTGAGAACATTATTCCGTGGAATGAAGTCCTGGGGGAGATCTAGGATATAAAATATTCTCTATTCCTCTCTGGTTTTACTTTAAGGTTCAATAAAATTACTAGAAGCTCGAGTCCTCTTTGGGAAAATATTTCCACGAAATCTTTGAAATCTTAATCTAGAATAATACAAATACGCTTCATGTTTATTTACGGCTTCTGTCAATAGCGATCAATATTATTTACTGAAATTCCAAAAGGTTTTATAGATTTTTTCTAAAGAAAGGAACATATAAACTATTTGAGTTTATTAAAAACACATTTTATTGCTGTACAACTATCTTCAACTAATACCAGTTTATTGATTGAGTAGGCATTTACTTGGTAGAACTCCATTATAATACGGTAAGCAAAATAACAATGTATTTTAGTTCTACATAAATTATTTTATATATTTGTTGATAGCTATTTCGGCTTACGCCTTCGTCAGAACTATGTTTTAAACGTGTATTAGAGCTTATATACCTAGGCTAGACAGGGTACTCCATACATCCCCTCTCTGCTCAACCATACCAACGTCACATGGAAAATTTTGAAATAAGTTTAAGTTATTGGTCTTTCGTAGCGTGAACCACTTACAATCTGCAATGTCTTAAGTGAATCTATTTTAAATTGTTTTTAGTTTGCTGCTTGGTAAAGGATTAAGAAGAGGTGAAGCGTTAATAGTAATCTGTTCATTAAGAATGTCATTGGATTGATTATACCTATTAATTTCTAGCTGCTGTTCCATTTAGCATTGTAACAGCTAGAAATTTTATATAAATATAATATTTATGTAGAACTAAAATACATTGTTATTTTTCTTACCGTAATACCAGTTTCTTTTTAATATATTAGTAATAATAGTATTACAGTGAATGCCGGATACTTTTATCTATTGAGTTATTTATGTTTACATATCGTGCTTTTGTAATTTCAGACGCAACAATTTAAATGAAATTTACAATACTAGCTACAAATTTTTAGTATCATAAAAATATATATACATATATAGTTGATTTATAATCAGTGGTGGAAAAAATTGGAGAACTTCGTGAATTTTTACTACTTATTATAGAAGAGGTAGTAATTACAATATATCTTACTTTTATTCTTTAGTGGTGGCAAGGAAAATTAATATGAATGAAGGAGTTATTGTTAATATATCAATGTGACTAACTTGAGGAGTTAAAAGATCACAAATACATGTATCTTTAATCACTTAAATATGGCAATATAAAAATAAAAGCATATTTTTAGTACCAATTCCACATAAAATTTATTGTATCAGGACCGGTTTCGCTCATGACGAGCATTATCAAGAATAATCAACTGATCAGTTGATAAAGCTCGCCATGAGCGAGATTTGTCCTCAACCAATAAATTGTATGTGGAATAAGTACTAATAATGTGCTATTATTTTTATTAGTAGTAATTTTTTAAGTCACTTCTTCTTGAACCGAAACATTTAACAGTATATTACGAATACTAATTTCCTTTGTAAACAATATTCACAATCTTTTTTTCAGTCTTCAATGACCTGAAAATGTTCTTATTTTTTATGTATCCGGTTTTCCACCCTTCCTACCATTCTCACAATTTTTAATTGGGGTGCAAAGGAATTTCATTTATCCCAGAATATTTCCCTCTTCGATGTTCATTGTATAACTGTTATTTCTGTGCTTAAATAAAAATATTTTTTTACGTCTCCATTATATTGCGTTGGCTAATAAGTTATTGTTATTTGCGAATGAAACTAATACATGGCATCACAGCTGACACCAATACGCCATGCATTTGACAAACACATATAATAATGATGTCAATGTTGTTGGCTTGCGTGTCGGACTGCCCGGGTTCGATTCCCGGTACGCGTGGATTTTTTCAGTCGATAAATTTGTTTAAAGGCATGGGTGTTTGTGTTTTTGAAAATCCCTTTCCACCTTTCCTATCTCTAAGAGCGACGCATAGTGACAGCGATTAGCTAATCACTTGTCCTGCCCTAGTCCTCGTATCCTTTCCATCCCTACTATATTTGAATAAAAGAGGTTCAGCAACTAAGTAACAAGCAGTTTTTGTAGAAAAACATATGTTGAGATAAACTCCGTGAGGAGTCCATATACTCCAAGTCGGGAAGGGACATGGTTAAAAAAAAATAGTTAAGCAACAAAGAATAGCATACAAGACACAGTCTATTATTTATATGGTAATTATGATATTTCCACTTCTTTAGGCAGTGCATTGATCAGTCGAACAGCCTTTGTAACTGGTCCCTCAAATTAAAATTATGGATTTGATAAACTTGAGGATGCGATGTCTAAACAACAATTATTTTTTTTGGTAATTCAAATGTAACAGAACAATGCTTGTTCATTCCCAGATAAATTTGAACGCTATAAACATTCAATTCAACATATTCTTTTCTGAACAAGATTTTTAGCTGAAACTTTATGTAGTAATATATTTTAATCACCTGGCTTCAACTTTCTTTCTCAATCTTATAAAAGTCTGTTGAAATGTCTTCGTGGAATTTCGCTTGGTAACGTCTTTCCTTTTAACTTTCTTTCACAACTTCAAAAACCTGTGAAACGTCGAAAAGTATATAAAAATAAGGTAAATTTATATTCACATACTGAATTTTTCAGTGCACTGAGATAAAAATCCAAGTGCGCTGTATGTACCCATCTACATCCAATGTCAGCAATTTAAAAGTGATATTTTTTATATTTGTCCGCTTTCAATGTGTAGTTTAAGGACTACTAATGTAGACAGAAAGTATTCTTTAAGATCAATGGTTTTGAGCACTTGGAATATGTAATGTAATAACGTATAGATAAAAAGTCACAGTTCATTTTCAATATAGTTAGATATCAACTCGAAGAGAAAAGACGTCTCAAAAAACTGTGGCATGGGACACAGCACACACACATCTTCCAACTCTGCACATCACACATTGAGCGAAAATTGGCTGGTATTCACTCACAATATATTAATTTCAATCTCTTTATTCTTTCACTTTAAATATACCCAAGAAGCGTCCAAGAGCGAACCGATATATCGATTTTCTTTTCAATGTTAGCTGTGAGTAATGTTTTGTGCTTTACGCTTAAATAAGTGGTTGTATCAATTAATTAGTTTTACATCTTATGTTTTCTAATTAAGAACAATAAACATTTTTTTACTGCCTTGGTTCAATTAATTTTAATAAAATATACATGAAATGACATCACATGAATCGCCATTTAATTTATTGGCCTCTGATTGGGATTTATGTGACATGATAAAACGTTTGAACATATTTTTCATTTACTTTAGTCGGGCTTTCTAAGTTATATAACACTTTTACACAAATCTTAGTTTCGAGATAAGTATAGTCTGCTTTGCACGATCTTATAATTGTTTTGAAATGTACAGTTTTAGAGGAATATTATTGACCGTTGACTGGTATTTGCATATTTTTTGAGACAACATTGAGATAAAGAATAGTGTTTAATTAACCTTTAAACGCCCCACCATTTTTTTGTGAAATATAAAATATGCGCGCGACCCATAGCTCTTATAAAAATAATTATATCTCTAAAACAAGTCAGCCTATGTAGGTAAAATAAAAAGCATTAGCAAAATAAAAGATTGCTTGTATGTTACGAATCGTTATTATGGATTGGTATCTCAATGACATTATTTATGAAAGCTCATATTTATATGTTGAAAACTATTATTCTAAATCAGTGTATTCCGATAGCCTATGGCCTTAAAATTTTCATATTGTCATGTTTTTGTCATGTGACATTTGTAGTATTTTAAAGTTACAGTTTTACTAACTGTAACATTGGATTCGTCATTTTCTTTTACTAAAAATGGCATTTATAGCTCAATAAACTTTATTGTCGATTTTCCTGCTATTGCATTGATGGAGCGGTATCACTACACACTATTTAAAATAACATAAAGCGTATTATGGACGGATTTTTATTAGTATTTTGTCAAAATGTGGACATTTAGACGCCTCGCGTACAGTATGTATAAGCAAGTCTATCAAAGTATTTATTCAGACATATTACATGAAATCAAGACAATAATCATCATATCAAATAGTGATTTTTTTTAATATATAACGAAATAATGATGCATTCGTCTTTAAACAAACTTACCCTAGAAGAATCACAAAAGTTGACGAACCCTGGTTTAAATGATCAAGCGTACAAACAAATAACGAACATTCTTTATGTGACATGTTCATATAAATTGGTGTAAATCTTCATATTTCTTAAAATATTAAAATCTGGTAAAAGGGGTTGTTTGAAGAGCGCATTATTGGCTAAAAGTAGTTTGATTCAATACATTGGTATGCTCCAGTTAACCTAATTTTCCAAGCTTTAAAGTTAAAAGCTATCCGCAATCTGATCGAGTGCATTCTACTCTCACTCGAGTATTATTTGTCCTTAGAGAATAAATGGCCGTTTCCGAGAAGGGATAAGTGGGGTGAAACAGGTTCAATGAAACGAATCAAGATTTTTTAAAATGCACAAATAAAAATGCCGAAATGTTGTTGAAAAGGAAACTTCACTTTGATACGATCAAATATGTTGGCGTTGTTTTTTATTTATTTTCCCTGCGCTAATCATAGAATATTTTTATAAACATCTTATAGTAATAGTCATGTACTTCAAATAAATGTTAAAAATATAGGTGTGCTTTCGGTATAATATATTATTAGCTTTCCAAATTAATATGAGCGAACGCTTTGAGATGGATTTGAAGCAAACTCAATAATTATAAAAACTATATTCATCATTCTTATCAATTATATATATATAATGCATGTTCACTTCCAATGTGTAGCATGTAGTAATTTAATGGAGATATTTATACACTTTTTTTCTGTAAGAACTATTTTTTACTCATTTGCTTAACCTCTCTTTAATTCGATAAGAGTAGTGATTTAAATGATAAGGCAAAGACTGGGCTTGTAGTAAGCCAAGTCGCTATAGCTATATCTTTTGGATCGGATGGATGAAAATGAGTTCTTAGACAAAACTTTTGGGATTTTTAAGCCATGCCTTCTCCCAAACTGGAGCATGTTCAAAAATTTAACGAAAAAATATTAAAAATGCTGCTCATACGTTTTGGGAGACTAGAGCCCGAAGAGTCACCGACCCGTCATTAGTCACCGACGTTGATCATCGCACCACGGACCTGACAAATAACATATGTATTCTATACAAACCATGTGCCAAATTATTTTCTTAAATAAAATAGTGGCTGCTTTTTACAATTATTACTTTAGTATTGATCGTATTTTTCCATGAAGAAATACAAACCTAATATTATCCGCAATCAAGCCCTTTCAATAAAAAACATTATTAAAAAAATTGAGCTTATTTACACCGTGTTTCCTTTAGCTACATGCGAGTCGTTGAATGGCACATTTCACTCGTTATTGACTTTATATAAGCTCACGGGGTAAGTCGAGGCTGTTAGCATCAAGGGGTGGAAAATCCAATTAATTAACAGGAGCTCTTATGGGAAGGATATCGTACTGCAGTATCGAGCGGTTGACTGAACAGAAAAGGAAATAAACAAAGCGCTTGGTTCTATATTAAGGCATTTACCACATTCTTATTGCTTGATTTTCAACGTACTTTTTTCAAAATGTTTGATAAATTAAGTAATGTGTGAATTTGTTTCTGATTGGATCACTTTAAGATCGTCTCTGATTGGCTGTGGTTAAAATAATATAAATACTATTAACGATTAATATACGACTAATTTCTTTACCTTATCATTATTTCCTTTTAGAGGTTAAGAAACTGTAAGCAACAGTTTCTCGTTGAATTAATAGAGTTTTGAGTAAACAAGCAATAAAAGTTTGAGCTTTTATCAATAAAATCATTAATATGTTTTAATATGTAGTTTTACTTAAATATATTGATTGAATTGGCATTATCTTGGTAGAGCTCTATTATCACTCGGTGAAAAATATCAATGAATTTCATTTATTATATTTGATCAACTTTATATTATTTAATTCATTTAGAACTAAAATACTTACCTTGCTAAGTTTACCGGGTTACATATATACATATATTATGTTTTAATATCTTAATATTGCAGATGTATGTCAAAAAGATTGAGATTAATAGACATGGAATCTCGCCTGGAAAATCTTTTCTAACAAATGTACGATAAAGTTTATACAATAGAAGGCAAACGTTGATATCAAAGAATCTTATCGTGCACTTAGACAATATCTCGTATAATTTGTTACTTCTGCCAGTAATGTAAATATTTTGTACACAGAGGAAGCGGGCATGATTTGAAATGATATTAAAGGCCAAAGAGCGTAAACCAATCAGTGCCTTTTGTTGTATTGAAAGTATTCGTGTATATAATCAACAGATTGAGCAGCAGTTGAGATTTTGAACATTAAATTCATTTTTTTTTCTAAATATTATTCACAATGGACCAGCTACCGAATATTTTAGATAATTTGGCTTTTACATGCTCTCATACAAGACGTAGAAAAGTTTGAGCTTTGGTAGGTATTGGATATTAAAAATAGTATAGATATCAAAATATTAAATGATATATGTATGGCAAACTTACTCTCAAGTAATTGGATCCCACAAAAATCCAATACGAAAATGTAACCATTCCAACTTTCTATAACATAGTTCCAGCTAGAGATTTCAATTATTCGACATCTCAGTTACTCGAGTATCGAGTGAAAAATTTAGAAAGAACGCCAGTACTCTAGTATACTCGAGTAGTTTCAGATCTACCAAAAATATATATTATTTATTCAAATTTGTGTATATGTTACAGTGAAACTGTATTCTCAGTTAAAATATATTCTTCTCCAAGCTGTCATTGAAATTAAATTTGACCGCCTTATCTTCAGTCCTATGTTTGTCTGTGTTTTTCTTTGGCTATATGTTTATGAAAGGGACTGCTTGATAATTTTGTTTCATTGAAGCGAACCACAATTTTAGGTTGGCAGATCATCGACTTACAATGATTTCAATGATCGTGACCAGTGAAATCATGTTGTCATACAAATCTATTACTTGATACATTTTCACTGAGAATACAGTTTCACTGTAACATATATAAATAGATGATAAGTAAGCTTATAAGTTAAGTTCATTAATACGTTTATTTCAATTTATAAAACATATTTTTCAAAAATAATTGAGAAATAAACGTCTCAAATTTTAGTGTGAGCTTATTTTTGTTCAGCACGAGTATTACTCGAGTACTTGAAAAGTGGACGAGTATTCTCGAAGTATTCGATACTCGAAAAGGAGTCTCTAGCTCCAACGTACTAAGTATAATGGATGATTTATGTCTTGTAACATCTTTAGACCTTTATACCTTATTCACTATAGATAATACATATTTATAATACTGAACAATGTTACCATTTTAGTATAATCTTTTTACAGAAGACATAAACAATAAACGTTTAATTTTATAACTAGTATTAAAATGAAACAGAAAAAAAAATGATTCGACGGTGGCTTTGTGGACGTACTTTTCAATATAGATTTGAATTGACAATTTTTATCCAAAGTGGGGTGGTTAGCGATTTTCAAATCAATGGCTGCCACGCGACTTAACTGCTGCAACTGTGAAATTGCTCGTGAATCATTTTCATATTTTTAACAATAAGTGAAGTTTAATGACAAAACCAGGATGTATTTAATGGTTGCTTGTTTCGCACTTATGCAAATTATGTCGTGTGAGAGTAACTGTAAAAATATAATATTACATTGCTTCATATTGGATGGCTTTTTTTTGATTCCAGGGCTTTTTTTGGAAAAAAAAAAGTGCCGTTAAACACTTCATGTCAAGCTTTTTACTAATTAAAATTATATTCAAATATCATTTCAGTAAAATGTTGTCTAATTGATTTTGGATTCTGTGAAAAAAGGTGCCGGAAGTTCTTATATATAATGAATTGCAATTCATGCCATTTTTTTTAAATACATTTTCAAAATATATTTGGATTATATTCAATAATATGAAATATTTTATTATCATGCTACGAGGCAATAAGCTTGTGCAAAGCTTTGAATGATTGCTTAATGCACATTCTGTGTTGATCGGTAATTCGGTTTGACGGCTCCAAAATGTATCCCGGTTTTATCGACTCAGCTGGAATATGCATTTCCAGTATGGCAACCCAGGTGCAAAATAAATTATGTTACATAAGAAAAGGCGTCGTGAAAACGTCGAACTGTTTTCCGATAAACTATGGAATAAAATGGCATCCTTCTTGACATTTGGATTTATATTTTTGAAACATATAGCTGCATTTGCACGTCAATGATATAAATGAATTCTTTTATATTGATTCGGGAAAATTCCTTTACAAAAAGGTCAAATTATATTTTGATCTTGTTGAGACTGTCATGCCGAAACAACTTTGAATTAAGGGGGTCCCCCCATATGATACTTTGAAACAATCTTTTTTTTTGCATAGAATGATTCCTTAAACACGTGTAGAATATGCTGGTAAAGTAATTTTACAATATTTGAAGTCGTTGGAAAGTTATTGCAGTTAGACTACACTTATTTCTAGGCTTTTACATGAGAACTTTCAATACACATGTAATTTCAATTCATAAAACAAACCATTTAAGCAAGAGCAAAGCAAGCAGCTTCAAAAGTCTTAAAACAGGAAGAAGAATTATCTATGGAACAGGCATAGCAGATTATTGGGAAGTAAAGATTTCATAGTTTAAATCGTATTTGAACTTTCAAACGCGTTTTTCTCAAAACAGTGTTTTCCTAACTGGCCTCCGCGATATCTCAAGAACAGGTTAACCGATTGCTTTTAAATTTTAATGGTAGATTAAAAACATGTTTTTTCATCGTTTGAACTAGGATAGTGAAAAAATTCTCAGCCGTTTTGTTTTTACGTAACCAAATAGTTGAAATAAATCATGAAATTTGAACATTTTTTTTTTAAAACTTCAATTGTTCAATTTTCCACATTTTCAAAATATCCTAGTTCAAACGATTTTTACAGTTTTATAAATTAAGAGGCCGTTTACCACCTTTTTTTCGACATGGGTGCGTTTGGAGTGGTGCACCACACATTTTGATGAAGATTTTAATCTGAAAATATTTTGACTTACTGTTAAAATGTCAATAAACATATCGTAAAATTTTCAAACATCTACGTTAATAAGGTTCGTCAAAAAAAAATCCCAAAAAAAGCTAAAAAAATCGGCCATCACATGGTGGGATCCCCTTAAGAAAATGTCCATATTGAGTAATATTCAAATCATTTCTTTAAGAGTGAAAAATAGCATTTGGGTAAGACTTTAAAATAGTCTCTGAGCTTGGCTTTGTAATTAGTGAAATTTCAAAAGTTTGTCAAAAGAAACATTCTTTCAGGGTTTGTAAAATTGTGTGAAAATAAGATATTCTAAACCGACAACTTTCTTCGTTTGAGATACAGCACATACACCAATGCTTTTGGGCACAACTTCAAAAATACACTGAAATTAAGCTGTCTGTATTAGGACCTGAACTCTTGAACACTGCAACAAAAGACGATGACGATAAACATTCAACTACAGGTCCATAAATATTCTCTGTCACTAATAATTGTAAATTAGACGTAGAGAAATCGGTAAGTTAACTCGAAGAGATAGAGCCATCAATATTGCCCTTTAGTGATACCAGGTTTTCTTGAATAAAATGCTGATATTTGAGTTTTCTATTTGGTTGAAGTCATTCAAAAAAATTCTTGTAATGTTTGTTACAATTTTAGAAACGTCCAATAAACTTTTCACTGTCTGAATTATTATGTTAACAAATTCTGGGTGTATACCTTTACTGGGTATTTATATACCAATAGATTGTTTGTTTACAGCTGTATATGCTATAACGAGTCAAAAAAACGTTTTTTTTACTTTATCCATTTCATTAACCTAATTCTAGCTTAATATATTTCTTTTTTAGTGTACTTTTACTTCGTTTAATTTCTGTTTCACATTGTTTGGTTTTATTTGTAAGAATTGATATTCCCCCCCCTTTTAGTTCTTTTCCTAGAACTGTCGTTGGATTGAGCACTCCACGTGGATTAAAGACATTAAGATTTGTTAAATGTACTTATTTTGGTTTTTACTTTGTTAATTATTATTCATACTAATCGATTGTTGATGTAATAGCTTGCATTGCTAAGTGGTCTTCAAATTTTAATTATAATCAATTTTTCTTACAATTTGCTTCAATTTATTTGTTAGGTATAATACCAATTGTTTGTTATTCCTTGTAATTATTACTTAAACTTTGTATACATATCACTGTTTTGTTGTATTTCAATCTGCTCGTACCGGGACTCGAACCCAGGTGGTCTGTCACGGAAACCAACGACGTTGACCACTGCACCACGGACCGGATTCAATGACGAAAATAGATGAACCCTCCTATAATTGCTTATAAGTTGTTTTTTAATTGATTTTTCTTGATTAAATCTTCTGTGGAAAAAGTACTAAAAATGTTTTAATATTTTTATTACTTTAATATTGTTCAATATACCTGAAAAAAAATATTACAACAAATGCAAAAAGATCCTGCAAGATAAACTTTCATGGAAACTTTTTATTTCAACAAAAGCTCAGGGCCCTGGGATAGTGCTTGCAGAATAATGTAGATTAAAGGAGTTCGTTATCACATTTAAAATTCTGGGCAGCACTTGAGACGTGTATTAATCCTGCACGTTTTTAGCGCTCGTGAGATATTGGGAACTTTTTAATATTCTTGCAGTTTTTTTTATAAAGCTTTATTACGATTATATTTTTTGGCAAATGTTAAGTTTCTTTCAGATGGATGTTTTTATTCGTCAATAGTATGGCGCCATAAATACATTCAATAACATGTTATTGCCACACACCTCACAGTATACTGTAGGTCTTACATCAACTTATTCTTATGTTTATGAATTCTAGTACCTAGATATTAATGAAAATATGTTATTTAAAAGTGACAAAATAAGTTTCAATTTCAAATAAAAAAAAAACAGTTTCAATAAACGCAGCACACTTATACACATTAATCGCTCTCATTCTCGCAGAATAAGTGTGTGTAAAAAAATATTTACTGATCAGTTTTGTAAATCATGTCTGACACCTAACGCAATTTTATACTGACCGAATAACAACTCACGTAATTTTTATATCGAGAGTTTTGAGTTACATCACTTTTCAGTGTTTTCTGAAAATTTATTCATGGTAAAAAGTCCCTATCGAACAAGTTGTAAGAAAATCTACTTTAAAACATACCGATACATCTTTTTTTCTTAAGCTATCAGAAAATAAACTATTTCCTTTACATTAAAAGTATCAAAAAGTTTCAGTATTGATTTCAAAAGATAAAACATTAAAAAAAGTCGTTATATTAAATTGTAATACGGTAAGAAAAATAATAATGTATTCAAATTCTACAGATTTTTTTTCTTTTCTGTAGAAATTAAATACATTACATAAAAGAAATTTCTGTAGAATTAAATACATTGTTATTTTTCTTACCGTAGTATAATGGAGTTCTACCAAGTAAATGCCTACTCAATCAATATATTACATTTTATTTCCATTGTTCAAATGTTAAATCGATTTTATTGGTTTCACATCAAAATCATGAACCATTAGAGCTGTTAATTTTCTAATCCTCTTTAAATAAAGCGTTTTTCAGTCACTGAGTCTTTTAAGAGCTTATACAGGCTGAGAATTTAAATATAATAATCAATTGAGCGAACGGATCAGTATTTAAGAAAAAGATTATCAGTTCTAATACTATGCATTATTCGGGAGCAACGTGGATCGAATATAAATTCAAGACCTTTTGTGCGTAGAAGAATTTAAAATTCTACGTAGCCGAAGAATTTCGAAGCTAATTGTGTGGAATAAATATGGATAATTGTTTTCTTTAGTTGTAATTCTAGACAGCCACTTTTTGTTTTTTTATATTTCGTAGATTTTGCCCATTATTTTGTACTGTTTTCAATTACTAAGACATTTAAATTTAAGCTTTGGCAGCTAGCAGTTGGATGAAATATATCAAATTTTTTACCAAATCTGATGTAATTTTTGTTTCAAATTCAATAAAAAACTAATATGCCTATATCCTGCTTTCTCAATTAATTACATTTGTATCAAAGGTTAATAATGATTTTTTTGCCTCAGTAATGTTTTTATACTCTCATACGAACAACGAAATCAATCAAGAACGGCTCTTCTAATGGCGCAATAGTGCATTGATCCCTCATTTATATTCAAGCAATATCAACATACACAAACTTCCTATAAAATTACAGATAACGTTGATTCACAGTTTTTAAGCGAACGGCGCCAAATTTATAATACTCTTGTGGTATTCAGCTGATGACGCGCAGAAAGTGCATTTTCTGTAAAGTTCTAGAATTGAAACAGTTGGAAGGGAAAAAATGTGTGACGTCACACCAGACGGCGTTTTATCCAGAAGTTTTGATCATTCAGGGTGCTAAGCACACCTTTCCTTTGAAAAGAATGCCGAATTATGACGAGCGTTGCCGAATGTTTTTATTTATTTGAACGTACTAGTATTTCACGTGTATTGGTACGTTTAGTAAATGTGTCGTCTTAACCAATGCAACTCTGAAGCAGATTGAGAATATATTTCTCGAATAAATAGTTTTTTTTACGCTCACTAATATTCTTGTCACCACCGCCACTGGACTAAATGAATGATTCATATAATTTCAAAGAAATAATTATTGTGGCATAGAAGGACTAACAGTAGACTTCTATACCATTAAGATTTGAGATTATATTTTAGATTGAAATCGGCATTGACGAAAAAGGAAATCCTTTGATAACTTGAAAAAAAAATCGTAGCTATCAAAACAATTTGATTTTTTACAAGCGTGTTTTTGAGCGTAAATGTAAAAAATATTAAAAGATAAACACCTGGTTCGCAAATTTTTCTCTTTCTGTACAACTCAAATGATAAATTAATATTTAAATATAACAACCTTAAGCCATGTTCATATTTTATCCCAAGAGTAACTCTTGTTCTTTGCGTAAATTTAAAGTGTTCCATAATACTCCATCCAGAAAGAGTTCTGGCTAAAGGATTCCTTATGAACGGTAAAAGTGATGAAATTAATTAAGTTTTATAAATACGCTGTTTTACTGAAAACTCTGCTCGCGGATTTACGCCTGAAAACTTTTCACGCAACAAAAACTTGCTTGCCTCAGACGAAAGCGAGAATGGCTCACGATAAAACAACCAAAGTCACTTAATTATCAATAAAACTCTTTTTTGTAAATTTTACAATAAACAAATATTCGCGAATTATATTTTAGATCACGGTATTTATTTTTATTACAGTACTAGAAGTTTAGAGTGTTATTCTAGTGCAGTTGTTCTCACGAAAAATTGCCCTGTGGCCGCATCGTAAACATAAGCGGAACTACGGAAATGTCACCGCATATCGCACAAAATCTTTGTTTTGAGTCTGTTGTGTTTTAGGTATGTCAAATGAGCCTAAAAATGTTTGTCAATGTAGTATTGGTATTAATTGCATCCGAAATATTTCATTTCCTGCGACATTCCTGTTAAACTAACTTGAAAAATCACTTTTGATTTTTTTTTCAATATTTTCTATGGAGCTGTTGGTGACCGCAGCCAAATCATCTAGTGGCCGCACATGAGAACCACTTTTTCTCGTGTGCTTAAATTATAATTGGAAATGATAAAAATTTTGTCAAGAATTTAGTTTTGAGGTAAACCGCATGGGTGTCAGTGCAAACGATAACTTCTTGTTACTCAGTTCCTCAACCTCTCGTTTTTCGAAGAGATAAGAGATTCAAAAGGATACTGGATAAAAACACTAGTGATTAACTTATCGCTCTCGTTGTGCGCCACTTTGTGGAATCGGAAGGTTGGGAAGGGATTTTTAACAACATAAGCACCCATTTCTTTCTAACAGAAAGATCAACTGAAAAAATCTGCTCGTACCGGGACTCGAACCCAGGTGGTCTGTCACGGAAGCCAACGACGTTGACCACTTTACCCCGGACCGGATTGAATGACGAAAATAGATGAACCCTCCTATAATTGCTTATAAGTTCTTTCTTTTCGATGAATCCATTATGTTAAAAAAACTGAGAGGAAAAGCTTTTTTTATCATTTACTCGATTTAATTTTTCATTGATTGATTAT
Organism: Himalopsyche kuldschensis; assembly: GCA_028554975.1. Taxonomy (NCBI): domain Eukaryota; kingdom Metazoa; phylum Arthropoda; class Insecta; order Trichoptera; family Rhyacophilidae; genus Himalopsyche; species Himalopsyche kuldschensis. The sequence continues at coordinate 1,677,747 of JAHFWI010000059.1, read as the reverse complement.
CATTTTTTCGTATTTGAATAGAAATGAGCATTTTGTTATCGTTGTAATTATTTGAAAATTTTCTTATATTATTACCATTTTAATGATTCTATTATGTATTCTATGAAGCAGAGGCTTCTATTAAAAAATGCATTAATATATTCAATGAGCAAAAAGAACCTTCCTTACCGTCGAGCTTTTATGTAAATTGACTGCAATTATCTTTCGCATAAACTTGATAAAAGTTGAAATGTAGCCCTTCTTAGCAATCGCGCTTAAGACTTTCAGGATGTAATGAAGTAACTTTTCACCTATTGTGTAATAAAAAGCTTTGTTCTTTTTGGAACTTTTCCTTGCTAACAAATGAATACACGTGATTTTGAACTACTCCAATGGCCTTTTTTTGGCATAAATAATTTTATTTCGTGACTGTTTTTTTTTTATTTTCCCTTTTTCTATGCAAACTGTTAAACATCTATCATATTTTTTTAAATTCCAGACAAAATAAATTTGCTAGTAGAGCACAACATAAAAAGCACAGACTGAGCTATTGTCAAAAAAATTAATAAATAACTGTAATTCAACCGATCGTTTTTTTGCAAGAAGGATACTATCCAAAGACTAACGTGCATAACAACAACACCGTCATAGTAAAAATACTTAAAATCAACTCAAAATTGAATTTTTCTATTATATATAAATAAAAAATATTTTTAAATCTTTACTTTTTAATAAAAATTAAATTTAGAGTGGAAATATATATCCATTTAATCTCGCCACTTGATAATTAGTGTGCCCGTCCACTGCTTTTTTTAATACATAAATCAGTGTAAAAAATACTAATATATACATAATCAATATTTTTAAAGAAACCGTGTTATTTAGAATCCATGTATCACTAGGAGGCTTTCATCGGCTTAGTAGTTTGTATTGGTCCTTAAAAGTTAGGATAGTTGTTTAGATTAGGACATGTCAAAATGCGCGTAATACATATAGGCCAAAAGTTTTTCCACGTGAAAAAAAATGTATTCGGGGTAAAGATTTTGGCTCGCTACAGCCCACCTGCTCTACCTCCAGCATGCCTGAAACATTTTTCGACAACGGGACCGCAATATTTTTAATCAGTTAAATACGGCAGAGCTTTCTTTACCTGCATGCGCACGCATGTCTCTGGAAAGCAGCGCACCCGAAGGTCCTGCGGCGAGACAGCGGTAACTCGCGCTGTGAACATCCGCTCTGAATTCACTTCCGGCAAATGGGGGGAAGTACAGGGTTCCGTTGCTCAGAATCTGCCTGTAAAGAATGAATAGTATACATAAGAATACATTATAACTGGAAAAGCTAATTATTATGGGGGTATTAATTTATATGCCTTAATAATTTCCTGCATATTAATATTATCGGATGATATTAAGGAATTTTACTTTTAAATTATTCAACTTTGTTAATTAAGTGGAATGCGTAAAACTCTGTCACAAGACAAAGTATTTTGAAAATAGTCTTTCCTTGTACAATATTATTATCAGATTTCTTAAAAAAAAAATCTTTTTGTTTATATAATTCAAGTTGATATCATATTTTAAGCTTTACCACTCATGTTTTTATCCAATCTGATAAAAACAGAGGCTTCTCGTAGATAAGATATCTCGAGTTGATGCAGCTAATTAAAAATAAAAAAATTGTTTATTTGGATTATATTTGACTATTAACATCGAAATTATTAATATTGAATATAATATTGATATTCCGGCTCCCTCGTAAATCAAGAAGGAGCCTCCTATCCGACGCTTTTGGGGACAATAAATCTTATAAAGAAAAGACGATCTCAAAGCGTTATGTGGTTGCGGTTAGCATCCATTATTTAATTGTTTATAGTTTACAGACGTTATACAACACACAAATATTTAAAGATTTTTGACGCGAAAATTCTGAAATTCGCAGTCCCGCTTATGATTACTTTAGAAAGAAAAACAATGGCCACCGTTAACACGTGCGCCCGCCGATATGGGGTTATTTATAACTTTTTATGACATGCATTGCCGGGCGTCAAGAGATAAGAGAAATTGAAATAACTTCATTGCATCGCTATAGATTGCAAGAATCGACTATTCTTGTTCGAGAGAGTTCTGATGACCTACCACAATCATTCTCTTAAAGCTTTGCATTTCAAGTACAACTGATTTAAATTTAAAATAAATTCGCCCGTTAGATTGCAAGACTGCTGAAGAGTAAAATACTAGTGCAAGCTTCTATCTGCGAACTGAACTATTCTTGCCGGGCCACAATCATCTCTTATTTTTATAATTACTCAAAATAAGCAATAATTTATCATATTTATAATGGTAATTTACATTTCACTGCCTTTGGATAAAATTTATTGTTTTTTTTATAATGAATATAAAAAGATTTTTTATAAAAGCTGAAATAATTTCACAACTACAAGCCAAGCATTATAAAAATACTAGTATTCGAACCCGGCTTCGCTCGGACCAGTTTGGGGTTATGTTCAGCTCGCGGCGTAAATTCAGACGGGCCAAGTTGAAACAACTTTTTTCAAAATTCAAAAGTCTAGGTCAATTAAAATGGAATTAAAATGAACATTTCCGACTGGCATTGATATTTCACAGCCCCTTTCATATATTGACAGCCCCATTCTCGCCCATTAAAATGTCCAAATTCAAGGAAAAAATCTAATTTGCTGTCAAAGAAATGTCAAATAATACCTTCACGTAAATAAAAACATTATTATATTAATAAAAGCCGGGAAAAATTCAGTAGAAGACTAATTTATTACATTTTGACTAAATGTCTTCGCCGATAAAAAAAATCAAACATATTTTCTTTCATATTCGTTTTTATGGCAACTTAATGACCAACAATGCAAAAGGGAATTACAGACCCACAGACATACATACGCCGTTTCGGTTTTATATATGTACTACTCGATACTCGAGTAATTGGAGTCTCTACACACACATTGATAACGAAACAAATTTACCGTCGAAACTTTCGCGAGCGAAATCAATTCGTTTGTTAGAACTTGCAACAACAATGCAAAAGGGAATTACAGACATACATCCCCCGTTTCGGTTTTATATATAAGATTTTGATGTGCATAAATATACTTATAAGATATAATAAAAATAATCACACATTTTTAGTACTTATACCATATAAATTTATTGGATCAGGACCGGTTTCGCTCATGGCAAGCATTATCAACTCGAAATTCGAAATTTTTCAGCTACGTGGGGCATAAATAAGCCACTCACGGGCCAAGCGTTGTCCACCTATGCTTTAGACTCTTTAGAGACTTTTATCAATAAGGATATGATCGCATACAAACGAGCCGGCTTCGCGTTTCTATTTTTGTTGAACAAGATATACAATTAATCACCCGGCAGTCAACAAAAGGCCCATAAATCGAATAGACTTGGATGGCTGTGATGTTTTTCACGCGTTCATTTACTCTGTTTCATCTTTTCTTCCCTGGAAATGTTATACCGACATTAAAAATACGGCAACTAGCCATTTTCGATTAATATTTAACTTTACCTCTCTTATTATATCATCAAACATAATGTGATAAACGTTTTCATGAAACTAACAACTGTTTGATTTGATTGATTTCAAACTTCCATTATTATAACACTTATGATCAAATGTGTGTGAGTCCTGGAAAGGTCTTTATCAAAACAATACAACAGAATTTAATTGAGAATTTCAACTGAAAGTGCTTTATGGATTTTCAAAATCAAATTTGAATCGTTTTGTCTTTGGTTAATTTTATTATTGCTTTGAAATGTCATGTGAAACCAGAATCGTTGGTGACAAAGCTCGTGGAAACGTACAAAATTCAAACGAATCAAATTTACTACATAACTTAAAATACAATTCATCTTTGTTATTCCACGTATTGTGTAACAAATTGTTACACGTATTTCGACTCGTTGAGAAGCATTTTAGCGTCAATTAACACGATACGTTGAATTGCAAAGTATTCGCAATTATTAACTTATTTCATTACTATATTTAACATTTTGGACATAGGAGTTTGTCGCTTAGTCCTTTTACTGTAAATTGTTAAGACTCAATTAAAATATATATTTTTCATGATCAGGAGGCCGATTTCCGCTCACAGCGATCAATGATTTCAACGTATGTTTCTGGTGACTTTATTCTTCAACTTGATCACATGTGACTTTAAAATCGCACTATATTTAGCATCTTGGATATCATCAGTAGCACTTTTTTTTTATTATTTCCTTGAATAAAAATCTAGAAAGCAGTATAAAAAGACCTTGACAATAAGCTTTCTTTGTATCAATACGATGCTTCATGGACGCAGCACAGAAGTCGTTTAACTCGCAACTTTCATACTCGACCTTTCTTTATCAGTAATCTATACAGAGACAACGTTCAAATCATTTCTTTCATAAAAATGAATGATTTTTTAAAAAAGAATATAAGTTTTTATAATACAATTGACAATATATTTTTATTGATTGAAGTATTGCATTGACCTAATTGAAAATTAAGACCGAAAGAGATTGATGAAATTTCAATATTAACATTGAATCGCTTAAATTTTGTTGCTAACTTCAGTTCAAACCTAGTCAGTTCAAGTTCATGTTCGTGCACTTGAAATGTCTCAAAATGGGCAAATGTAAAACCCGGGTCGTAAGTGCCAAAGCTCATGAATATTTACAAAATTTAAATGTTTATTTAGTTGAATAAATTCAACGAGAATTGGAAAAAAGTTTGGATTGGTATCAGATCAGTGACCAGTATCATGCAGTCGTACATATAGCAATTTTTATAGTTTATCAATATAAGGCATTTCAACAAACGTTATTTTACAGTGAATGATTGTGTGTCAATCATTAAAACACGCTTTGGTGATAGGGTTAATTTAAACCCAATTATTCTATAAAAAATCTTTTTTTAAGAATCGTGTAAGATGGATGAATCTAATATTTTCTTCTTTGAAACCGAGAAGTTTGTTTCAAAAAATAAAATGAAATAGTAAACCCGTGTATATTTTCATTATTATTATTATGCCGACATCAAATATCAACGATACGGATTGCGAATGATAAATCACAAAACAAGTTTCCTTAAAAAATACTAGTAGCATGCTAGTTAGTTTTTTTAGATAAAAAATTGGAAAATTCCTAACTTGCAATTAACACATTAATATGCATACGTTCGCATGTTGATCAAATTAAAATAATAAAATGAAAATTATATATTTATGTTTAAGTTATCAATCATATCAAAAGGTTCAGCATCGGTAGATTAATGTAACTGCTTGGTGACATGGTTTATAGGATGGCTTTGTACGAGATAAAAGCTCTTTTCACATTGTGTAAATTTTCGAATAGTTTCAGTGAGAATTAGAGACTCCGATTCGAGTAAAGAATACTCGTCCATTTTTGAAGTACTCGAAACTAAAGTATTTTAAAAAATACCCATGTTATAGGTACTCGCTATTTTATTTTTTAAATTTTAACAAAATTTATTAATGAAATAAAATAAGCTTATTTATCATCTATTTACTATACTCAAGTTTGAATTAATAATATAAATTATGGTACATGTGAAACTACTCTAAGTATACTCGAGTAATCGATTATTTAAAAAAAAATATATTCGAGTAGTTGAGATGTCGAGTAATTGGAGTCTCTAGACTGAGAAGTGATAAAAAAAAATACCACTAGATCGAAACAAATATTGAAACAACACTCCAGCTACAAGCGTAGAAAATAACAATTTAATATACCTTAATTGAAGCTTTTGTATTTGAAGAAATGTCGCCATAAAAGGCAGAAGTAAATATATCCTTCTGTATAATATAATAATAAATTCTCAATCTGAATGACCCTCCAGAACCTATCATCGTTTCCGTAGAAACCGTGATGAAAAGATCTATTTATTTGATAAATATTTTCTAAGAACTGTGCTTCATGTGTATACAAACTGATGCCAGTACATATTATTATATGTTTAGAGAAGATACATTATGTATAATATTCAATCATATATTTGAAGCTGCGGCTCGTAACTTTTATTTTATTATAATAAAATTGTAAAACTTTTGTCATGATAAATATATATGCCAATCTACAACTGGAAAAATAGTTCGAAGAATTTTAAGAAGAGAAGTTTAAACAATTAAAACTTTATCCTAGTAAAGATTGTTCTTTGAATATTTAAATTAATAAATACAGCATAGTTAAGGGTCTTCGGTCATTTTTAACGGTAAATTAAATGAAATGATTTGGCAATAAGAGAGCTCGTGAGCCGATTTTGCTTCCTGCTGATAATTAAATAAATGCTCAAAAGCTAATTTTTAAAAAAACATTGTCAGAAATTGTGAGATGTAATTTTTTTTTCAATTCCAGTGCATCCGTGCACTAAAGATGCCTGAAGATGCCGAAAGGCGAAACCTGGGTTGTTAGCGACAAAACGCATGGAAATGTACAAAATATTCAAAAAAAAACGACTTATTCCATAGCAAATTCTTTTAAATCAGGACTGGTTTCGCAACGATGAGAGTCTCTTGCGCTTGATGCGTATAATATTTTTTTTATTATAACGACTTTCTACCCAGTATTGACAGTGAACACCTTAAAAGTGATCCAATATTTTTTTATTCATAATAAAGAAAAATTTTCACGAGCTAAATTTGTTCACCAAGTTATTCAAAGGTAGTGTATTAAATAAATAAAATCCACATATAATTTCGTATAGATCCGGACCGGTTTAGCTCATCGCGAACGAGCATTATGATAATTTTAAATACTGGAATAAGACTCATTGTTTAACAGTATATTAACATCTTGTTTTGTTCTACAGTCGTTCCTGACAAAGTGAGGCTTGATTTGATAATTATTGAAATCATGTTTTTATTAAATTTATTTTAAGGATCAAATTAAAATGAAAGAGACAAAAAAAATAGTCTAAAAAAAAGCAATGATCATTATGTCATTCTTTTTGCTTTGTATTTCTCTACATTTTTTATCAGTAAATAAATATCCATTGAAACTCCTCTGTTTTAGTGGTCGAGCTTACGCAGGTGATACAAAGATGTAGCGAAGAGCTTTTCACGTAAAAGCTTTACGTCTCTGCATCAAACTAAAGTGCTTTCACCATACATACCCAGCTATCAAATTCTATTTGAAACTGTGTGTATTGAGGGTGATCTTTTTTTCCAAGCATTACTTACGGGAAAAAAACACAGCATTAAGTGGATTATTTTGAAGTTCTTATATATCCGATACTTATGCCATCCAAATTTGATTTATCGAAATCGATACTATGTTTGATGTTAAGTGGAATAGATTTTTATTTGATTTTTTTACTTTCTCTTAATATCACAAAAAGAAATAATGCACTCCAATTAATAGTTTTATCAAATAATCGTTAACCTTATCTAGACGAATCTCTTATTAATTTAATTAATATCTCGGAGTCAATATACATATTATACGAATACCATTTTAACATGGTCTTGAAGTGAAATGGTCAATGAACTCGAATGCTCGTCCTTTTCAGCTCGAAACGTCCAGAGGCTCAACTCCTCGAATGGACACCTTCATAAATTGATTAATTAAATCTAAATTTCATTTGATCTATCTGATTTTTAAAACTCGACGTTGCGAGATCGATAAGCTCTTGTCATTTACTTTACGAATACTAATCAGATAATGTAAAATGTTTTCTTTTAGGTTATGTTTCATTAGAAGGTCATATGATTGCATTGTAAGCGATCTTAAGTTTAAAATTAGCTGATAAAAAAGCAGTGATACTTTTTTTTTATTACCATCTAAAAAAATGTTTTTACTAACTTCCAAATTGTTGCAATGGATTCGGCGATAGCTTTGTGGTAGTTCATTTTAATCTCACTTATATTATACCACGTAAGTATTGTGCTACTATTTTTGACACGTGTTTTGCCTCCTTCAGTGGCATTTTCAGACGTACTTTCACAAAGTATCTGAACCAAAGCAACCGTTGCTTAAGTAAATTGACTTTAGCAACCAGGCAAAACATGTGTCACGAACAGTGTCACAATACATAAGTGGAATAATCTAAGTTATTTAAAATGGTTCATTCTCAATTGTTATAAATAAGCAGGATTACTTATTTTTATATTATGGTGAAAATCAGGACCGGTTTATCAACTAATGATGTATTTTATCAATTGATAATGTTCGCGAATTCTTCAGACTTTTATCAGAATATATGTGAAATTACTGCTATGTATATCGATCGAAAATTCGATTGTTTCATTAAATTATTCTACTTAAGCTTAATAACTGTCGCGAGTTTTTAAGCTGCAAGTTTCACAAAACTTAAATAACAGATATTCACGTTTAAAGCATTTGAACGATAAAGCTCGTAAGTTCTGAATCACTGAATTCACTAGCAATCTTGCCACACAGCATGAGCAACTAGAACTATTCGTTTTTACTCCGAAGCAGCAAAAGTGTAGCGACGAAAAGTAAACATCCTCTTATAAGTTTAAAGATGCGCTTGATTATGATATCAACGAAGCGAAACAACTACTAACTTATTGTACAAAGTGCATCTTGCATTTTGTTGCACTCGTAATGAATAATGTTTTTGGTAATTAATTATGGCAGTCGTAAATTAAAGATAAGGTATGCAATTAAGTTTGTTCAGACATTTCTACAATATTTTTAAGACTGTTGATAGTGTTTGTATTGTGTAGGAATTTTCTTCTTCGCTGTTTGTTACTTAAATTTACTTTGTATTTACTATAGAAGACTTTAAGCTTACATGCTTCCAGTTTTTACTTAAGTGGTCGTAACCAAACCAGAACTATTTTTTTATATGAGCTTGTTTGTCGGTGATTTGGTGTCACCACTCGCGAGGGATGTTCGGCTGATCAATGCATTTTCTATTGAGTTGGTCGTTTTCAACAGTGAACCTGGTGTTTTGTTTTTGCTTTTTTAATTTATATGTTAATGTTATGTCGTGTCTTGGTTGTCATTTATGTGCTGTCTTTAATATATTTGTCGAATGCATGCCACATTTGAGTCAGCTGTAATTCTATGTAAATATTGTATTTTTCACGAACAAATATATTTCTCTTCTTCTTTGGGCCGAGTTGACAACGCTGACACACCCAAGACTATAAACTAGCATGCTCCTAGTTTTTACTAACGTGGCCGGACCAAATACCATTTTTTATCAGAAATTTCTTGTCGCGTCGGTCATTTGAGTCACCAGTCGCAAAAACTGTTCGCCTGACCAATGCACTGTCTACTGAAGTAGACATTTTCAGCAGTGAACTTGGTTCTATTATATTTGTCAAATGCATGGTGAATTGGCATCAGTTGTATTAGTTTCATTCACAATAAACAATTTATTTGATAAAATCTATGTGGAGTTCAAATACTTCACACTTTAATCAAAAACGGTTAGAAAACAATTTTCGGATTAATAGATATAAAAAAAACAGTTTGTGAATGAATGCAATTTTTGTTCTATCTGGGAGATGTATTATTTTGAATGAATATCTTATTTATTCAGATGAAAACTTAATTCAAAATCATGTGCTTTTTCTTTTTACTGATTGAGATATATTTTGTAAAACTATTTTAAGAACAGAAATATCTTAGAACGATAAAAAATATTTATCGTGTTAAATTTCTCTTTTTGTATTTGTTTTTAAAAGTTTTTTAAATAATAATAAACTCTCCTCAACATCTTCAATAGAACAAGGTTACATTGATAAAGGTTGTCATAACTAATAATGTCTTTTTCAGTATTGAATTCACAATAAGTTCTTGCGATAGTGTTCTCTTTCTTGTTCACGAAAGAACAATAGCTCAAAGAAACCATGCATAATAAAAAGGGCGTATGCTTAATAAAATACATTAATATAATAGGTATTTCGATGTAAGCCTCATCTCCGTGGTTGCATAATGTAAGAATTCTTTATGAAATATTTATACTAATCGCTTTATTTTTTGCTCCAACGGTGACATGAAAAGATTTTATTAGCATTTGTATGACACAATAAAACAATTGAAAAATGTATCTTTGTTGATGTTAGTAAACAAAAGAAAATCTTGTAAATGAATCTTACCATTGTCTTGATAAAAATCTTAACCCTTTGAGAATTCGTTGAATTCTTGGTTTTATTTAAAAGTATTAAAAAGAAATCAAACAAGATCATGTTAACTGCTAAATTACATACTATTATGTAATTAAAGGGCGTTTGGTTAAGTGGTCAGGATTATTGATATCGGTTACGGTGCTCACGGGCTTGAATCCCTGTACAGACAGTTCCGTAAAATGGTTGTTATATTTGAGTGTCTGTAAATATATGGATGTACATATGTGATGTCAAAAAAACATACACCCACTTATGCGTTACTAAAAACGAAGCATGTTGGTAGCGGTGATTCAATACCATTTCTATCATAATCCTTATATCCTTATATTCTCTAAAAAGCAGTTCTTGTTGAAAACTCATATTATAATTAGCTCCAGTATACATTTCCTCCACATTGAATGTATTTGGGTACATTTAAAAAAAATCTTCAACAGACTAAAAATGATATAAAACTTCTAAAAGGTAACTTCTCAAGGATAGTGTCTTGAAATAAATAAAACTTTGAATATAGTCGACTAATATATTTTCATATCCTGAATAACCAATTTTGCACGCATTAAAAACGGTAATATATTCGATATCCGTTATAGGAAATGTGAGTGCAGGAAAATATTGTGATATGTCTGTGACAAATCTATCGGGTTTTAAATATATTCAATAAAATCGTTTTAATCTTATTCTTTTCTGTGTTTCTTTAATGTGAGTTTTGTCACTAATGGCCTGGGTTTCGCATTTAAGCATTTTCACTCCTTTCAAGTGCACAGGTGAGCAACGGTGACAGACATTAAGCGATTTTTTAAAAAATCTAAATCCTAACTTATAAAAAAACATTGTTTCAAATGAAACATTTGTCGGTGAATATAACATAATAGTCGTATAGACGTGTATAAAAGCTATCATAGATAATTTCCGTAATCCGTTACAATCAATCAAGATGATCTTTGCTGTATTTACAATACATTGGACTTTTAAAGTTTTATTCCATTCTTCTAAATTTTATCTTTACTTAAGCGATATACAGAAAAACTCTGCCCATGAAAAGGGTTCAAAATATTTATACGAGAGAAAAAATTCTGAATGAATGTCTTAACTTGGACATTTAGATATTATTTACTGCCATGATTCAAAGTGTTAAGAGTGGGCATTCAAACAACATACAATTTTCTCTCGGCGATGAAACGGCCGAGAGAAAAGAGAACGGAATAGGGCGAGAACTTTTCATGGTAGTTTTTTTCAACCCCTGATATTTCGGCAAAAGTACTGAAATTTATTTTAACAAGTTTTCTACCTAATTTAACAGCGAAGTGTAAGTAGGCTCCAGGCGTCAAATCATCTCGGAGTAATTTATAAATTCAGCAAATTGAAGGAAATCTTATCGACGGAATTAAATTAAACGATTTTGTTGTTTTGTTTTTTTTTGCATTCTTGCTAGATTGAAAATTGTTTTTCTGTCGTATTTTTTTGCAAAAGACTAAATGCTCGGAAAGTATTTATTTTTCAATGTTGATTTATTTACATTTATTTAAACAGTTTGATAAAGGTCAAACTAACATCGACGACGTTTGTATAATAAATGTTTTGATGATTTGAAAATAGTGAAGAAATTATTTTTTTATCAATTGAGAGATAGTTTTCTGATTCCTGGACTGTATTAATCATTGCCGTTCCCTTTGGTTGCGGTTTTCATGGGATGATGATTTTGATTCGTGCTCAAGGCATGGATTTCTGTTATTTCTAATATCTCTTCCACCCATCAGAGATTGGAAAAAGAGCGTAATGAAAGGAATAAGTAAACCATTTTGAAAAAAAGAGGTTGAACGACTGCATAACAAGTCGCTCTAGTAACAACTTCGGTTGTGATGAGCTGTATCAGAGTATACATGATCCGAATTGGAGGTGGATATTATAACATCAAAAAATATATATAAATGTCTCAATTAATGAAAAAGTGCTAAGACTTTTACACAAATTTTGATTTTGAGCAGTTTTCTACTTTTTAATGAACTCTGTTTCATCAATTATTAGTCAACTATGTCCGCTCCCATAATGGAGCATATTTCTAATGGATTATAGATTTTTTCTATAAAAACTACTTGTTACTCAGTAGCTAAACCTCTTTTAAAATAGAAGAGGTTTTGAAAACTATAGGACTACGCTACGTTCGGTTTTTTAAGATGGGATAAATATGGAAGGTAATTTCGAACAACACTGACATTCTTGTCTCCGGACAGAAATCGATAGGAAGATAGAACAATTAAACTCGAACGCAAACGACGTTGAAACTTGTCCACGAACCCGACACATAGAACCATTTGGCACTATGGTGGCATGGTGATAAGTTTATTATATAATGTACTGTAGTTATTGTGTATAACTATTAAGGTTTTAATGAATAGCATTAGTAAATTATATACTAAATCTGTACTAATTATTGTAAGAGATTGAACAAACGCTTATCAAAATACTTAAATGTTTGCAAAGTAGAATGTGTATTTGCTTTAGATCTTATACAAAGCTCAAAATAGAATCAACAGTAAACAGTGTCATTAATATTTGAATAAGTTTTCACTTCACAAACAAAATCAATAGTGCCTTAAGGCGATGAGATTGTAAATAATATGTATGTTTATAAAAAGGCTTTTCAACGCGAAACATTTTCTGTTAACATTCTCACGATAAATACGTACGCGTTTAATAATTTAACACCAAAGTCGAGAAACCGTTTCGACAAAAAATTTTACAGAGCTTTTTGAGCAAAGAATCAAGTTTGAATTGTTTAAATTTTTAGTGTTGAGTTAAGTTAAGTGTCGTCGTCATCTTTATGCTTTTAGGTGCATGCATGAAATCAAACTGATTCTTCATAATATCATATATATAGATTAAATAGAATCTCAACTAGGAAAATATTCGTATTACTGAGTATATAAGTTTCTTTATATAAGTTGCAGTTGAACATAATTTAACCGTGGGCTGTTATTGGAGGAGGTATTTTTAAACAATTCATTATTTTATTTATTTTTGGTTTTCTTTGTTTGTAAGAATTGATATGGTCTCGTTGATTTATTTCCAAAAACTCTAAACGATCGTTGGACTGGAAAATTATGATTTCCCCACATTGCGCCCGACCTATTACGGACATCGAGAATAATATTTTTTATTTATCAAATGCACTTACCTGATGGTTTTTACAATGTTAATGATCATTCTTACTAAATTGGTTTTTGATTATATAGCTTGTCATAAACACTAAGAGGTCATAAACATTTTAATTATTGTCTATTTTATTTTTATTTTCTTTGCTTTATTTGCTCAGTTGTAATCAGGGCTGTGGAGTTGGTAAAAAAAAGTCAGACTCCGACTCCAGCATTCACCAAAACCACGACTCCGACTCCGACTAAAAAATGTTAATATCGACACTTTTTTGTCCTAATTTTTCTATTTATGTGTATTCAATTAAATATCAACCCTATCAATGCGGCCAAAAGCCAAATTTGACATGTTTAATGCAAAAATAAAAAAAATAAACTTTTCAAAATTTCCGACTACGAGTACGACTCCGGCCAAAACGCCGCGTCGACTCCGACTCCGGCCAAAAAGCCCCGACTCCACGACTCCAACTCCGACACCGACTCCACAGCCCTGGTTGTAATACCAATTGTTTGTCCAACCTTGTAAGGCTTACTTATATTTTGTATAAATATTAGTTGATAATGCTCGCGATGGGCGAGACCGGTTCTGAACTCATACTTTTTTGTGGAATAAGTATTAAACATATTTTATTATTTCAATTGTAATGCCATTCCACACAGTGATAATTAAAAGTATTCCTTATGATTTGAGAAAATTTTATACACTTATACAGAACGTATACGTAGTTTTCCTTATAAAAAAGGTAGCAGTTATCTCCATGTAATCTTTAAGAACCAAATTTATTTATTTATCCCTGGTTTTAGAATACAAACAATCTGTTTTTTTTACTTGTGATAAATAGATATGATTTGACGAACCATCACGACCATTCATTCCATTGCATTCAAATCTATAAACCATAAAATATCAGCACCTTTTGTGATGTCAGCAATTGACGATAAAATCTAGAAGGATATAAACCCTATTGTTTTGATTATATAAGTTTTAATTGTCTTTGCTAATAGTAGTCATCTTTATCACGATAACATAACAATGTGATTGATCATTCGTCATTAATTGTTTCATGAACTTTCTTTTGTTTTGCGGATTACGAGATGTTGTCAAAATGGCCATATCATCTGCGTACTGGGCTATAATTGCATATCTCTCCCTGCCGGAAGCAATGTCGTCGGTGTATATATTATACATAGTATATTGTATGGGTCCCAAGACGGAGCCTTGTGGAACCAAGACGGAGCCTTTGTTGACCTTAAAAGGACCAGATTCTATTCATTATGACTTTGTTGTATTTTTCAATTTAAGAGATGTGATATAATTAACTTTTTTTCTTTTTTATCATCCCAGTTTTAGGTCTCTATTTAAAAAACCAGAGATCCATTTAATTATAATGACTTTTGAGCCTGAATTGACAGATAACACGTTAATTGATATTGATTGATTTGGCATTTACTTGGTAGAACTCCATTATAATACGGTGAAAAAAATAAGAATGTTTTTTAATTCTACAAAAATTATTTCATATATTTTTTGATAGCTATTTCGGCTTACGCCATCGTCAGAACTACGTTTAAGCCTGCATTTACTTTTCTATATATGCTGTGACTAAATTTCACATTTAATAACTTAATATTACCATATAAAACTAGGATGGCGGAACAGAGAAGAAGATGTATTGTGTACCCTGTGTACAACAGTATATATAGAAAAATTAATGCAGGTTTAAATATAGCACTAACGATGGTGTAAGCCAAAACAGCTTTGAACAAATATATAAAATAATTTCTGTAGAATTAAAATACATTGTCATTTTTTTCACCGTACTTTAAATCGTCAATAAAGGGTTTTGAATTTTGTACTTTTCCATGAGCTTTGTCGCTAACGACCCGGGTTTCGCCTTTCGGCATCTAGTACAAAATTCAAAAAATTCAAATTTGATCAATTGAAATTCCATCAAGCACCCTCAGTCGAAATCCTTAATTATGTCAATATAGGGAACATTTTTCTTTGAGAACTTTTAAAAATCCATCTTATGCTTAACATTTTAACTCCGAACAAAAGTGTGTGATTTGGAAGAGCTTTATTGATAGTCGATCTCTTAAGAATAATACAGTCTAGAAGCACGATTAACATTCTACGTAGGTGTGTGCTTTTAAAGAAACGCCTAGTAACGCTGTAGCCTGAAAGACACTAGTTATGCTGCTGCGAGGAATAGATAAGGCCGAAATAAGACGGAAGAAAGCTATACAGTGCAAAGGGCGATATCTTTTCATCCCCATTGTCTTTTTTAGTCTTTTATTTTCTGAATGAGGTTGTTTTATCTCGAGCCTCCAATGTCGCGACACGGTCCGTGAAAATTTGATGCGGAACCCCTCCGCCATCCCCGTCCCACTTTCATTCCGGACATTTTAAGCGTGATAACATTTTTTTATGTGGACGGCTTATCTGACTCAATTTCGCCGTGATTTTGTTTTGGGAAGTGGGGAAAGAGGTCGTAAAATATTTAGGAATGCTATCATCATTCTTAAGATAATCCTTTATAGATTTTTTTTTATATAAAGCAAACTTTTTCAATTAAATACTAAGTTTACTTTTGTACTAATGATTTTTTTCAGGGAAAATAAAATGTCTGTCTGGCACTGAGAGGACTATAAAACAATCTCAAATAAAGCCTTTTAACAATTACGACATTGAAAAGCATATAAGTTTATAACATACTTAAATGGTTTTAATCGATATTAACCTTCATAATAAGGAATATATTATTTATTGGCAAAAAAACTATATAAAATACATGGCATTACAGCAAGCGCCAATGCGCCATGCATTTGACAAATTAATAAAAATTACATAAAATATTACACAAAAATAAGAAACAGAACAAAACATATTATTTACATAAGAAGACAATTTTTTCTTAACAAAGCATCAAGTTCACCGCTGAAGATGTCCTCATCAACAGGCAGCGCATTTATCAGCCGAATAGCCCTTGCAACTGGAGATTCAAAGGACCTACGTGACAAATAAGTTTTGACAAAAAAAGAAGAGAAAAATGTTTCAATATTTAAATTAAGCTTCAAGAGAGTGATATGACAGCGTTCCTAAAAGAAACTTGGTTGGATAATATTCCATTTATGAATTGTCATATGGAAAATAGTTGAATTTTTTGAAATAATAATCAAGCAGAATTTTTTTATGAACTCGCTCCAGTTGCGACTTATATTTATATTCATATGGACCCCGAATAATAGATCCATATTCTAGCTTGCTTAAAAACTAAGGAAACATAAAGAATACGAAACACCGTAGGGTTTTCAAATGGCTTAATTTGCCGAACTATGAATCCAAGAAGTTTACTTGCCTGCAGGGTAATTGAATAAATGTGGGAATGAAACGTGAAAGAAGAATTACATATATTAAAACTCAATATATAATATACTTAAAAGTTTTATGTTTCAGCATCTTTAGATATAAAAGTGCATGAATAAACTCTTTCAATACATGAATATCTGAAATGAATCATTTTAAAAAAAACTCATGAAAGTGTAACATTTGAAAGATCCAATTTTACTGTTCAATTCCAGCATGCACCTTCAGTCGACATCATTCATTGAGTAAAGAGGATTAAAACTGGATTGAATAAATTAATTTCAATATTTAAATCTTACACGAGAAATATGTATCATTTGCATAATATAACTTAATGGGTTTTTGCTACCCTACAACGTTGCTTCAACCCAGGTCATCACGTTGAATATAGGAAAACTGAAATTCGAAAGAATATAATACTGAAACCGATAATTTTTCATCAATCGATACTGCTTAAAACAATATCATGGATCCATACTCATTATTACTTTCATCTGGCAGTCATATGTTAACAAAAAAAGAGATTGTATACATAGCGTTTGTATGGAAATATTATAATTATAAGAACGAAGTGATAATAGCCGGTAGTAATCTCGAGGGCGGTGATAAAATCCAAGCCTTTCACGAATAGGAACTCTAATCTCACTGAACGTTGCGAATTTGTTCATCGTACCTTTTCCAATACATGGAGCTTTCAAGTCTACAATGTAATAGAAACTTTTCAATAACTCTTAAGAGAACATAAAACTGGTTTACAACATTTGCGTAAAAAAGGTACGAGGCAGAAGCGCGGAGCTTTTGGGAAGTTAACGCCAAAGTTTTCACGCCGTGACCTATCGTTAGATCTACATACTTTAACACAGTGTGTGTCAATATAGAGGGTTATTCAAATTCTACTTTGAAAATTAATTGATGAAATGTTATGAATATTTCATTGTCATACGCTTAAACTATTTTATTTTGGACATAATTATATGGCATTCAGTTTTTTTTTCTAGCCGTAAAATCTTTTCTTCTTCACCACTTAAAAAACAGTACCTTAATTGTTTGTTAGATAATAGCGATTGATTAAACATGATAATAAAAAGACTCTTTCGGTACATTTTTATGCTTAGTATACTTAAGCATTGTGTTATGACAGCTTTGAAGTCAGATAAATTTCTGTAACTCAATTTACAAGCAAAGGATACAATTAGGTCTTAAGATGGTATTTATCAGCTCCTCAAGACAAATGAAACGATTCTCGATTTTCCCCGGTGATGAGTTATGAATGCTACTAGTTACAAAATAATATGTCAGCGTATGTGCCAAAGAGTCATATCAATAGGAGAAGTGGATACAAAGATATTTCAAGGCGTACTAAAATCACTTTTTTGTTCACTAAGCCACGAGAAGTAGTGTCCAAATCCAAAAATGTATTTTTCTTACCGTATTATAATGGAGTTCTACCAAGTAAATACCTACTCAATCAATGTATTTTTCTTTCTATGTTCTGTGCCAACACCGTGGATTCCGCGATGAAACAATAAGGCCAATGAAACAAGAGTTATTAAAAATTGGCGTACAGTTTTGAAAGATACCTTCGCTATTCGAACGATCTCTATTCAAGCTTTGTATCCAGCCCAGTACAGACGTTTGATTTTGAGTAACACCGTATATCGTTTTGCTTGGTTTATATATGCATATATTGTTAAAATTATATCTGTCATGCATTGGCTTACCACTTTTAATAAAAAACAGACAGCAAAACATACAAAATTTCTCAAGTTATAATCGCAGATACTATTCAGACATCCGATTTTTTATTAATGAAAATGAACAACATATTTTTTAAATTATAAATAAATGAATTATGGATTAGAATAATTGTTGATAAACTATAAATTAAAAACAGTCAAGTTTATACCAACCTTCTCCTCATTTTAGTATTTTATTATGGAAAAAATTATAAAGAATAATAACCCCATATTATTCATATGATCTTCTATATCACTAAAATGCGCTCACGAAGTTTGTTGAGAAACACATTTTTCAAAATGCGATACAGACTCTCAACGCACCCTACCCTGCCGACTACCCCCCTATACTTATTTTCACCCCACACTGGTTTTAGTGTCTTGACGACGTTACAAATTAAGATAAGCAACTTATACTTCCAGAGATATCGAACAAGTTTGAAACTAGAATAAATAGCAAGTTTAAAGATGATAAGGGTCTTAAATTTTCCAATTTAATAGATTTATGGTAGTCATTCTGATATAAAAAAACAACCGCCCTAGATAAAACTATCTTTTGACATCATTCAAATTTTAGATTGATGAAACTATTATAAAATTACTCACCAGTCACCACGATTTAACGTGTTTAAAAATAATTAGACATAGAAAACTTCACCATCATATCGATTGGCTATATTGACTGATTTGACTTACACTTTTGGAATGAATTATCTAAATTATTTATTTTAGACGGTAAAATCGTATTCACATCAATAGCAATAAGTTAAGTTGTACGGTAAAAAAGTTTCCAGCCCATACAACTGGCAACAATTTTGCTAAGAAGTTAAAAATTCAAATATTTTTTAAATAGCACGCCATTCACCTTATACCACCTGCACTTACATTAACCTCTCAATCAAATCATTTTAACTTAATTGAATAGTATCATATAACTAATTAAGATCATTGTCACATCAAAAATCATTCAATTCTATTGGATACTGTAATTGACTATCACAGTAGCTGCAAAAGATTTTGGTGAGCCTTAACTCTACCTGCCTCGTCACCTTGATAGTATCTTAAAACTTCACATATAATCATTCAAGCTCTATCAAGTACTCGCTGTTAATATAATAACTGTCCATATTGCTATTTTTTTTTTAATCAGTTTGACGGAGCATCAAGTTCTAAGGCGTGTTAGTGCAAAAGTTCTTCCAGTCTCTTTCGTCTCTAAATGTTTTAACTCTAGAATTTTATTTGTTGTCATTCTTTTCCCATCGCTTCCGACAGGAGGGCGCGATCGCTACAGTTGAGAAGTCAGTTTAATATTGCGTCTCTACCTAGGGAGGGTCATCGAGAAGAAAAGCTCTCGGCCTATATCGGCCAGCTCTCTGAGGCCTTCTCGTCATAATTCTGCAAACAAGAGATTTTTGGGTTATCGTGAAGGCCCAATTCACGAATAATGGGCACACTTAAATCTCTGTGTAACAGCAAACCACGCACGAACCATGGAGCATCACATACTTGCCTCAATGACTTATTCTGAACAACCTGGAGAGTCTTCAGATGCTTTTGGTGTTGTTAAGCTTAGTGGCGTAAAAAAAGGAAAAAAAAACTGATACATGAATGGCCTAAAAGTTTGCATAAATATAGATCAGATATAAACGATAAAGAGGCAAAAACCCTACCACGATGGACGCTATGCAAAGATGCATTTAAATTATTACATGGTAACAAGAATTCTTATGCTTATTGTTTCATCAATTGATTGTATCGTCGTTTTATGTAATATTGTTTTAAAGCATAAATATCTGTGATAACTTAACTTGCTTCGCACCCACTCCATGTTAATATCAGAGAGTAGTAAAAGTCATTAACAAACCACTAGGCTTGTACTATTCTCAGCCCACCATCATTACTTGTTAAACATGTTAAATTGAGATTAGCTGGATTGTGGTTTCTATTTCCTACATGTTAGAAGTTAGTACCTAGTGTTATAAAAATTCTGTAGATACTTAAATAAAATGTGCAAAATTTTATATAAAAAAAAACTATCAAAAACCTGGTTGCAATAAAGTTAATGCATGTTTTGTACGACTGAGATATCGACAGGCTTATGTGTGATGGTAGGGAAGAGCTTTTATTTTTTACGGCAGAAAGCGCGAGGCAACTTCCGAAAGCTTTCAAAGTAGGCGATCACTATGACGAAAAATATCATCGTAAAGCGAAAGTTACGTGATCATTTTGAGGGATGGTAGAAAAAAGCTGTCTAGTGATATATCTACGAGAATGTTGCATGTACGCTTCAAGATGATTGCAAATCGGCAGACCTTTATACGTGTATTTCCTTTTTTAATATATTATTCTTTGTTTCAAGCTTGAAAGCTTTTTAGAACCTTAATAACGTTGGATTGGGACAAACCTTTATTCAAACCGCGCTTGACTATCAAGCATAATAATTTGAAATGAATACGTGATTTAAGGTATACAAAAAATGACATTTCATTCACTCGATAAATCGTTTCTTCTTAAATAATAAATTCTTTACTGTTCACAACAAATCAACAAACATCAAATCTGTTCAATAATTATTTTAGAATATCGTTACCTAACTTTGAAAAGGTCGTTATTGACATTTTTACTTAAAATTAATTTTTTGCCGGAAAAGCTTGTATTTACCGCATTCTATCATAAAATATAATATATGAATTTCAGAATTATTTATGGTTGAATAACGGAGTTAGCATAATTCCGGAGTTGCACTGCATCTGCACACTTTTTTACTAAATTTATTTGACCTAGTTCTAAGATTGTCATCATTATTTCCATCATTAGATCCTTAAAATCATAATTTCTCAGCAGTTGTGAAAAAGTATGCTTAAAATAACTAATTTGAAACATTTTTACTTGCTCGTTGTAACAAGTGAATTTTAATCAATAGAAACTTTAAACGCTCATATCTGAAAACAGTGTTAAGAGCAGTTAGAACCTTTTCAAAGAAAGTTGTCGATATATTGATATTATAATTTTCGGTTCGTAATTTTTATTTCTGTTAACTCGACAACATTTAATGTTTATATGATCGCTAGTGATTATGCCGTTGGTTTCCTTTCTGATGCTGTTTTTAGCCCCTGAAAATGGGGTGAAAATAAAATGACTAGATTAAGAACGAAAATTGTTTCCACCATGCTTACCTTTAAGAACCTTCTGTTAATATCATACAAAAAGTCATGTTGAGATAAGTCATACATAATATATAAATTGAAAATTTAAATACTAGATCGTATATTAAGATATTTTAAAAAGTTCACTCGAACCGCAGAATTAAAGACTCCAATTCGAGTATCGAATACTCGATACTCGAGTACTCGATATTTGTTGACTATGCTGAGATGTTTTTGTAACATTTGCTTTAGATCCTGCTGACTTATTTTGGTCTCAATGACAAGAGACAAAATAAAATACAAAACTTCCAAACAATATAAAATTTGAAACGTTTTTTAAATAAATAAGCTAATTTAACATCTATTTATATACACAAATTTGAATTCATAATATATATTTTGGTATAAGTCAAACTACGCGAGTATACTCGAGTACTCGTGTATTTTTAAATTTTACTACTCGATACTCGAGTTGTTGAGATGTCGAGTGATTGGAGTCTCTACGCAGAATCTTCTTTATTTGTTTTTCTTATAAAAGAAAAAAAAGATTATAATTATGTAAATGCATGGACACATAATTGTTTTTGTGACTGTTTTAAAAATTATATTGTACATATAAATTTTGTGAAATAAAATATAATTTTGCACGGTGAAAACCAAAATTCAGTCACAGTTTCTGTCTCACTTTTCGTGCAGTAAAATTTGTTGAAGAACCTCGGCAATATGCGTGGATTTAATGCAAAATAAATATAAAATTTTCAAAAAATATTTTCAGTTAAAAGAAAAAAATAACATTGCAGCATGCAACAAAAATAACTTGAAAATAACAAAGGAGCTTTTTCTCAAATATAAAACGACTTCGCAATACATTTTTACACCTTCTAAAATGCTCCACGTTCATTGCGTCTTTAAGAAAATCTCACAAAGAAGAAGACAAAATAAAGACGGAGGCTTGCGAGAGCTCGCATTGAGAAACAGCCTGAAACGGTATGTGGCACACATTGTAGCTTTGAGCGTGTGGAAGACTTCTAAGAAAGCTCTGAAGGGAAGCTCGGAAGGAAAACGTTCGAATGGAACTGAGGAAGGACGCAGGCGCCGTCGTAGATTCAGCCCCACGAGAGTTTAAACCTACAAAAGTTAATAGTGTATGCATGCAGGGGATAAAAACCTTCGACGTGCTTTTTTCACTAAGCTTACGTAGGATATTAGATCCAAACAAGATCTTTAATTTTGTCTTGGGTGTATAAATAATAATTTACGGAGGTTAACTTCTCCATCAATATTTTTTTATTAAAGAGTTTTTTTCTGTATCGTTGGGAAGATATGAATATTTCTATCCTTACGGCACAAAAAAAACATTGGGTATAAAAATAGCTGATTATTTTAAGATATTTTATGTGTCAAGATTTATTGATTAACGAAATTGTATTTTTAAATATTTTTTTCTTGAGCTGTCATTAAAAAAATCACGACTCCGAAAGTTTAATGTTGTCAGGTACTTTTCCTACCTTTCCTGTTTATGTGTATTAAATTAAAGATCAATCAACTAATCCGAAAAATACCCACATTTTTCATAAAATACATCATTTGAATTTGTTCTTAAATATAGTATTGCCACTATTATATCTGAATTTGTAGAAGCTCTTAAATCAGAATTAAGGAATTTAAAAACAGAAAATATTCTTGTTATATTAGATCTTGGTGATTCACTGTATCGACGAGACTCATGACACCTCCACGTTCAATATTCATTAGGTATAACGTTATTTTAAAAAATGCATTTTATATAAAAGGTAGTCGGATTCACTTGTTTTTCACGACTCCGACCAAAACACCGAGACTCTGACTCCGAACTTTTAAACATTTATCAACTATCGAGGGTTATTATTGTATCACCAATTTCGCTTGGAAATCGCTGGCCTTGATCGTTTACCGTCAGAAAAGGACATCAAGTAGACCTCCTTTTGAATAAGCAAGTGGGATGTGATGAATGTCCTATGAGGTTTCGATTTGACCTGTGTTTTTCCTTAATGTTTTATATACAACTTTGAGAATCGCAGATATTTTATCGGCCATTGGAAGATTTGTTTTTTTTGTTTATTGGCTCTTTTTTGTTGGTACAGCAGACGTCAAAATATTGCTTAAGCACTTGTATTGGACATCTTTATATTTAATATTTTTCTGAATAAAAGCTATTTTTTGTAATAACTCACATCTTACTGTGATAATAACTTCTTTCTTAATTTAAGAATCAAAAATCCACACTTTTAATATGTTAACTGACAACTCTTGGTGGAAAGTTCTTATAATTATTTAAAAAAATCGAACGCAAAATAATCCTCGCGACTTTTAATACAATTATCAAATTAGTACATATAAAAAAGTTTTATTTTGTCTACACACAATGCCTTCCTTACAAGAATAGATAGTATGAAAAAATCTTTATTAGTTACCATTTCCCCTCCAAATGTAGAGCACATGGACTTCTAGTGGAGTTTTTTTAATGATGCTTTCTAAGAGAATTATTTGTTACTCAGTTGCTCATGCTTTCTTTTTCGAAAAGAGTAGGGATACAAAGAATAAGACTTGCACTGGACTACTGGTAAACTTATCGCTTTTGTCACTTTCCTTTTTAGGATCAGAAGCGTGTGTAGGTTGGATGTTTAACAAAATCCATGTATCGAGGCAGAAATCAATAATTCGATTGAAAAATGACACTGCCTTGACTGGCATTCAACCCCATGCGCTTCGAAATTGAAGCAATGACGTTGACACTCGACCACGGGTCCAACCGAAATTAATATAGTATTTTTCATTAAGCAGAGCCAAAATGGTAATAAAATATTAAATTAATTTAGTTTTCATTCATTAAAAAAAGATTTAATGTTCTTGAATTCGAAAGTTATTTTAATTATTCATTCAAATTTAATTTGTGGCTATTTATGTAAACTTAATAGTTTCAAAATAATATGACGTTTAATGAGAAGTTAAAGTGAGTTTTTAAGGAGCATAATAAATTTCTAAATAAAATTTAACGTCTTTGTGGGCCATTAATAAATGTCACTCCAATTTTACGAATCAAATAAATTTTCATTTTTAGAAAAACCTAAGGTACTCTTTGAACTTTGAAAATAATAATGAGCTTAGAGTTTCTCCAGGGTAACTTTTAAGAAACAATGTCTGTACTTAGAAAAGCATAAATACATTTTTAATAATTTCGTATTCAATCACGGAATAATAATACAGAAAATAATGAAAAGTAAAAGATTTCAACTTGTTGATTTACTGAATAAATAATTATTTTAATACCTTACATCGCCAAATATTTTATTTTACCTTTTTTGGCTTTGTGATAATCTGTTAATTTTTTTGTGGCTCTGGCATTTAAAAGTTATATATGTACATTCTAGGGATTGTCGGTTTTCAAAACCTGTTTAAAAAAAAAGTTTTTTTTTGCTAAATTTGCAACAATTAAAACCCGGCTTATTTTCAACTTCGTAACCGGTTTTAGATATATATTTTATTATTTCGCTAAAAAAGTTAGTGTTTTTACTTGATTTTGTCATAGTTTCAAATTAGTTGATCGACCAGTGGACGCTTTGTGTTTTCTTATATCATATTTTCTGAAGAGTAAGCACCAAATAATTTCACATGTTGTGTATTATTATGTATATAAATAAACAAAATAAAAAAGAATTTCAAACTTTTTTCCGCTTTTTTTAAGTGAATTATCCCTTTTTTGAAAAACTTCTAAAGCTGATTTTTACCAATATTGACATTCAAAAACCGGTTTTTTCAAAAGTTGGTTTTTGTATAAGCCCTAATCCATACGTATATTTGTATATTGAAGTATAGATAAGTATGTATCATACATATATTTGGGTATTGAAATATCACTCGAGGCATCACCAATATTTTTAACGGCTTTAAAAATCTTGTACATTTCCGAAATTGGATTACGATTTTCCGTTACGTCTCATGAAAAACTTTAACCGCTTGCCTAAATGTATTTTGCAGGTCAAAATTTTTAAATGTATTAATTAAACTTTGATCCATTGGTTGAATCATAAAGGTTGTATTTAGAGGAAGTTATGTTTTTTAAAATTTGCATTACAGTAGTAAGGTGGTGTCCGTAGTTTGCAGTAAGTGTATTGTTATTAGTTCAGTCCGAAATCGCGAAATGTCTAAATTGCATAATTCGATTACTTACTGTACACATAAAATAATTTCAAATATATCTCTACATATATAAAGAACGAAAAATCAAAACACATATATTTAATCTTAACCCGCTTTGTCTCTTACAGGTAGTACTGCCCGATGCTTAGGGTAATACCGTGCAAAAGTAGGGAGTAAATTTTGCATACTACTTTCTTGAAAAAGATTTATTCTGCCATACTCGAGCTATTCTCGAAAGCCAGTTAAGAACTAGACAAGTTATCGTAAACTATTCGAGTTAAATATCGCATTACGCAATCGATATGAATTGAATTTGCGGGAAACGAATTTAAAACCTCCATATGTACCAGCCTAAGGATTACAAATAGCCAATAAGCTAACAAGTCATTTCTAAGGATTCTGTTACATGATATCATTATAATTTGAACTTTTTGACGTGACAACGTCTTATAAATCGATGAACGCCCGCTGCACGCACGAAAAAACATGACTCATTGTCCCGTTTGTCGCGTTACGCCGAAGGCAAGCGTGCGAGCGAGAGCGCGGATAAGCGATAGAGAGGCACGATCGGCCTACTGTTCGGATTGTGCCGCATCTATCTCTCTTCCACTCGATTGGTCGATGCGTCTGAGTAGAAAAGAGACAGCGGCAGCACACAACTTATACACCTACAGTACCTACACGTGATCTGTTTACAACTGTTTATAAAGTGAAGTGAAATGTTAATGTGGTTTCCATTTTTTATATTACAACAACAATTGCGGCAATAAAGGTAATTAATTCTTGCATATTAAAAATCTGATTAACGTATAACAAATATACAAAATATCGTATCCATACAAAATAATGATAATTCAATAAAAATGATTCCATTTTATTCATAAAAGTATGCAATCATTTCATCAATGTTTTCTTATGACGTTGTCACGTTAAACTATCGTCCGTAAACCGACTTTACAGACACCAATTTTTTTGATTTTAAAGTAATATTAAATCATCAGTAATAAAATTCGTTAAATGAAATAGTGTATACCTAGTCTCTTCTACGCTTCTTGTATATGAGCAATACCTTATATGACCCATTGAGATGTGAAATGAGATAAGTCTAACAATGGTGAATCTCTTCTACTGGCTTTTTAAGTTGAATCACTTTTTTTTTGTAGAACTATTCTAATATAGCGTAGAAGCTAATAACACAAATGAACAGAAAAAAGCATTTAAGTAAAATAATGATTAAAGTACATAGTGCATAGTGCATAGTGCTATAAAAACGATAAGATTATTTCAAAGCTAAAATATCATTGGAGCCCTTTAGAAGAAAATTGAGATAAATAGCAAAATGATGAAACTTTTTTTTAGCTCAGAGGATAGCTTTATGTTTTGAAAAAAGACAATAATTTAGTGTGTTTTTAATAATCTCGTCAATTGTATGATACTTTAAGACAGTGGTCTCCAAACTCAATGAGGATGCGAGCTACTTTGAGAAATTAAAATTGTCTAGTGAGCTACTTTTTTATATTGTTTTATCGTCTTCTTTTATTGTACTATACATATTATTGTTTATAAGTTAAATAAAAACGGACTTCGAATGAAACATAAGATGCGTACTTTAATTACGTATTTATAAACAAAACTAGAGAGTACCTGGCAAAGAAAGAAAGTGTTTATGTTTTAATTCTGTTTATTGAAGTGCTTTTGAATATAAGATATTTTTTTCTGTGGTGCGTACACGAATAAATCAGAAGGTTTTCCAACGCGTGAGTAGGCCACTTGCAGCTGTCCATGTATAAAAAATGGATTTTCCAAATATATCCTTCGCGAGCTACCGAAAATGCCACCACAAGCTACCGGTAGCTCGCGAGCGACCGTTTGGCGATCACTGCTTTAAGACATAAAGAATATGATACCGTATCTTGGTAAATTCATAGATAAACCCAAATTCGTTTGATAACTTACATATCTAGTTCTGACTTGGTGTAAAGTTAAACTATGTATATAAACTAAACCTTGCAGTAGACTCAAAGACTTCGATAATTTTACTTCATTACAACTCACTGGATTCCAACCAAATCAATTCAATAAAGATTGTGCTTTTTTTAAAAAAAAGAAAACTTATTTATTAACCATTTTAAGCTTGTGAGTAAAATGAAATCAATTCTTTTAACACCGATTTGTTTTTGTGACCTTTGCCGTGACCGAAACTAAGTCGGAAAGCGTACCGTTTCTTTTTTATTGGCAGTTTTATTGCGGCGTTAAATCTGCATTGAATCATTTGTTGAAAATTCTTCAATGTTACATTGAAATGACAACATTTTTATTCTCATTCTGTTGAAAAGTATTACTTTGACATAATTACAATATTACAGTTTTAATATTGACAACATTATCTTAAATAATCTTAGATGTCATATCCACGTTAAATGCAGAGAAGCTATTTACATGACGCCAATCAGTAAGAATCTATCTAAATATAAGTAATAACTAATAACATACAATTTTACATTGAATAACATCCACGTTAACTTTTTCTATATGATCAATTAAATGTTGTTAATTCACTAAGCAGATGAAGCCCTTTTCAAAACTTTATTTCGCATTACATTTGCTTCACTCAAATGTATGAATTGAGAGATAGACCTAAATATTTCTTTCTGTGAAAATTTCTCTCTGTATATTTGTTACGTTACAAAACAAAGGTGGCCATCTACATCGTAGAGATTTAACTTATCAAATAATCTTTAAAAGTTCCGGTTAACAGTTCCTCAACTAAGATACTTACTCTCAGCGGGGAATCACTGTTTTTTTTCTATTCTTACTTTTGATCACCGATAAACAGAGGCTCATTCGAGTGTCGCGTCGTGACAATGACACACGCGCACACTCACTCAATGATGTGTGATAGTCAGTTTTAGCTTTCGTTTGAGTTGGATAATTTAGTCATTCGCTGACGTTTTTCATGTTTTCACGGAATTACTACATTTTGATTTTAGCATGAATTGATTAAAACGACGCCTGTGAATATTCTTATTTTTCAGTTACATATGTATATGCTATAAAACACAATCTTTGCATGAAGTGCAGTGACGACACATCACCGGATCGGATTTTTTTAGTACCGATAAGGAAATGCTTATTTAACCAGTGAGTCCATATTGTCCATTTTTATGTTCATTTATTTTCATTAACTTATTCTGCTGGAGCAATGATTATTTATCTAAATTCGATAATTAGCAATATACGCAACTGATCATGTTAAGTGTTAATACGCGATTGAGATGAGATAGTCTTTGAAATATTTTATTCTTAAATGATGATATAATCATGTTTAAAATATTTATGATGATATAAAAAGACATGAGCCGTCATACTTACCAAAAATTTCAAGAAAATTATCGTAACTGAAGATGACCTCGATTGTTTTGTCTCGTCACTCTTTAACTAAATCAGAGAAAATAGATTTTCATTTTCTACTTTTTTCTTTTACCCATACTTTAAAAAAACACGTAGTCATCTTCAGTTATTTGTTCTTTGTTTTTCTAATTCTTTTCTTTGATACTGAGGGGCGCAATCTACGTGCACTTCTTTCAAAACATCTGCCCACAGTAAACATCCTTTAAATTTAGCGATTGTTGAGAAAACAAAAGATACAATTGCAGTTTCAATACTAAGCTCTTATATTAAACCCTTAGATTATCAATCGCAGCTTTTTTCCTACGCTCTAAATGACTTCTCTGAATCCCTCGTGAAAGCGGGTATATCCACGATTAAAAGATGAAGATTCTAGACTTAACTATTATATATAATATTAAATAGAAAGAGCGTTAGATTTAAGATATCAGTGTTGGTTCAGGACTCAGTTGACTGCCAATTATTGAAGTAATATTTTTACCCTGAACGAAGTAAAGATGCAAGACTCAACTATATTTATCGTTTATGTAAGGACATATTCACTCCTCTTGTTTATTTTTTCTGTTTAGTGATCAATGGATTTCTTCAATCTCTTGAAGTGTTGCAAGATCATATATTGTTTTTTTTGAAAACAATTTTTTTGCTCGCTAATTTAATGTAACATTGCTAAAATCTCTCAGTGCAAATCAAAATAGTAAACACACTAAAAAAAATTAATCCTACTTTAATTATGAATTTATTTTTTGGTAAGATATGAATCTATTTGTTTTTTCTATATAAAAAAAGCTATACATAATCGCCCATACTACTTCAAAACAGAACGCGTTTTATTTATATTCGTACGATATGTAAATATTCAAAACTTTGATATCTTCTTTAGAATTTCCAAAGTCTACCTCTTGGCGGTAATGTTTATTTTCAAATACTAGAAAAACTTGTTTTCACGACTTTTAGGCTTAAATAACATATTTTTTGGAAGCAACTGGTTTCAGACGCAAATACTATTTCATCTTTTAGTATTCAGATCAGGTGTTTGAGTTGGAATGATATCTGTTTTATACGAAAGCACGCCATTTGAAAAACGCAGTCCCATATTCGTGTATTTTTAATATACCTCGTAAAGTATTTTCTCATAAAATGAATTTATTGCTTCTGACAGAGGTACTTTGGGTTATATACCGTACCCCCATACTAGAGCCTTAACTCTACTTCCTGATTATTTATTTAGGGATGAGACTTGTATCAGATGTGAAGAACTAATGGACATATTTTCCCAGAGGTTTTTATTATTCTATGATTATTGCTTTTTAGCTGCCACCAAGACAAAAAAGCAATGTTTTGGCACAGTTACAAATCAAACACGGTAAAAGTTTAGTTAGTTATGTTATTTGAAAGAAAAATCAAATAAGAACAAGGCAAAACCATATATTGTGAGAGATAAAGTGAGCCAAATGCAAAAATCGTAAAACTTTTCTATTAGACTTTTAACTTCAATCATGTTTTTACTTCGTTTAACATTAACATTACTACAACATAAATGGACAGAATAAAATATTTCAGGGAAATAATAATTGAAATAATATTATAACAAGGGTGAGATTTTCTTACCGCTGACATAAATTTGAGCTCTACATACAAGTAAAGTGAGCCAAGTAGCAAAATGATAAAATTGTTTTATAAGCTAAGAGCAAACTCTATATTATTTTATTAAAATAAACATTACTTCGGTGTGTTTTTAATAACTTAAATTCAATTGTAGGATACTTTCATACTTAAAGAATTTGATACTGTATTTAAGTATTTTTTTCCACAAATACCACTTGGCTCACTCCACGTCTCAAGGGCTCATAAGTAATCAATATAACAGTTAATACTAGTGTATCGGATTCAAAGATTCTAATTTTCTACATTTGAATATTTAAATATTTTTTAATATTATTTAAAAACGTTTAATATGATTAAAATAAAATATGAGTCAATTGACTTTAATTTTAGCAAGATCATTCAATAAAATACATACACTCAATACCGCTTAGTATTTGTTTTCTTTGCTTTACACAATCTTCTAGATATAAATAGACACCTGCTGTTATTGAAAACAACTTATATTTCTTTATTACATATTTGAATCAAAATATGCATAAACAATCATTGTAAATAAACAAAAATAGATAATATTATCCGTTTCACCCGAAAGCCAAATTCTCCAAAAACTTACCCAAGAATAGTGTGTAAATTCGCAAGTCTAACTTTTAACCTAATTTATATTGGTTTCCTACTTCTGTTATTCGCATCGAAACTTCCCTCAGTAAAGAGGTTGACTTATTCACGATTTCCCCAAAGAAAGTTCGACAAAATCCAAAAAAATAAAAATGTAGGCAGAAACTTTTGGGAAAATTTTTTCGGATACTTCTACGTGAGCAAAGCATTTCAAAGAGTTTTATTTTAGTAACAATATGCTTAGAAAACATCTGTTTAGTATTCCAGTAGACCTTAAATCTTTAATTTTACCCTCTTTTAATTCCAACACCTTTCCGATTGCGTGTAAGTAAATACATAATATTTCAATTAGAAAATTACGTACGTTAACATAGTTTGTTACGCAGTTATAACATACCACTTTTATAAATAATTGTTTTTTTCCCGTGCGTAGCATAATACAATTTATGGAGTGTACCAATTAAAAATATTGTAAAAACTTCGCTATACAATGACTTTTCGAAGAGACTAGGGATTTCATGTTGAAACTAGTGGTTAGCTTGGTGCTGCGACGTTAGCGCGCGGTACATTAGCGCGCAATACTAATAATTAAAACTAAAATAAAATAATAAACATGAATTTCAACAATTTTAAACGAATATATGAATGAAATCTCAAAATAATAAGGCAGTATGAAATACACATTAAAGACGAATTAAATATCAATACTATACGAGATTATTTTTAAGAATTCTAATTGACTAATATGAGGTGGATAAACGCTCAAATATAATTTGTATTTTCAATAAAATTTGAAAAATTTCATACGGTGGAATGACTTTTTTTTCTTCGATCGATAAAATTTTCTTGGATATGTTTGTACAAGTATCAATTAATTTTAAATGAGATGTAATTTTAGTAGAAAATTTATTTTAGGTAAGTATTTTTTTTTAAATGAGCAGTCAAAAATACAAAGTAATCTTATATTGCGCGCAAGTGTCGGCGCGCTACTATCGGGGTGCCGGTAAGCTTTTCGCTCTCGCTGCGTCTCTTTTTTTATCTTGGATGGAATGTGCACATAACAAACACCCAGGTCTTTGATTATAAATCCATAAATCAAACCAGATAATATGACATCAAACTGTCCGTCATACATGGTAGAAAATAATAATTGCACTTAGCAGGAAATCTGTCCCACACAATTTTATTTCTATTGATAGAAACGAATAAATTTAGTTCACATAATCACTGCTTATTTAATTCTTTGTATTTTATTTTAATTAATCGTGAAAAGTGCAAAACAATATGTTAACATATTGACAAATATACTAGTGGCCTGGTACTGCTCGTGGAAGCATCACGGGATGTCACCTCTTACAGTTCATTACGTTCCTTTGAAAATGTTCTAATTGATATTTTTGTCTAAAATGACTTTCTGGTCAGAAAAGCTTGCATTTACCGCATTCTATCATATGTATATGTGTTTTTCAGAATTATCTATTGTTGAATAACGGAGTTGGCAGAATTTAGGATTTGCACTGCATCTGCACACTTTTTTACTAAATTTATTTGACCGAGTTCTAAGATTGTCATCATTATTTCTCAGCAAGAGTTGTGAAAAAACATGCAAAAAAAAATAAGTAATTTGAAACATTTTTACTTGCTCATTGTTACAAATGAATTTTAATCAATCGAAACTTCAAATGCTCATATCCCAAAACAGTGTCAAGAGCAGTTAGAACCTTTTCAAAGTAAGGTGTAGAGTTTTTTATACTTTATTGCTAACCACAATTAACTTGAACCTGCCTTTGAAACTGGAATAAGATATTCTTGTATGATAATTAATTTGATATAGACATTCGCAAACTCAATTTAAGGCTCATACCAATGTATGCAGTAATTAAATACAATAACAATCACTTTTAAGGTGTCTACTTGGTAGAAAAGCATTATTCTGAATAAATAAAACACATTTTTCACTACTAGGTATTATGTTCTACTTTTACATATAATATTATAAATATATCAAGCACTTAAAATCATCGGTTAAAAATACTCGTGTAAATAAAAAACGGTCCTAATCTTTTTAAAAATTGTGTGGAAGTGGTACAAAAGAATATGTTTTTGTTATAAATAATAAATGATTAAATTTTATACCCGACCGTAAGTTTTGTATGAATTTTTGTACAAAATTCATGTGTTCCTAAATTCATATATAAGCCAAAATACATATATAAAATTAAATACATTTATTAATGACATCTTTAACATACTTTACAGTCACCGTTTACATATTTACTGTGAATAGGAAATGCATTATCTGAATAAATAAATCTCATCCTTTTGTTCTACTTGCACATATAATGTTATAAAAATCTAAACCAGCTTCGCTCGTCACTTCAATTACTTCTAAATATATGTAGAAGTAAAAGAAGATTTCGACTGAAGAGATTTCAATTTAAAATTTGAATCGTTTGAATTGTGAACTTAGTTCATTCGTGTACGTTAAAAAGCCTGATGATGCCCAAAGTCAAAACCCAGGAAATCTCGTTAGCGTCAAAACTCATAAAAAAGTAAAAAATTCAAACGATTCAAATTTGATATCAGGAAGTAGTACATAAAAAACATTTTTTATTTATTTAAATACATTTATAGCACGAAAGAACCCTTAGGATTTTCATATTTATAAGGTATATGATTTAAATAATCTTTCTGCTCCGGATAGACATAAGCTTCGTTCATCCAGTAAAGTCTTTTATGCAATAAGATATCAAAGAATTTAAAGCATAAAAGTACCGTTGTTTACTATTATTGTTTTGTTTTAGCATAGCCGGAGTTGGCAACAAAGCATAATGATGATTTAGATTCACTAGGGCTGTATATAACGCACCTCATCAAGCCATAAACTTCGCGGTAAGGTCTGCTTTAAATGCAAAGAGCCGTGCGAGGGTTCGTCTGCTAAATAAATCATCCCGCGACATCCTACGGCACCACGTCGCGACACTTTTTATAATTCACGTCGCACAACTCCCGAGGTGCGTTGCAGAATCGTGACCTTCCGAACACCCCCCGCCACCCGTTCACGTTCAACTTGACCAATCTTTGTTTGCTTACAAAGTTTAATGGGAATAAATTTGTTATTTAGGAGAACGATTCTTATTTTGAGGAAAGTTTCGAGTGCTGTTTTGCCTTCAAATTAAAATGTTCAAGTCTCGAAATTTGCCGTACTTGAGAGTAAGCATTCCATTTTTAAACTAAAATTGTTCTTTGAGACACTTGTAACACTAACTATAAATCACTTTTGAGGTGTTCGCTGTCAATACTTGCCGCAAAGGCATTATATTAAAAAATAATAAAATATTTTTTGCATTTTTTTCACAGTTCATTTATTAAGATCAGGACCGGCTTCGTTCATCGCCAACATTTTCAACTGCGTACTTTCGGCTTAAAATGCTCAAGATGAATGAAACTGGCCATTATTAAAATAAACGAATCGTGGAATAAGTAAAAAAATATTTTATTATTTTTTTCTTCCATCGTCCGTGAAATGTTCTGAAGAAAAAATGTGATAGATATTTGTCATATTGGGTCACATGAAATGTCATGTGTAGGGACTCCAATTACTCGACATCTCAACTACTCGAGTATCGAGTAGTACAACTTCAAAATACTCGAGTAGTTTCAGATGTACCAAAATATATATTATTTATTCAAATTTGTGTGTATAAAAAGATGATAAATTAATAAATAAGATTAATTTATTTCATTGATACATTTATTTCAAATTATAGAACATATATTTTAAAAATAGTAGAGAATTAAGCGTCTCAAATTTTAAATTGGTTCGAAGTTTTGTTTTTTTATTCCCGCCGTAGAAAAAACTTTGTTCCTTTGGACGTCGGTTTAAAAGTTAACAATCAATTAAATAGTGCTATCTAGTCGTTCTGTCTTGTTTAAAACAAAATAAAATTCGGAAATAAATCTTCATTTATGAATTACGAGTATTACTCGAGTATTTTTCAAATTACTTGAGTACCTGAGAAATGAACGAGTATACTCGAGTATCGAGTACTAGATACTCTAATTGAAGTCTCTAGTCATGTGGCTCGTGGGTTGCAGGTTGTGCATAACTGCCTTAGATTATATTCTAAATTGATTACGAAAATAAAGATCGCATCACACTTGATTATAAGTCTCATACAGAATTACTATGTAGTGTGCCATCTTTAATATTGGTTGAGAATAAAATAAGTAATCATAATATGTATTTGGTTAAATTTCTTGACCATGATACACAATTGAGTGCAAATTTCTTCCTATTACAATAGTAAAATCTGTTTTCTTAGTGTCCTCAAAAAATGTGAAAAGCTAATTTTGTATTTATATGTGGGTAAGGCGTATCTAAAAACATTCAGTGATGACTGTTGAACCTGACGTTTGTGAAAACAAATAAGGAAAGAATTCATAATTATGAGAGCAGATAATATTTAACCGACAACCCTTAGTGAGACGGTAATGAATTATTAATGTTTGAGCAGTTTCACAGTTTGTCAGTGGCGTTATTCAACTTTTATCAGTAAATACATATTCGGTTTATGCATTTTGCATCATTTATATTTACTTGTGAGGCTATTTTTTGACTTACAAGATGTATATTTTACATTCGAATGGAAAACACTGCCGAGATTTCTTCCATTCAATTGCATATATGTAGGTTCAAATCACAAAATGGAAAAAAAACATTTATAAATAGATCTTTAGTATAGTCTGTTTAGTGTATCCAAAACCAACACATATCCGATTTTAAAAATACAGCCTTAAAGAGGGTGGCTGACTTACAACCAGTCCTCTATATTAGTAATATATTATCTTACCTTGAAGGGAAAGTTTAGGCTTTCATGTGATAAAGATCCTTTTTGTGAGTTTTTGAGTCACATTGTGATTGGTAATGGTTATTAAAACAAATAAATGAAATGGGCTTCAGAATTAAAAGCTTTATTTCCGTTAAAAAGCCAACATTAAAATTTCATCTATTCAAAGTTTAATGCAAAAATTAAAAGAAATATACCAATACATTCAAATGTTTGATTAAAATCTTAACTCCCGCCTTGATTTTAATATCTCTGAAGCAGTAATAAAACAAGTGAACCGTTTAAATATTGTATTTTCTTATGAGTTTTATCACTAACGACATAAGTTCTTTCTTTCGGCTTTTTAAGTGCACGAACGAACTTAAGTTAAGTACTTTATGATACAAAACTCAAACGATTCCAAAGTTGATTTTGAAATGACAACAAGTATCTTTTGTCGAAATCCTTAATTACATTCAGTTAAAAAATACATTACCAAATATTCGTTGCAAAACTTCAACCCACAAAAGTGTTCTCAAGAAGAATTTGGAGCACTCTGCAAATTATTTGGCATTTTCAATGTTTCCCGACGTGTATTTATAGAATATATTGAAACATTGAATGAATATAATCAAACTTTCTTTTTGACTTAAAAAAGCATTACACACGCATGATACACAACATTTTACCGAATCAGAATTAAAAATCATAACAGCGAATCACGATGATAATTAAAGCTATTTTCGAATTATCGTACAGTATAAAGAGCAATTAAGTTCATTCTTTTCTCTCAAAAGCTCATTCATACGCAGTGTTGACTACAAAAATATGAAAACGAATGGATCATTAAGCTCTACGGCCTCTTCAAAATAATATCCCAGTTTTTCCTCCCTCCCATAACGATCTGGAGCTTTCAGATGCGATTAGAAGAATGGTCAGTAGGTACTTAGTGAGGTTCCGTTAATTGCTAGATTAATTTATCAAGCTCGGGCACCTTTAGAGCATGAAAAATACTTTTGTAAAGCCAATGAAATGTTTCCATTCGCTTTGGCTTTCTTTAAAGCTCCGCGGACACTTTCTTAAGCATATAAACAGTGCCGTAGTAGTAAATTTTTATTATAACGGAAACATTTAAAATAAATGTGCATTTCCATTGATAAATTATCTTATTATTTTACAGTTTTACTTGTTATCATGTCTGCTTTTATGTAAAGTATTTTATAGACTCTTATTAGAGTTTATCGTAGCAAAAAGTGTTCCGTAAAAACTGCTTTCTTAAAATTCAGTTGCTCGATCTAAGGAAAAGATATGTATATAAAAATAAAGATAGAACGGTACTTTTGGCTATTTAATCGCTCTTAATTTGAAAATAAGATAAATTATAAAACGGTCGATAATACTCAAACACATCAACGGAATGCAGGGACGATCGTCAATACTAATTTATAATATTGGAAATATTTTTTACTGTTAATCGCTAGCAAATGAAATAAGTAATTAATACTTTCAAATTGCTTACTTGAGCAATTTTTGTGATAGTAAGTCCGATGATAAAACTGAAAAAGGTGAAACACATGTCACAATTGGTTACACAATTCGTGGAATAATCAAAGTTACTTTAAATTTAGTAATTAATATGTTCAATATCAAAAGGGCTTTTAGGGTCAATTTAAATTCTTATTTTGAATACAATTTAGGGACTTCCATTAAAGTTTCTTGATGAAATTTCAATATAAAATTGAAATCGTTTGAAGAGACAAAACTCATAAAAAATTCCCAAATTGAAATGATTCAATTCTTTCAATGGATTCGGCGGTAACTTTGTGCAAGTTCATTATAATATATAATTTAAAATAACTTTGATTATTCCACGTATTGTGGAATATCAATACGTGGAAATTATTTTTAATTTTATATTGAAAAGATTCAATTTAAAAAATATATATATTAATAGTGCAAGTAGCACTGGACTAAATACCGACTTATTTCACAAAGTGTGTGTATTAAATACTAAAAATTTAATAGTTTCGACACAATCTTAATAAAATCATTTTTCTTATAAAGGAAAGTTTAACTAAAAAAAATTGTTCTACTTTTCAGGCCTTTTGGGTCAATATACAAAGTCTTCTAACACAGCCCGGGCGAAGTTTACCAAAACTTTAACCCTAACAATACTTCTATCAGCACGTCACTTTTAAGGGTGTTGTAAAATCTTGAAGCCTTAAATGGAGGCAGGGAGAAGAAGTGGCCTTTGCGTTGAGGTCATTAATCAAAACCTACCCGTCGCTGAAAACACTTACAGCCTTCCCTTAAGCTATCTGTAACAGTCTCTCTGATACGCCCGGGAGAAAAGTTTTGCTAAAATAATCGCCCGGAGGAAGCTCGGTGGAGCTTATAAAGACGTCCGGTTTTCCTGGGAATAGCTACTGATATAAATTATATCTAGTGCTAAGAAAAAAATAAAAGGTGCCGCGGCGTAATGTCCATTAGATTTAGTGTGAAAGGGACTGTTGGCTGTATGAAAAAGTGAAGCACTGTTTCGCATCGCTTAGAAGTCTCTGCTACAGTGAAAACAAAGTTCACAAAGCTCATACGAGGCGCGTTGATTTTTGTAAAAAGTAATAAAAGACACATCATGAAACATAATTATATGACAAACTTCTCATTAAAAGCGTGAATGATTTTACTCAATTTTAAAAATAAACCATACAAATAGCAAATGAAGCACACTTCTCAATACAATTTTCACAAATATGAACTTTTCATATTTGATAATAAACGAAACTGATCAAGATCTTCATAATATTATGGGTACTAAAGATATGTTTTGATGGTTCAAAATTATCCCTTTCCATCAAAAACTGACTTAAGTTGAAGCGAAAATTAGTTTATAAAAATATATTTACGGAAAACATGTTAAATGTCAGTTACAAACTCAATGTTCAACAGAAATAATTCTTCACATGTGTTGACAGCAGGGCTGTGTAGTCGATAAAAAAGTCCGACTTAGACACCAGCATTTACCAAAACCACGACTCCAACATTGACTAAAAACACGACTCCGACTAAAAAAAAGTTTAATATCGTCACTTTTTCCATAATTTTCCTATTTATGTGTATTCAATTAAATATCAACCCAATCAATGCGACCAAAAGACAAATTTGACATATTAAATGCAAAAATAAAAATTCAAAACCGAGTACGGCTCCGGCAAAAACACCGCGACGACTCCGACTCCGACTCCACAGCCCTGGTTGACAGTCCTGATGATTGCAGTAATGAGTTAATTTTTAGACTGGAAAAAATCATTAATTTATCGCGAGGTAAGATATGGGTGAGTAGAAACAACAAATGTGTGCATGTTATCAGATTTATAACATCATAAAACACTAAAAACAGTTGGCACTGAAGTGGTTGAACGATTCATTATGCTACTGAGCTGAGCTTTAGCATAGTCTTCAAACGATATCTTAACCGTTACAGTACCGAGAAAAATGGTCGCTGATCACATCTACGCCCGACTTCTAAAAAATTCTTTTTTCAACCAGATTGACTGATGACAGAAGAACCATTTTTTAGAGACACTGTAAAGCTGT
The DNA here is from genome assembly GCA_028554975.1 of Himalopsyche kuldschensis. Lineage (NCBI taxonomy): Eukaryota > Metazoa > Arthropoda > Insecta > Trichoptera > Rhyacophilidae > Himalopsyche > Himalopsyche kuldschensis. The sequence goes on along the minus strand of JAHFWI010000059.1, from coordinate 1,637,987 downwards.
CAATAGCTATGAAAAGAAAATATATCATAAGATTTTTTAAAGGATGACTTTATAAAATATTTTGAAATATTTGCGATGGTATTCGCGGCGTCCGTACGCGGCGGCCACCAGTGGTCCTACAGTACTGAATTAGTTTGCGTGAAGATTAGTCTTATCAACTTTTTTTGTCATTTCTTTATTGTTTTAGCATTAATAAATTATATTTATAGCATTCACGATGCTTGATAAATTACCAAAATTTGCAACCTTACATTATTTCAACTCAGCACAGCACCAATATCTCAAACTAAGTTTCTGACTCAACATTTCACTCGACAATATAATCCTTTATATTATTATATATACATATATAAGTTTAAGGACGCTCTATAATACCATTCACAAAATTTATCCCTGTTTAATATCTGTGATGCGTACTGCGCCAATTTATTTTATACAGCTCTTTCGTTTTGAATAAATTCAAATAATCACTTCTCTCTAAAAGCAAACCGTAATAAAGCGTATTCACGATATTGAATATTATAATATTTCAACATCGATGAATTAATTCAGTGGCGTATCTAAATGATATCCCGGGGCTATTGATTTATTCCACGGCTCGCTCTCTGTTTGCTTCGATAATCCTCGAAGCGGATCTCCCAACACGGCGCCCCTGACGTCCACTGTACATGCAGGCTTCAGGGCTACTGCTTTTTTACATACTAAAAAATAACAATTTTATTAACTTTCATGCATAATTCATCGTTTTATCGTCAATATACGCGTGCAGATTAAACAGGATGTCCAACGCATATAAGTTTATAAATGCGGATACGTAACATTACATCGTTTTACTACAAGCTGAAGTGGTAAGTCCTAACACATTTTTTAAATGTCCATATCGATTTTTTATCTGCTGTTTTTTTTTTGAAATTTGAATACAGATAGTTTTGCACGAAATGATTACTTATAGAGTTTATCTCAACATGATTTTACTCAGTTGACCAACCTTTGTTTTTCAAAGATAGTAGGGAAAGAATAGTACAGGATAAGTGGTAGGCTCTCTTATGCTACGTCCTGTTTTTGGGTTCGAATGAGATGGATTTAAAGAAAACACAGGATTATTCGAATAGAAACCAACAACTATATTTAAAAATACCCCATAACCAAAACCAACGATGTGGACACTCGACCACGGAACCGGCGAACTGTAGATTACTACCTTGCATGTATCGTACCGAGTCTGTAGTCCAGTGGTAACCATCGTTGGTGTATTCTCTTGTTGTACTTACCGACAAGAGATTTTCTCAAGCCGTCTTACAAAATGATAAGTCACACTTTTTGTTTATGTTTGACCAAAAGCTTAAAAAATTGTCGAATTCCTTTGAAAACAATTTATGATTTTTCATGAAAAAGGTCATTATTTCATAAAGCTAAAACACCACATGAAATGAAAGAATATGCTCATAGACATGTCAAGATCCTAAATTCAATGAAAAAATGGATCTATTGTCAGGATCAAAATTAGATAGACGTGACGATGTCAAGAGGAAGAATATTATATAAACTAATTTTTCCTTTTTTTAGAAACTTTAATTATTTGGTTTTTTAGCTAGCTAGTGATATAAAGGGTCTTTTTATAAGGACGCTTAGTATTGAAATGTAAATAAAACAAGTTGTTTGTGAGATTTCGACTAAATTTTAATTTCATTTGTAAGTATATTTTACGGCATTAAATATGGAATATAGCATCAAATGTCTGCCAATATCCATTCATTATAAAATGGGCCATGTCGCTAAAGTTGACTTTTTTGACAAATTTGGGTAAACTTCCAACTGCTCCAGAACCCAATCAGGCGTTGTCTGTGGTCGTTTACCTGAAGTTCCTTGGTTAGTTGGATTTTATACAGATTCAAAATTCGCCAAGTTGAAGTCGCAGAAAAGCCAAGTTCTTGTGAACAACGAGAAATAAGCTGCCTTAGGTTTTCCTGTACACTTTCACACACAGCAGCAATGTTTTCACCAGATATTGTATTTTGATGACGTACAGGTAGGTGTTGGCCGATTATTTACCAAACTGGTTGACTCAAATTTGGCCACTAAACAATGAATAATCTACTCAGCAGGACAAAGTAACATATTTTGAGCGTCCCTAGTGAAATAGCCTTTATTATATGCAGCACAAAAATAAAACACTTGACCTGTTTACGAAAATCATTTGAGTAATTTTTTTAATCTCTTAATCGACTTTATCGTAATATTCATATTTACTGAAATATTAATTTAATAAGTTACTGTACAACCCTGGTATGTTTTATACTCTCGCGTACTCAGTGCGCGCAAAAGATAGATTGTTTTTAAGGAGGACTCGCTAAGTGCTGTTCCGGAGTGTTTTATTCCAAGACAGTGAAGCTTCAGGTTCAACTGAGGGGGTAAAGGGGATGCCCCATTGATCGCATCAGCCAGGTGTACCTATTGAAAGAGCCGAAGCAAATTGTGCCCACTTGCTAATTTATTATTTTCTATTCAACTGTAATGTTAGTATTGTTATAAAATTGAAATTAAATTCTGCATTATATTACCGACTTACAACTGAGAATAATACTTATTTATTCAATTTAAATTGTAGTAATATTAGTCGTTGAATAAATATTTTTTTGTATTATATTAATTATATGACATTAACTTTTAAAAACTCTACGGTCCCATATGGAACCAGTGATAATGGTGCACTTCGCTATTGGAATAAACTTATTTAGATTTCAACATATGAATATTAGCATTCATAAATAAGTTCTTTGAAAAAGCGATCCATAATTTTATCTTCGGTTTCGTTAAATATTTTTGTCAAAATGAAGAATACAAACATCTGCGTTACAAGTTTGACTCTTGGGATATGCGTTGTTTTGTTTCCTGTGGACTGTAATAAATCTTGAGATAGAAATATAGCTTCTTTAAAAAAAGAAGCTTTATTTCACACCATTCAATATATTTCAATGGGGATACAAATATTTTTCCCATACCTAGAAATTTTTCCATTGGGGTGACCGATTTATTTTTCAAAATACTGTAGCTAAAATGAATTATACCATAACCTAGTGAACTAGAAAGCGTACAAGTTGTGGTGCTGGTCTTTTATTTTACCCACATAGGCTAAGAGATATAACTATTTTTATAAGAGCTATATTTCGAAAAAATGCTCGGGCGCTTAAATTTTTAGATGCACAAATACTTTTCCATGCAAAAATCCTAAATATTGAAATGATATAAAATTTTTATAAAACTCCTTAGTAAATTTCCTCAATGTCACCGTTTCTTGGTTGATAAAGCCATTAAAAAAAATAAAAAAGCCTGCCAATGTCCGCCCGTATTATCTTAAACGTGTGGTTGCCCCATTTTGCTCCAGTTACCTTTTAATAAATAAAAAATAGGATAGTTAAGTTAAGTAATGTACATTATTTAATTTAGCGGAAAGGTCAAAGGGGAGGTATTCGATACTCTTGTTTCTAAGGGTATCGAAATACACAGGGATGGCTTAAAGCATCCTACATTTTTATCTTCGCCGAAAAATGAGAAAAAAATATCTAGAAGCGGATAAGACGAAGATAAAATAGTAGTCTGAAGGTAAGTTCTCTGAATTTCCTTATTAAAAACACAGCGATTATTTTTTTTAATACCTGCTTAAAAACAGTATTTGTTCTTATTGTGAAGAATATAAGCTCTTCTTAGCATTTTACGTGTCCTTAGCCTATAAAGGAAACAAAAAAAAATCTGTAAAGATTAGTATTTTGATTATCGTTAATCTTGATGTGAAGTTAAATTTGGTACAGTTTTCAAGATAAAATATAGCAAATTTTGAGAAAATATTATTTTTTTAATTATGAACGCAATTATTCTTCAACTTTTATTTAAAAACAGGCGGTTAGAAAAATTGTATATTTATAATTAATTTAAAAGATGAAACGAATGCGGCCAACCTATAAAATCATAATACTATAAATTTCAAGCTAATTTAAGGTAGCTAATTAAGATTTTAATTTTTAATATTGTTTCTATCAATCTTTAGTCAGTAACGACCCGGGTTTCGCCTTTCAGAATCTTAAATGATTTAAGTACGCCTATTTACTTGTTGGAGTGCCTGAAGATGCCTTTGAACATAGCCAGGGTCGTTAGTGGCAATTTTTATGGAAGTGTAGAAAATTCTTTGTATACCACCAATTAAGACATATATGTATATTCAATATTCTGTTGAATTGAATGTTTTATCAAGAGATGTTAACAATGAAATATGGTGTTATGGTATGACGTTTTAGATGAGGTGAAATAGTCTTGAAAGACAATGGTCTATCAATGTTTCAGCATGCCGCTAGCTCACAGTAAACGGTTTATGAACAAGTCTTATAAAGAATCATGCATATTCATTTATTTTTCTTGTTCAAATTTGCTTAGCCAAAAAGTCATTAAAATCAACAGCAAAAATGTTGAAAATTATACATTAAATTTTAACACAAACAGTTCAATTATTTTTATTATTTTTGCTTCAAAAATAGGCTAAACGACAATTATAAACTGAAGACTAATGTTACCGCTCGGTGATATAAAGAATCTTGTAGGATGGCTTTGTACGGGTTAAAACAGAATGATAACAAACATTAAAGACGCCATGAAGTGGCCTTAGAGAAAAGATCTCTTTTTCTAAAGTAAATACGTACCTATGTACTTTATATTTCTCTTAAATATTATCATTTGAAATAATACAATACGTTGTAATATCTCGAAATATAAATCTCTAGTCGATGTCACCAGCAGAAGAGCAAATAAGTTGCTCTTCTTTTAAGAGCTAAACAATATTCTACAGGTAGCAGAATTGCAAGGGCTTTAAAGTATCGATTAGAGACTCCAATTCGAGTATCGAGTACTCGATACTCGATTATACTCGTCTATTTTTCAAGTACTCGATACTCGATTAATTTGAAAAATACTCGAGTAATACTCATAATATATAAACGAAGATTTAATTCAAAATTTTATTTTGTTTTAAGCAACGGACAGAAAACTAGATAGCACAATTTAATTGTTAACTTATAAACCGAAGTCGACAGCAATAGAGAGTTTTTTCGACTGCTGGAATAAAAAAAAAACTTTGAACCAAATTAAAATTTTAGACGTTTAATTCTCTATTATTTTTGAAACATATGTATAATATATAAATTGAAATAAATGTAATAATAAAATAAGCTTTTTATTTATGTATCATCTATTTATAGACACAAATTTAAATTAATAATAAAAATATTTTGGTACATCTGAAACTACTCGAGTATATTCGAGTATTTTAAAATTTTACTACTCGATACTCGAGTAGTTGAGATGTCGAGTAATTAGAGTCCCTAGTATCGATGTAATATTTCCACATATATTCTGATAAATATCAGGGCCTTTTTTGCTCATCGCGAGCATTGTCTACTTTTTTACCAAGAAGTGACAGCTAACACCTTGAAAGTGATTCCTATAACCATTTAAAAACTTAACTGTAATATGTAAGCGCAAAATGAATTCAGTCAGACTAAGACACTGATATAACTCGAAGATAATACTATCCGAGAAATTCAAATGTATTAATGGTTTGAAAAATTGAATTGTAAATAAATATGTTCAAGAAAGTATTGTGTATTCACAATTTTATAGAAATCTGGAACGCTTAAAATATTATACAAATATCAGCGATTCAAATATGAATTGAAAACGATGTTTATTTTATTTTCAACAAAGAGTAAACAAATCATTAGTGAAAAGAAAACGGATCTAAGATTCTGAATTCAAATTTTGGTTCGGAGCGTTTTAGAGAAGTCGAATACAGTTTACATTTTTAAAGAAATACGTAATTTGGTACATAAAAGCAATTGAAATTAAATAAATATTTTTTTCTTCATCTCCGCACACAAAATAAAATGTAATCTCGTTACTTGCCAGCTATTTTCGGGCCGGCAATCAATTCACATTTTATCTTGTTATTTTTCCGATTTTTTTTTCCGTCAAAATCAAAAAATAAGTTTTATTCGAAGATTTATTTACTTTAATCTTTCATTTTAGACTTTTATCTCATCTTTAAACAGCGAATTTCAACGCCGTGCTTAGTATTATGAATACATCAGCGACTTTGAAAGATTCACGGTAAGCATTCATGAAGATGTATGAATATAAAAAGTTTTGGAAAATTAACTAACTCATAGCGTTTTATGAAGCATAAGAATAACAGCTATGTATTTGAAAGGTGTCAATTTGCGATTAAAAAAATATGATCTCTTTACAGAGTTTAACTTATTTAAGACAATTCTAAAAAGCTGCCATAATGATTTTCTTTATTTTACTTCGTTTTGTTCACCTTTGCGTGTAATACAATAAAACAAATATATAGTGTAGATAGGCTTTCATCAATATGGGGAAAGTTGCCTAGCATCTTTGCTTCTACATACTATGCACTTATGTCACATGCACTTAAAAAGTTTAAGAATCTATAATTCCATTATGGTGTCTCTTGGTTCAAAGTTTATTTACATCTGTTACTTTGACGTCATTTGAATTTAACCGTTTTTTTATTGATATTGGCAAAAAAAAACATTTTTCAATTCATACATATTTATATAAAAATATAACTGATACACTTTAATCGACATATATTGTCATCAATTCACGAAACTCTCTATCACTTCATTGTTCTAATAAATTAATAAAATAAATAATTGAATCACTTTATTTAAGGTAGAATAATTTTCGAAATTTTCCCACACTTTTTCATGCAACGGCCCCGTAAAGCAGAAAAAAAATCTGGAAGCACTGGTTCAGACAATTATCAAAAGAGAACATTACAATATTATTCAAGTAAAACTATTTATTTTTCCATTTCATTTTTAGCCAAATTATCCTGTTTCTCGGTCAATGTATTATAGACACGTGTACGTAAGCTTTTTTTTCACAAATAAGTACACTCATCATAACTTAAGAAATAAAGCAGCTTCTTTTTATTTATCAAATTATTAAAAATCCATTTTTTTGTGCAATAGTCAAGCAGCATCAAGCAAAACTCTTTATTTAACCCTTTATAGGGCAAACGCCGAAATTGGTTAGTATATTAACCACTCGCATTAAGGTGAAAATATCCAATACCACCGATAATAAAGTCAATATTAATATCTCAATACATCGTCAATAATATTATTTCTTCATTAAATCTATCAAATGGAGGAAAGTTTGCGTTGTTTCCTAAAAATCAATGTCTTTATCCGCGATACTTTAAATTAACAATTGGCCGTTTGTACACACAACTAACAGCTTTGGAACACCGTATTACATTTGGACCTGAATTATGAAGGCTGTTTTATGATTTTTAGTTAAAACTGTTTATATAATCATTTCATATTCAAATAAACATACATTTATAAAAAAAATCCCATAAATTATCAGTCTGTTGTTGTATTAGCAGCATTTTATCGTCGCGTTTTAATAGAAAAATCTCCAGCTTCAATGTCGCACCAGTTGACTTAAAAAATATATAAATAAGTCAATAAAAATATTGATTTTTCTGACACAAAAATACATATATTTTTTTGGTATGGTTAATAAATATTGTCAAAATTCAATTTTCATGATATTTAATTTGCCCTATAATGGGTTAAATATTATCTTTTCAGGACCAATTTCAATCAGTGACTGGAAATTTTCCATATTCATATATAATTGAAAAAAACAAAATAAGTTGAGTCTCCGGATAAATGATGATGATTTTACTCATGACATATTCACAGATATAATATATGTAGGCAATTACTTTAGGTAATACCCTGTATTATAAATCTGACGGAAGCCATTTCGAGATTGGAACATTTAAGTCTGATTTGTTTCGGTAAAATATTTACATAAATCTTACCGAACTATTTACTTAGTAAAATTAGTTTTGCTTATTACTAAAGCTTACAAAAAATATTGAAAATATAAGAGAGCTATCTGCGCATAAAACTTCTTAAAATCAGTTCAAATTTCATTCATCGTTTATGAAAAACCCAGATTAGCTTTCACGAGAAATACATCAAATCAATTTGTTACATTTAATAACTTATTATAACCATATAAAACTAAGATGGTGGAACAGAGAAGAAGATGTATTGTGTACCCTGTGTAAAACTGTATATAAGGATGGGTTTAATGCAGGCTTAAAACAGATTTCTGACGATGGCGTAAGCCGAAAAAGCTATCAACAAATATAGAAAATAATTTCTGTAGTTTTAAAATAAATTGTTATTTTTCTCACCGTATTATTAATGGAGTTCTACCAAGTAAATGCCATCTCAATCAATAAATCTATATATTTATATAAAAATGAATGTTTGTCTGTCTGTATTTCCGCTATGGGCTACTAAGTCGCTCGACCGATCGATGTGAAACTTTACAAATTTATTGAGTACACTCCTGCAATGGTTTTTGGCCTACCGACTCCTCCCCCCAACCACCCCAACCACCCCCTAACCTCCAACCCCAATTTTTTTTTTTAAACTTTACGATTTTTTCGAGTTCACTTCTTTGACGGTTTCTGGCTTACCCTCCCATACGCCCCCCCAGACCTAACCCCGCTGTTGCTGGCGTAGCAACGCGCGCAGGGTACAGCTAGTTAGTAAATATATTTGAATGTATTGTTATATTAAATAAGTAGGTCGCAGTGACAGTCTCAAGTCTGAATGTTTCATTTTTCAGGAAAACCATTCAAGTTTTAACAAAAATATGCTTTACACAAAAGATTTTGTCCGTGATATCAAAATAATACATCATATGAGGGTACTATTTTCAATGATGGCTCGTTCCACAAAAATCTAAAAATTAATCATAAATGTCATTTAAAGAAAAATGTATTTTATAAAATGAAACAAACTCGGCTTCATTATATACCAAATATCAATACAAAATTATGCGAAGCTTTCAAATACTAGTAACACATTTGCTTTTGTTTTGAATACGGATCCGTTCACTTTAGCCCAGCTTTAGGATCACGTGATCAATGGCGTCTGGTGTATTTTTTAGAACAGTAAAGTTGTGTTCATCCGCTCCTGATATTTTACTGATACTAACAATCGATTAAGAAATAAAACATATTAGTCACATACAAAGTATAATATGTCTAAAAATTTATTTTATTTTCCCGCAAATTATCGTTTTGGGAATGAGACTTCTTTTAAAATAAAACACTTATATCTCAGCTTCGATGTCATACATTTCTTCCAAATATACAGTGGTACCTCGGGATGCGAGTGTCCTAACAAACAAGATATTTAAGATACGAGCCGCCAAGCAAGCGAAGTTTTGCTTTGAAATACGAGAAAAATTTGAGATACGAGAAACGGCAAGGTGTCTGTGTGCGCTATTCGTATGTGTGGAAAGGGTGCATATGAATGTATTGGTGGCAAATCCTTACATGTACATCTGTGTTAGTTTTGGATTCTACTTCGACTGTCAAACGCTATGGACCTATTATAAAAAACATACTTCACTCCATCTCTTTCGCACAACCGACCAATTCCATACGTAAGACATAGATGGCGCTCTACAACTGCTACACAACACCACATTTTGGGCGCTGGAACGGATTAATGGCATTTCAATTAATTTCAGTGGGAAAAATTTCTTTGAGATACGAGAAATGTTACAGAACGAATTAAACTCGTATCTCGAGGTACCACTGTATTTTTAAAATTGATTTCCTACAAAGATTTTTGACTCTATTTGAGTTCAAGTTATGAATATTTTTTTTACAAATATACCTAGCTTATGTCTAACCATAATGTATACTTCATTACTTTTAAGGGTGATATATACTTTTATATATATACATTAGTAACAAGTTTATACAAAAAGCGCTCGTTTATTTTTATTCTGAAGTCGTTCCATTAAACAACAGGTGGCATAAATTTTACCAGCAAATAAATGAAAATATACGGCATTCTTTCCCGACCCGCTAACCCTTTAGAGCAAGGTGTCACAGCCATGTATGAAAAAAGTAAAATTGCGTAAAACTTACATTATTTCATGGTTATTATTTGCGAATTCAAACATCGAAATATTTGCACCTAATTACTTCACCAACAATTGATGTTTTCACCTCATTTATATTTGTGTGTTCGTCGTATAGAGCTTTAGTTTGAATAATTGTTTTCTTTTTTACTCATTTTCTTTCTCATCACACTAAACCAACTGTACACATCACTTTCCAGATTTTTTTAAAGCACATTAGGATACGCACGTTAAAGTATGCGTTTACACAAACGTACCATAAAGATTCTTTAAGTAGGTTTTTTTAAATACAACAAATACATTAAAACTAACGGAATTGAGTTTTATTGTTAAAGAAATGTATTATTTTCATTTTATAACAAGTAGTATTTTCAGATATTATAAAAATCGTTTCTATATATTTTTGCTTCTCAATAACTATGGTCTACTGGGACAGTCAGATTGGAATGTGTTCAAACCCCTGTGAGGTCAATATGAAACTCAGTTTTTTTTTCCAATTTTAATTAACGATGCCGTTTCATGACATTTAAAATTATTTAGTGCATTTATGCTTATTAAACTAAATGCTAAATACATAATATTTAATTCTATTTACTTCTTGCTTTCAACGAGAGTGACACTTTATTGATTAAATAGGTATTCACTTGTAAGAACTCGATTTCAAGCAAGCTTTTTACATTAACGAAATCGTTAGAAATATTCACACTTATTTTGAATAAACATATTCCTGTTAATAGAATTTTGCTATAAAATAAAAATTTGGCTCAATGACGAAGTCCAATCTTCTTTCCGATTAGGTACTTAATTGTTTGAGCATATCACAATTTATTCTTGGACAGAAGAAAAAGAATTACGAAGATAGAAATAAATTATAAATAAAAACATGTTTTTGCGTTCGATATCCTTTTATGTCGAACGTTGGCTAACAAATTTTTATTCGTCTTCCTATGCAACCTTTTTATTAATAAATATTTTTCAGTTTTATCTGCATTCTATTTAACAGAGCATAATAACAACGTTTATAGTTATGCAAGCTTTTTGTAAAATTTCTAGCTATTTCGGCATTCCACTATCGAAACTCAACATTCTCCTTCACATCGATGAATAACTTTACGACAACACTTAAAATAATTTCAAATATAATATATAGCCGATGAAGTCATAAAAAAATATACATATATAGTCGTAAAAACTTATATGTTTCGAAGAATCAAAACCTTCAATACTCTTTTTTACTTAGAAATAATGAGAAGAAGTTTGTTTAGAGATTTTCTGTTTTCTTTGCATTCGTGTAGTTATTGAAATCTTTTGTAGTTGTTTATTTTCCGAGCTATATGTTTTGGCTTCGTTACTTTTCTTTGAAATAAATCTTACTTTATAGACACTGATACTTATGTATATTCAAAAATTATTTATTTGGTATGAGACTATTTCTCTTCCTCTAATTCAGTAGAAAGATAGTGGATGTGAAAAAACAGGCACGACTTAGGATGCGTTATATACAAGGTACACAGAAAACCTCTCACGAAATAAACGAAAGCACACAAGAAAGCTCGGGCAGGCGGTGGGTTGGGGAAAAAGCTTCTGAGTCTTGTAAAAACATTTTCCGTTTCGTATACACAATGAGACTGTTCAATACATAAACCATTTACTGGCGCAAAGGTCCTTTTCCATGTCCCGGGGGAGTCAGATGGAGGGTATCTTCACATCTTGCTGTGTTATATGAAATTTATTTATTTGGATGTTTGAATATCAGGTACCGATTCAAAAAGATTAGTAGATGCTGCTTTGTTTGCTATTTAAGATGATAACGTTTTGAGGTAGAACCCATCGAATTGTCTGTACAAATTTTATGTGAATACGTTGGAAATTTGAAAAAATTATAAGCTTTTAGATTTACGAAAAAGACACTACGATTAACAAAGTCGAACATTTTTTACCTTGCTTCCTATTTTTTTTAACCAATATACCCAAATCGAAAACTTTCCAGCCTCGAAAATCATAAAACAGTTTTCAGTTTAATAACGATGATAGAATTGATGCATTTTTGGTGATAAAATAAATTCAATCCCCACTGTGACCATGATTCAAACCTGAAAAACGCGCATTGAATTGAAGTGTGCCTAAAAAAGTATAAAACAACATTTTCGTAGACAAGTAGTAGATACAATTTAAATTAAACATTTAATATGTATGAAAGATTTTGCTAAGAATATTTATCAACTTTTAAAATTTTATCACGTAACCTACGGTGGGTAACAGATATTTAAAAAAAAATAATTAATTAATTTCCCACTACATCTTTAATTACCTTATTAATGAAAGTTTATTCGATTCTGCGAATCAGATCAGTCAAATACTTCAATTAAAATACGTTTTATATTTCGTTTCATTTTCATGACAGTTTTTCACAATTAATGATACATACTATTTCTTAGTCGTTCGTTAAATATTTTTTTAATATAGTTTCCTTTTAAGCAATTTGTATCTCCAATATGAATCATACGCGTCCAAATATAATATGAAATGTAACTTGTATTTCCTTTTTTATCGTTGTCAGAATAACTTTATTCGGTAATTTCTAACAAAGAGATTTTTCAACCTTTCTTTCCCCACGACTAAAGCAACAATGCAAAAAGTAACTTGAAAAATAGCAAATTGAATAAAATATTTTTACCAATATGTATTCAATTAGAGTCGAATGCGGTATAGTTCATGCTGACAGCTCACTCAACTCTATCTTAATACAGTGACTGTGCGATTTCAAATGTACTCTAAGCATGTAAAATTTACGCCACCAAAAACAACAGCTTGTCCGTAGCTGAATATCCAAAGATATAAGTAGCAATTTCATCTACACTGAAACAAGACTAAGAGTCTGATAAAAAAGAGTACAGAACGAAAACGCAAAATAGTTTATGTCAGCAAAAACTAACCACATTATGGTTAAAAAAATCGGATATAAGATGACTCTATGATAAAAAAAATCGCATGAATTGATTCAATTCATCGGTGAACGATGATTTTAATTAATATACGATCAAATCGCGTCTTAAGAGGTGATTCGAATCATTTGGTTGAAAGAAAAATGATAGATAAACTGATATTAAAATAAAATTAATAAAACATTTTAAATTCTTATTCCGCATTACATTTTAAAGACCAGGAACGGCTTCGCTCATAGCTAGCATTATCAACTGATACAAACTATTAAAGACTTAATCGTTATCTCGATTTTTCTTCATTGCTGAAAGTCTGAATATTGATTTTAAAACAAAAATCGAAATTAACAACTTTGGTTGACAAACTTCAAAATGATGATTTTAATTGAAATTCAATCAAACTGAGTCTTTTGAGCGGATGTGAATGCGAAAGAAAAGTTATAGATAAACTGATATTTAGCTTACTATTAAAGAATAAATCGATATCTGGCCTTTTTTATTTCTAAAAATACTGCTTCAAAAAATATGCCGAAAAGTGAAAGAGTTTATTCATGGACCTTGAATATTATTTATGTATCATTCACCACTGCCTATTTGAACCTTTTCTTGAATCGTCAAATTTCTCACGTCACAACTAAATATGAACTGTCAGTGGTCTGTCACCAGTGTGTAAGATAGGCAGAAATTTTATAGAAATAAACGTATAACAATGTTATTGATTTTTTAAAAAATAAATTTCATTTAGTCTAAAATAAAGCATATAATAAATATTTGTGAGTCATCGCGAATTAATGACGAAGATAAATTTATCGAAGTGAAAATTAAATTCCATTACGCTGCAAAAAATATTCGCAATAAATTTTGTTTATCGAAATAATGGTATTTTTTTGTTGAAACACTCTATTTACTTTGGACCCGCCCTAATATCAGATGGAAGCTTTTTTTCCTTCCCCGGATTATCTGTCCGCCTACTAAATGTAAGTTCACAGGCAGACTTTTATAAAGAGAGCTTAAAGTAGAGCTTTTCAAATAATACACACAATAATGAGCCATTTTATACTTCACTTAAAAATATAATACAATTAAAGTTGTGGTGGCTGTTTACTCCGTGACATATTCAATTTATTTTGAAAGGTTCTTTATATTGCGAATAAAGTTTTTGAAATATATTGTATATAAATACAGATCTACCACTGATTGGTTTCTTAATGTATTGTATTAATTTACGCTTAAAACACTACGCTTTTCAAAGTTTTCTATGAAAAAACTTCCGAGTTTTCACATTCCTGTCATGTTGTTTGGTTAGAATAAATTATTTCAATGATTTTGGAGTACTTGAAAAATACATTTTCATTGATCTTCTACGTAAATTGAACGATGAATTATCATAAAATTAGTTTTTCAAAGCTTTTTCTCTTTGAATGTTTGAACTGTTTTACTTTATGAATAAGAGTTACGAGCATATGGACACTTTTAAACGCTTAACGAAAGCTTCTTGTTACTCAGATACTGCGACTGGCGACTCAAAAGACCTACGCTACAAACAAGTTCTGACAAAAGTATATAAACATTTAAGATGTTTAATATCACATCACTAATAGTGTATTTTATATGAATAAACCAAAATCATTTCATGCCTTTACCAACAACTCTTGAAGTAATTATATATTTTAAAAAAACTCAATAATTTTTACAATATGATCAGAACCAGCATATTCACATGAAGTCAGTTTGGAAAAACTTATATTTATTATCAAATTAAATGCTTTTTTATCTCGTTGACCTAAATAATAATTTCAAATTTCTAATACTTGAAGCGAAATTCAACTCAAGATATATTTCGCATGATGAAATTTAATTAAGCTTTCCATTAAAGCAGGTAACATTAAACTTAAATCATAATATCAAGCACTACACGTTTTTATTTAATATTTTTTCCATACTCGAAGAAGATAGGCATTAAAAAAATATGATGCGAAGCTTCACTCTGAAGAAACAATATTTATTAGTTATTTTTTCTCAATCTCTCTGAATTTAAAGTTAGTGTTTCTACGGGACTGGTGGTTTGCTAATCACTGTCGCTACACATGCATGCCTTTAGAAATCCATAATTTGGTTTAAAATCAATTTATTAAACTGTCATATTTGTAAATATTTTGTTTTGAATTTGTGTATAAAAAGTATAATATTTTAATCGGTCCGAAACTAACAAAGCATTATGAGTAAATTAATTCAATAATGGATCATTTTCAATGTGTTTCAACTGTCACTTCTTGAAATCATTAAAGCGTCATTTAAAAAAAACACATTCTTTTGTTTTACTTTTACATATTTTTTAACCATGTCCGTTCCCAACTTGGAGCATATGGACTCCTTGCGGAGTTTATCTCGTTGTCTTGTTTATTGTTTTTTTTTCTACGACAACTGCTTGTTACTCAGTTGTTCAACCTCTCATTTTGAAGAGAGTATGGATGGAAAGAATACGAGGACTAGGGACAGGACTAGTGGTTAGCTAATCTGTGTCATGCGTCGCTTGTCGAAAGTGGGAAAGCTATTTTCAACAATACAAATACCGATTGATACCTCTGAGCAGAATCGATGTATCGACTGAAAAAATTCTGTTCGTACCGGGGATTGAATCCAAGCGCTCCTACACGGTAGCCAACGACGTTAACCACTGCACCATGGACCGGGTAGGTATAATTTTATAAAAATCAGTAGCGGTTTTTCTCATCGCGAACATTTGATATATAAACTATTCCATTCCTGACATTAATAAAATTATATCAATGGTGGATTTTCAATACGCTAAGGAACGGTTTCAATCAATTATACATCATTAATAATGGCTGATAACATCTTGAGAAAGCCATGCATAGATTTGAAGCTTTAACTTATCATTCCCTGATGCCACGATTACTGGAAAGCTTTCTTATCTGATCGGGACAAAACTTTTTGTTTATATTGCAGAACATCGATAGTAAGGCTCTGATTTATATCTGATTCTTATCTTTAGGCGAATAAGAGGTGCGATTTGAGCATTTTTTCTAAGCTGTTTGTTTCCGTTGGAAAGTGCTGAGTTGAAGCATTTTTTTAAGATATAGGAAAGCTTTCACTGGTAGTGCTTTTCTAATATATGATTTAAAACATAAAAGCCATATTAGTATAAACATTAAAAAGGTTCATTTAAATATTTTGGATATACCATCAGAAAAATATGACTTTATTTACCTACATTAATCTCTAGGCTAGATAAACGAATTAAACATTTAACAACCTACAGATAATTCTTATCAAGAATTTTCAAGAGTTTCGAGCTTGTTATCTAGATAGGATAAATTTAAAGTATTGACGGGCTTAAATTCAACTTACCTATTTAGATTATTTCTATAAGAGTTTTTTCATTTGTTTCTTTCTTTATTTTGATTATCGAGTGACTATTTCTATGTAACTTTTTCCATACTAAGTTATTAGTCATCGTTAATTTTATTTTAATGTTTACTTATAACGGTTTTTAATAACTGTTATCTGCTTGTGATTTAAAGGTGCCTCTATGGAATCCAGTAAGCCAAATTAGTTTTTCTCACCACAACCCGTTGTGTATGTATGTGCAACCAATTCTTCGTGGTCGCCTTTCACAACACTATCGACAGAGGAAAAGAAGTCTTTCCCTCACATACATGGACCAAACATATCTGCAACGAACTGATTTCGAACTATGCACTTGAACTTGAAAATATAAAATGAAATAAAGAAATAAAACAGTGTGACTATCTCAGCCACTAAAATCAATTTAACTTTCCTGTGTAAATCCGTATACTCGTATAGCCCGTTGTTTTAGACGAGTTTATTGAATCAAGCTAAGAATCGATTATGTGTCTCTTAATCATTCAGTTCTGCCAAGAAAACCCAATGCTTATACCTGAAGACTGCCAGAAGAAGAATCAGTTGTAGTAAACTCGTCATTCTCAACTCGTACTAAAGCCAATTCCAATTTTTTTTTTTTACCTTTAACAAAGTAAGAAAGAAGTCTTTTATTTATCTAAATTTCCGTCATGTAGTGTGGTTTGCTACTTGTAGTTATTATCGTCGTAGAAAACAAGCGTAACAAATATAATATTCAACTTTAAGCAAGTAGTGCTTCGGAGCTCAGATTGTTAGTATATCATAAAATAATAGTCTTTTAATTTTCTTGTTTAAGATTTTGCTTGTTAATTCTGTTCAGTGAACTTTAGACAAGAAATTCTTGTAGTTTTATAACAACTATGAAACATCACTGGGTGACTTACATAATAGTTAGCAAAATCATATTTGATGAACTTATAAATGAAGAAATCAATACAGCTGTGTTATAATTTACGATCAGAAAATTCTAAATTATACTGTGATGCTTTGTGCTCAAATTCAGTGGAAAGCTATTTGAAGCGAGAGTATATTAGATCACGGTTTAAATGTATATGTACTTGATTAACTTCTGCAAGTGACGTAGATACAATTTAAAAGACGTTTAAACGAATGACTGCCCGTTTTTCATTTGTTCTAACGGGATACTTCTAAAAGCTCACCTTAACGAAAATATTCTCGTGAAAAAGCTTCCGCTTCCAAAGCATGGATAAGAGGCTGTTATTAGGCCAATTATTCACTTTCATTAACGGTTCATGGAAACTTTTAAAAAGCTCCGTTTCTTAATGCGGAATCTTATTTCATTAAACAGGGTTGAAGGCTTCAAATTGGTTATCAAAATATGCTGAAAGTATTTTTTTATATCTCGTTTGTATAACATTGCGCCGTTTTAGTATCATTAAGCCGTACAATCGGTTGCTCGAATATCCATTGTTGCTGAGGATATTGATATTTTAATGCGACCCATACTTACGCACCCATTTTTTTAGGATCAAGCATGTGGTAATCATCTTATATTGTAGGTAGTCAACGATACTTTTCAATATAAATACAAAAAATTTAATCATTTGATTTTTTTTACTTTTCCATGAGTTTTATTTTTCCCGACCCAGGTTTCGTGTTTTGACATCTTTGAGCAGTTCAAGTTTACGAATGAACTTAAACTGACTCAGAACTGTCAGCGTATCAGCTCAGAGCTGAATGTTTAAAATTTCATTTGGAACCCTTATTTTAGAATTTAGATTTAGATCCTCGATAGTAAATACAAACCTAGATATACAAATGTTTCCATATTGAGATTTATATCCATGAATACCGCAACCGAAAACTATAACTTTAACTATTTGGCTACAGTTCCAGAAATATTGAAAAAACGTGATGTGAGACGTGATTCTATAAATTGTGAGTCAACCGTGGAGTAACTTTTTAATTGTTATTTTGAAACATATTTTTGAAGGGGAAAAGTATGCTTTGAAATTTGTTAACGGTATCATTTTCTGTTTGATTCATTGATTTGCAGTTGCTTAAATAACCTCAATACAATATCAACACAACTCCTTGACTTAAAGGCTTATAATAATTTTGTAATTCCTATGGGACAGCTCGAGTTCATCCATGCCAATAGCACCGGTCATTTGTTGATGACAAAACTCACGGACTTACTCATACAAAACTTATTTTTTTGAAAAAAACATAATGATTCCATATGCCAAGAAATCGGAAGAAGACACGATAAAAAAATGTTAACACATAATAATGAAAATTCATATTTTTTTAAAAGAAGCCGTTTTTTTGTTTTTAGTGAAGAATTTAATCGGATAAAGAATAATTTAAGCAGAGTATGTGAAGTGTATTATTGATGTCATACAACAATTGATTACTTGACCATCTTCTCATATAAAGCCTACAACTTCTGATAGCCGTCACTACATCCCGTTTTAAGGATCAACTGGGAATGGTAAGGATTTATAGGCAACATAGACAATTATAATCTTTTATTATTAATCCATAATTTGATGGAAAATTTAAGCTGGATGCACTCGGCTTCAAGTCCGTGATTTCCACAACCTAAACTAGCGACTTTAACACTCGACCACTGACCCCAACCATCACTTGATTTACGATTATTTTTAAATGATATATATTATAAATTACATCTCTTGCAATATTATCTAATATTCATAATAATTACGGCACATAAACAATAATTATCTAGCTTATACCCAAAAGTTATAGCCCTGTTCAAAGAGTTACTATTCCCTGGCATTTTTCCCGTTATTGGCAATTGCTTTATCTTAATGTCGCGAATTGACTCAACTTTCATAAAAATCTTTATCATAATAGTGTTATTTAACTGCCCATAAGATATAACTATTTATTATTAATGATAAAAATAATAGTTCCCGTTTACAGGATGATAAGTTTCCTTTTTGCGACAACTTGAGCAATTATTTTACTAAATCGTGTGATAATCTTGGAAACATGTCATAACCGCTTTCCATAAGATTGTTTTTTAGTGCATATTCACCCCCAAGATGTTTCAGTACGTTTCTTAACCTCTCTTTTCCAACGAGAGTAGAGATAGACAGGATAAGAGAAGAACACGACTAGTGGTCAGCTAATCGCATTAGCAACGTCCAGATTTTAGTATTTAATGTGTGTGGAATGGTTTTTCAAACAACACAGAAGCTCGAACATCGATTTCAATATTGAAACATTTTACTCTTCTTCTTCGGGGCCAAGTTGATAACCCTGACATCTTTGAAACTTTAAGCTTGCATGCTCCCAGTTTCTACCTACGTGGTCGTAGCCGAGGCCAATCAATGTTCTTTGTCAGAACTTGTTTGTCACGTAGGTCTTTTGAGTCGCCAGTCGCAAGGGCTGTTCGGTTGATGAATGCACTGCCTGTTGATGTGGACATCTTCGGCAGTGAACTTGGTTCTCTGTTTATTTATTTTTTCTATTTATGTAACTAATATGTTTCTGTTGTTAAATAAATACATTTGTTTATTTATTTATTTTTTAATTTTGTGTAACATGTTTTGTGATATTTTTATTAATTTGTCAAATGCATGGTGCATTGGCGTCAGCTGTAATGCCATGTATTTTATTTAATTTTTTACAATAAATAAATAAAATCAATACACCCGAGTAGAAAATCTCGTGGACTAGGATTAAAGCCTGCGCCATTTAAAGAATAAACGACTGTAACACTTTCTTAGACATACATCAGCCATTCATAGATAGTATGTAGATCCATTTAAACTGATCGAATATCATTAGAACTAGGTATATTTTTAATAAATAAAACACATTAGGTATACATTTCTAATTCCACACATAATCCGAAAAATATTAGGATTGGTTTCATTCATCGCGAACATTGTCAACTGATGACATACATCAGCTGATTTTCAACGCATGGTATTAACGAATCTGGTCCTGATATTCATCACAATATATTTGGAAAGATTCTATAGAATTTATTGTATTTATTTAAATAATTATAACCATGTCATATTACATAATATCGACGGAATGAATACGCGGGTAGTGGTGGGACAACCATCTTGTGACGCTTCCAACTCTCCCTTTCAACTTTATTCTAACATTAGAACAAAACGTAGAGAAAACAATTAACTTACTACTTAAACTTGCGTTACCATCTCTCTTTCCATAAATAAGAGGGTGTAACAGTTATCTGTTGGATTAAATATGTATAAATTATATTTATGTGGGATAAGTACTAAAAGTGTGTTATTATTTTTATTATAATGCTATTCCACCAAGTATTTATTGACAGTGAACACCATAAAAGTGATCAATCAAGCTAGTACGGCTAAACTTACTGTCTTAGTTAATAAATATAAATTGAAACAGTTTTTAGCTTCCTAACATATTTGGTTCGATCGAGAGTGTCTTCGGCTAAAAATATGATAATTTGAAAACGTCCAGTTTTCTGATCCAATAAATTTCACGTCGAATAAGTACTAAAAATGTGTTATTATTTTTATTATAATGCCATTCCACCAAGTATTGACAGCGAACACCTTAAAAGTGAACATTTATCGTGGGTAAAAAATAGCAGAAACAGTTTTTTTCTAATTTTAAAATACATGCCGTGAAAAAATCAATGTTGTTATTGTTTGCGCAACCTGTAAAAAAACTCTTAGGGGATTTGCAGAAATGAAGGATCGATGCGGAAAAACTTTTTATACACGAACAATAGGCTCTCTATAAAACGTGAAAATTCAAAAATACTACTTAAAAATCAAGTAGTTGTTGTAAGTATATTTATTAATAATTTTAAAGAATTTCCCAGCGGCGATATTATGTTTCGGGCGAAAAGTTCAAGTACACTCCGTAGTCACAGATTTTCCTGCTCATCGAAAAATCGCGCCCTCGCCATTCATGGAGGGTCGAAAGGCGGGAAGATAAGAGCGTGTTATTAAACCAATTATTCATTTTTATGAACGGGCACTGCTTGACTGCCGTGCCGGGGAGGTCCCTATTGTTTTTTCCCGCCGCAAACTCGCCAGGATTTTTCCACTCGGCTCATCTTTAAAACATTTCCCGGCCAGCGCTCTTGTTTCATCTTCGCAAGGACTCCAGTTGAATATTTTCTTTTTTTTCACGCTGTTTTAGGAGTTGGACAATGTGAGATATTTTTCTGCTTTATAGAATATTAAAGAACATGCACTAGTAGTGCTTCAAAATAACAATGGACCAGTCCAATTAACCTTTCAAAAGCCCAGGCTAAAACAATAGGTATACAGCCCAGGGCCCAAGATTTCAATAATTTTAAAAGAATAGAATTCATTCGTAAAAAAATGTTAAATAGGCACTTACATATAATAAACATCAATCGAAACCAGTCAAAAAACGTCTGTCTCTCGAATTTCGTTAAAACTCATTCAAAAATATATTCACTCTTTACAGATTATTAACAATAAATAAAAATGATTTTTTTTATTTATAATTCAAATAAATGATCAGTAACTGATATGCATAACTCCCGCTCACACGTTGCGAACTAACGAACGTAAATGAGAGATATTATAATGAATTACGGGAACTCTGATTTTGCCTCAAATGAAATCCTTTTATTCCAGCGATATATTCGATAGTCTGAGATTTTTTTAAGTTTGAAGCTTATTCAGTGATAGCATTGCTAGTATTTAAATTGTTAAAAGTTCATTCAAAGAACCGCCTCAAAATGGAAGACCGTATATCGTATGTCACGGGCGTCTGAAAGGTAAAAACAAAGTTATTAACCATTAAGCTTTCCGCATTGAAGTTGCTTTCATCATAATCAGTTCCTGAATTATTATTTTTTGTATATAGAACTTAAAGTGATTTCAATTTAAATTTGAGTTAATCAATACAGTCCTTCAAGATACCGAATATTGCAATCCTAGTTGTTAAAAATAAATATTGAAGTCGATATATCAAAATAGTGAATGAAATATTTATCAATCATCAACTTGAAATCCAATTATCTTAAAATATGATTTGATGGAGTTGATCTCTTGATATTCTGTAGTATTCTTAACCACACAATAGTAGCATAAGCACATAGATGGGGAGACTGGAAAGGCGTTTATCTAGCTGAGTTACTTTATTTGAAGTATAATAAAATGACAATATTAACATAATAAATAAATTATGATTAGGTACATTTTCCATTAACTCGATAATAATTCATCAAGTTTCTCAAACATTTTCTCAAATCCACCGAAAGCCTTAAGTGGGAATGTATCATGCTTCCCAACCTTAGCACAATCGCCTCGGAAACGTGCGGAGTGGGTAGGTTTATGCTTAGGTGCAAAAGTGCGACAATGTCTATGATATATAACAGGCAATAATCCCACCATTGAGTCGCTAAGTCTTGCAAAGTCTTCCTTTAGTACAAAGGGAACCAAATCCCTCGTACCATGAATATAACCTTTGAGAACCGTTTGAATGTTATGCGATATACATATTAATATGGTAATATTTCTCGAGACGTGATACCTACTTCATCCTTATAAAATACATAAATTATATGTATTATAAAAGTGGTTTTATACAATTTTATAAGGCAATTACAATATTATTTCACTTGGTTACTCTTTGACACATTCATAGTTGTAATATATATAAAGCAGTTTAAAATTAAAACATAATTAGTTTGCATTTATGTTGATATTTCTGTTAAAATAAAACCACAAAATTACGTATTCAAAAAAGTGGAAGTTAAAGAACTTAGTTTAAATTTTTTCGATGGATTCGGCGGTAACTTTGTGGAAGTTAATTTTAATAAAATTAAAAATAACTTTGATTATTTCACGTATTGTGTTACTAATTATGACACGTTTTTCAAATAGACAGTACGGAAAAGGGCGCTTTTATATCGTAAATTGTTTATTATATACTTATAAAGCAAACGTTGCGATAGTACGTCTGAAGATGACTCTGAAAGAGGCGAAGCACGTGTCACAATTAGTAACACAATACGTGGAATAATAAAAAATATTTTTAATTTTAAGTCTTAATATTAATAGGTTATTTTGCAAATCTCATCCACACCCGAAAAATTTACTTGATCATATAATAATATAATAATAATATTATTTTATTATAACTAAATTACTTTTTTAAAATACTTCTATGCATTTTTCAAATTCGTGAATGACTGTGGCACTTCTGACTGTTTTATATCCAATCTTATATATAAAACCGAAACGGCGTATGTATGTATGTGGGTCTGTAATTCCCTTTTGCATTGTTGTTGCAAGTTCAAACAAACCAATTGATTTCGCTCGCGAAAGTTTCGACGGTAAATTTGTTTCGTTATCAATGTGTGTGTAGAGACTCCAATTACTCGAGTATCGAGTAGTACATTTTATAAAATACTCGAGTACTCGAGTAGTTTCATATGAACCAAAATATCTTATATACAAAACCGAAACGGCGTATGTATGTGTGTGGGTCTGTAATTCCCTTTTGCATTGTTGGTAATTAAGTTGCCAGTTGTTTCAACTTGGCCCGTCTAAATTTACGCGCCGAGGTGAACATAACCCCAAACTGGTCCGAGCGAAACCGGGTCGAATACTAGTAGTTTATAAATGCACGCATCCGAAATATTATTATAAATGTGTTTCATACTTCAGTTGAAGGTATGGAAAGTTTAAAATTAGAGACGAAAATACTGCTTGAAAGTTTTCAAAACATTAGGTTGTGTTTTTTGATATTTTAGTATGCTTAATTCAACCCGGCTTTATAGCCTGGTGGTAAATAATCTACATTAGAGTTCAAGATTTGATTTTTGGTGGCTAGCGTGCTCATTTTGTTAAATTTATTTTGAATGTATAATATTAAAGAAGTGTTTGTTTCATGCCAGATATTTTTTTGTGTTTTAGAGTCTCAATAAATGATTCAATGACACATTTTCTTTTTTGATGAATCTCTGTGATTATAAATAAAATATTTTCAGTAGAAAATCAAATGAATTCCCTGATAAGCGTATAATTAAAAATATGAACCTTATATTTTTATTAAGCCAACTATAAATAGTTTTTTTACCGTTTTAGCTAACGCAAATAAGTTGAAAATCCATTTTCTAGTTTTTTAAGACCATTTAGAAAACGGGTATTAATCATTTATTATATATATACAGTGTGACTCATTGCGTAATTTATTTCCCATAATCTTTTATTGTAATGAGTTGAGAGAACGATTTGGAAATAGCACTTATATCAAGCGTCAATTTCCATAATTAATTAAAAGTCCAATTCTTCTTAGATATAATTAAGACGATCAAGGAATTAGACGTTAATGTCAATTAATTTTCTTCTTTTCATAATCAGCATTAAGAGAGAAATAATAATCACCTTAATTACTAGTATGATAAAACGGTTATAAAAGAGCTATGCATAAGCTTTGTATAATCAACGACGTTTCAGGGTTTGAATATTTTTTAAATTTGAAATAATACCATTTATGCTTAGAGCTTAATTAATATCTATCTACATATGTATATACCCTTGGCAAAAGACTCTATGTATAGGCTATTTTTTTAACGTCTGAATACCTGAGAAGTAAATACCTATTTTTTTTAACCATGTCCGCTCCCAACTTGGAGCATATGGCCTCCTCGTGGAGTTTATTTCAACATATGTTTTTTCTGCGAGAACTGCTTGTTACTCAGTTGCTCAACCTCTCTTTTTCGAAGAGAGTAGGGATGTAAAGGATACGAGGACCGGGACAGGACTAGTGATAAGCTTATCGCTGTCACCATGCGTCGCTCTTTGGCATTGTGAAGGTGGGAAGGGATTTTCAACAACACAAACACCCATGCCTTTGAACAGATTTATCGACTGAAAAAATCCGCTCGTACCGGGAATCGAAAACGGGCGTTCCGGCACGCGAGCCAACAACGTTGACACTGCGCCACGGACCGGGCAGATCGGAAATACCTTAACGTATTTTTAAATAATAATACCGGCCATTCTTTTCTTATGTTTTTTCTGAGAAATGATTATATTTTATTTATACTTATCATAAAGAAACATTAACTATCATATACCAAATCTTTCAAATATATCTCTTCAACAATTGCAATAAGCGTCTTTCAAAATATGTTGCATACAATTTTCTTTCTATAATATGATGAAGCCATCAAAGCTTATCGAAGGCTTATTATTTAACACCGTGATCTTTCAGGACTATCATCTGTTGATAGTGCTTGCCATCAACGAAACCGGTCCTGATCCAATAAAATTTATGTGAAATAATTACTAAAAGTGTTATTATTTTTTTTTTAAATAAATTTACCAGGTTTTAATAAAAAAATATCATAAAGTTTACGACAAAATGCAATTTTTCCGTTTGCTATTAATTTTTGCAAACTCAGTAAAAAATGTTTTACCATCCATTTCCCTCACAAATAACATTTCGCTCATACTGAAAGTGGCCCATCTTAGTAATATTAATATTTAAAAGAAACCCGTTTGAAAATCAATAAAAAAAAAAAAGGAAAATGAATCGATATTTCTTGACAAAAATTATTAGGTATAGGTCATTTTTACTGAGCATGTTTCACATATAGCTTTAATGATCGTAAGACGTTAAATAAGTCTCTAAATTTTCGTAAAAAATGCACTTGGTAACATATTTTGTAATATAATAATTTGTATGAAATGTCTATTTTATAAATCGTTCATCTTCACGTCGCTATTTTTTGTAGTTGTTGATGATGAGACGTGTTGTTCACCAAATGGTAAGATATTTAATGTATCGATAGTATAAAAACATTTATATTCAAATTCAATTATGCTTAAACGTCAGTGGCTTACAAAACATCACTCATGTATTATTTACATAAAAACTATTAAAATATAAGGCAATATTTTCTACAATTTTTTCAAAAGTTTTATTTTATAATAATGTCTGAGTTTTCAATTGCAGAAGGTATATCAGTACTAAAATACTACTAACTAAAGTGTACTTGTCCGATTCCTCAGGCTGACAAAATGTTTATACGCCATATTTCAAATGCTTCAATTTCGATGGGTTGCATGATGCTTGAAACTCTAGTACGACTACTTAATAATTACGTCTAGGCTCACAAAAGGCGAGTTATGTATGAGCGGCTATTGATTAAATGTTATCACTTACAGTCATATCTTAATTATTTTTCATGGTAGGTAGTATTGTGACAAAAATAACTATAAAAAATTTACCAGTTGGAAGATTTCTTTAACCATGTTCGCTGTGGTTCTTGGCAGAGCTTAAATCAAAAAAATTGTCAATCATCAGCCTGAGGTCAACGTTTGCTAAATATTCAATTTCAGTTTTTATTCCACCTGTTGTGTTACACTAACTATCATCAAACCCAAATGTTTGCAACTTGTTTAATATGTTAGCTATCCAGTAATTCGAGAAAACACATTATATTCAAACAAGCAAACAATAAGACCCCACATATCACAAAATGATTCTCAGTTTACTTCCTAGTGTGCTGTATGTGTACTGTTTATATGAATATATTATATGTAAATACATTTGAGTATTGGTATGGTATACGGGAGTTTGTATATGTATATTTATAATATAAATTGTACATATAATTGGAAA
Source organism: Himalopsyche kuldschensis (assembly GCA_028554975.1). Classification (NCBI taxonomy): domain Eukaryota; kingdom Metazoa; phylum Arthropoda; class Insecta; order Trichoptera; family Rhyacophilidae; genus Himalopsyche; species Himalopsyche kuldschensis. The sequence continues at coordinate 1,610,988 of JAHFWI010000059.1, read as the reverse complement.
AGCTAACCTCTTAAACTGGCTTCACTATGAATAGCTCCCCACTACAGCGATCAAGCCCTCTTGTCATCAATGGTGGGAAAGGAATACAAATTAAATATGAAAGCTCTTAGAGACGAAGAAGACGGGAAGAACTTTATTGAAAGCTGTACTTAATGACTTAAAGCTTTATCAAAAAGATGTTTAAAACAAAACTGAACACAATACCACTGAAATCAAATTTTGCAGCTGAATTAGTTGAAAATTTTTGCAATGAGAGCAACTGGCCTTGAAATACTACTTAAAAGATAAATAACTTTTTGTTTCTTTAAATCTTTGTATTTAGTATACTCGGAAATACTTATTAAAGAAGAATTTTGTACTGATTTCATAATACTAAGTACGAATAGTTTTTGTAGCATACTCCGTTAATTGTCCTCGCACATCCTTTTCTAAGTGTGCAAATCCTTTAGCGCTTGATCACTTACTGCGAGCTGAGCTTTAATTAAAAGCTCGAGCGCGCCATTTAGCACGACTTGGAGGTCGGGTCGATCCATTCACAAAATTGTCTGGGCCGTTTTGTGAGCTCTCGAGAGCACTCCATCGCCATAAACTTGCTCCATTACAACTCTCAAATATAGCTTCACCTACACTTCTCATTAAAATATGCAATATGCTTACTGAATAGCTTTGCAAATCTGAAATCATTAAATTGACCGTGGATAATCCTAGTGCTGGAGTTGTACATTTGCAGAGGGTATACAATATTGTATACCCTTAAATTACACCATATGTTTTCTTAACAGGAGCTTCAAATTTGATGTGTATACCGAACATTAGAGAAATAATTTTAATTAGGGAGAATGCTGCATGTTTTTAAAATAAACTAAACCAAATGTAGCCAACTATTTAGTCGAGACACAATCTTCACAATCATTTTTTATAAATACTCAAAGCAAATAAAAATTTATCATTTGTATAATGACAAAGACATTAAGGATTAATTTGACTGCCTTGTGTTAGTTATGTCAGCACATAGAATTTTTGTCTTATATTTATTTATTTATTTACTGGCAAAAAAACTATATAAAATACATGGCATTACAGCAAGCGCCAATGCGCCATGCATTTGAAAATTAATAAAAATTACATAAAATATTACACAAAAATTAGAAACAGAACAGAAACATATTATTTACATAAGAAGACAAATTTTTTAACAAAGTATCATGTTCACTGCCGAAGATGTCCACATCAACAGGCAGCGCATTTATCAGCCGAATAGCCCTATTAATTTAATATTATCTAGAAAAATATGTCTTTGATCGTTTCTTATCATAAATATGCAACATATTTTCATGAAAGCTGAGATAATTTCACAAATACAAACCAAACAAAAAATTCATCTCCTCGGGTCATAAATAAAACCGCCAGGTTACCAATGGGCCAAACAATAAGTTGTTTAGGTGAAACTAATTTCACATTTGAAAATATGTAAAATTACAATATCTTGCCGTACTAAAAACTCTTTTCACTTCTTTTCACAAAATTTTATAATTATAACGTTCAACATAAAAGTAAATTTATATCTAAATAACTGATATTTTACATTTTATCAAATACGTTTCTTCGGCCACTCGAGTGATTGATATCTTTGCCGTATTGTATTGAATCAAACTGTGTATTTTAATTCAAATAAAATTGAAAGATAATAATAAATAATATTTTTAGTTTTAAGCACTCGGCAACGCTCAATATACAAGATTGAATTGCTTCCTGCGCCTAAATTTGAAAGTGTATTTTAATGTTTTATCTTATTTAAAAGTAGGGTATACACTTTTCTCACAAATTTTACAAAAGGTATAGGCGTATACTTCCAACTCCACCCCATACAGCACTGGATATTCCTGACTTGAAACAAGCTACGATAAGGATTTGACAATATTAATGTGATTAATTTAAATGATATCAGACATTCAGACACTGCTATAGAACATATCTAAGGTGCGATAACGTTAAATTAAGGTAAATAAGTGAATGCAACGAACACGGCACCTTTGTAATCTACAGACAATTATTCCATTTCGCTTTCAGTAGGTTGCAGGTTGAACCCCTGAAGATAAATACCAAATGATAATTTCCATTTCTTGATTGAAGCATGTACGTTTTTAATTATTTTTCTCTTTGGGTGTCTTTGTTAAATTCCACATGAAATCATTAATTCATCTTGTACGATGTCATAATTAATTTATATTCATGAGTAAATGAATGTGTCAGCATGGTTCTGACGATGGCGTAAGCTGATATATGTAGCTATCAACCATATACATATGAGGAGCTAATTTTCAAAAGTTGACAATTCCAAAATACCTTTTTTCAACTGCCAGTTTTAGATTAAACTTTTGAGACCTTTTTTATTCACATGGGAAAATTTGAATTGTTACAAATTATCAGTAATTACTTAATTTAAAACATATGTTAAAAATATTGTTAGTAAACACAAATCTATGAGGAAAAAGTAATGAAAATATCTCACATTTTCAGCTTTTCAACAAATGGATTTGTTAGCTTCTCATATATGTAATATAATTTTTGTAACACTAAAATACATTGATATTTTTTCTTCGTTTTTTCAATGGTTCTTACAGTTGCGCCCAACAACGTTACAATTATTTATTATTTCATTTATTTATGTTCCTAAAGAAAATCTCAAAGAAAATTTTTCAGTGTGCTGAAAGTAAAATAATATTTAAAAAATCTTTCATGAGTTTTTGTTGGCTTCGTAATTTTCCTTGTATCGATTAAGCATCGTTAACGAAATTGACAAATCAAATTAATGTCAGCATGCGTTTCGTGTAAACTATTCTTTCCTATTCATATTCAAAGAATGTGATCACACCAATAAGCATCTGAAATCATATCTCTGCGTTTCATGTGGATACTCGAAATTACCAAGTCCGGTAACGAATTCCATTACTTTAGCTTTATTCCAATCGTCTTAAACATCTGTTGCTATGTTGCTCTACTGAATTTAAATTTGTGTTTTTATGTGGATAAAACCTTTCAAACGCATAAATGCGTATATTTTCACTTTGATTCAAACTATGCTAAGTTTGATTTGACTTATAAAATAATTGATATGAAATTCACCAAAATGCATTAAAATCGAACCCACTGAATTTATTTTATGCTACAATATTTATTTATGAAGTTGCTCGATTCGATTGCGTTTTCAAAATGGCGGTTTATAAGCCTAATTGGTACTTAAAATGGCGACGATTGATTGCGTATCACAATTTACGACACACAATTATAATTATCTGATTCGATTTCGAAACAATGATATGACAAAAGTGAAGCGATGCTTTTGTTTATGATATTAATTAACAAACGTACCTATCAATGTCAACTTTGTTTAATTATATTTTTCTCTATCAATTCGCTGTATGTATGGCTTCCCCTTTTGAATTATAGTTGTAATAACTTTTAATTCCTTAAAAAATTCAAATATAAACTGTCGTGGAAACTGAAAGAGAATGTTTTTCTTTTTAGAAAAATGAAAATAATTTTAATTTTTAATTTGCAATCAACCCCTTGGAAAATGAGTTAGACCGAAGCTATTAAGACTAATCCTGTTTGTGTGCAAGTATATGTATATTTAAACATAGTTCTAACGAGGGCGTAAGTCGAAATAGCTATTAATTATATAATAAATCATTTGTGCAGAACTAAAATACATTGCTATTTTTTCACTGTATTAAGCCTAAGAACTTTCGATGGTTTCGGCGGTAACTTTTTGGAAGTTCATTTTTATATAAAATTTAAAATAACTTTGATTATTCCACGTATTGTGCCACTAACTGTGACACGTGTTTCGCCTCTTTCAGAGGCATCTTCAGACTTACTATCGCAAAGTTTGCTTTAGTAACGTTTACTATACGACAAGGAGACCGGCTTTAGTCCATGTATGGAATAATGTTCGTTTTTCCTATTGTAATTTGTGCTTAGAGATTACCACGATCTCTTAATTTTACATAGGAAATATCACAAACGCAATTTTATTTCGTAGAGTTAATTAGTAAATTCATAAGGTTTCCGTCCAAAACATGTAAAAAAGTCATTTTTATGCACTTAAATTCAATTAATATCACAGAAATTTAACCGATATTTCTAGTTAAACCAATATTTCAACACATCAAACTTCAATATAAATGACATGGCCAAAATGAGCAGAAATAAATTTGAGGGGTAGGCTTTTTCGACTCGTTGTATTATTAGATTTCCGTGGGCTAAGTTTGGCAATGTATAGATAGCATCATAAGATAGTGAAGCTTTTTTTATTAATATAGCGTTAAAACAGCCGCCTACGTAAGTCGAAACAAAAATAGTTAACTCAGGGCGAATTACTGTCAAGCGAGGATCACGTGTGTCATAGAAGTTGTATTAATAAATGAGATTTATAAATTGGACAATGTAAATTTTTTCAAAAACACTTATTTTAAAAGACCAACAATCAAGCTCTGTAAAGACGGCTAGTGTCAAAAAATTAATACCAATTCCAACGCTGTTGATCACGTGACAGTTTTTACAATTACCTGCGTAATATTGGCTCCTCCTCGAATCGGACAACTTATAATGGTCGACCAATAATTTTTTAATTTATAAACATATTTTCTCACTCTTGCTTTCGCTTGATGTTCAAATTTGGTGTGTCGCAATTAAAAAAAACAATAACTTCAAATTTCGTATATAAAGAAAAAGTTCATTAATTTCTTACCTTAGACCTGGCACTGCCGATGCCAAGGTTCCGTCTCTCAGTAGCCAAGAAACACGTGGAGATGGTCTACCGCTGGCCGTGCAAGACACCTGGGCGCCAGTCATATTACTAAAGACGAGGCGTGACGGTGGCTCCTGAAGAAATCGAGGTTTTTCCATGTCTACCAACCCAGAAGAAATCACGGATTGAACTGTAAATTAAATTTAAAAAAAACATTGATTCATAAACTGATAAAAAGGGGGAAAACCTCCTATTGTGGGCCAGCTAAAATTATTGGCCACTTACATATAAAATCTAGTTTTTTTATAAACCAAAACAACATTTCCAACTTTTTGGTTATTAATATTATTCCTCTATCGTTTAAACATAAAATTCTCATTTTATAAATTTCCAAACCAATCCAAAATCGGATTTTTATCAGACAGCCGGAGTGTCATCGTGAACCAAGTGAGATCTCTTGTAAATATCATAAGGATTGGACTTCAGTCTAAAAGCAGAGATAATATCCCAAGCTGTGGAGTTAAAGTTGCAGTCGTGGAGTCGCGGTATTTTGACCGGAGTCGTGAAAAACTTTTGACAAAGATTTAATTTGTTTTATTTTTATTTATGCCTTATAGGCGTGTATAAAATGAAAAATTTGGATATTGGCTGGATTGGTTGGTGGATCTTTAATTAAATATACATAAATAAAAAAAATCAAGTCGAGTCGTTGGTCAATTTGGAGTCGGAGTCGTTTTTTTTAAAGAATCCAAATCCTATTATAATCGGTATACATTGTAGAGAGTTTGAAATAAAATCAAACAAATTAATTCTTTTTTTCCAACACTCATTGAATACAAGATAATACATTTAATAAAAAGGATCAAAATATAACGAGTACATCTCCAAAATGATAATATCTGTTTTGTTATACTATTTTCTATGAATTCTATACAATAAACAACGTTTATACTTGGGAGCATTTATTTTCCGCTCTTTGTTTAAATACAAAAAAAAACCAATCTGCTACCATTTTTAGGTTGAATTGGAGTGCAAAATAAATATAATATTATGAGACATATTTTTTGCAATTTGTCTCGCTTAGGTGAATCCAGTCATTTTATTCGTATCTATAACATATAACAAAATCACCGATGTGATAACAAAACCCGATTATTTCACCGGATTACTCGCATATGGGAGGAATTCTCTTTATCTGTCATTTTCTAAGCCCTTCTTTGGCCATACTGTATAATAAGAAAAAAAATAAAGTACTCGCAATGATATTTTAGGTCATTTTTCTAAACAATCTGTTACTACTATTCCAGGAAGAAAATGCTGTTGGTCATAGCCGACCACGGCTCGGAAAATTCCGACAAAAGAATTTTCCCCGCGCTTCACCGTCCCCCGTCCCGCTCGCCCTGATCCCCTCTCTCGCAATCCTTTTTACTTAAGATAAGAATGGCGAAAAACTGACAATAGGGCATTCGAGGCTATTGTTGTCCAATCTGAACTTACAGAGTCACGTCTGCTACGTTTTATCTCGGAAAATAACTATTTTTCCAGTACAACTATCTCTGTATTCATTCTTATATTTTTTGCAACTAAAACTTCAATCCAATGAAAGAAACGTCCACTTTCAATATCCTTTAATAATAATTACTAAAATTGAATAAACTAATTCGCCAAATATTTTCTACACAACTTTCTTGTTCAGTCCATTTGAATAAATATCAAAACTAATTTATAATTTAATTACACGTCACATTTCACATGAAAAATTCAGTTTGAATCATTTTTCTTTGTCAAATCTTTTCCAACTTTGTTTTTGAGCAGAGACACACTTTAACAGGCATCATAAATATTTTCCCGCTGCTTTTCACATTAGAATACAACCACCACATCCTTAAAAGTTGTACAAAGGCTTTCTATTGTTTTAAAAGATACTTTTAAACGATGAAATAGTACTGTATTTTCTTATTTTAAAAGTTTTTTCCCTAATATGTGAAGTATAGTCAATAAGGAAACTGTCCAACTAAAAGAACTATCAATCATTATGATATAATTGAAAAACAAAAATTATATTGTATTATTCCCTAGTAGGGGAGAATTTTAATATGATTATAAACGGATCATTTTTGAAATTCACCCAGAAAATACTATGCTCAAATGAGAAACCAAAAGAACAGCGCAACCACAAAATAAAACCATAAAAATATCTTACAGTAAATAATAAAGCACGATTCCCTTTACTTTAATATTAGAAAATTACTATGAAGAGGATTAAAATGCTATTAGAATTTACTGTAATTGTACGACTAAAAATAACAGTGGAAAATATACCCATCGCGAACATTGTCTCCGTTAGCGAAACCGGTCCTGACCTTTATTAGAATATATGTGAAAGTAGAACTATAAAATGTGTTTAATTTATTTAAATAATGATTTTCCACCAAGACGAGACAGTTGACAACAGTCGTTAAAAAGCTCAGACAGAAATTTTGGCCTTAAATGATCTTTTTGGCGAAAAAGATTGTAATAAAAATAATAATACATTTTTAGTACTTTTCCCACATAAAATTTATTTGATCAGGCCCGGTTTCTTCATGGCGAGCATTGGCAACTGATAATGAATACAATACAACAGTGATATTTATACAAAAGTTAAGTATGAAAAACAAGGTATGTCAAACGATTGGTAAAACAACTAAGCAAATATATTGAAGCAAATTACAAGAAAAATAGACTATAAATAAAATGTTGAAGACCTCTTAGCAATGCAAACTAATACATCAGTGATTTTACCAATTGTTTGGCATACCTTGTTTTTCATACTTAACTTTTGTATAAATATCACTGTTGTATTGTATTCATTATCAGTTGCCAATGCTCGCCATGAAGAAACCGGGCCTGATCAAATAAATTTTATGTGGGAAAAGTACTAAAAATGTATTATTATTTTTATTATAATGCCTTTCCACCAAGTGTTGACAGTGAACACCTTAAAAGTGAAAAAGATTGTATTAATCGTATTCTAGCATATATAATAAATAATATCTTCTGTTAAATAATGGAGTTAGCATAATTCCCGAGTTCTATCTGCATACTTTTCCACAAATTTATTTGATAAAGTTAAAAGATTCTCAACTGTATTTCTATCATTTTCACTTTCTCATTTTAAATTTCTAAAGCTTATATCTCAGAACAGGGTCAAGAGCAGTTAAAACTTCTTCAAAGTAAGGTATCGACCTTTAAAGTGATTAATGTATAATGAAGTATTCAATTCGATAAGACTGAAAATAAAGCATTATTTCTTATTTATTCTCACTTGTATTATATTGTTTATCGATTTTACTGTATTGACAAATCAATAACGTTAATCATACTCTGCCAATAACGCTCTCGAGTGCGAGCTTTAATCCTATTAGTGTCGAGCAAATCTACGATAAGACCTCTACTAACAATTCATCCAGCGGTAATAATAGTTATTGGGGATGGCGATATTACACTATTGATGGATACTTAGTGCTTTCGAGTAAAGCTACTTGATAGAACTGCAATTTAACGGTAAAATTTACTACTATATGTCCATATAAGGTATACAATGAAACCCTTACAAATCTTTACCCTTTTCACTCCTCAATATATATAATTTTTCTTTCCAGCCATTTTTCAATGGTGAGAAATTGATTGATATCACAAGTTTTGCGTATTTATTAGCAAGGTAAATACACTTTATGACATGTAACAATCTTTGACGACACACAATCAAATATATACGGATATTTTTCGAACCAAGTTTTACAATCTTGAGCTAGAATCAACATATTAGTTTTAGGAGCTAAATGCCAGAACCATTGATAAGTTTATTATGTCTTACATATATATTGCTTACAGAGTGAAACTATTTAGAGATTTCAAAGTGGTCTCTCAGAAAAGTTGAAAAACTCTTTACAAATACTGACTATGGGTTGCAGATGACAGAATTTTTCAGGATTTGTTCGTAATGTGTCACTTTACTTGTTCCTGACTGAATTTTGAGAAAGCTATCAAAGATATGAATATTGGTGTAGTTGTTTCTTAACTTTTACCACTCTGCAGGCCACGGAGTTTGGCCGGAAAGATTCTGATGGGCAACTTCATGCGACAGAGATTTACCATAAATACAGTGGAATACTGCAACATGCTTTAATAACCAACATTTTATGATTTAAATCTACAGTTCGTTCATATATCTTCTCGGAAAAATAGGTGACTCACTTAACCAAGAATATATATTTTTTTAAATTGATAATTTTTTTAAATCACAGTCGCTTACCAGTCATGAGAAACTTTGGCCAGAGTGCAAAAGGTTAAATCTGCATGCGAGCTTTTAGAAAACAGTCATACTCTCAAGTTTAGTTAGATATCTAACCATCATCCTCAAAAAAACATAAGTTATTCATACTTTTCGTTTCTTATTGATGACATAAATACATGTGATTTGTCGTGAAAAGACCGTGTTATTTCTTCGAGTACTTTTATTAATACTTAAGGTCAGCCATTTTTAAAATAATTAAATAAATCTTTATACTTAAAACCGAAACCAGAACATTTCGTTAAATAAAAGAACTCGAAAAGCTCTCGTCTAACATTAATTTTTAATGACCATAGGATTATGGCAGGCTTAAAATTAATGTGAAATATTTATTAGGTTTAATATAAGATTAACGTTATTTTTTCAAAAGTAAAGCATTTATTCAAATAGACAGATGAAACAAAAGGAAAGATATTTCAAAGTGAAATAGTTATTTATTTAAAAGAAAAAATATAATCTTAGACTCAATATACAAATATTATATCCGTCTTAGCATGCAAACTAAATTATTTCTTCAGTAAAAAAAAACTTGTACTTTGTTTTAGTTGAAAATAATTGAGTTCTGTAACGAAATCTAAAAAATATATAAAGAAAAATAACTCTTCCGCTGTTAATTTTTAAGGTATACATTTCTTGAATTAAAATTGTTGTCCAACTTTCTTTGACCGAGGGAAACTTTTGCAATCGCTTCTTTTGAAGACTTAGCGACCATTCGGTCGGAGCAGCAATCTTTTTCCCGGATGTGACTAGCTAAGAATTCTCCGAAAGAATCTAATCTCTTTGAAGCAGTCCAGTACTTGTCGGGAAATCCCCTAAAGAGAAAAACGTAATTTAGCAAGACTGGCAACAAATACGTGCAACTGTCCGTCAGCTCTTAAAACGTTTTGGATTTTATTCGATTGGTAAAGTAAAACCTTTCTTAGTTTTGCGAGAGATTAGAGTTAATTCAATTTGAGATAAATAAAGATTAGTTATATACCTACGGCAAAATAAACGTTTTATTTGAAGCAGTTTCATATAGATACTATTCTTTATTACATTGAGTAGGAATAATTTAACGTATTGTATATTATACTTTGAATGTTGTAATTTTCCATGAATTTTGTCGATAACAGTATTAAGTTTCTCCTTTCGACATAAACAGGCATTTCAAGTGCATTAATAACCTTGAACTGACTCGGTGAACTGAAAGAATAATCAAATTTGGTTTTGAAATTCCAAAAGCGCATTTAGTCAGAATTCTAAAATAATTAAGTACATACAAGTACATTATATTCATTTTTTGCTAATAATCTTTCATTGAAAACATTTTTTTTCACATTGATTACAATAAGTATATATATTCCAGAGTTTCTGTTCCGCTTAAATAGAACTCGTCTGAACTCACTCACATCCACGCAGAATATACCAACATCCGAAGCAATATCGTTGAACATTGGATAAAGCTTTTCCGAACAGCATTATCATTGTAAGTCTATTTCTACACTTTGGAAAAACAAACAATTCATTTTCACGATTCTTCAAGTAGGAACATGATTAACATTTTCATTTTGGCCTCGTGTAAGTCGAAAGAAATATATAGACGGATTTTTTTTTCGACTGTTCAAACTATTATACCAAAAAATGTCAGTTGGATTATATACAAACGCCTACGAATAAAGGCTTCTCTAATATATTATGCTACTTTCGGATTCCGCCATCGTCACCAATTCTTTTCCTTTTTAAAATATGTATAAAAGACTTCGAAAACCAATTATAAATTTCAAAGTATTTTTTAAAGCTTTCTATCAAGTGTTAAACCCTATTAACTACTACTGTTGAATTATAAAAATATATACTTATACATATTTTTAAGCTCTTTTTACTAAACGAATCCAGAGTTTAAATACATGGCTGACATTTCGTGTAGCAATTTGGTAGCAAGTGCCACTTTATATTATAATTTATGATGTTCCATCAGCTATCAACCATCATTCAAAGTCAAAATGGCCAACACTATTGGCATTAAGATAACAAGGGCTAGACGTGAGTTGTAAGAGTCGAGGCGTGCGTGGCTTCTGAATATTATTCCAGAGAGGCTGCACCATAGCCTTCAATCTTTTCCAAAAAATAAACCTTTTTATTTTATTCGATAAAGTTTTTTTATCATACCAAAGACTATTTTTCATAACCTACTAGCCAGTACCCGGCAAGCGTTGCAATACCAACCAAAGAAAGGAAGTGTTTATTGAAGTGCTTCCAGATGCACAATATTTTAGATACATAATTTCGAATTAATTTAACATTGATCGGTATCGATGACATTTTGACACGCGCCACTTACTGAAAGTTAATTGTACTATGCCTTAAACCTTTGCGTTAGTGCAAACAATAAGTTGACAAAGTTTTATCGCAATCGGATGAACGGTATCGCAACGCATACATAATGAACAAACAAACACACAAACATTGATTTTTATATACTAGATAACTTAATCATAACTTATCATCTGTCTTACAACAATTGTTAAGTTTGCCTTGTATTTCTAAATTTGGTATAAGTAGCCCCTTTTTGTATTTATATGTCATCAGATGAAAATGCTCACGATAGGCGAACCAGTCCTGACCTATAGAAAATATCAACGGATGTATATTATTTGCTTTCCCACAAAAAATACTTTGTTGTGTACAATTTGGATCGGTTTGATTTTGTACTTTTCCATTAATTTTGTCGTCAACGACCTGGGTTTCCACTTGTGGTGTCTTCGGGCGCTTCAAATTCACGAATAAACCTAATCTGTCAGCTAATACGCTCAGAACTTTCAGTTCAAGTTCTGTCATGCACTTGAAATGCTGGAAGATGCCAAAAGGCAAAAAACGAGTCATTAGCAACAAAACTCATTGAAAAATACAAAATTCAAATAATTCAAATTTGATATTGAAATTCCATCAAGCAGTTTCAGTTGATTTCCTTAATTATACAAACGTAATTTAGAGTTCCAACTTGATTTGAACCGTTTGACTTGAGCCTTGACTTTTAACGACCCGATTTTAGATTTGCATCTTCGTGCATTTCAAGTGCACAAACAAACTTTAACTGTTTCGGTTCGATAGTGACAATACCCATTGAAATTGTCCAGAATTGAAACAATTCAACTAAAAAGTGGTTTGCGAACAAACATAAAGTGTAAATTTCTTTTTTAAAAATATATCAGTTAGGTTAGGTCCAGTTCAATTAGCAGTCAATTCTTTGTTGTTTAATTGACATTTTTGTCTAAAGTGGCATCTTGGTCGGAAAAGCTTGTATTTACCGCATTCTATCATAAAAATTTTAGGTAAAAAGTTAGGTGTAGTTCTTTGAAAAGCTTTTAATTTATTATGTTACGTTATTACAATTTTTTCGGTTAAAATGAAGTTTACAAATATTCGTGCATTGATCTTTGCTCTTAACCTGTGTAATAATATATCCTTGACGGCTAAAGCTCTGTGTAAAAAGACGAAAGCTCTCTAATTACTTGAGAAGCTTTGACCTAGGGAAGCTCGCTGTTGTTAATATATTAAATTACCGCTTCTTGTAAGGGCACGTGACGCTACACAAAACAGGGCCCCGGGCCAACGACTACGGGAAGGCTTCGATGATGACAGGGAGGCGGAGGCCTTCGAATCAAAGGTTCGCTTTATTTACTTATCATCCGAGTATCAAAACTTACGTTTTGATAGATATTACTTTGCACAACTGTGTGTAAATAAGTATGTACGGAATGTTTGTAAATATTGCGTCATATTGAACATCGCCAGTTTGTTGATATTGTATTTTTGTAAGATAACAAAAATTTCAGTTCTTCAAATAAAATTTTTCAAACATATCTTCAGTAACATGATCTAAAAATAACAACATTTCCTAATATTTCCTCACAGTATTTTTACAAATACATTTAACGTGAGACTTAAATGTCAGTATGCATAGTAAAATTTAGTCTTTATTCACTTTTACACTTGAGAATCTTAGAGCAAGATATTCTTTTAATGTTAACATATGGGAGAAGATTATAATGGTAAAAATACATTTTACATATGTTTTCAATTTCACATTTAGATTCTTGAAGACATTTTAAGGAATTAATTTTAAAACAGTCTATTTAACTTATTTAAAAATTATCGAAATTTACCGTGATTTTAACGATAATCTTTGCATGTGAAAGAATAAACACCCCCTTTTTGATCTAGTTCAGCATCGCAATAAGGGTTCTCATATTTTTTCATGTTATAATATCCGCTCCCAATAAGGAGCATGGGAATTCATAATAGATTTTAGCTATCAGACAAAACAAACATCAATTTGGTTTTCCCACCACTACACGTTGTGTGTGTATGTAGACAATTTTTCATGGCTGCCTTTCATAACGCTTTCGAAAGGAAAATAAGAAATTTACCCCTCACATTTATGGCTCGAGCAGTATCTGCACTAGATACATTATTTACCACGCACTAGTGAAGAGTGCTTTGAAATAGGCAATAAAATAATAATTTATATCAGAGTGACTAGCTGAGACACTGAAATCAAATTGATACTATGTATCTTGTGTATAATCCGTACACTGAGGGCCGTCGTGTTAGAGTGTATTGACTCTAGTGAATAATCGAGACTATGTCGATACTAGAGACTCCAATTCGAGTATCGAATACTCGATACTCGAGTATACTCGTCCATTTTTCAAGTACTAGATACTCGAGTATTTTTCAAAATACTCGAGTAATACTCGTAATTTATAAATGAAGACATTGATATCGCATGATGTTGTAGGGTATCAAAACTCTCTCGGACGATCTTATTTATCTTAATCAATAATAATAAGACCAAACGAGTAATATAACGCGAATAAATGCATTCAAATTGTTAACCGTCATTGAACGGCTTCGCAGTGATTGGTTGAATTGCGCTCCGGCCAGAATGCGTTGCGTTGATTGGTCGAGCTGTTTTTCATACTAGAATCACGGAATATAAATGTGGCTGGAAAAAAATAACCGCCAAGTCAGTTAGTCGTTATCCTTCTTTCAAAAGTCATGAGTTTTTTTTGCGCTTGCTTCGGACAGCAGGCGTAGTAACATATTCATTTGGTCTTACGCGTTTAAAAATGTTCTTACTGCAATGTATTCGTGGAATAAAAATGTAATTTGAAGACAATAAATTAGACTCTAGAGTTTTCGGCCAAGATAAATTACCGATTGAAATCTATGATACCTTTCCTCCCATCCTAAGTTCCGTCTCCGAACGCCGTGGAAGGATGCTGTCTGACGCCAGTCTCAACATATTTCCAAATTTTATTATCTTATTTAAAAAATAAACACTTACTATTTTTAACCGTTGAACTTACGCGTGGTTTTATTGTCGGGTAATATTTATTTTGAATGGTTTTGCCGTTGAAAATGTTGTGCGAGAAATTCTTTCGTTACTTTTGCTTCTAGGTCCTGCTGATTTATCTTATCAACGACTATGATGACAAGAGACAAAATAATCTTTTGATATGCCGTCGATGGATGCAGCTGTGGCATAGATCATTAATTTAAATACACAAATTTGAATTAATAAAAGAAAACTGGTACATCTGAAACTACGCAAGTATACTCGAGTACTCAAGTATTTTGAAATTATACTACTTGATACTCGAGTAGTTGAGATATCGAGTAATTGTAGTCTCTAGTCAAATGCAGTGAATTGTTGATGACAACAGAAATTGATAATTCGATAGAAAAATAAAACTGCCTGGACTGAGATCGAGCCCGTGAGCACCGCAACCGAAGCCAACGACGTTAACACTCGACTATACTTTGATTATAAATATGTGATGCTATAAAACAGCGTTCACTTACTAAAATAAATATATTTTTTCGATTTTTTACGACAAAGTGTAAGCAATAAAAAAGTTCTACATAAAACAAAAACAAAAAATCTTTTGTTGCTAAACTTAAATTTTAAGTACAAAATCCGTAATGCATAAAACAAGCCTAGCAGGTGAAAGTTTTGATTTTGTCTACATAGAGATATCTTTATTCGGAAAATTTCTGATAAAGTAAAATACACGCGGATAAATCTTTACGGTAAAAGTATGTCGCCGAAAATTCTTCCCTCAACAAGTTGCAAGAAACAAAATACATAAAAAGTTTCGCATTACACCAATATAATTTGAGCTTTTCCCGTAGAGCGGTAAGAACTTTTACGGAGAGGCCAACCTTTCCCCGCGCAAGTTACGCATTCAAACTTCCTGACTGAATACAAATAAAGTCGGAAGGCATCGAAGCTTGCGTAATACGCTTAGATGAACATGAAGCCTTAGCTTTTTAAAACTACACCGAAGAACTAAAGGGAACAGATATCTATTTCATTGATTCTACTATACAGTAATACGTAGTGTAATGAAATCATTTTATTTCAGTGGCCATTATTGTGTTACAAAATAATCCATCGATGTTGCGCCAGGTTGGTTTTTTTTTAAATATTTTACTATTTATGACCAAAAGAATGAATTATAATTTTTTGGAAATTACATCGTGAAATAAATATGTGGAAGTGGTTTTAAAAAATATATTAAACCTAATTAAAATATTAACTTTCTAAAAGAATTTACAGATAATACTTAAAAAGTGCTCATTAGCTGTTGACACTCAGCAAAAATCTTTCCAAGTAAAGATAACGCTTAGTAATATTTATTTACACATTTTATCTACATTACCACTCAAGGATAAAAAACACATTAAATAATTGAGGATCTCGACTAAATGTGCTGGATATAATTTTAATATCAAATTTCAACTGTTTAAATTAGTGCTTATCTATTAAGATTTGTCGCAGCTCACACAGGTTTCACCTTTCGGCATCTTAATTTCTTCTATCGCCACTTCTTGTTTATGGTGAAACGAAAAACGTAAGCGACAAAACTGAAACGATTCAAATTTTACATTATATAGCACTCTTTCTACATATTATAAGTCTAATTGCAATATTAAAACATTTTTCTCTTCTTCTTCGGGGCCAAGTTGAAAACCCTGACATCCTTGAAAATTTAAATTTGCATGCTCCCAGCTTTTACCTACGTGGTCGTAACAAAGACAAATCAATTTTCTTTGTCAAAACTTGTTTGTCACGTAGGTCTTTTGAATCTCCAGTTGCAAGGGCTATTCGGCTGATAAATGCGCTGCCTATTGATGTTGACATCTTCGGCAGTGAACTTGATGCTTTGTTTAAAAATTATGTTTTCTTATGTAAATAATATGTTTCTGTTCTGTTTCTTATTTTTGTGTAATATTTTATGTAATCTTTATTAATTTCTCAAATGCATGGCGCATTGGCGCTTGCTGTAATGCCATGTATTTTTAATAGTTTTTTGCCAATAAATAAATAAATAAATATATTCTGATTAAAATTGCCCATCTCATCGCTAAAATTCTATTGACAATGCTCGCGATGACTGGAGCCGGTCTTGATCTTTATCAAAACATTTGTGGAAATTGTACGGTATAATATGTTGTATTTATTTAAATAATTCCTTTTCATCGATAATTAAAAGTTAACCCCTCAACTCAGCGTAACGTTACAGTAAAACAATATTTTTTTATGTATTTTAAATGATTTTGTCGGAACTCACTCAGTTGACTTCTTGCTAATTTCCAATGATTTTTTTCTTTCTAAAGTATCTTTTCTTTCAATGTTTTCATCTTTTTTCACATTGCAAAAGCAATAAACTTATAATTTGTATTTTTTTCAATGTACATTTATATTATATATAAATAATATATTTTGTTCTTTTAATATTCCCGCTCTTAATGTTTATCATATGGATGACGAATAGTTACTCAACCTATGCTTTCTAATAAAGTAAGGATATGAGAATAAGACTAGGGCAGATCAATTGGACAGCTGCCCACTCTTACTAGCTATTTTTATTTGTCGCTTAAATCGATTGAAAAAATAACTTTAACTAAAAACTGACTTCGCTAGGACTCCGAAGCCAACGACGTTGGTCATCCGTCTCAGGGGCGACTACTTTTTGAATTATATAACAAGAGTAAATCTATCAAATTTTCCAATCAAAGTACTCAAAGTGCTATACATTAAGAACACTCTTTAGCATTCGAAAAATTCAAATATCAAATCCTAATTCTTTCAGATTGGAATTCGAGATTTAAGTATGCTCGTTTTGTCTTTTCTTCTCGAGTTATTTTTGAATAGCTTGTCTCAAGTGATTCAAAATTCAAGAGTAGCTGTAGCTTTAGATTTTTCGCTATTTTTTTAAGAAAGAAAATATACAATTTAAATATTTATTATCTATCAAAGTTAGTCATCGAATTGAAAATACTACATTGTTTAAATAATGAAGCATTAATAATTGAAAATGCTAGATCCCTAGAACAAAGATATTAATATTGTCAGCCTTTGTAAACAAGTTTGATAAGATCCGTACAGTTCAATTCTTTGGAGGGTCAACATAAATTTAGTTTTTTCGTTTCTAATATTCGCGATCTTGGGAACGGGGTTTTGTGAAAGCTCTTCTCTCGAGTTGATTTCTTACGCTTTGGTTTTGATATCAGATACCGTATCAAGTATTTGGTTATGTATTATTTTCTTTACTTTACAGGTGTTCACTGTCAATACTTAGAGTTAAAGCATTAAGGTATTTTTTATCAGTTGAAAATGCTCGCTCAGGTTCGCTCAAACCTGATTATGAATCAAATAAATTTAATGTGGAATGAGTACAAAAAATGTAGTTAAATCTTACTTAAGTAAAATCCTTGTAAGAAATATTTATCACGCGACTGAAATTTAATCAATTCATTCTTTTTCTTTGTAGTTAATAACTTTAAATACCTGGTAAACTATTCGGCTAGTCAGATATTACTCTAAAATAGAGACTTCAATTACTCGACATCTTAACTACTTGAGTATTGAGTAGTAAAATTTGAAAATACTCGGGTACTCGAATATACTCGAGTAGTTTCAGATGTAAAATTTGAAAATGCTCGCCATGAGTAAAACCGGTCCTGATATAAAAATAAAAAATGTGGAATAAGGTCTAAAAATGTTTTATTATTTGTATAATAACAAAGTACAAAAAATGGAACAGACTGAAAAACAACTACTAAATCTTTAGTTAAATATTTTCCTTTTCTTTAAGCACTTTAGTGCATGGCTTAAAGATTAGTCCCGTACAGCTCTATGTTGGGTGAAGTCAGTGAATAGTCAATTTGTTTCTTTTCTTGATCGCAGCGTTATGGAAAGCGGCTGTATACACATAGCGGGATATAGTGGGACAACTAAGTTGTTCCTTGCCTCTTTCTAGTATCATCGGACTGATGATTGTCCAATTATGTCTCTGAATCCTCAAAATAACTATTTTGAGGATTCAAATGTGTTCAATTCAGATGAAAGACTTTGATACTCGAATTGGAGTCTCTACTCTAAAAGTAGTAAACAAATTGGTCACTTTTTATTTCATGTAATACTGTACTATGAATATAATTCTTACAAATATTAGAAAAATATGATCAAACATTTCTCGGAAACTACTTCTGTCCAGAGAAAATCTCGATATCTTTTAATAAATACTAAATTATTACAAATTATCATCAAGCAAAATTGTCAGCTTCTTATAAAAATAGCATCGAATTTGTTTTGTACCCTTCGCACGAGGCGTTACTACGTTGGAAATGAAAACTTTTTCTTTCATTCCCTTTATTCTTTTCGGAAAATTCTTTTGAAGGCTGCGCATTTAAGTATATGTGGTGTTTAGTATTCAAAAGAATAACGTCACAGAAGACTTACATTTCAAAATGTTACAACACGTAATTATTATTTTTATGAAGAATATTTTGTCGGATGGAATGGAATTTTGAAATACAATATGTTACATTATTCCCTTTGGCTGCCTATTTTTTGCTAAAAGATGATTTGGCATTAATATTCATGTTTATTTTTTAAATACAAGTTTATTCATGATAAAAAAATGTACAAAACATTTCGATCGCTTTTGGTGTATTGGCAAAGCATTCACTTTAATAAACTCGTCGAAATAAGTATTTTTCATAGTATTAATTATTAAATAGATTTCTAAATGTGTACTGAAATCTTCTCAAGAAATTTAAATCGTGAGTTTGGAAGATTGAATTGTTCATTTAAATTTGTTAAACTATTAAGCTGAGCTCTATTTTTGTCTTATATTTCTTGATAAAATAATTTATGTTCACCCGTGTTGTTATGTAACATTTTAATTTGATGCAGATAAAGGGGTTAAATTCTTACATACAAACACTGGTGAACATAATTTGTTTATCAAGAAATATTATAAATAAATCGAGCTCAGCTTAATATTTTGACAATTTTAAATGACCATATACAGACTTTTACAAAGATTGCGTCACTAACCCCTCTACTGAAATCACGTGTGACACTCGTGATTGTGTTTCCTGGGCGTATTCGGCAACCACGTGGTAAATTTCGATACGCAATATTTTTATCACGTTTTTTTTCAACATTTTTTTTTACGAAAAATGAAAGGTCAAAAATTATTTTACATATTTTAATGAAATTTTAAACGTACAAAGAATTGAAATCTGAAAAACGTTTTAACCCCTGAAACTGAAAACACGTGTGAATGGGCGTATTCGGCAACCACGTGGTAAATTTCGATACGCGATATTTTTATCACTTTTTTTTTCAACAACGAAAAATGAAAGGTCAAAAATTATTTTACATATTTTAATAGTTATACAGTAATGAAAAATGTAAAAAACGGGCCCATTTCCCCGGATATATTCCGCCGACCGAGAAGAAAACAAATCCCTCGAGATTGTGCAAGGTATGCACCAAGAATAACAAAAGAAGCTAGACAACGTGGGAGTGCAAAAAATGTCTCGTCGCACTGCATCTCCCAAATTGCATCGAAATTTATCACACGCAACTTAATTATTCACATTTACAATAAAATACATGTATACTTTAAGAGAATAAAATAATTGTTTAATTTTTTCACACTTGTTACCAAAAAAAAAACACACAATTTTTTTTTCGTACACAGATACTGAAAAATATTAATTTTTCTGAAACACTATATTATAAAAAAATTAAATAGTCTCGTAAAAAAATAATTAAAAAAAATTAGTCGCAGTAGAAGGGGTTAAGGTGTTCACTGTCAATACTTGGTGGAATTGGATGAAACTAAAAATGTGTTATTATTTTTTTTATGTGTCTCTTCATTAATAATGGCTTGGATATAATCCAACTTTCTAATGATTAGTCCTTTTGTAAACACACGCTTTCTATAAGCATTCTCTTTAAAAATGAAAATAAACTAAACACATTCCATAACAATTCCATTAGGTTCCTTGAGTTGATCGGATATGGAGAAGTGAGCACATATTATTTACTATTTTATAATATTGAAACATAAAAGGACAAAAGCTTCATGAAAAAGAACAAAGGATGTTCGTTATATGTAGTTGTTTTTATTTCCGTATCATTAAAAAATGCCGATACTTTTATATTCATGATTTTTACATATTTAAAAATATATCAAACGATTGGCTTGCGGCAGTTCTTGAAATACTGATAACTAGGACCAGTAAGTCAAATTGTCATTATTTTAGCGAAAAGATAATAGGAAATAATGTTCTCAAAACATATATACGCAGTAATCTATGGCTACTGCATGGGTAAGGGTGGTAATAACACTAAATGAATTTCGAGGATTCAATTCATGACAACAAATTGAACAGTTAAATAATGACTAAATTCATGAAAAATGTCAAAATTTAAACGAGTCCAAAATAATTGAATGTTATTACATTTACAAGTAAAATCATTTAGCTTCATTAGAGACATTCTCAGTATAAGAAGCTAGCTTCAAATGTTGCTTTTCAGACATGAATAATCTGCAGTTAATTAAATATATTTCAAAAACTGAGTCCATTTCTATTTTTACTTCGTTTCACTTAATAAAATGTGACAAAGTCGTTTGAAAAGATCCTTAGATTTTCCAATTAGTGAAAATCTCCAACGGTACGTGTAAAGATTTAAATATATATATTAATCCTAAGTATGTAACTGCCATGTTAACCTTTAAACGCACGTGCACTTTTGGCGAAATACCCGCGCGACCCGTAGCTATTATAAAAATAATTATATTTCTAAATCAAGTCCATCCAATGTGGGTAAAATAAAAAGCATTAGCAAAATAAAAGATTTCTTATAATTTACGAACGAAGACCAGTACCACAACTCGTATGCTTTCTAATTCTGTAGGTAAAAAAGTAAACGAATCCATTCGAAAAAAAGTCGGTCACCCCAGAGGATATATTTCTAGGTATTGACAAAATCTGTATTCCCATTGAAATATATTGTAAATAAATCTGATAAATTACGATCTGCCGGATAAAACACCACGCATATCCCAATAGTCAATCTTGTAACGCCGATGTTTATATTCTTAATTGAGACAAATATATTTAACGGAACCGAAATTAAAAAATTATTCATGTGTTGAAGACTATTATTATAAATCAGTGCAATCCGATAGCGAAGTGCACCATAATCACTGATCCCATACGGGACCGTAGTGCTTTAAAAGGATAATAGAATAAAGGATTACTTTCTGTCATATATGTACGTCATTTAAGTATGTCATTATATTATATTTTTTTAACTCTCATATAATTTTGGCAATACAATATTTCTTAATTATTAGCATCGTATTTTAAAGAATAAACTATTTTCTAAAAGTTTTCAAGATATTTTTTACTAATACATCATTCAAATAAAAGATAGCTCTTTAATAAAAGTAAGACACACTAATAATACAAAGAAAATAATGTTCTCTACAAAGAAAACGGTTGATTTTATGTCGATACGACTTTTCCAACAACTAAGCGGTAAAAGGTCTCTAATCAAGTAAATTGATTCGAGTAAGAAGGCTTTAAGTCACATTAAAAAAAATAAAAACTTTTGTTTGGTATATAGAAGGCAATAATAGAAATGTTTCAGCAGTTATTTGTTTCATGTTCGAGTATTGAAATAAGTTAGTTCTTTCAAATTTTATTTTGTATTTAATTTATGAGCAACTTTTAACATTGAGATGTATATTAAATTCTCAGACTTTTACTAGTATTTCTCTAGAAAAATCTTAGGCCTCAATTTTATAATTTAAAATGTTAGAATTTTAGAACCGATCTTAACCGTATCACTAAAACAAACTTGCGATTGCTTCTCGATGAAGCAAAACTCGTGTCTTTATTTTTAACAACATGCATTTAGTAAAAGTGTTCACTGTCAATACTTGGTGAAATGACATTATATTATATTATTTTTTGTAAATAATTACACAATTTTTTACTTATTTCACATACAATTTATTTGGATCAGTACCGGTTTCTTTTTTCGCGATTATTTTCAACTGATACATGTCATGGTCCAAATAAATTTAAAATAATGTCGAATAGGTGCAAAGAATGTCTTATTATTTTTATAATTATAACGCAATTCTACCAAGTATTGACAGTTAACACTTTTATTCCATTTATTGTGTTCAAAAAAGTGACCCGTGTTTCACAAAAAAAGGCTTATTATTTCTTAATACGTAGATATGTTTTGCCATGTCCGCTCCCAACTGGGAGCATATGGACTCCTCACAGAGTTAATCTCAACATATATTTTTCTACGAGAACTGCTTATTACTCAGTTGCTCAACCTCTCTTTTTAAGAGAGTCTGGATGGATATACGAGGACTAGGACAGGACTAGTGGTTAGCTAATCGCGGTTACTATGCGTTGCTCTTTGGGATGGGAAAGGTGTAAAAAGATTTAACAACACGAAGACCGATTGCTTCTGAGCAGAATCGATTTCCCGACTGAAAAAATCTGCTCGTACCGGGAATCCAGCCCGGGCTGTCCAACACGGTAGCCAACGATTCTCACTACCGCACTACGGACCGGGCAATAATCAAAGCTATTTGTAATTCTATATAACAGTTGTATATTACATATACTATTTTACAAAACTAATGAAATGACAAAGTATTAAATATATTTATTATTTTTAGATTCTATTTCCGACATCAATACTTTATAATATTATATATATTTTATATCATTCCGTTATGATCGTACGACAAAAGCTGCGCGTGCTTTTATTATAACTAGAAGCTTACCAATCGTTGGTATACAATGTCAAAGATCCTTTGGATATTTACGTTGTAAATAAATAATAAGCTTTTCAATAATGAAGATCGTCACAATGCTTTGAACAGCAGGTTCATATTTCAATACTACAAAATCCGTAATAAGCGACTGTGTTCACTTTGTTTCAATATTTATCATTAATCATAAGATATGGTTTATTTACTTCACGCTTAGATCAAACTTTAAGCAAATCTTGAGATTTTTAGTATTTTTTTTTCATATCCGCTAGCAAAATGGAGCATATGGACTCCTCACGGAATTTATCTTAACGTATTTTTTTCACGAGAACTACGCTGTCATAAGTGTTAATATTCTAAAATGGAATGGCTTGTTTTGGTGGGTGGGGAGCAAGATACATAGCCTAAAATTTTTACCAAATTGTTCTCACTATACCTGTGTTTCGGTCTTCATTGAAGCCAATCTTTACCACAGTCAAATAAATGATTCATAAACAAATAAAATTCCAAAAAATACTTTTATTCACAGGTACATGTAAAAAATTTCTTGAAATTGTGGTAAATTTATATTTGACTGATTTTATTGCAGAGGCACTGGGATACACCGACGAAAAGATTTTATCGTCAGAAAATAAAATGATGCACTGGCCTAACAGTAATCCAAAAATATGTATATTTTTATTATTTCGAAAAGATAATTCATTAATCGTCAGAAAAAAAAATAAAAAAAATATTAAGCACTGGTTCATTTTTTTAAGCATAACATTTATATTTTTTAATCACCTCAGTCTATGAGTTTTGGTTGATATCAGGAAGTAAATTCAATCTAATACTTAGAAAAAAAAAGAGATATTTAGGCGCAATCAAAAGGAAATTTTAAATAATTTTTTTTTTAAATTGTAAAACCTCTGCAGAGGCTGACGTCTCGCTCTAAAAATATCTGACTCTTTCACGCCGAGAAGAGACATTTGGGTGCGACGTTCCCGTTAAACACGGGTGAAAATGAGCATATAAGAACCGCTATTTTACGTAATTAGTCAGTGAGAGATCAGCGATCATTGTATCGAGTATATCTTAAATGTTTTAAAATTTTAAAAAAAAGCTGTTGCACAGGAGATTATGAAGTATTTATTCGTGGTTAAAATATACCGAATCGAATTCAATCGGGGATTTTGTCAGCGAAACAATATCGCTCTGATTACTTATGCTTCAAATTTTCAATACCTTTTATTATCAAAAATGTATTCGGCAACACCACAAAAGCACCAGTGGAGCACGCCACTGGTGAAATAAAGCGACCGCGTTTGCAGCAGGTTCGCGAAAAATACAATAACGATGGCAGTATTGTAAGAGCAACAATGGGAAAAACCGATGAAATCACGATGTAACAAGGACAAGTTGCGACACTCGAATAATATATGTCAACAATGAGGCACGTGGCACTAGGGATTGCAATACCGGTCACACATAGCAGAACCGTTACTTATTATATATTAGAAAATAAAAGTAGGGTTTTTTTTAATATCTCTCTCCAGATTTTATTGTAAAACTGGAAGAGCAGATCAACAATGATATTAAATGATATATACTTTCAGTCAGTCATCTTATTCAAGTTTTGGTCAGTGAAAAATCAAAATGGTCAGTTGTCATTGTATCAGTAAGAATGTGGTCAGTTATTAAATAAAACGGTCAGTAATGTACTCATAATGGTTTGTTATTTATTAAAAAGGGGTTGAATTTGAATTATATGGTCAGTCATTTTAAATTAATGATAAGTTTTAGTTTGACAGCTCGTGAATTTTATCAAATATGGTCGTAAGAGGCAAGGTGAGAAGTAAGGAATTTATAAAAAAATAATATTATTTTAATCAGTGTAAATCAGGGCTGTGGAGTTAAGTCAGAGTCGTCGATTTTGAAGTCGTACTCGGAGTCGGAAATTTTAAATTTTTATTTTTGCATTTAATATGTCAAATTTGGCTTTTGGCCGCATTTAGGGTTGATATTTAATTGAATACACATTAATAGGAAAATTAGGGGAAAAAGTGACGATATTAACCTTTTTTAGTCGGAGTCGGAGTCGGAGTCGAAGTCGTGGTTTTGGTAAATGCTGGAGTCCTAGTCGGACTTTTTTTGACCGACTCCACAGGCCTGGTGTAAAGTTTAACCATTTATTATTTTTTACCGACCGTTTTAAGTATTTATTGCTGAAAATTAATTAAATATTTACTGATCATTTATCGAATTAGAAACTGACCAAATAACTAGTTGCCCTTATATATAATACACTTTGGCCTCGTATAACAGTGCTTCCCAACCTGGGGTCGCGAAAATTTTATCTGGAAATTTATGTGGAAAAGGGTTGGGGAGCACTGTTCCCAATTACCACCCGCCACGGCCGTACGTTCTGGTTTCAGCAGACGTGTCCCGTGGCGTAACAACGTGAAGCGTATCTGTTCAGTTTTGATCGCAGGAATTGTCCGAGAGCAGAAGCTCAAGTACTTGGAGGCCAGCACACTTAAGGTTGGGGAGCACTGTCGTATAGCACAAAAATATTTAACGCGTAGTGAAAATCCGGTCCGTGGCGCAGTGTCAACGTTGTTGGCCTGCGTGCCGGACCGCCCCGGTCCGATTCCCGGTACGAGCGGATTTTTTCAGTCGATAAATCTGTTCAAAGGCATGGGTGTTTGTGTTGTTGAACATCCCTTCCCACCTTCCGATCCTAAAAAGCGACGCATAGTGACAACGATTAGCTAATCACTAGTCCTGTCCTAGTCCTCGTATCCTTTCCATCCCTACTCTCTAGTGTCCGTACCAAAAAAATATGAAGTACTAATATATTATATTTTTTATTCTGCATACTGACTGTGCTGCTTTACGATTGCGATTAGGTTCAATACAAAGCACAAGGTAACCGTATACTGTGCTCGACATTAGATACTTGCGGAAATATTAGGAGTGCGGTGGATTGACATTGAAAATTGCTTTGAATTGATAATTTTGACATTGAAGATTGCTTGAAAGTGTGAAAAACCTATATATAGGTATATATGAAGGGATAGAAGGGAACAGTCTTGAATTGAATGCGGAATGTCTGGGTCTCACTCAACCAAGTGCCACCTGTTCAACGCATGTATTCTGACTGTGCTGCTTTGCGGTTGCGAGTTATGGTACAGTACCATATACTGTGCTTCGAATATTAGGGGTACGGTGGATTGAATTTTCCAGGAACACGGAGGTAAGTGAGCGGATAGACCAGCCCCGTATTTCGTCCAAAATAAAAAGGCAACTATGGACGTGGCTTGGACATGTGCAGCGGATTGTGCTGGAAATCCTGAAGCCTGCATGTCTCTTCTATCAACCTGGAATGCCTGAAGAAGCTGAAAAGCTACACCCGGGTCGCAAGTGACATTACTCATAAAAAGTATCAAATTCTACGATTCTCAATTATTATTTAAATCCCATCAAGCACCTTCAGCTAAAATCCTAAATTAGCTTAACTTATTGTTTTGCGTGTAATTCTTTGCTGCTATTTCTTTCTGTTTCATTACTCATTAGTCCTCGTAAATTTTCAAGCATGTTCCTTCATCATTTCTTCAATATCTTGAATATTCACTTCATTAATCAGAGAATATGATGATTGAAAGATTTTTTATGACGCTCTTATCAAGAAGAATATTTTTGTTTCTTTCCCACACCGAGTTTTAAAAAAATATGTCACAAATCATCAACTGCTCTATATCTATTGTCTATCACAAATAAAAGCTAGCATTTTTTCTCTGAATTAAATATGATATCCAAATGCCTAGATTGTCAACGATAGAATCTTTCACTGCCAATCGTAAATTCATGCAAATAGTTCCGGCTACAACGAAAGCCTTTTTAGATTCAAAACTTTAAAATAGCTTTACATTTGGCAACTATTTAGTACGAGCTTTCACAAATTCAAATCATGCTTATTAAGAATATTTAAGTTATTATTTTGCTCTACTTTTATTATAGAAAAACCGGTATTTTTTAGTATTGAAACCCTGCTTTTCAGTAAAATCGGTTTTGCAATCACTGCGGGAAAATATCAGGGTATATTTATTTATTTCGCGTAATACCCAGAAACGCAAGCATAAGAATGTTTGAATCTAATAATTCGTCCGCCTATTAGTATTGTATTTTTATGTTCATTCTTTGGAATATTCGAAAACTTTTAATGATACACAACTTTTTAGAATTAAAGAACAAGTGAATATTTCATATCGGATATAATAAGGTAAGGTTGTGAGGGACAATTTATTGCTTGTTCGTTTACTACGATAAGAATAAAATCCGGATCCGAATTATACATTTTATTTTCATTCTCAGTTTTAATTCTTGAACTGACACTTCCATACATAAGCGTTTTAAACTATGTATGTATTTCTATTCAAAGAAAGACCTGGTATCTTTGAAATCATAGAAAATTACTAAGAAAATAGTAAAGGTCTAAATATCGGTGCATATATGTATAATAAGCAAAGCATCTTTTAAATTGTATACACCTGATTCTTGCCACCAACAGACTGGGTTTTGCCATTCGGCATCAGCAACAACGAGAGCAAAAATGTAATTTTATTCAACTTTTGATTCAGAAACTCTTAAAGATGAAATGAAAGCCGTTAGTGACAAATTACTTTGAAGCTTGAAAAATTTTAGCAATTCGTCAAAATAAAATGTGCTCAAATTCGGACTCGATAATTTGAAAAAATCAAGACAGCAGCGTAAATTTCGTGGCATAGTCTTTTTACGATCGATCGAAGCGTTTGAGTATTCAACCAAAAACACAATTCGATTATTTGAATTTTATCAAAAGACCGGTTAGGTGATAAAAAAAAACTTATATCGGGTCTTTCAACAGGGACGCTCAACATTTGTAATGAGCAGCCATGTTGTTACATCTGTCAGGTTTCTTTTTAATTGTTTAGTAGTGTACGGTAAATCACCTTGCAAGGTTAAAGCATTGAACAACGTGTCCAATTCATTAAACTTTAATAACAAAGTCACTGCTCCGTTCGAGAAACGTTTGTCGCTAACGTCATCTTCAGCGACGAGGCCCATGATTGTATGAACGGATATGTGAACAAGCAAAATTGTCGAATTTGGCCAATCCCTACGAAATACACCACCACCCGAAAAAATCACTGTTTCATGCGGATTTTGGTCTGACGGAATCATCGGCTCATACTTCTCCTAAAACGAAGCTGGCATTGCCATAACGTCAACGGTGAGCTACATATCGATGATTAGCAACTTCTTGTTGCCTAATCTGGATGATATGAATACCGATAACATGTGGTTTCAACAAAAGGGCGCTACATGTAACACAGCACATGCCTCGATAGACATTCTACACGAGCGAGCGTCCTTATCGAAAGACTTATACATTTGGATCGAAGCTTGACCAACAATTTTTTTTAGCTAGTGTATTTTTCTGAATATTCTGTACATTAATATATTACAATTGAACCTTTGTTTCGTGCGCATTACAATTATCTTTCATCTCGTATAGAAATTAATGGAAATGCTCACTTGGCAATGTGTTTAATCACCGCCGAACAAAGGCAAGCGGTATGTTTGAAATTCACACAACAAACACGAGCGATTCGCCTCTATTAAATCGGGCTTACTATTTAGAATATTATCACAGTAATAATATCTTCAATAATGCCGAAACTATTTACAAACACGAGAATAGTAATCATAATCGAGTAAGATATGTACATATTGACACCGCCTTATGTGGTAGGTCATCAGAACTCTCTCGAACGATCTATTTTTCACCTCAGTCTATGAGTTTAAATCGTTATCAGGAAATAAATTCATTCTTATAATAATCTATATTGAAATCTATAGCGATGCAATGTAGAGTTATTTCAATTTCTCTTATCTCTTGACGCCCGACAGTGCATGTACTTCATAAAAAGTTCGTTGGGCGATAAATAATCCCTTATCGGCGGGCGCACGTGTTAACGATTGTTGAAACGGCCATTGTTTTTTCTTTCTAAAGTAACCGTTTGTTTTCATACAGCAGTGAGTGATTGGACGGCATTGAGAATGCACGCGCCTAATCCTCTCCCTAAGAATTAAATTCGAGTCAAATTCCTGATATCTTCTTCGCTATCGTAATATTTGTGTGTTGTATAACGTCTGTGTAAATCCTTAACGATTAAATAATGGGTGCTAACTGCACCCACATAACGCTTTGAGATCGTGTTTTGTTTTAAAGAGTTCCATGTTTCTCCTACTCCGTCCCCAAAATCCCTCTTTCTGAGTGTCGGATAGGAGGCTCCTTCTCGATTTACGAAGGAGCCGGAATAAAGGTCTTCTCAATATATACACGCTCGCAATGAAACTCCGGTCTGTCATTCCTGTATTTATCGTTATTTTTGTTAAAAACAAATTTTAAATTTGTGAAACGATTTAAGATGTCTTTATGAGAAAAATGATTCAGTTGAAGCTCATTCGTGAATTTGGTAATTGGAAATTAATATAATACATGGCATTACAGCTAACGCCAATGCGTCATGCATTTGACAAATCGTTACCTTACTTGAAAATGTTCCTTATGATATGTTTGCCTAAAATGAGCTCTTGTTCGGAAAAACTTGTATTTACCGCAATCTGTCGTATATTAATTTCATAATTATCTATGGTTGAATAACGAGTTAGCTGAATTTTTTAGCTGAAATTTATTTGACAAAGTTTTAAGATTGTCATCATTATTTCCATCACTAGATTTTTAATATCGTTATTTCATAGCAAGAGTTGTGAAACAGCTTAAAATAAGTAATTTGAAACATTTTTATTTGCACATTGTAATAAGTGAATTTTAATCAATCGAAACTTCAAATGCTCATTTCTCAAAACATAATAAAGTAATATAATAAAGGTATAACATTGTATGTCACAATACAATAAAAATCACACAGAGATCAAACTAAAAGCAAATTCAAAAATGCAGTCTCAATAGGCAGTGCAATGATCATCCGAACAGCCCTTGTGACTCAAATGACAAACGTGACAAACAAGTTATAAAAAAACAATATCTGCCTTTGCTTCCGACCACGTATGTAAAAACTTGGCGCATGCAATCTTATAGTCTCAAGGATATCAGGGCTATCAACTCAGCCCCGAAGAAGAAAAAAAACATGTTTCAATATTGAAAGTGATCTTCAAGCTTCAAGAGGGTGAAGCGAACGCAATCCTCAAAGAAACTTGCCTAAAATGGTTAAAGATGCTGAAGATTCTGAAGGTGAAACCCGACATAGTTAGCTAACCACAACTCAGCGTAACCACTTTCGGTCACGTTTACAAAACGACACAGGAGAAAGTGTACAACAAGGAAGCTGTCAGCCAATATAAGTTTTTAGTTTTCATATATCTTTAAGTCTAAAAACTTTTTTTATAACTTGTTTTGGTATCACGTTGATACATTGAAAGGAATTCATCGTCCACATAGGGTGTCAATTCATTTCTTGAATGAAAACAATTCCTTGTTGCACAATGCGCCACAGAGAAATGAATTATCAAGTCGGCAAGCTTTGCAATGCCACTCAAAGATAGAAAGTGCTTGTATTTTAATTGTGTTTATTGAAGTGCTTTTGGATACACAATAGTTTTTCTTTGTTTATTTGGTGCGTATGCGAATAAATCAGAAGGGTTACCAACACGTGAAAAGACATACAGCTGTACATGTAAAAGCATGGATTTTCCAAATTCAGTCGACACACTTGTAGATAGATAATTAAGAAATCTTCGTTGGCGTCTACACAAAAAAATTACCAAAGTTTTATCGCAATCGGATGAACGCTATAGGATCGCATACGAGACAAAAAAAGAATATTCATTTTAATAAATATAGGTAATTAAAAAACTTTTGTGGGCGTCCTCAAAACAAATTACCAAGGCAAATCGCAATCGAATGAATGATTTGGGAACACAAGAACCTTCTCGGGTGTCTACACAACAAATCACTAAAGTTTCATTGCATTCGGATGAACCGCATGGCAGTGCATAGAGTACGAACAAACAAACAAACTAATATTGATTTGTATGTATATATAAGAGGACTTTATAAATTAACACTAAATAAATAAACATTTTGCCAAAATTTTAATTGCACAATCTGTCTTCCTGAATGCTATAATGACAAAGATTTTTATGGACTCTTTCTTTTGCTACGGCGATCATTAAAGCTTTTTTCGTTTTGTAGCCACGGATGCAAAATCAACTATTCCAGCAAACGACCATATCGATTCAGCGATGAAAAAGCTCGTGGCTATTTTATCAGGAAATGTTAGCATACAAACGAGCTTATTAAATCCAGTGCAATCCATTAACACTAAAAGCTTTATTATTATAACTATTACTCTCTTTACTTACTTAGATATGTAGGGTTGTTAATATTGAAAATTATTAACGTTTTTATCTGTTTTTCAACCATTTTTAAGGCCTATGTAAGCTTACCTCAACAGAAGTTTATCTCACTTTTAATGTAATCAACTATTTTTTTTAGAAAAGCTTAATACATATTCTACATATCCTGAAGTTCCCCAGGGATCGAACCTTGGTCCTATTTTATTTTTCATTTTTATCAATGACATTGTGCTAAGTATGAGTGGAATAAAGTGTCTGCTCTTTGCTGATGATTTAAAACTGTTTTCAAACATCAGGGATGAGTCGTATTGTGCTATTCTACAGCATAATATAAACTCGATTCTAAATTGGTCCACAATAAAAAAACTTGACTTCAACATTTCGAAATGTTCCTGTATTTCGAAGTTGTTGATCTCAGTATAACATTTAACTCTTCTTTCTCGTTTCACTCCCATATTTTTTCAATTACCCTGCATGCTAGTAAACTTCTTGTGTCCATAGTTCGGCAAAGTAAGCCATTTAAAAATCCTACTGTGTTTCGTACTTTTTATGTTTCCTTAGTTTTAAGCAAGCTTGAATATGGATCTATTAGGAATGCTTTCGATTCACTCTCTTGAAGCTCGAAGAACGATTTCAATGTTGAAACATTTTACTCTTCTTCTTCAAGGCCGAGTTGATAACCCTGACATCCTTGAAACTTTAGGCTTGCATGCTCTCATTTTCTACCTACGTGGTCGTAGCCAAGGCCAATCAATTTTCTTTGTCAGAACTTGTTTGTCACATAGGTCATTTGAGTCGCCAGTCGCAAGGGCTGTTCGGCTGATAAATGGACTGTCTGTTAATGTTGACATCTTCGGCAGTGAACTTGGTTCTCTGTTTATATTTTTTTCCTTTTTATGTAACTAATATGCTTCTGTTCTGTTTCATACATTTGTTTATTTTATATTTTTTAATTTTGTGTAACATGTTTTGTGTTATTTGTATTAATTTGTCAAATGCATAGCACATTGGCGTCAGCTGTATCGCCATGTAGTTTTATTTAATTTTGTACAGTAAATAAATATGTGAATAAATGAAATACAATTGCCTAAATTACTTACACGTGTTTTTTTCTTAAGTAAAGATAAGGCTAGGATAAGACTAATTGTTAGCTAACTACTCTATCTACGCTTCTTTTTTAATATCAGGTGAACAGTTAAGAATTTTCAACATCACGTCATAAATTAATGTCTTTAAGGACAAATCTGTTAATCGATTGAAAATTTTACCCGAATGGATTTAAGGCCACGAGCATAGCACAACGGAACTTACGACGTTGACAACTAGATCACGGACCTAGGGGACGTTTGTTTTTTCATTCGAGAAATTATTTTTCATATTTATGAAATTTTATCGCCATTACGCAGTGAAACCATTCTTTTGTTTCATGAATACTTATACAGCTAGTAAAACTCTTCCACAACTAATCATCAATAATCAATAAAGTGCAGTGCAAAATATGTAATGCAGAATTATTTACGCAAACAAAAATACAGGAGACAAATTTATTTCATTTGCACGCCCGTCAATCCCTAACAGAATAAAACCAAAAGCTCTGCTTCGGATAAGCTTAATTTGATCGAGTGCATATCCTGTTAACGACAAAGGAATGCCTTCAGCACCACGCGAATACAACACATCGCATTGCACGCTTAACTACCTCCCTTAAAGCCTATAAAGTTTCACGACAACTAGGGTTGACAGATTGTATAAAATCATAATAATTTTCCTGAATATCCGGAGTACAACAATAATTATTAAAATTTGAAATCAGTGAGTTATGTTTTCCTGCTTCTATAGTTCTTCAATTTCGTAATATTGATCAGTTTTAATTTTTTATTCATTTTTCAATCAGTACTATTACACTGGAATGTAAACATATAACAACAAGACCTCAAAACACTCCTGATACGACAGTCAGTGCTGCTTGTTTAAAGCAAGACGAAAATGGCAAGGAAATATTTCGAAGAACTATATTTATCAAAAGCGAAGAAGTGCTTAAAAAATTGACTTTGTATGCGTACCGATATTTTCTCCGTTATTGTGTGTCACTGTAGTGCAGTGATGCACAACCTACGGCTCGTAATAACATTTCATGCGGCCCAATATGACAAATATCAATAACCCTTTTTCTTCAGTACTTTTTCCGGACGATGGAAGAACATCATAAAATAATACAATTTAAAAAAAATTATACACTAAAAATATCGATAATTTAATTACTTTTACCCATGCGGCCTTCAAACTATCTGAGAATTGATTATCTGACCCTTCTCTCAAAAGGGTTGAAGATACACTTGATTGAATAATGATCATTCGAAGATGTCCTGGTATTTGGGGTACACCTTTTTTTGTAATCAATCAAACCCATTATCATTTAATTTATCAATTTTCTAAGCATGATGATTTGATAATCTAAAATTTTAAATGATAAAGCTCATTGAAATATAATTATTGGCTTCTGTAACTTATTGCTAAGAGATCAGAAGATTCTTGGTGCAAAATTAACGGCATGGTAAGTATCAAATTTAGTTTTTTGTAGCATTTTGTCAAGTATTGAAATAAAGGCATGGGTTTCTGTGATGAATGTGATGTGTAACTAGAGACTCCAATTCGAGTATCGAGTA
The DNA here is from genome assembly GCA_028554975.1 of Himalopsyche kuldschensis. Classification (NCBI taxonomy): domain Eukaryota; kingdom Metazoa; phylum Arthropoda; class Insecta; order Trichoptera; family Rhyacophilidae; genus Himalopsyche; species Himalopsyche kuldschensis. The sequence goes on along the minus strand of JAHFWI010000059.1, from coordinate 1,576,671 downwards.
CTCGATACTCGAGTATACTCGTCCATTTTTCTAGTACTCGAAACTCGAGTATTTAGAAAAATACTCGAGTAATACTCGTAATTTATAAATGAAGATTTATTTCCAATATTTTATTTACTTATTTGAAAAAAAATATTGGAGTCTTACGCGTGAATTTTACTGACAGGTAATATATATTTTTGAATGGTTTTGCCGTTGACTATGTATGCTATGCGAAAATTTCTTTTATAACTCCTGATATATTCCTTAACCAACTTATCTTAAGAATAACAGATTTATGATACGACACAAAATGAAATATTGAAAAAAAATCTTTCGTTTCGCCTTTTATTTTGTTAAAGTCATTAAGTATCAGTCATAAACCAAAATCTTAATCCCTGAAAAAATATTGTAGGCAAAATAAAAAAAAAGGTTTCAGATAGTCATTTAAAAACCAGATGCCCTATTTTAATTCATTGAAAAAGCCGACGTTCAAATGAGAATTTTTTCTTCCGTGGGAATTATAAAAACAAAACTTCGAACCAATTTAAAATTTGAGATGTTAACCCTCTATTATTTTAGAATATATGTTTTATAAATTGAAATAAATGTATTAATGCAATTTGATAACTTTCTTTATTTTTTTATATACATACATTTCAATTATTAATATATATTTAGCTATAGAATAATAAATATATATCTAGCCCGGGATCGATTGCCGGTACGAGATAAATCGTTTTTGCTGAGGCAATGGGTGTATGTGTTGTTTAAAATACCTTCCCACCTTAGTGACAGCGATTAGCTAACCACTTGTCATATCCTAGTCTTAGTATTTTTTCCATTCCCCCTTTCTTCGAAAAAGAGAGGTTGAGCAACGGATTAACAATCAATTCTCGTAAAAAAACATGGTATTAAAAAAAAATGGTACATCTGTAACTACCCGAGTATACTCGAGTACTCGAGTATTTTTAAATTTTGCTACTCGATACTCGAGTAGTTGAGATGTCGAGTAATTGGAGTCCCTATGTGTAACCCTTGATGTGATCTCCAATGACATTAAAAGTCAAATCAATTGTAAGTTTTAATTTTATTATACTACACTCGTATACTGTTATATCAAATACGTGTTTCATCATATTCACATAAATTAAATACATGCATTTCTTGGGAAACTTAATCGATTAGTTAATGCAACTGCATACTAATATCTTATAGCGTGAAAACGTGAGTATCTCGTTAATGCGCCAGAAGTGATAATGGTGCATAAATGCATCAGCGCATAAGTTTATAGTTGCATAGCATACCATCCTGACAATGAATAGAAGCATTAAGTTTCAGTTGCGCGTGCTGCATCTATTAATTTCACATAACTTGAGCTATAAAAAGTATTCGTAAATTGCATCTGTAATTTTATCAAAGCAATTATAATAAGTCACTTTTAAGTTGTTCGCTGTCAACCCTTGATGAAAACGCATTATATTGAAAAATAATATTTTTTTTTGTCCTTTTTCCACAAAAGATTTATTTAGATCAAGACCAGTTTTTACTATACCGGGTATTTTCAACTGATCATTTCCAAATCATGCTAAAAACAGTACCGAAAATACCGGGTCCGTGGTGCAGTGGTCGACGTCTTTGGATTCAGTGACGGGCCTCGCAGGTTCGAGTCCCAGTAGGAGCAACATTATTTCAGTCGATCAATTCTCTTCGAAGACGTGGGTCTGAAAAATCCTACCTGCCCATCCGATCTTGTAAGCGGGGCATAGCGAGAGTGAATAGCTAACCACAATTCCTGCCCTAGCCTCATTCTTTCTATCCCAATCGTCATCGAACTAAAGGATAGTCGGTTGACTTCGGGACAAGCAGTTCTCGTAGAGAGAAAAATGTCTAGACACCTCTGACACCTCACCATTATGAGGATTTAATGCTAGTAATGCTGCACAATGGAAGCAGATCATCGTAATATCAAAATCATAACTGTGATTCAGTAGTAGATAGTACCAATATCCAATTTTAACATTGCAATGGCATCCCAAAATGGATTTCTTACCATACGATAAGCTTACGATTGGTTTATTTATCATGATGCTTTCAATCCTGAATACCCTAACTAAATCCTAAGCAAGGGAAGTCGTATGTAGAAGGATATGGTTACATATTTTCGTCGCCCAGCGTGATACTTATAGTTCTATGTGCTTTCTTTAATACGGTCGATTAAGTATTCCGTCCTAAAATATATATGAATAAAACATATGAGAAACGTAGCACCACATCATGAATTTAAAGCCATGATATACAAATATAAAATAAACATCAAAATTACTTGACATTCAAATATAAAGCAATTTGATGACTTGCCTAATTAAGTCACATAAATTTAATTCTATTTAGTCCGTTAAAAGCTCTTCTTAAATGTTTCCGTGAAGTAAGACTAGTCTACAGCAGGGATGCCCAACTGATATTACTTGATGGGCCAAATAAAATAATGTTTGTCTCTGATGGACCACACATAAATATTAAAAAGATAGGTTTATAATATTAATAAACCTGTGTGTTTATTTTTAATAAATAATAAATCAAAATTAAAATAATTTTACTATTTTATGTGATGTTTTTTTAATGTCGACCGGTTATTTGAACGTCACGCATCGGAGTAGATAAGTTACATTTTCATTAGTCAACCACTTGTTTCCCCTTTACAAATTTTACCTGCGTTTGGACACTTTAATTTTACGATTTTTAACTTAGAGAAAAAAGACTCGCAGCGATGCCAAATACAGCTATAATGCAAATTGAGTTTTGCATTAAATTTGGAAATTTATCTTTACTGACATATTTTGGATTTTGTCTGGCGGTAGAATAAGACTTGGCGATTAATGAATAAGAGTGGCAAGATGTGGCCCGCGTGCCAATGTTTGGATATTTCTGTTTCACAGCTTCGAATATATATGCTTATACAGCTGTTTTACAAGCTAAAAAATAAACATCTTATAATTCTTAACTTATTTTTTTTCTTTTGCCCAATTAACTAAGCTAAAAGTATACAACTGTACTGTACTTTTTGTACTGTACTGTATTTTGTCCATCACTTAAAAAATTAGGAGATATAGAAGTTTTCCATAGCTCACAGTTATTTAGCTTTATTCCTGCCTGCATATTTCATGCATTTCACTTGCACGCGCCTAGATACTGCCTCTTTTGAAACAAGCTTTACGCAACATACAAGACAAAGCATTAAAAGTTAAAACACTTTACTCTCTAATAATAGTTTTCCACTGAAAGAAAGAGAAAGATAAACATTTTTTGAATTAACTAACTTTTAACAAAAAAGCTCACCAAAATCTTTCAGTCATATATTTTTATATAAAAGTTTTGTTTATGAGAACTAATGAGACTGGAGAGAAATTGTATACTGATTCCACTTTTCTTTTATACATAAGTTGTTGAATGTTACTTGACAATTAATACAAATAACAAAACAAAAAAAACTTACGTTTCGAGTTTTTTAAACAGTGTCTATAGATTTTCTCCTTGTGCTTTTATCCACATAGGAGATAGTGCGTGGAAAATGACGATAAACTATATAAATATATAATAATAATATAACGAATAAAAAGATACAGAATTCAAATCTTTAGCTTTACTTTTTCATTCGATTGTATTTTACTATAAATGAACTTCCACAAAGTTACCGCTGAGATTATCTGATAAAATATTAAAAATTTTGGACAACTATTCTGTTACACAATACGTGGAATAATCAAAGTTATTTTAAATTTTATATTAAAATGAACTTCCACAAAGTTACCGCCGAAACCATCGAAAATATTAAACTATTCTGTTATTTGGAAACAAAATAAAGTAGTAGACGAACCAATCTGAAACCAATCATTAGTTCTTCAATAAAAATCATGACAAAATCATTTTATATACTACTAGCAAGTACACGGCATACGTTGCAATTCCACTCAAAAAAAGAAAGTATTTCTGTTTTAATTCTATTTATTGAAGTACTTTAGGACAAATAATATATCAGATATATATATGTTATATAATTATTCTGTACTTCAATATTATTACTTGTATATTCAACAATGCCGTAATCACATTATCATCAATCTCATCATACCAAATAGTGGAAGAGAACCACTTGTATTTTAACATACATTTAATAAAAAGAGTTTAAACAGCACTACCGGAAAAAAGCCATAAGCTTACCTCCCAGGTATATACACCTAAACCTTTTTTGTGTGGTAGATGCGGTCCGCGGAAAATCGCACAAAAGTTATGACAAAAAATGTGAACATAACATGTACAAAGACGCAAATGTCAAGGGCACATTGTAATTGTAATAATCTGGTGAAACACTGAATTTTTCACGTACAGTATGCAAATAACGAGCTGTTTATAGTGTTCGTTCGTGGGCGTTCACACAAAAAAAAATCACTAAAGTTTGATCGCAATCGGATGAATTGTATAGGAACGCAAAAACCTTCGTTGGCGTCCTCACAGAAAAAATCTCCAAAATTTTAACGCAATCGGATGAACGGTATTGGAACGCATACGGGACAAAAAAAACTACATCTTTAAATATATATATCGTGGGTGTAGGAACATACGGGCGAAACTACAAAAACAACGAACTGAGATAAATGGCAAAACAGTTTCCAATTTTGAATTGTGTGCTTACGGATTTGCAGAAAAACCGAGCAATATCTGGTAAACCGCTCATCGTACAAGTTCCATATTTTTATATCTTATAGAACTGCATTTGAGCATGACAATGCCATATTTAACTCAAAACAGCCTTTTTTGTAGTTACGCCCGTATGTTTCTACACCCACGATATATAGGTATAGATTAAATCATTTATAACGGAAGGTGTAACATAGCATTCTTATATTGAGGTATCTATTCACAGCTATTTGCGAATGTTCCCGCAAAAACTCTCCAATTGCTCGCCTTAATGAAACGCGCCAAACAAACTTTTCCTTTCAAATATCTCCACCAAATGCAGTAAGTCTTCTTATCTGTTTCACTTCTTCTAACTACCCTGTACTTGATTGCGCCTCCGAGATTTCGCCGCCAATCTCTCTCATTTCTTGACGGCTGTTTCGACATCACAGCGTCACTATGTTCACTCTACTACAAGTAACCTCCAATATTTAAATGATTTAAAGAAAAATGCAATCCAGGAATTCGTTTCATTTTTAAGAATGGCTCAATATTTTTTTCTGTAACATAAAAAATTTGAGACGCAACCTTTATACTTTCTAGTATTAATGTCTTTTTAGACTTACTTTAGACAACTACTTATACCTATGAAATAATGAAACATTTGTTGTACGGTTATTGTTTACCATGTCTGCTCCAAACGAGGTGTATATGGGCTCCTCACGAAGTTTATTTCAACATTTGTTTTTTTATACGAGAACTGCTTTTTACTCAGTTGCTTAACCTCTCTTTTTCGAAGAGAGTAGGGATTGCAAATATTCAAGGACTAGGCATCACTCTCACTATGCGCCACTTTTGGGATTAGGAGGGTAGGATGGGAACTTTAACAACACGAAAATCCATGCTTTCGTACAGGATCGATAAATTGACTGTCAAAAAATCCGCTCAAACTAGTGAGATTCGTCATGGAAGCCATCGACGTTGACCACTACACCACGGATCCGGTACTTACTGTACAGTACTTTCGCGTACCATTTTCAACTGTTGATTTAGAAATAATCAGTTGAAAATTCTCGCATTGAGAGTAATCGGTAGTGATCTAAATGAATTTATTGTAGAAAAGTACAAAAAATGTTTTATTATTTTTTTATACATATAATATCTTTCCACCAATTATTGACAGTAAACACCAGAGAGTTTTTTCAATGTAATGATTTAACTAAAGTTTTGCGCTCATTCTATGGCTGAAATTCACGAGTGCTTCATTTTAATTTTACAATAATTGTATATTCGACAAATAATCAATGTTCTATTTAAGTCCCGTAACCATTGAAATCATCCCGACTTGTTAGTACGTATAGGAATACGTATCCATATCTTAAGGGAGCTTCTTTCTTCCCCTGTGAACAAACACAGCCTTCTCCCTCTTCAAAACTGCTTATATTAATATCCAAACTTGGAGGAATCTTTGAGATGCTTTCAATAGCCCGCTATTAAATGGAAAACTTTGTTCAAATGGACCAACGTCTCTCTATAGGCGATTATGCTGAAAAGGATTATTTGAGCACGATCAAATGCATTGAGAAGGGCACGAATTATTAGAAAGCACTGCCAAGGGGTTGAGATGAAAATACACAAAGATTCGGTATTGTTGTAACTTAGGTAAAATTTTGCTGTATATTTTTAATTGACTTTTCAACAATTTTGAAATCTTTTTTAAAATTTTAAATCTTTATCCACTCCCAGTGTTGATCATATTTCTTCTCAGTGGATACATATGATTATATTTTTTTTAAATAACTGCTTATATACATATGTATATGTACTAAATATATACACACATATTATATATTATGTGTGTGTAATTAACAAAAATTAAAAAAAATCATTAAATTGCTGTTGCAAAGTGGAAATTAGTGGAAAAAAATCATTGGAAATATGCATTTGAGTCAACCGTGCTAGTTTCGGTAAAATAAACTTTAATACATTGTATAGCATATGTTCCCAATCCTTTTCGGGTGGCGATCCTTTTTATAAAAGCCGTGTGACCCGCAACTCCCGTGTAATTAAATAGGATTTTTTTATAAGGAATTTAAAAAAAGAACGAAAATGCATTATAGTGAGAAAAAAAAATTGTTGACTGTATAAGTTGGCGACCCATGGGTTGGTTACCCGTGTTCTATAGCATTCGTTAGAACTCACTCACGTCTAAGCGGAATATGTTAATATCCGAAGCTATATCGATTTTTTTTAAAGCTCTTTCCAGTGGCTTTTCTGTTGGCAGCTGGTTCTACACCTAGAGAGAACAAAAATACTATCAGGAACATTAATTTTGACATTTTCACTAATGATGGAATTCTCATTTTGGTCTCGTATAGGCTGAAAAAATACGTGGTCAGATGATATATTTCTCTGTATTCTCGATCATTTAAACATTTAAATGGGAGCGTGCCCAAGATAAAACAAATAAAACACATTTTTAGTGCCAAATCCACATATTAATGTATAAAGCCAAAATATTGTATATTTATATATATATACACAGAAAATAAGTTTATAATGTTCGTGGTGTGCGAAACAAGTTCTAATCTTCATAAAATTGTACGAGGAATTTGTATTGAATTAGAAAAGTATTTAAAGTAAAATACTTTTTAGCTTATTACCAAGTGTACTTTGGGTAAATTATGGATATATATGTATATGGTCACAGGATAAAATTTTTGTAAAGATTTATGAAAAATAAGCACATTAAATGAAATGAATGTAAGGCTTAAGACTTTTTTTGAAATATTTCGTCTTTAATTTTTAAATTTTTTATAATAGAAGAACCTTAAGAACACTTCGCAATAAGTATGAAATCGAGTTGTCTTAATTTACAGGAGCAAAAATGCAATCAAAAACTACACAAATAATAATATTATACAGATAGAGACAGTCACATAAATTTATTATTTGTTTAAATTAAAAAAAAAAAAATTATTATAGGCTAAAATTAAAAATCAAATTCTTCTTTCAGAACTACAATAATCAGTAATATTTTACAGATTTAATGATTTTGATTCCACATTTTATAATAATCAACAAGAACTCAAAGAGTAAAGTGAAAACATAAAATTATAAGCCAGTATGTCTAAATTTTTTGAGCTTAGCTAGAGAGGGTTAGGTTTCTGTCACGTGACCATATAACCATAATTTACCGTACTTTGAACAGCAAATCATGCCTAGATGTTGGCATATATTAATCAATTTCTAAGATATGTGTTGTCTCTAATGCGCGACCATCGTAAGCCGACTCACGTGTCTTTGATATGTTACGCTCACCACAAAAGTGTTTCATCATTGTATCACGGATCAGTGTTATTCGTTACGCTTGTCAGTGAACTTACGACCTCGCCTTATCTTAAGATAACAGCTTTATTCCTTGTGATCCAAAGCTCTAGCTTCGAATAAACAGCCAAAACGCAGTGTTCATCCCGATTATGGGATTCGAAGGCTTTGAGGCATTTCAAACAGAGGCTGACGGCTCTCATGTCAGCGCCACTATAAACTTAACAGGTGCTAGCTTTAAGCAATAATGCCCATATTAAATTCTGTTATACATATAACGTTTTTTTTAATACACAGGAAGTCCTCAACCGAGATAGTTTCCGGAAATTTAGTCGTAAGTCTAATTGGACGTCAGTCGAATTTCCTACAAAATATGTATAAAAAATCAATAATGTATATACATCAAGTGTTCTTAACCTTGTACCCGCTGGGCTATTTTCGTGCGCCCGCTTCAATGAATAAAAACCAAAAAAATCCTAATTTTATTTATTTATTGAAAACGATTTTTTTTAATTCCAAGTTTTATTTGAAAATTTCTTATTTTGCACAGCTTACATCTTTTATGAATATGTAACTGTATGGAATTTTTATATGTTTTTATAAAGGTAAACTAAATCAAAATAATTCAGTAATAATATTCTAAATGTTACATATTTAAAGCTGCCCAGAAACAATGATAAAATTTTTAAATATGTTCCTCTTAATTATTATTTTTTATAAGTCCGGCCTGCACCCGTCACCGTTTTCCTTAATCTCAAGTGCGCCCTTAGTCGTAATTAGGTTAAAAACCCTTGATGCGCATACATAAACAGTAAACCTATTTTTAATTGTTAAGTTCGTAGTCATTTTTTACAAAAATACATTTAAATCTTAAATCCGGCAATAGCTATCTGGTCCATGTATTACTAGTACACGAATAGTTTTTTTTCCATTTTACAGATGGGCCAAGTCTTTTTTTGTATTTCTATACTGTAGATTTAATAGATATTGTTTTTTTAACAGCTTGACTGAATCTTACTTTATGGTTCAAATGTGTAAAGGTCGTTTTTTGTGATAATTGTAGATCGCGAGATGTCCTGTAGTTTTTGCCCTCTCTCATACTGTTCATTTAAATTCACCAGGAATCTATATGCTGCACACTGGGAGAGATATAGTGGAAATAATATGTCAAATACAGTATGAATGATGAAGATAGTCAAAAGACTAGCAGCCTGGTAGCCACTCTCGATATCTGCCGTTTACGGAGTCATTCGGTGGGAAAAGCGCAAAGTAAATTTTAGCAAAATGTATGTACCTACTCCAATTTACTACGTCAAAGAAATTAACGGGCTTTAAAAAGGGTTCGTATGAAAATTTCCACTGAGAGAGAATTCGCGAAACACTACAATCTTATGCGAGTTTACGCGACGGTTTATTTGAGAAATGGCTGTCTCAATCTGAACGGAACCGTACTCTGTTTAGAGAATGTGACAAGTTTATCACGAAGTTGGTTGTATCTCTTTTTCCGTCGCCGAAGACGGCCCGGCCCGGCCCTGTTTGTTCTTGCCTATTTGATTATACGCGCCCGGGGTAGATTCGAAACCGGCGCGACGACAAACTGTAATTAGCGCAGGAAATGAAATGAAACTCTCTTGGTCGGATTCGTCGGATTCAATTTGCTAATTAAACTCCACGCATGGCAGTTTACTTTTACCGGGTGCCGATGATTTCTCCCCGGGAACAAAACACGAACATGTTGTCAAAGTAAACATTAACATAATTGCTCGAGTGCTCTGCGATATCTAAATAACATAAAACTCTGATTAATTAAGTAAATGTATTAAGTATGTATGTATAACATTTGTACGTTAACATATTAATGATATAAAAACCAAAATGTTTTCTATAGAAACGTATCGTAATCACAAATAATACATTAACAGTAACTATAAATCATTCACTTTTAAGGTGTTCACTGTCAATACTTGGTGGGAAGGCATTATAATAAAAATAATAATACATTTTTAGTACTTTTTCCACATTAAATTTATCTGATCAGGACCGGTTTCGCTCATGGCGAGCATTTTCAACTGATAAAAAATACAATACAACATCTTTTATGATATATGTATGTTTATGATTTATGATGTATTAGTTTGCATTGCTAAGAGGTCTTCAACCTTTTATTTATAGTCTATTTTTCTTGTAATATGCTTCATTTATTTGCTTAGTTGTTTTTACCAATTGTTTGTCATACCTTGTTTTTCATACTTAACTTTTGTATAAATATCACGGTTGTATTTTATTTCTTATCATTTGACAATGCTCGCCATGAGTGAAACCGGTCCTGATCAAATAAATTTAATGTGGAAATAGTACTAAAAATGTATTATTATTTTTATTATAAATCATTCATTTCAGATTATGTTTCTTATGACCTACTGTCATCAAGATGAAGCAAATGGGTGTCTTTATTAATATATAATATTTGCAATAATATAATCAACCATTGTTTAGTAAAAACTTGACTACAATAATAGTTTCAGAATAGACTGATAACTTAAGGCTTAAGATGTCGTTTTATTATTAATATTTTAAACTCTTGAAAACCGTTTTTATTTCAATGATTGGTAGTTTTCAGGTTATGCCCAAGCACCACTGGCTTAAAGCAGGCTTTGTTTGTAAAAAGTAGTGCGATTCAAAATCATTTTACTTTTTTATAAAGTACTAGCAGTACCCTGCGCGCGTTGCTACGCCAGCAACTAAAATAAATTTTAAGGAAAGACATTACACAAATATTCAATTCAATTTGAGTCAATTTATTGATTTTGTTCATTTTGAAAAAAATGTGACATTGCAGCTTTTCGTTTCAATTCGATATCAATTTTTGGGGAAGGGGGGGTTGTTTGGCGGGGTGGGAATTGGGGGGCGTATGGGGGGGTATGCCAGAAACGTTCAAAGAAGTGAACTCGACAAATTCGAAAAGCTTAAAAAAAAAAATGGGAGGGGGAGGTTGGGGGGAGGAGTTGGTAGGCCAGAAACCATTGCGAGAGTGTACTCAATAAATTTGTAAAGTTTCACATCGATTGGTCGAGTGGTTTAGTAGTCCATAGCGGACATACATACAGACATTCATTTTTATATATATATAAGATGTGATTTGACGAGGAAATTTGTATCGAATATCTGCCGTGTGGAAAATTCTAAGATATTCAATTATTATTAAAGACAGTGCGTCATGAAAACATACTCTTAAATAAATAATTTAATATCACTTTTAATGTGTTCACTGTCTTCAGTTGAAAACGCTCGCGAAAAGAGAAACCGGTTCTGATCTCAATAAATTCAATGTGGAATAAGTACTAAAAATGTGTTTTATTTTTATCATGTTGATTTGTTGATTGTAAATGCGATATAATATAAAAGTTGCCATAGAAAACGTGTTGATTTTATATAATTGATAATATGTCAATGAAAAAATATAAAACATAATCACTTGATTTATTTATGTATCGTTTTTTTTGGGAGTGTCAATCATAAATAAAAATATTGAAAATACACTCAGTAAAAAGTTAAATAAGCTGCGATATCAAAATTCAACTAACAGTACTTTCCGGTATTATAAGCCAAGCAACGGCCAAAGTACAAATGCATCGGGTCATCCCTGAGCTTGCATCAAAGGTACATTGTATTTCAAAGTAAAAAATCATTGCAAAGCTATTTAGAATATATGGATAACTATTAAAACACAAAACGTATGTAGTCGTTTAAGACCGGTGTGCAAAAACATTAATACGTTTATATTGTTTGCTTATTTATATTAAAAAAACGTGTCACATATTTGCTATGTAAATATTTATTAGTCTCGTCAATTTTATTATTTAAAGTAAAGCACCTTAACCCTAAAATGCCATCCTAAAAAATAGCATGTCAAGATGTCGAGTTATCTTAGTTCTCTTTAAATATTCATAACTTTTACATATTGTAAAAGCGAAAAAATTATATTTATTTTAAGCTTTATTTATTCTCATGGCAGCATTAATTAGATCAATTTATTACTATTTGGCAGGTATTTAATTTATCAAAAACCTGTGATATATTTTAGCTACCTGAGATTCTAATTCCACTTTGATAGAAATCTTTCAATAATTGACAGTAAATAACAATTAAATTGACATCCAAATCATTTACGAGCACTTCCCTAGCCACCGGTTAAAACGACAAGTGTTATAATGTTACCGGCAATCGCTGAATCCCTCCAGTGAGTAATGTGCAAGGCGGGCGACAGGTGCCGGAGTGTAATTATGAAGGTTCCGCAGTGTTAATTAAACGCCGCGGGCCATGGAAACAATTTAGCGAAAGACGCCTTTGGGAAAATAGACAAAATCCCATTTTCAACTCGCTAACCCTTAGAGACCGGAACGGCTGAACTTTTGCGCCCGGCTCTGAAAACCGGGTTGCAATAAATTAACCGGACCCTGTCACGTAGCAATTGACCAGTCGATATAATATATTGCTCCAGCATTATTTTTACAATTTTTATATTCCTACTGCGGTGCCTATACGAGTATATCTGTTTTCGTGTATGTATCATGTTTTTACGTCGGTTTTTCTCAGTATTTTTAATTAAAAGAAGCATGAATGTTTCGATTAAAAAGGTTTTTAATAACTAGTTGACCGTCTCACTACTACCCGCTATTTGTATCAACTGATAAGTCAGCCATTTGAGACGGAGAAACCTTACTCATTTTTCTCTACTTGTCAGGAGAGAAAAAAATTTGGTTCCACGAGTGATCAATTTTACCATTTTTTTTACAGATATAAATAATCTTTTCGTTATCTTTAAAGCTTAAAAGCTTTGATTTTCTGATTGGCTTGATAAATACAAAGTCGTAATTTATTCTTTTGTGTTGTCTTAAAGCAGGGGTGGCCAAATCATCGATCACAATAGACTGGTCGATCGCGTTGCTATTCCAAGTCACCCATTTGTCTGGTGTTCTAACATTAACATCTCTGATTCTTCTTTTAATTTAATGATAATAAATTCAATTTATTTTGTGAGTCGTAAGCCGCCAAAAATTTAAAAAAAGTCGCCCGCTGTGGTAAAGGTTTGGCCACCACTGTTTTAAAGCTTAGTGAAGCTTTTAACAAGAAAATGATTTGAATTATCTTTGTATCCACTTCTTATATTGATATGTCTCTTTGACACATAACCTAATATATTATTTTGAATCTAGCGGCATTCGTAACTGAAAACCGGCCGACTTCTTTTTATCTTAGGGGGGCGAAGTGTTTCATAGGTTTTAATTCATTTACAGTAAAGATTGAAAATGGCCGTTGATAAATACATTTAATATTACGTCATGCATCGCTATACAGTTTTAAATTGTAATGTTAATAAAAAGATACATTTTGGCTTCATTTTTACGATCATTTAACAATCAGGTGGACTACGAATAGTGTTGCCTACAGACAATTTTTTACCGTAAACTAGTATAGTAGACTATTGGCCACAAGTCGGTCTCTCAATAGTCACGCGTGATTTTAATAACTATGCTACATAACCTATGATGTTTCCATCAAAGCCTTGAATCAAATTGTAACAACTTTCAATCACATAGGAATCGAGACAAAAGCTCTCAGAAACAGATATCATAACTATAGTTATTATATCCATAGTCACTCAATTATAATTGCTTCCACGCATTAATTTTAATATAATATTCAATATTTCTTCATCTTAGATATGATATGTAAAGATATCATATTACATAGATATGTTTTTATTACTACCAAGTTCTCCTTGTCAGTACCGACACAAAGTTGACAACCTCTGCTACGCATTTAAAGAATACGTGTATGTAGTTACTGCGTGAGACACTGTTAATCTTTTTCGTTTATTTACAATATTTTATTTATTCCAACAAAATTTACTGGAGGAATTTTATTACAAGCAAATTTGAATAGGATCCAAATCTTCAACCAGATATTGTGATAATGCATCGGTTGGCACAAAAATGCCATATCGAATTACGATATAGTTCTTATGCAACTTTATTATTATTGCGGTAGCATTGAACTCAAACTATAGCTATTTCTACAATTATGTATAAAAGAACTTATTATTTTGTGTTATATGATATGAAGCCATTTATCAGAAGTGTGCAAACAAAACCTATCGCACAACTTTTTGTTGAACAATTTAATTTACCACTGAAATTATCGACTTTTGTGTGACTATTGTGTTAATAATGTAAAACGGGACTAAATTTTTTTTGACGTGACAACGTCTTATAAATCGATGAACGCCCGCTGCACGAACGAAAAAACATGACTCATTGTCCCGTTTGTCGCGTTACGCCGAAGGCAAGCGTGCGAGCGAGAGCGCGGATAAGCGATAGAGAGGCACTATCGGCCTACCGTTCGGATTGTGCCGCATCTATCTCTCTTCCACTCGATTGGTCGATGCGTCTGAGAAGAAAAGAGACAGCGGCAGCACACAACTTATACACCTACAGTACCTACACGTGATCTGTTTACAACTGTTTATAAAGTGAAGTGAAATGTTAATGTGGTTTTCATTGTTTATATTACAACAACAATTGCGGCAATAAAGGTAATTAATTCTTGCATATTAAAAATTTGATTAACGTATAACAAATATACAAAATATCGTATCCATACAAAATAATGATAATTCAATAAAAATGATTCCATTTTATTCATAAAAGTATGCAATCATTTCATCAATGTTTTCTTATGACGTTGTCACGTTAAGCTATCGTCCGTAAACCGACTTTACAGACAACCATTTTTTTTTTTAATATAATGTGCTGTCGCACGCACATCGAATCTAATTAAATTCATAAAAATATTTTGCGGTACAATTTTCTTTTTCTAAGGGCATTTTTTCAAGTTATTTTTACCTTTTCACTGGAAATATATATAAGGTACTTTCATTAAATATAGCACCAAAGTGATATCGTAAAACAAAGCACTTTTAGATGTACATACACCTTCGTCAAAGTAAAGCAATAGTTTCCCATGTACCACCAAAAGCTTAGTATTAATACAAGATTCACGTGAAAC
This sequence comes from Himalopsyche kuldschensis, assembly GCA_028554975.1. Lineage (NCBI taxonomy): Eukaryota > Metazoa > Arthropoda > Insecta > Trichoptera > Rhyacophilidae > Himalopsyche > Himalopsyche kuldschensis. The sequence goes on along the minus strand of JAHFWI010000059.1, from coordinate 1,561,620 downwards.
CAAATCTACCCTGTCTATTTTCTTCTATGCGATGTCACAAGCTTTAAGTCCCAGAGGCGTGGAGGTATTTAAATAATTCAGGAGGCTTCGAGGGTTAATAATGGTTCGAATGCGATACTTTGCGGCGATAAGTGAGCTTTCTCCGCACAGCGGCACTAGTTAATAGTACAACCTAACACACCATAAGGGATTGGACAGGACCTTTCTTTGATAAGTTTTCCACGAAAACAAGTAAACATCGATATCTACAGTCGAAATAAATACAGCAGTAACTCACTATTTACTATCAATAGATATTACTGAATTTGGTTACACAAGTAAAGAGGGGAAATAACATTTTTGTATATTTAATATTAAAAGGGGTTTTTTTTTAAAAAAATAATATATTTAATAAATATCAGTATTTTTGTTTCTGTCATAAACAATAGACAATTTTCAAATTTGAATTGTTTGAATTTTTTTACTTTTCCATGAGCTTTGTCGCTAGCGATCCGGGTTTCTCCTTTCGGCATCTTCAGGCATTTCAAGTGCACCGATGTATTCGAACTGACGCGCAATAAACAGTTTGTATTATTTATATACAAAAATAGAAGTATTTAGATCACTAAGATTGCTATTAAAATGTAAATTAGAAAAAAATTATGTAAACGAGTTACAATGAATAAAGTGGGTTTGTTATAATTATCGGGATTTTTTGAATGTAGTATCGTAAATATTATTAACCACATAATAAAATATGAAAATCTAAAATAAATGTATGGTTTTATCCGACCTATTATTACTGAGTTGAATATATGATATATAGTCTTTGAATTAATTATAGTATGTAAGTGTTTGAATTATTAATTAATGACAATTATTTTAAGGGGTACAATAATGGCGAATTTGGAAGATTCGTGTCATATCACATACGATTTTAAAAAAATATTTGCAAACTGTTCTCCAAGTATTTGTTTTTGTGTTTAACTTTAAAATATATTATTAACAAATTATCACAATTTCAGTTACGTTGTAAAACTGGCAAATTCGAGATACTGTCTTATTTGCTATGCGTGCTGATATATTAAAACCCGTTTTAGACCCTTTGTCGCTTTGACATAGCCGTGTTTAGTGTATTTTATATTTGAACGGCTAAACATTGTTTTTCCCTCACGGTATTAAGGGACCCTGCTTTTAATAAATAATTTCCTATGCTAACATTTTCAAGTAATATCGACTGAAAATATATATTTTTTATATTCAGGGCTAACAAACTATAAATATGTAATCATTTTAAGAAGTATACTTAACAAGGAATACGTTTCTTTCAATATTTTTACCAATACACCCCTTAAATTTGTTTTTTTGTACCTTTTAAGGTGTTAACTTTCAATTATTCTTGATGTAGAAGCATTTTATTTATAAAAGTCACACGCACTTTGATCTGATAACATATTGATACAATTGAGCGAAACCGGTTCTGATTTTTACCATATTTTTCTGATAAATTGGTCGATTTGTAATATAGGTACAAGTATAATAGTTGGCGGACGATAAATGTATAAATGTCCGAAGGTTCTGAAACTATAAAATAATATTTAGTCACACAAAAAGTGTGTTTGTAACATTTCTTATAATTATTTCGATAAAACAAGAACGATACAACAATCAGTAAAGTTGATTAAGCCACTCGCAATGATCGAAATCGGTCCTGATATTGATTAAATTATATGTGGAGTAGTACTAAAAAAATGTGTTAACCCAAAGTAAGCACATTACAAGTGATACTGAAATTGTTGTGAAAAGATTATTATCTTATTCATTATTAATGAAACTTTTCTTTTTTCAAAGACGTTTTGATTTTGACAAAAAAGTCACTTGATAAACTTATTATGTTGTAAAAATACTTTTCAATTTTATAAAGCTGATTTCTCCACATATCGTTTAAAAGGTATCTTCTGCCTAGTCAAACCTGAATGTCCAAAAGTTCTAATATAAACGGAAATAACTGGCAACCAGACAGAGATCATAGAGTGCAAAATGATTCGTAAAATTCAATTTAGATGACCACATTTGATCTGCACCAACTCGATTATTATTCATAAACAGTGACGCTTTACCTGCATAAAGCATGTGACCACAGCAAGAAGGTTTTAAGATTCACTGCACGTAATTTTTTTTTTGAATAATTTCTATTATTTCAATCTGCAAACAAACTGCAGTAATTTTTAAACAAATCACTTGGTACGGAAAGAAAAATAACAATGTATTTTAGTTCTACATAAATTATTTTATATATTTGTCGATAGCTATCATGTTATTTTTCTTTCCGTATTATAATGGAGTTCTACCAAGTAAATGCCTACTCAATCAATAAATCACTTGGTAATAAAAATAATAATACATATTTGGTACTTTTTCCACATATTTTTTTTTTGATCGGGACCTGTTTCGCTCATGGCGAGCATTGTCAACTGATAAGGAATACCATAAAACATGGGCTTTAACTTTGTTAATGATAATTCATATTTAATTGATTTTTGATGTACTATTTTGCATTGCTAAGAGGTCTTCGACATTTTATTTATAGTCTATTTTCCTTGTAATTTGCTTAGTTGTTTGTCATACCTTGTTTTTCATACTTAACTTTTGTATAAATATCACTGTTGTATTGTATTCCTTATCAGTTGACAATGCTCGCCATGAGCGAAACCGGTCCTGATCAAATAAATTTTATGTGGGAAAAAGTACTAAAAATCTATTATTATTTTTATTATAATGCTTTTCCACCAAGTATTGACAGTGAACATCTTAAATATGATCAAATCACTTTGTAATTAAAAATAATAATTTACAACTAAACCAGCTTTTCGGTAAGTGCCTACTTCGTTAATTTTTCCGTTTTTTTACTAACAATAAAGAAAAGTTTGCGTTTAAAATTTTTGCTTATACCGTAATAATATTATTTAATTTCAACATTTCTATTGTATTTTAATACGAGTCGGTAAGAAGGTATAATCGGTGTTAATTGAACAGTTACCAAAGTATTTAATATTTGAGCTTCGAAACTTTTGGGAAAACTCTCTAAATAAGTTAGTAACTTTGTGATTCGTTTATTGTTTAAATAAAATTATTGCGAAGCCTACTTTTATGTCAGGTAGATTTTATATAATAAATATCGAAACTTTTCTTTCAAGTACTATTATTACATCTCAGCTTTAATCAATTTACAAATAAAGGTTACTTTTCAAAAAATGTCTACAATTCCTTGTCTACTTATAACTGAAACTTACTTTCCGCTTTTAAGACCACTATTCTATTATCAAACCGCATCGATATTATTCGATTCAAACAATTATTATAGGAATTAGAATAGCCATAATTGATAGATATTTTAAAAGAATTTCGGCTAACGTATTAATCGACTTACGACAAGATATCATGACGAGATATTTCGGTCGTAAATCAAAATAAGTGGTGTACAAAATCATACAGGTATAGAAAAAAATATAATTGTTCAATTGTATCACATGATCTGAGACACATATTAATTCAGAGGCAGCTAGCTATCTGTCTGTTTTTTAAAGTACAATACAAAAGAAGCATCTTGCGTCTTTGATGACAAAATTCGTAGAAATTGGATCGGCACAAATTCGTCAGACACCTTAAAACAATTTATTGAACTTTATTTATATCGAAAATCCAATCTACATAACTTTATTTCGGATCTTTGAGAAGTCTTCTGAGAACTGAAAATAAAATAATATTCATTGGAAATTTCGTGAATGTATCATAAATAGTGCAGAAACTTTTTCTCGCCCATCTTTTTGTCTGATACTCGTTCGAGAAGCGCAGTGTTTTATCAAAATGAGCTCTCCACTCTCGCCTAGCCTGGCAAGGAAGAGCTTTTAAGAAAAAGCTCCGTAGAAGTGTTGAGAAAGCTTTATGTAGAGCTTACAGCAATATGCTCATCGCGCCGCATTACCACGGAGTGCCGTAAATAGGTAGTAAACGAGATGGTGGGGAGACTGCTTTTTTTAAAGTGACATTAAAATAATTAAAATATTTTATAGCCAGACGAGTTTGGCTCGTTCTTATGTATTTTTTATCTTTATGAAGGTGGAAAATTTCTTTTTTATAATCGATTCGCATTATTTTAATAGTTTTTTTATTTAAAGAGCGAAAGAGTGCCATTTATTGGTACTTTCACGGTCATCTGTAAACTTATCTCACGTGCTTTATATTTTTATAAATGATATTGATTATGATGCACTTTGTTATCGGATTATACTAATTTATGATAATAGTTTTTCATCATATGAATATTAGCTTTCATAAATAATGTCTTTGAGATATCGATCTGCGTTACAAGGTTGACTCTTGGGATATGCGTTGTGTTATATCCGGCGGACCGTAATAAATTAGCTTTGTTTAAATTATACAGTATATTTCAATGCGGATTCACATTTTTTTTTCTATACCTTGAAATTTATCTTTGGGGCTGACCAATCCTTTTTTCAAGAAAGCTGTAGCTAAATGGATTCGTTTATTTTCTTTAGTTGAAATGCTGGTCTTGTTTTTATTTTACCCACATAGGCTGACTTGTTTTAGTGATACAATTATTTTTATAAAGCTATGGGTCGCGCGGATATTTTGCGAACAATTCTCGTGCGCTTAAAGGTTAAATATTGACTAATGTGACATTGATCAAAACAAGTTTTAATGCAAAACATGGCTTGTTTCAATAATTTCGACAATTAACACTGCCAACTGTAAATTTCTAGTTCAATAATAACATAAACCAGACAGATGTTTTAATCTTCTCATTTTTTCTATGATAATAAACATGAATATATTCACGTTATCTGATAATTTTTCCCAAGAATAACTATCTTATACTTTTAAGGTGAGCAGAAACGCGTAAAAAATCTACTTCAATAAATTCAAAAGATTTTCAAGCAAACACTGACATCTTTCTTCTCATACAGATTACCACACAGCTTAGAAGGGGCTGAATCTAGCAGGGGGTAGGCTAATGAAAAGGGTTGCTAGTCAGACGTTCAAAACTTTCGTGGCCGTGCAACGCTGAAGTTTTCGAGACATCGGTCAGCTGGGTACTTAAGCAATCTATTTAAGTGTACAAAATAGCAAAAGCATTGCTTTATTTATAAGTTTTGAGATTTTATCTTAATCACTGATTTAGACTGAAATTTTAGACGATATTTTTTCCTTTATAATCAAAGTTAAATGAGTTATTTTATTGCGGATGACCGCAAGAAAATTGATTTTAAAACACGTACCATCCGTTTGGAATTTTATCTGGAAATACTCTCATTTTAAATCTTATATATAAACCCGAAACGGCGTATGTATGTTTGTGGGTCTGTAATTCCCTTTTGCATTGTTGGTCATTAAGTTGCCATAAAAACGAATATGAAAGAAAATATGTTTGAATTTTTATCGGCGAAGACATTTAGTCAAAATGTAATAAACTAGTCTTCTACTGAACTTTTCCCGGCTTTTATTAATATAATAATGTTTATTATTTACGTGAAGGTATTATTTGACATTTCTTTGACAGCAAATTAGATTTTTTCCTTGAATTTGGACATTTTAATGGGCGAGAATGGGGCTGTCAATATATGAAAGGGGCTGTGAAATGTTAATGCCAGTCTGAAATGTTCATTTTAATTCCATTTTAATTGACCTAGACTTTTGAATTTTGAAAAAAATGGTTTCAACTTGGCCCGTCTGAATTTACGCGCCGAGGTGAGCATAACCCCAAACTGGTCCGAGCGAAGCCGGGTTCGAATACTATTATAGTATTATATAAAACACATAGTGTTCACAGTCAATACTACTTAGTAGAATGGACATTTTTTTACTCATTCCACAAAGCAATATATACATAGATCAAAACCGGTTTTAGATCATCACGGGCATTTTCAACATCAGTTGTCAAAAATTGTCTTATTATTTATTAATACAAACCATTTTACTTACAGAAGATTATGAAAAAAAGTATTTCTGTCTGCCACGAAATCACTGGCTTAAAAAAATATTCCAAATTGGAATTACAAATACGACAAACAAAATCAGCTTTTTATAAGCTGATAATTTAAGCATCAAACAAATGACTGTCATATACTGCGAATATTGCAAAATGGACACCCACAATCTGTTATAAAATAATGAGTCAATTCAACCCCCATTAGAAATATTCCGTTTACAATAATTGCTTAGTGCAGAGATTGGACGTGGTTGGTTTATGTACCACATACATCTCTGAGGTTTGCCATGCCTTCCTCCATAGTGGTAGGTGGGTGTAAGAAATGTTTGCTGGAGCGCAAGCATTTGCCGGGTTGTTATTTCGCGTTTACGCTATCTTTTCTATCTCCCTTCACCATCTTAGTTTTGAATGTGAACATTTTCTCCTTCTCGTGACATTAACAATAATGTCCATTATAAGTAGTACTTAAAAAGATAGATCGTCGCAACGACTGTAATGGGAAAACGATTAGCTGTTTTTTTTGTATAGATCTTGTATGAATTATGGATTTTTCTTTTTGAAACAAACTGATCGCCGTAACCAGCTAATAACGCCATAAAACTCGATAAACGCAATAAAATAACAAACATCATCCAAAAAATATAATCTCTCTAAAAAAATCTATAGCCTATTTCTTCGATTAATAGATTTTTCGTGATGCATTTCAATAATTACGATTAATTTTATGTTCTGTTTTGGCTTAAATTGTTTTCACTAAAGATAAAGGTAAAATAAAAATAAGTAGAAACGGATTCGTCACTTTTAATGTGTTAACTGTCACTTTTTGGTAAAAGGGAACTATTGTAAATAAACGTAACCATTGTATGGTCACTGTATTAGTTGGCAATATTCGTGATGAACGAAACCGTCCTGAATATACAATATGGAAGAAGAACTAAATTATGTTACTTATTTTAAATAGAAATGGATAAATTTTAAGAATAAAGTATTTTTCTATTGTCATGGTCTAAGGTTGATAAAATTGTAATTTTCTCTTGATTTTACGACAGTAAACTTTATTGAAGAAAAGTTTCACAAAATAATTACAAAAGTGTAATCAGTACTTTGCTATTGTAATGTTACACTTCTAAATAGTATCAATTCAGTCCGGAAAGGCTGGAGTTATAGGTCTTCCTATATTGATTTCTAGTGTATAAAATTGACCCGTTACTTGGCTTCATTTGTTTACCTCCTGGTTGGTTAAAAGCACTAGTGTACTATCATCATCGTCGATTCCTTCATCATATTTAATAATTATCTTATATTCATTAAAAATAGCACAACAAATGCTTTTATATTTTATAATATTAACTTCTTTGCACAGAGTTTTGCCTTAATATTATTTTTGACGTGACAACGTCTTATAAATCAATGAACGCCCGCTGCACGAACGAAAAAACATGACTCATTGTCCCGTTTGTCGCGTTACGCCGAAGGCAAGCGTGCGAGCGACAGCGCGGATAAGCGATAGAGAGGCACGATCGGCCTACCGTTCGGATTGTGCCACATCTATCTCTCTTCCACTCGATTGGTCGATGCGTCTGAGTAGAAAAGAGACAGCGGCAGCACACAACTTATACACCTACAGTACCTACACGTGATCTGTTTACAACTGTTTATAAAGTGAAGTGAAATGTTAATGTGGTTTTCATTGTTTATATTACAACAACAATTGCGGCAATAAAGGTAATTAATTCTTGCATATTAAAAATCTGATTAACGTATAACAAATATACAAAATATCGTATCCATACAAAATAATGATAATTCAATAAAAATGATTCCATTTTATTCATAAAAGTACGCAATCATTTCATCAATGTTTTCTTATGACGTTGTCACGTTAAACTATCGTCCGTAAACCGACTTTACAGACACCAATTTTTATGTATTGGTAACTATTGAATCAGTTCCGTGGTGCAGTTGTCAACGTTATTAGCTTTAAATGAGGAAAAATTGTCCTCATTAAAGCGCACAAAGATTTTCAAAATTTGAATGTATTTAGAATTTTGACTGAATTACATAGATTGACTTAGTTTTCCTTGATTTTTGTCGCTTACGACCTTGGTCTCACCCATCAGCATCTAAAATCATTTCAAATGCACGAATAAACTTGAACTGACATGTCAGGAAGGCAAAACTCGGATCATTAGTGATAAAACTCTTAAAAGTACAAAATAATAAAATAATCAATCAATGTTAATTATAATAAAAATAGTAACTCATTTTTAGTACTTATTCCACATAAAAAATATTGGATCAAGACCGGTTTCACTCATAGCGAGCATTATCAAGTGACAAGAAACACAAAATTTTGTTGGTCTTACCATGTAATTCTTGCTTATAATTCTTTTGTATAAATATCAGTGTTTCATAGTATTTCTTATCAGTTGATAATGCTCGCCATGAGCAAAACCGGTCCTGATCCAATAAGTTGTAAGTGGAATAAATACTAAAAAATTGTTTTTATTATAATTCCATTCCACCAAGTATTGACAGTGAACACCTTAAAAATGTTAATTATGTTTAGGGATTATTTTCCATTCATTGACATAAGCAGCTGCCTCAATTAAGTGAAATCTCAAACATTTTTAAGGGAAATACAAAATAATTTTTAAATATTTAACGAACCGTAAGTCGGCGAAATCTCCCGTGATACATTTCCGATTTGAGAATTTATTCTTCGTTCTCGAGCCAAAGTATCAATTAATTTTAGTTGGACCGCAAAACGACGGTGAATGATTTCGGAACCGCTACGAAACGTCTCCATTGTTTGATTTAAGAGAGGCAAACAAGGAAAGAGTACCTGAGATACGGGCTTGAATTATTTTGCTTACAATTCACATTATAAACAATATAATATGAGGTGTCAAAAAGCAAAAAATAAATTTAAAAAAATGTCCGGTCAGTGATGCAGTGGTCAACATCGTTGGATTTCGTGGAGGCCCGCACGGTTTCGAGACCCGGTACGAGCAGATTTTCACACATCCGATTCTGTTCAAAGGCATTGGGTGTTTTTGTTGTTAAAAATCCTTTCTCACCTTGCCGTTTCTGAGCGATCAGCCAACCACTACTCCTGTCCTAGTCGTCGTATCCTTTCCTTCCCTACTCTCTTCGAAAAAGAAAGGTTGAGCAACTGAATAACAAGCAGTTTTAGTAGAAACAACTGTTTAGTTAAACTCCGTGAGATAAACTTATTTTGAGATAAACTTCATCAATGTTGATGAACTGATAATCAACTTACTAGGTGGAATGGCATTATAATAAAAAAATTAAAACATTTCTAGTACTGGTTTCCACCATAGCGAGCATTATCAACAGATAAGTTGATCGCCATTTTATCAGTTGATAATGCTTGCTATGAGCGAAACCGGTCCTGATCTAATAAATTTTATATGGAATAAATAACAATTTTGTTTTATTACTTTTATTTTAATGCTAATCGTAATCCACCAACTAAGTTGATCATCAGTTCATCAACATCAGTTGATATGGCTCGCTAGGAGTGAAACCGGTCCTGATCTAATAAATAATTTAATGTGAAATAATTACTAAGAATATTTTATTATAATGCCATTCCCCCAAGTATTAACAATGAACACCTTGAAATTGGAATATATAAATCCTTTTAACATGTCGATAGATACTTGGAGGTTATTCATTTGCTGGAATATAAAACCTTTCTAATACAATTTTCTCCACACTTATCTTAGATTAAAAAGCTCTCCTCTTTCATTATTCGAGGCAGCATCTAAAATCAAAATGTATTGATTAACTTCCATCTATCTCAAAATTTTATCGTTTTGTGAATGTAAAACTTCCGAACCATTAATATTTAAGTAATTTTCTAATGGCTGTAAAAGAATTTCTACTCTTGCTAATGGAAGCTTAAGCAGAGCTTCTCATATTCGTGAGAGCTTTTCACATCATGTATCAGGCTTTTGATGCTTTCGTAATAACCTCGATATAAGTTTTGTACGTGTATCAGTATTAAATTTGTAAATAAAATATCAAACCCTTTTAAAATGAACAATTTCGCACCATCTGGAAAATAGCGATTATCATTTATTGTTAAGTTTTTAAAATAACATATTCATCTCTAGAACTGAAATATTTATACAATTAATCGCATTTAAAAAACGTTGAAAAGGATAAAAAATTGTCTCCGACTTCGACCATTTTATAAAACAAACAAATACAGTCGTAAGTAGGTGATTTATGTATGTTCTAATAAAACCAAACGATAATTTATGCCAATGAATTCTCTTTTGTATTTAGAGCATTTTCTTAAAGACTCTCATGTAAAGAAACAAACTCAGACAAACAGCTATATTTTATTATACGATGCGATATACATATAATATTATATTTCATTAAATTTCATTAGGTGTTTTTTCAGGGCTTAGAGTCGGAGTCGTCGCGGCGTTTTCGCCGGAGTCGTACTAGGAGTCGGAAATTTTGAAAAGTTTGACTTTTTTATTTTTGCATTTAATATGTCAAATTTGGCTTTTGACCGCATTGATAGGGTTGGTATTTAATTGAATACAAAAAAATAGGAAAATTAGGGAGGAAAAGTGACGATATTAATATTTTTTTAGTCGGAGTCGGAGTAGTGGTTTTGGTAAATGCTGGAGTCGGAGTCGGACATTTTTTTACCGACTCCACAGCCCTGGTTTTTTGATTCTCATCGTTGCTTATGATGTGAAAAACCAAATATATTAGATATTATATACCTATTCTGCATGCAAAATTCAAACATCAAACACTTTTTTGTGGTATAATTGCATCAAATGATTATGTGCTGTGGCTATAGACCTACATATTGTGCGGTTAAAAAATTCCTAAATCTCACTGAAAAAAAACAATACAAAAATAAGTATGACAAGATTCTTAACTATTATAGTCTGTCAAAGTTAAACTAAGAACCGGAGATTACTGTAAAATTACTGGATACAGATACACTTCAGAAAAACCGTGTCAATATTAAAAAATGTCGACACTTAATATGGAGCATATGAACTGCCAATAGAGTTAATCTAACAGGAGATCATCTATAAGTAAGTACTCCCTGTAACCCAGTTTCTTAGTCTTTCTTTTTCGGAGCGGTTAAGGATAGAAAAGATGGCAGGGTTAGTGGTAAGCGTGTCGCTCTGGCTGGGTAAGAGAGAGAACTTTTGACATCACAGATATTCATATCTTCCGAACTGAAATTAAGAATCCAATTGAAAAAAATGAAACTGCCCGTTATTCGGACACTCGACCATGCAATTGACAAAAATTCTCGACGTCAATGAAGACAAGGTGCCTGGTGCTGCTATCAGTGAGATCACGGGACATCATGTCGTACCTAATATCAGTAAAAATGAAAACAGATGTTTTTGGATTTGAATTTGAATTTAGAGATAACTTTGAGATTATTGGAAACTGATTCATATTAAGAAAATTTACTAGATGGTAATAATTTATATTACGTGGTGTTTGTGTTTATTGAAGTGCTTTCGGATGCATAATATTTTAGATAAATAATGTCGATTTAATTTCACTAACATTGACCGGTATCCAAGACATTTGACGTTTGCTGTTTGTCTTTTGCCGATTGTCTATGGTACGACACACTTGATTTTACTATGCCTATTACCTTCGCGGAAGTGCAAGTAATAAGTTGACAAAGTTCTATCGCAATCGGATGAACGGTATGGCGGCGCATATAATACAAACAAACAAACAAGCATTGATTTTATATATTAGATTCATTATTTTTTCACATATGGATACTACACATTTATCAGTCATATAATATTATTTTTGTTTCAGTGAACATCTGTTAAAAAGGCGATTTCAAAAATTGTAAGTCAAAATCCAATTTCAGAGCTTTTATACACCTGTGCGAAAAGTCTCTCAAAATTAAATCAACGGTGAATAACAATTTCCTTTACATTATTACATTATTCGGCATGAATTATTTTAAACAGATGAAATAAATTGAATCCAATAATGAGTTAAATTATTTCATTCAAAAGTTATCATTTCTATTAAAATATCTAAGTATCTGAATTTATATTAAAATTTTGTTTGATTTATGTTATAGACATCTGTGAAATGACATTTAGATACAATTCTCACTATGGATATCATTTTTGGCAATTTTGTTTTTTTTGTTTTTTAAATGAAACCTAATAACAGATACATCTTTTCAAGGCAATGTGATTGTAAAAATTTCGATATGTTTAGCCGTTTTTATTTTATTTCAAGTTAAGCTTACAGGTGTCACAAGCAAGCGGTGCAAGCCACGTTATTATCGTAAATATCCCTGGAAATATTTTTTTAAATCTTACACTTTTGATATATTTTTTTAACTTTTCTAAGCCAAACTAAAAATAAGTTGGGTATAAAATGATTTTCCGGGTATGTTACGTGGTATTTTCTTGGTTGAAAATGGTGGCCTGTGGCAAAATTCCATGGAACTATCTTGGCGTTTAAAGGGTTAATACTACTCCGCTGCTAAGGCAAAATAACAACAATAGGCTAGATTTTTTTAGCATTTTTTATCATACCGTTATGCATCCAAAAACTATTCCGTACTTGTTGACTTCGTATAGTTTGTTTCTCATAACATACGTCTGTTCATTTTTCGTTTAATCAAAAAAAAACTGTTCATCTTTATAGTGGAAAGAGTTGTGGTCTAACCATCAGATGGGATTAGGCCCATGCCCGGAAAAAGTCAATATCAAATTCAGATTCTTTAAATCTCAATGCATGGATATGTTTGGTGTATTTTCTCTTTGAGATAAAATAGAGTAAGGTAAATGACCATGTACTAGTAGTTGACCTTTTGAGAATAAAATGGCCCAAAATAAGAAATGCAGATGCGGGATTGCTCTAAATTGTAAAGTTCAAACAATTTAAGGCATCTGTGGTCGGAATGAGCCCCTAACACATCATCTTATAGCCAATAGAGTGCCAGGGTGGCCATTTGAAAACAACACCTAGTGAAGAAAGTGTATTATTTCAAATTTCTTAAGTGATCAATCTAGAAACGGTGTGTACCTTGTTCCTGAACCACCCATTACTACTTGATTCAACCAAGAGTGGTGTGACAGAAAGCCCTGAGGCAACTCTGACAGAAAGTTCACTATAAAGCCCCCTGATTAGACATGGTCAACACCTAGATTTTTCAATTTGTGAGATAGTCAACTACTGAAACAAAAACATGACTTCAAATAATTTAACACAACTTTTTTAAACAGGCCCTTTCGTAATTTTTGTTACATAATATTAATTAAAACATTGATCCAATATGAGTATACTTGCTTTGCCTTCATTCAGTACAATGCTAAACCTTTATCGTTATTTTGTTGAAATTTTCTCTGAAACGGTCAGCTACTGGTACATTTACCTTATCTTTAAAACAAACAACCATTTCTACCAACCTGTTCCATTTCTGTGACGATAACTACTCTTATAGTGTATAGTGTTTATACTATGCTTTACATTGACAATGGATATGGTTTTAAAAAATCGTAAACCTCGAACGCTTTCGATTGATCCTCCTTGATTTTTCGCCTTTCATCCTTTTATGATTGGTAATTAAAACCGACATTAACATTGAATTTACACATACAAAAACCATAAAAGCTCACACTGGCATGTATGAATTTTAAATATTGAAAGCTCTTTCCGTTCTCAAGACCCGTGGTAAGTGGCCGAGCGAACCAACTCTGTCCTTTATTGATTACGAACAATTCGTCATCAGTTAACTTTTCTTCTCAATAAATCCATCGACGAAAAAATCTGAATGCAAATATATTTATATCTAGGCATAAATGCTATATTTTTTTGACCATTTGGATCTTAAAATCAGATTATATTCTTTTCTTGCTATCACTCCCTATGTCATTTGATTTAAAATAAATGTCATATAATGACTAGCTAATTTGTATGTCAAAATAATTTGCACCAAAAATTTTCTATGTTCACATTGATTCATAGATGATCATAAATTGAGATTTCTTTGTGTAAGAAGGTCGATATTCAATAAAGCAGTTATAGTGCGAAAAATCACATCAGTAGTAGCTTAAATAGATACCATAAATTTCAAAAACTTTCACTAACACATCACGGTCGGTCCATGTGGTCTAGTGGCAAGAGCTTAGTCCTAGCGATCGGGTGGCCCGCGTTCTATTCCCGACTAGGTCAAATTGTTTCAATTAAAAAAAAAGAGATCTTGGTTATTTATCGTTGATTTTGTGACTTTCACAATTAAGAATATTTGGCGCTTGTGTAAGCTGTAATGTCAAATATTTTTTTATTATAAAAAATTTGAAAAAATATTTTTAAAAATTATAAAAAATTCAAAAAAAAAAAAACACCGAAACTTTTTAAGTAAAAAACAATTGCCCATTCTGAAAAATTGATATATATTACATAGGCTCTTCTAGCGTTAGGCACCACATATATATTTGGCATTGTGGCAAATAGTCACTGTCTTAAATAGTGAAAATAAGCAATGATCAACTTGAAGAGAGAAGACATAACAAATAATTATTTGTGACAGGTTCACATACCAGTTCAGACAGTTTCATTTTTCAATCAACTGTTTATATTCTTTCTATAAAATTCCCTTCCACACCCATTCGATCCTAAATTAAGACTAACATAATCACTGGTGGTGTTCTAGTTCAAAAAATAATATTGAGCAACTGATTAACAGGCAGACCTCGTAGAAAAACTTCTATCGCGATTAATTCTATTATAAATCTATTCGCTCCACATTTGAAGCGGGCGTGATCTACATATATATAAAAATAAATGTTTGTCTGTTCGATGTGAAACTTTACAAATGTATTGAGTACACTCCCGCAATGGTTTCTGGGCTACCAACCCCTCCCCCCAACCACCCCCCAACCTCTACCCCCCCAATTTTTTTTTAAGCTTTACGAATTTTTGAGTTCACTCCTTCGAAGGTTTCTGGCATACCCCTCCATACGCCTCCCAAACCCCATCCCCGCCAAACAACCCCCCTCCCCCCAAAAATTAATATCGAATTTTTACAAATTTCTCGAGTACACTTCCGCGAAACTTTCTGGCGTACAACCCCTCCCCCACCCCAACCCCCCCAATCGCCCCTACAATTGATATGGAAGTATACAATTTTTTCAAAATTAACGAAATCAATAAATTGACTCAAATTGAATTGAATATTTGTGTAATGTCTTTCCTTCAAATTTATTTTAGTTGCTGGGTATAGCTAGTTATATATATTTTTTTATTTCCATAGCCAATGTCAGTTATTTCCATTAATGACATGGATCTTTAATACGGACTATTTATTATTATTATGTTTGTAAAAGGCGGCAAAATCATATGCCAAACCAATACAAATCATTTTTTAATGACACTTAGTAATATTGTTTGATTTTATATTGGTTTTAAAAGCGAAATATATAGATGTAATATTATTTTAAATCTAATTACAAATTTGATTACTACGAATCTCTTGTATACGTAGTGATAAGTGGCCAAAAGATCCTCCCGTCCTCTCCCTCTGACCCACCTTTTGCCTCATTCCCTCCTCTACTGAATGCTAAAGTGCTGGGGTATATTTTATTCATAGCTTTTAGCAGAAGTGTTCTCGTAGACTTTATCAATATATCACACGGAGGCTGTGGAGGAGGACGGAGGGTCTGGGAGGCTTCGCGAATGATATCTCTGTTAAAACTGGGTGAGCTTTTTCATCCTTTCCAGTCGCATCTGTGTGAGGAACTTTTGAAGGATGTCGAAAGGCTTCCGCGGCAATACCTTTTCGTTTGGGATTAATGATTCGCTATTAAACAAAAGCTTTTTTTACAGGAAACAGCTTTTTTATGTGAAACTTTCATTTGAGATTTAAAATGATTTAAATAGCATAAGGTAACATCTGATTTCTATACGAGTGAATAAATATTCTCCAGATAATTCGTATAGGTAGGGTTGGTTGCCTTTTAAACTGATTTCCTGTTCATTATCAAACGAAGCTACAGATTTTAAATATCATTGATTTTAAAATCCGAATCGAAAAAGTGCTCATTTTAACTTCCAAAAAAATACATGTAATTAATTAAGTATGATTTAATAAAATAGTGCAGTGGTCTACGTCGTTGGCTACCGCGTCGGACCACCGGGTTCGATTCCCGGTACGAGCAGATTTGTCAGTCGATAGATCGATTCTACTTAGAGGCAATAGGTGTTTGTGTCGTTAAAAATCCCTTCCCACGTTTCCTATCCCAAAGAGCGATCCCTTAGTGACAGTCCACTAGTCACGCTAGTTCTGTTCTAATCCTTGTATCCTTTCCATCCCTACTATTTTCAAAAAAGAGAGGTTGAGCAACTGAGTGACAAGCAGTTCGTAGAAGAAGAAAAAAAAACATATGTTGAGATAAACTCCGTGAGGAGTCCATATGCTACAAGTTGGGAGCGGACATGATTAAAAAATAAAGTGTCAGGTTGGTGATCGAGTGTCAGCATCGTCGGTTTCGGTTGTGGAAATCACAGGATCAAATTTTTCACACTCGGACATTTTCATTTTTTATTCGTATTATTGATTTTTACGTGTATTGTTGAACAACTAAGTAAAAAGGCAAAAAAAACTGTTATTAACTTCATTAAGGGTATGTGTGCTTCATTTATGTGGTAATTATATGTATATGGCAATATTGCCAACGGATATACTACTAAGAGTTTCAATATACTACCATGCCAGTCGTTACTACTGCGACTTAATCACGAAATACTCATCTGATTGGTAGTTAACCTTTCAGCAGCCCAAGACTTCAATAAAGTTTAAAAAAAAAATGAATTCATTCAAATAAATATGTTAAAAAAGCACTTACGTTTAAATGGCATTCCGTTCATCAATCAAATCCGTTCAAAATACTATTTCCAATCTTATTTTGCGAAACTCAATGAAAAAGTTCGGTTTGTCAAAAAATATACATTCATTCTGTACATCTTACAATCCAATACCAATGAATGAAACATCTTGCTTGGAATGCAATTAAATGATCAGTTACTGATTATGCCAGCTTACGCGTCGCGAACTTGCGAACGTGAGTGTGAGATATTATAACGAAATTCAGGAACCCTGATTTTTTCTCAAGGGAAATCTCTTTATTCCAGAGATTTTTTCGATTATTGATGGATTTTATAATTGAAACTTATTCAGTGATGTAAATATTGCATTGCAAGTAATTTAATTGTAAAAATATATTTTTCATTCAAAGAATCTCTCCAAAATGGCAGAGCGTATATCGTACGTCATAAGCGTCTGAAGGGTTTAATGAATACCTATCCATCATTGCGCGAACGTATTTAATATTTCTGTGGCTCGTATTTTGGTCGCAGTTCTAATAATTTACATAAAATTCTTGAACTTCGCTAATAAATTAAGCATCATTTTTTTTTCTTATTACGCATAGTCTGATACTACTTGAATAAAGAAAAATGTTTCATTTCAATGTATCCGGTTTCCATATCTCTGTTTCAACTCATTGCGACATTTAAAAAAATATACCAGCTGGCAGTAAAACGTTCCTTGTGGGTTTTCTCGATTTTCTTTCGACCTGAGAGCTTTGTATTTTTTTACCAACTTTAAGATTACTTTTTTGTTTTATCAGTCGTAACAATTACTACTTAGATTTATAGCCTTTGGGATTTTCTGCCATCGTTTTGAACTTTACTCGTATCACACAACACAAATGATTTAAAATTATAACAGACGTCACTCTGTTCTGTTATAGTTTAATTATCATAGATTTAAATTATTTTAGCTTACTGTTTGGTAATGTCTATTGGTAAGTGTTTGTGTGTTTTTCTGTGTTTTTGTTTGGTTAGAAACATCGGTTAAAGTAGTAATAGAAAAAAAATCAATTTAAAAGGGGTCAGACTGATTCGGACCAGGTTTGAGCCCAGCATGGAAAAATATGGCTTTGTTTGGACTTAAGACTGTCAAATTAACGGTGCCTTTTCTCGTCTAGTTGTCTAGTTACTTCAAAGATTCTCATTGAGTTGATGTCAAGTGTTTAAAAATATCTAGTGCCATGGCTATACGAACGGTATGCTTTATAAATAATTTTAATCGTTTAAATTTTGTCGCTAACGAACCGGGTTTCCCATATCGGCATCTTCAGGTATTTTGAGTGGAACTTGTAAAATTCCATCAAGCACTTTCGGTCGAAATTCTCGCCTGATATTATGTGTTTTTAATAATCAAAATTCGACAACTTTGATCTCCGTCTTCAATAAATGTATTGATTTTGTATTTTGTATTTTTCAATTTTTAATTTACATAATTATTGCGCTCATGCTTTTGTTTTACAACATTAAAGTTTTGTAAAATACGATTAAGCGAATGAAACTGCTCATTGTCTTCTCTAATAATAATTGTCCAGTAGATGTTTAATTATTCACTTTCCCAGCGGAATAAATGGAGGTAAGAGATAATTAACTAGAGTATAAATAATGCGAACAAAGAAAGAAGAAACGTAGCACGTAATAAGCGAGTATTAAGATTAATGTCTTTGTTAACAGACGTCATACAATTCAAGGAAAATGCAATTCTTCGAGTTGGCAGCTGGCACTAAGATTAACAAAACAATATATCTACATGCTGTGCTCAGTAAAAATTTATTCAGAAATGTTTTTCTATAATTACTGTTATTTTTCTTGATATTACAACAGTTGATTGCGAATACATTTTAGATGCGCTTTTTTATTTATTTTAATCGTTATTTTAAAATTTTAAAGGGTGGAGTACTGTCAGCAAAAATATGCAAAATAAACCATTTCCACCTACGCCTTTCTTTATACGTCATTTTCTGTTGTCTCGTAGTATGCACATTTCCCAATCTATCAAATGGGTCTGGGTTCAAGTAGTGGTAACATTAGAATCAGATTTCTACCATTTTTTGATGTTCAAACAAAATTTTTGTGATATTTTTAAGAATATTGGAAACGAACTATTTGTTCTAACAGCCTGCTAATGAGGATGCCACTGGGTAGCGCTGTAGAAAAGTGTTAAGTGGTACTCAGATGTCGACATATTCCGCGTAAACGTGAGTGATTTATGAGTGTCTTTGCTTTATTTACAAATTGTGTTTTTTTTCACATTTAAATCACAAATCTACATATTATTTTAGTATTTTTAACAGTACCTTGCAAGCGTTGCAAATATTCTGAGTTGTGAAAGTCAAGAGATTAACTCGATGGTATTTATTATCAGTGTTTTCAAAATCAACGATAAATAACATAACACCCAGCCCAAGATCTTTTTTTCAATTGAAAAATCTAACCTTGCCGGGATTGAACCTGGCTGCTAGGACAAAGCTCTTGCCACTAGACCACAGGGACCGACACATGCCAGTACCTGGCAAGCGTTGCAATTTCACCTAAAGTAAGAAAATGTTTGTATTTATTAAAGTGTTTTCAGATGTATAATATTTTAGATAAATAATTTCGATTTAATTTCACTAACATTAATCGGTATCGATGACATTTGCTGTTTGTCTTTTGCCACCTACCGAAAGTTAATTGTACCATTCCTATAACGTTTGCGCAAGTGCTACAATAAGTTGTCAAAATGAACGGTATGGCAGCGAATAAAATATGACAAAACACTGATATTTATATAAAACACTCACTATAAGTTGATTTTATTATGCTTATAACCTTCGCGCAAGTGCAAGCAATAAGTTGACAAAGTTATTGTTATTGATAACAATAAGAGATGTTAAAACAATCAATACAAGTTGGTTCTCCCACCACCCTTCTGTTATGTGTGTGCAGCCGTTTTTCACAGCCGCCTTCCATAACGCTATACTGAAAAGAAACGAATTTACTCCTCACTTACTTGGCCCGAGAAAGAGCTGCACGAGACTGATCTTTTAACCATGCACTAAGGTGCTTAAAGAGAAGAAAAATAGAAAGAAAATGTGACTTGCTAAGCCACTTTGTTAGAGTGATATTAAGTATCCTATGTATCTGTATACTGAGAATCCGTGGAGTTTAATCTACTTCGCGTTGAATCTGAAGAGGAATCAAGATTATCCTGTTCCCCATATAATGTTGAAAATTTATCGAATGCCTCAAAATTAGCCTTGGTTGAGATCAAGTCAGCGTGGCATATTGGGCCCGTATGAGGACGGACCGCAGCAAACAGCTCAGCTCGTTCGGCATTCATCTCGGGGCAGTCCCACAGTACGTCATTGGCGTCCTGGTAGTCGTGTCCACAAGTGCAATCCGGCCTTTCGACCAACCTGCCCAACCCAAATAGTTTGCCGTTGAACTTGCCATGTCCAGTTATAAACTAGCAAGTCAAGTGTCCAGGCGCTAGACTCTACACCTTGAGCCTCCAGGTCACGTCTGGGAAGAAAAGATATGTTTGACGCCCTTTGGTGGATGCAGACCACCTAGTTTGCCAACCTGTTGCAAAACCGGTTAGCCGTTTTGTACGCCAGCTCATATACGTAAGTTTGCAAATGAAAACAATCTCCAAAGCAATTCATTAACAATGACAGCAAAGGATTCACTGACAGCCTCAGAAAATATGTTATGGGAGAACGTCATCCAATTGATAGACTTTTATAATATAAATTATGTAACTTCAGGCTTTTTTATATGTTCTCTGTATGGCTTAGACCGTTATAATTTTGAATGATTGACAATATTTGCAATATTTTTTAAGGTGCGCAACAATTTTATGCATAAATCGCAACGATGCTTTATTATTTGTGACTTCAGAATATTTTAAGTTGCCATTGTAACAACACTGATGTAACATTGAATTAAATTGTATTACAGATATTTACAGGTAATCAACAAATATCCTTTTTGTGGTCTCTGAGTTTAGTGTAATCTTATAACCGAAACGGCGTATGTATGTGGGTCTGTAATTCCCTTTTGCATTGTTGTTGCAAGTTGCAATATAGTAATGTTTATTATTTGACATTTCTTTGACAGCAAATTAGATTTTTTCCTTGAATTTGGACATTTAATGGGCGAGAATGGGGCTGTCATCAAATTAAATAAAGTTTGTGATTTTATTTTAACTCTATTTTGGATGTTAGATTTTGTGATATAATTATGTCGAATGATAAAACATTAAATAATTATTGGTCGGTTAGTCCGAGCGACGCCGGGTAGCAATACTAGTAGTGTATAGTTACTAGTTACTATTTTTTCGTTCCCGCGGTCTAATGTCAACGTCGTTGGCTTCTGTTGTGTAACTCACGAGTTCAAATCCTACCATTATTCAATTGAATTATTGACATCTGTTCGCTGACTCATCGAAAAAGAGAATTTGTCTAACTGGTTGAGATAAATTTCCACATTGATAGCGAACATGGCATTAAAAAGTGGCATTACATCTAATGTTAATACGCTTGAAAAATATAATAATGATTGTACAAAATATATATCAAAGTTTTACGATAGAGAATGGCATTAAAGGATACAACGAATTATATATGTAGATATTTTAAGAGTAAAAACATAGCATCAAGGACATTGCTGTAATTCTCCACTTCTTTCGGTAATGTATTGACAAGACGAACAGCTCTTGTGCCTGGTCACTCAAATGACAGATGTGACAAACATGTTTTCTTATAAAAAAATTATGCGTTGATTTGCTAAAATATCTGAAAATTTATACGAGATGATTTCCCGTGATTACGTAAAAATCGGTACCGGGCAGTTTTTATATTCATATTTTATCAGTACAATAAATAAGAGTAATTAGTCTGTAGCGAAGGAAGTGTTTTTTTTCAATAATCCGTATTTAATTAACTACATAAAAAAGCTTCTTTCTTTTTCAAATATTGTTAGTTAATATATACTTTTTTCACGGTTGTCTTTTCTTGGATCAAAAAGGGTTTCGACAAGGGTTTGGCAGAGAATCTGCCTTTGTTACCTATACAGCGTTTTAAGTTAATACTTTTTTAATGTTGTTTATTTTTACAGTTATATTATCAAAAGATAGTTTAAAAAAATATTTTTAAACATTAAACGCTCACTGTTAATAAGCTTGACAGACAGTATCCCAAATGCACAACTTAACATCGAAGTGTTTTTTACATACAACATTTTTCTCAATACATAAAATAAAATTTAAATGATAACAGTGGTCGCTCACAAGCTCTTAATAGTTCGAACGTTTCTTTAAAATTATTTAACGTAATAATAAAAAAAAAAAAAAATTTTAAATCATCGAATGAGTACTCAATTTATTTTTTTGCGACCTTTTTGTTGAATTTCAAAGTTATGCGTTTTGTTTTTAATGCATTTTTTTTTTTTTTAAATATCTTTTGGGACTACATACATATATAAACTTATATCTGTAGTAACATAATTAACAGCGCGTTGTTCACATACTGTACGTGCAAAGTCCAGTGTTTCACCTGTTTATTACAATGTGACCTTGACATTTGCGTCTTTGTACATGTTATGTTCCCATATTTAGCCATAGATTTTTTTGTGATTTTATTGTGTGCGATTTTACGTGGAATGCGTTTACAGCACAATAAAGGTTTGGGTGTATATTGATAAGCCAAATTAAATGTTTAATTCCACTGCATTTGATGATTTAGAATAAGCTGTAATTTCCGTACATTTTATCAATTATAAAAAAACGCGTCTAAATATTTATTTCAAAAAAAAATGTGCATACTTTATTGAATTCTAATTTTCACTTGTCATTTATTTATTCATGACCCTTACTCCTCTCAAATTAAATCAACCCTTCTACAAAAATGGGTTGAATTTAATAAAAGGAAACCAACTGCAAATTTGCTGAATAGAGATATTGAGCTTCAACATTTAAACATGTGTTTATATACTTTATGTAAATGCTATGAATATAAAAGCTATTATATCATATGAATACTAAAAAAAATATATTTACTCACAGTAAAATTATAGTAAAAACATGTGTCTTTTTTCCTAACAAAAAATATGACTTGGAATATTTGCCTGCGAAGCAAAAAGAAAATAGTGCGAATATGACAGAAATCATGCTGAACTTTAGTATGATATCTTTACAAAATTTGAATTTGGAATATTGTGCATACATAAATTTCATTTGGTTTTATTTTGTTTTAACTCAACCTAAATATAATATAAAACTTAAAATAACTAAGATTATTCCACGTATTGTGACACGTGCTTCGCCTCTTTCAGATGGATCTTCGGACTTACTACAAGATGATTCTAATATTTTAAAATGATAAAATTACAAAATTAAGTTTGGGATTATTCCTTTTTACAGGAAGCAAGGACCACCTCCATATAGAATCAAAGCAAAGCAAACAAATAATTATACTACTAATGACGTAAGCAATTACAAAAATATGAATGAATAAGATGCAATCAATTAGGAATGGTTAATCCTTTCATTGCAAATAGTAGCGAGCAACCTGTCCTATTAAAGATAATATTTGATAATAATTCCAATGGTATTTTAAATTTTATACGAAAATGAACTTCCACAAAGTTACCGGCGAATCCATCGAAAGTATCAACCTAAATATACTTGTAGTTTTTTGTAAAAATTTTAATCGATATAATGCTCATGTAAGGTTTTTTTTTTCATTAAAAAATTTACAAATGTTCGATAGGTCAAGCGACCATATGAATTCACACCTTTTTCGGGATTTAGATTCGTCGGAGCAGCGACCTGAAATCTCGTTATTAATTTTCACGCTATTTGAACTCATTTTGAAATTTAAAATTGGAACATTCAAATGGAAACAATTATGAATAAATTTGCATACGGCCGCGGAAAAAAATCCGAAATAATCAAATCCGCTTTGTCCGTTCCCAATTAATATCATTCCGTTTCCAATTAAGTGATCCCTAATTAAAACAAAATGCTCCAAATACTGCTCATGCAATATTCAATTTTACTCTTCATTAATCTACTCGAATAAATTGTATATCAAATTAACTTTATCATATTTATTATATTACTTTTATCTTATACAACTTATATATGTTACAGTGAAACTGTATTCTCAGTGAAAATGTATCAAGTAATAGATTTGTATGACAACATGATTTCACTGGTCACGATCATTGAAATTATTGGTCCAAGTCGATGATTTGCCGGCCTAAAATTTTGGTTTGCATCAATGAAACAAAATCAGCAAGTAGTCCCTGTCATAAAAAGAGAAACAAATAAAAACACAGACAAACATTGGGCTGAAGATAGGACGGTCAAATTTAATTTCAATGACAGCTTGGAGAAGTATATATTTTCACTGGGAATACAGTTTCACTGTACCATATATACCTACTTAACTTTTCTTTCTGATATATTCTCGTTCTAGAATATGGATATAAAGATAAATTAAATATCGTCAAATGTTAATATCTGTAATCATCTAATCCAGTGATGCACAACCTGCGGCTCACTGAAATTGCATGCGGCCCGATATGACAAATATCAATCACCTTGTTTTCTTCAGAACTTTACACGGATGATGGGAGAACAATATAAAGTCAAAAAAAAAATCAAATGAATATATTCAGTCAACCGCTTATTGCATGTATGCAACAAAAAAAAAGTTTTACATGTGAAGATTATTAAACTAACCAAATTTAAATAGTTTGAATTTTGCACTTTTCCATGAGTTTTGTCACTAACGATCCGGGATTTACCTTTCGGCATTTTCAGGAAATTGAAGTGAACGAATGAACTTGAACTGTCTCGAAATACTGAAAAGCGAAAACCGGGTCGTAAGTGGCAAAACTTATGAAAAAGTTAAAAATACAAACGATTCAAATTTGACTGAAATACCATCAAGCACCTTCAATTGAAATCCTAAATTAAATTAACCGTTTCTTTCCGGTAAATTTGTTTCATGCGGAAAAGTTTCTAGCAGTAAAAGTATTTGTACGTATGTTTTATTAGATTTTGAAAACGTGTGGACTAACTTTAAGGCACTTCACATACTTCAAATTGAAGAAAGACATAATTCAAACAATCTAATTTACATTTATAAACTATAAAAGTTGAATTTGATAAACCGAGCGGGAGTGAAATAAAGCTTTTTTTATGTTTGTCAGAAACTTAAACAATCTATTTGCAAATATATTGAGATCTACGTTTATTTACTGTCATTTTATCTCTTCGGTTAAAGTTTCCGACATGCCATAATCACAGGCAGGATATATTATTACGACCTACCGAAGTACCTTTTCGCCTTCGCATACCATCACTTACTTCGACAGTGGGAGCGCACTTTAAGACAGTAATCAAATTGATTATTCGCCGTTACCGAACTTTATGGCCCAAGATCTTGAATGCATTTGGAATGATACCAACTTCGTGTTGGGAGAATCGGGAGACATTAGAGCCAAGAGTGCTTTACCCTCATCTCTTTTCATCCCCTGATAACTGAAAAAAGCGTGTCTTTTGCTAACAGTGTATTAAAGATACGGCCTAGAAAAGTTTTCTTAGTTTGCAAACTCGGAGTGTTGATGGCGTGAATATTTTAAATTGAGGCAGAAAATAAACAATGTGTTTTACTCGAACGTTTATTTTCCAAAGATGTATATAGCCTTTGATTACGTATATCCCTAAACCTTTTTTTGTGCGGTAGATGCGTTCGGAGAAAAATCGAATGCATAAAACAAAATCGCACAAAAAAAGGTTTGACTTAATATGGGAACATAGCATGTACAAGGACGCACGTAACAAGGTATTATTGTAATAATCAGGTGAAACACTGGATATTGCACGTACAGTAAGTCTACAACGCGCTGTTATTTACGCGATTCCATATTTTTTAGATTGCTGCGTGGTTTAGGTTAAATTATCTAATTTACATTGGCCACAACCAATGAAAATTAGATAATTTTTCCTGTCACATTTGCATAAAATTAAAATCCGACTAAACTAAAAATAATTTATCATTAGATAGTTATAGCAGCTAATACCGCTCTGAAATAAATATGAGTGACGTCTCATCTTTTCTACACCGTGAGATAAGTTTTTGTATAATGGACACATTCTGAAATTAATTAACGATATATTAAAGCTGCTTAAGTTAAGCCAAGTCGCAGTCTGGTTCATCGACTAATATAGACTTTTTCAGTTGCATAATTTAATGTGCATTTTCAAGTCGACGGAAAATGCAAAACTTTCAGGAGATGTCGTGAAAAACAATTGCGCTGGTAAAGGTCGAACTTTACCGTTCCAGTTTTTGTTGAAACGGGTAACGAGTTTTCTTTGATGATATTAATTTAAGAATCGTAATATCATTATAACATATATCAGAAGCTTTTTTAAGGCAGTATTCCGGTCTAGAGGCTGAAATTTTAGGTGTTTTTGCAAGTGCTATATAAAAAAAAGGAATAACAATTTTACGTCCATTTTTTTACCAGATATTTATTAATATTTTAAAAATATACAAAAAAATATTCAAACCAAAAAACTAATAACCTAAAAAGTTACAGGCTGGTAAAGTAGGGGGTCTCAAAAAAATTACGCACTAAGCATTTATTTTAATTTCGGCGATCTCATAATTACAGTTATTTTCTTGTTGTGGCAGCCCTATTCATCCTATTTGTTCTGAATTGTCATGTTCTGAAATGTCATGTTCTGAAAAGTCATGTTCTGAAAAGTCATGTTCTGAAATGACATATTCTGAAAAGTCATGTTCTGATTTGTCCGGTTACCGTATGTATGTATGTCTGTGGATTTGTAATTCTTTGGGAATGATATAACATTAAATAATTATTGGTCGCTTAGTCCAAGCGAAGCCGGGTAGCAATACTAGTTCAATATAAATGCACTCACCTGTTGCTATAAAAATCCATATAGGTGTAAGTCTCGCCATATTCCCAAAGCCGGTCGTACTGTAATAAGAGAAATATAAATAAATCTTCAGATATAAATGTGTTTGCCGAATAACAAAAAAGTGTGAAACAAATTTTCTTCTGGCGCGTAATCCAAAATCACTTTACTTTTTTTTACTCCGCGGAGTCATAAAAATCTTACACACCGATCAATCATATTTTAAATTCATGTTTCGCTGACAGTTCAATCAAGTATTAAAAAAAGTATATTGCCAGTGAATTATAATTGAAAACCCAAGGGAAAGATTTTCTTTCGGAATATATTATTATTTATTGTCAATCATCTCGCGTGTGATAAATATTCCACTTACGATCAATCCTTTGCCATACACTTTTAAGGTGCTTAAAGTCAATACTTGGTGTAATGACATTATAATAAAACATTCTAAGTACTTATTCCACATTAAATTTATTGGATCAGGACCGCTTTCATTCGTGGCGAGTATTATCAACTGATAATAAATACAACGAAACAGTGATTATTATACAAAAGGTAAGCAAGAATTACAAGGTATGACAAACAATTGGTATTACAACTAAGCAAAATAGACTATAATTAAAATGTTGAAGACCTCTTAGCAATGCAAGCTATTATATCAAAATCATTAACAAACGACATTTATTTTGGTTTTTAATTTGTTAATGATCATTCATATAAAATATTAAAATATATACATACATATATTCATTGTGGTTTAACCCTTCCCAATTGATTAAAACTCGCTAGTTTAAAAATATGTTAACGTTATTACTAGCTTATTTATTGTTTGTTTTGTATCTATCCTCTCCTCTTTGCTTGCAATAAAAAGAAAAATCCCAAACTCCATTTTTTTAATTTATCATTTTAGAATAGTTGAATCGATCTTGCTTTATTACTTCGGTAAAGCGATAGTTAGTCCGAAGATGCCTTTGAAAACGGCGACACTGGAAGTTAATTTTAATTTTATGCCATATATAGCTTTCAAAAATATTTTGCAAATGGCTTTCATAGCTCAATTTCAAAAATGGTGAGTTAACACCTCCTTCCATAGAAAAGCAGTATAATAAAATAATCATGTGTTGGCATTGTGTAATATTTTAACCTAAGAGTATCTTGATGTTAAAATATTTAACAAGTTCCATTTCGACAATTTATATTCAATATATTGTCAACACCATCACGTGGAAGAAAACGCTTACGGATACATATATTTGATTTGTTTACATGCTACAATTTCATCCATAATACACTTCACTTTCAGTCACCTAATCTGTTGGAAGATTAACAATGTAACCCTCAGTCAGCAACGGGATTGACCGCAGATATTCATTTGACAGCATGTTATATAACGAGACACTTTGACTGTGATGTTTTGGTTAATATCGTTTCGGGAGATATAATTATTATATCGTCAATCGATCAAATCGTAACGATTCCCCGTTTTGCGTTTCTACATCAAGGCGTTTGTTATATATATATATATATTAGCATAACAATATACTCTAGGGACTTTTACTCAGCCAATTTATTAAGAATGATTCATACCAATAATACAAAATACCAACAAAAATCATGCTAAAAAATAATAAAACATTTTTTGTATTCCACAATTGATTTATTAAGATCAGGACAGGCTTCTTATATCGCAAGCATTTGCTTAAGAACGAAACGAATCAGTTGAAAATTCTTGCAATGAGCGAAACCGGTCCTGATCGTATTAATTTAATTGTGGAATAGCACAAAAAAACTAGTAATAAGTTTACCTTAAATGTGACAACTTTTCCTTAATAAGCAGCAATTGAATGCAATTTCGTGACTTAGTGTTTTTGATTTGGGCGGGCATTATATTATAATTCCATCGTTGATCGTACTGTTACTAAAGTATAGGTAACTAGCCATCGAATAAACTATCAACTGTCACTTATAAATTCTTGCATAACTAAATATTGTAACCTTTTGTTAAGAACTATATTTTTGTTTGTGATAAAAAGTGATCAAAAAATTGTTTCTTTCAGGAATTTATTCAAAATATACCAGTGCCCACGTTACGCATATGCGCATCAGCTAGCCGTCGGTATCGAAAATTTTAGTTAAAAAAATATTGCTACATACCGCCTTCACGGTTCTACTGTGATAATAAAAAATAAACACACACACACACAAACCAGCTGATTGAACTTAATTGAAAAAACACACTCTTCTTTTCCAGGACGGAAACGCGTATATTGCCAGCCCTGTATATTTTTTTCTAACTGAATCAACTCGGAGCCTGCAAAGTGGGCCGTAACTTTTCGGGCTATTTTATTTGTAGGTCGCGTACAGATTGAGCTTTTACATCCATTTTCCGTGTTTATTCTATCCAAGCATTGTCCAAATAAAAGCTTTCAAGGTCTTTCGTGGATGAAATAGTTGAGAAAGAAGTTTTACCGTTGTGTATTATACACATGTTCTTCTAAACTGTGATAATATAAAAGTCATGAAATGACAGTCTGGTATCTTTCACTGTAATATCTTAAATCAGTATGTATCACTTTAAAGACTTAAGCTTTTAATTCTGGTGGATATGCATTATAGAGTTGTGTTTACCAATTATTCTGTACATTTCACAATGTTCTGGAACTATTTCATTATCCGGGAGCATTATTGACTGATACATATGAATACAATCAGGATTACTTTATAAAATTAATCAAGACTAATGAATGAGTATATAAAGCAATTTAAATAAATAAAACACATTAAGGTTACTGCCATAGTGAGTTCGACGGCTATAGTCATTGGACAATTGTAATCATACAAAATTTAAAATTACTTTCGGTAAAATTTTCATTGGTGACAAATGTGTCTAGTATCTGTTTTATTGTATTCCTTATCAGTTGATAATGCTTGCCATGAGCGAAACCGATCTTGATGAAATAAATCTCATGTGGAAAAAGTACTAAAAATGTGTTATTATTTTTATTATAATGCCTTTCCACCAAGTATTGACAGTGAACACCTTAAAAGTGAATGTGTCTAGTGTTTCAAAGCAACGAGAATTGTAAATAATGGGTCCAATAACTATATAGCCGTCGAACTCACTATAGCAGTGGCGGCTGGTGACAGAGTATTAGGGAGTACAAAAAAAGATTCAACTATTTTTTCAAGAGTTCTTTCCTATTCATTGGATTTTAATACACTTCTATAACATGGCCTTTCAATTCAGATGCTTGCAATACCAACGGAGTGCCAGTCTTATGAATTTTTGGCTGTCCGTAGTACGGACCACTGATCGTGAGAATCGTCAACTGATGACCGGTTCTGATCTTTATAAGAATACATGTACTAATATTACTATACAATGTGCTTTATTTCCTTTTCATCAAGAAGTGACAGTTAACACCTCAAAATTGATCAAACAACTGAGGTAATAAATATGACAAAAATGTTTAAATAAATCAATTTAAATTGTTCAAAACTTAAAATGTTTACGAACTCTTACAAGTAAAAGGACAATAATCAGAAATCACAAATGTATGCCACAGCAAAATATATAGGCAAGCAGAAAAAATATGAGTTTTAAAATATTCATTAATATTGTATTAATAAGACTGATGTATCAGTTGATAATGCTCGAGAAGGACGAAATCAATTCTGACCATTATGAAATATGCATAATTAGTACAAAAGATTGTAAGAATATAATCATTTTTTATTTCATTTTAATGCACTCACAAAACGTTTCTCTTTGAGTTTATTTTTATTATTCCCTACGCATTGTATATTGGTATGGATCAAACAAAGTTATGATGTCAAAACTATTAGCAAACTAATTTGATGAGTTATCATAATTCATATATGTAGCTTTGTTTTATTACTTTCTTATAAAAAAATTATTACAAAAACTTTTTTCTCTTGAAAAGTTGAATGATTAAAAACAAATTAACTTCTTTAAATTCATAATAATACAACTTTCAAAAAAATTAACTTACCTCTTTGATGCTTCAAATAATATTGTCTAACATTATTTTAATATTAGCACACTTAAAAGTTCTTATTTAGTTTACTATCAACACAAAACTAAGTCTTAATTTAAATAAATTCGTTAGAAAGAAATTTCGGTTAAACATTTTCACTTTACAGCTGTTATCCAAAATACTTAGAACTTAAGTCAACCCAAAGTTAATTTTTTCTCACTTAAAAAATACAGTCAATAAAACACAAAAACTTTTTTTTTATATGTGACGTTATTTTATGGTTTTTCTATACTATGTAACATATTTTTTAATCGTTTTTTTCACGTTTTTAACAGCCAAATATTATAAAGTTTTTTTACGTAAAAAAATATATTTAAAAAATGCCTCAGTATTGTTATGATTATAAATAGTCATATATCTATATAATATATTATTATGTTTTCATAGTATTCCCAATATTATTTTCATTCGGCTATACGCCACATGAATTGTTGTTTTTTCTCATAATATAGAAAGAGAGAATGTTGATTTTAGCTTCAATGTTATTTTTACCGCCAAATATGTTACGAGTTGGCGGGAAAGACGATCGAAAGGAAAGCTTCGTGGATTCGACGCCCTTTTCCGACGTCTGTCGCTCCGCGCTACGCGAATTGTACTAAAGATACAATTCCAGACAATTCTAGGATCATCTCGTTGTTGCCAGGAAGGATGTGCCCAAAAAGACGATACTTCTATATAACAAGTATGTTGGTTTTTATAGCTACACATCCGAGGGAAGTAAATAACTGATAACAGTAAAAATAAATTAACAAGGCAAATGAATAAAAAACGATAAATTAAAAAATCTCAAATTAAAGCTTCATTTTCAAAACACAGTCATTGACTTCACATTAAGCGTCACAAAACTAATTATTAATAAGTTTATTTCATCTTAATATAATATTCAAAATAACTTTGATTATTTCACGTATTGTGTTACTAACTGTGACACGTGTTTCGCTTCTTTCAGAGGCATCTTACTATCGCAAAGTTTGCTTAAGTTATAAAGCAAGATTCATTCTAATTATTTTAAAATGGTAGAATTACAAAATGGAATTTGGGAATTTTCTTTTTTACGGGAAGTAAGTAAATTATAATTATACTACTAATGACGTTAGCATTACAAAATATTAACATGCAATCATTCAGGAAATTTGAAAGTATGTAAGCAGTGGCGAAAACCTCTTATGTGTTATTTAATTCTAATATTAAATTTTTACCTGTCTGTCCAACATAGGAAGCTTGGCAGTCTCCACAAGTATTTCATCTTATTTGTATATCAAAGCTTATTTATTATGACTTTTTCTTACGACGAAATAGCTTTCATTGCATTTTTTTAATTGGTGATCAGCATAAAATTAATAAAGTACAAACGAAAGATACAACACATAAGAGATACTTGATTATAATGTCAAATGAGTATCTTTTTTTAATTTACTTAGACAATGATTTTCTTTTTACACCAATCAAATAATAAGTCATCGTAATAAGTTACTATTACCCATTTTTCCTAATCTTAATAAATTATTATTTAATGTAAATAAAAAAAAAAAATATGTCTTTCAATTGTATTTTATCATTTTTAATGTGTTCACTGTCAAGACCAGGTGTAATGGCTTTATATTAAAAAAATAATAACACATCTTTTTGTACTTATTCCACATTAAATTTATTAGGATCCGGACAATTTTCGCTCATCGCGAGTAATATCAGCTGTTGATAATGCTCGCAATGAGCGAAACTGGTCCTGATCGTAATAAATTTAATGTGGAATAAGTAAAAACAAAATGTTATTATTTTTTAATTGTATTATATATCAATAATCATTTTTTTGATTCATGAAAAATATTTGTAAATAAATAGCAATCAATTAATCTGCTGCTTGTTAATTTAATTTATAGTTAAATATTCATTTTTATTATTCTGTATGAGCCTGGCAACATTAAAAGCTCTCAACACACATGCGCGTCCCGCCCACCAGGGATTGAATGGAGGGAGGGAAAACCACGTGTAGCGGTGAGGTAAACCACGTGGCGCGGCATTCACCTGACAGTTTCACAATTCGCTCCGCGGCACCTGCCTAATTTGCTTCAAATTACATAAGCATATTTTTCGTCTGAAAAGTTTCATTTAATTAATTATCACATCTGACATTTCCAGCTTTAAGCGCTGCGAAGTAATTAATTTTTGGAACTCCCACAAAGAAGCGTATACCTTTAAAGTTGACAAATAATTCACTCGACAATCGCAAGGGTACAAGACATTTAATCTACCGTTTTATAGTACGGTTTCAACTGGCTATTATGAAAGGCAACCATAAAAAATCTTGGAAAATATCAACATTCGACCATATTTCACCACGTTCATTATTTTTTTTACATTTTATAAAGTTTTTTTTACTATATCCACTGCCAATAAAGAATAATATAATAAATAAAAATAAATATTTGTTTGTTCGTAATCTATTTGCTGCCACACCGTTCAGCTGATCACAACGTAACTTTGACAAACATTTTGCTTGCACTTTCGCGGATGTTTTTGGCATAGTAAAATTAACTAGAGTAGGTCTTTTATATAAAAATCAATGTTTTTTCATATTTATGCGCTGCCATACCGTTCATTCTGACTACTTATTGTTGCACTTTCGCAAAGTTTATAGGCTTTGTAC
This sequence comes from Himalopsyche kuldschensis, assembly GCA_028554975.1. Taxonomy (NCBI): domain Eukaryota; kingdom Metazoa; phylum Arthropoda; class Insecta; order Trichoptera; family Rhyacophilidae; genus Himalopsyche; species Himalopsyche kuldschensis. Next base: position 1,528,063 of record JAHFWI010000059.1, on the reverse strand, counting down.
AATTAACTTTCAGTAGGTGCGCGTGTAGACAATCGGCAAAAGACAAACAGCATATGTCATCGATACCGACCAATTTTAGTGAAATTGTATCGAAATTATTTATGCTTGCCTGGTACCGGCTTGTACAGAATATAAAAATGATAAAATTCTCCACCATGGCGATTAATACATTGTAAGGTATGTGTACTGGTATATGGCAACACGTAATATAAATTATTAACATCTAGTAAGTTTTCTTCATATGAATCAGTTTCCAATAATCTCAAAGTTATCTCTAAAATGAACATTTTTCTTTGTTAACACGCAGCAAGTAGTTTCATCGACTGCATTGACAAAAACGTAAATTCCTACTAACAAGTGGAAATATCGATGTTTGCTTTTAGTGTCCCGTATCAACTTTTAGTGGAGGCATATAATCAGAATGTGTTTACGGATATTAAAGTGCACAGATGAACTGGAATTTACAGTTAATGAACAAGTTGTATCGTTTATCCGTCCCTTATGACAGCGGTTTCTAAACCAGGAGTTGCAAAAAAAAACAAGTTTTCATTAATAAAAACCCTTTATATCAATGATGCACAACATTTTTGGGAGAAGGACCAGATAATCAATATCGAATGCCGTATTCCATTTTTCTTCCATCGTACTGAAGAAAAAGGGTGATTGATATTTGTCAATAAAATAAAATCAAATTTAGTCAGACGCGAAAAAATAAAAAATCTTACGTGTGGCATAAAGTTTAGAAATTGCTGCCTCAAAATTTTAAGACACCTAATTTACTAGGTTGCATAGAAGTGGCAGAGAATTTCAAAGAAATAAATCAATCATAAAATAAGCTCGGTGAATAAAATAACAATGTATTCTATATAAATTATTTTATATATTTTTTGATAACCATTTCAGCTTACGCCATTGTCAGAACTATTTTCATCCCGTGTTATAATGGAGGTCTACCAAGTTAATCCAAATGTAATCAATAAAATAAACTGTTTGCCAATAAATGTAAGCTAGAAACGAAACCATAAATATACGAATAATATTATGTAGTATACATATTAAACTATAACAGAGACCTCTGTTTTACTTTTAAATACATGACAATGGAGGTAGGCACTGATTGATGAAGAAATCTGGAGTACATACTTCATCTGACACCGCATCTTTTCAATTCTACCCCTTTCAAAAAATGTGAGCATATTATCTACAAAAGTGGGGTGTCAAAATAATACGAACACTTTGGAGATTGCTTGCACAAGAGCAGTTCATTTTAAACGAGACTGTTTGTAATTTTGTTTTTCCCGATTTTACGTTTTTACAAAGTTAAAAGTGATTTCAAATTCTCAATTTCTCAAATATACCTACAAAAAACAATATAAATGGTATAAGTTTCACTTAAGCGCCTTAGAGATTTAGATTTAGACTTAGACGCTTTACTCATTTTTAATATATTATTTTTTCATTCCATCAACTCATCACTAAATTACAGGGGTTGCCTATTTATTAGCATGGTTATACGAAATACCGTAAAATATACCACATTATGATATGTTACAAACTGTTACTCAGACTTTATTCATTTAATACGGTTATTAAACTATAAATAATAAAAAATTAGTAAAAAATAAATTTCTAACCATGTTTCAAAATGTCGAGTAGGACTTTACATAGAAGTTGCGCGTTACCTATTCATTTGTTAAATATTAAATTGTTATTTATTCTTATAAGTTGTTTCAAGGTAAAGTGGGGAGCTATGAATAAGAAAGTGATTTTAATACATATTGAAATATCTTCATTCCTGTCGATATGTCTATTTGAAACATAACGTTACATATTATTTTGGATCTAGTGGTATTTATAATTCAAAACCGATAAAAATCGAGATCAGTTTCTTTTATTCTAAGGGTGAGTTGGCTATGTATTTATATTTGTCAAATTCATGGCGCATTGGCGTCAGCTGTAATGCCATGATTTGCTTTTTACTACCTATAACACATCAAATATTATACATATATTTACAAATACTTTTCCACCAAAGATAATTTTATGTAGACCTTTAATTAGATCAATATTAATTGATGAACTCTATTATGTTCTATTATAATTGATAAAATATGTAACTGTATTTCTTACTTACAACTAGCTGTATTATTTAACGTACAGTTTCATTAAATTTGTTCGATTGACATATCAATTAAAAGACAATCGCAAATAAAAACATAATAAACCTCTTCACTCGAACCATGACCAAAAAGCTCTGAGCAACTCTTCCAAAACTTTTAGTCTCATAAAATAGAGACTATCTATTGTTTACTACTGTTTACAGCGCACGAGTTGGTGTGTTTTATTCCCTTTTGTGAGACACTCAGGCGATTCTCTGAAGTAGCAAACAAACCCTTGTATCCGTCCCAACCCCTGAGGGTGGCGAGGGATGATTACGTCGCTGCAATTCCTGTGAAGGGTTCCTATTGTTTTAAACAGCTTTTCATCCCCAAGCGTGTCACTGCAACACTCCCCTGTGAAATGATGCTATCCCGAAAGTCGTATGTGATATGTAGGATATAATGTATTTTTTAACTGTTAATCAGCAACCGAAAACCGTTAAAAGATGTTAATATTCTTAGCACAAATCAGGAGGTAGTTTTCAAATTTAGTCAAATCCATTTGTTGAAAAACTGAGATATTTTCATTACTTTGCCCTCATAAGTTAGTGTTTACTATCAATATTTTTAAATTAAATAATTACAGATAATGTGTAAAAATGCAAACTTTTCCATGTGAATAAAAAAGCTTTCAAAAGATTAATCTAAAATATTTTGGAATTTACCAGTTTTGAAAATTACGTAATTACCGAATTCAGAACTATTTTTCAACGAGTAATAAATCCCTTCGATGGATTCGGCGGTAACTTTACTATACTATACGTATCAATACGTGGAATAATCAAAGTTATTTTAACTTTTATATGAGTAATAAATCGTTTCGTCCGTGGTGCAGTGGTCAACGTCGTTTGCTTCCGTGACGGACCGCCGTGTTCGATTACCGGTACGAGCAGATTTTTTATTCGATAAATCGATTCTGTTCGAAGGCACGGGTGTTTGTGTTGTTAAAAATCCTATTCCCACCTTTCCTATCCCAAAAAGCGTAGCGAGAGCGATTAGCTTACCACTAGTCCTTCCCTAGTCTTCGTATTCTTTCAATCCCTCTTCTTTTCAACTGAGAGCAACTGAGTAACAAACGTAGAAAAATACATGTTGAGATAAACTCAATGCCGGGAGTGGACATAGTAAAAAAAAATACATAAGTCATTAATTAGTTCCTAATCTATACAAAATATTATACGTGTAAGAAACCATATTTTATTTATTTTTTAACAAATAAATAAAAAAATCCAATATCAATAATTTCCTGCATAATTAACAATTTAACATACTACATAATTATGTAATTTAAGCAAGTGACCCTTCTTCGGTTATCCTTCTAATACTGCTCAATAAAAGTCCACAATTATAAGCACTGCATATACCTAAACTCATAGCTCTATGCGGGGTAGAAAACACCCCCAACTGAGAGGAGTCGGTCTCCTTAACGCTGATAGCCCATGCATAATAATGAACTAATTAATATGTTGTACACGTCACGCGTCGGGGACTCTTTTGTCCATTCAGATTGAGAAAGTTTAAACGTGTATCTAAAGGGTATTTCAAACCTACCTGTACGTCATCAAAATACAATATCTGGTGAAAACATTGCTGCTGTGTGTGAAAGTGTACAGGAAAACCCAAGGCAGCTTATTTCTTGTTGTTCACAAGAACTTGGCTTTTCTGCGACTTCAACTTGGCGAATTTTGAATCGGGCCTTATGTCTGCACCCGTATAGAATCCAACTAACCAAGGAACTTCAGGTAAACGACCACAGACAACGCCTGATTGGGTTCTGGAGCAGTTGGAAGTTTACCCAAATTTGTCAAAAAAGTCAACTTTAGCGACATGGCCCATTTTATAATAAATTGATATTGGCAGACATTTGATGCTATATTCCATAGTTAATGCCGTAAAATATACTTACAAATGAAAATGAAAACAACTTGTTTTATTTACATTTCAAAACTAAGGGTCCTTATAAAAAGACCCTTTACTTTGCAGCAAGTGTTTATTATGAGAATTTAGTTGAATAAACACTGCCAAATTGTTTCATGACTCTAATTATTATAACGCCATCTTCCGGACAGCGTTTGAAGCAACATCGTTTCACAATCTTATTTTAAAAAGGTTCTAATTGTCATTTTTGCCAAAAATGACCATTTGGTCGGAAAAGCTTGTATTTACCGCATGCTATTATATGTATGAATTTCAGAATTATCTATCGTTGAATAACGGTGTTAGACGAATTCCAAACTTGCACTGCATTAGACCACTTTTTTTTACTAATTTTTTTTGACAAAGTTCTAAGATTGCCGTCATTATTTCCATCCTAAGATCTTTAAGATCATTATTTCTCAGCAAGAGTTGTGAAAAAATATGCTTAAAATAAGTAATTTGAATCATTTTTACTCGTTTATTGTTACAAGTGAATTTTAATCAATCGAAACTTCAAACGCTCATTACTCAAAACAGTTTCAAGAGCAGTTGGTTGTGTACATGCAGCCAATATTTCATGGAAATGTACCTGGCCAACTATATTTCTTACGACTTATCCGAGGCCAAAATGAGAATTCCACCATTCTTGAGAATGTTAAATTGAATGTCCCTGATTATTTTTTGAGGAATCGTTGTTTGTTCTTCCAAGGAGTAGAACCAGTCTGCCTATTGGGATGCCACTGGGAAGAGCTTTAGCGATTTTTAACGGAATTGCTTCTCCTTAGCTAATGTATTTATATTTTTATTCTCAGGACCGGCTTCCCTCATCGCCACAATTATCCAAAGATGATAATGCAAAAGTGTATCAAAAAGATATATATTATATGAATGTAAGCCCAAAAAATCTGTTCAAAGTAAAACTGATAATGCTATGTTCTAATTCAGTATTCCAATTCATCATCGATGTCACCGGATGAATTTTCTTTTATATTTGCGTATGTAATTACCATGAATATTTAATGGGTGCCCAAACAAGAAGGTAAATAATATTTTTCATTTCCCAAAAGTGTTAAAATTAATAATCATTATCATTCAAGCCCCGTATATTATCTTTAGCTACCCTCGTCATATTATAAAAGATTGAAAACGGGAAATAAAAACGTAATACCATTTTCGCATAATCGTTTATTCAAACACATAATAATATTAAATACACAAACACAGAGTGCTTCACAACGAATAGACACTTTTATTTTTCATTTAATAATCTACACTATCACGTTAACTTTGTAGTTTCTTTCGTTATCTTTATTCTATGGTTGGTTAAGAATTATCATCATTTTTGGTATTGAGAACACCATGACTTTATTCTCATTAGGACAGAGACATATAAAGGGTATTTCAATAGGGACGCTCAAAATATGTTACTTTGTCCTGCTGAGTAGATTATTCATTGTTTAGTGGCCAAATTTGAGTCAACCAGCTTGGTAAATAATCGGCCAACACCTACCTGTACGTCATCAAAATACAATATCTGGTAAAAACATTGCTGCTGTGTGTGAAAGTGTACAGGAAAACCCAAGGCAGCTTATTTCTCGTTGTTCACAAGAACTTGGCTTTTCTGCGACTTCAACTTGGCGAATTTTGAATCTGGCCTTATGTCTGCACCCGTATAAAATCCAACTAACCAAGGAACTTCAGGTAAACGACCACAGACAACGCCTGATTGGGTTCTGGAGCAGTTGGAAGTTTACCCAAATTTGTCAAAAAAGTCAACTTTAGCGACATGGCCCATTTTATAATGAATGGATATTGTCAGACATTTGATGCCATATTCTATATTTAATGCCGTAAAATATACTTACAAATGAAATTAAAATTTAGTCGAAATCTCACAAACAACTTGTTTTATTTACATTTCAAAACTAAGCGTCCTTATAAAAAGACCCTTTATCATCCGTCCACGGCGTTCTGATAAGGAACTTAAGAACAGGATGCGGAGAAAGATTTCGTTCGGTTACTCTATAGTAGTAACGGCTAGTTTATTCAACACAAAGAATGTCATTTAAAACATATAGTTCTGACGAAGGCGTAAGCCGAAATAACTATCAACAAATATATAAAATAATTTATGTAGAACTAAAATACATTGTTATTTTTCTTACCTTATTATAATGGAGTTCTACCGAGTAAATGCCTACTAATTCAACAATCATTTAAAACAGTTACACAAAAACACAAGTAACGAATTTAACACAGAAGTTAAAGATTAAAGCAAAGGACCAATTCGATTACGATTGTTGTAAATTATAATTTTAGATGTATGAATGTAAATTATAGAGTTATTAACGTTATAGCAATCGTATTGGTCTTAAATCATTGATTGAGGTGATTATAAGATCGCCTGAGATTGTCCTGAGTGGATGACAACATTGGGCGGTGACTTTATCGTGTATAAAGATGGAGATATCAAAGCAAAAGAGTTACCATAGTTATTGATAAATGCATTTTTTGTTATTTAATAAATTGAAGTTGACAAAAAAATATTCTGAAAATAAAAATTCTCAATACTTCTACTACCTATTAGTTTTGATGTGTTATTCAAAATATTTATATATGTGGTGTTTGGATTATTTCAATATGAAACTATTTTTTTTCAATCCATATCTGCTCCCAATTTGGAGCTTGTGGGCCTTCAAATCGATTCATATCTCGACAGACGTTTTTCTGCCAGATCTCTTTGTTAATCGGTTACTCAATCTCTCTCTAGTGCGTTAATAGTACTTGGGGATAGAAAGAATCAAACTAAGAACAGTACAAGTGGTTGCCTAGTATCAGAAAGAATGCTGCTCTCACTGGCACTCGAGCTCGTGAGATCCTTCACGGAAGCCAGCGACGTTGACCATTGCACCACGGTTCCAACAAAAAATTTAAATACAAAACATACTAAATATTTAAGTTATACGGAAAATATCAATGGTGAAAGTTATGTATATCTTTGATTATCTATATTCCAAATTCGTCTGCAACGAATAACAAATAAAAATTTAGACTTTAAGTTTCAGTGTTTCTTGATTCCAGAAAAATTTTCAACGCATCCAATAAAACTCACTTAGGTTTTCCTACGCTCAACAAATTAAGCTGTGCCTTGGAGCGTTACTTGTTCACCCTATGGATGGTCATCCAGGTCGCCGAAATCCCAGGGGCTGGAAGTAGAAGCAGACAGGGTTGAGGCTCTTCGGAGGCATCCGCAGCACGTCCTTCCCTGCCTGGCACGTTCCTCAATATCCGAGTTTCTCACGAAATCAAACTACCTCACCCCAATATGCGACGCAAACATCTATTGTCGAAGCCACCAATGATATTATGGATCCCCTCAACAGACTCCGATAAACAAAGCATGAGTGTCCTTCGAAAGTTTGCTTGAAAGTATTTATAAATGCTTAACCTCTAAAAGCCTTACGGTCAGTGATTATTGTGCACTTCGCTATCGGATTACACTGATTTATGACAATAGTTTTCAACATATGAATATTAGCTTTCATAAATAATGTCTTTGAGATACCGATTCATAATTTTATTTTCGGTTTCGTTAGATATTTTTGTCATAATGAGGAATATTTATCTGCGTTACAAGATTGACTCTTGGGATATGCGTTGTGTTATATCCGGCGGACTGTAATAAATCAGCTTTATTCTCACTATACAATATATTTCACTGCTAACACAGATTTTTTTTCCATACCTAGAGAATTTATCCACGGTGCTCCCCGATTCTTTTTTCATGATAGCTGTAGCTAAAATGGATTCGTTTATTTGTTTTCATATAGAATTAGAAAGCGTACAAGTTGCGGTGCTTTTCTTTGTTCGCTAATTATAAGCAATCTTTTATTTGGCTAATGCTTTTTATATTACCCTCATAGGCTGACTTGTTTTAGAGCTATAATTATTTTTATAAGAGTTATGGGTTGCACGGATATTTTGCACATAAATGCTTGGGCGCTTAAAGGTTAACTTACAGATGCATAGGTGATTCTGAATGATCTGTATTCGCTAGGCATTTCTCATTCCTAGTTTTCTACTGGACAATAATTATTATTGCATTTCTTTGTCTCTTGTGTGGTACTAACTTTTTAAAACATTCCGCTCGTAAACTTTTGACATTTCTCAAGTGTACGTCAGGGACGTATGAACGCACCTTCCAAAAGCTGACAGAAACGTATCCACAGTACAATAAAAGGCAAATGTAAAATACAAAAGGATTTATAGTAAAAATACATTTCTAGTTTGATTCTTGCATTGCCTGCTTGATGTATTTTGAAATATAATTCAGTAAGCCATCCGATAGAGAATTTTCCTATAGTGTATGCGGCAGTTCCTCCATAGCACCTTTTTTTTACAAAACTCTAAATTTTCAAGGCCAAATTATAATTATCATAAATATACGTGGATTTATTAGTAGCTGTTTGTCCTCAAACTTTGCTGGACGTATTTTGTGACAGGCGAAAATAACAATGAGAAAAATATTTGATTTGCTTATTTCGGACAATACACAAAATACAATCGAAAGAACATAACCTCGAATTTTGTATGGATGCATATAACCCTATAAAATACTATTCCTATATCATGGATCGACTATACTCTGATTTTTTTTATATACATAGACTTAATATATTTCAAATTCACAAAAATTCAAATCAGTTTAAATGTCAAATTTTCTGCACTTGTTTTGAGTCGAGGAATATGTTCATTTCATCCAATTCGGTCCCTTAGAGACATATCAACCTAACTCATTTTTCTCTACTTTTTAGGAGACCTAAAAACCAGGTTTCACAAGTAATCATTGTTCTCTTTTTTTTAACAGATGCAAATTGTCTTCCCATTATCTTTAAATGTGATGCCTTGACTTTCTGATTTATTTGTTCAATATAAAAAAGGCTATGTGGAAATACGAACAATACAGTGATTTTTATCGAGGTCATCTGCATTTGTGTAGCACATGTTTGTCCGCTGCGCTTCGCTGTAAAAAAAAACGCTACCACTCAGGCCATACACTAAGGAGTCGCATTATGACTGCAAATTAAGCCATTCACTTAACAGTAGTATACTATTGTTTTATTTAATCTAGTCTAGTCCTATATAACTTGGTATTCCCGTAACGTAAGCAAAATCTCTACACTATATTAGAATATTTTATAACTTTGCCAATATCTCACTAAAATTATATAAACAACTCTTGTTTCTTTGTTACAAATACGCGTGCGTTGCTAAAAACGGTGATATTTTTCAATATATGAAACCCTAAAACTTTCTGACAGGCCCTAAATCATATTTTAAAAATACCTTCATGAAGAACCCATTCATTTTCATTATGTAAAACTTCTGAGAGATCATGTACAAGTGTCGGGGGTGGTGGGTGGGAATGGGGGAGGCGCGAGCGAGGGAGGGAGGGGGGACCTAATTTTCGCTCGTTCGACGGAACGCGTCTTATCTTGAACGTAAAAATATCTAGTATAATGAGATTCGCCATACAGACCGCCGCCCGCTCGACACGTCTACACCTGGGGCCCCAGGAATTATTCACCTGTAATCTTCAATAATGTAAGGGCTTAAAAAAGATCTGCGGTGCACGAAAAAAATGAATAAAAGTCATTGTACATTCATTCATATAAATAAATCTTCAGTCAGTTTGGAATAGAAGCTCTCGACTGAAGAAGTTTCTAATAAAAATAATAAAAAATTTTTACTACTTATTCCACATAATTTTTTTTGGATCAAGACCGGTTGCGCTCATGGCGAGCATTACCAACTGATACAACGAATCCGACTCCAGCCAAAAAACCGCGACTCCGACTCGACAGCCCTGTCAAAAACTGCTTATCACACAGCTTACGAGTACTATAACATCTTGGGGAAAGGGTGGTTATAATGTCTTTCCTCATTTAATTGATCTCGAATGAATAATTTTCAATTGTTCTATCAAGTGGTTTTAAAAATTTCTGTTTTTTTTAATATACATATGTTACGGTGAAACTGTATTCTCAGTGAAAATGTATGACAACATGATTTTACTGGTCACAATCATTGAAATTATTGGCCCAAGTCGATGAATTGCCGGCCTAAAATTTTGGTTTGCTTCAATGAAACAAAATCAGCAAGTAGTCCCTTTCATAAAAAGAGAACCAAAGAAAAACACAGACAAACAATGGGCTGAAGATAGGGCAGTCAAATTTAATTTCAATAACAGCTTGGAGAATAATATATAATATTTTCACTGAATATACAGTTGTAACATATATACATTCATGTCCCAAATGCTCCCAAAGTGGAGCATATAGATTACACACGGAGATTATTGTAACGTATGCTTTTTCTACGAGTACTGATTGTTACTCAGTTTCAGTTTAATTCCTATCTCTCTCTCCTGTAAGCCCTCGTCAAAACTACAATTCCTAGTTCCTACTACATATATTGAACAGAAACATATTACCAACATAAAAAGAAAAAAAATACAAACAAAGCATCAAGTTCACTGCCGAAGATCTCCACATCATCAGTAATAACAAAGCCATACGAATTAAAACTACAGAATCTGTATGGCTGTGTACTGGAAATGAAAATTTGGAAATACATACACAAAAATTTATTCCGGTTATTTACATTATTTTTAAAAAATTCGGTTCCCCCTTTACTATCATCCAGTGGCGGCGTATGATACCAAACGAGTAAGCATCGCTTAGAGCCAATCGATTCCCGATGCAGACGCGCCACTGAATAAATTAGCCATTTTTGCAGTCGCTCGATCTTTCCTCCTCGGGCACGCGAAAAAAGCGAGAATGGCGCTGTGCCCCCTCCCTCCCCACCTAAATTTTTAATCGTGAAAGTGGTAATCCTCACTTTTATATATTATATCACTGTTATTTAATAGAACCTTTTTTGTCGTTTGAATTTACGTCAGACTACACGGGTTCGAGTGCCAGTACGAGATGTCTTCATTAGGTTGTCATATGGTGGAATGGCATTATTTAAAAAAATAATAACACATTTTTACACGTTTATATGTATTAAGATCAGAACCGGTTTCGCTCATCGCGGGCATTATCGACTGCTGAACATGCTAGCATATCATTAGTTGATAAAGCTCGCGATGAGCGAAACAAGTCCTGTTCCTAATTAATCAAATGTGAAATAAGTACAAAAAATGTGCTACTATTTTTTAATAACTTTGTTGTTCCACTCTCAGTCGGAAGATGCTTCTCACATACGCAAAACTTCTTTCAATACTTTTTGTTGCCAGGGCTGTGGAGTCGTTAAAAAAACACGACTCCGACTCCAGCATTGACCAAAAACACGACTCTGACGACTAAAAAAAGTTTAATTACGTCACGATTTTTCCTAAATTTTTCCTATTCAAAAAAATTTACTCCGAGTACGACTCCGGCCAAAACGAAGCGACGACTTCGACTCCGGCCAAAAAACTCCACAACCCTGCTTGTTACACAATACGTGGGAAAACAAAGTAATCAATTTAATTGTTATCTACCTACATATATATATATATTATATAAAAAAACAATATTTTGTTTGTTTGTTTGTTCGCACCCTATGCCATGCCGTTCATCCGATCGCAATGAAACTTTGACATACTTTTTGCTTGCACTTTCGCGGATGTTTTTGGCATAGTAAAATTAACTAACAGTGGGTCTTTTATATAAAACTCAATGTTTTTTCATATTTTATGCGCTGACAACCGTTCATTTTGACAACTTATTGTTGCACTTTTGCAAAGGTTATAGGCATAGTACAATTAACTGTCAGTAGGTGGCACGGGTGAACAATCGGCAAAAAACAAACAGCAAATGTCATCGATACCGATCAATATTAGTTAAAATTAAATTGAAATTATTTATCTAAAACATTGTACATCTTTGAGTGGCATTGCAATGCTCGTTGGGTACCGGCTAGTTTTAACTATAATGCATTTCCACCATGAATTGACAGTAAAGTTGTCACCATACAAAGCGTGATAAAGTACTTGGGAATTCTTACCTTGTGGTGATTTATTTTGCCGTTATGAAAATTGCACCCAAAGCGTTGTAAATGTTCTCCGGTAATATGAAAAGTAACTTCGCATTTTTCGGCTCGTCGATAAATCCATTTCTATTGATTCCGAAGACGCGAAAATTCACTTACCGAAAGCGTTTCAGTGTACCGCTTTCAAAAGTTTTCGCGACATTTACGGCATAAACAATTTTCATTACAGTTTAAAATTTTGAGTGCACATTCCCTGCATACAACAATATTTCATACTGCTGTTTTCCTTCAGCTTATAATTCTTGTTTATGGTTCGGTGTATATTTATTTTGTTGTTGGCATTACTGTAATGATATTAGAATTTTTTAATCTTGAATTGGAATCGAAAAGAATTATTTTGCGTCTACTAATATTGATATGCAATAAAAGAATTGCGGGTGAAAATTTTACCTTGAACCTTTGCATTCCTCAATAGATTTGAGAAATTGATTTATATCGCTGGGTTTGCATATTTACTAGCATGGTAAAATGGAATACCGATAAATAAACCACATTATGACATGTTACAGAGAAGTTTAACATAGGCACACAATCCAAAATAACGGTTTTTGAAATAAGGATGTCAAATCAAAAAAATATTTATTCCAACTCAGTTGTACAATGTCGAGCTATTCTTGACATAGGAGTTTTATCTATAATTTGATGCTTCAAGTGTAGATATAACATTTTTAATCACAGAACAACTCGTGAGCCACTGAAATTAGTAATGATTGAAAAAAATAAAAAATCACAGTTATCATTTAAATACTCAAATTTATTACTTGGATTGATATTTATTTATTCATATTAAGCAGTAGTAAAAGGATTGTTTTTAATTCGGATAAATGGCATCATATGTAATTATGATCATTATTAATTTTAATCTACTGGTTGTGTAACTAATTGTGGTAGAGGATCGTCTCTTTGAAAACCTTCTTCATACTAACTTACTAAGGCTTTTATTTCTAACGTATGCATTGTTTTTAATTCAAATCTTAAAACTGACAAATTTAATTAAGAGAGGGATTTTGTTTCCTTTTTATTTGGATACAGAGATGATAAGAAACAAACAATGCCAGTTCTTATTACAGGATAAACTACTTGTGTTTGGAGGGGAAAAGCCCATGTGAATTAAATTGAATACTGTAAAACTACCTACTCTTCTAATTTCAAATATTGATTAATTGATTACGTATTAAGCATCTATATAATTGTCATGAACTCTCAACAAGCGTTTCTAAACCTTCCAATGAAGGCGCAAACCAAAAATCAACTTTTGGGGAAACGAAACATTTTAACTCTAACAATAAAATCTTATATATAAAACCGAAACGGGGGATGTATGTCTGTAATTCCCTTTTGCATTGTTGTTACAAGTTCAAACAAACGAATTGATTTCGCTCGCGAAAGTTTCGACGGTAAATTTGTTTCGTTATCAATGTGTGTGTAGAGACTCCAATTACTCGAGTATCGAGTAGTACATATATAAAACCTAAACGGCGTATGTATGTCTGTGGGTCTGTAATTCCCTTTTGCATTGTTGGTCATTAAGTTGCCATAAAAATGAATATGAACGAAAATATGTTTGATTTTTTTATCGGCGAAGACATTTAGTCAAAATGTAATAAATTAGTCTTCTACTAAACTTTTTCCGGCTTTTATTAATATAATAATGTTTTTATTTACGTGAAGGTATTATTTGACATTTCTTTGACAGCAAATTAGATTTTTTCCTTGAATTTGGACATTTTAATGGGCGAGAATGGGGCTGTCAATATATGAAAGGGGCTGTGAAATGTCAATGCCAGTCTGAAATGTTCATTTTAATTCCATTTTAATTGACCTTTGAATTTTGAAAAAAGTTGTTTCAACTTGGCCCGTCTGAATTTACGCGCCGATGTGAACATAACCCCAAACTGGTCCGAGCGAAGCCGGGTTCGAATACTAGTAGTATAATATTTTATTCTTTGTTTGTTATAATATGTATCATCAGATAAGTTTGCATTTCGAAAAAAAGGACAGGACGAAACTTGCGCGTGCTCGTAAAGCTCATCGAATTTTATGATGAAGTCTTATTGTAAGTCGGCTTATAATGCGTAACGAGTGAAGAAGTCAAGCGATCGAATAAATTCTTTAGTTAACATCGGGATATACCACTCTTATAAGCGTGAAACAATTTATTACTTATCTTGTTTTAAACAAAGATATTATGTAAATATTAAGTATGTTAAAGGAGAGGGGTCATATGCCAAAAAAAATGATAAACGCTGCTCAAAACTAATCTTTTAAAATCTTTAAATATTTACTCAGAAGACTATTAATTTAAATAAAACTGTCATCATTTTTTGTTTTCAGAACCTAGGTTCATTAAAATTTCTAGCTGTCTTTCCAATATAAAAAGCGTGACAGTCTTTACAAGCAGTGGCGGTGGTGACAGAGCATTAGGGAGTACAAAAAAAGATTCAACTATTTTTGCAAGAGTTTTTTCCTATTCATTGGATTTTAAAACACTTCTATAACATGGGCTTTCAATTCAGATGTTCGCAATACCAACGGAGTGCCAGTCTTATGAATTTTTGGCTGCCCGTAGTACGGAAAAATAGTTGAATCTTTTTACAAGTAAATTATTATTTCTGTAATAATAAAGATAAAGTAAGACCATTATCACAGTGTACCTATCATAATTAATATCTAAATTCAAAATTATTGCATTCCCTCCACAATAGAAATATAGGATTTTTATTCTAAATCATAATCATGAGACACATTAATTTGTTATTCTGATTTTTTTTGGTCTGTTCGTAATTATTACTTCTACTTGTATTTATTCCTCAATAGTGATGTTGACAAATTCCAATTATTAGAATTGGTGATCTCTCATAGTCCTTGGAGATGTTTTCTTCACAAGGCACTTTAGTATCTCGAATCTGAAAAAAATCATGAGTACACATTAATTGTGATAAATTTATTGAATGAAATATAATAAAATCTATATAAATGTAGTTTTTCTCTGCTTTCACTGTTATTAAATGGAAAATAAAGTGGCATGACAGCTGACGCCAATGTGCCATACATTTGACAAATATATAAAAAAATACATATACCTAAATTTATTTATTTTTATACAGATATATAATACATACAAACCTGCATATGTACATAACAAAAATCACAAATTATTTATAGATTATTGCTTTTAAAATATATAAAAAAAGATATAAACATTGTAGTCATCAGGAGAGAGAAAAAAAAATACATTGGAATTTTCCAAAGTCAACCGAGTGAGTTCCGACAAATTAATAAAAATAGTAGGTATGTACTCGTGTGAACTCACTCATGTCAACGTGAAATATGTCGACATCCGAAGCAATGCCACTTAAAATTGTTAAATAGTGATGTAGTGGCATGTACAATATGTTTGCAAGAATATAGTTGTTCACTTCAAATTAGAATATATTTATTTTAAGAGAGCGTAAACGGGATAAATCCTCTTTTATTTTCCACTAGAGCACTGGTTACAACATTTATAATACAAATATAAACCTATAAGCCAGCAAATTTTCGATTACTAGGAGAATAATGGCGATCAATAGTCCGTATGCCAGAACCATCATGGCTGGCTCACAGTCCACAATACCAACACTGACAAAAATACTTCCAGTCCCAGAGCATTGCGGTTTTTTGGTATAAAGAAGCCAGTTTTCTCTTGCCTGTAAGCCGTGTTCTTGAATTCGACGAAACCTAAAAATAGCAACACTCTTTATAACCGGATGAAATAAAATATGAGTTTAATCGTACAAAATCATCATAAAAATTTTCTAATCACCATACAGTAACATTAGTCTCCTGTTAGCTAACGAAAAAGAGTAAATAATGTTGCTATGCTTGGAAATGTATAAATGGTATCATTTAATTTATTTTGACAGAATATGGAAAATTAGAACTACGAATTATGACAATTCAGAATGGGGGTAAAATTAAACATGAATTATTAAAATTATCTTACCTCAATCCATAGTAGTTCATTTTTCCTAAAATATCAAGTAACGTGGTTTTGGGCATTTATAATCATATGCAAGTTTCATGCAAACGGGACTCGACTTAAACAATTTCCATAAATAAACTACATTAGCTCTTCTTTAAATAAACAGCAAAAAATTGAAGTATTTAATATTGATTATTGTATCAAATGAAAATATACTGAGATAATCGGTCTTGTTAATCTTGCATTAATTTTAATCTTGAGAATATTAAATAAATGGAGTAGAACAAATAAGCTTTCTTTGGAAGCTAAGAAAGATTTATGGATATAAAATATTAAAAATATATTTTTTGTATGCCGCATTCGGCTTTATATGACGAAATTAAATTTTAAAATTGACACAGATATGGAGATACAATGGAGAGATGGGTTTTATTTTTCCCTTGTTCTGAATACATATCTAATAATTTTTAAAAAATTTTATATATCAGAATGAAACAACCTAATAATATCTTTATATCCCTTCTGCTTAAATTATTGTAATCAAAGAATACCAAAGCTTACTGTGCATGTTTCATTATTTAAGCGGAGACACAAACCATTTGTATTTACAAAGAAGAAAACTACAATTGATTGTTTTATAGTATCATATGTGGTAGATAGATGACAGTTTTTATTTGCTGTTCTATGAATCTGCTTGCATCTTTTGACAAAATGCAAAACATGCTAATATCAACAGTTTTTCACTATTGTTTTGATTAATCAACTGTTTGCCTCGAAGGTGATGAAATACATGTACCATTTGTAAGATTGGTTGGGTTACAGATGGAATTTTAGACAAAACAGACATCCATGTAATTTAGCAGAAATCAATAACTCGATTGAAAAATATAACTGCCCAGAATAGGACCCTGTGAGCTCTGCAATTGAAACCAACAGTGTTTACACATGGACCCAGCTCAAAATTAGTTTATACGGAAAATAAATATTCAGATTCTCTGTATAGATATCCGATAAACCAATAATTGCGATAAAATTGCATTCAAATGATTTTGCTTGAGATCACAAACGTACCCAATTTTGAACATCTCTTTATATGAAGAATTCTTTTGCACCGCCAACCATGGGTCAACGACTTGTAAGTATTGAATTTCCTGCAACCCACACTTCTCATCCTCTCTAAATAGTTCACCAACCACCTTGTAACCGACTCCTATCTCCATGTGAAACGCAAAGAGACCCTGGTAATTAAATAAATTGATATACCTTAATTAAAACACTTACTACAAAAATATTTAATATGTCAATAATAAATGAGGTCATTGGTAAAAAGGAGTGAGTGAAAAGGATTTTTCACCGCTACACTGCCAGACTCTTAGTACCCACCATTGCGAAGAGTACACTAGTTTAGAAATATTAATTTGTTTGTATTCCCTTGACAAATTTGATGAAAGTTTTATGTTAACATGTAGAGACATCTATGTAGCAGTCAATACGACATAAAAATTATTCATTTACTGTATTTGAAATCTGTAATCTGATGCATAGATGGAACCTAGTCGTCACATATATTTATCATCATATTTTAATTGTTATTTATCATGCAGGTCTGTACTGGTTATTTCATATTGCATGGTATGGAAAAAATTGTTTGTTTTTTCATTATATTATTTGACAGCACTATACATACATATGTATTAGAGGTCTGCACGGGCTCGGGTTTGGCCCGCGGGCCGGGTAACGAAGGTTTGGATTCGGGTCCGGGCCGGGCTCGGACGCAAGAATACAACAAAATATAACAAAAATCGGGCTATTTTCGAATGAGCTCACCATTATCGTAAATCTAAATTTAATACTATAATAAACTTCACGTACTCGTATTAGTCATCTTTTCGACCCATTCGAAAGAACAAGATGCATTGTTTTGAATTTAATGCCTTATTTTAGTATTTTTTTAATGATGTCTGCTTCATAGGAGTTTGTACAATACGCGTAATGAATTTCATAATATGATCCTGATTTCAGTATTTCTTATATGGTTATTTCGATCGGTCGCAATTCGATTTGTTAGATTGATTTTTTTTAAATTTACCGGCAAGAAATGGGCTTCGAAAATATTAAGACAAAACTGAAGAGTGGAGAATATATTTCTTCAGTCAGTAAAAACCCACGGGAAAAGTTAAGTGTGGAAATCATTTAGTGAAATCATAGAAGTGGCTACAAACAAAAAAGTTCGATACGTTGAGTGTATAAAATGTAAATGCATTTTCAGCTTTTCTAGTTCAAAAACAGGAACTTCTCATTTGTATCGTCATTCCTGTAAAACAAACAAAAACTAATTCTAATTAGGAAGAAATGTATTTCGCACAACTGCACACACACAATAATTGGCGAGTCAATTTATATTAGAAAAAAAACAGGATTTTTTTCGGGCAAGGTTGCAAAATGTCGGGCTCGGGTCGGGTTCGGTTAAGATTTTTAGAAATGGCCTCGGGCCCGGGCCGAGCCGGGTTGGAGGTTTTCGAGTTCGGGCCGGGTGAAATTTCAAAATGTCGGCCCGTGCAGACCTCTAATATGTATGTAATAAAAAATATATTTTTTAATTAAAATTTATTCATTTTTGAGGGCGTGTAATATCATACTTCTCTTAGTTTTTTTACACCTTCATCCAACGATATAAACCGAGGCTTTGTTCCTGGAGGTGCAATTTTTTTCTGATATATTGCTTTTCTCACTGGTTCTGTTGCAGTCTAAAATTATAAATAAATCAAGTGTTTGCATCTCAAAAAACTATTGTTTTATTTCACAATATAAAAATACATTGTTTAGTTAATAAAAAGAATATTGATGACCATGAAAACTTTTATTCAAATATGAAAATAGGATCCGAATCTGCATTTCACGTAGAAAACTAACTCCATCAACCTCTGCTTATGAATATATGCAAACTGATTATTGAATATAGAATATCTATACATTCTGTACACACCTTGAAATAGTAATGGTTGAAAATAGTGTCATGCGCAGCAAGCTTCAACCGAGAATTGAGAAGATCAGACAAGGTCTTAATACGTGAAGATGACGACTGTAGAAGGGCAACAATATTTGCAGAATAACTGGTGTAGAGGAACATCAAGGACATGAATGACAGGAGAATAACTATGCGACCGACAGGACCTATAAACCAATATACACCAAATCACATTTAACCTTTTGCACTACTCAATATATTATTTTTTTCCTTGCAGCAACTCCTCAATGAGAAATTGATTGATATCACTGTGTTTGAGTAAGTATTAGCATGGGAAAACAAAATACCGAAAAAATATACCACATTATGACATGTTACAAACTTTAACTAAAGCACACAATCCAATAAATACAGTTTTTGAAATAAGGATAATTTGAAATTAATAAAGGCATGTATTTAATGGGTCAGTAACTAATTCAAGTTTTGGTCAGTTAAATAAATAAATGGTCAGTTAAAAATCAAAATGATCAGTTAATATTATAAACGGTCAGTTGTCATTGTGTCAGTGTGAATGTGGTCAGTTATTAAATAAAACGGTCAGTAATATATTTTAATGGTTAGTTATTTATTAAAAAAGGTTAGGATTTAGTTTAAATGGTCAGTTTTTTAGTGTAGACAGCTTGTGAATTTTATTAAATATGGTCGTAATAGGAAAATTTATGACATGTTTCTTTTTATTTTAACTGACCATTTATTATTTTAACTGACCATTTATTATTTTTAACTGACCGTTTTAAGTATTTATAACTGACCATTTATCGAATTAGAAACTGACCAAATAATTAGTAGTCATTAATAAATAGGAGTCTCGCATTACATATAGGATGCCGAGCTACCCCGTGTTAACTGTCACTTCTTGGTTTCCCACCAGTGTCTTAAATAAATGAACACACATTTTATAATTTTTCTTCCTGATATATTCTGGTAAAGATCAGGATCGGATTTTCTCCATGCAAACATCTCTATCAGTTGATAATTGTTCACGACGAATATAACCGGCTCATATCTTTATCTGAATACATTTGGAAGTAGTATTATGAAATGTGTTCTATTTATTTAATTAAATACTTTTCACGATCAAAAACATTTGGTGAAAATCTTTCTTCTTAGATGGCAGTAGCAGTTTATATTAATCTAAATTTGGTTTTTGGAATAAGACTGTTTTAAAACTACATAAACTGTAGGGCTAATCTAATATATTCACTCAAGATCATATCATTGTTAAGAGACAGTATAAAAACTTCATATTAGTGGATGAAAATATGTTGATAATTCGAAACAAAATAATTGTCTCCGTTGTATCATACCTTTGAGCTGGACACTGCTTCCTTGTTGGCACACAGAACCGATAGTCATCAATGAGACATCACTCCAGGTAGGACGTATAGTCTCGGAATCATTGTCACTGTCTTTCTACAATGTGTATCGGAAAATTAAAATAATCACAAAATTTTTGAAAAAAGCTTGAAGGCATCCCAATGAAAGAATAAATAATAAAATATTCCAATAACAAAATAAGTGAAATTGTTGTGTTAACTATGACAAATTACTAAAAAGAATAAATTATCCAATTCAACATTGACGCAATTGTAAAACATTTATCTGCCACTAGAGGGAGACATGTGCATTTGTAAAATTCTATCATTTTCTACAATATTGTCTATTTACTTTTTGTCCGTAAACATGTTGTCTATAGATCATTTGTCGAAGATCCCTCCGTAGGTGCTTGTGCGCCCAATGATTCAGAGCTGAATAGCTTTTTACTCGATTATAATTATGTTACATCATGTTAAATATCCATTTCATACCTGGTATACTGATGCAGACCATTCCCATTTTGTAGAAATGAACAGAGCTATGATTATAATGACAATAAGTGCTGCAGAGCACGCCCAAACATCTTTCCTGAATGGCAAAGCAAAAACATTGCTCATATAGGATAATTTCGGTTGGCGAAAAACAAATTTCGATCTAGTTGGAGACGGCATTGCAATATAGTCTATGACTGGTATACGATCAGCAGTGAAAAACAGTGGGGAGCCTGAAACCAATATTGAACATTGCTATATCAGTAAGATGTTATATAAAAACATTTTCCCATATTAAAAAGATTTAACTCAACATTAAATAGTCCAGCGTTTGGCAACAATTGGTTTGTGAGTTAGTTTTACTGGTCAGCAGAGTAACATAAATATATTTGCAACTTTTGTGCTCATTAACCATTTTACTGCCAAGTATACACTGGTGTACAGTATGCTTTGTGGCCACCATTGCCAAGTATTCACCTGTGTACAAATACAAATTTCTGGTGTTGTTCTCTTAAAAAAATTGATGAACATGTTATGCTAACATCTACGTGTGATCTAGCTAGATTTTAAGTAACAATTTATAACTACATTCTTGCACATGTTTTTATATTTTTTTCCAAACTGCAAAATAAAGCAACGGTTTAGTTAGATTAGATCTTTTATGAACTTACCTCCAATATCCGCATTCTTTTTATGAAGCTCTCCTATCATTCCACTCCACTCTCCATCATCAGTTTTATAGCCCCAAGAATTGACAAAGCTGAAACTTCGTGACGCATTCAAAAAGTCCATTAAATGGTTCGTTAACATGAAATTGACTTTTGTGATTGTGTCAATCTGTCTATTCCTGTAAATCCAATTAGTTGTTTGACATCAAATTATTCATAACATGTTTTTATTTTTTTAATTAAAAGCACTTTTAAGTCTGTCACCTATTGGTGAAAAGGCATTATTTAAATTAATATACCACATTATATAGTATTATATGTAATAGTATCATCAGTTCAGAAGAGCAAAGAAGCAGGTTTCACCAGTAATCAATTTGACCTAGGTATGTTTTAACCAGGGCTGTGGAGTCGGTAAAAAAAAGTTCGACTCCGACTCAGACTCCGGCATTGACCAAAAACACGACTCCGACTCCGACTAAAAAAGTTGAATATCGTCACTTTTTTTTGCCTAATTGTCCTATTGATGTGTATATAATTAAATATCAACCCTACCAATCCGGCCAATAGCCAAATTTCACATATTATATGCAAAAATAAAAAGTTCAAACTTTTCAAAATTTCCGACTCCGAGTACGACTCCGGCCAAATAGCCGCGATGACTCCGACTCCGACTGCGACTCCGGCCAAAAAGCCCCGACTCCACGACTCCGACTCTACAGCCCTGAATTTAACAGATTCAATTTTTTCTTTTCATTATTTTTAAACGTTTCTTGGCTTTCTGATTCGTTTGTTAAACATATAATAGGGTAAATGTACCAGTAGCTGACCGCTTAAGGAAAATTTCAACAAAAATAACGATTAAGGTTTAGCATTGTACCGAATGAAGGCAAAGCAAGTATACTCATATTGGATCATATGTCTTAATTAATTTTATGTAACAAAAATTACGAAATCTCCTGTTGAAAAAGGTTGAAAAAAAAACGAGTTGCCACAGGCTGTCATTAATGTTGTAGCAATGGGTGGTTCACTTAAATAGTCTGAGATAAATTTGATTTACACTGTCACTAGTCATTGTTTTCGTATGGCCCACCCTGGCACTCCAGGCTATATGGTGATTGTTCACAGATGCCTTAACTTGTCTGAACTTTACAATTTAGAGCAATCCCATCCATTTTCTAAGTCTCGACGATACGATGCCAAGGATTTTCCATCGATTTTCTCAACAATTAATTGTTTTGACCCTTCTACTGAATGACCTGTATACTGTTCACAAACAAATGCAAATAATTAATTGTAACTTTTCAATTGCTTAAAAATACATGGGAATTGCAGTGAAAATTTTTTGTTTGTTTAAAAGATAAACATCACATTCGTGTCATCCACGTTATATTGTTTGCCCACAGGCTGTCTAAAATGTTTGCATACTCACAAATAGTCAGAGAGATGATTTATTGTGTCATTGTCAGTGACCACAAATTTTTCATTTAAGTCTCGACGATAATTCTAAGGAATAAACACGCTGTTTTGCCCGCATAAGACCTGAATACTGTTTCAAACAAATTTAAAATGAACAATTGCTTAAAAAGGGTGCAGTGAACTTTAAAAACAATCAACAAGATAGCAACATAAACATTTTATTCATCACTCATTCAACGCTAGTCATTTTAAATAAAATAGTTTTCCAATTTTAAATGAACAACTTAATTTTCTAACTTACCCTTGCTATATCATTTTAAACAAATATCATTTTTTATTGTATAATTTATAAATTTAAACAATAGAAATAAATGAAGTCTTTTAATAATTCGTCAAATAAAACCCACCAATTAAATAAGTATGCATTTCCATGCTGGTAATTAATTTTTATGATATAAAATTTTAAAATACCCAAACAATTACTTATGCAATTCTTTGCAACTCACTAACATAAAAAATATTTGCTTATCCATCCAGATTGCGATGATAATAATTGAACTTAGTGACTTACTTCTTGTTCCAATATATAAGCAATACAAACCATTTACTACACATCAGTTCAGTTAATACACGTGAACCTGAAATGCCTGAAGATAACTGTTTCTTTTACAATCACTGACATTTATTATGTTGAGTTCTCTACATTTTAAAACAATATGTTTGGATTATTATTGTTACAAACCTGATACATAATCAAAACTGCCACCTACATTTGAGTAGAAGATAATATTTAGATCACTGTCCGGAAATATTCCCAAGTAGTTAAATACTTCAGGAACCATGTAGTTTGCATTGCTATTTGTGTCAGTTCTGCATGGATAAATACTTGAGAAATTTCTTTCTGGTAAGCTCTGAGAAATACTTTGAGAAAACTTATCATTACTTGATTCAATATGATAATCTTGGTATTCTGGAAAAACCGTTTTGACGGAGGTGTTTCGGTTTATTATAATCCATCTGTAAGGAGCTTTTAGCAGCAACTGTTTATCAGCCTGAAAATTTTCAAATCAAAAAATACAGCATCTGATATGATTAAAATCAAAATTTTAATAGATACTAAGTTTTGTGATACAAATTTAAAATAATATGAAATTTTTCGCAAAAAAATCTTTCTATATTTGAATATAACATCACCTCTAACAGGAGATCTTCTGTTCCATCGCAAGACATATCAGCCAAGAAAATAGCATGATGAGCATAATCAGGATCGGGCGTCCATAATTCAGAAACATTGGCTTCAAGTAATTTCACTGCAATTCCAGTTTCACGGTTCAAAAGCTTTATCAAGTTAACTCTTTCCGCTAAAAAATGGGCATTATCATAACATTTTTCGAATAAATCTTTTCGTCGGTGTATCCTACTATTCTGCATTAAAACAGTCAACCCTGAATTGACTGCTATTTTAATAAGCTATACGCATGTACTTATAAATAAAACTACTATTTTAAATTTTATTTTTACAACAATAATTTTATTTCGGTTATGGTTGGTTTCAATAAAGGTCTGAAACACAGGTCTAGAGAGTACAATTTGGATCAACTTATTGGCTTATTATCTTGCAAAAACTCTCACCCCACAAAATCAAAATTTTGTATCCCACGATCCCATAAAAGCTACAAAAATAATTTGAATATTTACAAATGACGTTTGTGAATGAATCTTTAAATATTTTTTGAATTCTCGACTCCTCTGTAATAATTATTGTTACCATCAAAATGTTCTCGCAGACCACCGATTGACAGCCGCTTGATTGCGGTAATCTAATAATTAAGTTTGAGAAAAGACAGATGATGTCCAGATTTTTTCGAGCCATTTATAAATGTCCTTTTCCGTGCTTCATTTATTTATTGTATTACCGTATGCAGAATATTTAGAATTCTTAATTCAAACTCGTCAAAAATGGCAATATTTAATGCGCATGCGTGAATCATTTCTTATGTTAATACACTTAGTTGCCGTTGATGGCTTCCCTAGAATAAACTAATTAACAGTTTTTAATACGCACCTATATTCCAACAAACGTACGCTGTCAATGCATTTGGCTGCTCATAACGTTTTAAGAATTCCAAAATTTTTACATTAAAACTATTTTGAATCGAAATTATTGATGACACTTCAGATAAAATAACTAACACAAAATATCCAATAGTAGCCAGCTTCATAGTTCTGTCCTTTGTCTAATACATCTTTGAAAATTTCTAATATGTTTTTATAATTTTTTTCTCTCCGTTTTTATGACTACAATATTTTCATTTAGTTTTTAATTAATTTGTGATTTTTATTATCTATTTACATGTATGTACATGTATGTACATATATATATAAATACATGTATTTATATTTGTCAAATGCATGGTGCGTTGGCGTCAGCTGTAATGCCATGATTTGCTTTTTCTTAAATAAATAAATAAATGATGACGCTATTGTTATTTATGTTTGTTATTTATTTACTCTTTCTAACGTAGTCAAAATGGTGTGAAGACATTTAAAAAAATGTACGCATTGAATTAAAGCTCAGTAGATAAGATTAAATATTCTCAAAATATAAATCGTTAATTTTTATTTCAACGCGTTTTTCAAGAATCAATGGTTTTTCAACTCGTTATAATTTATGTGCTTTCTCCATTGATTGTAAAATGATATTATAGCAAATTTAAGATGTTAACTATCACTTCTTGGTGAAAAAGCATTATTTTAAACAAACATTTTTTGTATGTAAAACTTCCATATTTAAATGTATACAGATCATGACCGGTTTCGCTCATGGCGAGTTTTATCGACTGAAACTGAGTGGAACCGGTGCTGATCTTTATCAAATTGCATGACGCTTAATACAACAAAGCAAACTAAAAAAAACGGAATTATCCTGGTTTTACTAAAATTCCAGGCAAGATAAATCATAAATAGATATTTAATCATATTGTTATTATGATAATATTAAAAATATGCAGTGCATTTTTTCACTACACACTGTCAAAAAAATGTATTTTTAGTTTCTCTTGAAGGATTTATATTTTCATTCTCCCACTTCTATATTTACTGAACGGTGGTCAAAACAATTAAGAACATTATTTATTACGAAGGCTTAAAAAAAATAATCCATTGATATTTACTCAGATGTTACCTCGATAAGTTTAATTTCGAACTGACAACTGGCAGAGTTCTTCATTTATATAATATATCAATCGCATGTCAGAATGTAGTAAATGGCTCGTTATTTCCTACGAAATTACAAAGCAAACAAATTTTTGAGCCTTTTTATTTGCCAGTCGTTTTCTCAATCAAAAAATTAATAATACAAGAACGGAATATGTTTGAATTAAACATGACACGGCACAAAGGGCCTAATTATTTTAATTGAATTGCATAAAATAGATTTAGTTTCAGTTATATACAATAAAATTGACAATATTTTTACGACTTTATCGGTTATTATGCTATGGCTATGTCCATAGTGACGATCGTAAATTTTGGCGTAGCGTGGTGATACTTACTTCATAATCAAAGGTTGCCACAATGGCTTCAACTATGGCGCTGTCTGAGGAGTCGCAGCGCAGCTTGAATGCCGAAGTCAAATCAGTTTGAAATTTAACAGCGCTTGCTTCGGCGTACAAACAATTGCGGCAACCTTTGATTATGAAGCAAGTGACGCTACACCACGCCAGAAGTTACGCCTGTCACTATGGCCGTAGCCTAACTTGACAGTGCTAACAGAAAAAATCGTTAGTGAATATCGTAAACGTTTTTTATCTGCGAATTAATTAAAATAGGCCAGTTGTATCGATTTCACTGACAATAACTTATTGTTACACTCCAATTAAATTATGGTTGAAATATAACTCCCGAAAATCTCCGACCCGGTCTGACCCTAGTCCAAGACCCATTCCTGAAAATCTAGAACCCGATCCGAGCCCGACAGTATTTTCAACATTTCAACAAAACGAGTGTATACAAAATAATTTAGTATACACTCATCAATTTTTAAATGTATGGAATTTAGATTTACGATAATGGCGTATAAATCCGGAATAATCGGATTTTTGTTTTTATTTTGTCTGCACCCAGACCCGAATCCAAACGTTCGATGTCCGGCTCGGGCCTGCGGCTTACCCGAGCCCGTGGAGACCTCTAGTTTGCACCTACTAAATGAATTGTACACCACGCTCGTATTCAATGAATTGTATGTCAATCGCATCCAGATCTGATAGAAATGAAATTCGAAATTTAAAAATTCTCGAGAAAATAAAATCAAAATTGCTCATAATTTCTCGGCAATTTTTGATCACAATCATGTTTTTTAATTGTATTTTGAATTGCGTACATATGTAGTTAAAACGGTTCCACTTTATGTACAATAAACCACGCTTCCCTCTCTTGCATTCTCCCATGAAGCAAACTGTCATTATCTTAATTAATTAATGAATTAGAATGTTTCTACGTGTTTTATAAATGAATCGATATGATTGGTCAATTAAAACATATTTGGTAGAGTTAGATCGTTGATTATTATATTTAGTATCACTGCAATAGTTAGCAGTAGTAGGTCATAGTGAGTACACTAAATTTTCTTTTCCGAATGACGATTTCATCATACTTCAATATAAAGTGATACTTATAACTGGATTAATAATATTAGCAAAAAATACAGGTAAGTGCAGATGAAATTTCAAATGTATTTATAAGTTTGAGAACTTCTGTCTTTCTATTTTCAAATAGTATATATTCATTCTCTTAAATGTACATATTGCTTGGTAAAGTGTAATACAATTCATTGTGTTTGATACACGAATACTCGATTACTCTAAGAATTCAATTAATGAATCAAACCCTAAAATTTACGGTTGAACGCTTTTTGCCGGAAGTAAAATTTCTAATTATTAAAAAAAAATTGTAACAATTATTGTATTCTTTTTTAAATGTATATAGCTCACCCATGCTTTTAAATGAAGATTAAAAAGTACTCGAACAAAGTCGTAACTCACCTTAGGTCAGTTTTCAGAAAGCAAAATATATAATAAAGTTTAGAATTCATTGAAATAAAAAAGGCTAAATTGTAAATATGTTTCGCTCTCCAAAATTGAGTTCCTTTCTGGAATGTCGTATTCTCTCATTTATTGTTCATGTCATTTCGACACCTTACTTTGATAAGGTTCTTACTGCTCTCGACACTGTTTTGAGATATGGGCGTATAAAGTTTACATTACATCATACTATGTATACCAAAAGATAAAATTCACTTGTAACAATGAGAAATACATCATACTATTTATACCAAAAGATAAAGTTCACTTGTAACAATGAGAAAAGAAAAATGAATATTTGGCGCATTGGCGTAAGCTGTAATGCCAAATATTTTTTTATTTAAAAAAAAAAAAAAAGATCCAGATGGAAAAGCTTCTAGATAATTATTTGAAAGTAATAATTAATTATATGAATATTGTTTTAGAATTTGCGTTTTAAAATTGCGAAAGAAATATCAATTCCTTCAATAAGTAATAATATTGATCTCAGATATACGGATAGCAAAAAAATAATGTTTTATACTTTTTTTGTCTGCTATTAATATTTTATTGAATTTATAGAAAAAAAACCTTATTTAATCCAAAACAACTCACCACTCAAAAGTTAAGTCCAAATGTGTAAATATTAAAGTCGCATAACTTGACCTAGTAATTTCTAGTTTCTTTGTTTCAGAAAACGTTCATCATGGTTTTTACCGAATTGATGATACTAGGAGCATCAATTTTTCTTTTTCTTTTCTATCTGGGAAAGCGAAAAATGCGACACTTCTATTTTAATGGAATAAAATTTCTTTGCCCCGCCCCGTTCGCGGGAAACTCCTACAGAGTGGTCTTTGGAAAAGAGCACCTGAACGATGCTATTCAAAGAACATATGATGCATTTCCTCGTGAAAAGTATGTCGTATTCTTATTTTACAATCTCATTTTGTATCCCATACAAAGCCATCCTTAAACATTTTGTGAGTGTAGGGACATACGGGTGAAACTACAAAAACAACGAACTGAGATAAATGGCAAAACAATTTTCAATGCCAAGCTTTGTTCTTACGGATTTGCAGGAAAGCCGAGCAATATCTGGTAAAATACATTGCCTTTCGTACGAGTTTCCATATTTGCCTATAATCTTATAGAACTTTGTTCTTATTTGAGCAATATCTGAAACCGCAATCGCCATATTTAACTCAAAACAGCTATTTTTGTAGTTTCGCCCGTATGTCCCTACATCGACGATTCATTATACCGCCGTGAAGTTACAGAACTCTACAGTTGTGAATTGTCATTTAAAACTGTCAGAAGCTAAAAAATAAAAGAAAATAATGTTGCCATGCGTAAAAACATAAACACGGTATTCACCTTTACTGTGTTTATTTCAATGGCTTATTTGATTATCGCTACTGTATGTCAAAGAAAGATTATTTTGAATGACTATAGACATCACTTTTAAAGTTTTAGTAAAAAAAGTTTAGAATCACAAGGGCATATCTACAAAAACAATTATTTTGAGATAAACACATACGTAAATAATTGAGAATTTTGGCTGAAGTTGCTTGATAGAATTTCAATATCATTTTTGAATCGTTTGAATTTTTATTCACCTTTCGGCATCTTTAGGCATTTCAAGTTCATTCGTTCATCCAGCCGAGTCCCAGATTGTAAGCGACAAAACTTATGGATAAGTACAAAATTCAAACGATTCAATCGAATAGATATTTTGATTCCTTTATATTCCTTTATATTCAACATATTTCACAAAAAAAAAAATGCGCAAATATGAGGAACAAATATTGTTTTTTTCATATATCGTTGATACCTTTTTAGTAATATTACGCGATTTTTGGTGGATTAAACGAGCATTTTTCTGGAACCAATGTATCGCATTAAAAAAGGACTGGGTGTATATATTTACAATGGAGAATTTTATTATGTTAAATTGTTCTTACATCGTCCGTAAATGGTTCTTAAGATATTAGGCCGCAGGAAATATCTTTGCGGGCCGCAGGTTGTGTATCACTGCTTTAAGACGTGAAGAATATGATATTGCAACTTGCTCATTTTTCCAAAAATGCTATTTAGCTCACATCACTTTTAAGAGGCTCATTTACTGGCGAGTAATAGAGAATACAATTTATATACTTTGTTATTTATGAAAGTCTATTGTGTTTTTTTTCAGATATGTGGGATATTTCAATTTCTCTCAGGCGTCGATTGTTATTAAAGATTTGGATTTGTTAAAACAGATAACTGTCAAAGATTTCGATCATTTCATGGACCATACTGTTTTTTCTGTTTCCGATACAGACCCGCTCTTCTTCTATACTTTATTCAATCTAAAAGGTCAGCTATGTGTGCCTATATTTTAGACGTATAACAATAAACTTTGCTTTCATTAAGTTCTAGAATATTATCGAGTTACCGCTATTTAACATTCAACTTCAATCACATCACTGCGATCACTCTTTTATTTTTTATAAACTTGAATCATATCTCAAGTTTGTTTTGTGTTCCAAATTTAAAATTTTACAAAAACAAAAGTATCACAATTAATGTGTTGGCTGTCAATTCTTTTTGGAAAGGAACTTTATTAAATTAAATGAAACACATATTTTTGCAGTGTCGTCGTTTCTATTGGAAAATGCATATCAAAAATAAAAAAACAAATAATTAATATGTATATATAATATTATAATACCTTTTCTATGACTTTTCTTAATTATGTGTGTTTGAAATAGACGTAAGGGCGATTTTTGCAGTTTTATTAACACAAAGAAATCGAAAACGCATATTTTGCAGATATTCAGTTTTGCAATGAAAACGACAATATATTGTTTCACTCATCGCGAGTACTACAAAGAAATGTGTTTTGTTTCTTTTAACTTTATTTTTAACTAGTATTGCTACCCGGCGTCGCTCGGACTAAGCGACCAATAATTATTTAATGTTATATCATTCGACATAATTATATCACAAAATCTAACATCCAAAATAGAGTTAAAATAAAATCACAAACTTTATTTAATTTGATGACAGCCCCATTCTCGCCCATTAAAATGTCCAAATTCAAGGAAAAAATCTAATTTGCTGTCAAAGAAATGTCAAATAATACCTTCACGTAAATAATAAACATTATTATATTGCAACTTGCGACAATAATGCAAAAGGGAATTGCAGACCCACATACATACATACGCCGTTTCGGTTTTATATATAAGATTACTGCAATATTAAATCTCAACGTTTCCTAGTAATTGTAACATGAATAATTGCTTAAAGTTTTCAACATTTTGTGATTATAATGAACCACAAAATAATGTTTTATGTTTATATTTCTACCATTTAAAATCATGTATATTGGCAGTACTATAAATAATTATTAAAAGATGATAAGCATCACGACAGTAAATAAATTAACTATTGATTATTAAAGTAGTATTCTGTAATTATATCGTCTTATATTACGTATTGCAGGCGATAGATGGCGTAATATGAGAAATACACTGAGTCCAGCTTTCACAGGATCAAAAATGAAAGAAATGATACCATTTATTGAAAAATGTGCAGATCGGCTTATTACATATCTTATGAAGGAATGTCTCGAAAACGCAGAAAATAGTAAGTACAATTTTAACTTCACTATTAAATGATGATAAATAAATAATTTAAAAAAAATAGCAAATGCTAATGCATTCTCTTCATAAAAGTAACCGGTTTCGCCCATGGCGAGCATTATCACTAACAGATAATAATGCTCGCCATGAGCGAAACCAGTCTTGATCTAATAAATTAAATGTGTAATAAGTACTAAAAAAATGTGTTATTATTTCAATTGCAATGGTATTCCACCTAGTATTGAAGTGCAACACCTTTAAAGCATTCTTTTCACATTTACTTTTAAGTAATTGGTAATAGGAGGAAATTCAACTAATTTAATTGAATTTCAACAGCTTGAATGAAAAAAAAATAGCTTCCATCGTTTTTCGTGACTTCCAAATTACCAGTTGACATTAAAGAATATCATAGTACCAAGTAAAGACTCCTATTCGAGCATCGAATACTCGTCTATTTTTCAAGTATTCGATACTCAAGTATTTTGAAAAATTCTCGAGTAATACTCGTTGACCATTTTATGTGAGAATTTCTTTTGATACTTTTGCTTTGGGTTCTGCTAACTAATCTTTTGACAAGTTTATGATGACAAGAGACAAAATAAAATAACAAAACATCGAACCAATTTTAAATTTGAGATGTTTAATTCTTTATTATTTTGAAATATATGTTTAATAAATTGAAATAAATGTATCAATGAAATTAAATAACTTTATTTATTTATCATATTTAGATATCATCATACACAAATTTGAATTTATAATATATATTTTGGTACATCTGAAACTACTCGACACTAGTGATTTCATTTGGGCATCCCTGCTTTTAGCTGACATTTCGTCGGGCTTTTTAAATAATATGAATCTGCGATATAAATCGAATGTTTAATTATTACTGATCTTTCAGAAGACTATAAAGAAATTGAACTGAAAGATTTCTTAACCAAATTTACAAATGACGTCATTGCATCGTGCGCCTTCGGCATTGAATCCGACTCTTTGAACGATACAAACAATGAGTTTTATCAGATGTCTCTAGATCTCACCCAATTCAAAGGATTGGCAATCACGAAGTTTGCTGGATTCTTCTTATTTCCTCGACTAATGACGGTATGTATCTCCTTTTATGATTGATTGAATTGGCATTCATTTGGTAGAGCTCCATTGTAACGCGAATAGCAACGTAGCGTGACTGCTATACTGCCGTGTCAAGAAAGGTGGCAGTTACTTCCAAAAATGGAGGGGAAATCCAACATTCATTCTTATCAAGGACATCAATTTCAACCCAATTCATTAAAAAAATAATAGTAGGGATAGTAAAAATTTATAAATGAGAAGTCAGTGATTTCTCATTTATACAGTGATTTCTGAGTAACACTTTGAAACTAGGGTATCGATACTGTCAAATTGAGAGTGAACGTGTTTTAAAAAATGTTGCCGAAATGGTTATTTGGCTTACCGATATTCCCTTTTAATTATGAATGCTTGAATAAGTTTATCCAATCAAATTTGTTTTTCACGTTGGTCATTTGAGTTGTCAGTCACAAGGGCTGTGCGGCTGATAAATGCACTGCCTATTAAGATGGACATTTTCAATAGTGATCAAGATGCTTTATTTTAAAATCTATTTTTATTGCGTTTTTTATGCCATTCTCTGTTCATATTTGTTTATGTTTGTCAGAATGCATAGCGCATTGGCGTTAGCTGAAACGCCATGTGTTGTACTTTTTTCCAACAAACAATTTCATTTGCCAAAAATTTTGAATTTTTCGATCGAACTTTAATTCAATTATTATGACATGAACTTATGTTACAGTTTTTCAAAGCAAAGCTAATGCGCGAAAATGTGACCACATTTTTTCGTACGACGGTCACCGATATCATTAAGTACAGGGAAGAATCAGGCATCATCCGAAGAGATATGATTTATCTGATGATGCAAGCTGTCAAAGGATCTTTGCGAGAAGACAGGGGGACAACAGCAATCAGCGACGACGCTGGATTTGCGACAGTGTACGAACAAGCATCAGGGAGGAGGGCGACACACAGAAGTAAGTTCAACTGTTTTATTTACATCCTCGCTCTAGTGCTTCCACTAGATTTGCGCATACAGTTTCGTGAAGCGAATTAGCCTTTTAATGAAATTAATCAACACATTTATCTATACAGGGCTTTTTTCCCATTTAACTTGGTGGGACGGCGTTCCGGAACCTTTTTATCTTTTCAAATTTGAAAATCAATTAGACGAAACAATATTTTAAGCGCAGACGATATTACAATCTGTATTTAGATAATTCGTGAAAATGATAAAATATGGTATTGTTATGAACCGGATGAGATGTGGATGGATTCGAAATTGGCGCTCTCCTGTGGCGACGAGGGAGAAGGAGAATTCTCCACGTTCCCATTGGTCACTCATGTTCAAGTAACTGATAATGGCCAGATTTTTTTTAATCATTCTCTCGCGAAAAACTAATAACAGCA
The DNA here is from genome assembly GCA_028554975.1 of Himalopsyche kuldschensis. Taxonomy (NCBI): domain Eukaryota; kingdom Metazoa; phylum Arthropoda; class Insecta; order Trichoptera; family Rhyacophilidae; genus Himalopsyche; species Himalopsyche kuldschensis. The sequence goes on along the minus strand of JAHFWI010000059.1, from coordinate 1,493,839 downwards.
AACCTTTCTCGAACTGCATATAAAGGAGTAAAGGAAAATCAATCATTATATATGTTTCTTTAACTTTAGACATAACATGTCTAAAATAGAAATTTAGTTAATTAAATTATTTGTGCGCCTACACCACAGCGCAGGAAAATCTGCTTTAAATTTCATTTAAATGATATTTGAATAAAATTTTATTTAGTAAAAAAACTTGATTTGAAGTGATTTCCAGCACATTTTTAAAGCGGATAGCGCTCCCTTCTCGCCAGGAAACGCCTCAAGGCTACACTTACTGATCATTCGTTGGCAAGCTATTGCCCTCAATTGTCGTCACTGAATGGCAGACCATCTTCTAAAGGGCGTCAGACATATCAATGTGTCCTGGAGGCTTGCATCACCCTATTGGACAAGTTCAATGCAAAACTCGTCGCGTTGTTCAAGTTGGTTTTAAGGCCGGATTGTCTAACACTTGTGGGCACACTCACGAGGACGCTTATCACGTACTATGAGACTGCCCTCAAATGAGTTCCGAACGAGCAGAACAGTTTGCTGTGATTGGTCCTCACTACCGTTTCCAATCCCGGGTACCCGAGGATTTTCAATAACTCATGAATCCCGGGATTAGGAAACATGGTACCGAAATTTTCGGGATTGATTTATTTATCCTTGAGCCCCCGGGCGAGCCCGTGGAGATTTCTAATTGAAATTTGTGTTTTCAGATTGGACTGATGATGAAGTCGCTGCCCAAGCTGTGATTTTTCTTTTCGCTGGATTTGACACTGTTTCCACTGTACTAAGCTTTCTGCTGTTTGAAGTGTGTGTCAATAGAGATATCCACGACAGGTTACAGGCAGAGATAGACGACTATGTCACAGAAAATAATGGAGCCATGGCTACGTATAGCAATCTTCAAAGTCTCAAATATTTGGATATGGTTTGCTCTGGTATGCAATTATCTAATTACTCTCGATTAACTATAGTAAAATATGAGTGACGCGAAATTACGACACGGTGCTTGAGTTGAAAGCAAAAAATATATTTTACGAATTTATTTTGATAATTTCCTATAAAAAAAAAACAACGTTCAATGAGGAATATATTTCATCGTTATCTTTTCACCAACACCAATTTTTTTCTTGATTTATCAGCCTGTTATCAGTAAAAAAAAATCATCACACACAAGTAGTTAACATATTTTTGTACGCACTCATCTTGAAATTATACGGTTCACTAAATGGAACGAACGACCTGATTATTTGTTCCAACATGATTCCCAGAAACAAAAAATATACATGGCTTAAATGTACTCATGTCACAGCCACAATCGGGAATAAATAGCCATTTTGTATATCCCCATCGCTCTCTCAATTGTAAAAAATAAACAATAGTCGGTTGATATATATGTAGATACAGCAAGCATGGTTCCAGTTCATAATAAACCTTTGCATTCGTGATAAGATCCACCACAATGCTCTTTTTTCAAATACGGATTTTTAAATTTAAAGTACGTCTTGAATTTTTTTATGATCATTTCTTACACACTATTTTTTCGATATGTTTTTTTCGTCTCATCCTCATCCGCTGCCTATTTCATTATATTGTAAATATTATGTATTGTAGAAACTCTGCGACGTTGGCCTCCAGTTGGATTAGTAGACAGACAATGCACCAAAGCATTTAGATTACCACCATCGAGTGAAGGTCATCGTGGGCATACTGTAAGTTATAAAGGTTAATGGTAAAATATACCATATTATTGTGTTAGTTTACTCAAATTTTGTAGATATTATTCGTGCAAGTTTTAGCGCTTCCAAAATTGATATTTATTCATTTTGAAAAGACATTAGTTTAAGACAGGTGCAGGGGCAGCTCTTGTAATGGTGCAATGGTGCACTGTTCCCCCATTCAAATTCGAGCAGTATCAAAATAAATATACCAAATTACTCATTTAGAATGTCCCCGGATTATAAAATTACGGATAAAACACTAACTGTCAAAATTTTTACTATTAAAATTTTTTGATACAAATAGAAAAATGAATTTTTAATTTTAGATTACTTACACAGTTTTAGTTTCTAGAGGCCTCAATTAAATCTTTTATAAAGTTTATATTTGTAAAATAAAATGTCAATTTAAAACGATCGCTATGAGCTAAACCGGTCCTGATCTTTATAAAGAGGTACAAAAAATGATAAGATCACCAGCAGCATATTTTTGATAATCTAACTTCACTTGTTGGATACTTGAAGACTTGAAGAATATGATACTGCATCACTCATTTTTTTCCAAAAATGTCACTTTCAGGTGGTTTTTTCATCTGTTTTGCTATCCGATATTTTCTATCTTTATTCGTATAAAAATATACCTGCTGATTTTGAAATTATATGTTTTTTCAGATTGAAAAAGGAGACGTTATTCAAGTTCCCATATTCCCCATTCACGGCGATTCAAAGTATTGGCCTAACCCTAAGAAGTTTGACCCGGAAAGATTCTCGGACGAAAACAAAAGTTCTATACGTCCATATTCGTTTTTACCATTTGGAGTTGGACCCAGAAGTTGCATAGGTTAGCATTCAGTGTTTATTATCATCATTAATCTTTTAGCGTATCCTGTAGTTAAAATTTTGGAAAAAGTGGCATATTATGGACGACTCTGATCTTTCAAGCAAGAAGACAGAAAGTGACTGACAAACTTTTGAGAAAAATGGCATTGTTTTTTGAAGTTTTACTTCCTACTGAAAATTTATAAAAAGCAGCCGATGCGAAACTGAATTTCTTTTAGTAAACAAGCAGTCAGTAGTTCCATTGACTGCATGTTTGCTAAGTGTAGATGCTGCCTTTTTGTTTATACTTTCACTTTTTGCTTATACTTTCTGCAGATTTTTCACAATTTTGTTTTTTCAGTAATACACATATTTACCGTCAGTTCTCGATTTAAGACTCTTCTGACTTACAACGGAGTAGGTATAAATGAGTAAAAAAAACATATTATATATAAACACGGGTGACCCATATAATTGGATCTACATATATAACATATTTTAATTTATAACTTACGTCGTAGGTAGCGCAACGGATCCTGTTGCAAGTCGAGAACTGACTGTACATGTCTGTTTTGGATAATAATATATATTCAAAAAGTGACAACCGAAACGTCAAATCGATGTCAATGTTACATAGAATTTTATTTATAAAAGCGAACAAAATCACATCGTTTGGTTTGTGCGACATCTGTTGCTGCTTTTTTGTAACCAAAATTTTCGAAATACATATGAAAGTTTTCGCGGGCTGGCAATAAGCTCTTGCGCACCGTTGCCTGTCCACGGACCAAAGGTTGAATAACACTGATCTATACTGCCTTGAATCTTTTAGGTAACCGCTTCGCTCTGATGGAAATAAAGCTTCTGGCTTTCCACCTTCTTTATCACTTCGATTTGATAAAAACTCCAAGATCTGAAACCCCCATAAAAATTAAAGGTCATATTTTCACACTCACTGCAATAAATGGATTCTGGATAGGAATAAGGCCAAGAAATAAAAAGGAGTTCGTGGAAACCAATACAAAAATATAACTATGTATTATTGAGTAAAGATGAAAGAAAATAATTCAAAATATTTGATATTTGAGTCAGCAATGGCGTATGAGCTCAATAATACCTTTTCATATAATTTATATAATACTTGTCTTCGTCTCAGCTTTTAATATTTATTTTAATTTTACATTGAATTATTAACGAATTATTTATTATTTTATTTACATTACAAAAATCACGAAAAAGGATGAAAATATTATAAGAAAAACAATATATTATAAATTGGCAAATAAGTCAACCGAGTAATTCCAACAAAATCAGCTGTTACATATAACAGAAAGTACTCGTCTGAACTCACTCATGTCCACGTGGAATGTTCCTTTCAAAGTGCACCGAGTGGCATCCTTATCAGCAGAATAGTTCTACTCCTTGAAAGAACAGACAATGCATGTGCACGATTCCTTAAAACAAACATCAGTAACGTTCTCAAGAAAGTTTAAATTCTCATTTTGGTCTCGGATATGACCAAGTACATTTATTTTCTATCCATGACCGTAGCGAGGTCCTTTGGCACCAAGGGAGTTGATTTTGCATTCCTGATATCATTTGGGCGCCCTCTATGCTTTGACAGCTTCTGGCTTAAGGCCCTGCTTCGAGTATTCAATCTAGGGAACTTGAGCATATCTCAGAGACATCTGAACTATCTCAACCATTAGAGCATATTTCGCAGCTTTTGGGATCCAAATAATCGACCCACTCCCAAGTCCAATAATATGAAGAACATTTTCTTTTAATAAATACTATAGATGTACATACCATTTCTTGACCGCCGCTAAAATTCGGAACTACAATTGTTGCCATAAAGTAGATATCTTCAAAAACTATTTAAGTTTTAGATTTTTTTTCATTTATATCATGCATATAAAAATGTGTGAGTAAATAAACAAATTTTGTTGAGTATAGCACATCATTCACGCGATGGTGGCGCCCTCGCTTACGGCCAAGTTATAGTGGTACATATGTAATACAGTTTGCATTTTATAATTTCATTGGAATGGCTTCGGCCTTCCCGTGATATATTTGTGTTAAAAAGTTATTGAAATTATGGATTTATTTATTAAAATACGTTTTATGAAAATCTTATTTTAATTTTTCGATGCGTTTGTTATCAATGCATCATGACTGGCCCTCGAAATTATATTGCCTCCGGGGGCCTCCCAAGTGCTTAATCCGACACTGTATGTCATAAATTATAAATGGAAATAAAACTAAATCATTATAGACTGCATGAAATATTTACGAACTTTTGTTTTTATTGTGTACATGTAAAAAAACTTATTTACTTTTAATTTTATAACATGATTATTTTATTGTATATTTTAAGGATGTAAAAAATAAACATATCTTATATATTTATTTATTTTTTAAGTTTATTATCCTCTCATTGTCTTTTTAACTGTATCTCTAAACGCAACCTCTAATGGGAAGGGCAGGGGCTCACAAACTTTTTCGTCAAAGGGAAAATTATTAATTCAAAAATATTTGGCGTGACACCCCTTATGAAAAATATATACGTGGCAAATTCATTATGAAAAAATATTTGATAAAGCAACGTGCCGTAAAAACATTTAATCATTATGATTAGAAAATTACTTTTGGGTTAAAATAATGTGCTATCAAAACCCACTGCTTATCGTTAAGTGCATTATTTTTTAGGAAATAGAGAGCTTGGCAGTAAACACAAGTCTGGACCTCAACGGATGAGAAGATCAAATGAACAAATTGCTGCTGTCCAAGAAAGTCTTTAAAAAATCCATCAACCTCAATATGACAACTTGCTCAAAAGATTTAAATTTAGACAAAAACTATATTCTTCCCAGCACTTTTTGTTCGTAAGAAATCCGTGGAATAAATAAAAAGATATGATTTTTTTAAAACCTACACGTGAATCCAATCAAAAGCGCGAAATGGACGGGTTTACATGTAACTTTCCCGCTAAAATGCCGGTTGGCGAAGTTTTCACTCGTTGAACGTAGAAAATTATCATAATATGTATGATTGATAATTTTTTGACACCAGAATTGGATGCTTTGGACTTGATTAACGCGTGGTTAATCAAGCAATCAAGACAGTGCAATTTTACATACAGCCAACGATACATATTTGTATAATGACTCCAGATTTATTGATTGAGTAGGCATTTACTTGGTAGAACTCCATTATAATACGGAAAGAAAAATAACAATGTATTTTAATTCTACATAAATTATTTTTAAATATTTGTTGATAGCTATTTCGGCTTACGCCTTCGTCAGAACTATGTTTAAAACGTGTATTAGGGATAGCTTATATACCCTTTGCTAGACAGGGTGCCTCCTACATAATCTCTTTCTGTTGAAACCATACCGACGTCACATGAAAGAATTTAAATAAGTTTGATTTATTGGTCTTAAGTAATGGTGGGAAACAATAATTTGGGTATTTTTTGGGGGATCGTGTGAAAGCACTTAAAATCTGCAATTTCTAAGTGCATCTATTTTAAATTGTTTTAGGTTTATTGTTTGTTAATGGTTTTAACAGAGGTGAGCTATTAATTGTGATCTGATCGTTAAGAATTTCATTGGACTGATTATACCTATTAATTTCAAGCTGTTCCAATGCATTCAGTTTGAGGCCCTTATTGCAGGAATGTAAACGAATCGGGACCGAATTCGGATTATGTGCTAATTCTATAAGGTGAGTTGCATATTGTGAATCAGTTTTTCCAATGTTAAAGGATCTAACATGCTCGTTAGCTCGAATTGAAATTTTCCTACCGGTCTGTCCGACATATACTAAATCACATGTACCGCAAGTCATCTTATATATACCGCTTCTATCAAGTTTATTAATCCTGTCTTTACTATTTTTAAGATGTGTACCTAAGTTATTATTAACTTTAAATGCTACATTTACTGAATTTTTAATCTCGTGGTGAATTTTTTCACTAATACTCCCTAAGTAGTTAATTGATTTAAAGAAGCGGTTTTCTTGTATTATGTTAGGGTAAATAAGTTTTCTAGCTAGTTTTAAACGTTTTTTATATAGTAAGTTTGTTATCACCTTTTTCTCATAGCCATTATTACGCGCAATTTGTTCTATAGTATGTAATTCGTTATAATAATCTATCTGATTCATCGGTACAGCCAGTAATCTGTGTATCATTGCATTGTATGCAGATAGTTTAATTTGCCAAGGATGAAGTGATTTGGAATGAATAGTAGTATCACAGAAGGTTGGTTTTCTAAAGATTTTAAATTTATGTTGATTTTCTATTCTAGTGATGGTTAAATCTAGAAAGTTAATGCAGTGGTCTACCTCTATCTCTAGTGTAAATTTAATTTTTCGTGTATCAAGTTAGCCTTGTTTAGAAATATATCTAACTGCCTATCCGTGCCTTGCCAACAAATTATAATATCATCTACATAGCGGTATTAATACACGATATTTTTGTTATCTATTTCTAAAATTTTGTGTTCTAAATTATCCATAAAAATTTCAGCGAGCAATGGGCTTAGCGGCGATCCCATCGGTAATCCGTCGTTTTGTTGATAGTATACCGAGTTAAATAAAAAATAATTAGTCTCGGTGCACACTTGTATCAGAGAGTAAAGCTCTTCAGATTCGAAAGGATTTAGTTTTGATTTTTCTAATAAATCGTGGATTATTTCAAGACATTCTTTTACGGGAATGTTCGTAAATAGGCTCGTAACGTCTAGTGAGATTAATTTACTGTTCGTGGGCAGTTTTACGTCTTTGATTTTAGCTATTAGATCTAAAGAGTTTTCTAAGCTATGTTTTTGGCTTAAATTTGGTTTTGTCTTTAAATATGTTATTCATACAAAATGCTAATCTGGCTGTTGGAGTATTCGTAAAGGATACCACCGGTCTAATAGGAATGTCAGTCTTATGAATTTTGGGTTGTCCGTAAAGCAACGGTGTAGTCGGATTCATGAGATTGACGTATCTCTTCATAGATTCAGTGGGAAAAACGATGTTACACTCCTTTACAATATTTTTGATTTTAGTCGCTAGTTTCGTCGTTGGGTCCTTTTTTAATTTTGTAAAATCTGCTGGTTTTAGAAAATCGTTTACCTTATCTATGTAGTCGTTTTTGTTTAAAATAACTATAGAGTTACCCTTGTCCGCTTTAGTAATGATCAAATTGTTAGTGTTTATTTTAAGTTTAATATTTTTAAGCGTGGTAAATTCTTTATTACGAGGTTTAAGTTTCGTTGAGTCTAATGAATCCGATATTAATTTGGCTGTAGTGTGTTTTAGTAATTTGTTGTTATCAACTTTTGACAATGCCAATTCGGTATCTACTGCCAGTGATTCTAGTTGTTTGGGTGACGGGTGTTCAGGGATTTGATATTTAAAACCTTTATCTAGCAAATTGGTCTCCTCATCAGAGAATTTAACTGAGGACAGATTAATAGTTTTTTGGTAAAACTTAAGATGTTTCGTGTTACATTTAGTTTGAGAATCAGTGTCTGGCTTGACATTTTCTATCAGTTTTTTGAGTTTACGGCATTGTTTTTGAAATTTAATAAAAATAATATGATTAATGTCGTCTCTTATTGAAGTATCTAATGTGTCAAACTCGATAGGGTGTAATTTAAAACTAAGTTCAGCATGAAGGACCTTAATATAATGTAAAAGATTGTGTCGTCGTCTCATACCTTCTTGAATTACTTGTTTCAGCCAGATCTTTTTCGCCTTATCAAGGGCGAATTTACCAGCTGATGAAGAAGATTTTGTCTTGATTTGTATATAATTTGGCGTCACTTTACACTTAATACACTGTAAATTAAACCACACATTTTGCACAGTTGTTTTATGTCTAAGTTTTAATCGTTTAAACAGAATTGCCTGAGTAGCCATATCTCGTTTACATTCCTTAGATTCGTTTACATTCCTGCAATAAGGGCCTCAAACTGAATGCATTGGAACAGCTTGAAATTAATAGGTATAATCAGTCCAATGAAATTCTTAACGATCAGATCACAATTAATAGCTCACCTCTGTTAAAACCATTAACAAACAATAAACCTAAAACAATTTAAAATAGATGCACTTAGAAATTGCAGATTTTAAGTGCTTTCACACGATCCCCCAAAAAATACCCAAATTATTGTTTCCCACCATTACTTAAGACCAATAAATCAAACTTATTTAAATTCTTTCATGTGACGTCGGTATGGTTTCAACAGAAAGAGATTATGTAGGAGGCACCCTGTCTAGCAAAGGGTATATAAGCTATCCCTAATACACGTTTTAAACATAGTTCTGACGAAGGCGTAAGCCGAAATAGCTATCAACAAATATTTAAAAATAATTTATGTAGAATTAAAATACATTGTTATTTTTCTTTCCGTATTACTCCAGATTTACCTTACGATTTTTATTGAAAACAGATTTAATGACGCACGGGCCCTCCCAACTGCATAACCCGCCACTTTACGCATATAAACTGGAAATATACCGTGTCTGTAATATATGTAAAGTTTGTATAAAACTTCATTTGTGATTGTCTGTCTGGCATAGTCGTTTGTGATCGTGCTATGGTTACACAATAAAAACTTTCCAGCAACTATAATATTTTCCATAAACTTATAAACGTCGTAATAAAAACAAAGAAGGCTAACGTAAGCAAATACATAAAATGTGTAAGTATATTTTGTAAGTGCATTTAAAATATAAAATTTAAAATAACTTTGATTATTCCACGTATGTGTAACTAATTGTGACACGTGTTTCGCCTCTTTCAGAGGCATCTTCAGACTTACTATCGCAAAGTTTGCTTAAGTAATGAAGCAAGATAAATTCTAACATTTTAACATTTTAAATTATGAAATTACAAAATGGATTACGGGTTTTTTTCCTTCTAAAGGAAACAAGGAAGGGGGTGATAGAATCAAAAAATGCATTAACATAATGATACTAATAAGGTCCAATCACTCAATCAATTAGATTGGGATTTTTCCTTTTTAAGGGACGCAAGAGAGGGTTATAGAATCGAAACAAAGCAAACAAATATATTTCTAATGACGTTAAACATTACAAACTAATAAACTATAAACTAATGAGCTGCAATCAATCAGTTAGGTTGGGTGATCACTCTTTTGAATTGGGAATAATGTCAGCAGAGGTGAGCAACCTGTCCTGTTAAGAATATTATTTAATAATATATCTTTTTTATTAAGAGTTTTATTTATTTCTAAAAATTCTAGACTATTCATCTTTAAACCTTTTTTATTTACTCGGTGGAGTATTTCTACATTACTAGTCTGATTTCAATCAAGTTATTTTAAATTTTACTCTGTGATAAAACTTACGACCGGGAAACGTGCTATTCAACGAATTTTATAAATGCATTGTGCATTGTGAAAAAAAAAAATATGTGTATACTCACTGAATATCTTGAAGAATTTTTATTTGATTTTCAATATTTTTTTATTCACTCCCATTTTCATTCAAAAATAATATTTCTATATTCAGTTCGTATTAATTAGTGTGCATATAATTTTTGTTTTCTTACTTAGAATTAGGATTTATGATTGCGGGCCGCAGAAAACACTCGGCGGGCCGCAGTTTGCCCGTGCCTGATTTATATAATGCATTGCAAAAAATACTTCCATACTTTATTTCAGCTCATAATCATATGAGGTTATCTATGATCATATGTCACTGTGACAGAGAGGTTAGGTTGTTAATCAAACTTCTCGTTGATTGCATTAATTAATTTATCAAGTACAAAAATAGCTATTGATACATTAGTATGTACATACTGTCATTGTCCAATGATTTATCTATTGTTTATACTACTGGTATAGTGCGTTTACTTCTTCTTGTGTCATTGTTTAATAATATTTTAATACATTGTTGAATTTTAAGTATTTACCTAATTGAGGTTAGGTTTTTAGGTAAAAAAATTTCCCGCCGATTGCTTTATTAAATTGATCATGTACAAAAAATGCTATTTCTACATTCGTAGGTACGTAAGTTATAGTCAGATGATTTATTTATTGTTTATGATGTTAATAATTGTTTATGATGTTAATAATTGTCCAATAATATAATATTGTTGAATCTTTGCTGACGATGGTTTTTCTTAACATACCTACAATTAAATACCAATTCGACAAACCAGTGTTTTTTATTGTTCATAAATACATATTTTTAAGGCCTTATTTGTTTTTTTTTTAAATGTTGGTTTTTAGCTTGGGTGACACATTTGACCTTGGGATGGACCAAGTATTTATTTTAATTTCAGCCATTTAAAATTTCTAATTCAATTCAACGCTGACCTTGTAAAGTATTAATAACAACAGTAAATAATCAATATTTGGTTGAGCAGGTGTTTATGGAGAGATAAGCAGTTTTATTCAGAGATAAAGAACTACATACAATAGGAACTCAATGATTACTAGATTGAGAATATCTTTTAGGTAAATCAGTTTTATCAAAGAAACATAAAAATACACAATACACATTGAAACTTATATGGTGTGTATTATAGCATTTGTAAATAATGGTTATTTTAAAATGAGTGTTGTGTTAAGTTGAAAATAGTGTCTTTTTATTTGAAATGAAATTTTTAACTCAATTATATGTGCTTCATAATCGATAGCTGCTGACTCAACTTAATAAAACAATTTTAAAATGATGTGTTATGTCATATATAAATATATCATTAATTCTTTTTTCATTTTGACATCATTCAACAGACCATGGATTTTACATTCCGAGATTGGGTCATACTTTTGGCTACATTACTTGGAGCGCTGTATGCGTATGGGAGATGGCAATATGGCTACTTTGGAAGGCGTGGCGTGAAATGTATAGTGCCAAATGTACCGTTTGTTGGAAATATGTGGAAAATAATGACTAAGCAAGAACATTTTATTGATTTAATAAAAACAACATACAGCGCATTTCCAGAAGAAAGGTAAGTAAAGTGTTTTTTTTTATTATTTTTTTCTCATTCAATGCCTGGGTAAACAAAAAACAATCTGTTAAAAAGAAACCTGGGTAATCTTTCAGATGAGGGGCTTAGTCAAAATTTTGGCATTTGACACATAAGTGTTGGAACAAGTAATATTTCTACAGGTTAAAAAAATCCTAAAAAAACAAAACCTAACCTAACCTAAACAAACCAAACCTAAGCTTAACAAACCCAACCTAACCTAACCTAAACATAACAAACCAACCCTAGCCTTACCCAAAACGGACCAAAAATAGCTAATTAATTAAATTTATAACGTGATTATTCCACACATTAATTAATTAATAGAACACTGACGATATCCATCTTGAATAATGTGTCAAATGCAAAATTTTTGACTAAGCTCCTCATCTGAATGATTACCAAAACCTGTATCAGACTTTTGGTGATTTTTTATTTTTCTAACTGATTTATTTTGTTGGACGATAGTGATTCCCTAGCTCATCACAATTTTTAATTCTGTACCCACATGTTTACATCTTTGAAGTAAAGGTCCTAAGCCAAACGCATTGGAACAATTAGAAATTAATTGATATCATCAAACCAAAGACATTCTTAATGAGCAAATTAACCTTAATTTACGCTTATTACCACTCAATAAAAACCCAGATTAGCTTTCAATATAAAAAATCAATTTGTCACATTTCAGTTCATTTTTTAATATAAAATTTGGATGTTAGAATGGAAGAGAAGATGTATTGCGTACTTTTTCTACACCAGTATATAAAGATAAGTAGGTATGTTAAAACATAGTTCTGAAGGGTAAGCGGAAATACTAATTATGTAACTATATCTTATATAAATTTTAGTAGAACTAAAATACATTAATATTTTTTTCAGATTGTGATGTTTAACCTTGCACTGCGTTTTATGTATTTTTTTCTATCTTCAAAATTCCCTATACGGTGAATTATTTAATTTTTTTGAATGACGATCATATCAACTTCTACTGAAATTTGATATATTTTTCAGATATGTGGGCTATTACGAGTTGTCAACCAATCTGATAATGATAAGAGATGTCAACCTAATAAAGCAAATAGCTGTTAAAGACTTTGACCACTTTACAGACCATCGAAGCATTTCGGATACAGTTTCTGATCCACTTTTTGGAAAGCATTTGTTTGCAATGAAAGGTAAATATTTAAATTCACATGTACCTGTATTGTATACAAATATTTTCAATATCATTTCAATGTATAATGTACATATATTACAATAGTACTCAACTAAGTCAACTTGACTTAACTAACTTAACTTTAAGAGGAATACAGTGGAACACCGATTCATTATCGCTTTTCTCCTGGATTTCTCTTTATTATAACTGCTAGGGAAAACAGTCATTAGTGTACTTCTTATTTTTCAATTCTAATGTGAATTAATAATTTGTTGACTTCAGGGCAAGAGTGGCGAGATATGCGATCGACTTTAAGTCCAGCATTTACCGGATCCAAAATGAAGATGATGTTTAGTCTAGTTGTTAATTGTGCCGAAGATCTTACAGAGTACTATAAAAAGCAGCTAAAAGAACCCACACATCAAGGTAAATTCAATATAATGACTGTAATTGTTACCAATTGAATCAACTTTTTTTGTTACAAAAGCAGCATTCTTGGTAGAAAGGTATCATAAAAAAAACACACATATATCTTTTAGAGTTGGTACTACCTTATATATTTGTTTAAAGATCACGAGCAGGACAACAATCAGTCGTCAAAAATGATAATTGAGGTGATATTTGTAATGGGACTAAAATATTGAAACCATAGTTCGACGAAAATGATAAATAGAGGGACAATGAATGCAGGATTTTTTACTGTCTTATTATGCAAGTAACTGTTTATCTTTTAATGATTAGAATATTTCTTGTTTTTCTAGAAAAAGGCTTTGTTGAAATAGAGATGAAAGACACATTCACAAGATATGCTAATGATGTGATCGCAACGTGTGCATTTGGAATTGAGGTTAACTCGTTAGAAGATAGAACAAACGAGTTTTACAATATGGGTAAAAAGGCTAGTACCTTCAGCGCATTTCAATTACTCAAGTTTATGCTTGTCGCTATGGCTCCAAAACTAACAAGAGTAAGATGTTTTGATTATGTTGGCAAACTTGTAAAATATAGCACAGTTTACATTCTGACAGTATGGTAACATTTTATACTGCCTTGAAAGATCTGAAAATATCAATTTTCATTGCAAGACTATTTCTTTTGTAGCTTCTGGGAATACATTTCATGGATAAGAAAGTTTCGCAGTTCTTCAGGACGCAGATACAAGGTCAGATGAAGGAGAGAGAAAAGACAGGCTATTTCAGACAAGACATGATCAATCTCTTGATGGAAGCTAAAAAAGGATCATTGAAGCATGAAACAAATAATGTTAATGAAGATGTCGGCTTCGCTACTGTAGAAGAGTCAAAACTCGGTCATGAAACCCATAAAAGAGGTGATAAGATTAGATTCTCTTTTTGCCAAAACTTTTTCATTAAATAGAAGTCTTTTATAAAACAAAATGACAATTGGATGCTACAGAATAACAATGGACCAACTCCATAAATCATATGTGAAGATAATCAGATTCAAAGATAATGGCTCATAATTGATTCATTCAGTAGTTTAACCACGTTCACCACCACTGGCGGATCCAGGAATTGTCTCAGGGGGTGGCCATTTATTTTTCGATTATTTTTACGGAATAAATGATGACCCTGCGTTTAAAGAAGCGATAACGCCAAACAAAATCATGTGATATAATTGATGACTCAGACTATTATCATCGATTCTTTTATTTATATAAAAAAATGGAAACATTTAAAACATAATATAAAAAAATATTGTTTTATACTCGAGAAAGATCGCAAATACAAAATTAAGTCGAATTTCGTTTTTTTGACGTTGTAAATAGGCCCAAAAATATTCCGGTTAAATATACATTTTTCACAGGATATGCTACAAAGCCAGAGAATAGTCTTTTCGAACTCATACGATACCTTAACCAGGTTTTCATGCTTCATAATGTGGAAAACCTTCTTTCAGCGGAGGCAAAGCTGATTGTCAAACTTAGTAAAATTCGTAACAAAACCTCACAATTAAAAGATAATTATTAACTTATCACATGTCGTAAATACACAGTTGCGGCAAAAAATATCCGCGCACTCTTCATAATTCCATTCCTTTGCGAATATTTCCTCGAAATCTTTACCGATTTCCAGTTTTTTTTTCATTCGATTGTAAAAAAACCAAGAGCCATATTTTGAAAAACTATCAAGATTTGAAAGCTTCAACAGTACTGAGCCAGACCTAGTCGCGTAAGTATCTGACAAAATTATGGATAGCCACAAAAAAACATAATCGCGATAAAAGCCCAAATTGAATCAGTTTTCTGGCGAAAACTTACCAAGTAGAAAAATTTCGCTTAGAGTAGTATAGAAAGTATAGTGTGGATTTTTTTTGAAACATTTCATAAAACTGGCGCTCTGGAAGGGTATGTTTGAATCGGCAGAGCGCGCTTAGCAACCGACCGGACGACCTTCATATAAGAAGTATGGTTTTTCAAAAACGCTTCAAAACTGCTACAGTTTTCCATGCTGAGCTTTAGTCGACTAGTGATTACACATGATCGATGCTAAATGTCCGTAATAGAATCGTGGCACATGGATTTCCCGCTCGGCGCCTAAAAAAAACAAAATAAAAAATAGTTTTATCCAAGAGTTTGAATATTTTAGGAAAAACCTTCAATAGAGATAGCTGAATGGTAAAAACTGGTAGAGTCAGAGTTCTGAAACACTCAATTAAACGTTACCAAACGCCAAGTCGTTGGTAAATATTCAGGCTAGAGGCTTAATGCCAAAAGCTCCAACTTTTATTTATTATTTACTCTGGTCTTTCAATGTGTTGCCAGTATGGTGACATATTGTTGATTCCAATCAAAGCATATTAAAACATTGAATTTCTTCATAGTGTGGACTGATGACGACTTGACAGCGCAAGCTTTACTTTTCTTCATCGCTGGATTTGACACATCATCAACGTTCCTCTCATTTTTCTCACACGAAATGGTTGTGAATCCTGATATTCAAAAAAAGCTTCAAGAAGAAATTGATGAGACAAATGAAAATATAACAGATAAGCTGACATACAGTGATTTACAAAAAATGAAATACTTAGACATGGTAGTTTCAGGTAAACGCTTTACAGTAAAATAATTCAATTATGTGCCCATAATTTATAATTTTCTTCAACTTTTCAAAGCACTTTGATTATTACAGAGACCTTAAGGTTTTGGCCTCCAGCAGTAGCAACTGATCGTGCATGTGTCAAACCTTATAAACTTCCTCCACCAACAGATTCTGGAGTACCTTATCAGGTATTAATAATATATTAAATCCTACATAATACCAATGACCATTATATTTACTAAAAGACTAAATATGATTTTAGATAATACGGTATCAATGAAAAGATCATTTTTTGATGAAGTTAGTAAGCAGATTTAGATGCAGTACTCATGTTCATTGATATAAATACTCTATAATATATAATTATTGTAAAAACTATTCTCATTTTATCGAATAGTAAACCATCAATATTATTAAAGAATATCTGGGTAGGTTTATTTTCAATTACAAATGTCCTTTCTTGAAGTTTCCGTAATGTCTTTCCTCCTAGAGTTGATCTCAAGACACATTGTTTAATAACTTTATTTGAGTTTATCTCCATTGACAAACAACTCTTTTTGAAATATACTAAAAAAATGTTTTCAGCTTAATGTTAAGGACTCAATTTGGATTCCTATCAGAGCCATTCATCATGACCCTCAATATTTCCATGAACCCTGAGAAATTTGACCCTGAAAGATTTTCTGACGAAAATAAGTCATCAATCAACCAATACGCATACCTACCATTTGGTATTGGACCAAGAAACTGTATTGGTAATATTATGTCTCTGCCTTCTCCCTGTGGATGTTTTTGTATACTTACCATTTGAGGAGCGGAGCAGTGCTGATGTCAGATTGTAAAATTGCATCATAATATATAATGGTTATCTGAGCTATCTCTGTGAGACACACCTCACGTAAACGTGTTTATTTCTATGTATCAGTTTATCCCAGTTCTTCTGTATAGAATAATGATTAAAATATTCATATGACTGACCATGACCATATGTATTTATTTCAAGTAATGTCATTTTTAATTTATAATTTATTTTATTTGTTCTTAAAATATTTTTTTATTGGAAATCCTGTGTATGAAACACTTTTAAACAAGTTTTGTTTTAAAGCTTCTTATTTACTTAGATGGGGGGGGAGTGTTACTACTCAAAGTTTATTAAATATTTTGTATAAAATCTTTGTTACGTTGAGATAGAAATAATACACAACAAGATTGAAATTTATTTTCATTAGTTACTTTGCCAAAAATTGTTTATGATTATTATTTCAAACGAATCTCTTTTATAATGATCTATTACATTTTAATAATATTATTCACTTTTTTACATTTTTAGGATCTCGATTTGCCCTGATGGAAGTCAAGGCAATCATCTTCTATTTTCTTTTGCACTTTGATTTTGTACCAGGTGACAAAACTGAAATACCATTCAAACTAGCTGTTGGTGGAGTCGCAATGACTGCTCAAAATGGATTTTGGGTTGGTCTGAAACCAAGAATGTGATAAGACATGATGATATCGAATTGATTTTCATAAAATAGATACATATATTAGGTGTTGTACAATTGTTCATTGACTTTTCATTACAGAATTAAATGTTTTTTAAAATTTATATTTTATCTGATGTTAAAATATTATTATTATGGCACAAACAATTAAACCTGTTCAATCCAAAAATATTAAAAAAAAAAAAAAGACCTGAAAATATTTATTAAATAAATACAAAAATAGATACTTACCTAGTTGTTTTTTTCTATTTTAATAATTGTAACTGATATTTCTCAAAACCACATTATATATTTTTTTTGCCATTAGCTTGTTTTTCGATAAGCTCATGTTTGTTTATATATCTGAATTAAACAGCTAATTTTTGATTTTGCCTTATTAAATAGTGCTATTGTATTTCAATAAATTTTATACTTATAAAAGATGAAACAGAAAAGCAGCGTTTTTAGCGGATCAACGATAAAATTAAATAAATATAAATGCAAATTGAAATTATAAGTCAACTTAAACACACGTAAACTTGAAATATTCTAGTCCATGAATATTATTGTAAATTTGATTTAAAATTTATTTTAAAAAATTGCGTGGAGAATAAGCCCAATTAATAAATATAAAAAGAATAAGCTATTTTTTTCTCGATTTTGTAAATCGACGCCTACATTGTTTTTGAAAAAAAATTAGTGTTGAAATTTAAATCATTTCCAAAAATACGTCGCTATTTTTAATCCGTGTTCATTGTTCATTTTAAGCTCAAATTTTTGCTTTCAAAATATGAAGAATAATAATTACAATATAAATACGTTTGATATTTTTTTAATTTAAGGTCCAGTCCTAAACTTGCAACACCGATTACCGCCGTTTTTGGTTTTTAATTTCATTTTGAAGTTTGTGGTTGTCAGTGATTGATTCTTTTAAGTTATTGTCACCCTCTGTACTTACGATAGTTAATCTGTTTGCGCTGAGAGGAGAAAATATTGAATACAACGATGTTTATTACTGTACAGAGTAAAATATTTTTGTTTCTTCATATTCGCTACATATCACTTGCGTTCTATCGTTCTAAAAATACGTACCGATTTATTTACTATCTTATCTTCTATTTACGCCTCAAGAAAATATGCAGCATCACTTGACAAACATCTTTTATGAACTTGAAAAACAGTATATCGACCAGTGAGATTGCTGGCGGACGGTTTCTAATCTTAACCGGCTACAGAAATATTGATTCGATATTTAAAGATGTCAGCAGTTAGTGAATTATCTTCAATTGAAGATGTTATCAATAGTAAACTTTCTGGTGCGGATAAAAATGAAGTAAAGCGTATTTTATACGGGCGATCAGATGAGTAAGTTAACTAGAATAGTCTTCGATAGATATGTTACATGTGAATTAATCTAATAATAACACTGGGGCGATTTCTCTTGTTTTCCAAACGAAAATTGTCATGTTTTTTTGACATAATGTGGAAAGGATATGCTATGGAAATAGTTCCGGATAATTTATGATATTATTTATGAAGAAGTTACGATAACAATGAAGGCAAACGAAATAAGAGAGGCCTCAGCCAGTAGTAAGTAAAAACATAATTGGTGATAATTGGTTTCAATTTGAGGTGACGAATTTTTAAGTGTTAATTTATAAATCAATCTTTCTGAGAAGATTCTGTGATACCGTAAGGTTAAATTAATCATAAAGATTTTTGATGATACTCGATACATACATATTTTTAGTAGTTATGTATATCCATTGAGATAATACTAGCCCAGGTACAATGGTTTTCAATGATTCTTGAAAGAATATAGTGTTTCGACTGCAGATGTTTGATGAAATTTCAATATCAAATTGGCCTCTTGGAGACAGAAATCTAACTCATTTTTCTTTACTTTTTAGGAGAGCCAAAAAACAGGTTTATACGATCAATCAATTTTACATGATTTCATGATTTTCCATAACAAAGTCAGAATACATAAATTTTTTGTAGGTCTATCCAATGAGATTAAGTAAAAGTTTTTATTTCAAGAGAATTAAATAGCAGCCTTATCTTGTGTCAGATTAAAAATCACAGGAGCTCATAAATCTTCATGTTTATAGAGGAAATAAAAGCAAAAACAGTTTTCAAAAACAACCCAAATTTAAAGAATGAAATATAGATTTCCTCTTTGTGATAGATTTATTAACTCTTGACTGCTTCTTCCTGTGGACCATTTTAATGTCTATCCCACAGTTCCAGTGTAATTATCATTCCTGTTTTAACCAGTCTAATGCCTCACAAGCATGGGCAACTTTAGAGTCTCAAATTGCCTGACACGTAATATTTTTAGTTAACATTGGCTTACAAAAATTAAGTTTCATCATGCTTCACTAAAATAAATTAAAATATCCCAGAATTATCTTAGAGTGTATTAGAAAAATAGATTTCTGTAAGAGGTGTCGAGGGCTGTCAAAAATAATATTAGAATAAAGACATCTCTCATTTTAGTCAATGTAAAATTACATTATGTTTCTTTTCCTATAGCCACAAGCTGAAGTTAAGAAGTGAGACCGAAGCGTTTGCCATTGCTAAAACCACGGAAGTATCCGGGTATTCTTTCCAAGCTGCCATTGAAGAGACCCGCAAACCACGGATTGTCAGCATAGGTGCCGTTCAGCACAAGATTGTGCTGCCGACAACTTCCGGTGTGGTCGCCCAGCGGCAGGCTATTTTTGATAAGATCGGAGCTATCATTGATATTGCTGGAAATGAAGGAGTCAATGTCTTGTGCTTGCAGGAGGCGTGGAGTATGTATAGCTTTCATTTAATTAACCTTTTCAATGCCACGAAAATGCTACTTCACAAACCCAAATCGCTTTTTAAAAAGTTGTAAGAAATTCAAAGCTTCGGTAACATTTCTACAGCTACCACAACATTTGACTTCAGTTGTAATGTACACAGGTTAAAATCCCTAACTGATTTCCCTATCAATCTATACATTTGTTTTCAAAGTCATTGACATGTGTGATAACTGAACTCCATCTCCCCTATCTGATCTTAATATTTTGGTGTATCAAAAGGAATTGCTTAAAAATTATTGCTGTGTTTAGTCCATCCTTCTATCTTAATAAAACAATTCATTCATGAACATGGTAACAATTCTTTTTTATTTATATCCCGAATGTTTTCTTTTGTAGCCATGCCTTTCGCATTTTGCACTCGAGAAAAACAGCCCTGGTGTGAATTTGCAGAGGCAGCTGAGGATGGTCCAACAACTAAATTCTTGAGTGAAGTAAATAATCAAATTATTACACAAAAATTTAAAATTTCAAACAATTACACTATGAATTTTATTGTTGAATGAATACAAATGTTTTATACTTAATTCTTGATATTACATTTGGTACTACCATATAACATTAATAGATAGAAAATCAATTATTGTGGGCTTAAGAGGGCAAATATTTTAGAATGTACATATGTGTTTTACAATATTTGCTAATGGAAGTTGCAAATAATGTATGGCTAAAAATATTTTTTTATTTATTCGCAGTATTGTAAAAAGTACAACATGGTTATCATATCATCGATATTGGAGCGGGACAGCACCCACGGTGAAACCATTTGGAATACAGCCGTGGTGATCAGCCACACCGGCAACGTGATCGGAAAGCACCGGAAGAATCATATCCCGAGAGTGGGGGACTTCAACGAGTCCACTTATTATATGGAAGGCAACACGGGACATCCTGTATTTGCCACTAAATACGGCAACATTGCTGTTAACATCTGCTACGGGAGACATCACCCGCAGAATTGGATGATGTTCGGAATCAACGGAGCAGAGATTGTCTTCAACCCGTCGGCAACCGTGAGTTCAGCAGTTACGTTATTAACCCTTTGACGAGTATGGCTGAACAGATGCGGCCAAGTTTTTTGTCATCTATTACCATTCTCA
This sequence comes from Himalopsyche kuldschensis, assembly GCA_028554975.1. NCBI lineage: Eukaryota > Metazoa > Arthropoda > Insecta > Trichoptera > Rhyacophilidae > Himalopsyche > Himalopsyche kuldschensis. The sequence continues at coordinate 1,472,665 of JAHFWI010000059.1, read as the reverse complement.
TATTTTTTTATGAAACATTGAAACTAGACATTTCAATTAGTATTTTTTGTAGTCACATTATTTTCATTATGTATTTCAAATAAAGAAAATAATTTTATTAAAAGGTTAATATTCGGAAACAAACTGTGGCCATATATCATTTCAGTTCCATACGCTTCCTGGAATCAACATCAATATAGAACCAAATGTCCACAGATGAATGCATTAAAAATCCAGGCCCGAGTTTGAAGTAAAAGCTTCTAGATAATTATTTGAAAGTTATAATGAATTTGTTTATTAAAAAAAATTACCATGCGTTTGAAAATTCCAATAAAAATTGCATAACTTATTAATATTCTTCCCAGTTATACGGATAACAAAAATAAATATATTTTTTTGTATGAGGTAAGAATATTTTTTTCAATAGATTTATAATTTTATCCAAAATAACTCACCACTCAAAAGGTTTTATTTGATATTTCATGTAAAATTAAGGTATTTTACTGAATTCAAATTGTTTGTGAAGTAACAAAATTTTTTGCTTGCGACATTGGTATTGAGTTTATGCAAATAAAGCAATAATTTTTGACTCTTTGTGTCATTGTTTTTTTTTTTTTGATAAAAATTTTGTCATTTTGATGTTTGCACAGCGATAATGTTTCTTCAAAATGATTAACAATCTAAACTGAATCTTATTCATAAAACAATAAACCATGTATGTAACCTGATTGGCTGTGATTAAATATTCTTTTTTTGTAAATTTCAAATAAATTTCCAATTTGGATTTCGACTGAAGGTGTTTGATGAAATTTCAATATAAAATTGAAATTTTTACTGAAATGCTGTAAGGCGAAACCCGGGTTGCTAGTGACAAAATATGGGAAAGTAAAAAATTCAGATAAATGTAGTTTAATCACCAGTCCAAGTTCCTCTTTCTATTGTTCTATCCTCACTCCAAAAAAAGATAGATTGAATGACTGAGTAACAAGCAGTTTTTACAGAAAAACTGCTATTTAGATTAACTCCACCATGTCTCCATTATTTTAAACATTTGTTTTGCATGATGAGTCAACAGATGTCACCAATTCAATTTCAAATACACAAGAGTTATCTATGGTTAAGACCCAATGGTTAAGTAATAATAATATGCTATGTTTCTAAGGTTGGTGGGTTGAGTGAACCATTGTGGGGAATTGAAGCGAGAAATGCCTCCATAGCGAATAGCTACTTCACAGTTGCCATAAATCGAGTGGGCAGTGAGGAATTCCCGAACGAGTTCACATCTGGTGACGGAAAGGCTGCACACAAGAGCTTCGGCCATTTCTACGGATCGTCCTATGTCGCGGCTCCAGATGGCAGCAGAACACCGGTAAGCTGTAACAGTATTATGTCTCTTTGTCAAACATTGAAAACAGAACTGACCTGAAACCTTTCCACATATAACATGGTACGTGCCGTACTCAGGGCTGTGGATTTAACAAAAAAATGTTCCTTAAAAATTTATTCATACTCAATCACAGCTGTTTCAATGAATTAAAAAAATTAGTACATAACTTCATGCCACTAACACTGGAATACATTCATCTAATTTATAAAACAAATACTCTTTGTCTTAGAAATGCAGCATTATGGTATCCGTAGTACTTCTTTTCTAAGTAGTCACATTTATTTTCAGGGTCTGTCAAGGGTAACCGACGGCTTGCTGATTGCAGAGGTTGATTTGAACCTCTGCCGTCAAGTGAAAGATAAATGGGGATTCAGAATGACTCAACGCTTGGATCTTTATGCCAAAAGCCTAACAGATGCTGTTCAGAGAAAAGAACTTCCGCTGATTCAAGATAGTTCATTAAACTGAGGTACATATTACACTGTATGTTTTGAATTAGAATATATTTATCTTTTATATATATGTATGTAGATATAAAAAAAAAAAAAAATGTTATAGATCAATTGCTACAACTCCATAATGAAGCTTTATAAAGGAAGCAACATGGGATGAAGAATTACTTTACATTATAAAGCAATGACTCCTGACAAACTTGTGTTTATTTTGAAAAAATCTGTGGGGTAGTTATATTTTTATGCTGTGTAGATATATCCGAGTTCTTCTGCATTAAAATCAATTTTTTCCTTTTTCACAAAATTTATTGAGTAAAATATGTTTACATTGTATACAATGCTGATATTATGAATTTTAATTTTTATGTAGCGAGATGAGGTGTTGAATAATTTCACTGTGGTAAAGAAGGCAACTGCTTAATATGTCCAAGAAACACTGTTTTTAAGAGTATTATACATATTTATACGTAACCTAACCAAATATTTTGATTATTTTTTTTTGTAAATCTTCTATTATGGAAGCTATTTATGAACAGTTTACCGTTTATTTACAGAACCTAATGTTATTTAATTATGTATTCATCCATTTGTTTAACATATGTTTTCTTGTCAATAACAACCTTTTTTGGGCTATTTTGAAACTGTTTATTGTATAAATCCAATGCGTCTGACGTCTTAACAAAAAAACCTAATGCCGAATCATAAAAAAATTGCCTTGGCATATTTTTGTTTATTAATTTATTTTTAATCTTTGAAGCACCAATATTCATTTTATGTTTATATAATTCATGCAGGTATCCAACTATTTTTACTAACAGTGATTTGAATCTGTGGATTGCTTAAAATAACTTAAAATTATTGATAGTTACAATAGACTGAAAAACCAAAATGAGACACATTAATAAATAAAATAATTGGTATATAAAATGTTTTAATACATATTATACAATAAAGAATGAGATGGCATTTGCCACGCCAAGTCTAAGCTAGTGTAAAAAGCCAGAATTTGTATAGAGTTGCTTTCATAATTTTAAATTTTATGTATGAAAAGATATTTTGGAAAAAAAAATCATTTTGAAAATTTTATAGTAGAAAAGTATTATATCTAATCTCAGAGGCAATGTATTTTTTAAATATTATAATGTCTCTTATTATTGAACAAATTTTAATAAACTATTTTTTTAAATGATGTACCAAAAATCTTATCTAGTTAACTGTTATTAAATGATCAAATTATTAATAAAAACTGTTTTTTTTACTATTTTTCTTTTTTAACCCTTAACCCCACAGGCCCTGCGAATATATGCGAAGAATCTCAGAGGCCCCAGTTTTTTTTACGGTGCTCTACGGCATTGGTTGTTTTTCTTCATTAATTTTACAACAATTTTAAACAATTCCTTAATTACTTAATAGTTTTGTAATATCATAAAATGATATTACAAAAAAATTAACTCTGATAAGTTGATATTAGCAGAGATAAGTATAAGTAATAGAATAAAAACTACTGTTTTTTGTGAAAAAATGATTTAGAATTTTTGCAGTCACCTTCCAAAATGGTCTGGGAAAAAGGTTAATCCTCTTATCTTCTTAACACAGTGCTATAATTATACAACAGATGGCAATAATATGGCATCATACAAGGTCATACAATTAAATGCGAGTATTTTAGAAAAAAAAACAGATGTATTATCATAATTTATTAGTCTCTTATTTATTAAAAGACAAAAGAAAAAAATGAAAATTTTAAAGTGAGGTGGTTTCGGGGTAGGCTCAATGAATTATTATCAAAATAGTGGATTTTGTTTGAATTATTTTTGAAGAAACTTCTAGAAATAGTCATGATAAAATTACTTAAGGGGGTATTCTGGTCTAGGATACTGAAAAAGATTTTTTTTGCATATTTTCAAAGCTCAAGCCTTTAGGAATATATCCTTACAAGGTTTTTTCTAAATTCCAAACATTGTTGGAGATATAGCTACTTTAGTGATGTAGAATCTAACCGATCATTGCAGTTTTTTGCTTTGCTCGAAACTTATATGCCCAACTGTTATGTTATTCTCACTGTGTTTCTGGTCTTCTTTTCAAACCGACCCAAATTCCTCCATCTGGTATACTGCTCGTCAGTTTCATCTTCCATTCTGTTGGATCCTTAGTCTTAGGACAGGGAACCAGCAAAAACTTAGAAATCATGTAGAAGATAGCAGTTTTTACTTCCATCAACGCGAATCTGGATCCTGGAAATGAAAACATTTTAATGTAAATTATTAAATCTATTATAGTTATCATGTGTGGGCTGCGAATATATTTATAATTTTTATGTATGATCAATAGTTCCAAATTATAGATAATCAATGATGATGAAAAGCACTTTATTTTTATGAAAAATTAAAAAATAGACTCACCTATGCATATTCTTGGTCCACTTCCAAATGGCATGAAAGTAAACGGTTGAATTTTGCTTTCATCAGAGAAGTGTTCCGGATCAAACTTATTTGGGTTTTTAAAATATCTAGGATCTCTATGGATAGCATAAGTTGGTATAAATATTTTATCGGACTTTTTCATCTGAAAAAGATAAATTGATACATGACAAAATAATAAAAACTTGAGTCTCAGCAGAAGGTCAATCAGATTGACAAGGTGAAAGAAAAGCCATACAGTTACATATGTAGGCTTTAAAAGTTTAAGACTAAAGTATATTGCATAAATGAAATGTGTTTCTAGAGACTGAGAACTATTCCCACATTTCGTAAATCCGTCATCTCATCGGTCTTAGCCACGCAGTAATAAAAGTCGGGTGAACTATCCATATCAATAAAATAAAGATAGCAATGATGCCACGTAAATGCTTCCAAGCATTTTAAAATTAAATGAAATTTATTCAGCACATGCATTTAATCAGTGCTGCTTTATGTTAGCAATTCATGACACCTTCAAATGGAATTGATGACTGCCTCGTATATTGGGAGTGCAGTGGGTCATTTGTTCTTCTTTCTACCGGTAGGGTTCCGGCGTCTCGAACTACTGTTTGTTACTATCCATAAGATGTAGTCAACAGAACTGAAGGATGCTGGCATGTCATGGGAGGAAGCAAAGCAACTGGCGGGTGATAGGGAATCATGAAGGCACCGCGTCGTGGCCATATGATGTTTTCGTATGGATTAAAGGCAGTTGGGCTTTACTATCAAGTTTGATTTTTTAAATTCTTAATAAAATTTAATTGATGTATTAATAATATTGCTACCTCAAAACCTGTCTGAGAACTATCACATGGGGGCGATAAAGTGTATGGCTTCACGCACACTCTATCAATTCCTGGAACTGGTGGCCATAATCTTAGAGTTTCTGAAATACAAGAAGAAAAAAGATATGCAAAATGTATTCCGTCTTTATCAAGCTTCTGTTAATTAAATAAACATAAAGTAGGTATATGATTGAAGCAAATGAGGAAGCAACAATGAATAAGTAACGAATTTTATTTATTTGAAAGATTATAGATTATCTCACACACACACTTAACTCTATGATTGAATGTAATTGAAAAAAATACATCATTTAGCCTAATTGCAGTTAAGGGGTTATATACAGTTAGACGGCCGAAAAAAAGTGAATTTTCTAGAATTTTTTCTGAGAAAACTTTTAAATTTATTGATCCAAAAATTTATACACATATTATGGTATCTTTTAACTGTATTTTTTAGACTTAGTACTAGTAAAAAATATTTATTTGAAAAAAGAGCTACAGCTGATCTCCAGGAGCTCCTCTCAAAAAGACGTTTTGCGGTGACCACTATATCTTAAAACTGAATCATCTGAAATTAAAAAACCAAACAGATTTCGTTAAAATAATGTTAAATCTAGTAATTAATCGAAGGAATAAGCAAAATATTTTTTTTTGGCAAAATGGCGGTTTTTTAAAAAAAAATCGATTCTTCACCGAAATTTCGGCCTTAAATTGTTTATAAAAAAAAAAATATTTATCGGAGAGAAAAAATCTTCGATTAATTACTAAAAAATATATTTAAGAAGGTCGTGTTAAAATTTGAGACTAATCGGTTTAGCCGTTTTTGAGTAATGTTGGTCACCGACTTTGAAAACACCATTTTGAGAAAAACGCGTTTAAAGTTTGGAATGCATTTTACATGGGATAAAAAAACTCTGAAACGCCTTTTCAAATTTGCTTGTAACTTTGACAATATTCACCGGAACGATATGAAATTTTCTGTGTGTATTCTTAAATATATGTACATTAAGAAAAAATAATAAAAAAAAAATCGATTTTTTGAAAATTCTAACTGTATATAACCCCTTAAGAGAAAGGATAGAAACAAATTATTATGTGAAAAACAATCAAACAAAATTTCAAAAATAATTTCGTCAAACACAGATGGCGAATGTATAATAGTTGAAAACAAAGCAAAATGGTTTGAAAAATACCAGTTTTCCATATTTGAATTAAAAAGCTCTATTTTGAGAGACTGTTCCGATCTTTCAATTTATAAATCTGGTTTGTACTTACTACATCTTCAGGAAGTCAATTTAGATAATCCTGTACACATATTTAAATGTTTTACTATCTTTTAGGAATGTCTAACCTGAAATAAACATATCCATATATTTCATTTTGACCATTCTCTCATAATTCAATCCACCATCGGCAATCACATCATCCACTTCTTGTCGCAGCTTTTCTTGAACGTCTTGATTAGCAGCTAGTTCATATGCAGCAAAGGTCAATATTGTAGATGTCGTTTCGAAGCCGGCGAGGAAAAATACAAATGCTTGTGCTGTCAAATCGTCATCGCTCCAATCTGGATGCATATTTAGTAACTTTGTGTATTCTCATTTCAAAATAATTAAGTAGAACTGGTCTAATTTTCCTCTTTTTGTTATAAATAAAATAGTTTAATTGTATATTTCATCGGTTGACAATGCTCACTATTAACAAAACCAGTTATGATCAGAATATATGTGAAAATAGTTATATATGATGTGTTTTATTTATTTAAATGATGCCTTTCCACCAGGAAGTGACAGCTAACACCTTAATCCGCATTGCATATATTGAGACGCCTGATTGAGCTGTTTTGGAAATTGATATTCAAATATAAATAGAGTTAACAGTGTTCAAACTATCTCGGACAAGATTTTTTTTACTCAAAAAGGTAGGCATATTTTAGCCTGATAATGAGTGTATTTAACACTGATGAATTCATTAATCTTAGTTATTGGAATATTCGTAAATCAGTTCAGCAGGGAGGAGATTCAAAGTTACCCCTAAAGAACTTAAAATAATATATGTTAAGAAAATAATCATTATCTCATTTAGTAATCTATCAAATTCAATAAATATGTAAAAAATGTTACAGATGCAAGCAATGTTCCCTCTATTTGTCCTAACGTAATGTGCGCAAAAAGCATTGGCTGTGCAACTTTGAAGGGAAATTAGAAAAATTGTGCTCCACATAATGGTATTTAGACCTACTAAACAAAACGGTAATTTTTAGTCATGATAATAATCGACAACACTATTTTACTCAGAAAATTAGAAACTCATTCTAATGCCCTTACATACTAACACTGATGTAACTTTTGTACACTCTGTTGAAATGCATAGCTGGTAACAGCATACACTGGATGCAAGGTTATAAACAAAATCAACATTAATTCCTATATATAATATTGATAATTTAATTATTCGAATGCTCTGAAGACTCAAACCTAAACTATCTTGAATATTCACTTAAATATGGTAAATTTTTTTACTGAAAAATCTAATTTTTCTTTACTTCTTTTTGTCCCGCCTTCCTTTACCATGTTTTCGTCAGAGGAGTTTGTTGAAGTTTGATCATCTTGTAACGATCCTTTCTTGGCTTGCATTAATAGGTGAATCATATCAGGTCTGTGAACATTGTTGATTTCTCTTGCATCCATTGTATTTCTTACAAGGTTTCTAAAGAAATTTGCCACATCTGATCCCATAATACTGATCTTCAAGAACTAGAAAAATGGCCAACAGTGTAATTATAAAACAATCATCACCAGTTTATTATTTTTTTAACAGTGCTTGTAGTAATAGAAATTTATTATATTTTCGGTTGCCCAGAATTACTAAATTAATGAATTTTGTAATCCTTCAGTTTGTTAATTAGTAACAGCCTTACGTTTGACGAATATCAATATATCCTTACACACCAGATTCAATTGGTAAGCTAACAGAACTTGTTTGTTGCGTCAGTCATTTGAGTCACCAGCCACAAAAGCTGTTTGGCTGATCAATGCACTGTCTTACATTTTCAGCAATGTGCTTGGTGATTTGTTTTTACTTTTATATATTCTATATTAATAATATACTGTGTCTTAAATGCCATTCTCTGTTGAATATTTATTATTTTTTGTAATAAATTTGTATCGCCGTATTGGCCTCAGCTGTCATGTCAAGTATTAGTTTCATTCACAATAAACAATATTGCTGTTTTTTGAACAATATAAATATTTCATTGAGTATTTTAATAAAATTTTAATATTTTAATATAAAACATACCTTCATCAGCCCAGGGAAAATAATAAATGCCATCAATTTAAGGGTGCCTATTACACCAAGATTACTAACTTTTTTCCCCATGGAATAGAATTCATTGGTTTTATCCGATAGTGAATCAACTTTAATGCCAAAAGCACTTGTTGCTATAACATCGTTGGTATACCTTGTATATAGATCTTTCATTTCCACTTCAAAGGAAGCCTCACCTAAAAAATTCACATATAGAAGTAAGTACATAATATAAATATAAAAATAACATCATTAACCCTTGCAGTCCTTACTATAATATTTTTTTCCTTCCAACAGCTGCTCAATAGATTTGAGAAATTGATTGATATTATATGATATGTTAGTGTATTTATTAGTATGGTTAAGTAGAATACTGAAAAATATACCACATTTTGCAATATTACAAAGGTTATCTTATGCACATGCGTCCCAGATTGGCTGGGATTGGCCCGGAAATAGTGTCATAGTCCTGGTTAAATGTCAAAAAATGTCTAACTGACCTGGAATTTCTGAGAGAGCTATCGACCAAAATCACCAACACCCAAAAAATTTACATGATTCTAGCTAGAATCAACTCCAATTACTCGACATCTCAACTCCTTGAGTATCAAGTAATAATTTTTTTAAATACTCAAGTACTTTCAGATACACCAAAATATATATAATTAATATAAATTAGTGTATTATTTTTTTTATTTAGATTATTTTTCAATATTTTATTATGTCTCTTGTCATCACAGATTCTCGTCATCATAAACATACCATTGATAAGAAAAGTCAGAAAGATCCAAAGCAAAAGTAACAAAAGAAATTCTCGCATAGCATAGTCAACGTCAAAAACATTTGAAAAAAATATATTTCCTGACAGTAAAATTCACGCGTAAGACTATTATATTTTTTTAAATAAATAAACAAAATTTGGAAAAAATCTTCATATATAAATTACGAGTACTACTCGAGTGTTTTTCAAAATACTCGAGTATCGAGTACATGAAAAATGTACGAGTAAACTCAAGTATCGAGTATTCGATACTCGAATCGGAGTCTCTAGTTCTAGCCCATATGTCTCGGATTTTTTTCAGAAATAGTTGGCATACCTACCCTTGACAGAGATAGCTGACAAAGTTACGGAACAGCAATAATTCTGAGTCATTCTTAAAAAAATATTCAAATAACTTACCACTTGCCGAAGAAACTTTGCATTCTCTACCAACATGCAAAACTAATTGCTCGGCACACTCTGCAATAAAGGGAAACATGTTCCTCATTTTTAAACCAGTGAAAGCAGGGCTTAACGTTGTTCTCATATCCCGCCATTTTTGACCTGAAACCAGTTAAATCATTGACGACAAACAATTAACCCTTTGGCTGCCATGAGCCGATTTAATCGGCTTTTGCATCCTAGCCAGAACTGCATATAATAAAAAAAAACATTATCATTCTTCGTATATTAAAATTATATACAAATATAAAAATAATGGTTAATAACCGCCACCATATTTTTTTGTATCATAATTTATTATAGATTTTGAAAATAATATGGGTTTGGTGTGGGTATTTCAAAAATAGCTTAATTTTAATTACACATTTTTGCGTCCCCTTTGGAAAACTTTACACCTACAAAAAAAAAAGAGGGGAAAAAAATATTTGTCGAAAATAATTGCACACACTGCTAAAAATTATAGAACACATTTTATCAAGGTATTTTTTATGACAGAATCAAGGCAATTCTCGCTGATTAATCAAAAAAGGCTCGACAGCCAAAGGGTTAAATCATTTACGAAAATATTTTTATTTGATTGCCGACTCATACCTTTTAGGGCAAATAAATTTTTCGTGTAAAGTGGATCTTGGTGTTCTGTTGTGACAGTCATATGGTCCGTAAAATGATCAAAGTCTTTCACAGTAATTTGCTTTATTGTCTCTGGATCGTGGACCCAAATCGATGGAGTTCTCAATTCGTAGAATCCTAAATATCTATAAATAATAGTTATGAATTAACATGAATCATGGCATTTAGTAAATAATTACAGAATATTTTATAAGGGGCTCTTCTTTCGGACAAAATGAGCCTATGTTGATGAAAGAGGAGATAAAAATGCATTCTAACGCAGAAGCTATGCTTTGTGATCAGTGTCGGATTAATACCACCAGAAGCGCAAGAGACGCGCATTTGGAGCCTCCAGGGCTTACAGACATCAAAAATAAACACATACCTAATTTGGTTTTGAATATTTTATGAGGTCACACCGAGTAATACATTTTCAATTGCCAAAATATTGAATGTCCGATATGGCCTAAATTATAAAATACGTTTGTTCTAGGTGCGCTTTCTGAGTTGTTTATAGTGAACTGCGGGGAATTCCGTATATTGTTCACGAACGATAAAAAAATGAAATTACAATTTGGAGAAACGATCAAAAATATGAAATTTCAAAAAAAATTGCAATGCTTTTTGTCATACGAAAAAGAGGACATCGAAAATTATATTGCGTCTGGGGCATCTTATGTTCTTAATCTGCAACTGGTTGTTATCTATAATATATATTTTCACCGAAAAAAAAAACCGATCTGTTAGAAACATTAGTACACAACGGGTGCAAGGCTATAATGCAAATACTAAAAAAAGTATCCAAGTCTGTCTGCATTAATCATAAGCAACGATCAAACATAAAATGCATTATAAGAAACTTAAACATATGTTTACCTTTGATCTGGATAGGCAGTATAAATTCTGTTGATCAAACCAGTAAATGTTTCCATATTGCAATACAATCCCGCAACGTTTCCCAAAAACGGAAAAGGCTTCACAAATTTAATATTTCTCTTCTTGAAATAATCATAATTCCACACTCCGTACAAAATACAAAAGCGCACAAATAAAACTAAATAAAAAAAAATAGTCCCACATTGAAAACGCCATGTTTGGTTTCTATTTGACCAAACACTGTTTAAAAAGAGAACAAAACATATTACATGTAATTCTGAATTTAAATATAATGTATAATCACAGTTTATCTCATTGTTTAACTCTTCGATAAGCACTGATATTTTACTTAAAAGATAAACATTATCTTTTAAGTCAAGATTGTGGCGATTGCAATCGTTTGAACTGAAATGCAACAACAAGGAAAAATAAAAAAAAACTAGATGTCCAAATGGAAGCAATTATTTACTTTATGAACGAAACGGCCAATTGATATTTCATACGACGCCATTTCATCCGTGAGTGATACGAATCAGAAGGCAACAATGACGGGCGGCGAGATTTCAAATGGAGTGGTCAAATCTATAAACCCTCGAATGACGGTCTCTGAAAAAAGAGCCGAAAGGAGGTCTGAACATACCCCAGTGGTATGGCTTTATTAACATAGATTGCACTAAAAAAACTGGTATATTATGTTGTAACGTATTTTTATACATCTTTCTAAAAAAAAATCAATAGTTTTACTATAATTATTCATATTTTAAGCCGCGCATGAAAGAGACGACAGGTACGAGATCATTAGCATACATTAAAAGCATTTATCGTTTTATAGGGCCATTGAGAAACGATAGAATTCGCGTCATCTCTTTATTAAAAGGATCTTTGCATCCATTATTAATTATACTACGTATGCGCATTTTATAGTAATAGTTACTAAACATAATTTGAACTAACAAATATTTACACATTTTGACCTTTCCAAAAATTCGAAAAAATTTAAAAAAAAACCATTCTCTGTCACGATAAGTTACTAAATGTGGTAAAAACTATAATGTATTATAATCACGCAACGGAATTTGCATAACATTATATGTACGTCATTCACAAGAATTTAAATTTATTTGTTTAATGTGACCTTTTTTCAGTGTTAAATAGCTTCAGTGTGTAAAGATAGTTTAGATAACAATCGAATTACGAAAATTTGAATATCTTAGGTCGGGGGTTACCAACCCCGTGCCCGCGGACGCCATGGCGCCCGCGGGCCGATTTGTGTGCGCCCACTCCCATTCAACCGCGACAACAATTTTTCATTTCAGTTTTCATATATTTTATTATATTTGAATAAGTTTCTAAAATATTTTCAAAAATAATTAAATAATTACGTAATTCGAACTCCTTCACTGCTAGAGTAACCCAGTAGTAGAGCTCTAGAATCCTTTTACTTGCCAAATGAATATAATGGAAATAGATTTTGGACCTTCAGAGTGATATTTTGTTAAAATCCTTAATATCAGAAGAGGACTTCCTTGGAAAAAAGTTTCAATTTTAAAAAAAAGCGGCATAAAAGATCAAATCATTTTTTGGTTCTACATACCTTTGTGTATCATTATTTTCAACAATGAATTTAATAAAATCAAAATATAGATCTCGACTCACCGATGAACATCTTTATGATTGCTTGTTAACAGGAACGTCATCATACTCCCCTAATTATGAGGCACTGGACAATAAAATGCAATGCCAAATATCACATTGACTTATATTTATTTTATATATAAACAATAATTATATATCTTATTTATTATCAATTTTTCACATATTTTTTCAAAGCAAATTTTGCTTTGATAAAATATGAGGGGCCCTACGCCCTACCGATATTTTAAAATGTGCTCTAAGGTACAAAAAGGTTGGTAACCCCTGTCTTAGGTTGTGTCAGCGGTGCGGTGCAGTGACCAACATCTTTGGCTTCTGCGACGGACCTCACAAGCAGATTTTCATTCAGTCGATTTACCGATTCTGTTCGAAGGCATTGGTGTTTGTGCTATCTAAAAAATCCCTCGCGCCTATCCTATAAGCGGTGAGTATCGAGAGCGACTAGCTTACCACTAGTCCTTCACCATTTCCAGGGCTTTTTTTAAAAAAAAGGTGACGAAACTCACTTCATGTCAGGTTTTTAAAATAAAATTATTTTTAAATATCATTTCAATGAAATTTCAAGCAGCTTTTTTTAAGCCACGAAGCGCACAAAAAAACAGCTTATTTTTAATTCTAGACATGTTACATCTAAAGTTAAAGAAACAATCAAAGAAAATAATGATGTCAAATTGAGTAAATAAAATGTTCCGCTCATTTTCAATCGCTATGCACGTGCATTCAATCACAAACGTCAGAAATACAGAAATTCTATACATCAGACGTTACTGACCGTTATAATTCCTTGAGCACGAGTGACCAATGGGAACGTGGATAAATCCCCTTCTCCTTCGTCGCTACAGGAGAGCGAAAATTTCGGATCTATCCGCATCTCATCCAGTTAATTACAATACCATATTTTATCATTTTGACGAATTATATAAATATAGATTGTAATTACGTATGCGCAAACATTGTTTCGTCAAAAAATAAAAATTCGGTGAAAAAAGGTGCAGAACGCCGTTCCACCGCATTAAATAGAAAAAAGCACTGATCATTTCTATCCCTACTCTCAACAAACTAAACAGTTTGAGCGATTGACGACTGAGTAACAAGTATACGACGATTTTTTGGTAAAAAGATGACACTTGCAAGTTAACGAATAATGCAATTCTATACACCCTTTGAGTGGTAAGTTGGGGTTAAATTAGTTTTTTTTAAATGAAGCCGCCCGTACTGGAATTTGAAGCCAAATCAAAAAAAGACAAAATCCAAAATACAAAAGACATTGACACTCGACTGTAAAATAAATAATTCTGAAATCGTTTTAATGGTGCGATTTAAGTCAGTAAAATTATTATTAAAAGTGATAAAAATATCTTGATTTAAAAATAAAATATTTATTAATTTTACAGCCACTTTTCAGTCTTTAAATAATCGTAAAAATCAACACAGTAGTGTCATCACGTAAATGTTTTTTTTCCGTTTTATTCGTTAATAATTATATTATCAATATGACTTTGTGTACTATAATAATTTAACCGGTTGCCAAATGTTGTTTAGTAATTATACTATGTATACATAGATTTTGTTTATAGTGTAATAATATAGACGGTTGCCAATCAAAATTTAGGCAATTTTGATGAATACATGTAGATTCTTTTTTTAAATCTTCGAGTTTTCTGGTTTGTAATAATTGTAATCTTTTGGCCCTTAACCATTTTCAATTCGTGAATCGGTTTGCTGGTTAAGATGAATTGCTCCAAACCTACGCATGCTAGTTACTTGAACGGCAGTAACGAAGAACTGGGGAATGTGATGGATTGAATGCCAGCGACCTAAAGGATAATTTGTATTCAAATTAGTTCTACCTGACATATGAGTACAATAGGGAATAAATCTTTCGAATGGAATGAGTGACGGCTCCTGATAAAAGACTCGTTCTCCTAAAGCGAAGCAGTGGTTTCCAAACTGTAATTTACTAAATCATGTATGCTGCGACATCATTAGAGACTCCAATTCGAGTATCGAGTACTCGATACTTGAGAATACTCGTCCATTTTTTTAGTAGTCGATACTCGTTGACGATGCAATGCGAGATTTTTTTGCAACTTTTGCTTTGGGTCCTGCTGACATGTTTATGATTACAAGAGACAAAATAATATATTGAAAAAAAAAATAAACAAAATTTCGAACAAATTTTCAACCGAGATATTTAAATCTCTACTATTTTTTAAATGGAAATTAATGTACTAATGAAATTAAATAAGCTTATTTATCATCTATATATAAACACAGATTTTAATTATTAATATTTATTTTGGTACATGTCAAACTACTCTAGTATACTCGAGTATTCGATTATTTTCAAATTGTACTACTCGATACTCGAGTAGTTGAGATGTCGAGTAATGGAGTCTATAGACATCTTGTATGTTACGACATCGTGTATGTTATGACATTGTGTATGCTGCGACATCATGCATGCTACGATATCACGCGTGTCACTTTATCATGTAATTTACGACACAATGTGTGATACTGCATCATGTATGTCACAAAATCATGTACATATGTTACTATATTCGAAACTCAGAGATAAGAAAACTTACCAGGTATTGCGGTTCGTTGGAACTGGTTGAGTCACGCGCCTGCCTCTTCTTCCTACCGGTGCCTACGGCGTCTTAAAAGTCCATTGGGTACTACCGTAAGATGTACTCGGCAGAGCAAGGGATGCTGGTTGTCATGGAGACGCTATGTGGTGGTCATATGCTACACATTATAGTCAAACAAAGAACATGTTACTATAACTCTTGACACCTCCTTATTTTATTAAATCATCGCTATCATTGTCGCTAATATTATATACCAAGCAGTTAATAATAAAAATATGAGAAAGAAACTGTATGTATTATTTAGGCGCCCCCTCGTTTGGGTATCGCTGCTCTAAAGCAAATTACAGTACAAAATAATAAATTCATAAAACCAAATAAACACATTAAAATTATTGCAATCTTTCTCTAAATTATAATCGAAAAAATTTATACTTGAAATTTGCTTTTTTCTGTAGAAATTAATTTTCGTGACAACATTGCATGATTGCTTACGTTGTATTGCTTAGAAAAAAGTGTTTTCAAACATTGTCAACTTTTTTACAAGAATAAGATTATACGTTTATATTTATCATTTCGACGTCAGTCCTTTTCGATGTATCGACAGGTGTGATAAGGTTTAGTTATCATCATGTCGTCTGGAGCTGCAGGAATGTTGGAGCCGAGGAGTGAAATCATCAGCTATGATGCCAAGTCAAAAACGAAACGTGCGTCATATCCTAGGAAGCAGTCCAGAAAATCAACAGCGATCAAAGTGAAAGCAACACTACCACATAAAAAGTAATTCACCGCTAATAAGTAACATAATTTAACATATTCCAGTATTGCCATTTCGGTTCGTTAAGCTAAAATTTTTAACTAAACCACGTAATGAAAGTTATTTCAACATACGATGGTTCAAGAGTACTTCGTGTTTCTTATTCCTTCGTTCAATCTCTCCTTATTTGAGAAATTGAGCAAAGAAAGATAGAGCTGGTTCACTCTCGATGTGCTACATTTCTAGGATCGGATAAGTGAGGAAGAACCGTTGAACCTCACATATAACCATGTCTAAGAAAACAAAGCTTTACATCGATTAAATTTACATATTCTCACATCTAATAAATCTAATAATGAAGAATCTATTACCGTGCCGATCATAAAGCTAAGTGTTAAACGTTTTCATTCATTCCTTTTGTTTGGATCCTCGAATTAACATTTTATTAAATTCATAATCACAGTGTCTCTGATTGCTTAATTTCTTTCAACCTAGCAAAGTTGTGTGGAAAGCGATTAGCTTTAACTGCAAACTATGTCATCAGCACATCCATGTCTGAGAGGATTTCAGCCTGGAGACTATTACAACTAGTGACACAACAAAGTTATGAATTCCAAACTCATGTTAAAAACAAGTTACTTCATAGATACCTTAGTAGCAATCTAAAATACACATCATTTTTTTGAGAACTGAGAGATCAAATAGCTGACTTACATATATTATTCTCTTGTGATTCTCCATTTTAAAAAGGCTCAAATATTAGATGTGATTATGATAGTATAATATCTTGCAGAATTCAAAATTCTGATGTAAATCTTAAACCAATGATGTCTGATAAGTAAAGTGGACAGATTTACCCCGGTGTTATAAAAATCAACGAAAATTAAGACAAATTTGAGTTTATTTCGAAAAAAATTTTATATTTTTGAAATTTCAGGCAGGAGTTAATCAAATGGTATGGCTGGGGATATATAGATTCATATTTCGCTTCGGAAGACCAAGTGACAACATTTACTGGTAACAGGTAAAACTCTTCTTTCTTTATGATGTGGCAAATAAATTTTAATTTAAATTCAGATCATATATGCCAAGAACATTTCTCTAATTATAGTGCCGAAATAAAGACATCATGACAATTTTTTCCGCTAGGTATCCAATCAGTGGAACAAAACTTCCTCACATGAACTCTTACATTCAAGATATTGTTGGAGTCGCGGTACGAAATGACTATCAACCGACACCTATCGAAGAACCGAAAGAGGAAGATTACCCAGAGTCATTACTTACTGAAAGTCAAATAGAAGCTATCAGATATCTTGGAGTTGAAGTATCGCTTGATGGAATGGACAGGTTTATTCGATCCCAGGGTCAAGGAATGCCTGATGCGTTTTTCCTCAGAAATAAAATTATGGACAGAATTCCGGATGCCGTCGTTTGGCCCACATGTCACGAAGATGTAGAGAAGATAGTTGAAATAGCATATGCCAAAAATATTGTCATCATACCGTTTGGTGGAGGTACTTCTGTCGCAGGAGCTCTAGATTGTCCGCTTGAAGAATTGAGGCCTATCATATCTCTCGATATGGGATTAATGAATGAAATTCTCGACCTGGATCCAATAAACATGACAGTGTGCTGTGAAACTGGTATTGTTGGCCAAGACTTAGAAAGAGCACTGCAAAGTAAAGGATTCACAAGCGGACACGATCCAGATTCGTCTGAATTCTCCACTCTCGGCGGATGGATATCGACACGCGCCAGTGGCATGAAAAGGAACAAATATGGTAATATCGAAGATATTCTTTTAAACGCAAGAATGGTCACGCCGAGGGGAACGATTGAACGACAATCCATGGCACCGAGAGTGTCTGTAGGTCCAGACTTTAATCATTTAATTTTAGGATCAGAAGGGATTTTCGGAGTGATTACTGAAGCAACCATTAAAATCAGGCCTGCCCCGGAATTGGTCCATTACGGTTCCATATTATTTAAGAATTTTAATGTAGGAATTGATTGCATGAGAGAGATCGCTCATAAAAAGTTGCAATCTGCAAGTCTCAGGCTTCTTGACCACGACCAATTTGCATTTGGCATGGCCCTTCGTACTGAAACAAGCCCTCTCAAAGACTTTGTAGACAAGCTAAAAATGATGTATCTCAAATATTCGAAAGGATTCAATCTCGATACGATGTGTATGGCTACTTTGGTTTATGAAGGAGACGCAAAAGAAGTCATGGAGCATGAGAAAAAAGTAAACGCGGTTGCTATAAAACATGGAGGGATACCAGCTGGCAGTAAAAGTGGCAAAGGAGGATATATGATGACTTTCGTTATTGCTTATATCAGAGTAAGTTTTGAATTATTTTAAAGCTTTAAGAACACCGCTTTCTTGTCAATGTGATATTGTTTTATATCGACTATTGGTTTATGAATTTCAATGTATGGTTAGTTTTTTCTTGGGTTGACCGTGAGTAACTCACCTCACCTTGTACTTATCTCAAGTACTGGTCACAAAAGATTTTAATTTAAATTAAATTTACCTAAGAAATATGATATTTGTCTGCTCTAGATGTGATTTTTCATTCTTTTCACAACACCTGCTCCCAATGTGGGACATATGGACTACAAACATTTATCTCAACATTTTTTCATACGAGAAATGCTTTTTACTCAGTTACCTCTCTTTTTCAGAGAGTTAGGTTAAATAGACTAATGGATAGTAAATCACTCTCACTGAGTTCAATTCCAATCAAAGATTGCGCGGGGGTTTGAGGGAATTTTAGACATCGCAGATATTCAAATAGAAATCAAAGGCTGGGTGAAAATCTTCGGTTGGCAGTAGTTTGATGACCTATGCTCAAAGCCGTACGAAGCTACCATACAGTAATATTGGTCTATAGTTGTGAATTTCCATACAACCTATTAATAACGCATTAAAGGGAACGGTCAATAATGTTTCTAGGTTTAGAAACAAAAACATGGGATAATTTTCACCTATTCTTTATTCATTCCAATGGCATAATTGGTTATCGTTACTGCTTGGCTTAGCAATTGTATTTAAGTCAGTTTCCGAAGGCGCATTTATCAATTGTTTTTATTTTCAACTTTCTTTTAGGACGTATGCATTGAGTTCAACATTTTTGGAGATTCCCTGGAGACATCGTTTCCTTGGAGCGAAATAAAAAAGGCAACCACACAATTGCGGAGCACGATTCAAAATGAATGTGTCCTTATGGGAGTGTTGAAATGTTCAGTTATGTTCAGAGTGGCCCAAGTGTATGATGCTGGAGGCTGTTTATACATATATTACTCCTTCCCATATCCTGTTGGAAGCGACAAGGTATCGCTGTATGCTCATTTCCAGGACCGACTAAGGACTGAAGTCATTGCTTTGGGAGGTAAGGATGTAAACTCATTGTTAATCAGTTTAAACTCAAACCTTTTTTGTGTTACATTTTTTGTGCGATTTTTTTAATGCATTTTTTTTTTAAATATATTTTTGGTACAATCTAAACGTGCATATTATGTAATAACGTAATTAACAGCGCGTTCTTCACATAATTTACGTACAAAATCCAGTGTTTCACCTGTTAATTACAATGTGACCTTGACACGTGCATCCTTGTATATGTTATGTTCCCAAATTAAGTAATGGCTTTTTTGTGCCATTTTCTTTTGTGCTATTTTCCGCGGATCGCATCTACCGCACAAAAAAAAGTTTGGGGGTACTCGACTTCTCTAGAAGGATTTGTTAAGTGAGAATTTTTTGCCTTCTTTTGGTGAGAGTAGAACAGTAAAAATCGGGATAGGCTAATGAGAGAGAATCTAGACATCATTTAATCATCAAATTAATTTATGAAATTTTACGCACTGGGATTTGAACCTGTTAGCATTGCAACCGATGTCACCAACATTTATCACTCGGCGACAACTCTTTTAATATGACATATAAAAGAGTTTGGAATCGGTGGTATGAGATATGAAGATAAATGAATGTTTTCAAAGACTTTTAAACAACATATCATAATATTTTTTTATGCATATGTCAGCAACATAAATCTAAATATTTTTGCAAAACTATAAAACATGTTTATAACATCTATCAATTTTTAATTTACTCAATAACTCAGGTGAATATTTTTTCAAGCCTTGAACTATGTGCTTAGAAAAACTAATAATGTCAATCTTATCGTTTTTTTTGTTAATTTTTCATACAAAAATAATTTTATTTTCACATTTCAAAACAGCAATGTTTATTAACATATGTATGACATTACTTTGATCTAAAAAATCACATTAATCTGTCTTCTCCGACTATAAGTACAGAGCTGTACTCAGTATTTAACGAATGTGCTGTGCATTTAAAATTGTCAATCTCTTTCCAATCGATAATCGATTAGTAGACAAATAAGACAATTGCAAGTACAACTAAACCTTTTTTTGTGCAAGATGTGTTCCGCGAAAAATCGCACAAAAAAAGATACGACTTAATATGGGAACAAAACATGTACAAAGACGCACGTGTCAAGGTCACATTGTAATAAACAGTTTACACACTGGATTTTGCACGTACAGCGTGCTGTTAATTACGTGAAACATATTTATGGTGAAATAGTCCCAAAAAAATATTTAAAAACATAACAAATTGGATTTAAAAAAACCGCACAAAAAGAGGTTTGGGTGTATCTCAATAAAAAATGAAACCACGATTACCATGTATGTATATATTTCCAAACATGAAAGCACAAATAAAAATCATTTATTCGTTTTTAAAATAGGCTTAAAAAACCACAATTTAAAGTGGTCGACTAAGGTATTTTCACGACTAGACACGACATTTTTTAAGATGGTGATAGTCATGAGTTAAATAATATATAGACCATAGAAATATTGTTTGTACTTGTGTTTCTAGGAGCTGTCTCCCATCACCATGGTGTAGGAAAGCATCGCCGTCAATATTATGAGAAGTTTGTGTCAAGCCCTGCTGCCAGAATCCTGCGTGCAGCAAAGGCAGAGCTGGACCCTGGGAATATTTTTGGCGCTTCAAACTTCCTCGAAGATTTGACGACTGGCAACGCAAAGAGTCCAAGCAAACTGTGATTGAATATTCAATTCCTGAAATGAATGAAAAGTTGAATCAAATGAACAAAGACTTGAATTGTTATATAATTGCTTTCCGTCTTTTATAAGATGGCTGGTAAACAATGTCGCTGTTTTGGGATGTAAACGTTCCGTTCACGTATTCACAACACATTACCCTAATTTATTGTGATTTCAGTTTTTTTGAACTGGAAACGCTGAAGTTTTTTTCTCATTTAAAGTGTTATTATTTCTAAAACATTGACTCTTTATTTTATGGCGCATCGGCCACCTTATAAAAGTCACACTTTACCTATTTAGTGTTGTTACTTTGTTTCAGAGTTTTCAATTTTTATAAGATCAGATCTAAAAAATCAGTGTTGGTGTGTCTTTTATCTTTTTGTATTAATAAATACATTGTTAATAAAAGTATTTCATGATAAAAAATGAGTCTTCACGCTTTATTCTCGATGTTTTTTTTTTGCATTTCAAGATGAATCATTCAAATCATAAGTCTGTTACTTTTTATTCATAATTCTAAGACAGAAAGTGGCTGGAGTGATCAAACGTCTGGCGCCGGCCTTGGTTTTCATATTTTGTTGACATAAATACGTTCTCGATGCCTCTTATTTTAGGATCGGATGGGTGTGAGGTTATTTGAGACATAACAGACATCCTGTCGCCACAAAAATACAATGATTAATGATTTTTTTTTTTTTTCCTACCTTTACTTTCCTACTGAAACTATATGTGGAGTCCGCTAGGCGGGCTCCTAGTTTCCTGGCTATTTTTGTTGCTAGGGTGGATACAGACTAAGTCTTTGTTTCCCTTTCCCGCATGTAAGCTAGCTAAGTATTGACTTTCTAAAAGATTCTGTCAGCTGAGGGCTTTGTGTGGGAAAACACTTAAGAAAACCCCTTACGAGAATGATTGTCTTGGAATCATTAAAAATTTTCAATTCTTACTAGGAATTGCTCGTAATGTTTACGTAAACTTGAGGAGTTTACTTGTTCTTATAGTAGACATGCCCAGTCCCTAACTGTTACTAAATCGACGAGCCTAGCTCGTAGCTTAAAATGTATCTCTTAGGGCGTTAGTATAGAAGCTGGCAGTGCTGCTGGCTTCTTCCACGCTTGCCTCCACTGTTGAAGAAATTGCTGTAGGAGAAAGGTGGGTGGAGCATAAGGTTTGAGACATCGTCCTGACGAGGTTCTTAGAGGCCTTTAGTTGGTTTTTAAAGTTGGATATTTTCACAGCTCGGAGAGTTGGAGCGAGGTGGGGACCCTGCTTCAAGCTTTCCACGAAACTGGCACGGTGGAGGCGTAGGGTCTCTTTAATGTCAGGGCCTTTATACCACGCCCGGAGGTATCGGGTGCTGGCGTTCTTCTTCAAGCCTGTGATTATGCGTAGGCATTTATTTTCGACCCTCTGAAGGAGAAGAAGTTTGCTGTCGGGGATGTCTACAGACCATATGGGAGAGGCGTACAGCATGGTTGGCTTAATTACCATGTTGTATAGTGCCTTCTTATTAGCCATGCTGAGGTAGCTTCTAGCATTGAATATTGGGTACAACGCGCCAATTGCAACGTGAGCTTTCCGCCTGGCTTCTGCAATGTGCGTAGACCAGGTGAGGGAGCAATCCAGAAATACCCCGAGGTATTTGACAGCTGGGCTGAAACAGCAAGGGATACCACAGACGGTGATTTTCCCGTTATAATTTTTGTTATTACGTTTACGCGTGAAGAGGATCGCCTCTGTTTTCGCGCCATGTGAATGTTGTCTATTTATGTTAGAAACGCGGTCATCAGCTTCAGGATTTATTTAACGAACATTCGAAATTCACTACATTCCACTCCCGATTTAGAATAAAATCGTCTCCTAATGGAGTTTACCGAAACAGAAATGGTTCTACCAGAATTCCTTGTTACTCAGTCGCTCAAACTCTCTTTTGTGTAGATATTATAGATAGACGAATAGACGAGCAATTGTAAATTACCCTCGTTACGCTTGGATGGGTTGGACAACATTTTAGGTATCACAAACAATACCTCAGACATAGACTATTGACTAGAGACTCCAATTCGAGTATCGAGTACTCGATACTCGAGTATACTCGTCCATTTTCGAGTACTCGATACTCGAGTATTTTGAAAAATACTCGAGTAATACTCGTTTTAGTAATAATCGTCGAAGTTTTTTCTACTGCGAGAATTATAAAGAAAAACATCAAACCAATTTAAAATTTGGGTCGCTTAATTCTCTATTATTGTTGAAATATATGTTGCATAAATGGAAATAAATGTATTAGTAATATTCAATAAGTTTCTTTAATTATTTGTCATTTATAAATATACACAAATTCGAATTAAAAATATATATTTTCGTACATTTGAAACTACTCGAGTATACTCGAGTATTTTGAAATTTTACTACTCGATACTCGAGTAGTTGTAAAGTCGAGTAATTGGAGTCTCTACTATTGACGTATCATCATTACTCGACCACCGACGAATTCGAAACTAAAATTGTCCCCATAGATTGTCCCCATTGCAAATAAAAATGTGTCAATAAATAATAAACAATTTTGGTTGAGTATTGCACATCAAGATGATGTGAATGAACTTGAAGGTTATTGTTCCATCCAAAGATCAGACTGTTAAATACTGTTCGTTGGATTTTGTACGATACTAAAAAACGTAATTTTGTA
This sequence comes from Himalopsyche kuldschensis, assembly GCA_028554975.1. Lineage (NCBI taxonomy): Eukaryota > Metazoa > Arthropoda > Insecta > Trichoptera > Rhyacophilidae > Himalopsyche > Himalopsyche kuldschensis. Next base: position 1,448,800 of record JAHFWI010000059.1, on the reverse strand, counting down.
CAACATAATTCATTGTTAATTTCTACAATTTAATTACAAGTAATTAATATTAATATGCGCGTATAGACTCAAAATACATTTTAGTTTAATTTTTAATGCATTGGTGCTCAACCAATTTAGTAATAAAGACAATTTATCCATCATATACTTTTATTTTTATGCATTTTACGGATCAGATACTTGGGACCGTATACCGTTCAATTATCGAACACTATCGTAGCATTGTATGTCTATATGATATGTAAGCAAATGGAATGTAGGTATTTCCTTTGTAAAGATTTTCACAAAGCAAAGCGAATCAGGTCTCAAAATAATTTTTCAGTTTTCCGTTTCATACAGGCTGAAGCAACATGCTGCAATCTGGTTGGCTTGTTTACAACCAATCATATGAGGTATATATAATATAACAGTAACTATGAACTGAATCATAAATAAAAGAGTCCCTCGAAATTATATCAATAATATGATTGGAAAAATATATGAGATAAAACAGCAAAGAATATTTCATTTATCTGATCTGAAAAGATTTTTTTTAAGTGCAGTGTTGGTCAGTGTTGAAGAAAATTTTTGAATCTGCATTTCGAATCCCATAAATGATTTTTTTTAAAAAAAAAGTACAAACGTTTATAAAATGAAATAATTTTCTTTCGTGAATGTAGTCTATCAATTCTTGGTCCTTATCAAGTAACATAAATAACTCTGAAGCACCAGTTAGCGACCACTGCTCAAAAGCAGGAATTGCAAACTCAATTTGCACTGCGGGTTCTAAAAACTTAATTAAATTTTCTTTATACTCCTCTTTTTCAACACCAAACATTGACGTTGCTATGTATTATATCAGGGGTGGCCAAACTTTCAACTACTACGGGTGACCTGTTTTTGAAATTATTGATGGTGGTCTGCTGCCATTAAAAGAAGTAATTTAAAGCCAACAATTATTTTTTATTGAAAATAAACAAAGATAGCATCAATACCAATTCAATATCAAGTTAATTTGTCAATACCAACTGAAGATGACTTCACACGAATATAAAAATAATATTTTAATAAATTATGATGTTCTGTTTTTATCAGAGCTGTGGAGTCGGAGTCGGAATCGGAGTCGGAGTCGTGGAGTCGGAGCTTTTTGGCCGGAGTCGGAGTCGTCGCGGCGTTCTGGCCGGAGTCGTACTCGGAGTCGGATATTTTTATTTTTGCATTTAATATGTCAAATTTGGCTTGTAGCCGCATTGATAGGGTTGATATTTAATTGAATACACATAAATATGAAAATTAGGGGGAAAAAGTGAAGATATTAACCTTTTTTTAGTCGGAGTCGGAGTCGGAGTCGTGGTTTTGGTAAATGCTGGAGTCGGAGTCGGACTTTTTTTGACCGACTCCACAGCCCTGATTTTTATTATCACAATTATTTATATTTTATTGTTACGTTTATTAAAAATAAGCAATATGCTTATTATTCGCTTTAAAAATCTTAAATATTAACTACAATACAAAAATATTATTATTTTTTTTTTCAAAGAAAACAATGATTCCTTCTCAGAAACTTCTTATGGGCTCAAAAATAAAATAAAATATTCTTTTATTTTCTTATTAGTAATGCGAATAATGTTATTGTAAACACATACAAACTATTATTTATGTCGTATCAGAGGACGCGCTGGACACGTGACATTACATATTTTCGACAAGCTTTTCGTGTTGTGGTTCATATGTACTTCTTGTTTATCGTAAACTCCATAAACATTCATATTTTTCGTCAAAAAGAATGGCTGCATACCAGATACTGCAATTCAAGTACAAATACTCATCCATTTTTCAATTACTCGATATTCAAGTATTACGAAAAATACTCGAGTAGTACTCGTCATTTATTAATGATAGATTAATTAAGATTTATTGAGAAATTGTATTTACTTATTAAAAAAAATACGTTTGTCATTTATTGTTAACTATAAAACTGACGTCCACAGCAACAAAGGGAGTTTTTCTACTACGGGAATTGAAAAAAAATTGAGACGTTTAATTCTTTGAAATATACGTTTTATAAATTTAAATAAATGTTTTAATGAAATGAAATTAGCTTCAACTATTTATTTACACAAATTTGAATTAATAATATACATATATTATGGTACATCTGTATATACTCGTATATACTAATCGAGAATTTTAAAACTTTACTACTCGATACTCGAGTAGTTGGAATCTCTACTGCACACCATGTGGGACGGGCATAAGATATGTATACATATCGGACTGGTGGGTGACGAGGAATAGTTACGCGGTTGACCAGTCGACCGCGGCCGAAGATTTGGCCACTCCTGTTTAATATAATACAAAAAAAATGATCACAAAATCTTCATAATTTGGTTGATTATTTTGAGCTTCCATAATTTTTAAAATGGACGATAAATGATGATTGTTTGATTATAGCCCGTAACACACTCCCGTCATAATGTCTAACTATGGAGCAACATTACTCGAACACTTTAAATTGTCATTATTAAAGCTTATTTAAGAAGAGAAAAAATACCAATAAATAATGTTATGATTAATGCTTGAAAACATATTCTTGGTTATCATGGTAACATTTTCTTCAATTAATTGCAATGGCCTAATTATCTATGGCTACTTCTGCATGGAATTCTGCAAATTTAATGTTAAATATGGGTTGCTATACTTAGGATACTTGGTCATTACCATTTGACTTTAACCTGAAGCATAAGAGTTAAATTATTTCATTCAAAATTATTTTAATATTTTTGTCCATTTAGGATTCTCGGAGGGCCGCGTGTTTCACACGTCTGCTCTAAAATGTCACAGATTCAGTGTAAAACAAATTATATTACAATTGAAGATTTTTCATTAGTTCTTTTATTGTTGTCCTCATCTAAATTATTGCACGAATAAGACTTTGTTCTTTAAAATGATAAGATGACTGTCAGTCCAAAAACAAATGCCTTCGCAGTACTATATAAATATATATGTATTTGACAACAATTTCAACACTGTCAGTCGTATTTTATATATAAGCATGGAAAGTTAAAAATCATTACCTTATAAATTGTCCACTTGTTTTGCATTTCAAATACATCCATGTGTTTGTACAAAAGTGCTTAATTATGTCATTCAAAATGGAACACAAGCCCGGGGAATATAAAGTCAACAAAATTCTCTCTACCCAAGAAAGCAATCGAGAACAACGACGTCCATTAGGGTGAAAAGCACTATCCCGATTGGAAGGTAATTTGGAAGTCGCTTTCACGCAGGCTGTTCATTGGTGTGTCTTACCTTAAATTATTATCACGTGGCAACTCCACCAATCAACTTTCAGTCAATTCATTAGACAAGTATGCATTAAAATTCACTGAAAAATTTCACTCTCTATCACACACCCATACACATCGAATTACACCTCCTAGATGCAAAATTCTGAATGATATATATACAATATATATTTTAGATCTATTGATTGTATTGGTATTTAGAACTATCAGATCTAACGATGGCGTAAGCCGAAATATATAAAAATGTAAATCAACAAATATATAAAATAATTTCTGTAGGATTAAAATACATTTTATTGATTGAGTAGGCATTTACTTGGTAGAACTCCATTATAATACGGTTAGAAAAATAACAATTTATTTTAATTCTGTATAAATTATTTTATATATTTGTTGATAGCTATTTCGGCTTACGCCCTCGTCAGAACTATGTTTTAAACGTGCATTAGAACAAGCTTATATCGCTAGACAAGACAGGGTACACTATACATCTACAGAGAAGAAGAGTGAGGTGGAGTAACATTATATCGCTAGATTTGACACAAACGAACGAAATTTTGTCAATTGATCTTGACAGCATGACTGCAACATGTGAAGCAGGTATTATCGGACAAGACTTAGAGAGAGAGCTTGAAAAAATAGGCTACACATCCGGTCACACTCCTGATTCAATGGAGTTTTCAACACTCGGAGGGTGGATTGCTACACGGGCAAGTGGAATGAAAAAAAACACCAAAATGATAACTCCTCGTGGTCTTCTTCTTAATAAAAGAAATTCAGCTCCGAGAATATCGTGTGGTCCTGATTTGAATCATCTTATTATGGGATCCGAAGGAGTTTTCGGAATCATAACAGAAGCCACTATAAAAATCAGACCTGTGCCAGAAGTCGTTCACTATGGTGCAATAATGTTCCCATATTTCTAAATAGGGATCGATTTCTTGAGAGACGTTGCTCTTAAAAGACTGCAGCCTGCTAGTATGAGACTTTTAGACGAAGAACACGTTAAACTAGGACAAGTGTTAAATCCGAACAAATCAGTCTTGGAGGGCTTTATGCACGAGATAAAAATATTCTTCATCAAACATTTGAAAAATTTTAATCCTGAAAAAATGTGTATGGTATTCGACGGGGGTAAAAATAAAGTATCAATGCACGAGAGAAAACTGATTTCAATTGCGGATAAATATAAAGGGGTACCGGCTGGGTCTAAAATTGGAGAACAAGGCTACCTTATGACAAATGTCATTGCCTATATTCGTGTAAGATGTTTCACTTTTTACCAATTAAATTTCAATGTATTTTTTCAATTATATTGAAAACAATTGCGCTATCGATGTTGAACACGTGAACTCTTCGTGATAACACAATAATTATTATCTTTGTATTTTGTCCCAACCCTTTAAGAAAACATTTTGTCCGCTCCCAATATAGGCATTCGGAACTGATCGTTACTCAATTGCTAAATCTCTCTTTTTCGAAGATAGTAAGGATGGAAAGGATTGGATTAGCTGTCAGCTAATCGCTCTCGTTACTTCCCGTTTATAGGATTGAATGAGACGATAATATATTGTCTACGAACAGAAACATTAATTCAATTGAAAAATTAAACTATCCGGACTCCGATATGAATCTGTGTGCTCTGCGACTGAAGTCAAAGACGAAGACAATTGACAAAACTGCAGTGCTTTATCACTTTGTAGGAAGTCCTGTCAATAACGTTTGAATTAAGTGACAGCAGTTGCTATCTTGTCGCCATTTTGAATCATCATTGTTCTGCACTGATTCAATACTTCAAATTTATGTCTTCTCAATTCCACGTCAAAAATATTGGTATTATTTTGTTCTACCAATTTAATTAGTCTTTTGTCGAATTGAATCAAATTTGGAATTTCATATTGTTATTTTCAGGACTTCATTCTTCAGCTCTGTGTTGTTGGCGACACGTTTGAGACTTCAGTTTCTTGGGACAAACCAAAAGAGCTGATCAGATCAACCAGGTCTTGCAGGAGGCTCTCAAGCTCGGAAACGACAAAGTGGTTGTAATTTTTAGAGCAGGCATACTCAACCTTTTTTTCGTCCGGGCCGCATTCCGATTTTTGCTTCGCTACGTGGGCCGCAACATATATATAGTGAACTGTAATACACTTAGGCCTCGTATAACACGGTTTTATACAACACGGATGTATAAAATGTGTCATATTTTTATACAACAGGATTTATATAACACGGTTTAAAGTGTTATACGAGGCCAAAGTGTATACATATGTGTATTCATGTATTTTTCAAAATAAAAAATAACTGAACAACAAATAAAAAACACGTAAAAAGTACACAAAAATACTAATGTATCCAAAATCTTAAATCTTAAATCGTTTACTTAAAAATGAATGTAAATTTTGATATTGAGTCAAACTTTTAACTATCTTCGTCAAATCAGGTTCCTGATTACTACAGGTTACTCTTAATTAATACATCATCAAGGTGAGAAGGTTTAATACGATCTCAGAGTCTCAGAGATACGTAGATGAGAATAATGTGAGCAGAAGCTGGGCACATTTTTGTACAGTTTTTTTACCAATCGATTGCAACCCAATATTGAAAACAACACCAAAAAAGTATTCTGTGACTATAATTATTTTGGGCCACACATAAGAGGTGATTGGACCGCATGTGGCCCGCGGGCCGCAGGTTGAGTATGGCTGGTTTAGAGTTTCACAAACATATGACGCCGGTTGTTGCATTTATGGTTACTACAGTTTTATAAAACCAATTCAATGTGATTTTATGACACTATATCACGATACAAACCGTGGTATTAGAAATACAATCATCGCTGTTGGAGGTAAGCCTACAAATATGTTATATCTATACATATATATTATTATGTTAACATATGTATACATACATAGGCGTCATCACCGAATTGTAACGCTCTCGGTTACGGGAAGGGATCCCGTGACCTTATGAGAATTAATCTGTCAATTTCTTAAGAAATCTTATTTAATTTTCTTGAATCCAGCTTTATGTTGTTACAGATAATCTTATGTATCCTTTTTACATTAAATGTTTTCACAACCCTAGCCTTATCTATTTCATGATTCCTTGGTTTTTTTTATTGTACAGCCTGTGAACCAGAGATGGTTCTTGTAATGGTGCATTGGCGCACTAGTTACTAGTCAAAATAAATATACTTATATTTAAAATTCTTATAAATACAAATATTGCAGGATGCACCAAAATTAAAACAATAAGTTTGCCAAAGTAAGCTGATGACGTGCATGATGTGGTTATCGTGTTTGTGATTCCACACTAGTATTTACCACGCCACACGCAAAATTTGTATCAAGAAATTTTGCTCGTTTGGTGCTGAGATCTTCTTATAGATGATTATTGAATACGTTTATCAATTTGCACTTGACTGTTGCGTATATATTGTTACGTTAAGTCCTTCCCAACACAGCTTTTAAGCAGACATATGTTTTTTTTGTATAAATAGGTTTTTCTGCACTCCCTAATATTCTCGCAACTAGCCGCCGTTATTTTGGACTTCTCATTTTCTTGTCTTAACAAAATTTGTTAAGACAAGAAAATGAGAAGAAATCCGCCTGTACTGAGAGTAAAACCGTTTTTTTTTTTGAAGGAGTAATAGTCTAACCCCATGTCTTAGGTAGGCGAGACGAAGCGCTGCGGCGACGTGTAAAACCAATTAATTTTAAACGTAGCTGACTAAAGGTCGTATGTGCCATCGCTCGGCCAGACGCAATTAACGCTCTGGTGAGCTTGGACCGTTTGATATTTTCAAGCGATTCGCGCGCGCCATGAGTCAGGCACTTGAGGCGACTTTCGACATATGCCGTCCTGACCGGATCGCGTCGCCCACATATGACACTTGCATGGGCGAGGACCGTTTGATATTTTAAAACTCTGTCGCTTTTAAAGCGCGCCGGATCGCTCCGCCCACCTAAGACGACCCGTAAGATTGCTTATTAGCCATCAGACTCCGTCGCAACTTGTCTCTTTTATCTGGTAAGGGTATGGTAATTTAAGATATCCATTTCTTCGGGCAGAAATCAATGGCTGAAAGCGCGACGAATGAATTCATCGTTTTATATTCAAACGCATTTGAACTTTTATATTCTATCCAATTTTTCAAATTTTGATAATATTACTAACAGGAAAACAAAAAACTCTTTCTCGTTTATCGGCAAACCATCTTACACATTCAACTAAAGTCTATATTTTCAGGATCTATATCTCATCATCACGGAGTTGGTAAAAGCCGTAGCGAGTTCTATGAAGATTACATTTCCCCAGCTGATGTCATTCGAGCTACGAAGCATCAACTCGATCCAAATAATATATTTGCTGCTGGAAATCTTTTACCTGACATATGTAAATCAAAAACTGAACCTGTCAGTAAATTGTATATAAATATTGTATTGAAATTTACAGAAGACTTTTATTTCCATCAAAGAGAAGTCACCTTACTTTCGTCTGAAAAAATAATAAAGCATTTTTTCTACTTATTCCACAATAAATTAATAAGGATCAGGATCATAAGGGCATTTTAATTTGAAAATGCTCGCGATAAGCAAATTTTGTCCTGTTCTTCATAAATGAACAATGGAATAAGTACAATTTTTTTTATTACTATTTTTAAGATAAAATATTTGACATCAAAGTCATGTTTCCTTTCATGTCTTTTTTCCCCTATCTAAAAAAGTCGGTTTACGGACGATAGTTTAACGTGACAACGTCATAAGAAAACATTGATGAAATGATTGCATACTTTTTATAAACAGTTGTAAACAGATCACGTGTAGGTACTGTAGGTGTATAAGTTGTGTGCTGCCGCTGTCTCTTTTCTACTCAGACGCATCGACCAATCGAGTGGAAGAGAGATAGATGCGGCACAATCCGAACGGTAGGCCGATCGTGCCTCTCTATCGCTTATCCGCACTCTCGCTTGCCTTCGGCGTAACGCGACAAACGGGACAATGAGTCATGTTTTTTCGTGCGTGCAGCGGGCGTTCATCGATTTATAAGACGTTGTCACGTCAATAAATTCCTTAAATTATTTATGTAGAATTGTAATATTCTAGTTATATTGTATCAATGTGGCTGTTTCCTTATGTGACTAAATAATTTTACATAATATGAAAAATCGATGAAAATATCATAATACAACATTTATGTTTCTTAGAAAAATATCATATAATTTTTTTTATAGCAAATTTATATTTAATAATCATCAATATAAATTCTCTTTGTTATGTACCCTCAACATGTTATTTCATAAGGTTCAAACAGCATAGAACACTTTCAAATAAATTATTGTTGTCAGTTCAGTCTGACAAGAATCTAATTACAATTTTAGATACTCATTATTTCCAAATAGAAAAGTTAAAACTGTGAAAAACTATGCTTAAATGAAGTAATACATAAAAATATTTACTTGCACATTGATTGAATTGAGTTTTATCTTTTGATTTACTCAATGTGATCAATCCAAACTTCAAACGCTTGTATCTCAAATCTCACTTATAGTGAAGTCAGTTTAAGGGGTCAGCTTATTTTATCTTTTTCCCTGTGGAGAATCATCGAGAAGTATGGTGCTCGGTCTATTACGATTCACCCACTTCAACGATTTTAATTTGACTGGGATTGGCTTTTAAATCTCTTTTCCATTAAGTAAGGTAGGAAGGAATCAAAATACCAATAGCGGCCGTGTCTGTGGCAAAATTTAGTCGAAAATTATAACAAAACAATTCGAGAAAAATACCCCTCAAAATCGAATAATCCAAATTGTAATTTTTCGAGACACTTCGCTCACTGCTCTATTTCATGATCACAATTTGCTCGGTGCAAAATTTACGTTTTCCACCATATTTGCGACCGCGAATATGTTTCTAGGATCCAGCTGGTGCTTGATCGCTTTGAACAATTCCTGCCCAGTTGGTGACACTGACTTCTCGTACCATTTTCTCTTAAGCTTCCCCACGCCGTGATGATGGGAAACTGAACCTGAAACGTAAAAAAATATTTTCATTTAAACGGCTTTTAGTAAGTGGAAGCTAATATATTCGCAATATTATTTTTATTCTGATGAAATTTCATTGAAATCAAGAATCATGTGTCTGTGTCATCATCCTTTTGGATACAAACCCATTTATATCAAAAAAATGAGTTCTGACAACAATTCGGGTGAAAATCGTTCGTTTCTCTTCGAAACGCCTGTTGGTAAATCTATGGTTTTGAACATCTTCTCTTTTCAATCCCATCATATATTAATTTTTTAAACTAAATTTGTTGTATATAATGTACTCTTTCACATGAAACAAATCTTTTTTTCACTACAAGGTATACTATTCACTTGATTTGTTAGTATTCGAGTACAGAATTTTATCGCGCAGGCTATGGAGCTTTGCGCTCAGCACGAATCATTTTCATCTGGCGTATTGAGCGAATAATAACAAGTGACACGTCACGTGATATTCATTAACCTTTCGAACATGTCCTCTTCTTTTGTTGAGCAAATGTACTTGTAATAAAGCTTATCTCAAAAAATGTTTTGCACAGTTGGTCAACCTATCTTTATCGAAGAGAGCAAGGATAGGGCTAGGGCAGGAGGAAACTTTAGACAACACAGACATCCATGTCATCGAACAGAGCTCAATCGATTGAAAAATGAAACCTAAGACGACGACATTTAAAATTGACTATGGAGCCCGGCCCGTGATTCAATAACTGTCACACACCGCAGCACAAATATATATTATGCAGTACCGTTTGCGATAGAATATATTCGAATAGGTGAATATGGGGTGCGGGAGGGGAGCTCGCAAATACAAGCTTGCTTTGGTACTGCCTTTCTCGCAGTGTTGCGTCCGTAGAAACGGATATATACGGCTGCGAGCTTGATTCTTCGAATGAAATACCAAAATAATCAGTATTAACCCTCCTCCACAATTGACAAAAACAGAGATAGCAAATTTACTCTTTAAGCCATCGGTAAATTTGTTTTTTTAATCAACCGCAGCACCCGCCACTGCAGGTGGATATAAATATTTTAATAAATCTTAAAAATATTACAACATACCTCCATTTTTTATGATGACCTCTTTGGCTAGGTAATGTAATCTCTCTAACAGGTAGAGAGTCGTCTGTGGTCTGCTCTCTTTGAATGCTAAGTAGAAGTAGATGCAACAGCCGGAGTCGTAAATCTGTGCTATTCGGCACAAGACCTGGTACTGAAGACCGAGGGCCATGCACTCTTTGCCAATGACACTGCGGACTCCATCTACGGCTTGCTGAGCGGTTTTCCAAGGTACTGAAGACTCCAAGGACTCGCACGATATGCCAAATAGCGTAGCCACATCCTGAAAAAAAAATGATCACAATATTATGCATCTGAAAATATGTGCCAAATATAAAATGAAAAAACAAAGATGATCCAATTAGGCATATCCGCATATATGTATGTATATGTTACAGTGAAAATGTATCAAGTAATAGATTTGTATGAAAACATGATTTCGTTGGTCACAATCAGGGAAATTATTGATCCAAGTCGATGGTTTGCCTGCCTAAAATTAGTCCCTTTCATAAAAAGAGAACCAAAGAAAAACACAAACAAACATAGTGCTAAAGATAGCACGGTCAAATTTAATTTCAATGACAGCTTGGAGAAGAATTTATTTTCACTGTAACATATATAAGCAAAGGTCTTGGCAAAATTGCAAAATTACCCAATGATTGGAGAAATATAAAACAGCTCATTATTCACATAGAAACAATATTTGGGGCGAAAAAGTAGTATTCTCTAATAAAAATATAATTCCCATACAAAAAAAAGTCACGTGACAAAATGGCCGCTCAGTTCATTTGATAGCAAAATTGTTTTAATTGTTTCGGAGCATAAACAGCAAACGCGTAAAATTAGGGTTAAACTGCATTGGGAAATAAATCAAAATTCAGCTTTGAACTACACTGTATTAAATTAGTCTGCTTATCTCCTACATTAGCGTGGCAAAACAATTTGACGTTTGCTGACATGGCCGCCGTTATACCTAATATTTGTACCAGCGGCCAAAGCGTCGATCACGTAGCTATTCCTAGTCGCCCGCCTGTTTAATATTGACACATGTCTCGATGCCTCTTTTAGTGTAGAAGATTTAAAGATATTTAAAAAAATAGAGGATATAATATTATCTTCATGTCATTCCAATTCAACGATAATATAAAAAAGAAATATCAATGGTGTCGCATTTAGTGTAATTTAGGCAGTAATTCATTTCAAGATTACTGGAACGGTCGAGCGAAGTCGAACAGTTGATGGATGTCCAGGACATAATGGTTGAGAGACGGACATTGGTGGCGTTATCGAATGAGACACAAAGCACAGAAAACCATCAAGTATAATAATTCCCGAGTAACTTCTGATTTTTTCTTGTACTGGCAACACTGACACGGCGGCTATGTTGAAACAAACGTCAATTTATATGTTTGAAAGCTACTTTCGCTTCCAAAGCCCTCATATTTCATGTACGATCGCCACATAATTTATTTATTGCTGCATAAAAATATAATTTCACTTGGTTTATTCATATACACTGTGCTAGCAGAACTTGAAAAGTGACTAAAACTACAACAATGAAAATTAAAAGATTTCAATTATTAGTTGTATTATAAAACTACTCAGGTGCATTTTTATTAAGCCAGCTTGGTAAAGAACAGCATTTTTTTTATCGGCAGGTTCATTAATGCACATTTAAAGAAAGGTGACATCGATATACTATGAAGTTTTTTACGGTAAATCTATTATCTTACAAAACCTGCTTACGAAGTGGCAGTATATTAATAACTATTTATCTGAATGTAAGGATTATTAATGGCTGAACATGAATTGAGTCAGAATCACCTCGATTTAAATGTATATTTCAAGTATTTTTCTGAATCTCTTTATACATTTATTGCGTTTTATACAGAAGTTATAAGTATAAACTGTTATCTTTTTACGTTATTCGTTGTGTAAGTTGGTGTCACAGTATTTTGTATGCGCTCAAAATGGCTTCTTGAAAAAACGAAACACTTTTCATACAAAATTGGTTAACTAAAAATATATTTCCTCCCAAGAATAAAAGCTGGTGCGAGAATTTTCTTACAGTACTGCGTTTTTATTTTTATTTTTACTATTTTTCAAAAAAGTAGTCGAAGTAACGAAGTAACGAAGTTTTTTTATAACCTCTACTCCAGCCCTGAATCATCCAAAAACAACGCGATCTCTTTCATCTGACTTGGACTCCACAGTCTTGCTCATGTCATTATTTGAAAGGTCGTCAACACTATTCCATTACCAGTTATTTATGTCTAGAATTTCTTTAATTATAGGGCAAAGGTTAATATTTATAAGTATATTAAGCAGTCGCACTAAGGTCAAAATATCCAATACCACCCAAAGTAAATTGAATATTTGTATCTCAAAGCGTTTTCAATAATATTCTTTCATCAGTAAATTTATCAAACGGCAGAAATCTACGTCTTTATGCGCGAATCATTCAATTAACAATTGATCGTTTGTGCAACTAACAGCTTTGGAGCGCAGTGTTGCATTTTTGGACTTAATTATGAAGGCTGTTTTGCGACTTTTGAGAATAACTGTTTTGATATAAAGCTATACATACATTTATAAAAAAATCGCATAAATTGTCAGTCTGTTTTACTCTCTGCAACATTTTATCGTCACGTTGTAACGGCAAAACCTCAAATTTCAATGTCACAGTGTTGACTTGATAAAATATTAAATTGGTCAATATATTATTGACGTTTCTAACAAAATAAGGAAAAAAAATATTATCAAATTTAGGAAACGTGGGTAGTAAGTATTTTAAAGTATCGTTTCAATTTTGATTCCAAAATATATGATTTTCCCGATAAAGAGTAGGGTTTCTAATCCCGGGATCTCTAGGATTTTCAATACCTGGTGAATTCCTGAATAAGAACATATATTTTTTAATCCCATATTAAGATTTGTCATCAATAAAAGCGTTATTTATTTCCATTATTGTGTCCTCATACAAAAAATGTGCATAACCAGACATATTTTAATTTCAATTAGTTATCAGATCGCATTCGAACGTATCCAATACATTCGTACATTACATTTTATCGAATATTTTCGCTCTTCAGTAATGGATAAACAACCGAAATATTATATTCATAAAAAGATAGTGACATCAATTCAGCCAACCTATTTTTACTGACATGGCATGGCTAATATTTAATAAATATGAAACTAATAGACCATTAAAAAAATATTAAAATACCGGGACCAGTCCTGGAATCGCCTTATTGGAATCCCGAAATCCCTCGATCAAATTTTTGGCTTGAGATTGGAAACCCTAGTTACGAGTAAGAAAGAACCACTTATTACTAACCCTTATGTGTGCAATGACAAAAGTCATTATATAACCACGTTCACCATTATTTTTGCCAGCGGGAACTCCAGAGTACTTTGCAGCAATAGCGTTGATCTTTTTTTCATGCCGAATAACATCGTCTTTTTCTCCTTCATATAATATCGTTGTTAAACACATCTTCATCGGATCAAACCCTTTAATCTTTTCTATATAAACATTCTTAAGTTCGTCAATCATTAGACCGAAATACGACTTTGATTCCCTCAATGATTTACCTAAGCGAAATTGCTGGTTATCCATCATCCGTATACTCGTGGGTTGACAGCGTAGGAAAGCGATTTCTTGAAAGCATTTCATTCCCATTTCAAAACTTGGAAAAACTAAAGATCCAAACAATTTAACAGTTGGGCATGGTCGGATTTTCAGTATTACCTCCGTTATAACACCAAAACACCCTTCTGAACCAAGAGTCACATTATCAAAATCAGGTCCACAAGATATACGAGGGACCGCGCAGTTTTTCACAAGGGTTCCACTGGGTGTCACCATTTTAATGTTTATAACTATATCTTCAATGTTTCCGTACGTATTTTTCTTCATTCCACTAGCTCTTGTCGCAACCCAACCTCCTAGAGTAGAAAACTCTACCGAGTCAGGCTGGTGTCCCGCTGTATACCCAATTTTCTTTAATTCTCTTTCTAAATCTTGACCAACTATTCCACTCTGGCAGCATATCAACAAACTTTCTTTGTCCACCCAAAGAATGGTATTCATCATCGTGGTATCCAAAGCTATTATCGGCCTTTCTTCATTGTGTGGACACTCCAAAGCTCCTGACACATTTGTACCACCACCGAACGGTATTATAACGATGCTCAATTTATCAGCCATGCTCACAATGGCCACTACATCTTCGTGAGATTCCGGCCACATAACAACATCAGGTAGTCTTTTCACTTCATTATTTGTAACAGCTATTAATTCATAAAGGGCTTGTCCATGGGATCTGTACAGTCTGTCTGCATTATCTACTGATAGTTTAATGTTTAAACTTTTTAATTCGTCGATCTGCTTATTTGAGATTTTCAACCCCGGATACTTATAGTTTGTTGGTACATCTGGTGTTGGATCGAGACATGCAGACTCAATTGTCACACCAAAAATCTCCTCCACCCACGGGAGAAAGTAGTAGAGAGGTTTGTTGCAGATAGCGTACCTTAAAAAATATTAAATTACATTTATTTATCAAGGACTTCGACTGACTGAAGAATTGTGGCCTAAGACATCAGTCTTAATATTTCCTTTAAATAATTGGAGAATTGCAACGCAACCCCGCGTACATAATCAAACCGTATGGCTTATGTAGTATTCCAACAGTTATTAAAAAGGATAAATCCTTACCTATCTCCTGTGAAGTATGTGACGTCATTCATGGCAGTAAAGTACGAGTCTTTGTATCCCCAACCATTCCATTTCACAAGATCATCTCTGTAAATAATTTAATAAAGGTGTTAAAACTTAGTGGTATAAAGTTATGTTTAAAAAATAAACATTTTTTATATGTACTACAATCGCAATGTCGCTACAGTAATAGGGTTAAGGTTGATTCTAATGTTCTTACATTATAAATAACAAAATGGAGGTTGGTATTTTTTTCTTTTACGGGACGCCGGAGGGAGGGGGGTGAGTTACAAACTTATAATGACATTAACAAAGTTAAATTGTATACAAATGTAGGAAGAATGAATAAAGTTTTCTCTTATTATTATTTTTTCTATTTATTATAATTTAAATGTTGCTGCTAATTTTTTTCGACGGCCAATTGGGTGGGAGGTGAGAGTGGACTATGACATCATATAATTCCATGCTTTCGAACAGTTATTCATAAAAAAATGAAAAATCAATCAATTTAAGCTGTCCATACTGATATTTAAACACGTGAACGCCACAACCGAAACCGACGATGTTGACGACTCGACTACAGGACCAGGTGCTAAATTTCTCCTACATTCCATCTCTTTTAGATCATTTTTTCCTGAACCATTTTCGAAGTCGAAATATTTAATATTAGTTTATCTCTACAGAAGTTTTCTACTATAACAGCTTGCGCTAAACTAATGGTAATTTAATGGTAAACTAATCGCTCTCTATAGGTCTCGTTTTTAGATTCGAATGGGTGTGGATGTGAATACATTCGAACAGAAATCAATAATCACTTTTTAGGTGTTGAATTCTTGGTGGAATGGAAGAATCCGTTAATAATGCTCGCGATGAGTGAAACCGGTACTGACCAAGTACATAAGATGTGTTATTATTTTTATTAGAAATCGATAATTCAATCGAAAAATTTATCTGTATGGATTGGTATTCAAACTCGAGCCAAACGCAACCGAAGCCAACGACGTTGCCACCGGACTGCGGGCCCGACTTTAGATTGTGTTATCAATATGATAACATCTCTTGAAACCTGTGGTAATTGACCTGTATAGTTAAATATTTGTTTGAATTTCTCTTCAGAAAATTTTATGTTTTGCAGTTATCCGGTTATTCGCAAAACACACCGAGTTGCATAAAAGAGGTATTACCCAAATTCCATAGAAGATTAATTTTAATTAAAACATGAAACTGTATTGATGAATATTATATAACTACACAATGCTCTTTCTAATTTGAGTGTAGTCAATAAATTAAAACATTGTAAAAAAACCAGTTTCAAAAATGTTTATTTCGCATGATATTGGATTCAAATATAATAAAATGTCAATTTGCTTACACCTCGGATACTTCATCAAATAGTATAAAAATGCACATAAAACGGCTATATGTAATAAAAAAAAATCTAATAAATAAATTTATATTATACTAGTATTGCTACCCGGCGTCGCTCGGACTGAGCGACCAATAATTATTTAATATTATATCATTCAACATAATTATATCACAAAATCGAGCATCCAAAATAGAGTTAAAATAAAATCACAAACTTTATTTAATTTGATGACAGCCCCATTCTCGCCCATTAAAATGTCCAAATTCAAGGAAACAATCTAATTTGCTGTCAAATAAATGTCAAATAAAACCTTCACGTAAATAATAAACATTATTATATTAATAAAAGCCGGGAAAAGTTCAGTAGAAGACTAATTTATTACATTTTGACTAAATGTCTTCGCCGATAAAAATTCAAACATATATTCTTTCATATTCGTTTTTATGGCAACTTAATGACCAACAATGCAAAAGGGAATTACAGACCCACAGACATACATAAACCGTTTCGGTTTTATATATAAGATGCCGTACCATTCGAAAGTTTTGTATGTTTGATTTATTTTCTGGTTCCTCATTCAATTATGAGATCGGATGATATAAAAATACATGACATTTCTTAACCATTTCAGATCCAACGGAAAGGACGTATTCCTCTTATGGAGATAATCTATAAGAGTTGCAATACCAGATTTATACCTCATTTTTGTTTAGTTTAGTTCAAGTAAGGATTCATCAATAATAATTTTTACCTGTTTTTTAACAGATACATTTTTGTTTCATTATCTTTAAATGCGATCCTTTGGCTTTCTGATTTATTAGTTAAATATAAAATAGTAGTTTTTCTATTGTGTTATTTTAAAGCTTAGTGGAGCAAGAAGAAAGTGATTTTAATACACACTGAAATATCTTCGTATCCACTTCAATTGATATGACTCTTTGACACATAGCTTAACATACTATACTGTATCTAGTGCAGTGTTTCTCATGAGCGGCCACCAGAGGACTTGGTTGCGGCCACTAACAGCTTGATAAAAAATATTGATATGAAAAAAATGGCTTTACAATTTGTTAACAAAGTCTGAAAATTGAATATTTCAGACGCAATTAATACCAAGGTTAATTAATAAAGGTCCATTTGACATACCTGACACACAACAGACTCCAAACAAAAATATGGTGTGGCCACCGGACATTTCTTTAGGACCACTTTTGTTAACGATGCGGGCACAGTTTCCGCGAGAACCACTGATCTAGTGGCATTCATAGCTCAAAGTCGCAAAAATCGAGATACGTTTTTTTTATCCTAAGTGTCCTTTAAACATGTTAAACGGAAACCGATTTAAACTAGCAAAAAATATTATAATCATTGTCATCAATTATGATTAATACACAGTTTAACAAACTAATCAATATATGATAAGCTACACAAACTAAAAACGTGCAAAAAAGGAAAGCAACCAGTGAAATTCTATATTGGATACCACGGATGCAATGACTAACGCATAGCTGATCACAAAGCATTAAAATTCATGCATAATCTTAACCATAATACTTCATTACATTGACACTTACGGGTCGTCTTAGGTGGGCGAAGCGATCCGGCGCGCTTTAAAAGCGGCAGAGTTTTAAAATATCAAATGGTCCTCGCCCATGCAAGTGTCATATGTGGGCGACGCGATCCGGTCAGGACGGCATATGTCGTAAGTCGCCTCAAGTGCCTGACTCATGGCGCGCGCGAATCGCTTGAAAATATCAAACGGTCCAAGCTCACCAGAGCGTTAATTGCGTCTGGCCGAGCGATGGCACATACGACCTTTAGTCCGCTACGTTTAAAATTAATTGGTTATTACACGTCGCCGCAGCGCATCGCAGCCCTTCGTCTCGCCTACCTAAGACACGGGGCTAGACTTTGTTTAATTGTTTCAAAACCGCTGTTTCGGTATTGAAAAACCGCCAAAGTGCCGGTATTAAGAATCCCTACAGATAATAGCAAATTAAATGTTGACAGCGAGGTCGTATTTTTGTTTACGCTATTACATTTACTGCGAAAATTATACAAAACACCTGGATTAGATACTCGAAAATACACATCAATTTTTCAAGTACATTGAGTATTTCAAAAAATACTCGAGTAATACTCGTAATTTACAAACAAAAGTTTATTTTAAAATTTTATTTCCTTATTTAAAAAAATATTTGGCATTACAGCTCTCAGCCAAAACGCCAAATATTTTTAGTGAAATTCACACAACATAAACTCGATGATAATTTTTTTATGAACCAATCGAGAACAGCTCCACGAAAAATGACATACACCCAGCCCAAGATCTCTTTTTCAATTGAAAAAATCTGACCTTGCCGGGAATCGAACCCGAGCCCACCTGATTGCTATGTCAAAGCTCTTGCCACTTAGCCCCAGGGACTGACAATACCTCATTTATTCAATATAAATGTAATTTACTCGTGAAAATTGATTTTCCTGTATTGAATTTACCAACCCATTTTAAGATGCGTTTGCGCTGAACAATCATTCGTAATAATTTAACATTTTATAGCTTCTATGAAACCACAGGAGAGAAGCATTTAATAACGACAAACTGTGATTTTTTCCGAAAAGCAAAAGGTGAACATGAAATAAATAATATGGAAACAATAAAACCAAAAAAATACACTCATATGTATATTATACGCCAATAGAATTTTAAAAAATAACGATTTTTCACATATTTATTTACCAAAAGATTGATTTACAAAGGTTAAATTGAAATAACAACGTGACTAACAAATTTTAAATATAGTTACGATTTTACGTTTCATTTATTTCCAATACACTGGTTCCTAGCCTATGGGTGGCCAACTTGTACAGTAAAGTAAAAAAAATATTAACTTTAATGCACGTTCGTTGTTTTTTTCAATTACCTTATTAAAATGCCTTTTTTAATTGCATGGGGGTCACGGGTCACATGGTTTTTATAAAAAGGGGTAGCCACCCGAAAAGGGGTTGGAACCTATGGTCCAATAGCATAATTTAAACTGAACATTTAAATATATGTGGTGGCTTAAATCAAAGCGCGATAAATACACATTTCTACAAATCAAAACACATAACATATAATGATGTTTGACTTGAAAAACCCGACAAGAGCATCCGACAAAAATGCTAAAATTCTTCCGCACACAGAATCTGATATGAATATCTTTTGCGTTATTTCAATAAGCAGTTTACTGTTTAAAATAGTCAGTCCCTGTGGTCTAGTGGCAAGAGCTTCGCCCTAGCGATCAGAGTCCTATTCCCGACAAGGTTAAATTTTTTCAATTGCAAAAGAGGTCTTGGACATGGGTGTATGTAATTCTTCGTTGAGTTTTTCTTGACACATTCATTATTTATCATCGAGTTTATCTCGTACGACTTTTACAATTAGAAATATTCAGCGTGCTGGAATTAACCAATTATAAATTTTCGCACGAGGTATACATACGTTCCAAAGAATATCGTGAAAAAAGGTGTATAAAAGATAAACAAACATGGTAGATTGATGACTCAAAAAAAAAAAAAAATTATTAATAATTATTATATAAATTATTATTTATACCTAAAAACGTTTTTAAATAAATAAATTTACAAAATTTTCGATTTAAATTAAATTTAGCATTCAGAAAAATATTCATTCAGTGTAGATCTTTGATAATAAACGTGCTATTTGGAAACCATGCAAAAATAGGATCGGGTGTATATCTCATGAAAATACAAAACGATTTAAAAAAAACAATCTTTAAAACACAAACACGTCGTTAACTATGATTTTATTGTATTGAAAGATGAATATATCTGTTTTTGCTTTTAATTGCATCATAATTATTATGCTCAGTCAGTTCGCTACCAATGTGACCCATATGGACTATGAATGGAGCATATTTAAAGATAGTTTTCAATAAAATTAATTTGTGGTTTCATTTGGTTTCGTCTCCCCTAATGAAAGCTTTTCACATTGTCCAGTGTCACACTGAATTTAATCGATTCTTCTAGAAGAAGTTCTTTCGTAATACCATCAAAATTTACTTAGTAATATTTAACTGTGTTAGGTATATATATATCTCTTTAAAAAATATACACACTGATACTAATTATTGATTATTCGATACAAAACATCGATAAATTGCTCCTGTTTCTTACAAAAAATAATAATTGTAATTTTTGCCATTGATATGTCAAGAAAACCTTTACCTGTTATATGTAAAAGTTGATTTTACTTTTATAGCTGTGTGGTGCAATTTTGTTTGTTTTTTTGGTCGAAATTCACCAATTTCACTATTCGTTGTAATGTTTCTTTCACTAGGAATTATCGCTTCACTTTTATGAAAATCCGGAGTTGGTTTTTTATCTGATGCCATTTCCACTGTTTATTACAAAACTGATACGTAATGTTTTTACTTTATATTCTTTTTCGCCTATCTTCGAAATCTATAACTGATACTTTATTTTTAAAAACAATCATCGAGGTGATAAGTCGTGACTACTAGAATGCTTCGATATGAGTGCCGAAAAAATACAAAAACATGCTAATTTTATTTGGCATCGCATCATTTCAATACGTCCTCCGTTGAGTACAATCCTGCCCAACAATGCGTCAGTGTAAACACTTTCCAATTCATATAAAGGAATTTCCACGACCCCTCCTTAGAACCTCAGCAAACATATACACAAGGCTTTTCCACACACATTTGCCATTGTTAAATAATAGAATTTTTTTTTTTTTTGTTCAGTGTATTGTGTCACTTCTTCGTGGAAAGACATTATTTTAATAAATAAAACACAATACACTCTAAACTTTTTTTGTGTGATTTCAAAGTTATGTGGATATTTTTTATGCATTTTTTTTAACGTATATTTTTGATACATAAACGTACATATGTAAAGCGTAATTTACAGTATTCATTGTTCACATACTGTACGTACATAATCCAGTGTTTCACATGTTTATTACAATGTGGCCTTGGCACGTGCGTCCTTGTACATATTGTGTTTCCATATTGGAGATTGTACGCATGTAGGAGAGAAGTTCAAACGGCTTCGTCCAAAAACCAAGGCTGTAGAGTCGTTAAAAAAAATTACGACTCCGACTCCAGTATTTCCCATAAACACGACTCAAAATCCGATTAAAAAAAGTTTGAGAAGTTTTTTTCCTACCTTTCCTATTTATGTGTATTCAATTACAAATCAACCAACCAATCCGGCCAATAGCCAAATTTGACATTTTCTATACATAAATAAGAAGTCTGAACTTTTAAATATTTCCGACTCCGACTCCACGACTCTGACTTCACAGCCCTGGCCAATACAATGCAGCCCGTTCTCAGCAGGATATCACTTCCCCCTCCTCCGATCTGCACATTGTTTACTAACTGTGTTCATTTGCCAGGAAGCAGGACAACGCGTGTTTTAACTTGTCCCTGTGGTCTAGTGGCAAGAGCTTTGTCCTAGCGGTCTGGACCCGGGTTCAATTCCCGGCAAGGTCAGATTTTTTCAATTGAAAAAAAAAGAGATCTTGGGCTGGGTGTATGTTATTTATCGTTGATTTTGTGCACAACTGATTTATTACTTATCATCGAGTTAATCTCGTATGACTTTCACAATTAAGAATATTTGGCGCATTGGCGTAAGCTGTAATGCCAAATATTTTTTAATATTTAAAAAAAAAAAAAAAAACTTCATTTTTTTCCATTGATTATTTATGAATAAAACTACAGACATTCATGATTTATGACATATTAATACATGTATAATGAGTTGAATGACGTCATTGTCTGATTTCATGTATACTATTAGGCATCGACGGCTGGTGACAGGGTGTTGGGGGGTGAAAAGGAAGATTCAACCATTTTTGCAAGAGTTCTTTCCCATTCATTGGATTTTAAAACACTTCTATAGCATGGACTTTCAATTCAGATGTTCGCAATACCAACTGTTTCTCTTCCGTAGTACGGAAAAATAGTTGAATCTTCCTTTTGCACCCCCCAGCACCCCGTCACCAGCCGTCACTGCGAGTATTAGGAATATTTGACTGATACCAGCATAAAAGTATTCGTTATGACTTATATTATATTGAATAAGAAAACCACATAGTCGATACTTATTTTATTAGTCTTGATTAAACAGACAATAAAAAAATAGTTATTAAGGATTTTCATTTGAAATCAAAGTAATAATAAGTGTTTCATTTTTCAAATTTGAGCCCTGAACAGAAAAAAATAATAATAATGAACTTTTATGTGAAAAAATATAAAATCCATTATAATCACGATTTTGAACCGGAGGCAAGTAAAGGTTGCTATTTTTTTCTAATAAATACCTTCAAAGCCTTGATTTGTCAAACAAGTTTCAATTAATTGATGGTCATTTAAAAAAATACTTATTTTTAGTATAATAGTGTTCTCAAGTCCGTTTACTGGACTTTGTATTTTATTAATTCCGCTTTGATTAAACTAAATTGTATGAAAATTCTTTTGTTTTTGTTTTTTCTGTTATAAAATCAATACTATTTGCACATTGGAATTATATTTTTCTCTGTTTTAGATGATACACACATCAAAATCCATCGATTGACTCTTAATCAATTTACGAAACTATCCGTAATGGGATTCGAGTCCCAAAACACTGCAACTGAAACTGAGACGTTAACCATTCGGGAGACCGACTAATTGAGCGCATGAAAAAAACAATTTTTGCTCTCCAACTTCATTGAATACCAATTTGAAAGCCAAAACCATACACAAGGCGAAATATTATATAATAAGAATGGAAAAAAATCAAACGTAGCAAAACTTTCTGCTTTTTATAAAACAATGCATGTAAGAATTTTCAAGACAAGTGCTGTTTTTTCACTTCCACTCATCCGAGTAGGTAAAATATATAAAATTTTGCGTTCATTCGACAGTCAAAACTGTTTTGTACCTGGACGAAACAGGACCCGATAATAAATATCGTGAAATATTATGAAGTTTAAACATTATTCAATTCCCGGGACGCGAGTTATAAAATTTTATACATTACAAGAACAACAATTTATCCCTTGTTTGATTAACTCGTAGCACGTCATAATAATAAATAACTTGTGCCTTGGAAAAACCCTATTTTAGAAGCGAAAAAAATATGGTAAATAATATTTTTATGCTCGAAACATTACATAAATCTAGTTATGTTAGCGTAATATATTATTTTTGTTTTGAATGAAGAAAATCTTAAATGTAATAGTGCAAAGACTGCACGTTTCCTTGAATTTAGTTCCCTGGTTGTTTCGACACAGAATCACTAAAATTACAATATAAATACGATATAAAATTTTGTCATTTTTTGACCTAATAGAATATTCATTAAAACTTAACTATCCCTCAAAATCGGATATTATTGTACATAATATTACTTTAACTGAAAAACTTAAAAATTATTGTCGCTTCACTTGAGTCAGAAAAGTGACTGAATAATCTATTCTTGTCGATATATTATATAATCTATAATATGAATTATACCTTCGAGTTATTTAGTTTTATCTTTCTTTTGATACAATTTTGCATATAAATTGATTATCGAAACATAACGCGTTGAGAAATACATTATTAAAATTCGGTTTGCTTATTCGTTAAAATTAAAAGCTAATTTATCTTTTTACTTCAGAATAAATATACGACGCAATAAAAAGTTATTTACTAACAGAGATTTGGATAATAAAAATCGCAAAATATCTTTATATCTAATTTTGGTTATTTATATGACTATTAAAAAATATATCATTTCAAACGCGCCGTGATGCGCCGTGATACTCCAATTCTCGACATCTCAACTACTCGAGTATCGAAAAGTAAAATTTTAAAATACTTGAGTATTTGCAGATGTTCCAAAATTTATAATTATTATTCATTCAAATTTTTGGATATAAATAAATAAATACGCGTATTTAATTACATTAAAACATTTATTTCAATTTGTAAAACAGATTTCAAAAATAAAAGATAATTAAAAGACTCAAATTTTAAATAGGTTCAAAGTGTTGTCTTTACAATTCCCGCAATTGAAAAAAAAACTCTCTATTGCTGCGGACGTCGGTTTTATAGTTAACAATGAATTATATAATGAAATTAGTTTTTTTGTCCGCTTTTTAAGTGGTGTTAAAATATTCTATTTTTTTTAAATAAGTAAATAAAATCGGGAATAAAATCGTGATAAAATTTTAAATTATAAAGACGGTTAAAGGTTTGTATAAAATTAAAAATACTTTGTTTATCCCACTTATGGTGTAAAAAATTGCGACACGTGTTTGGCCTCTTTAGGAAGCATCTTCAGCTTAACTATTGCGGGGTTACTTAAAAAATAAGTTGAGGAACCTCCATTAGGAGGCCATATGCACCACACTGGGAGCGGGAATGGATTTAAAATATGTATTTATTTATCTGCATATGCATGTGCGTGTGTAAATTAAATATTTAATATAATACATAAATATTTAATATAAATATTTAATATAAAGCATTTCTTGTGCACGGATGTACTTGCACTAACCAATTAATTGACCTGTTCAGTACATCCGTGCACTTGAAATGTCTGAAGATGCCGAAAGGCGAAACCGGGGTCGTTAGCTACAAAACTCATGGAAAAGTACAAAATTCAAACGATTCAAATTTGATATTGAATTTTCATCAAGCACCTTCAGTTGAAATTTTTAATTTTATAAATGAATTGGCTTCTTGAACTGGATTCACTATGGATTGCTCACCACTTTAGCGATCACACCCTTCTGTCGCCGATAATTTGAATTTCCGCGCTTAACTTTTTTTCTCGCTCATGATTAATCCTATTGGCGTGCACGTGCTTATAATAAATACAGTTTTTTAGAAATATGAAAAGAGCCAATAAAGAAAATTATTGTAACATAATCGATCAATTTAATTACTGTTACGACCCATTCATTATCTTTTATCGTCACTACTTTTGCGCGTGTTGTTTGAAAGATGCCATATTTAAAAAACCATCTTCGCCAATAACATCATTAAATAAATGAGTGGTTCTAAAATACTTTCACAGTGTATTACTGTAAACACGAGCCGAAATAAATTTCAATGTCGTTTGTGGCATATACTTATTAATTTCTCATGTAAACATCGCGCGTTTTGCGCAAACTCACGTTTCAAATAAAACGTAAACACGAAATCCGTTTAGTGTTTAAATAAAGATAAATAAATATTGTGCACAGCCATCCATTGCTTATATAACATTATATCGCTACACCAACGTAACAGTAGGACAACTGACAAAAAACTTGTGTTGAACTATGAAAACCATTTTAAGGAAAACAGAATATTGAATCCAATTTCTTTATTTTTTCTGCGACCATATTCGTTCCCGATGTGGAGCTAATGGCCACCATGCGGCGCTTCCATGATTTCCTATCACTCACCAATTGCATTACTTTCTTCCATGGTATGCTAGCAACTAGAGACTCCAATTACTCGACTTCTCAACTACTCGAGTATCGAGTAGTAAAATTTCAAATTACTCGAGTACTCTAGTATACTCGAGTAGTTTCAGATGGACCAAAATATATATTTTTAATTCGAATTTGTGTATATTTATAAATGAAAAATAATTAAAGAAACTAATACATTTATTTCCATTTATGCAAGATATATTTCAACAGAGAATTAAGCGGCTCAAATTTCAAATTGGTTTGATGTTTTTCTTTATAATTCTCGCAGTAGAAAAAACTTCGACGATTATTACTAAAACGAGTATTACTCGAGTATTTTTCGAAATACTCGAGTATCGAGTACTCGAAAAATGGACGAGTATACTCGAGTATCGAGTACTCGATACTCGAATTGGAGTCTCTACTAGCAACCCTTACTTAGATCCGCCGAAAACATCCGATCCGAGCGGTCGTCCAGTACGCCAGAATCCCACCGATCGGTAGACGAGACAGGGGTAATCTCCTAGAATAGATTTGACGTTTATTTCAACATGGACGTCGTTTCAGGATTGCCAGTAGAAAAAAAAACGCTGAAGTTACTCGTGAATTATTTATTAATTGATTATTAACCATGCCTTAATATATCGCCAGAGTAGTGATACGAATTCCCAAACGCAAATTATTCCAAGTAGGACGCGAATAGATCGTGACTTGTGCTGATTTGATGTTTAAGCTTTTGTTACCTAACCTAACGTAACACAGGAATATTTGATTAATGAGAAGGGCTGTCCATATACGCCGCAGAGAAAAAAGTTTTTTATAAGTCTGCGTTTCGCTAACCACTGTATACACTGTTTTTTGTTTTCTGTTTCTTTGAATATGTACAAAAATTTCCACCACTCCACCACTACTTCCTGGACATCCATCAACTGTTCCAGTTCCACTATCGCTTGACGAGCGCGCGGTCAGCCTGGCATCTTTGGTGAATAACTACACAAATTTTACTTCGTACAACACATTGACATATAGATAAAAACAATTCAGTATACAGGCAACACGATGGCCATTCACTTTTCAAATCTTTTGCACCGTTATTCTAGGAGATTACCAGACAGGCAGGGTATGTTTGACCCTGGTTTTTCTTCCGGGGATTTCCTTACCTTAGCCAGTATATCAGTCTTAAGGCGCAGGAAATTTGCCTTTTGATCACTGCTGTTAGGCCAGCAGATGGGATTATGGTGTGTTGTATTACATTTTTTGAGTGAGCATGTCAACTGTCATTGTTATGTATGTGTGAGACATCTTTCCATTGACCACCAATTTAACGATTAGTTCAAAATGCTACTTTTGTGGACATATCCTAAAAAAACAATGAAATAGTACAACATAACACAATCCTGCTACAAAAGTCTTGTATTATAATTATTTTGATTCTTTTAATAGTTTGATTCGTTTGTTTCCGAGGACATGTTAATTCAATAATTACAGTTAGCAAGTTTCAACTTGTTGGTCAATGATTAGGAATGTTCGTTACAAAATATAAATCAACATGTGTTTTATTCAGTCGAACAAACATTACAAAATAAACGATGCAAAATAATTAACAAACAATTCTTGAAAATGTTTCCAAGAAAATCTTATTCCCAGAAACATTAATGAGCAGACGGAATTCCATGTAAACATTTTTTATAGCCAGAACTAAAAGTAATCACTTGTTACATAGAGCCTAAAAAAAAAAAAATTAACCATGTCCGCTCCTAACTTGGAGCATATGGTCTCCTCACGGAGTTTATTTCAACATATATTTTTCTACGAGAACTGCTTGTTACTCAGTTGCTCAACCTCTCTTTTTCGAAGAGAGTAGGGATGGAAGGGATACGAGGACTAGGACAGGACAAGTGATTAGCTAATCGCTATCACTATGCGTCGCTCTTTGGGATCGGGAAGGTGGGAAGGGATTTACAACACAAACACCCATGCCTTTGAACAGATTTATCAACTAAAAAAAATCGCTCGTACCGGGAATCGAACCCGGGTGGTCCGGCACGCAAGCCAACGACGTTGACACTGCGCGACGGACCGGACGAAATCTTTTACTTTATAGAAACCGTCAATGCATATCAATAAAGCACATTTTTGTGCCACTCCCACACATACATATATATTCAATTGAATGTGCTCGGAATTGATCTTTACGGAATGCAGAGCCTTCCATTGTTTTAATTAGCAATTTATTGGTAGAGTTCCATTATAACACGATGAAAAATAGTAACGTATTTTTGTCCATGTCCGCTCCCGGTGTGGAGCATATGGTTTTATATCGGTGGTATCTAAACATATTTTGTCTACAAGAACTGCTTGTTACAAAGTTGCCGAACCAGTGATAGAAAGTATGAGGCTAGGACAGGACTAGTGGAACCGCATATAGGATCGAATGGGTGGGAAGAAATTTTTACCCATGAAAAAAACAGAATCGATAAATCTCGTGCCGGGACTCAAATCCGTAATGGCCATCACGTAAGCCAACGGCGTTGACCACTACACCACGGAACCGCAATAATAACATAGCATAGCACGAAATACAATAGATATCAAAAATATTATATGTTTATTTTTTTGTATAGCTAAAATTCATAGCTATTTTATCACCGCGTTACAATGAATGCATTTCCACCGAGAATTAACTAGATAACGAATTATTCTTGCAACATAATTTTATTAATTCAACATCTATAGGTAAAGGGCAGTGGTCGGCAAAGTGCGGCTCTTTGGATCATTAAGTGCGGCTCAGACATAAAAAATAACATATTAAATCAAACATATTTTCTTAAATAAAAATCAAACATATTTTCTTTCATATTCGTTTTTATTGCAACTTAATGACCAACAATGCAAAAGGGAATTACAGACCCACAGACATACATACGCCGTTTCGGTTTTATATATGTACTACTCGATACTCGAGTAATTGGAGTCTCTACACACACATTGATAACGAAACAAATTTACCGTCGAAAGTTTCGCGAGCGAAATCAATTCGTTTGTTTGAACTTGCAACAACAATGCAAAAGGGAATTACAGACATACATCCCCCGTTTCGGCTTTATATATAAGATGTATGTACAAGGGAAAGGAAACACATTTTTTTCGATGTTAGAAGAAGGAAATTTATTCGAAAATAAATTATCGCCTTTAGCTCAAGATTTTGAACAGGAAAAATTGTTTCACTTTCCGAGCCTGCTGAAGCATTGCCAAGAAAATAATTCAAAAATTAATAAACACTATTTTAAAACAACCATTTTAAATATAAGGGAAGTATTTCTCAGCAGGTTTCAAGAAGATGTTCAAGAGTGATTTGGCTCCCAATTTATTTTTTAATCGTTCCAATGTTCATATTTGGTTCTTTGGAAAATAAGTTTGCCGATCACTGGTATAGGGTACAGGCCCTTGGTTTTTAAATATATAAGTATATTGTATGTATGTAATCTTTGTGGAACTTTGTGTCAACAAAAGAAATGATTTTTTGCGAGAACTGCATGGTACTCAATTGTTCAACCTTTTTTAATCTTTAGAAGGAGCTTTGGCTTTAATATTTTATTATTTTTATTATAATGCCATTCCGCCAAGTATTGACAGTGAACACTTTAAAAGCCGGTGAATTGCGTAAACGTAAGAAACCATACATTAGGCATATTATTTACCCACCTTGAAAGCGCGTGAAAATAAAAGTTGTTTAGTTTGTTAACAAAAAATGCATCCCATTGTATTGCATATCGGATATTTTTTCGTGACTTTTCTGCTTATTTTTAATGCAAATACAATTTGAAAGACAAAATTATAAATTTAAATACATTACTATTTCTATTTGGGTTTTTGTGTGACGACATTGCAGCTATAAGAAAAGGTCAGAGATTATTTGAATTGTTTAATTTATTTTTAATGTCAACAACAAAGAAGACTTATTATCCAATGTTGCATGAATATTCAGGCCTCTCCAGTCTATCTACGTCATCATTATACATATGTGATACCATACACTGCTCCATTAATTGCTACTGATGATGATGATTTGTATTCTCGCTAGATGGGAGGCCGAGGGTGGTAAACCCTCATTTCTCTTTCTTCTCTTGGGTTAACTTACTTATATATATTAAAAAATGATAATAGTGGTGAATGGTGATGAAATGGTGATGATGGTGGTGAATAGAGATTCCAAATACTCGACATCTCAACTACTCGAGTAGTTAAATTTCAAAATACTCGAGTAGTTAAATTTCAAAATACTCACGTAGTTTCAGATATACCAAAACATATATTATTAATTCAAATTTGTGTACATAAAAAGATGATAAATAAGCTTATTCAATTGATACATTTATTTCAATTTATGAAACATATATTTCAAAAATAATACATAATTAAACGTCCCAAATTTTGATTTGGTTAGAAATTTTGTTTTTTTATTTCCGCAGTAGAAAAAGCTCGTTGTTGCTGTGGGCTTTGGCTTAAAAGTTAACAATGAAATAAATGGTGCAATCTAGTTTTTCTTTCACCGTTTAAAAAAAATGGAAATAAATATTCATTTATCAATTACGAGTATTACTCGAGTATCGAGAAAATAGTATACTTGATAAATGGACGAGTCTCTAGTTGCAATACACTGCTCCATTAATTGTTACTACCCGATGGTGATTGATGATTTGTCATTACACTTAATGGGGGACCAAGGGCGTTGAAGCCTTATTTCCATTTCGTATCTTGCATGTGTTTCGGGTGTTAGTAATATCTGTTAGTATTTGTAGAAAGATGATGATGGTGATAAAATGGTGATGATTTGAAGATCTCTTGATGGTGGTGACACTGATTCGTGATGCAATAACCTCGAGGGATTTTTGTATTTAATTTTTAAAATACATGCATGCGAGATTCGTATGCGTCCCTTCGAGAGGAGGTCAACTCTCAGTGTCCCAGACGTTTTGGAAGTTCTCTAGGAGTCGTGAAGCCGAGAATTTTCTTCTGTTGTCCTGGTCCGGAGTCGGCATGCCAGACAGAGAATAAGGGAACTGTGGAGGGGAAAAGAAGGGGACGTCTAGGGAATTGATAGTACCCAACGAGGTTTTGGCTATAATTTAAAGAAAGAGAGAATATTTGAGAATTATATTGACTTCGATCACCCATTATGTATATAGATGGAATTATAAAGTGTTAATGATTCTTTGCTTTGAAACATCAATATTTTAAATTGGAATATTAACTGTACGCATATATTTATGCAATAAGATTTTTATTATTATTCCATAAAAATCAAAGACTGTTTATATCAGTGGCTCTAAGCCTTTTCGCTGTCGCGAATTAATTGTGATTATGTGAACTCATCAAGTAATGGAGAAATATTCATGAAAAAATTACGAAATCAAGGAACGTTTAAAAAAACTATTCTTTAAATTAAGACGTAACAAAAAATTGTCAATGAAAACTAATTCATTAGAATTTTAATGTTTTATGGTAAGAGTAAATATGTATGTCAGTATTTTTTTTTCTAGGTATAAAGTAAAAACGTTTTTTTACTTTTTTTTATTATTACAAAAACTCTTGGTTCACTGGCTATACTTTGGAGACCTTCCCTGATTTTGGTTGCTCATTTTATTTCTGTTTTATTGGCCGGGTCTATTTTTATTGAATACACTTACTATACAAAAACTATTTTAAAATATCTTTTAATAGTAACTTCATATTGTGTTTTTATTATTTTAAATGTCATCATAGTTTTTTATCAAAACCACATCAGTAAACAAGCATTTCAATCTTTTAACACAGTGTTCTTCAACCTGTGGACCGCGGCATCGGTCCGCAAAAATATTGATTACGGAAAAATATGGTAGCACAAACCAAAAGTTGTAATTTTATTCATTTATTCATAAAATTCTACTTCTTCTAGTCACTTTTTGAATATATTAACAAAAACAAACATGTTTAGTCAGTTCTCGACTTGCCACAGGTTCCTTCCCGCAAATTTTTACGTAAGTCAGAAATTAGGATACATTCTATACGTCCAATTTTGACAAAAATTCAATAAAAAAAGTCACTAAATTAAAATACTTTGAGAAATGCATGGAAATTTCCAGTCAGACTCGAAAATTTATTGAGCACGAGAACAATTTATTAAATTTGCTTTGCGACATTTCAAGCTCAGTTTTAATTCACTATTAACATATAATATTAAATGGCATACTATGTATGTTATGTAACCATCATTTTGATAATTTGCTCAAATTATGTTGTGTTGATTTACATTTTTTTCTTGTGGTAAAGGTCATGTTGATTTGAATTTACTTTTACGGTGACATTTTTTAATAAAACACGTATATAAATCTACTAGTATTCGAACCTGGACGTCGCTCGGACCAGTTTGGGGTTATGTTCACCTCGGTGCGTAAATTCAGACGGGCCAAGTTGAAACAACTTTTTTCAAAATTCAAAGTCTAGGTCAATTAAAATGGAATTAAAATGAACATTTCAAACTGGCATTGACATTTCACAGCCCCTTTCATATATTGACAGCCCCATTCTCGCCCATTAAAATGTCCAAATTCAAGGAAAAAATCTAATTTGCTGTCAAAGAAATGTCAAATAATACCTTCACGTAAATAATAAACATTATTATATTAATAAAAGCCGGGAAAAGTTCAGTAGAAGACTAATTTATTACATTTTGACTAAATGTCTTCACCGATAAAAAAAATCAAACATATTTTCTTTCATATTCGTTTTTATGGCAACTTAATGACCAACAATGCAAAAGGGAATTACAGACCCACAGACATACATACGCCGTTTCGGTTTTATATATGTACTACTCGATACTCGAGTAATTGGAGTCTCTACACACACATTGATAATGAAACAAATTTACCGTCGAAACTTTCGCGAGCGAAATCAATTCGTTTGTTTGAACTTGCAACAACAATGCAAAAGGGAATTACAGACATACATCCCCCGTTTCGGTTTTATATATAAGATATGCGAAAGAAAAGGGGCGATTAGTATTAAATCGGTTCTTTCAAAACAAGAATTGCGTCACTTAGAACCATTTAATAATATCATTTTTTTTTTAATTGTTAATAATAAACTCATTTTGAACGCAGATTATTTCTACAAGATACAATAGCGGTGTGAAATCAGGACAATAATTCAATACAATAAACGGTAAATTACGGATATATGGTCACGGGACAGAATCCTAATCCACTCGAGCTAAGCTCAAAAAAATTATACATACTGGCTTATAATTTTATGCTCTTTGAGTTCTTGTGGATTATTATAAAATGTGGAATCAAAATGATTAAATCTGAAGAATATTACTGATTATTGTATTTGTTCTGAAAGAAGAATTTGTTTTTTAATATTAGCCTATATACAAGAATAACAAATGTGACGTGAATGTCTCTATCTGTATAATATTACTATTTGTGTAGTTTGTGGTTGCAGTTTTGCTCCTGTAAATTAAAACAACTCGATTTCATACTTATTGCGAAGTGTTCTTTAAGGATCTTCTATTATAAAAAATTTAAAAATTAAAGACGAAATATTTCAAAAAAAGTCGTAAGCCTTACATTCATTTCATTTAATGTGCTTATTTTTCATAAATCTTTACAAAAATTCTGTCCCGTGACCATTTATCCATAATTTACCCAATATACTTCTCATCCAAGGGAGAAGAAGGCAGTAACTAACTCAGCAAGATTTCTAAAATGGCGTTATTAATGTCATTTGATAAATATTTTTTTTATCAGGGGTTTTTAACTCTTTGCTCGCGGAGCTACTATCGTGCGCCCCTCCATTAAATATCGAATAACGAAGAAACTCAAGTTTTATCACAATTATATTTTTTTTTATTGAACTTATTTTTCGATGAATTTTTCATTCCAATGTAACTGCACAGTTTTTTTTAACATTTGTAAAGTTAAATTGATAAATAGTACATGAATGTGACAAGGGCTATAATTTCCTTTAGTTTCCGCGCCCGCGGCTTAGACTAGCAGACCTCAAAAAAACACTTATTTAATAGCGGAAAAAGTTGCGTGAAACACCCTAATGGAAACTTAACAAAAAAAACAAGGAAACTGGATAAGGAAAATAGACTGTCACTGATTCGGAATACAAGTTGCAATTGCTTTTTGCCGTCGATATAATCCACGGCCTTATATTTAGTGATAACATAGAAATACAATTACCCAATGATGAAATTCCGTTGGAAAGTCAAGTGTTTCGCGCCCACTTAAGTACGTGGCAATAATTTATTTCTCAACAATGAGAAGTTACGGGATAATTTTTTGGTTAGGTTTATAGGCGACATTGACCGGCGGACTATACCGTCCCCCGACGCCATGGCGGAACTCCAACTGTTCCACCGCGTTCAACGTGCAGTCAAACCCTGGACTTATACCCGCGGTCTATAATCCCGACGGGATCTTGCTACCGATAAACCTCCGTGACATGAGGCCATCAAGCTACCAAGATTCGACGTCGATTTCCCCGTGATCGCACGTGACTTGATACTCCAACGGAAATACATAATCAATACAAAACATAAGGTGTACACAGGTGGGTTTGGAGCAGACATGGGCATCTACCGGCCCGCCGGGCTATTTTGTCCGGCCCTTATACATCTGGGCAAAGTAATTGAAAAAGAAATTAATAGTTCCAGGAAGATTTTTTTTTAAACCATTTTCCTAGTCCATCAGCTCATACAAACAACACATATAAAGTCGTGGCAATAGAAATCCGAGCACCCTTCACAATTCTATTCATTTGCGAAACCGGAAAAAAATTAATCGCGATTAAAGCTCAAATTGAAGCAGTTTTAGGGGGATAACTTACCAAAAACTGTGTGGAATTTTTCAAAAATATTTCGTGAAACTGGCGCTAAACAACCGACAGAGATAACCCTCATATAAGGAGTATGGTTTTACAAAATCGCTTCAAAACTGCTACAGTTTTCCACAATGAGCTTTAGTCGACCGGTGATTTAAAATATTCGATGCGAAATGTTCGTAATAGAATTTTTAATCGCGATTACATTTTTTTGCGGTTTCCCATAATGTCGTCAGATGCTTACGCGTCTTAGTCCTGCTCAGTACTGTAGAAACCTTCAAATCTCACATGTAAGTCTTCAAAATATTGCTATTAGTTTTCTTGACAATCGGAAGAAAAAAAATGGAAATCGGTAAAGATTTCGAGGAAATATTTGCAAATGAAAGAAATTGTGAAGGGTGCGCGGATTTCTTTTGGCGCGACTGTAATTCTTATGGAGATAAACTGAAGGCACTAATAGAGCAATATGATACAAGGCTTGCTGACTTCCAAAACAAAAACTCCACATTCGCTATATTTGCTCGTCCGATAATAGATTCAGATGTAAAAAATGTGCCAGCAAATTTACAGATGGAACTTATTGAGTTTTAGGGGGATTTATTGCTAAAACCACTGCTTTGACGGACTTTTATAAATTATATTTGGTGGATGAAAAATATAAAAATGTACGCGCATTTGCATGACAAATCATTTGTATTTTCGGCAGCACATATACGTGCGATCAGTTTTTTTCGAGCATGAAACACACTAAATCAAAAATTCGAACGAGGATAACAGATGAAAATCTCGAAAATTCTATGCGATTATCCTTAAGCAATATCATCGCCAATATGGAGAGTATCGTAATTAAAGTACAAAGCCAATCTTACTTCCACACTCAGCCACACAAAATTTTGTAATCAGTAATATTGATATTATGTCGTTCATTATATAAATAAAAAATATATAAAATATAGTAACGTGTTTTATTGAATTAAATATAACTTATGTGTAGTAATTTGGTCCGGCCCTTGACTCGAAGACGGAATGACAATCCGGCCCCAGACCTAGAAAAGGTTGCCCATGCCTGGCTGAGAGGAAACCACTGACACACTTATAGATAAGCACATGGTTTATACATACAGACATATATAATTAAAAGTCTACTCATACGTGTCCACAGCCTCCCCCCCGGCCGCCAGCGGCTTTGAGCGAGGGTCTTTAATAAACAATTTCGCGCGGCCAAGGTGACTTCCAGGACGAACTACCATTAAAATGGACGTGATGTTAACTCTGATTTTAATTAATGCTCCATATCGCAATGGCTAGGGATAACTACCGCACCGGGCGCGCCATCCCGAGGAACACACGAAAAACACCCTGCATCTTCAAACGATTACGAAAAAGAGGCCGAAATATTTTAAACAGCGTCGGATCTCCTAGGGTCTATCCTCTACTCCCTCGCCCGACCCTGTCCACTCGGCCAGCATTTAAATGTACACTGCCACCAACTCACAGGGGTGGAAATGTTTAAAGATTATAGTGCTTTGCTTTCCCCGCTAGGGGTACACTTGGTCACATTCTTACTTAATTTAAGAATTTTAATATTACTTAAGAGCTGGGATGGTCGATATGTTTCGCTCGTTAAACAGGCGATTGTCAAATGTAAAACAGCTTCCCAGGGAAAAATGATAAAAGTTAGTAAATATAAACGAATTCCTTAAGATTTGTTTTTTTTAAATCTGGCCTGCACCCGTCACTATCCTCTTCAATCTAAAATACGCTCGGAGTTGCAATAAGGTTAAGAACCCTTGCTATATATATGGTGCTCACTTTTATAGCAGTATAATAGCAACGTATGAGAAAGCAAAAAAACACCAACTCTAGTTTTCTTAGCAAAGAGGCAGTCAATGCAACTACTTACTACTTGTCTACAGAAAAATGAGTTCGTTTTCGCATCAACCGCTTTTTTAACCAAGCCATCCCGAACACTATAGATTTTGTCCCAACAGCTACGTTACCTTAGATATCTATCCTAATACTAGTGATACGATGTCTAAGCTTTTGGTTTTCTTAAATCGTAGTTTTTTACACCTTTCACAGAAAAAAAATATGATATTTATTGGCTAGTTGCGCCGTAATCGATTAAAAAAGAGAAGAAGTCAGAATTTTTCAGTCTAATAAGCGATAAGAGAACGTAAGCATAGTGAGTCATAGATAACATGGACGGAGTGTTTCATATCTGGCAACAATAAAAGGCGATAAGCGATAAGATAAGGTGATGTGAATTCGTGCACGTTTTTAGGCTTGTTAGTCCGTCATAGCCGTTGGAGTGGAAACGTCGTCGTTTTCATGCGCGACTTAAATATGAATAATTATAGGAAAAAAAAGGATTTTTATATGATTGATTTTTTTCAGAAAGATGTATAAATATACGTCAAAGCATAATCAATCATTTTTTTATTGCAGTCTATGCCAATAAGGCCAAAACACTGGAGTCTTTTTTACCCCCCTTCGGCCTGAGAGTCATTTTACAAGGATAGTCCTACGAAGGTTAAATTCTAAATACTAAATCTTCAAAAAACACATGATGTAATTTTTCTCAGTCAGAGTCACTTGCTGTCAGTGGTGTAGTGGTTAATAAATAGTTATCAGGTCGGTCATTGTTTTTTTTGTTTTTTATATATCCGTCCGATGTAAAAAAAAACTAGTTTAAACAATTAAATCAATAAAAAAACGCGCTGTAGATTTTTTAAATAAACTCTTCTCATTTCTTGTACTATGGCATTTGAATATAAAAATACAAAAACTAATCAATTTTGATTTAATGCTTTCAAATTTTATGAACAGTATTTTGAATATAAGATTGCATTTGAAAATTAAGTTACAAATGGCAGGGCTGCGCCCTGGCTCCACTACACCACTGCTTACTGCCTTGTTGCTTGAAACGGCAGTATTTAGGTATTTCTAAAAGGCTCAGCTATTTTTTCATAAAAATAATATTATTTCTAAAAAAACTATCTTTCAAAATTGATATACAAGTATTGTGACGATGTAAAAAAGTTCAAATCATTTTTTTATATATTTTAAATACTCTTAAAATAATCAAGCAGGTTTAGCATTCATTGACCTTACCCAGGAGTTCTTAACCTTATGCCCGCGGCACATGTGCGCATTAGGAAGGTATTATCGTGCGCCCGCTACAAAGTATACAATTTCGAAAAAACCCAAATTTTATCATAATTTTATTTTCCGAAGAAGTTTTAATTATAAAGTTTTTATTTTTTATAACTCTATGGTATTTTTTCATCATTCTTTGGTGAAGGTAAATAACTGATTAGGACACGTAATAATCAGCACTGATAAAAATAAGATTTGTTTTTTAAGAAATTCCGACACTTTTCTATGGAATCACAAATGCTCCTGGAGTTGCAATATGGTGAAAAACTCCTGACATAACCTAACCTAATTCTTTACTTTCTTATGGTTTTGTAAATAAAGCAACGACATTAAAAACATTATAACAAATGGCGTGTAATCAATCGATGAAAAATAAATTAAACTAATTTCGTAGTTGACGGCCATGTGCGGTAGAACGGCACATGCCAAAAGATATGTCTTCAATACAAACATGAATATGGCACAGCTGGTTGATTTCTGAAAAGCGAAAGCGTACAATTTATAAGTATAAACACCGATATGGCTATTTCGTTATCTGATTTAAAAATTTACACTTACTGGCACAATGGTTCAATGTGTGCCTAACTTATTCTCGATCAATTTCTGAATTCTAAGTATTAAAACATGAACTATGAAAATCGATATACACTCAAACCCAGTGGCGGCTTGAGGAAAAGATAACTGGGAGTGCTGTGGTTGATAAAAATTTTAAAAATATTTATTTGCATTATATTTTTCTATTAATCTTTTAACTGCCCGCATGTGCATGAGGCGGTACCTCGCACGCCACGAATTTTATTGAAAAATAAAACGTATTTGTAAACAAATGCTGATAACGATTCGATTGTGCCATCATTTATCCATAATAACAAAATTAAAATATTTATGACTCATCAGTTACAATTGTATTAAAATTATTTTAATTAAAAACGACATGCCTCATTTTATAAATCATTAAAGCTATGCATTGTTTTCTTGTATTTGCACCCCCTCTCCTCCCCGCGCACCTCCTAGGCCTACTCGAATATATTCCACCGAAAACAATACTGCTTATATATTAGTACCGTGTTGTGTAATAATTTTTGGCTGAATCGGTGCGCGGGCGAGCTTAATACACGCTTAAATAATATTGATATTTTCAAATAATATACATAATTTATGTATGTATATTAAAATTTTGCATTTTTCTCAATTTGCTTCGGGCTGCTGCAGTTCAGCAGTGCGTATGGACTAGCCGCCACTGCTAACACCTCAATAAACTCAGCAAATACAATAAAACAAATATAGTTTGTTCACATACCCATCCAGATAGGCCTTTGTATATTTTCCACATAGGTCTCTCTGCTACTATACATAACACAGTCATTACAACAGAAATGTATATCCCTAAAGTGATTCCATGCCACAAGCCGCTCACAAAAAATGTTATCATGACTCTGAAATAAAAATAATTATAATATATAATTTTTAAATTGAAAAATATTTGGTATTACAGCTTACGCCAATGCGCCAATTTCGCCACCATTTTCAATCATCGATTTTTCCATGAAAATGCCACGTAACATACCCGGTAAATAATTTTATACTCAAGTTATTATTGATTTTCATAAAAAACGTGAAAAACATATATTAAAAGTACAAGATTTAAAAATGTCACTAGGGCTGCCAAAAATAATAAATATTATAAATAAAAATATGAAATATATATATATATTTTATATCAAGTTATTTTTTCTATACTAAAACAAATTATATAGGTAGCACAAATTACATCTAGGGCTGCCACAAAAAAATAAAGTAATTTATGAATAAATTAGAATTATTTTGTTATTTCTTCAATTCGGTCGGTCCCACTGATTTGCGTTTTTTGTTATGAATAGGTGGATTTGAGCGCTATAAATCAGTGAAATCCGTTCAGAATCGCGACTTTGTGGCCGAAATAAGCATCCGAACGCGTGAAAACACGCGGGTGCCCCGGGTCGACCGGTTTCCTGTCAATTTCGAGCGGTTAACCATTTACACGAAGATTTATCGCCTAATTTAGAAAGAGCTAATAACCCTAGTGCATACAAAAAAAACATGTGTTTCTGATCAACACATGGGTGATAGGTAAAGTCATGTAGAAATTTGACACGCTCCTAAGAGTTTCTATATATGTGTTGTCTACTCGCACTTACTGATATTTAGCTATTCTCTTGTCACTCCGATGCGCTCTATCAATCGAGCG
Organism: Himalopsyche kuldschensis; assembly: GCA_028554975.1. Lineage (NCBI taxonomy): Eukaryota > Metazoa > Arthropoda > Insecta > Trichoptera > Rhyacophilidae > Himalopsyche > Himalopsyche kuldschensis. The sequence goes on along the minus strand of JAHFWI010000059.1, from coordinate 1,408,602 downwards.
ATCATTGCGATAATAAGGTGCCAGCCCTAGTGACATCTGTTAGCCCAACTTCAAATAAAAAGAAAATGGTTCAACATATGGGTATTCTAACAATCACATTGCCTTCAAAATGTGTCTCTGCATAATATTGCATTTAAAAATATTTAATTTATTCATTAATAAACTCGTAATCGCGTTTGCGTGCCCGAACACCGTGGCGCTGGTGGCAGCACCGATTTCGCGTGCCTGCACGCCGTGGCGTCTGAACAGTTAATTGTGAAAGTCATACGAGATTAACTCGATGATAAATAATGAATCAGTCGTGTACAAATCAACGATAAATAACATACACCCAGCTCAAGATCTCTATTTTTCAATTGAACAAATCTGACCTTCCCCCAGATCGATAGGACAAACCTCTTGCCACTAGATCACAGGGACCGATAGGGAATTATATCATCTGCTTTAAAGAACATTTAAAGGGGGTGCAAAAAGTTGTGTTCTACATATTTAACTACAATGCATTTTCACCGTTACCCATACTGTGACGATTGTCAGGTCAGCTATTGAAAAGGCATAAAAGTGAAAATTATCTTGAGCAGCAATATTTCCAAATGTTTATTATCTTCTAAAATAAGTAGTACAGTCAATCCTTCTACAGCACCCTCTGCTATAATGCGCATTTTTAAATCGTGTGCTATAAGCTTCAGGTAAATTAGGTATGTAATATTTTACATAAATATATTCTACGAATATTAACCAGTGCCTAGCTGCACGTCCTTTTACTTTTGATAAAATAAATCATTAAAAAATCACTATCTCAGTTCTGTAGGAGGGAGGGTTGACTGTAATTCACAAATTTCGACAAATGTTACTTCGAGGTTAATAATGACTTTTTTTACGTTAAACGTAATAACATAATTTTTTAATAATATTTCTTGAATTTCTTGAAAAAATCTTACCTTGTGAAAGGTGTATATTTTTGAGAAGATAAATGAGCGTATATATACGTCGATAGCCAATATTGAACACCTCTATTCCACCCTCTAGCACTAGCGGCAACGGTTATTTCAGTTTCATTCGTCCAAAGTTCCAGGTGTTCCATTGTTTTGATATCGTAAGATATTTTTTTAAGCTCTTTCTCTGGTCTATAAAAATAAACAATGTAAATTATTTTATTGATTTATAAGCTTATTATGTTGTTCGGATTAATCTAGATGTAGATTAGTGTTGCTCCAAAGTACACTGTGATAGTATTGATGCCTAACCTTTAAATGAAGTACCAATTGCAATGATTGTGATGACACGCTAAGCGCGATGAATTTTATAATTGAGAACGCGCTAGGTGCGTTTTCAGCACTGAATTTGCTGAGAGCATTTAGTGCAGGGGTACTTAACCTTATTGCGGTGACGGGCGCATTTGAGATTTAGGAAATGAGTGACGGGCGCATGGCGGATTCAAAAAAAATAGATTTAAGGAGAACATGTTTAGGTCCTTATTTAAGTATTTTTAGCTTTACATGTTTGACATTCATTATATTATTATAAATAGGAAGATTATGGATTTATTTCAGGGCTGTGGAGTCGGTAAAAAAAGTCCGACTCCGACTCCAGCATTTACCAAAACCACGACTCCGACTCCGACTAAAAAAAGGTTAATATCGTCACTTTTTCCCCTAATTTTCCTATTTATGTGTATTCAATCAAAGATAAACCCAATCAATGCGTCCAAAAGCCAAATTTGACATATTAAATGCAATAATAAAAAGTTTGAACTTTTCAAAATTTCCGACTCCGACCCCGGCCAAAAAGCTCCGACTCCACGACTCCAACTCCGACTTCGACTCCACAACCCTGATTTATTTACATTTACAAACACATTTACTGTGATATTTGAAATTACATTTCACTAAATAACTTTTCAAAATGATCAGTATAAGATAATAAATCCAATCGTAAACAATTGTCAAGGTTGGCACTGCCAAGTCGAGATCTTGTGTTTGATTTTATTAGGTATTTGCTCGGTGGAAAACAAAGATTTGCACAAATATGTGGAACCAAAACAGGACTTTATCATCTTAACTCATTTTTCAAGAGAGGGTACGTTTTATGGCCAGCTAAATTCCAATTTTTTCAGATTTTAAGTTTATGTCTATCTAAAAATAAAGTGGATATGGTTATATTTTTGTGCTTGCAATAATCATATTTTTATTATTATTTTTTCTATTTTTTTCCGTGCTCATGAAAGTGGCTTCGCGGGCACAAATGCGCCCGCGGGCACGTGGTTAAGAACCCCTGATTTAGTGCAAGAAAAGTCTCTCAATTCTCCTTTTCACAAAAATGGAAGAAATCACTACTACATATCTTACCCAAATAACAAGTCGATACCTGACATTCTACAGAAAAGGTTCTAACTGCTCTTGACCTTGTTTTGAGGTGAGAGCATTTTAAGTTTAGATTGATCACATAATGTAACTCAAAAAATAAAACAATGAATAAGAAAATATTTTTAACTCATATAATCCTATCTCGAGTCTAGCTCGACATCGTATAGGGAATTCGCCACTCCAATGTTGAGTCCTTCTCGACTCGACTGTAAAACTTGGTTGGAAGAATATTGTTTATTAATTGTAAATTATCCTTATTTCAAAAACCGTATTTTTTGGATTGTGTACCAAAGCTAAAGTTTGTTGCATCTCATAATGTGGTATACTTTTCGGTATTTCGTTTTACCAAGCTAATAAATACGCAAACTCTGTGATATTAATCAATTTCTCAAATCAATCAAGAAGTTGCTGGAAGGAAAAAAAATATTGAGGAATACAAAAGGTTAAAAGTACTAATTTTAGCCATAGTTTTTAACATCTCAAATCTTTCGATTAGTAAGCTTTTATATAATGATGGAATTATGGAAATAATTTTGATACTTTATGAAACAAATTTATGAAAAAAAAGTGTGCCGATAGAACACAGAAGTTCTGCAAACTTCATTACTCATCAACAGATGACTCTGAAGTTAACATATATGCTAAAATGCGGATTATACAACATCTGCCGTTAAGAATATCATTTTAGACGAAAGTATTAAGTCAGAACTTTTTGAAAGTAAAGTAACCAACCTGTAAATGTAAAAAAACGAAACAAATAACAAATTTGAATTAAATATGAGGGTTTTTTAGATCGATCACAAATTTTCAAGCGGTTAACCACTTCCCAGGCACGCCCGAGTATACTCGGGTATTGAAAGTCGTCAAAAACGGACATCACGAGATAACTCGGGCAAACTTCATACGAAAATTATGAATTTGATCTAGTCCAAGCAAGGGCTGAACACAGACAAACAGATAAAAATATGTTATCACAAATTTTTGTGTGTATTTTGCATTTTCAAATGTGTGCATATGTTAAATCAATTGGACCGGCAGGTGATTTACTCAAAAATTTCACGCAGTGTAACATAGCCGATTGTTCTTTATGGCAAATTCGTGTTCACAGTATCTACTTGTACAGTCAACACCGAGAAAGTGACCACCGCACTATATAAACCGCCCGCATTAGACGGGCACCCTTAAAAAAATAGTTATGTTTTTTTATGATTTTTTTAATTGCAAGAAATCCATAAACTTGTATAAACTTTTTCAAAATTGTCCGCTTCCGAGTGCTTATTATTAATATTATATTAACAATAGCCTTAAAGCTTATTATTCTAGCTCATTTCTTTATTTTATCCACGGTACGGTAAAAATGACAGATTGGGGCATAAAATTTGGATTATTTTAAGGGAGTTGTTTCAAGTAAATGAAAATTCAATCTGTACACAAAGGATATACGAAATCGCACAGGGAGTGCGTTACCGTATACCTTCGGCGAAGATTACAAATACAGCACTGACTACAATGGTGTCCAATTTACCAATCAATTAATACTCACCGTTTAGCTAAGTGCGTTATGTCATTAGAAGGTCCACAGGCTGTGGTATTATTTCCTTCCACTGGGTACACTCCCAAGCCAGATATCGCCAAAATTAAATAATTTGCATGAAATGCTCCGCAAAAAAGCACCTTCATATGTGTGTATAATATTACTGCGTAAAAATGCTTGAATATCCAACTGCTTTCGGAATATTCTAATGTCAAGATATACTGAAAAAGGAATGGTTTCGATTAAAAATTATCACAAGCTATAAATCAACATCTCATCTCTATTTACTTACTATCATCTCACTAAGTGGTTCACTAAATAAATAAAGCAGAGTAAGGTAAATGTACCAGTAGCTGACCGTTTAAGAGAAAATTTCAACAAAAATAACGATTAAGGTTTTTAGCATTGTACCGAATGAAGGCAAAGCAAGTATACTCATATTGGATCATATGTCATGATTAATATTATGTAACAAAAATTACGAAAGGGCCTGTTTGAAAAAAAGTTGTGTTAAATTATTTAAAGCCATGTTCTTGTTTCAGTAGTTGACCATCTCACATATTGAAAAATCCAGTAGTTGACCATGTCTAATCAGGGGGCTTTATAGTGAACTTTCTGTCAGAGTTGCCTCAAGACTTTCTGTCACACCACTCTTGGTTGAATCAAGTAGCAATGGGTGGTTCACGAACAAGGTACACACCATTTCTAGTTTGATCACTTAAGAAATTTGAAATAATACACTTTCCTCACTAGGTGTTGTTTTCAAATGGCCACCCTGGCACTCCATTGGATATATGGTGATGTGTTAGTGGCTCTTTCCGACCTTAGATGCCTTAACTTGTCTGAACTTTACAATTTAGAGCAATCCCGCATCTGCATTTCTTATTTTGGGCCATTTAATTCTCAAAGGGTCAACTACAGGTAAATGGTCAACTACTAGTACATTTACCTTATATAGTACTATTTCCACATGCACTCTGATAAAGATCAGGACGGTTTTGGCTCATCGCGAGCATTGTCAACTGAAATTCTGATCTTTATCTGTATACATGTAAAAATAGTACTAATTAATGTTTTATATTTATTTAAATAACGTCTATCCACGAAATAGTGACAGTTAACATAAGTGATAAATGTGTCACATTGTTGAATAGATTTCAAAAACCGACTGAAGAATAACTTACATTGACGTCTTAAATAAATATATTCCAACGGCATAACAATTCCGATCTAATAAAGGATGGCAGCCATTAGCAATGATATAATTAAAGCCCCTCTACCAATAACAATCATATTTTATTTTTACAGTTCTGAGATAAACATTTAACTCTATATTGCACTGCCTTTGTTTTGTAATGTATTTTTTTTTTGATCCAGCAACATTAAATGGTTTGCTTGTAATCATGTCGGTATATTCGTATCTCTGCATTTCTGAGCTTTTTTTGTCAAAATGTCAAAAGGTTACAATTATTTTTGTTTGGTTTGATAATAATTTCTACTAGATTTTTTTGATTTCTTTAAAATATATTTGCCGGTATTTAACATCATTAACGTTAATTAAAAGCTGCATGTGAATATCTTATATTCTATTTGGGAGGCAAGAAATTTGAAGTGTGTGAAGAAATTTTTGGTATTAGCATTATCTGCTACAAATATTTTTAGCGTAAGAAGTTTATTTAAGCAATAGCATACCTCTGTTGTATATTTTTGAAAAAATGTTCTGTATAATACAGATACCACAATGATAACGAGAATTGACTTCAAGATTAGCCTTGTTTTAGGGGCTGTCCTGCAATATGGCAGCATTATATAATCATCGTAAACTCTAAACTTTACGTAACCAACTAAAACAAAAAAAAAACATTTTCAACATTATGGAAAAACAATGTGATAAATTAATTTAACAGTTCTCAATAAACTTACTCTAAATGTCGACCCATTTGTCAGCAATTGCTACGATCGAAACCTAACTAGCAAGGATTGAAACCACGCTACATATGTATTATATTTACGTATAGTAAGAATGAATATGGATTCTAATTCTCTTTAACAATAGAAATTCATATATTAAATGAAATTGATTCAAGCAAGTAAGATTTTATCAAAAATAAACGTTCAATAAACATTACAGAATAACAATTTCTTTTATTGTAATTAAATGTATTAGGTAACACGATATTGTACGCAAGGGTCAAGGTTTAGTTTTAATGCTAAAAAAAACAGGTTACGCTTAGTATTGACAAATGTATAAGTCCTACTAATCAAACTATCTAAATAATCGGTATTTACGTAAACAATCAACATATTTTCTTAATCTCTCAATGTAGGACCCGTTTTAAACCCACTGTGCCAAAATATTTAAATTTTACTTACACGTGTATGAATTAATCTTATATATAAAACCGAAACGGGGGATGTATGTATGTAATTCCCTTTTGCATTGTTGTTGCAAGTTCAAACAAACGAATTGATTTCGCTCGCGTAAGTTTCGACGGTAAATTTGTTTCGTTATCAATGTGTGTGTGTAGAAACTCCAATTACTCGAGTAGTACATATATAAAACCGAAACGGCGTATGTATGTATGTGGGTCTGTAATTCCCTTTTGCATTGTTGGTTATTAAGTTGCCATAAAAACGAATATGAAAGAAAATATGTTTGATTTTTTTATCGGCGAAGACATTTAATCAAAATTTAATAAATTAGTCTTCTATTGAACTTTTCCCGGCTTTTATTAATACAATAATGTTTTTATTTACCTGAAGGTATTATTTGACATTTCTTTGACAGCAAATTAGATTTTTTCCTTGAATTTGGACATTTTAATGGGCGAGAATGGGGCTTTCAATATATGAAAGGGTCTGTGAAATGTCAATGCCAGTCTGAAATGTTCATTTTAATTCCATTTTAATTGACCTAGACTTTTGAATTTCAAAAAAAGTTGTTTCAACTTGGCCCGTCTGAATTTACGCACCGAGCTGAACATAACCCCAAACTGGTTCGAGCGAAGCCGGGTTCCAATACTAGTTGTTAATAAAAAATGTTTGACGTGTAACCAGGGCTGTGACGTCGGAATCGGAGTCATGGTAGTTTTGTTAGCAGCGACTCTTTTATTACTTAATTAGTAATGCGTATTTAAGCCTCCAGAGCAGTGGTTCTCACGGAAAATTCTCACCGTGGCCGCATCGTAAGCATAAGGGGTCCTATAAAAATGTCTGGTGGCCGCACCAAATTTTTGTTTTGAGTTTGTTGAGTACACGTGGTTGTCAATTTACTATTGATTTTAATTTTATACGAAACTTTACTTGTAAAACCACATTTTTTTTAACATCATTTTTTTTATGAAGTTATTGGTGGCCGCACATGAGATTCACTGCTCCAGAGTCTATTGTGGCGTCACTACTTGGTAGGTTGACAAAACGTCACCTTAGAACCGCTTATGTGCGCGAAAAAAGTGTATAAAATCCAAAAATGAATATTTCACTAAATCTTAAATCTTGAATGTTTCCACAGTTATCGAAGCTTTTTAAGATTTTCAAAGATTTCAAAGATTACAATAAAAATAATAATGAATATCTCAATTCTTCTTCGAATATTGATTTCATGGACTCGCCGCATATTTTCCAATGAACTTTGAATCATTATGTTCATATTTTTGTAAAACATTTTTCTTTTTTAAGTTAGCTGTTTCATAGCATTGATTGGTGAAATAACGATTGTGTACTGAGATGATCGATTATAAATTAAATAAGCATATCTATATTAAAGTAAAATAATTTAAAAAAAATAATAAGCCTGAAGAAAAAAAAAATGAGTGAAGTCGGAGCCGATTTTTTTACTGACGTCTCAGCCCTGCTTGTATCGAAAACAATATTGTTTGTTTGTTAACTTTGCATGAAAAATATGCAAAGGAATAAATTAAATATCTCATGAATTGCAAAAAAATATTTCTATATAAGGTTTCGAATGAGCAAATCGAGTTCTGTCAAAAATAATATCAGGATAGAGATATCTTTCAATTTATAAATATTATGAATTTAACGCGTTCATAAAAACATATGAGAAACAAATGCTAAATTCCAGTTTTGTATAAACTCAATATTCAAAAAAAAAATTATTGTCAAACCCAGGTGATAAAAATAAAAAAACTCGTTTTTTTACGGAACCAATCGTTAAATTAACTCGAGGTGAGATATGGGTGAGAATGAACAATACATGTGTGTTTGTGATACGGTTTTTTTTTACGATAAAAACAGGTGGCATATGGGCATAGAAAACTATTTACAAACTAGGCACTGAAGAGGTTAAATAATATATTCATACATACTCACTCCACATAAGATCGATATTAAAAACGTAATGAAAAACTTCCATAAATTTTAAATTCGCCAGGTTTTTGGTTTTCGGCTTGTTATCGTCCGTCTCTTGTCCGTACATGTTTTTTTCAAATGCAATCCCCACGGCTTTTAGCGTAGATGCAATAATGAATCCATCTTGGGATACATATATCGGATCATTTACCCATTTCTTGTGCACACGGTGAACTGTTATCAGGGAGAACATTGCGAGAAATGCGAGAACATGACAATACCTGTGGAAATTGACAATTATGAATGCAAATATAAAGTAATCAAAATTACACACTGTGTATGTTTATCAAACAGATATAAATATATTCAGAGCATGGTTGGAGAAGAATAAGGAAATTAACCCTATTAACCCCGCGGGGCCAATCTATAGTCCCCGCGAATATGTGCGAAGAATTCCAAAGGCCAGTTTTTTACGTGTTTTTATGGTATTTATTTTTTTATATGCTTTTACAACATGTATAAAACAATTATTTTCACACTGTAAATCATTAAATACCATTACAAATAAAATAGCACTGATAAAATATGATAAGCTGAGATAAATAATAGAATAAAAACTTCCGTTTTCTGTAAAAACATGCCTTTTAATTTTTCACAGACACTTGTGGATGCCAGACCATTTTTTCAGCGTGACAACGCGTGATATTACATATTCTCACAACGATGAAAGTTGTCTTAATGTTTTAATATTAAAGTTACTACTTGTATAACCTATATAAAAAATATTGGCAGTCTCCACAAGAGAGGCGATAGATACCTTTATTGTTAAAAATGATTTTACCTAAATTATTAACAGTATAAAACACGAATTCTAAGTTGTCGGGCAACAATTTAGCTATCTATGATGACGTGTCTCCTATATTCCCCACCCTCTCTGCATATGGTAAAAAGGAAAATCTCAACCTCCATTTTTTTTATTTATCATTCTAGAATATTAGAATCACTATGACTTTATTAGTGAAGCAAAATGTGTGATTGTTTGTATGAAGATACCTCTGAAAGGAGCGTAACACACGTGTCACTAATAGTCACACAATACGTGAAAACTATTTAAAATTTTATTTTTGGCTAAAGAAATTTTAACAACTTTCAGTGTATCATTGTTCGTATTAAAATTTAAATTTGCATATGTTTTTTAAATGTCATCCACTTTCTCCACAGTATGATACGTGAGGTTGCAAGATTAAGATCACTCAAAAAATGCCAATGACGAATGTCATTATGTATTTTCATTGTTTTTTAAAGAAATTTTATAATTTATAAACACAGATTCAAGAGTGAGTATTTTTTCGAGTATACATAACATGGTTGCTGACCTTTCGGGTCACACGTTATCCTCAACAACTTGACTGTCAAGCCGGTCAAGGTTACTACCTTTGTAGATTTCTTTAAATTGTTTATTTATGCATATTATAAAAGCGAAACGATAACTATATTATGCTTGGGAACATATAGAATATATATATGGTAATCATGATATCATTCTCACTTTTATTTTAAGTGCTAAAATATACGACAAAGAATTATGTTTTGTTCAATCCTCTACTAGATTATTCGAATAATCAATCTTATATTCAAATATCAAGAGGACCGGAAATTTTCGAATATTCGTTTAAAATACCTGATTGGATAACCTTATCACTATACTGTTTGCTGAGATAGGTATTTAAAATACAGTGAACCCTCTATCTATCGTTCCGCGAATAATCGTTTTCCCGCATGTGTCGTTATTTATTGCAGTCCCGAATTAATTTCATACAAATCACGCAAAAATATATTGCGTCGATCGTTTCTCTATGCATTTTTTTATCGCTTTAATCGTTAAAATTTCTCAGCCAAAAAAATATTTATTTTTTTCATTGTTTATTTTTGCGATATTTATTTTTTTATACGAAATAACAATGTATTTTAGTTCATTTAAACAAAATGATTTAACATTACTAAACTACATTGTTATTTTTCTTTCCGTATTATAATGGAGTTCTACCAAGTAAATGCCTACTCAATCAATAAAATGATTTATCCCTGAAATATGTATCATTTTTAGAATACATATGTTTGTACATATTAAACATTTAAACATTTAAATAGTTATATGTTTTTTTCTATATGCTCACATGCATTGTTTTCCCGCATCCATAGTAGGGCTTGCATTACCGGTTAACCGGTTTACCGGTAAATAGGCCAAAATACACCATCGGTAATTACCGGTAAATCGGAAAATTTACCGGTTTTTACCGGAAATGATTTTATCGCGAATTAAGGATAGATACAGGCATATTATAAGGAAGGTTTATTCTGATATGCATGCAGAATCGAGAGTTTTGTTTTTTTTCGACTCTGGCAATATTGATACAATGTGTTATCTCAATTTGTCACTTACTGGAAAAAATAGTTATAGAACATGCAAAACATGCTTGTACTAATATTAACAAGCAAGCTTTTTAATTTTTACGACATTTTTATTTTTATTTAATCAATGCTATATTTTTGTTTTGATTTTACGCAATAATTAAAATTTGTGAAATTTGAAAACATAAGTAAAAATTGAGGGGAGGAATACATATTGAGATACCTCATTCAATAAAACAAATTTTTGAATTATTTATTTTATAAAATACATATTTTTAGATATTTTTTTTTTGATAGCCATGAATAAAACATCAGTATGGCAATATTTCAATCGAGAAAGGTGACCAATCAGGAGATTGTAAAAAATGTGTTTGTTTCATTTACCGGTAAATAACCGGTAAACCGATGGTAATGGGTGAAAGTATTTACCGTTTACCGGTTATTGGAATTTGACGCCAAATTGCAAGCCCTAATCCATAGTTTATGCCTATTGGTCCCTTCAAAAACGATAGAGTACTTTCGATGTATTCAGCGGTAGCTTTGTGGAAGTTCATTTTAATATAAAATTTAAAATAACTTTGATTTTTCCACGTATTGTGTTACTAATTGTGACATGTGTTTCTTTCAGAGGCATCTTCGGTCTTAGTATCGCAAAGTTTGCTTAAGTAATAAAGCAAGTTGATTCTAATATTTTAAAATGATTAAATTACAAAATGGAGTTTGGGATTTTTCCTCTTTACGTGAAGAAATGAGGGGGGTATTAAAATCAAAGTAAAGCAAACAAATAATTATACTTATTATAATACTTTCGATGGATTCGGCGGTAGCTTTGTGGAAGTTGGAAATTGGATTATCAATACGTGAAATAATCAAAGTTATTTTAAATTTTATATTATTCTCATAATAAGTTATTTTAAATTCGATAGATAGAGGTTTTACTGTATTATGCTAGCGAGCAATATATGTACACTTACTTTTGTGGACTTAGCACTGTGATAGTTATTGTCAATATGATGATTAGTAATATTGTCCACGCATCTGTTTTGCAAAAACAAAATAAGGCATAAACTCCAAATGCTGTGCCAAGCCATCTTTTCATCAAGATGTTACTTACCTTATTTACAGTAAGCGACAATAAAACAGCCATAGCGTAAAACACAGCCGTAATAATCAGAAAGTTATTCATACCATTTTCAGTAAACTTAACATTCTGGTTCGGCATATGGATGTTGAAGAGCACTGAAAAAAATACAAAAGTCAGTTACAAGTAAGGAATGCAATACCGGAATCCCGAACGATTTTCGACGCGTACGAATCCCGTGATGAGAAAATATTATCGTTTGAAGGTCGCATAAAATAAATCACACCAAGATATTTATTGTTATTGATTCTTGTTTTTAAATAACAACAAACGATTTTTTTGAGATATGACGTCAACCAAAAGAAAAACCCTCGGTGTCCGAGACGTAAATGTTTATTTTAATAAAATATTAGCAGCCTTTAAAAATACATGAGCAGTAGAAAGCTAGTATTCTAAAGAAAAATGAGGATTACGTTTAAGGTGTTAGCTGTCATTTCTTCTTGGAAAGGGAAAAAGATATATTTAAATTAAAAACACTTTTTTGTGTACTTTTTCTACATATTATATTTTGTAAAGATCTGGATGATCAGAAGGAAATTCTTGCAATGAATGAAATCGTTCCTGATCTTTACAACACACTAAGGGAAGAAGAATAAAAATTACGTGTTTTATTTATTAAAATAAAAATAAAAATAAAAAAAAATATTCAACAAATATCATTTAATTTATGTCTAAGATTGTATGTATATCTTGTAAAATAAATGTGTTTGTTTGTTCGTATATTATGCGTTGCCATACCGTTCATCCGATTGCGACAAAACTTTGTCAACTTACTGCTTGCACTTGCGCTAAGGTTAAAGGTAAAACTCATTAGTATCATTATGTGATTGCATTGTTTTGATTCTATCACCCCCTTCCTTGTTTCATTTAGAAGGGAAAAAACCGTAACCCATTTTGTAATTTCATAATTTAAAATGTTAGAATCAATCTTGCTTCATTACTCAAGCAAACTTTGCGATAGTAAGTCTGAAGATGCCTCTGAAAGAGGCGAAACACGTGTCACAGTTAGTTACACAATACGTGGAATAATCAAAGTTATTTTAAATTTTATATTAAAGATCTTTTGATAGATATTTTTTTTAATCATGCGTAACTGGCTGTGGAGAAGAAGAGTGCTTCAATGTATGAATTATTTTGTTTATAAAAAACTATAATAAGCTTGTTTTTCTCTAATAAAAATTGAAGGCAGGGCCGTAACGAGGTCCTTAGGCGCCTAGGACAAGGAGGAGGCTCGGCGCCCAAAATCCAAAAAAAATAATTATTTTGTGTACAATTTCAGCAGCACGCAATTCTTGTCAAGTTTATTGAATGTGCAGCGCAGGGTATAAACCCAGCATATGTATTCATACGCATGATGACAGCTTGCACACCATTATATTTAAAATACTAAATACCAAAAACGTAAAAACAATTGATGTAGAAATTGTAGAAGAACACAACGCAATAACAACTACGATTGCGAATTCAATAACAGATGAAACCCTTTAAAGGACAAACGCGTGAAATTTAAAAAAAAATCGGTTAATGACCTCTGTGTCGATACATGTGTTTTCAAGAACAATATTGGAACGTGCCGGTGCCTGCGATTCTTCAACTGATTGCACTAAATCAAACATCATCCATGTTTACATTTCGATTTTTCTTCAGTTTCAATAGCAAAAGTCTGAATTTCGTATTTTTATTTTTTTTAATCCTGGCATCATTTTGGCGCCCCCTGGCACCTCGGCGACAACCCTATTCGCCAGCCCCTAGAGACGACTTTGATTGAAGGCCGTGTTTTACTCAAATGTCAAACAAAAAATACACGTTATATGCATTTTTTGATTCTTTGCTAAAACTCGGTAATCAAAAAGTGGTCATGTCAAAATAATGACGCTCGATTCTCATTTTGAACCTGACACATTCCGCAACAAACTTGTAAAAAAAAATACGCGCAAATTGTTTTTATTGAAGCATACTAATATTTTCATCAGTTATAAAATTAATTTACATGTTTATACTGTTCAACGTCAATTAATGACGAAAAAATACAGTCAATATCAAAGTATGATGACTATTTTTTATACTGCTTTTTTGGTCTTTTCAAGCAAAACACTGAAAAAGATTATTATTCCACATTCTTAGACGGTGCTTTATCGAGCCAGTGCAAAAATATTCAAATAATTTGCGTCAGATGACGTCAGAGTAGAATACATCTGATTCTTTTGAATGTCATTGGATTGATGATATCAATTAATTTTTGATTGTTCCAATTAGAGGTCTGCACGGACCGGGTAACGAATGTAAAGATTCGGGCCCGCACCGGGCTCGGGCCTGGGTATACAAAAAATAACACATAAATCTGATTATACCGGATGTATACGCCATTATCGTATATCTAAATTACATACATATTATCATTTGATGAGTTTATGTTAAATTATTTTTAATGTTGTTGAAATGTTCAAACCATTGTCGGGCTCGGGTCGGGTTCTGGTGAGATTTTTAGGAATGAACCTTGGGTCGGGCCAAGTCGGAAATTTTTTATTTTCGGCCCGTGCCTATGTATAGTTCCAATGCATTAAGCTCATGTCCTTTACTTCAAAGATTTAAACTTGTGTGGGTACTGGAATTAACCTTTCATTTACGGTCTCAAACAAACACATCCGATCCGTTGATGTGTAACTGTTACACTCCATGCAAAGATGATTATTTAAAGGTGATTCATTTCATTTATATTATATGCAAAAAATCACAATAAAAAAAACATCTTTGCGTGAAGCGAAGTGATTACACATCACCTGATCGGATGTTTTTTTGGGGACCGAAAGGAAAAGTGCAAAGGTTATGCTATTTGATTCCTTTATGAGGTGGTTTGCAAAATGAGGTGTTTGATTTTTAAAATCTACAGATTTAGATGGAGTTCATCTTCGTTATGCTCAAAATTAAGAAACAGCCAAACATACGCATGAGCCCTTCCTTGAGAGGGGAAAGTATGTTTTAAAATGATGAATCTTTTCTATTGGACTTTTAACTCACGTTTTTATTTCTTCCACTCACTTTTTTTGTGGAATTATCATACAATTTTTAAATTACGAGGAAACTTACAACATAAATAGACAAAAAAAGTTTTTGAGGGAAATAATGATTGAAATAGTGTTAATTATAAAATGGTGAGCCTAGTTCACCGCCAACATATCATTTAAGCCCTTGAGAAGTGAAATGAGCCAAGTAGAAAAACTATAAAACTTTTGTGCTCACTCAGAGCATACTTTTATGTTATGAAAAAAAAATATTTCAGTGTTTTTAATACTCTCACTTCACTTGTATGAATGACACTTTAAAACCTGAAGATTTTGATACCGCATCTAACTCATATGTTACCAAAAATACCACTTGGCTCACTTCACTTCTCATGAGCTCATATATGAATGAAATAATAATATTAGTATATTAAATGTTTTCTTGCATGGATTCTGATCACTTATTATGTATGCAATTTATTTTCCACTAAATAACAAAATACTTTTTTTGCACAAAGATAGATGGCACTTATAATTTTTTATTAAATAAAAAAAATTATGCTTCGCTTACAATTAAATATTTCATCACACAAATTATAACTCGAATTCATTTTAACTTTCTGTTAAATGTTTATTATGAAACGTATTAGACGCGTGTGAACATATTCAATCTTTATCGTTTTCTTATATTATATTACATAATTATATTTTTTACTGTTTAAATGGTATTTTTTTTTCAAACACAATATATTTTTTATTGTGAGAATTAGGGTTGCCACATCGACTAACAATTTGTGTTATTATTATCAGCAAAAAATACTATGTACATAATAGGCAAATGATATCGATAGGTCTATTATTCTTCTGAAAATGCCAAATTCTGACCGTTTTTTCTTCTAAAGGTTGGCTTCAAGCGTCGAACACCGTCTTTCAAATCAATATGCCATAAAATTATAGAAAAAAAAACTATTCAAGTTTGATTCCCAATTGCCACAGAAAAACAGGATGGGAGAAAGATTCGATGACTAGTTGGAACTATTTGCTACTATCTTATTGTACTCGTATTGTATAATAAATTGTATAACTGTCACGGTTGATATGAAAAATGTAAGCCATGTGTCATGACTAGAGACTCCAATACTCGATACTCGAGAATTCTCGTCCATTTTTCAAGTACTCGATACTCGAGTCCTTTGAAAAATACCCACGTAATACTCGTTATTTATAAATGTAGATTTATTTCCAAGTTTTATACACTTATTTAAAAAAAAATATGTATATAATGGTTAACTGTTGCGTTTAACTGAGTCCTACGCTGAACTGGAAGCATTTAAACAGCAGACAGAAAAATTATATGCACTACTTAATTCATTGTTACTTCTACGAAGAAGTTCTCGTAGAAAACTTATGTTGAGAACAACTCAATAAGGGGTTGATAAGTCAGTAGCGGACATATAGTAGAAAAATATTAAAATTTTAAAAAAAATGTATGACATCTACAATATAATCATTTTGTTTTAAATAAATTATACACATATAGTGAGGTTTAAAATAACATATAATGATATTATTTTTTCCCAAATATTTTTGGGCACTTCTGACAACCCTAGTGGGAAGTCGCTATTGTATCTTGTTGTCACTATGATTTGGTATATGTTTCCTATTTTTTCATAATTAATTTTTCAAATACACCTTTTTATGTCAGTGCGTAAGGTCAGAAGTCGACAGCGGCTGGCTTTCGTACCGCGAAATTGTACCTACAAACGGAGTTTACTAAAAACCAGTATAACCGAGATCCGTTTCTGAACTTTGCTCGTATGTCAAATTGGCCGTTAGTCAAATTTCATACAAAATATTTATTCACATAAATGATGTACGAAGGTACATGTACAGTATACTGATTAACAATTAATCTTAAATTTGTAGCTGTTTCTTTATCAAATCTTCCATTAAAATCACCAACTCGAAGATAGGCGCAAGTCTTTTTTTTTATTTGTAAATGTGTGGTTCCTTCAACAGCTTCACTGATTATTACTTTAGTCATGAGATCCCTCGCTTTTTAATCACTCCCATACTGTTTAATTATTTAGGTTTTATTTTTTAATCAATTGCACTTTTCCTTTATCTTTACATCTTCTCCGTTTACCAGTCATAATGGACATGGAGTGTTTTCATATGAAAAAATGTTCATATTTTAAGTGTGCATTATAATTAGAAAAATATTAAATAGCATTTTTTCATGACTGTGATAATAAACCATTCTCTCGTGCTGTTAGCTTATTGTATCTCCATTTTATGATAGTGCAAAAAAATAAACCAAAATATGTTTGCAAATTTTGCATATATGTATATTTCAATAAACATGTAAATTTCAATTTATTTATCCATAAAGTAAAACTATTGACGTTGTATTCTTGCTAAACGTCCACTCCTGGTGTGTAGGATATGGATTAATAATTTATTCATTAATATGTATGTATGTGTATAAATATATTTAAAAAAAATCAAATTAAAAATATTTGACGCGCTTGTATTAATTAGCTTGTATGCCAAACATTTATAAATTCAATTAAAAAATATATGACTACTGGACATCCTAAATTTCCAGGGCTGTGGAGTCAGTAAAAAAAAGTTCGACTCCGACTCCAGCATTTACCAAAACCACGACTCCGACTCTAACATTGACCAAAAACACGACTCCGACTAAAAAAAGCTTTTTTTTCCTAATTTTCTTAATTATCTGTATTCAATTGAATATCAACCCTACCAATCCGGCCAATAAACAAATTTGACATATTATTTGCAAAAATATAAAGTTCAAACTTTAAAAAATTTCTGACTCCGAGAACGACACCGGCCAAAGCCCCGCGACGACTACGACTCTGGCCAAAAACCTCCGACTCCACAGCCCTGTAAATTTCCTATAAGCTCCTCGCTCATTTTTTCATCTTGTATCTTGTATTATCGCACATTTTTGCTGTGTCAAAGTTTTACTGAAAATTACGCCACACAATTTTGTCTGCATTAGTATGATGTTTGAGAGGCACGGGCGAAGCCAACAATGTCAACGGTTTCTAAGCCAAAAATCGTTGACGTCGTAATTTAGGAAGAACAGTGATTAAAAAAACATTTCAATTTGTTATACGGATGATTGTATGGTATAATATTTTACACATTTCATAGTCTTATAAAATAATTTATATAGCTTGGTTCATTTAGTTCTATGTAGATAATAAACAATATAAACATTTATAAAATGACACGAATAAATCTCATGCTTGGACATGTGCTGCGGATGTCCCAGGGGAGCCTGAATCCTGCCTGTCTCTTCTATCAACCTGATAGATCCCGACGTCCTGGAATGCCTTTGATGATCATCCATAGGGTGTACTCAGTGAGCTACGGGACGCCGGGATGACATGGGAAAAAATGAGGAAGTTGGCCGGTGATAGAGAATCCTGGAGGCACCGTGTGAAGGACTTATGCTCTAAATACGGAGCGGATATGGGAAAAAAATATCTGATAACCAAAACAAAAGTTAGCCAATCCAATAATATATGAATTTACAGACACTTGCATACATCATCGTCAATTCATTATATAGCTTAAATTCCGAAACGGAGTTGAACAAAAATTGAATTAAGAAATTGGGAGTTGAAAATGTATGTGGGTCTGTAATTCCCTTTTTCATTGTTGTTGCAAGTTCAAACAAACGAATTGATTTCGCTCGTGAAAGTTTCGACGGTAAATTTGTTTCGTTATCAATGTGTGTGTAGAGACTCCAATTACTCGAGTATCGAGTAGTACATTTTACAAAATACTCGAGTACTCGAGTAGTTTCATATGAACCAAAATATCTTATATATAAAACCGAAACGGCGTATGTATGCTGTGGGTCTGTAATTCCCTTTTGCATTGTTGGTCATTAGGTTGCCAGTTGTTTCAACTTGGCCCGTCTGAATTTACGCGCCGAGGTGAACATAACCCCAAAATGGTCCGAGCGATGCCGGGTTCGAATACTAGTAATGTTATAAAATAGAATTTGTGCAATAAATCGATCAGTTATTCTGTGTCTAATCACTAA
Source organism: Himalopsyche kuldschensis (assembly GCA_028554975.1). Taxonomy (NCBI): domain Eukaryota; kingdom Metazoa; phylum Arthropoda; class Insecta; order Trichoptera; family Rhyacophilidae; genus Himalopsyche; species Himalopsyche kuldschensis. The sequence continues at coordinate 1,389,755 of JAHFWI010000059.1, read as the reverse complement.
TCACTTTAACACGAAGACTCCTTACTTTGAAAAGTTTCTAACTGCTCTTAATACTGTTTTGAGATATGAGCATTTGAAGTTTCGATTGATTAAAATTCACTTAATGCTTACAATGAGCAAGTAAAAATGCTTCATATTACCTATTTTAAGCATATTTTTTCACAACTCTTGCTGAGAAATAATGATCTTAATGATCTTGTGATGGAAATAATGATGACAATCTTAAAACTTTGTCAATTGAATTTAGTAAAAAAGTGTGCAGATGCAGTGCAATTCAGAAATTCTGCTAACTCCGTTATTCAACCATAGAGAATTCTGAAATTCATATATGTACATATACATATGATAGAATGCGGTAAATGCAAGCTTTTCTAACAGAATTGTAATTTTAGGAAAAAATGACAATTAGAACCGTTTCAAAGTAAGGTAACGATGTTTTCGAATGATCAACAATCAAAAAGTGATATTTGTTCATTTGACATTAACTACTCATTTAAAATGATTTTAATTTTTAAATTACGTCATTCCGACTATTCCTAAAATGTGTGTAAAAATAAGCACGCCGAATGGCATGAAATAAATAGATTTAAGGAAAAATACAATATTACTGAATTCGTCAAACCGGAACAATGACATGGCGGCTGCAGCAATATATAATCGAAACAGGTCTTCACCTGAAATAAAACAACATGTTTTTATATCACGTTTATCGAAAAAGATAATGGCTCTGTTTTTTTTATGAAATACAAGTAAAAAAAAAAAAAGTTCCAAGTAGACCGAATAGAAGGACACTTTAGGGTTGTATGCCTGACGTTTGCGCAGATGATGGCAGTGATCAATGACTGACAGGAGTCAAGGCACATTAACCATTTGGATCCCAGACCATTCTAGAGTCTTTTGACGTGACAACGTCTTATAAATCGATGAACGCCCGCTGCACGCACGAAAAAACATGACTCATTGTCCCGTTTGTCGCGTTACGCCGAAGGCAAGCGTGCGAGCGAGAGCGCGGATAAGCGATAGAGAGGCACGATCGGCCTACCGTTCGGATTGTGCCGCATCTATCTCTCTTCCACTCGATTGGTCGATGCGTCTGAGTAGAAAAGAGACAGCGGCAGCACACAACTTATACACCTACAGTACCTACACGTGATCTGTTTACAACTGTTTATAAAGTGAAGTGAAATGTTAATGTGGTTTTCATTGTTTATATTACAACAACAATTGCGGCAATAAAGGTAATTAATCCTTGAATTAATGAGTGCGAATAAAATATATCTATAAAAAATTGTAGATTTCATTTCACTCCTTCTTCTTATCCATACAAAATAATGATAATTCAATAAAAATGATTCCATTTTATTCATAAAAGTATGCAATCATTTCATCAATGTTTTCTTATGACGTTGTCACGTTAAACTATCGTCCGTAAACCGACTTTACAGACAACCATTTTTATTCACTTTTAAGGTGTTCACTGTCAATAATAGGTGGAAAGGCATTATAATAAAAATAATAATACATTTTTAGTACTTTTTCCACATAAAATTTATTTGATAAGGACCTGTTTCGCTCATGGCAAGCATTGTCAACTGATAAGGAATACAATAAAACAGTGATATTTATACAAAAGTTAAGTATGAAAAAAACGGCATGACAAACAATTGGTAAATGGTCCTTATTAAATAAATTTTATGTGGAAAAAGTACTAAAAATGTATTATTATTTTTATTATAATGCCTTTCCACCAAGTATTGACAGTGAACGCCTTAAAAGTAATTTCTATACTTAAAAAGCAGGCGGCTGTGGTCATAGAAAATATTCACGATCTAGGAACTGAAGCGGTTAAATAACTATGAACATCGAACAAACATATTATAGTTAAACATTTATCTGCCTCGATAATAGCCTCTAACATCATCACTTTCCAGTCATTTGAGGACTGCCACTACGGTAAATTTCAACATTTAAATCAAATTTAACACTTTTTTAATATCACTGCACCACTGCCTATTTGCGGAACCTATGTTTTTAGCAGAAAAAACTTGAATAATGTCCCTACTGGAATTCATACAACATAAGATGTGGACTTGTAATCACCTGAATGGTTTGATGGGTCCAGTGTCAGGAAGTGATTGATACACATATCTCCACATGAAAAATTGTATGGTTTTGTTCCAGGCCTTCGTCTGGTCTGTACCCCATGGTGTAGTCATGAGTTCAAAAATATCATGCGATTCAACTGTTTTGAAATCGTATTCCATGTCTTTGGCCTCTTAGAATTTTCTTGAATATAAAATACATTCGTTTTGTCAATGAAAAATGTTCGTTTGCATAATAAATTTTTGAATGACTTGGGAATGTGTACAGGTTATTTAATACCACAGTTCATGTGACAGCGGTGTAGCTATAAAAATATTGCTCTCCTGTCAGTGTTTCTGAATTGTTACTTCTTAATTAATTAATAAATAAAACGATTGAAATTTTAAAGACTTTACTATAAATGTATGTCTTGAAAAAATCAAACAAAAATAAAAATAAAGTATGTTGTTTTTGTACTCATATCCACTTCTAATGTGGACTCTTAATGAAGTTTATCTCTACAAAAATGAAAACCTTGTTTTCGGACAATAAGTAAATATGGAATGATCAAGGATCAGCCATGAGTACATTTAAAACATTCGTCGATGTGGTGGAGAACTGACTTATTCTGCATTAAAAAACCTCACTTAATGATTAAAGGATAACTTATTCACGATTTTCCATAGCCTTTCCTCAATTCATAATATAACAACGCTTACTAATTGAATGGAGGTGAACAGTTTTTAGCAGCATGGAAATGCTGCCATCTCTGGTTAAGCTTCAAAAATAAAATACATCGATCATAGAATATATCGTTGGAAAAGGGGATTTCCCTTGAGGCAAAATCAGGGTCTCCATTTCCTATTTCATTTTCACATCTTGCATCCACGTTCGTTAGTTCGCGACGCGTAAGCTGGCATGGCGTATAGCAGTTACTTGAGGATTTATTTTCATTAAAAAAAAAAAAACTTTCATTGGTATTGAATTTTAATCCGTCGAGAGTAAATCTATATTTTTCGAAGTCGAGAATTATAAATAGAGTTAGTAAACACACATTTTTCTTAGCTCCAAATATCCTTCAGAAGGTCCAAGTCCGGATTTGTTATTCCCACGTGTTGGATAAGCTCCAAGACCTGCAGCTAGGCATGCCGCTGATGCCACCGTGCTACCAGTATACAGCCAAATCAGAAGCCGTTGGAATTGAAGATATACAAGCAATGTTTTGATAAACATATTGCTCTTGTCAAACTCACTTGTCAACAAATACTAGAAACAATAATCATATTAAAGTGTTTTATGTTTTTAAATGGATGTATTTAAATCGCCATGAATAATTATAGAGTATAGTTTCATACTTGGGTCATAAATGACACATAAGAAGAACAAGAATGGTCTTTTTTACATTTAAATACAGTAGAACCTCGATTATCCGGACTAATTGGTGATGAAAATAGTCCGGATAAGGACAAATCCGAATAAACGAAAAAATCATAATTGACAGGAAAAGACTAGTATATTCAGTATAAATCATTTTTATTACTTTAGAACAGGGGGGGGCAAACTTTTCGGACGGAGCGCCAATTTCAAGAATTCAAAATGAGCAGCGGGCCGCAAGTAAAATACCATTTTTGGATGTACACCCGATCGTTTTTTACGTGATACATTGGTTTCAAAGAGTGGCGCACCTAAAAAATTCACGGGAAAAGTATCCAAAATACAAGAAAAAACAAGAATTTTTTTTCAAATTCAACCTAAAAACTTTTTTATTGCATAAAAATATACCTAAAACATTCCCATTTTCATTCAAAAATAATATTTCTATCTTCAGTTCGTATTAATAATTAATTTTGGGTCAGTTTTTTTACTGTAAAATGGTCAACAATTTTCTGTAAAAGGGTCAGTAGATATCTTTAAGCGAGGGATATAAGTTATATTATAACATAAAAAATTAAAAATATATGGTGTTCATATCCTCCCCGCAATCTTAAAATTGAAACTTCAAAAATTAGCTATAATATTTAAGATATCTAAAGATTTTTTTTTATGATACTTTTCTTCTATGTTGTTATTATTAATTAATAATTTTTATTATTATTATTATCTATATAAAAATTCTGTGCAAGTCGATCTCGATACGACATTTGAGAAGCGTGTAAAAATATTATATAAATGTTAATTTTAATCTTAAGATTTTTTTGTTATGATATTTTTTCCGCCAGAATAAGCCGGTGTTAAGACTGTTAATAAATAAAAACGCATTATAAAACTAAAACCTTCGTTATTTTGCCCGACTCCACCGCCAGATCCAACATACATATATATATATATATATATATACATATTTGTGCCAGCCCAACGAATGAATTTTAAAATGCACGCGAACTAACTACAATAGTTAGTAAACATTTATTTTGATTTCGGCGATCTCATAATTACAGTTATTTTCTTGTTGTGGCAGCCCTATTCATAATTGGTAAATTATTTATAGACAAATATGTATGTGAAAACCCAATATTATAAAGCGAGCGCGCTCGGACGGCGTTCGTAGGTAGGCCGATTGTTCTGAATTGTCATGTTCTGAAAAGTCGTGTTCTGAAAATTCATGTTCAGAATTGTCATATTCTGAAAAGTCATGTTCTGAAAAGTCATGTTCTGAATTGTCATATTCTGAAAAGTCATGTTCTGATTTGTCCGGTTACCAATGCATTCATCTGTGGATATGTGATCCTCTGAAACGAACTGAAATGATTTTTTACGCTGAAGAATATTATTTATGGCTGTAGAATTTGTTTCTAAATATTAACCTAAAATAAAATTAATCTTTTTATTTTAAGCAAATAATTAAATTATGTGGAAATATTATAAGTTGACATTTTATGGTTGCATTTTTGCTCCTCTAAATTAAAACAAAACGATTTCATACGTAATGTCACAAAGTATTCTTTGGGGTCTTCTATTAAAATTATTCTAACAATTAAAAACAAAACATTTCAAATAATATCGTAAACTTTACACTTATTAAAATAATATTATCTGCTTTCAAATACCTGAACTTAAGAAATTATTTCATTTCATGCGCTTATTTTTCATAGACCATGTAATAAATTTGCCTCTTTCGACCAAATTTCCTAAAAATTCACAAGCTGTCAAACTAAAACTTATCATTTTTTTTAAATAACTGACCATTTAAATTAAATACTAACCGTTTTTAATAAATAACTAACCATTAAAATATATTACTGACCGTTTATAATATTAACTGACCATTTATTTATATAACGGACCAAAACTTGAATTAGTTACTGACCCATTAAATACATGCCTTAAAAATTTCCGACTCCGGCTAAAGCCCCGCGACGACTCCGACTCCGGCCAAAACCTTCGACTCCACAGCCCTGATAAAAACCATGAGTATCATAGGTGATACCCGATTTTGGTGAACCTAACCTCATATTTAACCCAGAATTACCAAAATGTTACTTACGCTTTTTCGCTCGGTAGGGACGATATGATCAAGGTCATTTTCTTATTCAGCACATTTAATTGATACAATAGTTGGTACAACTTATTTTGTTTATTTAAAATAAAATTGTCATGTTTCAACTTCAAACTGTCGGAATACTTAACATAATGTATAAATTCGCTTAACGTCAAAACGTTTTGATATATTTCAATTCAACTTAAGTAAATCACTAGATATATATATATTTTGATAATAAAGTACAACAATACATATCTTACTAACACTATACAATTCTAAACATAATCAAAGTCAATCTAAATTACCCTCTCCTATAACATACCAGATGGAGAACATTTAATTAGACTATCTTCCTCTAACATCGTGACTTACAGCTATTTATTCAAAGTCTTTTATCATGTTAACATTATAAGTTATAAAACTGAAATTCTCACTCGACATTGTTTGTTATTACTGCAATACAAAAATCAGAATTAAATTTTCACTATACACATCGTTAAGTCTTTCCAGAATAGGAAATATAAAATCATTGAATTCCACATTTAAAAAACAAAGATACCGTAAGACGGGGTCAATAGAGACACTTTTTACCCTTCACGACTATTTATCTTCATACCAGATTCACATTGAATCTGAGTGAATAGAGACGAGAGAGGGTAAATAGAGACTTGGCAGGTGAATAGAGACAAAAATACAGATTGCAATGATTGGTAGATATGAACCTCTATTCGATACGAGTTTCTATTCATTCCGTTTTACAGTACTTATTAACCAAAAAAAAAACATGATTGATTTTAATTTTCGTGCAATAAAAGAGAAGTTTGTTAGGTGTCAAAAAGTAAGGATACACAGTCATCGAGCTTAGTCACGTTTGTTTCAATTTTGGCCAATCATCAAGTTGATTTGGTTGTGTCATTCGAAAGATAGTATTATAGTCATTGTAAAGAATCTTATATATAAAACCGAAACGGGGGATGTATGTCTGTAATTGTCAGATAAGTGCCAATCCTATTGGCCAAATTATTGAAACTTTGTAGCCCGCTTTCCCATTGGTCAAGATGGACGGATTCTAGCTCGAAAAGTCTAAACGGCGGACGCGCTCGGACGGGCTGGAAACGCGACGTTTGTACTGGTTATACTCGGACATAAACTTCTAAACTGGGAACAGTTGTTACTCTGCCTTGCTTGCTTTGCAAAATATTGATAGAGCAAATAGTTTGCTCCTCTAAGAGCCATGTCAAAACGGAAAAGATCGTTTAATTTGGGTGAAACTGCCAAGGAACGAGAGGCTAGACAGTAGATTTTTTCCTTGAATTTGGACATTTCAATGGGCGAGAATGGGGCTGTCATCAAATTAAATAAAGTTTGTGATTTTATTTTAACTCTATTTTGGATGTTAGATTTTTGATATAATTATGTCGAATGATATAACATTCAATAATTATTGGTCGCTTAGTCCGAGCGACGCCGGGTAGCAATACTAGTTATATATAAATAGTAAAAAATACATTGGATACTTAGTAAAGTTGTGCTAAAGTTCAATCCTTGTTTTTATCTCTATTCACCTGCCAGTCTCTATTCACCCCGTTTTACGGTATATTAAAATAATTGTTCTTGTCTTTGTTTTAATGTCAAACTGTCACATTTGATTAAATAGAACATCAACATAATAAATTTGGATCATTACATGTATCAAATAATTCTTCAAAAGATTCTTTTAATTTCGCTACGGAATCATAGATGTCAGTACTTATATTGCTTGAAAACGAGGCATATTTTACAAATCGATATTGGTAGTTTTCTTCTTATTTAATAATAAAAAAAACAATTTAAATTCTTATCATCTAAAAATAGCTCCATTGGCAAGATTCGGCTGTTATTTCATCTCTTATATCACGGTAGTTTTAAGCTCTCTTTGGTATTACTTCAGTCCATCTTTTTACTTTTGTTTAGAGAAGAAACCACAGCTAGTCCAACCATATGCATACAGATATGTAAGACGAATGGTGAAAAATGAATTGAAATTAAATATGTAAGAATTTTATCAAAATCCATCATTTTAAATGCTACCGTTCCAAAGCTGGTTATGTAGAACTTGGCGACATACATGAAAAACAGCAGAAGGTTTGCTTTCTGAAAATATAAAAAAATGCATTATCAAACTCACAATAATTTCATTAATCATTTCTCTAAAAAATTGAAATAATAGAATCGAAATTTAAAATTACAGCCACATTGTATTAAAATACCATCTATGAATGATAATAAAAGCTGTAACTGTCATTAAATGCTATAAACATTTTCAGCTAGTTTGGCCATCTGATTGTTGATGACCAGCCCATGACTGCACCATGAGAGACGGTAAATTGCTGTACACAAATGTGATGCTAAAAGATATGGTTGCAACAAAAAATTAACAACTATCGGTAAACAGCACATTCTATTAAAATAATTAACCAAAAATATCTGTATCTTACCCAGCCGGTTAATGTTTTGTACAAAGTGCGGTACAGCCTTTCTGTAGACATATAAAAAGGCACCGTAAACATCCCAATGTAATATCCAGGATCCAGTCCATGCCAAAAGGCAGATATGAAAATTGTGATTAAAATTCTGAAATAAAAGATGTAATTTGAGTTTATTTCAGCAATTCCCAACACGGCATAATAATATCCAGTCACTTTCAGGGTGTTCACTGTCAATACTTGGTGGAAAGGCATTATAATAAAAATTATAATACATTTTTAGTACTTTTTCCACATAAAACTTATTTGATCAGGACCGGTTTCGCTCATGGCGAGAATCGCCATGAGCGAAACCGAAACTCAACTAAAATTTGATATGTTTTTAAAAAAGAATACTACTGCTTCTTCTTCCACTACTGATGATGAGCCAATGGATTGTACTTATATAAGTACAGATGACGAAAGATTTTAAATATTAATGAAGTAAATAAATAAAAAAAAATCCCAATTTTCTACGCGATCAGCTGTTAACCGTGTTGTATATTTCCCATGGATTTTTTCATGAGATGTGTTTTTCTTAAACTGTAGATAAAGACTCGATTTTTATTTTATTTTATTGCCTTGTTCATACAATTTGTTATATTATTAATCCCGTAGAGGTTCCCACAAACCGAAACCGGTATTTTAGTTAGTACTTTTTTCTTTAGTATTATCTAGTTTATTATATTTTTATCTTTTTACCCTGACATTCTTAAAAAGTATTTCTTAGCAAAGAAGAGAATTGGAGCAATTGAATATAGTTGAACTGAAATCTGCAACCTACGTGTATATATGAACTACGATACAATATTGGTAGACAGAGTTTGTATGTTGTATTAAATAACTAGTACATATATACATACATATTCTGTATGGAATTCGACTTTCGACCAATTCGACATAAGACCAAAGTCTAGGAAGTATCTCGGTCGTAAGTCGAGGACAACCTGTTTGTATAAAGTGTATCTTATTATTTAGTATAAATCTAATATTAACCTGTAAGTTTTAAACACAACAATATCAGGAATGGATGTAAAAATATAGGTCCCCATAAAATATTGGAAGGATTTGTTCCAACTCCTCGTTTGAACCGACATCCATGGCGTAGTCTGAACCTCTTTTATATCCATACTATTAATTGTGTTAAAGTCACACTCCAACTTCTCGGCTTCTTCAACGGACCTGGAAAAAATATTCAATAATTTAAACATATTTATTTGATTTGACCAGTGGAACGCGATAATTTGGTCAAGACAAAATTAATTAAGAAACTGAATAAAAAAATTTAAAGTTTCCATTTTTGAGCATTCAAACAGCTGACATTGTAACCATGGAAAAAAGCCCTCGATCATAATTTTTAACAGAATTGCTTCGGAGGTCGACATATTTCACATGAACGTGAGTGAGTTCAGACGAGTTCTAGTTTTTATGTATTATAGTTGATTTTGTCGGAACCAACTCGGTTGACTTCTTTGCCAATTTCCTATGTATTTTTTTCTTCCAGTGTTTTCATCGTTTTTCACATTGCAAAAGAAATAAACTTATAATTTGTGAATTTTGCAATGTAAGTACATACACAAACATATATATACTATATATATACATAAATAAATAATAATAATCATAGGTAGCCAACGCGTGGCACACAAGGGGTTAATATATGGCCCACGGAACTTTCATTTGTTTTTTAAATAAATATTTTCCCACCTAGCTTAACTTTGTCGAGCAAGACTCGGCATAGTAGTTCTAGGACAGGGGTTCTTAACCTTATTGCAGTGGCGGGCGCATTTGAGATTTAAGAATTGAGTGACGGGCACATGCCGGATTTAAAAAAAAGAGATTAAGGTAGTAGATATTTATGTATTTATTTAAGTATTGTTCCCTTGGCAGCTTTACATTTGCTACATTCATTGTATTATTATTAAATTATTTATTATAAATCGGAAGATTATGGATTAATTTACATTAACAAACAAAATCAATACTATTCACATTTAGTGCAATATTTGACATTGCATTTCATTATCTAACTTTTCAAAATGAGGAGTGTAAGATGATAATCCCAATCGTAAACAATTATCAAGGTTGGCATTGGCAAGTCGAGATCTTGTTTTTGCTTTTATTATTTTCATGGTAGAAAACAAAAATTCACACAAATACATATGTGGAACCAAAACAGGGCTTTATTTTGTAAGCTCCCTTTTTCAAAAGAGGGTACTTTTTATGGTCAGCTAAATTTCAAACATCAGTCCGTTCGATTTTAAGATGATATAATTTTGAAAATCTATAATTTCTTCTTCAATATTCGACGTGTCTTCTTGAAGAATTTCCGCTAGGGAACTAGCTTTTTTATTAATGCCTATGTCTGCATTGAGAGGATAAAGGATAAAAACAAATGCACAATATTGCCATTTCATTAATCGCACTAATCATGCAAGTTTTATACGACAAACACCGGCTCTATTTGATAAACATCAATGAATTTCGATTGTTCAATTGAAATTTGCCTTTAACTCCCTGACAGTGGAAAATAACCTATTCAGAAAATAAGATAGAAATGCTAATATTTTTGAGATTTCAATTTACATTTTATTTATCATTATTTCTTTGCCGGGCGCACGAAAATGGCTGTGCAAGAAAAAGAAAGCATATCCATCACTGCTTTAATTATTTTGGTCTCTCATGTTTTTAAAGTACGTAATCTAAATATAAAAAAAAAACAGTTTTTTTCAGCGACATGATTTCATTCATTTAAAAATATTTAGAACACAATCCAAAAATACACTGACCTATTCGAATTTTGAATAGCATAATGTTCGTGGGCGTGAATTGTATCACGTGATTTTTTTTCAATTCCTTTCGAAAAGCTGCATTATAACTTCAAAATTTGGTCATAGTTTGTTACTGTACATATTTTCTTTATACATTAGTTTGAAATAAAAGATAACGTCGTTACTTTGAAATATAGCGTGTAGGCGCGCCGTTTGCTCCATTACGATCGAAAACTGGTATGCTAATTTTTACGACACATATTATTAATTATCATTTCTTTTTTACCATATGTATTACAACTTACAACTGTAAAATTATGCAATATATATCAATGGATACCTAATAATCAGAGAACCGGTTTCTAATATTTCACGATTTCATTTAAGTACAACAAATTTTTAGCCATGGAAAATGACAGGTTCTTTTTTTAAAAATTATCCGACCCAAATTTCAACACCGACTTCCATGTTTTTTTTTTTAAATATATGTCTTAGCAATAAAGAATAATTTATCTGACAATTTTTTAATGGCTGAATAAATTTAGAACATAGCCAAATTGAACTACATTCGGCCAGGCCAAACAAACTGACCTAACAACCACCTAAAATGTTGCATTGGATACAATGAATACACGTGTCAATTTAATGTCGGGACACGTGTCGTTAATCAAGGAATAATTTTCAATTGTTACTACATATTCAGAAATACTATCAAACCGATGTTAGTATATTTGATATTTTGGCTATTCATCTACAACGTTAATTCTTTTTATTCTGAATACGAAACTAATGAAAATTGCAGTTGGTTGTCATTTATTTCGTGTTATTGGACGATTTGCGGGCTCTATCGTCGATTATGAATATTATTATTTTACTTGAGGATAATTTTTTGTATATGGCAACATGTCGATCAAATTTAATCGACAATTCTAAAAAGGAGTGATTTGGCTACTTAAAAAAGAGCAAAACGATGGTTTAATCTCTCAAAACATAATGATAATTTAGTTTCATATGTCCAAAAAACAATTCATTCTTCACAATGATTATTTCTCATCAAGACTATCTGTACCTGGAATCTTCGCTAAGTCTAAATAATCCACTTCTTGTAATGGTGCAATTGTTGCACTGATCCCCAAATATATTCAAGTAATATAAAAAAAAATATTTATTTAAAATTCTTTGCTTGTTCCCATAGAAATATTAAACGAAGCGATGATTACACATGCTAAGTAGACGGTGCCAAAAGAATAATAACAATAATACGTTTTTCAAAGATTACGCGCATGGGGTGCATTTTCTGTAATGTCTCAAACAGAGTTGAAACAGTAGGCAAACATTTTGTGACCTCGCGAGCTGGTGGTGAGATGTCTTGAAAAAATATTACTGAATTACGACGAGCGTTGTCAAAGTTTCATAAAAATAACTCACTTGAATATATAGCACAATATATGTACAAGCTTTGAAAACATTTCTATGAACCGGAGATCGAACTCACATTTTTCGTATTTTTGCATATCCTTCCGTAGGGCCGTGGGATGTTTTATTGACTCCTTGCACTGGATATGCCCCAAGCCCTGCAGCAGCGCAAGCCGCCTCACCCATCCTCAGACCAGATGTTAGCCAAAAGAAAAATCTTTGGAATTGGGTGATATTGTAAAATGCTTTGAAGAGAAAACTGCAGTTACGGAACTCGCTTGTCAATGTGTACTGAAACAAAACAATAAATAATCTAATTACGAAATCGCCTTCGACGTTGATTAAAGCAGTGATGCACAACCTTTTTGGGAGAAGAGCCAGATCATCATTTCTCAGACAGTTTGAGGGCCGCATGGGTAAAAGTGATCAAATTATCGATATTTTTAGTGTACACCCAGTCCTCTTTTTACGCGTTTTTTTTTGCGCAATTTTGATTTTTTGCACGGCTCAATGAATTGCGTAAAAGGGATTGGGTGTATATATAATTGAAAATTTTACAATTTTTTATTTTTTTCCCATCGTCGGAAAAAAAATTTGAAGAAAAAGATGTGATTGATATTTGTCGAATGGGCCGCACGAAATGTAATTACGGGCCGCATGTTGTGCATCACTGGATTAAAGTCACTGTTGTTTCTTAGACAATCATGCCACTCTATATGTTATTAGATTACACTTATTTTTTTATGACAAAAACCGGCACAAATAACAAGTTATACGTATCCGGTTTCTATCGCTTGAAGTTAAATGTCGCAAGAAACAAAACTTTCACTCGTGGCTAGCCCCGTCCCACACGTGCCAACTAGCAGACCAACCGACTGCAGCCCAAACTATGATTTTTAAGGGCCCACGAAAAATCTGAACGGGCCGCATGTTAAGTATCGTTACTCATCTGGGAGAAAAATTTCCAGTAGGAGTGGACTTACCAGTAAGTTGGTTGCGTGCAGTTTTCTCCAGTATCTATAAATATTTAAATCCATGTCCGCTTCTAATGTGGTGCATATACCACCCGAAGTGCTTGTTACACTCCATTCAACCTCTCTTTAGTTCGATGACAGTAGATATAAAAATTACTAGACTAGAGCAGGGCTTAGTTAGCTATAGACGCTGTCGCTACGCCCCCCGCTTATAGGATCGGATTGGTGGGTGTAGGAAGGAGTTTTTACGCAACACAAACACTCATGCCTCCGAGCTGAATCGACAAATTGACGGAAAAAATCTCCTCTTTCCGGGACTCAAACCAGTGAAGTCAGTCACGGAACCAGACAAACGAAGTTTAATAAATACGTATTATAATTATTGAAGGTAAATGTGCACTTACTTCTAGCGGCCAGAATGCATCGATTGTCAAAAATATAAATGATATACATAAAGATTCTGCAACCTTTTTGAAAGCCTGTTTTATTCCAGTCAGTTTAGCGAAAGGTAAATACAGATAATCATCAAACGTCCTGTATCTTATATAAGGACCTAAAATTAAGAACGAAAATCCTATAGTTTAGGCTGAAAACACAAAAATATTAATTATAATGATACAAATGTTTTCTTTAAGGCTTAGTGGAGCTATAAACAAAAAAGTGATTTTAATACACATTGAAATATCTTCGTATCCACTTTTACTATTGATATGTCTCTCCAACACATTGCGTAACATATTATGTTGAATATATTTGTATCTAGTGGCATTCAGAACTCAAAATCGACAGAAATCGATTTAATCCTAAGGGCCGATTTAGAAGACAAGTTTCAAAATACAGATTCCACAATTTATAACAAAATGAGTATTTTCAACTGACAGAGATGACGATCAGGTAAAATATAACACCGATAACAGAAACTGGCCCTGATCACTATGTTAACACAGAAATGATCACATAAAATGGCGTTTTTTGAATGCCTACTATTCCACGAAAAGTCGACAGTGATTATATTTACTAAACAAAATATCGGGCATCTGGTGTGTTGGTATTTTGAAAATCAAGAAAATATTTTAGATGCTGCAAAGTATGTACACAGTTTCACAATAACCAGTTATATTGTATTGTATTTTTTTTATTATTTATTGCAAATACAAAATACATAATCACAATTATCCAAAATTATTGTAGTCGCCTAACAAAAAGAAAAATTACTACACACCTGAAATTATCCCAAAGAACGAAAATCCATAGTGCAAAATATCAGCTATACTTGGATCAATATCTCGTTCCTTGTCTTTGCTATTGTTGTTTTTACTTTTGATTCTCTTTTGTTTTTCTTCAAAAGAGTTTTTAATTTCGAATGCTACGCCGACAAACTTGCACGTCAACATCATGTGTGCTAGAGACACATAGCCCAAAGTAGCACTGTGTTTCTTGGTTCCATAGACCATGACGATAATTCGGAATACTGTGACGTAAGAGAACATCAAAACGAAGGCTGCTATGTGACATTTTCTGGAAACAACAGACAACACAAAGATCATTAAATATTACAAGAGCAAAAAACAATAACTATATTCTTACGGAATTAAACGATTCTTATGTCGCATTGTAGATGCAAGAGTCTAACATAAGAACATCAATGTAGAGTATACATATTTTGATGTATTTACATATACAATTATCAAAAGGTTAAATGTTATCAAAAATATGTATGTTATAATTACAAATTGAAATAAACAAATTGCAGATTTGGCGAGAGACATGGAAGATATTATTGTTCTCTTCAAAATAGACGCAAATATTGTGCAGACATAACTTTGGCCTTACACATTTTCTGAAACTGTATTCTCAGTGAAAATCCAAGCTGTCATTGAAATTAAATTTGACCGTCATATCTTCAGTCCAATGTTTGTCTGTGTTTTTCTTTGGTTTTCTTTTATGAAAGGGACTACTTGCTGATTTTTAGCCAAAATTTTAGGCCGTCAAATCATCGATTTGGGCCAATAATATCAATGATCGTGACCAGTGAAATCATGTTGTCATACAAATCTATTACTTGATACATTTTGACAGAGAATACAGTTCCACTGTAACATACATAAACATATTAAATACATAAAAAGAAAAATAAATAAAAACAAAGCAAGTTCACTGCGAAGATGACCACCTCAACAGGCAGTCTCATTCATCAGCCGAACAGCCCTTGCGACTGGCGGCTGAAAAGACCTACGTGACAAACAAGTTCTGACAAAAAAAATGATTGGCTTTGGCTACAACCACGTAGGTAAAAACTGGGAGCATGCAAGCTTAAAGTCTTAATGATGTCATGGTTATCAACTCGCCCCGAAGAAGAATAGAAAAATGTTTCAATAATAAAATCCGATTTTCGAGGCTTATATACATATATATTAGTTATTTATAATATATCACCAAGAGGTTGGGTGATGTTTAATTTAAAATTCATACAGAAAAGATATTCAACGCATCGCTCCCGGCAATAAGACTTAAGATCATTGGTGCCAGAGAGAACCAGATTGCTTTCTGAAATGTCTAGGAATAAAAAATACCTAGTTCTTCCTCGATTGATTACAAAAGTATTTTTTTCAGTTTGTTCACTGTTTTTAATAATTGGAAACATAATAAATAGCATTGCTAAAATATTACTTTTATGTTGTCAATCACCTAAGCAAGGATCGATCAGTTTAAAACAGTTCTTAAATGAATTTGGCTCTAAATTAATTGGCCTTTCGTAAACCTGAAAAATGTATCTGTTATATTTTCATTGGCGCCTACAATAACTGAAATACTTTTGTTTTAATAAATAGAGCAATCGAGCAACTGAGATCATCTGGAAATGCTTCCCGTGAAAACCGGTTCTGATCTTTTAATAATAAAAGCGGAAGTAGTAAAACAAATGTGCCTTTCACACCAAGAATTGACAGTTAACACTTTCTTTATACAGTAAGTGGCTATTAATTTAGTTGATAGCCCGTGAGCCATTTTATTGATCGCTCGCCGGCGAAGAACTTCTTTTGGAACTTCCACTAATTAGTACTAACTAAGAAAGTAACTAAAAAAATGCTCAGCTACTAGTTATTTTGGATCAGATTTCAATCAAATATTAGAATATGTTCGGGTCCTTTTTCATATTCGGATATTCGAATTTTTGATAACCTATTCAAATACAGTTCATTCATATCAGAGTATTCGAGGATGTTATATTACTGGGCTAATAGAAACTGTCATTTGGCGGGACATATCGTGGTGCAGTATAACATGATTATATCGCCATTTTCTAATCTAATATTTCAGAGTATTTATCAGTGGCAGATTAGCATCCCGTAAGCGCAAGAGGCAAGCATTTAGGGCCTCAAAAAACACCCTTTAATATAAATGTTTTCGACACATGTATTTCGTTCAGAATATATTTTGCTGTCATGTCGAAAAATGCAATTTCAATGGTTGTAAATTTGAACGGCATATGAGTCATAAATCAGTACTGAGAAAGTAAGGTGTGCGGGTGAGCTAGACACTCGGTCTGAATTATGTATAGTGAACTGAGGAGAATACCGTACATTGTAACAGCCATACTCTGGATCACATACGATAAAAAAATACAATTTGGAGAAATCAACTCTGACAAAAAAAATGTGAAACGTCTTTTCTCAAATAAATTTTGTCACGCTTTTTTATAATTAAAAAAAAGGCCTCCAAAATTATATTGCGCCTGGGGCCTCGTAAGTGCTTAATGCGCCACTGGTATTTATAATATATGGGACTTGGCCTTATGTGTTTATTATTTATTAAGGGATTTCGATTAATAACCAATGCTCAGACAGAATTAGCTTATAGAAACCATAATTAAACAGATAATGAAAATGTGATTTACACAGTTTCATCTATGAAATAGATTGTCACGGTCGTTTTGTTACTTCAAATATTTGATCTTAATATTAAATATTCGAATATTTCGAATACCTAATCGATTTTTTGAAATATAGGTTTAGTCGATGATCCACAACCTGCGGCCCGCAATGACAAATATCAATCACCTTTTGTCTTTAGAACTTTTCACGGACGATGGAAGAACAATATAAAAACAAAAAAAAAACAATTTTATGTACACTAAAAGTATCGATAATTTTATCTGTTTTCCTGTGCGGCCTTCGAACTATCTGAGAATTGATTATCTGGCCCTTCTCCTAAAAAGGTTGTACATCACTGGATTAAGTATAACGTTTGTGTATTTCGTCAGACGATTTAAATTATATACCGACTGCTAAGTAACTGACTATTTTGATGCATTACTGACAAGTTGAATAAAAATCTAACGGGCTTATTATTTTATGAAATATAACTTATTTAAAATGCGAAGGAGTAATCTTAATAACAAAAATTGTTGATTAGAAAATTTTATTTTGATACTGATAAAAAAGTAAGAGATTGCGTAATTCACTATCAAAAAATGTTGTTTTCTAGGCCTGCGGCTTGGACTGCGTTATTATTAATACATAAATGTCCGAATTTCATAAAAATGTAGTTCAACCTTATTTGTATACATCTACAGACATTGCTTACGTAATAATATGATTTTTAAGTACGTATGTTTAAAAAATCGTGGAGATCGGATTTTCTAGGTGTATTACACCATATACTATATTATGCAATCCACAATGTACTACGAATGGTCTGGGACCTGATTCTTCGATATCGAACAATTAAATGGCATGCAAGAATAATTATACTCCCTGGGACTACGTGAGATTTCGACCAAATAAAATGGCCAGCTTATTTTTAACAATTTGCTTAATCTCGTATTAAATAATATGAATGCTTTCTGTTGTCTTATGTCTTATGATATAACAGTAGGTTCTTATATTATCTATGCACATTTTTTATCTTTTATAATTCTTTTGGAATACAAATTAAAACACAATCTTCCATACGTTCGATGGATTCAGCGGTAAATTTTTGGAAGTTAATTTTAATATAAAATTTAACTTTGATTATTCCACGTATAATGCAACAAATCGTGACACGTGTTTCGCAACGAAGTAAGAATGTTATCTTCATTTGTAGTATCTTAATTGTTTGTTTGCTTCTATCCTCCCCTCCATGCTTTCCGTTTTTTTATAATATATCATGTTAGAATATTGGAATCGTAATTTATTACTTAAACAATTTTTGTGATAGTCAGATAGTGTATCATAATCTTCCATTTTATTAAATTTATTATAGCATACTGAATATTAAGCAATCCAGGGAGAATTGTCAAAATAAATATATATGTACCACTTAAGCATGGTTTTTTTTTAATCCGGCTCGCGCCCATCATTGTTCTCATAAATCTCAAATGCGCCCGGAGCCGCAATAAGGTTAACAACCCCTGACATATTGTCAAATTGTAGAAGAATTTATTCAGAGAATGTGCGCTGTCTGTGCGAGTTCTATGGCCGGTTTCGCATGCTTTATTTAACTATGTGTTTATTTAAACAGCAATAGTTTTTTTGATTTACATAGCTAGTGTCAAATACTGACCTTTTTCCGGTATAAAAAATTACAAGTGCACATATCACTCCCATCAGCAGCACGTGCCACAAATGTTCAAACCCTCCGATTAGAAACACGGCCAATACTCCAAAGACGGTGCTCATCCATTTTTTTCGCTCCACATTTTCCACTTGCTTGCACAGTAATCCAAAAATCACACACAGTCCTAATAATAGCATGAATGCGGAATCATTTTCGTTGTTCCAGAAAAATTGGAACACAAATTGGGACACTTCCATTTTCAAACTTTTTCATAGACAAAATAAAATAAACTGTAAAAACACAGACAAAATTTGTATCAATCCATTTTTTAAACACTTATATAATTATTATTAGATTAAACCCTGACTGGTCAGCTGTCAGTATTGAAGTCATACTGAATAACGAAAAAGTGAATTGAAAACTTTTCAATCGAGTTATTATTTTGGGTCACGTCAGCGTTTCTCAAACAGCAGCAATGATTTCTGGACGAATTACGAAACAATTTCATTTTCCATTACTTTGCAGGATTGAGGAATTCCATTTGAAATATGATATATTTGAAATAAATCATTTTTTGATTATAAATCTTTTAATTGATATAATAAGCATATTTCAATAATATTACTTTCTTTATTGATAATTCTTTCGATAAGTAGCTTTGTGAAAATTCATGTTTTATTTCAAATTCGCAAGCTCCGCGGTGCAGAGTTCAATGTAGTTGGCTTCCGTTACAGTCCTCACGGGTCCAAGTCCCAGTATGAGCAGCATTCGGTTTAGTCTTCTTAATTGATTCTATTAGAATTTAGAATGCATGTTTGTGTTGTCCTAAACATTCTTTCCCACCCATTCGATCTTAAAGCGGGGCATAGCGAACCTAACCTAACCTAATCTTATCTTTTCTATCCCTACTCTCATCGAACTAAAAAGAGGTTACTGAGTAACAAGCAGGTCTCTCAGGACATGTATTATTTTTTTTAATGAAAAACAATATAATTAAATTTACTTTTATACTATTTATTCACTGGTGAATTATGGTTTTGCTACCTTGTTACGTGAATTATCAACCATGGGTATAATAATAAACTCTTTGTCTGCTTCTCAAAAGTATAATAGTATATGGACTTCCAGTGGCATTATTTCCCGACAGTTTACGGACCGGTACCGTTACACATAGACATACTTTGATCTGGTATACAAAAACATTGAACTAAAATAATAAAATTATATACAGCGATAACCTTACTGATTATGAGTCAATTGGTCAATCTTGTATTGAAGAAGTAGTTGAATAGAAATATATATAAGTAATATAGTTAATAAAAATTATAAAACATTTTTAGTACTCATTCCACATCAATTTTATTGGATCAGGACCGGTTTCGCTCGTGGCAAGCATTGTCAACTGATAAGAAAAACAATGAAACAGTGACATTTATACAAAAATTAAAATTAACAAATCAATCGATGCATTCTTTACTGAACTATCCATTCGAAAATCATTAAAATACACATTTACACGTTGTATTTTTTTCAGTCAGATAACATTATCTCTGCCATTCGTATATATACTATGATATCTACACGCACATTATAAAAATTACATCTACTTAGAGACACAGATAGTCCTCATCTGTTGTCTTTTGCGTCTAGGGACTCCAATTACTCGTCATCTCAACTACTCGAGTATCGAGTATTAAAATGTAAAAATACTCGAGTGCTCGAGTATACTCGAGTAGTTTCAGATGTACCAAAATATATACTATTAATTCACATTTTTTTAAAATAAATAGGTGATAAATAAATAAATAAGCTTATTTAATTTCATTGATAAATTTAATTCATTTTAATTCACTTAACACTTAACGTTACACATATTTTAAAAATAACTGAGAATTTAATGTTTTAAATTTAAGATTTGTTCGAATTTTAGTTTTAATTATTTCCGCAGTTGAAAAAACTCGGTTGCAGAAGACGTTGGTTTTATCGTTAGCAATGAATTGAAGAGTGTATCTAATTTAAGTGCAATGTATAAAATATAGAAGTACAATAGTTATTACTTTTTTTATCAATTAGTATATTGATAGTTATATTGATTATAAAAATCCAGGGAATCTCAAAACACAGAACGGCACAGAAACTTTCAGTAATTGGGTTGTCAAATTATTTTTAATATATGTTTCAAATAAAGAAAAGAATTTTATAAAAAGGTTACTATTTGGGAATAAATCTGTGGCCATATATTATTGTGCATAAAAAATCATTTCGGTTCGATACGCCCTCTGGAATAAACATCACCCTATTAACTAAACTTCACAGATGAATGCAATAAAGATCCAGACCCGAATTGGAAGTAAAAGCTTCTCGATAATTATTTGAAAGTTATAATGAATTATTTCAATTAAAATTTTAAATTTGCGTTTTAATATTCCGACAAAAATATCAATATCTCAAATAATTAAAAATAGTCTTCTTAGATTTACGGATAACATTTTTTTTTTTTTTTGTACATCATTAATGGTTTTTTGAAGCATATTGAAAAAAGCCTAATTTATTACATAAAATAACTCACCACTCAAAGGGTTAAAATTTGCATTATAAATTTGTTTATCTTCAAGATTAATATATGCACACTGCTTCTTGCATGCTTTGTATTTATCCGTTTCACACCACCGTTTGCCGCGGTAGAATAACCTATTTATTTTTTAATTATTAATTGATATTATTTTTACATTTATCGGAATAACCTAATAATTTAACGCAACTAATATATTAATTAAAAATTAGCCTTATCGCCCCTGATACGTCGCTGCTATAAATTTCTTAGAAATATGAAATAACGAGTAAAGACATGTAATAATTTTGAATTTATTATGACAGCTCGAATCTTTAGCCGTCAAAAGATTTGTTTTAAATGTTTTATTTTGTTTTTGTCATTATAGACCTCGCCATCTGTTCGATCTAAATGTCCACTGACGGAATACTAAAATCCATAAACAGGACAACTAAAACTGTTACAGGGATGGCTAACTTTTAACAGCGAGTAGGTCGATGATTACCAGTAAAGGCATGCAAAATTCTCCGAATTTATTCTGTCACATCTGCAGCTGCAACAAAGCGGAGAACCGTTTAAAAAAAAATTACCTGATCCACGTGTTCGGCAATGCAGTGGTAAAATATTTTATATATTTTTTTAAATAAGTAAATAAAATTTGGAAAGAGATGTTCATAAACGACGAACGAGTATTACTCGAGTATTTTTTCAAAATACCCGAGTATCGAGTACTTGAAAAATGGACGAGTATACTCGAGTATCGAGTACTCGATACTCGAATTGGAGTCTCTATTTGCGTCTACGTGGAATAATTTGACATCTGAAGCAACACCATTGAAACATTGAAACAATTTGACTTCTTTTTATCAACTATTCATAAAATGGTCAGGAATATAAAGTTTCACGTAGAACATAAAGTTTAAAGTAAACACGGTCAATAATAGTAGAAATCTCATTTTGGCCTCGTATAACCCAAAAGAAATATGTGACTAAGGTGTGACTCCAATTACTCGAGATCTTAAAATTTTTAAATACCCGAGTAATTTGAGATGTACTAAAATATGTATTATAAATTCAAATTTGTGTATATAATTTGATAATAAATAAATAAATAAGCCTTTTGAATTTTACTCAACATTTATTGCTATTTATAAAACATGTATTTCAAAAATAATAGAGAATTAAACGTCTCAAATTTTAATATGAGTTTAGTTTAGTTCAGTACGAGTATTACGAGTATTTGAAGATTGGACGAGTATTCTTGAGTATCGAGTATTCGATACTCGAATTGGAGTCTCTACCGAGTAGATTCTATCTGGGCGTTCAAGCTATTACGATACAGTTTGAATTATTTGTTTTAGAATGATATAAAAATCGGCGGAAACTGCAAGTGTGGTTAGGGCTAAATCAATATGTTCATTTAAATTGTATTAATAATCTACTTTTATTCGTGAATATGTCATGAGACAGTTTTGAGAAGCTCTTGATTGCTGCTATAATGAGATTTATATCACCTATGATTTGGATTTGTTTATTTTTTAAGAATTCCGTTATCAGATCTCACTTGACAACAAATAATAATCCGATATTAGTATGCAAATGATTATAGTGATTTTTTAAATTTATTATGGCTAACTAGTACTATTTTTCATTAAAATACCAATGACCGCATATATTATTTAATAATAAATAATGATCTGCCAACGTCAGTACAAAGAAGTGGTTGTAAAGTTTCACTATTTATTCACCCACGACTTACACTGACTTTTTTGTTTGACAGACCCTTTACGAAGATGTGTAGTCAATATAAAATTTAAAATAACTTTAATTATTCCACGTTATATATTACTAATTGTCACACGTGTTTCGCCTCTTTCAGATGCATCTTCTGACTTACTATCGCAAAGTTTGCTTAAGTAATAAAACAAGATCTGATTCTAATATTTAAAATGATAAAATTACAAAATGGAGTTTGGGATTTTTCTTTTTTACGGAAAGCAATGAAATGGAATCAAACCCTTCCTAATTGATTGCATCTCATTTGCCAATATTTTGTTATGCTAACGTTATAAGTAGTATAATTATTTGTTCGCTTTGATTCTATAACCCCCTCCTCTCTTAACTCTCTGACCATTGTTGAGTTGGAAAGTTTGGTTGAGTTTTCAGGAAATTAAACAGTGAGTTGAAGTGAGATATTATAAGACTGAAGTAAAACGTTTTGATTTGATTATATGACTGATTGTGTATACAATCTGTTTCGACACTTACTCTACAAATTAAAAAAATAATCGCAGCGATATGTGGTGGCAAATGCAGTTATATTGCAAATTGCCTTTTACCTTAATTTCGGAAGAACCGGGTATGCAAATGTGTGCTGTTACCTTTTTGGGAGTCTTGGCATTCGCACAAATTAATGTCTGGCGGTGGAATGTGACCCTTGGCAAAAATTCCAAAAAATCGTACATACAAATTACATTTAAATTATGGATGGTCACGGGACAGAATCCCAATCCTCTCGAGCTAAGCTCAAAAAATGTATACATACTGGCTTATAATTTTATGTTTTGACTTACTCTTTGAGTTCTTGTGGATCATTATAAAATGTGGAATCAAAATGATTAAATCTGAAGAATATTACTGATTATTGTATGAGTTCTGAAAGAATAAATTGTTTTTTAATATTAGCCTATAATAAAATTATTCTTTTTATTTTAAACAAATAATAAACTTATGCGACTGTCTCTATCTTTATAATATTATTATTTGTGTAGTTTTTGGTTGCATTTTTGCTCCTGTAAATTAAAACAACTCGATTTCATACTTATTGCAAAGTATTCTTTAGGATCTTCTTTTATAATAAATATAAAAATTAAAGATAAACATTTCAAAAATAATCGTAAGCCTTACATATTAAAATAATGGTATCTGCTTTCAAATACCTGAACATGAGAAATCATTTCATTTAATGTGCTTATTTTTCATAAATCTTTACAAAAATTCTGTCCCGTGACGATTATCCATAATTTACCCAATTTTTTTAAGGGCCACACAGGCCCATCATTTAGACCACATGTGGCCCACCGGCCATGGTTTGATCATGCCTGCACTAAGCCATCGAAATATCATAAACAGAATCATAATTTTTTTAAATACAATATTATGCAATTCCGTGACATGTTTTTGCATAATATATTATATAATTTAAATATCGAACAAAAAAAGGGAACAGTTTTTTGTATTTAAATTAAGCATGTAACCTTTCAATCTATTTCATTTAATTTGTCTATGATCTGCATATACATTTGTACGTCTATGCCAGCTTAGTGATATCGTGATAACTATTTCCATTGACCTTACACAGAATTATAATATATGCCCTTGTAAGTCAAGGATTAGCATTATTAAATTTAAATACGCTCAAACAGTAGAGGTACACTTGTCCGTAGATTTATGAGGGTTTTTTCCCGCGATTTTTGCAAACGTATTTAAAAAGAGAATATATACAATATTATTGAGGTTTAAATCGTTTCTGCGCTGTGCCAAATTAATTCCAACTGCAACAAACAAAAATATTGATTCGTATAGTATCAAACAGGATAGTGGAGTCGGAGTCGTCGCGTAGTTTTGGCATGAGTCGTACTCGGAGTCGGAAATTTGAAAAAACTTTAAACATTTTAGTTTTTCATATAATATGTATGTAAAATTTGGTAAATTATGGAAATATGGTCACGGGACAGAAATTTTGTAAAGATTTATGAAAAATAAGCACATTGAATGAAATGAATGTAACGCTTACGAATTTTCGTTTTTAATTTTTAAATTTACTATACATAATATAAGATCGTAAAGAATACTTCGCAATAAGTATGAAATCGAGTAATTTTAATTTACAGGAGCAAAAATGCAACCAAAAATTACACAAATAATAATATTATAAAGATAGAGACAGTCACATAAGTTTATTATTTGTTTAAAATAAAAAAGAATAATTTTATTATAGCCTAATATTAAAAAACAAATTCTTCTTTCAGAACTCATACAATAATCAGTAATATTCTTCAGATTTAATCATTTTGATTCTACATTTTATAATGATCCACAAGAACTCAAAGAGTAAGTCAAAACATAAAATTATAAGCCAGTATGTATAAACTTTTTGAGCTTAGCTCGAGAGGATTGGGATTCTGTCCCGTGACCGTATATCCTTAATTTACCTAATATTTGGCTATTCGCCGGATTGGTTGGCTGATTTATAATTGAATACACATAAATATGAAAGGTATGAAAAAAACGTTACGAAATAAAACTTTTTTTAGTCGGAGTCGTGTTTTTGGTAAATGCTGGAGACGGAGCCGTAATTCATTTTAACGACTCCACAGCCCTGATTTTAATACACACCTTTTAATTTTTTTTTACATTTCTCTACTTTTTTTTGTTTTTTATCCATGTCCGCTCAAAACTTGAAGCATATGGGCTCCTCACGGAGTTTATCTCAACATATGTTTTTTTTCTACGAGAGCTGCTTACTCAGTAGCTCAACCTCTCTTTTTCGAAGAGAGTAGGGATGGAAAGGATACGAGGACTAGGACAGGACTAGTGGTTAGCTAATTGCTATCACTATGCGTCGCACTTAAGGATCGGAATTGTGAGACGGAATTTATAACAACACAAACACCCAACGCCTGTGAGCAGAATCGATTTATCAACTGAAAAAATTTGCTCGTACCGGGAATCGAACCCGGGTGGTCCGACATGCTAGCCAATAACGTTGACCACTGCACTATTAACCATTAAATATCCGCACCTTTTTCCAGGAACTAATTGTGTACGAAAGTCGAGGGCCGTTATTATCGAAAATTATACGCCAATTTGAAACACGCAACAAGAAATACCACAAATTAATTCATTTTAATTTTTAAAAAATCAAATACCGTTGAATATTTAAAAAAATGTGTATGTATAATTATTTTGTTTATTCTTATTTAAGTTATTCAAAACAGAAACATGTTAATCGTCTGCAAAATTCAAAATTATTAGTTTAGTGCTCCGTGAGGTTTGAAAGCGACCGCTACATTTCTTTTTTCTTCTTTTTCTTTAGAAGACAACAGCGAATGCTATAAATTAATTAATTTCCTTACATTTTTCTTCATAATAATTATGAACACTTTTGACCTGAAGGGATCTGGAGTGGAGCTCGGAGCAACCAGTTTTTGGCCGGAGCGGAGCAGGAGCACGGAAATTTGTTGTGCTGCACTGCTCCGAAATATATTTTAAAATATTTATCTTGACAAAATGTATGAAAGTACGTTTTAATATTAATAATTTATGATTGTATAATTTAAATATTTTAATATTAAATAAATTGCTGAATTGAAAGTTTTTTTTTAAACCTATTTAAATAAAATAAATAAATAATATGCCTCCTATTAAAACTATTAAGAGCACCGAGCGGAGCTGGAGCAAGTATTTATGTGTCGGTGCGGAGCTGGAGCGAAGCAACTCAAAAAATGGTTGCTCCAGATACTTGCTTTTTCATAAATACTGTAATACAAAAATATGTATGCATATTACTCATATAAATAATCTCCCCACATTTTGTATCAAGTCCATATTTTTTTTTATTTACATTTTATTTTTTATCCTGAACCTATCCCGTGCTTTGAATTATTAGGAGGTTTTAATTAACACTGATTTTGCCGCGTAAATCGAGGGATGAGATCACTTATGTCAAACAGTGAATATCTTCGCCATTCGCTAATCATTTATTACTTATGTACATAATGGAACAATTTTTATTGCAATGGTACATACGACGAGAAAATTTCTTGATTCAACGTAGCTCAATGTACCTCACCGATGATTGCAATATACCGCATTCACAGAATTTTCACGCGAGCTGTTATCATATTTCATCTGTTTCGCAAAAGTGATACCAACCTTTTCCCGCTGTAAACAATAACAAATGCACACGCCACTGCGATTGGCAGCACGTGCCAAATGTGTGCAAGTCCAGTCAAAGAAACCAGACACACCATTCCAAATCCGGTACTCATCCATTTTGTCTGCTCCGCATTCTTCAAATTCTTGCATAACAGTCCAAAACCCACTGAAACTACCAATAATAGCGAAACCGAATAGTTCACACCGTTAAACACTGAGTCCAACTGAACAATCAAAGATTCCATTTTCAAATTTTTGCACCACAAACAATATTTAAAAGTTTTTTAATTTAAAGAATGATAGAATGTTCCTATTTTGAATTCGTGTGTTTGAAAAAGACCACGCCATGTCGTTTTGTTACGTTTGTGCCTCAGAATGCAAAGCGGTTTTAAAAATATAACACACTTAAAAACCTGTGGTGGAAACTCTACTGATGTTCAGTATAATACTGAATAGATAAGTCTGAGTCAGTTTTGTCTTGATGACCATGATAAACGGAGAATAAAAAATATATTATATGTTGGTTGTCTCCGCGTACTTACCATATTCAATGAAAAATATCGGGTGGTCTGAAACAAATTTCTATTTAATAACCAATATCAAAATTTATTATTTGAATTTAGAACTTTGCCATGAGCTTTGTCCCTAATGACCCGGGCTTCGACTAGCATTTCAAGTTCATTCGTGCACTTGAAATGTCCGAAGAAGCCGAAACAAAAACCCGAAACGTTTGCGACAAAACTCATGAAAACTAAAAAATTCAACCAATTCAAATTCCATCAATCATCTTCAGTTGATCTTAAATTTTGGACTCGACAGGTAAGAAATGTACAAAAATTTCACTGAGATGTGCTAATTATTATATTATTGAATAATAAATAGGGTTCGAAATTCGAAACAAACCACAGCGCTTGCTAATAAAATTATTCTTAAAAAAATATTTTCGAATCGCGTAACGAAAATTTTGTTTTTGTTGCTAGAATGACGTCAATAACGAGCCCATACGCTCCACAGTAATAAAGAAACATAATATACCGTGTTAGGCCGAATATATCGCTACCTATATCTTATAACACATTATTTGGAGAAGAATTTAAAGGGAAAATAATAAAAATACACATGGATATCAAATTTATATTTATGTTAAGCGTTCTAATAATGTGATGAACAACAACAAATACCAATATCCGCAAGGCAACTATACTGTGGGGCTTCACTTTACTCAAATATAACAAACAAGTTTTTTTTTATTACCATAGCGTGAGGTTGGGAGTGGAGATAATTAAAATGCATATTTAAATGCATATGCGACGATGCATAATACGTCAAATATGACGCAGATAAATACTTATTTCAAAAAGATACAAAATTAGCACGGGAAAAAACGTTTGTTGAGAAGGTATTGGTGAATGAAGTTGATTGAAATACTTGGAAACATTTCTAAAAAGTGTGTTCCATAATATTCTTTATTTCCATTTTCAAAAGTATCTGAAAAACAAAGATGACGTTCTTAATTTAAAATAACGACATTTAGTCAATATTCATATTGTTTTTTTGTGATGTCTTATACGTTCAAGTAATAAAAATACAATCATGAGCATCGTCATTAGATGACAGGCTTCCTGAATACCCTACTCACTACTGCACACTAAAGTCGGGCCATATCCAACACATGGTGAACTAAAAAAAACTCGGACGATTTAAATAAAAAAAAAATACATTCAACTGTCAGAATACGTACAAAATTAGATCAAAAATAGTCTCCCTTTTAATCGAAACAATTACGTATCTTATTATTCGATATAAATACAATACTTATTAGTTATTAGCCTTTTGACTACATATTTGGTAATTTGGTAAATTATTTGGTATTGCATGCACAGTTCGATGGGCCATAAATAATAGCTTATCGCGCGTGACGTTTAACGGTATTTTTGTAACGGTCTTTTGGTACCTAATGGAACCGCTTTCTTTCATACAGTTGGCAGTGATAGATTGGACGGCATTGAGAATGCACGCGCCTAATCCTCTCCCTAATGATAAAGTCTAGTAAATTCCTGATATTTCCTTTGCAATTATAATAGTCGTGTGTTATGTATTGTGGAACGTAACGTGTATTGTTAATCTATATGTGCTAAATCCGTGTGTAAAGTCTGTGAAAATTTGTAACATTTAAATAATAGGTGCTAACCGCACCCACATAACGCTTTGAGATCGTCTTTTGTTTATAAGAGCACCATGTTTCTCCTACTCCGTTCCCTAAATTCCTCTTCGTGGGTGTCGGATAGGAGGCTCCTTCTCGATTTACGAGGGAGCCGAATCAAGGTCTTCTCAGTACTTATATGAATTCATAATATAAAATTTGAATTAATATTCAATGGCAAATGAATTACATACTTCCGCTATTATTTCAATAATTCTATAACAAATTATGTACGTTATTTCATCTTTACCGTATGATGGTTTTTGAATATCAAAATTACGAAGACATATATAACTATATTTACTTATATTGAAATAGGTATATAGTGACAAGCTAGGGACAATATAATTAAGTACCTAAGTATATTTTGCAATCATTTTGAGGAGGGAAATTCTAAAATGGTTCGCTGTCCTTTGGTTTGGTTAGATTTTAATCAAGATCGTAGTTTTTTGTTAGCTGATGATTCCTACGATTAGCGAATCCGGTCCTGGTCATTATAAGATAATATTAAATTATTATTAAAAAAGTCTTATTTATTTGCATTGAATTCTTTTCAACAAAGAGTTGGTAGTTTACAACTGAAAAGTGAGAGTATAGTTGGTCTTTATGGGGTGATTCCGCGTATCCCACACAAAATCGGCAAACGCCAAAAAGCTGTTCACGGTATTCATGTTGTGTAATATTTTTTCTTTTTATTTCTGTTGCAAAATCTATCAAATAATTATTATCTCAAAACTCAAACCCATGCAAAGATTTTTAATTTTTTCATTTAAAATGACTTATTTTTGCTACGACTAAATGGAGGAGACGAGAAATATTAACTGACGAATGTGGCACAAATCAAACGAAAATGAAAGAGTAGAGTACCGTTCACAGTTAATATAGATAATATAAGTATTTTATACTAGGTATCTATGTATTTATTCTTATTATTTTTCTACAAAATAACCTTTTTTTTTTTTCCTACCTTTACTTTCCTACTGAAACTATATGTGGAGTCCGCTAGGCGGGCTCCTAGTTTCCTAGCTATTTTGTTGCTAGGGTGGATACAGACTAAGTCTTTGTTTCCCTTTCCCGCATGTAAGCTAGCTAAGTATTGACTTTCTAAAAGATTCTGTCAGCTAAGGGCTTTGTGTGGGGAAAACACTTAAGAAAAACCCCTTACGAGAATGATTGTCTTGGAATCATTAAAAATTTTCAATTCTTACTAGGAATTGCTCGTAATGTTTACGTAAACTTGAGGAGTTTACTTGTTCTTATAGTAGACATGCCCAGTCCCTAACTGTTACTAAATCGACGAGCCTAGCTCGTAGCTTAAAATGTATCTCTTAGGGCGTTAGTTTAGAAGCTGGCAGTGCTGCTGGCTTCTTCCACGCTTGCCTCCACTGTTGAAGAAATTGCTGTATGAGAAAGGTGGGTGGAGCATAAGGTTTGAGACATCGTCCTGACGAGGTTCTTAGAGGCCTTTAGTTGGTTTTTAAAGTTAGATATTTTCACAGCTCGGAGAGTTGGAGCGAGGTGGGGACCCTGCTTCAAGCTTTCCACGAAACTGGCACGGTGGAGGCGTAGGGTCTCTACAAAACAAAATAACCTTCTTCTTTAACATAATATATTACAGATAAACACCAAATCCGTCCGACTGTTTAAATCACATATTACTCGCATGCGACAATTTCGCCAGCTCCACGAGTGGCGTTTCCACGCAGTAATTTTTCTGGCAGATTTTTGGCAACTTCTGCGAACTTAGAGTTCAAGAATAATAATGTGGCCCCTAATTATAATGTGAATTTCAATTGAACTGAAAAAGACTGTGAGAATAATTATTATTGAACATATTCTGTATGCGTTGATGGATCGTATATGTAAACGTGTGCGCCGCTTAAACTTATTGCGTCTTCTACACACTGATAGAATAGAATTTTCCGTACGCACATTTTTAAAAACAAATAGTATCTTCCCTATAACGCCAAAAGTGGTTTATACCATTTTCCAAAATGTTTTGACACAATTTTTTAACCTTAATCCAACAAACTTAAGTGCTACTTCAAAATAGCATGATTTCACGACGCTCTTGTATTAAGTGTTAAGTTGACGACAAACTTTTCGTTTCGTTGTGTAATCAAACAAATCTTCAAATTATGCGTGTGCAATTGAATCATTTTGATGTAAATCAATAAATAGATATTATTAGAATAATTTACAATCGTATATTGCAAACCATTTTGTAATGTCTTTAAAACCAGAAAAAAAAATTACATTGAAAATTAAGTCAAGTTGCTTTTCTCAAAATCTAGATGTCTTTTCAAAAGTTCTGTGTCGATTAAAAAAAACGAAAGCACCATCAAATGCACTTACAACTTGGAGCACTCATTACATTAGCTTTGTCAAAAATTTACTGTTGGAAACTTGTAGTTTTAAGTTCGCGCTGTGTGTGTTATATATCATATTTTGTACTTACATATTATTATAATGTACCACTCAATGCACCTGTAATGAAATTGACAATCATTAAAATATCCACATTTTATAAGGTAAATATTCTTATTTTATGATTAGGAATAGTTTTAATCTATAATCTTTTAGGTAAGGCTAGTTTTTATTTTTTGATAAACAAATATAAACATATACTATATCTTGATATAATATATTAAAATTATTTTGATGATAAAAATAAACATATTATCCTATTTAAACTGAAGACACAATTAATTTTCAATAATAATATCATAATAATTTATACATTATTATTATATTATATAATAATATTGTAGTTATTATTGTCACGCTTTATAATTATATTATAATCTGGGAGAGATTAGTCCATAGATAACATAGATTAGTCTATGGTTAGCAATTTCCAATATTAACTGCATAGATAAATTAACTGTCATCCGTCATTTTCAGCTGTCGAAGGTAAATAACAATACTTTGTTTATCTAAATTTAGAAATCAGCGCAACTGCCTAAATAAATTAGCAATACCTTTTGTTCACGAAGTAAGCTGTTTCTTATTAATTCTTATTCTTTTAACATAAATTACACAAGAAATGAAACAGATAACATTTAGGTTAGTATTATTCTCAGTTCTATAGATGTAGCGTATATCACTTTTTATTGGTATCTACAAAGTTTATCTTAATTATTTTCTAACTTGTACAAAATTTATCTTGCTTTAGATTGTTTTATTTTTGCTATTTTTCGATGACACCGACAAATTTGATATAATTCAGGTCTCAAGCTCAGTCAAAAATAAATATTATTATATTAGGCTGATGCAAAAAGTTTTGATTTTTTTTACGATACTCACATATTATTTCGTATATCGTTTTTTACAATAAGAGTTATTGTTTCGCCTCTGACAAGCATCTTCAGGCTTCATGATGTGACCTCATATGAAAACAAACAATAAGCATATCTTCTAAGATAGAATCTTAATATTCATATCTATACAAAAGATATTTAAAAATATAATTATAAACCACAAAGAAAAATAATTACCACAAATAAGTGCATCACTGACAACATTTCTTTATTGTTCTATCTTATCATTAGATGATTATTATCATTCTTTGTTTGCCAGATAACATCAACTCGAACTTCTTAAATACTTATCTTTGGAAAAATAGTTGACTAGATCGTCATTAGAATACGAATGAAGAAGATGTCTGAACAGGTGACTATTATTTTTCAACAACTAATTGTTTTATATCTTTCATATTTTGTTTTCAATATTTTACGCTTAATTGCAAATTGTTAACATTTACTTTCCAGGCGTTAAGCCAAATGGTTGACAGTGTATAATCTGGTAATATTATTCACAGTCTGTATCTAAGTACAGACAGTTTCATTAAGTGATTTTTAATTAATTTATTTGTGTTTTTATCTCAAGCGACTAGCTGACCACTAGTCCTGTCTTGGCTCCTACCTTCCACTCTAACTCCTGATGGTATTAGCTCTATCAACACTTACTTTGGTTATTAACATGTTATTTCGGATCTACAACTACTAACATGGTTTCTGTAAACATTTTGTCTTTAGACCATTTGTCAGCACACCGTTATTTTGCATTTGATGGCAAAGTAGCAAAAGTACAATTTTGTTCGCTCTGTTAGTATTGTGTTAAGAATCCATAGGATACAAATTGCAAGCGGACATGGCGTTTAAAAAATATTACCTTAGTCGGTTTATAGCCTTGAACAGTACAAAATATATTTCAGATGGATAAAGTGGTTTCCACATACCGTGCTCTAGCTTCGATTCCAGCTTTGAGCAATGGAAGGATTTTTTAAAAAGGCGCGGAGGTCAGTTCGATTTGGATTGAACGAAATCTGGAGACTAACAAGATGTCAAAAATTGCCTTCAGTCAGCAACTGGGACCGAATTTAAACGTTCTGTCTGAATCACTATTCGGAGTAGATGTCAGCAATGAGTGAGTTTGTCTTATTTATATAGATCATCATCATACAAGAGAAAGATATCAAAGATAAAATGAGACCGGTTGAAATTTTGTTTTATATATGATTGCCTACTAATTTTTATAAAAGATTGCACATCAACCAAGGCGAGTTCAATAAACAATAAATTTCATATTGAAATTCTCAATCACACTTGGTCAATTGCAGGAATTTAAAATTCTGCAAATTAGTTGAAGAATGACCTTACATGTTCCTACCTTCGTGTGCAACTAATAGACTATCCCGGTTGACAATTTGATTGAAATTGATGAAGTAAATTGCCTAAAGAGCGCAAGTACATTTTAACTATGTATATCTCTTATCTAATAGAATCAAATCTGAAATTCCCCTTTTCAACTGTTTGTTTCATTTGGCTGTAATGTTTTTTTTGTCCAGACTTATGTCATCAGTTTCGCCATCAGAAAACTTGAGAGCGGTCATAAGGGAGCAAACCGATGCTAAAAATGTCAAGAAACAATATCTTGAGATATGGAAGTATCGCCATAGGAGCCAATGTATTGATTTGCATGCTCTTGAAATCCACGGAGATGTTTATGCTGACGGTATGTTGTGATGAAGTTATGAATTTATGACAGTTCATTCTAATCATTGACTTTGGTGAGACTATTGGTGAGAGTAAAACAAAAAGAACATTGCATACTTAACACATTATGCACTTTCAATGTTTTCCCACTAGAAATATAAAATATAAACTGAAATATTACAAGATTTGCATCTGCGTTTTTGGACTCTTGAACATTATATTGTTGTAAAATACTCAGACAATATTGGATGACATTTAAGACCTTAAGAGGCACCTATATATCTACGGATACCCATTCTTTTTATAATGCTCTGTTTAATTTTATTATTCGCGTAATATGTTTTAATACAATGCTTACGGAGTGCACAAATTTGTGCATTTGTTAATTGGCTGTTAAATACGAAATAACATGCCTATTACCATAGTAATTAAAAGGCCCCATAAACAAAGTGTCATTCTCTCTCGGTTTTTTCTACCTACCATTTCGTATTTTTATAAATTTAATATTTAAATATTGTAATTGATAGTATATTTCATTATTCTGATTTTATAATTATAACTTACATATGTATATTCGAAAATCAAAATAAATCACACTAAGTCTTTTGTTTTGAATACCTTCGAATCAATTATACCTAACCTAACCCTTACACATTATCTATATCTAGGTACTCTTTTTTTTATAGTATCATTCAGAATTGTAAAAGATTATCCTACAAAAAAAATTGTAGAAGATTTTATTTTTATATGCTGAAATATTCAGTTTTGACTGTCTGCTGAACATTTACATATAATAAAAATTATAGAACATTTTTAGATCTTATTTCACATTAATTTTATTAGATCAGGACCGGTTTCGCTCATAGTGAGCATTATCGACTGACTTACATCATGTAAGAATTAAGCCGACGACATTCTATTCAAAATCATCACAAACTACTTAAATTCCATGGCCTTATCATTTTTTAACATATTTATTCAGGCGAATTCGGAAGTTTTGATTGGGATGAGGCGGAGAACAGAGTTATCTATATAGCTGAAAAGAAATTACCAAAGACGGAGCCGTTTCTCAAAAGAAAACCAGCTAGCACCAAAGATAAGAGTGACGGAACCGGAGATAGTGAACCTATGAAGGTACAGTCAGATGACTTATATTTACGATGATTAATTAAGTAATGTTTTTGATGAAGGTCTAAATTGTTGAATTCAAATACATTTATGATGATAGCTGTCAATTCTTGGTGGGAAAACAATGTAATGCTAGAAGTGCCTATGTCGAACATATAAATTTTTCAGTATAGGCATTTGTTTGTTATTAAAATATTTAGGCAATGTGGTACTAAAAGTTTATTGTAATTTACGGTGTCTATGTAGTCTTTTACAGTGGTGATTTTTCGCACTATAACTGCCTAAGTGAACATTGACACTTCTTACACTAATAAATCTTAACTTCTAATCATCTATGTGAACATAGACATTTCTTGGTGCAAAGTATGCTGCAACATTATTTTGACATACAATTAGCTGTCCTGAATTAAAGTTAAGATTTCTAGCATAGCAAGAAAGAGTATTTTCTGATTCTTAAGTCCAAATGGCCAAAATCTAACAAATGCACTTTTAGCAAAAAGGCCCAGATATTTAAGCAAATAAAACACAGTTTTTTAGTACATCCACATATATTGTATAATGATCAGGAACAGTTTCGCTCATCGCAAGCATTTTCAACTGATTATTCATTTTCAACACAATTCTTTTGTGCTGCCACAAATATTTTTTCAATGATCAGAACCGGTTTCACTCACTGCAAGCATTTTCAAGACAGTCAACTCGTTAAAAGTAATTTATTATAATGCTTATTAATGATCTATAAATGATAAATTTGTTTAAATATTTGAATACTACATGGTTTGATTATCATTTTATCTTTGAATATTCATTTTTAAAAAACTATCTGAAATCGGTAATCATAATCTTATGATTCTTATAATGGCACACTTCAAATTCCTTCCCAATTTAAATATTTTCAGGGTAAGGAGTATGATTACAAGCCTGAATGGGGTGAGCAGCTCGTTGGCAAACATCGATCTGCGATGATCATGTGCGAGCTGAACACAGAAAAATTCACCGTATTCGACTGGCTTCCTGAAAATTTGTGTCCTGGTCAGGTGTGTACTGCATATATCATCTACTCTGATTTTATTAAACACTTCACTTGAATTTACACACTGCAGATTTTAGCGGCAGAATAGAAACACTGACAAAAATTGTTTTCAGCGCATTTGTTATCAAAACCAAACTTATCAAAAAAAAAAAATATATATAATATTCTTTTTAGATTCGTTGGTCACCCGACAATTCATATGTGGCTGGAGTGGCATGGAAGATAGATCAGAGAAGATTAGGACTAATATTTTGCACCAACCGGCCAAGTTATATATTTGTTACTTCCTTGAAGGAACAATCGACATGTAAGTCACCAAATAAACATCGTTTTAGGTTAGAGGTGGTGATTTCTTTTTATTATTATTATTTTATCATGAAGTTTTAAAACTATACTTTCGATGGATTTGGTAACTGTGTGCAAGTTCATTTTAACCATTGAAGGAGTATGAGCGTACTTTTGGTTCAAACAGTAGATTGAATTAAATTCAATATAAAATTTAAAATAACTTTGATTATGCCACGTATTGTGTTAACTAATTGTGACACATGTTTCGCCTCTTTCAGATTTCATCTTCGTATCTTTCGCCTTTCAATCGCAAAGTGTAATTAGTAATAAAGCAGAAGTAATAAATTACATTCACTATAGATTTACTCACTCCTTTAAAGATATAAAATTCTCTAAAGCAACTACAATACAAAATAAATTAACATTGTTGTTATTCCACTTGTCGCCATTTGTAACATAATTTTTAGAATAACAAATTTATCAATTAAATTGTATACCAACAGGCTTGTCCCCTGATTGGTTATTACTTGTATTTACTTTTACTCTTTGTTACACAAGAGATAAATTTGTTTATTCTTATCAAGTCCAGTTTCAACGACCTTGAGCAAACTCCTTTCATCTGGTAATATCAAATGCCCACCTCCAGTATACCAATCAATGAAGACAACATATTTTTAAAAATCTGATATGAAATGAATAACTATTTCTAAATAATATAAATTTCTGGTGTCTTAAGTTTTTTCATTGTTTTGTTTTCCACTGCATTACTCTTAGACATTGTTATTTCCAGTAATGATGTCAGAGCCAAATAAAGCAGTTCGCTCTCCAAGGTATAGCAGTGACGGCAAACACTTGATCTGGCTCCAAAGAGATGCCGGTGGGCCACACCACTCGTGCCATCAGTTAGTGAAAGCTGTAATACCGGTCATTACTGAGGTTTGTCTATGATTGCAATCAAACTGTTGGATTCCTTTTAGATATTAATATATAAAAATTAATACTTAATGCACAGATCATTGGCTAGAAATCAGGAAATAATTTATTAACGTACATTAAAAAAAATTGCCACTTCATTTGTTACTATGATCATTATGATATTATTATTTTTTTAACTCACTGTTTGGCCCCTTAGTATAGAAGAAACGTATCTCGATGTTTGTCAGTTTTGACTTATGAATCCCACTAGAAAAAATCCCTTTCTTGTTTATAGCTTCACTAATCCTTATAACAACACATTAGAACAATTTACTATTTTATATTTAACAAATAAATTAGCAAGCCAAAGCATTGGTTTTGAAAGATAATGAAAAAACAATTTATATCTGTTAAAAAAAAGGTTAAACTGATTGCTGGTGTTTTTTAGCTCTTCTGAAAAGTTGAGAAAAATGGGTTAGGTTTCTCTGTCTCTAAAGGGCTGTGTTACTCACAAATAATTGATGCAAGCTGAATTTAAATTAACTACAGTATAATATCAGGAAAATGAACCATATATTTTGTTGAATTTCAGGCGGTAGTAGAAACTGTCATAGATATCGTTCCTGGTGAAATAACAATTGAAAACGGTGAAAAGTTTACTGGGATATATGCCAGTGATCTTCCTAAGCGAGCGTTTGCGATGGACGGAAAGAGACTTCTGTTTTCAACACCCCAGCGGACTGAAGTTCGAAGCTATGTTGTCAATATAGGTTTGGCCCAGTTTCATTCTGTCTCAATACAAAATCAAACAGCCTTTGCATCACAGGAGTAATGTTGCCATCATTATGTCTACTTGATCAAAGTGATTGATTGAAATTATCAATTAATTTTTGATACTTGTGCCATCTTCACAGAACTGTTAGAGTAACTTCACATTATTTTATAAATAATAAAACATAAATATGGACAGGCTAAACCTGGGGTTCACAAAGTGTATCCTGTGTGACTTTTTGATGTGTCCCGCAAGTCTTGTATTAAATTTGTTTTTTTTTTCCATATCCTCTTCGGGCGCCGGATATCACCTATGATACTCATGGTTTTTATAAAATATCAGCCCAATTGTAGAATTGAACGTACCAAAACTAAAAGTATCAAACAATGAAGGAAACGGTCTTACCAACTGAATATTTCCGTCAGTATAGAAGTCACTGTCGTTGAAGGAAGTTGGTCCTATTTAGCATTTAAAATGCTTCGACACTTACAATACAAATACAAAAATATTTTTCTCTACATCATACATTATTATTGAATTTATTGCTTCAATAAGAATTACTTTGATATATTGTTTATAATGCAACATAAAAAAATTGTTTTGGTACGTTCAATTCAACAGCCGAGCTGATATTTAATAGCATCATAGGTGGTACCCAGGGCCCAAAGAGGATATGTACATTAAACATTAAATCACACTTGATTGGTACAAACTACTTCCGTTATTATAGTATAATTGTGGATAATCGAGCAGTAAAATTTGAATCTTACAAAATCATTAAATGCTCAGATGTCAGTGTTCAAATCAGCATAAAAAAATTATTAATAAGTGTAATAATAGCATATATTTTTGATTTCAAAATTTTCCCTTTGACGGAAACGTTTGTGAACCCCTGGTACAAGAAACTAGTTGTGGTAAATATTTGATACTTTTCTAATGCTATGAAATCTTTGCAGATACTGGAAAAATCACTGATATCTCTGACAAATCTCATCCGTGCAGTACAACTATCCTAGATATTAACGAGGATATAGTATTAGCATCCAGAAGTTCATTGAAACAACCCTCTCAGGTAAGGACATTTGCATCCCTCCAAAAATTCCTTTAATTAAAAAAAAAGGTAATAATAATCACAAAAAGCTACACATATTTTATGAGCTAGAAAAAAAGAGTTATATTATAAAATGAAATTAAGATGGCAACACAAAATATTAATTGGATCACTTTTTATAAGTATCCTAGTTATACCCATTGCATTTTATCTTTTAGTTGATGATTGCTAAACTTCCAAAATCCGGAAATGAGAAAGACATCAAATGGGAAGTCATCAGTAAAGATTCAGTCCCTGTGCCTGATGCCATAAAATCTGCCACATTAGAGTATTTAAACCTCGAGCACAAAGATGTACCGGATTCTGTGGGTGAGTAGTAGAGACTCCAATTCGAGTATCGAGTACTCGATACTCGAGTATACTCGTCCATTTTTCAAGTGCTCGATACTCGGGTATATTGAATAATACTCGAGTAAATACTCGATCCTAGCTTTAAAACATCTCTATCCAAATTTTATTTACAAAAAATATATACATAGGCGTAAGAAACCTAGAATGTGTCTCGAAGACGTTTGAAACTTTACAAAGCGTGATCGTCGCGTGTTGTGTTTGACGGTCGACGAAACTGGCGAAAGGGGCGAGGGGGCCTGGCGGAACAGCCGCGTAAATTCGTTCTCTGAATGAACAATTTTATTACCATAAAAACACATTACAAATCTGTCACACAAATGTGCTTGAACATTTGCAATAAAAACACAAACTCTTAATGGAAACATATTTTTAATTATAAGAAATAACAAAATATCGGGATCTTTACTAAAATACTAACTAGATTATATTCATTCTGTGAATTTGTGAACATTCCAAGAAATTATATTTAACTGACGCAGTTTCATCATATTCAATGAAAATATTTTTTAACACATTTCAATGGCGCCGTATCATGATTAAAATTTGTTATATTATTAGTAGGTATTCCTTAAAAATATGGTGACCACAACATTCATCATCCTCCATATCTTCGGCATCCGAAATACCCGCAATGTTCTCAAAATCTTTATCGGAATCAGTATCACTATTACTAAACTCTTCAGCAATTTTATTCATTTCTTCCTGTGTCAGATATTGTCTGGCCATTGTGAAAATTTTCCGAATCACAAATAAACAATGTTATGACAGTTAAAAACTTGGCAAAGTTAGATAACGGAATAAGCTTTTTAAAAGTTTGTAGCATGTAAGAACAATGTGCACGTGTACTTCCGCTGTTGTACCGCGATCTCAATCGAATATTGTATGTATTGCACTCCCTGTCTAACTCATAACATTTTTACGACTGTTTCGCTCGGCTAAAATGCAGTGGTTGCTACTCACACATTACTGTTTGTATATTTCTATCTCCCCTAAATAATAATGTATTTTTCTGTGGTAAAATCGACGTGGCTTTTCGAATTATGATTGATTACACAAAAGAAGACATGGAAAATATTTATTTTTTATTTTTTCTACACATGCTCAACTATTTTTTTTACAAATAGCCAAATTTTCATATAATATAACATATAAATTAGATACACTATTCAATTCATTGCTAACGATAAAACCAACGTCCACAGCTACCGAGAGAGTTTTTTCAACTGCGGGAATAATTAAAACTAAAATTAGAACAAATCTTAAATTTGAAACATTTAATTCTTTGTTATTTTAAAATATGTGTTTAGTAAAATGAATTAAATGTATCAATGAAATTAAATAAGCTTTTTATTTATTTATCCCCTATTTATTTCCAAAAATGTGAATTAATAGTATATATTTTGGTACATCTGAAACTACTCGAGTATACTCGAGTACTCGAGTATTTTTTTCAATTTTACTACTCGATACTGAGTAGTTGAGATGACGAGTAATTGGAGTCCCTAGTGAGTAGTCTTATTTATTTATTTATTTATTTATTTATTTAAAAAAAAGCAAATCATGGCATTACAGCTGACGCCAATGCGCCATGGATTTGACAAATATAAATACATGCATATATATATATACATACATACATGTAAATATATAATAAAAATTACAAATTAATTAAAAATTAATTAAAAATTAAAAAATAAGATGAAAATTACAATAGTCATAAAAACAGAGGAAAAAAATATTATTAATATCACATTAGAAATTTTCAAGGCAGTCAACCGAATGAGTTCTGACAAAATCAACTTTTTTTCATAAAATATAGTATTCGTCTGAACTCACTCACATCAATATGAAATATGTCGACATCCGAAGCAATGCCGTTTAAAATTGTTAAAGCTCTTCCCAGTGACATTCCCATTGGCAGACTGGTTCTACCCTTGGAAGAACAAACAACTCATGTTCACGATTCCTCAAAAATTATCAGGGACATTCAATTTAACATTCTCAAGAATGGTGGAATTCTCATTTTGGCCTCGGATAAGTCGAAAGAAATATGTGGCCAGGTACATTTCTCTTCGAGTATTCAAACTGTTGAACGTGAGCATGCCTAAAAGAAAATCGGTTGGATAAAGCCATGGGTAGTATCCGTATGTCCTCAAATAGAGAATTCTCAAAACTTCTTCTGAACCCTCTCCACCATAAGAACATATTTCACACCTCTTGGGGCCCAAACAATCGATCCACTCTCAAGCCGGCTTCGAACTAAAGAATTATACATTAGTATCAAAATTTTTACTCCTGGAAAGTCCTTGGTAGTACGGAGGATAAAGCCCAACATTTTCAATGCTTTATTACAAGTAGTCTTAATGTGATTATTGAATGTAAGTTTGCTCTCAAATTGTACGCCAAGATCTTTAACTGATGAAATCCGCGAGAGAATTCGGCCATTCATTGAATACCGACAAAATAATACTCGTGATCCCCTTGTAAACGATAAAAGATTGCATTTATCAATATTAAAATCGAGTTTGTTACATCTTCCCCATTCTATTATATTGTCTATATCAGACTGGAGACGGTGACAATCATCCAAGGTGACAACCCTTAAAAAAAGCTTCAAATCATCAGCGAATAATAAGAACTTTGAATTTTTGATGACTTTTAC
The DNA here is from genome assembly GCA_028554975.1 of Himalopsyche kuldschensis. Lineage (NCBI taxonomy): Eukaryota > Metazoa > Arthropoda > Insecta > Trichoptera > Rhyacophilidae > Himalopsyche > Himalopsyche kuldschensis. The sequence continues at coordinate 1,347,038 of JAHFWI010000059.1, read as the reverse complement.
GATATCATTTATAAATATAGTGAACAGCATTGGCCCCAAGTTCGAGCCTTGTGGAACACCAGAATACGTGGAGAACGGTGGCGATTCAAAGAGCCCATACGTTACGTATTGTTTCCTGTTCCGAAAATAACTCGCAAAAGCCTAACAAAGCCGTCAGACAAACCGATTAGTTGGAGTTTTTTCCAAAAGTATGTCATGATCGACCCTGTCAAACGCCTTCGCGAAGTCATTGTAAGAACAGTCAACTTGTATTCCTTTTATCTAGTGCCGTCGCCACGTAATCCGTGAACACCATCAAGTTTGTATCGGTTGATCTCCCGGCTCTAAATCCATGCTGTTCACCTATTATAAATGGTTCAATTCTTTTTAAGTATCATGTGATGCATGATCATCTCTAAAACCTTTGCTGGCGCTGAGAGAACAGCCACTGGTCTATAATTTTCTACTGATGATTCTGCACCACTCTTAAAAATTGGCGTAATCTTAGATATTTTCCATTTTTCGGGAAAAATTCCTGATTTCATTACAAGGTTAAATATATAGGACAACGGACTCTTGATGAGGTCAATACATCCTTTTAAAAAACACGTTGGGACCCTGTCAGACCAAGTGAGCGAGTGTTTTAAGTTTCTTAACAAAATATACAATATCCGCTTCATCGATCTGCATTGCATCAATGTATTGGGCACCATCAGTCCGATTTCTCAAAACTGATTCAATATTAAGGTGTGGTATATCACTCGAGTACACAGATTTGAAATGGCCAGCAAACGCTTCTGCCACTCCATGACCCGCCACTGGATGACCCTTCCAATTCATTGACTCTACAAATCCACCATCGTTTCGTATTGACTTGATATAATTCCAAAAAATTTAGGATTTCCGCGAATGCAATCTTCCATCGTTCCCAAATATGTTCGGTAGGCTAACCGAACACTTTGTCTAAGCTTGGATCGACATTTGCTAAATTGGTCATAATCTCGAAGACTATTACTAGTCTTCCAAGCCTTATGATAAGCATGCTTCGTTTGTATGTCCCTGATAATTCCTCCAGAAAACCACCTCGGATATCGTCTTCCACTACGACATGGCAGTTTCCTTTTGAAACATTTATCAAACACATTATAAATACAATTATAAAAATGATTAACCGCCTCGTTCACATCGCGATGTTCATAGATCTCACTCCAGTCCACTTCACTCATTAAAGAGTGTAGCTTCGTGAAGTCACCATTCTCAAAATTCCACCCCCTCCACAAATTAGTGTTGTGTGGCGGTAACTTAGTGTGAGATTTGCGAGTCCTACGAATATCGAATAGAAAAAACTAAAGAAGGGTGATATATATCCTCTCGCACAAGCGGAACATACACCGTGAAATTAATAAATTATTATTACAAAAATCTTATCCAATAGCTCATTACTGCAGTTGAAGACATCATTGTACTGAGAAAAATCCAAAAACTGCACACAGAAATTCCAGGTCATTCCTGACACTGTTACCACTGCGCGCAGATCTTAGATTAAAATCACCCATCACAATGACTCTTCTTCCACTAAGTAAACTAAAATTTGACAATACCGTATCAAAATATAATTTATATACCTCCAGGGTACTTGCTGGAGGAAAATATAAAACACAAATATAGATAGTGTCTCCGGCACACGTTAGTTTAACCCAAAGATCCTCATTAGATGTCTCCAAAGCATGAAAGCGTTCAGCCTGCAACCCTTCCATATTTCTAACACCCAAAAGACAACCTCCACCCTGCCTGTGGCCTGCACCGGAGTCTCGATCCCTTCTAAATACATTGTAGTCACTACCAAAATATTCACGACTGAAAACACTGCTATTTAGCCATGTTTCCGTTAACGCTATGACATCATAGTCGTCAACCAAAACACTGCCAAAAAACTCTTTACATTTTGTCTTTAAGCCACGAACATTCTGGTAGTAAAATGATAGTTTTTTATTGATTTGCGTCAACTCGAAGGTAATCGTGGCGTTTCCATCTTTGTCACCCATTGTTTGATATATGAGTGACGTGGCCAATTTTCCGCCTTAAGAACAAGTCCCGATATTTTAGAAGGGATCCCTACTTTAAAAAGACGCGTAGTCACCCTTCGACTTTAGCTTTACTACTGTGAACTTATCGGTTTTAAGCTTATTAAGATATCTTATTAAATCGTCGCTAGACGCTTTCCGGATGAAATGGGTGGAAATGGTAGTAATTGACATCATTCTTAAGACTCTGAGTGATGTCATTCTTCCCTCCCAAACTTCCTCGAATAGCAACACGTCGTTTCCGTTGTACCGTCGTCCATTCTTCCACCGGCTTCGGAGTTGGTACCACTACAGGGATAGGCAGCGCTGTATCCTGGTGCTCCTCGACATTTCGTTGATATTTTGGTCGATATTTTGGTCGCAATCTTTTTTCAGATGTACTGATTACTTCATTGCTCCGTTTCGCCTGTGCTCGAGTTTGAATCCGTGCTATTACCGGTAATGATGTCATTACCGGCGTTGCCGTCACTTTAGTGTCATTACGTTGAGCAATTATCGTAGACAAATTTTGGTCGGACGAAGCAGTTGCACTGACATTAAAATCACTTATGTTGTATCGTTCACTGATCACTTTTTCAATATTCTCGATTTTTTTACAAAGAGTTTTGATAAGTATACTCTGCTCACGAATAGTTTGCGTCAGGATCTCCATGTCAGTCATCGAAGAAGTTTGTGCTTGAGTCACACACGAAAGTAATATAAAACACGTCTAAGCGGTAAGGCGATCGGCGGTAGAATCTTTATAAGCTTCGGTTATCAGAAGTGGATAGATAGACTATTCAATAATTCAATCGGGCTCGTTTAGAAGTAAAAATTCAGTTTCTTGCAATCAATTTGAGAAAACAAAAGTTGCACTTCAATTGTTTTAAATAATAAAAAATAAATAAGCTACTTTAAAAAAAGAATAAGATACCTTTGAGGTCTGGTTTTATGACAGCTCTATTTGGTTCTATAACTAAGTGCGCTATAACCCAGTTTTATTCAACCAGTGGTCCACGGACCGGCACCAGTATGCAAGTAGCTTACTGCCGGTCCACACTAAAGTTCATATTGCAAAACTTTTGATTACAAAAAAGCAACAACAGATGTACTTATCAAAAGATGTAATTTTATTAACTTTTATAAATAAAAATCAATGGAACAGTGACTTGACGTTTCTGTAGTCACTTTATTAATATTTTTTTTAATATTAGTTTAATTAAATAAAAAAATATTTGGCATTACAGCTTACGCCAATGCGCCAAATATTCTTAATTGTGAAAATCATACGAGATTAACTCGATGATAAGTAATGAATCAGTTGTGCACAAAATCAACGATAAATAACATACACCCAGCCCAAGATCTCTTTTTTCAATTGAAAAAATCTGACCTTGCCGGGAATTGAACCCGGGTCTCCAGATCGCTAGGACAAAGCTCTTGCCACTAGACCACAGGGTGTACTGTCAGTTCTCAACCTAAACAGACATGTACTGTCAGTTCTCAACTTGTAACAGGTTCCATTCCGCCACCATCTATCAAGGATTTTCTTATTGATTCAGCTAACTTAGTAAATTGCTTCAAAATTGATCCATCCACAGCCATTTTGGCACCCTGCTCTAATCTGCTAGTAACTAATGTATCATTGTTTATTGATGTTTGATTTCAGCAAACTTCACCGGAATATTCTTCGGAGGGAAACAACAACAGCTGAAAACGGCACCCTTGATAGTGTGGCCTCATGGAGGTCCACACTCTAGTTTTTCTAATAGTTATAGCTTAGAAGCGGCCTTCCTCCATATGCTTGGTAAGTATTGAATGAAATACAATTGACTCTTGATCTATTAATATGATATTAGTAATCAATGAAATATGACAGAAATAGATTTTTTATTAACTTTTCAACTGCCACTTTTTAAACCATGTCAAAAATTTTGGATGGTTAATTTGAATTTATTATCGGAGTCTTGATGATGGCATAATGCCTAATTAGACATCGACAACCTTAGAAATCAATTTTTTTGCCTGTTTCTGAATATTTAAATAATCTACAGACAATTTACTATTTCGACTGAGTTTTAATGTCAAATTTGAATAACACAGTTGAAAAGATATATAGTTGATAGCTATTTTATAATTTTTTTATAACTAAAATAGATTGCTATTTTTCTTTTAGCAGTTCTAGCAAGTAAATGTCAAGTCATTCAATAAATAAAATTTGAATCGCTTGAATTTTGAAAATTTTCATGCATTTTGTGACTAACGATCATGGTTTTGCCTTTCGACCATCTTCAGGGATTCGGGTGCAAAATTCAAATTTGATCTATAGATATTTTAGGATAGTGATATTGTCTGCATTATTCATTACAATTTTAAATCATATAAAAATAATCCTTTATTATTTATTATACAATGAAATAACTATTAATCATCAAATTTATATTTATGAATACACAGGCTTCTCTATGGTCCAAGTAAATTTTAGAGGATCCACAGGCGCTGGTCAACTTTCTGTTGATTATCTTCCGGGAAGAGCCGGAACCGCAGATGTCAAAGACTGCATTCTTGCGACCGACAAAGCTATAGAACTTTTCCCTATTGATCAGTCCAAATGCGTGTTACTCGGGGGTTCCCACGGAGGGTTTCTAGTCACTCATCTTAGTGCCCTGCCGCGCTACAAAGCGGTCGTGTCCAGGAACCCCGTCATTGATATCGCTTCTATGTTCAATGCGACTGATATACCAGATTGGTGAGACCATTTTTTAACTCGTTGCATTGTAGAGGAATCTCAACCTTTGATTCGTTTATTACTTTTGACACCTTTATTGTTTATTGGGAAAAAATAGAGTATACTGCATTACAGCTGATGCCAAATGCGCCATGCATTGATATATATGATAAAGACAGCACATAACATATAAAAAAGACAACAATCATTCAACAGAGAATGGCATAAAAGACACAACATACCATGATGAAAATGACCACCTCAATACGCAGTGTATTGATCACCCGAACAGCCCTTGTGACTGGTTACTCAAATAATCGACGCAACACAAATTAACAACTTTAATTATAATATCATTTTACGTTGTAGAATTTTCACAATCCTCTTATTTATTAATCAAAGACGTGTGTTGTATTAGCTGTTTTAATTTATCAAACAAATAAATGAAATTTTGCAATCATTTTATGCATGAAAAAACACTTTTTCATAAAAGAAACATTGAACAAAATAAATACTAAACATACAACAAAAGTAGGTGCCCAAAAAAAATATTGCTGTAACTAGAGCACTTTCTTCAGCCTTTTACAATTGATCCATAGACTAAATTTATAAATCACTTCGATTTTTTTTTCTTAAGTCACTTCACAGCGAATTTTCTTCACTGATTAACATTGTCTTTTTGACATTTAAAAAATTAAAAATGAAAAAGAAATATGTTTTCAATTTAATGATAGTGCTTTCAACACTATAACTAAGATTATACTTACACCTAATCGTCAATATGTGCATGCATTATATGGGTGATAAAAAAAATAAATGAAAGAAAGAGATGTGATGAACAGATGCTTACTGCTCTTGTTATATCATTTGAATGCTTCAACTGACGAAGAAATAATAAAATCAAAACAGAAAAGCCAGCCCAGCCCTGTGGATCTTTCAACTGTTTCATGGAATAGAAATTCTTCTGATCAATTAGATTTTCTTTTATGTGACTAACCATAATATTGCTTGGACTTTATTTCATGCTTTTTTAACCCAATGTTCATTGGTTTATGTTACTGTTGTGAAGTAACTACCAAAGATGAAGTTTTTTATTACATAAACTTAAGATGTAGTGCTTAAAGATCTTTTAATATATCGTCATTATTGTACAGTCAAATTTCTACAGTTTTTGCCTGCAAGTCTATTTCACCCTTTTGCGAATGAAATTCATCCTTTTTAAAAATCGTATTAAAAAATAAAGAAACCGAATTAAACAATTCGTGCTTTTTATGTTTTTACATACATACATACATATTTATAGGTCCAAATATTTTTTTTATTAATATATAAATTGTGATCTATCCATTGATGATTGAAACATTTGTGTTTAGGTTTTTCTATAGTTCAAGTAAACTATCGTGGATCGACAGGGCTAGGGCAGGACAATTTGATGAGTCTTCGGACGCACTTAGGCGTGAACGATGCCAACGATTGCATGTTAGCTATGTCGGAGACCGTTAAACTCTTCGATTATTTGTCGGTTGATAATTGTTTGTTGCTCGGAAATTCGCACGGCGGATTTCTGGTCACATTGCTGGCGGGACAGTACCCGAGCAGCTTCAGAGCTGTGGCCGCCAAAAATCCTGTAATAGAAATCGTTTCCAAATACAACGAGACGGACATACCCGATTCGTGAGTTGACTGCTATAATGCACTCATAAACATCAGGCAGTTATTAGCTAAAGTTATATTCTGAATAAATCAGCTTTTCATGTTTTTTGAACTTTTCTTAGTAAATTTTTAAATTAAAGAGATATAAAAACACAGCATGACATTGTTTCTAAGCAAAAAAAAACAGTATACAAAAAATCATTTTCGATAAAACAGTATGTCGATTTTTATATTGAAATAAATTTGATAAAAATTTTGTTAATGCCAAATGGGTCTTAAATTTACCTAGAAAAAGATCCTCATATTCCTTCAATTTATGATTTTTTTCAAATAACTGCCTTTTTGATTATGAGGGCATTATAGGCAAAAAATTTAATCAATACACTGCATTTGGCCAAAACGAAAGTGCTAGCATATAAAGTTAAATAATGATTTTTAATTTATTATTTATATGCACATAATGATGATCAATTTTTATTACAAATAATACATTATGTAAAAACTGGATGCCTCACTTGTTATGCTATATAATAATATTCTTAAAAAAATGTTTAATGATCCTAATAGCATTATATGAAAGGATATAATTATACCAGTACCCAATTTGGTATACACGTATACCAGCAAAAAGAAAAAACGTTTTGTTTATTACTGGTCGTTTTCAGGTGTACATTCGAGGCCGGCGTAGAATTCAATGAAACAGGTCCAGTCAGCGAAGAGCTGATGCTTGCCATGAGAAGAGCTTCGCCATTGGTCACTGCGCATAATGTCAGAGCTCCGACTCTTTTATGCCTCGGCACCCTCGACAAACGAGTGCCGTTCCATCAAGGAATGGAGTATTATCACAAAATTAAAGCAAACGGTTGCGAAGCCAGGTATTTTTCCATACATCCTTCATTTAATTATATTAGATATTCAAACCGGCAACTCAATTCAAATATAATTGCCAGAAATGAATAAATGTCAGCTGTATTAACAAATGGCTGGCAATGATATGAAATACTAAATTTACATCCATGCTACAGAGAAAGATCGTAATGTGTTAAATGTCATGTTTGAGATTGCCAGTGAATATTGTTTCGTCACTTTTAATGTGTTCACTGTCAATACTTGGTGGAATGGCATTATAATAAAAACAATAACACATTTTTAGTACTTATTCCACATAATTTATTGGATCAGGAGCCTGTAACCGGTCCTGATCATGAGGCTTATGTGGAATATGCACTAAAAATGTGTTATTTTTATCATTTATACTGTTTGTAATATTATTACAATCCACTCCCAAGATCAAGAAAAGAATCTCAAAGTTCCTTCTATATTTTATCATGCTTTTTTTCTTATACATATCTGTCTTTTATTGTTCAATATTGCACATTTTTCTCGCCAAATTAGAAAAAATATATATGTCGTTTCAAGGTTAAATAATAACATTAAATATATATTTTTTAATGTGTTGTGACAACTGCAGCTTATTTTTTTTTTAATGAAACAAATTTTATTAAAATTAATGGTCATTTTTTTCAGGGTTCTAATCTACGAGGACAATCATTCATTGTCATCCACAGTCAACGAGACTGATCAATTGATTAACAGTGCTCTGTGGTTATTGAAATATACTGAATAATTATTTTAACATAATGCATCATAGTCAATCTTTATATCTTATGTTATCATGTGTCTTGTAATTAAAATCATTTATCCATTAAAATAAAACTAACTTGTGTTATTTAAATAAATAAAATATTTTTCAACTACCTCACGGATTTTTTTCCATGATACTGTTTTATTTCAATGTTAAATAAAATTATCTTGTTACTTGTAAATGAAATAGTCATCTTCATAAGCAAGCTTATAGGTTGGAAAACCGTCAGATTAATTTTCCAATTGAATCTATGATTTCTGCTCGAAGACATGGATGTCTGGTGCTGTTTAAAATTCCCTCCCATACCCATCCAATCCAAAAAGCTGTAAGCTAAGGACTAGTCTTGTCCTAATGCTATAATTTCTATCCGTCCTGTCTTCAAAAAGGAGCTTGAGCAACTCAAGTGAGCAGTTCTCATAGAAAACGTCTGTTTATTAGAAGTTCATATGTATATTGCACTTGGAGCAAACTTTTAAATGCACATATTGTTTTGGTGGAATAAACATCAAAACCACAATACCAAGTGTAGCAACAAGAAATGAATCATTTATGGGATGGAAAAATTCAAACATGGAAATTAAAAAAAAATATTATTTTTATTACATTTTATATTTTCATGGATATAATATGACAGTCAAAAAGTGTGAAATATATTCATGTAAATGTAAAACATTTTTTTTTAAACACTAAGCAATCATAGTCTAAGGTTTCTTCTGCACTTGCTTCTTTGCAAGGTTAGCGGCGGTCCTCGCGGCCTGCTTTATGGGCTTCAGGTTGTGCTTCTTGGAAAATCTCTGATTTCTCAAGAACTTGGCATCCATCTGTAAAAAGATTGACATCAGAAATAAGTATGGATGCCGAATGATATTATATTAGTGAGATAGTTCTTCATTTGCGAGGTGTGTTTTCAGTGGTTATATTATACAATTTGCATTATTCTTAAGTTCTCCTATACAAATTAATCCATTAACCAATTGCATTGGCTAGATATGATAATGGCAAAACACAAAGACTTTATTAAAGCATGTTAAGACTGTCGACCTAGGTGACCATGCAAATCGGAGCACTGAATTACTCGCAGGAGTTGTATTCATGTGGCGGCACACACAGATAAATGTAGTTTATGTGGCATTGAAAAATGATAAAAAAAAAAAAAAGAAGGATATATAATTCATTAAGTTGTCATTTACTTTGTAAAACTCCACTATGACATAGTGAAAAATAGTATCTGTTTATGAAGGACATAAGCCACAAAAGCTAGTAACAATATATTATATATATTTAGTGTAGACCTGAAGGTCACCTTAAAGGTTTGAGTCAAAAAATAATATTGGTTTCTATTCTTTAACAAAGATTCATGGTTTCGAAGTTTTTTTTTTTGGTATGTTCTGGAGGGATGCAAAATTCCTACAGTCAACGTGATAACGTTTCTTGGTAACAGTAAAATAAAAATGTATATTTATTCAAACTTACACCTAATGTCGACTCGCACCTGTTCTTCTTTGGTCGCTTGATTCCATTTCTGTGGGCTTTTCTGTCTGTAGGAAGGAAAAGAAATATTATATTTAAGAACTACCAGATAATTTTATGTTGTAGCAATATGCCCATAAACTTATATAACAGCATATCCAAATAATTCTTGTAAAAATGTTGTCGAAACTAGGATTTCCAGCCAGTACAATTTTCAAGACATGTATAAATAAGAATACAAAATAGCTAAACACATTGTTGTCGGGACACTGCATTTGCCATATTTTTCGGACTGCCGGTTGAATGCGGGACACAGCAAATGCCGTATTTGAACAGGTTAGCACATAATTGTTTGACGGCGTTTCATTTCACGCCGCAACTAATTACAATTAGGTCTACTTCTTTGCCAGATTATAAGGGTCGAAGTTAGAGCGAATAAACAAAAAAATAAAACAGTCTTATAGACTTATTTTGCGATCTCCGTTGCTTGTTCAGTTTGAGCCCTGACACATGTTGGAATATTTTTCATTCCGCTCGCGTTGCTTTGTTCACGGTTTCGTATTTTGTTATTTGAATTTATATAAACATTCCATAATAAGATATCCTTTCAAAAATGTCTTCAGAAAAATAATAGTAACGATGAAGTGTATGCCGATAATTTATCAGACTTCATGGAATAATGATTTGGAAGAGTTCAGATCGGGAATCGGAATCGGCTTAGAAATGTATTGCAATTATGATGTAAAAATGGTGTTTTTGGATTTTAAGAAAGTAAGATATTTTGGCGCTTATCGCTAAAAAAACGCCCGTTACAGGCTTGAGTCTATTGTTCGAGGTGCCCGACAACATAGTGTTTAGAAGCGAGTTATTTTGGTAACATTTAATTAATTATATCACAGAGGAGCATTTGGTTCTCATCTAGTCAACTGCATGAAAGATCAGAGGGATATGTTGTTTGGATCAGATCGACCAATTTAAAAATAAAAAACAGGCATTAAAAACGAGATCCCTTACTACACTGTGCCTTCTCTACTAACAGCCCAAATATCTAAATGTTTTGCACATAGGATTGCCAACCGTCCCGGATTGGCCGGAACTATCCAGAAAAGTGTCCTGCTTGAATGTCAAGAAAATCCCAATTAATTTTCTACATTTCCTTCGAATGAATGGAAATCTACCAATCGTGTTGAGACTAATCAAATTCAGATGTATAGAAAGGTTACTTACTTTGGTTATGATTTGTGTGATTTTTAGACTTGGCCATTGTGGAGACTTGACAGCCTGAAAAAGATAGGTTATTTTTATTAACTGTTCATTTTAAATCATGTTTCTGAAATTCAATGAGCAGGTGATTATAATTCACTAGCAAAGAAAGACTCAAACAGACAATTCACTAGTTAGATGTAATTATCTCCAATTTAATATTATAACAATAATATATCACATCGTCTGACAGTTGCAATATATACTTGAATTCCATAAACACTAGTTCACGTTGAATAAAAATACATCTAGAGACAAAATCTAGGATACATAATAAATCGTAAACTGCGAAATCAATTCATTTTCAACGTAGGATTACATATTTCCAAGTAAATTCAAAATTATTGACATGAAACACGTACTTTACTGTAAAATCCAATGCCGGAAAGAACACAAAGTGCATAGACAAGAATTAGTGCGGATCAAAATTTTGTCTATAGAAATATACTGGCATAGACACAATATTGTCCTTTCCTTGCCCAGCAGACAAAGCGCAAATCATCCACCCATAAGATCCAGCCTAAGATTAATTTTCAAGAATTAATTAATCAAATATAATGAGTATTTACACTTTCATTTGAATAATATAATAGGTATATTAGTTATAGTTTATCTATTTCTTGATAAATATTTTCTTTTTCGATTAAATAAAAAAATCCTATCAGCCTTGATGTTGATCTCGTAAAAATAATAATATTAATAAAAAAATAAATATCGGGCAACTTGGGGCGCTTTTATTAGCACACGAGATCTCAGCCCTTGGGTCGCGACGGATGTTCTGTGGGGTCGCCAACTTATACAGTTGACTATAAAAAATATTCACTTAATGCATTTTCATTGTTTTTTTAATTACCTTAATAAAATGCCTTTTTCAATTGCCTTGGGTGTTGCGGGTCAAATTCCTTTTATAAAAAAAGGTCGCCACCAAAAAAGGTTTGGTATAAGCATCTTTCATGAACAGTTACGACATAAAACGATTTACTACAGAATTTTTTTTACTACACATATTGTTTCTAGAGATGGAAGTGTAAATATAATATGATATTATTTTAATTTTCATTTGAATTCAGAATAGTGTGATGCGTATATGTATTTACAGAATAATACAAAAAATATAATCAGCAGAGAAAGGGTCAATAATATTTTCTAGCATGTGAAGAGTGGTTGATTAATGGTTGACACATTGCAAAATGAAGCTTTTTTTTAGTTTATCACATGTTTATTCTACAATTGAAAGAATCGGTATTTTCATCACTTTAACATAACGAACTGGAAAAAACATAATCAGAAATAATAATTAATATTTCTTAACAATAGATTTTATTTTATAATATAACATTTCTGTATTTTTTACAAAGCAGGCTTTTTTGGTGGACATGACAAAGAAATATAGGTACATATCTTCAATCTTTTCTTCAGAAACATAAAAATATTTCTGTACTATTTTCGTTAAGAAATTTTCTAAAAATTCTCCCTGAAACTTTTCGTATAATTTTATATATTATCCTTGGTATTTGATACACGATTGAGATTGTATTCATTTTAATTGAAAGACAATAAAAGTAAAATAAGAGTATGTATATAATATAATTATATTATAATGCCATAAGTTATGAATGTATTCAGTACTGCATGTTATTTTACATGGTAGGTAACCTAAAAATACTTTTTTTGCAGATTGCTGTTTTTAAATATTTAGAACGAAGCGAAAAAGATGTATTATTTAACCAAAAGGTGTCTCTGTCACAGGTATATTCAATATTTTGTATTGAAAACGAAATTTGAATATCATAACACGATGACAAAAGAACACACAACTTTAGCTCGTAAAAAATTCATTTATATAATTTAATATATATGCTACATTAATTATATATTCTGTAAAATAATAATTGTAGAACTAAAATAGTTAGCTATTTTTTCAACGTATTATGGATGTAAATGGACTTCTATCAAGTAAATGCCAACTCAATCAAGAAATTATTATATTTTTGTAACTTTTTTGCCCGTCAGTAACATACTTTTTTTAAATTACACAAAAATATACCCATATAAAACAAACTTACGTTCAAAAAAGGCTATCTCGTTATATTTTTTTTATATAATTGTACCCCCTTCAATAATATTGGGGGTGTAAATAAGACCAAAAATCAATTAGTAAGGTGTAATTAGTATTAGTTCATCATAAAATAGACAATTTTCATGAGAAAGGTGGTAATTAAGTGAATAATGAGTTTTGCAGTGAGAACTTATATAAAAAGTTTGTTGGGGGCTCTAAATTTATAGGAGGGTACCATCTAAAAAATGCCTTTTCTATTCTCCGTAACACTCATGTTCCATAATAAAAAAATTTCGCTTTGTTTAATAAATAATTATAAAAATAGCACAACGACGGGATAATTGCCAATAATTGTAGAGCATTATTATTCTTTGATGATAAGCACCCACTAAATGCAACAAAGACATACTGATCAATGATCATGACATCTTTGAATAATAATTGTTTCACTGAAAATTATCTTTCATACAAAAGTCCAGGTGGGATCAACCGTGGGCCCGCAAGCAGCTATTTTTGATAAAGGTGTTAAATATTTGTATTGTTTCCGAGTATTTCAATAATTTCTTCCATCCCGCAATGTCATTGTGGTTTGACATCAATTATCCAACAAGCAGACCTCTACTTATATCATGAATTTATTTACAGAATTGAACCCTCTTTTGAAAAGGAGGACATCTAGTATTTACATATGTATGTGTCAAATTTGGCCCGGCATGTCAGAATAATAATTTAATTTGTTTTGACATCACGTGCGTATAAACATATTATATAATAATAACCGCTGATAGATACAGCAAGATAATTTTGCATAATGATAGGAAATACAATTAATAGGGACACCGAATTTGTTTCGAGCGGAATCTTATTTCAATCTTTTCGCATCCCAGTTATTTATAGTAGGGTGAAACTGGATGCTTCACCACGCCTACAAAACTACATTCATGCCGAGTGCTCGCTCAAAAGTGTAACAAAGTACGACCTCGAAGATTCGTGGGTCCTTCACTTGATAAACCTGCCTCCGCATTCTGTAGCATAGATTGCACTGAGTTGTAAGTTGTAAAAGTAAAATGATTTTTTCATCATAGTTTAGTTTGATTTTAGCAGCTGTGCGAGTTGCTCGTGAGCAGTGTTTGGTGTTTGTAATAATATTATTAAATTCGCTTACGATGGCTATCGAAAGGCGGTTTGTAAATGTCATATTGCTCGGTTTCGGGTTTATGTTCGTTTTCACGGCGTTCCAAACTATGGGCAATATTCAGGTGTGTTTTAATCCATATTTTCTCTTTAATTTTACTTAACATTTTCAGTTTGACGTTTCTAGTGTTTGTAAATTGTCTATTGATTTCATTTTGCACAACATGTTGTTATACGTCAAAGTGACGTTTGGCTGTAAACATTGATTTATTTGAGTGTTTCTTTTTTATATGAACAGATGCATAAAACGTTACTGTACTCATAATTCAATTGCAAAACGCATTATGAAACTGGCCACTAACAACAGTTAAATTAATTTACCATTTACACTTACTTTACCAGTCAATATAAGTGTCAAAATCGCATGTTACTGTTAACATTGAAAATTTTTATGCGATCATACTTAAATGGGATAATAAAATTACATATTATAAAGAAGCACGTAAAATATATATATTAACCGAACAATTGCAGAAGGAGTCTTTACAAATATAAAAAGTAACACCGATTTTGTTCCATCTTTTTCTGATCATTTTTTTGAAAAGATTTCTTTTAAAGACGACTTTTATTTTTAATCTTTGTGTTTGAAGAATGAATATTATTGAACTCATAGATACTTCCACATACATATTTGTATTGTATTAAATGCGCGCCAAACCGAATGTGTATCTTTTTTTGGCTATTATTTAGATAACCTTACTATTTTCAGTGGATTTCACCTGTAGGTACCTTATGGAAATTCATTTTTAATATTTAATAATATTCCACCCAGTGGAATAACAGATTAATTAATATTTAAGACACAGCTTAATTAAGTCTTTATTCCACATTGGCTATTGTCCGTTTTCGTAGAGAGTTTATGTAATAATAAATTTATAATTTAATTCCTTTTTCAAAAATCAGGGCAAAAGTATGACTTACTGTCAAAAAACTAGATATTGACACATACATACAGACACTTTTATTACGTTATTTTAAAGTTATTGCTTTTACCAAAAAGCGTATCTATTGTCAAATATAAATTCTTCGCTTATCGTTATCTTCATTTGCACATCTGTCATAAATTGGTATGTATTTCTTCAATCACAAGATTATTTAATTTAGATAAATCTGTACAACATACAGCAATGCAGATGTTGTTATTGTAGGAAGTAGGTACATACAGAAAGTTTATTTATTTAGTTTATGGTTGACAAGCTTCTCATTTCAAAATGCAGTACTAGTATGCGTCTTGGCACTCACGAAAATGGCGCGAAGCCGAATTTTTTTTACAAAATTAAACCTGTAGAATTGAATTAATATGCATGAATGCTTGTTTACGAAGATTAGTTTTAAAAAATCGCACAATTTAGGATTTCGACTGAAGGTGCTTGATAGAATTTAAATAAACAATTTGAATTGTTGTAATTGTGTACATTTAAATTCGTTTTATAACTAACGACCCGGGTTTCCCTTTCGACATCTTCACTGTGCACTTTCAATTTTGTAGCAAAGCATATTATTTATGAATTCGTTTAAAAGAAAAATCTCGAATTTAGACCCAGTACTTTCTTTTTATAATTATGTAAACGTTCTACGCTGAATTTTTTATTTTTTGCGTATTGCTTACAGTCACTCGTTTTTCCATACAGATTCAGTTTTTAAAAATATACTGCCGGTTACTTATTGTAACAACTAACAACCTAATGACTATCAAAGAGTACAGTCGCGAAAGTCGTTGTGTTTTTCATACCCTAAACACCGTGGGATTGAAGATCGTGAATTGGGTGCGAGTTTTAACTCTAAATTCAAAAACTAGTCGATTTAAAATATCATTACTCTATTTAAACAATGTTGATATCAATCAGAACAGTAAGATAGGTACTTTGATAACAACGAAATAAAGAAAATGTGTCTTTAAATGTAGACTTTTATTACATTTGTATAATCCTAACTAGTTTAAAAAATAATAAGATATTGTTTGTTCTTATTATGTGAAGGTTATTATTATGTTATTCGGAATATTTTTTAAATGCTTATTATTAACCGTATCGGATATTATCGATGTAATAGAAAGCGATTATGATCATAGACACAAAATTGTTAATTGGCGCCGTTACCGGGCTTGATTTTTGAGCCGTATTTGTTATGCAAAATAGATCACATAACTTCTGTTTCGTTTTTAATTTATTTCGGGGTTTCTATAAGAATAAAAAATCAACATAAGAATAAAAAAAAACATTTTATTACATTTTAAAGACGCACACGATACATTCTCATGTAGTTTAGAATAGTTATGATTACAAATTTCGTTTATTTTATATGTATTATAAGCTATAATAAATATTATATTTGCTGACGTAATCTCGTATCTAATTTTGCCGCATTTTTGCGTACATTATTTCGGTGTAAAAAATAAATCTCTAAAAGGAAATGATCATAATAATTGAAACTGCTCATTATTTAAGTTAATACGAGGTTGAGTCAGAGTGGTAAGTTATGCTATATAACAACAATCAATCAAATTATTGATGAAATTTCAATCGTTCAAATTTTGTACTTTTCCATTTTTGTCGCTAACGATCCGGGCTTCGAATTTCAGCATCTTCAGGAATTTCAAGTGCACGAATGAACTTAATCTGAATCATTTGAAGAACTGAAAAACTTGTCAGTTCAAGTTCATTCGTGCACTTGAAATGCCCGAAGATGCCAAAAGGCGAAATCCACGTCGTAAGCGACAAAACTCAAGGAAAAGTACAAAATTCAAACGATTTAAATTTGATATTGAAATTGAATCAAGCACCTTTAGTCGATATTCTAATTTGTACTTCGATATTTAATATACCTATTTATTATTTTAACTAGTTTTATTCAATCATATTATCTATTGTCTTTGGTTGAAAAACCCCCCATAATACCAAAGACAATTTCTTTATATCACGCAGGATACAGATTTATCGATTTTATTATGGACAGATTGAATAAATACTTGTATCGATGCAGTGCCGGTTGCCAAGTAGGTATTCATATCGCAATCAGAACAAAATCAACATAAAACATAGCCGAGTATTTTTAATGTAAGCCATTTATATTAATAGCAGGTACCAACATTAAAAACACAGTTGCTTTTTTGCAGTGAATTTTTGCAAAATACAAACTCATTCGGCGCAATCAATATGTTTCCTAATTTGAAATATTTCAATGTTATAAAATTTTGAATGATTTCCAAATCTAATCAAAATTTCAATGGCGTTCCCTGACCAGAATGTGTTTCGACTTTTTCACAGGGGTGGCCAACTTGTTCGCGATTGTGATCGTTTTTAAGATTGATATTTCATAACGCATAAAATGTTATGGACGTGATTTTATTAAATACGTAAAAAAATCATTTGTTCCGATAGTGTATTATGTGGCTTACATGGTTGGTTTAATCGACATTTTCTACACATCGCTCGACAAACATAAATGGTCGTATCCCACTAATTTCAATTGATGGGTTACGACAGTTTATATAGCGATATAAGAATATTAATTGTTGAAGAACTGAAAGTATGAACTGTTTTGTACCTATTGTGATTTACAACGACATAATTTATCTGATTTCTTCTACCAATAATTTATTCAAATTTTTATACCGTAATCAATTTTAAAAAGTTTACTGTCAATTCTTTCTTGATGGAAAAGTATTGTGCTTATTCCATTTTTATTCCACGTACTTCATAAAGATCACGATCGATTCCACTCATCGAAAGCATTATCAATTGATGCAAAACAAATTCAAACACGGATTTTGATATATTTTTAAAAATAAATCTTTTTGATAGTGCTAAACATATTCCCGAAAACCTGTTTGAAATGCAATCATTTTATTTGATATCAAAATCCTACCACGATATTTTGATCAGGTTTGAGACAGTCAATAGGAACATTGATCACCAATGGTTCATATTAAATAATATGAATGCAATCGTCTAAGCAGAAAACAACTGAAGCATAACAATTATAATCCACTTTCGTTTATTATTGTATTAGTCAGCAATTGAGGCATTTATTTGAAATGTCTAGAATTTACACATATTATCCTTGACTTGCTTGAGTTGAACGAAACTAGTTCGCGGGATTATCAGACATTTTATAGTTAATTATTCAAGCTACAATAACAAGTTCTTTCAATAAAATACCCATAATAGATACCATTACAAGCTCCATTCACTTGTAGCATGCGATCAACTACTATGGATTACCTGCTAAAAATACGATAAAGAGCTAGATATGGATATTTTTTTCAGGTTTGTGGAGTGATTAAAAAAAGCACGACTCCGACTCCAGCATTGACCAAACTCACGACTCCGACTAAAAAAAGTTTAATTTCGTCAAGTTTTTTTTTCTACCTTTCCTATTTATGTGTATTCAATTAAATATGAAACAACCAATCCGGCCATAAGCCAAATTTTACGTCTTATATGCATATATATAAAAAGTTCAAAATTTTCGACTCCGAGTACGACTGCGGCCAAGACGCCGCAACGACTCCAACTTCACAGCCCTGATTTTTTTAGAATCACCACTTCCAACGTAGATCATAAGGGCTATGTATGGAGCATCTGTACAGAAAAGGTGCTACGAGAACTGGTTATTATTCAGTTGCTTAGTAAACATTTTTTTGAGAGAGTAAAAACTACGGCTTGGTATTTACTATGACTAGGAAAAACAAAGCAGAAAAGAATTATGGCAATTTAAGCATCGCTTAAGAGGGAATGTGGACATCACAATATAATGATGAACCCCTGATGCATAATATACATAATGGGTTCTTCTTAACCTTATTGCGGCTTTTGGCGCATTTGAGATGTAGTAGCATAGTGACTGGCGCAGGACAGATTAAATAGTCCATATTTATTTATTTTATCATTGTTTCCTGGATAGCTTTACATATGTGTAAAATTCATTATACTGTCACTGTATTATTATAAACCGGAAGATTATTAACTTTACAAAAGAATTATAAAGGAGACCATACAAATTATCCAATTAAAATTAATACATAAAATAACATAAATGGTAATAATTTTGCGACATTAATAAAAAATACAATTCAGATAAAATTTGGAATTTTCCGATTTACTTACATACATATACTAGTTTGTAGCGGGCGCATGGTTTAGAACCCCTGATATATATCTATGTCTGAGGACAAAATATCATAAATCGATTGAAAAATCATTTAAGGAATGTTTCCATACTGGGATTCTGGCCCGTGGCTATCGCAACCTAAAAAGATGACGCCTGCAGGCCGGAATATATTATACAACAAGTATTATTGACTTAAGTTTTGCATGCGGTATGGATAGAATATTGCAAGTATTTTTGTCAAAAATCCGGAACCATACTGAAACAAAACAAACGAGCCATCTTAGAACTGTTTCTAATTAGAAACCATATAAAGAGGCATATTACGGTTTATTCATAATAAAGATTAAGATTATCATAAGCTGTGTTCTTATTATTATCATTATTATGAGTATTATTATCTCTAGATAAAGTTATTTCGTAATATTCCATGCTATATTTCAATATTCACAATAATTGTGATGGACTGTGAAAATACGCGCCGCAGGCTAATGTTTTTCTTTGTTTTTGATACATCATGAACTTAAATAACCAGCGTGGGGCTTCATCTAATACTTGCCGTCTACTAAATACGACCCGGTGCGTTTCCCACTGCAATTTTTCTTTACGTGAATCAAATTTATTTTAAATATACCATTTCGAAAACATAATGAATAAATTTTCTATAAATTCACTGTCAAAATTCCATTACGTGACCTTCGCTTCTTGGCTGAATAAGTTATATCAATTAATAGCCGAATCGGAGAAAACTGGAATTATATTTTTGTTTAAAGCAATAAAAAACATTACAGAATATTATATGCCAATGTTACCACTATTGAAATATTAATCGTTTATATTTTTGAGAGTGTCACACATTCAGTATTAATAATTATGAGGATTAACATCTACATACATACATGATCATTCGGACAGATCTTAGTGTGTAATAAATAGGTGAACGTTACATGCACACAGAATTGAATTTTCTTGAATTTTATTGATTGTGGGCAGATTTTGCAGAGGGCGAGCCTTATCATAATAATTATTATCAACTGTTCAAACATTGTATGTAGTTTGTTGTCTATTGTTAAATACTGTCGAATAAAAATAATGAAGTTCGTCAATAAAGTGTTCGGCAATAAATAATATAAGTCAATTATTTAATTGTCATCAAACATTGTAAATTATCACTACATAGCTTTATACACATTATGAATAAAATTAATACACATTAGTTGACCATTTATGTGAAACGTTTTGTTCTTTTATTTCGGTATGAAAACATTCCCATTATTTTTTCAAATAAAATGGAACACTTCAAATTAATGCTTGTTACACGTACAGTAAAAAATTGTCTCCGGTAAATAATTAAATATTGTTGATTTGGGAATCGCCAAATTTTAAAATTTTATTCGACTTTTACTGAATATTTGCTCCCGATTTTGAGCATATGGACAGCTTATGGTGCTTATCAGAACAGATGGGCTTATTCAAATATTGCTTGTGACTCAGTCTCTCTTTTTTTAAGTGAGTTATCTGTCATTTCCTGAATCTTGTAAACAATTTTGATTCATTAATACTTAATTAAATCACTGACGCTTGTATGCGTGTATGTATATATTAGTTAGACACATCCTAACTTATACGGCACATGCAACCAGTTTAGATGAAACGTATAATTTTCACGGAAACGTAGGAAGCCATTTTTATTGTCATAACTTATATCAAAGGTATAAAATGCTGTGTCGTTAGAAAATTATAAAATATAGTCATGAATGCTACGGATCGCAAAATGGGTGATCTTTCCCGATCATGGTATCAAAACGATAATTGACCGAAATAAAATGTCAGAAAAATTGTAAACCATAAAAGATTGGATCGTTGAGAAATAATGCGATGTAGCGTTAAGTTTTTTACCAAAGCCTCCAATATGACGAGGAAAATTATAAAACTAGACATTCTACTTCTTGATTATGTTCTTTTTGCGATTCGTGTTTACGAAATATACCACATATTATTAATAGAATGATAATTAAACTGACGATCTTTAATGTTTTAAGATTTTTATTTTAAATATGGAACGATTCAACGATATTATTTATGTCAGTAGTGTTGGCCCTATTGTTAATATTTGAACTTGTCTATGTTGCAAAAATATTAATTATAATATCGCCAAGTTTGAAAATGGAATTTTTATTGTGCTGTTATGCTACGTAGATATTGCCAGTATTCATTATAAATAGAACGCTCGCTGAATTTTTAATAATGCTCTAATGCCAACGAATTCATTAAAATACAGAAATTCAATGCCTCAAAAGGATTATTTTCTAATCACTATTCAAAAATATTTTTCAGTTTGGCTAGCCTATTTCGCATTACTATTTCGTTGTCCGTTATTGCATCAGCCAATCGACATTGTTAGCTAGACTTGTGTTTTGTATTTCGCGCACAGTGGTTTCTCAATAATACTTTTACTTTTCTAATGCCTAGCTAGCGGATCCAGAAAACTGTCACGGGGGGGCAGGGCGCATACGACAAGTATTATAAATACGTCACATTATATATAAGTCGGTAAATGAAAATACGATCAATTAAACAGCTACTCAACCGACACCAATATTAGTTAAGGCACTATTATGAAAGTATTATCAGTGATATGAAGAAATTAATACAGGCGGACCTCTACTTTCGCACATTTTGGTTCCTGAAAATGTGTGCAAAGAAGAGGGATGCAAAATTAACATCTAAGTTTATTTCATTTAAAAGGTGAGCGAGTACTACTGCATCTTCAATAGTTTTGGACAATGAGGAAAAGAAATCTTTTCCAGCATCTCTATCCGCATCATCAAGAATACCTCGATTTAAATTTGACAAACCAGCCGTGCCGTTACTTGCATCAAACAACGTGTTAAGAGTCTTCTTTTAGTCTAAACTTCCAATTATTATGCAAACTAAGAGCCTTAACTTTTTTTAATAGGGCAAAGGCCGAAATTGGTAAATATATTAACCACTCGCTTTAGGGTCAAAATATCCAATACCACTCATAATAAAGTCAATATTAGTATCTCAATGCATCTTCAATAATATTATTTCGTCATTTAATTTATCAAATCGTAAAAAGTTTGCGTTGTTTCCCAAAAATCCATGTCTTTATTCGCGAGTCTTTAAAAACAAGTGGCCGTTTGTGCGCGTCACTAACAGCTTTGGAGCACCGTATTGCATTTGGACCTGAATTATGAAGGTTGTTTTGCGACTTTTAGCGAAAACTATTTTCATAATCATTTTATATACAAATAAACATACATTTATAAAAAAATCCCATAAATGATGAGTCTGTTGTTGTCTTAGCAACGTTTTATCGCCACGTTTTAATGGGGAAATCTCCAACTTTAATGTCGCACAGTTGACTTAAAAAAATTATAAATTAGTCAAAATATTAAATAATGAAAATATTGATGTTTCTGACACAAAAATGCATATATTTTAAAATATCATCTAAATTCGATTTTCATTATATTTAATTTGCCCTATAAAGGGTTAAATGAACATACCGTACATACCTGTTTATATCATACGAACGGCAGATTGAAGCATACGATTCACCATACAAATCTTAAAGAACGAATTTTTAAAAATGTGCGAAATAGTGAATTGAGCGAAAGTAGAGGTCCGCCTGTATGTGCTGTAAATACATGGTTAGTATTTGATTTGGACATTAGATCCCACCTTAATTATAAGTTGTATTCGATTTACAAAGTTTGTCAAAAGTATTCCGATATAAATATTGAAACATATCTTGCACGAAAGTCCTTTCGTGCAAGATATGTTTCAATAATCAAACAAAAAGCTGAAATCTTAAAAACACAGATTTACAAAACAGCCCGGTAAAGATCCTACGGTAACATAGAAAAGCGTAGTGTATTCAAATCGTAAATACTTTGTCCCATTTATCACAAGATTAATTACTTGTCAATTAACAAAAATTAATCGTAATTACCGTATATAATTAACACCGTATTTATTTAAGATTGTTTAAATGTGACACATTATGTTTGTCGCCTCAGACAAACTATGGAAAGTGAGGCGGAAAATACGTTTCGAAGAGTATTACTTGATCATCTTTGAGAAAACACGCAAACGGGGAATACGATAAACTCATATGCATTTATTACGTTCATAACAAAATGCTGATTCTTTCTTTGATAACGTCTTTCACTTTCTAGTTTGGCGCTCAGTTTAATGTTTATTAGGAAAAAATAAAATACATTGCATTACAGCTGATGACAATGCGCCATGCATTTGACAAATATAACAAGACATAGCAAAACAAAACAATCATTCAACAGAAAATAGTATAAAAAACATAAGTTCACTGCTGAAAATTTCCACCTCAATAGGCAGTGCATTGATCAGTCGTACAGTCCTTGTGACTGGTAACTCAAATGATCTACGATACAAACAATGCATCAACAAATCAAACGACACTCCTCATTAGTGAGTTGAAAAAACTATTGATTATAAATTGTTAACAAAATGTCGGTTATGCGCAAAAACGTTCGTAGCTAGTTTATAAGGTGCGTGTATGAGGACACAATA
This sequence comes from Himalopsyche kuldschensis, assembly GCA_028554975.1. NCBI lineage: Eukaryota > Metazoa > Arthropoda > Insecta > Trichoptera > Rhyacophilidae > Himalopsyche > Himalopsyche kuldschensis. Next base: position 1,323,297 of record JAHFWI010000059.1, on the reverse strand, counting down.
ATAAAAGAATTATTGCGCGCGCGAAAATGACGCATGTTTTGAAAAAAAATAGTTTGATATCTTCAAAATATACACAATAATAACAGATACCGAATGAATTCTTCGATAAATAAATGAAAAATATTACTGACGTCACGCCAGTATAATTTGCATCATGTATTTTGGGTGCGTTGAGTGAGTTTTTAGTGATATCATTTAGATTAATGATGTTTTCTACAGCTAAAAACACAATATATGTATGTGAAGAAATCACAATAAGGTAAATTTTAAGAAAGTAATCATATAAAAAAGTCAAAAAATCCTCAAGCTGATTTCGACGAGATTACTGTCAAAAAGAATTTATTTGGCGGATCACTGAAATATAAGTATATCTGCTATAAATTTTGAATATGGAACCATATAATAATAATATTGTGTCTATTTTTTCCATGTTGTTTACTTTTTCCAAAGTGGTCACACTAAGAATTATGTTTTAGAGACTTTGTTTATTTTTTTAAATTTAGAATATTAAAATATCAACACTAAGGTCCGTGACCTGCGCAATCTATTACGGATTCTCTGACAGGGGTCCAAGGGTACTCAATTTATTGGCGATTGCTTTAAAAACTTAAGATTAGCCATCAAAATTGTAAACACAATTCTAAAGTAATCCTAAAAAACTTTTAATAGAATAAGATAACCTTTCTGCGATTTATTTTGCGACCCTTGAAAGGTCCTTTAATTGAGACAAACAAAACCAAATTTTGTGCTGCCAAAGCCATTTCATAATAAATTTTGGCTATGTATGAATATGAATGGGTTGAACCAAATGCTATTTATTCAGCGCATGCATACTACTAGTGCAGCTTTACAGTAGCGAATCATGGGAATGAAAAAGTCTCATCAAAACAGTATACTGAGCATTGAAGATATGATGCCTCTGCGTATATTGGAAGTGATGTGGTTTAATTTCGTGAGGAACTCAGGAAGTAAGATAGGGAACGTGCCTGGCAGCGCATTGCTACGTCAGCAGTCATGGAGAAACGTTGGAACTGGCGAGGTAACGTGCTGCGCATACCTCCAGATAGTGTGCGGCCTGAGTCGTTTTCAGAGTCAATGAGGCCACTTGCATTTGTGTGTCACGTGTTTGTCCGCTTCGCCGTACACTACGCTGTAAAAAAACGTTGCCACTAAGGCCGTACACTCGACCCTGTCTGCAACCTCTTCAAAGCGTGTATTAAGTTGTGTGCATTGTGATTGACTAAAAAACTGATGGTGTCGTCATATTGTCTTTTTAGGGTCGATATATTGAAGATGTAAATTTTACTCCAATCAATAATATGAACTATAGAATATTCTAGTTTTAATGAGAAGTGCACGAATAGAAAAAACTCAGGCCCATGAAAAATTCAATATATGTACACTTATCACGATTTGTACCTTCTAGTTTTTGCTAGTTTCAGTATCTTTCTCCACACTGCATGTTTTTATTTTGATGGTTTCTGTACCGAACCAAATTTACAATAAATGATGAATGAATCTAAAAATAATTTTATGAAAGTGTGCTGGTATGTTTTTTTAACTAGTTTTTGTTTATAGCATTTTTATGTTTGCGTTTCACCAAGCAATATTATAATTCTTTAACAAACTTACGCAATATGAATAAGTTCATTAATTTAATTTTGAAATATTTTTATGAAATCTGTCTCCATTTTTTGACAAGACAATTTTATTCAAAAATGCTTTTCACATCAGTTATTAAAATTATTTATACACTGTCAAAATCAATTATGTAGTTATAAACTCATAATGAAAAGTCCAATAAATCACGTTTTGTTGTCTTAATTTTATAATACAGGATCTTTAAATAAGGACGCTCGCTCGTGTAGAACACCCATCGTGGCATGTGCTGTGTGATACGTAGCGCCGTCCTGTTGGAAAAACCTGCTATCGGTATTCATAACATCCAGTTTAAACAACAAAAAGTTGCTTATCATCGATCTTTAGCTCGCCTTTGACTGTTATGGCAATGCCAGTTACGTTTTGGAAGAAGTACGGACCGATGATTCCGCCAGACCAAAATCCGCACCAAACAGAGACTTTTTCGAGATTCATTTGGTGCTGGTGTATCTCGTATGGATTGGAATCGCCCCAAATCTGTCAATTTTGCTTGTTCACATATCCAAAAATGGGCCTCGACGCTTATGTCATCTAATCTTATCTTTAGTTTCTCGAACGGAGCAGTGATTAGTTTAATAAAATTTGATGATTTGCACACATTGTTCAACGCTAGAACCTTCCATGTTAATTTGCCGTACTCTACTACTTACAATATATGAATATAAAATTGATTTAATAAATTATTATTATCGTTATTGTATATTGTATATTAAACGTAGTCATAGTGAGATTAGTTCTTTAATTCGTGCTTTAGATATATATTTTAAGCACTGTCGTTTGTTGACTTTTAGTTTCCACCTAACCTTACTTACCAAAATGTCATGGACGAATTTCAAAATTTAGTGCAAAATAAAATCACAACTATAATGTGACTTATATATTAAATATTTATTTGATTACAAGTTGTCTTGACATTTACCTATTTATGGTATTAACATATCTAAAAGGCATCACACCCCTTTTTAATATAGCTGAAGTGAGATGCCATCAAATTGTATGCAACATTATTAAGTGTAAAGATTGCTAACCATTTGCACTCCTCAGTACTATATTTTGTTCCTTCCAGCAACTCCTCAATAGATATGAGAATCTGATTTATATCACAGGGTTTGCGTTATTGTTATTATAATCCATGTTCACTCCCGAGCATATGGACTCCTCACGGAGTTTATCTCAACATATTTTTTTCGACGAGAACTGCTCGATACTCAGTTGCTCAACCTCTCTTTTTCGAAGAGAATAGGGATGGAAAGGATACGAGGACTAGGACAGGACTAGTGGTTAGCTAATTGTAATAATTAGCGTAGTCAAACGAAATACCGAAAAATATTCCACCCTATGGCAAACTAGATTTAACAAAGGCACACAATACAATAAATATGGTTTTTAAAACAAGGATAGTAAAAAATAATTTTCCAACCAAGTTTTACAATGTCGAGCAGGACTCGAACGAGGAGTTGCGCGTTATCTATACGACGTCGAGCTACACTCGACATAGGAGTTAAAATATGCTCGATTTATTTTCATTGAGTTCTGCAAGAATTTTGTGGAAGTTAATTTGAGTATTTAAAATAAATCGATGACTGTGTTTGCTCCGCGTATTGTGTATGATATAGTGCGATAGTCAATTATCAGATAGTTCAAGGGCCGCATGCGTAAAACTGATTAATTTATCGATATTTTTAGTGTTTATTAATCCATCTTCCATCGTCCGTAAAAAGTTCTGAAGAAAAAAGGTGATTGATATTTGTCATTGCTGGCCACATGAAATGTCATTGAGGGCCGCAGGTTGTGCATCACTGATATAGTGAAATATGTTTTGCCTCTTTAAGAAGTATCTTCAGACTTACTATCTATCATTACTTAACTAACCTTGCGACAGTAAGTCACTTCCTGTTACACAATACGTGGAATAACAAAGCTATCAATTTAATTTTATAATATGATGATAGATTCATTTAAACCGAAAAAATATACGATTATTGCATTCTTAAGAATTTTATCTAATGATATCAAATAGTAAATTACCCAAGATAAATACACTTATACAATTACTCTCTGATAATGATCTGACCAAAGTACCTTTATACAGGCCCGAATTTACATTGCAGTATTTTGTATTTTTTTAATGTAAATGTGCTCTTATACAAATTATTAATTGAGACAAATAATTAGTCTCATTAATCACAATCGTTATCATGTTGTTATATTTATTTGATTTACATTCTATAATATGTCGGTAAAACTTTTACACAAACAGAAAACAGTGGCGTCCCTGAGTGATGTCCATAAACTAGATTCAAAATGCCGCTCCCTTATGTTGTATAATTTAGATTTATTTTAAAATATACAAGTGGTCCAATTGGAGGTTTTGTGTGGCTCTTTCGAACACTTCAATTTCTTTTTGCATTTTGTTATGGATAAAATATGTGACGATTTTTTGCCTGGGTGTTGCATTCCGCCGCCAGACATTTTTTTGTTATGGCAATTCTAGAGATCTAAAGATCCCCAAAAAAAGGTATTACACTGAGATCTTTATCAAAAATATATACTTAAAGATATGTTTCCAAAATTAAGACTTTAAGCAATGTGCATTATCGTTGAATTTGACACCACATGTCGCTGCGAGCTATTTTTCTCAAAGCTTAAAGTTGGAAATTCGAAGTGTCGAAACAGATTGATTGAGATTGATTTTTAATATCTTTTCGGGAATTAAACAGAAACTGCCCAACTTTTTAAACCACTGTACCTCAATGGCTACATATTTTACCATGTTTGCATTAATAATAAATGATAGACATAATATTATAATGAAGATCGATTAAACATTTCCGATTAATATGAATGTTGAGTTATGCTTGACCCACTTGTTTCATAGATAATAATCTTCTTATTCATCTTATGCATCGGTAATTGTGTTGTTTATGGTTTCACTATCGACATGTGGCAGTAATTGATTTAGCAAAGAATGTGGAAAATTTCAAATTACTTTCACAAAAAAATTAATGCGCGCCTTCGAAATATTTATGAAAAACCTCCAATATGGAAAATAAACTCATCATCATAAAATTATTCCGCCGGCATTGCATGCTCAAATACAATTTATATTCTAATAACTGTTAATTATTATGATATGTTTTAGTTTAGGCAAATAACTCTACGGTAAATTGGATACGTGCATAGTTGGCAAGAATTAAAAATTACTTTACACGCGGTGTTGTTTGTTGCATTGTCATAATTAATACATGTTACTTTACATTGAACTACAAAGATTTAGAAAGATATACTGTCATCGAAATGGAATCAATACTAAACAAAAACAAGATTCCAAATTCAAAATTGCAAAATAGTTCTGAGAGTGTCAATGTTTACATATATGGTCAGAAGTTGAGATGTATTAGTGTAAGAAGTGTTTTTGGCATTTATATTGCGTAAAGTGACCACTGTACTAGACTACATAGATGCCATACACTTCAATAAAATATTAGAAACAAATCGCCAAAATCATATAAGTTTACATTAGGCAACACACATTTATCCATTTAAATGAAAACTGTATATTAACGTTCCCTTAATCCTAATATTTTTCATTTATTCGAACTAAATTTGATTCTTTCTGGTATGTATTATTTATGTCTTTTAATCTCTTTTTTCTCCGTTATTAATCTGTTGTTTTGTTTTTTTTTTTCAGAAAACGATAATAGACAGTATAACAGTTGACGATCCTTCATTCAAAGGAGATGGCTACACGTCTCTAGCTGTCATTTATGCGACCCTCGCGGTCTGCAATTGGTTGGCTCCTTCCGCCATCAGTCTTATAGGGCCCAGAGTGGCCATGGTCATTGGAGCCATCACTTACTGGTAAGCTGAAAATATTTACTTTCAATTCATGATAATCATGTGTGTACGAAGTCATGCTTGGTCCGATTTGTTTGGAACTTCGACAGATGGTATAAAGAAAAAAGGATTACGGACAAAATGTTAACTGCCTAAATTTTCCGTCACAAAAATGTTTAATAATTTAAAAAAATGTTTCTCAGTTATTGTTTTAATCCTTCTGACTATAAGCATTTCACCAAATATAAATCGTGTTGCCATAACAACTTAACCTAATACATATAGAGATATTTGTCCTAACTCTTGATTTTTACACTGCTATGCTCACAGACAGAATATTTATTTTTTTATCTCAAATTAAAGAATTGTCTGTTTACCATTTGTCGCGGAAACATTTTATCTTTAGACCATTTTTTACACACCGATGTTTCCAACCCACACACAGAACTTACGTCAATCATTCTTATATCACCTGCTTTTCTCGTGTTATTTAGAGATCTATCAATGACGTCACACGATTTTAGTTATTTGTCAACCCCCCCATCGTCACATTCGAAATTCGAAATTCTAAAAACGAAAAATTGGTTTCGAGTCGAGTGAAAAGTTAAAACGCCCCATACAACATAGCCGTCTTACTAAAATAAGACCCGAGTGACAATACAATCCTGGCATTCTATTATTATTATATACAACGATATAATATTTACATACTCTTTAGTTCGATTAATGAATAAGTGTGGCATCCATAATATGAAGTGATTTATTTGTTTATTTATAAAAACAAAAAATTATAGCATAGATGTCCCTGTCCTGAATTTGTTTTTGGTGCGAAATGTCCTCAAAGGCCAAAATAATAAATTCTATTTTTCACATATCTCATTGTAAATGTCAGATAATGAAATGTTTATCATTATTGCAGTGGCGATTAGGTGAAAGTGTCTTGTGTGGGCGTACGATTTGCATAATAGCGCTTGTTTCACATGCTATTTATGTGCAAAAATTTACCTATTGCTCAATACCTGCTTAGCACACTATTAACGAAGCGCTCGTAAAGTTCAACATTTCGATATGGGCTATTTATTCTACACCGATTTGTGTGCATAGATTTAAATAAAAATAAATAAGCATTACTCAAAACTTTGGAAATAAAATTCAATACAATTATTAACGACCTAACGAGAGTTGCCAAAATGTTTTTCAATTTCAAGCAGTCATTTTTTTTAACAGCTCAGCATTCTACCGTTTAGCAATGTACAGTATAAATCAGGGGTGGCCAGAATTTTTTGCCCGCGATCGACTTTCGTTTGAAATTATTAAATTAAAAGTAGTATATTTAAAGCCTATCTTAATCTAATTGCCAACCCTTGTTTGACTCGGGTTTTAAAAAGATATCTTCGTCGATAATCGGCTAACTTTGAGATTTTAGCGTGCTGTCCCTGTCACACGACTTGTCTCGTACGCTTCTTGGGATGGGCACTAGAAATTTGTACAGATCAGATAGGCGATCGACGATTTGGCCACTGCTGGTATACATCAATGATGCACAACCTGCGGCCCGCAATGACAATTATCAATCACATTTTTTCTTCAGAACTTTTTTACGGACGACGCAAGAAAAATATAAAACAATAAAAACACTAAAAATATCGTTAATTCAATTTTATCCATGCGGCTCTCGAACTATCTGAGAATTGATTATCTGGCCCTTCTCATAAAAAGGTTGTGCATCACTAATATAAATGAAAAACTTATTTACATATTTGAAGATTGGATTTGACAAAAGTTTGTCAGACTTGCGTTGAGATTTTCTCCAAACGTACTCATGACTAGAGTCACGTATTTTTGACATCCATTTTGCATTTGACTCTTTCAATCGCATTCAAGATGTTAAATTTCATTTGTATTTTAATTTCAAATAATAAACAATTTCGATGTATGTATGTTAATAAAATTTATATAAATATATACAATTTAAAGAAAACACGATTAAAAAATAAAAGAAAAGTTGTGTAATTTCAATAATGTTGTGTAATTAAAAAACATGAAAATAAAAATACACTATCAAATTAAAATCTGTTGAAACTCAGCAGGGAATATATTTCTACAGTTTCTTTTTTGAGATTCGTGTGGCGATAGGCAGCAATTATATTTACTGAAAAACCTTTCATCATCCACACTATTGACGGGACACCAAATTGATTTCAGAGCTGCACAACCAGACTCTTCATATAAAAATTGTGTTCCCATCAATAATGGAAATTTATCCGGCGTGTATTCACTTTTTATACGATCTATTAATTGTCTCAAAAAGTACTGATATCCTTCCAAATTAATTAAATTTACATTTGTTATTTAAGCATCTATTGGCATATTTTATGAATTCCGCCTCTATTCCGAATGTTATCATCTATTTTGCATTTTTGGCAAGATGCACAAAATCAAGTCTCTACTGATGACTCGTGACTGCCCACGAGAAATGAAAACGTTATCCCACGTGGAAGTTGTTCGATTGGACTGAACTTGTATATGCAAGTAATGCACATAACATTTTACTGATGCAATAATTAATAAATACAGCACGATTATACACGGAAATCGTGAAAAACATCGTTAATAAATTGATAATAATTCAATTGATTTATTATTTACCCTTTTATCGCACATTATTTCTCTCATTACCAAAGAAAATAAAAATCCATTAAACAATTTTATATTTGTATTTGATACAATAATATATATTTTAATACGAATGAAAATTATACATGGCATTACAGCTGATGCCAATGCGCCATGCATTTGATGTATATAATAAAGAAAGTACATAATTTATAATATATATTTGCCTATTATAAATATGATGTAATATAGTTATCGAAGTGGTAGAGATTAATATGCCTATGCCTCCGAATCGATGGTTTTCTGGCGTCCTAGAATATCATCAAGTATTATGCGCAACCAAAAGATGTTACAGTGCCGCAGGAGAAAACAACTTGATAAGGAACGGTAGAGTATACATATGATCTACATACAGACTGGAATTAATAATTTATTCGATATACTGATGATTATTAAAAAATAATTAATTCTTATTTGTTATCTAGGCCAAAGTCAATGGTATAATTTAAACAATATTCACTACGTTATTGGTCAATCAACCTTGATGACATATATTAATTAAAGGACGAATCCTAGGCTTGGATGAAATCAATTCATATATTGTTTATTTTTAAAAGCTTGTTCCAAGTGAAATCAACTGATACTAGAGGTCCATATGTAATGAAGTATATGGTGTGTTCTCTCTCTAAATAAGCTCATTTCGTATTACAAAAAAAGAATTGAGCGTACTAGGTGGTCTCTTATAAATTCCTTAAATATATATTATGGTGTACCTAACTCCTGTTCGATTTATTACCTGAACTATTAAACTCAAAAAGTCTATTCAGAAAAAGTAACATTTTTATTGTGTTGTTTTAGCTTTTAAGTAGCGTAGATATGACACGATAATACGATTTATTTAATTATGGCGTCGTAAGAAGAAAAAATAACATCGGAGCAATACAATATCTTATCTGCGACTTTTTATCACTTTTGTTTTCGCTTCAACACATTGAGATGTGTGTATTGTCTCTAAATACAGTTTTATCTCAAAGACATATAGTCGCACATATAAAGTATATTTCATCACACTATTTGATCCACTGCTACAGCAATAATAATTATATATAAAGGTGTGTCTACCGGTACCGGCTACGGAAAGAAAACTTCCCTAACTATTAAACTATTTGTCTATGTTTTTTTATTGTTATTTATGACAGCACCCGGCATATGCTGATTGTAAATCAATCGCTTAATCCCTCTTTTCAGATAGATTAAAGACACAAGGATAAGATTGTGAGTGGATCGGTAGTTAGCTAATTGCTATCAGGGTCGGAGTAGAAGGGAACAGATGAAAATAGTACACACACCTTTTAATTGAAAAATCAATGTATTTTACTGAAATTTTGAAGATTCAAGGTCGCGTAACCGAGTAGGACAACGAACATTGGCGTTTGCCGAGCGAATAGACTATTTTATTTTTGGAATTTAAAATTGTACTAAGCAATCCGGATTTCTGAAAAATCCTTATAACTTACCAAAAACAGGTGAACCCGTTTCGTCAATTTAAGAATTAAGTAAATTTCAAAATGTCGCTAAGTTGAAATGGATCATGAATAGTATTATGTCAGAAAGGAGCCAAAATACCCAAAATTGTGCAACGTCTTTTATTGATCACCCTATTGCGACTGGGGTTTGAGTAAAAGTTTTAGCGGATAGGCATGCAAAATCTAATTTATAAAAAAAATGTTCGCACCCTATGATGCCCTGCCATACCGTTCATCCGATCACAATGAAACTTTGACAAACTTTGTGCTTGCACTTGCGCGGAGGTTTTTGGCATAGTAAAATTAGCTTTCAGTAGGTCTTTTATATAAAAATCAATGTTTTTTTCAAATTTTATGCGTTGCCTTACCGTCAATTTTGACAACTTATTGTTCCACTTGCGCAAAGGTTATATACATAGTACAATTAACTTTCAGTAGGTGGCGCGTGTGTCGTACCATAGACAAACGGCAAATTTCATTGATACCGATCAATGTTAGTAAAATTAGACCGAAATTATTTATCTAAATTATTGTGTATCCGAATGCACTTCAATAAACACAAATACTTTCTTTCTTTGAGTGGCATGGTCGGGTACCGGCTAGTATAAGATAAAATTAGCCCACTGTTTTCATTTATATTAGACTGTCGTTCATTTACATTTTTATTATAAGACACTTTCAAACATTACAGCATACTCACGACAGCAAATATTAATCGTGAAAAGATAATATAATATTATCAAAAATAATAATTATAAAACTCCAATAATTATTAATACAATTTTATTGTTGTTTTATGGTATGTATTGACTGAATGCATGTCACAGCTTCTCAAATAAAGAAAGCCGTTTCTCGTGTGAAGGAAAACGTCAACAAAATATTTATGAAACTTTTTATCTATTAATATATTCCAAAACACATTACAATATACATTACAAAAATCACAAATTATAAGTGTATTGCTTTTGCAATGTGAAAAATGATTAAAAAATTGAAGTCATCAGAAGAGAGAGAGAAAAATACTTACATAACCTTGAAGCAGGTCAAAAACAAAATAAAATCTTTACGTCAAAAATATTCTTTCACCATTAAAATTATCAATTTATTCGATGGTGACATTATTATTATGAACTTATATATGAATTTTTGCAATTTTATTTCTTTTTTTTCTATTAGTTATATTCGGAATATAAAAACGCTCAAATCACCTTTCTTGAATAATAATTAACGACAGGACATTTTTAGAGGTTACATTCTAACCAACCACCGTCCATTCTTTTCTAGTCCTTGACGGTTTTAAAAACCTGATCCACCCAAGGCCACGAGAACAAGGAATATTGGTTAGTGTCTACCGGATTCATAAGATTGTTACTCTTTATAATGTCTGCAAATGTATCGTACATCGACGACGCAAAATAATTATTATTTAGGGACCCTGTCTTCTAAACTTATCTTTACACTATTTTTCTCTACTGTCAGTCCATTGCCATTAGGGATGGCAACATCGGCGATACTGAAATCGGGATCCAGGTTTTTTTTCAATACTGCTTTTAAAATTTTTTAAATACTGGCATTTTTATATTAAAAATTCAACATGATTCAACAAAAAATATTTGGCTTACGAGATAAACTCAATGAGAAATCTTATGAATCAGTCGAGAAAAACTCAACGAAAAATTATACACGCACAATCTCTTTATCAATTGGAAAAAAAATCATTGCTGGGACGAAGGCTCACCTGATCGCTTGAGCAATGCACTAACGACTAGACCTCAGAATTTTATTTTTGATTAAATATAAAAAGTTAAAGAATCATAGTATTTTTTAATGCTGACATTTACTCTTAAACTTTGGAAAGTGTTTTCTTGTCGACATTCCGTTTTTCGATCCACCTCGAGCGGCAAAAAAACACAAGGACGCCACGCCGGTGGCTGTGGTGATTTATTATTTCCAAAAATGGCCGAACTGAGATGATTTTTTACTTATCGATTTTCTTGCAGAAACACAATAAGATAAAATAGATGCGATTTTTTTAAACCTTACCTCCAGTCACGCTATTGCCCCTGACAAAAATGCACCTGCTATCGAATTCGCGATAACAGTTGTAATTGCACTGTTTAAATATGTTGATTATTTATTTAAATTATGACGTTCATATTACTACATTGAAGGTTTTTTTTTACTGCTTAATCAAACGGTATTGCAATCCCAAATCGCTTTATATATTTATTAGTATAATTTTGCATTACCGGTATTAAATGTTTGAATACCGGTTATATGTATACATTTATTACCGGCGAGTTTGAAATGCTTATTTATATTGATCCATTTATTCTATAAAACCGATTCGAATTTCGAACAGAAAGAAGGTGAAACTAACATTATCGTGCCACTAAAATGATCTAGGAAAAAATTCCACACACACAATTAAATAACCTATCTGGATGTTTGCCAAAAGGCAGAACCTCCAACAAGCTGAATGACTAGCTAGCTATGAGACAACCGATGTTTTTTTTGAGTGGGAAAGGATCATTCGATTTTTAAAAGTATTTTTCGAACGATTCCAGTAGTTTACAAATTCAAATTGTGATACGTAGTTTTGATAAAACTGACCTCTCTATTTTATTGACAGTGTTAAAACTGGTCTGTAAGAATTTTTTGTTACAATATCTAGATTCCGCCTGGCGCGTGATTGTGAATGTAAAGTTGGGGGCTCGACTCTACAGCGATATTATACAATCATACATACATACGCAGCACGTTATTCGGTAAACAACACGTGCCACGCAGATATAAATGTGGTATTTTGCAATGCAGCAATCGAATTGATTTTTTTCAACATTTTTTTATTATCTGAGAGACGTTCTAAAACACATCACAATTTAAAATTGATGCAACAAAGTTGATTTCTTTTACAGATCTGAAAATCTTGCGTGGTACATTTATTTAATTAAGCCCCGATCTACAGTTTACGTATTTACTGTTTTTTTTTATGGGCCTTATAAAACAATGAACAAGGGTTCCAAAGTAATATATTTTTCATGCTTACATATATTATCAACAAGATAAAGTACAGAGCTTAAATACTCCATATATGACACTGAAATAAAAGTGCTAATGTCAACACATAAAATAAGTGATAAACTTTATTCAATTTATTGAAAAAAAACTCAATATTGAAACCTTGACCTAAATAATAAAAAAATGTTTTTAGATTTTCAAATATTTTGTAGATTGAAATAAATTTTGCGCCGCAAGCTATATTTGATTGCTATTAACCATTATGACAAAATGTACCTATTTTTTTTGTGTTCGTAAATGGAATGGTTTTGGCCATTCCTGTATTACAATTTTACAAGCGATCGTGAAACATCGTTACTAAGGTGATATTTTTAAGAAAAGAACGCCATTCAAATCTTTTTTGTTTTTTGTGAACTAAGAGCTTTGCACTCTATATTAATGATTTATACTATTACCACTTTTTATATGACAAAAGTGGTTAATACATCTGTTCTCAATTCAAAAAACATCTGGAAAAAAAATTCTACTTGACAACATTACATACAACATAATTTTGCTGAATAAATGTTCTGAAAATAAAGTATGCGCGCCTTTTGTGAGAACAGTTGCATTTTTTTAAATTTGACTACTTACTGAAAAAGCTACACATTACTAATTTACAGATACAGAAGTTATTATCGCTTATTTTATAGTTAATAAGCTATACCTAGTATAATTTATTATAATGATACCCATAGGACGGCCGTCAAAACGTCATTGTCGAAATACGAAATGACTGACGCATGTACAATATCAATTACATTTGTCATTTTTAACTAACAATTAAAGTTATTCTAAATGTAAATGCAGTAGATAATAGTTGAAATAGTTCAACATAATCGTCGTGTGTTCTTTGAATTATCGATTTGTGATTAACGACTTGCGCAATATTCATCTTTATCAAAAACAGTCAATAAATAATTCGATCTCAAGATGACATATAATATAAATCATCTCGGTTACTGTTTTAATATGTAAACAAGCTGGCACGTATTGGAGTATCTTGTAATGACTTTCCATCCATGCACAGATACAATATAGTATATCATGCAATAGCAGCGAATTTACGAAAGATTTAAACTTTTTACTCCTTTACCATAAATCCTACACTTAGTTTTTTGCCTATGGCAGCAGTCATATTTAAAGTAATATTCTGTCAAACCGTGTTCGGTTAGTGCATCTTTTGTTACGACACTATAATAAGCATATACTGAAGCACCTTTAGTATTTTTTATAATCATTAGCATTGCATCTCTCGCACGGTCATGATGACAAGCTCTAGGGCAGGTACATCGCGGGTGAGCCTGTGCCATCTACACTTTCTATGACTGTCAGCTATTTTGATGCGAGAAGGTCAAGGTTGGTATTACTGGTTTGTTATACCGAGGTGTGTTCGAAAATTAGTATGCAACTGAAATAAGTGACATAATGATCACGTAGTCTTTATTATAGTGCCATAAATGGCATACAAAGGGGATCCTCTATCGCGCAATGAAAAATTAACGGACAGTATGCATAGATAAGGACTTCAGTACAGATATCTCTGACGTTTCACTCATATAATTATGGTTGCGGAAATCATTATCTTATAACAGTTATTAAATTAAATAAATGTTCATTACAAATTATTAAGATATTTTTTCATTAATTTTAATTATACATAATTTTAACGATCAAGAATTACAAACGGTAAATTATTTTTGGCCAAGGCAGAGTGACACAACTCGCACACTAAAAAAAGGACTTTACGATTATTGGATGTAAATCCTGTCTTGTTTTTTTGTCCCGTGTAGGGATTACACTGAAAACTTTAATTCCTATATATAAATAAATCCAATCCTCAAATATTTATTGAATTTTTCTAACCCCATGGTTATTAAATAGCGAAGCAAAATGGTTGTATTCAATCGTCAATAGTCAATGAATCATAATTATTTTTTTAATAAAAAAAATATTAAAAATATAGCTATTTAGATAAAAACAGAACCTGCAGATTTTTTCGTCAAATTTACCTTACCATTCAGTAATCTTCCGATCATTTCTTCATAAGAAATAACATAAAATATCCAGACTGAAAAAAATAAAAAAAAACCACTGGTTAATTTTGCGGTCGGTAATACCCGGATATTGTATAGCGCATATTTAAAAAAAAAAAACTGAAACATCAAACTAATATATTTTTTTTCAATGCTTTTGATTATTGAACTAAGCTTCCATCGCCATGGCTATTTCAAAATTATAAGGAAAATTAATTTTTGGATATATTCTTCCGACACAGAAATGGAAGCTTTAGGTAAAATCCTCAAATTACGGGAATTCAATACAAATAAAATATTTTACGAGTTCACTCTACGCGTATTAATGAAAAGTATCTACGCGGCGCGTAGCAGATTATTTTTAGGGTTTCGCCCATATGATCCCACTAACGGGCCATAGTGAGGGCTACTAGATAGCCGACCACTATTTCTACTGCCCTAGCTTTATACTTTCTATCACCTCGTCTCATTGTTATAATTAAGTATTTCGACTGAGGGTGCTTGATGGAATTTCAATATCAAATTAGAATTTTTTGAATTTTGTACTTTTCCATGAGTTTTGTCGCTAACGACCCGGGTTTCGCCTTTCGGCATCTTCAGGCATTCCAAGTGCACGGATGTACTTGAACTGACAAGTTCAAGTTTTATTAGTTTACGAGTTCAATTAGTTTTATTAGTTCGAGTTCAATAGTTTATTAGTTATATTAGTTCGAGTTCAAGTACATCCGTGCACTTGGCATGCCTGAAGATGCCGAAAGGCGAAACCCGGGTCGTTAGCGACAAAACTCATGGAAAAGTACAAAATTCAAACAATTCTAATTCGTCTCATTGTATTAAAGAGTGTTTGAGCGACAGTTCTCGCAGAAAAAACTTCTTGCGATATTTAACATTGGGCTCGGACATGGATAAAAAAAAATAATATTTATATTATCTTGTAGCATGAATAGCGTGGAAAGGAATGCTTATTATTAGTTTGGTTTTGATCAAAACTAGCTTAGGCGCCATAAATAGGTTTGTTTTTTATATTGATTTGCACAGCTTTAATTCCATGTCAATAACAACAACTTTTTTCTTTCAGCTTATTCATTGTCACATTCCTGTTCCCGCAAACATGGCTTCTGTACGCAGCCAGTGTCTTGCTTGGAGCTGGTGCTGCCATCATTTGGACTGGACAAGGAAACTACTTAACTGTCAACAGCGATGCAGCAACAATTTCGAGAAATTCAGGAATATTCTGGGCTATGCTACAAACAAGGTAAGATTTTCAATTTGCATTGATGTTCACTTCAGCAAAAATAATGGTTAAAGCACAGTTGCTGCATACCTGGTGCATTTTTCTCATCGTCCATAATATCGTGCGACCCTTCACCCACCACAGTCGCGAGTCGCTGACACGATATATTTTATACTAAGAGTGGCAAAGTGGCAAAAATATCGCATTAAAAAAGTTTACAAAATAAAACACTAGATACAACTTTGAGGTATTGCAACCCCATTTCTGCATGCCCGTGTATGAAAATGCTGATGTTAGTAGCATCCAGGGTTGCCAGATTTCAAAATCACATATTTGGACATTCAAAATATCGAAAGTTAAAAAAGAATTAAGAATAAAATAAGAAAAATACAGGGGTGGCCAGACTTTTTTGCCCGCGATCGACTTTCGTTTGAAATTATTGGCGGCGATCGACCAACATTAAAAGTAGTAATTGAAAGCCTATATCAATCTAATTGCCAACCCATGTTTAACCCGGGTTTTAGAAAGAGATTTTCGTCGATAATCGGCTATCTTCGAGATTTTAGCGTGCTGTCCCTGACACGACTTGTCTCACACGCATCTTGTACAGATCAGGTAGGCGGTCGACAAGTAATCGCTTCGCGATCGACGCTTTGGCCACTCCTGCTATAATATATAGATAAGTACATATTATATATACAGGCATTTAACAATAGTAATCCTAAGGAATAACAGTTATTGAAATATATTTGATTAGACTCTACTGCAGCAATTACATGTTGATATTAATGCACAAATTTAATTGAAAACAGTTTTATCAAAAGTATTTTTATACCTTTTAGCTTGATTCAAAATTTGTACGCCATTTTTTCTCAGCATACATTTTCTTAAGTCAAATTGTGCTTGATCCTCTACGGTTTCAGTTTCTCTTGCTTTTCCTCATTAGACTAAAAAATCTTTCACGATTTTGTGAAATACAAAAAAAGTATTATTTCGGATTGTCAGATACTATGGCGCGACTTGGTATTTCGTATGTTGATCTCGGTATAGTCCATTTAAATTGCGACGTCTGACAACCCTGGTACCATCAGACGTGATAAACTTCTGCAATCAATTTATGGCTATCAAGTTTTCTAAACATTATTTTTATAAAAATAAAATATAATTAAGTGGGCATGCCAAAATGTTGAGTGCTATCGACAGACCCCCAAAACTGCGAATTCATACAACGTACATACGTATTCATAATAATATTATTAAAAGATTTATCGAGTTCTTGCCCAACAATAGTGCGATATAGATTTGACCTTTTGACTCGGCAATGCCATGTTGAATTTCGCTGAACCAAGACAATATTTTGCAGGTTCTCGAGAATAATTGTAATGTAGATTACTTTTATCATAGGTACAGAGACTTATCAATGTTTTTATAAGACATTCATATATTTAAAACAAAGTAAGCGATAAGTGGGTAGCTTTTTGCGATGTCTGCAAGTCACAGGCGCCGTTGGAATTCGGCTGAATTACACTCTTAATTGTTATATTTTTTTTTTCCACCAACACGGGATATTTTTTTCCAAATACTAATTTTTAATCTTCTACCTCAACCGTATGGCTATCTTGTAATCTTTATCTCTTCGGTTATGTTGTAAAGTAATAAATTTGTAAAAAAATATAAATAAATATCTGAATCGATGTAAAATGATCAAATTCTTTTTTTAGACCTAAAAGAAGTTTATTTTTTATTAAATATTTAAAGCAGCAGTATATTAAAAATAATTACATGGTTTTTTGTACTTATTCCACATTAAATTTATTTATATACAGAACTGGTTTCGCTCATCGCGATCTTTTTCAACTGATAATAAATACAAAAATACAGCGATATTTATGGAAAAACTAAGTATGACTAATAAAGGTATGACAAACAGTTGGTAATACAAATATTCAAATACATTCAAAGTAATCAAGCATAATTGATTGCAAATAAACTTTAATGAAAATTTTCCAGTTGAAAATGCTCGCGGTGAGCGAAACCGATCCTTTTGCTAATAAATATAATGTGGAGTAACTGCAAAAAATGTGTTAGTTTTTTTAATATAATGCTATACCATCAATATTGAGTATTGAGAGTGAACATACTAAAAAACAGCAGTGTTTATTCCACGTATTATCTAACAAATAGTGGCACGTGTTTCTCCTCTTTCATCGTAAGATAGCAAGACTGAATATGTTTCTTAAAGTGATGAATTCTTCAATTTCATATAACTATATCCATTTCTCTCGATTCAAATATTATCGTTAATCATAATTCACGTCTTCAATCATCATCGCTCGGGGTGAATGGCCGCAAGTTTTCTAAAATGATCTGTTTATCGTTACTTTATCAACAAAAAAACTCTAAACATCGCTCATTTCTAATTCAGCTATTTTTAACACAGTGTTGTCATGTTTGTGATAATTTTAATATTAAATGAATTAAAGTCGAAGGGAAATCACCGAACATATTGAAGCAGGTTTTTAACATGCAGATTAAATTACTGTGCTTATATACTTATGTATATCATTGTGGATAGTTTGCTGTATCACTAACTATTATATTTTTATTACACGTCGCCTATGACGGTGGTGGCTGAAAATACCGCATAAACTAAAACAACTCAATTTGATAAAATTGTCTAATTGTTACGACGGAGAATTCTAGTAAGATATCTTACGTGCATAAAAAATAATCTTTCATAATTTTTGCGAAGTTTTCCCTGTCTTCTAACGGCCATAGTATAATATCTTATAATAATGATTGCCTTATCAGTGGCGGTATATTATTTAGCAAATAATTGGGTGGTACTTTCTCGTCATAAAAATGATTACTTCAAAACATTATTTTTTGGACTTATCCATTTATCTGGCAGCAGAAAATTTCCATGACAACCAGATGATAATAAGATTTCAATTTATTGTAACAGTAAAATTTTTCCGTTATTATGTATTATTTTAGTGATGTGACGTGAGTCAAAATATTTGGCTCGTTTCTCATATCCTGGAATATAATCCAGTAACCTATATAAAGCGTTTAGAGCAGCGATTCTCATGTGCGGCCACCAACAGATTCATAGTAAATATTGATATTTAAAAAAGGTTGTTTTAAATGATAGTTTGTCACAAATACTCTGAAAATAAAATATTTCGTGTGCAATTCATGTCGATAGTAAATTGTCAAACATGTGTAGGTCCATTTGACAAAGCTCAAATAGAACTAACTCAAAACAATGTTGTGCGGCCACAGGACAATTGTACGTGACATCCACTGGTCTAAAGTCTAGATACAAAAGCAACATGTCAACATTTCAATATTTTCGGGAAACGATGTTTTTATGTTTCAAGCTAAAACTCTTTTTTCCATCGTATTCTAGCTTAAATTTAAAACAGAAAAGCTTCGTTTATTAGCCAATAAACTATAAAATTTTATAAATATTAGCAACATAAAATTGTAATGATTGGGGCAATTTAAATACGCGCGTACCTACTTGAAATGAATATTATCGCAATTTTATTTTCAAATAGTTTTTTTTTGGAACATTTGAGAACATGACAACTTCTTCATACATCGTTAAAAATTGCGCGCTAGAATTTTCGCCTCGTTTTTGACAAAAAGTGGTTATATCGTGGACGACGGTGACCATACCTAATACATAATAACGAATATTATGAAAAATAGGTATCGATGCTGGAGTCAATTCTATGTATTGTGGAATATTTAACAATAGACAATTAATTCGGTATACTGTGTCCAAACAATTTCTCTTTCGATATATAAATGCGATAGTGTGAGTCGACTTGAAAGTTATTAATGCATCGTTACGTATTTAAGATATTATTAAAAGCATTAACATTAAAGATACAACCAAAGATAAAAAAAATCTATTCTCAGCTCAGTCCATTTCTTTATTGCATTTAATCTGACGTGGTATTATTATTTATTCAATTCATATCTCGCGTGAGGCTGAGTGTATCCTGACTTGTTTAAATCTCATTGATGACACAAATAATTCCAAATTAAATAAATAACAAACACCAAGGACGTCTTAATTTCAAATATGTGTCAATCAACAACACTGCTAACACCAATTCAGAAATAATTGTTTTTTTCATAATTATTTAATGCCCAGAAAAAAGACATAATCTAACTTAATCGCTAAGTAATCAGTGATGTATACTAACCACTTCAAGACAAAGGTTCAATCGATAATTACTGCTCCCATTTTATATCAATTGATTCTATGTACTGATCTATTATTTCTAAATATATTTTGTAGTAGATAATGCCTAGTTAGATAATAGTCATAAACAATAAACATGTAATTTTTAGTCTGTTTTATTTATTTAACTCTTAGGTTTAGTCTAATTAAGTTGTCAGCCTGATTTTTTTTAGATTGTTATTTTCGTAGTAGGTAGGGTACACTTTTTATCAAATTTAATCATAACGGAAATATCATCTGTCATTTGTTTCATTTGACAGATCTAAGTACACGGAATAATGATAATTATTTGTAACCTTAACCTTTTTTATATTAACCCAAATAAATTATATGTCCATTCAAAATGAAGGCCAGTATGAGATAAAAAAATACATTAATTCATTTCTTTATATTATAATGAAGTCTTTCCAGCTGTCTGGAATAGTGCTGACATTGAATGTAGATAATCTCAAATATTTTGGAACAACCATTCAAATAATGTGGAGAATATTATGCTTATCTTTTTTTGAGATATCAATATAATAAAAGAGAAGTATTAAAAATATCATAAACAATATTAAGAAGTTTTTTTTTTCTTTATTTCTCTAATGCTTGTATTATTTAAATTTAAAATAGCATTGTTATTTTCCCATATTTTTTCATTGAGATTGTTTTATAACATAACTAGTATTGCTACCCGGCGTCGCTCGGACTAAGCGACCAATAATTATTTAATGTTTTATCATTCGACATAATTATATCACAAAATCTAACATCCAAAATATAGTTCAAATAAAATCACAAACTTTATTTAATTTGATGACAGCCCCCATTCTCGCCCATTAAAATGTCCAAATTCAAGGAAAAAATCTAATTTGCTGTCAAAGAAATGTCAAATAATACCTTCAAGTAAATAAAAACATTATTATATTAATAAAAGCCGGGAAAAGTTCAGTAGAAGACTAATTTATTACATTTTGACTAAATGTCTTCGCCGATAAAAATTCAAACATATTTTCTTTCATATTCGTTTTTATGGCAACTTAATGACCAACAATGCAAAAGGGAATTACAAACCCACAGACATACATACGCCGTTTCGGTTTTATATAAATATAAGATTATACTGTATAACTTCTCTTGTGACTTATAACGGTCTTCCTTTTTTCTCCTTGGAATAAGAACGTTTTAAGAAATGTCAAATAATACCTTCACGTAAATAATAAACATTATTATATTGCAACTTGCAACAACAATGCAAAAGGGAATTACAGACCCACATACATACATACGCCGTTTCGGTTTAATATATATTATTTGTTGCCATGTTCCATCTGGAATTTAGCTTTTTTTATCATATAACATTAATTTTCGCAAAACTCGTTTTCCAAATGGTACCATGGTCTTAAAAGCATTAACGTTTCGGTGATCAGCCTCTAATTTATTGTGATGAAGATACATAGACGGTTAAATTATCATAATTTATTACACAAAATCGGTCACTGCACTCTACCCTGAAGGTAAATATTTACCCAAAATTACAAGGAAAATTCCCATATTCAAGTCAATGATATCTGTATTGCTGGGTCAATATAAATATTTGGGTGTCCAATGCTTATTGACAAAGTTCGAGGGTGACCCTATGGAAATCAGCTGCAATGACAATGGTCCCAGCTTATATTTAATGGGCGCTTTATTTATATGCATTTAAATGCACACTCCTAAAGTATTAAAATATTGATGAAGACCATCCTGTAATAATGTGTACTTTGTACCAATTAATTCTCTGATACAGAGCGATGTTTTTTTATGTTTATTTTATATAATATGTACAACACTACTGAATAAAACATGTGATATTTATTTATACTATCATTATTATAACCATGATATTTTCATTAAGGATTTCGACTGAGGGAGCTTGACGGAATTTTAATATCAAATTTGAATTGTTATTTTAATTATTATATAACGAATAGTAAGGATAGATGTCTCTCTTTCTACAAAAGATCGCTAAATCTATAACTTGTCAACATATAAACATTATTACATCTACAGTGAAAAGGTGTAGGACTATCTCTATTTTGAAAGAGAGAATAAAAACAATAACTATTATATTATAAGTATGGGGAAAATCTGTTTTAAATTACCAATTTAAAATTAAAGTTGAACTTCAGTGTTCCTAGGTTTTGTCTTCCTATTCCACTGAATGAAAATGGAAACACTACTTTGAATACAAAACTGAATTAGTAACTCCAATTGAACCCCCCTCTCTCCTCGGGTTTTGATGAATTGAATAAACACTAATAATATTTATTTTAAAGGAGTGTTGTTCTGTATCTATTTTTTTTGCTCCAGGAAATTTATTTCCGCCCTGTGAAGCCTCTCCAAACCTTTTTCTTCTTTTCTTTAAGTGATAGTGAGAAATAATAAAAATGTCCTTCTTTAATTAATATCAAAAGATTAAAAAAACTTATATTTACAATCAACTTACTAACTAGCTGATAATTAAAAAAGTTGACCTAAATATATTAATTTTTATAAAATAATTTTAAGTACCTACATATAGTTTTTAATTGGACACTTGTGTTTTATTATTATCATCAAACATAAATAAATATTAATGTATTGCAATAAAAAAATATTTCTACACGATATCTAAGAAAAACAATAATATTTTTTATAATAAGTAATTGAATAAATATCATAATTTATTTGTTTGAATTCTATTATGATATCTAATATCTATTTGAGTCAATGTTCTGCGATATTTAATTATATCCCAAAACAAACAAGCCCGTTTTTGGTTATCAGAATAATAAAGTCATTCTTGTGCCACAACGATAAACCCTTCTATATACTATTATTGTTTTTATTTTTCAGCATGTTCCTCGGGAATCTATTTGTCTACATTCAATTCCAAGGGAAGTCGCAGATAGATGCTGGAACCCGGAATCTCGTTTGCGGGGTACTCATCGCCTTGGCCATAGTCGGAATAGGCTTCCTCATATCTCTTCGGCGAGCGGAGCCTCTCGCATGTCCTACTGAAATCGTGAGCGATACGGAAAAGAATGAAATTATACCGGCACCTGAAGGTCCCCTGGCTGCGCTGCAAGGAGCCGTCAAACTATTTTGCACCAAAGAAATGCTTGTATTGAGTATCACATTCTTTTATACAGGTAACAACACTCATTCTGTTTTATTTATTTCTTCAATTATGCTTGTTCACTATGTTGAGTATAATATGAATTGTTTGAACCAAGAAGATTCATTTGAGAGATTAATTGTTGTTTTCAAGAAAAAGTGTAATAATATTTATTAAAAATACCTACTATGCAATCTTTGAAAACAGATTTCCCAATAGAGTTTTTTTTAAATTGGGTTGTCCTTGTAAAGTAATTGAGTAAAGAAGGTTTTAACTGTAATAAGATAAATCAGGTAACTCCATACAGTGGCTTACTGTATTGAATCTATTGTTTTATTTATATGCAAAATTTATTTTATTTTATAGGAGTTGAATTGTCATTCTTCAGTGGGGTGTACAGTCCAAGTATTGGTTTCACAACAGCAATGGGTAAAAATGCAAAGCAGTTGGTTGGATTGTCTGGTGTCTTCATCGGAATTGGAGAAGTTTTAGGTAAATATTGTTTTAATACTTCTATCAACACTTTGTTTACGGGCCCTTTTAATTACTATGGTAATTAAGCACAAATTTGTGCACACCGTAAAAAATGGGTTAAGAATTCAGCCATCTTCTTCATCTGGACACATTCAATATAAGGCTTGGTCCTACCAAATCCAAAAATGTAGCAAATGCATTGTGGCAATTATAAGCCCTAGGTTACCATGAGATATCAGTCCCTTGTCGTATCCATTGACTCCTCATTGTTTAATTCAAACAAGCGTTCGTCATATTCTCCTAAATTTTGTCATTTTTCATAATAGATTTATTTATTATCACAAATCAATGAATATTTTTAAACAAGTTAAACTTAAAATAATACATTGAAAATAAATACATGTAACATACGAAAACATTCATTCCCTTGTGTCAGTTTTCAAATTTCTATGAATCCATTCTACCAGTTATAAATCTAAATTATCTTTTCTCTTTCAGGTGGGATGTTATTCGGCATATTAGGAGCAAAGACAACAAGATGGGGCAGGGATCCTATCGTCATCATGGGATACTTCATTCACATTGTCAGCTTTTTCCTGATATTCCTCAACCTTCCAAATAATGCTCCGTTCGGTGACACGTCAGAAAAGGCATACATTGACCCATCACCTTACATCGCCATGTTCTGCAGTTTTCTGCTCGGGTTCGGTGATGCCTGTTATAATACTCAGATCTATTCTACGCTTGGAAGCACGTTTGCAGATAATAGCACTTCAGCGTTCGCCATTTTCAAGTTCACTCAGGTAATTAAACGTTTTACATTTTTATTTCGTATTTTTTAAATCATTATAAAAGCTTTATTGTATAATAGCCAGGCCTGTAAGCGAGAAGACAATCAACTGTTTTATGTTCATAGACATGGTTTTCTGTGTTGTTTAAATTCCCTTCCACAGGGCATGGGTGTTTGCGCTGTCTAAAAAATTCCCTCCCACCCAACCGATTCTATAAGCCGTAATGAGAGCAAATAGCTAACCACTAGTCCTGTCCTAGCCATATCCTTTCTATCCCTGCTCTCATCAAACTAAAAGAGAAGAGTTCTCTTAAGAAAAAGAGTGCCTAGATACCTCCAATAGGAGCGCAGCGTACATGGATTAAAATTGATTTAAAATAATTGTGTTGTGCTTTAATTGTGATATTTTTTGTATTTCCAGTCGATGGCAGCTGCCGCCTGCTTCTTTTATTCCTCTCATGCACCGTTGAGTGTTCAACTCGGAATCCTCATCGCCCTTGGCTCCATCGGAACCATCGCCTTCTGTTACGCCGAATGGCTGGGAAAAGAACGAAGAATAAGGGAAGCTTCCAAAATAAAATGCGGTGAAGATGCTACAACGGTCAACATAACCATAAAACAAGACCCACATTACGGATCGAATAACCTCCACGATTATGACTGATTCCAATTCAATAGTATAACTTTTGAAACAAGGTGACAGCAATAAATATTTTATAGTATTATGTCTATTAAGCAACAGTGATGCCTCTGATTTGGACAGGATACTTTGTTATTTTTATATTGGATTACATAAAATGTGTGAATTTTTATTATTGCCATTAAAAAATATTAATTTTGTATAGATCTTAGCAGATATTAGGGACAAATGCAATAATTTTACGGTAAATAAAACATTTTTTAATAAATAGAATTCGGATTCAAAAATCACAAATGAATTGATAACTTTTTACCAGGTATAAAAAGGAATTGACTGTTTCCTTATTTTGCAATTTTTGTTGAAAATTTAGATTTAATTATTACTGTATTACATTGATCAAATGGACGCATATGTTTGCTGAATTCAACTTCAGGGTAAATCTTATAATCACTGGTAAAAATGTAGTAACAACATTAAAGTGTCAACCGGCGACAAAAATATTTAAAAAAAAAAAACAAGAATTCCATGCTGTCTGTTTAAGAGCAGAGTTGGAAGAAACAAACCATCACTAACCGTTATATATATTATACAAGCCAGCATAAGCTATAATTTTGGCGCCATCTGCTAAACAAGTGTGGATTTTATGTAAACACGTGAGAACTTTTAAATGAGTATTGGTAAATTGATATTGTTTATTGCTTGAGTGTAAATGGGGGATCAGTGCACCATTGTATCATTAAAAGAACCGTCACTGTGTATCTGCTGCTTGGAAGAAAGTTCCTCAATCAATAGTGCAGTACTGTTTTAATTGGTGGTACAGAAGACAATATTCTGTTAGAAAATGCAGATAATAATGCTTTAGATAGAATGATACAGATTCTGATCGGTGATGTGAGTGAAAGTGTTTAAATAGGCAATAATATACCATATAAAGGCATAATAAAGTTTTTATTATTTTCATTTCTGGCATTTAAAAATATGGGTGCGTCTTTTAATCAATGTAATACGGTAATCAGATATCTCTATGGTTAGTGAGATTGCAGAATTATAAATTTAAAATGGATAAATAATTTTATATGAATGCTTCCAGTTCAGATGAATACTTACAGAGATAAAATTCTCCATATGTGATTATCTAGAAATAAGATTTGTAATAATAATTACATTAGTTAAGGATTACAAATTTACCGACATTAATGAATAGACTGGACCGGCTTTACTCATCCAAAGTCGTCTTTGTTTACTCAGTTGTAGTAAATGACAATCTAATGATGATTTTTTAAATATGATACGGCCTATTCCACTTGTATATTGCAAATAATAAATCAGAAAAATTGTACAATGATATCAATGGAAATTTTTCTTATGCCATTGTTGTTATTCATATGAAAATATTCAGCATTATTTGTTGTTTGTTGAAATTGAAACTGAATGTTTTTATTGACTTGTAATTTTAACCCAGATCCCACCGTTAGGTGATACTTTCACAGATTTATAGATAATCGATTACTTTCTTATAAAACCTTGCAAAGCATAAACTTTATGTGTTAGTTATTCCATATCTTAATTGGAAGTGATAATATGCAAGTGACCTAGGAATAAAATTATTCTTTTATCAACTACACCTTTTAACTGGTTTTCAATTAGGTCACTTTAATTTGAATGATGCAAACAAATTGTACATTAATTGTTTGTAACCTTATTCTCATACTTTTGTTTATTTACCAATTGTTGAAGCAAAATTAATTTTATCTAATAAGCAATTTTTGTAAAACAAATTAAATAACAATCCATGAGCAAGTAACAGCCAATCTATCAGCATTTTTTAAATTAGCTTTAAATAATCTAGTTCATTTGTTTAAATAATTTGCACCAGATGTTACAATTGAGTTAAAATCAAAATAAACCAAGCGAAATATTTGAAATTATAATTTTTTATAGCATCGTGTCAGACTATACTTTGAGACACATTTTGTATGTTATTAATTTAATTTTGAAATTGAAACATGCTTTTGTTCCGTTTTTACATACCCAGTTTTTTTATTTTTTTAATACTTATGAAAATATGTGATTTACCAGTCTTTGGTTTTTCTATTGTTATTGTTAAAAATTTCTTTCAATCCTTAGTTGAACTGTTTTTGTAAGCTAGTCAAAAAGTGTCACTATGATATAGTTTTAAATCAACAATAATTTACTACGCAATTTAATGCCATAATAAAAAGGTAATTATTGTGATTCATTCTTGCTCAAATAATAAGAAATTGCGGCTAACAATTTATACATATGCCTTATTGCACATAGAAAGGACTAAACTATTGATATAGTTGCACATTAC
Source organism: Himalopsyche kuldschensis (assembly GCA_028554975.1). NCBI lineage: Eukaryota > Metazoa > Arthropoda > Insecta > Trichoptera > Rhyacophilidae > Himalopsyche > Himalopsyche kuldschensis. Next base: position 1,295,708 of record JAHFWI010000059.1, on the reverse strand, counting down.
TGTAAATACGTATAATTAGATATAAGAATTTAATTATCTGAGTATAAAACAAATTGCTAGGTACATAAATCCCTGTAAATTTTGTGTTTTTTTATTATTTTGAAAACACTATTCCGAAGAAAAAAACTGTCCAATAATTATTTGACTATATTAGTTATAATTATAATTGTATTATTCTGTAAAAATGTAAGAAAAAATGGTTTTTTTAAATTGTTAGATAATTAATAAAAAATTGAAATGAGAGTTCATCTGAATTGTATTGAATAAATATGTTTTTGAGAATCTTATTTGAAATTTAATTGAACCAGTTATCTAGATATTTATAATATAATTTTCTTTCCATAGTAATATTTTGTGTATATTCAAATATATCTATATGAATTATAAATATATTTTATGTATTCCTTATTCCCTAGAATGTATGTATACACTTAATCCTAATTTTAAAATGTATTACCAACATTCCACGAGAAAAAAACGCATGAAATAAATTAACAAAATATTTTATTGTAACAATGGCATTTTCTTTACCTTCCTATTCGTGAATTAAGACAAATATGGGTTTAAATGTGCATGGATCGGTACAATTATAAATTAAGTACACTAGGAAGACTGTACAAATTTAATTTAATTATAAGAGTTTTAAGAAATTAATATTTATATTAAAACTCACAGCCCTTGATATAAGCTATTTTTTGTGAGATGAATAATATAGATAAAAGAAAGGTAACAATATTTAATTGTTAAAATATACATAAATAAAGACACTATCTATAACAAAACAATAATTGGATTATTTATTTCTTTTCATTGTTTTCATTTGCCGGAACTCTGATGGCATTTATTTTGAAATCCATCGGTTTATCGTATCCCATGATCTTTCCATAATGCTCCGGATATTTGAATTGCTTCATTTCGATAAACAGGGGCCTGCCTTTGACGATGATGCTGGTGAACATTCCGGGTACATCTGGGACTTCTACATCTTCAGGTGTGAATTCCAACTGAAAAAATCATTCGTCTTTATTACAATTTGTCTGTATTATTGGAAAACTTTATGAAACAACTATCACAAACTGTTGCATATTCTACCTATAACCAAAAATTTATTGTAGCTTGATCAATTTTGATTCACGTTGTGTATATGTTACAGTGAAACTGTATTCTCAGTGAAAATGTATTTGTCTTCAAGCTGTCATTGAAATTAAATTTAACCGCCCTATCTTCAGCCCAATGTTGTCTGTGTTTTTCTTTAGTTCTCTTTTTATGAAAGGGACTACTCGCTGATTTTTTTTCATTGAAGCAAACCAAAATTTTAGGCCAGCAAATCATCGAATTGGGCCAATAATTTCAATGATCGTGACCAGTGAAATCATGTTGTCATACAAATCCATTAGTTGATACATTTTCACTGAGAATACAGTTTCACTGTAACATATACAAAAAAATTCCAAATGATGAGATAAATATGACTTTTTATATCACTTGAGATCAAACAAAGTCGAAGTGCTATAAGATCGTTAGGGTTGATCACTCACCACTTTTAAGGTGTTCACTGTCAATACTTGGTGAAATGGCATTACAATAAAAATAAAACGCATTTTTATTATGAGACTAGAGGTTGTATATATTACGGAAAGAAAAATAACAATGTATTTTAGTTCTACATAAATTATTTTATATATTTGTTGATAGCTATTTCGGCTTACGCCTTCGTCAGAACTATAGTTATAATGGAGTTCTACCAAGTAAATGCCTACTCAATCAATAGGTTGTACATATGTTTATTTTGGCATGGCCATAAAAATATTCAGGTATTGGACAAATTTTTCAATGCTATAAGCAGATTTATATGATGAAAAAGGTTATGGTAGTCTTCTAATATTGTTAATGATTTAGATATATCAATATTCTGGGATTGAAAAAACAAACATAGACAGGAATCCCTAATCATCCGAATAATGGCATCTATAGATGTACCATCATTACTTGACCGCTGCGGAATTTTGAACTAAAATTTTCCCAAAAGAGTAGATTTCAATAGAAAGCAATTTAAGTTGCTACTGTTTTGATTGAAATATATTTACATGGAGATTTAATTTCATTTATATCTTGTGTATAAAAATGTGTTAATAAATAAACAATTTTGGTTGGGTTTTGCACATTACTCACGCGGTGGTGGTGGCTTCACTAACGGTCAAGTTATAATGGTACATATACAGTGAAACCCAGATTCTACGTTTTTCAAGGGACCGTATAAAGCAAACGTTAAATGCGGGAAAGTTTTAAATATGAACTAAATGCCGGGACTATAGAAAATGAACGCACCACGCGGGAAAACGTATAAAGCGAGAACGTAAGATCGGGGTTCCACTGTATAGCAAAATATTGAATATCTGAAGATAAGTTGTTATATTGCCTACCTTTTTTTTAATCACGAGGAAAGACAGTGTTGTTGCGGTAAATGTGTTTGTTCGTTCATTATAATCAATATTCATGACATATTTTTTTGTAATGAAGTGCAGCAATAATGGTGTTACGAATGTAAAGAATCCAACAATTCCACAGACCACAACTATCATTGGAGTACTTCCAAATGTGGCCGCTTTAGTATATAAAACAGGTTGCGCAATTAATCCAGCAATACTAGAGCTCAATGAAAACACTTTTACAGCACGGATTTGATAATTTAAGAAGCCGGTGTAAACGTTTTCTGTTTCGTTAGCTTGCGGCGTATCAATACTTTTTTGTGAATAGTATCGTAACCTATAACTATTCACATTTTTGATTTGATTTATGTGATATTGGAAATCATTTGTCATTTTCACAGTCTGGCTGTCATATTTAGAAAACGCCCTAAGGCACATTACACCCCTTGAGCGAAACATCGCCGTTAAGTTATATTTTAGTATTACAGAGACCAAGCTAACATAACCCCCGCAAAACTGCTTAATTTTGTTAAATGAAAATAATTTCGCGAGTTTCAGAACTGTCACTTTACAACGTTGGTCAACCTGATTATCGAAACGAAGCTGCCAAGTTTTTAAAATGTTTTCCCTAAAATTTATAATAGTTGAATAGTCTACAGCAGTGGTTCTCATGTGCGGCCACCAACAGCTTCATAGTTGATATTTAGTCGGTCCCTGTGGTCTAGTGGCAAGAGCTTTGTACTAGCAATCGGGGGGCCCGGGTTCGATCCCCGGCAAGGTCAGATTTTTTCAATAGAAAAAAAAAACACCTTGGGCTGGGTGTATGTTATTTATCGTTGATTTTGTGCACAACTGATACATTATTTACCATCGAGTTAATCTCGTATGACTTTCACAACTTATAGAATATTTGGCGCATTGGCGTAAGCTGTAATGCCAAATATTTTTTCTATCAAAAAAAATAAAAATAAATAAATAAAAAAAATATTGATATTTCATAAAAATGTGTTTTTACAAGTAAATTTGTCAACAAAGACACTGAATAATTTGTATGCATTGTATTGTGCATCAAGAATTATTAGTAAAAACTACAACACATACTTGTTCAGGTATTTTTGACAGAAAAGACTCAACACAAAAATTTGGTGCAGCCTCCAGACATTTTCGTAGGACCGCTGATGTTCCTAATGCGGCAACAGCCAAATTTTACGTGAGAGCCACTGGTCTACAGCTAGACTGACAGAATAATTTCGCTTGTTTTATTTTCAATCTTGTCAAAAAAATGTATTTTTTAGTAACCAGTGCAAATTTATAGTACATCTTCTAAAAATATTTTATTATTGTCATGAATGATTTGTTGACAATGACCAAAATTTAACTGTTATTGATAATTTAACTTTCAAGCTTTTCCACCGTCAACAACTTGAAAATGACTTTATTTATTTGTTTCATGACTCGAATTGGTATAATTGTAATATAAGTATTATAAATAATAGAGCTGACATCTATTTGCTGATAGCTTAAGGCATAGGCGGATCCATTTGGGGGGCCATGGGGGCCATGGCCCCCCCCTGAGGAGAATTCATTCCATACAAAATTTTATAACATTAATTTTCAAATGATTTTTATTTAAATAAAAATGTTGTATTTCATTTTTTTCACGACCCTTTAGTTTAACAACTACAATTACGGCAAAAAAATCCGCGCACCTTTCACAATTCCATTAATTTGCAATATTTCCTCGAAATCTTTACCGATTTCCATTTTGTTTCTACCGATTGTAAAGAAAACTAATAGCCATATTTTGAAGAATAATTGGTTGACACCTTTCACCAACCTTAAGATGGCCTGGCTGCTTACCGCGTCTTGTTCTTATGAATTAGACTTGAAATCATCAGTGTATACAATCGTCCAAAGTCCAATTTTTATGCACCTTCGTCCATTCTTACCTCCATTTTTACATTTTTACATTGGGAACTGTTTTTTTTTGGCGCCGAGCGGGAAATCCATGTGCTACGATTCTATTGCGGCTATTACGGACATTTCGCATCAATCATGTGATTTCACTAGTCGACTAAACCTCAGCATGGAAAACTGTAGCAGTTTTGAAGCGTTTTCGAAAAACCATACTCCTTATATGAAGGTCGTCCCGGTCGGTTGTTAAGCATTCTCTGCCGGTTCAAACATACCCATCCAGAGCGCCAGTTTCACGAAATATTTCAAAAATATCCACACTATACTTTCTACACAGTCTATCATAAGCGAATTTTTTCTACTTGGTAAGTTTTCCCAGAAAACTGATTCAATTTGGGCTTTTATCGCAATTAATTTTTCTTGCAGCTATCCATAATTTCGTCAGATGCTTACGCGACTAGGTCTGGCTCATTACTGTTGAAGCTTTCAAATCTTGATTGGTTTTTAAAATATGGTTATAGGTTTTTTTTACAATTGAATGAAAAAAAATGGAAATCGGTAAAGATTTCGAGGAAATATTCGCAAAGGAATGAAATTATGAAGAGTGCACGGATTTATTTTGCCACAACTGTATAGATACGGAATGTGATAAGTTAATAATTATGTCGTAATTGTGAGGTTTTGTTACGAATTTTACTGTTTGACAATCAGCGTTGCATTCGCTGAAAGGAGGTTTTCCACATTACGACACATGAAAACCTGGCTAAGGAATCGTTTGTTTTCAAAAAGACTGTATGGTCTAGCTTTGTAACATATCCTCTGGGAAATGAATATTTAACCTGAATATTTTTGGACCTATTTGCAACGTCAAAAAAACGAAAATTCGACTTAATTTTTTTATAATGTTTGCGATTTTTCTCTGGTATAAAACAACAATAAATTGCTGACAAAGGCAAGGTACGCTTCGTTCAAAATTGGAGTGCCTAAAAGTCAACGAAATAATTTTTTGTGTCCTGGTGTGTGGCCACTTAACTCAGTGGTCAAAGAATGGCAACCGAAGCCACAAAGTTCGCCAAAAAAACTGTGACTTTCCTCCAAAACGGTCAATATTTATTACCAAAACGTTCGGGGTTTGCGAACTAAATCTATTGAGTTTCGTAACGTTCTAATGGCGAACCGCTATCCAGTTCTTTGCCTGAGTGAGACATGGCTGAATGACTCTATTAATGACGCTGAGCTCTTCACTGATGAATATATTGTTTTTCGTCAGGATCGTAGATATGGCCAAAGAGGTGGTGGTGTCCTCATTGCCATACGTACTGACTGTGTTGAGAGTGTTGCTAGAATTGAATGTAATTTATGTATCAATGTTGATGTTGTCCTTGTTGAAGTGATGTGCAGTGGGTCACTTCTGAGGGTTTGTTGCATTTATTTTCCACCTAAGTGTTCACTTCAGTCATATGAACAAATTTTCAATTTTTTTTTGAACTTGTCAGTACGAAATTCTATTGCTATCATCGGTGATTTCAATTTGTATTCGTCGGCGCCCGGAGTTGGATTGAGTTTGCGCATTTTTTTAAGCTGTGTGAACCTTAAGCAGTTCTCACAGATTGAAAATGTGAGGGCGAGAGTCCTCGACTTGGTGCTGGCTGATGCAGATTGCTGTGTATCGGTGTACGCGAGTGATGATCCTCTAGTCCCTGAGGACAGTTATCATCCAGCTATAGTGGTTGAGTTTCCTATTGCTTTTAGCGAGAAAATGTCCGCTTATCGTCGTGGGCGATACAGTGGGGGCGAAGATTACCCTGATATCTCTAGTAATAGAGTTTCATGGAATTTTTGCCGAGGTGATCTATTGCACATGTACAATGAGTTGCACTGCTTGGATTGGAGTGCTTTGTATGTAATTAGTGATGTTAACAAAGCAACAAGCTTTTTTTATAATAATATGTATAATGTTTTCAATAAAAATTTTAATGTGTATGAGTACTCTGGTATGAAACGTGGATATGCAAAATGGTTCTCACCTGAAATAATAAGCTCCATAAGATTAAAATATGAATACCATAAAAAGTGGAAACGCTCTAACTATCATAGCGATTATATATCCTTTGCTGAGCTACGTAGAAGAGTCCACGAACTAATTTCTTGTAGCTACAAATCATACATCGGTCAGATTGGTCGAAATATCAATTCTGATCCGAAAACTTTCTGGTCATATGTCCGCCAGATTCGTGATTCTTCTGCTCAGCTCTCATCTATGTCTCTTAATGGTAGTGTGTTGAATGGTCGCCAGTCTATTGCTGAGGGCTTTGCTAAACACTTCATGTCAGTTTACTCGAATATTCCTCCAAACTTCACCCACTCTAAATCCGAATATGTACATTCTTCCTGGCCCACTCTGGATATCAACTATTTTGATGAGTCTGATATGAAGTATGCTTTTTCACGTCTTTACCCAAAATCTTCAGTGGGTCCTGATGGTATTCCACCGTGGTTACTTAAAGGCTGCAGTGAAATTTTATGTACCCCACTACTGTTCTTGTTTAATTTAAGCTTAAGTACTTTCACTTTTCCTGAATGTTGGAGTTTAACCCGTATAAGGCCAGTTCATAAAAAAGGCTCTCTGTCAGAGGTATCAAATTTTCGGCCTGGTAGCAATTTTATCAGCGCCAGCTAAGCTTTTTGAATCACTGTTGCATAGATATATCTATATGCATGTTGATTGTCAGCTTACTGATGCCCAACATGGTTTTAGATCAAAGCGCTCTACTGTAACCAATCTCATTGTGTATAGTCAGTATATTTCGCAATCTTTTTGATTCTCATTGTCAGGTTGATGCCATTTATACGGATATTTCCAGAGCGTTTGATCGGGTTGATCACGTTATTCTCATAAATAAATTAAAAGCAGTAGGATGCTCGAACAAGCTTATCAATTTTTTTTCTCTCTTATTTGTCAAATAGACGCCAATATGTTGAATATGCTGGGTGCGTGTCAAAAATTTTTCCTACATATTCTGGAGTTCCCCAGGGATCGAACCTTGGTCCTATTTTATTTCTCATTTTTATCAATGACATTGTGCTAAGTATGAGTGGAATACAATATCTGCTCTTTGCTGATGATTTAAAACTGTTTTCAACCATCAGGAATGAGTCGGATTGTGCTATTCTACAGCATAATTTAAACTCGATTCTGAATTGGTCTTCAGTAAATAAACTTGACTTCAACATTTCGAAATGTTTCTGTATTTCCTTCTCTCGTTCAAAATTGCCGATCAAATATAAATATGAGATATCTAATATAAATTTGCAGCGTTTGTCTGAAGTTGTTGATCTTGGTATAACATTTGACTCTTCTTTCTCGTTTCACTCCCATATCTTCAATTACCCTGCATGCTAGTAAACTTCTTGGATTCATAGTTCGGCAAAGTAAGCCATTTAAAAATCCTACTGTGTTTCGTACTCTGTATATTTCCTTAGTTTTAAGCAAGCTTGAATATGGATCTATTATTTGGGGTCCATATGAAAATAAATATATTTCGCAACTGGAGCGAGTTCATAAAAATTTCTGCGTTATTATTATTTCAAAAAATTCAATCTATTTCCTTTTGATAATTCTTTAATGGAATATTATCCAACCAAGTTTCTTTTGGGAATGCTTTCGTTTCACTCTCTTGAAGCTCGCAGATCGATTTCAATGTTGAAACATTTTACTCTTCTTCTTCGGGGCCGAGTTGATAACCCTGTCATCCTTGAAACTTTAAGCTTGCATGCTCCCAGTTTCTACCTACGTGGTCGTAGCCTAGGCCAATCAATGTTCTTTGTCAGAACTTGTTTGTCACGTAGGTCATTTGAGTCGCCAGTCACAAGGGCTGTTCGGTTGATGAATGCACTGCCTGTTGATGTAGACATCTTCGGTAGTGAGCTTGGTTCTTTGTTTTTATATTTTTTCTTTTTATGTAATTAATATGTTTCTGTTCTGATCCATACATTTGTTAATTCTATATTTATTTTATTTTTTTCAATTTTGTGTAATACTTTTTGTGTTATTTTTATTAATTGTCAAATGCATGGCGCATTGGCGTCAGCTGTAATGCCATGTATTCTGTTTAATTTTTTACAATAAATAAATAAATAAATAAATAAATAAATAAATAAATATTTTTTAATATTATGTTTTTTAATGTTTGCATTTTTGAATTGAAATAGAAGAACCGATGATAATAGTCAGAGTCATCAATTATACACATGATTTTGCTCGGCACCATCACTTCTTTAAGCGCAGGGTCATCATTCCGTAAAAAAAATCGTGTAAAAAAAGTAGCGGTGCCGTTCAAAAAATCACGTAAAAAAGGGGACTGGGTGTATATATTTTTTCAAAATGGCCACCCCCTGGGACAATTCCTGGATCCGCCAGTGGCTTAAGGCTTAATTATTGATATTGATATATATATAATTAAAAAATTATATCTATTATCGATAGATGTCCATAAGCATAGCGTTTGATTCCAGCCCGGTCAATTTTTTTGATACATTTTACAACATAATATTGTTTATATTATGCAACATCAAATTAAAAAAAAGCGTTGTACAATGTGTACATTATAATTATCATATTTTTTTTACTAAAATGAAACAAGAAATATTCAGACAAGTGAGAGATTTATGTGTGTAATTATTATACATATTATTAAAAAGTTTGACAATGTCTCGCAACAAGTGGAATTTTAAAAACTTTTTATTTTTTCATTACATACGCAAAAACAATTTTAAATTTAATATATTCATGGCACCAACGAATATTTTTATCGAAGTATTGGAAACTATTTAAAGCAATGTCATGTTTGTGTCAAATATAAAATTATCTGCTTACTTACTTCATTTTTATTTATTGATCAAAAATGTAATCAACAGCACATTGTATTTTTAGACATTTTTATTCATCAAAAGACCGACGTGCTCAAATTTGGCATAAAAATTTGTTCTAATTTTGTCTAAATAACGGAGTTATAACATAATATTTCATATTTGGCGTCGTGTACTGTATATAAGATATAATTAATAAATAACTATTCAAGCCACTAAATAATATTATCTTTTTGATTTTTTATAATATTTAATCATTTGACTCGTATGAGTGCATGAAATTACTTTTATAATAATAAATATTTTAAGCAACAAAAAGTATAATAATAATTAAATGGCTTAAAGCAATGATGCACTACCTTTTTGAGAGAAGGGCCAGTCGGGGTCGAAGGACAACACGAGTAAAACTGATTTAATTATTGTATTTTATATACATATTGGAAATGTTATTGTTTTAATTGTTCTCCCATCATCCGTAAAAAGTAATGAAGAAAAAAGGAGATTGATATTTGTTATTGCGGGCCGCATGAAATGTATTTATGGCCGCAGGTTGCGCATCACTGGTTTAAAGTTTATATAAAAAAATCCATTGATAACTGTGTTATTATCTATGTACAATACTATTTGTTATAATTATTTACTTTATCTAATTATTGTCTGTGGTGTTGCCATTCTGCGAGCGTTCGCTACCTTTTTTATAATTTGATGACATTATGCAAATGAGCCAATGATGATTCGGAATTCTTCGGCGAATGGTGTGTCTGCATCATTAAAATACAATGATGGGGTACGCGAAATAATATACGAGACATCGATTTTCGAGAATAGCGTGTTTGGCGCCAAATTCGAAAATCGAATTTAACCAAGATTAATAGTGTTTATTATTTAAATTGATATAAAATATATAATAAATCAAGTTTTTAAACGATTATTCTCAGACGGAAACTGCAGCCATATTTTTTTAACCATGTCCGCTCCCAATTTTAAGCATACGGAATGCCAATGCAGTTTATCAAAGCAGGAGTTTTTTTTTAAAGTTTTTCAGTAGCACCACCTTTCTTGTACATGTGATATTAGGAATAGAAGGATATGGCGAGGAAAGGACTAGTTGTTAGCGAACCGCTCTCGCGAGCCGAAAAATTAATAATACATGTGGGTACTACAAGATGTTTCACATAGTTTTAATAATTGATGAATACATATTTTTCATCATTATGATTTATAAAATTTATAGTTACGTACGTATAGTACGTATGTTATTATTACCCATTTTTTACACCATCTATTATAGCCAAACTGCAATCTTATCTGACTTCAGGATTTCAACTGAAGGTGCTTGATGGAATTTCAACATCAAATTTGTTATCGTGCAATCGCATTGTCAACGTGCACGAATGAACTTGAATTGCCTGAAGATGCCGATAGGCGAAACCCGGGTCGTTAGTGACAAAGCTCATGGAAATGTAAAAAATTCAAAACACTTATGCTCACATACTATCTCTCCCTGTGCATAACGCTGACAGAGAAAGAAAGAGTATGCATGCGTCACATTACCGAAAGAGAGATAAATATCGATGGCTTAAAGAGTTTTCTTGTTAACTCCACTTTTGGCTGAAAATGACTTAATAATGCCATCTGTTGTACCGTGCAATGTGCATGTCCCGTAAATTTTGTATGACCAAAACTTATTTGAGTGCATCTTAAAAACGTTTTAGGAAAATTTGATAACTCCATTGTCGTTCTATAACCTACTCTGTAAATTATCCAACTCCACCATTTTCTATTGTCACCTGTCATTCATTCGTTGTTATCGGCGGTGGTACATATAAATCGTTTGAATGTCCTGCTTAAAATTTGCCCGATCGGTTTGAAAATACCAAAATAATCAGTTTTACCCTTTCCTGCACAATTGACAAAAACGGAGATAGCAAATTTACTCTTTAAGCCATCGATATACATATTTGCTCTTGCACCGTTTGTTTTAGAATCCATTTATATTTTTGTTTATCCATACATATAATGTATTGGAAAACAGAAGTATAAACTTGACAAAAATCATTTTACGTAATACACACCGTGGGATAAACTTATCATAATATCATAGAACACATGCGGGCACTCGGGTATTGATTGACCACCAGTATTTCGCAACGATCTTAACAAATGCAGCATTATTGTGTGAACCTTTAAGCGAAAAAATAGCCCTCACCAATGCCTGTGGACACACGTGAGAAACGTGAATGTTACAATACGGGATACGATTACATCGGAAGAGAGGATTTATAGCGAAAATATAAAGTTATTAGTAAATTATATATTTACATCGATTGAATGTGAGTTAAAAGATAACATCGCTGTATAGGAAACTGCTAGAGGTTTGTGATTGCCGAAGTGGTCAGAATAGGGTCAGTTTATTCATGAATTTCAATTACAGTGGCGTATCCGGGGTGCATATTTATTTATGTTACATTCAAAATATATTCTCTATTGCCACAGCCACAAAAAAGCGTGAGCTTGGGAGTCCTCTGCGTGTCTTTTGTGGATTTTGATGTCCGATATTCTAACCTAACCTATCTTACTTAAATATAGTTGTACCAATACTCAGCGGTGAAATTATAAATCCATTATTTGTTACATTAGTAAAAATCAGGGCTGTGGAGTCGGAGTCGGAGTCCTCGCGGCGATTTGGCCGGAGTCGTACTCGGAGTCGGAAATTTTAAAAAGTTTGAACTTTTTATTTTTGCATTTAATATGTCAAATTTGACTTTTGGCCGCATTGTTAGGGCTGATATTTAATTGAATACACATCAATACAAAAATTAGGCAAAATAAAAGTGACGATATTAAACTTTTTTAGTCGGAGTCGTGTTTTTGGTGAATGTCGGAGTCGGAGTACTGGTTTTGGTAAATGCTGTAGTCGGAGTCGATTTTTTTTACCGACTCCCCAGCCCTGGTAAAAATAGAGTTTTCGACCGACAGGGGTTTTTTCTTTAAGCTCGTGGAAAAGTACACAAGATTCTAATTTGATATTAAAATTCCATCAAGCACCTTAAGTCGAAATCCTCAATGATCATTTATATATATGAAATGGTCCAGGGCTTTTTTCCATTTAACGTGGTGGAACGGCGTTCCGGCACCCGTTTTCCAGGTATATTTTTTTTTCAAAATTTCAAAATCAATTAGATTTTTTTCAAATTTGTGCTTACGTAATTACAATCTATATTTATACAATTCGTCAAAATGACAAAATATGGTATTGTTATGAACCGGATAATGAACAGCTTGACATGAACTTTTTTTTTTCAAAAAAAGCCCTGTGTAGCACTGATATAACTGATGAATTCTCAACTCAGGGGACAACGATATATGGATGCGGTGATAACGGGTTGTTGAAAAAATGCTCCACATGTACAGGCGTGAAGGTGTAGGTGGTCCGAGAGACTAAAGAACGAGATGGAAGCGTAGGTACCCCTTGTCAACAATTGGCGGCACACCTCTGCACATACACGAAATGTAAAATCCGCTATCAATACATTGTATCTTCGATCATCGAAATGTGTATTTAAAATGGCCGCATTTTACGTAAAACAAATTCGAAATTAGCGCAATCTATCGACGCATCTCCGAAAACGAGGGTCCATTCTGTTTCTGTCAATTTGGTATCGTTTGTAACGATCGAGATCGCAATCTACCGTCAATTTGTGAGCAAGCGGAAAGAACACAGCATTGACTGCCATTTGCAAAAAATAGTACATACCATATGTAATTTATAGCGTTTCTCAATTGTTTAATAGAATCTCAGGAAATTATTTAAAAAAATAACATCGACAGTTTATTTATAACCATATTTTAAGAAGGCATCATTTTAATATTTTGTTGTTGAAGTCACCAATCGATTTATGGAAATCAATGGGCTATGTTAAACCAATTTCAATCAATCCCAAAGCAAACGCTGTGGTAATGGAGTTAATTTCGGCTCAGTTCGCAATATATAAATAAAACATTTGGTTTTTTCAATTGTACTTTGTACCATTTGTAACATTTTTTCTTCATTTCTGTAACAAGTGTTTAGTTTGTAAGCAAGCGACACGTGCCTTGTACGAAAGACCGCCGCATACGCGATGAAAAAAAGCTCTATAGAAGTGTCCGCTATAGCAGAGTTGACTGTACTTATGTTTAATATGTGTACAATCTTCATTTAAATTTGGTTATAGGATTTTTGATTATAATCAGCAATTTACATTTTTATTCCAATTTAGTAACGTTATTAATACCTTTCACATTTCACGTTAAAGATATTAATCATATGAAATATCGAAGATATTTTTTATGAGAAAAATACGATCACTTTTGGAAGTGGCATGATTTCATGTTTTACTACAGTTTAAACCATGTCCGCCTTTTCACATTATGCAAACGATTTCCACTTTCATTGTAAATAGTCAATACATACACAAGTCTGTTCCCAATGTAATATTTCATATACTACACAAGGCACATGACCATTTATATTTATTCTGTCATCAAATAAAATTCTAAAAACACATCCATAGAATATTTTATATTGTTGATAAAGGCAACAATGTTTTGACCATCATCCTACACTTTTCTTAAAAGATACTTTAGCTGTGATATTTTTTCTTTAGGCTGTATTTTGTTTAATAATACAAGGATTCAATGTTTGTTTGTTTACACAAAATATTTTGTGTTGTGAATGCATAATGAAAATGATTTTCAGCACGTATCATTATGCGTTCACATCTACGAGGTAGCTTTTACTTCTACTCGTAAATTAATATAATATATTATATCCTTCGTTCTTTCCCGATAGAAATATACCCAGAAATACTCTTAGTATCAGTCTTACGATGTCGAATAATATACAGTGCTAGTTAGCTTCACGCATATCAGTATCACAAATTTATTTACGACCATTCAGGATGCCAGTAAATTCGCGCCATTTGAGAGTCTCGAATACGTTCATTATACGGGCCGTCGCCATTTTGATTCAAGGAAAAAATCCTGAGATGAAGTTGAGACTTACTTCATACTTCACTGTAATTCCAGGTCAGTTTTTATATAAACATAACCTTCTTCATTTTAATAAACTTTGTTACTATTTTCTTCTGGTCTTTTATTGTAACCACACTTACACGCATATTCCGTTTTTTTTTAGTTTTCTATCGCTAGTTTACTATCTATTCATTCTGATGAAATATAAAAAATGCAAGAATCTAATACTACTAACAACACAGGGATATGTTATACAGTGTGTCAAAGATTGTCAGTAAAAATAATGAGAAGATCTCGTTAACTGATTATATTATGAACATATCATGATCTTTTTTGTACGATAATACTCTCTAAAAAACGTCCTTCGTCAAGGATATAAATAAGAGGTTTTTTTTTTAATATTTCCTTTCGTTTTGAAAATTGCCACATTCACACGAATGGATTATACAACATAAAGTGAAACATCTAAAGGCGGACAGCTTTTTGAATCTTTAGGGAAAAAACTCCGACTCGTTTATTTGGGATAAAATGATTTTAACACGTCTGACAACACTTTTTTATGTGTAAAGCTTTTTGACACTCCCAACACCTTAGCGTTAAAGACTTTTAACACTACATATTTATAAGTTGTTTTGAATGACAAAGAAATCATTGATGAGATATATATAATACTAGTATTGCTACCCGGCGTCGCTCGGACTAAGCGACCAATAATTATTTAATGTTATATCATTCGACATAATTATATCACAAAATCTAACATCCAAAATAGAGTTAAAATAAAATCACAAACTTTATTTGATTTGATGATTCTCGCCCATTAAAATGTCCAAATTCAAGGAAAAAATCTTATTTGCTGTCAAATAATACCTTCACGTAAATAATTAACATTATTATTAATAATAAAAGCCGGGAAAAGTTCAGTAGAAGACTAATTTATTACATTTTGACTAAATGTCTTCGCCGATAAAAATTCAAACATATTTTCTTTCATATTTGTTTTTATGGCAACTTTATGACCAACAATGCAAAAGGGAATTACAGACCCACAGACATATGTACCTACGCCGTTTCTGCCCGGTACTGCTCTTTGCGGGTTCACGAGGCATCGATGATCATTTCATGTAATTTCGGAAATTAAATTTATAAAATTTATTATTATTTTTTTTGTAATACTTTCGATGGATTCCGCGGTAACTTTGGCGAGGTTCATTTGAATATAAAAACTTAGATTATTCCATGTATTGTGCTACTAAACGTGGCACATGTTTCGCCTCTTTCAGATGCATCTTCAGGCTCTCTAACTGTCACGAAGGTTGTTTAAATAATTTAAGTAGTAATTACTTAAATTATTCTTTGTGACAGTCGGATAGTCTGAAGAACCCACCGAAAGAGGCAAAACACATAGCACAATACGTGGAGTAATCACAATTATTTTTTTATTGAATTTTGTCTTAACCCTCATTTTTTTATAAATACCTGTGGTTCCACCCGGATTGGTTCGATATTTGTAATATGTATTAATATAATCACAGTTCTACGAAAATGTATTCTAAATAAATCTGCACTGTGTTTCTCGTAAACTATATTCGTTTGTTTTTTGAAATTGGAATTGTACGAAAAAATAATATTTAACGACAGCCAATCAGAGACGAATTTAATGATGGCCAATGAAAAACGAGTTACACACATCTGTCATTATATTATAGATAAGAAGATTTTAGCTTTTGTGCTTATACGAAGGTATTGTTTTCCTTGATATAAATAGGTACATATTCCGTATGGTAATGAACAAATTAAATATTTTTCATTATGTATTGATAAAGATTCACGAACTGAAAATTTCGAAAAAGTTTCGGCCATATATAATATATCTATATATATAAAAATGAATGTCTGTGTGTATGTCCGCTATGGACTACTAAACCGATCGACCGATCGATGTGAAACTTTACAAATTTATTGAGTACACTCCCGCAATGGTTTCTGGCCTACCAACCCCTCCCCCCCACCACCCCCCAACCACCACCACCCAAATTGTTTTTTTAAACTTTATGAATTTTTCGAGTTCACTACTTCGAAGGTTTCTGGCATACCCTCCCATACGCCCCCCAAACCCCACCCCGCTAAACAACCCCCCCTCCCCCCCAAAAATTGATATCGAATTTTTACAAATTTCTCGAGTACACATCCGCGAAACTTTCTGGCGTACACCCCTCCCCCCACGCCACCCCCCCAATCCCCCTCACAATTGCTGGCGTAGCAACGCGCGCAGGGTACAGCTGGTTATGTATAAAAATAAGAAATAAATAAACTTTCCTTATCGTAGAGTTTATTTGAACACAACTTCTCAATGTGTTAGACTGAGGAAGGTGTGAAATAAGAAGTTTCTGTTACTCCATCAAATTATTTATTTATGTCGAAAACGAGGCGTTTCCAGGACTATAAGATGTTTACAGTTTAAATTAGAATATGGACACTGGCATCCATTGGCTGCACAACTTACGACTTTACCAGGAATCGTGTTTGCATAAAGAAGCTGATTTATGAATTTATAATGGCGCCTGAGTTTTTTTTTTGTTTGTCAAAATCATTGTAACATCTCTCAAAGTAAGCCGAATGTGTTGAAACAGGGAAGGTGTAAATAAACACAGCTCGTAAATAGAATACCCAATAAGTATACATTTTTCTGTTTTTTATTGATGTATGAGTACTGGGGCATTGGGTATTAGTTAACAATACTCGCTATCAGCGAAACTGGTCATAATATTTATCAGAATAAACGCGGAAGTAGAACTGTATACACCCAAACCTCATTTTGTGCGACTTTTTTTAGTGCGATTTCAAAGATATGCGGTTTTTTTTTATGGATTTATTTTTCAATTTTTTCAACGTATGTATATGTGGAAACATGTAATGAACAGCGAGTTGTTCACATAATATATTTAGTGCAATATCCAGTGTTTCACCTGTTTATTACAACGTGACCTTGACACGTGCGTCCTTGTACATGTTATATTCCCATAGTCCTATCTTTTTTTGTGTGATTTTCCGCATCTGTCGCACAAAAAAAAGGTTATGGTGTAATGTGTTTTATTTATTAATATTTTAATACCATAACCATACCATTCCAGGAGTTGTCTAGCGAAAACCTAGGTAAAATAAGTCTATTTTTTTCAAATATAAAAAGTATATTAGCAAACTATTAGTTGTAGTAAATTTATTTTTCTTATACCCGTTTCAAAATTGGAATACGTGTTATCATAACCAACACCCGTGTCTTTGAAAACGAATCTATATTATATCGGTGCTTGAAAGTTTTCATCCAGACCAAGTTCACTTCAACCAATGAAGTCTCCTGCATTCAGACGGCAAACCAAATTGAAAAATAACACCTCGAAACTTTTTAGGGCGGGAAATATTTGAAAAATAAATTAACATAATACACGGAATGTTGACCGTTCGAAATATTTCAGGTGTTATATTTGACTTAGTTAATGATTTAGATAAATTATCGAACGTGCCATATTCGGAGTAAGGTTACTTTGAAATAAAAACGACTGCTGAGTTTTTTCGTTTTCACACCTACGAGTGATTTGGATAGTGGCTGTTGTTATTTTATTAACGCCTGATAAATGCACAATCTTATATATAAAACCGAAACGGCGTATGTATGTCTGTAATTCCCTTTTGCATTGTTGGTCATAAAGTTGCCATAAAAACAAATATGAAAGAAAATATGTTTGAATTTTTATCGGCGAAGACATTTAGTCAAAATGTAATAAATTAGTCTTCTACTGCACTTTTCCCGGCTTTTATTATTAATAATAATGTTTATTATTTACGTGAAGGTATTATTTGACATTTCTTTGACAGCAAATTAGTTTTTTTCCTTGAATTTGGACATTTTAATGTTCGAGAATGGGGGCGGGGCTGTCATCAAATTAAATAAAGTTTGTGATTTTATTTTAACTCTATTTTGGATGTAATAGTCTCTTAGTCCGAACGACGCCGGGTAGCAATACTAGTATCATATAAGAAAGAGTTTTTATTAAAATGTGATTATTTATAATTATAATATAGCTGGATATTTTGCTCTATCTTCTTACTTGACAAACGAAAATAGTGTGAATGTATTTTTTTAACCATGTCCGCTCCCAGCTTGGAGCATATGGACTCCTCACGGAGTTTATCTCAACATATGTTTTTTTCTACGAGAACTGCTTGTTAGTCAGTTGCTCAACCTCTCTTGTTTGGAGAGAGTAGGGATAGAAAGAAGACGAGGACTAGTGATTAGATAATCGCTGTCACTATGCGTCGCTCTTTGGGATCGGAAAGGTGGGAAGGGACTTAGCAACACAAGCATCCATGCCATCGAACAGAATCGATTTATCGACTGAAAAAATCTGCTCATACCCGACGAACCTCGGCAGTCCGATACGGTAGCCAACGACGTTGACCACTGCACTACGGACCGGGCAATGACTATTCATTTTATAAATTACTCAATAAGTAACATTTCGTTGTAATATAAAATTAATAATAAAAGGCGAAACATGTGACACTATTGTTTCACAAAACTTGGAATATCAAAGTTATAAATTTAATTTTATATTATTCAATAACGTACACCATTATTGTTGTATGTAAGAAGTAGGATGGATCATTGATGCGTCAGTGTGTACGATCAATATGTATTGATTGAATTGATATTTACTTGGTAGAGCTACATTGGCAAATCTGGGCTTATTGTGTGGTAATGAACGTAAATTAGTGTAAGATTGAGTTGAATACGCCTTTCGTCAGAGATAACAAACAATATGATTTTCTCCACAAAGGGTAAACAATAACACATTATGGGGTGCAAGAAAGGTTCCAAAAACAGTAGACGGTCAGCTGTATCATAATGAATGTTTTATTACAGTTTTTTAGACAGGAATAAAAAAACTATGACTGAAAATAAAAGCCAAATGAATAAAAACACTTACCCATATTAAGGTCGTTATTTACAAAACGTTTAATAATCAAAGCGAAATCTATATTATAATCCTGGAACTATGGCAGGCCAATAAATACCATAATTTACCGCAAAAGTTTATGGTCTTTAATAGGCGGTTATGAAAAACTCGGTATCATTTTTCAAATATAGAATAGAGAACATTGTCTTTGAAAGTTTCGGACCCTAAATGGTTTTTTAAAAACAGGTAAATGCGTACCGCAACAGTTCATCAACGGATTTTTAGAAATAAGCTTTTAAATGCTATAAATAGAATTATTCTTATAAAATAAAGTATTTTAAATATTATAGTAATCTCTCAATTTATGTATTGTACCTAGTTAAATTAATTTACTTCTGTTAAAAATACTATCAGTGCATATAATACAGCTCAATACTTGCAATATGTAAACACATATTGCAAGTATTGAGCTGTGAGAGATTTTTATTAACATATTCTTATCAAGTGCATAGCTTTGGGATTTTGTTATTAAGCTATTAAATGCGATATAACATGCTTATTACTAAAGTTATTATTACTAAAGCGGTTTTTTGCGTATGCTGCAATCTTCAGTAACATAAGTATGTTTGTAATATTATACATACATAAATTATGTACAAGAATATTTATCAGTAGCTGTACGTCCTTTTACTTTTGAAAAATAAGTAAAAAAAATCCCTATCTTAGTGCTGTAGGAGGGTTGACTGAAATTAAAAGAGCACGGAGAGAAAGTATTTAAAAGGAAAGGTTTTATATTCCTGTTCTCTAGTTCCTACGCGCTTGCAAGTGCGTAAAAATAAAGTAAAATAAAAGGCCTAACAACCAGTTCTCGTTTATTTAAAAAAAAAAAAAGTGAATTTGGCGTTCGATCAGCGAATAGGGTGCATCATTACAATGACTAAATGCAATGTAAAATAACTGTAATTGAAATAAGTTTGCAATTTAGTTCACTTCAGTTCAAACCTCACTCTCCCATCATAACTCTGTGAGAAAACATATGATTACAATCAGTTGGCGTATACCAACTTCTGCCGAGAAAAGCTCAATTAAAAATCAATATTCTCCGCACTGTTTGCGGATATGATAATTAAAAATATACAAATAAATAAATATTACTAGCTATATTCGGCGATGAACTGTTTCTGTACCGTGTCTCCCTAAAGATAAGGGCAGTAAGAAAAATGCGTCCCTTTTACCTTTTAATACAAATTTAAACTGATTTTTAAAAACCTATCATTAGTAACTGCGAAAATGTGCGACTTGAAAAATAAAATAATTGCTCATTTTTTAAATATTTTTTTGGTTTTAAAATAATACGATTTGGAATAAAATAACGCCCAGTGCTAAAACACATATTTTTTATGTCTTAGTTCGTCTTATTCATCATGGAGAAGGTTTGATGAACATTATTTTTGACGGTAAATGGGCTGTATTCACAAAATTTATTTTTTATACCTTTTACTATTTTTTTAAGCCCGGGCCGTTGTGCGGTGGTCAACGTCGTTGGGCTACGAGGCGCACGACCCGGGTTCGATTCCCGGTACGAGCAGATTTTTCAATCGATATGTCGATTCTGTTAGAAGGCAATGGGTGTTTGTGTTGTTAAAAATCCCTTCCCACCTTTCCTAATCCAAAAAGCGCGTAGCGAGAACGTTTAGCTTATCACTAGTCTTCGTATCCTTTCAATCCCTACTCACTTCTTAAAAGAGAGGTGAGCAACTGATTAACAAGTAGTTCTCGTAGAAGATCTGTTGAGATAAACTCCGTGAGGAATCCATATGCTCCAAGTTGGGAGCGGACATGGTGAAAAAAAAATACTTATTTTCTTGCTTCATTTTGTTCCAGCCAAATTTAGGAAACGGATTTTATATGAGAATTTTATCAGCAACAAAACTTAATTTCGTGAAACACACACATAATTAATTTTGTTAATATATATAATTAATATTGTTTCGAACTTTGTTCATAAAATGACACAGTATATATGTATGTATGTACGTAAATGTTAATCAATTAACTATTTACTCCGGTCATTAATTCTACTTTTTTTTATATCTGACAGAAAACATTTCAAATTTCGAACAATGAAGGTTTCAAATCCCTTTGTATTGTTAGAAGGCGAAAAAGCGCAAGCTTTTGAATTTTAGCAAAGCTTTTATGTTTGAAAGAAACTTCACAATACAAAAATAAGCATAATTAATATTCTCGGCAATGTGAAACAAAAAGGGCGGCAAAACTATGGATGATATTGCACTTTTTTTAAAATAAAACTAATTAGGTAAGCATTGATTACAAAAACTTTGGAAAGCGTCTACTGAAACATCAATTATATAATTAAAAGAGTCGAAAGATAGATTTTTAATATACATTTTTTAAGAAATATCCATTTAAATAAAAGCTATTATATTGTAAACATATAACGTGTAACTGAAACGATGGTTGTAGGTACTATTTTTATAGTATTATATGAACAATTTAACCTCGAATTAAATGTATTATTGACGTATTTTGCAATATATTTTTACTTTTCCATGACTTTTGTCCAGGTTTGGGAGTCGTTAAAAAAACACGACTCCGACTAAAAAAGTTTAATTTCGGCACGTTTTTTTCCGACCTTTCCTATATATTATGTGTGTTCAATTAAATATCAACCAACCTATCCGGCCAATAGCTATATTTTACATAATATATGCACAAATAACAAGTTCAAACTTTTCAAAATTTCCAACTCTGACTCCGACACCACAGCACTGGTTTTGTTACAACGACCTTTAGACATCTTCCGGCATTTCAAGTCCACGGATGAACTTAAACTGACGCGTAGTAAATAGTTCGTATCATTTATATATAAAAATAAATTTATATCACTTAGTTCAAAAGCTATTGTTGGCAATCTAGAGTAATAAGCTTATGTTTTGATATGAATGGCATTCAATAAATTGTATAGGTAAAATTAAGCCTTTTACAATATCAATGATACAAATTGTTTACTTTTTCATCTGTGAACTTGAACTGATGTTGCCAAAAGACGAAACCCTGGTCGTTAGTTATAAAACTCATTGAAAAGTGCAAAATACACACTTGATATTAAAATTTAATCAAACACCTTCACTTGGTATGTAAAGCAAATAATAATTCTTATATAAAATCATTTTAATATCCGTTCTGGGATTCGAGCTTTAAGCTGTCCGTCCGAGTCAGACATGAGCCCGAGTTCACTAACCACTCGGCAACGGCGACAGATATCAGCCAATATCATCTGATTGACCGAATGATAGTTTAATTAGATTTGCCTCCTGTAAATATTGCAATATATTAGCCCCGGGCAAGGTCCTAATTTGTTAGTTTATAAAGTAGAACAGTGACGGAGAACGTGATGCTATCTAAAATGAAAAAAAATTTCAAAGTCATTCTTTTGTCGGTAACCAAAAAAGCTTTCTGCTTGGGGCAATAATTAGACATTATTTGGGAAACGTTTACAGGTTATTGGACGTGTTTTTGACCCATCAAAGACGCAAAGCCATATCAGAGACTTTCAACTATAACTCGTGAACTATTTTTCGTATCAATAGTAGTTTAGAAATGGAGACTTTTTAACTATTGGTCTTGAAATAGTTTTCGTTTGTTATGGCCAGTATAATAAAAATGCAATATAATGGTTTTTAAATAACGACAGAGGATAGCTGATGGAAAGTATCCTTATAACTTAATGTGTAGGTTGTTAAATTTACAGATTGGTGATTGATTCTATGCTTTGGGTATACACTTGGGCCTCGTATAAGACGGTTATATGGTTCCACAAAAACGTCGTATAATACAAATCCGTGTTATACGAGGCTTGAAGTTTAAACAAAAGTAGGGTTAGCATTCCAAAAAAAATATCGAATTACGTATTTTCTTATTAGGTTCCAAAATATTTGGTATTCCCTCTTGAATTTCAAACTCCTTTAAATTATAGGATAATTTTCAATAAAAAAAAAACTAATTTAATAGCCAATTCCTGGCCGTAAGTTTTTTGTAATGTGAAATATGTAGCTAAGTTGCTGCAACTGCTTTCTGAGTCTTTAAATGTGGACGGTTCATCCATTATTTCGACCAATTCTTCTTCGTTCAACGTACGATTCTCCAATATTTCTTGGATGTCATGAATAACAATGTAATAAAAACCTTCTCCACCAATACCACGATAAATGTTTATTGTATTTTTTTTCTCTTAAACCGAGTTATATAAAGCGTCTTGTATAAAAATATGTCACAATTTATACATCCGTGTTGTATAAAACCGTGTTATACGAGGCCAAAGTGTATATTTCAATTGAATTCTGCCCCATCGAACGCAGAGTTTTTTAAGCCCTGGATTTTAATAGGAATACTTACCTTTATCGACATTGTGATGGCTCCAGCACGGCACCAGCAGTGGGCGTGGAAGGGGCTTTTAAAAAGCTTTTAGTTTTTGTCGTTGTTCTCATGAATTATGATTCGATAATACTTAATATTATTTTTGCGATTATCGTACACTTATTTTTTTATCGAAACAATGTCCAAAATGGATGACAATGCACGTTTTTTTCACACCTACGTTTCCAATTTGAGATAAACACATTGGTATTTTGAAAGTCGATCGTATATTATTGCATTAATACAATAGATATATTACACAGGTTTATTACACAAAATATTGACCAGAATGGTTTTCGTGCATTTTGGCTTTTATTTCGATACTATTTGACTTTTAAGGTGTTCACTGTCACTATAAAAATCTTGGTGAAAAGGATCAAAGATCAGTGAAGAAGGACAACCAATCAGTTGAAAATTCAAAAAGCTCTCGATGAGTGAAACCAGTCCTGATCTTAATAAATAAAGTGTGGAATGGTTTCAAAAAATGTTTTATTATTTTCTAATCGATACTATTTGTTAATTTTACGTATATAATATATTGTATATTGTGGCGGAGGCGCGCGTTTGGGGTACCGAAATCTTTAGTGCATCAATAATAACTTATGTAATATGTTACCCTCATGATGGTTGCAATTAAGTTATTTATAAAAAAATATCTAGTATGATATAGCTAGATCATGAATGAAGTTCTATAGTTTATTTATTGTAAAAAATTAAATAAAAAAACATGGCATTACAAAACGAAACGAAAAAATTCATGACATCCAAGAAACATTGGAGGATCGTGCGTTGAACGAAGAAGAATTAGTCGAAATGTTGGATTAACCTACCACAATTAATGACTAACCCCGTGTCTTAGGTAGGCGAGACGAAGCGCTGCGGTGCGCTGCGGCGACGTGTAAAACTCAATTAATTTTAAAGGAACGGACTAAAAGTCGTATGTGCCATCGCTCGGCCAGACGCAATTAACGCTCTGGTGAGCTTGGACCGTTTGATATTTACAAGCGATTCGCGCGCGCCATGAGTCAGGCACTTGAGGCGACTTACGACATATGCCGTCCTGACCGGATCGCGTCGCCCACATATGACACTTGCACGGGCGAGGACCGTTTGATATTTTAAAACTCTGCCGCTTTTAAAGCGCGCCGGATCGCTTCGCCCACCTAAGACGACCCGTAAGAAAGCAGTTGCAGCGAAGTAGCTACGTGTTTTACATTAAAACCAATAACTTAAGGCTTGGAATTGGCTATTGATTTATTTTTTTGAAAATGATCCTATAATGGAAAGAAGTTCAAAATTCAAGAGGAGATTACAAAATATTTTGGAACCTTATAAGGAAACAAGTAGATATGTGTACGCTAAAAGCAAACAATCGCTTATTACCGAATTTTTGAAGGCTAAAATCTCCGATGATGAAAACTCATAACCGATCTCGAAAAAGAGTAAAACACATAGAATTCTAAGTGATAGCGATGATGAATGAATGGTATATTATGTTATTAAAGTTTATTTCAATGAATATATATTTTTTTATTTAAAAAAATTAAGTAAAATCAAAATCTGGTTTTCTTTTTGGATACAAACCCTTATTTTGTATGAACTTCAAACCTTGTATAACACGTATTTGTATTACACGACGTTTTTGTGGAATTATATAACCGTGTTATACGAAGCCCAAGTGTACTAATATTTCAAACAAAATAAACAAAAAATGATGACAGTAGTTTATTATGCGGTAAATGTTATTGTAAATATGCACCTGCATAAAATCAAACATAATTGAACATGTTTGAAGACATGTGAAATACCATTCAATCCAAATACTTGTTTATAATGTCAAAAAAGTAAAGGAAAGCAAATTGAGAGGGTAAAGTATTTTGTTTAATCTTTTTTAAACACAGATTAACTACTTATAATCGGCTCCCACGAGTGTTCCGGATGCAACAAAACGCATCCACAAATCCGAATGACGTTCGTAATTTATTCAAAACTCAGTTACAAATGCGTTGGAGTAGGCGCTTGTGACTTGGTACGTTACTATTAAGCGATTAGTGTCTTGAAACGATGTAATGAAGTTCCCATGGTGATATATTAGTAAATTATTCATTAAAGCCGAAGTTAAGACAATATGTTTACTCTCGAAATAGGCGTGTAGTGTCACTCGTGACGTGATGTATCAAAAATCACATAATGATACGTGTTTCAATTGCGTAAATTTAATAATTTTCATGTTAACCGTTGAGCAGGTGACAGCTATCTGGAACATTTAAATTAAGAACAGATAACTGATTTGTGCTTAATTCATAAAAATCGTCACTGAATTCCTGCATTCCTATTTTTAAATGGCATAAGTATGTGATGGTCAACCTTTGACATGCGTATCAGACATGAAACGTCAAGAAATGTCAACAACGTGAAAAAGCATTCAGCAAAGAAGGATTTACTAATGAAGCTGCTATTTAGCTTAAAAGAATTTATGAGTTACCATCAATGTTCCCTTTAAGCTGCGTGCGCGTGACCGCAGCAGTTTTAAAACCCCTGCGCACAGGTTCCAGGTTGGCGCGCACTCGAATAGTTGATGAATTTACCCACATGATGAATAAAAATATCCACGGAATAAATATGCATGAACAAATATCATTTATTTTTTAAATCAATGCCCGCTCCAATGTGGAGTATATAGCCTCCTGGCCGCGTATTTGTCGGATTGTCCTGCTCAGCCTTTAAATTTCCCACACAGCTAACCTCGCAGCTTAGAGAGTTTAGAGCAGTGATGCACAACCTGTGGCCCTCAATGACATTTCATGCGGCCCGGAATGACAAATCTCAATCACGTTTTTTCATCAGAACGATGGGAGAACAATATAAAGCAATACAATTTTCAATTTTATATACACCAAAAATATCGATAATTCAATCGGTTTTACCCATGCGGCCCTTGAACTATCTGAAAATTGATTACTTGGCCTTTCCACCAAAAAGTTTGTGTATGACTGGTTTAGAGAGATCTATGAAATGGTACACAGATACCGTATCTTTATTATACATGCGGACATATTTCAAATAATAGTGAAGACGTCTTGACGTGAATTATAGGCACTCGCATTATTCATCGATATATCGACTCTTTATATTGATTAAAAAATACTCTCATCGAATCGTGAAACATAAACGATTTCAATATGACATTATTGAAATCCTTTCTCTTACAAGACACATCTGCATATTGTTTTATCAGAGGGGGAAGT
This sequence comes from Himalopsyche kuldschensis, assembly GCA_028554975.1. Lineage (NCBI taxonomy): Eukaryota > Metazoa > Arthropoda > Insecta > Trichoptera > Rhyacophilidae > Himalopsyche > Himalopsyche kuldschensis. The sequence continues at coordinate 1,268,840 of JAHFWI010000059.1, read as the reverse complement.
ACATTTTTTAATTAACTCTCATCCTGATTTGTCTTTTTGTTTTTAATGCCTTGGTTCCTGGCGATGTATTGATGAGGGGATGTAAAGAAAGAAATAAAGATGTTAATGAACTTTTAGATTGTTTGCTGGTAATAAATGGTAAGCTCATTACAGTCATCTAATAAAATACAAACGACTCTCTGTTTTTTTTGTTATAATTAATTAAAACGCCACCATATTTATATGAATCAAATTGTGTACTAAACGAAGGGATTTTATGATCCTTACACATTGAAAGCAGTGAATAAATTGCCGAAAAGTTAATGTTTCATCTTATATACATTAAATAACTTTATATTTTAAGATTATTCCACGTATTCGTGTTTCATCTTATTAAGAATAGTAATATAGTAAGACTGATTCTAATATTCAAGATGAATGATGGGATTTTCCATTTTCTATGACGCCATCAGAGGGTAGAGACTTGAGAGGAAACAAACAATAATAATACGAATGCATACATGGTGTTAACATTACAAATTATTAACTAATGAGATTTGAAAGGGCTTAGCCCAAGAGAAATACATTTAACAGTGGGGAGCATCCTACAGGAATGGAGTTTTATTAAATAATATCCTAAAAAATATGACAGGCTGTTACGCTACTAATATAATAATGATTAAATCAATTGCTAATCACGCGGTCGGTAATTACAATTGAAGACATGCGTGTTAACGTTTATTTGCGTGGATCAAGGTACACCCAAACCTCTTCTGCGGTAGATGCGTTCCGCGGAAAATCGTACAAAATAAGCCATGACTTAATAATGTACAAGGACGCACGTGTCAAAGTCACATTGCAATAAACAAGTGGAACACTGGATTTTGTTCGAACAGTATGCGAACAACGCGCTATTAATTAAATTATTGCATATATTCGTTAATATGGTCTCAAAAATATATTTAAAAAAATTAAAAATTGCATTAAAAAATACCGCATTACTTTGAAATCGCACAAAAAATGGACGAAGCTGTCTTCATCACAATAGCCAGTTACTATATTTTGACAAATTAGTTTTTAACCTTTAAAATTGTACGGTCAATAGCTTTAATTTTAGCACATCAATAATTAATTGTGATCAAAAGAAAAGAAGTACACAAAAAAAACATTAACTTTAATTTCTAACATTACTTCATCGTCCACTTATGTTTTCAGTGATCACTAGTATTGATTTTTATTATATTTCTTTATCACCTTTTGCGCAAGAATTTATTATCTACTCCTTCAACAATGCAAACTCAACAAGCCCATCGTACAACAGGATGTTTGTCGTATTAAAAAATCATTTCTCTTTCAATGAATCACCTGTTAATAAGAAACAGTTTACCTGTAAAATATCTTTGCACTATTACCGGCAACGAGAACACAAATACAAGATTTATAACTGTCGACATTTGCACTGAGACAATTTTAAAACAACAAAAGGTGTTGGATTAGCTTTCATTGTAAGATACAATTTGTTTCCTCTGTACACATTTATATTTTAACTACTTTGAAACAGCAAAAAAATCCTTCCCAAGTCTTTGACATATTATTATCTCCCGTTCATCGTTCCGAGAACTTAACATCACAAATATTATACTGCCCACTTTTATTGGATGTATAAATATAGTCTCATTTCAAAATCTTCAAAGCACGAGTAATAAAAATACCTTTAACAGTCAATTTCACAGTGAATTTGTAAATCTATGCTTTAGGTACACAGCTACGTAAGAAAATGCGAGTTTTTCGGCCTATAAACATTGCATAGGTTGATTTGCGATTAAAAAAGCAATTCATTTTCTTATCTTTTAATTTCTAGCCGGACAGCATATCGGGCATAAATTTTTTATATCGTGAAGACACTAGCAAACCTTTAAGGGAGCGGATATGAATGATGAAAAGGATTTTTGCAATGGTCAGTATTTTTTTTTAATTGGCCTTATAATATTTTTTTTGTCGACCTGACAACCCGACCATAGCGATAGGGTTGGTCTCGGCTAAAATCCCGGCAAAGTCAATTTGTTGAAAAATAATAATTATTGTTTGAATTTTGTAACTGTCATTCGTATATGTTCATTCATGCACTTGAAATGTCTGAAGATGACGATAGGCAAAACCTGTAATAGTACAAACTTCTTACGATTCAAATTTGATATTGAAATTCTATCACTCTATAACAGTGGTTCTCATAGTAAGAATATTGTTTGACGAAAAATTGATCCTAAGTTTAATGTCTGGTGGCCACTAAATATTTGTGTTCCAGTCAGCTATCACACACGCAAAGACCTCAACATGTTGTATTCAGTTTTTAAGCTAACTAGCAATTCTTGATGCACAATGAAATGCATACAAAATATTTTATTTTCAGTGTCTATGTTGACAAATTTTAAAATTGTAAAATCAAATTTTTTGTTCAAAAGTAATATAACTATGAATCTGTTTGGCCGCAGCAAAAATCCTCTGGTGGCCGCATGTATTTTTACCACTGCTCTATAACACTATTCACATACAGTTCCAACAGCTATCACACACGCACACACTCTCTCTGTCGTTATAGACTTATATTCATTAAGAAAATTCAGCGATGCTGACATGTGGCACTATCAATTGGTCATAGTTTCTCGTATTTTAATATTATCAATCGTAACACTTTTTTAAATTGTTTCATTAAAATATTTTGTTGGAAGAAGTAGTATAAAATGAAATATGAGATTTATTTTTACAATAATAAATCTCATATTCAATAACGTACATTAGGACGTAAATTTTTCTCATCAATAGATGTCACGTCGTAGAAGTTTTAAAATTGCATTTCCACTGAAGTTATAAAATCGAATCGATATAGACAAATTTCAAACGGAAAAATACTGAAGTTTACAATACAAAAGTATCGTAAAAAGATGATGATTTATTACAAGGGATTCCGAGATAGGAAAAAAATACATACCTTTCTATTCTTTCTTTCGATAATCCTCCCGACGCCGGTTTACATACCTATACAATAATAATTTTCGAAATTAAAAAAACACCTTCCTTTGACTAGGCACGCACGATTTGGACTCTCGTAATAGTGATGTACCGTAACTAGATAGTTTCGTGTAGATGGGTAAACGGTAGGTATCTAGTTTAATACTGTAAAAACAAAATAATTTGGAAAAGAATCTTCATTTATATTCATTCTTTAAAACTCTTTCCACTCTGAAGGTCAATGGGTCTGACCGGGAAGATTTTATTAGCCAGCTCCGTGAGTCAACACGTCAGGCCGAGTGTAGGTATAAGTTTTCTGACAGATTTATCATGCATGACGATATTATTTTTGAAATAGTATCATACGAAGAATCGCTATCTTGAATTTCGGATTACCACTCGGATGGTCGTTTGCACGGGGGATACCGTCCAGAGAATATCGCATAAAAAAGTAATTCGGTTCAAAAATAACAATGTATTTTAGATCTATAAAAATATATAGTTGACAGCTATTTCGACTCACGCCCTCATCACAATTATTATATGTTTCAACAAAGATTTACTAATCTATTTATACTGATATAAAAATGGTACAGAATACATCTTCTCATATATTCTTATCAACTGCGACGAATTGATTTTATGTTTTTCTTAAAATAAAACCAAATCTGGGGTTTTTTGAATAGTAGTGAACGTAAACTTACAAAGTGTTATAATGAAGGTCTACCAAGTAAATGCTAATTCATTCAGTGTTCAATGTGAAAAATGAGCGAAAGGTTTCAATTTCATTACTACAGCTTAATTATGATTCCAAAGGTTATAAATTTTGTTTTTACGTATGCACAATTATCTTTACATAGGTTACACATAAATGATATAGCACATTGTTTTTTTCTACTTTAAAATTTATTTAAATTAGAAAAGATGTAACATGCGAGAAAAAAATATTTTGTATTTTTTCTCGTCTACAATAACTAAGTTTATGGACCACGAAGAACAAAATCTATTTTGTTTCTTGACCAACAGATACCAGGGGATTAACAGTAATATCGATAATCAATCTATCGATCTAGTTACTTTCGTCCATCCCTACGAGCATACATTTATCATATAATTTGTAATAAACATCCGAAAATCTCTAAAAAAATCGTGATCGGCTGATCGTTCTCCGCCGTTGTCGATCGGTTCAAGAGTTCTTCTCTCGCGCCTCAAGTCTCGGGTTCAAGTCTTGACCTCTGTCCCAAAAAAGTATATTCTCTTAAAAATAATTACACGTGGGAAGAGGGCAAAGTTATTACGCGAGCACGACTATTTGGGATACATTTTACTCAGTACAATAGTTGCAGGTAGGAACAAAGTACTCCCAAATTCCAATCGATTTATTGAGACATGATTCTAAAACGCTATTGGTGGATGGGCTCTAAGTTAACCAAAATTATTTACTGTTATTTAAAAAAGTTACTCACTCCGGCTTCAATTTTAGAAATTTAAAGAAATATATTTTATGGCTTCGTAGGCAAATAAATTTTTAATTCATCAACCCTGCTATTTGATACAGTTCATCAACCCCTGCAACCTGTAAAATGGGTTATTTGAGTGAATAAGTTGGGTGTCCCACCACCTCCCCCTATGTGTATGCAGCTGTTGTTTCGTGGTCGCCTTCCATAACACCAGGGCTGTGGAGTTGGAGTCAGAGTTTTTTGGCCGGAGTCGGAGTCGTACTCGGAGCCGAAAATTTTGCAAAGCTTGAACCTTTTATTTTTGCATATTAATGTAAAATTTGGTGTTCAGAGTCGTGTTTTTAGTAAATGCTGGAGTCGGAGTCAATTTTTTTTAACGACTCCACAGCCATGCATTACACAATGCGAACAACAAAATAAACGAATTTACTTGGCCCAATACAGAGCTGCAGGGGACTGATCTGAGAAAAAAAATGTGACTTGTTTGGCAACTTAGATAAAGTGAAATTAAGTAACTTGTGTATTCGTTTTCTGAGAACCCGCCGCGGCAATAAAGATTAATCTAGTTCGAGTTGAATCCAAAGCGGAATGAAGAGTATCCGGTTCCCTGAAGAAAGGCGTTGCAAATGTATCAAATGCCGCAAAGTTGGCCTTGGGCGAGTTCAATTTAGTGTAGCCTGTTGGGCCCGTGTGAGGACGGACCGCTCTACCATATATTTGATTCTAAAGACGGGTCATTGCAATTAGCTTTTTTTGGATATATATTTGACGGAAATCAAATTATAAAGCGCGTCAGCGCCAAAGTTCTTCCAGTCTCTTTTATTTTATTTGTTTGCATTCCCTTCCCATCGCTGCTGACAGGAAGGCACGATCGCTAAAGTTGAAAAAGTCAACTAACTTTTCGTCTCTACCTATGGAGGGCCATCGAGAAGATTAGCTCTCGGTCTATATCGATTCTCTGATGCCTCCTCGACATAGTTCTGTAGTTAAGAGATTGTTGGGTTACAGTGAAGGCCCACAGCCTTATGAAACTTTTTAGATGTTTCACGATCGAACTCGCGAATAGTGTGCACACTTAAATCTCTGCGTAACTTCAGTGGTTCTACTTCTTAGCTTAATGCAAAAATTGTTACTATAAAAATAATATAGGGATTGAACGTAAGTTATCGTAATAAATGTATGTAGAGATTAAGATATATACTCACAGTAGAATGCCCACTATGCAGATTATAATATCGATATAGAAACTGTTAATAATCAACTACTCCGCCACAGCTCAGTGGTAACTAACGTGTTGGCAGGGAATTGTAGGTTTGAAGGGTTTGTAAGGTTTTTCGCCTGTCCAAGCGTTACTGTTATCACCCGCGTAAATAAACCATTGTATACTTTTCAACGGGGGAGATATGGGTAGCTACTAGCTAGGTACAAGATGAACATAAACTCTCTTCTACAATTAATAGAATGATTTTTCTTTACAAATAAATACAATACATTTTTGAAGATAAGGACCGACTTAAATTTTCAACTGTTTACTAACACCGAAAATTTACACTTGAGACCTAGAAGGGATTCATAAAATGATACCAAAATAGCTACCGTATTTCCTTAATTAGAAGACACAATCTTCAGGGCCGTAGTGAGGTCACCTGGCGCCTAGGGCAAGCACAAGATTTTTCATTCCTGGCTTCATGTTGGTGCTCCATATGCTCTGCTAGTGCCTCGGCGCCCAAAGCGATCGCCAGCTTCTAGCTACGGTATTCTTATTTTGAAAAAATAATGAACATTTGAAACATAAAGAAAACTTAGTCATATTATAATGACAACATAAATCATTGAAATTTGGTATTTTTGATACGTAATTAATATTTTATTCATTGTCATTAGAAGTATTATTATATTTTTGTATCTAAAAGACACCCCCGAATCCTGTAAAAAGAAAAACCTCTACCTCCATTTTGTCATTAAAACCCTTACAATATTAGAATCAATCTTTACCTAAACACGTAACAACCGTGCAATAGTTGGTCTGATGATGCTTCTTGATGAGACGAAACACGTGTTACTATTTGTAACACAATCTGTGAAATATGCTAAGAAATTTTGACTTTTATACTATAGTGAACTTCTACAGGGTAACCGCCGAATGTATCGAATGGAATATCAACACAATTCAGACGGTGGGCACAAAATTGCACTTTTGCTAATTGGCCATCAAGTGCAAAATAACATTTCAAATGCCAAAGTAATTGAAACAAAGTGTTAGTGTTCAAAAAAATTAGGAATACATGCCCCAAACGATATACCGATTTGCTAATAGGCCATCAAATAACATGTAATGTAAAATACCAAAGCAATTTAAGCAATGTGTTAAATAAAAAATAAGGAATATGTACATGTACATGTCGCAAAAGATATATGTATTATACTGATTTTTTAATCACGCTGTAGCACCGACTGACAATCGATGCACTGCCCAATAGATCCTTACCTTTTTACCTGTTGCACAAAATCACCTAGCTATTCCCTTCAAATGACAGGTAGTTTTACATCCTTTCAGTGTATTGTTATTGACTGGCCAGGCAGCGGGACGTGCCGTTATGTTTAAATTAACCCCAAACAACACAAAATATTTAAGCCCGAAACAGTGTACTTCTGTAATAGCATTCTATGCACTTGTCGATACGTATCTAATCTGTCTTTTGTACGAGATAAATAATACGTCTTGAGTCTAGACAAGGCTATTATTTTTGTAAGTTTTGACTCGCAGGCAGATTAACATACAATACGATTTGTATGTTTTTTCATACATATTTTGAACCAACGAAATGAACGAATGAGTATGCTATAATTGTCTAGTTTTCATTATATTGATGACAGAATCGTCTAAAAAAGTACACAGTGGGAATAGCCTTATAACTTAGAACTAGACTTACCATAATTTGAAGCTAGAAACTAAGCCAGGAAAGAAGCGAGGGGGGGGGAGAAACAAATACAGTGGTACCTTGAGATACGAGTTTAATTCGTTCCGTAACCTTACGTACCTAACTCATATCTCAAAGCAATTTTTCCCATTGAAATTAATTGAAATGCCATTAATCCGTTTCAGCCCCTAAAATTTGGCGTTGTGGATCAGTTCTAGAGCGCCATCTATGTCTTACGTATGTTATTTGTCAGTTGTGCGAAAGAGATGGAGTATGTTTTTTATAGTAGGTCCATAGCGTTTGACAGTCGAAGTAGAATCCAATACCAACACAGATATACATATACGGATATGCCACCAATACATTCCTATGCAACCTTTCCACACACGCAAAGCGCACACAGATATCCGACCGTTCCTCGTATCTCAAATGTTGCTCGTATTTCAAAGCAAAATTTCGCTCCCTCGACCGCTCGTATCTCAAATATCTCGTATGTTAGGGCACTCGTATCTCGCGGTACCACTGAACACCAAAAAAATAATTATGAAAAACGTACTTCAAGCTAGAGTGAACTTAATCATTATTTTTTTTACCTTGTTCATGAAAGTCGCTGCATGTTATGAAAATATTTAATTTACAGTACAGAAACGCTCGTAATCCAGTATGCGCCTTTGATCATCCGACCAAATGTGTTTCATTTTCAAGAAAACACGCTCCGAAAGTGCGGACGTTTTTGGAGGACATTTAATATACGGGACCATTTGAGCCAGATTCGATGCATCAATACTTTTTCTCGCTTGCTGATGTTTGAATCAAGGTTGTGGAGTCGGTAAAAAAAGACGACTCCAACTGCAGCATTTACCAAAAACACGACTCCGACTCCGACTAAAAACGGTTAAATTTCAACACGTTTTTGTTTCTATCTTTCCTATTTACATATGTGTATTCAATTAAATATCAACCCACCAATCCGGACAATAGCCAAATATTACATATAATTCCAAATATTTCAAAAAAAAAAAATCATAGGAAAAGAAGTTTTGCTATAAAATAATATACAAAAAAATAATAAAGTAAGCACATAAAAATTGTCAAAAATATATATGTACATACATATGTATGCAGTGACGGTGGTGACGGGGTGTTGGGGGGTGCAAAGGAAGATTCAACCATTTTTGCAAGAGTTCTTTCCTAATCATTGGTTTTTAAAACACTTCTATAGCATGGACATTCAATTCAGATGTTCGCAATACCAACTGTTTCTCTTCCGTAGTACGGAAAAATAGTTGAATCTTCCTTTTGCACCCCCCAGTACCCCGTCACCAGCCGTCACTGTATGTATGTATGTACATATATGCAACGCGTAAGACGATAAAAGCAAACAAAAAGAAACTTCAAAAACTTACAACGATTATAAAATGAAATTGATGTTCAGTTGAATGTAGGCATTGCAAGTTGTATTTACTCTCTTTTTGTGAATGTTTTATTGACAAAATGGAAATATGAGTAAGTGGAACAAATTACAAACATTACTTTCCGAAACGTCAATTATTGTGATCATTCGAATCGAAGTCTAATTATTTATTATCCATCCGCGACACAGTAATTTGTATCCGACTCCAAATTTAAATTGGCACATGTTGCCAATATAACAAAAAGAAACTGCAACCCACGGTATTACCATACAAAGAATATTGCTTTCACAATACCGGGGTTTATGCAACATCGAATAAGAAACCTCATTGACAATGCAAATAAGTGGAATAAGTCTACACGAAAAGGAAGTAGACTGCATGATGGGCTTGGCTGGGCTTAATCTCGCCAAGATCTTGGCGATCTGATACTCCAGCGTCATGACAGTCCACTTAATTGGATGTCAGCGGAGAAATACGATCACCGTTCGATACTTGATTCAATATTATAGAAGGGGAGAAAGCGGTCAATATGGCCGTGTTTGGAAGTTTGTTCATGTTTTGGAACGAAAGTTTAAATGTGTGCCCGAAATATTTTTGATTATGATTTCCATTAAGATTGCCAGGCTGATACAACAATCGCAGTATTCAATATAAAATGAATAACTATGATTTTTTATTGGTTGTGCTACTTGGTGTTACACATGGTTCGTTTTTCCAATTAAATGTGATTTAATTCGTCTAAAAATACCCAGTTTTCAAAGTTTGAAATATAAACACACTATAGATTCCAGTGCGTGGTGCAGTGGTTAATGTCATTGGCTACCATGTCGGACCACACGGGTTCGATTCGATCCCCGGTACGAGCAGATTTTTCAGTCGATAAATCGATTCTGCTCAGAGACAATGAGTGTTTGTGTTGTTAAAAATCCTTTTCTCACCATTCCGATCCCAAAGAGCGACGCATAGTGACAGCGATTAGTTAATGACTAGTTCTCGTCTCCTTTCTATCCGTACTCTCGCCAAACAAGAGAGGTTGATCAACTGAGTAACAAGCAGTTCTAGTAGAAAAATCATATGTTCAGATAAACTCAGTGAGGAGTCCATATGCTCCAAGTTGGGAGCGGACATGGTTAAAAAAAAAGATTCAAAATACAGAGTTACAGGATATTTGTGTACATTTTTTAATTGAATTTGAATTTCAAAACATTCGAACCAATTTTCAGTTTTAATCTGATCACTTCTATGAGGTGTTCCATGTCACCTCATTCTCCCCGGGAAGTACAGAACGAAGAAAACGCAATCATTCGATCAGAGGACATGTATTTGCTATCACTGTGGAGTATTTTATGATAACTTGTCGAAAAGTTCATTGAGATTATTATTCATTAATTATATCAGACCCCTATTCCCCCTACCACTGAGCAAAAATAATAATGTACAGGTGGCCCTCGACTTACGCACATATTTGGTCTCTAAAAATGAGTCCGAATTTTGAATGCACCAAAGAAGAGGGAGGTAAAAAAGGCAAAGTAAAAATAGTATTTCAAAATATTTACCAAGTTTTTTTGAAACTTTCTTATTTCTTATCTCAAGAGTTAGTTGAATTCGACCCTTATTTCTGTTCTTGCAAGTTCTATAAAATATCCATTGGGATCCTTGTCAAGATGCATGAACGCTTCAGTTATATTTTTGATTTTAAAAGTTTGACGATTTTGACATTTTTATCATCATTGGAAGCAAACAAATTTTGTAAAATCGACAAAAATCTAAAAATAACATTTTTGTAATAGCGAATTGAAGTTGAGGTAAGTAAATATATTATCAAGTTGGAATATTACTATTTAGCTCAATCGATATTTAATTATCAACTTGTATTGATCACTTTTCAGTTGGTAACTGTCAATTTTTGATGGAAAGGAAATAAAAATTAGCTATTTTGTTCTTCTTCCACGTTTATATGTTGAGCTAACGTTGCTCACTTCACGTCAGGTCAAACAGAACATAACCCTAAAACTGAAAAATAAGCAAGGTGCCTCTCAAAGTATTTGTTATTTCCAATCCAGTCTTGGTTATGGTCAGTAAAATTATTTGCAATATTGTTTATCAAATATAATGTATCATAAATTTCTCAAACTTACCCTCAAAGGCAGACCAAACAATTGCAATACAATGAATAGTTTTTTAATATTATTTACAGTCTTTGAAAGTGATTCGCGAGTAATTGATTTAAATCTGCATCGAGCATTCGAACAATACGTTTGAGGATATAAACTTTTAACAATGCGAGACGCTTTGGCCTGAAAGCACTCAGTCCGATTGTTCGAAAAGTAACTGCCTAAAAGTCCAAGGGCCACGTTGTATGCACACATGCAAACCAACTCATGAAACTGTCAAAGAAGATCGCGCAGTGAAATTTTCGAAACTTTTTTTAAAATTAGGGCCAAATCACTAACGAACCCTTTTCCTATCCGGATGCCAAGATTAAAAAATGTGCCAATTCGAAATTAGAGACTGATACGTCGCGCAATGACGTTGCCAGTATTTAAATTGTTTAATTACAGTCGGATTTTTCAGTTTATGTATGTTTTTTATAGATTATTATACTGTATAACTTCTCTTGTGACTTATAAAGGTCTTCCATCTTTTGTTTAACTTGTTTCTCCTTGGAATAAGAACGTTTTAAAGAAAAGAATATTTAAAAAATTACCATAATTTTGAAGCTCAAAACCGGAATAGGAGCGGGGGGGAATGGGGGACAGGAATACTCCAAAAAATATTTAATGAAAAGTACCAATAAATCTTTAAGTTAGTCTTACTCCAGCATGCGGTTTCGGTCATCCGACCCAATTTGTTTCATTGTCGATAAAACACGCTCCAGAGTGCAGAGGTTTCTGGCAGATGAGGTGCATTGATACAATTCTCTTGCAAATATTGAGCAATTTGATACATTTGTTGCAGCACTCAATTTGGTTGAACTTCACACCTTATTTTTGACATAAAAAAGTTTTTACGAGTGGAAACTCGTCGCAGCACCAAATTTGGTTCAAAGAATTTGAGATCAATCAAGCTGTCTTAATTTTTTTTTATTATTTTTTTAATCACATTAACAAGGGAAAAAACAGTTGGAACCAAGTCAGAAGAATATCGTGAATACTTTGAAACGTCCCAGTCTTTCAACTTGTGCTGTGCCATTACTGCAGATTTAGGCAACGAATTATCTTCATGGAAAAAGACACACTTGCGATTGGTCATCTCAGCTTTGGGACTGGTAAATGGCGTATCTCTCGAATTGGCAGTGTCGGTTCCTTTTGACATTATGAAGAACATCACCTGGTACTGCCCAAGAGATCAACATTATTGGCTTCGGTCGCGAAATTCATGAGCTTGGTGGCTTGAAAAGTTTCTCAAAGCGATTTTCCAAGACCTGGATTTTTGCGATCTGTAAGCTCCCTCTCACACACATCCGATCTTTTCTCCATCGATCTCAATTGGGATAAAACCGGCTGTGCCATAAATGATGAAATCAGAAACATCAGCTGATTTAAAAAATATATTCCTCTGTAAAAACACTTGCATCGTGTAATTTGGACTTGAGGCCGTCTTAAAAAAGGCAAAGCCCCTTTCCCGTTGATGATGATAATATATTAAGTATGGAAAAGAAAAGGCGACCGCAGAATGTGAATATAATAATAAAAAATCGCGCCATAAAAGTAATGCCTGGGTGCGAATCAGCGCCATTGTGTTTGAAAGCTTTCTATGGCTGCATGCAGAGTTCGTCAACTTTGAACAGCTGCTACGCGAAGATGATTATTGGCGGGAGATAAACTTGAAATACAGGCGGACCCCTTCTTTTTCATAATTGGTTCCTGAAAATGTGTATGACCTTTTTTGTTGAATATTTCTCATAAACACATTCGACCACATCCAATAGGTTCGAAGAAAATAACCAAGACTGCAAGTGTGCAAAGTCAACGATTTATGGTCACAATGTTTCCGGTGATGACTCACTTAGAAAAGTGTTATTGACCTCTAAAAAAAATACATATTTTTCTAGTTCAAGGATAACTATAGATGAATCAGTTGTTAGGAAAATATGCGAATTTCAAGGGTCTTTGATAAAATTAACGTGCCAAACTGCTAAGAAGTAGCTTAGTATTATGGACATATTTTAAACTTTCCCGCATTTGTCGTTTATTTTTTATGGTTTCTTGAAAAATGTAGAATCGGAGCTTAACTGTAACATTTTTTTTTTACTACTTCCGCATTTTATTTTTTTTAAAGACCAAGACCGGTTTCGCTGTTAACATTATCAATCGATGATGAAATGCAGACGGTGTGTGTATGGGTATGGGTTCCATGACAAATCAGAACATGGCAAAACAGAATATGACTATTCAGAACATGACAAAACAGAACATGTCTTTTCAGAATATGACTTTTCAGAACATGACTTTTCAGAACATGACTTTTCAGAACATGGCAAAACAGAACATGACTTTTTCGCCTTGACACCGTCCGAGCGTGCTCGCTTTATAATATTGTGTTTTCACATACATATTTGTGTATAAACAATTATGAATGGGGTTGCCACAACAAGAAAATAATTGTAATTATGAGATCGCCGAAATTTAAATAAATGTTTTCTAGCTATTGTAGTTCGCGTGCGGCATCTAATAATTACAATTATTTTCTTGCTGTGGCAACCCTATTCATAATTGTTTATAAACAAATATGTATGTGAAAACCCAATATTATAGAGCGAGCGCGCTCGGACGGTGTCAAGGCGCCAGATTCAGGCGTCCGTAGGTAGGCCGATTGTTCTGAAAAGTCATGTTCTGTTTTGTCATGTTCTGATTTGTCCGGTTACCATGGGTATGTGTGTTGTGCTATGTTGTGCGTAACAGGCAAAGAAATCGAGATACATATATAATTTTGCATTAAGTTATCATCGACGTCTTTGTATAGATACACATCGTTGGCGATCCCTGCCACATTGTGCTCGCTTATAGGCATAACGAGTGGTCAACCAACTCTGTTGCATCTAAATAACGGGTCCACTCTCCACGCGAAGCCTTATTTCCATTTGAGGTACCCGCTCGGTACCTCCTTTTATAATATTGCTCGTGCCAAATGCGAAAAGCACAACGATAATGTAATATTTTAATTCACGGTATAAAAGATAGTTGCCATCCGTTGCTTAGAATTATTGGACATTTACGTCTGATAACGCCTGATAACTATAAAATAAGATAATTTTAGTACACAAATAATTTACAATTATTATAGGTCGAAATACATTATGTTAATAAGAATAAATCCAGGGCTGTGGAGTCGGATTTGGAGTCGTGGAGTCGGGGTTTTTTGACCGGAGTCATCGCGGTGTTTTGGCCGGAGTCAGAAGTTTTTATTTTTGCTTGGCTGGTTGATATTTAATTGAATACACATATCTAGGAAAATTAGGAAATTAATCTTTTTTGAATCGTGTTTTTGGTAAATGCTGGAGTCGGAGTCGGAGTCGTATTTTTTTAAACGAGTCCACAGCCCTGAATAATACTCATTGTTTTGTTCACTTTACCATAGGTAAAAAAAAGTTATGTTTAATTTAAAATAGTTATTCTGGTTTATCTAGTTTTTGCTATGCAATCATTATTAAGTGCAGGATTTTTTACGTCGAATGTTAAGTAGAAAAAAATGGTTTCTGAATAAAGACAATTCATCTCCTCTTTTGCTAAGTTAATTTAAACGATGTTCCTAGTTTGACCAATGTATGACCATCACAAGAATCATGGCTAAATGAACGAATACTACTTTGGTCGGAAACATTAACCATATCTGTGGATTTTCGAATGGTATCGACTTCAAGCATTGTGTATTACATAAAAAAAAAATTATCTTTCTATACTATCTGGCGAAGAGCCAATCTGGTCTTGTACAAAAATATACAAAATAAATAAGATATACTTAGTAAGGGAAGTAAATCTATTGCCTCACAGAAAGGAATAGGGAATCTTAATTATAAATTAATCCAATCTTTTCCTTTGTGCGCAAAAACAGCTCAATAAATCCTTCACTCACTTTGAGCTATGAGATAACTATCCTAATCTTAATTCCGGGCGAAACAGGACACTTAAGAATACATATTTTTATTTTTATTTACATGAGCTCTCATTGATAGTGGTTCTATTTTGAAAGGTACCACCATTAATTATTAGTATGGTACATATTCATCAAGTTCTTTTAATCTCTGTCACATACTGGGTATGCATATCATGCTTGCTATATTCATATAGTGCACATGAACTGATTTGATTGACAGGTGGCAGCTCAATCTATTAAAATATAGGTGATTATGACAGTTAAACAATTAAATTAAGACTGTTGTAAGCGTGATTGCATAAAAGCAAGAATTGAGATAAAATAATCATGTAGGAAGGCATATGGTATAAATTTATGGCTGCTACAAATATTTTAATAGCATGCCAGGTAAAATATTTGAAATGCCTAAACAAATATTTAATATTATCAGCGCATGCGTACATGCATCGATACGGCATTGGCTCAATTATAATCATCGTACGCGGTTGATCGTGAAACAGAACCGGGTGAAACTAACATAGGGTAAAAACTGGATTCAGACCTTGCTTCTCCTTTTAGGGTTGGTAAGCCTCACTTTAGTAGTACGTATTGTCTTTGTGCAGTGATAGCCGACCATTAAACTGTGGTGATATGCCTTCTTTTTTATTTTTTCTCTCTTCTGTTCACAATACATTGTATTTTTTGAACCCATGTACACTCATGTCATGATACTAATCTGGTTTGTTTACAAACACTGATTACTCCGTTTCTTAGCTATTAATTTTACGAAGATAGTGTGCAATGAAGAATGCTGGACAAGGACAGTTGGAGGGATTTTTAGATATCACATACATACATGTATTCAAAGAGTAATAAATATATGGGAAGAAAAATCTATTTTTTAATCTGTACGTAATGGGATTTAAGTCGGTGAGCTTTGCAACTGAAACCAACGACGCTGACAGTCAACCACGGACCCTGCAGATTGGTTACAGCACTATTTATTACATGTATAACTATCGTTAGCGTGTGAGATAAAAACGTCCATTTGTAAAACGATTTTTTTTATTGGCGGACTCTTTGTTGCTTTTCTTTTCATACACATTCTAAAAGACTACTCGATCGGACTAATTATTAAAAATAATTGAAAATTTTGACCGCAGATGCTTGACGGAATTTCAGTATCTAATGTAAATCGTTTGAATTTTGTACTTCACCATGAGTTTTGTCATCGTCGTGATATAGACTATGTTTTTTCTCCACGTCAGTTCACGTGTGCACTGGAAGTGCATGACGATGACAAAATACGAAATCCGGGTCGATAGCGAAGTTTTTTTGTCTTCATTAATTCGGAAGTGTTTTGGCGTACTCAACTCGTAAACAACTCGCATCTGTGAATCGCCCAAATTTTGAAGATTACATTTTCTTGGTTTAGGCTCGCGCTGTGAATACCAAATGAGAACCTTAATCTTCTTAATCTCCCCTACTAACCGGTTGACTATCTTCATCCTAGATGGCTGCTGATGACTATGATATAATATGATGTACTGGCCTGGCTTGGGAGGAAATACAACAATCAGGGGGAAATATAATTGTAAAACCACCAAAAGAGATTTATGAAATATGTTCCGAATACTGAGTTGACTTGAGCAAAGAAGGGCTTGAATCAATAGCCATTTAGTAATAAAGCTTTTACTCTTTGAAAGTTATTCATATTTTATATTGGAATGGTTGCGAATAGCTGCCTTATAGTATTTGTACACGCCGCGCTTGTCAACGTCTTGCTGGAGTATACGCATCATCCAGGAATTTCAACCATCTGATAGTTTTTCTACGTTTCTACGATCTTTACTGGATTTGGCATAAGATATGACAGCGGCAATCACATCTGGCCATGAAACATAACTGATTTAGATGTAATAATTATCAGAACAAATAATAAGACTGAACCGATATAATTTATCTGAAATTAATGTCATATAGTATGGTTTATCTTTTTGTCGACAAGTTTTACAAGAACAATGCAACGTTTTTATACTACACAGCGTTCGCTCGAGTATAATGTAAGCACATGTTTATAAAATATTGTATATACATATATATATACGACACATCAAAAAAGACGAATATCAATCAAATCTACGCACTTTTATCATGTTGTAAATGATAATTTCATTCCACTAAAAACAAACCTTAAAATAAGTTGGAAATAAATAATTAGGAAGCCACAGAGGCTGCAGCTTTAAAACTGAATAATAATTCGTACAGCATACATACTAAAAAATAATTTAGTCAAATAGTTCTAATGTGCTGCCACCAGAGGATTTTGCTGTGGCCACCATTGTAAATATTGGTGTTTAAAAGTTAATTCCTCAACAAAGACAACAAAGATGAAATATTTTGTATGCATTGAATTGTGCATCAAGAAGTATTAATTGGCAAAACTGTTCAAATGCATGGAAGATTTGGAACAGTAGGAAAAGATTAAATTCTACACAACAGGCTCGAAGCCAAAATTTGGTGAGGCCACGAGACATTTCCGTAGCGACCTGACTTTCACAATGCGGCCACAGTAAAGCTTTTCATGCGAACCACTAGTCTAGACTCAGCATACAGTTTTTTTAAACTTGCAAACTTTAAATATAAAACCAAGTTTTTCTCAAATTATCAGGATTGCCTTACCGCGAGCTTTTGCAACTAATGATTTCAATGCCTTAATCGAAAGCTATCCTGTTATCAGCCCATTACGGAAAGCTTAATAAATTGATTGTTCAATAGATTAATTATTTCCTGTCCGAAGGTAACGTTGTCTGTGATGTGTAAATATGCTATCCGAGAATCGGATCTTAAAACTGAGTATCGGGAGCGATCAGATAAGCACTAGAACTGTCCGAGTACTGTATTACCTTTCCTACTCTCATCTAGTTATAGAGTCTAGAGATGTTATTATACACATAAATTTTATAATTACGGAATTGCTGAGAAGTATTCATGTTTTATTGATATTGAATGAATTATTATTCATTTCTTAGACTTGACGTTGATGGAAGGAGGTTTAAAAAAAGATGATATTTATAATTGAATTATTGGACAGAGAAAATATTATTTATTGTGTTCAGCATTTTTAAATGTTAAATTAACAACTGTTGATTTAATATTTGATACACGCGATACTGGGCACGCTTACCACAGATAAATATCATTCGGCTGTGAGACAGATGATTATAACTTTATTCTTATTGAAATATAAAATGAAGTCACAGAAAAGTTAAAAGAAAGGTTCTTATTGTTATTGATTCCGTCATACTCAGTATGCGGATGCACAGGATACTTAATATCACTTTAACAAAGTGGCTGAGCAAGTCACATTTAATATAAGTCACTTGCAACTCTGTATCGGGCCAGTAACTGAGGAGTGATTTCCTTACGTTTCTTGGTCGTATAGTGTTATGGAAGGCGTCTGTGAAAAACAGCTGAATACACATAACGGGAGGTGGTGGTTCAAACAACTTTTTCACACGAATATATATATGTCACAAAATAACTCTTCGCCAGGCGACGCCTAAAGTCCACATATACCGCTTATTCATTGGCAAGCTGGTGTTCACAATAATTGCCGTCACTGTATGGCAGACCAGGTGAATAGTATCTTCCAAGGGGATCAAACGTATCAATTTTCTCCAGATATGACCTGGACGCTTGCATTAAAATCGCTAAAACCCTCCCATTGGCCATTCCATAGTAAGCTAATAGCAAAACTCTTCGCAGTGGGAAAGTTGGTTTTAAGGCAGGATTTTATTCATGACCACCAAGACGTTAATCACGTTTTATGGTACTGCCCTCAAATGAATTCCGAACGAGCAAAAATGTTTGCTGTAATCCACCCTCACACCGACCCAATAGGTCACGCTGACTTGATTGAAACTGGAATTGAAAACTGCACTAAAAAAAATGGGCATCGACAAAACCTCGATTCTCCCTTGAGTCAATAAATACATCTAAAAAGGTGGGTTCTCACTAAACGGATAAAACACAGGATACCTAAAATCAGCTTGGTTTTTAGTGGCTGAGTTAGCCACTAAAGTTATTTATCTATTATCAAGCACACTTGTGCATGGTTCAAAATCAGTTCCGTATAGATTTGCCCGAGCCATAGATATAAGCGGTAGACTCATTGTCCCGTCGGAAGCGTTGTAAAAGGAGGCCATGAAACATTGACTGCATGTAACCAACGGGTGGTGGTGGGAAAACCAATGGTGACAAGGAAAACTTTAATTTATGCGGATTGCTGCCGGTCCAAATCACTGATACATTTGTCCATGTGTTGAGTGTTAAAATGTATATTAGATTAAAAATAAAAAAACGTCAAGTTAGAACAACGTTTGGTCACATCATGCATTCAATCACGCGTTGGGCCTTGCAATTTTTCCCATCGTTTAAACTCGAACTGAAAACTCAATTGTCAGTTTCACACCAGTAATTGAATATCGATTTTCAGCTGTTTCGTAATACCGTGATTGAATATTGTAATACCGTTATTATATATTTATGTATATGTATTTGTCCGATATTTGAATCCCTAACGGCAACTGAAGAAGGCGAAGCACAACCTCTCAGCCATCTCTTTATTGTTATATTAAAGTTTTGATGTTTTCGTTGTAAGGCTATGAAATATTATCTTCGATCTTTGAAGTGTCACTAATGTAGTGCATTGCATGGTCCACGAGAGAGCAAGAGAGATGCAAGATAGTCGTTCCGAGCGCAATGAAAAGAGATGCAAACACAATCACGATTGTATCGTTAGAAGGTGCTGGTTATTTCTGAAATAATTGATATCAAAATGTTTATGCTTCACCAGTATATAAAATAATATATTAAACAGTTTACGATATCTTATACACAGTGTGCACCCATATTGGCAACACAAGCTTGCAAAAGGTTCCAAACTCTTGACCAGTGCAACACTCATTTTTTAATTCTTCTCAGTTTCAAAATATTTTCCATTTTCCATCAAAACAATTTACTATCATTGTTTCATAGTTTAAAAATTGTAACAATAAAACAGAATAGAGACAAATTGATATTAAAAATACAAATAAATGTTGCGTAAAAATTTGCACCGCAACATCGTAGATCACTAAGTTTCATGTAGATTACGTTAGTACCAATTGAACTTAGTGATATACTTTAGGTAAATTATGGATATATGGTCACGGGACAGAATCCCAATCCTCTCGAGCTAAGCTCAAAAAATGTATACATACTGGCTTATAATTTTATGTTTTGACTTTACTCTTTGAGTTCTTGTGGATTATTTTAAAATGTGGAATCAAAATGATTAAATCTGAAGAATATTACTGATTATTGTATGAGTTCTGAAAGAAGAATTTGTTTTGTAATATTAGCCTATAATTAAATTATTCTTTTTATTTTAAACAAATAATAAACTCATGTGACTGCCTTTATGTGTATAATATTATTATTTGTGTAGTTTGTGTTTGCATTTTTGCTCCTGTAAATTAAAACAACTCGATTTCATACTTATTGCAAAGTATTTTTTAGGATCTTCTATTATAATAAATTAAAAATTAAAGACGAAACATAGGCCTTACATTCATTTCATTTAATGTGCTTATTTTTCATATATCCATAATTTACCCTACTTTAAGTTCATTCGTGCACTTAAAATGCAAGAAGATGCCGAAAGGCGAAACCCGGGTCTTAAGCGACAAAACTCATGGAAATGTACAAAATTCAAACGATTTAAATTTGTCATTGAAATTCTATTCAGCACTTAAAGAGTAAAGTTGTGACCAGGGCTGTGGAGTCGGAGTCGTGGAGTCGGGGCTTTTAGGCCGGAGTCGAAGTCGGCGCGGCGTTTTGGCCGGCGTCATACCCGGGAGTCGGAAATTTTGAAAAGTTTGAACTTTTTATTTTTGTATTTAATATGTCAAATTTGGCTTTTGGCCGCATTGATAGGGTTGATATTTAATTGAATACACATAAATAGGAAAATTAGTGGGAAAAAGTGAGGATATTAACCTTTTTTTAGTCGGAGTCGTGTTTTTGGTCAATGTCGGAGTCGTGGTTTTTTACCGACTCCACAGCCCTGGTTGTGACAATTGAATTGGTTAAAAAGATATATCCACATAGAATAAGCTTGAGTGAGATTCTTTTGAAATTACTTGCTATGCAGTATTTACAGATGACATGGAACTCTTTATCAAAAATAGTCAATTATTGCAGAAAGCATATTAATAGATAATTATTCAAATGACGCTATACTTTAATTAGCGCTTGACAACAGTAATGTTGCAAAATAATGTCTTGCAGGCATCATACATTTAACAATGCGCTATATATATTTAAATACAATACTACATCAGCGGGTATTGGAAATGCAATGCAGCATAATGCAATGAAAGCGTGCCAGATTTTTTACTTTTACAGGTATCAAGATTAAAATATTTGAAATATGACATGGCGGCCGGAGGATAGGTATTTATTTTGCATCCGTCTCTTTCTGTCACATAGATTTTAAAGTGGCAACACGACCACAAAACGCTACAACTCACTGGGTATGGATTGTATTTTGACCGTATCAGTCGCGTCTACACGGCCTATTATTGATTGCACACAAATATTGCCGCCATACAGTAATAACACGCGTGAAGTTAACCGATGAAGCGAGCAAGTGGTTGACTCAATACAAAAATGTTTTTGACTTTTAGTTTAAGTTTACCAATGGTACGGTTGGGTCATGTTAAAAGTTTTAGTTACCAGCGGCCATTTTCGTGCTTAATTGTTGACAAAATATTAACGAAACTTTATGGATATTGTTTAATATTGTGAAAACATTGCGTTAGAGTGATTAATTTGACACGATATATTGATGAAGTGTTGCATAAATGACGTCTATCATATATAATTTAAATTGAAAAAAGTTTTTACTTATTTAGTTTTACATAGGCAATTAACTTGATTGTTCTGACATTTATGTTAAGATAATACCTATGAAAGTTTAACGATTTTAACTGTTGAATATACAATATCGTTCCAATAAATGACTTAAGTGTAGCTGGTAGAATGTGCGGAGAATTTGTGAAAATTGTGTTTGTGGACGGGCGGTGATTTTACGAACTGATTTTCTTCGTAATTATTGGACCCAAGTGGAATACGTCAGTCACCATGGGATCCTGTTACATTCATCTTCTGGTGGCTTTCTATTTTGTAACCCTGGCTACAGCTGGGATCATGGGAGATGCCTGCGATTGGACTGGAAGGTAAGACCAAACATTATTGCTTATATTTTGAACTTTGCAGTTAAAATAAATCATGTTCACTGAACGCAATTAAATGCAACAAAACATACGTTTGAAGTTTACGGTGGCTGCTGCATAATACTATATTGATATGTTTCAATAAAACATTATTGGGTTCGCATTCAGTCTGTTCCTTTGTAAGTCCAGTGTCTTACCAGTATGATGGTAATTGATGTTTTTACTTCTAACGTATCATATTTTTATTTGAGCCTCAGTTTGTTCTTACAACTACAGACGTACGTTTTAAATCACCCAATATATTTCGGTTATTTCCTTCCTTTAACTTTAAGGTAATGCCCTGTTAATCGTTTTGTAAAATTCCAATCGGTAATATTAATGGTATTCCCCAGTCCCTCATAATAACTCGAGAGTTCATCGACATTCCAAAAAGTATTGATTAGATATATTTTTTTTAAATGTTTTTAATGATTCTTTATCACACCCTGTCCAAGCAATTCCAATCAAATCAAGCCATTACATAATGTGCTATAAGCGTATACTAAAAAAATACATTTTTTTAATCAAGGAACTGGAAAATATGAATAAATTATTTCATTATATATTTGCAACAAATTTTCATCTTTTGGCAAAAAATATAAATTATGAGTTTGCGTGTTAATGACATTCAAAAAATTAAATAGTTTTATTTCTCACGAAATATCTATGTTAGTGACACACTAATTTTTATTTCATAAGAGAATTGTTATTCCAATGTTTTCAAGGCGGAACTTTTTCGACTTTTATCCGTTTAGAAACGGGATTTTTTTTTATCACAGCGAGTTTCTTATCACTAAGCTAGAAAAAAAGGACTGAGAATTTTACATTCAATAATATGACATAAATACGGTGCGAAACCGGTTTTTATTAAAATATATAAATAAGATATGATTTGTTTTGCAAGAAGACAGCATGTAAATGATTACAGACTATTGTGTCTGCAAGTTCAATATTTTGCGTAGGTGTCGTTTCAATTATTTGGTGCACTATTATATTGCACGAGATGTTAGGTATTGTTATATTTAAAGTTAATGACATTCCGTCACAATAGAGCTTGTTGAACCTTCGCCACCCAACATAATAAGGTATAGAAATAATG
Organism: Himalopsyche kuldschensis; assembly: GCA_028554975.1. Classification (NCBI taxonomy): domain Eukaryota; kingdom Metazoa; phylum Arthropoda; class Insecta; order Trichoptera; family Rhyacophilidae; genus Himalopsyche; species Himalopsyche kuldschensis. The sequence continues at coordinate 1,245,563 of JAHFWI010000059.1, read as the reverse complement.
TGTAATGGTATTTATTTACTGTACAGTATATCTTATTTGCCCTTTAACACTCGCGTCTTAGTGATGCGCAAATAACTTATTTTCGTTTTATATTAGTAAAGTAAACAAATAATTGTTAATATATCTATAACACTATGGAACACTATGTTGTAACCCTGGATCAGTGTTTCCCAATGTGAGGTACGCGCACCCACTGGGGGGGAGAGAAGAGTTTGGTAGGGTACGCGACCAAAAACACGACTCCGACTAAAAAAAGTTTAATATCTTCACTTTTTTTTGCTAATCTTCCTATTTATGTGTTTTTAATTAAATATCAACCCTAACAATCCCGCCGATAGCCAAATTTGACATGTAATATGCAAAAATAAAAAGTTCAAAATTTCCGACTCTGAGTACTACGACTCCGGCCAAAAAGCTCCGACTCCACAGCCCTGTAAATATATATATATTTGTGTGACGTGTGGTACTCGGTGTTACGAAAATTATATGAAAGGTACAAGAATGTCGAAAGTTTGGAAAACACTGCCCTGGATGAACTGTGATCAGTTTTTACCATGTTCGGTTTTGTTGTTGTTTCAAAAGTACCTTGTATTAAAAACTATGCGAGTTTGACATTATGTTGCCATTTGGCCAAACAATCCTCGGTTGGTATGTTTTTCTGCCAAGGCTGCAACGAAATGAAATGCTATTCGAAGCAAAAACAAATAAATATTAATTGCTATGATAATATTTTTTAAGCTTGTGGTTTGATCTTGGACGAACACAAAATAAGTATATTATTGAAGCATGGATATCAAATCCCGGACCGCGATCGCTATTTATTATCGATAGCTATTTCGGCAACAGGACGCATATTATACGTATCTTGTTTTTTTTTAACCATGTCCGATCCCAACTTGGAGCATATGGACGGACTCTTCACGGAGTTTATCTCAACATATTTTTCTACGAGAACTTCTCAGTTGCTCAACCGCTTTTTTCAAAAAGAAAAGGGATGGAAAGGATACGAAGACTAGGATAGGACTAGTAGTAAGTTAATCTTTTCACTGTGCCGCTCTTTGGGATCGGAATGGCGGATAGGGGTTTTTAACAACACAAACACCCATTGCCTCTGAGCAGAATCGATTTATCGACTGTAAAAATCTGCCTGTACCGGGAATCGAACCCGGGCGGTACGACACGGTAGCCAACGACGTTGACCGTGCTTAAATAGTTTTGATAATTTGATGCCACTCAGAACCCAAATATCATTCGGTTGAAATCTCTACATATTACATAACGATCGTTGGAAAAAATGGATGTATAGAAAGCTTGCATTTTGTCAATATATCGGTGTAAAATTATTTTTTCAATGAAGAATATACTTAAAAAAAAATGAAGAATATATTCATGAATTCATTGTTTTTTCTTAATGCACGTTTGAATTGATACAATTGAACAATGGCGCCTCTGTTCCTCTAGTGGCAAATACATATATTACATTGTGTCAATGTTGCACTGGACAAATTTACCCTTTTTAGTACTTTGTCATACTCAAAAATCTCAAACATTTGCACTAGCATCGTTGTTCTCCCGAGGAAGCGTTACATTGAATATTTAAAATGCGTTTACTATTTAAATGAGAGAAATCATATTAAATAATTATGTAAATATTTTAATAAGGTAAACTTTAAAACTGTTTCTAGAAAAAAGAATCTTTCTAGTTACTATGTTTTGACTTAGTCATGAACTCGGAGGCAAGAGAGCGGAAAAACCAGGACCTAATTGCGTCTAAAATCAAATGGCGACGATAGACATAGACCTGGCTTGGACATCTGCTGCGAATGACACAGGGAAGCCTGAATCCTGCATGTCTCTTCTTCCAACCTAATGGGCTGCGTTACCCTGGATTGTCGCTGATGACCATATACAGGATATAGGCGGCGGGGCCACGGGGCGCCCGGATGACCGGGGAGAAAGCAAAGAGACGGCGAATCTTAAGCACCGTGTGGCGGCCACATGGTCCGAATAGGGAAATAAAACCTTATACAACGTATCGACACATCGTTTTATTTATTCTTTCATTCAGTTGAGTTTAAATGTAATTAATGTACATATTTCGATAAATGCAAAGAAAATTAATTAGTCACAGTTTTATAACAATGAATGTCTAATGATTGTGATTATCTGAGGATGTATCACAGAGGGAGAGTTACGCGTATAATTCATATCAACACAGCTGGTGAAATGGCCAAATTATGAATATTAATTTAATATGAACAGTTTACGGGCTCTTTTAATTAATTTGGTAATTAGCATGCTATTTCGAATTTGATGGCCAATTAATAAACTCACATATGTGTGCACTCCGTAAGCATTGTGTTAAACACAGCTTTATTCACCATGTAATAATTTAGATGTGAGCTTTTATTAATAACTGTTTAACTTCAAACGGAAAAGACGTGATCTGTTATTGTTGTTTGACCGTGAAGTATATTGTATGATATTGCTCGAAGATTAGTAGTTTGATTACAAATAAGTGAGTTTAAAGCTGTTTTGATCAAGTACTGCGGATTCCGTCGTCATGGAAACCTGCTGAATATCATCATTTCATTAGAATGCACTCTTTCGAGCCACGGTACACTCTTTTTCCATATCCGCTTCCTATTCGGAATATATGGCCGCCACACGGTGCCTCCAAGATTCTCTATGACCCGCCAACTTCTTCGCTTCCTCACAGGTCATCCCGGCGTCTCTTAGATCCGCTGAGTACATCCTATGGATTATCATCAACGGCCTCCTGTGACTTCGGAATCTTTCAGATTGATAGAAGAGATAGGCAGGATTCAGGCTCCCTTGAGGCATCCGCATCACATGTCCAAGTCAGGTCCAAGGGGCTGGTTTGTTCGCTCTCTCATCTCCGTTTTCTTCACAAAGTCAAACCACCGCAAGTATCTCTTTTCGAAGCACGTTGTATTCGTCAGAACCAAGTAGTACACACTACTATGGCTAAATTAGAAGCCAACAGATTGGCGAGAGACAGACTCTTAGAGGCACCGTGTGATGAATGATGAAGATTTATTATAAATTACATAATAAGTTTCCAACAACTTATATTAAAAAAAAAAAAACGACTGTGAGTGTCCACTGATTTATTATGTTATTATTTCTTTTATAACCCTGTTATAATAAAGATAACATCTATTTTTTAAGTGTCGTCATAATACGAAGAATAGCAAGAAACCACTTAGCACTTTTGTGAGCAGTGACACATAAAAATAAAAATAAAAAAAAACAAAACCATTAGAAGAGCATTAACGACTGATACTCAATGATGCCCAATTGAAATTTCAGAAATACCTTATTGATTGAATAAATTAGCGACCCGCGAAGAATGCGTCTTTTTAACTTCCATTAACACACTTCGGCAAGAAGATGTCAAATTGATATTCGATTCTTTGTTCCCAAAAGCTTTGTCATTTTAATGTTTTAACTCGGCCGTCGGTCATTTAAAATATTTACATTATTGTCTCTGCATATCCAAATTCACAGCGAAAGATGCCCGTTTTCAACAAATAATGAAAAAAGACCCGAAAAACGCGCAGGTAAAAAAAAACAAATTTTAGGCGAACTTATCGTAAGCTTTGGTTGGATGCGTTTGATATATTTTTTGGCGCCAAAATGTTTCGTTCTTAATTTAATAAAACAAATACCGATGCGTGGAAAATTATCCTGATTGGCTGTCGTTGAATATATTTTTTCGTACAATTCCAATTTCAAAAAACAAACGAATGTAGTTTACATCATCAAAACAGTATTTTTTGGAAATCGTTGTTGAATAATTATAATTTAGTTTTCGCAGAACTTTCATGACGTTCCAATTTTCATTAAAAATTACATTTCAGATATCGCAATTTATAAGTCGAAATGGAGGTATATAAACATTCTTTTTCTACGAAAACTGTTAATTACTCTGTCACTCAACACTCATTTTAGTTTAACGAGAGTAGGGATAAAAATGATAAGGCTAGGACAGGACTAGTGGTTAGCTAATCAGTATCGTTATTTGTCCCACTAAACAAATATAAATTATTTCAGTTTTGTTATTTTCCAATGGGCGTTAGCTTGATTTAATATTTTTTACAACCACAATTTTGCAATGTAATCGATGGTATCTGCATCATGAAAACGGCTGACAACATATTTACCAATATTATTGACCACAAAAGAAAAGCAATTTTCATATCTATCGCTAAATATACATACTTCCCAGGAAGATTTAACTAATGTTATCTTACTTTAGTACCTAAACAGCACACCACATAACATTTCCTTTCTTATCGGGCGCCCAGCTTCCAGCGCTTAACTATCGACTATTTGCTACTCTACCAGATTAACGGTCTGCGGTGGACCCAATGCTGTTTCCCACGGCGACTATTTTTCACTGTCGATCGTCGTTGTTTTACACTTACTTCATTTAATAATAATATAACTCGGTGTGGTTGCTTTTGACCACACGTCAAATAGGATAACTGTTCCAATGTTCAGCCGCATAATATTTTTTCACACATCTCTGAACCATACGAAAACATGGGATAATTTTTTTACGTTTACTTCATTGACAAATTCTCACGATGCCAATTAATAAAATTTCAATCTCGCTGGAAAATCATTTCACACAATTTCCACAATTCATATTCATACAATTTCCATAAAGTATCGAAACATGTCCAAACTTTGAAGCTCAATATTTTTATTCAGCAAATCATTATTGCAGTTAGTAACTCTTTTGGTTAACTGGACCCACTTGAACAAATGTATCGCAAAAAAAATACAAACATTTTTGACAAGCAAATATTGTGATATGTTTATTTTATTTCAACTGGCCAGTTATTGTCGCAGTTACCCCATACGCTATCTAACTGCATGGCGCTATATTATAAAATGTTAGATTTCTTCTCGCTTTATATATATAACATTATTAATTATAATTATAATCGTTAAACTTATCAGTGCGATAACAACGTCCTTTTCTAAATCGGAGATTGGTTCGGTACTATAGGTACCCTTTGTTGTTTCCCTAAACAATCCGGAAATGACGACACTATCGGAATAATTATATATAAATTTAACGTTCCTTATCTGAATTAATTCAAAGAATTATCCCGTGCAACTTTGTGAGAAAACACTCGTATCTCATATGTGCGATAGAATTCCACTTAATTCATGTAATATTTTTGTGTGTTCATTTGATAATTGTTACGATGATTGTTTTTAAAAAGTTTCAATTCATTTTTTCGAACACGAAAGCTAACATTTATTTCAAAACCTGACTTATAAAAATTGGACGTAGTTATTAACCGCAAATTAATATTACTATTATTTTAAATATCAAATAAGGATCGTTTGATTTTTTAATTCGCCCATGAGTTTTGAGTGCTCTTGTAATGCATGAAGATGCCGAAAGGTGAAACACTGGTGACGAAACTCGTAGAAAAAAATAATGGAAACCTATTTGTATTGTATATTATGGGATAAATGAAACATATTTCGATTTTTGCCAGTTTTGAGTATTGAATGCCAATAGATGCACAATAATATGTTTCGTTATGTGTCACTTTCTTTGTTAACCTTAAAACAACTCAACTCATAAGAATAAATTACTATTTTATATTTTGAACATAGATCAGAAAGCCAATACTTCGTCTTTAAAGATAATGAAAAAAAAAATATAGTGGAAAATTAAGTAGGTTCCAGGCTGTCGATATAAAGAAGCTAAAAAGGTCAATTGAAAGCACTGCACATAAGCAACTATTAAAAAAGTGGACTTGTAAGGTTTTTACAAACACGTTTCCAGCAATACTTAGATATGCATGAATAAAACACATTTTTGCTGGGATAAAAGGAATACAATCGATAGATTTACCTTATCACCTCATTGGCTACGGGAACGTGGAATACGCGTCATTTCATGTTTTTATTTCGTAGCCAATGAATTAAAACCAGGGGTGTGGAGTTGGTAAAAAAAAGTCCGACTCCGACTTCAGCATTTACCAAAACCGCGTCTCCGACTAAAAAAGGGTAATATCGTCACCTTTTTTCCCTAATTTTCCTATGTAAATATCAACCCTATCAATGCGGCCAAAAGTCAAATTTGACATATTAAATACAAAAATAAAAAGTTCAAACTTTTCAAAATTTCCGACTCCGAGTACCGACTCCGGCCAAAAAGCTCCGACTCCGACTCCACAGCCCTGGTTAAATAAACTAGTTCATGTAACGCCTTCTCTGTATCTCGACGCAACTATAAAAACTAAACTAAAATAGGCCATTGATATTCTCGTAAAAACTGTGTTGATGTCGTTTCAAATACAGATACTGCCTATGCGTTTAGTACGGCAGTATTACAATTCACGTTTAACTACAAGTTATACGGTTGTGTCACGTGTAAATGAAGCACGTGGGCACCGTGTTCTGAAGTGTCTAATCTTCGATTAGATTCCCACGCCGGGCTTATCTGGTGTTTTGAAAAACATACTCCCACATCCAATACGTTTCGACTGCACGCACAGCATTGCTGGCCCTGCGCGCACAACATAATAGGTGATCACTAATTTATAATGGTCGAGTCGTAATAACATTGTATACAAATAAATAACACTCAAATTTGAATTGCTTGAATTTTGTACTTTTCCATGAGCTTTGTCGCTAACGACCCGGGTTTCGCCTTTCAGCATCTTCAGGCATTTCAAGTGCACGGATGTACTTGAACTGACGCGCAGTTAATAGTTTGTATCGTTTATATACAAAAATAAAAGTAGATCACTAAGTTTAATTGCTATAAAAATGTAAATTCGCGAAAACTTCAAAACTTGAAATGCCTGAAGATGCCAAAAGGCGAAACCCGGGTGGTTAGCGACAGAACTCATGGAAAAGTACAAAATTCAAACAATTCATTCAAATTTAATATTGAAATTCCATCAAGCATCCTCAGTCGAAATCCTTAATTAGATAACACCCAATTTTTAGTACTACTTACATATACATTGTATCAAAATCTTGGGCCGCTTCCGCTCATCGCAACGTATTGTCAATTTACCGAGATGAGCGAAACTGGTTCTATTCATTACACATAACACAATATCGGTATTTTCGTCCGACTATAATGTCTTTATACAGGGTTTCGCATTTCATTATTATATCTTACATCTTGTTCGTTAGTTCGCTAGTTCGCGACGCTTAAGCTGACATAACGCGAAATACGATCCTTCATTTATTGGCATTGGAGTTTAATCTGTAAATAATGAATATGTATTTTTTGACAAAATTTTCGCACATTTTCGCGTAATTGGATAGTAAACGGTATTTTGTGTTTGTTTAACATATTTCTACTAATGAATTCTATTTTGCAAACTGTGTTGATATCTTGGGCTGTTGTTATGTAAAAGTTAAATATACCCCGCTTCTGAATGTCTTCACGTCACTGGTTGTCATAATAAGCAATTAAGGCCTTGATTACAAGATGCTATCGATCTTACGATCCGCGAGACGGTTCACACAATCGTCCAGTCTGATCGTCCGCCCATCCCTCATAATAATATAATGCTGGGCTAGTTCACCGTTCATCTCATCATCCTCATTCACCGGTGGACGTTGCCCGATCATGATTCTGTCAAATGAGATGACTTAATTCCTAGTGCAGTCGGAAACTCCATTGACAACGTGGAGCTATGCATTTTATTTTGTTTTGATAATTTTGTTTAGCGTGTGATAGTAAACAGGGATTCAGAAATAACGTGTGTTCCTGTAATTATTGTATGATTATATATTAAATAGGGTTGCCATAATTACAAATATTTCTTACTGTGAAATAAATGTGTGTAGTTTTCAAGACAAGATAGTTTTAAAATAGGAACATATGAATTATTACTATTGCAAAAAAATGTTGAATTATAAACATTCTAAATTTAAGCTAAGCGCACAAATTCTAAATTTAAAACGATTGGTTGAAATATTAGCGCGGATAATACTTACGAATAAAAAAAAGCATTGTCACGATTTTATGAAATTATCAAGACCAGTTTCGCTAATATCGAACATATTGTCAACCTAAAAAATATTAATGCTGAGTAACTTTTTTGACGGGTCCGTGGTGCAGTGGTAAACGTCGTTAGCTTCCGTGACGGACCTCACGCGGTCGAATCCCTGTACATGCAGTCTTTTTCAGTCGGTTTATCGATCCTGTTCGAAGGAATGGTTGCTTAGGAGCGCTCTGCTTACCACTAGTCCTGTTCAACTCCTCGTATCTTTTCATTACCTACACTCTTCGAAAGAGCAACTGAGTAACAATCTGTTATCGTAGAAAAAAAAATATGTTGAGACAAACCCATATGCTCCACTTTCAGAGCGGGCATGGTTAAGAAAACAATTTTTATTTTAATCCTTTATTCTACGTATGTTTGGTAAGTGGCCATTATTATTAAAATTTTCGTTTTGCGATTTCTTTATATTCATAAAAATACTTATATTTTATTCATTCTTCGCATTTAAAATATGATAATAATATGTTTTATTGTGTAAATTTTTTATTGGTGTTTTTGCACTTATCTTCTTAGATTTTATGCTGCAGACGCTCATAATGCGATATTAAAATTATATTTAAATGTCAAAAAACCCGTTTCGTCGAAGATATTTTTAGATTTATCGACCATTTCGCATATATTATAAAATAATACGCACATAAAACGCAAGCTTGTCGTTAAAACATTAATCCGATATGGTGTTGTCCATTCAGTAGGGGTTTCAAAACATATTATCAGTAGAAACATCGACCACAAAAAATATCAAAATCTCTTCCTTATATTCTTTTTTAAAATTCCTTTCCTGACGTCGCGCTTCAAATTAAAAATAATAAGACAATTTTTGTAATACATTTAAGGGAAAATTATTCTGATCAGAACTGGATCGCTCATCCCGAGTATTTTCAACATCAAATTATCAAAACGTGATACTTCATTCATGAAAATGCAAATTTTATGCAGTTGCACAAATAAATTCATCTAATTCTCCCTTTTCATTACTTCAAAATAGAGGTCTGCACGGGTTCGGATAAGAACGAAGGCCCGAGCTCGGTCTGGCCCGTGGGCTGGGGCTGGTCGGGTAACGAAAGTTTCGATTCGGGCCCAGGCCGGGCTCGGGCCTGTGTATACAAAAAATAAAACAGATCCGATTATTCCGGATGTATACGCCATTATTTTATATCTACTCACATACATATTATAATTTGATTGAAAGATCATTTGACTTGATACTACAGTAACCTCCCGGTTAAGTACGCATATTGAATCAAAGGGTATTGTGCGTACTTAACCGGGAGGTACGTACTTACGTATTTTAAGGCCCGCCCCCTTTCTTTTCTGCACCTCTCCCACTTACATTGAAACTCGTGGAAAAAAAACAAAAGATAGAATTACTTTGACGGTATGTGCTAATGCAACAGGCATACACAAAATCCCTTGCACAATTATTGGGAAACCAAAACGTCCAGCATGCATCAAAAATCGAGAATGCCCGGTTAAATATTTTAATCAATCAAGAGCTTGGATTGATGTGGCAACCTGTTGGAAGTGGTTTAGTGAAGTTTTTTTATCCCGAAATCAAAAAGAGAACAGGATGGCCAGTTATTTTGCTTACGGACAATGCATATTTGTATCTCAAAGAAGTCCTTAACTATTATGAAATGGATGATGGTTTAAAAAGCATCAAAGCAGTTCAAGGAAAACAGCTTTCAAGGGGTGCAGCTGGTGTTGCATATGGAAATGCAGCACATTTATTAGATGCTGTCAATTTTGTTAAGGAGGCATGGGACGCCATCTCAGCAGAGACAATCGCAAACTCTTTTGCCAAAACCGAGATAATGACCCTTACACCCGTTCCTGTTGAGAATTCTGAGAACGAATGGATCAATGAAATCATTTCAATGTTTGCAAAAGTAAGCATTGAAATTGACGTCAACGATGCTATAAACTTCGAAACAATTGACGAGGAAAACACTGAAGAATATGTTCAGGAAATTCTCAAAGATGTGGACGATGTTTTGGAAGATGTGAAAGAAGTACCGGATGAAAGCCACTTATCTGATGATTCCGATCTGGAAAACAACGAATGTCTAGCAAGACTTTGACAACTTGTGTGAAATGGCAATAAATATAGAAAATCAGCTTTCATGCCCAGTTGTTAAAAGTGCAGCAGGAGCTGATTACAACGATCGTCTATGCTCTTTTGAAAACTTTCAAAAAAAAATAATAAAAATAGCATCAATTTCAAAAAAATCAAACAATAAAAACAATGTGCAGTTGACACTTTACGATATGTTAGTACCTAAATAAAAATGTAAATTTGTTTTTTTCTCTTTGTATAATAGTAAATTGTTATCTTAACTGTTTTCCATTTTATAAAATAATTGTGTTCAGTTTTCTTTAATTTTTTGAATAATAAATATTGATCCAAGTTTTTTGCCATTTTTCATGCGTACTTAACCGGGATGCGTACCACATTTTTTGCGTACTTAACCGGGAGCTTACTGTAATTTATTTTAAATGTTGATTACGATTGTATTGAAAAGTTGAAAAAATTGTCGGGCTCGGGTTGGGTTCGGGTAAGATGTTCGGGAATGAGTCTCGGGCTTGGGTCGGGCCGGGTCAGAGATTTTCGGGCTCGGGCCGGGTAGAATTTTTAAATTTCAGCCCGTGCAGACCTCAACTTCAAAATAACAATACTGTTTCTATAATGTTGCTATTCTATGGTTGCTGCATTGTATTACCCGAAAAGTATACCCAGCTAAAAAAAAAATGTGGTTTATAGACATTTTATGATCTTATATGAAGTTCGATATTACTAGTATCTCATGAACATATTTCGTATTGCACATTCACCTCTTAGTTACAAAGGTTTTTCAGAAAGGCAATTTGATTTTTGATAAATTCGTAACGAACACGGTACTCCACCCGGTCCGCGGGCCGCTGATTTTCGACACATGTAATATGATCGTCTTTTTAAGGTATATTATACGATCACACCAACATTAGGCGTATGGTAATAAATCAGAAAATTCATTAAAATATTTAAATATCAAAATATTTTCTTGCTGAATACAGACAAATAATAAAAAAAGACTCATGTATACTCTCGCCTCTAACCAAGAAATATTCTAGATTTTTTTTAATACTGGATTATATACTATAAGGTTTCCAATAAAAGTGGATTAATTGAGTGGTACAATTATGTGCTGCCATGTTTTGTCAACTGCTTGTTCAGGGGGACGAAACATCATATCTAGTCTAGGTTCTAAAGAAAGTACTTGATTTTCTGCATATTTATGTACACGTCACCAAGATCTTGACATTCTTTGCTAAGACAACTGGTTTTAGTTAAAAATTACCCGGTCCGTGGTGCAGTGGTCAACGTCGTTGGTCAACTTCCGTAACGGACCGCCTGATGCAGCAACTTTCAGTCGATAAATTGATTCTGCTCGAAGGCAATGGGTGTTTGTGTTGTTAAAAATTCCTTCCCACCATTCTTCCGATCCCAAAACGCGGCGCGTAGCGAGAGAGATTATCTAACCACTAGTCCTCGTATTCTTTCAATTACCAATCACTTCGGAAAAGAGAGGTTGAGCATCTAATTAACTAGCAGTTCTCGTAGATAAACATGTTGAGATAATCTCCGTGAGGAGTCCATATACTCCAAGTTAGGAGTGAAAATGGTTAAATTAAAATAATAAGATTGTAAAGCAGTGGGTGCGGTGCGGTGCGTAAATGAGGTAAAAAAAAAATCAACATAGACAACTCTTTCCTGATAATGCAATTTTATTGGAAATATATTTTAAATGCACACATGCATATGTAGGTGGATTGTTCGAAAGAAATCTACAGATCAAGTATTCCTCGAGTGGTTATACTTGGACCCAGCTGTTACCGTCTAATTTTAGCGGCAGACATTTTAATTCCTTATGGTTTTTTATGCCTATCAAGGCAATAAATTATTCGCATGTGTGACATGTATCATATATATGCGTCTCAATTAAAAATATACTTCGCATCACCAAAGAAATAAGCAAGAAAATAATTTGGTTGTTTGTCTAAGGAGCATGTGAATTTTTAACATCCACGTCACTCCATTGGAAAAAATGAATCCTCTCTCGACGATCTTTTTAGTTGTGTCGTATCTGTATAGATTTGCATAAACTATTTTTCAAACATTTTGTAAAAAACGTTATCATGAATCATTTTGACCATATGGAAAAATGGTCAGTCACCAATAATAGCAGATTTTACAAACACGACGTCAATCAATAAAAATAATAAAACATTTTTAGTACTTATTCAAGATAAAATTTATTGAATCATGACCGGTTTCGCTCATGGCGAGCATTGTCAACTAATAAGAAATACAACGAAGCAGTGATATTTATACCAACAATTGGTATTACTACTAAGCAAATAAATTGAAGCAAAATACAAGAAGATGTTGTTGACCTCTAAACAATGCAAGCTATTACATCAAAAATCAATTAAGTATGAATAATCATAAGCAAAAAAAACCAGGGCTGTGGAGTCGGAGTCGGAGTCGTGGAGTCGAGTCGTGGAGTCGGGACTTTTTGGCCGGAGTCGTACTAAGAGTCGGAAATTTTGAACTTTTTATTTTTGCACATAATATGTGAAATTTGGCCATTGGATTGGTAGGGTTGATATTTGATTGAATATTCGTGATTAGGAAAATCAGACAAAAAAAAGACTTTTCCCCAGCCCTCCAAAAACTCTACTACACAGCCCTGAAAAAAACCAAAATAAGTGCATTTATTTATTTAATGCACTTATTTAATATAATGCATTTTTAGCAAGAATTGACAGCTAACACTTTAAAAGTGATTTAATGTGCAATGTTTAAAGCCGAATGTTTTCCGTTGAACTTTGCTTGCAGCCATTGCTCTTAAGTCGTCTTTGCTAAAAAAACGACTAGATCCGGTTTCTGGCCGGCGACAAATGCAGTTCTATTGTATGTTGATGGTATTTCGTATCTCAATCGTGATCCGTCAGTTGTTCAACTCTTGCAGCACTTAGAAAAGTAGTCCACATTATAATCAATCACTATAGTTATTTAGGTCTAGAGTTTATTGTTAACTTTTACAACATTCAAAGCAATTCAATGAAGAACTATTTTAATTTTAAAGTAACTAGACTAGACAAATCAATTATTATTGTTTCATTAATCTGTAAATACGACATATACCGAGGTACAAACACCCATGCATTCAAACAGGATCAATAAATAGATAGAAAAATTCTGAGGTATAAATCTTGGCACATTTTTTCATGAGAATTGGCTTTCACTCAGTCGCTCAACCTTAACTTAGTTCGATGGAAGAAGGGATAAAAAGATAAGGTTAGGGAAGGGACTAGTGGTTAGCGAGTCGCTCTCGTTTCGCTCCGTTTATAGAATCAGATACATGTGAGGGTATTGGTAGAATAACTAGACATCTAGCCAAAATATTATGAATTTTAAAGATAAATTTTAATTTCATTGATTTCTAAATGCACCGACATTTACCGATTGGTATTAGTAAATGTCGTACAAACACCCATGCTTTCGAACAGGATGGATAAAACTGCTGCACGTAGTGGGACTCGATCCCGTGAGGCCCATTATGGAAGCTAACGACGTTGACCACTTCACCACAGACAAGAAACACACCCGGATATATACACTTTTAATCATTTTAAACAACTCTGGTGCAAATCTGTGTAATTGATGTTTTCAATATTCACAGCAACCCTCTTGATATATTGTCATAATTCGCTTGTATCAAAAATAACATAATTTTTTTTAATTTAAATTATTTATTGTAATTTCTCCGTCAAATCGAATGTTTCACAAACGTATGCCTTGTTAAAAACAATCAAAATTCACATCGCATACAATTGCAATGCTACATTTTGAATTGATATTTATTATCAACGATAATTTATTTCGACGCTTGGCAACATTACATCAATCGGCTACTCAGTACTCACTCACTCATAGGTGAGGTGTCGTTATCCGATTTTTGAAGCACACAAATTCAACTGAGAATGTTTAAATCGTTTTTTTTAATGTAGGAATTTTATTGATTCATTTTGTCAATGTTACTTGTCGCTGCAACATAGGTATTATGGTAGTAAATTGCATGACAAAATACTATGCCTGGAATTCCTAGAGATTCTTGATTTTCGAAAAATTAACAGCTTTGAAACTCTTTCGTTATACAAGTTTGATAGCTGAAACCTACGCGAGATGAGAGTATATGCAGAAAATTTCCGTCATTTACCTAATACCAACATTTTTTTGATAAACTTTTAAGTCATAATCAATTTTAAAATATATAACCCAGTTCTTATATTCATTGTATCAGTTAATAATCACCACAAAGACATTTTTTGTCAGGTTTTCCTTATAAAAATATGTTTAATCAGTACGAAAAAAAAATGTTGTGTGTTTGATTCTGTCTTGTCAGTTTATATTGCCCGTGATGTGTGAAACCAGTCCTGATCTTTTTTCAGAATATATGTGGAAGTAAAACTATATAATACTGATTTTTATTTTTTTAAATAATGCCTTTCCACTAAGAATAATAACGACTCTTTAAAAATGAGAAGAAAAATACTTCAATTGAAATCTTTAATGGAATATAATAAATACTTGGGCTGAGGAGTTGTTAAAAAAAACTACGACTCCGACTTCAGCATTTACCAAAAACAGAACTCCGACTCCAGCATTGACCACAAACACGACTCCGACTCCGATGAAAATAAGTTTAATTTCGTCACGTTTTTTCCTACCTTTTCTATTTATGTGTATTCAATTATATATCAACCAACCAATCCGGCCAATAGTCAAATTTTACATATTATAATATATACAAAATTAAAAAGTTCAAACGTTTCAAAATTTCTGATTCCGAGTGCTACTCCGGCTAAAAATCCCCGATAACACAGCCCTGATAAATACATACTACCGTTTTCTTGTATTTTTTCTAATGTCAAAAATTCGAATAAAGTTACTTTCTAACTCATGAATATATTATATAAAACATTTGCAAGATATGACAGTTTGTATTCAGTGAATGAATTCATAGTATGGCATATCATTATGTCGTGTAAAATAAAAATGTTGACACGTTTGGTAGCTGATCCTGTATTAAAGCGACACTGCTCAGTGGGAAATGTTTTATTGCAATAATTGAAGCTGTTTGTCACATCACACCGTGAGCTCGAAACGTCTGTTAAAATCTTGTTTTAATGTCAACGATGTACGCCACGCATATTCAATATAAAATCAATATTTATAATAGAAATATTAACACATTATTAGTACATATTCCACGTAATATTTATTGGATCAAGACCGGTTTCGGTCATGGTGAGCATCATCAACATATTGACAACTTTAAAGTGTTTTTTCTATTTTTAGCATCGATTTCATAGTGATTATTCATGATTCCTATAATCTTCAATGCATACAAACGCAGTGGTTTATAAATAGGTACCAGGTCGGCAATTGATTTCTTCCCTATTTTGTTTTTTTACAAGTTTAAAAAATAATCATTAAAAAACGCATTAAATGGCCTTGAAATTAAGTGACAATTAAAAAGGTGGCGCAGGGCAGCGCCCGGGCTCAATTTCAGGTGCCAGTTCGCCAACCTAGCCCTACTTCACCACTGTTCGAACATATCGGTAGAAAATATGCTGAAATCATAGAGTTAGCAATAGATTATCGATATAATAGTGTATAACTGTCACTTACTTCTATGGGAAATAATATTATTTAAATAATTAAAACCCATTACATTACACCCGTACTACCTCCACATATATTCTGATAATGACCAGGACCGGTTTCGATCACCGCAAGCATCGTCAGCTGAAAACTGAAAAAAAACAGTTGAGAATGCTTGCGATGAGCGAAGCCGGTTCTGATCTTAATCAGAGTATATGTGAAAGTCGTACTGTATAATCATATAATTGAGGATTTCGATTGAAGATGCTTGATGGAATCTCGATATCAAATTTGAATCGTTTGAATTTTGTGCTTTTCCATGGGTTTTGAGTTAGACAGTTCATGTTTGTTGTGCACTTGAATTACCTGAAGATGCCGAAAGGTGAAATCCGCGACAACGATAAAACACAAATTAGAAATAATATACATAGTTTAATAATACATAAACTTCGTACAAATCTGTTTAATTAAAAAAAGTACACTTTTCATGCTTTTCCTTTTTTTTCCAATTGTTCAGTTAAAAAATACTGGAAGCTAATTATTTCCTTGTTATCAAATAACATTCGGATTTGTATACAATTGAATAACTGTAAATAGACGACTTAAACTAGACGTGTGATAATCTTTATCATATCATTGGCTGCAAGCTTTTCCCATGTGCATGAGTGATCCCAGGAAGGAAGTTATGTTTGTCAGCTAACTGGCTAATAGCAGGTGGAGTAATAGAAATCGGAAGCTGGCAGGCACGGGTTCCGTGACCACATTCCTCGCGTCTGATGTCCTAGACTTGTTGATAGCTGGGAATCGGATGATTGGTACCGATCTATTATGCATGGGTCTTATTTGAATTTTCACACTGTTCCAACAAGCATAGCATAGTTTATGGACATAATTGAGGATTTGATTAAGCATAATACAATGACAGCATTACTACTGCGGGATCCGTACCGATTGATTATCTTTGTTGTCTATCGGTTGATAATGCTCGCTATGAGCGAACCCGGTCCTGATCTAATAAATTGTATGTGGAATAAGTAGTTGTCTTTATTAGGTTTTTATTCCAACGATTTCGTTACATAAATTGACTAGTATTCAGTCAGTCTGAAGATGATTTTGGAAGAGACGAAACAAGTGTCACTTTTTAGTAACACAATCAGAGATTGTCTTCAGTTGCGACTTACTCGAGTTAGAATCTTTACTACCTTTATCGCGTATTATTAGATGTTGTTAAATTGAAATAATTGCACAAATGTTCGTTTTATTTTTATAAATTGATGCAGTGTTTCCCAATGTTTGGTGCGATCCAAGAGATTGGTTGGGGTACGTGCTGCTCCTGCATTATAATGCATTTTTCTATCTACGAAAAGGGGAAAAAACATATTTTCATTTTTTTTAATAAGGATATGTAGGTACTCTGCGTTACGAAAATTATGCAAGGGGTACAAATATGTCGAAAGTTTGGGAAACACTGTTTTAGTGAATTTACAGTTAACATCGGAAAAGTTAAGTATCTTGGTCCATGACAATTGTTTCTATACGTTTTTTAACTGCTACAAATTTTCTGCTGAATCTATTTTTATCATTTCAGTGAAATGTTTTATTTAACACGTTGAACTCGGAGTACGCGCCTAGCGCGTACAACTGACATATCCCACGGAGCGGAATACGCGCCAGGCGCGAACGACTAAAATTCTTACTAATCCTTTGTTTTAAATTATCGTAGGTCATTGAAACTTCATGAAAACAGTCTCGATACACTTTTTCAGGTCAGTGTGTCTATACACGTCTGTCAATAAGGTCGCGACAGCATTATTTCAAAATTTTGGTCCTAAAGCTGAGCTTACACTGAACAATAATATTGTTTTTAATTTTTAGACTGTTTTTTTTGCTTATGCCTGTTATTTTTTTGAATCTTCATGTTTTGATGTCAGTGCTTTGCTCCCAGTGCTTTTTACCAATCGGCTTTTTCTATCGGTGTTTTTTTTTGCGAAATTTCCTTTTATTCTTTTTTTGACTCAATAGTTTTCGTTACTGTTTGAGTAACCAGTTTTGCTCGGAATATTGCTTTTTTTATTTTGTACACTATGGATCACCCTTCAAGCTCTAAACGAGCAAAAATGGCTGAAGAACATAGTGATAGTGAAGATAGCTGAATTTAAAACATGGCTAGGTCTCTTATTCCATATGGGTACCATCAGACTGAATCGAATACAAGATTATTGGAAAAAACATCACCTCTTCAATATACAAGCTTTCTCCCAATACATGTCACGAGACAGATTTTTGGCGATTCTCTGGACATTGCACTTCAATAAAAAATACCCAAAATACAGCCGGCTTAGATAAAATTCAGCCACTGGTAGATTTCTTCAATGAAAGGATGGAAACAATCTACGCGCCTCGTAGGCATCTGTCAATCGATGAGTCGCTCATGTTATGGCGAGGAAAATTAAAATTCCGCCAGTATATCAAAGGGAAGAAGGCGAAATATGGAATTAAAATATATATGCTGGGAGAATGGAGTGGCTTGGCGTTAAAGCTAGTGATATATGGTGGTGCCGCCGACAAAGAATTAGGTGGGAAAGGCCACACCAATAAGGTTGTCCATAAGCTCATGGACGGAAAGACTGGAGACGGCCATGCATTGTTTATGGACAACTTTTACAATAGTGTTCCTCTAGTTGAAGATTTACTTAGTAAATCAACATACGTAACTGGCACACTCAGAAGTAACAGAACAGACAATCCTTTAGATGTAAAAAATAAAAAACTGAAACCCGGAGAAACAGTGAGCCAGTACACCGATCGCGGAGTATGTGTAACAAAGTGGAAAGATCGTCGGGAAGTATTGGCGATATCGTCGGAATTCGATGGTCAGTTGTCAGAAACAACAAACCGCCGCGGAAAATTAGTCATAAAACCCAATATGATCATCGAATACAATAGATATATGAGCGGCATTGACTTTCACGACCAAATGCTGTCGTATTATCCATGTGAGCGCAAGACGCTCCGTTGGTATAAAAATTGGGGGTACATATATTCCAGACGATCCTTCTGAACGCTTGCTATTTATACAATAACAATAAAGACAAAAAGTGACTCTGTACGATTTTAGATTATCTGTGATCGACGCATTACTTGGTGCCCCTCCATCGCCGTCTCTTCCACTGCCGAGAAATAAAATACACCTTCCGATTATATTTGAAAAAAGATGCCAAAGGCAAAACAAAAAGAAAGAGGTGTAAATATTGCTGGCATCATGACCGTGTACGCAAAGACTCTATTTATTGCTGCAAGGAATGTTCCGACAAACCTGGGTTTTGTCTGGATCCATGCTTTAGACTTTTCCATAAGTATAATTAGTGTAATTGATGATTGTGTGATTCAAAGTGCAATGGACATGTGATTTGAATTTGTAGTGTTTATGGGACGTGATTATTTTTTCCAATTGGATTTCAAGCATACGTAATATCAGCATAACATACTGGCTGTAAAAGGAAATGCGAAAGAAAAAAATCAGGTAATAAATAATATTGAATATTTTGATAAAATTTCACGTACACAAAATAGAGCGAGTGAAAGCTCAGCTTTAGTCATCACAAAGGGTCATTTGTATCTGGGCTTATCTCGAAGCAGGTGTCAATGAACTCTACGCGCAATAGTTCAAGTCAAAGAGGACAGTTTCTTCCAGCATACCAAGAAACAACATGTTTTTATTTCGGATTTTAGGTACACTTCTGGGGTTTTGAAAATTGCTATTTTTTCAGCTACTCGTGAATATTCGCGATTACGTCTCAGTTATGAACGTGTTAATGGCGTCTAAATATTAAATTTGTCATCTAATTTTAAAACGTTTTCAATGAAAATTAAATCTGAATATGTATCAATCTCGCAAGAAGCGCAATCGTTTTTCAGGAAAAAAACTTTCGACTGTAACACTAATTCCGATTTTAACGTAGGTTTTGTGCAAGAAAAAACTTGGCCAAGACCGTTTTCAGCGTGGTAAAAAAAACATCACAATAGCTGGCCGAACTAAATCTTGTTCAATGGAGTATGACGGACAACAAAATAACTTTTTTGTTGCCATTAATAAATAAATTAGCAGAGATATTAATAGTCTTGTACAGATGACTTTTGAGTTCACGATCGGTCCTTGACTTTCGACATTTAATCATTTTTTACAGAAATAAATAATTTATGCCGTATTTGCAGTTTAAAAACACCCATGGCTCGATTGGACCATATCGTTGTGAACTATTTATCCATTGACAATAGATGCTTAATAAGCGAAACCGTTGCTGGTTTTTAACGTAGACAGTGTGCCACAATTTTGAAAACGCAAAATTTTTCGCTACGGCTGTTAAATGGACATAGTGTAGCTTAATCTCCGAGGTACAGAATTGTTTTATAGATTTATATTTTTCGAAACAGTTACAGTCAATGTAGAAAATATTGGCTTGTTACGCAATTGCTCATCTTTCTTTTTCGAAATGAGTGGGTATATGGAATAGAAAAGAACTAGTTGCTAGCTAATCGCTCCGCCTTTAAGATCCGATGGGTGTGAGGGTATTTCAGACATCACAGAAACCCATGCCTCATCATAATTCGGCAATCTTTTCTAGGTAGGATTAACAAAATTTCAACTTCAAATTTAGCTTGTGGCGTGGTAAATACCGTTTTTTTGCTACTGTTTTTGCTACACATTATAACAGAAAATGCACCCTCTGCGTGCTATCGGCTGACTCCAACAAATGTATTTTTTATTGTTCAAAAATTTGGCACCATCCGCGAAACATGTACACATATTAATCCGATCCCATAAGATTAATACGGTACAAAAAAAAATAATATTTATTTTGATATTGGTTTGCATATAAACGTGGGACCAGTGCACTATTGCACCATTACAAAAGCCGTTTTTGAGGTTATATCATTATTCATCACACTTCGGCGATCAAGTCGTCTCGTGTGCCGTACGATTCTGGATTGTTTATCTCTCCAAGATGTTGTCTTGAAGTGATTTAAATCGTGATAATGGACGAAGATTGCCGGCAAACTCACGACGATCGACACATTGTCTTATTCGGAGGAAGGCGAGATATTTTAATGACATAATGATAGAAATTTGACGCTGCATCTTTGCCGGTGCCCTGTACCGCTTTTTTACTGTATGTATCCTGAGAGGCGAAATATTGTGCCAGGATTTAAAAAATAATACAATCAATATTGCTCGCTGCTATCCTCGGTGCAAGGCTGTTAGTTATATTGTACTGTGTAATGCTTCGGGATTATTTGTTTATATGTTAATATCCATTTTTATGCGACGAACGTAACTGTTTGAAATGACTTGATTTGAACTTCAAACCGGTTCACGCCGTATCTCAATTATGCTGTCAAATTGACAGATAGCGAAATGAACGTTATTATTTTAAAAAAATACTTGAAAAACGATTGATTTCATTGCATTTGTTCAGTCTAAACCTCTTCCATACTGTAAAAAATTGAATCGATGTACAATTTTTATATTCTTATCGAGTCTAATAGTCAACTAATTAACTTTCCTATGGCTCTAAAAAATTAAACTTATCCTGAAAACTGACTTGTTCTGAATATATTTATATCTTTCTAAATATGTTATTCAAATGTTCGTATTGAACAGTTACATTTTATATCAACATATTATGGTACATTTATTTAAATAAGCAAAACGTTTTTTTTTTTTATTTACACTTGTATCAATTGAATGGGTAGAAAAAATCCCCATTTAACTTTTTTAGAATATAATTGAGGATTTCGTGTGAAAGTGCTTTATGAAATTTCAATATTAAAATTGCCAGTTGAAGTTTATTCGTGCACTTGAAATGCCTGAAGATGCTGAAAGGAAAAACCCGTGTCGTTAGCGACAAGAATCATTGAAAACTACACAATTCAAACGATTATTTGTAAATATGTTGCTCAAAAGTTTATATTGAATCATTGCATCTTTACCAAACCATGTTACATTTATTTTTATAAATACAATGAAACCCCGATTCTACGTTTTTCAAGGGACCGTATAAAACAAACGATGAATGCGGGAAAGTTTTAAATATGAACTAAATGCCGGGACTGTAGAAAATGAACGTACCACGCGGGAAAACGTATAATGCGAGAACGTAAGATCGGGGATCCACTTTAATACTCTCTTTTACCACTTGCACATGTGAAACGAGTAGAAAAAGATGTGTTTTATTTATTTCAATGGAATGGACAGTTAACTTAAAGTGATGTTACTTACATCCACTCGAAAATTTAGTTTATTCCGAACCGATCGTACACAATTTTAAATTTATTTTGAAAAGAGAATAAGGATTCAAAATAAAGGCATTGTAATTTTCATGGAATATTGTATCTGTCCAAACGTCTTGCACGGCATCTATAAAGATGGGATATTATTACTGTTTTGTTCCAAGCGTATTTCTTTATTGTTCGTTTTCTTGTGCATGATGTCGGTGATGATTATGAATTATTGTCGGCTTACCGCTATTGTTGTGAAATAATATAATCATATTAGATAACATGGAATTTGTTAATTTGTATTAACTCTAAGATTAAGGCCCACCATATCGTCAGTCATTACACAATAAACGATACGAAAATAATGCAGTTAGATGCATGTTTGAAAGTTAAGCAAACGATATTGTGTGAGACTGAAAACAAATCGATTTTTAGAAAAATCTATTCGTCATCCTCAGCTCTAGCTGTATCTAAGAACACTGTTGTTAAAACTATAAATACATATTAAACTATTTAATTTATAGTTGCTTTGGGCGTACAAGATGTTATTTGTTAACAATCTCTCCACATTGGCTACGAGGAACCAGGAATACGCGTCGTTTCTCTATGTTCACTTTTTGGGATGTTCACTGTCAATACTTGGTGGAATGGCATTATAATAAAGATAATAACCAGGGCTGTGGTGTCGTTAAAAAAATTACTACTCCGACTAAACATTGATCAAAAACACGACTCCGACTAAAAAAAGTTTAATTTCGTCACGTTTTTTCCTACCTTTCCTATTTATGTGTATTCAATTATACATATATCAATCAAACAATCCGGCCAATAGCCAAATTTGACATATTATATGCAAAAATAAAAAGTTCAAAATTTCCGACTCCGGCCAAAAAACCCCGACTCCAGACAGCTCTGATTATTATACTAAAAAAAGCCATTCCGTGTAGGAAGAAAAATAATTATAAAGTCATTAGTTATATTGTATTAAGTAATAAATGTTTTACAATTATTACGAAACAGTTTTGTAGTAGAAATATAGTTTGTTGATTTATTCGAACAGACTCATACACAATCTCATATTCAAAAAATTCCAAAATTCCAAAAAAAGAAAAACAAAAGATGTGACAGTCATTCGAATAATATTTGAAAATATTTACCTTCTTTTGTTTTCTGTAAAAAAAATATGACGCTACTTATTGCGAGACGTTTCGAGCGACCCGATCGCCTCGACGATGATTTATCTGTCATTTTTTTTTTCATTCCATCAATATTTCCGTCAATTTTGATTGCCGGTCAAATCTAATGCGAGCGATAACCGTATCATTAACCTATCAAATCGCGCCAACGAACCGTCTTTCTAAATTGCCTTTGATCCGTTGCACATTATTTGAGCATGGCAACATTAGGTGTATGTCTCTCGTTGCGGAATACTAATGTAAAATTCACTGCAATTAGCTTGCCCCATCAATTTTATCGATCTCGCATTATATTCATCATCTCTTGTAGTCCCCTCGGGGATATCTTTAATGTTAACCCTTTAAGTGAGAAAAGCTCTTATTAAAACAAAACAACGGATTAATTATTTTAGAAACATTGATTTATTTATGTGTTTATATCAGGCCTGTGGAGTAGTTAAAAAAAACACGACTTCGACTAAAATAAGTTTAATTTTGTCACGTATTTTTTCTAATTTTCCTATGAATGTATTTATCTACTAAACAATCAGGCCAATAGCGAAATTTTACATGTTATTATAATAAAATGTTCAAACTTTTCAAAAGTTTTTCACGTCTATTGAAGATAAAAATTACACATATTTTCGACCATATACCTGGAGCATGTAATATAGACTCCTCACGTAGTTGATTTCAACATGCTTTTTTTCCAACAAGAACTGCTTTTTACTCAGTTGCTCAACCTCCTGTTCTCGAAGATAGTAGGGATTGAAAAGATACGAGGACTAGTGGTTAGCTAATCGCGCTAGCTGCGCGTCGCTTTTTGGAATCGGTAAGTTGGGAAGGGATTTTTACCAATATACAAACATCCATTACAACAGAATCGATTTATCGACTGAAAAAATCTGGCCGAACAACGACGCTGACCATTGCACGGTACATACGGTTGATAAAATTACAATTATTCAAAAATTATTATCGCTTGGAATGCATCGCTGCTACAGGGGTTAAAACAAAATGACGATTTTGATTATTATTTATAACGAACCCGTTCGGGTTTGAATGCCGCGAGACATATCGGCAGTACCAAATAGTGCCGTGGACTGGTCCGGCGACACACAAAGTAATACTCGCTGAATAATATTATTTCCTTGTTTTTTTAAGTGATAATACTATTATGGGCATCGCCATGTCCGGCCCACATTTTAGAGTTCATAGCACTTATCAATCTTCTCTCGTTACATTTGTAAAATATATAAATACATTTCTTTAAGTATTTAGCAAACTTCGCACTCTGCAATACGAAAGTCGCAACAGTGTGCTGGTGTCAGAAATATGCATTCAAAAGATTTTCATACTGTAATATTGTGCAATAAGCATAAAAATGATTATCAGTTGATAATGCTCGCCATGAGCGGAACCGGTCCTGATCCAAAAAATAAATATTTGGAATAAGTACTAAAAATGTGTTATTTTTTTGATTATTATAAAGTATTGAGAGCGAACACCTTAAAAGTGACCCAGTGCCGTTTAAAACTTAACGATCAACGAAACCGGTCCTGGTCTTCATACAAAAAATGTGTGGATGACGTAGAAAACAAGTCTGATTTATTTATTCAAATAAACAGTAATATTTTTTTAATCTACGATTTCGACTGAAAGTGCTCGATGGATGTGCACGAATAAAATTGAATTGAGGTCAAGTTCACTCCTCTCAAGTTCATCCGTGCACTTGAAATGCCTGAAGATGCCGAAAAGCGAAACCGGTTCATTAGCGACAAAACTCTCGGTTAAGTACAAAAATAAAACGATTCAATAAAAAAAATAGTCATGTAGATATATTATCTAACATAGTTTACTTTTATTTTTCGCTGAAGCGTGTATTTAAGTTGTAGCCCGAGGCGACTCCACGGCTTGACACGACATTTCAGGGTGGCGTGTCACGGGTTGAATAATATAATACGATACTTGCGAAAACCGTATTTCAATGTGCGCGCGCCAGCTGTTGGATTCGGTTTTTTTTATTTGATATGTGACGGAACATACTACGACATAGAAGAGGTCTACAATAACCGGTCGTAAAAGGCGAAAGGTAAAGCGCTGCTATTATTTTTATTACCTCAAAATGATATGTGATGCGAGGCTGGCGACCGCTTAGAGATTTTAGACACATCGAACGAGCAGTGAATACCTAATCACTGGCATTATCCACAAGACAATGGCAATGGGAAGGTTAACAGTTTCTTTGCTAAGATGTGTTGTTGATACTCATAGCTTCTAATAATTGAAAAAAAAATCTACAATTTCACAAATCTTATATATAAAACCGAAACGGCGTATGTATGTCTGTGGGTCTGTAATTCCCTTTTGCATTGTTGGTCATTAAGTTGCCATAAAAACGAATATGAAAGAAAATATGTTTGAATTTTTATCGGCGAAGAAATTTAGTCAAAATGTAATAAATTAGTCTTCTACTGAACTTTTCCCGGCTTTTATTAATATAATAATGTTTATTATTTACGTGAAGGTAACATTTGACATTTCTTTGAAGGCAAATTAGATTTTTTCCTTGAATTTAGGACATTTTAATGGGCGAGAATGGGGCTGTCAATATATGAAAGGGGCTGTGAAATGTCAATGCCAGTCTGAAATGTTCATTTTAATTCCATTTTAATTGACCTAGACTTTTTTAAAGGCCGAGGTGAACATAACCCCAAACTGGTCCGAGCGAAGCCGGGTAGCAATACTAGTAAAATTATAAAAATCAGAACTGTTCTACCGTACGACGAAAACCGGTCCTGACCTGTATTAAATGAGTAAGATGCTAAAATGTGTTTTGTTTTATTCATGGCCTTGGAGTCATTAAAAAAACACGACTCCGACTAAAAATAGTTTGATTTTGTCAGGTTGTATCCTACCTTTCCTTCTATGTGCATTAAATTAAAGATCAACCAACCAATCTTTCACATTATACATGTTATATTCATACAAAAAAGTCTTTTCACGACTCCCGACTCCGGCCAAAACTACGTGCCTCCACGACTCCGACTCCACAGCCCCAGTTTCTTTAGATAATATACATATGTACATGCTTTAAAGGCTGGAGCAAAATATAGACTCTTGATGTAGTTTATCTCAGCCGATTTTTTCTACGAAACTGCATGTTTAATTATTTAGTTGTTCAACCTCTCTTTTTTGGAGATAGTGGACTCGCACTTTCGGAATAATAGTTGGCTTATCACTCTATCTGCGTCTCGTTTTTAGGATCGGATAAGTCTGGGATAGAATTTTTTGGACGTCTTTTACATATTTGTCTTCGAATAGAAAGCAATCATTCATTATATTGACATATTTAGCTTTCCGGAATCGGTCTCGAACACTCGATATTGTTACTAACTAGTTTCTGCCAGTATGGCGACAATATGAACACTAAGGTGCATGTCAATTGAAATAAAATAGTGCAGAAAACAGATTTTTCTGGAATTTTCTATGGATCTTTTTTTTAAATTACGACAATATGTGTGACCGTTTGAATCATATTAAACGCGACGTCTGCTCGCTGTTTCGAGTTACTGACTTTTCGCTGGGGGCAGAGCGCCGCCTACCCACGTGATTTGTTCCAGCGTTCAGCAGTGAGCCTTCGCCCCCTCAGGGCAAGCACGCGGCACATTCGCAGGGGTGTTTGCCATTCTTCAATGCCATCTGAAATCATGAAACTGTTACTATGGCTATAGTAAAATGTTATTTGGTATTTTCAGTATTGTAAGCAACAAATAATATAATATATACAATTTCCACTCAAATAATGTACTGAATTTTTGGATATTTCGGCATTCGGCTCATATCGCTATCATTCAATTGTCATTGATTCAATTACAGCTTGAGCGTATCCGAGTAGTTATCATGTTTGGTTACAAATTTAGCGTTATGGCACAAGCTGATATATCAGTTTTAATCATGTTGGGTTTTATTTATCTCATATTTATTTTAGCAAAACGATCCTTTAAATGTTGTGGCAAAACTTGATATGTCAGTACTGCTCATGCAAAAGACATCGTGTGACAAACTTGATATGTCAAAAAATATTCGAAAGATATGAAACTAAAAAATTTATAATTTTTCATCACCCAAATTCATCGGACTGCTTGTGTCAACGAATGTAAAACGGGCGTATCAGCTAGTACCCTTACAAAATTGGCAAAGGTCAATGTTAAAATATACATTTATTCAAAGGAGTTGCCAGAAAGTAAATGCTGATTCAATCATAAATGTTCGATTCATATTTGAGTTTTGTTTTTCTCACAACTTTTAAATTATCCATTGACAAGACATTTCGTGTGAAGATTTTTTCAAGAGAAATAAAATCATGTTATCTAACTCGTCATTATTTGTCATCTCACTGCCTGTGTCAAACAAGGTAAAAAAGATAAATCAAGTTGTGCCATAACTCCACGGGAATATGGGTAAATGCCATTTCAATGAGTATATAAATATATACATATATATGTTACAGTGAAACTGTATTCTCAGTGAAAATGTATCAAGTTATAGATTTGTATGACAACATGATTTCAGTGGTCACGATCATTGAAATTATTGGCCCAAGTCGATGATTCGCCGGCCTTAAATTTTGGTTTGCTTCAATGAAACAAAATCAGCAAGTAGTCCTTTTCATAAAAAGAGAACCAAAGACAAACATTGGGCTGGAGATAGGGCGGTCAAATTTAATTTCAATGACAGCTTGGAGAAGAATATATTTTCACGCATGGAATGTGAAAATTTCGAGTACAGTTCTGCCCATAACATATATGTTTATGGCAATGTCTACTAAATTATCTTTTTTAAAGTAACGAAGCGCCCATCTCTAGTAGATGGAAGCCAACCTACGGAAGGGGGGCGAGCGTTCAGAGAGCTTTATTGCTTCAGAGTGCGGACTTTAAAGTCGGACGGAACAGATTTATGATCATTTTGTGTGTTTATGCATGGACTTAACTGTATTGTGTACCAGGTTGACTGAGGTGAGGCTCTGGCATTGTTTCGCGAGTTAACCTTGTATCTCGTTGTACATACGTTGAGCAAGATAATATTGAATTCAAAATACAAGAATTTTATTCACCAAAGTCGACACGGATATGATATAACTTTTAAAAATAAATTATTTCCACAAGGAAAATATTACCAAATCCATCTTTTATAGCAGTGACTACCAAACTGGGGGCCGTGGAATATTTTTTAGATTTGAGGGGCCGTTGCATAAAAAAGTTTGGGTAGCACTATTTTATAACACCCCCTTCAAAACAGTAGTACAGTAAAATATAAAATGAAAATTGAAAATGACACACTTTATCACGATAAGGACCGGTTTCGTTCATCTCGATGTTATTAAAATATAATTCTTTTCCAGCAATAATTGAGAGTTAACACCGTGAATTGATTGATATGTTTATTTTTGCCTCTTTGTGTAATAAAGCGTAACACGTGTTTCGTTGCATTTACGCAAAAAATGTGTCGTATCGTAATCATTGCAATACCCTTAATTATTAAACATAAAAGAAACAAAGGTTCCTGGGAAGTACGAAATCACATATTAATAATTTCTCAACACTTTGTTTACGGGCACTTTTATATATGCACTATGGTAATTAAGCACAAATTTGTTCACACCGTAAACGTTGGGTTATAATTTTCATTCTTTAACTTGTTTCCGACGTTTTTCTTGAAAACCGTTGCATGCCAACGAAACCTAACCCAAACATTCTATCACAGCCGTCTTCATGTAAAAATCATATCGCGTGTCAGGCAGGCGAAACACGTGTCACTCTCATAGGCATGCAATTTAAAATTATCTTCGAGTCTTTAATTCAGTTTTGTGTTGAAAATGCATCACCAAAAATTTTCCGATCAATATGCAAATGCCGCACATTTGCAATGCTTTTGTATGAAATGAAGAATTCATTTGCGTTCGTCGAACCTAACCTAACTTAACCATTCTATCATAGCCGTCTCTATGTAAAATCATGTGATCGAAACACGTGTCAATCTCAGAGGCAACCAATTTAAAATTATCAACCAGACCTTTATTCAGTTTTGTGTTATATAAAATAACTAGTATTCGAACCCGGCTTCGATCGGACCAGTTTGGGGTTATGTTCACCTCGGCGCGTAAATTCAGACGGACCAAGTTGAAACAACTGGCAATTTAATGACCAACAATGCAAAAGGGAATTACAGACCCACATACATACATACGCCGTTTCGGTTTTATATATAAGATATTTCGGTTCATATGAAACTACTCGAGTACTCGAGTATTTTGTAAAATGTACTACTCGATTCTCGAGTAATTGGAGTCTCTACACACACATTGATAACGAAACTTTCGCGAGCGAAATCAATTCGTTTGTTTGAACTTGCAGCAACAATGCAAAAGGGAATTACAGACCCACATACATACATACGCCGTTTCGGTTTTATATATAAGATTACCAAATATTTATCGATTAATATGCAAATGACGCACTGCTTTTGTATGAAATGAAGAATTCCGTTGCGTTCGTCGAATAAAACCAAATTGCAATCAATCGACCGATCCGATTGTTATACGCAATCAGCGATAACTTGTTGCATACAGATTGCGATCGTTATCTTCCATCGAAGCTTTAATAAACAAAGCCCCCGAGCCCTTATAAATTTATATTCAGCCAGGTTGCGACTTTGCATTCCATCTCGAGTTATGTACAACGGGACAGATGCATCGAGAGCTTTTTACAAACCGAAATATTCATAATTATTTTATTACAAAGAGGACGAATCCAATATAAATCATGGGTGACAAATTTCTCATATATCTACTAGATAATTCTAAACCAACATATTGTCATAATTGAGGATTTCGACTAAAGGTGATTGATTGTATTTCAAAATCAAATTTTAATCGTTTGAATTGCGTACTTTTCCATGAGTCTTGTCGCCAACGAGCCCGGTTTCGCCTTTTCCCATCCACGCGAATTTCAAGTGCACGAATGGTCTTGAAATGATAACTCGTATTGTAAATTAAGATTTATGCACTAATAGTTTTTTCGTCAGCAACAGTAAGCAACAGTGAAACATTTGATAACTGTTAAACCAACCTGACAATTATTTTTTAAACCATGGAGCGGAGCGGCGTAGATTAGCAGTCCATACGTGGAGCATAAAGACTGCTAATGAAATTTGTCCCAATAGAAATTTTAATTCTAAATTCTATGAAACTGTTTTGTTACTCGGTTTCTCAACCTCTCCGTTGGAAGAGAGTAGGGATATAGAAGGATATGGCTAAGACAGAACTAGTGGTTACCTTGACGCCCTTGCTACGCCCGTTCCTTGGATTGGATGTGTGTGGGTGGGACCTATAGACATCCATGAAATCCATGCCTTCGTAAAGGCAAACTAAACTCTGCTAGGACTCGAACCCGTGAACTCGGCGACCGAAGCCAACCACGCCGACACTCGACCACGGAACAAGTCTCTGATACCTCACCATCGTAACTATTTTGATATCACGTCATCACCAGGACAATGCTCTCTCGTATAATTTCAAAGTGAATACTTGCCGTACAGCTAATGAAGATAAATTATAATTGTTTTCGATGCACAAATTCCTTGCCGATTGTTTTTCATACCAAACAACAAAAGCTTTCAATCTTGGACATTTAACATAAATCCTAAGCGCCTTTTGTGATAATGGCCAACGAAAATATAAAAATATAATTTACTCTTTGTTATTTTAAGTGTTATTACGTGTTTGCTTAATGGCTTTTTTATTCTTTTAAGTGTTAAAATAATATTATCATATTTCTTCAACATAATAGCGATTTTGGTATAACACATGAATTAAAGAATTGTTTATAAGATAATATGCTAAATATCAACATTCTTCAATTTATAAACGGCCATTTTTAAATGTCATACATTCAGGGATATCCAATATTATGATTTCTCGCGTGAATGATAATGCAAAGTTATTGTATATTTATTTTCCTCATTATATTCTTCAATTCTAAGCCTGGCATAGAACAGCTCATTTATCTTATTGCTTTTTTTTTAAATACAAATAAATTATTTGCATAATTACCCAATCATGTTGTTTAGAATGTTTATGAATTCGTCAATTTAATAGGAATAGAATACGATAAAAAACATACCACAACAAGGCTATAATTAATTGAAAATATTCATTTTATTTCATTTTCTCCGCGATTTGATTGAAACGATATGTCTTGTTATACAACTAATCAAGACTCCACTAGGTATTCATTATTAAAATTGCCAATTCTATATTTTTTAAATCATAAGGTCATCTTTATCCACTGTGAATTATGACCCGTCAACTGTTTTGTGTTCTAGTAATTGCGAACTTAATGCCATAATGCTTTATTTTTGACATTGAAAAAATGACATGCATAAATTTCACAGAAATGACTGTTCACAACATAAATGTCGGAACTGTCCGTGGTTGAGTGTCAATCCCATTGGTTTCGGTTTCGGAGCTCGAATCCCGAAGTTGTCCAATCATCCGATCCTAAAAATTGGGCGTAGCAAGAGCGATAAGTTAGCCACCAGTCATGTTCTATCTTTATCCTCATATCCATATTTTCTTTCACAAAAATGAAGTGCTCTGGATTCAACACGAGAAACGGGACGCCGAGATGACCAAAGAAAGTCACGGGTGACAGATTATCTTGGAGGCAATGTGTGGCGGCCATATGCTACGAATGGGGAGCGGTCATGATTTTGTTTTAACTTGTGGCTCGCATGGGGTATTGAGCAAAATTGGCGGATGGCATTGGTGGTAGGTTATTTCTATAAATCAGGGCTGTAGAGTCGTTAAAAAAAGTACGACTCTGACTCCAACCATTGACCAAAAACACGACTCCGACTATAGACTCCGAGTTTTGTCACGTTTTTTCCCCAACATTTCCTATTTATGTGTATTAAATTAAATATCAAACAACCAATCCGGCCAATAGCTAAATTTTACATGTTATATTCATAAATAAAATGCTCACACTTTTCAAAAGTTTTTCACGACTCCGACTCCGGCCAAATCACCGCGACTCTGACTCCACGGCCCTGGATCTAAGAACATTATATCAGCCATTTTAAGACAACATTGTATTATGATAATATTGAAATGTATAATGAAAAAATACAAAGTAGCGCAATGTGTATATTTCGTAAGTTATGCTATGTATGCAGTCCTTAGACTTTCACTGAAACAAACCAATGTATCCATGAAGGATAATTTGATTTATCATAAATCTATATTCATAGTGCGTCGGCCAGTAAAAGTAGAAATCCAATTTAACAATGCGTAAGCCATAGAAGGAATGTTGGCTGCATACAAAATCATACACATTTATTGAAGAAAACGGGTTGAATAATTTCAACAAAACTGCTACAGTCTTGTAACCCGTAAGTTAAGCTTATGTTAGGCACTGTTTACATTGTTCAGTTGACTCGAACGAGTAGCTAAAATATTGTAAATCTTACTTAAATTGAGTCACTGTTCTACGACAGTGAGTAGAGATATGAGCGATTGTGTCACACGACTTTCTATTGAACTGGAGACTACAGTGAAAAATACTATGCATTAAATCACAATTAAATTTAGAATGTACATACGAAATAAGTATGATAGCTTTTATTGGTTGAATAGAAATATACTTTTTTATTGTCATAAAAATAGCGAGTGGAACGTCATACTTAGCTCGTTTCATAGTAAGACTTTTTTGTTCTCATTCCACAGTCAATTTATTTAGATCAGGAACGGTTTCGCTCATTGCAAGCATGATTTTATGATGATGCTCAGCTGATGATTCTGTTTGTCTTATCATAATATATCTTATATGTCATGTTATTTTTTAATAAAACACCTTTCAACCAAGTATTGTCAGTGAATACCTTGAAAGTGTATCCTTTGAATAAATAAAGCACATTTGTTTGTTATATGTACTTGCACATTTTATTGTTAAAAGGTCAAGACCGGTTTCGCTCATCGCGAGTAATATCAACTGATTAATCAGAGATCAGAAGAAGTGCAAAAGATGTGTTTTATTTATAATTCATACCCAACAAAAAGTGTCAGTCAACAATTTAAAAGTGCAACAATATAGAACCCGCGTTTTACACAGTAAATAATTTAGGAAATTTTTTATTGAACAGTAAAGATCGCGTAGATTCATCGTCACAGAGTGGTATCTATCGACTCTCTTGTGGAGACTGTCCAGCGTCTTATGTTGGACAGACAGGTAGAAACTTTAATATTAGAATTAAAGAACATATAAGATGTCTAAAGAGTAATAATTTTTCTGAGTTTGCCAATCATTTAATAGAAAATGACCATAATTTCAATCAGACTAGTAATGTAGAAATACTCCACCGAGTAAATAAAAAGGTTTAAAGATGAATAGTCTAGAATTTTTTAGAAATAAATAAAACTCTTAATAAAAAAGATATATTATTAAATAATATTCTTAACAGGACAGGTTGCTCACCTCTGCTGACATTATTCCCAATTCAAAAGAGTGATCACCCAACCTAACTGATTGATTGCAGCTCATTAGTTTATAGTTTATTAGTTTGTAATGTTTAGCGTCATTAGAAATATATTTGTTTGCTTTGTTTCGATTCTATAACCCTCTCTTGCGTCCCTTAAAAGGAAAAAATCCCAATCTAATTGATTGAGTGATTGGACCTTATTAGTATCATTATGTTAATGCATTTTTTTGATTCTATCACCCCCTTCCTTGTTTCCTTTAGAAGGAAAAAAAAAACCCGTAATCCATTTTGTAATTTCATAATTTAAAATGTTAAAATGTTAGAATTTATCTTGCTTCATTACTTAAGCAAACTTTGCGATAGTAAGTCTGAAGATGCCTCTGAAAGAGGCGAAACACGTGTCACAATTAGTTACACAATACGTGGAATAATCAAAGTTATTTTAAATTTTATATTAAATTTAAAAGTGATTTAAGTCGATATATTACTGCCTATTTTTAATGAATCGTGATAGAGCTCATAATATATTAAGTCACACAAAATTATCTCCTATAGTGTTTGGTCACAAAACGTCAGCTCATCTGTCTAGATCAGCCATACTCAACATGCGGCCCGCGAGCCGCATGCGGCCCAATCATCACTTATGTGCGGCCCAAAATAATTATAGTCACCGAACACTTTTTTGGTGTTGGTTTCAATATTGGGTTGCAATCATTATTCTCATCTACGTATCTCTGTGACTTGCCATATTCTAAAATTAAATTTGCGAAGAGCGTATTTAAAAATCGGCTTACTGATTGTCACCTTGATGATGTATTAATTAAGAGTAACCCGTAGTAAACTTGATTTGATGAAAATAGTTAAAAGTTTGTCTCAATATCAAAATTCACATTCATTTTTAAGATTTTGGATACATTAGTATTTTTTGTACTTTTTACGTATTTTTTTATTTTTTGTTGATTGCTATTTTTTATTTTGAAAAATACATGAATAAACATATGTATACAATTGGGCCTCGTATAACACCATAATCCGTGTTGTATAAAAATATGTCACATTTTATACATCCGTGTTGTATAAAATCGTGTTATACGAAGCCCAAGTGTATTTACAGCTTACTGTAAATATGTTGCGGCCCAGATAGGGAAGCAAAAATCAGAATGCGGCCCGGACGAAAAAAAGGTTGAGTATGACTGGTCTAGATATAATAAAAAAAAAACGATCGGTGATGTCATCAACGACATCAAATGTGTTTGAATTTATTAAATTTGGTTTTGAGAAAGGAAAGTGAAAAAAAACATTTTTTCTATAACACTATTTTTATTTTCTGCAATGTGACATCTCTTTAGTTGTTGTGCTACTAAAGGGTATTTCAATAGGGACGCTCAAAATATGTTACTTTGTCCTGCTGAGTAGATTATTCATTGTTTAGTGGCCAAATTTGAGTCAACCAGTTTGGTAAATAATCGGCCAACACCTACCTACCTGTACGTCATCAAAATACAATATCTGGTGAGAACATTGCTGCTGTGTGTGAAAGTGTACAGGAAAACCCAAGGCAGCTTATTTCTCGTTGTTCACAAGAACTTGGCTTTTCTGCGACTTCAACTTGGCGAATTTTGAATCGGGCCTTATGTCTGCACCCGTATAAAATCCAACTAACCAAGGAACTTCAGGTAAACGACCACAGACAACGCCTGATTGGGTTCTGGAGCAGTTGGAAGTTTACCCAAATTTGTCAAAAAAGTCAACTTTAGCGACATGGCCCATTTTATAATGAATGGATATTGGCAGACATTTGATGCTATATTCCATATTTAATGCCGTAAAATATACTTACAAATGAAATTAAAATTTAGTCAAAATCTCACAAACAACTTGTTTTATTTACATTTCAAAACTAAGCGTCCTTAGAAAAAGACCCTTTATAATATAGGAATTCCCACTTTTCTACTCGCTTTAGTCGCTCACTCAATGTAAGCATGGCATTGTCAACATGGCATACAATGTAAGCATAGCGAAAATGTACAGTGCATAAATAATTTATAATGATAGGCATCATTACTGTCATTTAAATGCCCAGTGATGGTAATCATACTTGGCCATGTATAAATCAACCTCAAGGTTTTTTACCCATGGTATGGGTCAATAATATAAAGTTGGTAACATTATATCAAATAATATATTTAAACCCATATTTTTTTTTCAATATTTGAATATGGAATGATTTATGACAATTACTTAACTCCAAGAAATTCGATGTCGAGTCCTGTTCGACATTGCCAATGCAACATGTTTTGAAAATATAAATTTGTAAATTACCCTTAAATTTTTTAATCAAAAACCAAGATAGAAATTCGATTTATAAAATCATTAGTTAAAGTTTATATCAACTTTTATTCATAAAATATGGTATAATGTGGTATATTGTTCAGTATTTCGTTTTTGTATACTAATTAATTGACAAACTCTGTGATATAGAGTTGCCGGAGGAAAAAAATAATATATTGAGGAGTGAAAAGGGTTGAGAGAAGCAATTATGTTATTTTGAGTCTTCAATGCATTCTTTCAAAGTTTGAGATTTGACTCTCATTTTCTGTCTCAAACAATGACTATCGTTTTATCGATTCAATTGGCATTAACTTGGTAGATCTCCATTATAATACGGTGAAAAAATAGAACGTATTTTAGTTCTACAAAAATTACATAAAATTTAGTTGATATATATATTTCGGCTTACAAATCATAGCTCTGACGAGGGCGAAGCCGAAATAGTTACTATTTGTTGTGTATAATTTTTGTACACCTAAAATACATTGCGATTTTTTCACCGTGCTAAAAACAATCGTATTTAAATATCAATTATGCCTGAGATCTTTTGATAATGTTCGCAATGAGCGAAACCGGTCGTGATCCTGATAAATCTAATATGGAGTAAATACAAAACGGTGTGATATTTTCTTTTATTATATTGCCTTGCCAACATGATGAATTATGCCTTATTGTATAAAATCTTCATTCGATGGTAATTATTTGCCAGCATTATTTATTTCATTGGGATGGAACTAAACACAACTCTTGTATTAATAAATTTACGAATCAATCTAAAAACCATTCGTACAATATTGTTGAAATGTCTTTGATTTATTTAAAACCCTTTTTTATTTTGTTTCAGGTAAGAAAATGAAGGGTCTAGGATTATTTTAAACACTACGAATATTGGCACAGGTATGTACGTGTTATCACAGAAATGTAGTTCTAGATTTTCATTTGTTATAGTTAAACTCTGTTTTTTAACTGGAACTGACGGTTTGTTTATTCGTGCACTTGAAATGCCTGAAGATAAGCGACAAAACTATTGCATATTCAAATATGTAATGTATTTGTTAAGAAAGACAAGAACTCATTTGCCGTTTTATGCCATGTTACCAATGCTTGTTTTTCGGACCTACCGCACATCTTCAGCCCTGATTAAAAAATCCTCGAGTCCTTCCAGGTAGATAGATATTCTAACCCGAAATAGCAACACTAAAACAAATAATTGACTAATGATACAATAGAACCCCTTTCGGCTTAGCTAAGTGGTCGGCCAATTTTGGACACTTTAACATAATTTTCATCAATTTCATAATTTGTTAAAATCGTGGCTTTGCAATGAAATATATTCCCATCGTAGCTGAAAATAAATTTACACCCCATATCTTTTTAACATCAATACAACAAACGGATATCGGCATCTTACCTATTCAATAGAATCAAACAAAATTACATATTAAGTTATCCATATCAATCTTAAAACATATTTTTCTTTGGAGTAATGGATATTTAGCGCTTATTTTAATCGTAATTTAACAATACTTCAAACGTTGTATGCGTAGATTAGTGGTTCTTATGTGCGTCCACCGGAGGATTTTGTTGCGGTCACCAAAAGCGTCATAATAAATATTGGTATTTAAAAACTGTTAATTTCTCAACAGAGACTAATGAAGCATTTAGTACGGATTTTATTGTGCAACAAGAAGTATTAGCTAGAAAAAGTTTCGCCATTCGATATCTTAACTGTTTGTTCAAGAAATTCATTTTTATTTCATTGCCGCGAAAATAAGACAATTTTTTGTATAAATGCCTAAAAATTGTAGAGTATTTTAGAGCTCAGATATCATGGAATAAATCGATTGTATGTCAGGACCGTGGTCGAGTGTCAACGTCGTAACCTTCGGTTGCGATGATGATGACAATATTTCTAGATTTTTTTGTTTTCACTTCTTCTTCCAAATACAAAACGAAGATTCTTGGTTTGTTCTGTTTAAAGGTATCCAAAATGATGATTCAGCCGGCGATGCGAGCGCGTGCTCAATTCCCTACGTCTTATGAATATCAATTCACAAAATAAAGCCTCGATTAAATAATAATGTATACCCATAGTAATTTATTCATGGACCCTAGATTGATGCCGGTCCTCTCTGACCGTAGGACAAGCATTTCCTTTAACGGATATCGTCTGCGGCAGAGGTTCACAAAGTGTGTTGCGCAGGAGAAAATTAGCACCCCACAAGCTTTAGAAATTGGCACGCTAGATTTTTCCGGATTATCACCTTAAAATAATTAAAAGTTCAGAATTTCTCGATTGAGATGATTTTACTTGTCTTATGTAATGGCTATAAAGAGCAGGACTAGTTTCGTTCATCACGGTCATTTTCAGTTAATAATGATAGTGATAGTGAAGCTGACTGAAATATATGTATGTAATTGGTACACATACAAAGCTTTTTTTTCTACCAATTATGACACATCAAAAGTTTACAATTTCGGCTAAAGGTGAGTGCTTGATGGAATTTCAATATCACATATGAATTTCATATTCCATCTGGTTCAATATCACATATGATTTTGCCATCTTAAACTACCAAAAACCTTCTCTCGATTATTTTTGATTCATTTCACGTAATCTGATTTTTATAAAGACAATATGATGTACAATGATTTGGATATCTATTTACTTTCGTGTATTTAGTTATAAAATATGGGTACTGGATTTTGAATTAAGGAAGATATTACTTAACACTATTATTTGACTACTTACCAAGAGTTATCTTAATTTAAGATAACGTGTGGTGCGCATGTTTTGAGAATCTGTGGATGTTCGAATTTCCTTTGTATTCAAGAAGTGAATCGATTCGGGCTTTTTTTTTGAAAAAATAGACGAAATGATCTAATTTAACTTTTAGATGATTTTGAAATCCACATTCTTGGTGTTTCTATTATTTATTCACTTCGGCCACGTGTAGAATACATTTAATATCGATTCGGTGATTCAACCTGTATCCATATCAATCTCGCCTATCTCCAAAAATGAAGAAAATTGACTTTCAAATTTTGTAAAATGTCATACCGTATAATGGTATACGAAATGTATTTTTTTGTTTCAATTTCATGTGTTAAAACACACTTCGTCTTCTCTCAGTCTATGACCATCTCCGCTCAGTATGTTAAGCGCATGGCCACTACACAATCTCGTCAACCTCTCTGCTTCCGCTTGTACAGTGAAATCCCGATTCTACGTTTTTCAAGGGACCGTAAAAAACAAACGATTAATGCGGGAAACGATGAATGCGGGAACGTTTTAAATATGAACTAAAAAAAATAAACTTTTGAAAATCTTATTTATTTATTAGAATTTCTTTATAATGCCAGTGTCAAATATTTATGTATAATTCGGTCCGTTAACTTCCATGTATTTAACACACACACCTATATTCAGTTGAAAAAGCTCGCGGTGATCGAAACCGGTCCCGATCTAAATTAATTTACTGTAGAATAAGTACAAGAAATGTTGTATTATTTTTTTAAATAATTCTTTTCCAACAAGTATTGGACAGTCAACACATTAAAAGTGACGAAGACTTGTGAATTAATTTTTAACTATGATCTTAGTACATAGTTTAAATATTCGTAAACGGCTCAGCAGGGAATAGGTGAATAATGTAGCAATGTGAAAGTATTTTGTTCTACAAGAATCTTGTTTTTCTTTAACGATTCTCGTAGACGTAAATACTTTGATATGTTTTCCGTATTAATCATTCTATCTGTATAAAATCGATCTAACGAAAGGTATGTTAGCGGATTATTACACCTCCTTATCATTATGTACTGGTATATTGTAGTTAGGAGCGACAAGGTTAAAAAATAAGATATATTCGAGGGTTAATAATTTTGTATACTGCGTCAAACATAAAGGCAAGATGACACTGCATTATCGTCACCGGAGCAACTTCGGAATGGACCACGAGACCGCAAAAAGACGCAGGAGATGGGGGCACAGCCAAAAGGAAGAAAAAAATCCGATTAGAAAATCATTTTTGGTCGGGCCATTGTGGCGACGGGCGGCGAGAGTATTTTTTACCGAATCGGCGGCCGGGCCCCCGACGTGCATTGTATGTAAATTTTACCATTGTGATCGCTGGGTATTGTGGACAACTCATATGGAAGGCCTATGCCGGATTGGGACATTTGCGTTATTCAATATCGATGAATATGAAGGTTT
The DNA here is from genome assembly GCA_028554975.1 of Himalopsyche kuldschensis. NCBI lineage: Eukaryota > Metazoa > Arthropoda > Insecta > Trichoptera > Rhyacophilidae > Himalopsyche > Himalopsyche kuldschensis. Next base: position 1,205,234 of record JAHFWI010000059.1, on the reverse strand, counting down.
TTATTCAATGAGTCACCACCACTTCCAACGTGTGTCTGTATCGCTTTTTTTTTTTTTAACAATGTCCGCTCCCAACTTAGAGTATTTGGACTCCTCACGGAGTTTGTCTCAACATATATTTTTCTACGAGAACTGCTTGGTACTCTGTTGCTCAACCTCTCTTTTTCGAAGAGAGTAGGGATGGAAAGGATACGAGGACTAGGACAGGACTAGTGATTAGCTAATCGCTGTCACTATGCGTCGCTCTTTTTTTGGGAGCGGAAAGGTGGGAAGGGATTTTCAACAACACAAACACCCATGCCTTTGAACAGATTTATCGACTGAAAAAATCCGCTCGCACCGGGAATCGAACCCGGGCGGTCCGGCACGCAAGTCAAAGCCGTTGCCACTGCGCCACGGACCGGACGTTATAACTTAGTACAATACACTCAGTATTCGTAAGGGGTTTTTAAAAATATTTTTTCCGTTCATTGTCTTCAGCTGAATCTCTTTCATATGAATGTAATGAAAAGGGGAGAGGGATGAAAAAAATATTCAGGAATAAAACGCTGAATATTCATATGGTATTGTACCGAAAAGTTTTCATTGCATATTACTTTTCAAAATAAGTCGGTGACGTTGCTCCTGAGACACTCTTTTTTTCGTCGCCAGGAGTACTTTATTAGATAAATAAGACAAGTATTAGTCAAAAATTATGGCTGCCGAATCTCGGATGAATGGAAAATAAATTTGGTTTCAATACCGGGACTATAAGAAGCATTACATGTACATCATGTATTAAAAACAAAAATATTTTTCAACTTATAACTACATCGATACAGCTCTTTATTTCTTTTCTTTGAAGATGCTTTGCCGATCTTTAAAAAATAAATATGGAAAAGTACAGACAATATGCGTTTTATGATTAAGGGTAATGCATTTCTTCAAAAAATATTTTGTTAACACTTAAAGTAATTATCTTGTCATAAGAATTAAGGACACTGCGTAACGTTTTTAAAACGTTATGGACAGATACCCCTTAATGAATTTGCCCTAGCAAGTGAGTTACAAATGAATATGTGTTGATTGCTTCAATTCGCCGCCTAGCGTAAACATAAATTATGACAACGTGAGTCCGTCGTGCCCACGCGACCGTTCTCTTAATTCGGCACTTCCTTTTCCTTCGCCCGCAGTGTTACGATTTCAATTATTATGCATAATCCTCGAATGGGAGATGAATTTCATTTGTGACAATTGCCCGATGATGTCATACGGTGATTTATATTAAATTTGTCATATTTTAGACCGTTTGAACCTTGTAAATGTCCATGAGTTTTGTCCAAGGCTGTGGAGTCGGTCTAAAAAAGTCCGACTCCGACTCCAGCATTTACCAAAACCACGACTCTGACTCCCACATTGACCAAAAATACGACTCCGACTAAAAAAAGGTCAATATCGTCACTTTTTTCCCTAATTTTCCTATTTATGTGTATTCAATTAAATATAAACCCTATCAATGCGGCCAAAAGTGAAATTTGACATATTAAATGCAAAAATAAAAAGTTCATACTTTTCAAAATTTCCGACTCCGGCCAAAAAGCTCCGACTCCACGACTCCGACTCCACAGCCCTGGTTTTGTCACTCATATCCCGGGTTCTGAATTTGGTCATCTTACGGTTATTTCAGTTAAAATTCATCCGTGCATTTGAAATTAAAAACTCATGGAAACTCACAAGGTTCATTCCTTCCATAACTCTCTCCGAAAAAGAGAGATTAATATGAAGTTACCATATCTACTCCCCAATATGAAGCACGTGTAATCCTGATGGCGCTTATCTGATCAGAAGTTGTTCTACGAAGACTGGATATCTTTCAAATGCTCAACCTTTCATTTTCGGAGACAGTAAAAACATAAGGATAAAAGGATTTGTTGTTAGCTAATCGGTGTCGTTGTGGCGCCTTTTAAGACTGTTAATAACTTGTTCGAATGACAAAATAAATGTATTTTATACTGTGCAGTAAACTGCATTTTTCTCTACCATAATTGCACTTAATTACTATGTGCCGTGTCTAAAAAGATGACTACGATTCATATATCTTTAAAACAAGCTATTTAAATAAATCATACATCGGTTTTAATTCGTGATTGATTGCGTAAATACTGCAAAACGATACGTTGAAAATACAAAAATATTGCCATGTGTAAGCAAATAAAAAATAAAAAGTGATGATTTGAGTCAAGTGAATAAGTAGCGATGCCATCCGCTTTGCGGTAACTGTATAAATTCGTCTGTATAAATAAATATAATACAAACAGTCACTGGTGGCATGTGTTTAAATTTAATGCGACTGCGTCACTTAATCAGCATGGCTTAATAGATTTTATTGACGCTTTCGTCGGGATTTCAGGGAACACAGGCGGAATTTGTAAATTATCTCTTTTTTCCTTATTATTGCGTCATCATGATTTTAACGATATTCGTACGTGAAAAGCTTATTTTTTAAAATCTTCTGTCAACCTATCACACGCCATCCTAAAACATATCGCGAGTCGTGGAGTAACCTTAGCCGACCACTTGTCCATTGTCATAATGTTAGCCTATTTTAAAATGAAATTGTACAATAATTTATTTGTGCCTGTGAATCAATTCCTGCATCTGCATCGAAAGCGTGATTCTCGAATAGTAAATGATTGTTATTTTTGTATACAAACGATACAAACTGTTGACTACGCGTCAGTTCAAGTACATCGGTGCACCTGAAATGCCTGAAGATGCCGAAGGTGAAAGCAGGGTCGTTAGCGAAAAAACTCATGGAACAGTACAAAATTCAAGCAATTCAAATTATTTCATCACTTTTAAGGTGTTCCACTGTCAATTCTTGGTGGAAAAACATCCAATTAAAACAAATTCATTAAAGACATTTTTCAAAATTCAATTAGTTAGAATAGTACCGGTTCCAGTCATTGCGAGCATTTTCAACTGATAGTAAAACAACTATTAGAAATTCTTAAAATTAAATTGATGGTCATTTAATTTGCATACTAATAACAAATGATTGTTCTTATCACAGTATTAAAATGTAAATTTCACAGAAGCTAACTTAAAAGCTTAAAATACGCTGTGAATTTTTTATTTTCTACTCTGAATGAATGAATTTTGAGTTGATGACTGTAAGCTTTTGAGAATATTGTAGTTTTTAACACCGCTGACGTCACAGGAAGAACTTACTGGAGAAGGCTGCGTGGGGAGCTTTCTGCGCTCAAAATACTCGTGAGAATTTTCTCACACTTTCTAATCCTCTAAAATTAATGCGTTGTTGGGTTATAGAATATACAAATAAAAGACTTTAATGAACGTAACGTCGCATGTTTATTGTGTGCTATGTACCTTCAAATAATACATACTGTCTAAATATTACCGAGTCTTAACGATAATCTTATAATATATTGTACTTATTGATATAAATCAGTGTTGCCGCCTATCTGCGTTTAACATGAACACCTTATTGCTATCTACTAAAATGAATGCTGTTTTTTTCTTTTTACATAGTTGCTTACCCACCCGTAGGGATATAAGGATAAGGCTAGGACTGGCCTAGTATAGAGCATTTCGCTTTGTCTCATTTTAAGATCAGAAAGTTAGGAGGAAATTTCAGATATCTCAGACATTTAGAAAGACATCGAACGTGAATCTGTAGATCGATTGAAAAAACAAATTAAGAAATTGTTAAGTACAAGCAAAGTCAGTCAACTACTTTGACTACTCAACCGTAGACCCGAAGAAGTTTATTACATATTATTAACAAACAGTCAATCTTGAATTGAGTTGTAAATAAGTGTACATATATCAATTTGAGCAGTGTTATAAAATTTGATTTTAGTTTTTGGCTCTAAAAAATAATTCCTATTGAAATATTCAGCAATGGCAAGAATGTTTAAATGTAATTTAAAAAACCTAATATTTTCACCTGCATTCATTTATCTGTCCTGAATTCAGTGGCGGTGAGAGAGTATTAGGGAGTGCAAAAAAAGATTCAACTACTTTTGCAAGAGTTCTTTCCTATTCATTGGATTTTAAAACACTTCTATAACATGGACTTTCAATTCAGATGTTCGCAATACAAACGGAGTGCCAGTCTTATGATTTTTTGGCTGTCCGTAGTACGGAAAAATAGTTGAATCTTTTTTTGTACTCCCTAATACTCTGTCGCCAGCCGCCACTGGTCCTGATAGATTATCAGTATAGTCAAGCAGGTAATCTCCACATAACTATCCCAACGACTCTTCATTTTGTCTCTATTGGTATTTCATTACTGTATCGATCAGTGAAATTTTGTTCTTTTAGTAAGTTATGAGCAATGCATGATATTTTGGTGGAAAGTCCAGCTCATCTGAATTCCGAATCTTTTATTGACGGAGTATTTTCTTCTCTGAGTTATTTTAACATTATTGGTCCGTAAAAATACTTAAAAAATAGCACATAGTCGTGAAATATATTATAATTATAAATATATATAAAAATGAATGTTTGTCTGTCTGTATTTCCGCTATGGACTACTAAACCGCTCGACCGATCGATGTGAAACTTTACAAATTTATTGAGTACACTCCCGCGATGGTTTCTGGCCTACCAACCCCTCCCACCAACCACCCCCCAACCTCCACACCCCAATTTTTTTTTTAAGCTTTACGAATTTTTCGAGTTCACTCCTTCGAAGGTTTCTGGCATACCCCCTCATACGCCCCTCAAACCCCACCCCGCCAAACAACCCCCCAAAAATTGATATCGATTTTTTACAAATTTCTCGAGTACACTTCCGCGAAACTTTCTGGCGTACACTCAAATTGACTCAAATTGAATTGAATATTTGTGTAATGTCTTTCCTTCAAATTTATTTTAGTTGCTGACGTAGCAACGCGCGCAGGGTAGAGCTAGTATATTATAAAAAAGCCTGATTATTTGTAATGATGGCAACATTGTTTAATGAAATTTCTTAGTTCTTCGAATTAAAAAAAACTTTAATTAGTGAATTAAGTCGGGAACCAAATATGGCATTACAGAGTAATAAAAATATTTCGTATGTGTCCTAATTTACTGTTTGGTCCAGAAAATATGTGTAACAAATCAAAGCGCACATGTTTTCATCGAAACTGCACACGTGTGGAGTCTCTGGCAAAAACTCACACGTCCATTCTCCGAAATACAATCATCATAATCATTTTTATTATATCGCCATGATTTCATATTAATTCGGGCCGGTTTTTTTTATCGAATAAACTAGGCCACTTCAAATTATATACATGGTGTTAATAATCGATCTGGTTGTAATACGTAACTATTTTTTTAAGTATCCTTGATTTCATATTTCACACACAAAACAAACAAAAGTTATAGCAAATGAATTTTAATTCAGACTATTAAAATTGAATTCCAACAAGCATCTAATGCCGAAATCCTAAATTAAATCAATATTGCTAAAACTTTTTTAGTATTACGTTTAATTAAGTGTAATCTTCATTTTAATTTTTTCAAACCTTCCCGCTCCCAACTTGGAGCATATGGGCTTCTCACGGAGTTTATCTCAACACATGTTTTCCTACGACAACTGCTTGATACTCAGTTGCTCAACATCTCTTTTTCGAAGATAATAGGGATCGAAAGAATACGAGGACTAAGACAGGACTAGTGGTAAGCTAATCGCTGTCACTATGCACGCTCTTTGGGATCGGAGAGGTGGGAAGGTATTTTTAACAACACAAACACCCAAAGCCGCTGAATAGAATCGATTTATCGACAGAAAAAATCTGCTCGTACCGGGAATTGAACCCGGGCGGTAACGACCTAAACCATTGCACCACGGACCTGACATTTGTTTCATTACTATACAATTATTTTTTTACTGTTTTTATTCTTCCGTCAATTATTTTGACTATGCAGATATGCATCTTTGCAATGGAAAGGACGATATGCTGCATCCAAAAATACGTTAAAAAGCATGGGTTCCCAACCCATGGGCCGCGACGGGCTTTCTGTGAGGTCGCCCACTTCTACAGTCAACGATAAAAATATTCACTATATGTATTCCATTTTCGTTGTTTTTTTATTACCTTATTAAAAATGCCCTTTTCAATTTCATCGCCACCCGAAAAGGGTTGGGTAACTATGTTATAAAGAATGCTTGAATTGCATTAGCGTACGGAATGTATTTTTATGTATGCACTCTTTCGCAGGCGTGATACGAGTAACACCCCGTATAACGAATATTTGAAACACATGTGACACATTATAATATGTCTGACACGCAGTTTCTTCTTCACAGTTCTATAGAGATGATATCCAATACGCCAAGTTATTTCGCTGTGTCAAAAATATTGCCGCCGCCATACCATCATAAAAAAAAATATGATTCATCTCTTTACTAACTCTGAACGAAAAACTTTCTCATGGTATAGTCGGAGCCAAAAAAATAAAGCTTATTCGCTTATTCTTGGCATATAATAAAACTGTTATTAAAAGTTGAGTTGACAATGCTCCCGATGAGCGAAACTGGTGCCGGCTATTTGTAAATATATAGAATTCATTTATTTTTTGAAGATAAATGTCTCCACCTAAAGATGACAAATTAATTGATCGATGAAAACGTTGTGGCATGCTTGATTTAATTTAGGATTTCGACTGACGGTGTTCGACAGCTTAGCATCATTTTTAGGGTTGGTAAATTCACAACATTGAGGGTGCTTGTGAAATAATAGTGCGCCCTTTCGGATGAACCCCAATTGCAGAACCTACCCTTTTAGTCATATTGATATATCGTTTATTTCGTTATTGATTATTTTTAGTATAAATGATACTTCCATTTCATATTTAAAATAATCAATAATTCAACGAATTTCACCATCCAACAAAATGCTGAGGACTTAAACCTTGTCCCTACCATTGATTTGATAGATTAGTTTTTTTTTCTACCTTTTCTTTCCTACTGAAACTATATGTGGAGTCCGCTAGGCGGGCTCCTAGTTTCCTGGCTATTTTTGTTGCTAGGGTGGATACAGACTAAGTATTTGTTTCCCTTTCCCGCATGTAAGCTAGCTAAGTATTGTCATTCTAAAAGATTCTGTCAGCTGAGGGCTTTGTGTGGGGAAAACACTTAAGAAAAACCCCTTACGAGCATGATTGTCTTGGAATCATTAAAAAATTTCAATTCTTACCAGGAATTGCTCGTAATGTTTACGTAAAATTGAGGAGTTTACTTGTTGTTATAGTAGACATGCCCAGTCCCTAACTGTTACTGAAGCGACGAGCCTAGCTCGTAGCTTAGAATGTATCTCTTAGGGCGTTAGTTTAGAAGCTGACAGGGCTGCTGGCTTCGACGCTTGCCTCCACTGTTGAAGAAATTGCTGTAGGAGAAAAGTGGGTGGAGCATAAGGTTTGAGACATCGTCCTGACGATGGTCTTAGAGGCCTTTAGTTATAGATTAGAAAGAGGTTTGAGTGTATATAGGAACAGTTTTGAATCAATCAAAGATACACACAGAGACAATCTTTTTTCTATTTTCTTAATAACCATATAGTATAGACAACATTTTGCGAATGCATTCTGTTTAAATGAGTCAATAAAAAAATGCAAAAACACGAGTGATTTGAAGCAAAGCATGAAAAAATAAAGTAAAATAAAAATGTGCTTTTAATAGTGGCTGCGGTTTTGAGAATTGCCGCATAAAAAACAACACCGCTTACGAGTGTAAAATGTCACTTGCTAAACAAAGGAAAATAAAATTACCATATGATTGCTAATACTTATCTTACTCGTTTTTATATATGTACAAAGTTAAAATATGTTTGCTATTATAAGTCTTAAATAAAAATTTAAATACAAAAGCGTCGAAGAACCTGGCTTATACATATGCTGCGGATGCCTCAGGGGAGCCTGAATCCTGCATGTCTCTTCTATCACCTGATAGATCCCGACGTCCTGGAAGGCCTTCGATGACCATCCATAGGATGTACTCAGGGGAGCTACGGGACGCCGGGATGACCTGGGAAGAAGCGAGGAATTTGGCGGGTGATCCGAATCCGATCCGAATATCCTAGAGGCACTGTGCTCCGAATAGGGAGCGGATATGGAGAAAAAAAATCATATGTTTTAGTAAAACTTATCGATCGTTGCGGCTTTTGGTCAATTGGTAACTGTCCAAGCAGTGTTGGGGGGTGCAAAGGAAGATTCAACCGTTTTTGCAAGAGTTCTTTCCTATTTATTGGATTTTAAAACACTTCTATAGCATGGACTTTCAATTCAGATGTTCGCAATACCAACTGTTTCTCTTCCGTAGTACGGAAAAATAGTTGAATCTTCCTTTTGCACCCCCCAACACCCCGTCACCAGCCGTCACTGTGTCCAAGTCTTACCCAAACTATATAAAAGCTTCAAATTATACCTCTCAATTTCAATATGGTCACTGTCAAGACTTAAAAATAATAAAACGTTTGTCTTGTCCCACATTGAATTTATTAGGAACAGAACCGGTTTCGCTCATCGCGAGTATTTTCACGTCAACTTTGACCGCGGCAGGTGAACTGGATTTTTGTTTATAAAATAGCATATTTTGGCACAATATTGGGACGAAGACATTCCCGATTAAACCAAATATGTTGGGACCTTGTATTATTAAGTCCGATGATGTCTCTGAAAGAGGCGAAACACGTGTCTCAATTAGTAACACAATACGTGAAATAATCAAAGTTCAAGTACAATAATGTCTTTTTTTGATTATACCTCGCTTTACATCATCTCTGTGCTTAACTTACAGCTAGTCCTAGTCCTCGAGACATCTAGTCTAAAATTAAATACTTCCGAATCATCGTTATCTTATGTTCTCCATATAATATCGATCTTGTGTTCACTTAGCTCAATCAAGTAATCATTGACCGAATAATGTTGTGGGGTGCGCAGAGGGAAGAGTGTCCTTCTTTGTAATTAGTGATGTTCACACATCGTCCTCCTGGGAACTGAACTTGGACCTACCGCATCTGTAAACCATTACCTAGCTAGCGACTTAAATATACTCCGTTCCCGTAAGTGTGGTGGGTATGGTAGTTTGATGTTTATTAAGGAAATGGTGAGGCTCTCAAGGCTCTTACGCTATTTGTGTTTTAGTACGATTCCCCTTTTTTAATTATTGTATGGATTATAATAATCCAAATTATAATCCGGTGAAAAAATAGCAAAGTATTTTAGCTCTCAGAAATTATATTATAAATACATGGTAATTCTTAATACTAATTTTAAGTTTATTCCCACTTAGTAAAAACCCAGATTAGCTTTCACTTCTAGAATACATCTAATCAATTTTTCACATTTAATAACTTATTATTACCACATAAAACTAAAATGGTGGAACAGAGAAGAAGATGTATTACTTACCCTGTCTACAACTGTATACATACATGATTTAATGCATGTTTAAAACATAGTTTTGACGATGGCGTAAGTTGAAATAGTTATCAACCGTATAATTTCTGTGTATAATGGAGTTCTACCAAGTAAATGCCAATTCAATCAATACAATTATGTGGGGTTGGGATGGTTGAGCAGAGAGGGGATGTATGGTGTACCCTATCTAGCCTAGGTATATAAGCTATCTCTAATGCACGTTTAAAACATAGTTGACGAAGGCGTAAGCCGAAATAGCTATCAACAAATATATAAAATAATTTATGTTGAACTAAAATACATTGTTATTTTTCTTACCGTATTATAATGGAGTTCTACCAAGTAAATGCCTACTCAATCAACAATTATAATCGTTTGAATTTTGTACATTTTCATGAGTTTCGTCACTAACGACCCGGGTTTCGCTATAAGAGATAACTATTTACTCCGAGTCAGTTCAAGTTCGTGCACTTGATATTTATATTCATACATCAACATTGCTATTGCTCTGTTTTCAATCCAGTTCTTATGATTGGCAAGCAAATCGGTTTTCGTCAGACTGCAGAAGTTGACATACCACTAATAGAAACAAAGTTTTTCTAAGCTCTGAATACAGTTGTTTGATAGTACACTTAGTTGCAAAAGGGGTTGCTGTGTGTACATTTTTTCTGACATAAAATTACACGTATTCTAATATGGAACGTACTACAATCTCAACAGTGTGACGAGATTCTCGGTACACATTGCCCATGGAATATCATCCGCTTTTGGTATGGAGTAATAATACCGCTCCGAGCACCCAATATGTTTGGTTGTATACGCTACGCTTTTCGACCTACGACACTGTGGGAACTGAGGTCGCCATGGATATTTACAATAATGAAAAATAAACAATTTCGGAAGATGTATTGGGAATCTGGAGACACACTCGCTGTGTAAACAAGCGGAACGGAAAAAAATGTTTTACCTATTATATTATTTTCACAGATTCCAGGAGCGCTTCGTTATACAGTCGGCCCTTGACTTTATTACGTAATTGGTGTTTTAGGATGTGCAGGAATGATGAATAAACGAAATTAAGGCTATGTAAATAGACAAAAAAGTGTGTGATTCAAATAACATCTTTGTTGCATACGATGGATTCCGCGGTAACTTTGTAGAGGTGGTTTTTGATATGTAAATATGTATATAAACATATATATATATATATAAACATATGTATATATATATAAACATATGTATTTATATATATAAACATATGTATATATATATTCTTTAATGAGTCCATACGTGGGGACCGGACACTAACCCCGTGTCTTAGGTAAGCGACGCGAACCGGCAAGAGAATTTAGGCGAATCCAGTCAATTTAAAACGTAGTTGATCAAAGGTCTTATGTGCCATCGCTCGGCCAGACGCAATTAACGCTCTGGTGAGCTTGGACCGTTTCATATTTTCAAGCGATTCGCGTGCGCCATGAGTGCGCACTTGAGGCGACTTACGACATATGCCGTCCTGACCGGACCGCTTCGCTTACGTATGACACTTGCATGGGCGAGGACCGTTTGATATTTTAAAACTCTGCCGCTTTCAGAGCCGCGCCGGAACGCCTCGCCTAGATTCGCCCAGCTAAGACGACCCGTAAGAGTATATGGACTCCTCACGGGAGTTTATCTCAACATGTTTTTTCTTAATACGGTAGGAAAATAACAATGTATTTTAGTTCTACATAAATTATTTCATATATTTGTTGATAGCTATTTCGGCTTACGCCTTCGTCAATACTAAAATACATTGTTATTTTCCTACCGTATTATAATGGAGTTCTACCAAGTAATTGCCTACTCAATCAATATGTTTTTTCTTTCTACGTGAACTGCTTGTTACTCAGATGCTCAACCTCTTGTTCGAAAATAGTAGGGATTGAAAGGGTACGAGGATTACGACAAGGCTGGTAATTAGCTAATCTCTTTGGGTACTCGCCGCTTTTTGTAATAGGAAGGGTGGGAAGGAATTTTCCTTGGGACAGAATCGTTTTATCGACTGAAAAAAATCTGCTCGTAGAATTGAACCCGGACGGTCCGTTACGGACGCCGTGACGTTGACCACTGCACCGCAAACCGGGCGGGTCGATTTTGATATAAAATAAAAAATAAAATCTTTCAAAGGAATTTACAGGCTTGCTATCTAAAAGGTTGTTTAAGTAAGATAGTAAGCGATATTATGTCTGAAGATGCATCTGAAAGAGAAGAAATACGTGTCACGAATGGTAGCACCGTATTTGGAATAATCTAGTTTTTTAATTAAGTAAAGAAAAAATATAATATTAGATTAGCCACAGTATAATTTCCCGCATAGCGACGGAAAAGAATAAACAATTATAATTTATAGTTACTCATACTTTTGTATCATTTTTTAACCATCATATACATATATACTCTTGTCTACTGGCACCACATCAATTTAATTGGCTTTCATCTAACAGATTTATTAAACGTTACTGATGATACTTTCACCTATCCCCGTTATAAGAACAAACCAATACAGCAATTGCGAATTATTGTGCTATCAAAAGGTATTGACTACCAGCATTGTTTACCCGCCTTCGCCACGTGCGAAACCACGTGCTTGACGAGCGTGGCAAAATGAACCAACTAGAGCGTGTCTTCCCACGGGCCCGGTCGATTTGTTGTTAGGGGAGTCCTAAACTCACTGCAGTGTGATGTGAGATACACAATCTGTGATAATTGGATTTTGAAAATGCCTTCCTTTCCGAACAATTTAGTTTGTCCAAGTCCACTCAATCTACCTATACCGTTCAAAATTAAAATTGGTTTAGAGATAACGAACAGTTTAACATATATTGAAACCTCATATGCAAGTTGGGAGCGTACTGTCCCAATAATCCTGCTCAAGTCCACGTATTCTTTTAATCCCTACTCTCTTCAAAATTAAAATTGGTTGAGCAACTGAGTAACGAACAGTTTTCGTAGAAAAAACATATGTTACATAAAAACGTAAACTCCGTAAGTGCTCCAAGTTGGGAGCGTACATGGTTAAAAATAATATGTAGTTTAATCTCAAAAAAATTCCATTTACGACCAGGGCTTCCGCCTTTCGCCTTCTTCGGGAATTTCAAGCGCACGGACTTCATTTTACTTTCTTTTTAAATTAATAACATTGTTATTCCACGTATTGTATAACGAGTAGAATCACGTGTTTCGCCTCTTGTGAGAAGCATCTTACTACCCTAAGGTTACTTACGTGATAACTAGTAATAATTGAAGAAAAAACCCATCTTGAACTACAATTACAAATCCTAATACTATGTACCAGGGTTGTGGAGTCGGAGTCGGAGACGTCGCGGCGATACTCGGCGTCGGAAATTTTGAAAAGTTTGAACTTTTTTATTTTTGCATATAATATGTCAAATTTGGCTATTGGACGAATTGGTAGGGTTGATATTTAATTGAACACACAACAATAGAAAAATTAGGCAAAAAAAGTGACGATATTCAACTTTTTTAGTCGAAGTCGGAGTCGTGTTTTTGGTCAATGTCGGAGTCGTGGTTTTGGTAAATGCTGGAGTTGGAGTCGGACTCGAACTTTTTTTACCGACTCCACAGACCTGCTATGTACCGATTAGTAATGTTATTTACTGTAGTGAATCGGATTGACGTGACCGTATAGTCATATGTTGATCACTTCGCTACATCAATCCGGTAGTGAATACAAAGCAAACCAGTTGTCTTCCAGTTTTTTTTTTTACTACACTAAACAGACGTTTAGGTACACTAATTGTATAAAATAAAAGCAACATAAGCTATAACGTAATTAACTTTTTTCTATGATAACATGCGTCTTTCTCATGATGGGAAAGTTTTGAAAATGAAATAACTTTAATTATTTATAATAAACTTATAAATATATCGCCACCTTGGTTGTAAACTGACCTATTCCATGTTTGTAAATAACTGGTCCGTGGTGCAGTGGTCAACGTCGTTGGCTACCGTGTCGGACCGCCCGGATTCGATTCACTGTACGAGCACATTCTTTCAGTTTTTATATCGACTCTGCTCAGATGCATTGGATTTTGTGTTATTAAAAATCCTTCCCACTTTTCCGATCCCTACTTCCTTTTTTCCTTTTTCGATCTAAAGAGCGACGCCAAGTGACAGCGATTAACTAACCACTAGTCCTGTTCTACTCCTCGCATCCTTTTCATCCCTACTCTCTTCGAAAAAGCTGACAAACAAGCTGTTCTCGTAGAAAAACATATGTTGCGATAAACTCCGTGAGGAGACCATATGCTCCAAGTTGGGAACGGACATCGTAAAAAAAAAGAAATTAGAATGGAAATTCGATTTTTTTCTTTTAGTCGGAACCAACACAGGTGCTTTATACCAGGGTTCGCTAAACAAACAATTCGTTGACGACAAAAATATTGAACTCCGAATTTGTTTTTTGAAAAAAAAAAGATTCAAACCTGTATATTGAATCAAACATCCATCATAAAAATAACAATTTTTATTGTAAAATGTTAAATTGGCCAAAAATAATCACATCATATTTATGCTGCGTGTTTGAATTTAGTTTTTTTTATCTTTCGTTCCAAGTTTGTTACTATAACAACTACGCGGGCCACCGATGACGATCGCTGCTTAAAACGATTAGAATCTCAGAATAACCCACAGCTTTTTCGCAACTGACAGTCGAATTAAGTGTACTTACTTATTGAATCGAGGTGAAGAGTTCTATGCTGTATGGATCTTTTTAAAACGTATTGAGCGAGTTTCTTATCATTTTGCAATAATTAAAAAACATCTATTTTTGATAAATAATGACTTATTTGTTTTCGCCTTACTGCATTTATTCAAAAATAGTTTCGTCAAATAGTAACGTTTTTGAAATTTCTATGGAATAGGTCAGTTTATTGCCAAGGCCATGATATATTAATCGAAAATTTCATGGATTTTTTTAAAACTAATAAGATAAAAAATAAAATATAAATTGCACGTACGTAGTTCGTTTCATATGATTAAAAATCTTCTGACGATGGCGTAAGCCGAAATAGCTTTCAACATTATATAAAATATTTTTTTTAGAACTAAAATACATTGTAATTTTTTTTTTCACGTGTTATAAGCTCAACCAAGTTAATGTCAATTCAATCAATAAATTAAAAATCAGTTTTATTTTTTTAAATCAAAAATACTTCTCTGTCCAATTAATTGCGGAATAAAAATCACTGATATTACAAATAATAATATGTTTTTTTAATCATATTCTGTGCCAAGGCAATGGAATCTTTTAATGTTTTTCGTATTGTAATGCAACAACTTTCACAATATTAATTTATTTGGTCGTTCATAATAGGTATTATTTTACATTCGTATGTTGCATATTTATGTGGACTGAATGTTTCGCATTGAAGTCAGAGAAAATATCAATCCTTTTATGGGAGTTTACGGATAGTAACATTTAACACGTTGAGAAACACTGCATATATCGAACATCAGTTTTATAATACAGACAAAAAATATATTTTTAAATGTTTAAAAATATCTTTTTTAAATTTATATTTAATTCTACTTGTTATGTGAGTGATTTGTGACACGTGTTTTCATTCTGATTTGATTGATCCACATCATCAGATGATCTCTCTGGATAAAGCCGGGAAGAAGAACTGTTGCGGATTTATCTAAACATGAACTGAGGAATTTATTCAGTTAATTTTCTTTAATTAATCCACTACACCCGATCCCTTAATATTTTTAACACTGATTTTGCATTCTAAAAAACTATATACTGAAAAATAGAAGTAAACGGCCACGTTTTTTTTTTATCAAGTAGAGACACTGAATGAATATATTTCTCCATGCTAAATCTACTTTAAATTGAAAACTATGTAAATTTATTACCCGTATGAGTTAAAAAATATATTTATGCGTAAACAAATTCGATTTATGGTTAAAACTAAATTCTAAGCAATGGATCCTATCTTTCATTTTTGATTGGACACCTTATGCAAGAACCCGTATGTATATTGCTAATTCGAAATTGATAAAACTTTATTATTCCACTGGTTGTGCTACGAGTTGTGACACGTATTTCTTCTATTTGTGAAGCCTCTTCAAACTTACAATAATATTTTTATTTATAACGAAAACATTTACTCAATTCATTATTTATAAATGGCAAATTTTTTTTTCTACTACGCGACGCGAGGGCGATTTATTCCCAATACAATAGCTGTCGATACTAAAAGAATGTTGTTTTTCTTCTGCCCTTAAATAATACACAAAACAGGTCGTGATATAAGCAGGGATAAATTATGTCCATTGATTTTATTTTTTAAATGTCCAAATATGTCTTGTAAAATTCTTCCAAACCAATGTTCCATTTGTAAAATTCCTTGCAATAAATTCATGTCTACGGAGAATGGCGTTGCAAATGCAGCAAAAAGCACACGATGCTTTTTAAAATCTTGAAATCGGTTATCAAATTCCAGGTTCAAGTCAATTCAAGTTCAATCAACGAAGCGTATTTATCCGCGACCATTTGTGCGACAATTTACATCTTCTCTGTCTTTTTATCTCAATAAGATTCATACTGAATATATTTGTGCAAATGCGTGGTTAAAATAAATGGCATAGAAAGAGTTAAAGAGCGCAGTAAGTTAACGAAAGCTCGCAGTTGACGTAAAAGGCAAATCCAGTTCGCGATGAAATCTGACTCGCAATCATTATGTCCAACTCGCGATCAAATAATTTACTTTGACGCAATGTCACTTTGACAATTATTTTCGATCCAATTGTATTGAAATATTAAAAGAACACGGAGAAAATATTGTTAATTATTAAGCTCTGATTTACGTGATACACCTTCACTTTGTGCAGTAGATGCGTTCCGTGGAAAATAGGACAATCAATACTTAATATGTGGACATAACATGTACAAATACGCACGGGTCAATGTCACATCGTAATAAATAGGTGAAACACTGGATTTGGCAGGTTCAGTATGTGAACAACGCGATGTTAATTACCTACGTTGAAATAGTGCCAAAAATATAAAAAATTGCAATAAAAACCGCATAACTTTGAAATCGCGCAAAAAGGTCGCACAAAGAGAGGTTTAGGTGTATTGAGCTTTTTCCTACTGTTGGTTTTTCGAATATAAATAAAGTTGTTAGTAAATAAATTAAATCCTCTTCATTAAAAACGGATATAGTACGTGGAATAACTAAAATCGTCGCTCTGTATTGCAATGCTTTCAACTTCACAAACGGCAAGAGTGTTAGTGAATATGTATGTAAGAACGAAAGCGGCTATTATTCCTTTACAGCTTTAAAAAAAATGTTTTTAATTTGGCACCCGGTCCGTGGTGCAGTGGTCAGCGTCGCTGGCTTATGTGATGGACCGCCCGGGTTCGAGTCCCGGTACGAGCAGATTTTTTCAGTCGATAAATCTGTAAAGATTCTGTTTTTAGGCTTTGGGCAAATTCCTTCCCATCTTTCCTATCCCAAAAAGCGGCGCGTAGCGAGAGTGATTAGCTAATCACAAGTCCTGTCCTAGTCCTGGCATCCTTCAATTAAAAACGTCATCGATGAATTTAAATCTCATTTTCTGTATGCTGTGAATGACGAGTTTTGCATTCCAACCTCACAATATTATTAGAAGAAAAATATATTCTCTTTTGAAATTGTTATCATAATATATATCTACCTTTAATTTTAATGTAAAACGCTGTTTGAAGCATGCCAATGTAATAAATTTCTGTAAAGTATACGTTAATTATTCTAGCAACCATATTAATTTTACATTAAATTGATCAAACTACTCTATCGGAACTCAAACGAGCTATCGACTGTTAATTTTTTAAATTTCCTAACAGTTAAACTTGTTTTTTTTTTGTTTTTTCTCGTATTGTGCTCATGCAGTCAGTTCGGGCACGTCTTTAATTAATTTTCTGAAATTTCTTGACCGTTTTTCTGCACCTTGTCCAATGAAATCGCTGTTATTCAATCACGACCCGACCGAAAATGGCCGGTTTGTACGAAAAGTGATAGTAAAAACCATTAAATTAAAGGTTATGCCATTTGTGTATTTTAATTTTGATCAAGGTTGATTCAAAAGTTAACAGGATACAACAATTTTGCTTTTTTTTATCTGCTGGCAAGACAAGCGATGTTGTTACTGATAAACAAATCACAGTAATTAATTATCGTTACTTGTAGCATTTAAATGTATTTTGAAATATCTAATTAATCATTGAAATGTTAATGGATTGAAAAAAACCCCATCTGCCTATTATATGTTTTTGTAATCAGGGTTTAAAGAAAAAAACTTTAATCAAAACAGGTGTAGCTTTAAATTATTTTCACAATTTCAATTAACTAGTGAATAAAAAGGTATGCATTATACATATATGTATGTGTATGCTATAAATATTTATACTGCACTAATACTTGCAAGCTTAAATGTCATGCCGTGGAGTGTTTCCTGTCAAAGGCACTGCAATAAAAAATAGATCAAAGGAAAATTTGAATTTTTGCATTATTTAGGTTTCTCAAACTGTTTTAATTGGAACGCGAATAAAGAGCACAATTTTACAATAAAGGTGTGCGCTCATTTATGTGTCTTGGTAATAATTACACACTGAACGTGTCCACTGCACTTATTTGTTGTAAGGCATTATTTAAAACAAATGAAGCACATTTTATTATCTTTACAACTTCTAAATATTATTCTGAAATTTCAGTTGAAAGTTGTACTGATGTTTATTACATTATATATGTATCACAAAATAAAGTTTTGTTTGAAATGGCATTTACTTTTTTGAACTCTTTTACAACACGGTGAAAAAATAGCAATTTATTTTTGATCTACAAAATTTATACAATACATAGATCACAGGTTCCCAATCCATGAGTCGCGACCCTCAAAGGGGTCGCGGTGGGTGGTTTTCTGTGGGGTCACCAACTTATACAGTCAACTATAAAATGCCTTTTGGCTTGGGGGTCGCGGCTCAAATGGCTTTTATGAAAAGGGGTCGCCACCCGAAAAAGGTTGGGAACCTATGACATAGATGATTCATAACCTTTTTTCTTATCTCTTGAATTTTTATTCAACTTACTGTTACGTCCTCTTAGGTATAAAAATATCCAGAATGATTATATTTATCAACACGACATGATTGAAAAAAGGAAATTTCATGATTTGTAAAATATTCCGTAGCTCAAAAATATTCAATATTGATTGACTCAACATAAGTGTATTCGACTTCAACTCCTTTCGGCAGATGGACTTATCCTAAATTATAACCAGGACTGTGGAGTCGGTCTAAAAAAGTCCGACTCCGACATTGACCAAAAATACGACTCCGACTAAAAAAGGTTAATATCGTCACTTTTTTCCCCTAATTTTCCTATTTATGTGTATTCAATTAAATATCAAAAGTCAAATTTAACATATTAAATGCAAAAATAAAAAGTTCAAACTTTTCAAAATTTCCGACTTCGAGTACGACTCCGGCCAAAACGCCGCGACGACTCTGACTCTGACTCCGACTCCACAGCCCTGATTATAACACAGTATGTTATAATTAACGATAAATGTCGTCAAATAGCAAAGGTTAAAGTGAGTCATTAGACAAAATTCCATTTTGAATACCTGTTGTGTAATCGAAAAAAATATCTCATTCTCTAATGGTAATGTGAAGAAATGAAATTCGTTAATCGCAGTCATGATAGTGCAACATGAAAATAGGCGGTCTTTTATACAGTGTTTTGCATTTAATAAGTTGCCGCAAAGTAAACGACGTATCTATGCAGAATAAAAAATCACGAAATTTCGTTTTACGTCCAGTGGTGGCAAATATATGGCACTCCAAGAGCACGGGGCATTTTTATCGATGGCACGCTCTTGTATGCTAAACTCATCTACGCAGTTAATCAAATTTCGAAGTTCATCGATTATCACCGAATAAAAATTAAGAATCTTACTATATCTACCTACATATTATATATATTGCTGTGTTGAACAAATATTATCTCACTTTTAAGGTGTTCTCACTGTCAATACTTGGTGGCAGTGACGGCTGGTGACGGGGTGCTGGGGGGTGCAATGGAAGATTCAACCATTTTTGCAAGAGTTCTTTCCTATTCATTGGATTTTAAAACACTTATATAGCATGGACTTTCAATTCAGATGTCCGCAATACCAACTGTTTCTCTTCCGTAGTACGGAAAAATAGTTGAATCTTCCTTTTGCACCCCCCAGCACCCCGTCACCAGCCGTCACTGGATAGCGGATATAACAATCCATTTGAAACTTTTCTTCATCTTCTTTGTTAAATATTTGGAATATGACGACTTCCCATCAAGAGTTGACAAACTCTTTAAATTTACTTTGATATAATATACTTTTTATAAGGTACGTTTTATAAGGTACGTTTTATGCATATTTTAGGCTCGTAGACTAATAATCCTATTTACTATCCCTGGCATAGTCGATGGTCACATGCGGCCAATGGCGCGTGACCGCTGATTAAATACGTAAAAAAACCTTTTAAGTTTGGGTACCGCTTTTTTGCAAATCAAACAGATTGACTGTTATATCTGGCGACGATTGGTGTTGGTACGACTTTTTGATCGATTTTTTTGTTTGTACTTTTCTTTTGTTGCGCAACTATGCGGTCACATCCGTGCACCTCGGAAATAGACGAATTCATCAATAAATAAATACTATACAGTTATACTCAAACATTTTCCATCGAGAATTGTTCGTATAACTAATTGAGGTTTTCGATCGAAGGTGTTTGATGGAATTTCAATATCAAATGTGAATCGTTAGAATTTTGTATTCTATCTTCACAAAGTACGCATCGTTTTACCCACCTTAAATTACAAAATGGATTATTTTCCTTCTAAAGGAAACAAGGAAGGGGGTGATAGAATCAAAACAATGCAATAACATAATGATACTAATAAGGTGCAATCAATCAGATTGGGATTTTTCCTTAATAATCCATTTTGTAATTTCATAATTTAAAATGTTAGAATTTATCTTGCTTCATTACTCAAGCAAACTTTGCGATAGTAAGTCTGAAGATGCCTCTGAAAGAGGCGAAACACGTGTCACAGTTAGTTACACAATACGTGGAATAATCAAAGTTATTTTAAATTTTATATTTATATTTTTCGTTTGTTAATTGTTGTATTTCGAAGTTCAATTGTTAAAAAAAATGAAATACATGCATTATCTCGTTCTTCAGGTCTTCGAGTATCCTAACAAATGAAGTGAGATTATTAAAACCCACATAAAAAAGTTTTTTTTATATAAAATATAAGTATGCAATGATCTAATGCAAAAGTTTCATCATTTGGCTACTTGTTTCACGTCAAAGCTTTTTAAAGGCTCAAATGAAGTATTAGCGGTGAACAAAGATCATTCTTTTAATTATATTACACTAAACATTATTTTCCAGATTTTTTCCCTGTTCAATGTAGCTTCCACGCTATGTTAAAATGTTTGAACCTAAAAGTCGAATAGAAAAGATTCACAATTTTTAGCCTTGGCTCACTTCACCATTCGAGGGCTCATATACTGCAAATTAAAGAATTAGTTTTCATCCAAGTCATCACGATTATAATAAAGTCCAACTAAATAAATGTCAATTCGATTAATAATTTCCCAACGTCACTGTGTAATGATTACTCTCTTTGCTGTGGACGGACCGGCCGAAAAAGGCGTCCAGGCAAATGCCATCACACTCGACTTCGTAGATTTTTTCCCCCTCTGCATTCGATTAGATTGGAGAGCACGTTGCCTTTCGTGAAGAAGCCGGACTTGTATCTTTTTTTTGCTTCCCTTCAGAAGGCATCGGTGGGCATTACAGTACATACTTTTTATTTTTCAGAAATAACGAAATATTGACGCTCTTACTGTGCCTTTTTTTGCGATTAATTCTTCGGTAACTTCTGCAGATTCATTTGTAATATTGAGTCAGTTCCAAGTTCAATCGTGCACTTGAATTTCCTCAAGATACGGAAAGGCCAAACCCTGGTCGTTAGCGACAAAACAAAAATGGAAAAGCAAACAATTCAAACGATTCAAATTTGAACCTTAATTATAAAATTGATGACTTTGTTATTGCACCTGTTTTTTTGCTACTATGTGTGATAACTCTTTTAAAAGCATCTTCAGGTAAATTATCGTAAGACTTTTAATAACAGCTTAGATGTTGATTTACTTATTATTCTGAAAAAAAATGGCCATTTGTATCTTCGTCAAAGAATTAAGAAAGAAAAAATCCCTTTTGAGATTTTAACTGCCCTTGGTGGAATGGCTTTATTTAAATAAATAAAACATAGTATATTCACATTTAATATCATCAAGACGTGGACCGGTTTCGCTCATCTCGAACATTTTCGACTGCCGACATATAAATACATTGAAACAGGTTTATTGATATAAAACTAAAAAAATACAGATCAAAAGATAATCGTCCATAAGTGGAATTGAGTTGCCAATTATTAAAACGTAAATGATTTCATACAAACGAATTGGCATTAATTGGGAATCATAAATTAATCCCACATTATAAAGAATTTCCACAAATTTACCTACGAATTAATACTATGCAATATCAAGTTGTAAACTTTTTCACTGTTCTTTCTTTCCATGTAAATATTCCGAAATTGTATCATTGTATTGCATCGTCTTTTAAATCAAACGCAGTATTTACCCAACGCAACACTGTCCAATTTATATTTAGTCCACTTTTTGTTGCGTATACTTACAAAACACACATTGAAGTCGTGATCAATATCTTGAGAGATACGGAGAATAGAACCGTCTACGATTGTCCACCATAGAAAGTAGCACAGTCATGGCTGGGATTGAAAATCTCATACAAGGCGCACTTCTCAATAATACAACGTCAAACATTTTTTCAAGTAGCAGCTCAGGCATCCGTTACTAGAAGAATACACTGACTCATTATGTGCTTATTTCAAATACAGTGAAACCCCGATTCTACGTTTTTCGAGGGACCATAAAAAAACACACGATAAATGTGGGAAACGACTAATCCGGGAAAGCTTAAAATATAAAAATATCAAATTTGGTTTTTTTGAATTTTGTACTTTTCCATGAGTTTTGTCGCTAACGACCCGGGCAGTGACGGCTGGCGACGGGGTGTTGGGGGGTACAATGGAAGTTTCAAACATTTTTGCAAGAGTTCTTTCCTATTCATTGGATTTTAAAACACTTCTATAGCATGGACTTTCAATTCAGATGTTCGTAATACCAACTGTTTCTCTTCCGTAGTACGAAAAAATAGTTGAATCTTCCTTTTAACGTCACCAGCCGTCACTGGACCCGGGTTTCGCCTTTCGGCATCTTCAGGCATTCCAAGTGACACGGATGTAATTGAAAGTTCAAACATTTTGACATTGAAATTCCATTCAAGCACCGTGCACAGTCGAAAAACTCATGGAAAAGTACAAAATTAAAAAAAACAAATTTGATATTGAAATTCCATCAAGCACCCTCAGTCGAAATACTTAATTATAAAAATATGATATAAAAAAAAAGTAAAACTTTTTTTTATAGTTACGTTGCTTTTTGCAGTTTGGTTATTCAATTTTAACAAAAACCCTTCAAATTCGCAAATTTTCCTAACAACAGATTCATCCATATCCTTAAGAGTAGAAATATATTTTTATTTTTTCTAATGCCAATACGCTTTTTTAAATGTCATTACAGGTGCATTATTGCGTTTTTCGTCATCTTTTTCTACAGAGGACACATATGCTCGGTAAGAGAGTTATCACCGGAAACATTATGACCATGAATCGTAAACAATTGCACATTCAGTTTTTCTTCTACGAACTGATTGGAATATGCTTATGAGAAATATTCAACAAAAACGGTCAATCGGGATAATATTTGTGGCGGGACCATAATTTTAGACGATAAATCGAGGAAACGATGAATCGGGGAACGACTAATGCGGGATTTTTTAACATTGTTCTTATGGGTGTTTAGCCGGGATTATAGAAAATGAACGAACCACGCGGGAAAACGGTTTATGCGAGAACGTTAGATCAGGGTTCCACTGTATACTAATCTCTTAACAGTTTGAGATGTCATCGTCAATTTTGTATTTGAGGAATTTGTATATACTTAAAAATGAAAAATGCTGTCCTAAATTTGCATACCCACTTCGTATTCCATAGCTATCACTATTAAGGTGTCAACTGTCACTAATTGGTGGAGAGGCATTATTTAAATAAATAAACGCTATAAAGTAATGTTTTCACATGTATTCTGATGAAGATCGGAACCGGTTCCATTCATATCGAGCATTGTCAACTTATTCGCCGAGTGGTCAACGCAAGAATCCCAGAACAGGCAATTTCATACACATATTTGTCTTAAAATCTATTCATAAATTTGTGTTCGATGGCGTGGATGTGTGAGGTGTACATCCTAAAAGAGAGCATAGCGACAGCGATAAGCTCATCTAAAACTGTATTCGGCCAATCCATATATCCGTAACATTTAAAAAAAATCACAAATGAACACATTTTTTAGGACTACTTCCACATATATTCTGTCATTCAATCATTATCAACTTTCGTCAGTTGACAATACTTGCGATGAGCGAAACCGGCCTGGTCTTTATCAGAATACATCTAGTAATAGATCCATAGCTATCAATTCTTCAAAGTGATTTTAGTGAGTTTTATTTCTTCTGACAAGGTCAATATCAAATGTCAACATTTTCAAAATTTGAAACTAAAAGTTTTGTATGTTTGTGATATTATTCCTATTAGAGCTACTGTTGTTTCATCTTTCAATTTATCTTAAAGTAAAAGTTACATATCTATCTATAAATGAATGCATAATAAAAATATACTTTCAATACTATTTTAATCTTCTCTAGTATCGACCATTCAGCTGTCAGTTTCAACATAGACACCAATTGTTTTATCCATATTTCTAACGTAACTTACTATTCTAAATTTGAAATTATCAGCACATAAAAATTGAAACAGTTGAAGTACAATTATCATACCGTATTTTTAAACAGCAGCAACACTATCAATTCGAACACTTTATTTTCATATTCTTTTGATGGAACACACCCCAATATTTACAATGCATGTTGTAAGTACAACACTTTTGTATTGTGTATGATAAAATTTAAAATACGTTTATGTTATTTGTATATGTACGCTGTTGGCAACACTGCCATAGCATGTGAGCCTGTTTCAGTTTGATACATAATAACATACCTAATATAAAAGCGAGGGAATTCGTATTGTCATCGAAGAAGAATGGATTTTTTTTTCATATTCTTATGCGTCTGCCAGTTCCTTATTCAAATTTAACGGATTCGTCGTCTTCAAACCGACCTCAATTAAATTTTGTATATCTCGATGAGATCACTAAATAATAAATTCATTGTTATTTACTTTGATTCAAATTTGTGATCAACCCTGAAAAAATCAGTAACCGCAATATAACCCGATGTTTTTTTTTATCGATATATGTTTTACTGGTGGAAAAAATACTTATATTAACATTATTAACCACTTCCCTGCGAATATTCCAACAAATAACTCTTCAATGTTTTTCTTACGTTTGAGTTTGAGTTTATCAGACCAAGCAATGCACACTCAGTTGCATAAAACTATCTTGTCTGTGATAGTTTGGACATCGTCAACTCCATTTATATTTGAACATCATTTTTCGGGTGTCTCAGTATGATACGCTCCCAGCCAACGGGCACAATTTAAATCGTTTAGTGTTTTTCGCCAATGACCCGGGTTTCGCCTAGAAATTCTACGTTTCGATTGGAAATTACATCAAGCAACTTCACTCAAAATCCTCAATTGATTAATATGGTGCGAAAACTATATAATACGTTCGTTTATCAATCAGCATACATTTTCCTCTTCGAAAAAAAAGACATGGGTTTTTACTAGGTGGGAATAAACATAGTTCTGACGAGGGCGTAAACCGAAATAGCTGTCAACAAATATATAAAATAATTTCTGGAGAATTAAAATACATTGTTATTTTTCTCACCGTATTATAATGGAGTTCTACCAAGTAAATGCCAACTCAATAAATAATTCTAAAATTGATACATATGATAAAATGCGGTAAGTACAATCTTTTCCGACCAAAAGAACATGCTGATCAAAAGTAATAAATTATAATGCCGAGCTTTGAGGAAGTATACGCAGATAATTATGATGATGTCATTTGTTTCGCAACAGCCGGCCAAGGTCGACGCGACTGCCCCAAGAATTATCATTGTCCAGAATAATAATAATCCAGTTGTGCGGAAAAAAAACTGTAACGAATTCCTCAGACAGGACGAGCTGTCGCGCAAAAGAATAATTCAATACGTTTCGTGTTTTTCGATGGCAATCTAGAATCTTATTTTGGCGAGGGATCTTGTATCGCTGTCAGCCAGGGCACACGCGTATTATTCATTTATTCGTATATGGGCACTGCTCGACATTAAAGGGTTAAAAAAAATCAACAAAAGTACGGTTAGTTATTATTCAATTTTATTATGTAACGACTTTTTTTTAAAGCAACGTATAATCACTGAAACGATGGCCGATTCGCGGGTGATAAGATACACAATTTTGCAATGCGAATTTTAATTAATTAATTTAATTATTCTTTGTAATTTAGGATTTCGACTGAATTTGCTTGATGGAATTTCAATCGTTTGAATTATGTACTTTTCGATGAGGTTTGTCGATAGTGACCCGGCTTTCGCCTTTCGGCATCTTCAGGCATTTCAAGCGCACGAATGAACTTGCCCTGAGGAAAAGTCATTTCTTAGTTCAGGTCCATGCGTAACCGAATCGTTAGTGACAAAAACATATGAGTTGTATTGAAATTCCAAATTCATGTTATAAAATGATTTTGACTTAATTTCACAGAAGTAAATTTTGAACTGATAAAAAAATCATTGAAATCTATTATCAATTAGTAGGTTTTTATATCTTTCTCAAAATTCAGTCAGTCAACTTGGTTCGGTGGTAGTTCTTTTAACTGGCGGAAAACATTTGAGAGGAAAAACCTCGTTATTGTTCGAAGAAAATGGAATATAAATTGCATCACCCAAAAAACCGAACGCCACCATACTTTCAACACTAATTCGATTGGTCAAACCCTCGTTTTCCAAAA
This sequence comes from Himalopsyche kuldschensis, assembly GCA_028554975.1. Taxonomy (NCBI): domain Eukaryota; kingdom Metazoa; phylum Arthropoda; class Insecta; order Trichoptera; family Rhyacophilidae; genus Himalopsyche; species Himalopsyche kuldschensis. Next base: position 1,178,600 of record JAHFWI010000059.1, on the reverse strand, counting down.
ATGGCGCTCGCAGCTTTCAACAAAAGGCAAAGACAGGCGGTGGACAATATTATTTTTATCATGTCGCCGCCCGTTCTGATCCGGTTTCGATCGCTGTTACCACGCGCGCCGGATTCGAGCCCACGTCTCCGATATTCCAGTCGTACGCCCGCGCGTTATGCTAATAATTATATTGTGCTGTCCCTTCGCGAGGGCAAACTTCGAGACTGCAAGAATGCCTCTTACTCAAGGGTCGAATGTACGGTTCCATGACAAAACAGAATATGACAAAGCAGAACGTGACTTTTCAGAACATGACAAAAAACCTAACCTAACCTAACCTGTTTTATCATATTCTGAAAAGCAGGGCTGTGGAGTAGGTGAAAAAAAGTTCGACTCCGACTCCAGCATTTACCAAATCCACGACTCCGACTCCAACATTGACCAAAAACACGACTCCGACTAAAAAAGTTTAATATCGTCACTTTTTTTTGTCTTATTTTCGTATTTATGTGTATTCAATTAAATATCAACCCTGCCAATCCGGCCAATAGCCAAATTTGACATATTAAATGCAAAAATAAAATGTTCAAACTTTAAAAAATTCTCGACTCCAAGTATGACTCCGGCCAAATCGCCACGACGACTCCGACTCCGACTCCACAGCCCTGCTGAAAAGTCATGTTCTGAAGTTTTGTCCGGTTACCGAATGTACGGTACAGCATGAACTAAAAGCCTCTGTGCTCTGGGTGATATTTATAGGAAGAAACATTCATATTAACCCTTTCAAAGCCATTCTATCAAATCCCTCACGTTATCGTGCAGCTGCAATAGTTAAAATAGTTAACCGCTGTTAAAATTGAATTCAGAATCACTTCTTGGCGGAAATATTGTAGGTTAAATAGATAAAACAAATGTTACAGTACTTCTTCCACGTGTATTCAAATAAAGAACAGGACCGGTTTCAATTTTAAAGGACTTTCCGGTACCCGAAAAGCGTTGCAATGCCACTGTAAGAAAGAAAGTGTTAGTGTTTATTTAAGTTCTTTCGGATGCACAATATTATAGATAAATAATTTCACTAGCATTGATCGGTATCGATAACATTTGTCGTTTGACGTTTGTCTTTTGCCGATTGTCTATGGGTCGACACACGCGCCACCTACTGAAAGTTAATTGTACTATGCCTATAACCTTTGCGCAAGTGCAAGCAATAAGTTTGTCAAAGATTCATTGTTTAATGTAACGCCCATAAGTCGTGAGTGGACATGTCGGTTTTAGCTTTCAGACGCCTAATATAAATAAGAAAATTGGTGTCGGCTGATGACGATGAAATCAAATCCTGAGTTAGCCGCGGGTTCAGAAATGCGAAGGAAAATAAAAGAAAGGGATTCGTTGTGGCTGCTTTAATGCCCCCGCGGCACCCACACCCATATTATAAAAGTTTGACCCGTGCACTATATTTTTATTTTATACGAGGCAATCGCCGCGCAAGATTGCGACCGAGTGTGATCGCTTGGCCGCCCGCGCAACTAATACGGCCCTGGAGACAGAGGAGTCCTCAAAATAGACGATTTAAAAAAAACTATGAACCAATACTTTTGATGTATTCGGCGGTAACTCTGTGGAAGTTCATTTTAATATAAAATATCTTTGATCATTCCACGTACTGTTTTAACTAATTGTGACACGTGTTTCGCCTCTATCAAGTTTTGATAAATTACAAGTTCTTTTATTACGCATTCGACCTGTATTGAACATTCTAATTCAAAGATTTTAATCTGCTTTACCTATACATAATGTGACCATTTATTTTTGTCCTCAAAACGGGACATCTACCAATTTTTACGTAATAGTATGTATATTCAAGAAAACACGTATTTTTTCATAGTTTTTATGTATTAATAAAAATAAAAGGAATGTTGATAAAGAAAATAACAGGAATAAATAATATAAATATGAAAAAAATTATGTTTTTTTATATTTTTCTGATGAACAAATTTTCTTAAGTATAACTGGGTTTGATTTTAAATAAGAATGAAATTCTTGGCAGGATTTTTTAAAATTTAAGCTAACAATATCGCTTCAAGTACTCTGACCTTTAATTGTGTTTTTTCTGTCGTCCACAACTTATTCATCTGTGAAAAGATTCTTTCTACGGGTGGGTGCATTTGTTCCGGGCAAGCATAAAATGTATTCAATGATTACTCTAAAGTTTTTATGGTTCAAATTATTATTACGAAAGTCGATTTTTTGAAATTTTTTAAAATTGTTACCGTGTGATGCCCTTTTTTTGAAAACGGGACATTTCGACGCCCCGAAGCTGTACTTGGGGACAACGGGACAGGCTACCTAAAAACGGGACGTATGGTCACTTTACCTATACATGTAGTCAATACAAAATTCCGGGATTAATTAACTCGTCTTATATTGCAATCCCAACTCATATAATAAAAAGATGTGCTGGTCACGGTTTTGGCCTAGATTCTAGAATAATTCATCTTTTTCTCGATACATCGGTTTTAGAAGCTTTTTAACGTTTGATGATTTTTTACGCGACTAGCTATGTTTATTTCTACCATGAATTTTGTCGGTAATTTTCAATAAACGATGAGAGTAATATCGTGTCCCGTCACTGCGCGACTGGTTGGTTGCCTGGTAAGGTGTATTTTGTTTTGTTATTGTTATTATTGGTTGCCAGGGGCGCGGTCAAAATACAGCCGCGGACTGTCAACTAAATCCTGATAAACTGATATACAGAGGGTTGTAAATTATATTAATTTAAAAATGTTATAAACCCGACCGTAAAACTCATCTCAATAAACGGTCGTATACATAATTCTTTGTGGATGAGCATAAATTTAAATACGTTTCTATTACGCTTCTATATATTTATTTACCAGTGGTTCCACCCGCCTTCAATCGGTATTTGTAATACGTATTTCAAATTATTTTTCCGTGATGTACGCAAACTACATTCGTTTGTTTTTTGAATAGACGATTCCAACGACAGCTTATCAGGAACTAATTGCAGTCATCGGTGTTTGATTTATACTATATTTTTATTTTATCATTTTAGAAATATTGCGTACCTCTTCTCATGCCTCTAAGCAATATAGGCAGTCAATATAGCTAAGTTAGTGCATGTTTGTTTTTTCTTCACCATGTTATAATGGAGTTCTACCAAGTGAATGCAAATGGAATCAATCTATCACGCGCAATCGTAACGAATAGTAGGAAGGGATAAACCAACATTGTATTCAATTTATTGACCGCGGACCGGCCATCGCTTGCTCGCGGCCTGTTACTGGTCCACGGCCCACCATTTGAGTGGCACTGCTGTAGAATGTACGAATATTGTAACATCATAGGTCAAAAAGCAAAGCATGTGGCTGACTATCATAATTCTGGAGATAAACGGCTTTCTTGCGAGCGACGCCATTTTTGTTCTGTTCTGCTAGTAAAATAAATCACTACACAGTTTATGACACATTTATTATTTACGACTTCGTGGTAGCTATTTGGTCTATACGCAGGTTAGGTTGAAGTCAACCTTTTGTTTCATCTCTCCTGACATTTAGCAACATATTATTTCATATTGGAATCAGGAAGTCAAGGAAATATTTTGAATCACCTATTGGAATAGGTAAATAAAACAAAGCAATCTACATATTTTATAACTGATGATATTGAATGCACAAAATGGCACTTTTTCTTATTGACCGTTGAAATGCAAAATAGCATGTTAATTACTACAAATCTTACTTTTACAATGTCGACCTAGACTCGAAAAGTCTAGTTCGGCATTGTAAAACTTTGTTAGAAAATTATTGTCTATTGATTTTTAATTATTCTTATTTTAAAAACCGTTTTATTTAGATTTTGTCTTAGTTTGTAACATGTCATAATGTAGTATATTTTTCTGCATTTTGTTTTAGTATGCTAATAAATACGCATTCACCGTGATATAAATCAATCTATTGAGGAGATCGTAGGAATAAAATAATATATTAAGGATTGCAAAAGGTTAAAGGACACATAAACATAGTGTTAACATCTGAATTACGAAGTGTTATAATGACGACAAACCTCATGGAGACAAATTGGGTATCAAATTTCCACCAAGCACATTCAATCTAAAACCCAATTAACATATATTTTTACTAAAACAATATAACTAATATTTACTCTACGGGGACAATTTTAGTTCCAAATTCGGCGGTGGTCAAGTAATGACATAACTTCTCTCCGGATCGTTTATTTTAAAAGCCATTCCAGGCGTACTCGTGCCTCATTGTTGGCAACGGCTGGCTTGTTACTGGCGTATAGTGTTGGGTCATAAAAATAACAAAGCAAGAAAATATTTTCAGCAGGACGGCTTTAGTCAGTAGCAAAATTTCCTAGAACATATAATATTTATGAGGACATAATATCCCTTATGAGTAGGTAATATTACCTTCTTGATTCTATTTTATATAGTTTAGACCAGCGGCCACCAAACTACGGCCCGCGGGCCGGATCCGACCCCCTAACAATTATCATCCGGCCCCCAAAATTTTTGAATTTTTGTATAAATTATTTATATAGAAAATATTAATTTACAAAGAAATTTAAGATTTTATTGTGATTTTACAATACGACATATGTTTCAATTTATCAATTGGGATAAGCATAATGATTATATAATCATATAAATTAATATTCTAACTGGATTCCAACAAGAATTTATTTGTCGACCGGCCCGCTATGTTTTTAAAAATTTCAATCCGGCCCGTTTCTCAAAAAGTTTGGTAACCGCTGGTTTAGACATATTATGAATACCTAGATATAGTCATGTCATGAATTTTGCTGTTGTAAACATTTCGAATTTTTCTAAATATTTCAAATTCACTTGTTTTTCAGAAATACTGGAGTTGAATTTAAAAATTACTCAAGGAAAAAAAATGAAATGTTTTATATGATAGTGACCCCGCCACGTCTGAATCCGATCCTGGCGTTTACAATTTTATATGTGGAAGTAGTTTTTTAATTGAGTGGGTTGTCCCACCTCCTCCCGTTTTATGTATGCAGCCGTTGTTCACGTCCACCGTCCATAACGCTATCTCACTTGGCCCGATACAGAGTTGCGAGAGACTGATCTGTAATATTGACCATGCAATATTACAGAAATGATAGTAAAAACAAAACTTAGTTTTATTTGACGGGTAAATTTATTTTCGTCGGTGTATCCGAGATCTTCTGCATTAAAGTCAACTTTATGTGAATTGGCCTTTTAGTATTGACGTTTCAAATTTGGAATGTTGTGTTGAATAATTGATGTGTGTGTGTGTTTGACCAGTCGAATGCTTCAAACGGATCACGAAACACTGGACAAATCTCAATCGACTTGGTCCGATATCAGTACCCCATCCCCGTGTGTCACGATTCTGTCCCGTGTCCGAGTGATACGGTGCAACTCGTCCACCGGGGGCAAGTTTATCAATCTGTGATATAGCAAATTACTAGAGACTGTGCCTGCTTTTGCGAGCGAGGCCCAACAACGGTCACAACAATTTTAATGGAACAGGTTTGATGTCATACAATACAAGTTACCACCTATAACTATGATATCATATGAGGACTATGGTCGCGATGGAGAGGCTAAGAGGGCGCGTGTTGCTTGCTTTTATTGTACTCTTTAATGCTGATGGCGCATGGCGTCCTCAATCGGAGACTCGCGGTCTGAATTTGGTTATTTTTAATTTTTGCAGAAACTTTAACAGAATTTTCCAACAAAGTATCCATATAAATATAAAATAATTTATGTAGAATTAAAATACATTGTTATTTTTCTTTCCGTATTATAATGGAGTTCTACCAAGTAAATGCCTACTCAATCAATAATACCATTACATTGTTATCAAACATTTTTTCAAATAGCAGTTTCGGCATCTAGAACTAAAATAATACCGAACTTTAAATTAACAAATATCTAAACGGTTTGAGATATCTTAAGTTTGTATCAGTGAAATTTGAATGGCTATTTCTGTGCGTAATTTGCATACCCTATCTCGCAATTGTAAGGTGTTAACTGTCATTTCTTGGTGGAAAGGCATTATTTAAATAAATAAAACAGATTATAAAGTACTAGTTCCACATATATTCTGATTAAAATCAGGACCGGTTTCGCTCATAGCGACAATGCTTGCGACGAAAGATAAATAATTAACTAAATACATTACAAAATTATTCCGCTTAACGTAGTTTAAGCTCTTCCGAGTGGCATCCCCATTGGCAGGCCGGTTCTATTCTTTGGAAGAACAAATAACTATTGGTCTTTAAAAATTATCAGGAACATTCACTTGAACATAAAAAATGATTTTATAAAATATGATGATAATTTTTTTTGCACTTATTCCACATTAGATGTTTGAGCATCAGGACCGATTACGGTCATCGCGAGCATTATCAACTGATATGAACTTAACTGACTTCTGTTGAATAAAAAATCAATAAACAATGCTCGCGATGAGCGAAACCGGTTCTAAGACGAATGTGTTACTAATTTTTAGTATATTGCCATTCCGCATGCAAGTATTGGCACTGAACACCTTGGAAGTGATAAGATGTCAACAGAAGATGTTAGAATTCTCATTTTGGCCGCGGATAAGCCAAAAGAAATATTGATTGTAAATATATCGAACCATCCTTCAATCTCAATTCGTATTACATCTGTGTTTCTCAATCGCCGAAGATTGACAGCGGCTGCAATGAGACTCGACACACGTGGGCATATTCGAATCTGATAAATTTAATATGGCTTCACTACACCAAAATACTTCCACATGCCAGAGTGTATGTTAATTTTCATGGTGTCTATACACCAGTTACGAAAAAACCTTTTTCGCATAGTGAATACAGTGAACCGTTCAAGTGGAGCATGATATGATGTACAGAATTTTATATTGATAAATATATATGTCTTAAAACATTATCATTATCATTGACTTTTTTAACGAAACCACTGTTTTCATAATTGATTAGAACTAAGTTTTAATAAAACTTTATTTCAATCTACGTATATATCTAGGGTAAAACCTTCTATTGTGGGCCAACACAATTATTGGCCACTTACATATAAAATCTAGTTTATTTATAAACCAAAAAAACATTTCCAACTTTTGTTTTATATAATATAGTTCCCTTATTATTCCTCTGTCGTTTAAACATAAAATTGTCATTTTATGAATTTCCAAACAACTCCAAAAACGCATTTTTATCAGACAGCCGGAGTGTCACCGTGAAGCATGTGAGATTCTTGTAAATATCATAAAGATTGGACTTCAGTCTAAAAGCATCATACACGTTTGTAAGTTAATTAATTTAAATTTAAATTTAACAGAATTATTCGTCTTTAGTGAAATTATAAAATAATTATATTTATGCATTGAAAATATTTTTGTAAAAGATTATTATGATGGTGGCCATTAACTGATTCCAAAAACACATACAATTTCTATTACTGGCCGGCTAAGCCAATCCTATAAATTCTTATAAAAAAATTCTAAAATATAATTTTTATTGCATGAATAATGTTTTAATAATACTACTAATCACCTATGTATTTATTACATTTCTCCGATATTTCTAGAAAAATGTTGACTTTTTGGCCAATGCAGCTTAACAAATGATGTTGGAATCTAATAAAGCACTTGATTTTACACTCAATAATGATTTGGGTCATGTTTAGTTTCTACATCTAGTTTCTGTTTTAAAAAATATATTTTTTATTACAACTTTTGGGGCGGCCAATAATTGAATCTTTTGGTGGCCAACAATTGCACAAAGTGGCCCATAATTGTAGTTTTATACCATTTTTTTTTACGATGAAAAGAATTTTTTTTTACGTATTTTAAAAATTGATTATTATAAAAAAATCATCAATCTAGCACATAGTATTTTTTTTATTTTGCCTCTTCTATGTTAAGTGTCCACAAAAAATTACTAAAGTTGAAAAAATCCTTAAGTGGCCGACAATTGTAGGTTTTATTTACCCCATATAAAATTGTCTTGGCTTGCGCAAAGAAAGTGTGTAAGAGAGTAAGAGTTGAATATTTTGTTTAACTCCCAGCTCGCACGGGGTATTGAGCGAAAAGACGGGTGGCACTAGTGATGGGTAATTGGTAGTATATGTTATGTATACACAAGGAAAAACGCATTCGAGCATACATATATATACAGTATGCAGAACAAAAACATACATCCATCGATACTTTCATATTCTATAATATAAAAGATATGCTCCGCGTTGATTTTGATGGATCAGTATTTAACTTGTGAAAATTCTTTTACAATATAATTTTAAATTTTCTGTGTTATTATATTAGACTTGTCACGGAACCCAACAACATTGACTACTGCACCACGGACCCGCAAATCGTGAATTTATACGATACGTTTAATAGGAAGATAATTGTTTAGGTTGTATTATAAGAGTTTTTACTAAAATTAATTGTTCGTCGATTGAAAACGTTCCTGCAGCGCGCAACCATTTATATCCTATTTATATAACCGTGGTATTTAGTATACATAACTATAATGCATTTCCGCCAAGAACTGACCGTTAAAAATACCATAAAACTGGATAAGAATATTTATATTAATCGGAAAAATCTATATAATGCAAGGAATCGCCAGCAAAGATTTCTCGCAACTGAATGTCTATGCCAGATAAATAAATACATGCCAATATTGCCAATTCAAGGGCTCTTAATTTGAAATACATTTACACAACTCTGCGATTGATTGAGTCGCTGGTGATTTGCGATCGCAGAACGAAAAATAATTAAGACGTTTATTGAAACCCAAAGTAAGCAATCAATCATCTGGAGTTTGGGATGATGACATTTGTACCTCTGCCAATGCTTTTATTATTAGTTGATATTATAATGTGGGTTTTTTAGTGTGCCGAGTTGATTGAATACATATAAATTACAAAGATTACTTCTCTACATAATATATTCACGAAGCTATTCATCTAATTAACGCATTATAGTTTCGATGTTTATTTGTAAAGATCTGTTAAGATTAATATTTATATATGTTACAGTGAATCTGTATTCTCAGTGAAAATGTATCAAGTAATAGATTTTTATGACAACATGATTTCAGTGGTCACGATCATTGAAATTATTGGCCCAAGTCGAGTATTTACCGACCTAAAATTATGGTTTGCTTCAATGAAACAAAATCAGCAAGTAGTCCCTTTTATAAAAAGAGAATCAAAGAAAAACACAGACAAACATTTTGCTGAAGATAGGGCGGTCAAATTTAATTTCAATGACAGCTTGGAGAAGAATATATTTTCACTGAGAATACAATTTCACTGTAACATATACATACAACCAAATATATTCATTCGCAAAGCTTAACTAAGATTTGTTACACAGGCAGTCATAATAACTCACTCTGAAATTATAAATATATATTTTGTAAAGAACGATACCGGTTTCGTTAATAGCAAGCATTTTCAACTGATGACATATAAAACAAAAGATATGTGGTGATTTAGATTAGATCAAATGAATACGGGCTTAAAATAAGGATAATATAAAATTAATAAAGAATATTTTTCCAACCATGTCGAGCAGGACTCCAGGAGTTGCGCGATACGTATATGATGTCGAGGTAGACTCGACAATAAAAGAGTTCTAGGAGTTTGTTAGAGCAAGGGCGATATGTGTTTCGTTTGATGAGTGTTATGTATACAATAAAATGCAAAAGAACTTACTTCTTTGACACTAAGTGTAATTAATAAAAATGTGAACATAAGAGATAACTGCCAATTACTGATTTACAAAAAATCTCATTTGCGAAATAATCGATTATAATGTTTTAACCTCTGTGGTAATAATTATTAACCCATTTTTTTTTATCTTGTTTCAGGTAAGCAAATGATGTGCTATTCATAATCATCATCAATCTACCCAATTCACGCGTCAGCGGAATGAATCATCCAGGTAAACACCACCTGGCTTAATCTTAAAACCAGTTTTATATAATCCGTCCTTCGGTGAGCCATGCATCGGTGGATAAATAAATATCGTCCAACGTAAGGGCTTATGTGATTTAGTGCAGTGTCGGTTTTAGTTTGTATGAAATATTGAACGGCGACTTTCTGGTTTTTAGTCGTTTGTGAGTTCAGTGAGTGGATTTGACACCTTCTTAAAGTCAATCAGTATACCGAGGCAATATAATACATTTTTTAGAAAGATCAGGACTGTTTCGTTCATCGCAAACATTTTCAACGGACAAGTGCTAATTAAATATAATGCCTTTTCACCAATTTGACAATTAAATATAAACTTATGTTTGCTAAATATCTTTGGAAGATGTTGGATAAAAAGGGCATATCTTACAATTTCGAATACAATAAGCCTGGTAAACTTGGTAAATGTATGCTTTCAGCATTTCAAGTGTTAACTATCACTTCTTGTTGGAAAAGCATAATGCATATGGAAAAAAACGATTTTTTTAGCGCTTTCGCATACAATTTAAAAAAGATCGGGACCGGCTTCGTTCATTAATTTTGAGAATGCTCGTAATGAGCGAAACGGGTGCTTGTATCTATCAAAGAACTGTTGAAGCCAAACAAGCAAGTGTGCTTTATTTATTTAAAATGTATGCCTTGGTGCTTACGAAATTTTATTCTATTTTTGTTCAAAAATGAAAATTAACACATGTCAAATATTTGGCGGAATATATATTTCCATATACAAAAATAGCACAAATATTTTACGTATAATTTCGTTAGGTATTATAAATCTTATTTTTAAAACAATGACCGATGTGCTTAATTCGTTTATGATTGGGCGTAGTCAAATACTTCTTAATCGCACGATTCAAATAAATTTATTAAAATAACATACGAATGCAACACGGTGAAAAACAAAATATGTATTTTAGTTTAACACAAATTAATTGATATATATACTAAAATACTTTGCTATTATTCACCGTGTTATAATGGAGTTCTGCCAAGTAAATTCCAATTCAATCAATAAACTAATGTAGCTTACGAATAATTTGAAATTCATTCAAATTGCTATTGTTTAAGTCGACGGCGGATTAATACATAAACATTCTTGTGCCAACTCTCGCTAGGTTAATCAGTGCAGATGATTGGTCGAAAATAAAAACCAATAGGTGTTGTGCTACATGCATGTTTTGTATAAATATTTGTTTAATAAAAGAAATCAAATCAAACTGGGTCGCCGTTACGCAAATTGGTCAATTTTATATAGTAAGTACCCCACGTCGGATAATTCTTCTGTAGAATAAACATAAGAAGCTTAACTATGGATCTGCGGTTTGTGGTCTTAAAAATGATTGTATTTTTTGAGAGAAAGTTCACACACGTAAATCGGCTGAACGATCGATACCCATTACATACAATTTGATGTCTATTTTGTTTTGTAATAATAACAGCCAAATAGTAATTTCTTCCATGCTCCGTATACAAAGTCGTTCGTCAGACTCAGACAGATGAAGTTTAACCCGCACAATACCATCATAAAACATCATTACAGTGACAGAACACTGGTGTCACAGGTTGGCGATGCAAGTGTTTGGTTCGAGCCACGAAGAACTATAATTAACTGACACATCCAAATCTAGTACGAATAATCCAAACCAAAATCTTTACAAATATAGTACGTGCTGAAAGGGATGTCTGTTTTGCCCATTGCATGAGCTAGGAAGCAATAGTCAATTTTGCCCATTTCATGTAATAGTCAATTTCGTATATTCGGCGTGATATACATATATCGAATTGCTCGAGCCACAAGGCATCTTATAAAGATACCGTTCCGTCAAGTTTATTAAGTTTGTCTTTACTATTTTTTAGGTGTGTTCGTTACGGTAACTTGTATTAGTAACTTATTGATTGAGTAGGCATTTACTTGGTAGAACTCCATTATAATACGGTAAGAAAAATAACAAAGTATGTAGAACTAAAATACATAGTTATTTTTCTTACCGTATTGTATTAATAACAGTGAAAAACGATGCGTTTTCGACAGTATTTTATTACGCATTATGCTGAATGTTGACTTTTAAATTGCTTATATTAATTTTGTTTCATACTCATTGTATGCTAACGTTCATTTCAGTTTTAACAGTGACACTAAAACGAAGCAGTCTTCCATCGAAAGTATCGAACCGGTAGAAAACCCCACCTGTGGTACAATAATTTAAATCTCAACACAAAGTGCATTGTGTTGACCGCCCCCGCTCGCAGCCACTCGATTTTATCTCTCCCCCGGCCCCCTCGACCCTCCCACACTTGTGCGCACGCGCCGACGCCATCTTGTCATACCCGAGCCATTAAAATGTCTTCAGACGCTTTATCGGAATAAATAAAACAATGCCCTCAACTTTACCATAAAAGCTTTTAAATTAAAAGCTCTCAGAATTTTATAGTGGGCAATGGTTGAATTCAATCTAATGCATTTGAGTATTCATTTTATGATATTAAAATCGTGAATATTTAATCAATGGTAACTCCAGATCTAACGTGCATTATTATAAACACTGTTCTTATTATTTTATGAATACAATATCGAACATAGAATTACTTTTTTAAAACAACTTCCATCTCTTTCTTCGTGTTTCAGAACAATTAAACGATACTCATATAAATTACAACCATTTAGAGATAAAAGTCTTGAGTAAAAATTTTAATTCTGTAAATTCAAAAACCTTTCTTATGTTGAAATATCTTCAAGTTTACACCGTGAATACACATTCGGTGAAAGTCAACATAATAGGTACCTAATTGGTTAACATGCATAATTCAGAGATAAGAGTGATGACTGTATTGTTTTTCCATTCCGTACGCCTAGCGGTGGAATGATAATCATTGTTTGTATGTTATCTTCGACATGTGTAACTTTTTTTTAGTTTTGGATACTTTGTCACGTTTGAATACTTTGTAACGTTGAAAGTTATTCGGTTATTCCTGTAGTACTTTAATCATAATATGACTGTACCATTTTGAATTGCCCAGTGTGTCATTCGTCACGGTGAGGTGAACGTAATGGCATATGTTTGACTTGTGTTTGTATGGCAATATTCATAGGGACAAGAGTGATGTAATCTGCTCTACAAAGCGAAAATTCAAATGTCATATCATTCCGACAATTTGAACATTGCTCTTCTTAGAAATTACCCATTGTCATCTTGTCGCTCCATTTGCGACGGTCTGATGTTTTCAATCGTCGGCTGCGGCCCGTTTCCTACATTACGCCAATATTTCATATTTTGTAAATATGTTATTATAAATACTTCAATTTGTATTGAAAGAATATTTGTAAGTGGCTGTTTGCCTCTTCACTTTCGACCAGGGCTGTGGACTCGGTAAAAAAAAGTCCGTCTCCGACTCCAGCATTTACCAAAACCACGACTCCGACTCCGACATTAACCAAAACACGAACCAAAAAAGGTTAATATCACGACTCCGAATATCAACCCCATCCGACTTAAAAGGTTAATATCGTCACTTTTTCCCCCTATATTTCCTATTTATGTGTATTCAATTGAATATCAACCCTATCAATGCGGCCAAAAGCCAAATTTGACAAATGCAAACATAAAAAGTTCAAATTTTTCAAAATTTCTTTAAGTGAAAAAAATCATCATAATTGAATTCAATTAGAACAATGTTAAATCCAATTTATCGTTATTATATTCAGTTTTTTAAATTACGTAAAAATTAGATAGAATAATTATGAGCTTGTTTTTTTTAGTTGAAAGAGCGTGTTAACATCTATCAATCTGCTTTCATACCTCAAAACACCCGATATTTAATTTAAAGCTTTCTGCCAGTATACTGATAATATGTGCATTTTTCTTATATTGATTTCGTGCAGTTGACAAAATACAATAAAGAAGCCTAGCTTCAAATTTCCTATCAGTGCCTTGTCTCCTATAGGGTAGGTTTCTATAGCGCGATTCCCATCTCATCGCTATATGTGGGTTGTACTGTACATTAAATATCTGTTGATAAAATAACTAAGACGCTCTCGAACAATTTGATACATTAAGCAAATTTATAGATGTCACAGTATTCTGAGTGTAAATTGTTACTGTCAACGAATTGTCGCCGTGACAGATCACTTTTGAACTGTCAAAGAATGACTGTCATCCATTTGTAGAGTACCCCGCCCATTCGGTATCGCTTCGGGCATCGGCTATTCAAATGGAATCTATTTTTTAAGCTCGCGTATAATTTCATAGCACCATTTCAGACAAAACATTAGTCTCCATTATACAGCGCGCGCCAGTTTATCGAAATTATGGACCGGGCAATAATTTGTACTGTTGTAAAATGTGTATTAGCGTTATATAAAATTTTAACCAGTGGAGAACTCTGGTGTTAAAATGCCAATTATAGCTGGGCAAACATTTGGTATGTATTATAATATGGACTCGTAATGAAGTTTATCCTGAATTTTTCTTGGTTAAATACTGTTAATCAATCCCTCTTTTTTCAAGGAGAATAATGATAGTTTATCACATTATTTGATACAACGAAAACGAGCATTCAACTCAAAACATGAAAGATAAGTCGATTGGGTGGCACAAAAAACACGACGACTTGAAACGTGTACTTCTTCTAATGTGGATCATATAATGTAGTTTATATTCCATTGGTTCTTGGTAAAACATCACAGACAGACATCCGTGTCTTCGTTCGGAGATTAATAGTCCGATTGATAATTTAAACTTCCCAGGTTGGGACTAGAACAGACTCGACCAAGGACCCGACGGATGTACTTACTATCAATAGTCGTGTTTGCGGTGCAGTGGTCAACGTCTTTGTTTTCCGTGACGGACCTCAGGCTCGAGTCCCAGTCCGAGAAGCACTTTTTTCAGTTGATTCATCGATTCTGTTAAAAGGCATGAGTGTTGGTGCTGTCTAAAAAATCTTTCCTTCACCAGTCATGTCCAAGCCTTATCTTTTCTATCCATACTGCCATCGAATGTTAAAAAATGAGTACATATTATTCTCTTTTTACACGATTTATAAAAAATACTATTGAATGTATTGTAATCTTTCTTCCATTTCATATTTTCACCGTCTCTTTCTCGCACTCCAAATCAGCACAAGATAGCGCCTAAGGGAACGGCATTTTGCCTTCTTATCCTAAAGTAGTGCCAAAACACTCCACTGCTTTTCCCACAAACAGTCCAATCTTAATATTATATCTATTCTGTATTTGGTTTTTGTTTTTGATTATTTTTTCCTTATTGATTCTTGATTTTTTTGTAAATATAGAAAAATACACGCTTCGACGATCGATTGACTTTAACGATATTGTTTGGGTGATAAATAGCCTCAATATTCTTCTGTATAACGTTCATGTAAAGCCGTATCCACTCCCACAAGTACGGGCGAAACTACAAACCCGTTCCGCAGGCTCTTGCGCGAACGTTTTGATCAGTGTTCAGTGCTATTGGACGTCGAACCTGACTTTTGTCTATTATTAAAATTGATTACCGAATCAATTGTTCATTTCGCATTATTTTTTGCCACATTACGACTTCTTGGGTGTGGTTTATGGACTAAATTTGAAAAAAAAATGATCAATTTTTGCAGCTGCTATACAAGCAACAATAGAAAATTAAAAACTGTATCAAAAAAAATACGGATATAAATTAGCATGCCATTATTTCAGTGGCCTTAAGCTCAGTGATTCCATTATGTGGTCATTTAACTCTTGCTAATTTTTTTAACCATTCAATAAATCTTTCATCCTATGCTATTCATAGCATAGATGACGATGAAAAAAACACTTAAATTACGACACAACTTGATTTATGAAAGAATATAAATGAATATACAACCGTTCTAAGGAAAAGGGCAGTAACTCGCACAATTTCTGAAATTGAGTTATGAATCCCATTTGATAAATATTTTTTCCCATATCCGCTCCCTATTCGGAGCATATGGCCTCCACACGGTGCCTCCAAGATTCTCTGTCTCCCGCCAACCTCCTCGCATCTTCCCAGGTCATCCCGGCGTCCCTTAGCTCCCCTGAGTACATCCTATGGATGGTCATCAGAGGCCTTCCGCGGCGTCGGGATCCATCAGGTTGATAGAAGAGGCAGGCAGGATTCAGGCTCCCCTGGGGCATCCGCAGCACATGTCCAAGCCAGGTCCATTGTCGCCTTTTAATTTTAGACGTAATAAGGGGCTGGTTTGTCCGCTCTCTTACCTCCGTATTCCTGACAAAGTCAAACCACTGTACTCCAAGTATTCGCCGCAGGCATCTGTTTTCGAAGCACAGTATACGGTTACCCTGTGCTTTTGTGATGTGCCATGACTCGCAACCGTAAAGCAGCACAGTCAGTATAGAATAAATATTTAACAAAGCGAAAAATGGTGCTCACTTTTATAGCAGTACACTTACTAAAATACTCAAAAAATGTACTTTATTATAAGATATTCTTAGCAAAATAGCAGAAACTCTAGTTTTCTTAGCAAAGAGACAGTCAATGCAACTACTTCCTGCATATTTAAAAAGAAATTAGTTCATTTCCGTATCAACTTCAAAAAACACGTCATATATTTCTTCTCAAAAGCTCATCAGAGTCACTTTCTGGATTCTTGCTTGGAAAGGCACAACGGACACTAAAGTTTTTTTGTAAATCTAAGGCCTTCGTTTGCTGTTGTTAATCGCTACGTCCCGTTCTTATGTAATTTAAATCAGAGATCCATGTCTTCAAGCAGGGTTCAACAATAAGAATCAAAAATAAAACTGCCAGGACTGGGAGTCAAATCCGTGAGCTCCGCAAACGGACATCGACGTTGACATTCTACCACGGACTCGAAGATAATTTATTGAGTTCTACCAAATAAATACCGATTTACCTCATAGCTTTCAAGAGCGGAGATAAATTGAAACAAAAATGTGCCCAACTTGTAAAGGCTGCAGGCAACGATGATTTTATGATTCACCTCCTATTATACTGTTAATAATAGATAGATCTGTGCTTAGAATATGCTCCTTAATGATCTGATTATATTTCGTCTCAATGCTGTTGCGTAAAGAACTTCATTTTACGACCACAGTATAAACCTTATCGCGTTCAATATCTATCTGTTCGAGTATCATCGTAAGTTGAAATTTGATTCAATTTTATATCCCTCTATACACGAATTCACTTTCTATTTTATTATAACGTACACGACTGCCAAAGGTGCTATAGGTGAGTAGAATAATCGCGGCAGTTGAGAATCTAGAGTGCAATAACAGGGGATTAGGATCACAGAGACCTTACTACCAAAACATAGTTTTCAGATACAAGCGGCCCTCGACATTCGCACATAATTTGTTCCTGAAAATGTTTGTGAATTTTGAATGTTTGAAAGTGGAGTGATATATTACTATTAGTTTGCTAGTTGGTCAATTTTAAATGAACAACTTAATCTTCCAAACTCACACTTGTTTTCCCCTTTGAATAAATATAATTAATTACAAACTCAAACACTTGAAATCAATCAATTCAATTATAATAGATCGGATAAAACCCACGAATTATTTATCGACATTTCCATGTTATTATCTGCCAATTTTTATTTGCGATACTACATTCAAAACACCCAAATTATAATTTACCCACATAATTCATTGCAACTCATTGGCATCAAAGTTTTGGCTTATTTATAAAGATTACCTTAATAACAGTCAAACATAGTGATCTACTTATTTATTTATTTATTTTTGTATATAAGAGATACAAACTGTTTCCTACGCGTCGTTCAAGATCTGCACTTAATTTGTCGAAAGACGAAACCATTTATTTATTTTTTCGAGTATACTCGTATATAAAAATACAATAAATTGAAATAAATGTTTTAATGATATTCAATATATTTCTTTATTTACTTATCATCTATTTATATACACAAATTCGAATTATACTCGGTGTCGAATATATTGACAATTTAACCATTGTCGTTCTACCATTGTCGTTAGCGATAAAACTCATGGCAAAGTACAAAATTCAAACGATTCAAATTTAATTATCTATGACTTGATATCTATAAAAAAAAAATGGTAATTCGATTCAAATTTCCAATACTTACACACCGTTTCATTGTGAGTAAACTATACCATCGAAATTATGCGATTTTGATTTATAGCGGTCTGCCATTGTTTATTTTGTAGCTTTTAAAAAAAAAATATAACTCAGTGTTCCCATTCTCATAGATCGCAATAAATCAATACTTCACCAATATTTTATCCGTCACAAGTCATATTTTAATTCGCTTCCACGGTCGAAGATTTACTATCGTCTGATGTTTTTACAACCATCGGACAGCATTCAAAATAGTCACTCCAGTTACCATTCTAGTCACAACTCTGCTGATCCAACAGAAGCAGAAACTTGGATTTGGACGCCATCGTCAGAACTATGTCTAAACATACCTCACCTTATCTTTATTTTATATACACGAAACATCTATTCTGACATCCTAATTTTATATTGATTAGATATATGTAGTATTAACTGTGTCAAATGTAATTTTTGACATGAAAGTAAATAGTTTATTGTGTGGTAATAAACGTTAATTAGTTTTAAAGTAAGTTGGTTTAGGTAAAATTGCAATAGCCTGTATTGGTTTGATTAACAGTGATGGATCAATGTTTGTTTTGCTCAAAAGAATGTCATTGGATTGGTGATATTTTAAGGGCTATTCGGCTGATCAATTCACTGCCTATATAGGTGGAAATTTTCAACAGTGAACACAATGTTTCGTTTTTTAATTTGTTTTTTCTCCTTTAATTTCTGCATTGTGCTATTTATGCCATGATCTGTTGAATGATCGCTGTGCATTTTAATGGCATGTATTTAATGGGTCAGTAACTAAAGTAAGTTTTGGTCAGTTAAATAAATGGTCAGTTAAAAATCAGAATGGTCAGTTAATATTATAAACGGTCAGTTGTCATTGTATCAGTGTGAATGTGGTCAGTTATTAAATAAAACGGTCAGTAATATATTTTAATGGTTAGTTATTTTAAACAAATGATAAGTTTTTACCAAATATGGTCGTAATAGGCCAATTTATGACATGTTCTTTTTATTTTAACTGATCATTTATTATTTTAACTGACCGTTTTAATAATTTATTACTGACCGTTTTAAGAATTTAAAACTGACCATTTATCGAATTAGAAACTGACCAAATAATTAGTAGTCTATTTTAATATGTTATGTGTTCTTCTTTATTATATTTTTCAAATTCACGGAGCTTTGGAGTTAGCTGTAATGCCATGTATTCTCAACAAACTATAACTATAAAAATCAATAAATGGATTGCAAAATCAATGAATGGAAGTATCCTTGTAGAGATTCGAGCTTGAAGTTATCCTTTTTTATTAAAACAATATATATAAATTAATTAGTCTTTCGGATAACGGGTTTCGCTTTAGTATAACAGTAGTGTTTGTTTTAGAGATTGCTGTATTGTGGAAAAGGTCACGCAAAAGAAGTTCTACTAGAAATACGCAACCAATAACACGGATCGTAAATCGTGCATTTCATATAATGACTTCTGAATATCATGGGAATAATAGAATTGATCTAAATTGCGTGTATCTTCCTCGTATATATTTCTAGAGTATAAAAAGATAATGAGACTTAATAATCTATTTGCAAATGCTTAGTGAAATACCATTCTGATAATATTTATATTACAGTAAAATAAAATTACCATATCCACTGTTTTTGTCCAGCGTCGGATGTAGAAAATGATTTTACGCATTTACAAGAAATATATGCAACCATATCCGGTCTGTCGACATGGCGATATAAATCTGCACGGGTACCACATTTCAATCACAGTATTTACGATTAAAAGATTGATAAGAATCTAGTGGCGGCTGATAAAAATAAAATTAGGTAGTGCACAAAAATATCTGTATGCAAGAGATTCATCTTCCGTCTGTTTACTTGTTGGGAAGTCCTTTACCCTTCCTTAACGTAACAATATATGTGCGACAAGCAAATACAAGTTTACACATGCATTTGTCTAGGGAGATTCCTGCACTGTTTGCACAAAACTCTCTTAACAAATTTTGCGTGTGGCGTGGTGACACAATCTTTTTTTATGCATCCTTATATTATACAGAAAATTCACCTCTTGCGTCATCGGCTAACTTTGATAAGCATATTATTACTATATAATTTTGGCGACGTCCGATTAACATGTATGAATCATCGCTTCATGCAATATTCGTGTGTTACCCTACCCATACACAAGGAATTTAAAATGAGTATTTATTTTGCTATTGCTTGAATATAAATTGGGGGATCAGCTCACCATTGCACCATTAGAAGACCCGCCCTGTGAACCAATTTGAAATAAAATATATCTTAGTGTATTTTCGATGGTTTCGGCGGTAACTTTGTGGAAGTTCATTTTAATATAAAATTTAAAATAACTTTGATTATTCCACGTATTGTGTAACTAATGTGACACGTGTTTCGCCTCTTTCAGATGCCTCTGAAAGAGGCGAAACACGTGTCGTTAGTTAAATACGGAATAATCAAAGTTATTTTAAATTTTATATATCTAAGTGTGACTGTCAATAAAATTGTTGGTGGAAAGTAAATTATATTATTTTCTTTATGTAATGATTATCTCTGATTTTGCTTATGTTGGAGTTTGCGTTTTTGCTCACACCTGATGCGGAGCTGCTCGGAATAATCGGCTGTGATGAAATTTTCAAAAATATTCAGAATATTGATTGGTAAAAAGCGGTTGCACCCGGTGGATATTCTAACCGTATAGAATATCTTCGTATAGAAAAAAAATAGAATAAAGTTCTGGTCACAATCTGATTTTACGTAATGTTATGCCTTGTTATTCTCAGTGTACAGGTCTACAAAATGAATAGTATGCACATTCGAAACACAAAAGGACAGATTTATTTAGTGGATTCGTGCTCTGGCATTAATGATACGAAATCAATCACGTTGTATACAATGCCATGGCGCGATGCAAACGCTGCAATTACAACAGTCAAATAGTCGTGTAAGTGCAGGACCGCAGCGAGTGATTTAAACGCCCTTTAATTCAGTGTAGTAAAAAATTATTTTAGCATCAGTAAATAGATTGCCATTTATTTTATTGATTGACATTTACTTGGTTGAACTGTTGAACAACATTATAGCACGGTGAAAAAGTAGCAGGGCTGTGGAGTTGGTGAAAAAAAGTCCGATTCCGACTCCAGCATTTACCAAAACTCGGACTACGACTCCGACCAAAAAAAGTTCAATATCGTCATTTTTTCCCCTAATTTTCCTATTTATGTGTATTCAATTAAATATCAATGCGACCAAAAGCCAAATTTGACGTATAAAATGTAAAAATAAAAAGTTCAAACTTTTCAACTCCGGAACTCCGGACTCCGGAGAATCGCCGCGACGATTCCGACTCCGGCCAAAAAGCTCGAACTCCACAGCCCTGAAAACTAAGAATGTATTTTAATTCTATAAAAATTTAAATTTTACCATGTAAAATAAAACATATTATTCAAAACAAAACTTATTATTTATTTTGATTCAGTTGATAATGCTCGTGATGAGTGAAACCGATCTTAATCTCAATTAACCCGATGTGGAATAAGTACTAAAAATGTGATGTTATATTTACTAAATATTTTAGTTTCATGATATCACAATGTAGTTGGTCTTCTCAAATAGGCGAAACCCTTGTCACGTTACACAACCAGTGGTATAACATTTTTTTCAATTTTCATTGCTTGTTCTACAAAACAACCGTCGAATTCATCATACAAAAATATAGATTTAAATGGTTTTAGATAACATTATTTCTCAGACAGAATCCAGAACGAAGTCAAAGATTATATTTTAATTCGCAGAATGATTATTAGTTAAATTCTTACTACAGTAGTTCACTAAAGCTTAAAACTATAAATTAATTATTACAGAGTCAATATCTAATGAGAATTTTTTCATTGATTTTTTTTGGGCTATAATATTTTGTGTAAAAATCAATCCCACCCTGCTAAGAGTAGATATAGTTGTGTGTATGAAGCCTTTCAATTCTTTTTATTCTCATTGAAGTACGGGGATTTTTTTTAGATTCTTTCATCAGGAGATCATTGTGAGCCTGATATAAAAAAACGCTGCAAAAACTTCGCTCAATTTTTTATATGCTGAGCGAATATTTTCCAATCGGCTTTCACGAAACAAAGTACCGAACACATCTGATATTTGAATATGTTTTTGAATTGTAGAGTTTTTTACTATTTAAACCCATTGTTTACGGTGTGCACAAATTTGTGCGTAATTACTATGGGAATTGAAAAGGTCCGTAAACTAAGTGTTAAAATGCAATTACCGCTACAAACAGTTCAAACAATTCAGTAATAAGTCAGTAAGTTAGTTCATTCGTGCACTTAAATTGCATGAAGATGGTGAAAACCCGGGTCGTAAGCGACACAACTCATAGAAAAGTACAAAATTCAAACGATTTAAATTTTATATTCAAATTCCATCAAGAACCTTCAGTCGATATTCTTAATTCAGTAATAAATATGAATTTTGTTTTTTTTATTGAGCTTATTTGCTTGCGACACGGGTTTCGCCGTTCGGCATCTTCAGGCATTGCATTATAAGACAGGCTGTGCAAAATGTACAAAATTCAAATTTCATATTGAAATTCTAGTATCTTCAGTCTAAATAATCAATTCAATACTATGTTTATATTTCACGCAAAACTTGACATAAGTTTTATTCCACTATTTGTGTAACTAAGTTATCAAGTAATTATTTTACCGCCGTATTTCAAATATTATCAACTAAAAAAATAACTCTATCACAGTGCTAATTGATATCCAAGAATATGTCACATGGTTAAATATTTCTAATTAAATTTTAAACATGTTATAATTCATATAGTAATACATACTTGGATATATTTTTTTTACCTTCTTATAAGGTTTCTAGTTACACCGCGCGTTTATGTTTCCCAACTTTATTTGAAACATTACATTGATTGACAAAATTATATACCTAAGTATTCAATACTTAAAGCTTTAAACTGTCTCTTAGCGAGTAATTTATTTAGCAAACTTATAGATGTTTAGTATAGAGTTGTTCATACTCTAAAACGTGGAAACATATTAATATTCACGATAGTTTTCAATAGTACGGTTAACATTCGTAGGATATATTGTAGAGTAACAAATTATGTAAGTAACACAGTCGCCATACGAACATATACTTCAATACAAGTGATATAACGACGACATTATTCATGGTGATTGTTCGATAGAGAACAAAAAAAGTACAATAGAAACACAATTGTCTTCTTAGCATCGTTTCTTGGAGCTAGTGACTTGAAAGTTTGTCTTTTAACCCCTTGAAGCTTTGTTTCAGTTCAAGTGTATAATAATTAAATTGATACACTTTTCTATTCAACATTATTTTTAACAACCTGGGCTTCTCACGGAATTTCAAGTGCACGAATGAACTATAACTGACGCGTAGTAAATGGTTTGTACCGATTATATATATGTAAAAATAAAAGTAGTTCACTAAGTTTAATTGTTATTAACACATACAATCTAGATAAATTAGGGGATGTTAATGAGTTTCAATTAATTCTGTGGGTAAATTGTAAATATCAGTTATTTGAAATGCAGTTTCGTAAAAACTAATGACCAGCTAATAGCATGGAAATGCTCACTAATAAACTCATGGAAAAGTACAAAATTCAAACGATTCAAATTTGGTATTGAAACTTCATTAAGCACCTTCAGTCAAAATATTATATAGTACTTTATATAATATTTAAAACTAAATTGGTCGAAGAAGTATGGGATTTCACGATATGATAAAAATTCATAGACTCACCATAGAGTAGTTTCGGTATTAGCACAATTAATAAGATTGTTTTTTCAAGATAACCAATGTCCTTATTTTCCTTTTTACCGTGGTCCAAACAGTGAAAGTTATTTTTTGGAACCATATTTGATCCCAATGTGGTTTATATATATAAACCACATAGTCTTATAATAGAGCTTATCTCAACAGAAGTTTTTCTAAAATAACTGCCTGTCACCCAGTTGCGCGGCCTCTTTTTTCGAAGAGAGTATGGATAGAAATGGTATGAATCAGACAGGACTAGTGGTTGGCTTATTGCTCTCCCTGCGTCCCGTTTTAACCATCTGCTGGATGCGAGAGGAACTTTTATACAACGCAGACTGGTCTTCAATCAATAATTTGATTGAACAATGAAACTTACTAGACTGATATCCAAATCAGTGGTCTTTGAAACCGAAATTATCTGATATCTAAAATAATTCCCTAAACATTTTGTGCTACAGAATAACTACATACAAAACTGTTTCAATACAAATAGAATATGTTAAAATATTACAAATTGAAAGCTTTTCGCCTAGCCTAATGTGGTTGTCTTTTCTCTTTATTATTTGGTATAGTCGATTTTCGAAACAAAGGATGGACTGATTGCCTAAAAGGTTTTCTCGTTCACTCGATTATTTTTTAACCTTTTATTTTTAGAGACACCGTATTGTTCTTGTATGACTAATTACTAATTTGAAGACACTCTCTGCGGCAGTTAGTCTTCGAACTTGTTTTTTTACTTGATGATTTAAATATATCGCAACCAAGTAAGCTAATGATTTTTTTCATATATATTTACTTGAATGCGATGTTCCAATTTTTTTTTTGCCATAGTTTGTTCGTTATTTCATTTGTCGAAATGCTGCTTAATTCAAGTTATCTTTAGTAAAAATATATCCGTAAGTTTAATTTTGCCATTTTGCAAGACTGCCATTTGAAGTTTCCAATAATTTTCATTAAAACTACTGATTCTCTTCGTGTGAAAACATGATTTTTTAACAACGCTTTGATAAGTTTGTTTTTTGTTATTGAATACACGGATATATTTACAATCGATTTCTCCAATAAATTATTTCTCCTTTCTTTGACACTATTTAATATAAAGATGTGAACTTTTTTATATAAAAAGAACAAAAGCATTGTACTAATAAATTATTAGACATTTTTTATACTTTTCCACAACAAATCAGGACTGGTTCACTCATTGCGAACATTTTCAGCTGACTTTATGATAATATCAACCCTTTCAAGCCAAAGGAACGTTAGTGACAAATCGCTACATTTCAGGACAGCAGGAAGAGTGAAAAAATACTTCTGAGTTATTTTTTATGAACATCCTTTTGACAGTCTGTGCATATTTTTTTGTGAACCTCATATTTAACTCAGATTCACCAAAATGTTACAAACGCCCTTTCGGCTTGGTAGGGACTATATATTATATAAAAAAAACAACTATTACTATTATTCGGTGCGTGCTCGATACAAAGTTCGAATACCTACTAAAAATGCTAACATATTTTAATTTGTTTTTAAGAATAAAAATACAAAGTAGCTTAGAATAAATTACCGTGATACTAATAAGATAAAAAAAAATACATTTGTATTGAAAAGATTTATTGTCAAAATTCCATCGAATTCAACTTTTCCTGATTTTATCGCAACATTTAATTATATTCCATGTTTGACAGTCGTTTTGCCACCGGTTTTTTGTATTTTTTTCAATATTTAATGCCGGCTATATTAGATACGATTCCCAAAATGTCAGATCTTTATCTCGCCCGTGTTTTATTTGGCATTTTAATAATTGTTATACCCCACGAGAACTTTCTAATTTTATGTATCCGTTATAAATTCATATTCTTTGAGGATTACGTGGACTTCTTTGAATTCAATAAACTGTTGTTCAAGATCGTTTTGTGCCTTAATAACACAATACGAATTCAAATTACTCTAATCTGGGGGTGTGGTGAACTAACATTTTTTTATTCGAATGTTGAATTGCAAAGATCTTAATTATAATGTTATAATTTTTGCTACAGTATTGACTTCGAATGGTGTCAATCTCCACAGCAGTTTTCTAAGAAAACTGCTAGACATGCATGTTTAATAGTAATATTTATGTTCGAATGTGTTGAATTGAAAAAACCTCAATTATACCGTGATAATTTGTGTTACTGTATCCACTTGCAACTAAAAATCAAAAAGAATTTGAATGGAGTCATTCTCCACAGACCTTTTCTACGAGAACTGCTTGTAATTTATGTTAACAAGGAATTATTGAAATCGAATTTGTTGAATTGAATAGATCTGAATTATAATGTGATAATTTGTGTTACCGTATCCACTAAAAATCAAATAGAATTTAAATCGAGTCAATCTCCACTGACTTTTTCTACGAAAACTGCTTGTTCTTCATATTAACTAGTAATACGTAAATTCCAATGTGTTCAATTGAATAGTTCTCAACTGTAATGTAGTAATTTTTGTTACTATATACACTCGCAATTCAGATCGTTTAGAATCAATTTCCACATAAGTTTTTTGCGAGTGCTGTTTGTTATTTACCTGCTCAATATCTCTTTTTCAAATAGAGTAAGGATAGAAAGGATAGTGGTCAGAAAATCGCTGTCTCTATGTCCCGTTTTTTAGAATAAGATTTTTGTGGGAGGGATTTTCGCCATCGACATTGAAAACCCATCGAATGGTTTTACCGGGACTTGAACTAACAACTCTCTGGTCGCTAGATTGAAGCCCTTTCTTCTACATATGACATGGGCTGAATCGATTATTTTAGTGTATTGATGATATCTACAGGCTTGATAAAATATTTTCAATCAATTTAAAGTGGTGATTTTTGTACGCCGTGTGACCGGAATCAATAAATAACTGCTATGCCATAAAACGTTATGTTATCTGTTTTACAAATCAATGAAAGTGACCTATAGAGAAGAAACAGGTTTGCTTAGATTTTATTTCAAATGTAACAGCACTTTTAAGAATTAAATAATAATAAAAAAAAAAACAGTTATCATATTTCCTATTATCGTCCAAATTATACTCCAAGGCAATTCCAATCGAATAAAACTCTTATTTTCTTCAATTTAAATGCCAATTTGGGCTGCTCATTTTATTGCCTGTTATAAATTTATTAATTGATGCAGTCAGTTTTATAGTATCTAATTATATTATTTCAGGCGCCTTATTAATATTCAATCAGAAACTACATTTTTATTTAGCAGGGGATCTGATAAAAAAATATCTTTAAATCCATGTCTAAATAAGTATTGACACGAATTTAAAAAAATATATGTTTCTCGTGACATTGTATTGTTTAAATTTGAATGATTTTATTTTTGTACTTTTCCTTGAGTTTTGTCGCGAATCATTTGCTTGTTCCACTCTTACGCTGTCTTTTTAATAGCAGGCAGAGTGAGAAAACGAGTGACTCGCTGGTATTCAATTGAAAGTTAAGCCGCAAGAAATTTGTTTTCTCAAGAAGTATGCAACGACCCGGGTTTCGGCATTTTAAATGCACGAATATGAGGTAGGAGGTAGTTTACAAATTTGATTAAATCCATTTGTTGACAATCTGAGAAAGTGGGATATTTTCATTACTCTTTCCTCATGAGTTTGTGTTTACTAGCAATATTTTAAAAATATGTTTTAAATTAAAGAATTAGTGACAATTTGTAAAAATGCAAACTTTTCCATGTGAGAAAAAAAGGTTTCAAAAGTATAATCTAAAATTGGCAGTTGAAAAAAATAATTTTGGAATAAACCAGTTTTAAAAAGTACCTCCTGAATACACAAAATAAAGATATGATGAATATAAATCTCTGACTGTCTGCCTTACGGGTTGTGTGGCAAGTGATAGCGAGAAGAAAAATAACAGAAAAAAAATATTTATCGACAAAAATCTAAAATCTTATTAATTTTACGGAAGTAGAGTATACGAAAGAAAAATGTATGAAAGTAGAATCTACGAAAGTAGAGTGTACGCAAGTTGAAGATTGTCTGAGTAGCGTAACCTCCAATACAACAAACAGTACGCATTACTCATTTTTTACTTACACAATTTGCTGTGTAAATCTTTTATGTACCGGCCTTGTTATATACTTGCGGGCGGTCGCTATCTTACGGCACACCTGCATTAATTGCAATGTAAATCGCATTTGATTTACCTCCACTTATGGGTGGAACGGCTTAAATAAATTTAAAAAAAATGTGCTCGAGTCATGTTTTTGTTGCGATATGGGCAATCGACTTAACTCACCACTGCGCCCAGATACGAATCGTTAATGGTAATATGCTTTATTTATAAGGATTATAGTGCGAGGGCTATGGAAACAGAGGCGGCAGTCTCCGTACTTTGCTGAAGATGAGTTTGACGCTTATGACATCGTGTAGAGCAGGCCATTCCGCAATTGAATTGACAACAAATGAGGGTTCTATCTTATAAATTTTTGAAATAAATAATTCAGCTTTCATAGTTATGATGACAATGATATTGAGTGGGAGCAAAGTGGAAAACAATTATGGAAGTTTCAAAGTTAGAATGATTATATTTCAAAGACGATTTTATCTTCTAATAATTATAATTATCTCAAATTAGCTTCGTTTATCATGAGAAATATCAACTGACCAGTTTATTATGCTCGTGAAATCTCGAGTGAAACCGGTCCTGATCTGTAGTAGAATATATGTCGAAGTAGGTCTATAAAATATACTAAAAAGTCAACACGTTTAAAGTAAAAATATTTAAATAGTAAGATGATACTTCGAGACCTTATTGTGAATTTCGACTGAAGGACTTTGCTTGATGGAATTTCAATATTAAATTTAAATCGTTGAAATTTTGTACTTCTCTTTTGATCATCTTCAGGCACTTCAAGTGCACGAATGAAGTCAGTATATTATATTTATTCTCACTGAGAATACAGTTTCACTGTAACACAGGGATCACCAGACTTTTTGAGAAACGGGCTGGATTGAAATTTTTAAAAACATGGCGGGCCGGTAGACAAATAAATTCGTGTTGGAATCCAGTTAGAATATTAATTTATATGATTATATAATAATTATGCTTACTTTATGCTTATCCCAATTGATAAATTGAAACACATGTCGTATTGTAAAATCACAGTAAAATCTTAAATTTATTTGATCACTTTCAAGGTGTTCACTGTCAATACTTGGTGGAAAGGCATTATAATAAAAATAATAAAACATTTTTAGCACTTTTTCCACATGAGATTTATTTCATCAGGACCGGTTTCGCTCATGGCGAGCATTATCAAGTGATTAATAATGCTCGCCATGAGCGAAACCGGTCCTGATGAAATAAATCTCACGTGGAAAAAGTACTAAAAATGTTTTATTAAATTTCTTTGTAAATTAATATTTTCTATATAAATAATTTATACAAAAATTCAAAATTTTTAGGGGGCCGGATCCAGCCCGCGGGCCGTAGTTTGGTAACCGCAGCTGTAACATATACATTGATTAAAAAAAAAAATTTGAATTTACACAAATAATATAAACCTTCATATTTATACTATCAAAGTAAAATCGATGGTAAATATTTTGCTTCTCAGTTATTCCGCACTGAATAAATAATAATAAAAATGCATTTATGCATTGTAATCTCAGTGCACCTGCCTCAGATATACTCAAATTACAAATAGCCTTCTTTACGTGTTGCAACTTTACCCATACTTGCTATAGCTTTCCTTATCTATGTTATTTCATGCACAGTGTAACACACATTGAACATAGATCGTAAATCGGATATGTTCAGAATATTACGTTATCATTATGAATATGAAAATATTACTTTCGATGGATTCGGCGGTAACTTTGTGCAAGTTTCATTTGTGATACTTATCGTGACATGTGTTTAGCTTCTTTCGGAGTCATCTTCAGACTTTCTTACTTACCATAGGTTTTTTTTAAGTATTACTTACTATTCGTTACAATGTTTAACTATGCCCGCTCGCAACGTGAAGCATGTGGACTCCTCACTGAGTTTACCGCAACTTGTATCTGTTTTTTCAACGAGAACTGCTTATTAATATAAAATTTAAAATAACTTTGATTATTCCACGTATTGTGTAACTGACTGTGACACGTGTTTCGCCTCCTTCAGAGGCATCTTCAGACTTACTATCGCAAAGTTTGCTTGCGTAATGAAGCAAGATAAATTATAACATTTTAAATTATGACTTTTAGATATTCTAAAAGAAACAAGGAAGGGGGTGATATAATCAAAACAATGCAATAACATAATGATACTAATAAGGTGCAATAATGATACTAATAAGAACTGCTTATTGCTCAGTTGCTTAACCAAACCTTTTGTTTAACCTAAAGCCTCAGTTGCTCCTAAATAACATTTTTTATACCTCAGCCTTTCCAAAGGGAATGAAATGATGCGAGGAATAGTGGTTAGTCAACCGCTCTCGCTAGGCGCCGTTTTAGGATCGTAATGGATTTTTAAAAATACAGGCACCCTTTGCCTTCGAACAGAATCGGCTCGTACAGGGACTCGAACACCGGCTGTCCGTCACGGAAACCAAAGACATCGACCACTGCACCACGAACCGAAAAGAATATAATATTTTTTCAGTACTTGTACTGGCACTCGATCCGGTGAGCAACGCGACCAAAGCTCGCGTTGAATACTCCACCACGGACTTGAATCGTTTTACTAGACTCCGCCACATAATATAAATAAATACATTATTTATTTTTCATTTATATTTATAACATACATATTTTCGCTTTTGAGTTGTGAACGAAACTCGATATCTTCCATAAAGAAGCACACGTGCAATTCTTTGGAATTTATATTGCCGTGTTAGCAACAGTGATGGTGTTAGAAAATTTGAATAAATAATACATTTATGTATTTTTTTGACTGATTCAAAATGAATAGTTATGTGTCTTATATTTCCTTAAGAACAAAAATACATTCAAATTAGAATTTTTAGAATTTTGTACTTTTCCATGAGTTTTGTCGCTAACGACCCGGGTTTCGCCTTTCGGCATCTTCAGGCATTCTAAGTGCACGGATGTACTTGAACTGACAAGACTGACTGACTAAACTGCCATCAGGATTCCATATGCTCCTGTTGAATAAGTTGGCATGGGACATACTTTAATGCACGTACAGTGCGTGCCCCCACCAAACCCCTTCCCAGAGGGGGTACGCGTACCACACTTTGATAAACACTGTCCTAAAATATTCAAATCAACATTTAAAATATGCTAAACGAATGTTGTTATGCTGTTTATTATTTACCGCTTCTTGATTATAAATTTCAGATATTAATTAATTAAGGCCAGAATCGTTGACGCTGGTTTTATGTCAACGTAAATTAATATCATCGACTAAACTTCTCATCCAATACAGTGATGTATTGCTCCGATACGATTGAATATATTAATCAAGATTGAGCAGTTTTTTAAATCTATTTCGTACGCATTCTTGAGATTGATCTGCCACGGAACTGATTTGCCATCGCTGCCAGATGATAGGATGGTGCGTAGACCTTAGTCATTAGGTACATGCCTGCGAAGGCCCAACACCTGCCCGATCTATTCTATGTACACTATCAAACACCTGGAGTACATGGCTAGATTACCTATCGAGTCACGTGTGATGATACGTTCTATACAATTCGTATCAGATACCTGAACTAGTTTTTCGTATTTTTTTTGACGCATTTTTAAAACCCCAGATAAAAGACATGAATATATTTTCAATTTTGATAATTTATTACTCGAAACTTAGAGCATAAGGACTCATCACGGAGTTTATTTCAACATTTTTTGACCATGAGAACTGCTTGTTAGTCATTTGCTGAACACTTCTTTTTTAAAGAGAGTAGGGATTGAAAGGATACGAAGACTAGTGGTTAGCTTATCGCTCTCGCTAGGCGCCGCTTTTGGGATCGAAAGTGGAGAAAGTTATTTTTTTACTTTTTTAACATAATCAACCATTGCCTTCGAACAAAAATCAATAAAAAATCTGCTCGCACAAGGACTCAAACCCGCGAGGTCCGTCACGGAACAATGGGTGTTTTTGTCGTAAAAAAATCACTTCCCTCACCCTTCCTATCTCAAAAAACAGCACGTAGCGATAGCTAAAAGCTAACAACTAGTCCTCGTATCCTTTCTATCTCTACTCTTCGAAAAAGATAGGTTAGGCAACAAGCAGTTCTCGTAGAAAAAAAAACATGTTGAGATAAACTACTCGGACCCAAATCATCTGTGTTCACCACAATACAACAAACTGTTTCTTTTGCAACAAAATAACTCCAAACGCTATATAATTAAATAGTACATCAAAAAAACAATGTTTTTTTTTTATTATCAAGATATTAATAATTAATTAATAATCTTGAAGGCAAATTGTTAGTATAATGTGTGGCTCTGGTAATCCTTAAGCAAGCGGCTTATTGCTAGGTTATCCGATTCTTCTTTTTGTAAATTCCGTTCAGTAAGCGAACTAACTACGCTTACCATTTATTTGACCATTCATTTGGTATCTTTCCTTCGATGCTGATGCGACACGCGCAAGAAGAGCTTCTTGAATCATCACTGTATTAACACGTCAAATAACGGAAGGGTTTCAGTCAATAAACATTTGCTAAACAAAAATTAACTCTCGTAGACCATTTTCGCATATTTACCAGTACAATTGTTCGTATAATGTACTTCTCTTATACACATTATTTTACAGGAAAAAAAATTACATCATAACACGGGCGACCATAAATTATTTCAACAGGAAATACTAGAAATAAATAGGGCAGAACTGAATAGTTGGCCAAATTTAAATGAGAAACTTAATCTTTCTAACTCATAAGGACGCTTAGTTTTGAAATGTAAATAAAACAAGTTGTTTGTGAGATTTCGACTAAATTTTAATTTCATTTGTAAGTGTATTTTACGGCATTAAATATGGAATATAGCATCAAATGTATGCCAATATCCATTCATTATAAAATGGGCCATGTCGTTAAAGTTGACTTTTTTGACAAATTTGGGTAAACTTCCAACTGCTCCAGAACCCAATCAGGCGTTGTCTGTGGTCGTTTACCTGAAGTTCCTTGGTTGGTTGGATTTTATACGGGTGCAGACATAAGGCCCGATTCAAAAATTCGCCAAGTTGAAGTCGCAGAAAAACCAAGTTCTTGTGAACAACGAGAAATATAGCTGCCTTGGGTTTTCCTGTACACTTTCTCACACACAGCAGCAATGTTCTCACCAGATATTGTATTTTGATGACGTACGGGTAGGTAGGTGTTGGCCGATTATTTACCAAACTGGTTGACTCAAATTTGGACACTAAACAATGAATAATCTACTCAGCAGGACAAAGTAACATATTTTGAGCGTCCCTATTGAAATACCCTTTATATCATTTAATTATCATGAAAACCATAAAATTAAACAATTCTTCAATAATACGTAGCATAAAACACACCTATTAAATTAGGAAGCATTTCCATGCTTTTATCTGGTAATTAAGTTGTACGTTTTCACATTTAAATTACCCATACAATTACTTATCCAATTCATTGAAACTCATGAAAATTAAAACATTTGCTAATCCATCCAGATTGCGATGGTAGCAATTCAACTTATTAACTTACTTTTATTCCTACTCATAAATAAGCGTTACCAACTATTTATTATTAATTAATTATTTATTTATTATTAACCTTGTGAATTCTTGCAATAAAAAGCAGGTTGAACACTCGTAGAGAGCTGTTTTTTTAATTTTAAAACTCGCATTACCTACGTTATTACGAGGACGTCTTTGTCTTTGGTTATAATCCCCTTTATTTTTATTTATCAACGATACAAACTATTTTATTTTTTTAGTTATAATTTAAAAGAAATATTTGGCATTACAGCTTACGCCAATGCGCCAAATATTCTTTATTGTGAAAGTTATACGAGTTTAACTCGATGATAAATAACATACATCCAGCCCAAGATCTCTTTTTATTCAATTGAAAAAATCTGTCCTTGCTGGGAATTGAACCCGGGCCCCCTGATCGCTAGGACAAAACTCCTGCTACTAGACCACAGGGACCGACGTGCGACGATTCGTCCACTTGCAAAGCCTCAAATTCGAAACCCGGTTCGCTGGCGACAAAACTCATGGAAAAGTACAAAATTAAAATTATTCAAAATTGATATTGCAATTACATCAAGCGAAATTCCAAGTCAAAATCCTCAATTTTAAAAACTAAATGTTGAAAAAAGTGTTAATAAAAATAGCTTTCAGGCCGCACAAAAAGACGCATCGGGTCGCAATTTAGGGTTAAACTGGCGCTTTTGTTGAACCGCTGGAAACCAAAGTGTTAACCCATTGTAGCCCGTGGCACAGGGTTACCGACCTTAATGTCATGATCGCTTTGTATAGCTTCATTGCCCACTTTTTATTGAAATTGGACCAGCGATCAACATACTCTTCAGATTGTGATTGCAGTGTATTATTTAAACATTATATTGCGATTAAAATTGTATGTATGACATTAAAAATTCCATTTAAATCTAGTCTTTGAGGATAGACAGTGAACAACGTTCGTTTATTTGTAACTTCTTCAAGATCGCTTTAAACATAATGACATTTAAACATACGTCATTTTAAATGTTTGAATTCTTTACTTGCCCATTGTGCGTTGTCTCTCACTACCCGAGATTCTTTTTCGGCATTATCGGGTATTTCAAGAGCACGAATGAACTACGCTGTTCATTCATGGCATTAATTGATCGCAATATGGGTTACTTATTAGCCTATTTGGATCGTGAAAATATAGCTATAGATTTCGAATGAAGATGCATAATGGAATTTCAATATCAAATAAGAATCGTTGAAATTTTGTATTCTCAAATGCATGAAGATGCCGAAAGTCGAAACCCGGATCGTTAGCGACAAAAATCATTGACAAGTGATCAAATCATTCAGACGATTCAAATTTGATATTGAAATTCCATCAAGCTCTTTCAGTGGAAATCCTCAACTAAGTAGTTAGTTGCATAGATAAAATTACAGTTTCTGTATTTTATAATAAATAGCTGTACCCTGCGCGCGTTGCTACGCCTACAATTGTAGGCGGGATGGGGTGGGGGAGGGGGTGTACGGCAGAAAGTTTCACGGAAGTGTACTCGAGAAATTTGTAGAAAAAATTCGATATCAATTTTTGGTGGGGAGGGGGGTTGTTTGGCGGGGTGGGGCTTGGGGGGCGTATGGGGCGGGTATGCCAAAAACCTTCGAAGGAGTGAACTCGAAAAAATCGTAAAGTTTAAAAAAAAAAAAATAGAGGGGTGGAGGTTGGGGGGAGAGGTTGGTAGGCCAGAAACCATTGCGGGAGTGTATTCAATAAATTTGTAAAGTTTCACATTGATCGGTCGAGCGGTTTAGTAGTCCATAGCGGACATACACACAGACATTCATTTATATATATATATATATAGATAGAAGATACAGCCTCTTATACGCGTCAGCTCAAGTTCATCCGTTCTCTTGAAATGTCTGAAGATGTCGAATCCTTATCCGAGACATCATAAATTATACGTTATTGTTGTTTTCATATCATTTTGAGTTGTATCTTCCCATTCTTGATCTTTATTGAATTCTCTAGCAAGTTTTATTAAGTGAGTAAACTTTGTCTTTATAGAATCCATGA
This sequence comes from Himalopsyche kuldschensis, assembly GCA_028554975.1. NCBI lineage: Eukaryota > Metazoa > Arthropoda > Insecta > Trichoptera > Rhyacophilidae > Himalopsyche > Himalopsyche kuldschensis. The sequence continues at coordinate 1,142,973 of JAHFWI010000059.1, read as the reverse complement.
ACACAACATTACATTAAATTTGAACCATGTTCTGAATCAAGAATTTAAATTATGTTTTTAATTGCATTTATGCGGTAATCAAAAGATGTTGTCAGTTAAATGATGCCTTTCCACCAATAATTGACAGTGGTTCAAGTTTAATAAACTCAGCATAGATTGAGGAACATAATCAATTATTACCAGGGCTTATTTTACGGCGTTTTGGGGTATCAGTTAAAAAGTTAGACATCTAAGTTTTTATTTTTTGTAAGGGTTATTTTAATTTAATTCACATTGTCTTTGGAAAAACAATTGTGTGAAGATTTAACCCCTTTTCAATCGGTCCCTCGTTAAATGTTTGGTCAATGTCGGTGTCAGTATGGTTTTGTTCGGAGCAGTAGCTACCGATAAGGACTCGCCCTGATCCCCTATTTTTACGGAAATTTTCATATCAGTAAAGAAAAAGTAATTTAAAGTTATTCCATGTTTCGGCAATCTTTGGATTCGCTCTTCGGCATCTAATGGTCCCCAGTTTGCAACTACCGATAAGAAGAACTATCCGTGTGAAAGCGTGCCTGTTCCTTTCATGTTGGGCAATTTCGCTTTCGGCATCTAAAGGATGTAGTTTTTATACTTTAATGCAAAAAAGTATTTTATATACATCAAGTATTGAAGCTTCGACGCTTAGCTATTTACCGCGTTTTTTTTCAATTTTGATTATCACTTTTAAGGTGTTCACTGTCAATACTTCGCTGGAATAGCATTATAATAAAAATAAGAAAACATTTTTAGTACTTTAAATTTATTTGGTCACTAGCTTTAAGTTTCATGAATTATACCTTAGTAAAAAAAATAAGTTACTAAAATAGAATTCTTAACAAACCAGATTACTTGTAATACTTCACCTCTTCTTTTAACCTTTTGCACTCTGATCATATTTTCTCAGGACTAGTAAGCTTCTCTGATTTAAAAAAATGTGTTGGTTAAGTGAGTGATAGTCTTCAGTAGGGTTGGATGAATCACGTGATCAATTTTAAGCTACAAAAGTATTTGTTAATTAATGAAAAATTTACCATTAAACTTATACCAGGGAGTCTGGCCCACGGAGTTGCCTAACAGAATCTTTTCGGCCAGACTCCGTGGCCCGCGGAGTGGTAAGAGTTAAACTTTTATTAAGCAATAAACTAAAAACAATTTAGATTAAAATAGAAGCACCTGACTGAAGACTTTGCAGATTTTAAGTGGTTTCACACGATAAAAATAACCAGATTATAATTCGCACCATTACGTTAGACCAATAAATTAAACTTATTTTAATTCTTCCATGGGTGGTATGGTTTGAAAAGAAAGAGAGGATGTACGGGGCACCCTGTCTAGCATAGGTTTATAAGCTATCTCTAATACACGTTTCAAAAATAGTTCTGACGAAGGCGTAAGCCGAAATAGCTATCAACAAATATAAAAAATAATTTATGTAGAACTAAAATACATTGTTATTTTTCTTACCGTATTATAATGGAGTTCTACCAAGTAAATGCCTACTCAATCAATCAATAACTATAGTTTGATTTAGACGTTTATAAAATTGGATCAGAGAATGTTGAATATCTTAAACTATATTAAAGTTTATATCCTCTTTAAAAAAATATTCTTAAACTCTTCCACGTAAAATTTATTGTAGAATTAGTACAAAAAATGTTTTATTATTTTTATTAATCTTGATTATAATACAAAGAAACTAAATATTAAGATCTAATGTAGATAAATATTTTACCACTTGCTTAGTTTGCCATGTAGTATATTTTTGAGTCATTGAAATTGATAAAGTAACGTCAAAATGATTACGATGTATATGTTTTCAAGCATAATAAAAATAAAACTGAATGTGCCCAATAAAAAGGACACAGCTGAATTGTTTTCCAATTTTAAATGAGCAACTTAATAACTTACTCCCTCTTGTTATATCCATTTAAATAAATATCATTAATTATCAATTTTCACACTCCACTCGTCGGATAAACCCCAACTTTTCAATTAGAAAGCATTTGCATGCTATTGCCTGGGAATTAATATTTACGATATCATATTTTAATATACCCACAATTAACGAATTAACATAAAAACAATTGAACTTAGTGACTTTTATTTTTATTTATAAGCGTTACAAACTGTGTACTGTACGTCAGTTCATGTTCGTTCGTGCACTTACCAAATACCTGGAAGATGTCGAAAGTCGAAACCAGGGTCGTAAGCGGCAAAACAAATAGAAATGTACAAAATTCAAGCGATTTCAATTTAATTAATTTGTATTTTAATAAAACATTTACGTACTTATTCCACATTAAATTTATTCGATCAGGACCGGTTTCGCTCATGGCTAGCTATAACTGTAACTGATTCACCTGATAATGAACTCATTATCGAGTTCGTTATCGAGTGACTCAGTTGATAATGCTCGGTATTAGCGAAACCGGTCCTGACCTAATAAACATAATGTGGAATAAGTAGGTACTAAAAATATTTTATTACATAACTTTTTGAAAAAGCAATTTGTATTTGATTGCTTCTCTTATAAAAATAAATAGGGTTAGTTCTATCCATAAACATTACTCTAATTATCTTCGTCTCAGAGTCAATTCATTATTATTTATTTTCATATCGATTAAGGCAATACCCGATTTTTTGTCGTATTGATTATCTTTATTAGATTTTTAAATATTTCTTATATTCCAATTATCAAATAGACGCTATCGAAATTAAAATAATATTTTCGTAAAACATTAGATATTATTTATTGACGGTTGACCGGCGCGGCGCTGTCACGATCGCTCTCGGGGCCCAATCAACCGTTTAGTGGCCCTAGCGGCAACCGGTTCGACTCCCAATGTGTCAAATAATTTATTCATAACAAGTGGAAGGCACCCAGCCTGGTGTAAAATTAATCATTACGTGCGGCGTTGTAACAAGCCAGATATCATATGATAGCGTCATTTCAATAATAAAAAAATTAAAACGTCCAAATAGTGAACGGGCGTAGATTGGTTAAAGTGTCGACCAGTCTATCCGATCTTTTGGGCAGTTAATATTTTTTAACAGTTATGAGGTGCCAGCTGTGTTTTCAAATTACAATTAAATATCTTCAAAACTATTTTCTATACTCTAATTAACCTTTCCACTCCTCAAAATATTATTTTTTTCCTTCCAATCAGGGCTGTGGAGTCGTCAAAAAAAAATACTCAAAACCACGACGCTGCGTTTAATTTCGTCACGCTTTTTTAATACCGTTTCTTTTTTTGTGTATTCGATAAAATATCAACCAACCAATCCGGCCAATACCCCAATTTGATATATTATATGCCAAAACGTCGCTACGACTCCGACTCCACAGCCCTGCTTCCAACTCAACAAATAGATTTGAGAAATTGATTGATGTCACAGGGCTTGCGTATTTATTAGCATGGTAAAACAAAAATACCTAAAAATATACCACATTATGTTATGACACTGTCATGTAATAAACTTTAACTTAGGCACACAATCCACTAAATACGGTTTTTAAAATAAGGATAATTAAAAATTAGTAAAAAATAATTTTCTAACCAAACTTTACAATGGCAGGACTCGACATAGGAGTTTAGCTAACTTCAAGTAATTGTCATTATTAAAGCGTTTTTTAGAAGCTAAAATATTTCAATTTTGAATTGAAAGATCCAACGTTTAAGTTAATTGAACAGTAAAATATTATACAACTTATAATTTAGTTTCTCTCGGATGAGTCTTGAGGCAGTGGTTCTTAACCTTTTTGAAGTCACTGTACACTTTTCATAAGAAAAAATGTTGGTGCACCAAAATCAAACGGTCAGAAAAAAAGAACATTATGAAGACAGAGTTATAAAGTCTTTCTCTTCTTTAGTTATTGTTGATAAACCGAACTCAATAAAATATGAAGCTGAAAAATGTAGCAGGATTTTCAGTGCCTTCGTGTACATAGCTACATAGCTAGACTATCACAGATGTTTATACTTTTATCATTTTTGTCGCTCTATACCAGTGGTTCTCATGTGCGACTACGGTAGCCACATGCGGCCACCAGAAGCTTTGCTGCGGCCACCAACAGCTTCTGAGAAAATATCGATATTTAAAAAAAATAATTTATTTAATGTAAATTTAACAAGTGTTGGAGACTCTGAAAATGAATAATTTTGTATATATTGTAATGTGAACCAAGAAGTGTCCATCAAACTTTTATTAAATTTCATGGAAAATGTGGAATTAACAGTCAGTAAAATTCAATGCAATGAATACCAGTGGTAAATTTTGAAACAAAAACTTGGTGCGGCCACCAGACATTCCTGCAGGACCGTTTATAATAACAATGCGGCCACAGCACAATTTTACGTGAGAACCACTGCTCTATACTCGTAACAAGCTCGCGGTGGACCCGTGCTCCGGTTAAGAACCACTGGTCTAAGGTACCAAACATGTGCCACCTCAACGTATTTTTTCGTTTATGCAATTTAATATTTTATATTGACGATAGCTTATCATAATTTAACAACATCTGTAACCATCGAACATATTAAAACATATAATCATCAACGTGTCTCAAATAAATATCAGTCATCCGAATGTATGTATATAATAATTATACTCTTAAGATTTATACTATCAAATTCGAATTATAATAAAACTCAGCGCTCAAGCTTTTCTAAGGCGGAATATTTTTTGGATATGTAAAATAATTCGCTTAACCCCAGGGGCAGTAAAATTTTAACTGCCGGTTTGTGTATTAATAAAAAAAAACATAATTGTCAGGCTTCCATCATTCCCCGTCATTATGATTTGTCCACTGAGGAATGTGGAAGGGAACCTGGGGCTATGTGGGCATTACCATAGATTAATGATTTAGCTTGTTTTGTTTGAAGTTAATGATCAGGTAATGATCTGTTCTAAACTTCTAATGTATATTTGAAGACATTAAGTTATTTGGCATGTTAGACTGTTGTTATCTTGTCAGAGAGGCGCAAAAAAACTCATGTTCATATACCCAAATACTTTTCAATAGGTTCTCATCAAAACCAGTGTTCAATATCATGGATTACAATTAGTCGATTGACTGGATTGGCATTTACTTGACGGAACTCCATTATAACACGGTGAAAAAATGGCACTGTATTTAAGTTCTACAAAAATTATTAAATATTGATAGCTCTTTTGGCTTACGCCCTCTACAACTAAAATACATTGCTATTTTTTAACAATTAATTTCATATGTGCATTATCAGTGTGTCCGTAAATTTTCTTCCCCTGCGGCCCGCTATCAATTTAAAAATGAATAATGCGGCCTATCCGTTGAATTGGTTTTGTATTCGAATTATTAAAGTAAACGCACAAGCAACGGCTTATCGAATGAACCTAACCGATCACAGAATTCATACACTTACATGTTTTGTTTACGTATATCCAAAGCGTATCAATGGTACAATATGTATAGTAAAAAGTCCAAATAGAGCTTTATAGATCTTAGACCGAAAATATTGTCACTCTCAACGCAACATATTTCCAAAGAAAATTGTTTTAAATTGTATATTAAATTCCGTTTCACATTTTCTCTTAGATAAATGTATCAGGGGTAAATGAGTATGCAGGAGCTAACAATAATAATTCATTCGCCAGAGAAACGTGACAAAGCTCTCACCGCGCAATCAACTTCAGTTTCATGATGTCGTGATCTTTCTCTCGCAATCTCTGCTCCCCTGATGTTTTTTTTAATAAAACATTGACACATCTCGACCGCAATGTTTTGTTTTCCAAACATGGCGCGGTTGGTATATGTAATAAACACACGACGCACACATATTTCATTTGCATCTTGCATTCTCTGACTATAGGTTTTCAATTAAAATAATAAATTATATGATCACAACGGTCCTAGAATATTACAAATTTTCACTTACGAATGTGTCAAAAGATTCTTTCTGTCATGAAAATGGTAAGCTCTGCGACGCTTTGCGGTTGAAGCTTTGATTTCATCATTTGCATATAAATGTATTAATATAATATGAAGTGTTTTTAACGTTTTTGACCTTTCTAATACGATTTCTTCTATTAATCTATAATATATTTGTCTTTATTTATCTTTCTACCTTTACCGAATTTATATTTTTAGTACAAAACCGTGAAATATGAAAGCATTTTTTACGTTTATTTAACTGTCAAATTTTGTACGGTATATATATATGTATTGATTTAACTTTGTCTGGCGGAACTTTCAACAGGTGTATCATATGACAAGTTCCTTTTTTAATCAAATATAATCAATTTATATTTGAGTATCGATTTGAAGAATTTATTCTTTTGTAGAAATGAAGTGAATACTTTCAGAGCAGTTATGAGTGACAATTTGCTTATGACAATTGCTTGACATTCTAGGTAATCAAAATCATTAAAACTAATCTTCTTTTCGATGTTTCTGTATTGCGTGTTTACATATTTTTATTCCATCGATAGTTCTTGAAGCACGTTCAGGTATTTGTAAACTTTTTACCATTATACACTTTCTATCCGGCGTAAAAAGCGCTACATTGTTCGCAAACCTCGCGTGTCGCTAGAAATGTATTTGCCAAAATAAATTACAGTGCCAACATAGCAAAACTCAATAATAATTACCACGGCTTCCCACGCCACCAAATGTCATTAGCCTCTCGTTGCCCATATGTTTCGGAAATAGTTTCCTTGGTATGTCGCTAACTCATATCTTCATAATTGTTTTAAAGATACGCAGATTCCCATGCTAAAGATGTCCAGCATTTTATTCATTAAGAATGATCTCTGTGTGCTTTCCAGAAGTTCATGTGACTTATTAATTGTCAGTGGACAGAGCCGCCACAAGAATTTGGGCACATTTTTGTTTTGTTTATTTTTTTTACCGAATTATTGTTGAGTATACAAGATCTTGTGATGGTGCAATCGTGCACCGATCCTCCATTTATATTCAAACAATAAACTAATTTACCAATTTAAAATAAGTTGCGTATTCGCATACAAATATAGAAGGAAGCGACTTTTCGCACATGTTAAAGCACATATAAAAATTATAATAATACTACGTTTGTCCAAGTCAGCCGATGACGCGAAGGAGGTGCATTTTCTGTAATGTGACTAACAGAGTTGAAAACAGTATTCAGCAAAAAAAAATGTGTTGTCACGCGACACGCAATTGCTTATTATTCAGTTGCTTATCATACTTTTTTCGGAGAGATTAGGACAGAATAATTTTGCTAGAAAAAGACGAACAGTAGTTAGCTAATCGCTATCACCTGTCTGTGAGTAAACATTCTATACAAAAATAAAATTATCCAATCTGTAATTTTAACTTGCAAACACCGCAACTAAAAGCTACGACGTTAACCAATCGACTTCAGGTCCGTAAGATTCAAGAGATCTTCTTTTCAAGAATTACTATTCATTTAATTATCGCACTTTTCATTTAAATTAATCTTTAATACAGGTATTTCCCTTTCAACTATTCGATATTTAAAAATTAAATTAAATTATTTCAGAAAAATATTTAATCACGGTTCGCGATAAAACTTCACTTATTACAGCCAGCTGATTACAAGGGACAACATGTGTAATCCCGATTCCTATAGAGCTCAACGGAATATTTTGTTAAACCTATCACACCAATTATTAATAGCTTTTGAGAAATATAAGTGATGAAAAAACACTCCTCCATAATGGTTTTATATTACTGTGGATGCGGTAAAATAAAGCTTTCCTATATGGGCATTTCATTCCACCATACCTGCCCTGTCACCATATATCCATTATCAGTAATAAGCAGTTAAAATTCTTCGCGGGACAAGCATAAATGCATTCTTACAAATTGGACGTCGATACTGTCTTCGATTCTCACACATATTGCTATCCTGACTTGTTGACACTCGGAAACGCACTTCGTCTGAGTGACGAACGTGCAGAAGAGGGAAACCGGTCTTGAACAGTCGCATTTTTTTTAAATCTTACCCGTGCACGCATTCTCGCTCGTGTACGGCGATTTATGATAATCAGCGATCAGTTTTTTTTAAATATGCGTTATATATAGGGTTGCCATAATTTTTAATTATTGAAACGGGAAGTTTAAGTGCTTTATCAACATAATTGAAGTCGCCGAAACAATGCAAGAACACGAAATTTTCTTGAGAATTGTAAGTTTCTGCTAGTTGATTATAAAAGTGCATTATTCGAATTCAAAACACAAACAAACCGTTATTGTTTCTTAGTGCATATGTCGAGATAGCAAACATGCATAATTATACCCGTTTTGAATTAAATAATGATTTTACACTTTGAATGTGTTCACTGTCAATACCTGGTCGAGATGCATTATGTTTTACTACACAAGAAGAAAATAGAAATGTACTTTTTTCGCAGTTAATTTATCAAGATTAGGACCGGTTTCGCTCATCACATGCATTTTCAACTGCTAAGCATATTAATCGGTAATACGTGGAAGTTATTTTAAATTTTATATGAAAATGAATTTCCAAAATACTACTGCCGAATCCATCGGAAGTATATTCCCATCGCTTAAAATGCTCGCGATGAGTGAAACCTTTCCTGATCTAAGTAAATTAACGTGGAATAAGTGCCAAAAATGTATTATAATTTAATGATTTTCAATCTAGAGACGCGCAAATATTTGATTGCTTGAAAAATACTAAATTGATGAACCATGTGTAAAATTCATATTTTATTCTTGGATTTATCACGGGCACGTTGTTGGAAAACCCTGACTCACAGTGCAAAATAATGCATATTTTTTCACATTGTTTAATAACAATGTTTAATGCACATCTGGACACAATGTTAATTAATACACCCGACTAACTAGTGGTGTGCGACGGATACTTGAAATAATCGTCTGTGTTAAATTCAATGTGAATTATCGGAATACGTTTAGATTGATATAAAACAATTTAAAATGTGTTCGTTGATAACCAATTCGCTGCCGTTACCTACAATGACTGCGTCCCCGCACGTTTCACAAAACCGCAGACTGTAATACAAACAAGTTTATGACGAGATTATTATGTACGTTTAAGTAAGAATGTATGCGCGTACTATGCACTCCTGTTGCTTGACATCACTAATTATAAAGCGACATTCCACGGAAACCCTTTAAGTTTATGATTTTATGGGATTCACGACAGAGCTACGTAATGGGCCACACACAGAAGGATTTACCGTGCGGAAGATTTCGAAAATTCGCTACCTGGAATACGTAAATCGTTTTGATTCTGATCGCAAATTTTTTTGTTTTTGAAAGATTTTGTATTGCTCATTAAAATTGCATTTTATCAGTATAAGTTGGGAACGTTGTGAGAGCGATTACGTTACCAATAGTCTTGTCCTTGCTCCATTCTTCTGTCCCGGTTCTCTTCGAAAAAGAGAGGTAGTGCAACTGTTGAGTAACTGTTGCTTAGTTTAGAAAAACACTACATTTTTATGACGATCAGGACTTGTTTGGTTCATCGCATTCATTCGCAATTAATGGAAACTAAATTCAACTAAAGAATTATTTTAATATAATTATGTATCACTTTTTAGGTGCTACTCTGTTCACTCTTAGTGGTTCTTTTTCCACATATATTCTGATAATGATCAGTACCGGTTTCGCTCATGGGGAACGGATGAAACAAGGTTATGTATTTCATAAAGAGAAACATGCTCATTTGTGATATGAATAATTTTGTTTGACTTTATATTTAATCAGTTGACAATGCTCGCGGTGTGCGAAATCTGTCCTGATCTAAATACATTTATTGTGAAATAAATATAAAAAATATTTTTTATTATGTTTTAATATAATGCCTTTTCCACCATTTATTGACAGGGAATCCCTCAAAAGTGAACTACATTTATTATTGTACACTTGCAAACAGTGGCGGTGGTGACTAGAGACTCCAATTACTCGACTTCTCAACTACTCGAGTATCGAGTAGTAAAATTTCATATTACTCGAGTACTCGAGTATACTCGAGTAGTTTCAGATGGACAAAAATATATATTTTTAATTCGAATTTGTGTATATTTATAAATGAAAAATAATTAAAGAAACCAATACATTTATTTCCATTTATGCAAGATATATTTCAACAGAGAATTAAGCGACTCAAATTTCAAATTGGTTTGATGTTTTTCTTTATAATTCTCGCAGTAGAAAAAACTTCGACGATTATTACTAAAACGAGTATTACTCGAGTATTTTTCAAAATACTCGAGTATCGAGTACTCGAAAAATGGACGAGTATACTCGAATTGGAGTCTCTAGTGGTGACAGAGTATTAGGGAGTACAAAAAAATATTCAACTATTTTTGCAAGAGTTCTTTCCTATTCATTGGATTTTAAAACACTTCTATAACATGGACTTTCAATTCAGATGTTCGCAATACCAACGGCTTGCCAGTCTTATGAATTTTTGGCTGTCCGTAGAACGGAAAATAGTTGAATTTTGTTTTATACTCCCTAATACTCTGTCGCCAGCCGCCACTGCTTGCAAATTATGTATAAATTGTACTAGAGAATGTGTTTTATTGATTTAAAATTAAGTGTGTATTAGCCTTTCGTCACCATTTAATCAATTTAATTAGGTTACACCGTAAAAGTGAAAAATATTACAATGTAACCAATTGATTATTTTGTTTGCTTCTGTGCGCATGATCAGGAATCTGCAAGTGTATGGTTTAGTGCCCATAATTATTATGAAGCCAGAAGACCTACCGCAAGAGTTCGTTGATAAGATTGACGGTAGACATTACACTGTGCACAGAACTCCTTGATGAATGACGCCGGCGATGATTGACAACTGTGTTGATGACATAGGGATAGAGATGACAATTTACATTTTTTACTTGTGTTTAGTTGTCTGTTTAAAAATACATATATTCTTTCATAGAATTTTTCGACGAGCAGTGTTTCTCAATTTCGCTTCTTTTGTGTGAACCTGTCAATTCTTGTTGGGAAATCATAATATACTGAGACGACCAGGGTTTCTTCCCAATCTGACTGCGTCAGACAGCGTCATTCTAAGGCGTTCGTCGACGGAACTTAGGGACAGGATGGGGAGAAAGGTGTCTCTCGCAAAGATTTCAAACGGTTTCTCTTTGCCGTAACTCTATCCCAGAGTAGGCTAGTTTATTGTTCTCAATTCAGATTGTCAGTTACACAGATATAATTGTAGTTGCGACTACATTTCAAAGCGTAAGACCAAATGAATAATGTGACTTCCTCCTGTCCGAGAAAGGAGGGCGATAAAAAAAACTGATGACTTTTGAAAGAAGGATAACGACTGACTCGCTTGGCGGTTATTTTATTTGACAGCCACATTTATACTCCGTGATTCTAGTATGAAAAACAGCTCGACCAATCAACGCAAAGCATTCTGGCCTGAGCTGAATTCAACCAATCACTGCGAAGCCGTCGCAATGAGTCGGTTACGTGAATTTATAACAATTTGAATGCATTTATTCGCGTTATATTACTCGTTTGGTCTTATTATTATTGATTGAGGTGATAAATAAGATCGTCCGAGAGAGTTCTGATACCCTACAACATCATGCGGTATCAATACATAAAAATAAAACACATTTTTTTTTACTATTTACACAATTTTACAAAATTATCAGGACTGGTTTCGTTTTCCTAGTTCTTTCCCTTACGCCACATCTATAAATCTTTCTGGAAGCAAAATTTTAGAATTAACATAGAAATTTTGTATCGTTTTACAATTGGCTTATGGATTCGTATCCAACAGCATGGGTGTGTGTGTAATTTTTTTCATTGCTTCAGACCAACCTCAATATCGAGCATAGAGGTCAATAAAAACTAAAATATAGGGTTAAGAGGCATAAATAGTTGAAAATGTTCACGGTGGGCGAAACCGGTACTTTTCATCTGACTGTGTGACGGGGTGTGTTTTATAAGCATAATTATAATCATCTTAAATAATTCTAAAAGAATCGAATGATAACACAATAAAATCGAGCGACGAAACTTAGTATGTATTCGTTCAAAAAATCTGTTGATATGCTCCATTGCGAGTAGCAAATTCAACCAATCTTATGTGGATACCGTTTCAAAGGGAAATGAATATGCATTCATACCAATCTAGATTAGATTAAAGCTTAGATTGATATGAATGCAATAACAAATTCTTTAAATTTTATTCGATTTTCGATATTTTAAAAAAAGTTTTTCTTAGTTAGAAATGCGATTAATGATGGTGGGCCGCAGAGAAACACCTGGCGGGCCGCAGTTTTTCTCCCCCCCCCCCTGATCTAAACAATATATTTTATGGCTTGTTTGATTTAAAAATTAATTTAACTTAATAATTACAGTGGGTGCAAAAACTTTGCTCTTTTTTACAATTGCTCATCTTTGTTGCATTCAATATTTCAAATCGCTAATGGATGGTCATCTCGGAGCACGAGACGAGCGAATCATTGAGATTAAGAGCATGCACTTGAGCAATGATAATAATTCTAAATAAAACTTTCATAACTTTGAGCAACGTTTAAACATTAAAATGTCATTAGCGACACAAAAAATGTTTATATTTTCAAGTTCATTGCCACTAAAATATTTAAAAAAAAAAACAAAAAGTACAAATGTATTAATGTTTGTGTATTTGGACGTTATTTTCATAACTCTAAACCTGTGGAGTTGGAGTCTTAAAAAAATTTAAAATGTTTGAACTTGGTTTTATTTTTTATTTATGCCTATAAAATGTATACATTATGAAAAATTTTACTACTAGCCGGATTGGTTGGTTGGCTTTTTTAGTCGGAGTAGGAATATTATAATCACTATTGAAATTGTTCCCTTCTCCCACTTGAAATATCAAACGTCTGCGGTAGCTAAATTTTCTTCCCGGCGCGTAGCGAGAGCGATTATGAAACTACATGCCTTATTCTAGCCCTTCGTTTTATCCGTACTCTGTTTAAAAAAGACAGATTGTGAGACTGAATAACAAACAACTCTCGTAGAACACATCCTCCACACTTGGTCATTAATTGTTTATTAGGGGAAAAAATATAATACATGGTATTACAGCTTAAGCTAATTCACCATGCATTCGACAGTAGTATAACAAAAATTTATCAATTTGTTTGTTTGTTTTTTTATTAAAAAATATTCAGTACTTTTTAAAAACTGTGTTATTTTGAAACTGTACAAAAAGAGGATCGGGTGTATATAATGAAAATAGCAAAGAAGCCAAGAACTTGGATATTTTTTTGTTCTAAAAATAAAACCGTTTAAAATGTAATAAACATTTTGAACATAAAACCTTAATTAAAAGGCAAAATAATTGCTTACAAATTTAAGCCCAGGACATATTAATCTTCACGAATACCACCCACTGACTGTACTGTTACTGTAATATCCTTCGCCATTCAGAATTTGAATTATAAAATAATCTTTCAAAAAGGATGCGTTCAGGATAATGTTTCCAAATTATTGCACACGGCATCTTGGATCGCGATTTTGATTAAGGAACGGGTATATAATTTTCGTGTGCCAAAAAAAACCGACCGGATGCTTTACATTTGATATCACTTTTGGTTTTTGTAATTTTTCAATGAAATCTCGCCACTTATAGCTTTTTTTTATTTATTTTTAATAAAACAAATAAAACATTGTTTGTTTTTATATCGACTGGAATCATCGTTCCTTGTCTGTCGTGATGCGTTATATTTGAACTAACACGGTAATCAATTAAAAGAATTTATAAACAATCCAAAACTGGTTAATAATCATTAATGAGGTATTATTTTTCTTCACAAAGCAACCACATTGTCTCGTCCAGTGGTTCACAAACTTTTTCGTCAAAGGGACAATTTTGAAATCAAAAATATTTTGGCGGGCCACACAATATTTTTTCGTCTTAACTTTACATATATTATTAGTACTCCTGTTTATCTATACTAAAAATACAATATTTTTAAACCCATGCTTTATTTTGGTGAAATATTTCTTTGAACACAGATTTCTGAGATTCGATGATAAAATAACTTTGATTATTCCACTTATTGTGTTACTAATTGTGACACGTGTTTCTCTTCTTTCAGAGGCATCTTCGGGATAATCAACCCCCATTATACTATAATAACTGACTTGATTTGTATCATAGTGTCTTTTATGTTATTTTATTTGTCAAATGAGATAGAAAACAATGTTATTTTGTTCGAATAAAAAATATACTACACTTAATATTTCTTCAAATGTTTTCTTTACCGGTGCTCGACTTTTATTCATCTATTTCAGTTAACATGTGGAAAAAATACAGACTTAATATAACACTCGCGTGGCTCAAAAAAAGCCACACGATAATTAGATCGCGGGACACGCTTTGTGAACCCCTGGTCTAGTCTGATGTATATTTCTTTACGTTAATTATATACCAATATTACGAAGTCTTGAGATCAATTTATCAAACACTTTTAACTTTGTGATTCAAACAAATTATTATACCCTAGTCTTCCATCGTATGAATTGTAACATAATATAACAATTTTTCAAATAACAAAACCAATTTCTCTAAATAAAAATGACCCATCTAACGAGAAGATATATTAACAATGCAATACATCACTTTTGACTAGTTGAAAGTTAATTTCCTTCTTGGATTTGATATTAATTATAAATAGTTGCGCATGCAGCATGCTGCCGAAATTTTAATGGGAATCAAATTGAAGCCAAGATTGATACATTTTTTTTTATTCCGCATTGATTTAAAGTGGTACGACTTATTTTTCAATATCTTGATACGTAATATTCGTAACGGATGTTCCTATCGAATATTTGAACCAGTGTTTTCTTATCTGTAAATCTTTTCTCACACTACCCAATCACGCCAGCTAGATTATAGGTGTAAACGATTTATTATTTCGCCCAAAACAAAATGTTTTTTTACTACTTTTGTGTCAACATTCAAAAATTGCACGAGGTCACCAAATCCATATCTTAAATCAATCAAGTCGAGTAGGCTTAACACTGAAAATAGTTCTACAAATCAGGTTTCCTTGTTTCTTGATTAAGATTTAGCGTTATTCGAACTTTTGACATTAAAATAATTGTTGAAATATTTCGAGAAATAAGCTATCCTACAAAATTAATATATTTTTCTTTTTATTCAAGACCAGTTAATTTGAGTGGTATAATTTTTTGCATTTATAATCTTTTTTCTTAATTGATATAATTTAAATTTAGTATATATTTGTGATGTTGTGTGCTAATGAGTGACCATTCACTTTTAAGAAGTCGTTAACATTGTAATTGAAAACAATTACGTATTATTTGCATGACTATCTTTACATTATCTTATATATAAAACCGAAACGGCGTATGTATGTATGTGGGTCTGTAATTCCCTTTTGCATTGTTGTTGCAAGTTCAAACAATCGAATTGATTTCGCTCGCGAAAGTTTCGACGGTAAATTCGTTTCATTATCAATGTGTGTGTAGAGACTCCAATTACTCGAGTATCGAGTAGTACATTTTACAAAATACTCGAGTACTCGAGTAGTTTCATATGAACCAAAATATCTTATATGTAAAACCGAAACGGCGTATGTATGTCTGTGGGTCTGTAATTCCCTTTTGCATTGTTGGTCATTAAGTTACCATAAAAACGAATATGAAAGAAAATTGTTTGAATTTTTATCGGCGAAGACATTTAGTCAAAATGTAATAAATTAGTCTTCTACTGAACTTTTCCCGGCTTTTATTAATATTATAATGTTTTTATTTACGTGAAGGTATTATTTGACATTTCTTTGACAGCAAATTAGATTTTTTTTCTTGAATTTGGACATTTTAATGGGCGAGACTGGGGCTGTCAATATATGAAAGGGGCTGTGAAATGTCAATGCCAGTCTGAAATGTTCATTTTAATTCCATTTTAATTGACCTAGACTTTTGAATTTTGAAAAAAGTTGTTTCATTTTGGCCCGTCTGAATTTACGCGCCGAGGTGAACATAACCCCAAACTGGTCCGAGCGAAGCCGGGTTCGAATACTAGTCTTATATAAATTATATCATTTGTATTTCACCAGTTGATAATTTCCACTATGAGCGAAACCGGTCCTATGTACCTTTCCAATCCAAAAGAGCGTTAGTGATGCTATTTTTCAGGAGAGCAAAAAGAGTGAAAAAATATTGTGTAAATTAGAACAACGCCGCTTCTTCACCACTTCTTTCCATATATATATTAGAGTTTTTTTTTGAAGAAATTACTTTTGCAGTCTGTGCATATTTTGTTGTGAACATTTCCTCATACTTATTTAATACAGAATCACCAAAATGTTGCTAATGCCTTCTTGGTAGGGACGATAAGTGTCGTACAAAAAGCGATGTTTTTTTCTCAAAAATTTCCACAACTTTAATGGGACAACTAAATGTCGAATAAAATAACGATCTAAAAACAAATGCTAAAAAACGTAATAAAACATTATGGTGATTATTATGAAGTAAATGTCGCAATGGTATGTATCCCATTGATATTATAAGATGTTCGTTACCACCATCCAACATCCATGTAGATGTGAGGTGCACAACACTTTTACTCACGTAAAAAATCTGTATCTAACTAATTAAAATTAATACTGATCATCTGGGTGTCTGAACTATTAGAAATATTTGTTAGATAACAATTAATTCGTTTGAGAAGCCTTGTATTCAATATCGTTGGTGATTAAATACATATCCAATGATTCGTGTGCGAGCAATAAAGTAATTAATTACAACTGGCTCAGTTTGATTGAATTAGATCGAAATCATTACATTAGTTGGGTATCATTAGTCTTGCAACATCGTACATAATAATATTTATCTCGCTTAGTATTTAAATAATAACAAAAAAAAGATGACATGGCGAAAGCAAGTCGTTATCATTATAATTGGCAGACAAAGAAGATTACAAGATTATCAATGGATTCAACGGAAACTTTTTGTGATACTAATTGTGTAACTGTGTTTCGTGTATTTTCGTAGCATCGCCTAACTGATAATTGTATTTGTATCAAAATATCCTCAAAACAATATTACGCGTGAAATAGTATATTAATTGATTTTCTTTCTTTTTTTTCAGGTAAGAAAACACATGAAGGCTTAATCTCGTCGAAATTGAACATTGAATGTGGACATGTGTTAAAATATACAATCAGACATTTTTCATATGGATTCTGGCGAAGAAAATCTAAGGGAAGTTTTTTTTTCCATTATATTGAAAAATTAATATTATGTTTAAAAACATTTAAAAAAAAGTACTTATTCCACATTGAATTTATAAGATCAAGACAGGTTTCGCTCATCATTAGTTATTAGTGCTCGCGATGAGGCTTTTTTTACGCAGTCCCTAATATTATTGTCACAGGCCGCCACTCTTGGTGGTATTGGTGATGCGTATTGCTTCGCATTGCCAACAATGACGTACGAAAGGAGAAATAATCCCGTTGTACCTTTTCATTAGATAGGTAAACAAACATGACATTTTCAATGGTGGCTGTTATAGTCTCGAAGTGTTTGCTGAGGTAATGGGGACCGTGCCGGAATCACGAGCGCGCGTGATTTTCCTTTCACGCGGAAGAGTGTGCCCGGTCTACCTGCCAATAGCTAGCCGCTGCAAGCCGTTTTTTATAGACAGGCGAGTTGCCAGTTTGAACCCCCGACTACCATCATAAAGGTGCACCGTAAATATTGAATATATCTAAAACCACGCAACTGTACGTTACAGTCAGGGACGGCTCGTGTGAAGGAGCAAACGTGCATTAGTCCCCCAAGAATCGAGCTCATGAATTTCAAAATATATATACCAATTTGTTCATTCAAAATTCCAACGATGCATGCGACCTAAACACACAAATATTATATAAGTAGATTCCCCGAAATAAGCTGATTCCAGATGTTACTCGATGGTGCATTTCTTGAAATTCTCGAAATGTCCCATTTGGCATAAAAGTAGGTAGAAAACATGACTTTATTTCACACGGCGAAGGCGTATGCAAAAATCTTTGAAATTTCGACTAACCCGGTGCACTAAGACCCTTTGCACCAAAATGAGCGAAAACATATAGATTTGTATTCTGTCATTCAGTATTGGCCCAAATTTGGGGACGGTTGTGAAGTGCGTTTGTGACAGTGCATTCTAACCTCATCTGTAGTTTCGACTTGATTCACGCAACACGCAACTATAACATTTTTATTATTATTTTTTCATACTTGTTTTCATTTCATAGACATCTTAATACAAACCCTATTAGCGTATATAATATGAATCTTTGTAAGTTTTTGTTATATGGAAAGGCTTTGTCTATATAAAACTGTTTAATAACTTTAAATACAATATCCTACTATATAATATTCTACAATATAATTTAACTTTATTATTATATATCTACTATATAATATTAACATATATTATAAATAAATATTAACATATATAATAAATTAATATAACAAGTATTATTAATATATGTATTATAGCATTGAATATTATTATATATATTTATTATTTATTAATAATACTAAATAATAATCAATAATGTTTCCTGCAAACTCAGTGTCCTATATCAAAGAAAATCGTCGAGATTTTTCTAAAAGGCTAGAAATAAAAGCAGGAGGACGGCCTTTGCCAGTTTTAAATATAGTTCAGAAGTGTACGGCCAAAACTAAAGTAGTCAATCGGTATTTTAATGTAGCAATTTACCCATGGCTCTGTGGCTGTACTAGCCTTAATAGGTTTTTTGTTTTCTCCCTTGCCATGCTAAGTATAGAAATATTTAATATCCGTGTATTTTCAAAATCCAAGAATCGGAGGATGGATTTTTTGCATAAATAGGTTGTTTTATTGCACTCCCTAATATTCTGGTCACCGGCCGCCACTGGTTACAGTCATGCACAAATTGGACAGTGAAAATATTGTTTCGGCTATGAATGACATTTCAAGGGAATAAAGGAATGATAAATCCAATGTAACAGTAGCTATACTGTAAATTTGAAATATATTTAAAATGATATCCTGATAATGATGTTCCATTAAGCGTCCATGTTCTCCACGTTGGGCGCCAAAATGGTTGCAGAAAATCACAGTACAGCTATTTCAGCTTATGCCTTCAGTATAGCAACATTATTCAGTGTAATTTTTAGCTTCTTATATAGATTTTGATGAAAATTCAAAAATTTGATAATGTTAATCAACTCACATAAATAGTTTTTTATGATGGTTTTGTATAGGTCAACGTAATTGAACTTGATAATGTGTTACAATAATACTATTCATTATGTAGATTCAGAGATTATCTGACATTTCGACTGATTAGAACGAGTATAAAAAATATGTCAAAACGCCATTTGTTTTTATGGAAACTCACGTCAAATTTTCATCTCGTGCCATAAGAGCACACGTACTAAGAATAATTAAATGTTTTATTATTTTTTTAACCCGCAACTCGTCGTGTCACGTTTCAGATATTATTTTCACGCCAGATTGCTGTGCAGTTCGCGGTTTTGACCCCTTCAATGCTGCAATCAGAATGTTCAATATTTAATTTTAAATATCAACCCCGAATAAACCGTACGAACTGAGTGTATTGATAGCAGTTCCGCCATGGATCATTATTGTCGTATGATTAGTTTCATTACGTTCGCGAACTTGAGAGCTCTCAAATCGAGACAAGCTTTGCGAACTAACTGGCGTTTGGATCGCCTTATGTGGCTCGCGAACTGTATACGTTCATACTTAAGAATGTTTTCACTAGGAACCTTCGCGGAACGCTATTGGTTCGCGAACGAACTCGATACCCCACTAATTGCGAAAAGTTTATTACTATTTATTTTCATATCAATTTCGTAAATAAAACATGTGTCAGAATGCCGTTCAGTGCAAGGGTACTTACATGTTTGGTGATTGTTTTCGTATCACGCATTGTGGTAATTGTTATCCACAACAAAATCGTCTTTACTGTCTTAAATAGTCTTTTCGAATGCAATCATATTTGCTTGCCAATTATATGCACATACTTACTTTATGCAGCGTTTTAGTATCTAGTATGTATTTATTGAATTAAAAATTATATGGTGTATGTATAAACTTGGATAAATTTGATAATTGAACCCACTGTAAAATAGGTTATATGTCACTGTACTATATGTATAGTCAACTTCGTAATTAAGTTTGCATGCTCATTAGAAATAGTAACTCTTAAGTTTTCTCGAATGCTCAGCAATTTTGACCAGATGTTTATGAATGAGGACATTTTTTTGAGGAACGAAGGCCATTATATAGTTTTTTTAATTTATTTTAATGGGGTCGTGCCCTATTTTTACAAAATATATATTAAACCATCTGGAAATGAAATAATTAGATTTGGTGGCAACGCATGACGGTGTTGTCATGTTGCTTACAATTGAGTTTCTCCGATATGTTTACTATCCAGTACTTTAGTGGAGAGTATACGCCGTATACCACCTTATCAGGTCCGTGGTCGAGTGATCAACGTTGTTGGCTTCGGTCGCCGTACTCACGAACTCGGTTTCCCGTACGGACATTTTCATAGATTGATTTTTCAAAGGCATTTCCTCACCCTTTCTATCCTTTAAAATGCAGCTTAAAATGGAGAGTGATCAATTATTCGATACTTATATTTAAGACCAATTCTTATATCTCTACTTTCTTCCGAAATACCGACGTTCAGCAACTCAGTAGCAAGCAGTTCTCGTAAAAAATATCACATAATTGTTGTAGAATTAAATACTAGAATCGTCTTTCAGAGTCTTCAGGCATTTAAAGTGTACGGATGAACTTAAACTGGTACGTTTCTTATTTTTTTCAATCTTCCATATATGTATGTTATTGTAATTTGATTGAAGGGTTTATCTAACCTTTAGATATGATTCTATACGGTTGCCAACCGTCCCGGATTGACAGGGATTGTCCCGGAAATAGTGGCATAGTGGTTGAATGTCAAAAATTACATCATTTCAGCCCATTTATCCAAGATTTTTTTCAGAAAAAGTTGGCAACCCTGTTCAATACGTTCTTTAATTTTCTAACAACTCACAAATACTTTTACTCGATATAAGTTAAATTATCTGCGTTGAGATATATGCGCCAAAGAAATATATATCATTTTTTTTTATCTAAATTGTTCTAAATATTATATTTTTGCCTCTCAAATTCTGCCGATTCACTTTCCTGCCGCATTGCTCCAGCAAACGAGGTTCCAATGCCATCTGGTATCGGG
The DNA here is from genome assembly GCA_028554975.1 of Himalopsyche kuldschensis. Lineage (NCBI taxonomy): Eukaryota > Metazoa > Arthropoda > Insecta > Trichoptera > Rhyacophilidae > Himalopsyche > Himalopsyche kuldschensis. Next base: position 1,121,688 of record JAHFWI010000059.1, on the reverse strand, counting down.
TTACTGTTTGGTCTCGTGGTATTCACATACGGGCACACACAATAACATAATATCGACGCGACGAGATGAGATCAGACGCCGAAACCCGAAACCAGGGCAAGTCGACTCGCCCCGACCGTCGCAACTGACGCGGATGTAATTTGTCTCAGGAGAAGGAAGAACAGGACCGCACAGGACCCATTAGACAAGGTCCTTTTTCGAACAAGTGTTGATTTTGCATATAACTAACCATATTGACAATCAATTATTGTTCCAAAACACAAGCTCCGAATACAATCAGTATTTCGTTTCGGAGAACAATGAAGTTCAACGAATTAAACCAGTAACTTTTTTGAAATCGCCTCTTCAACGTAGCGCTGTAAACAGGGCCTGAGGAGTTGCAGTGTTTTGGCCTGAGTCGTGAAAACTTTTGAAAAGTTTGAACATTCCATTTATACAAATAACATGTAAAATTTGGCTATTGGCTGGATTGGTTGGTTGATATTTAATTGAATACTCATAAATCGGAAAGGTAGAAAATTAATTTTTTTTTGATCGGAGTCGTGCATGCTTTTAAAAGTGACTATTTTAACACAATTATTTTTCGGCTTATGTTTTATTCACTACTATATTCCTATATTCAGCATGTCAGATTTTTTCCGTTTTTTGTAAGCAGAGCTAAACTTATTGCTTGTCCTTATATTCTGTATCCTTTTTTCCCTATCTACACTCTTTTACACAGAGACGGTTCGTGTAATGATACACTGATCCCGCGACGGTGCTATAATAAATAAGAACGCCTTTCATACTGCTGAGTGGAAGGCGTTCGCGATATCAACGAATGGTGGTGGGACAACTAACTAGATTAATTCTTTCAGTGTGACGAAAATTTGAAAAGAAAACTCACCTACGCGTTAAATTGTTGCATTTTTGGAGGCGTAGTTTTGCAAAAAAATACGCCTCCGAAATTCGTTTATCCGCTTTGACATGGATCGTGAAAATCGATTTTGGCGTGCCCGCTGATTGAGATCTGACCTGCTATCGACGCAGAAAGACCAAAACAATTAAGTTTCAAATTTCGAAGCCCATAGATATTTATTTACATCAGCCAATCAGATCAGTAAAATTGATTTCAGGCAGCAGTGATGCCAACTGTTTTTTTTTTGTTTTTTAATTTAATAATGGAGGTTAAACTGAAATTTAAAAACATTCTCACAACAAGCTTATCGGAATTGTTTCATTCGAGAATTATCTTGTATGCATAAATTTTTAATTCGATTTTTGAATTTATTTGCAAAGATAAGACGTAGCACCACGATTCGTTACATTTAAACTGACGCCAACGCGCCATGCATTTGATGAATACAATTAAGATTGGACATATAACAAATAGTAAGAATAACTATTATTATTTTATCTTTTATCGTATCTGTGGTGCATTGGTCAACGTCGTTGTCTTCTTCCGTGAGAGAATTTACGGGTTCGAGTCCCAGTACGTGCAGCATTCAGCATTTCAGTCGATTTATCGATTCCGTCCAGGGGCATTGGTTTTTGTATTTTCTAAAAATTACGACTGGTTTACTACTGTCTTCTACCATTCCACTTTTTACCAGGTATTGGAGTCGTTAAACATGACACCGGCTAAAAAAAGTTTTATTTTGTCAGGCTTTTTTTGCATACCTTTCCTACTTATATGTAATAAATTAAAGATCAACCAAAAAATCCGACAGCCAAATTTTTCAAATTATGTATACATGTCATAGGTTCCCAACCTTTTTATAAAAGTCACGTGACCCGCGACCCCCCTGCAATTCAAAAATACATTTTTTATAAGGTAATTTAAAAAAAAAATGAAATTGCATTATAGTGAATATTTGTTTTAGTTGACCGTATAAGTTAGCGGACCCACAGAAAACCCGACGCGACTCATAGGTTGGGAACCCTGTTATAGGCAAAAATAAAACATGTTCAAACTTGGTCAAAAATTATCACGACTTCGACTCCGGTAAAAACTCCGCGACTACACGACTCCGACTCCAACTCCGTTTTTAACTTCCGCGTCCGTTTTCGGTCATCCAACATTCATCCTGCCCAGAAATCTGTAAAAATATTGTCCACAATAATCTGTGTTTCCATTTTTAATTTTGTACATTTTATACCATACGGCCTGCATAGAGAGCCTCGCAGGTTACCAACGTTCAGTCATATAATGGGTAATGGCCGCCTCGTGATGGCCGCTGGTCATGAAACCAGAAATCAAACAATAATAATAGCAACGGTCAATTTAAAAGTTAGGTTATGTTCGACGGGCAAAATGGTGGCCGGGCTCTTATCGCTCGGCTCGTGGTTCCAAGTGCCCTCGGGCCATTTTGATTCGGCGCGCGAACCGTTATTTGCGACAATGCCTGTCAGATCGGACCGGACAAAAGAGTTGAATCTCATATGATTGATTTAGAAAATTACAAACGCCACCTTCAATATGTATGTTACTCACCCAAATTATTTAGTACCGTCTTGCATAATCAACTCTGGTGATACGTAACTATTGTTAGTCCTCTTGTTGCTAACACCAAATGCACTCTCATTGAAAACTCCGGACCATAACTACCTTGACTTGACAAAACTAAGCGTTGCATCAAAAATTATATCCCTGCAAGTCGTTAAGAAAAGTGCGATAATATGATTAGTTCTATAGATTTAACATTACAATTTGTGGTGTTAGCGAAGGCGCCACCATCGCGTGAGTGATGTGCATTTTTTTTTAACCATGTCCGCTCCCAACTTGGAGCATATGGACTCATATGGATATGCGTGTTACTCAATTGCTCAACCTCTCTTTTTCGAAGATATTAGGGATGGAAAGGATTCGAGGACTAGCACAGGACTAGTGATTAGTTAATCGCTATCACTAAGCGCCGCTCTTCGGGATCGGAAAGGTGGTATAGGATTTTCAACAACACAAACACCCATGCCTTTGAACAGATTTATTGACTGTAAAAATCCGCTCGTACCGGGAATCGAACCCGGGCGGTCCGGCACGGAAGCCAACAACGTTTACACTGCGCCACGACAAAATTGATTGACAAAAACAATATTGTTTATTTCCTTACACACTTTTAAATGCAAGATATAAAGAATATAATAACACACACATTTGATTTATTGAGATCAGGATCGGTTTTTCCCACCGTGAGCATTATCATCAGTTAGTTACTGTGGAATAAGTGAAAAAAATGTATTATATTTTTTTTTAAATAAATTAAGCTATTATTATAAATATTATGGAACAGTTGAAACAATACAAAAGGGTAAGAAATTAATATACATACAAACTGCCAAGACGTCACAATTTTATATACATGATATTTTGACAATTATCTCGATGATCGCAATCAATATTCATCACTACAATTTATAATGTGGAAGCTGTTCTTATTTTAAAAAAAAATGTATAATAAAACTTTATCCTGTTCTTTCAACAATGTATGGACCTTTCTTACCATAGTGAGTAGTAATCAGATAAATAATAACCTTAATAACAAAACAAGCAATGGCGAAGTGTGCTTGTCTATACTAATTTATTTAATTAGCGCCTGCGGCGCTGGTTCACAACTCGTTTCTACGACGCGATTATCTTCCCTACCTTTGTCTTACGCGGAAACCATGTTTTTTTTTTGTTTCCACTATTATTAACTCCATTGACCCCTGATTAACTGGGCGTCTTAATTTCTTGACCCCGCTGCCTCTTGCGAAACGTTAAAAAGTTAAAAAGCGATATATCTAGATCAGTGGTTCTCACAAAAATGTGGTTGTGGCCGCATTAAGAACTTCAGCGGTCCTACGGAAATGTCTGGTGGCCGCACCAACTTTTTGTGTTGAGTCTTCTTTGTCAAAAAGACATAATGTATGTGTTTGAGTTTTTGCTAACTAACAAATCTTGATGCACAATAGAATACATACGAAATATTTCATTTTCAATGTCTTTTTAAGGTGTTCACTGTCAATATTTGGTGGAAAGGCATTATAATAAAAATAATAATAATTTTCCTTGTAATTTGCTTCAATTTATTTGCTTAGTTGTTTGACCAATTGTTTTTCATACTTAACTTCTGTATAAATATCACTGTTTTATTGTATTCCTTATCAGTTGACAATGCTCGCCGTGAGCAAAACCGGTCCTGATCAAATAAATTTTGTATGTGAAAAAAGTACTAAAAATGTATTATTATTTTTATTCAATGTCTTTGTTGACAAATTAGCTTGTAAAAACACATTTTTACTAAATACCAATATAACTATGAAGCTGTTGGTGGCCGCACATGAGAACCACTGATCTAGATTCCAACAATGGTATCGTCAGCCCAGTACCGATAACTCCGAAAATAAGATTAAAATAATTGTTTATACAAAACCTGAGCTTGTAAATATTTACAAACATAGATAACATTCTCTTATTGAGGCGTCCAAAAGCAAAAACAAACTAATAAAAACTAAGATAGTCTTAAGTTGTTTTTTTTTTTTAAATATATATATATTTATTTGGCATTACAGCTAATACAAATATGAAAGTCATATGAGATAAACTCGATGAGAAATGTTATGAATAAGTCGAGAACAACTCAACGAAAAATTACATACACTAATGCCCAAGATCTTTTCTTAAATTGAAAAAATCTGACCTTGCTGGGACTTGAACCTAGACCCACCTAATTGCTGGGGAAAGCTCTTGCCACTAGCCCACAAAGACCGAGAGGGTTTTTTCAAAAGAGACATGCAATATAACAGATTTCAAATAATGTGTAATATGTTATGATAGATAATACATATTGCAAAAACTGACAAAAAAATACGATATTGTTTTTTCTAGATTTACATATAAATGTGACATTATATTACTAATGATTGTTGAAAATTTCCATTTACTGGCATTAAAGTTTCTGTGAAAAGGTAATTAAACAACTTATAACTAAAAATAGTTTGGCTTGTTAAATAAATTCATGAGCGAAATAATTATAACAATATTTTATACTGCCGTAATTATTTCTTTCAGATGTAAAGGAATGTCAAAAACATTTTGCTTTTTGCCTGCCTGTGTCATGATAAGTATTCGCTTTGTCATCTTGTTTATTTTTTTATCGCTTGCATGTTTGCGAAAAATGCATCCATAAGCCAGGTATCGTCAACTGTTATCGAATATAGCATTCACTATCACTCACAGTGCTGCAAACAAAATTACAATTTAATTAAAATTTAGTAAACATGATCATAAAAAAGGAAGAGGCTGTTTCATCACTTTAAGCAACATTTCATTTTAATAACTTATACGAGTCCATGTATTTATGTAACAAAGCAATTGTATAGCTCCTACATTTATTTGACAGCAAACTTACACTTTGACTATACAGTATGACATAGTTCTGACGAGGGCGTTAGCCGATATAGTTATCACTATCTGAAAATTTTTGTTGAAATAAAATGCAATGCTATTTTTTCATCGTTTTATAATGGAGTTCTACCAAGTAAATGACAATTCAATCAATAAACTTTAAATTTTGTTGGATTCAAAAACAGCAATTGCTTGAAAAATGGCGAGCAAATGCAGCATTGTCGATATTTATACTAAATATCTCAAATAGTGTTGCACAATGGCTGGTTTATTTAAAATACAGATTATGTTTTCAACCATATTTCTAGATATGGAAACAATCAAACTTCTGCATTGACCTATCAGCATTTAATTAGGTTTTGTGCTTTCTTGGTAGAAAGCTACCATTGCTTCTAAATGCCTCAGTAATTGATGTAAAAAAGATTATATCACAATCATCAGGCTGTCAAAAAATTTCCTTCGGTTTTTGATCGCTCGACGCACACATGCACAGGGCCACAAAACAAATGAGCCACACACGTGACAAACAAGGCAGTTCATGTTCCAAATCTGTGTGTGATCTCAAATTACCAACTCGCTCCACTTGGCAAAAACACGCATTTATGACGAAGTTTAAACGACAAAAAACGTTCACGACAATACCGATTGTTACCGCTCACATCGCACAGATTGACAAAACAATGACACACGTATTCAATTATTTAATATGAAATTATATTTGATTACTGTGGTTACCTTCCATGAGAAGCATCTTCAAACTAACCCATTAACGTGAATTTATTGATAAAGTAAACATTGATTCTAATCAGATCTCTCGAGAATTTACCAAAAACAAGGCTCTGACTCTGACCAAAAAAAGTTTAATTTCGTCACTTTTTTTCCTACCTCTCCTATTTATGTGTATTCAATTATATATCAACTGACCAATCCGGCCAATAGCTTTTACCAATATGAGTTTTATAAAAAAGCTTCGATATTAAATATTCCATGTTACATAGATAATTATAATATCAACATAGAAACTGATTTTTGCCGGTGTGACAAACATTAATTTCGAAACCGATAGACATCTTCGTTTTTAATAACTGGTAAAATAAATTAATGAATGTTTTTGAGTTATACAAGACATAGAGTTGATGTCCGAGAATATTAACACGTGTTTTTATTGTTAATCTTATTTAATATTAGATTTTGATCTGTTAACATGGTCAAGTAATACTCTGCGTCGCTTTGCATTCCGAGGAATTATTTTTTGGCAGAACCCATTAAAACTTTATGGCCGCTTTGACATTTTGGAGATTGACTAAAAAAAGGAGTGACAATAAAACTTGAAGAAACTTAAGTATCGCAAGACTATTTAAAACGCCACTCATGTTCGTGTTTATTACTTCAGATTTTTTCTTTGCTATTCGGTAATTTGTACGGATAAAAAACATTTATGGTAGTTGATTTTATTAAGTTTTTCAATTCGCAGAAGACTTACAGATAGTTTACAATTGTTTTTTTTATTTCTGTTCGAATGCATGGGTGTTTAAAACACTCTTCTTTAACCATCTGATCCTGAAAACGGGACGTAGCGAGACCGATTAGCTTACCACTAGTTTCGGATATTTCAATAAGGACGCTCGCTCGCTCGTATAGAATGTGCTGTTGGCATGTAGCGCCGTCCTGCTGAAACCACAGTTATCATATCATCCAGTTTAGGCCACAAGATGTTGCTGATTATCGATCAGTAGGGTTGATGGTTATGATAATGCCAGTTTCGTTTCGGAAGTAGTACGGACTGATGATTCCACTAGACCTAAATCCGCACCAAACGGTGACTTTCTCGGGATGCATTTGGTGCTGGTGTATCTCGTATGGATTGAAATTGTCCCGAATACGACAATTTTGCTTTTTTACAAATCTATTCATCCAAGATTTGCACACGTTGTTCAACGCTATAATCGTCAATGGTGATTTACCGTACACTACTCAACAATTGACTACAATTTTAAAGTCACTTTAACAACATTCGAGCGTCTCTATTGAAAGACCTTTACTTTCCTAGCCATTTCGTTTCTATCCCGTCTCTCTTGAAAACGAGAGATTGAGCAACTGAAACAAACACGCAGAAAACTTATGTTGAGATAAACTCCAAACTGCGAGCGGCCCTGGTAAAATAAATGAAAAACCGACATTGTAAATTTGTTTCAGTCGAATGTCGAGCCTAGTAGCTTTTGACCTTTTTACCAATATGGTACGGAAGCCGATATATAATTAGGATGGTCATAAAATAAAGGTTTTTCCGTTACGTCTCGTTAGCAGCATTAGCAACGCCCACTGTCAACGGTCTTCTACCCTCGACATGCGGAATTCATTGAAAAGTCCATACCGTATCAAGTTACAAATACTTTTCATCTTTTCTGTAATTTTTTTGAAAAAAATTAGTCCGAAAAATGACAATGTTTAAATTAAAATCTCATTTGAAACTATACAATGCAATATGTAAATTGATTCGTTTTCCTGCCAAATTTAAGCTTGGGCATATTATCCAGTCATAGCCCACATCAGTGCTTCCCAACCTTTTTCATGTCACGGACCCCTAAATCTGAAAGTATAATCTGCGGACCCGTGAAAAAAAACACAAAGTATGAAGCTCACAAAACAATTTATTGAGATTGTTGCGTTTGCATGTTTTTACACAACAAATCAATATCTGGCATAATTGCAGAAATGCTAACTCGCACAGAAATCTTCCAAAGTCTCCGTGGAAAGGCATGATCTGTGCTTATTTGTTTATCAAAAGTAATGACGAAATATGAAAAGATATGGAGTCGCAAAAGATATAAGGATTACCAGGGCACATACTTTTTTACGTTATTTTTTACTTCAAGCAAATTATGTGATATCAATCAACTCTTCTCTAGAAAATTTTCGCGGACCCTAGGTTGGGAAGCACTGGCCTACATCATAATTGAACACGTGTTTTCAATTGAAATGGACAAGACAATGAGAAGATGGCGACAAGTAGAGGAGACAGAAAACATCATGGAGGGGATTGTATTGTTGGCTCGTGCATGTTTCATTGTTGAGAAGTATTTATGAACATTTTTTTGTTCAACAACTTACATGCTTTTTGATAAATGTTAACATCAACCATCAAACGATTGTAATATCTGGATTACGAGTTATTGCGGTCTCCATATAGCCACTTTCAGATTGTTTCGTCGACCCTGCCAATTCTTCGTTTTACTTTTATAGAATATGTTTTTGAGTTGGCATTTACTTGGTAGAACTCCATTATAAAATACATCGCTATTTTCATCGCGATTTAAAATATATAATTATACAAGAAATAAGCTAATTGACATCGGGGTAAAATTGATTCTCCTGCAGTATATATGGATACTATGTTACAATTACGACTATAAATAAATAAATATTCTATTGTGAGAGATACAAGTTGATACACTCGAGGTTAAAAGACATCACTAACATGAAAGCTTATTATTCGATTAGAGCGGCTTTAACCGCTAGGGCTGCTTGGCTTCAGACTTATTTTCATGCCGATCACTTCTCCACGGTCTCGATTACATTATATGAATAAATATATGTCGGTCCCTGTGGTCTAGTGGCAAGAGCTTTGTCCTAGCAATCGGGGGGCCCGGGTTCAATCCCCGGCAAGGTTAGATTTTTTCAATTGAAAAAAAAGATCTTGGGCTGGGTGTTATGTTATTTATCGTTTATTTTGTGCACAACTGATACATTATTTACCATCGAGTTAATCTCGTGTGACTTTCACAACTCAGAATATTTGGCGCATTGGCGCAAGCTGTAATGCCAAATATTTTTTTAAAAATATAAAAAATTATAAAATTATAAATTATAAAACACATTATTTAGTGCTATTTCCACATACCTATATACTGATTATCATTGCTCGCTACGAACGAAACCGGCACTGATCTTAATCATAGAATATCTGGAAATAGAACCTACTACATAATCAATAAAATATATTTTATTTGTTTATAATTATCTAGATGTAATTTAATTATGAAACGAACGATGCTGCCAACGTAACGTCTTGTTATATGTTTATATTTATTTGTAAGTCGTTCATATTATCGACTTATATAAAGCTATTAATTAAAGGGAAAGTGAGAATACCGCGATGACTAAATACACATTAATACCAGTTCAAGTATCAGCTTATTGCCCATTAATGGGGCATTTCCTAACGTGAAAGAAGTTATGTTTATAATTGAAGAATGGAAAAATTCCTCGATTTAAAACATAAAACACAGCTGCGGACTGAATCACCGAACGAATCCCTTATTGATAAGTAGTTCTAGAGACTCCAATTGGAGTATCGAGTACTCGATACTCGAGAATACTCGTCCATTTTTCAAGCACTCGATACTCGAGTAATACTCGTAATTTATAAATGAAGATTTATTTCCAAATTTTATTTACTTATTTTATATATAAATATATTGTTTTACCATTGCGTTCAACTGAGTCTTACGCATGGATTTTAAGAAGTTTGAAATATATCTTATATAAATTGAAATAAAAGAATCATGAAATTTGATAAGCTTATCTATTTATATATAACAGTGAAACTGTATTCTCAGTGAAAATGTATCAAGTAATAGATTTGTATGACAACATAATTTCACTGGTCACGATCATTGAAATTATTGGCCCAAGTCGATGATTTACCGGCCTAAAATTTTGGTTTGCTAAAGCGTTAAAATGAAACAAAATTAGCAAGTAGTCCCTTTCATTAAAAAAAAAGAAAAACACAGACAAACATTGGGCTGAAGATACGGCGGCCAAATTTGATTTCAATGATAGCTAGGAGAAGAATACATTTTCACTGAGAATGCAGTTTCACTGTAACATATACTCAAATTTAAATTAATTATAATATAAATTTGATTATTCGATGTATTGTGCTACTAACTGTGACTCGTGTTTCGCCTCTTTCAGAGGCATCTTCAAAACATCTAAATTTATATTAAAATGAACTTCCACCAAGTTACCGCCGAAACCATCGAAAGTATTAAATTAATTATATTTATTTTGGTACATCTGAAACTAATCGAGTATATTAAATAATATCTTTTAATCAAAACTGACATTTGTGTGACTGAGTTTTTAGTTTTGCTTAATCCTTTTTATATTATGTACCGCATTTGCGAATGTAACATGCCCGGGCATTCGATTCCCTAAAGCAGACCCTGCTCACAACTGGCGTAGAAAATAAACTAACTTACTAATCGAGATGTTGCCTGTCACAAGTTGCTTGTAAAACCAGTTAAAAATATTATTCTTTACGACGTTTACAGTTAGCCAATTATACATGTAATATATTTGTATTTTTTTTTCACCTATGGCGTGCTTAGTGATGATCTGTAAAATGTATTTCGTATATCAAAATAATAATTACAAAATATGTGATGCTAGTTTCGTGATTGTGATTACTTGATGATTTGGCAACACATGTAATGTTCCTCATAATATGAAAACCTTGTAAGAATACATTTATCGTATATTATACAAGATCATGTAAGTAATTCAAATTGTGGATCATTATCAAATAATTGCGCAAAATATCCGATATATATGAAAATAAACATTATAAAACCAAGACTAGAATTGTGACATGACACTCCTTGTGGTTTTGTTTGTATACGTCAATATCAAGTAGGGTTTCTAATCCCGGGATTTGGTATATTTTTTAATAGTCGTTATTTTTCACATTTATTAAATATTACCCATGTTAATTTATCATTAAAAATATGGCAAGATACATAATATCACCATTTTTGTATAAATATTATATTCGGTTGGAGTGTGACATATTTAATTGAAATATAATGGAGTCTCATCATCGGCCATTGGTCTCGTTCGAATGAGATCTGAAAACTAATAAAAATATTCGATGCCGTCATCAATGCATAACGCAGTGAATAATTTATTTCCACGAGAATTCGGTGTACCAAAGATGACACTTTGCAAGCAAACGAAATATTAGGTTTTTTTTTTAAAATAATAACTTGTTTGTGCTTGATAAATAAATCAATCCTTAAAATTTCGGGATTATGTTTTCTAATCCCGGGGCTTGTATTGAAAATCCCGGGATTGGAAACCCTAGTCTCAAGACGTCTGTCTGTAATCTCCAGTCTCAGTTGCAAAGATAACATTTCTCAATTTGACTGAATATAAATATCATGTGGATACGATAGCTAATAATATGATGTCCTTTGATTTCGTAGGGAGCTAGCTATAATGCAGATAGTAATCGATTAAAATTCGCCTTGATTGTTTCGGTGGATTAAATTTATCCAGCACGTACCTCCATCTTGAAGTGAGGCACACTCGAATAAGTAGAAACTTCCTTTCGAGTGGACAATTTTGATTATGGCTCACTTTGACCAAGTGAAGACGGTAGCATAAATCATTCTATCTTGGCGTCTTATTGATCAAACGAGCGTATATTGTGTGAGTAGTCGCTTTTTATTTCTCTCGCCATTGTGTAGGTGTGATTTTGTATGCGAATACATAGTAAAGTAACTTACCGCGTATCGTTACGACCTACGACAGTATAATGGATTTATGACACCCGCTGATTTCTGCTCGTCTGATACTTTCGAATTGATATAAAGAATTAGTCGCTGAAAGTTTGTATCATTAAATCAACTTGCAGCTAAATATAGTTTCAATTTGAATGCAGCATTGGAAACTATTTGAGAATTAAAATATTTATAAATGGTATATTTTTAGCCTTTATTTGTCACATAAAATACAAGAGGTATCTAAAATAAAAGAAACGAATTACCACGTTAAATAAATGAAGCTGTGTGGCCACTGCGTTTTCTGCTCACCTGATACTTTCGAATTGACATAAAGAATTATCAGTTTCTGCAGTTTCTTATCAACTTGCAGATAAATATAGTAACAACTTTAATGCTCATTTTATAACTATTTAAATATCTATAAAATTTATCATATTTTCAAACTTTATTCGTTAGGTACATATAAGAAACACGAAAATACAATGACAAATGAAGCTGTGTGACCGACCACTGCGTTTTCTGCTCGCCTGATACTTCCGAAATATTAGAAAGTAAGATTCGTTTTGATTTCTACCAAAAATAGTTAGAAACTTAATAAAAATATCTACCTTTTTTTCTGTTCGCCTAATACTTTATTTAATACCGATTGTAGAAATTGTTCAAACATGACTGTTTTAAGCATTATTTATTTATAAATCCAGGGATCAAAAATACGTCGGATTAAAATAATTTTCGTATTTTTTAAGACTGCATAAATTTTATGAAATTGACTCTTCACGATTTTTGGCAATTTATTGACAGACATGAGAACTTCGAATATTGAAAGCATTTGCAATGCCTTTCAAGTTTTCTGCTAGCCTAATACGTCTTCGATTATTAAACTACTTTTAATACGGTGCTAACCAAATTACGGATTCAATCAATAATCAACAACAGAATTTAATGATCAAATAATAGATTAATATGCGAACCGGATTAAAAATAAGTAAAAAAATATTTGCATTAGTATGCTTGCATACTCTTGACAAATATTATATTCATAGAATAGTCGTCAGGTTGCATTTAGTTTTATGCTAATTTCAAATGGGTAATGTCATTCTAAATCATTAGGTATTGGATTGATTTGATATCACATGTTGATCGCTTAACACTCCGGGCATAAATTACCGAGACCAGACCAGCTTTGGGCGATATAGGTGGTCTTTCGGTCAACTTTTCCAGAGTAGCTTTGACTCCTTTCTTTTCAAACATACAAGTCTTTATGCTAGTAAATCAATTAAGTTTTGTAATATATAAATACTTAAATGATAAAACTATATATATACAAATATATATATATATGTAAAAAACGATTTATTTTATCACTAACCCGTTTCGCGGATTATTAATATTTCTAAGTTAATTAATAATATCTTCTGAATCTAACTATGACGGTATTAGAATAAAAGTGTTATATGTATATTCTTTGTTCAATATACTATTGGCGGTGATGTAGAAACAATGGTAAATACTATTCACTTATATTTGTCCATTCAATTTTATTCTTCGTTCAAATATAAAACATATTCATCACAATGTTATTCTTACTGCTTTACCATACATAATATCCTAACATCACCATAACAATAAAAATATACATATCTGCCTTGCGACATTAAAAATACAATTTAAAATATTAATAAATGTTTCTCGGCATGAATGCTAATGTGTTTCCTATTGTGTTTTTACAATAAGAACAATAACTTGAAATAGTTGAATAAACATATAGTCAGATTATGATAACATCTTGAGTCACCTTATTATCATTCAAGTCACATACAAAAATTAATGTATTTTATTATTCATAAAGTGCCTGATCAATTATTTAATGAAGTTTATATACTATATTTAGCTACTTCATACCTCGCAAACCTATGCAATCCTGGTAACATTGAGTTTTCTTTTTTGTATTGCCTCCCCTAGTTTATTTTAAATAAAACCTTGATACTACTTTAAGATGGTTTCAGCTAACTGCCTTTAATAGACCTCAAATAAAATAATCGTGAAGTACGCTCTAGAGAAGAAATAAAAATAAATAAATTTCTAGCGGGGCCACTACTGCGGAGAACATAAATTTTAATAAAGCGTGTCCAAATAATAGATTGTGACATTGCCTATTTACGACTTTACACGTAATTTTAGATGGCATGACGCGCGATTGATTTGGCAACACTGCGAGGAAAAAAATGGAGGGAAATTAATATGTCAAGATTGAAATTGATGGCCTAATCGAGATGGTTATCTGAGCCAAATAATATGTCGCGTTTTTATTATTATTTATCATCTAACTGTTTTAAAATGCAGGAGGTATATATTTGACCATGCTGAACGCAATCTTCAAAACTTTGCATCAATTATATATTTAGGTCGCCTTGTTTTTCTGTGCTCCGGGTAGATTATTTTTTATATTTCGAATGTTTTCGTCTTCTTCCACGATTCTTTTACACATGAAAAATGTTTTAGATATTTCAACACTTTTTTGCAAGTTTTTTTTAGCTGAGCGAACTTCTTCTTTCCGATATAATATTATATAAATAAATAGTATATTTTATACCTAAGCTACACCTAAAACATATAAATATGGGAAATTATAGGTCATTAATCAATAGAAACTTCCTAGTACACAAACACATTATTTTAATGTTTTTTTCGTGTACTTGATCATATAATATGACAAAAGTATTGGGCATAGAAATTGATGGTAAAAATAGTAAAATACTTAAAACCAAACCTCTCCCCCAATATATTGGCCATAATAATCATGAAGCAAGTGTACATAGAAAAGGGATTCTACAAAAGATGGAATAATAAATGACAGTGTCACAATTACATTATAATTACATAATAATGTATACTATTATAATTATAATATTAGATTGTGTAAGAGGAACTGCTGTTTTATCCAGATATAAATTGGTGATAATTTCGTCAACACGCCATAAGTACTACTTCCAAATTTATTAGTATTTTTATGACACAGTTTTTAAAGACTGAACTCACTGCTAGATCAAAATTGTCACGGTACATTGAGTAGCTTTGTTCGGCTTAATTTTACCAAGTGGTAAAAAAAGTCATCAATATTATTATATATTTGTTGTATTTCGGTTTACGCGAGAACTAATTCAAATAATTCAATGTTGAGTGACTAACTTATTTATATTCGTTGTAAAAGAGGTAAAGAAATCATAACTACAGTAAAAAAAAAGGCTCTGGCCAAGTGCACCGGAAACGGTTAAAAATAATTCATTTCTCGCAGCTTTTTTGCTACGCCTTGCGAAAAGAAAGCTCTGACGCTGGCTATGCAATGGGAGGTATCAATGGGTAAAATTGGTCAATTCGAAGAGTTCAATAGCATCCTAATGGCCAAGATTTCGGCCTGCGTTAAATCGACCCGAGTCCATTCGGCGTAATGATCTTTAATCATATTATAACTTGATACTTTTTTGCGCTTCGTATAAAATGATACAAAAAAAGTGGTACAGTTTTTACTGAGGCAAGACGCAGTACCGAATCGAGGCGTTTAAAATGCCGGGATATTTATGTTTGTCAACACCGCAAGTAGCCTTCGTTGCATATACAAAATAGGTTTAGAACAGGGGTTCTCATGTGCAGCCACCAACAGATCTGTTTTTACAAGTTAATTTATCAACGACGACTCTAAAAATGAAATATTTCGTATGCATTGTATTATGCATAAATAAGTGTTCGCTAGCAAAACTGTTATACAATGCATGAAAGAAGTGGAATTAACAGTGAGAGAAATATTGAATGCAATTAATACCAGGAGTAAATTGGCGATTCGACAAAACAATTTGAGACCCATGTCCGCTGGTGGATTTCAAAAAACGTTGGATGTCATAAATTCAAATAAGCTAAACAACTCTCAGTTTTAGATCTGTCAACTTCTTCACGTATCATTAAACTGAGCTATTTTATCTTGTCAATTAAGATATATTTAACGTAATTTTCAGCTTCTACAACTTCTTCTTCCAAGCCGAACCAGTTGTTTATTTTCCGAATTATTGAAAAATTTCAACTGGAATCAAACACGAACAATTTCTTGAAACGCTGTTATTACCTAATAATACATTAAGAGTTCAATTCCACGGAAACACTATTTTCAACTGATTAAATTAAATAAGGCTTTTCACTAAAAAGTCGTATCATTAATTATTGAAGATCTCTAAAAAATTAATTACTTTGAAAAATAAAAATAAGGATGAAGACTATTATTAAAAAAATAATGAGCAAACCCACACTTTTCTGCGCATCGTTCACAACATGAGTATTGCAAAATTGCTGCAGCAATGCCTCTCAATAATAAAAGTACGGATTTGGTAAATATTTGCATGTCTATATCCAACGAGCACCCCCTAATTTCAATCGATCGGTATGCGTCCACTCATACAAAAGACTCTACCCTTAACCCCTGAATTGTCTTGCAATATTTGTTTATTTTT
This sequence comes from Himalopsyche kuldschensis, assembly GCA_028554975.1. Taxonomy (NCBI): domain Eukaryota; kingdom Metazoa; phylum Arthropoda; class Insecta; order Trichoptera; family Rhyacophilidae; genus Himalopsyche; species Himalopsyche kuldschensis. The sequence goes on along the minus strand of JAHFWI010000059.1, from coordinate 1,105,258 downwards.
TGATCCGCTTTGAAAAGATAGTCGATACATAATATTTTAATCCAGTGAGATCGGATCTTTGCACGGCCCTGCTCTCAAGTAATGGACTCCGGCATTTCACGGAACAACATCATTGCGAGACGTTTTTGTGATGGACATAATTGGCTTACCTTTTTGCAACATCACTGTTGTATTTTTGAAGTCATATTCTCATTATTTTCTCCTCGTGTATTCATACTAACATAATTCTATTTTTGAAAATTTATAATTCCTTAACGGTTTTATTTACATGAATTTTTCATCGCCAAAAAATATGAACAAGAATACTCAATATGGCGACAGTATTAAGTACAATTAAAAAGCACTCGTGGTCAGTAACTATATAAATAGTTTCGTAATTTAAATACGCTCCTGGGCCATATAGACAATGAATATTGATAATGATAAATCGTTGTGGCATTGCTAATGATATAAGCACGGCATCGTGATAAAATAATACAGAATAGGTATCGTGTTCCACCGTTCATTTGCGTTTTATTATGAGTGATGGTTTCATTCTCCGGTTACATATAAACAAGTCTAATGTGACAGATAAAATCTGTCATATTAAAAATAAATAAAATCAATAATAACACTTTAAATGCGATGTGGATAGCATGTGAGACTTAGTGGGATTACACGAATCTTATAGAGAAGATGGTTATATGTCTTGACCATGTAAATTTGTAAATGTATAATATATCTTGGTCAACATCAGCAGATGGGTATATCATAATCTTGATGTAACTTAACATAACTTGCGTTGGAATCCAAATAGCCTAATCTTTGTACTGGACGACAAACATTCGTTCTTTATGGAATAATACGAATCTAAACAAATAGTTTTCATATTCTAATAGCAAGCACTACGGTGAAAGTAAGCAGTGAGAGAAAATAAATATCTCTTGTAGATTTCAGTTGTACTTCTATAACTATTGTGGAATGTATCTTACTTTTTTGTTGACGAGAAAACAAGAAAAATGTCTCGTGGAGAATCTTGTTCTATTGAACAGCAACTGATCGGAATTTGTCTTTTTTTCCAGTGGCCTTACAACAGGAACATCACGTGGCGTGACTCCGGTTTATCTTCGATGTCGTGCAGGCCGTCTGACATGGCTGTATCCGCGAGGAGCTCTCCGGGTGATTCTTCGCCTGCACAATTCAGAAAAAGACTTCAACGTCTGCCTCAAAATCCTGTCTCCGACAGGGCACGATCCGAAAGATGACGAAGAACTAGATCTATTTGCCGAAAGACATAGAGAAGTCCTTGACTTCAGGGAACAAGCTTTTGCCAACAATGAATTAGATGGAAGGAATAGGTCGAAAAAAGACATCGAGTTTCCTGCCAGGCTTTTCTTGGAAGGCAAGCGAAGTCTTGTACCATTGTACGCCTCGGATGACGGAGGTGGAAGATCTGTCAGATGTTTCCGATCGAAAGGAGGAAGGGCCGCTATATTATGTAGAGGCGTCAGGGAACGAGGCGCATTCTGGTCCGAGAAGGGCAGCCCGTTTACTGTATGATCTACAACCATTGCCCACAAGAGCATATGATCCTGCTGAAGAAGAATGCAGGCCTTGTACGGCGAAGGAGATGGCGCATGCCTATTGCACCAGTGATTTAGGTGAGCATTTTTTTATTTAACACATTTTTTTTTATACCAATATACTCTTTATGTAGAAAATAAATATTATTTACTTGTAATGGAGTTAACCGCAACAGAAGACGAGAACTAGTTATTCACCTGCTCAAAATTTCATCTCGTGTTTCTCGATGTATTCAGCAGTCATTTGTCCCACAAGAACTCCTTGTTAATCGATTGCTCAGTTAAAGAGTAAAGGAACTAAGACAAGATTAGTGATTAGACAGTTTCATAAATTGTTTTTTCACGCGATTTATGATTATTGTGTTCTAAGGTATGGATCTTTATGTTGTCGTAATTCCCTCCGATACTGCATCTGTTAATAATTGTTTGATTGAATTATTATATCTTATTCCCTATGTCATGCCCTCAATCTTCTACTTCGGCAGACATGTGCGAATGAATATCTCACCAACCGTTAAACCAGATAATAACCGAAAAGGAAATTAGTTTTATTGAATATGTCCATTTCATGTCTTAATTGGAATGCTATGTGCCCGCCAGAGTATATAATATTTGCTATTAAACGAATTGTTTACAATTCAGTGCTAATAAAACAGTGCATCGTAAATTTTATCGTCGTAAATTGGCGCTGAGACGATAAATTTAATCGACCTCAGAGTCTTCTTCGTTCATATCAATAATAAATTATCTATCATCGTTTCCAAGCGAATCACACAACTGGGATATTGCGATTTTTTCGAAACTGCAATGAATTAAAAAAAAAACTTTTAACGACAATGTTTTATTTTACACTTACGGGGAACGTGGAATACGCGTCGTTTCTCTATGACTTGATTTCCCACTAAACCAAAAATATATTTTTTTTTCTGTCATATATTTTATGGAACTGCATTTTGTCGGATATTTAACACTATGTCCGCTACTTATATGAAGCATATTGACCATATCATAGGGATCGCCAAAATGATGATGCCAGAGAGCGCAAAATCTACTCCTTGCCTTTTGCGCCAGAGGACCTCGATACGGCACTGATATTGACTCCTGATTAAGTTTATGTCAACAGAAATTTTTCTACGATAGCTGCTGGTTACTCAATTGCTCAAACCCGTTTTCGGAGAGAGTAGTAAGTCTCCGAACAGAATTTTATAATTCGATTGAAAAATGACACCGGAGCTCGAATCCGAGCGCTCCGCAACCGAAGCCGACAATCGACTCGTTTTACACAAAGTATCAAACTCGTTCTTCTGTATGAAACCAAATTAGCAAAAACCGCGTCGATGTACTCGTTGGCATTGAGTTATTATATTCCATAGATACGGAAATGAAAATATAAAAAAATCAAAAAGTATGCCCCGGGTGAGGATCGAACTCACGACCTTAAGATTATGAGACTTACGCGCTGCCTACTGCGCCACCAAGGCCTGTGATGAGAGTGGAACAAAAAGTGACCCAATCATGAGACAGCACTATAATAACAGGAATAAATTTTGATTTTATATAAATAGCCGTTTACATCGATAAAAATACACGTGACTATAATGTTATTAACATAGCGTGATAATAAAAAATACACGGCTTAAAAATAAAAAATATTCAAAAGAATAAAAATGATAATACGTTTGTTTATATTTATCAAAAAAATCATCGCGACTTTATTACATGGTTGTATAACAAGCCAAAAGGGTGTAAGTAACATTTTAGTGATAATGAGTTAAATATGAGTTTAGGTTCACAAAACAAGTATGCACAGACTGCCAAAAGATGTTCATTAAAAAAACTCCAATACATGGAAAGAAGTGGTAAAGGAACGGAGTTAACTAATTGGCACAATATTTTTTTTCTCTCCTGAAAAGGGGCGATTTGTCACCTTTGGATTGGAAGGGGCGATATATATAATATCGTCGTTTCCCATGTAAAACCGCTTATCAGAATATTTGCCATTGTTCAGGAGAAGCTAAAAACATCACAAATGGCTTCGCAAATGAGTGAGAAAGTGTTTTTAAAAATTAAAATTTATTCGTTCCTAGTGGTCCCTCGTCTCCAGGTCTCCGCCTGTCGGTGTAGAATATTAATTTGCATATAGTGGCATTTAAAACTCAAAATCGCATTGTTTCCTTATAAGTGGTCTTTGCATTGGAAGTGACGATATATAATATATGTTATATTTGGAGGAAAGAATATTATTTTTATATATTCACTAGTATTGCTACCCGGCGTCGCTCGGATTAACCGGCCAATAATTATTTAATGTTATTTCATTCGACATAATTATATCACTAAATCTAACATCCAAAATAGAGTTAAAATAAAATCACAAACTTTATTTAATTTGATGACAGCCCCATTCTCGCCCATTAAAATGTCCAAATTCAAGGAAAAAATCTAATTTGCTGTCAAAGCAATGTCAAATAATACCTTAACGTAAATAATAAACATTATTATATTGCAACTTGCAACAACAATGCATAAGGGAATTACAGACCCACATACATACATACGCCGTTTCGGTTTTATATATAAGATTATATCAGCACAGCTTAATTGAAAAAATAATCGCGTAAATCTGAAAACGCGTAAGTCAATGACATACTGTATTTTATTCCGTGCTACAAATTTTCAAACACTCGTAATAGTCATCATAAACTATAAATAAATATAACATTTTAAGATTATTGGGTATTATAAATACAACAACACTTCCTTGTTGTTTAATCGTATACTTTCATCATTAAAATAGATTTATGTAAGGAGATTTTCAACCGTTATCAAGTGTGAATTGTAATTATGCCACAATTTCACAAGCAGCGATATTGCCAGGCTCCAGAGCAAGCGTGTCCAATCGCGCTTTATTATCTGCCAATAAAATTGTCAATTAAAATCATAAATTGCCTCCGACATCGTTAAGTGCTTTTAATAATACCATGATCGATGCCCCCACATAATGAAGAACTAATAGTAATAAATTTGTACGCTGTGCTGCCAGGCAATTGCGAACGTATCGGGTTTGCAACATTATTGCAATTATTATCAGCGACAGATTCATTGCTTGATGAACTCAACAATCTATCTCGCTCAACAATTCTTTACCTTACTTTGAAAAGGTTCTGATTGACATTTTTGTCTAAAATTACCTTTTGGTCGGAAAAGTTTGTATTTACCGCATTCTATCATATACCGGTAAAACGGGGTGAATAGAGACTTTTTTACTTTTTATATATGTTACAGTGAAACTGTATTCTTAGTGAAAATGTATCAAGTAATAGATTTGTATGGCAACATGATTTCACTGTCCATTATTATCTTGAAATTATTGGCCCAAGTCGATGATTAGCCGGCCTAAAATTTTGGTTTGCTTCAATGAAACAACATCAGCAAGTAGTCCCTTTCATAAAAAGAGAACCAAAGAAAAACACAGACAAACATAGGGCTGAAGAAGGCGGTTAAATTTAATTTCAATGACAGCTTAGAGAAGAATATATTTTCACTGAGAATACAGTTTCACTGTAACATATATAATTCTTTACAATGAATATAATACTATCTCTCGAATGACAAAACCAAACCAACTAAATCATTGGTCAAAATTGAAACAAACGTGTTTAAGTTTGATGCATGTGCATCCTTACTTTTTGACCCCTTAAAAACTTCTCTTTTATTGGACAACAATTAAAATCAATCATGTTTTTTTTGGTTAATAAGTAACGTAAAACGGAATGAATTGGGACTCGTATATAATAGAGGTTCATATATTCCAATCATTACAATCTGTATTTTTGTCTCTATTCACCTGCCAAGTCTCGATTTACCTTCTCTCGTCTCTATTCACCCCGATTCAATATGAATAAAGACATCGAACAAAATTGATAGTGAATATTTGAAAAATATTGTCATGAATGTGTAGTAGGACCATAGAAACAATCATAATACAAGCCATTCGTATTTGAATTATGTGGCGCAGGTATGAAGATACATAGTCGTGAAGGGTAAAAAGTGTCTCTATTGACCCCGTTTTACGGTATATGAATTTCAGAATTATCTATAGTTGAATAACGGAGTAAGCAGAATTCCTTTAATTCGTTACACTGCATCTGCACACTTTTTTTACTAAATTTATTTGACAAATTTCGAAGATTGTCATCATTATTTCGAACATTATTTATCCGCAAGGATTTGAAAAAATATGCTTAAAATAAGTAATTTGAAACATTTTTATTTGCTCATTGTTACAAGTGAATTTTAATTAATCGAAACTTCAAACGCTCTTATCTCAAAACAAACCTTTTCAAAGTAAAGTAACGAATTTATATTTTACACCCCTTCAACTGAAACAACACAAATCATAATTCGTCAAACAGATAGAATCAATTTAGGATTTCGACAGTGATATGATCACTAGCTTTCTTCACATTGTTACTGCCGTGAAGATGGATACCCGATATTATTCGAATCGCTGCATTAGCACGGCTTTTAGCGGAATTTGTAAACAAGAAAATTTTACCCAAAAAGGGATCAAATTAATAATGTTCAAAATACCGCATAGAAGACCCGTAACCAATATAGTGTAAACCCATTTTTATGCATATCGTATGGTGTACACAACCATTGGAAAAGGATCAAATAATAAACAAATATTCATATCACTTTTAGGGTTTTGAATTTCACTACATAGTGTGATGATATATAAAACACATTGTTTTGTAATATTTCCACATACATATATATGTATATCATTTAAAAAGGTCGGGGCCGATTTCGCTCACCGCGTAAATTTAGTGGTTTGTTGCAAGTTTAGATTATGTTAATAAAATACACATTTTTGTACTATTACCACATATAATTGGAAAAGATCAGGACCGATCTCGCTTCCGAAATTTCCAATTTATGACAAGCTTAAAATTTTAGCTTGTGATGAGCGAAATAATTGTACCACAACTTGTTGTGCAACTTAGTATGGACAAGCTTCTCGCTTCTTTCAAGGGAATCTTCAGTAGTAACTGCCACTAACCTCTTAATTAGCAAACGTTTTACAAATTAACCTCGATTGTGCCAAATCAAGTCATACTAAAATTACGCGATACACTATCTAAATAACTGTATTGATGTGTTCGTACACTTTTTTCAATATTATTTATTAAAAATTGTAAATATTATGTCTGTCCATTCGATGAAATCGGCGGTAACTTTGTGGAAGCTCATTTTAATATAAAATTTAAAATAACTTTGGCTATACCACGTATTGTGTGACAAACACGTGTCACAATTCGTAACACATTACATGGAATAAAGTAGTATTTTATCGTTCCTATATTTTTAACAGTTGACATCGTTCATAGATATCCGATTGCACAAATTCTGCAATATGAAGATGTCGTCGTACACTATTTTTATGGTGCATTTTCTTTTCGTGAATCATTGGTTTAGCATCCCGCAACCTTGCTTCCCAATGACAAAAACCCTTGGGCTACGAAGCGAGATTTTTTCTTTTAATAGGGAAGGTTTTTACGGTTTCGGCTATTAAATATTTCGAGTCATTACGTTCGTGTTTTATTACTGCAGCAGAGACTGTGCTCCGGGCATACTAATTTGCCACAATATTATTTTAAACGGGATTCATAAATAAACATTTATGCAGGATTGATTTGATCCGTTATCGCGTAAAATTACAATGCCACGTCCCTTTTAAAGGTTTTTGTCTTTTAAATAATTGATGTTATTTGAACAAGGTTATCGAAATAATATCAATGGAATGGTCTGAAGTAATTTCTACGGAATATATTATACAAATACATGATGTAGAAATATTAACAAACTTTCTTTGACGATATTAAAAACCACCCTAATCTGTCCATTAAAGCCCTTAAACGAGTATACATTAAATTCGCACACGCCGACTTTCCAAGGCCTAGAGACGTACCACCCTAGCTCCCCCACTCCTCCCCCCCTCGCACCTGCTTGGTATAAGGACCCCGAAGGATGCGGACACCTGATGCAGTAGCAGAAGAAGAAGACAACATCTCGACACCAAGCGGAAGAGGGACATGAAGAAGATGACTTCACGACTCCAAGCCGAAGAAGAAGAAGACGAGATCACATGACAGATTGGCGCACGGAAAGCTATCCAGCTCCGTGCACCATGAACCAAGTCACCAATATTCAGATGAAGAGGATTAGGCTAACGCCCAAGTTCTCAACTAATAGACAAAATACATAATGAAAAATGAAAGATCGTCCTTGTGTTTAGAAACCCAATACTAAGCTCAACAATTGAATATAACCGATGCTTTCTTGTGCATTTTGTTCATAATTAAGTTTCTGTGCGTTACTAGAACGGTAGAATAATCTGTTAGTCAGTACTGCCACAAAAACAAATAAAAACATCCCCCTCTGAATACAATATGCATCATGCAGTTTCCATAAGAGGACGTGACAACCCAAAACTAATAAATTCTTCAAAAGCTCCCCTATAAATCTCGGCGCGAACATATAAAAATAAGCATCAAAATTAAATACAATAATTATTACCCATAAACAACCCGCTCACATACAACGACGGACCTGATCCACAAAATTAAGACGATAGAGAGGTTTTCAAATCCGAAACAATTGTATTTATAGAAATGTTATTGGCGTGATGCAAGCGATTTAATAATGCCGGTGCCGTGGTGCAGTGGTCAACGTCGTTGGCTTGCGTGTCGGACCTCACGGTTTCGAGTCCCAGTACGAGGAGATTTTTTCATTCTATTTAACGCATGTCATTTTGGTGGTTTTTAATAAATCTTTCCCTACCATCCGATCCTACAAGCGAGAGCGACTTGCTTACCACTATTCCTGTCCATGCCTTATCCTTTCCTGGGCGGGGAAGGACGAATTTTCACATTATTAGACCTTCATCCCGTTTCAGTCGTTATTTCATCTGTGCTCCCTTACCTTTCTGTATTTATTCAATTAAATGGTCAGATAAAACCACACTCTTTTTCTACAAATATTCAACGGTTACTTGAATTTCGAACACCGCTTGTGTTATCATTTTTTTAAATGTTCGAAATAAAACATCTTTCGAACGCAATTATTATTTGTCACATTTAATACCTTATTATTACCATATAAAAATAAGATGGAGGAACAGAGAAGAAAATATGCCGTGTACCCTGTCTACAACTGTATATAAGGATGAGAAAATGCAGGATTAAAACTTCTGACGACGGCGTAAGCTGAAATAGCTATCAACAAATATACAAAATAATTTCTGTAGAATTAAAATACATTATTATTTTTCTCACCGTATTATAATGGAGTTCTACCAAGTAAATTCCAACTCAATCGATACACATTAGAATGAAAGAAAACTCATGGAAAAGTACAAAATTCAAAAAATTCTAATTTGATATTGAAATTCCATCAAGCACCCTCAGTCGAAATACTTAATTCAATCGATACACGTTTAATACCTATTCTAAATTAAATTTATTGGATTTGGATCGGTTTAGCTCATAGCGAGCATTATCAACTGATACTAATACAGTTATGTTCGATGCTGAATTTAGATATTTTCCCCTATTTATAAATAGGGTTGAACATGAAATTTGTAGGTATATTTTATGAATATTAGAGTTTTTTTTTGATTTTTAAGTTTACAAAACTACATGAATAAAAAAACTACAATAAAGATGAACCAATTCCTCCTAAAAGTCCAGTCATATCTGCTCGCAGTCTGCGTCGAAATCTCTTTTCTAATCGTTATGTATTCCACCCTCGTAGTTTCGTGGATTTTTTTCGTGTTGTTAAAGCTTCGTCCTAATATCCTACTAACATAATTTAGGGTTGTAAGAATATTATTTTATTTATCATCTATTTTTACATCCCTCCGAATATACACTTGTCTACCTGTTAGCTTCAGACGAATTTGAAACCGCGGCGAGGAGTACTTCTAACCCTGTATTGAGTCGGTGGGGTATTTGAAGTCACTGAATTTAAATTGAGTATTTTGTTGGTAATAAAAAGATGTATAAACACTCGATGATAAGAGCAGCATAGTATTTTTCTCACATGGCAACTTTTTGATGTTACATGAAATATCTGCAGTATCGAGGTGTCTCAGATGTCCATTTGAACACTCGAAATTCTTGACCGCGTAATCAATTAGTAGCATAACCTCTGATATGAAGAACGATAAACTACACATAGCATTATTGAATTATAACTTCTTACTTTTCCATGAATTTTGCGCTAACGACTTGGGTTTCGTATTTCAGTGTCTTCGGGCATTTCAAGTGCATGGATTAACTTGAACTGACGCGTAGTAAATAGTTTGTATCGATTTTTAGAATACAAGCACGTCACTATGTTTAATTGTTACTATTGCAATCTATGTGGATAAATTGGCGAATGAGTTTTAATGAATTGGGTAAGTAATTGTATTGCTAAATTACAATTATTAGATACTTCAAATACATTAGTTTCGTCGCCAAATAATCGAAGTAACCGAATCTCCGTTGACAATGCTCGCTCAGATTCATCAGTTGACAATGCTCGCCATGAGCGAAACCGGTCCTGATCAAATAAATTGTATGTAGAAAAAGTACTAAAAATGTATTATTTTTTAAAGAATTACATTATTTCGATTCGGTTACTTCGATTATTTGGCGACTAAACTAATGGTAATATGGAAAATTCTAACCATTTAACGTAGATCAAACATCTTTAGTTGAGATTCTCAATTACAGCATCATTGATAATTTACGATTTCATAAGTTTGTTAGTAGTATAATTATTTTCTTGTCAAGTTGCGTAGACATTCCGTCATAGCTTTAAATGAGAGTTTGCTTTTGTTTTATAATCATTGATATGCCAATCATTGACTGCAAACACTTTAAGAATAAAATAGTGATTTTTTGAACCATCATACAAGTAAAATCTCGATCTCTAAAATACCCAAAATATATTTAAAACATCACCGCAGTCGTCAGTCATTCGACGGTTAAACCCTTATTTTATATCGAGACATCCAAGTCAGTGAGTATAATAAGGAAGGTAACGATCGCGTAGGGGGTGCCCCCTCGAGCTTTACAGTGTTCAAAAGGGGTTTTTTTTTAATTTTACAATCTAACATATTGAGCTTTTAGCCTAATAAAGATTGGCGCCCACCAATTTTCGATAGGTAAGGTATCAAAAATTATGTTTTCGATATAGCGAGATTGATCTAGTTAATATCGATGTTTTCGACCCTCGTCGCGTCATAATATTTCATCGACAATCGTTTGAAATTGGAGTGCATTCCATAAACATTTTTAAGGCTGTTAAAAATAATTGCTACGTCTTCGTTTGTATAACAATACTAATTATAGGCGATTTTGACAGCGGATCAATTACATCTATCATTGTAATAGCAAATTTAAGATACCCATTTATTTTGATCGTAGTTTTATTGAAATAATATCATATGCAGATTCAAAAATCGTAATATATTTTAATTTTAAAAAGTTTTTGCGTATCCTTGTAGTATAAAAGTAAATTGACAAATAGTGACACGGGTTTCGTTTCATTAAGAAGTATCTTTTATACTGACAATCGCACAGTCATTAATAAAGTAACCTTGCGATAGTAAGTCTGAAGATACTTCTTAAAAACGCGAAAACAGTATCACCATTTGTTACACAGTGCTCAAAATCTCTAAATGAGACATAATGACAAGCTTAACAAAATAGCCCAGTCCGTGGTGCAGTGGTCAACGTCGTTGTCTTCCGTGACGGAGGTGACGGAGCAGATTATTTAGTCGATTTATCGATTCTGTTCCAAGGCAAGTTGTGCTGCTAAAAAATCCTTTTCACCCTTCCGATCCCAAAAAGCAGGCAAGCAGTGTGAGGGATTAGCTAACCACTAGTCCTGTCCTCGTCTTTGTATACTTTCAATCCCTAATCTCTTCGAAAAATAGAGGCAAAATGCAAAATGACAAAAACAAAATGTATATAAACATATTACAATCAACTAACTGTATCTTCCTATTCTACAGAAAATCGTCTTATTCTTAGTCCTGAGTAACACCTTTTACCATGTCCATTACAAATATAATTGGAATCATGTGTTTTACCCAATAATTTAATTCCATCACTCTTTTGTTATGCTCACCCATATTACATGATAAAAAGAAACAAACGAAACGCTTTTCGAAATTACACTCAAGATGGCCGAACAAAGATCCGATGAGTTATGGCGGCAACAAAACTATAGATAATTTTATCCATAAATTATTACAGAGGTTTGAGTTGGAAAGAATCTCTATGCCTCACTCCGTGGTGAAGTATATTCATTGGTAGGTAAATAATTATTGTTCCACGTTTAAAAAGATGCATTTTCTTGCCAGTCATCCAGAAAAAAATCCTTACCGAAAGATTTTATTGTGTATATTTTAGGGCTTCTTCTGTTCGATGCATCTTTTTGAATCAATAATGAGGTGCACTTACGGATAACAATAATTTTATTTCACATTGTCTTACCAAGGCCGTTTTTTTTATCAGAGTAAGTACTCGGTATTCATAATGGATTTTTATAGAAACTCGAATATATATTTATTCTCCTCGATACTATGTATATGCAAACCAATCGATAGTCATTCGAACCATTGATAGACAATAATTATTAGAAACTCTGCACAAGACCACTGCGCCATGTTTTTCATCTTAAAGTTATATGGAGATTAATAATATCTTGGCCGACTTTCTATCCTATGTGCTCAAGTATTTTTTTTTTAAGTATTAAATTACCGAATTGTCTGGAGCCGTGTTTGCATAGTATAATCGCCGTAACCAGACAGCTACTCATATATAATCCAACCGCAGAGCACATACTGAGTAGAGGAGACAAACAAGCGACTCGGGAGCCGGCTGCCATTAACTCTCTTGTTTTTTTTTTAAATAAATAAAACACATTTTTTTTTGTACTACGTTCACGGATATTTCGAAGGATCAGGACCGGTTTTGCTCATCTTTTTCAACTGATTACGTATACATATAAGCATGCTAATTCATATCAAATTGAGTATGACAAGACAACTTATTACGTACGTATAATAAACAATTAGTGAAGAAACAAACAACTACGGTATTTTTAGTCTATATGCATGAACGGGCATTGTAAGATTGCATGTTTACATTCAATTTCATACTCCATTATTTTTTAAAAGCAACACGCATTTAAATACAATTTTAAAAAAGTTATCCTCAATCTTTGGTCCGAATGGAAGTATGTACAATCGTCAGGATCATGATAAGTACAAATCGTCTTAAATTCTTATTTTACTCACCGTCTGTTTTTAGATTAGATATTTTCTCATTAAAATCACACTCCTTAAAAAAATGGCAACATTAACGTATGATAAAAACGACATTCTGTCAAAATTATTTGAAAACGGAATTTTTAATACGCGCAAAGACGCTTGTATTAAATTGATGTAATGTCTATTTCACGTTTATTTTATCGTTGTTATGGCTAATGTGTATCTAATATTTCCAATTATTAGACTTGTTTATTACTTCTGTCGTAAAGGGCAGCAGATTACAAAGTAAACTAGTGTGTTCTAAAAAAAGAAATACCGTAAGTAAATCTGACGAGTGAATAGTGAAGGTAAAAAGTCAAGTGACGTCGTTCTTTCAAACAACAATACAAATATGTAGACGAGTCTCCACAGCACACTCCATCTGTACGTGACTTATATCGTTCGAAATTTGAATCTTCATTATAAATAGGGTTGCCATACGGGAAGATTGTCCATATTTTTTCATCTGTTTTTTGACGTTCCATATTTAAAAAAAAAATACATTTATTTCCAAAACAAGTGAAAATCGATCAACTCACTAAATTACTCATTTTCCTTGATACGTTAGAGCATATTCCCAATTGGGAATATCAACAGAAGTTTATTAATGAGAACTACTTCTTGAAAAGAACAGTAAGTTAACACTCTTGCTGCACCATTTAGAATACAATCAAAATTTTATATCGCTTGTCAAAAGTTAAATAAATGTAAATCGCTATAAGCTTAAATTAGTCCACATTTAATGATTTCTTGTTTCAATTGAAACACAACTCTAGTATCAGAATTATATTGATTTACGAATTTAAAAAGCATTATCGTGATAAGTGCTTAATAGTAAAACACATTGATAATTAAATATATGCATAGTCATCTCTTTGCTCTTCCTTATAACAATATCTTTCACAATGGCCGCCGTTATAAAACTGCCCTGCCATCTAACATGACAACTCGTCGATCTTAGTAAGCAGCTGGTGATTAAAATATTATACATAAGTACATCTCGATACGTCTGACGTAACTTACACTTGACTAATTTATTCACGCTTTTGTTTTATTGACTTTAAATCAATATCGAACACCAGTTCGGATTATAGATTTTGTTTTACATATTTAGGGTTTTTCTTCATACAAACGTCGTATAATTTGATTTGATTATAGGAAGGTATGTATTTCTCTAATCTATTATAAGAATTTTCGTTAGCTGTTCGTTGAAGACAAATGATTTTTCAGCTATATTATAATTATTATATTAAAGATAACACAACAATTAAAAAATAATAGAAAAATTCAAAAAGGTTTTGCATAAATACATGAATATGAAAATACAATATAAATTAAAATTGATTAACCCCAGCATCGAGCATATTTCTACAGATTATTTTTTGAGGTCAGTGCAACGATCGGTAACAATTATATTATATTTACTAAACTACCTTTCAGCATCCACACTATTGGTGGGACCCAAATTGATTACAGAGCTGCAAACCAAACTCTGTATATTTATTTATTTATTTTATTTATCAATAATGGCAATATATCCGGTGTGGGTTCACTTTTTATAGTCTGTTTTAATTACCTAAAAAAGCGCTGATATCATTCCCATTTAATTAAATTTACATTTGTAGAATTTTGTACTTTTCCATGAGTTTTGTCGCTTACGACCCGGGTTTCGCCTTTCGGATTCTTCAGGCATTTCAAGCAGGGCTGTGGAGTCGGTAAAAAATATTCGACTCCGACTCCAGCATTTACTAAAACCACGACTCCGACTCCAACATTGACAAAAAACACGACTCCGACTAAAAAAGTTAATATCGTCACTTTTTTTGCGTAATTTTCCTATTTATGTGTATTCAATTAAATAGCAACCTTACCAATCCGGCCAATGGAATAGCCAAATATGACATATTGTATGCAAAAATAAAAAGTTCAAACTTTTCAAAATTTCCGACTCCGAGTAGTACGACTCCGGCCAAATCGCAGCGACGACTCCGACTCCGACTCCACAGCCCTGATTTCAAGTGCACGGATGTACTCAAACTGACGTGTCTTTGAAGTACACCCGTGCACTTGAAATGCCTGAAGATGCCGAAAGGCGAAACCCGGGTCGTTAGCGACAACACTCGTGGAAAAGTACAAAACACAAAATTCAGTCGAAATTACATTTGTAGGTTAGTTTCACATCTATTAGCATCTATTTTGCATTTATGGCAAGATGCACAATTTACGTGCCTCTACTTAGAATAATAACAAACGCCTTATCTGTTTTTAAACTTCAAAGTCATAGTTTTCTTTTTTGCCCTTTCTTTATCTTTCTGATATATTTTCAAATAATACCTGGCAGAGTTAACGAATACGTGATAAAGTGACGATAAGGCTAAATCAATATTTGGGTAAAACTAACTCTGCCCAAACTCGAAATATATTATTTTGGAAGTGATGTTTATGTTTGCATTTTATAAACACCAGTTATTCCTACAAGACGCAACAAGTTTATTTTGTTATCAGTTTAAAATCCACATATTTTAACAATAGTTCTTAATGGAGTTTGTCAACGGAAAAAAATGTAATCTTATTTGAATATTCTGTAAAGATTGGAAATTTACGATTAAAAATGTCAATGAATTGGCAATAATAATATAAATTCAAATCGAAATATTTCGACATGATCATAAAGATCATCCAGGCTGGCAAGTCACTGCTATTATCAAAATCCAAACGACTTGATTCGTAGCGTATAGGTTCGTTTTGTAAGAAATTTAAAATAATAGAATAAACTAAATCCAAGTTATGTTCTTTGTTTTATTTTCGCAGTTTATTCGTTCCTTTATATGTTGTCGAAATCGTTCCTATGTCATCATTTTAATCACTCCTAACCTGTCAATTTATAATTCTTCTACCAATGAACTGGTGAAACCCGGATTGTGAGCGACAAAACTCATGGAAAAGTTCAAAATTTAAACCATTCAAATTTGATAATGAAATTCCATCAAACACCTTCAGTTGAAATTGTAATTGAAACATTTGTCAAATAAATCGATGGTGTTTGGGCATAACCAAAAAAAATGTAGTGGATTTAAAGCTTTAAAATATAATCTTACTATTAATATTTAAACTCATGAAAACCGTTTCGATGGTTAGTGGAATAATTGAAATTCTGAAAATAATTTATTTGTTCTCACTTATTTTTTTCTTAGTTTTATATGTGTAGAATATCCCTTCTGTAAATTCTATATTTTGCATTCATGCCCAAACACCACCGAAATATATTGTTAATGTGAGATAATTATGATTATCGATAATTGGCCATTAACTTGTAAGATGTCATAAACATTTTAAACATGATTGACAATTCGATTCCATTTTTGAATAATTTTTTGTAAATTATTTTACAATTTTATATAAACAACTTTGCTTTTATATTTTGTCAATTGAAAAAAATCGCAATGAGCGAAACCGCTCCAGATCTTTACATCACATAATATAACGCGGAATACGTTAAAAAAGTGTTTTTATTTATTTAAATATTTAATATTAATGTTCTCGATCTAGTTCGAGGTCGAATTCAATTTACGACAAAGATCCGTCTGATTTTGATGTAACTTGAAGTGAACAATTATTTATAGAATATGATTTTATTTAAACGCATATTACAACAGGCACACCCACCTGTGTTCAAATAAAAAATCCTTGAACATTTTTTATAAATGTAGATAGCATTATCACCTTGTCGATATTTGTTTTCCTATACCTAACGTTTAAGCTTTCAAACACACTATCTTTCTTATAACCCTTCAGTGAAAAGCATTATTTTTTCTATCATAGTTTGTTGATGCAGCTTTGTACCCCAGTTGTAATGCTACGTGAGAATCATCTTTCATTTGGTTGGATAACATATAATTTAAAAATAATCGTAAACCGTATTATAAATCTCCAAAAAATATTGTTTATGTTTTCAGCCACCTAATTTATTTGCACTCAGCCTTTGTTTTTAATCAATCAATTTTCAGCATTTGTTTTTAGCCACGAAATTTCAGCATTGTTTAGTCATTCAAATTATTCCTTCTCAGTTTGTCAACTCGAGGAGAAAACACACCAAGAACGTGCTCAAATCCGTCCCCAAGATCTGAAATTGTATTTTGTTATTGACCCCGACGAGAACCCAACACCCATCCGATCGCGATGGCAAGATTCTTATCGTAAGACCACAGAGACCATTGTTAAGATGACAAACATCTTAGGTATCTAAAATTGGGGATTTCTACTAGAGGTGCTTGATGGAATTTCAATATCAAATTTGAATCGTTTGCTTTCGTAACTTTTACTATTATATGTATGTAAGCGATACGTAAAAGCGTAAGTTCAAGTTCATTCATGCCCTTGAAATATACCGAAAGGCGAAACCCGGGTCGTTAGCGACAAATCAAATCTTTTATTAAACACGTGCACATAACTGACAACTTTGTTGATGGAATTTGATTTCCGAAATCAAAATTAAAATGTTATGAGACATATTATATCCACAAAGCTTTAAGCCAATTTTTTTCGCTGGTAATATTAGTGTTAAATAGCACTTGATACGTCTTTTTGTTATCTCGGAGGCTTGAATAATGTAGTACCATTCAGAGAACATACCTCAGTCCATTACTGAAGACGGCATATCGGTTTTGTTGACACAAGATTATGCCATTCCACATTGTTTATCAATACTATCCTATCATCATACCAAGAAACGAACGCTTAACATCCGAGGCAGGAAGTTGTTACAAGATACATTATTACCAAGCAATAATATATTATAATAAACGATCATTAAAGTTCATGACATCGAGTTGTCAATCGAGACAATTCATATCTAGGCATAATGGCTTGAATTTTTGGATAGAAATACATTTATAACATAGCGACGTCATACGCTTACAGCGCAAACTGTCATTTTGCTGCACAACCAATTGCTCTGGATACACTTCTTTACTTTACGGATGATGATTATTTAAATTAAAAAATGTTCCATTATATTGTATTGTAAACATAATGTTGTCGACTTAATTTTCAATTATTTGCAACGCAATGTTCTCTCAGCAGCGCGACCGCGGAGCAGTTTTATAAGCCCCGCGCACTCGCTCTGAGTTTTAAAAAATTG
Source organism: Himalopsyche kuldschensis (assembly GCA_028554975.1). NCBI lineage: Eukaryota > Metazoa > Arthropoda > Insecta > Trichoptera > Rhyacophilidae > Himalopsyche > Himalopsyche kuldschensis. The sequence goes on along the minus strand of JAHFWI010000059.1, from coordinate 1,087,185 downwards.
TGCTGAAAAGTAGAGAAGCATAGATTTACAATGCATGTTAATAACATTTTTTAAATCCATTTCCGCTTCCAATGTGGTTCATATGGTCTGCTTATGGAGGGATCTCAAGACGGCTTGTTAGTCATTCAACCTCTCGTTAGTTCGATGAGAGTAGGGATAGAAAGGATATGGAAGGCTAAGACCGCTTATCGTCTAATTAATTAGTTCATTCCGCCTATTGTTTCTCAAAATAAAACTATTTTTCAATCAAATATGACATATTGATGCCGCGCATTTGTTGGATTGGCCTGTACAGCATTTAATTTTTCCGCGCAGTTAACCTCGCGGCGTAAAAAGAATGTTTATTAATTATAATTAGGGGAATTATTTTTTTTCTTAAAAAATGCGTTCGCAACCGAAGCAGTTCTGTTATTTCATAACATAAATCATAGTATCCGAAAGTATGTCATGGTAAGGAGGAAATAAATGCTGTTTATATCTATTACTTGACTATTCTTGACCGGTGACTAATGATTATACCAGTGGGCAGAAACGACTGTGTGGTTTGCACGCAGTTTAGCACCTATTAATCCCTTGATTGAGATTGTAAACCTGTCACATAAATGGACTCTACAATAGGTGAACTTAATTGAACAAAACCCACGTTGTCTCTGGTGCCGTAATGGCTGTTGATTTCTCGCGTACTGCATGACTCGTGCGACACTCATTGGGTTATTAATAAAAATGGCTTGATTAATTTCATAACAAGCAAATAATATTGATCATACGTAAAAAAAACTCTACTTGATATAAAAGATCATTATTAACACTTTGATTAGTATCGCAGTACTGGCACGGCGGTAGTATGTTGTCATCTATTATCTATTGCCATTCTCTTATTGTTTATTGAAATGTCATTATTGTTTCATGTAATAAAACTAGAGGTGTCAAACAGTGATTTTTGGTAGTCACATTATTTTTATTATATGTTTGAAATAAGCCAAAGTGTTTTATAAAAAGGTTAATATTTGGTAAGAAATCTGTGGCCATATATTATTGAGTGTAAAAATCCATTTCAGTTCGATACGCTTCCTGGAACCACCGTCAATAGAGAACCACATGTTGACAGATGATTGCAATAAAGATCCAGACCCAAATTGGATGTAAAAGCTTCTAGATAATTATTTGAAAGTAATATGTAATTGTTTGAATATTTTTTTAGAGTTTGCGTTTTAAAATTGCGGAAGAAATATCAATTCCTTCAATAAGCAATAATATTCTTCTTAGATTTACGGATAACAAAAAAAAATATGTTTTATTTTTTTTTTGTTTGCTATTAATATTTTATTAAATTTATAAAAAAAAAACCTAACTTTATCCAAATTCAACTCACCACTCAAAAGGTTAAAAACTGTTTATTGAGACACCGGTTTTAGATTAAAAAAATAGATGTTGCAGTGACATCTATATTCGATAAAAGATACTACTTCAAAAAAAAAATTTTATCACAATTTTTATTTTTTCATTTATTTGTCTCACTGTTATGCCTACAACCCAGCACACACATTCAAACTCTCTTTGTCAGTAAGTGATAAAAAGCACGAAAATGTACAACATTACAATTTGATAGTGAAATTTTTCAGATGAAATCCTGTAATAATATTTCTCATAAATCAAACAAAAAATATTTTAAGACTGACTTTGACAAAAACACCTTCAAATCCTCGACCTGATATATTGAATCATTTTTCGAATTATTGACCTCCACAAAAATTAATTATTCAAATTTGAATAGTTAATTTTTTGATGCAGAATGGTGAAAACAGAAATTCCGCATTGATATAAATATATAAATTAATGTGTGTTTTTTGTTTCTTTGCAGTTGCCAAAGGCGTGATCGTTGGAGTGCAGCAGCGCCCTGAGCTTGACACTACTGAGCTGACCATCCAAGTCACCAAGCTCATCAGGTTCACGTCAACAGACGGGAGAACCTTCCAGCCGGATACGACCAAGGAATCCGCGGAGTCGACGACACCCAGAACGAGAAATGTTACATTATCTAGATCGCTCGACGAGGACTTATTCGATGAGCTCAGTGACCCTGACGGAGGGCCATGGTTTGGAAAAATACATGCCGGGGCGCACTGCGGAGTTTCTGGTGGAGCCGGAGAGTTCTTGGTGTCTGCCAGGAGGAGATTGGGTGCGCTCTCTTTGGCCTGTTCACCGAGAGCGTCTGAGTGGGCAGAAGTCGCCAAAGCTCTCAATGCTGATGGCACGGCCCACTGTCTGTTGTTTCCTTAAATAAGAAAAGACTACAGTCCTTCAAAAGATCTTCGTCATGAATGATTCATGACTTAAGTTGTTTGTGCGAATCTTTATACATTTTTTGAAAGGAATCAGGATGTAGTGTAGTGCTTTGTGATGAACAAATTGAATCCACGTACGAAAAATGTAGCCAACTCATGTATAAATCAAGAAATGTATGAAATAAAAAGATATTGTTATTTCGCATATACAGCAAATGGAATAACAAAGTTATCAATTTCGATTAATCGGAATACTAAAATAAAGATTGTAAATGTTGCCATATTGATTAATATATTGCAGACAACAGAGCACTATTTTTTTTTATGCAACACATTTATAGCATAAAATCTGTAATTTATTTTTAAAAAAACCTGTCAAAATATTGCCAACAAATTCTTTTACTTACATAACTATGATAAAAATCAACTTGAGTTTTTTTGCTAAGTATTATAATTCAGGATTGCTAGTATTCTATTATATTGCATTAAATCTAATGTCATACATACATTATACTGAGTCGAGGTTGTTTTCATATAGTGACGGGCACAATGCATCATTGTATTAAACACACCTTTTGGTTCTGAAAATTTATCGTTTTCTTTCTAAAATCTCTATACTAATTAATTCTTGGTTCCTGTATTCTTCAATAAAATCTGTAGAACCCTCTAAATATCTTGATGCATTGGCAACTGCGCATTTGATGCGACTGCAAGAATGGTCCTGCTAAACTATTGTAAAATAATTTCCGAATTTTTCAATTTCATTTGTTTAAAATTTAATTGTAAATACATCAATGAACTTTGTAATATACCTACATATTTTTTTGTCTATTTATATTTTTATGAGCTGTTTTATATTGTAATAAAGTTAATTATAAGAATCATTTTTTATTGAAAAAAAAATAACTTTGTATATTCTTATTTATCTGCCTTTTTCAAAAAAATGCGCATTTTCTATATAACATGTATAAAAATATCTTGATAGATTTTTAATTATAGAATAAAATAACAAATTATCAAAAACTCTATATAGCAATGACTTAAAAACCATGAATTTACTTGTACATTTTATTGTATTATAGTAATTATTAGAAATTGTACTTACAACACCTTCAAATAGAAAACTTCTTTTAAAAATCACTGCATAAAAGATATAAAATATGAAAATACAACATCAAATATAGTATATTATTATTTCAGTGAGCTTAATAAGTTGATTTAAATATCTAAAACTGCAGTAGAAACCTCTTCACATTAAATAAAGTTAAATATAATAAAAAAAATTAGTACTTATTCCACATAAAATTTATTGGATCAGGACCGGTTTCGCTCATGGCGAGCATTGTCAACTGATAAGAAATACAATGAAACAGTGATATTTATACAAAAGTTAAGTAAGAAGTACAAATCTGTTTCATTGTATTTCTTATCAGTTGACAATGCTCGCCGTGAGCGAAACCGGTCCTGATCCAATAAATTTTATGTGGAATAAGTACTAAAAATGTTTTATTATTGTTATTATAATGCCATTCCACCAAGTATTGACAGTGAACACCTTAAAAGTGAAAGTTAAATATGATAACAGTAATGCAAAAATAATCTAATGAAATGTATTTAATTTGAATGTTTCGTTTTTACTTCTTCACCCAAAAGCGTTTTTTATAAATTCAAACAATTTGGTTTCTGCTGCAAAATAAAAATGTATATTCTTTTATTTATTTTGAAATGTAATCCGACATTAAGGTTAATGTCATATTTTTATGATATAACATTCATTAAATTAAATACTAATCAAAAATATTGGTCGACAACTAACGCTTCCAATATTAATTTAATCCAAGCCACAATTTCAAGAGCTTGCAGTATTTATTTTGTGAATTCAAAGTGCCAAACTTCTATAAAAAACGGATTTTCACGCTCTCAATAATTATGTTTATATTTTAACTTAATTTATTTTATTTACTTACATGTCAGGTAACTTCTATGTTAATTTTAAACTGATTGAATGTGTAATTTTACTTTGTAAAAATTGCGTAACTGTTAGCTTATTTTCATACTGGCAACAAAATCAAAAAAGAATATTTGAATTTAACTCAAGAACAAGGATATATTTGAGAAACTTTAAACGGAAACACTAAACTAAAAAATAGGAAGCTTCATTTGTTTTTGCCAAAATAAAATAAAAGTAGACACTACAAGAGTTAAAACAAACAATCAAGTCTAAGCGGTGTGGTAAAACAGGATCTAATGCTTTTCCTACAATCATATAATTCATATGGATTTGGTTCATTTCTTTATAGTTTTGTTATGAAGACTTGATGTAGGTATTAAAATTACACATTCAGTTATTTAATATATTGCTTTTATTTTATACAGCTTATGAATTGATTTATTATTAACGCATATATCCACATTCTATATTTGTAATTAATATCTTTATTGGACACTTGAGCGGAATTTTAGTAATTTGCTTTAGATCTCAGTAATTTTAATGTTATTAATTATTAAGATTTTATTAAAGTAACAACACGGCACATCTTTGTAACACTTGAAATTTTTGGCAGTAAATATAAATCATTGATCATATATTTATAAATTTTAAATATTGACACAGTACTTTTTTGCGTTTACTTTGTCATTTAGAGATAAATCTGATTGTTTCAATGATGTGCTTTGTTTTGTTGCATTATAATAACTATTGTAACACAATGTCAAAACCTACTTGTTTATAATATGTTAAAAGTATGCTTGTATGTGTATCCTATTTGCCTCAGAGTGCCCGGTAGTGTCAAAAATTTAAAAATACAGTCACAGCATTGTGGGGCTGAAAGGGTTATAATATCATTGATTCAGGTAGAATGATGCATTTTATAATCATCCATATACTAAACTCTCTTCTATCTTAGCTATTATTAGCTTCAATTCTCAATTAGTTTGATATTTCATTTATTTGAAAAATAAAAATCAATGTCAATATATTCCAAGGTCTAATTTTGTAATGTGTCATTCAGCCTGTGATATATATTTTGTTGAAGAGCTGTAATTATTAATATATAGGTATAATTTAATGTTTATGCCAGAGTTACTATGAAAAACAAATATAATACATCATTCATTTGATCCTAATTTTATATCCAAGAACTTTTCAAAACTCTAATATTTTAATAATATTTTCAGAAAGGCATGTCAATACTTAGTTAAATATTTACTATTTGACAGTTCTTTTTTTTCATAGCTACATACTATTTTGGAAGAATCACATCATTTTAATTCTATTTTTGAATTTGACAACTAGGATGAAATGTTTCTGACTGAAAAAAATACATATTGTTTGTGGTCATGGTTATTTTTAATTGTTGCTTCATATATGAAAAAAAAACACAAATTCTTCAATAGTAATTCTAAATTTGGGATTGAATAAGAATAAGATGAGTTAAAAACGTCATCAAAATAAATTGTAACTATAATTTATATTGTGATTGGTGCTGCCATTAAAATGCCTTAAATTGTGATATGTAAATATTATTATGAGATCATAGCAGAGAATAATTTTATTAAGTATTAAAATAAAAATAAAATGAATCTTTAAAAAAAAAATAGACTATGAATTCATTGTGAATAGAGAAATATAGTTTTTATTGTTATACAAAGAATACTGTAGAAATGTTTAGTTAAAAAATGCTGCTGTATATTGTAACAAAATTAATATTATAAGGGCTATCTGCTCTCGAAATACAATAAAAAAAGATTTTCATATTTATCTAGTTTTTTTTTCTATTATATCCTTCCAACAAACAAGTAAACATTATGACATGATATGTAATGTGGCAGAGGCGGATTACCCTATAAGCGTGGAGCATATGGACTCCTCACGAAGTTCATACATATCCCATATTATCCAACAATGGCGTATGGATGTGCTAGGTACTCATTCTGAATTATTTTTTTTGAAATGATACTCTTGTCATTCTATTAATATTCTCAAATTCTTAACTTGAGAAAAATGTATTCTGCCTTAGAATTGCTGACTCAATTGTTTTCAACAATTTGTGTTGCACTGGTGAACATGCACACAAATAGGTAAACCAAACCAGACCCTGATCATTTGATTGAATTATGGGTTTTGAAAGATTCTTTTTCTCAAAATATGAAAACTTGAGTAAAGACAAGAAAAAACAGGTAAAAGATTACAAGTATTTTTATTGAATCAAAAATTCGTACAAAACATGTAAGTCCACATTTTTTTATTTTGTTTGACACTGAAATAATATATACCTATTATATAATTCGTTAAAAACAATGTAAAATTAAAAATAACAAGCATTTTCTGTGGCTTAAAATTTCTATCACTGATGGAACGTAAATTCTAAATTAAGCTCTTCACTGTTTATACAAGACCAAGTACTTTTTAGCCCGTCTGAACATCCTTGGTAGTTACTTAAATATGTCTGGTAATACTTGTATAGAGCTCGCCCAAACAAAAAAGCCAAAATTTCTTATCTTCAATAATGTTTGGTTTCTTATCTTCTTATCTTCAAGAAATTCTTATCTTCAATAATGTTTGGTTTCCAAAACGGATCTATTGTACAAAAAACAGAAAATGTTTCAGGATAATCGTAGGAAAGAACGAACTCGATGAGGATATCTGTGGTACATTCAATGTAAGAGGGCACTATCTGATACTGGAATAAACATGGGCAGAGAAAGGTCATGGAAGATATCTGTGTGTGAAAGGAGAAAAGAAGAGGGGGTGAAGTCAAATCAACTGTTGAATTAGTAAATTTCAAGACGGAACATCACATTTTTTGGCAAACATACATCTTTTTTTGGCTACCTGTAAAGTACCAAATTTAGTTGAGACTTTTTTTGAAAAAGGAAAAGAAATTTGTTCAACTTTCGACTTCATTGGATATAAAACATATTATTTTATTCATAGATTTTTTAATTTTCATCATTTATAAAGCCTTAAAATAACAGTCAACCAATTATTAAAAACTAACTTAAATAATTATTAAGGAACATCGGCAAAAATATAAAATCAATTGTTTTTCGCAGTGTATAAGTTATTTTTAATACTTTTCATAAAACACATACATCAATTATAGTTTTTTGCATTTAAAATTATTTCTCACTGGATGTGATTTGAATCAAAAATTAAACAAATGGCTGATTATAAATATTTGTTGATGCAAAGCATGATGTAAGCTAAAACTTACTTAATCCATTATTGCAGTGCTAGAATATTTTTCCTTTAAACGTCTTTATCATTGAAATATATTAAAGCTACAAAAAATTACAGTTTTTTTTATCAAATTGGTGGCAAAACTGTAAAAAAAAATGATTTTATAACCATACGAATGATAGACTTTTCGTTATTGTAATAGTTATTTGTGATTGACATAATCTAGATTTACATCCATTCAATGCTCAAAATTAATTACTTATTACTACAGTATTTGAACAATGATTTGAGAATGATAACACATTCGATTTTTATAACAGATCAATGAAGATATGTTCTTGCACTTGAACTGATGTAGGCTAAAATTACTAATGCAAGTCTTTTTTGCAATATAACTACAATACATTGATTATTTCATGACGAAATCTTCAAAAACACAATTAATAAATGAAAAAAAATGAGCAAATAAACAAATTTAATTAGGAATCACAATTTAATTCGTCACCTAACTGGTAAACAGTTGGTAAATATTTTATATCCCTCTGTTGATAATCAAACCTGTCCATCAAATCCGTGCTGGGTGATCTCTCACTAAATGTAATCTTTTGAAAACAAGCTATATAATATGCAACTTTAGTACACAATGTTAAACCCACCATCGGTTGGTATACAAAAAGGAATGTCAAGGAAAATTTTCTCAAGACTGGTGTGCAGATTGTAAAAGAAGATATGTTAAAATTCTTAAGATTTGAGATCTACTTGTCCAGTGAATTTTTTGAAAGGTTTATAATTTTCCCTAGATGCTACCAAGACGACATATCGGTTTGCTATCTATATCTTCTTGAACAATTTTTCCAGTCCATATCTGGACATTCTTAATGAATGTGACTTGGATCCTGAATCATACTTCCGCATTTATGTATATGTTGAGCTATCCACTAATCGATCAGCTTGGCAACAAATTGAACATGATCATTTATGAATTAACTGCAAAAAATCTATTTTTCTCATTCTTCTTTTTGTATTGAGAAAGATTTTGTATTTACTTGTATCCTACAAGTATAGCTACAACTAATAATCAGTGAGGTTTAGTGGTGATCTAATGGAAAGATTTGATCATTAGTAGGGACTATATACAAGTATTTATGTTATAAATAACATATGATAGATTTTAGAGAGAATTTTATGATATACAATTTCGTGATAAATAATCAAATAAAATTAAATTCCCAACAGGGAATGTTAAATTATATCAATAGAGATATTCTTAAGTAAGTAAACGTTTTATAAGCTGTCATGTAATTAACAGAAAAATAATACATATTAATTAATAGCACACTAATATATAAAACACATCTGGTTTTCTCACGTTCTGACTTTGGATATCTATTTGCACATAATGACTAAACTAATACACATAAACGTATAATTATCGACAGCTTTTTGCACATAGCTATTTATCTTATCACACTTTTGGCGGACTTTTCAAAAGACTCAATTTACAATTGCATGATAAGAGAAAAATACTAATGCATAAAAAATTGCCAGCCAATTTGAGGTTATTATTATTAATTATTACTTAGGGTAATAATATTGTATTAACCTCCGTTATGAATCCAAAGTTATGTTTCACTTACCATGGCAAGTGAAAAGTAAAAAAAAAAAAAACAGTGACATCTATTAATGAGAAAAATTGTTAAGTGATTATTCACAAGATTTCATGTAGGCAAGTCTTGTAATCATGTATAAATTATAGAATATTTAAACTAGCAATAACATAAAAGGATTATTGAATTATTATGCTGCTGTCAATTTTGAAATTGACAGCAGCATAATAATTTTGAATTTTTTGTTTTAACAACTAAACTACAAAATAAGAACACAGAAAAATAAAAAAATACCAATAGCTCTATATTCGCAACTTCCACCTGTTCCACTGCTATTATAGCGCTGAAAAACCCTGCGACTATATCTCATACTTGTTTAATTACAAACAAATCTATATATTTTCTCAGTTGTAATTACTGTTTTTTTATTCCGATTCAAATTGACAAGTTTGTTGTATGTAAATAGCTGTTATCAAAAGTGAAATTTCGAATAGAAAATTAATTTTCATGCCATTATACAAAGCTAGTTTTACAAACAATCAACGATAAGAAATATTATACAATTAAATAGTTTTCTTTACATATATATATTATATAGTGATTTTGTAAAATAAATTCTGATATTAGATAGTTAATCTTAAATTGATTTCAAAATATAATAAATCATTTTTTACCTCTAATATTTATAAAATAGAGTACTAGATTTCAACAATTCCATCTTTTGCTTATGGTCTTTTTGCCATAGAGGAGTGAGCGACAGATTGACTTTATCGATACATTTATAAACTATTACCTGTCAAAATTTGCGCAAAACAAGTTTAAATTAATTATGTAAGTGTTGCAATAGTGTATTAAAAATATACCTTATTCTTGACTCAAAAAACCTTCTGGCAGCAGATGGAACAGTTTTTAATTTTTAAGAATAATACGTAAATGTTTTTTATTATTATATAGAAATTTGGATTGGGAAGAATTATTGGTACATACTTCATAAGAATTTATCACAATAAATTATCAATCAATGGGGTTATATTATAGTGACGATAACTTAACAAAAGGTGTTTATTGATACAAAAATATACTCTACAATAGACTCAATTGAACATTTTTAGACGTTAAATAAATTTTAACTAATAATGTTACAATTTTTTGAAAAATAAATCAACATATTTTTGATACCCTAATTTTCGTATTGTAACCAACTTACAATGAAGTAAAAAACTATACAATGTAAAAAAACAGCTTATGCCAAAAATAAGTCTTAGGAAGTTACACCTTGTATGGCAAATATTTAAAAAAAAAATATAACTTTTGTCATATACTTTTTCTGTCCTGAATTGATTATGTAATAATATTTTTCTTCTGTTTTGCTTGACCCATTTTTATGGATACATATATCAGGTACTTCAAAGTAAATGAAAATCAATGAGTTTTACGGATGATTTCAGCATTTCATAGACAAGTCAATATTACGCTGTTACATTATCTTCTTTTAACACTTTGTTTATGGGCCTTTTTAATTACTATGGTAATTAAGCACAAATTTGAGCACTCTATAGACAATAAGTTAAAAGAAATTACTTTGTTGGTAAAAATTTGTGTTCTCTTCTTCAAAAGTTGTTTTCTTCTTAGGGTTGCCGTATAGTTAATTTATACATGATATAATAAATATATTTCCACTGCGTATTTCGTGACAATATACAAAAAAAAATATAAATTTCGTAGAAGTTTTTAGTCTGATTATAATGATAATTTATAAACTTTATAAGTTATTAACAAATATATAATATATTTGTGACATTATACATAGCAGTAAGTTAAATACATTATTAATAAAGACACATCCTTGGCGCCACCAGTCCATGACATTATTTGAGATTTAGGAGATAGACATGGATGTTTTGAATTGTACCACTCTTGCAAGTTTGGAAGATGCTGCCATATTTGATCAATCCTTCAGAGGAATAAAAGAAACTATCGATTATCATTTCATGAAATATCATTGTGAAAAAGACCAAAGCTACACCAATTACTTATGTCTCATACCAAACTGTATTTTGATTAAAGAACAGATAGAACATCGAGAATGTCTACAGCTTTGGATAGTTGGAGACTTTGTATCTGAATGGGAGAGAGAGAGGTTGAGCATCTGAGTAATAAGCAATTCTCATCACAGAAAATGATAATTAAGAATATTATAATACTGAAAAACTTAAGATTAAATAAAAATATGGATAGACACATCGTATTAGTACGTTTAATTAAATTTATAAAAAGAAGCCGAGCCAAGTTTTTTTTTATATATATTTTTTTTACAATATTTTACAAAACGATATAAAATTTTAAGAAAACATTCACAGCCGTTTCGGATATTTTCATTAATATCCATAGAAACCCCCGTTCCTAAATTATCGACAATTTAATCTTTATAATTAAACAATCAACTCGAGTAACTGCCAGTTTTAATAGTCTACATCGTAGAACAATGAAGCTAAAGAATGGCCAAGTGCACTTATGTGAGTGCGGACGACTTAATACTTCCAAGATTATTACTTTAAGAGTAAAACCTAAATAAAGCCATTCCATATGGTTCATTGATCTACGGTGAACACACAGTGAATTGTATTTTAAAACATAGTGAATTCTCAATGTTTCAATTTGAAAGACTAGGTAATTCAACAAAATCAATAAGAAATAAAAAACAATCCGAATTTGGCAATTCTGAAATATGTAAGTATTCAATATCTATGCCAGATGAAGTGCCTATGTCAGATTTTGGCCATTTGTACATAAGAATCAGAAAACAACACTTTTAATTCTAGAAATCCCTGTCATTCGATTTAAAATGAATGAAACAGGACACCTAATTTGTATGTCAAAATAATATTGCAACAATAATTGGCTATGTTCACATGGATGATCAGAAGAGATTTATTAGTGTAAAAAGTGCCTATGTTCACGTGTGCAAAATTTACCACGGTACTAGACTATATATTAGATACCATAAATTTCAATAAACATTCAGAAACACAGCACCAAAATATGTTTCATAACAAACAATAGCTTACACTCAACAATTGATATTTTTGACATAGGCACTTCTAGCATCATTGTTTTTTGTTATAAGCACTACCAACAAAATTCACAGATTTAATGAATTTAAAATTCTCTTCAAAAACATTATTTAGTACTATACGTAATATGTTTTGTTAGATAGGCGGCGATGTTTTTTAGCTTTGTTACTTTTCTTTGGCCATTGCAAACACAGGATTACAAAACACATCCCTAGATGGCATTCAAAACCAAAAATGATGTGTGACAGAGAGAGAAAGATAAAGACAGAAAAGGTCCCTTAGGGTGACACGCGCCTCTAATTAACTTTTAGTTATAAAAGTGAAAAAAAAAAATTGAGAATCCACTATACGTGAGGCAGTTATTCAAAATCCTTACTTTGTAGCATAATTCAACAAACCTGTTATAAAAAAATGCTCTCAAAAGGCATTAGAAATATAAATTACAAAATTTTGAGACACAAAACTCGAATAATTATTATCAGTACTCTACACACAACATATAATGACAGGCATTGATATATCATACACGCAGTTTAAATAAATTAAACATATATACAGCCTCACACATTTGACACGCCGATTTAATTATTTATCAATGACGGGGGCCGTCATGCAGTCTAGGTTCAGGTCCTCCATGTTGGGGAGGACGAGGAGCTTCTCGAACTCCGTGCAAAGTCTTTTCTCTATCCAGCTAGTGACGTGGCTGAAGTTTATCACCCGCGCACCCACCACTGGTTTGGCCTTGAGCCACAGCTCGGGGTTGCCACGAAATCTGAAAAATTATGAGAATAATAAATCTTCATGTACTAAAACAACTATAACAGCGTAGTCTCTTAATCAAAGAACATATCTTTATAGAAGTTGCTTGAACAACTGCTTGTTACCCAGATACTTAAAACCTCTTTTTTCAATGAAAGTAGAGATAAAGTGATAGGGCAAGATTATGTGTTAGCTTATCGCTCTCACTACACACCGTTTTAAGAAGTGGATGGATGAATCCATTGATAAATCAATTTATGAAGCAGTACGTACCAGGAAACAAACCCTAACTACCGTAACCAAAGCCAACGATGTTGAACACTCGGCTGACATAGATTTAGTAAATCCAATTTATAGTGATCATTTCTTAAATGTTTAATTCAAACGAGGATAAAAACAATACATCTTTGCTAAGTTGAACCGTTAAAATTTTGTACATTTCTATCTGCTTTGTCAGTAACAACCTTGGTCTCACCTTTCACCATCATCTTCAGAAATTCAAGTGTACTGATAAACTTGAACTGAAGCTTTTGTAAATAGTTTACAGTTAGTAATATTGATCTAGATTACCATTAATAACTTTTAAACTTAGGATCATATTTTTAGCAAAAATTAACCAATTGAATGATGAAAATTCCACCTTCAGTTGGAATCCTCAATTAAATCTTTGCATCTAAGGATTTTCTGAATAACTAAGTACAGACAAGCCTAAAAACGTTTTGGAGGTGAAATAGTATACTATGCCATATTGATTGCTATTTTGCAAGTAAAACTCAATTCATGTAATAAAAATATATTTGCAAACTTACCCGAACCATATCCGGTCCGAAGGTGGAGGTGGAATGTTAATCGTGAGACATCCCACGAGTCCAAGAAGCTCAACGCTCAACTTCAAATCTGTATTGGACACTCCTTCCATGGCTCTTTTAACATACTTGTACTCGGTCACCTGAAATGAGTACGATTTGAATTTTATTTTTGCGATCCTCATAATAACGTTAGACATACCATAGACCAGTGGTCATGTTTTGTAAGAAATTACAGGAATTGTTTAGTAGCATTGAGAACTGCTTACATGTTGAAAATATTTATTCGATGCGATTTTGTCCACCATTCTCAAAAGTTTCTTCGTCGACGAGTTGGCATTTGGAGGAAGCGATGGAGCCGTATCAGTATCTCTGAAAAAGGATCATTTATTTATTACTTTGACAGCAACGATTCACAAATCGTGGCAAAACAAATAAAGTGATCATTAGTAACAGAATAAGGTTATGCAAACACATTCGATCCTAAAAAGTGGCAATGTGATAGCAATTAGCTAAGCGCTAGTTCTTTTCCTAGAAAGAAACTTTAAGCATTTAGTTATTGCAACCCTATATCAAATGTATTAATGTTTGTCTTACACAACAGCCTTAGGGGTAGAGGGCTGGGCGAGAGGGGTGTCATCTTCAGAGCTGCTCTCCGCAGTGTCTTCCAAGTCAGAATCATAAACAGCCATAGAAGTACCGCCGCTTCCTCTCCCGGGCCTTTTACTTTTGTGCTCACGTGGTTCTTCACCTTCTTTCTCTCCTAAAATAACAAATAAACTTCTTAATATTTCAATTTAGGATTTAACACATTGGATGCTGAGAACACGCCTAGCGTGTCCATTTTCATACTAGAAAGCAGGTTCAGCATTGAAAGCGTTAAACTGATGAAGATGCTTGACGGAATTTCGAAATAAAATTTCAATCGATTGAATTTTGTATTTTTCCATGAGTTTGGTCACTTGTTTTTGTCTTCCAGGTTTTCAAAAATTATGAATGTCATTTTGTTCAGAAAAACATTTAATTTTTTTAGGAATGAGTAAGTTCCCTTTTGTATTACCTATTAACCACTGTAAACCACTTATCGTACAAGTTTCATATTTTTATATCTTATAGAACTGCATTTGATCATGACAATGCCATATTTAACTCAAAACAGCCATTCTTGTAGTTACGCCCGTATGTCCCTACACCCACGAAATAATCCCCTCAAATATACATTATATACAAATTATATTCGTGGGCAGTTTTTTTCTCTGACTAAAATGTGTCAGGGTTCATCTAGAATCATGCCGCCACTGCATTAAATCAATGGTTCTTTATCGCATTACTATTATGAATTTCAATTTACACTTACTTTTGTCTTTCAGACTCATGAGGTTAAGTTGTGTTGTCAGCGTCATGTTTGCATGGCCACTGTAAGAAATTTGCAGATCGACCCAGAGACCTTGCGAGTCCAGCATCGGTGTGGAAGCACTATGAAGACGAGGAGTTTCTCCACCGAGATCCAAAGCTGTCACCACCAATGGACCCATGAATGTAGGAAGCTAGAAACAACGAGCAGGTTACATTTTGGTACTACCAACAAGTTTTAACTTTTAGATGACACGGTGTCAAATTTATATATGAATATATATATTATTTTTTAATGAAATCTAATGCACATCTTTTGAATGTAATGTGATAGTTAGAAAACCATTATTTTGAGCCGTTTTCATTTTTATTTGAAATCGAGTGAAACGATATCACTAGAGTACACTGTATTGTAGAAGTAATTTAGGAAATCTTTCAGATGAGGGGCTTAAACAAAAATTTTGCATTTGACACATAATACAAGATGGATGTCGACAGTGTTCCCTATTAATAATTGCTGATGTGTGGAATAATCAAATGATATATTTAATTAATTAGCTGTTTTAAATTTTATTTTTGGTCAGGTTTGGGTAAGGCTAGGTTTGGTTTGTTAAGTTTAGGTTAGGTTTGGTTTGTTTAGGTTTTTTTTTCAACACGTTGAAATATTACTTGTTCCAACACGTAGAAATATACATCAGCTATTAATTAATAGGGAACATTGTCGACAGCCATCTTGAATTATGTGTCAAATGCACAATTTTTGATTAAACCTCTCATCTGAAAGATTACCGTTATTTAGATTAAGCAATAGATTATCAATCTCTTACCTTTAAACTTGAGAGTTTCTTCTGAATTCTTTCTTGCAGCATCGATACCCAAGCCGAGTTTCTAAATGTGTCGAATATTATCCTACCGATGATTGCATTCAACCAGAGGACTTCGCCGGTAAATTGTTTCTTTTCGTTGGGAATTTCTGTGACGTGTTTAGCCTAGAAAAGAAAGTCTCATCAATGCCAGCATAGATTGGATAAATTAATACTTTTTTAGTAATTCATCATAGTGATAATCAATGTTTTCTAAGTCTGGGCATACCAATACAAATAATGCACAACATAATTTCAATCATCGAGCAACTTATGTTGAAATGCAATTTTAAGCAATATTTATTAATGAGGTCGTTGAATTCTTCAACTATTCCGAGTTCACCCCAGCCTACAACCGATGCACGGTGCAGCTTAGGGAAAATATTGGTAATAAATGAAATTTTCTAATACTAACTCTCAACCTCTTGGCTCTTTGAACGATATAGTCGTAATGTTAGGGCCAAGTATTGTCTATGATATTTTGATAGACTCATTATTTAGATTGGATTATTATTGTCTATGATATTTTAACAGTCTCATTATTTAGATTAAATTATTATTGTCTATGATATTTTGACAGGCTCATTATTTAGATTGAATTATCATTGTCTATTATATATTTATAAAGATCAATTGGCAGCGAAATTGCTTTTATTATTTGATTCAAATCAAATCAAATAAATACATGAATACTTATAAAATACTTATAGAATGTAAATAAAATTAGAGGCATATAATATTGAGCATAATAGACAATTCTATAAGATTTTCTTCCTGGAATCAATGCCAATCGTACCAAATGGTACGCATGAACTCAATAAAGATCTATAAATAATTGGATGTGAAAGATTCAATTATTTAACTTAGGTTTTTAGCATGTACAAAAATTACTTCACACACAATAATTAAATGAAAAAACAAATCTGACAAAATGTATGCGGCCTTTTCTTAATCTTGGATGTTTATGATGGTCGGATAGGATTGAATGGTGTTCGGGAACTGAAGAGGATGGCATTGATATTTCATAGGATAGGAGATCATAGTATGTTGGAGTCTGGAATAAATGTAAGAATTAAAATTCAGGTAGTATGCGATCAAACTCATGAAAAAGTAAAAAATTCAAACGGTTCAGAAAAAAATATTAATTACCTCAAGAACATCCTTCATGAAGCGCCAAAAGTCAACCTCTTGGACAGACTGAAAGGCATCGGTCAGTAATGATTCCTTATTGGATACGGCGGGTGTCCACAAAACTGACGGGGCGTCGTTACTTCCTATTAACTGAATAAACAAAATTCCCCACTTAGTAAGTTTCAGTCAATAGTTAGCATCGATGTGACAACAAAATATAAAATGACTTACCTTTTTATCAGACTTCATACTTCCAACGCGAACTTTGGATTCTA
The DNA here is from genome assembly GCA_028554975.1 of Himalopsyche kuldschensis. NCBI lineage: Eukaryota > Metazoa > Arthropoda > Insecta > Trichoptera > Rhyacophilidae > Himalopsyche > Himalopsyche kuldschensis. The sequence continues at coordinate 1,069,850 of JAHFWI010000059.1, read as the reverse complement.
CGTTTTCTTTCTTGGTCATTCCTCTACTGGGTGATCCGTCAAAGGTTTCAGTAGGCTCGGGCCGATCTAAATATTCATCAAGGTAATCGTCTTCAGCAACGTTCTCGTTCATCGCCTGTTCAAGGTTTTTGGCTTTATCCGCGTCTTCGATAGCAGTCTGTAATCTTCGATACCTAGATACGATGATGTAGAATTGATAAGATTGTAGTCAAAATATTTTGAAGATTAATTTATTTCAAAATGCCAAAGTAATTTATGAATGAGCAAGTCAATTTTTTTAATACCATTTCTTATAAGTGTATCATTTCCGTGACATAGGATGTCAGAAGGCAAGAAATTTTAAGTGATTCCATGAGTGTAAACGCTGTCGCAAGAAGTAAGTTTATTTTCTCTCCCATTATAGCTTGAATTTATTCTGTTTATTTGACTTCATCTACAATTTCATTTAATATATATCTAAGCAATGAATTTAAGATTTCAACACGTTTTTGGTGATCCATTGCGAGCTTGATAGGTACTTATTACTTTTATATTTAGCTATGCACTTCCCACACTCACTTACCACATGTAAACAGGGCATAATTCAAATCTTCAGCATTGATTTATCAAATTAGTATGGAAGAATTGTGTTTACAAGTGTAATTGGTATGTTTAAAGAGTAAAGGAGTTTTAGATTTAAATTATAGAAGTATTATCAGACCATTCATCTTTGTCTCTCCCAGTTCTTCCGAAGAGGTAAAGAACAATTTCATCTGGACCACTGTCAGCCAAATCATCTTTGGACCACAAGTAACTAACTTCATCTTCTTTAGGCATCCTGTCCTGTTAGAGGGAAACAAATTTATCAACCAGAGCTTATGGCATATCATTCATTTATTAAGACGTTAAGATTGAGTTTGATATACTACAAAACCTCATTGCGATTTCATCAGGTTATTCTCAAATACCACCGATATATGACATGACAAATTCATGTTTTAACTTGTTTCATTTAGTTTAGTTGAGTTTAAAAGATAAGAAAAAAAGAAAAGTAGTAAATAAAAAAAAGTCATATCGATAGTGATGCATAGATAAAAAAAAAGTAAATGAATCTTATTGAAGATATATGTAAGCCACTCACGTTTTTGTCTGCAGCGAGTACTTCTTTGAAATCATCCAATGATTGGCGATCATTTTCAATATCGGAGTATTCATTCGAGTTGTTGGAATGGTGTCGCTCCTGAAATGGTAAGAAATGAATTTTAAAGAGGCTCATTGGAACAGATTTCAAAAACTGAATAAAAAATATCGATCGGTCAAACTAAACTATGTAATATTTGATTAATCAACAAATATACTCGAATGACAGGCGGATCTTCATCAGAGTCATCATCCAGATAAAGTTCCGGGAAATCGGTAGCTGGATCGGTTAAAAATGAAATCAGATCCTTCTCTTCTTCTTGTTTCTTTTTAGAATGAAGATGTTCTTTAATAGCTGTAAAAATGACAAAACAGGTCACTACAGGTAAGTAGTATTTACCAGGCAGCAGTGCCATCTGTCAACATTTTTGGATGTAGCTTAGTTCTGTGTTAGAAACTGTTACATTACAATGTTTACATTTGATTTAACAATTATTGTACGGGCAATCTTCTTTATAATACATGTCATTATTGGCTCAAATTTTGAACTGAGAAATATAGAACCGTTTTAATGTACAAACTATGAATTATTACAATAATTAAATACAAAAGATTTTCATATTTAACAGTTTTAAACTACAAATATAAATGAGTTGCAAATAGACAGATAAATCAAGGCAAATATATATACACCTCTTCCTTGCTGATTTACCAATATTCTAACAACCGAGATTTCAAAAATTAATTCATGAGGTTATCAAACCAAATACACCAGTAAATATTGACATATCTATAATGTAGTACAACATTTAAATTGGCAAGTATGGCACATCATGATTAGTTACCTTTTATGAGGAACGGCTTCCTAGGTGTCCTTGACTGGGGTGAACCTTTTGCGGAGTCCGAATAACTGTCTTTCTCCACTGATGAACCAGATGCATCATGAGGTCTGTGGTATATTAAAAACATATTAACGGCACTCTTTCCAAACCCTCATATTTATATGGAAAAGCTATTATTCAGAAAAAATAGTTTCAAGTTTATTCACACCGACTGAATCTTACCATTCTAACGCACTATGCCAAGTCAAACAAGGCAAAAATCAATTTAATACAACATTTTTCAATATAAGTTAGAATATTAGAATAAATGAGAAGGTGTATGCCTAGTTAATGTAAGATTGACCATTTCAATCGTGGATTCAAGCTTCAGCCCACAAATATATTCGAAGAATCCCAAAAGCCCTATTTTTTCAGACGTTTTAACGACAATTGTATTTTTTCTTCATTTATATCCTTTTACAACCTATATAAAAAAAATACTTAAAAATTATACATCAAAAAGTGACATTACAAAAAAATCAAACTGATAGTTAAAATAGAAAAAAAACAACCGAATTTTTCGCCAGCACTTTAAATACTGACGTGGGATTTAACTATATAATATTTGTAGAACTAAAATAGTTTGCTATTTTTTCCCACCTTATTATATTGGAGTTCTAATTAAATCCCAAATCAATCAATAGTATTTATATGTGTGCAGTGTTTGTAATATGTTATTATTGTCTGCTAGAATTCATGGTGGGGATAGGGGAGGGGAAGGTATTAAATAGGAACAAGCTTAAATGCATGACGGACTGCCATGTTGATAAATTTTACAACTTTGCTATACAATTTCAATATAATAAAGAATATACCCTGCGGATCCTTTGACACACCACATCGCGCATCCTCGTTGAAGATTGGCTGCGCAATTCTTTGAACTAAAAATTTTCGTTAGTGTATGAATTTTTTTTTATTAAGGTAATTTTTTAATAATTGTAATTCTGTCTTTGAAATTTTAGGAATTTTATCCAGCTTATGGAACTGCAATCAATCTGACAGTAAAAATAATTATTTTCAAGTTCTATCACTATTTTTTTGTTTCATAGCCATGTCATCTCCAAATTTGGAACATATTGACTTCAAAGTGCAGTTAATCCCAACATAAGTTTTTCTATGAGAGCTGTTAGTAAGTTAGTTGTTGAAGCTGTTTTTTCAAGGGAGTGGAGTAAGGGTAGATGGAAAGAGGTAGGATATGACTAGTTGTAAGCTGATCACTTTTGCTACACTCCCTTTATAGCTGTCAAGTTCTACATTATATAAAATAATAATAAAACGTTTTTTGTACTTATTCATCCACCTCAAACATTTCAGTCGAAGTACTCAAAAAGACTATAATTTAAACTTTTAACGTAAGTGGTCTTAAACATTTCAACTATAATACGGTGAGAAAAAGAACAATGTATTTTAATTCTACAGAAATTATCTTGTATATTTGTTGATAGCTATTTCGGCTTACGCCCTCGCCAGAACTATGTTTTAAACGTGTATTATATCATTGTATGCATATATACCATTTAGACAGGGTACACAATACATCTTCTTCTCTGTTCCACCATCTTAATTTTATATGGTAATAATAAGTTATTGGATGTGACAAATTGAATTGATAAAATATAAATAATTTCTGTAGAATTAAAATACATAGTTATTTTTTTCACCGTATTATAATGGAGTTCTACCAACTCAATGCCAACTCAATCAATATATTTTGACAATAGTCTGTTTAATGTTAATTAAGCATATTTCGTTTCATGTATTGATGTACATATATTTTTATCAGCAAAAAATTGTCAGGGAAACCGGTCCTGATCATAATAAATTAATTGTGGAATGAGTAGATTTTTTTTTAATATAATGCCATTTCACCAAGTATTAACAGCGAATAACTTAAAAGTATTATGTACATTATAGTGAAAAAAAAAATACTTACGGTTTATGTTTATCAATAAAGGAAGTGATTATTTTCTTCGGCGAACTCTTTCTCTTTCTATGCACACTGCCGTCATCTTCTTGGTTCTCCTTCTCATCAGATTGGCCCGACTGTGAAACTTCGCTCACGGATTGATCGGATGCAGGATTTTGCTTCTCCGACTGGGGGCCAGCGGCTTCGTCTTTTGAAAACAGCGGCAACGACGGAGCGTTTGTTGCACCCGGCAAGTTGGTGTCATTCAAATCAAACTGAGCATTGTACACTGACACCTTAGACTTGTCTTGGAATGACAGGCAGATTGGATATTTTTTGCTCCAGTGGCTGAAGAAAAAATGCATTTATAAGCCAGATTTCAATAGAACAAACAATCCTGTCCTACAAACAACAATTCAGCCCATAAGAGACAGAGAAATCTTACTCATTCTTCTCTACATTTCAAGAGAGAAAAAAAAACAGGTTTCACCAGTAATCAATTGTACTCCTTTCGATTGATTCAGCGGTAACTTTGTGGAAGTTCATTTTAATATAAAATTAAAAATAGATTTGATTATTCCATGTATTGTGTTACTATTTGTAGCACGTGTTTTGTCTCTTTCAGAGGAATCTTCTCTTAGGACTTACTATCGCAAAGGTTGCTTAAGTAATGAAGCAAGTTGATTCTAATATTTTAAAATAGTAGAATTACAAAATGTTGTTTGGGATTTTTCCATTTTACATGAAGCAAAGAGATCGTTATAGAATCAAAGCAAAGCAAACAAATAATTATACTAATAATGACGTTAGCATTAAATAATATTAACTAATGAGATGCAATCAATTAGGAAGGGTTAATCCTATCATTGTAAATAATGTAAGCAGTGGCGAGCAACCTGTCTTAATTAGGATATTATTTAATCATGTTAAGAGTTTTATTTATTTCTTAAAATTCTAAATTATTCATTTCTATCAATTTTTATTTACTCTGTGGAGTATTTTTACTTTACTACTCTGTTTAAAAATATGATCTTTTTCTATTAAATGATAAAATGATAGGATTAACTATTAATTTTTTATTTCATCAAAGCAATACTTTGGCATTCTGATTTATTTGACAAATGTAATATAGCATTTATTCTAATGCATAATGATAGCAGCAACTTAAAGTGCTGAAATAAATTTATTAAAACACATTTTGAATATTTAGAAGACTGTCATACCGCTTTTTTACAATTCCCCCGGGTAGCAATTTAATATTGGCTCCATCCAGGTTGTAAATCCTATGCTGGTAAAAGGGTACTTTGTGCAGCTCCTCGTTCCACAGAGCTCGCTTGGGAACCTTGTTGTGGGTGAATGACAGCCTTAGGGTGCTACCTAAAACCGGAAACAAGTGTTTTGAAAGTGTATTATTATTTAGGTAACCAGAAGGGAGCACAATCAATGGGGATAAACTCAGACATTTAGCCCTTGAAGTGCCCGTGATGTACAATATACGCAAAACCCGGGTCGTTAGCGACAAAACTCATGGAAAAGTACAAAATTTGATATTGAAATTCCATCAATCACCCTCAGTTGTAATCCTTAACTGTTATAAGGTTAAAATACTTCAAAATTCCGTAAACATAAATATTTACCTTCCAATTTCATAAATGCAGTTTGTGTGAATGATATGTGATAAGTAAGTGGATCGTATTTTCCGAGCATATAAATGTTGATCCATCCCTGAAATACACAAAACAACAATCAAATACTGAGATGTAGCCAAATATTTCAGTTTAATATAATGAAATGAATGATCTAACCTCATATTTCTTCAGCGGTTCAAACTCCATGATTTTCGGCATCCTAGCCATTGGCATTTTAGAGAAGTCAGGCTTCAAAAAAGTTTCTTTCAGTTTCTTTGTATCACTGTTGTATCTCAAATATTCTAAAATGTATGAGTTCACTCGATTCAGCATATAGGTGAACCAGATGCCCATCAAAAACCCGTTAAACATATACGAATTCGGGTTAACTATTAACGATATCACTAAACTCGATGTGATGAAGATCATATGGTACGAGATGAAACTGTTTCTTTTCACAGAAATAGCACTAGGCTGCATGAGATTTGATAGACCGTTTCCTGATTCATCGTCATTGATTTTAAATGCTGTGATCGTGTTACCGTCTGCCTTCGTCACCAGATCGAAATCTTCCAACGCGTCTACTCCGGATTCTATCTCCATTTCTTCGTCGTCTATTGAAGAATTATTGGAGGTTAGATTCACTTTATCGGGCTCTAAAACAAAAGAACAACAAAGAAATATTATCGAAAGTAAAGATGCGCAAATATTTTTGTACACTTGTTACACATTATTTTGTGTAAATATTTCAATACAAGTTGCCAAAAATGTGAGATTTACGACTGTTTTATTTTAAATAACAAACGTTGAACGACACATTGTCAGTGCAGAGTAGTGGTAAGCAGGATTTTTCTAAGACATGTACTGCAAATGGCATGCATACAATAAAAGACGTTTTTATAACACAGATTATGTTTTTAATCCTATTTCTACATAGGGAAGAAAATTAAAAATTCTACATTGAACTCAACTGCATTAAATTAGATTTTTGGCTTTTCACTAACACGGTTTACTTCCAATGGTGCTGAAATTAATGTTAATTAATAACACCCAGAAAAGGATGTCCCTTACAGTGGTGAGTTATTTTGGATTAGATTAAGTCTTTAAACTACTACAATTGAGTAAATCTGGGAAGAATTTTACTGATTATTTCAAGTTCTGAATTTTTTGCGGAATTTTAAAGCGCATGGTTAAAAATTCATTATAAAAAGAAAGATGATTATATATAAGCTTTAACTTCTAATTCGAACCAAGATATTTATTGCATTCATTTGTGGACATGTAGTTCTCTATCGATGTTGATTCCAGGAAGTAAATTGAACTAAGGCTACAGATTTGTTTCCAAATATTAACCTTTTATAAAAACTCTATTGTTTATTTGAAACAAATAATGTGACTGTCACAAATCACTATTTGATATGTCTAGTTTCAATAAGTGAAGAAGTAATAACAAGACAAAATACAGTACTGGTGCGGTCATACTGCTTAAAAGGTTAATATTACATTCAAAAATATACCAAAAGATCACTAATTTTTTGCTTCATTTCCTGATATAATATAATACTGTAAGAAAAAGCCGTAATTCGGCATGTCATCTTGTCTTGGGACTTAATTTGATCTATGATAATTATGTAGAAAAGATTTTACTAAAATTCACTTTTCAAATTAGTACACCTTGAACAGTTGCTATGTGTACTGCAGTCACATAGAAAAGTTTATTTCACTTCAGTCAGTACACATAAAAATGGCACAATTTACAGAACGTTATTCATAATGAAAGTATGACCTAAATTATCATTATCATTTACCTTTTTGTTTTTTCTTCGAGTCGGCTGTCTCGGTGACATTTTGATTTGTGTCACTAGAGCTGGTCATTTCCATTTCGGTGTCTGTCATTGTGCTACTGTGTGAAATGACAGGTGGTGATAGTTCCGATAAATTTTGAACACTGCTTGCTAAGGAGGACACCTATAAAATATCAACGAACATCATACCAACAATAATGAACAGTCAAAAGTGTTTCCATACACAAATGAAGACAAACCTAACTTGATAATCTAAATAAATATCCTACAGCCACTTCATACTATAAATTTGGTATACAGCAACATTACTTATTTGAAGTTTTTTTTTACTGATATATTGATGGGTTATTAACACAAAAACGTATCTTATATACATGGTTATGTATTCAGAATATAAGAAAAGAGTAAAATTTGAATCGTTTGAATTTTGTACATGTCCATGAGTGTTGTGGCTAACAACCTGGGTTTCGCCTTTCAGCATCTTTAAGCATTTCAAGTGCACGCATGTGCTTGAACTGACAGGTCGTTAGCAACAAAAACTCATGGCAAAGTACAAAATTCAAACGATTCTAATTTGATATTGAAATTCCATCAAGCACCTTCAGTCGAAATTCTAAATTATAAATAAGAAAAGAGATTAATTATTGCAATACTAGTTTGTATATCTATATTTTGTGATAAGATAGAACTTACTATTGTGAATAATTCTGCAAAAGAATTATTTATAAAAACCTTTCTGTGTTACCAGCCCATCAATATAATATATAATATGACAACACTTTCACTGATATGTGTGCCTGTATTTGTGTAATGTTCATTTGTCTCTATTATGATTTTTTCTAATATTCAAACAGAATTGCTAGTGTTGATCATCATGTTGGTGGACCTGTAGAATGCAAATTGAAATGCAACAAAACTTTTTTCAACTAACCCAGACTATATATGATTATCTAAAATGGGTTTTTTCAACCCTGTTAAAACTAATCTAAAACGTGTTTTTTGTAATAATATTACTTATTGAATTTTATTTGTGTTTTTTTTAATGGCGTTTTGTGAATATTTTCATATGGGCAAAAATATAAATAATGTATCGATTTATTCTAATATAATAAATGTACAACACAATTTTATTTAGAAATCTGGTTTCTACTAATTTTCTCAATGTTGTGCACCCGCGATTAGTATTAAGTTGAGAACCCCTGATGTAATAAACTCTATACCATATATATGTGTGGTCAAATCTATCCCTATCACCCACCACAACACTGCGCTTGTGCGTGATGCAGAGACATAGAGAATATGTGTGTGCGTGTGAAATAGAGAATGATGAGCGAATGTTGACAAGTGGCACTGCCACCAGGTGTATATTACCAGATATATGTAATGAAATACTAACATAAATAATAGGATTAATTTCATGCAAAGTTTCTAAGCATCCAAATAATAAAACAAATATTATATATGTATGTACCATACATAAAAAAAAACAGATGTGAGTTAAAATATAATAAATCATTAACCTCATTTAATTTACTTATCAATATTGTTTTATAATGAAATGCACAGCATGCTTATTCTTAAAAAAACTGTATAGCCAATCGTAATATGTGCATTTGTCAATTTAAGAAGTGTAAATTGCAGGGCTGTGGAGTCGGAGTCAAAGTTTTTGGCCAGAGTCGTCGCAGGGTTTTGGCCTGAGTCGTACTCGGAGTCGGAATTTTTTAAAAGTTTGAACATTTTATTTTTGCATATAATATGTCAAATTTGGCTATTGGATGGATTGGTCGGTTGATATATGATTGAACACACATAAATAGGAAAGGTAGGAAAAAAACGTGACGAAATTAAACTTTTTTTAGTCGGAGTCGTGTTTTTGGTTAATGTTGGAGTCGGAGTCGGAGTCATATTTTTTTTTAACAACTCCACAGCCCTGATAAATTGAGATGTTAAAAATCCATAAGAATAAATACAGAAATTATTTATTGGCAGCGATTTAATCAGGATGCTTTTATTATTAACGGTGCCAGAACATCAAATAGTCGAGTCAGAAAAAATTACAGATATATAGAACGGAGTTATCAGTTTTCGGTACATTTGCACCGAGCATATTATGTTTAACTTTTCTTATACTCGTGAAAGATGATTCATATAATTAATAATAACCTATGGAGCATAAATGAATCAGTGTATGCATCGACATTAGAAATCTTATCTGCAGTGAACACTTCTATAACACGTGTGGCATTTGCAGTGACTTGAACAAAAAATAATAAGCATGTACAGTTAAAAAAAGTATGAATAGATCATGATCAAAACTGACTCAATTATTTGATAATAATGACACCTAACTGCATTTTTTTTCAGTTAAATTTTACAAAATGCATCACCATCAATATAATTATTATAGACTTGGTGCAGTATTCTATGCGAACAATTGTTTTTTGGTAACCATGAAAGTTTTACGGTAAATCTCTTTTTTTCCAAGAGATTAAATTCAATTAATTAGATAAGCATAGATTTCAAATATGACTTGTTAAAAATCAGTCATGATCAAATACTGAGACACAATTGCTTTATTGATTTTGTCGACCTACAACTGTTTACTTTGAAAGATCATTCAGTGTAAAGCTATTTATAAAAAATAAACATCAGAACTGAAATCTATTTAAATGTCTTTTGTTGAATAAGCCAGGGTTGTGGAGTCGGAGCCGTAGAGTCGCGATTTTTGTCTGTAGCCGTAGCTGTCGCGGTTTTTTGACCGGAGTCATGAAAAACTTTTAAAAAGTTTGAACTTTTTATTGATGAATATAACATGTAAAATTTGAGTACTGGCCGGATTGGTTGGATGATTTTAAACACAAACACAATTTAAAACACATAAATAGAAAAGGTAGGTAAAAAAACGTGACAAAATTAAACTTTTTTCATTTGGAGTCGGAGTTGTGTTTTTGGTCAATGCTGGAGTCAGTCATGTTTTTTTTTTAACGACTCCACAGCCTTGGAATAAACCTGTATATATACATATATAGTTGATCACATTTTTTACTAAATGCAATGCAACCATGAGACATTTCAATAAAAAGTAAAATTTTACGTGACAGCCACTGTTCTAGAGTGTGTAAACAATTCATAACAGACATGCCATTTTTCATTGTGTTTGTTATCATAATATCTGACGACTTATTGACATTCTGGCAATTACACCTAAGGGACACGACATGCTCAAGTAGACAATACACGTGCAGTTCACCAAGTCACTGAGGTACAGTGTGATGTGCATAAACAAATTAAAAATTAAGCGTACTTGATTTTCAGTGCTAGCACAACTATTCTGATCGATATCTTGGATCAATGAATTCTCTTCAGAGTCTGTTACGCTCGCATTATCTACAAGTCCTTGCTTATCTCTTATTTCAGTTCCTGCGGTTTGGGTAAAATAAAAGATGATTATAAATTAAACTATAAACATACATAAAGCGTACTACAATATATAAAATAATACAAAACAACCAGTAAGAATGATTCTTATGAGAATAAATGTTATATTATTAGTAGCAAAAGAGGCACTTTGCGTAATTTTCCTTTATTCGGTATTCATCCAGATATAATAACAGTGGTTCCTATATACAAAATGTCTGGGACACGCAGCTGTACGTGGTGAAAACCAAATGCCATTTATTCAGCACATGCATTCTAACAGTGCTGCTTTACAGTAGCAAACCATGACACCTGGCGATGACTCAGAAAAACGAGAATAGATGTCTGGGTTGTATATTGGTGGTTTGATTTTCTGAGGAGCTCGGAAATTAGATAATGTACCGGGTAGCACCATGTTAAGTCAGCAGTCATGGAGAGACGTTGAAACTGACTGGATAACGCGATGCAGATGCTTCTAGAGCGCCTCAATTCTGCCAGCCTCTTTTTCCGACCAGTGGGATTCTGCCAACCTGGACGACTGATGGGTACTATCCACAGGATGTTTTCGGCGGAACTGAGGGATGCTGGCATGTCATTGGAGAAAGTAAAGCAACTGGCAGTTGACAGGGAATCATGGAGGAACTGCGTGGTAGCCAATTGCTCCAGTTAGAGAGCGAATATGGTCAAAGAAGAAGAGAAATAAAGTAAACTAAACGGAAAGTTGCCATGCGTTGTATGTAAACAAATTCTCCTATACTGGCTTATAAGAAAAGTCACTCTGGTAATTAAATAAAAAAATTGTGAGATGACTCGTAATAATATTTTTTTTGTCAGTCCTTTCGAAGAAGTAATTTCAACATGCTACTATGTGAATAAATACTGATGATCCCTTCATTGACCAGTGTGCCAATGAATAAGAATGAATTTGAAGTGCAGTTGATGATCATACAATCTGATAAGACCTCTTGATGTTTTCATTATCACTGAACTCTATAAACCGTCCTATATTTGGATGATTACGTCGACTAAAGAGCAATTTTAGTAAAAAAATAATACAGAAAAAGGCTAGAGTATGTGATAAAACTGAGATATAATTTATTGTTTTAGACTCAATTTGAGTTAATAACATTTCTTGTGTAAACATACCACTTATCAATTGAATTGTAAACATGTGTGAATTATGATAACTATTAAATGATGGGAGAATGTTTATTAAATAATTTGAGTTTTGTTATGTGATACTGCACTCATAAATAAAAAAGCAATTTTGGTGAATCTTAAATAATGGTATTTATTAAAATTAGGTTATAACTTCGTTGCAAACTATTTATAAAGAATTTACTTGATTGGTTAGGATTGTAGTTTATGATTATTTTAAATTGGAAAAAATACTAAATGATAAGGTTTATCTTTATACTTTTCACCAAAAGTTAGTGCTTTCCTTTATGAGTGCAGTCTCCCACTGACTGTGTTTCAACAAAAGGTAGTAATGATGATCATAATAACAGTTACCTTAGAATATAAAGAAGTTTAATAGAATCATGCCATCAACAAGTAAATGCTGAGTCAATCAATATAAGACAGTCCAATTTAAATTCAGTTTGTGAATATTTATTGACAATAATTAGACGTTTGATGCATACACAGATGTGAAGAACAGTTCACAGCCTTTGTTTGCGCGATTGAAAGAGTTTTCTGTCATGATCAGCACACTCTGCATTTTAAAACAAATGCTAAATGCCTAAACCTTTTAGCCCAACACAAAATGGATAACTATGTAGAAGCTTCAATTTTAAGCCACCTTTTCTTGAACACACAATATTAAAGCAGTTAATTTCTATCATTTTATATATATTAAACACTATGGACAGTAGAATCTCGATTCTGATTCCCAGACCTACTCTATTTAATGTTAAAAAGTATAAACAATAATTGACCACTTAATGTAATGAACCATACATATCATCACTCAAATATTTTTTTCAAACAAGGATACCATCGTATTCCTGATAAAGATATTTAAGTATTTATTAAAAAAATAAGCTTGAATTTAACAGGAAAACGGAAAAATATGATGACCTTTTGAAAACTGCATTTCACTGATGTGTCAATTTGACACTGACAGGATTAATAGTTTAAGCTGCTCTCCAGCTTTGCTACACTCTGTTTAAAATTGAATTTCTTGCTTGAGGACTTAAATATTCAACTATATACGGTAAAATTGTTCTGTAGTCAATACGATGAGAAATATTTATTACATCAACATGATTATATTCAAAAAGATAATACCCGAGTAAAACTTTACACTATACCTTCTGGAGTTCTCGAAGACTTGATATCTTCAACGGCTTGGGCAATCTTGTCTCTGAAATCGCTGAAAAGTTTCCATCGATCGTTGATGTTCACGTCTTTGGAAGAATCGGCATCGCTATTTGTATCGACGCTGTCGGAACGTTTATTAAATTTACTAAAGTATTCTTTTATTGGCGATCCGCTATTTTCATATTGGCTATCGAGTACCTTCTTCTCTACTGTATTGTCTTTGGCGCAGTCTACATCTCTTGCCTCCGATTTGGCATCTTCTTCATTGGGTTTGTCAGGTTTGAAAGCTTTTAAATATTTGTCGATTATTGACACGCCGGCTTTTTCCTGTTTTTTTGTCTTCTTGCTATTGTCACTTGTTTCTAAGGCGGCCGAATCGCTGGCCTCGGAAGATAAAAACTCTTCTAGCTCTTCTTGGTTTGCATTATATTTGACAGATGGAAGGGACATGTTCGGAAGGGGGGCTGAAAATTAAAGTTATAAACAATAATTTTCTTTCTATAATTTATTATGACTTTCCATCCATACATGGCATCCAACTTAATAGCAAACTAGTAATAAAAATATATATCAGCACACACTACTTACAGTTTAAAGTTTCGAATATAATGAAGTCACTTTACAGTTACTTTAGAACTTAAATTACCAATAAACAGTTATCAATTTAATTATAGATTAAATTAACTTAAGCAAATTTACCAACGGATTCATCGAAAGAATTAGTAAAATCAAATTAATTATCATTGGGACTAGTTTTAAGGCATCCTATAAGTAATATCATGTTTTTTCGCTTTTAAGTCTGAAGATATAACAGCGCAGTCCCATTTCACACCAATCAGTTGCTACTTCAGTGTCTCAGTGTTCATTTTTTTCTCGTGATTCACAAGAAATGAAAATATTTTTGCTACATATCATTCAAAACAGAATAAATATGGGAAATAACAAAGTCTATATTTATCACTGCAAGTGAATAGCAGTGAACATGTAAAATAACAAAAGCATGGCAATAAAAAAAAATCCCCAGTTAGTATAATAATAATGAGTTTTTTCTTCTTTGTACCATATAACGAATCGTACTTCAAATAATCCTAAGAACGATTTTTGGACAGGCAACTATTGCCTTATTGTGCAAGGGGATTCGAAATTCTGACAATTGAAAACAATAACATATCTTTTGAGTTTTCAAAATGTTCCGGTGAATTGGCATTCCATTGTATAATTACTTGGACTGGACTTAACACACTAAAAACTGCAATATGGTTAGGTAAAAAAATATTCTACTTATAGATATTAGCAAGCATTAGTATCACTAGAAAAGCAAGTATGGTAATTAGTTAAAGCAAAACATACGATGAGGATTCCTCAAACTAGGATGAAGAAGTATTATTTCAGCATTCACATTGGCAGAAGCCAGCGAGATCTACATAAAAATAGCAAAAAGAAAAACATAAGAATACACTACTATACAGCATAAAACTTTAAATATCTTTTGCAGTAAATAAATCGAATAATATATACACATTAGATAATTGTTAGGAAATGCAGTTCTACCAAGTCAATCAATAATATTTACAAAGTTGAAAAAAAATACTTTCTACAGTTAAATAACTATGAGTACATATTAGTTATTGCTGTTGAAATAAGAACCATGTAATGTGTACTACATAATGTTACTACTAATGTATTGTCGATTGATAATTGACAAATATTAATATGTTTATATTCTTTGCAATAATTTATTACAAGTCTCTCAGCACAAGAAGATATCTCTATCTCTTTTTATTCAATTGTTTCGGAATACTAATTGTACCAAAGTTTAACATGTATTACCGGTTGCTCCTTCTAACATGCATATCACAGATCTTCCTTAATTAAAAAATACATGCTAGGGCAAAGTTCAAGTAAAAATAATATACAGTAGAACCTTGATTATCTGGATTTTCGATTATCCGGATTGGTCAAAATAAACAAATGTATTACAAATTTGCTGATATGCACGTGGCGAATTGCATCCACGGTTTACGTACGTGATGGATGCAGTCTTAATATTTTGATCGTTGTATTTGTTCTACCAATAAGTCCTGTGTAAAATATGGGTCAGTCATCGTCCAAATTCGATACGCATTGAACGTTTGTTTCTTGAAAAATTGATCACGATTTAAATATTTATTTTAAATATTACCGAAACGTCAACGAAAAGAAAACGTGTCGTAGTTTCATTAAAAGACAAATTGGATATAATCGATACTTTGAAACGGGGTGAATCGGGACGTTTTTTTGTCTAGTAAATATGGTGTCGGAATGTCAACGATCTCGGATATAAAAAAACAAAGTGAAAAAATCTTGAAGTTTACCAATTATTTAATGTCAGAAGATGGAAACTCAGAGCGTAAAGTTATGAGAACATCACGAAATGAAGAAGTTGAAGAGTGTATTTGTATGTGGTTCATACAAAGACGATCATCTGGACAGCCAATATCTGGTTTATTACTATGTGAAAAAGTAATATTTTTCAATACAAGATTAAATGGAGATCCCACCTTCAAAGCAAGATCGGAATGGCTTGAAAAATTCAATGGCCGACATGGCATCAGGGAACTTGAGAGTCAAGACAACTTATGTGTCTTAAAAGTATTCGTGATTTGGCAGCATCGAAAAGAAAAGAAATTGATAATTGATATTTTCAATAAAAAAATAATTTATTATTAAAGCTATGTTATTAATCTAGAGAAATAAAAATGATTTATACTGAATATACTTGTCTTTTCCGGTCAATTATGATTTTTTTGACTATCCGGATTTGTCCTTATCTGGACTATCCTCATCCCCAATTAGTCCGGATAATCGAGGTTCTACTGTATGCATTTTTGCATCAAATAAAACCACATGAAAGTGTTGAAATGAATTCTTTTTTTGTGAGATAAGATAAATGAATTAATCAATATCAGCGAAGGAATTAATCTAGGGATTGTAATTGTGCAATGCAATAATTGAATAATGATGTATCACAAATAATAAAAAAAACATTGGAGCTAAGAAATGAAAAGGTTTTTTTAAATCAGTAAGTAGCCTCACTGTCATTGGTTTGGGAGTTACGTTCTTTGTATACTTTATTGATAATATAATTGCGCAAACTATTGGCAAAAGTAAATAAGTATAAATGAAACAGTACATAAAACTAATACAGGCAGAAAAGCAGTGCTGAAGCCAAAAAATATGGCATTATTTGTAATAAATGTAATGAAATATACCTTTCGGAGCTTTACTTAGGACATGATTCTCTCTTTGACTTCCACATTTTATCGAGTCCTAGGTAAAACTTAAAGTTCACCCTAAAATACCAAGGCAGTGTTAAAATAGAGCACAATAGAAAAAGTGCAAGGTACTAGTTATTAAACGTTAAAAAAATCGATTCGCAAACAGTAAAATTAGTAATAAATATTTTTATCTGATATGACACTTACGGGGTGTTGATGAGTGATCCATCTGTTTTTGTATCGCGAGCTGTCACACTGAATATTGCATTACCGCTGTGATGGAAGAAATCACTGGCAGTGCACTTTGAACTGTTCATAAAAATATAAATACAACCGAGGCGCATTTAAAATGACTCAAGGATAGCTGCAATCAAAACAATGAACAGAGATAAAAAGATATTGTTATTAAGTTGCAGATTGTCACACGTCAAAAATGTTTTACGTTCTGCACCTAACATTGAATTGCCAGTACAGGAGAGTATTGATTCCTTACTATTACAAAATATTTAAAATTGTGTGGAATTCACGTTCAATGTAAAAAAATGTTAAGCATAATACCAACAATATTGTAATTATTATTTTTTATTTTGCAATTTTTTTAAATATTCCATTAAAAAGCAGCTGTTAAAGTCAAGCAATGCTTTATTTTTTTGTTTCCTGACCAGATTCCTCAATGTTGATTAATTAAATAACGTAAGTAGTTTTATGGTATAGTCCTTTTTTAAATTTTTGAAAAAGTTTTATTGTACAGGGAAAAAAGTGAGGAATTCTTATAGCTGGTAAATGATGAATTGATGGAATGAAGCAGCACAATAAAAAAAAATTTGAAAATAAAATATAATCAAGTCATAAAATTAAAATAATAATTCCTTTCTTCAATTTTCAACATGGATAATTATATCTTCCACAATTGTTAATACTTCATCTAAATATTGTAAACACTGTTGACTCATCTCATCTTTAAAGTGTGAATCATCAATTCTCAGTGAATGAGCATCATATTATTTAAAATATTTAAAACACACCTTTGGACTCGTTTCAAACGTAAATTCTTTCAGAAAAGGAGTGGTTCAACTCAATGCGAGCACTTTTGACTGATTATTCGCTTGAAACATCTAATTTTAAGCTAAACCAGGATCTTAACTAAATATAATATAGGTACTCTAGTGAAAGGATAACAAAGAAATGTGCCTTATTTATTTTATTGCTGTATGTGTAAGGATTTAAAAATTAAAAATTTCTACTACTTTTTTAATCATCACATGTAATAATTTTTTGATAATGAAAGTATGAAATATTCACGACTGACTGAAACGATAAATCATATGCATAATATGTATATGCAACAGAGGCAAACATTTTTAAAATGTTGTATCAGAGATTTTGCAAGCCCCAAAATATTACAAACTATTTTACTCTGCAGGTTGGGACCCGTTTCTTATTTTTTCTTTATTACGGTGACAGCCAAGCTATAAAAAAATAGCAGATTGACTATAGGGATACATTCTTTACACTAGCAGCACTGTAATTACAGCTGTGCAACACATATACATATACACCCGACGCATATTCCTATATAATATTTACATCATACACAAAGTGAGAGATACGAACTATGGTTTGCATACCTAAATGTATAGCTTTTTACACAGTGTACGAAAAATATACAGTTTCTGAGCAGATGCTTATGCCATAGAGGCGAATTTTGATTGAACAGGTCTATTCTCTTTCAGCAAGCTGTCGTTGATAGTCGTTCGCTCTCCTTGCTACATAGTTTCGCGATATTTTCACTTTCGGAGACCTTTTACATTCATTATAAATACGATGTTTTGCCAAAATCAAGGATCTGATAACGTTCTTTAATTTATGTTCAACAAATGACTTATTACTTGTGAAATATACCGCCGTAGACGCTTTTACTTCAGAAAGTGCCCTAAGTGATCCCTTTTAGCTTTTGTGTTGAATTAAAAAGCCCTTGATATTTTGTTTTTTATTAAAATATTTAAATTTGTGATTTCTGCGTTCCCGATATGGTCGGGAGCGTTTTCTAGCAGTCTTCGAGGCTGTTCTTGTTTTCCGGTAAGTCAATTGATTTATTTTGTCTTTTTTTTAAAATTTGTGTAATATATTAAAAATAATACGTTGTTTAGTATTCTCACTATACGCTGTTGCAAGAGATAAGTGGTATGGGTATTTATTTAGATGTCATAGTGCATAGTAAAAACTCAACGCAGACCCAAATATCAATAAAAATATATGACATAAACATTTCATCTTAAAGCTTTCTGGATTGACGCAAGTTTTTGACGTATTTATAATTAATTCTGTTCATAGCTTACCGTGAAAACTCTTGAATGTATTAATTTTGAGCTATTTTATTAAGTGAATGCACGATATGAATTTTTCTTAAATATCGAGAGATTTTGTAATAATTCCATGACGTTCATAACCTGATACATATAATTTTTTACGTTTAAATATTAATTTACTCTCCAATATACTTACGTACAATATATTTACGCTGAATATTATCGAAAAATGCAGGTACAATTCTGCATAGTACTATTATTGTTTCCAATCGATAGAGTGAATTTTTAAATAGGTAATGGTTATAGATATTCTGGTGTAACCATTTTTTTTTGTGCACTTTATAATTTAAATGCCTACCTACTATCAGTGTGATTTTTTTTACATAATTTTAACTTACAACCATTCTTAAAAATAGATATTGTACAGTGGTGTAACTGTTTGAACCCTGCAGCACACTCTTCATATGCCGCTAAATTATCATAGATAAAGCACGCTGTATCCAAAATATAAATCGCCCACGCATGCGCAATATTACAATTATTTTTTGACGTTAGAATAAACAATTAAAAAAATTGATGCGAATGTATATTTTAAAGATTTATTTGACTTACTTGATTGCTTCATTGTGATGCAGCCTTTGAAGTTCATGTCAATTTACACTTTAATCATAAAAAAGTGTAAAAAAACATCTGGATGTTTCAAAGTCTGATATACGACGTGCATACTCATCTGAGCGCAATAATAATAGATGAATAAAATTGGACCAAATTTGATAAGAAGACAAAACTATCGCTCAGTAGATGATATTTGGGAACACAAAGTATGTATTGTTTCACTGATTTTTAAACATACTACGATAATTTTCATAGTTATTTAACTGTTTTTTAATAAATATATATAGATCCCGGTCGGTGGCGCAGTGTCAACGGTGTTGGCTTGCGTGCAAGACCGCCCGGGTTCGATTCCCGGTAAGAGCGGATTTCAGTCGATAAGTCTGTTCAAAGGCACGGTTGTTTATGTTGTTGAAAATCCCTTCCCACCTTTCCGATCCCAAAGAGCGACGCATAGTCTTGCTAATCACTAGTCCTGTCCTAGTCCTCGTATCCTTTCCATCGCTACTCTCTTCGAAAAAAAAGAGAGTTTGAGCAACTGAGTAACAAGCAGTTCTCGTAGAAAAAAACACAAATGTTGAGATAAACTCCGTGAGGAGTCCATATGCTCCAAGTTGGGAGCGGACATGGATAAAAAAAAATACATAAAAATAAAAAATAACCCAACTAAATACAATACTGCCCGTGGCAAGTAATTTCTTAAGACGCGTTTGAGGAAGAGAAAATCACACAAATAAAAACAATTTATTGATATTATTGACATAAAAGGGCCTAAAATTAAGTCTGCCGCTTCTACCTCCTCCCTTCTAAACAAGCCTGAATACAACACATAGTTTGCAGAAACCTATAAATTTTGTATTAGAGATTTATGTAAATCTATCTCCCTTTATCAGATACCATTTTGAAATTAAAGGAAACGTTTTGTTATATGCAATAAAAAGCTTTCCCCTAAGATATAGTATCCGATATTATTATTCACTTTTAAGGTGTTCACTGTCAATACTTGGTGGAAAGGCATTATAATAAAAATAATAACACATTTTTAGTACTTTTTCCACATGATATTTATTTCATCAGGACCGGTTTCGCTCATGGCGAGCATTATCAACTAATGCTCGCCATAAGCGAAACCGGTCCTGATGAAATAAATCTCATGTGGAAAAAGTACTAAAATGTGTTATTATTTTTATTTTACGATATTATATTCATTATTTATTTGTTGTTTATAATTATTTCGTAACCGATACCAGAATGATGTTTTGATATAGCATTTTAGTGTGTTCCGGTACGAGAGCAAATTTTAATTTAAAAAATGATTGGAACTTAATCTTCTCATAAAACGCATTCCTTTGTTAAACAATAAAACATTTACATCGCGGAATAAAAGAGAAATCGACGTTCGGCCTTGCGCGTGTATTCGCGATACATATTAATATGCAAAGTAAATTTGTTTAATAATTCTGTTTGTTACAATGGGATAAATTAATAAATCAATATGGATTGGCTGAAGATTGCGTAAAGTATATTTTTACAGAATAGCAGAGAAAATATTGTAAATTAAGGTCGTGGATAACATTATAAAATACTATTGATTGAGTAGGTATTTACTTGGTAGAACTCCATTATAATACGGTAAGAAAAATAACAATGTATTTTAATTCTACATAAATTATTTTATTTATTTGTTGATAGCTATTTCGGCTTACTAGATAGAACTAGATAGTTCTGACGAGGGCGTAAGCCGAAATAGCTGTCAACAAATATGTAAAGTGGAGCCCCGATCTTACGTTCTCGCATTATACGTTTTCCCGCGTGATGCGTTCATTTTCTATAGTCCCGGCATTTGGTTCATATTTAAAATTTTCCCCCATTCATCGTTTCCCGCATTAATCGTTTGTTTTATACGGTCCCTTCAAAAACGTAGGGTAAAATATAGTAATAGATACACGGGACAGAATCCCAATCCTCTCCTGCTTAGCCCCGCCTCTAACTCCTCCCCCAATATGGTATCACTTCTCTAGGCTCCCTCCTCCAGACTCCTCCAGACTCTTTCATATTTTGCTTTCTTGTCTATGAATTTTGACAGCTGTCGATTTTTGTCAAAATTGACGGATTCCGCGGCACCTGAATCTGTGAAAACACGCGGCTGCCCCGGGTCGACCGGTTCCCTGAAAATTTCCCGCCCCTGTCACGCAATTCATGCATGTTGCATTTCATTTCAAGAATTGCAGGTTATCCGGCACGCTCGATAGTATTGCCAGTGTGTTTTTTTTCTGTAGAATTAAAATACATTGTTATTTTTCTTAACTTATTATAAAATACTGTAGGATATTTTATCTATGTTCGTATATTGCACGCACTAGTATCACATTATTCGGAATTCAAAAATTAATCACGAAAGCAAGCAAAGATGCGTCGCAGTAAACCTTTCTCGTATTAATGAATTTTGATTTCAATATATTATCGAGAAAAGCTCCTTATATGCTCCATTCTAATATCCGTTATTCACTGTTACAACGAGATTTAAGTATACCAACTATTCGTGCAACTATTCGAAAAAGCTTTATAAGGCAGTGGGTCATCATTGTAAACCAACGATCTTTTATAAACAAACATCGCTTTTTAGACCGAAAACCATTCTTCTCGATGACCCTTCATAGGTAAAAAGATAATGTAAGCTATCCTCTTGTACTGGCTTCACTAGGGATTTCTCGCCACTACAGCGGTCGCGCACTCCTGTCAGCAACGATGGAAAGGGAATGCAATCTAAACTTGAAGACGAAGGAGGTGAAAAGGACTTTGACGCTAACGCGCTTCAGAACTTAAAGCTCCATCAAATAGATATCAATAACAAAAAAAACTCCTTACATAGCACAGGTTTGCTTGAAAATTATTCTCAAATGATAGAAACAAGTTGCAAACGTTTATGTCTAATACAGAAATCATCAATCAATCATCATTCATTTATTCAAAGACTACTAATTATTTGGTCAGTTTCTAATTCGATAAATGGTCAGTTATTAATACTTAAAACGGTCAGTAATAAATTCTTAAAACGGTCAGTTAAAAATAATAAATGGTCAGTTAAAATAATAAACGGTCAGTTAAAATTTTTTAAATATCATTTCATGCGCTAATTTTTCATAGAACATGTCATAAATTTGTCTCATACGACCATATTTGATAAAATTCACAAGCTGTCAAACTAAAACTTGTCATTTTTTATAAATAACTGACCATTTAAATTAAATACTAACTGTTTTTAATAAATAACTAATCATTAAAATATATTACTGACCGTTTTATTTAATAACTGACCACATTCACACTGATACAATGACAACTAACCGTTTGTAATATTAACTGACCATTTATTTATTTAACTGACCAAAACTTAAATTAGTTACTGACCCATTAAATACATGCCTTATTCAAATTGACCGCCGAACCCATCGAGGCTTTGATTAAAAATGCGCTGACATGTATTTTTCATTCAAAATAAAATAAAATTTATAATGAACATTCGAAAAGTATGAACACGGTCAATAGACTAATCAGTGCTCAAAACAAAATACTTCTGCACTGTGTTAAAACTGTAAAAATAGCGGCGATCGATTTGCTTACAATTCCATTTTTGAAAATGTTATGTCTTTTTACTAAGAATTGACAGTTAACACTATCTAAGTAAATTGGCTTACATTTTTACGTATGCTTTAAAAAAATATGACGCCATTGAGGTTAATACTTTTTTTTGAGATTTTGAAGATATGTGGTGCCTCTTTACTGACACTATTTGAGTTCATAACAAAAACTCACGAATCCAACCATGCTAATTACAAAAAAAAGTCAGATTCAAACTTAAGACACTGTTTTACTGTGTGTGCGATATTTGTATTAAACTAAAATGAACCTCGGCGCATTAATTTTATTTAATAATTAAAAACGTAGGTATGTGAATAAATAATAAGATATGAAGCCATAAAACTCATTTCGAGAAGTAAAAAAATAGATTTATATTTTCTTTTCGCTCAGGCTATTTCCGCCTAATTCCCCCCCTCGCACCTCGGGGGATTTGCCTGGCTAAGGACTTTTCCGTGTTGTTATGTATGACCCATTTTTTTTTCAAACAGTAATAAATAATAAAACACTGCAGCCAAATACCAAAAGTCTTTACCGAGAACTTTTATTTGGGAATGTAGTTGATTAAAAATTAATCTAATTCTTCGGTATACTGGTACTGCTACAGTGAGTTGGACGGATATAGTTATTGGCAGGGCTTTTTTCCCATTTAACGCAGTGGAACGGCGTTCCGGCACCTTTTTTCACAGATTTCAAAATCAATAAGACAAAATTTAACATAAATAATATTTGAATATAATTTTATTTAGTAAAAAGCTTGACATGAAGTGAGTTCCAGCACCTCTTTTTTTCAAAAAAAAGCCCTGGTTATTGGATACTTCAACTTTAACCATCCAAAATAAAGAATTGCCTAATATTTGCGTTTGTGTGAACCAGACGAATTTATCTAATCGACATCTTACTTTAAAAAGGTTCGAACCAGGGCTGTGGAGTCGGAGTCGGAATTTTTGAAAAAAATGATTTTTTTATTTTTACATTTAATATGTCAAATTTGGCTGTTGACAGGATTGGTTGGTTGATATATAATTGAATACACATAAATATGATAGGTAGACAAAAAACATGACGAAATTAATCGTTTTTTAGTCGGAGTCGTTTTTTTGTCAATGTTGGAGTCGGAGTCGCGTTTTTGGTAAATGCTGGAGTCGGGGTCGTTATTTTTTTTCACCGACTCCACAGCCCTGGTTCGAACTGCTCTTGACACTTTTTTGAGATATGAGCGTTTGAAGTTTCGATTGATTAAAATTCACTTGTAACAATGAGCAAATAAAAATGTTTCAAATTACTTATTTTAAGCTTATTTTTTCACAACTATTGCTGAGAAATAATGATCTTAAAGATCTAATAATGGAAATGGGACAATCTTAGAACTTTGTTAAATAAATTTAGTAAAAAAAGTGTGCAAATGCAGTGAAACACTGTTATTCGACCATAGTTAGTTCTAAAATTCATATTCGTATATGTATGATAGAATGCGGTAAATACAAGCTTTTACAAACAAAATGTCATTTTAGGCAAAAATGACAATTTGAAACTTTTCAAAGTAAGGTAATGCAGTGTTTCACACCAACGAGAATTCTAAGCAATTTTATATGTTGGATCTTTAAAGTTTAAGTGTCCAATAACTATAACATTCACCCCACCCTGCTTCGCTCAAATAATAATAAATTGTATAGGTTGATAAATCTATACTACTAAGACAGTAGCCCAATGTTGTTTGTAGACCCTATCCGCTCTCTATATGGCCATCACAAGATACTACAGAGTACTCTTTCCCCCGCCAGTCTCTTTGCTTCCTCCCAGGATATCACAGGATCCCGTAGCTTCGCCGAGTAAATCCAATGTATTTCCATAAGCTGCTTTCCAGTGGGACCGAATTCATCCGGTTAGCAGTGGAGGGCCAGGATTTTGGCTCCCCTGGGGCATCCGTAGCACGTGTCCAAGCATGACCAATCGTCGACTTATAATTAGGACGTAATAAGAGGCTGATTTTTCCACTCTCTTAACAACGAGCTCCTGCCGATATCAAACCAACGTAATCCTAATATTGTCGAAGTCAGTGATGCACAACTTGCGGACCGGAATTGTGAAGATGAAAAACCCTTAAATAACCTTTTTTCTTTAGAACACTTCATGAACGATAAACGAATGATCACTGTTTGATTGAACATTCAAAAATATGACCCGTTTATTTTGCTAAGAATGTATTGGAGTACCAAAGGAGTACATTCTGAATCCTATATCAATTAAATCCTATAGAATTTGACGAAAATATTCAGGGAGATCTTCGCAAAGAAAAAAACGTGTCTCATAAAATCAGCAACGAAATTGTCACTCGGATCGACGATACTGTCAGTTTAGTCGTGCAAATATGCACTTGATGATGCGAACAATTGGAAAATTGATACGCTGGCCCTTTTGCCTATAAGGTTGTACGTCACTGATCTGCAAGTATACGGTTGCCTTTTGATTTTGTAATGTGCCATGACTCGCTACCGTAAAGTATCACTGACATAATTCGTAGGTTGAACATGTAAAAATTAGGACAACCGTAAGTTCCAAACTTTCTAGATTAAATTGATGGGGAGGGGTTCCAGTTATTCCATTGTGAATAGCGAGCTCTTTTAGCGGATTATCTTCTCATGATGTTGATACCATTGATGTAGAATTTTCCAATGAAGTGATTCCTATTGAAACGAGATTACTTCGAAACAGACAATATTGGCTGATATTTGTACATGTGCTTTATTAGAAATTCCGACAATAAGGACGATGTTTTCAAATATTTACTTTCTTTGATGTTCCCGTCTCGATGAGTAAACACGGATATCTGATATCATATTGACAAGTGTTCGTCGAATTGCGTGTTTGTTCCCGCGAACAGACCAAGATTTGCGGTTTCAATCGAGAGTAAGACATTTTGCCGTGATGATACTATGAAATAAACCCGCTCTCTTATATTACACGTGCCTTAGAAATATCATGCATACATAATAATAAATGCCGATCTTATGCATTTGTGAACATATTCAATACAATTTCAAATTTGGAACGCCCCATGTTCTGTCACTTTTGTCAGGCTGAAGTTAATAAAACAATTGAAAGTATAACATGTTAAATTGTGTCAGTAAATATGTATTCATAGTTATTGTACGGGAATAGGGACTGCAATACCAGTGTTACCGAATCGGGATCCCGGTACTCCACTTGTTTGTCAATCCCGAAATACCGCTCCTTTAAATGAAAAATACCATTTTATTGACTGTTCGTCCAAAAAACTTATCTAACTGAGAGAATTACATTGTGTCTTTTATGCCATTATCTGTTGAACGATTGGTGTGCTTTATTATATTTGTCAAATGCATGGCGCATTGGCGTCAGCTGTAATGCCATGCATTGTATTTTTTCCTAATAAAATATATGGAATTTCGAAGTAAACATATCGATTTCTTATATTGTAATACCGATATTAGCATATCTGTCGGTATTGCAGCCCCTATACAGGAAGGCTTATGTATACAGCAACCACTATTTCGTGAAATATATAAATTATTAGGCTTTTGGATATTGTTATACATCTAAAATATAAAGTAATAAATGAATTCAGACACGGTTGTTTGTTCAACTATACGACGATAAAACGATGATAGTTTGTCTTCAGTGAATTATGAATGCTTGAAATAATTCGGTATCATTTCTATTTTACAGTTCATTCCTAATTTGTTAAGTTTTGCGCTTACTTTGTTTTATCTGTCGTGTGAAGATATCATTTTATTACCAATAAGTGTAATTTATTAATTAAGCAGTTAAAGAATTTTCAGGATTGCTCATACGAAATAGTTCCATACACATGCAGTTTCTTCTCGGCAAAAATATTACATTTAGATATATGTACATACATATGAACAGAGTGCCGGATGACCCTAAAAGCGAATGAGGCGCGCGCTTGGGGCCTCCAAATCTTGAGGACCTCAAAATAACACAAATTGATCTTGCTCAAATTACATGTTTCGAAAAATAGTTTTGACACATGTATTTGGCTTGGAATATTATATTGATCATCGAAAAATTCATATTCAAAACAGTAATATTGACAGATGGGTCATAAATCATAAAGTACGGTGTTAAGGTGTGCTGGGTACTGAATTGTTTCTTGTGTACTGCGGGGAATACCGTTAATTGTTCAAGCCATACTCTCGATCACATACAATCAGAAAAGTCACTTACAATTTTCAGAAATGACTCGGAATGAAATCAACATTAAAAGCAAAGTATTAGGGATTTTACGACTCTTTTTTTATCATTCGAAAAAGATGGCGCCTGCGGCCTCCCAAGGGTAATCCGCCACTGTAATGAGCATAAGGAAGACGAAACTCGCAAAAATCATAGACATCTACATTCTAGGTAAGGAGCTCTAAATCTTCCCCTCGAGCTGCCGGTAGTTCTTACCTTGAAATTATGTAAAATTTATTGCTGTTTGTCTAATGATATATAATGTTAATTTTTAATTTCTTGCGTATTAATTGAATAATGGTTGGCAATTAGCATTAATTAAATGTCGTGATATTAGTGTCGAATGCTGGCTGAGTAAAAATAAGATTCAACCGTCGTTACCCGTGTACATATTAATAATTTGTATGATATATTTCAGGATTTCAAGCTTGGTAAGCGTCCCTACAAACGTGATTAAAGCTTATAAAAGAAGCGCACGAGTAAACATTTGTTGTGCAGTAAACGGAAAATCACATAAAACAAAGTCGCACAAAAATGTTATGACATATATGTTATGGGAACATAACATGTACAAGGATGCACGTGTCAAGGTCACATTGTAAAAAACAGATAAACCACTGAATTTTGCACGTACAGTATGTGTACAACGCGCTGTTAATTACGTTATTAAATATATACATAGAAACGTACCTTGAAATAGTCCCAAAAATATATTTAAAAAATTGGATTCGAAAAACCGCATAGCTTTGAAATCGCACAAAAAAGTCGTACAAAAGACGTAAGGGTTTACATTGAAAGGCCTAATTTTTTTGGATTAGAAAGATGATGGGACTTTCATCTTTCCAGGCACCGTTGTCCAGGATCGTGAATTAAAAAAATAAAATAAAATGATGTTGACCTTGTCATATACCCATACGTAATTTGTACAAACGACGGAAGGTACGGAAATATGTATTTTTTTCATAATTAGATATAGTCTCATTAGGTTACAATATATGTATTAGATAGTAAACTATAACTGGTTTATAATAACTGCAATGAAAATTGATAAAACTTTTTTTGTATTGATTCCACAATTAATTTGTTAGTATCAGTTGAAAATTCTCGCGATTAGCGAAACCGGTCCTGATCTTTAAATTAATCGTGGAATAAGTCCAAAAAGTGTTTTTTTTTGTTTTTAATATAATGCATTTCACTTTGTAAATTTTGATTTCATTTTAAAGCGTGCGTCGGATACCTTAATTCTTGGCACGCGTGCCACTTATTTGCCATCGCTGATCAATTTTCAATGACGGCAATATTCCATTTTGCAATTGTAATTTATAGCTCAAACCGGTCTCATAATTTTATTTTTATAACATTAAATTATTGCAGTGTAATGTTGTACAATATATTATGTGCTCTTTGTTTGTTGTTTGACACTGATGAGTTTGTAATCTTCGTTAATGTGCATTAACTCGTTGGCTAATGAGTAATTGATGACATCCTTTAATTTCTTGCCCATTAATTAATTACGGCTTATCTTTGTTATAACGGAATATTACCATTGATGAGATAATTATGGAAAATGCCTTTTTGTTATTATTAAAAATGTTTTTTTTAGAACTGTATACACTATACATACATTTGAAATATCATAAGTATGTGGAACGGGATATTCTTGATTCAATGTGTAAAACTCTACCGCCACTGTGGATTCTAAGCTTCCTGATGAATAGGATACTCTTAATCCATTTTTTTCCTTCCAGGAACTCCAGAAATTGAATGATATCACAGGGTTTGTGTATAGACGAAATAACCAAACATATACCACATAATGACATGTTACAAACTTTAACTAAGGCACACAATCCATATTTTTCGGTTTTGGAAATAAGGATATGTTATTAGTAAAATATATTTTTCAAACCAAGTCAAACAATGTCGAGCAGGACTCGACATAGAATTTGCGCGTTTCCTAAACGATATAGAGCTAGACTCGATCATGAGTTCAAGGAGTTAAACTAAGTGTTTGAGCAAGTCATATTTTCTTTTCCTTTCCCCCCGCTAAAAAGCATTTCCGTGCAGCTCTGCATCGGTCCAAAAACATGAGAAGTAAATTATTTTCTTGTCTGGATAGCATTAAAGATGGTGGCCATTTCACAGCGGCTACGTTCAAATAATAGATGTCGGTGGGACAACCAACTTTACTTGTATATTTAGCATTCGTATGCCACCCAACAATTTTGCCAACCGAATTTCAGTTTAAATTTAAATTTGAAAATGGAATATAATAATTTTCATTTTCAAATATGGTAAGGTTCAATATTTTAAATTGAGAATCCACGTTGATTTTTATAGAGAATTCATTGATGAATTTAATTCAATTAGAATAGGTAGTTATTTTGCATGACGTAATCGATTTCCATTTTTGAATCTATGCGCGATAGTTCAGTAATAATGATTGTTAATCGAACTGCGTTTGAATACTCGATAACCACTTTCATTATTGCTTGAATGTATTGGCTGTTGTCAAGTGCACTCGCTGTGCACTTGATTCACTGCTGGTAAGCGTACACGTTGCTGTTCAATACATACACACATTCTAAACAAATTTAATTATAATTATAATATACATAGTATAATATTATACGCGAGGTTCACTGTACTTAAAATCAGTTAGTAAGACAGGCTATTTATTTTTGTAAATGAATATTCAATAGATGAGTATGTACTTATAATATTTTAAATGCATTTTTAATGAGCTCATGTGTACTCTGATTTTATATTGTTTTTTTATTTAAATATTTTATATGAAACTATTATTTTTTATCGCGTATTAGCTGTGATATTGAAATCTTAAAAATGCGGGATTTTTAACATAATACGTTGCACCACAAAACTTTTATTCGATTACGATGAAGCAAAAATAACAAAAAAATCATGGTTGTAATTTAGCTATCTTTATTACCGTATGGAACCCGGATTAAAAAAAGGTCAAAACCTTACCGGACACGCACAAAAAAGCACTGTTTCAGACGTCATCTCACGTGGTGGCTTGAGAGAAAACCGGATGCAGGGAAAATAGTCAGCGCGTCTGATTGGGCCGCGCCGTCCGCCAATCGTTGCACGCGACTAAAGTAGATTGCGTGTGATTGCCTGTTACGTTTATCGACTGAAGGAGTGTAAATGAGACAGTTTGTACCGATCGGTACAGATTTTGGAAACCTTGCCCGGGGAAAATTCGAAAAAATAATGTCATGTATAGTGAATTTGAATTTAATTAACTGATCGCCTGCGGATTTTTTTTTTATTTATTTATATAGACAATTTATTTTTGGCATTACAGCTAATAACAATGCGCCAAATATTTTTTAATTATACGAGATTAACTCGATGATAAATAATCTATCAGCCGTGAACAACTCAACGATAAATTACATACACCCAGGCCATGGTCTCTTTTTCAATTGAAAAAATCTGACCATGCCGGGAATTGAACCCGGGTCCACCCGATCCCTAGAACAAAGCTCTTTCCCTAGACCACAGAGAACGACTTTATCAACTTATTTCGCCAATTGCTGTCGTAAAATAGGGCCCAAGGTAAGTTCGGGCTAGTTAATACACAATGATAGGATGGTCACAATTTACAATGCTCAAACTGACCGTGACCGCCCAAGACGAAGAACCTTGTTTTTAAAGTTCATTTAAAATTCGTCAGTTGTTTTGAAATTGTGCGCAAATGTGCGGGGCTATTAAAAGAATATTACCGAAACGGAGATTGACATTGCCCCGATGTCAATTGCGAGGGGATTTAATTAGGATTGACGTCTAATGAAAGATGGAACGAGATAACGTTGTTGAGAAACCGATCATTATTATTATTAACAAAGCCATGTACAGCGCCGCACTGGAGTGAGTGGGTGTAACGTTTAGCAATAGGTTAAGTGACAATTATGGATTTTATTAGATGTACCAATATTTGCGCGTATCGATATAGGGAACCATGAAGCGTTTGTCAACTTTCCACGATATAGACCAGGCATGGGCAACCTTTCCTAGGTCTGGGGCCAAATTACCATTCTGTGTCCGAGTCAAGGGCCGGACCAAATTATTTAACATAACAGAGTAATATTTAACTCACCAATGAAACACGTTGCTACTTCTTACGAGACTGTCAATATTGACGTTGACGTGGATAATCGCATAGAATTTTCGAGATTTTCATCTGTTATCCTCGTTCGATTTTTTGATTTAGTGTGTTTCATCCTCGAAAAAAACTGTGTATATGTGCTGCCAAAATGACTATTTCTTGCAAATGCGCGTGAATTTGTGTATTTTTCTTCCACCAAATTATACCAATATACAAATCCGTCAAAGCAATGTTGTTAAATTCTGATTTAAGCACTAAATCCCCCTAAGCTCAATAAGCTCCATCTGTAAATTTGCTGGCACATTTTTTACATCTGAATCAATCGGGCGAGCAAATATATATTTGGGTGAACAAGTTGGTTCTTCCACCACCCTTCCGTTATGTGTGTGCAGCCGTTTTTCACAGCCGCCTTCCATAACGCTATACGATCAAGAAAAGAAACGAATTTAATCCTCACTTACTTGGCCCGAGACAGAGCTGCACGGGACTGATCTTTTAACCATGCACTAAGATGCTTAAAGAGAAGAAAAATAGAAAGGACAAATAAAAATGAAAATGTGACTTGCTCAGCCACTTTGTTAGAGTGATATTAAGTACTGAGAATCCGTGGAGCTTAATCTACTTCGCGTTGTAGTGAATGTGGTGTCTTTGTTTTAGAAGTCGGAAAACCTTTTCAAATCAAATCTTTCTCTATTACTTCGCAGAGATAAATCAGGGCCGGAGAAAATAGCTCGGCGGGCCGTTGGTTGCCCATATATAATATAGACATTTGGCCACCTGTCTGTGTATTTATAAAACATTTTCTTTGGTATATTTCCACAATTTTATATGGCAATTATCTAGATTGGTTTCGCTGTCACCAACTGATGGATCGCAAATGTCAACTTCCAAGGAAGAAGGCAGTAGCTCGCAAAAATTCTGAAATTGAGTTATCAATGCCATTCGTTAAATACTTGTATTGCTCTTCAACATTTTAATTATAGTCTATTTTTAAGGTGTTCACTGTCAATTCTTGGTGGAATGGCATTATAATAAAAATAAAAAAACATTTTTAGTATTTTTTAGTACGTTGACAATGCTCGCCATGAGCAAACCGGTCCTGATCCTATACATTTTATCCGAAAAAATACTAAAAATGTTTTTTTATTTTTATTATAGTCCATTTTGTTTCAATTTATTTGATTAGATGTAATACAAATTGTATGCCATGCCTTATATTGTAATTATTGCTTAACTTTTGTATAAATATCGTTGTATTTCTTATCAGTTAATAATGCTCGCCATGAGCGAAACCGGTCCTGATCCAATAAATCTAATGTGGAATAAGTACTAAAATTATGTTATTATTTACTAAATAGTTTTGAAAGCCTTATATGGTGGTCACTTTTATAGCAGTGTAATAACTAAAATACTCCTTTTTTCAGAATTTTTGTAGAACTTCTTATTAAAAATGCAAAAAATATAGTTTTCTTATCAAAGATGCAGCCAATGCAATTACTTGTTTACAAAGAAATTAGTTAATTTCGCATTAATCGCTTTTTATAAATTCTAAATACTAAAACTACAAAAAACACATGTCATTTTTCTCAAAAGTTTGTCAGTCCTCACTTACTGCCTTCTTGCTTGAAACGGCAGTGCAGATGTATCATTATCACTTGACCACCGATCAAATAATAACAAAACTGTTGAATATTTTTTTTTATATATTGCCTTTCCACCTAGTATTTACAGTGTACACTTGACAGTGATGCAGTTTGTAGCTATTTCGGCTCGCTCGTCCGAACTATTTGTTGCTTTTTTCACCGTGTTATAATGGAGCTCTACCAAATAAATAACAATTCAATCAATTTTAGCGCTTGCTTGTATTTTACGTATAAATTCTGGATTCAAGTTATCTTTTCACTTAGTCATTATGGCTTTGTTATTTTAAATAGAAAACGGACGAATCGAGTGATCACAATTACATAAGAGCACATAAATAAGAACGCGTTTCAAAAATCAAGATATTTTTAAAAATACATCACAAAAGCTTTGCCGTCTCCTCTAGTCAGTGTGTCGATCTTACGCAAAGTCGAATCGTGCTAGATCAATTTATTTGCACAACTGTTTTGCCTCACTTGGTACGAGCTCACATATGATGATCAAGTTGGTTGACCCTCTGCCGTTCGTTATGTATGCACAGCCGCAACTTTCACGGTCGTCTTCAAGAGCGCATTAATGAGCATCCAAAAATAAAATCAATAAACATTTTCGATTGAAAACGTTGTGGCATATTATTTTATTGTTTATGATTTTTGGCCACGTAACATTTTTTTGTTGAACCGTATCCGCTTCAAACGCGGACCATATGCCCTTCCAATGGAGGCATCTGAACATATTTATTCTACGAAGACTGCTTGCCAGCTCAACCCCTATTTTTCGAAGAAAGTAAGGATTGAAAGGATACGAGGACTAGTGGTTTTTTTATCGTGGAAAGGGATTTTTAACAATATAAACACCCATGCCTTCGAACATCATTGATAAGTCGACTGAAAAAATCTACTCGTATAGGGACTCTAACCCGTAAGTTCTGTCACGGATGCCAACAACGTTGACCACTACACCACGGACCCGGCTCCGGCCTGGTAGCTTACTGCAGTCTTCTTGCTAAAAAGTGTAGTAAAAATGTTCAATGCGCCAAATATTTTTAATTGTGAAAGTCATACGAGATTAACTAGATGATAAATAATGGATCAGTCGTGAACAACTTAACGATAAATACAAACACCCAGCCCAAGATCTTTTTATCAATTGAAAAAATCTGACCTTGCCGGGAATTGAAACCGGGCCCACCTGATTGCTAGGGCAAATCTTTTGCCACTAGGCCACAGAGACCGACAATATTCTTATTTTTAAACAAGCGTGATGCTCAACATTCAAAATCTTTCAATATGTCTGTAATGGTAGTCTGAATATCGTTGTTTTTACGTGTGTAATGTATTTGAAGTGATAGGACAGTTTGATAATGTTGTGCATAACATAAAAGTAGGCCAACGGCATCGGGCGAGTCGACCCCGTCAACTTTTCGGTGCACTCGCTTAATGGACTCGCCCTGGATACTCGTCCGAAATGCATGCATGTGGATTCTCCCAGCATCCCTCAATATTCCCCGAGGCACCCTCGTCGCTTTCCCTTCACTGGATACTTCGAAAAACAATTTTCAAATAATCACTGCTGTCACTTTTAAGGTGTCCACTGTCAATACTGTGCTGAAAAGAATTATATCAAAAAATTAATAAAACATTTAATGTACTTATTCCACAGTTTATTTATGTTTAGATCAGGACCGGTTTTGCTCATCGCGAGTTTTTTCAACTGATAATACATCAATGCAGAGCTATTTACACAAAAACAAAGCATGACCAATCATGGTGAAGCAAACAATTGGTAAAATAATTTAAAGGAAATGAAACACAGTGATTAAAACCTCTTAACAAAAAGAAGCTACACATTAAAAAACAAAATAATAAAATATGTCACTAACAATGAAATGAAATCATTGGTGAGTAAAAAGAATATATATGTAGTTAAAAAAAAATTGTCAATTTGTGTCGCGGTTATCTTAAGTCGTAGAAAAACCCATGAAATATTTATTTATTTATTGTAATGTAGCATTAAAATAATAGCATATAACGGTCTTACTTTAAATGTGTTAACTGCCACTTATAAAGGAATTGTTTAAACAAATAAAACACTTTATTTATAACTATTTCCACAAACGCATTCTTACAAACATCATGACCGGTTATCGAGAATATTGTCAATTGATTT
Source organism: Himalopsyche kuldschensis (assembly GCA_028554975.1). Taxonomy (NCBI): domain Eukaryota; kingdom Metazoa; phylum Arthropoda; class Insecta; order Trichoptera; family Rhyacophilidae; genus Himalopsyche; species Himalopsyche kuldschensis. The sequence continues at coordinate 1,034,780 of JAHFWI010000059.1, read as the reverse complement.
TACGATTTTCCAAGCCTTAAATAAGTGATTCAAGAAAAGTTGTTTGACTGAATCTGAAAAGTCATACGCTTTACCTCATTGTCCAGAGAGGGTTAAGATATAACGTATGCCATACGAAAGAACTGCTATTTTTGTTATCTCTACACCCCTATTTTTTCACGATATTGAAGGGTGGGACGGATGAAAGATTCAGTAGAAAAATGAGTAGCATTGGCTCGTGATACCTACCACTCTGACGTTTGAAATACCAAAAATAAACGTTTCAAATCTGTCAAAACAGACGAATTGGATTTGAATTGACTATCTCTATTTTGTTTATTTATATAGTAAAGCTATTTATTTAATAAAAGATTGAGAGCTTCACGTGACGTCCCTGCAGCGTCGGGACGCTGGCTACAGGCGCCGCTGAAAATCTAGATCAAGCCGTCGTTTTGAATACACAAAATATTGTTGTGATGTAGCGTGCGATAATTAATCAGAGATGTCGCCAGCTATCTTTAATATGATTTGTAATATTCTGTTTTTATCACCTTCAAATGCAAACGCATACTAGATTATGTTATATTATTTCTAAATGTGCTTGCGATGGACTCGCGAGTGCTTAAAACAGCAATCTCTACATGTTTCTGTTTCATTTTTGAATCTTCGCCTGACGTAAAATTGAACCAATTTTTATTATGTCATCATCCTATATAATAAGCGCGTCTATTGCCACAAGGATCGTTGGAAGTTTCTAGTCAAATGTTCGAATCCAGAGGAAAATCCTTCACCGAACATGCTCTCTAGCTCACGTCTGTATGCACTTTCGGTGTCTTCAATGGAATATATCTTTTATATATATGAGTGTGTGAGAGAGAGAGAGTGAGTGAGTGTGTGTCTGTATGTTAGAGTGAGAATGTGTATATGTGTGTGTGAGAGAGAGAGGGTGTGTTGTGTGAAAGAGTGTGTGTATGTGTATGTATGTGTGTGTGTGTGTGTGTGTGTGTGTGTGTGTGTGTGTGTGTGTGTGTGTGTGTGTTTATTGGCACTGTAAGTTATAAAAGTTACTTTCATTAACAGTAAATTCTCGGTGAAAAACACAATCTTAAAAAATTGTAAGGCACCACAATTTGCAAGACCGGCTGTATTTAAGATGATTTTTGAAGAATAAAACAGGTCCTAATCACTGCAATCGATCATGGCGATTGAAAAATTGCGAAATGAGAAATGTTTCGAAAAACGTGTCGAAACAAAACAATCGGAGCGTAATGTAATATGTAAATGGTCAGAACCAAATAAAAAGAAAACCGACGATGTATTGTTACTCTCGCATTTTTATTCCGATGGCCACGTTTGATCTGAGCCGACTGAATTTTCATTTCCAATTGAAGCAGCCTCATACTAATTGAATGATTAAAGTCCCTAGGTATTAATGCCTCTTGTAATACTTTATAATTGGGTCGTAGCCACGTTAAGGTTGCCATTACTTATGAGCCGCTGCACGTTAATTTGATTTCAAATTTATTTCATTCATTTCGAGGGTTGCCTGTGAGAAAATATAAATTTTATTTTCTTGGCTGCTGATGCCTGAAAAACAGATGTATTTTTACATCTATCAATTTCAATGGTTTTTAATGAGATCAAATTAATTTACTATCGTAAGTTCATTTGAATATTTTATATAAATAGAGCAAACAATCACAAATTGACCAACATTCCTGACACAACAGTGATAATTTTAATGAGAGTACGGAATATAAATTACACGCTTGTTGATTCACAAGGCTGTATAACAGTGATGACATTTCATGCGGGCATTGGGCCATGACAAATATCAATCAACTTTTTTCTTCAGAAATTTTCACGGACGATAGAAGAAAAATATAAAATAAAAATACTTTCAATTTTATATTCACTATAAATAACGGTAATTTAATCACTTTTACCAATGCGCCCCCTCGAACAATGTGAAAAATTATATGCCGGCCCTTTTGACAATAAGGTTGTTCGTCACTGTTTTACACCGTTGTAATAATATCAAAAGTTTTCAGCTAGAAAGGTTGATGCAAAAGTATTGACGTTTTTGTATGATCCCAATGTCGACGAGATAAAAGTCATTATTTACACCAATACAGGTCAAAACACCAGTGAGATCGCGGTGATTATGGGAGTCAACTAGAGACTCCAATTACTCGACATCTCAACTACTCGAGTATCGAGTAGTACAATTTCAAAATACTCGAGTACTCGAGTATACTCGAGTAGTTTCAGATGTACCAAAATATATATTTTTAATTCGAATTTGTGTATATAAATAGATGATAAGTAAATAAAGAAATATATTGAATATCATTAAAACATTTATTTCAATTTATACCACATATATTTCAACAAATTTTCAATTAATTTTAAGTTTCGTTTTTATATTTCTCGCAGAAGAAAAAACTGTCGACGATTATTACTAAAACGAGTACTACTCGAGTATTTTTCAAATTACTCGAGTATCGAGTACTTGGAAAATGGACGAGTATACTCGAGTATCGAGTACTCGATAATCGAATTGGAGTCTCTAGAGTCAACCAATCAACCGTATTGAGATGTTTGAATCGTATAGGGTTGGTTTCGCGTCACGCCTTTTGGATTCCTCATCAATTGTCAGCTATCAGTTTATTGTACACCTTATTCAACATTTGTGTTGGTTTGAGTGCGAGACGAAAACGCTACCCATTTTGGCATCGATTGGTGACCGGAGATGAAAAATAGGTATTGTGCAATAACGTTGTGCGGAAAAGTCACAGCTATATTTGGATAAGTCCATTTGACAAATTCGAAGGCTGACGTCCGTAAAAAATGTAATGCTTTGTCTTTGGTGAGATTGCAAGGGTACTCTGTATTTAGAACTCAACTAAACAATTACAGCGAAACGTAACAATTACCAAAATAAAACATCGACCAATAAAAAAAATAGTCCAGAATAGGTAAACAGAAAAGGGGTGGTGGTGTTTCATCACAACAACGCGCGACCACATGTGGTGATGATGACTCAACATAAGATAAATTAATTGAATAGCACCCATCCCATTAAGCAGACCTTGCTCCTTTTTAAATCATTTATTCAGGTCACTGCATAGTACTTTTAACGGTAAAAAGTAAAATATCAAATGCATTTTTTGCATCAAAGGCGACGGAATTTTACTCCAATGACAATTTATACGTTGATAGAAAGATGGAAAAAGATTTTTAAAAACGAAAGATGGTATGTTGTTGATTAAATCAAAGATAAAAATATTTTTTTTATTTCATATTTTAAAAAAAATATCAAAACTTTTGCATCATACCAATACAATAATTATTTTCGGATAACGTTGATGGAGCTATTTCGGTTTTACGAAGTCATCAGAACTACTTCACCGAAATAATACTGAATATCTATCAAATAATCGTATAACCATTGTAGAACTGTATGCTTTGATAATAATGTATTATGTTTACCGTATTCCAATTAGTTAATTAGTATTCCAATTAGTTATTCAAATTACTAGTTTCGATTCTGTATTGTGACCGATTGAATTGACATATTTTTGCGAAAATGGCAAACTAACAGTACCTATATCACGCCGCCCGGTTGTTGTATCAACTCCCCTATCAATTGTCTAATGCGATAATTATTTAAATTCAATGTTCCTGCTAGAAAGACAACTAGCTCTGGCGGGTAAGGTGATTACTAATTAACCTTACCGCGCGTTTCCATTAACGAAGGTGTCGCTCTGCGGTTTCCTTTTTCGTCACGGGACACATCTGGTGTTTAGCAGTAAGTGAAAATTTTCCCCACTTTTCATAAACACAACTATACTATGGGGATACTTGATCACAGCAATTATTTTAAGTGGTTATCTAACACTGAAACTTATATTATATCAAGTGGATCTAACTTATATTAAATCTAGTCGATTGGTCAGCGTATTCCTCTTCAGTTGCAGTATCCACAAGATATTGCAGAGTTCGAAAACTATTCCCACTTGCCAAACAAAACACAGAATAATTTATTGATTGAGTAGGAATTTACTTGGTAGAACTCCATTATAATACGGTAAGAAAAAGGTAAGAATAGTTCTGACGAAGGCGTAAGCCGAAATAGCTATCAGCAAATATATAAAATAATTTATGTAGAACTAAAATACATTGTTATTTTTCTTACCGTATCAGAATAATTTCTAGGTTATATTACTTGCATATAACAAAAAAAAATCTTATATTCATTTTCTTCTCCGTATCCGCTTCAGCTTTTGGGTCTTCAGCTCATCTTCCAGTCGCTATTTTATCACAGGAATTATTTTATTTGACATATTCCTTGAAAAGGTTCTTTTTTTTACGACAAATCTTCTTCATATTGGTATGCTTTTGAATCTTACGCGATGATCGATATTTAAACTTTATGCGTGTAAAGACTTACTCGCTCAATATTTCCGTTCGGCCGCTTCCTCGGTTGGTTTAAATAAGCCATTATACTTTCGGGCTAAATGCTTATTAACGAATTTAAAAAGCTTCTTAACGTATCGGAAATGAAAATTAATCCCTTATGTATTATATTGTACACGTAATGCCTTATATACAACCAATAAGAATATGTACATATTTCTTCATTGTGGTAAACATCAGATCATTAACCCCTTAAACGAAATGGGTCGGTGTCGTAAAAACGCCGTGGGGCGTCTCGATGCACGCTGCACGCACATGACGTACGTCGTACACATTCGTTATACCGTTCAATTATTTATCTGCGAAACGGTTTTTCTTTCAAAATCAATACTGTCGTCTGACAGAAGTGTCTGGCTGAAAGAAGCGCCCTCCGCCGCCATTTTGTAAATTGCAATTTATTTCTATGATTCACGGCAATCTGAAATATGTACAAGCACGCCGCAACTCTCGGCGGTGAATGGTTAGATTCCTTTTTCTTTTATATTTTTGCGGCTGCCAACTGACAGCGTTATATAATATCTTTCAGAAAGCCTTATATTCCAAAGAACTAAAAAAAAATTGCCCCGCTGCAAATCAGGCATAACCACAAAATATTAATTAGTTTTTATTCTGTAGCAGGTAGATTATATATATTTTATTGATATAGCTATACAAAATGGTGGATTTTTTAAAACCTTGCAGTGAAAATTAATTAAGAAACTTTTTGGAGAAAATTTTTCGCATTTTTTTGTATGCCAAAGCCACGATGTCCTGCATTTATTTGCTACGGATGTAATTAAATTCATCAGTCGTGAATTGGGGGCGCCAAAATAATGCCAGGAGTGCAAATTCTACACATGCCCTCGGCACCAGAGGACCTCGCAACGGCTTGCTGGTTACAATGCTAACATAAGTTAAGGTACGGTAACGGCTGAAAAAGGTAATGTATTCAATGTCTCTCTCGTCCGAGCGGTTAGCTGCGCGAAAAATTCAAAAGTTGTGGCAGGCCAATCCAACAAATACGGAGCATAATTTCAATCATCGAGAAACTTCTCTTAAAATGCTTTATGAGGAAGGCATATGCTCCACATTGGAGCGGGCGTGGATTAACAAATAAACGTTATTAACATGTTCTAATATTTTATGCTTCTATTTTATGGATCTGTTGATATTTTAAGCATTATTTATTAATCAGGTCCTTTAATTCATCAACTGTAAGTGTGCAACCTCAGTGATAGTAGTGACAGCTTGGCGTTGCTTTTGGCGTAGTGTACCGAGTGTTTCAGTCTAGTCTAGACTAGATACCTAGAGTGCGTGCCAACCTAGGACCAGTGCGTGGAAGTTCACAAACTGCTGCGCGGCCGGGGAACATTTAAAGTTACTCCACACTATTATATGTATATTCACTCTTTAGGTTGACGCATTCACAATAGTAATGTTGAGCCATATGTTACTAAAATTATACTGATTGGTTTTGGTATTACTGTTGTCAACCTTCACACCTTGCTGATTAATAAAATACTTATCAATATTTGCACAATGATTGACGAGCAGGTCGACGACATTTTACTGGCGGAAAACTTTTAAAAGCGACTTGAAATATACGAGTCGAACTGTTTATCTATGTGAGATTGATTTATTCATGAGCTCTTTCGTGATTGCTAACAAAGCTTTTTTGTTGCCGTCTTGTGCATATTGATTTACAGTCGACCGTTACATAACATGTCGTGTTTTAGAAGTTAAGGGTTCCATACAAGAATTGAGGCTAGGTTTGTCATTCAAATTACACGAAACCAAAAATGTTCCCAACACAAGGGAGATCACGGCAACCCGCGTAAAGAGTTAGCGATCCGATCAGGGATCGCTGAAGCAACCTTCAATTTAATGCGGGAAGTCTGGGAGTAACGGTTGTACTCGGTCAGAACCAAGTACCGCATATTCAACGCATGCATACGGACTGTGCTGCTTTACGGTTGCAAGTCATAGTATCTTACAAATGCACAGGGTAACTTTATACTGTGCTTCGAAAACAGATGCCTGCGGCAAATATTAGGAGTGCGGTGGTTTGACTTTGTCAGGAACACGGAGGTAAGAGAGCGGACAAACCGGCCCTTTATTACGTCCAAAATACAAATGCGACGATGTACCCGGCTTAGACATGTGCTGCGGATGCCCCCAGGGAAGCCTTGACCCTGTCTGTCTCTTCTATTAGCCTGATGGATTCCGACGTCCCGTTGATGACCATTCATATGATGTACTCAGCGGAGCTACGGGACGCCGGGATGACCTGAGAGGAAGCGAAGAGGTGCATGTTCACAGTAATCATCGTGCTATTTTCATTTAATTCAATGGTTTTACTACATATGGCTAGGAAATGGATAGGCAAGTGTCGACACATATATTTTTGACCCGCACGTGCCAATGATATATTTTGTTCGTATCACTTATTGCCTGTAGCCAATTTCTCCGATAAGCGCAAGAGACGCGCGCTTTGGGCCTCAAAAATAAATTACATATAGCTCGCGTTATGTGTGAAAAAATATTCTGATACTTGTATTTGATATAGAATATATGATGATGTCACCCCGAAAAATGCATTTTCAATGGTAGTAATATTGAATGAACGATGGGTCATAAATAATAAAATAATAACGTGCAGATGAGCTAAGTTGGTACTCATTCTGAATTTTCTCTAGTAAACCGTAGGGAATATCGTAGATCGCTGAAATTTAAATTTGGTGAAACGGCTCAAAATTAAATCAACATTTAAACAATAATTTGTGATTCGTCTTATCTGGAATAAATTTTGAAACGTTTTTCTATTATTCGAAAAAGAGGGCCTCCAAAATGTATGTTGCGCCTAGGGCCTCCCATGTGCTCAATCCGCTACTGCTTAAAACTTCTATATTAGTCAACACGTATTATATGAAAAATGACACGTGTTATAAGAGTTTTCAGTATACGCTCAAACCTCTTTTTTGTGCGATTTCAGAGTTATGCGTTTAATTTTTTTTAAATATATTTTTCGGACTATATACACGTACATATGTTTTCACGTAATTAACAGCTCGTTGTTCATATACTGTACGTGCAAAATCAAGTGTTTCACCTGTTAATTACAATGTGACCTTGGCACGTGCGTCCTTATACATGGTATTATGATCCCATATATCGGAACGCATCTACCGCACAAAAAAGGTTTAGGTGTACATGCTAAATACACAGTGAAAATCGTTAAAATAAATTATATCGAATCAGGATGGCAGAATATTTGTTCACATACAAATAACGGTAATGCTATGGATGCCTCAATGTAGCTCGATTCCCGCCTTTTTGGATTACGTCATCCTGGAATGCCGCTTATGACCCGCCCACGCGATGAACTCGGCGGAGCTTCAGGACGCTGGCAAGACTTTACGGGAAGTAAAGAGCAAGATACAGGGAGCGGACTTGGCGAAAGTAGAAGGAATAAGCTGATAATAAAAAAGTAACATTGTTATAATAATTGTTGATTTAATGTAAGCACTGTAGATGTCTTGTACAATTTAGAAATACTAAACATGTAATTAGTATTCATGGAAGATAAAAAAAATATTTTTATTGACGATTGAAAACATACGTGTGTTCTATGATGGCAAACGACTATAACTGCTGTTAACAAAATTTCACCCGGCCCGAACCCGAAGACCTCTGACCCGAACCCGACCCGAGCCCGACATTTTTCAACCTTGCCCGAAAAAAATCCGAATTTTTTTTTCCAATAAAAATTAAAAATTGACTCACCAACTATCGTGTGTGCAGTTGTGCGAAATACATTTCTTCCTAATTAGAATTAGTTTTTGTTTGTTTTACAGGAATGACGACTCAAGAGAGAAGTTTTTGAACTAGAAAAGCTGAAAATGCATTTACATTTTATACACTCAACGTACCCAACTTTTTTGATTGTAGCAACCTCTATGATTTCACTTAAAGATTTCCACACTTCACTTTTCCCATGGGTTTTAACTGAAGAAATATATTGTCCACTCTTCAGTTTTGTCTTAATATTTTCGAAGCCCATTTCTTGCCGGTAAATTAAAAAAAAAGTCAACCTAACAAATCGAATTGCGACCGATCGAAATAACCACATAAGACACACTGAAATCAGGATCATATTATGGAATTCATTATGCGTATTGTACAAACGCCAATGAAGCAGACATCATTAAAAATACTAAAGAATTGCGTAAAAAGTCATAAAGTTTAGAACAATGCATCTTGTTCTTTCGAATGGGTGTTCATGAGAGAATGTTTTTTTATAACGAACAAGGCGTCAAAAAGATGACTAATACGAGTACGTGAAGATTATTATAGTATTAAATTTAGATTTACGATAGTGGTGAGCTCATTTTTGTTATAATTTGTTGTATGCTTGTGTTCGAGCCCGGCCCGGGCCCGAATCCAAACCTTCGTTATGGGGCCCGACCCGGCCCGCGGGCCGGGCCAAACCCGAGCCCGTGCAGACCTCTAAATTGTGTGTGAAAGGAAAATACATTCAAAAGTGTATAGCAGTGATGCACAAAAAACGACCCTCAATGATATTTCATTCAGCCCGCAATGACAAATATCAATCATCTTTTTTTTCAATTTTTTTCCTACAATGGAAGAACAATATTAAACAATAAAATCTTCAATTTTATATACACTAAAAATATCGATAATTTTATCGTATTACCCATTCGGCCCTCGAACTACCTGAGAATCGATTATCTGGCTCTTCTCACAAAAAGGTTGTGCATCACTGGTGTATATAAACACGACGAATAATACTTTATGATACCAATAAGGCCGGAAAAAGATTTCGACTGATTTTTTTTGAATTTTACACATTTCCATGATTTTCGTCACTAACGTCACGCGTTTCGTATTTCGGAATCTCCAGGATTTTTTTCAAGTGCACGGATAAACTTGAACTGACTTGTGTGTTTGTCGGCTTGTCGGCTTGTCAATATGCAGCTCAATAGATACATGTTATTATTAAAAAAGATAACACAATGTTGTTGATTTTATTAATTTCGCGTTAAAGTGTTACATGTACAAACAACAACGTGACGTGATTTTTTCTCATTATGTTGGCACAACGTTATGTACTGTTTGTTATAACATTTGTCTTATCGTTATTATGACAACCAATTATTATATCTGATACGTTGGCAATACTGATAGTTATGTGGTAATTTAAATCGATTATCGACATCTATGACTCGGTGGCTGAAACCAAAAGCATCTCATATTCAGGTTTTAAGATAATATTTTCGAATATTTGCGCAGTGTGATATACATACTATCGCCTTTATAGTATATGTAACTGCCAATTCTTGGTGAAAAGACATTGTTCTCGTAAATCCCATTTTTTCTAATTACACAATTTTATATAGTGAGCAGGGCCGGTTTCGGTTATCGCGAGCATGAGCAAATGAGGAAAAATAATTTCGAGCAAAGACATTTATGTACGACTAATGGCAATGTATACAAAACCATTAGTAAAGGGGTGTGAAAATAATTATATGGAAGAAACTTGATACAATTATCTCCAGTTATAACGTCAAAGGCTTCAAAAATCAAACCACATTACAGTAACGAGTTTGAAAATAATTCTTATATACATACTCATCAACAAAACTGCGATAAATTCAATAATAATTGAGGATTTCGACTGAAGGTGGTTGATGGAATTCAATTTTGAATCGTTTGAATAACGTATTTTTCCGTGAGTTTTTAGTCAGTCCAAGTTCATTCGTGCACTTTAAATGCCTGACGATTCCGAAAGGCGAAACCTGGATTGTCAGTGGAAAAACTCATGGAAACAATATCAAATACATAGGTATTGACAACGACTAAAGTAAGTAGATAGGCAAAGCGTGTTTTAAAGTTTTTACAAAACCAATACATATCGAATTGTAATAAGTAAAATAAACTTTTAATATTTATTAAAAAATTGTTAGTCTGGGTCCGTGATCGAGTTTCAACGTCGTTGGTTTCGGTTACGGCGCTCACGGTTTCGAGTCCCACTATGTACAAGCAGTTTCGTTTTTCAATCAATTTATTGATTTCGGTTCGAAGGCATGGATGTGTATATGTTGTCTAAAATTCTCTTTATACAGTCGAAACCCGATCTGACGTTCTCGGATAATACGTTTTCCCGTGTTTTGCGTTCATTTTCTATAGTCCCGGCATTTAGTTTACATATAAAACTTTCCCACATTCATCGTTTCCCGCATTAATCGTTTGTTTTATACGGTCCCTTGAAAACGTAGAATCGGGGTTTCACTGTATCCCTAATCGCTTTGAAGAATAAAGATCGAACAACTGAGTAACAAGAAGTTCTCTTAAAACAACTTTCGTTTTAACAAACTCCATCGGATTAGCCTATATGATCAACATTTTGTGCAGACATGGTAAAAGAAAAATATTTTACTTAAAGTATTAACGGCAAACAATATTTAACAGGCGTTCTAACCAAAGTTTCGAATCCGCAAATGGATTCTATTAGTGTTTTCTACCAAACAGCTTATAAAATTGACATTAATTATTGTATTATTTCATTTTATGAATCGTAATTAATGACCTGTCCAAAATATGGTTTTTTTGGTGAAAATTACAAAGAACTATTTGAACTATTAGGTATTCTGGTAATCCCCAATAGTAGGTCTAATGAAATATTCAGTTTTTTTTCGTTGGATCGCGTGTTTTACTCCGGCAGCGATGGGAAACTAAGTTATTAAAAAGAGCGACTTATTTTGTTAGTATGAAAATACACCTTGTGGTATATTGTTCTTTTCCATTTAGATAGTTCTAACAATTAGATTGTTTGATGGTCAATTTCCATGAATATGATAATACTATAAATTATCGCCATGAATGTTTGTGGAACGTTCATTTCACTGCGTCAGTGTATGCGAGATCTTCTGTATCGATAGTAAAATTACTTTAATATTGCTGATTTTGAATAAATACAGGGTGTTTATGTTTTTATGGGAAATTAATGCAGTATAATAAATAAGTTGTCTCATAAGTCTGCGTATTTTTTCTTCTAAAAAGCTATGCGCAAAAAACGCAACTACTTATGAAACAAACTAATATGAAAACCACTATGAACAATATGTGTTTTATATAAATAAACACCCATTAATTGTATTACTTCCACGCATATTTTCACATAACTGATCAGTTGAAAATTTTCGCGAAAAATGAAACCAGTCCTGATCTTCATACAATAAATCTGTAAGTAGCCCAAAAAATATATTTTGTTTATTTAACATAATGCGATGTCAGTTTACATCCAAGTGAATACTATAATTTCGTATAGTGACCCGTGTTTTGCCTCTTTAAGATGCATCATCAGACTTGAAATCGCAACATTACTCTTTAGTATTTTTTTTAAGTAATTGAGTAATTTTCATGACCAAAGTAACCTTGCGATAGTAAGTCTGAAGATGGTCGTCAAAGAGGCGAATCACGTGTCATTTTTTGGTATTTCAAACGTGGAATGATATAAACGAAGTCACCTATTTAATTTTATTATATTCAAATTATTGACATTCCAATATATCGAATTTATTAAAGTTTCCTTATTGCATGGAAGGAGGACGTTAATTTATAGTGTATTAAAAGTAGCCAATGTCATCAATATGGTAAAAATAAAACGGTGATCTAGATTTTCAGGCTTGTAAATATTTGATCAGCCGCTGGATGCTGTCAATACTGTTGTAGATATTTTCGTACAAAAATATGCCACTCAATACATTGCAATAAATTTAATGGTTGCAACTCGCTGACTTACCTGAAACACGCAACCCTTATCGCTATGCGGTCAAAACCCAAATCAGTAAATAGAAAGTTATTATTTTTCCGACATACGGAACAAAATCAATGGCGTGCCCTTCGTGGCCGCGAATTTTCGATCCTATTAAAGTGCCCATTACACCGACCGCTTATTTTTCTTTTATTCCCGCGGGTATTTATCAGCAATTGTTTACACAGTTTTCTGCCGACGTAAAAATTACAAAGTGACATGCCACTTTATACTTTTTATTGAATTCTTTATTCAAAAAGTAATCTTATATTAATACTGTGTCAAAACGTTAGTTCATTCTCCCGCGTGAAATTCAACTCGGTGTTGATACAGATTGTCTATGAGTCAGTTTGAATTCGATTTTTAAAAATTGCGTATTTCTACACTCTTTGTTTCTGGTTTTATGTGAAAACCCGTTTCGAACGCGATCGAAATCACTATTGCTTTAAACTTCAAACTGGTTTACACCAAATCGGTATATAGTTCTCAATGTGACAGCAGAGCGTATAGAATATTTTAAATCGAGATTTCTCTTCGATGTATTTATTTGATTTAATTGTATAATATTTAAAAAAAATGTATTTTAATAATTCATAAATACCAAAGTATAATATATATTTTAAAATTTTTGATTTTGATTGAAAGTGCTTGATGGAGTTTCAATATGATTTTCCTACATTTCCATGAAGTATTTAGTAGCCGCGAAAATTGTTAAATACAGTTGATATATCGGACATATGAATTGGATATGATTGTCCATTATTGATAGTTAAAAGATAACTTCTGTGTAATGGAGTTCTAACAATTAAATGCAAATTATTCGAGCGACGTAAAACTGTATTATTAGTTGCCGTTATGATTGACGTAGTAAAACTTAAGCGTTTCAGTTAAAGATAGCCATATAAATAGCTATAACAGGCAAAATATCGTAAAAATGCGTCATTGGTAATATTATATAATACTAGTATTGCTACCCGGCTTCGCTCGGACCAGTTTGGGGTTATATTCACCTCGACGCGTAAATTCAGACGGGCCAAGTTGAAACATATTTTTCAAAATTCAAAAGTCTAGGTCAATTAAAATGGAATTAAAATGAACATTTCAGACTGGCATTGACATTTCACAGCCCCTTTCATATATTGACAGCCCCATTCTCGCCCATTAAAATGTCCAAATTCAAGGAAAAAATCTAATTTGCTGTCAAAGAAATGTCAAATAATACCTTCACGTAAATAATAAACATTATTATTAATAATAAAAGCCGGGAAAAGTTAAAGGAAAAGAAAAGTAGAAGACTAATTTATTACATTTTGACTAAATGTCTTCGCCGATAAAAATTCATACATATTTTCTTTCATATTCGTTTTTATGGCAACTTAACCTTCGCTGCACGGTGATATGTATTTACTACAACTCGACTCTAATAATGAGAATATTTCTATTAAATATAATAGATACTGATCTGAGAATTTTTGTATTCCTCAGTAATGTTATTACGTATTAAATACAATTACAGTTATGTATGGTTATTCATTTGCAGCGATGGAAATAAATAATTAGTGGAAGAATCGGGCAAAGAATCACCCATACACACAAACGTTTCAAAATTGCGCGTGTGTCAATTAAAAGCGAATTAAAATGCACGTTTCAGACCGGCGCGAAAGCGCATGCGTAGAAGTGATCGACTTCGAACTAGCCATTCATTTCGTCATTACGAATTCGACCGCCGACGGGTGAAGACGTCGGAGCGGCAGCTAATTGCGATGTTTTTTTCTTCTTTTCAGACACTTAGATTACAAAAATTGTTATATTTCAACTTCAACCATAGTCAATCAAAGCAATGTCTAGAAATATTCACATTTTTCCGGTTTTTAAATAACTTTTTCATATGGTGTAGTAAATACATATCACCGGAGCTCGCGGAAGTTTTTAGCACAGTATGGGGAGGGTTAAAGACCAACAATGCAAAAGGGAATCATAGACCCACAGACATACATACATACGCTGTTTCGGTTTTATATATAAGATTGTTCTAATACTTACAAAAAACTGTTTTGAATGGTCTAATATTTATTTGTTTTACAAAAACAAAATACTCAATGACGTAGTAATCTTTTTGACAGATATTGCGTTGATTGACTTCGCATTTTCCGGACCGTTTTGAATTTCGAATTTCGAATTAAATCGTCAAATCGTAAGATCAAACCCATAATGATTTATTTATCTTGTGTTGCCAGCGCAATCGAATATTATGTCAATTATGCACGATCGCAGCACATGACGAACTACTACCCGTGTTTGTCGATATGATTTATTCAACATTGTTTACTTATCTGTCAAGTATAATAATAATACTATGTGCTCGAAGCTAATTTATTGTTTGATTGACTGTTATACTAAAATAAACCGTGTGACTTCTGTCTAGGTTTCCAAGTCCACCTATTTATAAACAGTATCGATGACCTCTATTGAAAGATAATCCTTATCGCGGTGTCAGTTGGTAAACCTGGTATCTACTCCTAAGCCATGTTCACTCCGTAATGGAGTATTTTAACACAATCTGTTTTCTAACACTTGTTGTAGGTTAGTCGCATGACCTCTTCCTAAAGATCTAGCTTATACCGGTTTAGACCGTATCAAACTATAATACAATCAATTATAATGTAATGTGTTAACTGACAGGCATTGGTCAACGTCGTTGGCTTCGCGACAGACTTCACTGGTCCGAGTTCAAGTACGATCAGCATTTTTTTAGACGATTTATCGATTCTGATCGAAGGCATGATTATTTGTGTTGTCTAAGAATTCCATCCGTCCCACCCGATCCTATATGCTGGGCCAACGACTGACCACAAGTCCTTTCCTATCCCCTATCCTTAAGAAAACTACTCTTATCAAAACCACAGAGGTTGAGCGACTGAGTAACAACCAGTCCTCGTAGAAAATTCCTAGATATCTCGATTAAGTTTAAGTTAAGATTAGATTAAAAATAATACTGGCATTTCACTGTGAAAAGACATATCAATACATTGATATATTTTATGATGATCAGGACCGGTTTCTCGATTCTTAATATAATTATTTAAAAATGGAGGATGAATGACTCTGTAACAAGCAGTTTTCGTAGAAAAAATCATGTTAGATTTAGCTCAAAACGGTGTCTCTGTGTATTATATGCTTTCATATATATTCATATGTTATTTATGTATATGTATGTATTTATGTATGTATGTATTACTTAGACATGGTTAGCAAAACATATAAAAAGTAAATTCTTAACTTCAAGTTTTATCCTCATGCTTATAGTAGAACATGGAAAATTTAAATTTTCAAAATCATTTGTAAAATTTGTTATCATTTCAATTCATTGGTAAAATTATTATTGCATACAAAAATTTCTTTTTTCGCCGCCACGTCACGGAAAAAACGTCACGTGCCCTGTGTCCTAAAACAAATAAAACAAATGGAAACTGCAGCAGAGAATTTTATTTTTGATTTGTACTTTTTTTTTTGCAAATGCAAAGCCAAACTAGAAGAATTCGATAACAATTCTTGGCGCAAAATCGAAAACATAACGTCAAACCATTGCGTCAGTGAAGTATTCTCCTGGTGTAATATTAGCTTGCTTTTTTACTTTACGCTGGGATATTTACTCTATTGTACGTACAAACGGAACTCTACTTTCGCACATAACTGGTTCCTGAAAATGTGTGCTAAAGTTGAATGTTCGAAAGTAGAGGGATGTAAAAAAATCCCCAAAAGTTATACTTTGAGATTTTTATTTAGCAAAAATTACTTTGTGTTTTATAAACTAACGTTTCCTTGATAAACTCAAGAGTCAAGAGTTAGTTGTGTTATTTATTGATTGAGTTGGCATTTACTTGGTAGAACTCCATTATTATACGGTGAGAAAAATAACAATGTATTTTAATTCTACAGAAATTATTTTATATATTTATAATTATAAAATAATATAAAATTTAAAATAACTTTGATAATTCCACGTATTGTGTAACTAACTCAGACACGTGTTTCGCCTCTTTCAGAGGCATCTTCAGACTTACTATCGCAAAGTTTGCTTAAGTAATGAAGCAAGATAAATTCTAACATTTTAACATTTTAAATTATGAAATTACAAAATGGATTACGGGTTTTTTTCCTTCTAAAGGAATTAAGGAAGGGGGTGATAGAATCAAAACAATGCAATAACATAATGATACTAATAAGATGATATTAAATAATATTCTTAACAGGACAGGATGCTCGTCTTTATTAACAGTATTCCCAATCAATAGAGTAATCACCCAACCTAACTGATTGATTGCAGCTCATTAGTTTATAGTTTGTAATGTTTAACATCATTAGAAATATATTTGTTTGCTTTGTTTCGATTCTATAACCCTCTCTTGCGTCCCTTAAAAAGGAAAAATCCCAATCTAATTGATTGATTGATTGCACCTTATTAGTATCATTATGTTATTGCATTGTTTTGATTCTATCACCCCCTTCCTTGTTTCCTTTAGAAGGAAAAAAACCCGTAATCCATTTTGTAATTTCATAATTTAAAATGTTAAAATGTTAGAATTTATCTTGCTTCATTACTTAAGCAAACTTTGCGATAGTAAGTCTGAAGATGCCTCTGAAAGAGGCGAAACACGTGTCACAGTTAGTTACACAATACGTGGAATAATCAAAGTTATTTTATATTAAAATGAACTTCCACAAAGTTACCGCCGAAACCATCGAAAATATTATAATTATATAACTAAGATGGTGGAACAGAGACGAAGATGTATTATGTACCCTGTCTACAACGGTTTATAAACATGATTTAATGCATGCCTAAAACATAGTTCTGACGAGGGCGTAAGCCGAAATAGCTATCAACAAATATATTGAATAATTTCTTTTTTCTTCGTAAAGAGTTCTGTAACGAGCAGTGCTTTATGGATCGCCCTACGCACTTAAGATATGCGTTCTCCATTGGGATCACACTCTTCCATAATATTCCAAAATGTATCGAAATGCGTAAATGCTTCGTTCATATGTTTTATTGTCAGTCTTAGGTTATTTTTTCCCACTTTAATTTTGTATTTCATTCTCGGTCGATTAGATATTCATTTGTTAAGGGAAATTCAAATGCATTAATATCTTCACTGTTCTTCAACAATCTTCAACATCTAAGAGTTCACATGCATTTGAGAGTGCGACAGGGAGCGATGGAGAAGAAAACAACTGCATGGAAACAAAACATTTTTGCATTATCGCCAAAAAATCTAAAAAGAACGAATTTTTAAAAATGTGCGAAATAGAGAATTGTGCGAAAGTATAGGTTCACCTGTATTTTGATTTAATATTCAAAACCTGAAGTCAATAATGTGTCAATCATAGAATCTAACATTTTCTTTCTTTTGTTACAGGTGAGTGCTACAATAGTTACGATGTAAGTGGATAATGCTAGGAGTACCACGCTATCATGACTTCCTGAGTAAGATTGTAATCTGAAGTATTTTAACACGCTATTTTTTATGTGCACTCGAGGGACTTTTAGGTTAAGCTATTTTTATTTATTTATTCATATATGTCTATTACAAAAGTTTATTGCTCTTGCAATGTGAAAAAAATGTCCGAGTAACTTCCGAGTTAATCCACTTTAATATAATATATACAAAAAATGGTACTCGTCTGAACTTACTCACGTCAACTTGAAATCCGCTTCCATAGTGGCATTTCCATATGCGAATGGTTCTACTCCGGTAAAGAAAAAACAAGTCATGTTCAAGTTCCTCAGACAATTATCAGGAATATTCTCATTTTGGCATCGGATAAGACGAAAGAAATAAATACATGGCTCGGTACATTTCTCTTTGAACATTTAAGTTTGTAGACGCGAGCATTTTATATGAGAAAATCGGTTGGATAAAGCCATGGTATCTAGAGCAGTGGTTCTCACGTAAAATTTGGCTGTGGCCGCATTAGAAACATAAGCGATACTACGGAAATGTCTGGTGGCCGCACCAAATTTTTGTGATGAGTCTTTTGCCAAAAAGACCTAATCGTGTATGTGTTAAGCTATTTCTTACTAGCAATTGTTGATGCACAATGCAATGCATACAAACTATTTATTTTTCAGTGTCTTTGTTGACAAATTAAGTTGTAAAAACCCATTTTTATTAAATATAAATATTAACTATGAAGCCCACCGCACATGAAACCATTCTAGAGACGAGTTTACTGATTCTAATACCATTTTATTAGTACTGAACAAAACTAAACCCACCCTAACATTTGAGACGTTTAATTCTCCATTATTTTTGAAATTTACATATAATATATTGAAATAAATGTATCAATGAAATTAAATAAGCTTATTTATTTATTTATCATCCATTTATATACACAAATTTTGAATTAATAATAAATATTTTGGTACATCTGAAACTACTCGAGTATACTCGAGTACTCGTGTATTTAAAAAAATACAACTCGTTACTCGATTAGTTGAGATGTCGAGTAATTGGAGTCTTTAGACTAGTATCCATATGTCCTCAAATATATGTAGATTTCACAATAAATTCAAGAGCATATTTCGCACCTCTTGGGTCGCAAATAATCGTGATTGAAATTTTGATCCTTATTGATCTCAATGTTCTGAGAAAATACTGAAAACGTTAAACAAATGATCATTGTTATAATCGGTAGAAGGCACCATCAATTATTATGAGTTTATTTAAAATTAACATACAAAATGTATGAAAGGGTTACGGCTGAATATTAAAAATGATTGTTTGATTCTATTAACCTTTTCCTCTTAGGTCGGAAACATTTTATCTTGCTACTAGGTTATGAAGAAAACACATCCGGCTAGTGTATAGATAAAATAATCAACATGATTTCATTGATCTGTCAAGTTAGTACAAAATTTCACCGCTAGAAAGCGGCATGTGTTAATATTTCGCAATTGTATTATTTTCTTCATAATAATCAAAATCATGACTTTTTTATACAAACAATGGAGTGCATTGTTTTCTGCGCTCGAGCACATACTGAATTTGCAAGCATGCGGTAGTGTTCTGAAATGTAATTACTTTTACTATATCGTTAATGATTCATTGTAATATTTATATATATATTATATATATGATAATGTAACATTGTTTACATACCATCACGTATTATTTATTATCTTACTACGGCTCAGGATTGCAATACCGGATCCAAAAAAAAGATTTACACCAAATCAATGACTTAATGTTGTGGGTTACATTCTTTTTGCCTTTCTAATGCCGATGTGTAGATAGCGCTTTTGACAAATGAAACAGTTGATACATTGTACCTTATTGTTTCGAACAGTTGAATATGTTAGTAAGTAAAATGTATAACAAACCATTGTTTGAAGGATTATTAATAAAACCACAACCAGCTTATCAGTCTTGACATTTTCTTTATGTACATATTAATTATGTCAAGATAAGTCCGGGCACGTGTACGAAAGAGTTTTAAATTGTGAAATGAATATTTAAGATTTCCACGGACTGAACGACTTATCAATGTTGCTATTTTATGAAAGTTCACTTTTTAATAATACGTCTATTGATTTCTCATCATTGGAAGCGGACATAGTTGAAAATAAATACATTTAAATTGATATCGTCACTAATTGCATCATAAATGCACTTTTAATTTCGCGTGAAGATAATTACGCCATCATGCCTACATATATTCATGATAAAATGTTGTTGAGAAATTATCGATGAAAAGTACACCATCGTTTTTATCAAGGGTCGTCTACCTTTTTATGCCCACTGCCCACTTTTACTTATTTTTCATGGTAAAATTTCCTTACCGCCCATATATTTCAATCCAGTATATAAATGAAAACATTTGAGCTTAAGATTTTGGGGTAAAAGCGAAAATCGTCCATCGCCCGCCACTTAAGCCTTTACCGCCCACTAGTGGGAGGTACGGACCAGGTTGACAACCCGTGGTTGAAATTAATCTGAAAATTCATCTTACACTGTAATTCCAATAGTTATCTGCTGTTATTATTAATTTTCTAATATATTTAGTCTCAAAATAAATCGTTCTTTTTTTAAATAAATCGAATTTAAAACTTCACAGGATCGCGAAAGAGTTATTTACTCATATCACTTTCTGTTCCACTTAGAATGTTTATGCAACCACTAAACTCCTCCATTTTAATGAGGTATGACAGGCTGCAATATATTCATTTGTTTTTTAGACAAATGAAAATTATACGTTTATCTGTAAACCTGTAGTAATGGAGATATTATTTTGAGGTTTGGAGTGAGTTTTTTTTGACATGATATTTTTCGGAATATAATATGAGATATGACGCTGACAATTTACCAAGCTGTCAAATTATCCCGCGGAAAACGCTTAGCCCATTCGTCGTCCACACATAATGCAATCTGACTTATCCAAAAGTATATTGCGACAGATGCTAAATAGGAATGTAATTAACCTTTAAACGGCCGAGCATTTTTTGTAAAATATCCACGAGACCCGTAGCGCTTATAAAAATAATTAAATCTCTAAAACAAGTCAGCTTATGTGGGTAAAGTAAAAGATGGCTTATAATTTTCGAACAAACACCATTACCGCAACTTGAACGCTTTCTTATTCTCTAGGTAAACAAATAAACAAATCCATTTTAGCTACAGTTATCTTGAAAAAAGAATCGGTCACCCCAAAGAATAAATTTATAGGTATGTAAAAAATCTGTATCAGCATTGAAATATATTGTATGGTGTGAATAAAGCTGATATATTACGGTCCATCGGATATAACACAACGCATATCCCAAAAGTCAACCTTGTAACGCAGATTTTTATAAACCTCACAATGGCAAAAATATCTAACGAAACCGAAAATAAAATTATGGATCGGTATCTTAAAAACATTATTTATGAAAGCTTATATTCATATCATAAATCAGTGTAATCTGATAGCTAAGTGCACCTAATCACTGGTCCCATACACCATATCTATACCAACCCATCTTTTGTCTTTGAATCTTTGTATATCGATTGATCCATCAAAATAACTTTAACCGCTGGTGTGTTAAAAATGTGCACGATTTTCTTGGAAAATGTATTTCTCGTGAGACTCGCAATGATGCCAGCGCTCACGATTTGTTACTCGTGATAAATTATTTATATAACGTATTTCAAATGCTTTTACGGGACAGAATTATTATGACGTGACGTCTCACGGGTAGAGATGTCTACGTGAGTATCGAGATATCCATCCACCGGAGGGTATGATATCCAGGGATTCAATTACTCCAATCAATCTGTCGAGCAATGAAGAATTCATAACATCTGGAATAAAAAAATAAATGATCGATTGTTCAATTCATCGCAAATAATGTGCTTTCCAGCACAGTTTTCTATTGATATATCAGTGATGGATTATAAAAACAAATGATTCAATTTTAATCGTTTGAACTTTATACTTTTTCACGAGCTTTGTCGCATTTCAAGTGCACGAATGAATTTAAACTGACGCGCAGTAAATAGTTTGTATCGTTTATATAATTATAGGAATAAAAGTAAAACACGAAGTTCGATTGCTATCATCGCAGTCTCGATAAATTGGCTATTTTTATGAAGTTAATGAGTTTCAATGAATTTTATAAATAACTAGCATTGCTACCCGGCGTCGCTCGGACTATGCGACCAATAATTATTTAATGTTATATCATTCGAGATAATTATATCACAAAATCTAACACCAAGTATTGACAGTGAACACCTTAAAAGTGATCCAATATAGGGTTAAAATAAAATCACAAACTTTATTTAATTTGATGACATTCTCCTCATTAAAATGTCCAAATTCAAGGAAAAAATCTAATTTGCTGTCAAATAATACCTTCACGTAAATAATAAACATTATTATTAATAATAAAAGCCGGGAAAAGTTCAGTAGAAGACTAATTTATTACATTTTGACTAAATGTCTTCGCCGATAAAAATTCAAAGATATTTTCTTTCATATTCGTTTTTATAGCAACTTAATGATTAACAATGCAAAAGGGAATTACAGGCCCACAGACATACATACGCCGTTTCGGTTTTATATTTAAGATTGTACGTGTATTTTAAATGTGATATCGTAAAAACTTATATTCGGGTTTTATCTGTTGTTTTATTAAAGAATTGATTTAATTCAAGTGTTTTAATTTATAATTAATGATATTTATTTAAAGGGGTATAATAATAGTGAGTTCAGAAGATTGAGTTGATCATTTGACTATTAAGCGGTGTCCTATTTATTTCTAATATTTCTTGATAAAATAATCCTAAATTGTATTTAAAAAAAAATGGTTTATTAGATTGTTTGAATTTATAATTTAAAATATATGAATAACATCGGTGATTTAGGAAGATAAAGTTGCTCATTGAAAATTGGCGAACTATTCAGCTGTACCCTATTTATTTCTAGTACCTGGTAAGATAATTTATGATCACCCGTGTTTTGATGTACAATTTTAATCCCTACATCCGCGTTGCACTGGTGATTCTTAGATAACAAACTCAAACGATTAAAATTTGACATTTCCACCAAACACCTTTAGTCAAAATACTCCATATTACATACTAAATACAAAATATTCAATTTTATCTGCCTGTGACAAAGAAGTATCAGGACAAACTTCCTGGTTTAATTCTACATATATTATTCGGGTACCCGAAGTAACTGGAGTACTAAAAATACGCGGATTTAAAAGAGACGTGTTACTTAATTCGACGTCCCCGCTGACACGCGGCACGGAATATCCTTATGGGACGCATACATCGGGCAGAAGGCTGCTGCTCTGGCATGGGAGGCAGGAATGATGAGCCTCCGCCTAAGTACCGTAAGCCTCTCTCGCTGCCTCTGATGTTCAAAGCCTCTACTAAAATCGTGACACTCTGTGACGTTTTAATATTACATTTCATTCATGGGCGTACCAGCGCGACTGTGCAATTTTTTTTTGACGTTACAACATCCACATGGAGAATATTGAAATTTTGTAACCGTGAAGAGGAATAATGCGTATGTAAAACGAACTAATACTTTCGATGGATTTGGCGGTAACTTTGTGGAAGTTCATTTTAATATAAAATTTAAAATAACTTCTATTATTCCACGTATTGTGCTACTAACTATGTTTTGATTCTATAGCCCCCCCTTGCTTCACGTAAAAGGGAAAAATCCCAAACTCCATTTTGTAATTTTATCATTTTAAAATATTAGAATCAATCTTGCTTCATTACTTAAGCAAACTTTGCGATAGTAAGTTTGAAGATGCATCTGAAAGAGGCGAACACGTGTCACAGTAAGTAGCACATCACGTGGAATAATCAAAGTTATTTTAAATTTTACATTAAAACGAACTAAATTCTTTCTTTCCCGTGGTTACTTACGGCACTCATTTTAACCATGGCTATACCATAGACATCGCAATCGAAGTGGTTTTACCAAAACTGATTGTTACAAAGTAGTTTTAGAAAAGATAGAACGACGTCTCCTTGGCTCTCGCTTAGCTCTGTATTGTTTTGGATCCTATGAGAGAAAGGGAACGTAAACATCAAAAATGTTCATTCAGGGACTCTTATATGAGAATGTTTAGTAAAGCATTATGTATTAGTATGTAATATTTTAACATTTAACTTGTTATATTATATCGGATCACACAATTGTCATTAATTTGTAATTAACTTTATATATAATAACTTTTCGTGCATTCACAAAGATTATATATGAATCAGGTTAATCAAGTCCCGACTCCTCTGTTAGCACTCTTTATCGTCTTTACTCGACGCTCGATCAATCATCTTGTTAGACTGGTAACCTTACTATATAATATATGTGTGGTTCTACCCGACTTCGTCCGGTATTTGTTCTGCGAAAAAAAAAAATACTCCAAAATATTCTGTTGTGATGTACGTAAACTAAATTCGTTTGTTTTTTTAATTAATTTATTTGAATCGTACAAAAAATTAATATGTACTATATTCAACAACTACCAATCAAAGACGAATCAGACGGTATTCGTTTGTTAAGATTATTACCATACAAAAAATAAATATATAACACTCGTGAGCTTACGTTTGTCAGCTTCGACGACAAGCTCTAGTTAGACTTAGTTTATTTTTAATTTCCGAAGCTAATTTCAATTTACACGCCATTTTAATGCTGTCTAATCTCACGTCACTATCACTTTAAAGTTTAAAAGCTTTCCGTCCAATACGAATTAGGACAATAATAGAATAAAATAATCCACAATATGCAAGTATGTATACTGGACTGCGCCATAAATTTCTGATGGGCCGATATGAGTCTGGGTCAATATAACTAGGTCACTTTCAGCTGGGCTTAGAGGTCTGCACGGGCCGAAATTTAAAAATTTCACCTGGCCCGAACCCGAAGACCTCCGACCCGGCCCATTTAAAAACACTTACCCGAACCCGGCCCGAGCCCGACATTTTTCAACCTTGCCCGAAAAAAATCCGATTTTTTTTTTCTAATCAAAATTAAAAATTTACTCACAAATTACCGTGTGTGTGCAGTTGTGCGAAATTCATTTCTTCCTAATTAGAATTAGTTTTTGTTTGTTTTACAGGAATGACGATTCAAGTGAGAAGTTGAAAAGCTGAAAATGAATTTACATTCCAACTTTTTTGTTTGTAGCCACCTCTATGATTTCACTAAATGATTTCCACACTTATATTCTACACTTTTCAGTTTTGTCTTAATATTTTCGAAGCCCATTCCTTGCCGGTAAATTTAAAAAAAGTCAACCTAACAAGTCGAATTGCGACCGATCGAAATAACCATATAAGAAATACTGAAGTCAGAATCATATAATGAAATTCATTATGCGTATTGTACAAACTCCTCAAAAGCAGACATCATTAAAAAAAATACTAAAATAGTGGCGGGAGTCATTAAATTAATAACAATGCATCTTGTTCTTTCGAATGGGTGTCGAAAAGATGACTAATACGAGTACGTGAAGTTTATTATGGTATTAAATTTAGATTTACGATATTGGTGAGCTCATTCGGATGAGCCCGATTTTTGTTATATTTTGTTGTATGCTTGCGCCCGAGCCCGGCCCGGGCCCGAATCCAAACCTTCGTTACCCGGCCCGACCCCGAGCCCGTGCAGAACTCTAGCTGGGCTGCATTCAGCCATATCTTTTCCATACATCAGCAGTTGTTCCTTACCACATGAAAACAGCAACTAACCTTCACTGTATGTAATTGTATTGTCTTTAATAGAAGGTTTATTTCACTTTACACTAGACCGAATGCGCAGATAAAGTCAAGAAAGTGATTCGAAAATATCGGAATTGCAGCTATTTTCGCATCAATATAAATTGTAAGTTTTGGATGAAAAGATTATTTATTCTGCAATGACAAAAGTTTATGTAAACAATCGTGTTTTTTTCAGTATAAAGAATCATGTAATTAGCTTTATGATTAGCACACTAGAGCAGTGGTTCTCACGGAAAATTCCACTGTGGCGGCATCGTAAACATAAGTGGTCCTAGAGAAATGTCTGGTGGCCGCACCACATTTTTGTGTTGAGTTTATTGTGTATGAGGTATGTATGTCAAATTGACCTAAACATGTTTGTCAATTTACTATTGGTATTAATTGCGTACGAAATATTTAGTTTTCAGAGTCTTTGTTGACAAATTAACTTGTTCAACCATAGGATTTTGACTGAAGAAGGAGTCAGGTTTCGCCTTTCGTGACGTTTAAAGTCAAGTTCAAGTTCATTTGTGCACTTGAAGATGCCGAAAGGCGAAACTCGGATCATAACCAGCGAATCTCAATCTGCATCATGCTAATATTCATGACGAATTTAAAAGAAGACGGGATTATATTATAAATGTATCAATAAATACATTGCAAAAGGTACCATTGTTTTTAATTTGAAATATCACTTAACCTACCCTATTCACTATTCACTAACCACTAACCCTCCCAAAGGTACGGGGTAGATGTCTGCTATAATTAATCTCTAGCGGTCGAACGCCACGACGTACATACATGCCTGAGGTAATTTCATTTTCAATTTGCTATTTCGTATGATTTATCGAAGAAGCTCAGCATTTCATTGAGTTTTTCATAAACGTCAACGTTCTTAAAGAAAAAGAATCCCTTTGTAGACTTCTAAAAGTCAATTTGCAATCTTGTTTCGGCTATAATACTATACTATCTCACTTTTGAGGTGTTCACTTTATTATAATAAAAATAATAACACACTTTTAGTACGTATTCACATAAATTGTATTGTATCAGGACCGGTTTCGTCCAGGGCGAGCATTGTCAACTGATAATGTCAGTGGTTCGGTTCAGGTGATAATGCTCGCCATGAGCGAAACCGGTCATGATCCGATACAATTTATGTGAATGCGAACTAAAAATGTGTTATTATTTTTATTATAATGCCATTCCACCAAGTATTGATAGTGAACTAATTAAAAGTGAAATCGTATAGTATTATAGCCGAAAAAAAAAATTCAAATTGATTGTAATGCCATGTATTTTTTTTTCCAATATACAATCTTAAATTTCTTCCGACCTTTCATAACGGATGAAGCGAGAGCGATAAGCTAACTAAAAGTCCTAGCTCAATCCTTCTATCCTTACTATCGCAAAAATAAAGCTTGAGCGAGCTGTTGGGATATGCTTCTCATTGGAAGCGGACGTGGTTACAAAGCTTACTTAAGTGTCTGGTATCATTGCACGGAATTTCTTTTTTTTCTCCTTTTTTAAATCTCGTGAATACTCTAGGGCCAGTATAAAAAAAAACAATTCCAAAACTTTTTTTCAGTTTCAATGAATTTTATAATATTAAAAAAAAATGATACCCAAGAGAGGTTTAATATTCGCTTAGATTTTATAGTTCAGGTAACACCAATACAATTTTACTGAAAACGAAAATAATAGTGGTCGTATTCCCAGGAGGCTTATTGGCTGACTATGAAATTCAAAGCGTCCTCCGCATGGCTGAACAATTGGCCGAGAAAATATTTTTAACGTCGTGTGTACATTGACGCCCCCTCGGCAGCGTATGATATTATCCGGAGACACCCAG
Source organism: Himalopsyche kuldschensis (assembly GCA_028554975.1). Lineage (NCBI taxonomy): Eukaryota > Metazoa > Arthropoda > Insecta > Trichoptera > Rhyacophilidae > Himalopsyche > Himalopsyche kuldschensis. The sequence continues at coordinate 1,007,386 of JAHFWI010000059.1, read as the reverse complement.
TGAGACCCCCTCTCCGGGTATGCGAGGTGGGATACTCTTTACGGTTATGGATCTAAGGGTAGATGAGCTAGGATTTTGCCACAGGCTACGCAATACCATGGAGTCGAGGATGTACATGACTATCGATCGACCATTATAAGTTGTCCGATTAAAGAGGGTGCTAGTGTCACGGGATGTCATGTGATGGCCGCCACGCGATCCGCAGCGTTATTGATATGAATAATCATTTTTTTTTTTTTGAAAATCGAATGCATATCTTTCCCTAAATCACCGCGATTTTTTCTCAAACATTTGCCATAGTCGATCGTATTTATTACTACATAAATGGTTCACTCGGGTAATAGGTTATATTTTTTATAGAATCTGCGAAAACAAGTCTTAAATATTCTGTTGTGATGTGCGTATACGACATTCGTTTGTTTTTTAGTAAATTCATTTGAACCGTGCGAAAAAAAAAACCGCAGCCAATCTGTAATAAATCACGCACCTCGGTCTTTATAAATATAATTATTACCATAATATACAAATATCATGACACAAACTTGGTGTAATGGCATTATAATAAAAATAATAAAACATTTTTAGTACTGATTCCACATACAATTTATTGGGTCAAGACCGGTTTCTCTCATCAGTTAATAATGCTCGCCATGAGCGAAACCGGTCCTCATAAAATAAATTTTGTGTCGAATAAGTACTAAAAATGTTTTATTATTTATACTTTTACTCACACGTATTTCAAAACATTATTTTGTTTGTAAATAAATAATTAAACTACCCATTTTATGATTTATTAAGTAAAATAATAAAAGGTGCGATAAAGGACGATGATGAAAAGTAACATAAATAAGGAATATATAAAAGTAGCTCGCCAGACAATTTCACTTTCTGAAAGTAGCTCACATCCTTATTGAGTTTGGAGACGACTGCAATATAGATCTATTATAAATGTTGTATCTGTAATAATTACTTAGCATGCTGTCATATTTAAAAAAAAATTGCGTGACGTTACCGTATGCTTGTAAAAAAAACATGACAAATACAGTTGTCGTTGATGTGGGGTGGATTCTCCATTCGGGAGGTTTCTCGCATTTTCCGGTTCTTTTGAGCCGTTTTCGTATTCTGAAATGTATTATGCGGCAGTGTGTAGGTTATGTAACACGTGCCTACCAAAAACACATTAATATGCAGTGTTGGGAAACATTCGGTGCTAAAAGTGGAAAGTTAGTACATAGTGTGCGGTGTATCCTTGTTATTCGGTCAACAGAGTGAGAAGGGCAACTTTTTATAACTTTCCTGCAAAGTAAAAAGAATAAATAATCATTATTTTTCACAACATCAATTGAATTATTAAAAATCATTTCTTTTACTATTAACTGTATTTAGTAATATTATCGATATTGGTCCTCATTACAATAGAAAATATTTTGTAGTTATTTTTTTAGATACATACGGATAAATGATAATTTTAACCATACATTTTGACGTTTTAAAATTGCACTACAAATGGTGTTATCCAACTTCTTGTTTGAATGACACATTCAACTATCATTGAGGTTGTTTTAAACATGCTTCCATTTTGGAGCATATGGATTCCTAACGAAGTTTATCTCAACCTAAATCTAAATGAGAGGTTTTTGTGCATGCTGGCCGTGGCATATTTTTTCAGATTTAGGTGGTCGTTGCATGAAAATCTGGGAAGCACTGTTCTAGAAAACACAGAATTCATGTCCCCTGACAGAAGTCAATAATTCAATTGAAAAATTAAATTAGGAATCAAGCGCGTGCACTCCACAACCGAAATCACTCGACCACGGACCCGATAATATGTGTGTATTGCTCACTTTTTAAAATAGACTTATACTTGATATCTCGAATCTTGGTGCTTATTACATCAAACGGCTGTGTGGTCTTCACGGGTGGCCGTCATCACATCGTCGGGTAAAGCCCTCAGGAAGGAAGAGTCTCTGTACAAAATCACAAACGTGCATGAAGGGACACCACCATAATGATGACAATAATAAATTAACTGTGTTTTTAATTGAAAATTTTAGCACTGCTGTAGTTGGAATTGGCAGGGGGAGCACTGCCGCAAAACCCCCAAATCGGAATAGGGGATGACAAGTGAAGGGGAAAGGAGAGACTCTACGTACATGTTTTATCACCGTTTGTGTCTATATTTACGTGTTACCGAAATTGATCCATCACGCGCAATTGTCCCCGAGCGGGATGTTGTATTGGTATATTATATTTTTTGCCGTACATACATGTATTTACGATATGTATTTTTATATTCAATGCAAACGTTTCTCTTTTTTTGTACAGTTTTTTTGCACCGCTTAAGAGAACGGATAATATTTCTTGTACATCAATAAATAAAACAATTTTTTCACATTTTATATTCTGGAAATATCAACACCACATTGCTAGCTTTAAGTTATTTAAAAAATATGGTTTTTAAACAAATTAACCCTTAAAGAAGTGAATAGATACTGAATTTAATTCAACATAATCTTGTTTTATTACTTAAATTAACTTTGGGATACGTCCGAAAGATGCATATAAAAGAGGCGAACATGTGTCACAAGTATTAACACAAGTGGAATAATCAAAGTTGTTTTTTTTTAATATTGTATTTCATTCATTCTACTGTGTTGAACCAAAAGTACGTCCGTACTCTTTCAAAGGTTAAGTTTATGTTAAAAGAGTGCTTCTTTTGTAACCATGTAAATTTCCAATGTGTAGCTACTATGTCTGTCCCAAGGTGAGAAAATTATGACCAGGGACGGCTTGCGTGAAGGTGCATAAATTTCACTGCACCCCATCCAAATATTCAGACATAATAATTTTACCAAAACATTAATTCCCAGCGTGTTTACCAATTAATATTAATGCGAAAAACAATGAAAATTACGCGCCACGTGATTAGTATATTTGGAACTATAAGTGAGTGTATAATAATGAAATGCTAGTTTGCCTTTCTTACGTTTCAATTCAACCATGAAAAAGTGGCGTGAATTATTGTTACGTTGATGGAAGTTTCACCGCTCATCTCAAAAGGCGCGCGAAAATATCACCATCGATATTATTTTCCTCCGCATTGTGCAAGTTTTTGGGGCGCATGCTCTGAGCTTGGGCGCGGGGCACACGCTTGCCTGTCGAGGTAAAATTATTACATAATCCCATCGAAATAATCACTAAAATGTTCAATATCTCGCCGTTATCCGCTTTTGCTTAATTATATTACCAGGAAAAGCTATACGCAAAGATTTGAAGCTAGGTTGGTTTCGGGGCGGGGGGGGGAGACCTATCGGGAACGAGGCCCTTGCTTTGACAAAATTCACGCAATTGTAACTATAGACCAGTGATTCTAGTGTGCGACCACCAGAGGATTTTGCTGCGGCCACCAACAGTTTCATAGTAAATATATGTAAGACTCAAATGAAATATTTTGTATTCATTGTATTGTGCATCAAGAAGTGTTAGTAGCAAAACTGTTATTAAATTCATGGAAGATGTGGAATTAACAATGAGAAAAGTATTAAATGCCAGCATTAATTGTCGAACCATGTTTAGGGATAACAGACAACAGAACAGAAATTTGGTGCGGCAACCAGACATATTGGTAGGACCCGCTGATGTTTACAATGCGGTCACAGTTGAATTTTATATGTCCGCTACCAACATCGAGCAACAAGTGGCCTAGTTAAGGTATCTCAACAAAAATTTCATCGTTATCATTGTTACCCAGCGATCTTTTACCTGCAGAATTATGACGAGAAACCATCTGAGAATCGTTATAGACCGAGCACCATTCTTCTTCATTACACTCCATAGGTAAAAAGATGAATTAAGCTGGCCACTTGAATTGGATTCACAGGGAATTGCTCACCACTTCAACGAAAAAATTTGATTAGTGGAGCACAAAAAATATTGTATTTCATTTAAGTAAAACCCCATTGCTCGGTTTTGCGCGGTGTGCCGACAAATATTCAAAAGACAAAACGTCCCCGGACAAAATGTTCCCCAACAAAAAGCTTACTGGCAATTTTATTTAAATGTTTGATTTGTTCGGGGACCATTTTTTCGAGGACGTTTTACCGTCAATCCGTTCTGCGCTCGAACGGTCTGATAAAAAGAAAACATGTTCATTTTTATGGCAGTAAATTTAAGCAAGCCCCAGTGCCTAATCCTAACCCGTCAATGCCACTTACGTAATGGCTGTTGTATAAGTTAGAAGCTTCAAATATTAATATCGCCTGTCTTATTCCTGGTTACTGTTGTTTCGAAATTTGTTTTTCCCCGCTAAGTAAGTATATTACACGCTGGTTTCTCGGCAAAGTTTCATCTCGCTAATGTGACAGCACTTTGCCATTTCTTCGTAAAAAATACTTAATTAGTGATAAAGTACCGCCGAGTTTTCGGAGCGATCGTAAACATTGAACGTAGGCTTGCGTCTATTTCCCTTGTTTTAAAAACTTTCCTATTCAGTTCGAAGTGGCCCGGGAGGCTCGCTTGAAACTATTCAGTTATACTTTTTCGTCCCCTGGGGGCTGACGTTACCTCTAAGTAAACAGATGCGACAGAAAGTCAAACGAACATGCCAAACAAACAAATGCGCAACATAATTTTAACCTTGGGTATCTATTACACGAAGTATTTTACTAAACTATGCAATGTAAAAAATACGTTTATTACTTCATATTAATTATAAGATAAATAAATACAAAAACTTAAGAAACTGAATGAAATAATTTTTTGAAACATTTAATATCGCCGTTTCCAAGCCAAAAGAGTGTACAAATCGCTACTTTTCAGGTGAGCAATAAGCAAACAACATTGTTTCTTTACCACTTCTTTCCGTGTATTGGAGTTTTTTTTTTTGAAGAACATCCTTTTGGCAGTCTGAATATTTTTTTGTGAACCAAACGTCATATTTAACTCTTCATCACCGAAATGTTACTTTACACCCTTGTTACACCCTTTTGCCTTGGTGGGGACGTAAGAAGTCGTCTTGTTGATTGGAGTGCGCGTTAGCATTTAATCTGTGGGAGTCATCAAATTGCTGCCCTGTCGCGCATAGCACGTGACGTCTCCCGTCTCGCTTTAAATTGGTTGTTGACAAAAAAGGGCTCTGCTTGATTCAATTTTCATCATTGAAAGCGTCTGATAAAAGAAATCGTTGAACATCAGGCTGCCGTACATGAGTTTCAATATTAATTTAAAACATTGTGAATATGTTCATAATATCAGGTAAATTAACTTTTTTATATGAAGCTACTTTCCCTCGTGTCTTTCTTTAATCTACGATTTCCTTATTACCAATAATTATTAATGCGAGCGTCGTGTTTTTTCCCCTACTTCATATTTCCTGGTTTACTTAAAATCACTGTCAAAAATATTAACGTCTTTTTACGCATTTAAATAAGATTTAAAGCGGTTGGCCCACAGTGTCGAGCGCATTAATTCCTAATGCAGTATTTCGCCAAAAGTAATTTGGCTTAAACGACAGCTAAGTCATTCGTTTAACCTCACTTTTAGAATTCAAAATTCAAATTTCAAGGTCGTATCGCATCTCATACATTTACGCATTGGGATGAAAACCCATCAATCTTTGGAATTAGACGATTAGACGGAAGCTTAACACCGTTGAAAATCTCTCTGATGATCGATACATGTGCTTAAATAAACCATTTTTTCATGAATTAAAATAATGTTCGACGTATTTCATCGTTTGTAAATTAGGAACCATTTGACGACTAGATTTGTTTAACCTTGCTAGTGATTTAATATAATTGATGCATTAATATTGGCAATTATATTATCAGACTTAATTAAGCGTCCTCGGACGAATTCGGTGCTTAAAAAGACTTAAAGCTATTCGTCAATAAGGTGATGTAACGGCTGACCTGACTCAATTCCCTCCGAAGGTCAACTAAACAAGATTTGACGCGAGCTGTCAAAGTAAACAAAATAACGCTTCGTGTTATAGGAAACGTCACATCTACATAAAGGGTATTTCAATAGGGACGCTCAAAATATGTTACTTTGTCCTGCTGAGTAGATTATTCATTGTTTAGTGGCCAAATTTGAGTCAACCAGTTGGTAAATAATCGGCCAACACCTACCTGTACGTCATCAAAATACAATATCTGGTGAAAACATTGCTGCTGTGTGTGAAAGTGTACAGGAAAACCCAAGGCAGCTTATTTCTCGTTGTTCACATGAACTTGGCTTTTCTGCGACTATAACTTGGCGAATTTTGAATCGGGCCTTATGTCTGCACCCGTATAAAATCCAACTAACCAAGAAACTTCAGGTAAACGACCACAGACAACGCCTGATTGGGTTCTGGAGCAGTTGGAAGTTTACCCAAATTTGTCAAAAAAGTCAACTTTAGCGACATGGCCCATTTTATAATGAATTTTATTAATTGAATTAAATTGGCAGACATTTGATGCTATATTCCATATTTAATGCCGTAAAATATACTTATAGAAATCTCGCAAACAACTTTTTTTATTTACATTTCAAAACTAAGCGTCCTTATAAAAAGACCCTTTACTTAGTTATTCTTAAGTTGACCAACATGTTCGCTGCCTTTATAAATTATTTTATTGGATTCTGGATTTATTAGAATGTAATGCAACTATTTATTCCAGAGAGGGTAGAATGTGAAATTTTACGTTTTGGAGTAATATCGAGTGCAATTAAAACTATTGATAAGGCGATCACGCCATTCTTAGAGAATGGTGTGATGTACCCAATGCCCGATAACATGATTTTATAGATTCTGTGCTCCTCAAACTGAGGGTCTTAAGCGTGGTCTATTCGAAACTAAATGCTAAATGAAGTCAATGCAAGACTAAAATTGATACCATTCTGTTTCACGTGATGTGTAACTTAGTGTGACGCGTGTTTCTCTTATTTAAAAAAAACTCTACACTAAATTCCTCGTAAATATTAATGGACGAACTTATATAAGTACCAAACCTATAAAACAAAACGTACATTCAATTCAACTTCCGATGCAATCATCCCCTTTTTAATTATAAGTGACTTACGTAATTAAGGATTAGATATCATAAGTTACTTTACAGAATCATTGTTACGGGGCATTCATTTGGTAAATGAAACTACAAATACTTATTTACACGAGTGGAATAAAAATATCATTTTATTTACATATCCAGCGAATCAATGGCATGTACAATTATTTTTTTAACAAATTATATCATTTACATCAAACAATTATTGCGTTTCGTTGGTTGATTTTGTATTAATAAACACAAATAAAAAAAGTGTTAATGCGTATGTAATTTGTAATTTTAATATATAACTATTCATTTTATCCGAGAAATTTTCTCATTACATGTTGTTGAAGATCAGTAGTAATTTTAAGGTTTGTTAATTATTGGAACTTCGTTTATTATATTACAGGGGGCGGCCTTTGGAAATGTTTGAGAAGTACTGGCGCAGATAACAGTCCAAGAGTTCGCGGGGTCGGTATTTTCCGCAAAAATGGGTACACACTAGAGACTCCAATTCGAGTATCGAGTACTCGATACTCAAGTATATTCGTCCATTTTTCATGTACTCGATACTCGAGTATTTTGAAAAAAACTCGAGTAATACTCGTTCGTCGCTTATGAACATCTCTTTCCAAATTTTATTTACTTATTTAAAAAAATATACACAATATTTTACCATTGCATTGCCGAACCCGTGGTTTATAATGTGGTAATATTTTTTTAAACGCTCTTCCGTTTTGTTGGCTTTAACTTTATGATGACGAGATTTTATGTCAAGAATATTTTGGTACATCTGAAACTACTCGAGTATACTCGAGTACTCGAGTATTTTTACATTTTTATACTCGATACTCGAGTAATTGAGATGACGAGTAATTGGAGTCCCTAGTACACACACACCTAGTTGTACTCGCCCATTTTAGCGAGGAGGCATTCGCAAGTCCGCCGCCATCTAAATACTGAGCTCTCGATCACAGACGTGAATTAATTTCATTTAGAGGTGGTATAAATAACAAAAGCGATTAACTATTCGAAATTTTATAGCAAAATAAAACTGTCAACTTTAATCTGCATAAGTTTGTCTTATCTATAATACTAGTAATATTGATGTATTTAGATGTCTCCAAGATTTTATCTGTTCCTAACTGATTTAATACAAATTGCGTTATGTGTTTTTCTATTATTTTATCGAAGTATCATTCAATCTATCGGATTTATATAATTAATCTTCTATTCATTTTGCATTCAAAACACGCGAATAGAATAAAAACTCATACAAGTATACATAAGTAACGAACAATAAAATATTAACGTATCCCTGGTTTGTAGAAACTGTCATGAATTTTACATTGGCTGTGACTTTAGGGTTTTTTTTTCTCACATTGGCAACAATGAATTGCGAGCGCGCCTCTATTGGATCATTGAGAACGAAGAAAATAAATGTAATCCATTGTTTAAGTGAGGTTTAGTGTTTTATTTCTCCTTTTTATGCGCTGTAGATTTTCTTTTGTTTTGATACAATACATTATCCTATTTTTGACAGAAATATAATAATATATAAGCTAACTTTGTAAATTGTGGTAAGAGTGCGTACTTTGACTAATCGCAAGCCCTTTTGAATAAATTGAGTAGTTTATTTTATTCACGCTTTATAATAAATCCCGGATTAACGGAGATTTCATTCGACGTCGTAGAGGTTGGGTGAAATTGATTTAATTCAACCTCTTTCCCGCGTCAACATTTTTGTCATACTGTGTTTAGCTTCGGAACTTTTTGACGTTGATTCATTCAGCAGTCTTCAACGTAAATCGCCGAAGACGCGGGCTATAAAAATAAATACTTCAGCTTGCAATTTCGTATCGAGTTATCAGTGGCGGATTGAGCACTTGGGAAGCCCCAGGTGCAATATGATTTCGTAGGCCCTCTTTTTCGTGTGGTAAAAAAGCGTCGCAACATTTCAAAAATATTTTTTTAATAATTAAGACATCATTGCTTGTCGTTTTTTATCCTATGTAATCAAGAACATGGTATGAACAATTTACTGTGTTACGGGAAGCAATTCAGAATGTAATATGATTGGAATAAAATATCTCACATTTTCAGTTTTGCAAAAAATGGAGTTGTCCACTTTTGAAAATTAGTTCCTCATTATAGAAAGCACGAAGCTGATCACATCATATGGGAGTGCCGTATGATGTATGTAGAAAGGGAAGAGCTGTGCGAGTCACACTGGACCGATCAGCGATGTCCAGGCCTTGCAAAATTTGCGGTGCTATACGGCAAACGAGTAGACCTTAGCGAATATAAGCTTTTATTTATTTAGAACAGTGCTTCCCAAACTTTTTCATTCAACTGCACCCTAAATCTGAACAATAAATCCACGGCCTCAGTTTGGGAAGCACTGTTCTCGAGGAATTGATTTTAAATACATTTTTTTACTGAGGGTGCTTGATGGAGTTTCAATATGAAATTTGAATCTTTCTAGTTTTGTACATTTACATGTTAAAAAAATCCGTCATTTCAAGTTCATACAAGGAAACTTTCAAAATTCAAATTTAATACCAAACGGAAAGTATTTATTTATTTACTGGCAAAAAAAACTATATAAAATACATGGCATTACAGCAAGCGCCAATGCGCCATGCATTTGACAAATTAATAAAATATTACACAAAAATAAGAAACAGAACAGAAGCATATTATTTACATAAGAAGACATTTTTTTTTAATAAAGCATCAAGTTCACTGCCAAAGATATCCACATCAACAGGCAGCGCATTTATCAGCCGAATAGCCCTTGCAACTGGAGATTCAAAAGACCTACGTGACAAACAAGTTTTGACAAAGAAAATTGATTTGTCTTTGTTACGACCACGTAGGTAAAAGCTGGGAGCATGCAAACTTGTATAAAAATTATTAAAGTATATTATATTGTTCTATATATTATGAAATGATAGTACATAGTTTGTTAATCGTAAATGTTTAACAATATCCTAATGGTAATTTAGTGAATAGCCTATTGTAATATAATAATACGTGATGAATTTAATTAATGGCTAGTGCATAGTCACTATTCATTAGTAAAATTAAGCTCTGAAGAATTTATAAAATAATACTTATTGAAATATTAAAATTTGACAAAGATGACGTCACGGATCTGAAACGACAAGCGGTAATAATATTATGGCCTGATAGGATAAATAATATTCAAACATATTATTCTTTATGCTGAACATAACCGTGAAAGCAAAACAACTTGTTTAAAGATGTTGCTTTATGGTATTTTGGGGGGATTGTTGCGTTGATTCCATTTTCAAACGAGTATTTCGTGATGCGTTCATTTGTTTTTTTATAGCGCTATCTGACCTACGAATATGAAAGTGTTTTATTTAATATGATAGCATAATAATTAGATGTTTAACGTACGAAATTTTGCCAGGTCAGCAAAAAATGTAGCCCCTGCGCGAGAGCGCTGCGTTGTGATTTCGCGCTAAATATCAAAGAAAAGCGAAATAAAATAACAAAGGTGATGTCCGTCTTTATAATAATATTGTTTCTGGCGGTAGGAAAAAGGGATTTCCCATTTTCACCGCTTATGCTTTTTATCTGTGTGACCTCGTCTAATGTATGTTTATACTTTGGTATCCATGTTGCTATGCCGGATCCGTGGTGCAGTGGTCAACCTCGTTGGCTGAGCAGCATTTTTTCAGTCGATTTATCGATTCTGTTCGATGGCATGGGTGTTTGTGTTGTCTAAAAATACCCTCTCACTCATCCGATCTTATAATCGGGGCAAAAAGACAGCGAATAGAGCTAACCACTAGTCCTCCTTTTCTTTCAATCCCTACTCTCTTTCACTCTCTATTCACTCAGTTTGAGCGTATAAGTAACAAGAAGTTGTAGTGGAACAAGTATTCCATAAGCGAACATGATTTTTAAAAATCGGGCCGCTTCATTTTGTGTGTATATTAGAGGCCTGCACGGGCCGAAATTTTTAAATTCTAGTCGGCCCGACCCGAGCCCGACAGTTTTTTCAATTAAAAATAATTTAATATCAACTCATCAAATTATAATATGTATGTAATTTAGAAATAAAGATATAGATGGCGTATACATCCGGAATAATCGGATTTGTGTTAATTTTTTTGTGTACCCAGGCCCGAGCCCGAATCTCAACCTTGGTTACCCGGCCCGCGGGCTTACCCGAGCCCGTGCAGACCTCTAGTGTATATGCATAAATTTATCGAGCACACTTTTTATATGTCTAATTTTATAACTGAACGGTTGAAAATGATCACGGTGAGGGAAGCTAGTCCTGATCTTTATATAATTATATGTGAAAGTAGATCATAAATATGTAACATTTATTTGAAAGAAGAGTAAATTTTTTGTAAGGTAATTTGAAATAGTTAAGAGTACAAGTTAGCAAGAACCGTAGTTGAAAGAAAATTCGCAGTCGTTTGAAATTCAAGCGACCCAGGAACAGCTCTGCATTCGTAAACTTTTATCCACATTTCAAACAAGGCTGCCGGCGCCTGTCCGCTGCACTAATGAAAATCCTTGCGAGATAATTTCCTTCTGTACCGTAAATATTAATAGTGCAGTTCCGTGGTGTATAAATACGAATCACCGGAGATCACCTATCTCTGCAATGCGTTCGAATAAATAATACATACTGGGATAGGTTGATGCATTTTCGTCGCGTCATGGTATTGGTTTATATTAGTATTCCAATAGGTAGATTTTAATGTCTTTGATACCTTGATAGAATCAAATTATTACTCAAAGATTTTTATATTACTGTTCATCAACTAACTATAGATGTAAGAACATTACTTTGACCGCCGCCGAGGTCTAAACTAAAATTGCCGCCATATGGTAGATATCTTCAAAAGCCATTAGAGTTGTATTTTTTTAGTTTCAATATGTGTAGATGTTCATTTATATCTTGCATATAAAAATTGTGTAAGTAAAGTAACAATTTTCGTTTAGTATTGCATATCACCCACGCGATGGTGGCGATCTCACCAACGGCCAAGTTATAATGGTACATCTATAATATCGACCACTTTTCAGGTGTTCACTGTCAATACTCGGTGGAAATGCATTATATTTATAAATAGTTAAACATTTCTTCACAATCAATTTACTAAGAACAGGATTCAGTTGAAAATGCTCGTGATTAGCGAAACCGGTCCTGATCTCAATAAATTGATTGTGGTGTGACTGCATTGTTATCTAGTTATACACATAGCTATAATGCCCTAGGGATCAAATATTTTGTCGTTTTTAATTCAAGATAGCTCGATAGAATTCATAAATTGTTTAAGACGAATACTATCACTAGGTATTGAGATAAAAAGGACTGTAGAGTCGGGGCGTTTTTCCGTTTTTTGTTGTTTTTTAAATGTTTTTTATTTTATAAATACGTCAAATAAAATGTGAATATTCAATTAGTGAAGGATGCATGTATCTAGCCCAAGAATGAATCATCGGATCATTATGGGATGCAGCACCGAAACTGTGTTTTTGTCTTTGTCTAATTATGTATCTTTAAACTGAATGAGATTATAATTTAATCGCGTTTTTTCATACGACACCGTTTTCCTGTTTTCCATAAATATGTTGTATCCCTATTGGGCATGTATACCATTATGATAAGGTAAATGCGGACCTTTTTGTCTACATGGGCGGCACTGGTTTAGGTGAGATTTGGTTGTCATACCATTTATAATATGTCCGCCCACTGGTAATTTTGACAGAATCTGATGGGTTAATATACGCCCACGGGGCCCACTAAACAATCCGCATTATTCGGTTGTTTCTCAAGAGCCGTAGTGAATATTTCATTTATTACTTAACAGCAGTAAAACAGACTTATTATTAGACTATTAAAATACATTTAAAGGTCAAAGCGAGTATTCGATTGACTTAGTTAGCAAGATTCGAAACAATTGAATGTTACAAACAGTATTCGTTAATATTTTTTCATAGTATAACATCGCATGAACATGAATCAGATGTTTGTGTGTATGAAAGAGTGAAAACATCACAAAAATTCGGTGATTGGAACCTTCATTGATAGCTTTATGAAAAGCATTTACAAACGAATATTCTGGAAACCAACTCTACACCGTAAAATTGACAAACTTTTACAGGAGTAATGCTATTTCAACCTTATGTGAATGAATACATTTTATATTATCTACCTGTCATCAATGTTACCTCTAAGCCGCGCTGCATTTTAAAAACCCCCGCGCATTGGTCCCAGGCTGGGGCGCAATGTAATAAAAAAAATAACGACCTGATTAATTAATAAATATTGCTTAAAATAACTCAAATGTCCACAAAATTGAGAAGCATCAATTGATATTTTTTTTTAAAAACGTTCATTTTTAAATCCATGTCCGCTAACATTGTGGAGATTCCCTATGAAGTATTTCAATAGAAAATACTCTAAATGATGACGTGAATTTGTTGGATTGGCCTGGTCAGCCCATTGAATTTTCCGCGCAGCCAATCTCTCTGCTTGGAGGGAACATTGCTTGCAATTGTTTATTATGTTTTAATCGTCCATAAATGTGTCATCCATTCTTGAACTCATTTAATAATAAAAAAATCTTTTAATGATGTCACACTGACCTTATGTTTATTTGTCAAGGTTTGTTGTGGTAGAAAGTGGATAGGCTCCGAGTAATCATACCGTGATTACAATTATATGGGTGAAAAGGCGATAAAGCGAAATTTTGACATTAATTCCAACCAAGCTCGGCAACGTAGCGATGTTATTTACCCCCGCTGAGCGAATTGGCGCATTGCCACATGAAAATTCGACCTTGACCTCGGCGCGGGCGGGCAAGACGTTAGTATAGCGCCGCGGCGGCTGTTCTACGAACTGCCGCCTTGGAAAATCGAACGATTTTGCCGCTTTTTTGCCACGCGCTTGCAAAGGCCTACCCGGTAAAGTTACATAAGAAATTGTTTTTTAAGGCATTTCTCATTCACCGATATCGGATGAGACCTAATATATGTAATATTTTCTATTGACTACATTCTACAACAGAAATGTATCTGTTAGTTCAATCATTATTACATGTATTCATTTATTTTATCTGAAAACCCCGAGCTTGAATATTATGATGTATTTTTTTAATATGTATAATATCTTTATTATGATTGTATTTGACTTTTAGTGTTATAGCATATAACACTTATATATATAAACTTGATAGCTATTTCGGCTTACGCCCTCGTCAGAACTAAGTATACGGTTAACTTATAATTTTTGTAAAACTAACCCAATATTTGTTAGCTATTTTTCATCGTGTTATAATGAAGTTCTACCAAGTAGATACCAATTCAATCAATATATTATAGCATATAGTTTCCCACCATTGTGATGTAATGTATGTTTTAATAACGAATAAAATCTTTTTAATCCATCTCCGTTTCCTGGGCGAAGCATATGGAATTGTTATACTGTTAAACCCGATTCTACGTTTTTCAAGGGACCGTATAAAACAAACGATTAATGCGGGAAACGGTGAATGCGGGAAAGTTTTAAGTATGAACTAAATGCCGGGGCTATAGAGAATGAACGCACCACGCGGGAAAACGTATAATGCGAGAACGTAAGATCGGGGTTCTTATATTTTCAGAAAATATTTTCCCATGCACCTTATAATTTAAATCACTGAAAATCAACTCGAGCATAAATATACATATGTTACTAACAGCCATGCCCAAGATCACAAATAACTTAATCAAAAATATTTCTCAAATATTTATTTTTTATCAACAGTGTTGTTAATTTCAAGATGTCAACTCTTCCGCGATGACGTAGATAAGTCTTTATCTATCTGTTATCTACGCTTTTTGTACCTATTTTTGATCTATGCCTTGACCTTTATAGCTATATTTCATGATAATATCGCTAAACATTAACGCTATTGAACTCCCATTTGTTATTTATGGCCAATTTGTAAATGAGCATTTTTTGCTGTTTATATTTTGACCCATAGACTAACAGTGTGATAGTAATAAGATAGCCACGGAACGTACAAATATACTTCATTTTAAACTTTTGGTAATTTTGGTGCTCATATTTAAAAAAATTGCATTTAGATTGAAGTTTTCCACTCAACAATATTTGTAAATTTGATTTTCTAATAAATGGTAGACCGATTGAATCTTTTACTATAACATTCACTCATCTTAAATGCTCCACAGTACAGCTGCTCTCAGTGGCGGCCGATAAAAAGAATATTAGGGAGTGCAAAAAATTCACCCTCTGTCTGTTTAAGAGCTGAGTTCGGCAGGATAAGCCATCACTAAACTAAAAACTATATTACATATGCAATAATTTTGAGGTAAATACTGGCAGATTTTTTTTGCTTTTTTTTTAAACTCTGTTGCCATAACTGAAAATGAACCTCTTGTGTCATCGGCTTCCTGATAATTATGTCAAACGTATTAATATTATTATAATTCTGGTGCCGTCCGTTTAGCGTGTGAATCGTCGCTTCATATTTTTATGTGAACACGCAATAAATTTGAAATGATTACCTACATATATTGGTATATTTTTTTGTATATTGCTTGAATATAAATTGAAGGACCATTGCACCGATACAAGGGCCGCCACAAATTTTCATGAAACAAATATGCCTGACAATTGGTTCCTTGGTTTATTAAAAACATTTTTTTTTGTTTTGATTGACCATGGCTATTTACAATTATAATCGTTAGAATTTTGTACTTTTCCATGAGCTTTGTCGCTTACAACATGGGTTTCGCTTTTCGGTATCTTCATGCATTTAAAGTTCACGAGTGACCTTGAACTACAAAATTCAAACGATTCAAGTATGATCTTGAAATTCCATCAAGCACCTTCAGTCGAAATCCTTAATGTCTATAAATCACGTTCAAACTATTTTCACTATAGAGAAACATATAAAGGGTATTTCAATAGGGACGCTCAAAATATGTTACTTTGTCCTGCTGAGTAGATTATTCATTGTTTAGTGGCCAAATTTGAGACAACCAGTTTGGTAAATAATCGGCCAACACCTACCTGTACGTCATCAAAATACAATATCTGGTGAAAACATTGCTGCTGTGTGTGAAAGTGTACAGGAAAACCCAAGGCAGCTTATTTCTCGTTGTTCACATGAACTTGGCTTTTCTGCGACTTTAACTTGGCGAATTTTGAATCGGGCCTTATGTCTGCACCCGTATAAAATCCAACTAACCGAGGAACTTCAGGTAAACGACCACAGACAACGCCTGATTGGGTTCTGGAGCAGTTGGAAGTTTACCCAAATTTGTCAAAAAGTCAACTTTAGCGACATGGCCCATTTTATAATCGAATGGATATTGGCAGACATTTGATGCTATATTCCATATTTAATGCCGTAAAATATACTTACAAATGAAATTAAAATTTAGTCGAAATCTCACAAACAACTTGTTTTATTTACATTTCAAAACTAAGCGTCCTTATAAAAAGACCCTTTATTACACAGTATCCAATTAGATTAGTTTATTATTCTTTGTTCCATATTCACCTACCGTTGAATAAGCACTGACTTCCATCGCTAAATCTGGCAACCCTATCGAATCGGTTTGTGCAATTACTCTGTCGTAGATTGATTATCAGTTGTGTTTTTATCGGATTGAGTATTTTCGCGCAGGCCTTGTACGCGCTAGATTTCAAAACGCCCGTTCGATTCAAGGGTAGAAGTCATCAACCTCGCGGCATAAATATTCAGCATTAACGATTACGCCTCCTGCATGGAAAATGGTTACAATTCCCACAATACAATTTTGCGTTTCCTGTTCTACTACTACTGTATGAACGGATATGTTTATTTTATCGATCGATTCGACGTGAATACTAAATCGTCCGAAAATATTTACCATATTATACTATTTTGATAGCGTTTTACGAACCTTTGCTATTTTCAGTAGCGTACTGTGAAAATTTGGCGTTTATTTTTTGTACTTATTAAGGTAAATGTACCAGTAGCTGACCGTTTAAGAGAAAATGTCAACAAAAATAACGATTAAGGTTTAGCATTGTACCTAATGATGGTAAAGCAAGTATACTCACTCATATTGAATCATATGTCTTAATTAATATTATGTATAAAAAAAGTTGTGTGAAATTATGTAAAGCCATGTTTTTGTTTCAGTAGTTGACCATCTCACTGTCTGAACTTTACAATTTAGAGCAATCCCGCATCTGCATTTCTTATTTTGGGCAATTTTATTGTCAAAAGGTCAACTACTAGTGCATTTACCTTACCAGAGCTGTGAGTCGGTAAAAAAAGTCCGACTCCGACTCCAGCATTTACCAAAACCACGACTCCAACATTGACATAAAACACGACTCCGACTAATAACAGTTTAATATCGTCACTTTCTTTTTCCTTATTTTCTTATTGATGTGTATTCAATTAAATATCAACGCTACCAATCCGGCCAAAAGCCAAATTTGACATATTATATGCAAAAATAAAAAGTTCAAATTTTTCAAAATTTCCGACTCCGGCCAAAAAGCCCCGACTCCACGACTCCGACTCCGACTCCACAGCCCTGCTTATTACACATTAAATTTATTTGGATCAGGACCGTTTTTGCTCATCCCGAGCATTTTCAACTGTTGTGTCAATAAGACCGTATTATTTTATTTCGTATCAGTTAAAAATGATTGCGATGAGCGAAACTGGTCTTGATCTAAATAAGTTTAATGTGGAATACGTAGAAAAAATGTCTTATCATTTTTTTATGTAGCGATTTATTTACCTATACCATTTCAACCCCCTTTATTAAATAACTAATACTTGTGATGCGCGAAACATGTCCTAATTATTTTGTAAAATTGTGGAATTTTAACACACTTAAGTGCCACCGTGAAACTTAGAATACAAAATTCACAGATTTTTTTTCCACATTATCAATACAATTATTTTGTAGCGTTGTGTGTACTATCCGTTTTTAAATTGAATATGGAATGTAAAATATTGTATTTATACATGTTATTTAAGTGTTCCATTTTTCATTGTTTATGGTCATTCTGTTAATCGCGTATGTGTTGCCAGCACATAATATTTTCCTATATATTGTGTAGGTAGGAAAATTTTCGAGAATTCGAAATGAAAATCCTATCGTAATTAATTGCACGGAAGTAATTTTGGTAGCCAAGGTCTGAAGGGACAGCCGTCACATCTTGGCTTCTGTAAATAACGCGACGGAATTATTGCGATATTGTGTACCTCTAAAGATCGAAAGTCGTCTTCTGTCGGCATTTTTTTAGTTAATTAATATTTTTTGTAAATATAAAGTATTATTTTTGGCAGAATACGTATTTACAAATACCGAGTATTCTCGAACATGCCTAAATTATTTAAAACAAAACTATAAATAACTAGTGGTTCCACACGGCTTCGCTCGGAATTTGTAATATCTATTGATATTATCACAGTTCTACGAAAACAATTAACAACGAATTCAAAATTAACATTGTGAAAATACGCTTATTAATACTTTCGATGGTTTCGGCGGTAACTTTGTGGAAGTTCATTTTAATATAAAATTAAAAATAACTTTCATTATTCCACGTATTGTGCTACTAACTGTGACACGTGTTTCGCCTCTTTCAGAGGCATCTTCGGACTTACTATCGCAAAGTTTGCTTAAGGTTATTTATCAAAGTTATTTTAAATTTAATATTACGCTTATAAAAATTGGTTTTATTTTAAATATAGTTGTGTACATTTTTATAGACTTCTGAAGCTTATTATTAATAATGTGTTGATTGAAATCTTTTTTCCTCAAGTTGATATCTGTTCAAATCGTCTATTTATTATTTCTCATGACGATTTGTCGAAAGTCCTGAAAGTGTAATAGATCAATTTATAAGTATTTGTTAAACCATATTTTCTTAATAATGTTTTGATATTTTTGTATTTCTACTTTGTACGTTTTTTAATGAAGGATTTTCCTTCGATCGGAGGGTGTCGTATAAAGTGTTTACGGTCACACGCCGCACCAACACTTAGACATTCGCAGATCGTCTTTTATCAGTTCGTTGAATATATTCATAGACATGTCATATCACACTGATACAAACTCAATTATAAATAAATGTACCCATATCTCGACACAAAGAAATGACATGCCGGTGACCAGTGAGTGAGTACACTAGCTGTAATCAAAATCGCCGAAAATGGTCTCAGTACTCCACGCGACTCGACAGAGAGCGGCGGCCGTCGCAAGATTCTTTTCCCGCCGTTCGGAACCGTAAACAATGATGCAGCTGTCACTCGCGCCCGTTTGCATCGTTTGGAACAAAACAACTTCATTATCATTTGCGGGGTTTTCGAATACGGTTCGATAAAAATGGCAGCGTCATTTTCGCGGTGTTCTCAATTTGAAACGGTCAACAGAAGACGGACGCAATAATAGTGACTGCAGTTGCAGTTCTTGACAGTTTGTTTTAAGAAGAAAAAACATTTGATTTATTGCCATAGTGGTATTATTGAATAATCAGTTAGATTGTGCAATGTGGATTTTTTTATATTAAATTTACAGTGCAGTGATACTATTTTGTTCTCAAGTGTAGCTGCTTGAAATTTTGTTTGGACGAGTTGACGTTTCAGATTGGAAAGCTGTCACGTAATACCGTGACTTTCGACTAGACCGTATTTTTTGAAATGGTATGTAATTGAATCTATATTTGAAGGAGTTGAAATATGCCTGGATCATCAATTAATTATTATGAGTGAATAACTCTTTGAAACATCTGAATCTCGATACATAATATCGCTAATCGGCAAAGTTTTTTTTACCAATAGCGATCTTCAATTGTTTTAAGAAAATAATGTTATTATGCAATTCAAAATGACTACCTATAATTTTTTACTTTTATTCGGGTTCCATTTTTAAAATTTTTGTTATATATTATGTGTGTGAATTCTACGTATTTAAACAGCGAGAGGTGACAAGTAACATATTTATTAGATAATATTTGGTCCCAAGCCATATTGATAATTATTTAAACGTTACAAAACAAAAATACTCTTGACAGAACATTATTTGTTTACGAGATGGACTGTTTCTTTTTTACTTTCACCATTCATCTTATATTATTTTTGTGGATGTGACATTACAAAACTCTTTACCTACCGACCTATCCGAATAACAAATTATTGTATTCAATGATTCATTTATCGAGAACATTCGATGCTTCAATTAGTATTTTTAACTGTACAAAATAGTGGTTTTTGAATGTTGCCGTAGGTTATGTTGTACCAAAGACAATGTAACAAAATAAAAAAAACATGCCATAATAAACTTTGATAATTTCGAAGACATACTCAATTACTAAACGATAAAATGTATCTGCTAACTGCGTCAGAGTATTATTTTAAAATGATTTATTTTGTTATCTCAAATAGACAGTGGAAATGTCACGGGGCTTCCCGATCTCTCTGCGAAATAACACGTATTAAAGTAAATTCAAAAATTAATTAATCGCACGAGCTAACAATTTATGCGTAATTGTTTGCTGATATATGTGATATTATATTTGTAATGTAACATATTACAAGTCAAACTAAACTGTCTTTGATGGGAAACTCTCTTGAATAACAATAAACTGATTTCTCTTCATAAACGACCGCAAATACTTCCGTTTTTTATAACTATGCGTGAAACGTGTTTCACTTCATCAATTCGCATCCTCAGACGGAATGATTGATTGAATTGGCATTAACTTGGTATAACTCCGTCGTAACACGGTGAAAAAATAGCAAAGTATTTTACTTCTACACAAATATTTTGTGGAACTAAAATACATTGCTATTTTTACACCGTATTGTATGTACATATTAAACTTATTGGGGGGATTCTTTTCGGCATTTTTTTAAGATCAATCAGCGAAAATTGTATCAGCGTGTTCAATAATAATTTCCTGTTCATGAGTCATATTTTAGCCAACCATAAAATAGTGTCCAGATTTCTTATGTTTTTTTTTATCACGTACATATGTATGTACATTCTATCGTTATCATAACTTGATGAGTACATTGTATATATTATATAAATTTGAGGAAATCGATTGCAATCTTATGAATTTATCACGATATCTGATACATCTTTTTAAAAATCAGAATCGGAAATATAAATATGTATTGTATTGTTTATGTAATGAGCAATACAACATTTAAATAAACAATCGTTAAATTATTTGAATGAATGTTATATTAATCCAAATTAAAGTTCTCTTCTATTAATAAGTTTCCTGTATTTGATATCGTCGTTGTAATGAATGTGGAATGACCAAGTCGAAATACCTGTTTTTGGTTGCGTTTCAAATTATAATGTAATTTGTGTATAATTAACGCAATTAACTAAGACAGGAGCGAAAATATTGTGACATGATATAATAATCGTTAATTATTTCATATTGTACTAATGCAATTTTAAATGTTAAGAATGTAATAAAATCTAAGGTTCGTTTATTCATACGAAATCGTGTATTCTTGGCATCAGTAATGACTGTTTTTGATTGATTGAAATTTTATTTACTTGGAAGATCAATATCGATGTATTTAGTTCCGTGAGTCTTGTCAAATATTATAATGGCTGAAACGTGAAACTATGCTTTATTTATCATCACGAAATGCCGGGATTATAAAAATAGACCGTGATTGGATTGGTCCACTATTTGAATCGTTGAAAGCGGAATTTTCTAAGCCAAATATAATATATCCGGTATGACCGGATGTGTTCTTTTCTCCATCACAAATAATATTTTTCAGTAGTGGAGCAGTATTCTATACTTCTGTGATTTTTTTCTAAACTTACATACATTGTGGAATAAAAAACTGTAATTGATTTCCGGTGAATTATTGCTTATTTTTTAGATATTTAAAATGAACCGAAAAGAGAATATACTTGGGCTTCGTATAACACGGTTTTACACAACACGGGTGAATAAATTGTGACATATTTTTATACAACATGCTTTATATAACACGGTTTAAGAAGGAAAAAAATACTTATTAGTGGAGAAAGTTTTTATGACATGGATATTCTTGACATCTAAGAAGTATTGGAGGATTATTGGAGGACGAAGAAGAATTAGTTGAAATATTGGTTGAACCTACCACAAATAAAGACTTAGAAAGCAGTTGCAGCGAAGTAGCTACATGTTTCACATTATAAAGTATAAACAATGAATGATAACTTGGAATTGGCTATTAAATTCGTTTTTTTTTATTGAAAATGATCCTATAATGGAAAAAAGTTTGAAACTCAATAGGGAATTACAAAATATTTTGGAACCATATAAGGAAATACGTAAAAATGTAAAAAGCTAAAAGCAAACAATCGCTTATTACTGAATTTTCGATGATGAAAACTCACAACCTATCTCGAAAAAGAGTAAAACATATAGAATTCTAAGTGATAACGATGGTGAATGATGGGTATATTATGTTATTAAAGTTTCTTTCAATAAATATGTAAATTTATATTTATTTATTTAAAAAAATAAAGTAAAATATGGCTTTTTGGAACGCAAACCCTAATTTTGTATGAACTTCAAACCTTGTATAACACGACGTTTTTGTGGAACCATATAACCGTGTTATACGAGGCCCAAAATACATAATATGCGCCCATAACCTAGATATCAAATGTATGATTGAAAATAAAATTATTTTATTTTGACCTTGGCAGTGCTCGAAAACGCAACCGACTGAAAGTTAATCGAGAGCTTTTACCGTTTCGATTCAAAGAGCTTTTTTAATTAAAGTATTTCTTCATGCTATGCAACTGCAACTGTCCTTCATTAATTCTCGTCGCATGTGCACCAAAATTAAATTCATACAGAGAAGTTTCTGCTGCATTTAAATGAATATAAGAACATAACGTCATGTTTATCACTGTCTATGATGTCGTATTTCAATATAAACAAATAACACTTGACAGTTGAACAGTGAAATGCTCGTGTATCAAATGTATCGCGACTGATAAATTCGCAGAATTTATGTGAAAACATATTTCCTTCATATGGGTATATTTTAATAGATAATATGATTTTGTTGCTATCTAAGTATTGAGATGATACGTGGAAATATGTTTCCAGTCGGTATTCTTCAATGTATATTGCAAAGCTCTCAACGTCAGTAACCACAAACTAATAAAATATTGACACTTGCTTGGCCATACAGTAAAGATAATACGTTGATATGGATAAAATAAAGGTGAAAATGACAGCAAGTTTTTACACCGGTAGACTAATGTTTCTGCACGGTGACATAGCGAGTTTTTTTAAAGATGGCTTCGTGCGGGTTAAAAAAAGACCACAACATTTTTGCTGTGTGTCGATTATGCGTTGTTTGTTGGATGTTGCTGTTCAGTGTTAAGAGTTATTCCCGACATCTCAGCCGAAGGTTTTTTTATTGATTGAGTTGACATTTACTTGGTGGAACTCCATTATAATACGGTGAAAAAAATTAACATTGTATTTTAATTCTACAGAAATTATTTTACATATTTGATGCTGTTTCGGTTTACGCGATCGTCAGAACTATGTTTTAGACCTGCATTTACTTATCTTTATATATAGTTGTAGACAAGGTACACAATACATCTTCACTGCTCTACCGTCCTAGTTTTATATGGTCATAATTAGTTATTAAATTTGACACATTGATTGAAAGCTAATATGAGTTTTTACTATGTGGGAATAAACGTAAAATTAGTATTGTTATATCAAGTTGATTTATTTAAAATTGCATTAGCGCTTAATAATGGCTTAATTAAGAAGGTTTTTTTCTTAGATAAAAAATTATGCCAAAAATCATGATGCAAAAATAGTATAGCTTAATTTAAATAAATAAAGGACGACACTGTATGTGTATTACGTACATACTCAAATAAACTCTCTGATCGAGTTTTGCTAAAAAAAAAACAACGGCAATATAGTATTGTATCGCTCAATCAATAATTGTTTTATTGCACTCTTGAGATTGCAAATATACAATTGTATGGATTTACGGATTATTAAATCCTATGTTCGACAGTTTAAAAGTTTCGAGATTTGCAATCGAGGTCGATGTAATATTTCAATTCTTATCTAAAAAAAATACCAATTGAAATAAATAACTATTTAGTCATTCTACAGATAGAATTTCTTGTAATTTTGATTAAATACAGATAAAACCAAATTGTATTTGATTTAAATCTCAAATATGTATACTGCGCACTTTTCAGGTATTCTATAATAATATATTAATAATTTTTTTTTAGTTTTAAATTTATCGTTTTTTTTATCCTTATCACTATTTGTATACTATGGTATTGTAGATCGCTATATTTTATCTGTAACGACCAATATAGGTACATATGTGTAATATAAATTTAATATCATATATAATCCGAATATGTACACTGAGTAAAGAAGACGAAGAACCCAAAAAAAGTTCTCCAATCTACGGCTTTCGGCAATAGACAACTAATAGTTTTCCTCGCTATACATTTAAACAGTTATTAATATCTGTCTTAAAATGAAACATCATAAATAATTGAATTCTATACAGGATTTAATGATGAAGTTACAATCACGCCAAAGATTTAATAGGGGCACTTAAAATTGGTAATGTTTGTATTACATTTTTTGTGCTACTTAGTTCGGTACGCATTTCGTTATTTTGACTAGCATTCTCAGATTTAATTTACTGAAAAATACTCTCTATACAGTGGAACCCCGATATTTCGTTCCCGCACTAACCGTTTTCCCACGTTCGTACATTTTCTATAGTCCCGGCCAAATACCCATAAGAACAATGTTAAAAAATCCCGCATTATCCGTTCCCCGATTTTACGATTTCCTCGATTTAACGTTGAAATATTATGGTCCCGTCACAAATATTATCCCGATTTACCGTCTTGTTGAATTTTTCTTAGAAACACATTCGACCACATCCCATCGGTTCGCAGAAAAGAGTCGAAACTGCAAGTTTGCTAGTTAGTGAGACATCACCGAAAACATTATGTCATTATGTGATGCTACAGCAGCGAAGAAGAAGATGGCCAAGAATGCAATGATGAACCTGTCATTTCATTTGAAGAACCGTTATTGGCCTTTGAAAAAATAAAAATATTTGTCTACTCCAAGGACATGAATCTGCAGGCAGGAAATTATGCGATTCCGAAGAATCACAGTTAAATTTTAAAAGTGCAAAACTGCAAAGAAGCAATTATTACGGAGTTTTTAAAAAAATGTATGTAAAGGGTAAAATAAAAAAGATTTTTAAATGTTTTACTTTTTTATTTCACATTTTAAACTTTCCCGCATTGATCGTTTCCCGCATTTATCGAAAGTTTTTCACGGTCCCTTGAAAAACGTAGAATGAAGGTTTCACTGTATTGTAATATCCTCTGAATATTGACCGCACTAACTAGAAAATTGATTCATTGGGGCATAAAGAACCTGCCGAAAAGCATTGGAGCTTTCGCCAGCTTTTTTAAAAATAGGTACTGAACGTATAAAGTCAAATAGATTACAGGCTGAATAGGAGCTACTCACATACCCGTTAATGTTTTGTTTGGTTCTCAGATATTTTTTTTTTACTGTTAATTCGTTATGGAAAAGAAACAATTAATAAAACACATTTTTGGCACTAATTCAACATATATTATATTATGTAAAGATCAAGTCCTGTTGTTAACATAATGTATGTAGAAGTAGTGGCAACACTGTATGTCTGGTAAAACAATAAACTTTATCTACCCTTAGAATTTGTTGTGGTATTTATGTAGCAAACAATGATATGGAGGCTTTAACTAGACAATACGCAGACAAACAAATACAAATGTTATTAAGTATGTTCGGGGTCCAGCATGTCTGGGGCGTCGAGATACACAATTGGGGGCGAAAATAGAAATGCCCGAGCCGCAAGGCTCTTCGCGA
The DNA here is from genome assembly GCA_028554975.1 of Himalopsyche kuldschensis. NCBI lineage: Eukaryota > Metazoa > Arthropoda > Insecta > Trichoptera > Rhyacophilidae > Himalopsyche > Himalopsyche kuldschensis. Next base: position 981,370 of record JAHFWI010000059.1, on the reverse strand, counting down.
CATCAGGCCGAGATATTTACATGTTCATAAATTATATCAATACAACGACAGTCAATCTAATTTATCATTAAGCATTCAACTGGCTATACCAACACTTTTTTTATGCGGTAGATGCGTTACGCGGAAAATCGCACGTAACAAAATATGTACAGACTGACCACGCTACTTATGCACTTTAAAGAGTGGCGCAGTGAGAATGTCCTGAATGACGCCGACAAAAAAAAATGCCAGAGTTTGAAAATTTATTTAGTATGAACAGCTGCCGCAAACTCTTAAAGAAGTCAGAGTGTACAAGGACGCACGTGTCAAGGTCACATTGTAATACATAGGTGAAACACTGGATTTTACACGTTACAGTATGTGAACAACGCGCTATTACGTTATAACATTTGTACGTTGAAATAGTCCCAAAAATATATTTAAAAATTAAACAAATGCATTAAGAAAACCGCATAACTTTTAAAAGGCACAAAAAGGGTTTGGGTGTATATATTTTTGCTTATCACAGTAAAACTGAGAAGCGCCAACTACATAATTGGGCTTAGAGACCACTGTCATAATTGGAGGACGATTCAAATCCGTGGAAACCACGCAGAGCATCGTTTGTTTTACTTGTAGTCCTATCAATCTGATATCGTCATAGCAACTCAAACTATTTTTAATTCGCTGAGCAACCAAAAATATTGTGCTAAAATTTCACAAATAATAAAATATGCTAACATCATTGATTTCGATACAATTTCATCACATTTATATCAATCTCAATTCGAAAGATATAACGGTCAAAACCTCGCAGAGAAAACATGCGTCACGTCAGATATTATTTATATACAACTAGGGCTTGCAATTGACCGTCAAATTCCAATAACCGGTAGATGGTAAATAAAATCAAAAAAAAAAAATCTAAAAATATGTATTTTATAAAATAAATAATTCAAAAATTTGTTTTATTGAATGAGATATCTCAATATGTATCCCTCCCCTCAATCTTTACTTATGTTTTAAAATTTTACAAATTTTAATTTTCGCGTAAAATCAAAACAAAAATATAGCATTGATAAAATAAAAATAAAAAAGTCGTAAAAATTAAAAGGCTTGCTTGTTAATATTAGTACAAGCATGTTTTGCATGTTCTATAACTATTTTTTCCCGTAAGTGACAAATTGAGATAACACATTGTATCAATATTGCCAGAGTCGAAAAAAAACAAAACTTAATTCCGCATGCATATCACAATAAACCTTCCTTATAAAATGCCTGTATCTGTCCTTAATTCGCGATAAAATCATTTCCGGTAAAAACCGGTAAATTTTCCAATTTGCCGGTAATTACCGATGGTGTATTTTGGCCTGTTTACCGGTAATGCAAGCCCTATATACAACATGAAATACTCGATTTTAATGAAATGTTTGCATTGTTATCTGATGTGTATTGAATAATAATTATACAGTTAATTGGATTTAATTTTATGTGATTTATAAGCTATTAACGTATGCATTTAATAGCGCGCTGTCCACACAAATTACGTGCAAAATCCATTCCCTAACTCCCTAGATTTGTTGAAATGATTGACACATGTGACCAGTTTTTTGTCACATCATGTTTGTGTGGCAGCTACGTTCAAACGGATTTCGGACCACATTGAAAATAGAATCGAGCATTGTCATACAGTGACGATAGTTCTACTTAAAATGTCACCAAAAGAAAAAGATAACCGATTATTCTAATAAAGAAAGTAATTTTAATGCCATGTTATTTTCCTCTACTTTTTTTATGCAATCTTGATGTATTTAAATTCTCTATTTCAAAGTTATGCGAATTCAAAAATTCATGAAACGGTTTCCTTCCCACTTTGTTTATGCGATACCTCGTAGAATGCTCCGGCCTCATAAAAAATGATTGACTGTTATAAATTATAGGTAAATGAAAACTTCAATGCAAAAAAAGCACTAAAGAAAAGTGTCATACAAGAAAAGACCGAATTTTGTTATAAACAGTGGTTCTTGATTCTGAAGACTCCGGATTGAAAGCACAATAACACATCGAGTCTCCCATCCTTATAAAAGTGTAAAATGCCTAAAATGGAATTCGTATATTTGGAGTACATACTTGTAAGTACCTACTATATATCTGTGAAAACCCTCATATCCGTTATATTCGATATTCGTCTCGTTTTGATGATTTTTTTATTTATGAACACACTGAGAGATTTATTCTTCAAAAATGGTTTTGATAGTGAGACATATTTAAAAAAAAAGATGCATAGAAGAACCTACACCACTAAAGGTGAAAATGCATTTCCCAGCCACAAGCCGATGTGAGACAGATGCTTTTGGAAGTGAGGGTAGTTTTCATTGTTATGTCATTAAAATATTCCCCACATTTACGGATTTAGTCTACGGATTTATTATGACTTGAACTATAATACTAGTAACCGCCGGAGTAATCAAATGTTTAGTATACTTTTTACACATTGTTTATTTGTTGCACATAAGTGTTATTATTCATTGCAATCAGTTTGCTGGCTGAATGACTCGTATTTATTTGAAAAAACTCATCTCACCGCATAGTGGCATTGCGATTATGTAAACATACGACGTGGACGTTACGTGTCACTGTGAACACCAAAAAGATTGATATGAAATATTTAATGGATTTCTAATATGTCCTGAACGTAATGGTATATAGCCCGTGACTCGCCATCCAAATACTAAAACATATTTCAGCCTAATTTAGAAGCGAATTTTTTTTTGTAAATGAGTCGAATAGTATCAAAAGTAGAACTATGCAATATTTTTCGAAACTGAACCTAATACTGTCACATTATTCTTCTGGTCATGGTGTATGGCTAGAAGAGACTTTAATTCGAGTATCGAATACTCGATACTCGAGTATACTCGTCCATTTTTCAACTACTCGATACTCGAGTATTTTTTTAAATAATCGAGTAGTACTCGTTTTACTAATAATCGTCAAGAGTTTTTTCTACTACGGCAATTACAAAAACAAAACTTCGAACCAATCAAAAATTTGAGACGTTTAATTCTCTGTTAGTGTTGAAATATAAGTTGCCTAAATTGAAATAAATGTATTTATGAAATTAAAAAAGCTTTTTTATTTATTTACCATCTATATATACAAAAATTCGAATTAATAATATATATTTTGGTACATCTGAACTAATCGAGTATTTAAAAAAAATTACTACTCGATACTCGAGTAGTTGAAATGTCGAGTAATTGGAGTCTCTAATGGCTAGCAATAAAATATTGGTATACAAACGTAAAAGAAAATAATGGTTGGTGTAAAAATCAAAACAGTTCACGACTTTGAAAACAAAATTATAACGGGTCGTCTTAGCTGGGCGAATCTAGGCGAGGCGATCCGGCGCGGCTTTGAAAGCGGCAGTGTTTTAAAATATCAAACGGTCCTCGCCCATGCATAGTGTCATATGTAGGCGAAGCGGTCCGGTCAGGACGGCATATGTCGCAAGTCGCCTCAAGTGCGCACTCATGGCGCACGCGAATCGCTTGAAAATATGAAACGGTCCAAGCTCACCAGAGCGTTAATTGCGTCTGGCCGAGCGATGGCACATAAGACCTTTGATCAACTACGTTTTAAATTGACTGGATTCGCCTAAATTCTCTTGCCGGTTCGCGTCGCTTACCTAAGACACGGGGTAATGGTTTGGTCAATCATAGTTTCGACCAATCACAGAAGTTCTGCTTTTGATACTAAACGACTCAAATAATGTTATGATGCTCTGAAACAAATACATGGTATCATTTTCGCCTTTATTTAATTTATTGCATTGGCTCAACTAACTAAGGTCAATATCAAATTAGGCATTCAAGTTCCTGTATGAATGCACTTGAGATAAAAGTGTGTAAACATGTTATCAATAAAAACTGTCGATTTCAATCGTATTCGAGAAATATTAATCTTTTACTTCCGCTCATAAATGTCGAACCAGTAGCCGAGGTGTCAACGACGTTCGTCTTTCGTTCACACAGCTTACTGGGTCACGACCTCTTATCATGAAACAGAATCTTAGAAATGAAAGGGAATAAATAAATATCTGATCAATAAAGCGATGAATATTATCACGCTGATAAATATAATATGAATTTTTAATTACATATTGAAGATAATTTTTAACATACAATGTATGTTGATAACTGTTGTTCCACATAGTGTGTAACAAGATGTGGCACGTGTTTCGCTTTTTTGGCCCAACGATGGTTTTCAAATAGACGAAACACGTGTTGTTATTATTGTATTCAAATGTGCGGACTAGTCTAATCTTTAGACCCGCGTTTCTTAAATGCTGTGTAGAAGGTAAAAATACAAAATGTATTTGTGCAAATTTGAATTGACAAATCGCCGTTTCCGTTGCAAAATTGCATATCTGCAAAATCGAAATTTTTCATGGAAACATAATAATAGCTAATAGTAATTAATAAAATAATAAAACCTTTACCATATCTTTTGTAAGTTTTGATTGTGAAATTGGCGCATAGGCCAATCTAATATAATGTTGTTGTCAAAACAATATGTGCAAAAAGTTTAACTTTGAGATATTGAATAAAAACGTTCTCCTGTTTTCTGGCTGATTGATGCACATTTTTTTTAGTCATGTGATGTATCCAATTTTGCGATGGAAACGAAGAAACGTTCTTCATCAAAACAAAACAAACGTCTTCTTTATTTAGAGCAATGAGATAAAGAAGGCAACAAATAAAATCTTCCAATCGTCGATTCAAATAATGTATTCGGACGCACTCAGCCCGTGATGACAATGTCCACAATGTAATCTTCCATACGACAATCTGATATGTTGTATCATAAATATGCCGACTTATCATACCTGCCTTGCCTACACTCTGAATAATATCGAAGGTCTCATCGATACTGTCACGAGAACACTGTTGCTAACCAGTTTTTGTCTTTATGCGCGTATTCGATACAATTTTGTATCTCTGGAGTGATAATGTTTTACTATCTGAAACAACATTCTAGTACATACTTTAGTTCCTGAACGATTAGACTGGCATTATTTGACAGTGTTTCTCGAACTTTCGACATCTTGTGTACCCTTTCTATTATTTTCGTAACACCGAGATCCCTCGTCAAAAAATCGCATATAATGTACTTTCATAACAATCAAAATCTATTTATTTTAAGGCCGGTGCAGCGCGTACCCCCATCTAACTCTTCCCGTCCCGCAGGAGGTACGCGTACCACACGTTAAGAAACACTGTCATATCACAATCGAAAGTTTTAACGTCAACAATTTTTAACACCTGCTACTCGGTTCAGTTCGTATTTAATAATAAACATATTCAAAATATTTTGGAATGAATCTTCCATTATGTTCGGAGATATAGATCGATATCTAAATGAGGATTATTGATCTTTAAAACCCGTTTTAAACATAGTCGTTTATCTAAAATTAGTAGTTTTATCGTTATATTTAAATTTCAGAGCGTTCAATTAAATATCTAAACAAATTTTAAAAATAGAACACTAGCCTTACCATCACTGGCAAACCAGGCATTGTTATCGTTCCTTCCATGTGCAACTTCTATTCAATATACATGGATTCCAATTTCAAATACTATTTTATTATACATCGGCTATAAAATGTTGTAAATACGTGTCGTGTATGCTTTAATGTTCCAAATGGGTTTATTAAGGTATTTGTTTAATTAGTAATATTATGTACAATCATGCTATTGATTTTTTTCAAGGTGGTAGTACGCATTGTTTTAGGAGAGTACAGACGAGTACTGATTCTCTCAAAACTATCGAAAATATATTTTTTTTTTCGTTCAAACGGCCGATTACTATCAGTCATTGTGTGATTACATTACCTCTCGATGTGTAATTTTTCTCGCGGCCTTCGTTACGCTCGATCTATCAAATGTCGCTGAGATACGTAATCTAATTAACACAATGATAGCTGAATTAATCACGAGTACACACTTAATAATGAATACATTTTAAAAATAAATGTTCCGGTAGAGGACCTCGAGCTGCGAACGAGCGAGCCAAGCGCCTTGGTGAGAGCATTGCCATTTTTGTTGATACAACGGTAACTTGCGCATCGGCTGAATTTAACAATCCGGCAATATAACTCATCGTGTTATTTTACTGAAACGGCGTGCAGTTTTGACCGAGTGCAATATATTACGATTATGGTAGACTTTACGGGCCCAATAGGCCACGCTGACTTGATCTCGAGCAAAGCCAATTTTGAGGCATTCGGTAAATCTGCCACGTCTTATGGGGAACGGGATACTCGGAAAAATTTGAAAAAATAAAAATGCTTCCTTTGGTTAAAAATTTTTTTTTTTTCATATTATTGTTTATACTTTATGCCGGTCGGGGAAATTTTTTAACCATTACCCCAAAATATTTTTGCGTAAGTCGATATTACCCCCTCAGTTTGAAAATGAGACATTCAATATAAATTTATATTAAACATTTTTTATTGAATTAATTTACAAAGAAAATAAAAAAAGTTGCATGAAAATAGTAATAGTAGGTACAAACAAATTAAATTCTCATATTGGAAGAAACAAAACCTAATTGAAAACTTTTCCCCTTCAGGTTTTGGAGAAATGATTCTGCTTAATGTTTGATACAATAACTTCAAAATTAGGGCGGTTTGATGTAAGAGCAATTGTAGTACAGTCTATAGAGTTTAATCGATTTCTGTTCTTCGTTTTTATTAGAGTCCAATAGCAAATAAGAAAAATTTTAGTTTTACCCCATTTAGGGTAATTTACCCCGGTTCCCCGACCGCTCCTCTATACAGTAAAATCCCCATTTACACTAAAGTCGGTACTGTGTATTTTTGGAGTAGTTTAATGGGGGAGTGAATGTAGTACAATATAAGTAATTTTGTTTTTTTCTGCTAAAAATGCAAAACTAAGAAAAAAATAAGGACAAAATATTAAGTTACTAATTGGGGATTTGCGGCGAATATTTCAAGCCAGCGCGTAATTGGGGGGGTTCCACTGTATTTCGTTCAATGAAAATAGTTCGCATGGTGCCTTCTGTGATCCCAGCCAAACCGAACGTTGCGATGCCTCATTGCCATATGATGTAGTACACGTTTGTTTATAAATAAACATCAGCTGACTTACTTATTTTACTCTCGAAGCTTTATATTGGTCTTGAAAATGCAAAGACGGCAATTTAAAATATTAAAAAAAAACATCTTGAAATATGTAGAATACTTAAATTTTCAAAGAGCATTTGTAATTTGTGTATATTTTCCTTTGCGTATTTTATATGGTACGTTATAATCTCCTCCTAATATTCCGATAAAAAAAAGCAGAAGCTATTCATTAATTTTCGAAATATAGCTTAATTTCGTCTTATAATATTGAAAATTTTAAAGATTTCGGCCTTTCTACCTTTGAATCATTTCGTTTTGTGAGAGACTGAAATACACCGTCTAGAGTTAGATACCTAGATTGATAATTAATTCAGGAATGCGTGGTATCAATTTAGCAACGCAATATCTAAATCGTTCGCTATTTTATTATCGTCTTTAAGTAGGGTAAAGATAAAAGAACACTTATCGCGGAAAGAACATCATTGAAAATAATTTTGAAAAAAGTGCGAACTAATGAGAATGATAATTTTAAATTTCGAAGCCATAGATACAATAATTTTGTTGTTAAATAAAATATTTTGTCATTTTTTTTCAATTTCGAACACTGCTCTTTGTCGCTTTGATTCCGTACATAGCTTTGATGTTGTATTGAATTCTATTTTTAAATTATTAAATATTTCGTTCAAAGTAATTAAAAGTTCTTTTTTTTGTTTTTGTTAAATACAATATGACAATTGCAAATGAATCCGAAATGGAATTGGAAAAATAAATACATTATTATAATTCAACCATCAGGGGGTAATTTAACAATCACAAAAATACATGTCGTTAATTTTAAATGAATAAAAGGTTTTTTTTTGCACAACTACCAAATATGTTTTTTTGAAGATCAGGACCTGGTTCGCTCATGGCGAGCATTATCAACATACGTAATATAAAAACAATAGCCCCGCTTGTCGTTATACTTAATCAGTTGTTAACGCTCAACTTCGATACTTTTTTATTCGTTATATCACTTTTAATGTGTCACTGTCAATACTTGGTGGAATGGCTTTTATAATAAAAATAATAACACATTTTTAGTACTTATTCCACTAAAATTTATTGGATCATGACCGGTTTCGCTCATGGCGAGCATTATCAACTGATAAGGAATACAACGAAACAGTGATATTTATACGAAAGTTAAGCAAAAATTACAAGGTATTCTTGTAATTATTTCTATGTACTAAAAATGTGTTATTATTTTTATTATTCAATATATTATGTTGTGTATGAGAGTATTACCAATTAAATTTCTAATTCAATCATATAAGTTACTTAGAATTTTGAATATTTAATAACTAAGTTTTCCACTTCTTAATCGGTTCGCACTTCAAGATTAATATTGGGTAACACTGGAATACATATATTCTACATTGACTTTTACTGCAGCGTGTTTGATTTAGTTCGACAATTATTCAACTTTATTGATGAAATTCTCGCGTCCAACTTAAGCTGTGTGAACGTTGTACCCGAGTTGCCAGCGTTGGGGTTATCACGATATTTTTGAAATGTCAACTCCGCAATCGTGAGAGCTAAGCGTCGTTTATTTATATATATATTTTAAATAAATAATATTGACTGAGGGGTTCTATATTTATTTAAAATAATTCGCATCTAACTTGTACAGTTTTCCGTGCTGGCATAATCATTATTAGGAAATCCGCTAAATGCTGTTTCATGTTTTGACGTGGACTTTCATCCCCATTAACTCAGATAAAGTACAGGGAAACCACGATTCTACGCTTTTCAGAAAAAAACAAACGATAAATGCCGGAAAATTTTAAATATGAAATAAAAAAGTTAAGCTTTTTAAAAAAATATTTATTTTTTAGACTTGGTTATTATACCTTCATTTGTTAGAAAGTCCTCAATATTACGTTACTTTTTTGTAGTTTTGCATTTCAATTTAAAAAAAAGACCCTTCAATTTCGCATATTTTTCCATGAAATCAAAAATATTTTTATTTTTTCGAAGGCCTTCTGCTTATGCTTAACGCTTCTGTAAATGTCATTACAGGTTCATTGTTGCGTTCGTAGCCATCTTCTTTTACACATGATACGGGTGCTCAGTAAGTGAGTCATCACCGGAAACATTGTGATGTTCATCATGAAGCGTAAAGAATTGCAGTCTCAGTTTTTTTCTACGAACCGATTAGATGTGGTCGAATTTGCTTAGTAGAAATATTCAACAACAACGGTCAACGGATAATATTTGTGACGGTATTTAGACGATAAATCAAGGAAATCGATTAATGCGGGATTTATTAATATTTTTCTTATGGGTGCGTGGCCGAGACTATAGAAAATGGACGAACCACGCGGGAAAACGGCTTATGCGAGAACGTTAAATCGGGATTCCATTGTATGAACAATTTCTTATGTTACCGAGCTTGTTTTAGATGTGGATGTAAAGCCCGCCCCTTATTACGCAATGCGCAGCCTTCAGTCGCACCCCACACCAGTGGTCTACGTTTCCATGAAAATTCTCAATTTTAGAACAAAAATTTGCGTGGTGATATAATGCATGTTTTTTTTGGCTTGATTGGTCTTCATTTGAATGATTTTGTAGATATACCGCATTTGGAAGTAATATTGTAAACTCAGTTAGTATATTGTATATCTCAGCTCAACTTCAAGGCCATTTAAAATTGATTCGTGCACTTGAAAAGCTTGAAGATATCGAAAGGCGAAACCCGGTTCGTTATTGACAAGACTCTAACCATTAATAATATCTGTGATATTTTACAACCTATTAAAATGCAGCTTTTTCAAAGTTTTCCATGATATGCATAACATTATAAATCATTACTCTGATTAGAAGCTATTTCACATAGTATATAAAATAAAACAAGTTCTTCGTTTTCGAAACCTGTCCTAATCATCTTATAAGATTGCATACTATAATAGAAAAGCATATTGTTTGTTGATATAAATTATCATCTAACAAATCATTATTGAACGATTAAATCTTGTCTTGTTGTTTCGTGCATTTAATATAAAATAAAAGGAGGGCGGAGGTTGCAACGCTTGTAAAAATGAGTGTATATCTCATTTCTTGCTAATAGCCAGTTTTCGAAATTAATCGACTGCCAAGTGCATTGCACACTATACGACAAATTGTTATTTTGTGCTCGAATTGGGTAAAATTAAATGCTTTTTTTTCAATTGACATTTACTCATTACTTTCCTGGCTTTTAGGGGGACCTAGTTAAATTTTATCCGGTATGTTTTAAATTATTGTAAGTAGAAAATATAAAACTCTTTGGAACTTTGCTATATCGTCATAATATTGTTTTATTTTATACAGTATTTGTTCTTCATCATCAGGTCTGCCTAGAAAAACTATTAAAGAAAACTCCTTCCGCCGAATTATTGTCGTATTTCATTTCGTGGATTCTTTTACTGGGACATGATTCAACAATCGGACTCGAGTATAATATCGTAGGTATGTCAACCGAGCGGATAATAAATAGTTTGGCCTGACGGGCCGGCATTGCGCCACTTTTTTTAGCGCAGTTGGCTTTACTTCCCGAATGGCGTTGCCGATTGACTGAACCGGCGGCCCGGTGGCCATTCTATGTGCCACGTAGCGTACACATCACTGACGTCGCTACGTTGGCGACAGGCAGGGTTGTGATGCCGGTACTAAGTATTACTATTCCAGTATTTTTAATCCTCTTTGCTGATTGGCCAATGCTATTGTGCGATGCCATTGGCTCCTCGAATCCTTTGATACATTGTTTAATAATTTTGTTTGTAAATGTCAACCACTATATCTTGTCCGTTTAGTGTGTGAGAGAGAGAGGCGCTACAGGAGCAATGTCATCATACTATTTTAGCTAACATCCCCACCACACCAGCCGCAGCAATATTTTTGAAAATTTCCTGTCTAAGAACTCATTTTCAAAACACTTGACGTTGCCTATCGTTTATAGTTAGTTATACAGCAGGGTTTATCAAAGCGTCGATCGCGTAGCTAATTCAAATCGTCCGCCTGTCTGGTCTACTGATGTACACATCTCTGATTCCTCTTTTAGTCCAATGATAATAAATTCAATTTACTCTGTGAGTCGATCTCCGCTAAAAAAAATCAAACAATTTCGTGGTACATGTTTGGCCACCCCTGTTCTACAGCATTACTTATAATAAAAAAGAAATAATTAACAATTGACTAGCTTCAAGACCAATATTGATTATTTTAGTTCCGACTTCTGCCGGCGGTCAAGTTATTATGATCAATAGCCGATTTTATATCTACAATTATGATTGTGATGTTTCAACACCTCCAATAAAGATCCTGCAAATGGGCCACATTACGAGTTTTCATTTGACCTTACCCCATCTATATCTACGTATCGTTTCCGAAGAAAAAAGTTAAGCAACTTACTTTTAATCAGCCCTTGTTAAACATTTCGGGTTAATAATTTATCCGCTCGGAATAAGAACAGGACGTGGTATAAAAATTCAAATTTGTTTATAGTAACAAATTTAATAATCAAAGACGCCTTTTTAAAGAAAACGCCGTCCGTATTTCATGTTATTTCCAGGAATATCCGAGAAATGTCTCTTAAGGTTTGGTTGCATGATACAGTAAAGAAAACAAGGATGCCTACATCCTCAAATAAGGAGAACTATTCCACTACCTATAGTGGAATAGTTCTCCTTATTTGAGGCGTAGACTCTATGTATAGGAGGTGCAGCCAAGTCGAAATTTCTGACGTGGTTTTACGGACCCTATGGTTAGTTAGTGTAGGCTTAATTCTTGAGCAATTCAAAAAGACACCAGGAAAACCTAGGTTTTCATTCCTGAATATATCCGAAAACAGGCGGGATCCCGGGGCTGCAATCCCTAGTTTACGGACAAGTGACACGAGTCGTATGTTTTTTTTCGTTTGAAAGTTTTGCGTCAAAGGATGGGACGATTGGCGCATCGCGTCACGGTACACATGGTTTAATAATTAACCCTCGCGTACCTGTGACTGCACTGCACGTGGTTTTGTTCGATTCGTAGAACCAATTGATTTGATTGGTTTTAAATCTAGTACTTTAATATAAAATATATTTCTAAATATTGAGAAAGTGATGAAAAAATGATCTGTGAGATTCGCTCTATTCGCTTGTGTGGGCTAGGATTCCTTCATACGTTGTTTTTACATAAGATTTTTGAACTTTTATATTCATAACATCAGTAATACCACTTATCAGGGATAAAGAAAAGATTATGTCTTATTTAACAACTTTTCGTGTCCTTGACCGAATACATTTTTTTTATCTGACCGCAAACAGTTCCGATTAAACGCCGTATTTTTTAAGCATCCACTAAAATACGAAACATGTTACTTAAAGTCACATTAGATTGCACTATTTCCATATGTGTATATTTTTAAATCGATGTCCGCTCCCAATGTGGGATAAACCCCCTCCCTATGGGAGGTATCGAGATATTTTTTTCTTTCTTCGAAACCGGTTGTTACTCTAGTTTTGTGAGAGTGTATTGTTACACCCCATTTGTAGGATCGAATAGGTGGAAAGGAATTTAAAGACAGCATGCATTCGAACAGAATCGATAACTCGAATCCGTCACGGAAGCCAACGACGTTGACCACTGCACCGCGGATTCGACAACTACAGTACTATACCACATTATATAAATTTTCAAAAGTGGACAAATCTATTTGTTGAAAAACTGAAAGTGTGAGATATTATCATTACTTTTTCCTCATAAATTTGTGTTTACTATCAATATTTTTAACATATGTTTTAAATTAAGAAATTACGGATAATGTGTAACAATTCAAACTTTTCCATGTGATTAAAAAGGGTATCAAAAGATTAATCTAAAACTGGCAGATGAAAAAAAGTATTTTGGATTTGTCCACTTTTGAAAATTAGCTCCCCATATGTCTAAATCTTACTGACTACTGTTTTTTTTTTTAATTTTAAAAATGCTTATTCAACGAATTATATTATAATCAAATAATGTATTTTGTTCCGTTAACTATCTCAAGTATTATTACGTTAATTGTTTAAAAAGAGTGAATTCTACTGTTCAAAAAAATGCCCTAACGCGGTAGGGTTAAAGGTATAAATACAAATTTCTACGTCTATTAGTTGCCAAGAAGTAAAATTGTATTCTGATACAAAATTTGCACGACATATATTCGTAATACATATAAATATATTTACACACACACGTACCCCTCATATTATGATATGTGGGCAGATCATCTGGTGATGCAAAAATAGCCAAGTCTATTCTTTGGTTTAGCTACATGCTTACTTCGGTATCCATTGAGAACTAAAACATATACGTATTGTTTACAATGTCATGGATTTATTATTTTTATATTGAGTGCGGATTACAGAAGTGCCAACTACGAAAAAACAATGTGACATAATTCCGAATGATAAATCGCAAATACTTTATTGATCTGAAATACTTGGTGTTATATAATTTGTATTTAACATTGTATGTAGAAGTTCTTACAATGCATCGGGGGTTCCAACTTCCAATCTTTTTCTTTGCTCCAATCTACGTTTCATCGCTGAATATAAAATAGGTACTGAGATGATCGAGTTATTCGAATGTAATTTTGTTTATTCTAAAAATGAATACAGAGAAACCTTTTTTTGCTCAGCGGAAAATCGCAAAAAAAGTTAAGACTTAATATTGGTACATAACATGTACAAGGACGCACGTGTCAAGGTCACGTTGTAATAAACAGGCCAAACACTGGATTTTCCCTTACAGTGGAACCCCGATCTTACGTTCTGTTCTGCATTATACGTTTTCCCGCGTGGTGCGTTCATTTTCTTTAGTCCCGGCATTAAGTTCATATATAAAACTTTCCAGCATTCATCGTTTCCCGCATTAGTCGTTTGTTTTATACGGTCCTTGAAAAACGTACAATCGGGATTTCACTGTATTACGCTATTACACATGTGCGTTGAAATAGTCCCAAATTCAACAATATTGAAGCACTAAAATCAGGTCTCTCGGAGTTCTTCGAATCTAAACCAAAGACCTTTTATGAGAAAGGAATTTTAGATCTTGAAAATAGATGGCAAAGAGTCATAGACAACACTGGTAATTACTTTGTTTAAAAAAAAAAAAAAAATTAAAAAAATCAAATTTGAGTTTTACTGTAAAAACCGACATTAATTCTAGGGATTACCTAATATCAAAAAAAATGCATAAAAAAACATTTGGGTGCACTACAGCTGATACCAATGCATTTGATAAATATAATAAAAAAAAATAGCCAGTTAGAATAGCGAATAGATTTTTTTTAAATCAATGTCCGCTTTCAATGTGGAACATTTTTCAATATATTTTTTTTCTACGAAGACTGCTTGTTACTCAGTCGCTCAACCTTTTTAGTTTGATGAGAGTATGTATATAAAGCAGCGGTCACCAAACTGCGGGCCGGATCCGGCCCCCTAAAAATTTTGAATTTTTTATAAATTATTTATATAGAAAATATTAATTTACAAAGAAATTTAAGATTTTATTGTGATTTTACAATACTACATGTGTATCAATTCATCAATTGGGATAAGCATAATGATTATGTAATCATATAAACTGGATTCCAACACGAATTTATTTGTCGACCGGCCCGCCATTTTTTTAAAAATTTCAATCCGGCCCGTTTCTGAAAAAGTCTGGTCACCCCTGATATTAAGGATAGAGATAGGCCTATAATTAAAGTTTCCCGACGTGTAATTTCGCACTGGTTGGAGACCCCTGTAATACATCAATCATTCTATCTTCGAGGTAACTGATATAGGAAAGCGTAGCCACTATTTGATTGTTGAACATCGTGGCGGAAATCATGAGCTGATCCATAGTTTGTTATCGTACATAACTTCACAGTTTTGACGTGCTCTGGCCGATGATTTGACATTTTTTTTATCGATTTATGAAAACTTCACCGATGTACATATGTATGTCTATAATTTTTTCGTGTTATTTATTTTCATAAAAATATAAAAGGGGATACGTAATCCTTCCTTATCATATGATGGACTTTACTGTTGTAATGTTGTGATGAAAAACGCTTATCATCGGTTAAGACACGAAAAAAACAATTTACAATTCAGCTATACTTCAACTCTTCCCATCGCTCCCGTCGAGAGAACCCCCAAACGTCAATGTATATCATTTTCGGGTAATGGCTTCATTCAATAACTAACTACTTCTTCATTCAATCGAGATATATTGTCAATTAATTCTGACTACGGGGAAATCCCGACCGCAAATTGGTTTCCGAGAAAGCTGGCGCCGTAGTTTGTTTTAAGTCAAGTAATAAACGTCGGAAAATTGAAAACAGAGCTTCGTAAATATATTAATTCCATGAAAATACTATCGTAACGATTCTACAGAAAAGACTTTTAATTCATTTTGTACATTGATTTATTTATTTTTTACCGTAAACCCCTGAGAGTGAAATTTTGTATAGCGTATGCGGCAGTCCCCCGTATAGCCTCCCCCCCCCCTATTACAGAACCGTAGTTTTTTACAGAACATTTTCATGGTGTGCATTGTTTTTTACTGTCAGAGCTGTTTGTCCCAACATCGCTAGACGTATTCTGTGACATTAATGTATGAAAAAAATCGAAAATTCTTGATTTTGGTTGTAAGGCATGAGCTTTGTAAACAGCTGTATATTGTATATTTATTAATTTCCTATCCAAATGATCAGCATATTCAGTGTCATACTCATCGGTCACTGTGGCCAAGTGGCCAGAGCTTTGCCCAAGAAATCAAGGGGCTCTCGGTTCAAGATTTTTTTCAACTTAAAAAAAGATCTTGGACATGTCTTTTTTCGCCGAAATTTATTTCGTATAACTTTCATATTTAAAATATATTTGGCATATTGGTGTTAGCTGTAATTCCAAATATTTTGTTTATTGTTTTTAAAATTCATAATAATACTATTGTATCAGAATATCAGAATTGCTAGTAAAAATATCCAATGCCAAAAACCAACGGAAGTAAGCGAAAAACCGAAACGCAGAATTGCGACATAAATACCAAACGCCATCCCGTTGATTTAGTATTAAAATGTGGAAGATAAAATTTCGAAATACATACTAACTATTATACATGTTTGGAAAACAAAGCATATATGTACGTAGAATGGCAATATATAATGTATTCTACAATCCGTCTCTGTTCAAGTTTATATTAAAAGGAAATGGTCGTAAATTCATTGAAATGTTTCATATTTCGAATATGTCTCACTAAAACCGCCGTAAAATAAAACAAGGCTCAAAACGTTCCAAATTGAAACGGTGCTGCAAAATCACTCATAAAAGTCGTAAATGGCTTGGGAATGTCAATTCCCGGAACGTATTTCAAAGTTTCACTCTAGTTTTAATATTGAATTCCAATATAAAGCCAATCATCAGATGGTATGCTTTTACAGTGGTTGGACACTCAAATACTGTTTTCACTTTGAGCATTGCAACTATTGCTAAATTATATATTTCGAGTGAGTATTTTCCTCATCACGTTAAATGAATGTTGAATTGCACGATGAATACATATGCTGTGTGGACTATTTAGCTACAATTTCTTTTTGTTTTCTTGATTAATCCGAGTTTGTTCTAAAATAGGGTATATTCGTATTTATGCTTATTTGCTACGATTTTAAGTCGTGTCATGTATGACCGCTCGTTCGCAAGTTCACACTTTCTTGATGAGAACAACCGGTACCTAGTGGTCACATAATTGATTTTTTTCAACCATTTCCGCTTACAATTTGGAAGCCATGGTCTCAGAATGCAGTTCTCAAAAGAAATATCGTCTTTACAGTGCGGACAGAAGGATGAAAAATAGTTTCGCTTGAAAATCAATTGACAATTCAATTAATTAATGAAACTGTCCGTACTGGGATTGGAACTTCACCAATCGCAATAATATAGACCAACAGCTTCATAGTTAATATTGATACTTAATAAAAATGTGTTGTTACAAGTTAATTTGTCAACAAAGACACTGAAAATTTAATATTTTGTATGTATTGTATTGTGCATCAAGAATTTTTAGTCAGAAAAAACTCAAACTCATACATGTTTATGTGTTGATGGTATTTTTAGCCTGTTAATACGATTCGATTATTTTGTGCCAGTATTTAGACTCGGTCGCTGCCGTAATACATATTGCAATATTGATGACATAACTCATCCGAGTGCAATTATAATTGGTTTCTAAATTCTGGCGTAAACTCCGTGAATGTAAATAAAATTTCCGTTCGAAGTGATTTAAGACGGGATCATCTGTGACTCATATTGATATTATTCAGAGCAACGATCTGCAAAATATTATACTAGGCACATAAGTACTTATTCATTTATGGCATATTTTTTTTTTTTAATTGACTATGTATATTTATTCCTTCAGCACACTTATGTGCATTTCAGTCAAATCTTTTTAAAGTACAGTAGTAATTCATGTGATTGTCCCTCATACACTCTGGGCAATCATTTGAAAACGCTGCTGTAACTCTGTAGCGGTCGGTGGTGGGTAAAAGTTTGATACCCTGGGAGTGTAGAGATTCGATTGTTATTCCATACCAGTGATGCACAACCTATTTCGGAGAAGAGCCAGGTTATCAATTCTCAGTTAGTTCGAGGGCCGCATGGGTAAAATATTAAATATCTATATATTTCGTGAATATAAAATTGAAAAAAATATATTTTTAATCGCTCTGATGAAAAAAAGGTGATTTATGTCATATTGGGCCGTATGAAATGTCGTTTTGGGCCGCAGGTTGTGCATCACTGTTCCATACGAACAAAAAAAACTTACACATTTCAGCAGTGATTCTAAACCTTAAAAAATTATTTATTTTACGCCAGCGAGTAAAAATTAAAAGGTACACATTTACGCAAGCAGGTAAATAAAGCCTTGTAAATTACCGTTGGTGAAAAGATTATAGACACTCTCTGTAAAATAAATCCTTCCTTGGGTGTCAGCTGTTTGTTATTGTATTACTATTTTCATATTATCAGTATTATTTGTAAGACGA
This sequence comes from Himalopsyche kuldschensis, assembly GCA_028554975.1. Lineage (NCBI taxonomy): Eukaryota > Metazoa > Arthropoda > Insecta > Trichoptera > Rhyacophilidae > Himalopsyche > Himalopsyche kuldschensis. The sequence continues at coordinate 963,164 of JAHFWI010000059.1, read as the reverse complement.
AAGATAAAGCCGCCCTTGATTTTTTGTGTTACGTCGAAGCAAACAGTTGTAGGGCTTGTTATTTTGCTTTGGCCTACGGAATGACCTTTCTTTTTGTTGTGAACACGTGATTTACACGTTCTCGATTTAGGCTTTAGAGCTGAAGCTCTTAGCCCGTGGGTCGCGACCCGAAATTGGGTCGATCGGCACATTTAGTAGGTCGTGAAATATTGCCACCAAAACAATTTTCTTAAGATAATAACATACTCCCAATGTTTCATTTTGCAATTCAAAAACACCGGGCGCAGTGCGTCGTGTATGTATCTTTCACTGTTTGGCGTGTTGTTGCTTGAAATAGTGTATTTTGTATTATTGAAATTAATATGTAATTCGTTATTTTATATAAATTGGCTGGGTTTTCTGGGATTCCAAAGGATTGAGAAACGATGTTTTAGAAGCTTTACACATGTAGCCTTTTAAAGTGGCAATTTATAAATAGGGGGCCAATACACACGGGAGAAGAAGAATACACCCGATCCTCTTTTTACGCCGATGACACGTTCCAAAGACTATCATGCAAAAAAAACTGTATATAAAATGATTAGGTGGTCCATAGAAACATGGAACATCGGTTCCATTATTTAAAATACGAAATTCTGAAGCTCAAAAATAAATCGAGTTAATTTTTTATTCATAAATAAAAATATTTTTAAAAATAATAAATTTACAATGTTTTCGATTCAAATTAAATTAAGCCTCGAGATAGATAGTCATTCAGTGTTGCTAAAGTTCAATCCTTGTTTTTGTCTCTATTCACCTGCGAGTCTCTGTGCACCCCGTTTTACGGTATATTGTTTATTTCGATCGTTTTATTATTATTATTTTTAAATATGTACCCTCGTTCGACTTCGGGCCACGGCTGAGCTTCCTCTGGGTACGTGTGAAATCGCTCACTGAAATAATGTACGGCGTTGCGTTGCTTAAAAGGCTATCAATATTGAGGATAGCAATGAAACCTAGTAATTTCCTTTTGTTCTTAAATTTTATTAGCCGATCCGTTCGTTCACTGACCTCTTTATCGAAGCTCTTTGTTTTTCTTACGAATGTGTAACACAAAAAAATAATATTGATTGATACTTAATCTTTGTTGCACTATGTTACATTGAATAATGACTGTATCATAATTAACAATAGTATTGTTTTGTCAGTTCTGAAATTAAGATATGAAAGCAATATGACCCATTTAATTTTGGTTTGTAGTAATATCTAATTGCTATTCAACAGTCATGAAAGTTATTTAAATTTTGATTTAAAAATATTTTTCACATATCCGTTAATTTTATACGGCAGTATCCAGTGGTGTAGTTTTATTTTTTACTTAGCTGGGAGTGTCTCAGGAGCAACAACAAAAAACATTAAATAAATAAAACACTCGTATTTATTCCACATATATTTGGATAAAGATCAGGGCCGGTGTCGCTCATCGCAATTATCCGCAAAGAAGTAACAGTCAGCACCTTCAAAATTCTCAATACTTTGCGGCGTCCACTTCAGTTTGCATAAAATCAAACAGTCTAAATAAAAAGAGATCTTCTATGAGTTGAGGACTACTCGCTCTCCGTATGATACCGCAAATTTTATAAAAGCCTGTTTAAATATGAATTCCTTGAAGTGAAATGCTTGAAGTTTCCGAAAGGCGAAACACGACTTATGGAAAAGTACAAAATTCAAACGATTCAAATTCGATATTGAAAACAATATTGTATTGTTATTAACATTTTCCCTTTCTACTGCAAAATAAATACATCAGAATACATGTCAGAAGTCAATACTACTCCTTTAGAACGGTATATGACAACAAATAAAAAATTAAAAAAAATAAAAGCTTATGCGAAAAACTAAACAGCCATTTATCTAGTTTTCTAAGGTTTTCAAATTGTCCCTAATGTAACATACTCCTTACATTCTAAGTATCTGTATGTATTTGATGCCAATCCATGTAAGTACTACACACAAAAGTGTTTTCTGGAACTAGACTCTTTGTCTATCTTTAAGACTCATTATCGTGTGGTAAAATAAATTACAGTTCCAATTTCAAATGGAGTTGAACGGATATCACCACATCACTCGGGTGCGCTGCTATCTCTGTGAAATATGTCACATTGAGGCACTTTGACCCGCCGCCGCTTTATTTTCGACTCAATCTAATATTCGATCTCGGGTCACTGCCACCTATTTTTTGGATAACTTCGCCACATTTACCATTTGTGTCTCTTATCCTCGTCCTGTGACCCGTTTCGCATATCTCGGTCGTGATTAATTCTAAATGAATTCATCATTCACGGGAACGATATATCATTGACGGTGTCTGCTCATTTCATTACGGTTCGAACTGCCAATAATTATTACTAAGATGTCTTGCCACTTTATCTGACAAATTTTAATGTGTGCCATTCTTACTTTGCGTATCGATTGGCTATGTTTATGTGTGTAAGCAAACCGTATAACCATATATTTATCGGATCTACGACAAATGGTCTGAACACAAAATCTTTACTCATCAAATTTCTTATACACAAATGAATATTAATTTTTAAATTGCTTTCACGGGTTTTGTTTGAATCATTATGCATCCTAACCTAACCTCACCTCAGACAATTGGTACCAGATTTGTTTTATAGGTAACATTTTGTCGGCAAGCGTTTTGTGCTTAAACATTTTGTCCCGAGACCATTATTTTGTCATATGTCGCGAAAACATTTTGTCGCGGTAACATATTGTCCGTAAACCATTCGTCGTTAGACCATTTGTTGGCAAACCATGTGTCATTTGAAAGTAGTTATTTAGTTTATCTTGGGTATTAACTGCGCCTTTAAAATTAAATCTGGCCACTCCATAGAAAAGAAAGGCTTTTATTTTTTATACTATGCAGTAATATTCTCTTTTATACGAGAATATAATTACTATCTCGAAATCGTCGCGTATTTAAATAGGACTTTGAGCGTTTTGGGGGGTTGCGCTGTTTTTTATTACTTTTTAACGATGTCACATTGAGTTAGACCTACATAAATTTTAATTTGTCTATGGGATTACATATCCTATCAATTGAACGTCATTGATATCAAACCATTGGTAAATAAATCCTGATGGCCATCAATAAATTTTAAAATTAGTAATAATACTTGTATTCTTACATATAAATTATAAAAGATACAAACTATTTACTAAGCGTCAGGTCAACTTCATCCATGGATTTAAAATGCATAATAAGTGACGAAATGTACACGGGAATGTACAAAATTCGAGCAGTTCAAATTCGGAAACGGTCGAAATGCCAAATCATATAATTAGCCAAGATGGCGTGCCTACTTGATATGTGTCGAAAATATATGTATCTGAATTGTAAGTCGGCGTGCTCCTGCGGTGTTTGTCGGTGGCCATTGTGCGGTCGATTAGCATTGTCCTTTAATCAGAGTCAATCGGAGAGCTTCGGGTCAATCGACGTCTCTTCGAAGGCCTCTCATCGTTCATATTATGCCGAGATCTCGCCGTGACGTCACTTACTTCCTTTGGGCCCTTCTTAAGACTCCCGCTCCTCCCCTCCCCCAGATACATTGTTTTATATTTTTGTTTTCAAATTTACATTCTTGCAATTAGCGTCTCGGGGTGTCGTGCATTGCTATACTTAAACTGCGTATGACTGTGGTTTCTTTTAGCTGTTTAATATTAAATATTTTTTAATCTTCGAACATAACTAACTGTCTGTCATTCCATAAATTATCGTCAATTTTCATCATCAAGTGTTTTAGTGTGAAACACTCAAAATGACTTCATATGCGTTGTTCACTCGTTCTTACTGTTATTCAGCTCTGCTCTTCTCACTCTGACGCATTATGTCAATCGAACGAACTTCGCCATTGAAAAGTGCCAGCCCGAGTGATTCAAATAAAATTTGAACGGCGCAGTATACCGATTTTCTAAAAATCACATTCGGTTTCAATAAATAATATGATGTTTATTCATCAGTAGACTCGTAGTGGCTTTTGCGTGCCTGCATGCCGTGGCGTATGTAAGGTTAAATTCAGAGCAAACCGTAATAATGAGCACGTGTATAATATTTGAATAAATACGGTTTGTATTATCTTTATAATTTTTGTATTGCGTCGGTGAATCTTTTAATTCATTTCTTTATTAAATCACATTTTTATAAAATATATTATCTATACGAATTAAATATATACAATTGATTGGCGTGAAACATAATCGGTATCACAATCAATAATCTAGTCTAGGTAAACGAAGGACATGTTTTAGTTTTTAAATATATATCAATTATACTTAAAAAAATGGCCTATTCTGGTTTATGTTGTTATATAAAACTGTCGGATGGAAAAAAAAACACACCGAAGTGAGGTGGTGTGGGGTCGTTATCGAAGGCTTCGCGTTACGTAAAAATGACCGGCTTATAACACATTTTCCAAACTGTTTTCGTTTTGTGTTAAGTCACTGTTAAAATATAGAATTGCCCAAAAACGCCGGTCATCGTAGCCATTTTGTTGCCATTATACATGAGTTACATATACAGTGGCACCCCGATCTAAAGTTCTCGCATATATCGTTTTCCCGCGTAGTTCGTTCATTTTCTATAGTCCAGACCAAACACCCATAATAGAGATGTTAAAAAATCTCGCATTAATTTTTCCGCGATTTATCGTCTAAATCAGGGGGGGGCAAACTTTTCAGATTGAGGGCCAATTCCAAGAATTCAAAATGAGCAGCGGGCCGCAAGTAAGATACCATTTTTAGGTATACACCCAATCGTTTTACGTGATACATTGGTTTCAAAAAGTGGGCACCTAAAAAATCTCGGTGCCGACCAAAAAAACACGTTCTGAATTGAAAGAAATTTAAATTTTTAAATCCAGGTGTTATATTGTAGTTGATATTTTTAAAACTGCTTGTAAATGGTCATAGAAGAAGATAGAATCAGAATAAAGCTGAGGTTCATGATCGAAACTGTTTGTTCACATTTTTCGTGCAAAATCTCGTGCAAAAGTTAGTCAAATTTGTCTGAATTAAGATCATTGTAAAATTTGCAGATTTCGTCACGACGGTGTAATTCTCTTAAATCTGTGTTGCTCTTTCAATACGGTATTAATATCTATTGAAAATGCATCACCAAACGGAAGTCACCAAATCTTTGTCAAAAATCGTCATTCAGAGCGTTTATATCACGGGCTTAATAGTATTTAAGTGTGTCACGATGTCCAGCGTAAATGCAAAATCACAAATCCCTAATCATCAGTATCGGAAAAGTCCGTAACATTCTTCATTTCCAAAAATAAAATTATAATATTTTTTATATCCCGAACTCTTCGAAGCACTTTTTCCAAGCAAAGCCATAGAATATGACCGTGAAAAGAAATATCTGTATACTCACTCAATATCTTGAAGAATTTTTATTTTATTTTCAATATTTTTTTAAAAAAATATTCTTACTTAGAAATAAGATTTATGATGGTGGGCCGCAGTTTGCCCGTCCCTGGTCTAAATAGTATGGTCCTGTCATAAATATTATCCCGATTGACCGTTTTTATTGAAAATTTCTCATAAGCACATTCGACCCCATCCAATCGGTTCTTAGAAAAAAACCGAACTGCAACTAATGACAGCATTGATAAATAAGATGGCGTAGAACGCAATAATGAACCTGTTATGTCATTAACAGAAGCGTTATTGGCCTCCAAAAAAATTTAAATATTTTTCTATGGAGAAAGATGAATCACTAGTTAGAACAGAGTTTGAAGGGTCTTAGTTAAAATTAAAGTTCCAAACAGCAACTTGTTATTCCGGACTTTTTTTTAAAACGAATTTTATACTTTTTTATTTGATATATTAAACTTTCCCGCATTTATCTTTTTTATTCACGGTCCCTTGAAAAATGTAGAATCAGGGTTTTAATGTATTGTGTAATCTTCTCAAGAATAAACAAACGCATTATCATATCTAATTATCAGTCCTTGTAATCCACCCCTCGATAGCCTTTCCATTCTACAAAATTTTCAGTACCGTAGGCAATATTGCATATTCAACGGTTCTGTCAGGCTTTGCATTATTGAGCCTAGAGCTTAAAGGTTTATATTCGTTTTTCTTGAGTTCTATCGTGTTAATCTTAATCTCAACATGTGATACCTGACCAGGATGAGAAATACTAAAGCTCTCGCTAGTCTTTGATACTCAACATAAATCGATAAATTATGATAATTTTAATTTATGATTTGTTTGATAAACACTGCCTAGAATGGATTATGTTGAGAATAAAGAATGCCGATGATATGTTGCTGTTTATTTGTGCAATATATGCTATCGAAAAGTTTAGTTCAAATTTTTCACTACTTGAAGATTTCTTTGACGCTCGACATCTCGAGTGTTTGGCACTTCAAAGTTTTCACGGCGGCGGCAAAATTCACTTCAGCATGTCAACAAATACGCTTGACTCGAGATGTATTATTTTGGTGCACAAAGCTAGGTCATTTTTTATCGGCGAGATAACTTTACGTCTTCTTTTATACTGTCCATGACAAATTTATATTGAAAATAATTACTATCTTATCTTTCTTCCCGATATGATGAACTAATAGTATTTTTTTGGTTTCAGAGTGGAGGCTCTCGGCCTTGGGCTGACCCGCCGCATGGCAGCCCCGCGGGCGCGGCGCGTGCACGCTGAGCCCCCTCCGAGGGCGCCACCCGCGCGCCCCGCACCCCCAGCCGCAGTCAGTCTCCTCCGGGCGAGGAGCCATCGTCTCACGCAGCACCTCAAGGAATGGATCGCGGAGGGGAAGCGGCCTCAGGTCATCCCCAACCTCACCGCGCCCTACTGAATCCTGCCCCGTCTCGGGATGGGAACTCCGAACTTCCAAACGACGACGCCCTTCTGCGCTCCGGCGCCAAGCCCGCATCTTCGCTTAAAAATGGCGGAAGGAAGGAAGAGGATCGGCGCCGTGGTAGGAGGGAGCCTGCGGCCAAAGATCCCCTCAAAGGCTTCGTCGCAGAGGACGACGGCTCCGCACGGGAGAACGTCCGTCTGCTGGAAAGCGAAGTCCGCGGCGATCGCTCTCTACCCGACGGAATGACCGATCGGGAGAGACGTCTCGCCGCGTTGAAGCTGCCCTTGAAAGGGGTCACCGCAGACAGACCTCTCTCAGAGAACGTTCGACATGCGGGAAGAAATAGCAAAAATCAGGAAACTCGGCCGACGAGTAAACACGGTGAACCAGAGAAGCGACGCGCCGCTTTGAAGTCGCCTCTGAACGGCGTCACCGCGGTCGAGGGCGACGACGAGTGCCTTCTGCCCGAGGGCAACGGGTGTGTCGTAGAAAATAAACCGTACGTTAAACAAAACGGTGCCGCGTTGCACAGTATTCGCGAAGTGGAATTTGACGATTCTTGTGTGAAATCGAAACCCCGCGCCGTGAACGCGCGCCAAGATAGTGTAGATAGTATATTAAAACCTAAAAGTATAGTGAAAACCCCGTCTGATCTCAATCACGGCCACCGAAGGGTGTCTATAAAGAGCGATCAGGCGCGGAGCCCGAAGGGCCGCGGAAAAGTGAAATCGGATTCGGCGGACAGCGACAGGCCCGTTCTGCACGTTCAGTTTCATAACGGATGTGTCGACGGTTCGGTGACGACGGGGCCGGCGCGAGACGCCCGCTCCAGCCCCGCTTCGAGCGTAGAAGATTCGTCGGCGGACGGAGCGAGCGGAAGCAGCAGCAGCTCGGAAGACAACTCTTCTCTGGGCCTGGCGGAGGCGCGCCCTCCGGACGGAGGATGGGGATGGGTCGTGGTCTTCGCCACGTTCATGGTCAACTTGATCGCCGACGGCATATCGTTCAGCTTCGGCGTCATGTACGTCAATTTCTTAGAGTATTTCGGCGAAGGCAAAGCCAAGACCGCGTGGATCGGAAGCGTCTTCATGGCCATGCCTCTGCTCTCCGGGCCGATCGCCAGTTTTTTGACGGACAGATACGGCTGCCGGCGGATGTGCATCGTGGGATCCATTTTAGCGTGCATAGGGTTCGTCCTGTCGGCGTTCACCACCAATATGGAAACGCTCTTCATTACGTTTGGAATCATATCCGGCTTCGGACTGAGTCTGTGCTACGTCGCGGCAGTCGTCATCGTCGCTTATTACTTCGAGAAGAAGCGCTCTCTGGCCACCGGTCTCTCAGTGTGCGGAAGCGGAATCGGAACTTTTATATTTGCACCTTTAACTCAAATGTTGCTTGAAAAGTACGGTTGGAGAGGCACGACTCTCATTCTTGCCGGATTCTTCTTAAACATATCCGTATGCGGAGCCTTGATGAGAGATCTGGCGTGGACCGCGATTATGGCCAAAGCTAAAGCGCAAGACAGGAAAAGGTCACGAGAACAAAAAAGATTAAAACGATACGGGTCTTCAGCCGACTCCTTTTCGGATAGCAAAAGTACCAACACTGTCGGCACAGCTTCGGCCCCGCCCGCCGGAGAAATAGTCCCGATCGATGAATCTTCAGAAACGAATACGCGACAGTTTAGTTCTTTAGTAAATTTACCGACCTATGTAAATAATGGGGAAAACGTGCCCGTCGAAGTATTGGAACTCTTGGCGACTCACAAAAACGTTTACAACGTCCTGATGCAGAACTATCCGAGCATGCTGGTGTCTTCGCGGAGCTTCAGCGACAGCGGACGACTGAACGAAGCCGGCTCCAAACCTGGATCGATGAAGGACACGGCGAGGCCCATCAACCGATCTCCTCTCCGCTTGAACCAGACGCCGGCGGTGCCCACGGTGCGACCGACGACCGCGTACTTAAAAGATTTGAGAATCCACCGTCATTCCCTGACATACCGCTGGGCGATGTTGAATATCAATCGATACCGTCTCCGCGCTTCCTCCTGTCCGAATATTTACAGGAACTCGATGACGACGATAGCGAAAGAGAAACAGGACATGTGCGCCGGGATGTGGGAGTTCTGGGACGTGATAGTTGACATGTTTGACTTTTCTCACTTTGCCAATCCGCACTTTCTGCTGTTTGCAATCTCCAATTTCCTGCTGTACGCTTGGTACGATGTGCCTTATGTTTACATCACCGACTACGCAGTCGAGATGGGATACACTGAGACTGATGCTTCGATGCTTATATCTGTTATTGGCATTGTCAACATGGTCGGAGAGGTAATTATATTCCGTTATCATTTTATGATATTTCAGCCTGCTTAGTTTCTTCAATCATTTTGATTGAGAGCTAGATCAAAAAAACTTTCATGTGTTAAAACCAGGGCTGAGGAGTCGTTAAAAAAAATACGACTCCGACTCCAGCATTTCCCAAAAACACGACTCCGACTCCGACTAAAATAAGTTTAATTCCGTCACTTTTTCTGCCTACCAGTCCTATTTATGTGTATTCAATTATATATATCAACCAACCAATCCAGCCGATAGCCAAATTTTACAAATAATATGCATAAATAAAAAGTTCAAACTTTAAAAAAATTCCGTGTACGACTCCGACTCTACGACCTTGGGAAAAACATCAACCAATTCACTACTATTGTTCAGTGATATTGGCGACATTTTAATCATCCATAAATAGTTATCAAAATTCTGTACTTGGAGGTACAGGTCAGGACATACTTAGGTTGTAGTGCAAGGGGAATTCTTTAGGTGAGTCAATTAAAAAAAAAAAAATTACAATCAATATGTAATATTTCAGATATTCCTGGGCTGGGCAGGGGATTGGGAGTGGGTGAACGCGAGTGTGGTGTACGCCTGCTGCATGCTGCTCTGCGGAGTAGTAACCGCCATCGTGCCACTGCTGACCTCGTACATGGCTCTCTGCGCGGCGTCTGGCGCCTTTGGCCTCTTCATAGCAGCTAATTACTCCCTCACCAGCATTATCCTCGTGGAACTCATCACCTTGGAGAACTTCACCAACGCTTATGGACTGCTGCTGCTCGTTCAGGGTGTCGCTAATTTGATTGGACCTCCTTTGGCCGGTGAGTTGATTGATATGATATTAGGTTTACTCGATCGCCATGAATTTTTAACTTAAATATTTGTGATGGCACTGTCCCTTTTGTAAACTATCTCATTTTCGAGGGGTTAACTTGCGACCGAAGAACTTCAAGGTTCCAAGTGTAAATTTTTATTAGCTTAAGTTACAATGTCGCTCTCTTCCAAATGCAAATATCGACACTTACAACCTTGTAGTTTTCAGGTAACGAACTGTAAATTTTTGGTAAAATAAAAATACGGCCTCATAGACAGAGAAACCTAACTCAGTTTTCTATATTTTTCAGGAGAGTTAAAAAACAGGTTTCGCCAGTTCTCAATGTTATCTATCTTTTAACAGATACAAATTATTCAAATTGTCTTTTCATTATCTTTAAAGGCGACGCTTTGACTTTCTGATTGATTTGTAAAATATGAAATAGTAATTTATTCTAATGTGTAGTTTTAAGGCTAAGTGGAGCTATGAACAGGAGAGGGGTTTTGATATGTTCAACTATATTCGTATCCAAATCTCCTATTCATTACGTAACATATTGTTTTGAATCTAGTAGCATACATTACTTTTTCCTAAAGGGGCTGAATACATGACATTACAGCTGATGCCAATGCGCAAAACATTAGGTTTAGATCTGTCACAATATAAATTTGTGATCTTTATTCATATTCCAGGTTGGATATACGACGTGACCGGAACATACGAGCTGTCCTTCTACATTGCCGGATCCTTCATTTCCTTGTCTGGACTGTTCCTCCTTATTCTTCCGGCGACCAGGCGTCTCAAGATGTACCGATCTCTGCGGCGGAGAGAGACCGCGTCGGCTTCGATTTCGAGCATCGAAGACAACAACTGCGTTGTAACAGCCAACAACGCCCACGAAAAGGATAAAAATTGCCGGATTTTCGTTTAATCTTGTTCAAAATCTGACGGGTCTTAGAAACATACATTTATGATCAGCGGTGGATAATTTTTTTTTCACTAAATAATAAACATTTGTTCTGTTCCGTACAATTTAGTCGTTTTCTTTTTTGCTGTATGCATTTCATTTTGAGATCTTGTTTACATTATGTAATATTATTCCCTTTCACCTTGCAGCTTCCAGTAATGGGTAGCTACAAACGATTTGGTGATGTCTTGAAATATTCATTGTGGTAAACATAGCTCCCATATTCGATTTATAGCTGATTCTTATTCTATAAAATTTAAAATAACTGATTATTCCACGTATTGTGTAACTAACTGTGACACGTGTTTGGCAAAGTTTGCTTAAGTAAGCAAACTTTGCGATAGTAAGTCTGAAGATGCTCTGAAAGAGGCGAAACACGTGTCACAGTTAGTTACACAATACGTGGAATAATCAAAGTTATTTTAAATTTTATATTAAAATGAACTTCCACAAAGTTACCGCCGAAACCATCGAAAAGATTCTTATTCTTTTTAAATTATTGTAACCCAACCTAACATACCTTCCCATCACCAAAATTATGTACGATAAACACATTGCTTATTGATAATTAAATTCGTGCATGTCAAAACTGCTGAAAAATCTCAATGCAGTTATAATGTAGAGGGCAAGCAAAGAGCTATAAACAATTTTAAAAAACCTAACCTAACAACAGCCATGAAAACGAGCAATCTAATCACGATTTCTTAAAAATACATGACCCTTGACAGAGTTATCATTCAAAATCTCAAAAGCTGTCATTCTGTGTAAAACTAATTGAATAATCTATTATTTTGTAATTTTTGAGCTTAAGTACAATCTCTTTTGATTGCAATCAAATAATTCAAGAATTTGTAATATTATCCACCTCTGATAATGATTCTTTCACCGACCATTTATGAAAATATATTCAGTTATGTGACGTGATTCCAACATCCAACCAAGCGAAGGGTGATCCCATGCAATAATTAATAACAAATGACATTATATTCAAATTTCTTTCGTTTCGATTTAAGAAACGATTGTGATATTACGGAAGTGATGGGTTTTTTTAATAATATATATATAAGTAGTCAAATGTAGTTTTAGACATCTTGCCATCATCTAATTTTAAATATTGTTTTGTTTAACGCGAGACGTGCTGCGCTCGAATCAATCACCTCCGAACCCTATCTCTCTCTCTCTCTCAATGTGTTGTACTCATGTTAAATCATTATTTTTTTAATGACATTTTGACAAACGCGTCTCTTGTATCTAAATTGTTGTGTAACGATGTTGTGTAACGATGGACAGTAGTTATTTGGAACGCCTGGTTCCAAATAACTACTGTCTGAAGTTTTAGTGGTGGGGCTGCATTAAAAGTAAACTTCAATGATAAAAGTGTGTGTGTTCATCTCCATGTGTGTGAGACGCACACAGTCATTCAACTTTTAGTAATATTTAAGAAGGCCGATAATAAAACAGGAACAATCGTTTTATACTGCAACCCTTATCAACGAGCCTCCAATGATATATGAGGGTATTATTTGCAAAAACGGTTCTTTCCACAAACACTTTTACAGCTTCAAACTTGGCTTCATTAAATACAAAATATCAATCCAAAATGATTCGAATCATTGAAATACAGCTTGTTCTGCATTCATTTAGTTTTAAATATGGATCGTTCCACTTTAGCCAATCAGAGCTTAGCTTTAGGATCACATGATTAAAGGTGTCTAGTGTATATTGTACTCCTGATATTTTACTGATAGAAATAATCGACTAAGAATACTACAAATTTGTCATATTAAGTAAGCTAAACAGTTTACAAATAATGCTCTCATATTATCTTCTTGCGTGAATATAAATATTACCATGCCAAATTGACTATCAAGAAATGCATTACTTTTCCCAAAAATTTTACGCATATTGAACAGCAATTGACCAACCGTTGTCAAAATAAACCCACCGTTGACATGTGTCGCCTATGCGATTCATTAAATCAAGAATTTATTGTGAATTTCCAGTATATACAAAAAAACCTTTGACAACTCTCATTTCTCATGAGACCCTGCAATTATGTTCAAATGAGTATGATCAATTATGTTTTATATAATACAACTTTTCTCTATTCTGTGGTTATGCGCGTACACTGACAATGTTTAACAGTTGGCAATGAACTTGATAACAACTTAAGCATAACACACCCGAAATAGTAATAATATTTTTAGAGATTTGTATCATGGTATTCGGACATTTTGGAACTCGCACTCGCGCACCCTAAGAATATAAATTATTTATCCAGTCTACTATTCCACGTATCCGTAGAATGGTTTTACGGTGCGGCAATGAATATATCCATACTCTTTTAATTACATGTCAGTGTTTTGCTATTACTATTATTTATTTCAAATGTATATATTTTTTACGTGTAAGAAATTTACCACAGAGTATTTAAAAATAATGTAACAAACGCCGTCTTCTTGGATGGATATCACTTCAAAGTTTTTAATTTTTATATTCAGACTCTTTGAAAGTAGTGACATATTATGAAAATTCCTTAATAATAAATTATATTTTTATTATTGTTGTGTTGAAAAAATGTGTTTTAGCCAAATAAAATTATTTTTTTAATCTTTTTAGATCATTCATGTAAATATGCTGTTTTTTTTTTACTCTTAATTAAAAATCACAAATTATTTATTTTTTTACTCATCTTATGCCTAGGCATCGAAAGGTTTTTTTTTATTTGTATTTTTATCTGTCATATCATTGTCACCATTTATGCTTTTTTTGTGGTAACAATAAAGCTATCAAAATACGTAAGTGCTAAGTTGCATTAATATATGGTTGCACATATTGCATTGGTAGATGCTGAATTAAATACATTAATTATGTCTAAACACGGGGTATGAATTATTACTAGAAACAAGGTATCTATTTTAATTATTCTACTAAACAATTGTAGAGTAATTTCAAGTAATTTAAAGCTTTGTACACAGTAGATTACAGTTAACTAAAACATATATTTTACTGTCCGTCAAATGGTTTTATTTGCACTAATTTCTTTCACCTCACATTCTTCGATAAAATGTTGTCAAGTAATGATTCAAGCGATACTATCTTTACAATACAGTCAACTGGTGTTTTCAGGAATTCATTTTTGTCAATACTTCACTGTGTATCTATAGATGTCTTGAAAATGTGAATTATTATATAGAATACATATTTGATTTATTGTTATTGAAAAGGGATGGTGAAAACCAAAAAATCTAAAACCAAAGATGGAGAATCTATACCAACACCGTGGAAGTTCTTAGTAATAATTATGTAATCAGAAAACTCTAATTACTTGTAAAGTGTTGGATGAATTTGACAGATTATAATAACTTCACATCATATTGTGTGGACGGGTAGACCATAGCATAGGGGCTAAAGTGAATATAAATAGTCAAACAACAGATATAAATGAACATTCCTACATTACCATTTTTCATATTGAAAAATCCAGAAAAAATACTTTTCAGTATTCATGTTTTTTATATTGCAATTCATTCTCAAACTATAATAACATGGTAGAATTGGAGTTACCAATTCCTGTCTGTTAAGTTTGGGAAGATTACTTTTTCTCCGGATAACTTTTTGTACTCTATTCTCTGTCAGATGACTCAGAGCTCTATGATTAATATTACCTCAAAATTGAGTTCCATTTTAAGCCCACTATAATTTAAATTTACAGATTGTTAATTGGTTAAAGATCTTTCACATTATTAATTGCATCAAATGATTTTGAGAGATCTAACAATGTAAGGAAAATATAAGAATGGGGCACTTAGGAAGAATGATCATGGTTCAAGGTTTTTAATAAAATACTGTGCTAAAATAAACTTCAATAACTAAAGTATTTCACCAGTTAAGGGAAAAGACTGTTTGCGGATTTTGATCCTTGTGTACATGAATCCGTAGGGACCTGTTTCATTCAGAGCACTACTTTTGGCTTGTTCTTTATTGGTATTTTGGAGATTTTTCTTTGTGTTACGGATAAAACCAACTACAGCGAATAATTCTGCATACATACTTTACTATAGAATGCAAAAAAAATATGGATACAATTACATTGCAGAGATGTGTTTTAAAAAAATGTATTTTTGCAATTTGAATTTATTGATGTGACAACTGCAGATCTTTTTTATAAGTGTGTCATGACATGAAAAGAGTGCAGGGGTTTCTTTGAGGCAACCATTATGCACAGTGGACTGTTACTCCAATGCACATGAAATGACTATGACAAAAAGTTAATATATAAAATCTTCCACAAAAATCTGTCATATATACACAAACATTTTAGTAAAAATCATGCACATACCAAAGAAACACAATATGATATGCTTTTTGTTGTTCTGAAGGAGTGTTTCAATCTGATTGAAATAGGTAGATAGATAGATAGAATCATTTCAAATGTAGTGTTGAAATCATCTCTTTATTTGGCAAGATTTTTAGATAGATATTTATTTATTTTTATCCCTCATCATTGATATCCCTGATAAATCAAATAATGTAATTTATAATACATAATATATATTACTATTCATAGGAAATAATTTTCTTACCCTGGGAAAAGAGCAAGGCTTATGCTACTGTGTTAGTGACATCTATCATTGAGACTCACACAAATACACATATTATTTATTAGATCCAACACGTTGCAATGCTGAAAGGTACTATGTACAAAACACTTTCTGTAACCTTCTATTGAATTATTTATTGATAAACAATTGAGTCGTTTTTAAGATTGATCAAACTGAATTTAATCAATTATACTTATATATGTGATATTATTTTTTCTCATTAATAGATGTCACTAGTAACAAAGCTTCACAATTTCTCAGCTCTAATCATCATTTATAATAATGATCCGGGTAAAATATTGTTTACATAATATAATGACTCTTGTATTTGCAATGAGCCGAGCAGTATTTTCCATTTGAAGGTAAATGCACCAGTCGTTGACCGTTTAAGAGAAAATTTCAACAAAAATAACGATTAAGGTTATCATTGTACCGAATGAAGGCAAAGCAAGTATACTCATATTGGATCATGTCTTAATTAATATTATGTAACAAAAATAACGAAAGGGCCCGTTTACAAAAAAGTTGTGTTAAATTATTTGAAGCCATGTTTTTGTTTCAGTAGTTGACCATCTCACAAATTGAACAGTCTAGGTGTTGACCATGTCTAATCAGGGGGCTTTATAGTGAACTTTATTTCAGGGTTGCCTCAAGGCTTTCTGTCACACCACTCTTGGTTGAATCAAGTAGCAATGGGTGGTTCAGGAACAAGGTACACACCGTTACTAGATTGATCACTTAAGAAATTTGAAATAATACACTTTCCTCACTGGGTGTTGTTTTCAAATGGTCACCCTGGCACTCCATTGGCTATATGGTGATGTGTTAGTGGCTCATTCCGACCACTGATGCCTTGACTTGTCTGAACTTTACAATTTAGAGCAATCCCGCATCTGCATTTCTTATTTTGGGCCATGGTCAACAACTGGTACATTTACCTTAATTAATTGAATAATAATGGGAAATGAATATTAGGTAGATTTAAATTTAACGAATTTAAGACTGCTTTAAATTGCAGCAGCAAATTAATATCTAACAACAATAAGTAGAAATTTGAAATGTTCTGATAGAGGTTTAAACTGTTAAAAAAAATCTTATTAAATAGTTATTTTCATTAAATTGAATAAACTTATTAATATTAAGAATATCTAGAACACACTTTGTCAGCATGTCATGAAAAATTCTCTAATACCCGATAACTAAGTGGCCATAAAAAACATTTCAAATTGGACAATGAATAAATCCGATCGGATTATGGAGCCAAAAGTTTTTTTGCACTTTCATTATCAATCTGCTGCCAGAAACAAAATGTCAGGCAAATCAATTAGAAGTCATTAGGATTTTTTTGAATGCTGTGGAACACCAGTATTTCTTTAACGCCATAGTCATTTAATTTCAATAACAAAATCACTATTTTTTTGGTATTCAATGATAAAATATTTATCAGTTATTTAGATAATGTCAATATCTGTGATACCTTAAAAGGCCATGGAAATCTGGCCTTTATTTTTAGGTGGAAGCAGATAATATTTATTGGGTATGAAAATACGTAACATGGATTCAATATGACAGCACACATTTTTAAAATTCCTTTCAAACAGAGACTTGGCACTCTTTTAAGTCAAACAAAACTTTATAACTTAAGTTGAGATAGATATTCACAATTTCAATCAAAAGTTGATCGATCTACTTCAATAACATTGTAAAGATTTTGCAGCAAAAGTCAAGTAAATATTGACCTTTTGAGTTTACTATTTCACAACTTCGAGACATTTCTAAATAGCAGTTTTTCTGATAACATTTAAATCACTACCACTTTCATATCTTGGCTTCAACTTAAAAATACTTTGCGATAGATAGCATGTTAATCAGTCATCATCTTAAGATTAATTTTTAAAGTCTGCTAAAGTTTACAGAACATAATAGTGAAAAATGTTATCAATATCCGTTTTTTTTTAAATTTTGTAGATTGTTTACATACTATAATCAAAATCGAATATAATTTGTGATGAATAGAGATGATGCCTAAATAGTTGAATTACTGTTGATGCCGTTAAAGATGGTTGGTATATTTGGTTCAGAACCTCAATCTTAAAACGTCAATTAACTTTTCAATCATCCTAAAAAGATTCTTATATTGATCAGTAGACCAGACCCACCTATAAAAAAATATTGATCATTTATAAATGATCTATAATAATGTAGCATGTTTATGATTTTATTAATATAAGCTATGATTTTGTAAAGATTAAAAATTTGAAATGGACAGGTGATTTATACTTTTTTCCATTGGCATCAAACAAAAATATAACATTACTAGAAAGACACTTATGTGAAGGGTCTATTAGATAGTTTGATACCAAAACGATACGAGCTTTTGTTTTTAATAGAAAAAATATTGCCTTTTAATAAATATTGACTAAGATTTTTCAATTATAGAATTTATCACAATAAAATTTGTGCTCAATCGATGTAGATGTTTGAATTTTCAAATTAAAAAATCATGCTTTTCATAAATATGAAAATTAAAAATATATCTGCAACACAATAGATTTCCATTTTCAAGACTTTTGTTGGAACCTTGCTTCAATCAATTATAAATCTTGCGTATTCCAGCTGGATGATAGATATTTTTTTCACAAATCAAAAGCGTTTACCAAAATAATCGAGTAACAGAGGAAAATTGCCTACCAAAGATTTCAAAAGAAGTAGTTTAAAAGTATGGAAATACCTTCCTAAAAAGACACATCTAAAATATGAAAAAATTTATATAGAAATTATACTGAATTGAAACTAAGTTTTTTTTTCAATGAATGCTTATATTCATTTGATATTTACACAATGGCAGATGTCAAATAATTTTGAAAGCAATAATAAGAATTATTTACTTCAGCATAACACGATATACACCAGCTAATAATTAATCTATGGTTTCATAGCGTTTTTAGTAATAATTATTAGTGAAGGGTTGCCCGATTCTAAGTATCTAAAGACATAGTTTTAAAACCTTAACACGATTATTTATTTATATACTTCTTTGGGATTGGGCTAAATCTGTTTTTATACTAAATTTCACATGTTTTTGGAAATCTTTGGACATTTTGAATAATTTTGTTTCCTGTTCAATGAGGGTTTGGGAATAAAAGAACTAAAATATATATAAAAATAATACTATTAAAATAAAAATTGCATAAACAAGTGTTTATGTTCAAAGCCAATATTTACTAACTTTATTCATCAGGTTATATAAAATGTGTTTTATTTTTATTAAGTAGATTTTGTTTCATAAAAACAGGTATATATTTCAAGAGATTGAAATCTAATTTGTCAACTTATTTTACTTAAATGATTCGTTATTATTATCTAGATTGCTGCTTAAATAATTAACCCACAGAGCCATGAAGTGTTGAAATATTTTCAGCTCGTTTCTGCCATGATAAAAATCATAATTATATTCATTTATGAATTTAAAAACTATGTATTTAAAGAATGTATATTTAGATGTACTACTAATTTATTTTTGGTAAATGTTTTGAGATAAAATGAAATCAAAAAATTGGTAGGGCTGACAATTCAACACTGTCCGGGGTTCACGGGTTAACCAGACATAAAGCGGGTTACAGACTAAAGTCTTTAGATACAGAACATCTGACAGCTCTGAATTAGAGCCATATTAGACCATGCATGTGCCTCATTATTATATTCCAATAAAATTTCTTGTAAATTTTAGGTGTCATTTAGTGATAGAAATATTTTAATTCGTTCAAAGGATTAGATTATTTTTGTGCTATATCGAAGGTTACCTATTAAATTAGAGGGAAAGGGAGATGTAATTTTTATCTCGGACTGTTTTTGACAATTGTATTGCAAAATACTAGAGAATGTTGAAGCTATTCTAAATACAGGACTTGTTAAGCTTATCTGTGATTTTGTGGATATGTGCACGTCTATCTCATTTTTGTTGTTCATGTAACTAAATTTGTCGATAGGATTATCAAAATATGTACATATTAAATTGTGTAGTGTTCGAAATACAAGTATATTTTAAGACTGAATTTATTGTTTTATTTATATGGAATTATATTTAGGCTGTCCAGTTTCTTTCAGGGCTGTTGAGTCGTTAAAAAAAAAACAATGACGAATCCAGCATCGCCCAAAAACATGACTCCTACTTCGACTTCAAAATTGACCAAAAACACATCTCCAACTCAGACTTAAAATGGTATAAAAATCTTGTCAGGTTTTTTTCCTACCTTTGTATAGATATTAAATTAAATATCAACCAACCAATCTGGCCAATAGCCGTATTTTTCATATTGTATGCATAAATAAAAAGTTGAAACTTTTAAAGTTTTCACGACTCTGGCCCAAAAACACCACAACTTCGTCTCTTACTCCAGCTCTGGTTCCATTTATGGACTGGCACTCGCCTTTTGTTTCTTTTTGAAGTCGGAGCTGTTAGTTTACAAACAAAATATTGGTTTGTTTGTTTGTCCTTTAAATATTACAGACATCTGTGCCTCTGAACACAAATCTGTAAATCTAATTTGAAGTTGTTTTTACTCAGATCAGAATGAGTGGACACTGCAACAACGTTGATCCCTCAACTGCTGGGACATGATTAAGCTAAACAAGCCCAGCAGTTTCGTAGGAAAATGCAGATTTGCGTCGTTGAGTGCCCAGTGTAACAGATTCCAGTTGGGTTACACTGGTTTACAATACTATTAAAAATATCAATATAAGATGACATTGACATATTGGATCATGCCTTCCAAAGAATCTGTAGGCCATGGGTGGCCAACCTTTTCAGCAGCCGGGCCAGATTTTGGAAATGAGATTTCCTACCGGGCCACACAAAAAAATATTTTTTTTTATTCAAAGCAAAATGTAAATATATTGTTTTTTTAAGAAGATATTAGAAAAATGAGAATCAAACATATTTATTAGATTAGAGTTACGCAATACAAAAAAATAATAAATTTTAGCGAGTCGTCTGATTTTGTTTGTCAGTACTAAGTGCATCAATGTTGATAACGATTGATGTTGTTGCTACACGCAAACAGTTTTCAAAAGCTCATCAGTGATTCGTGTTCTCATTTGAGATTTAATATGCGTCATTCGACTAAAAACCTGTACACACGTGTAAGTGTTTCCAAAAAGCGAAATCATCGATAGAGCATGTTTGTAAAATGCAGGATATTTCTCCTTGTCCAAATATGTTTTGTAAAAATCTTCCAAGAATTCCTGATTGAATTTATCCTTGAACTGTCTATCACAACACATTTTACAATGTTCCATTTGTAAAATTCCTGGCTATAAATTCACGTGGACGGAGAATGACGCTGCAAATGCAGTAAAAAGCACACGGTACTTTTTAAAATCTTGAAATCGGGTTCAAAATCCAGGTTTAAGTCGGATATCAACGAATCGTATTTATCTGCCGCCATTTTTGTGACGTCTGGCTGCAATAACGATGTAGGAAAGTGAGTGAAGATTTTTGTCCATTAATGTTGTTCCCAAAGCCCAAGTTTCATTTGGAATGCGGAAATAAGATCATACATGTAATTAATTAGTTGATCTTTGCCTTGTAGAAGAGTATTAACAACATTTAGGTGGCTAACTATATCGACCAGAAATGCAAAGCCGCTAACCCACCACTTCAAATTCTGGGATACTACTCGACTTGCTTGCGAAGAATGATGGCATTTCTTGCTTCAAATCAAACAATCTATTCAACATTTTTAAACGCGTCGGCCATCTTACTTCTGCATAAAATGTAACGTCATTATACTGTGAATTCAAAGATTTGAGAAACTCTTGGAACTGATGGTGATTCAACCCCTTCGAATTAACAAAGTTCACTGTTTTGATGACCACCTTCATGATATGATCAATTTTAAGAGACTTGGAACATAATTCTTCAGATGAAAAATGCAATTAAAATTTAGCATCAAAGTATTACCAACTTTGCAGGCCTCATTTTCAATCAATTTTACTAAACATTTGCGTTTCCCAGCCATTGCTGGAGCACCATCTGCTGTTAAGACAGATAGGTTATTGAATTATAACGAAAAGCGATTCAATGTCGATGTAAAAGCTTCTAACAAATCTCGTGAACAAGTTGTCCTTAAGTGGATACAGTGCCGCTAATTCTTCTATTTTGTTCAGATAGACATCAACACCCCTGATATAAAATCGCCACTTGGGTGGTATCTGGTAGGTCTGTGCTTTCATCCAATGCTAAGCATAAAATATGAACTTGGATATTCGATTTCTCCAATTATCTTCAATATGGTTTCCAATGTCGTCGACACACCTAGTAATAGTTTGACGATACAGGCTTATTTTTCCATTTTATGTAGACAATATGAAAAATCTGGTTTGGTGGTTTATATATTAACTGAATATTTCTGATGTAAAATGCAGGCAAATAAGTTGGGTATTAAGTTTACTCAAATTTAACAGATCTGTAAAAATTGCACATTAATAGAGGGAAAAGGAAAATTCTGGGCACATAAAATCAGGATTTCATGGTAAGTTTTAATAAATAAAACAATTGAATGTACAACTTATATGATATTTATTATAAGAATAATCCAAATCTGTTCATTCTTACAACAGGTGTAAATTGAAAAGCTATAAAAAAAAAACCAGACATTTACTTCTTCGCGGCAGCTCCGACCTTTGTTTTTTTGGTACCTCGTACTTTCTTCATTCTGTTCTTTCTTTCCTTGCGCTGTTTGCGTGTGGGTCGGTGCTTCTCGAACAGACCGTGTCTGGTCAGCCTGTGCTTGGGCTCGAACTTCTTGGCGTTGTCAAGGGTGTCATAGATCAGCGCGAATCCAGTGGATTTGCCTCCTCCGAATTTGGTTCTGAAGCCGAAGACGAATACAACATCTGGGGTGATTTTGTACATCTTTGCGAGCTTTTCACGGATTTCCGTTTTGCTCACGGTCGGCTTGCCAGGGTGGAGGACATCACAGACCATTTGCTTCCTGGCTAGAAGCCTGAAAATTAAATAACATGAATTAAGAAAATTATACATCACAACAGTTTGAAACAATAATGACAATAGAACTTATTTTTTTTAAAGAATCCAACATAGGTGGCATTTTCAACTGCTCAACACATTCACAGCGGAATAGACAAGGTGTGAATTGATGTTGCTTCTACATGCATATAGATACCGACAAAGATGGTGAATAATATTGTGAAGAGAGCTGATGACACAATGAATCAATGCTCATCGCTTGAATTTGAGTACAGTCAAGTGTTGGCCATTAACTCCTGAAAAGGAGATAATATTTCTCATATTTATCGATGCGTAATGCTTGTAAGTATTTTGTTTAAGGCACATAAATGTTATTTTTCAGAAGGTCATCAATGACTTCAATAGATTCAACACCAAGAAATAAAAAGCCAAAACGTAGTCAATTTTCAGGAATTTTAAATCAAAAGAAATAATGTATTCCTGAGCTAATTAAATGTCAGTTTTGAGAATCCACTATATATGTAGAAACCAGTAATCAATCCAATATATTGTTATTTGGTCTGTGACATGACTACCATCATAAAAAAAAAGAAAAAAACAGACCAGGAGGGCAGAGCACCAATGAAGTTTTTTGTAAAATGTTCATAATAATTAATGACAAATATAAATACTACATGCATAAGCCAGGAATATTTAAAACAAAACAATTTTGAAAATCAAAGGTTTTAATAGATTCCATGTGTCTTTTGATATATAGATTTTATGTTCAACAACATTCCGTTTCCAACATATTAAAAACGCAGTATAACCATGTGTAATTAAAATTCGATCACTGAATAAATATATGAATCCTTCAATAATTGACAACTACAATTTATATCTTGAATCCATGAATCTGACTAAGATACTTTTTTGAAGAAATTTTAGTCTGGATAAGCTAGTACATATAATCCAGAGACTCAAGAGATGATCAGTTACGGAATAAAAATATAAAGCATATTATTCTAGCTGATTCACTATTTTTCACCAGGTGGGATAAAAAACTTCATGTCAAAACCATGTTTATTCCGTATAATAAAAACGAGGATATCCGACAATGTGGCCATGAAAAAATGTATTTGGTGTTTTCGTCAGTAGTTATAAATGCACTAGAAATGCACATACGCTGATTAACATGATTGATAAGGTTTATTAGTGCGACAGTATTGCTTTCGAAGGGAAGCCGAGCCAAATTTAGTTAGGTTATCTTTAATGACAGCGCGGCATCATACTTATTTCACACATCTTATTATCACAAATTCCTTCGTCACAAACTTATAACGTATAGTTTACCTGTTGGTCATGAATTTTCGCGTGCGAATAGTTGCGGTACCGTCGCTCATTTTGATATTTTTTAATTATTTGTAGCAACAACTACAAAACACCACACGTGTTACCAAATGAAATGGCGGAAAGGCAGCTTTTTTCGTTTTAGCGTTGAACAATGTTCTGGAACTTCAGGGCAACACCGGACGCTTACTATTGGCTTTATTTTTTTGGATTGTTATTTTATCTTACCAATATTATTAATGCCTATTTACGGTACACTGCAAATGATTACAAAAACACTTTCAATATTAAATATTATAATGCTCTTTTCAATAAATTTTATAAAAAAATTTGCAATTCCGCATAATATTTTTATAAAAAAGAACGAATTTTCTGTCAAGGTTCAGTGATTACTGTAATATATAAACGAATAACTGATATGATAAATACTTATCGTCAAATGGGGCTACTAAGCTTTCCCATGGGTGTCTTTGTCGTGTCCATTTAAATAAATGCTCACAATGTAATTATTTGAAGGTATAGATTTTAATAAAAAATAATTTTAGATTTTAATAAAAAAATTTAAATTTTTTTGAAAATTTAAAAATATATTTGGCATTACAGCTTACGCCAATGCGCCAAATATTCTTAATTGTGAAAGCCATACGAGATTAACTCGATGATAAATAATGTATCAGTTGTGCACAAAATCAACGATAAATAACATACACCCAGCCCAAGATCTCTTTTTTTATTTGAAAAAATTTGACCTTGCCGGGAATTGAACCCGGGTCCCCCGATTGCTAGAACAAAGCTCTTGCCACTAGACCACAGGGACCGACCGGTATCTGAACCGTTGTGCAGTGGTCAACATTATTGGCTTCTGTGACGGACCGCCTAGGCTCGAGTCCCGGTACAAACAGATTTTTACAGTCGATATATCGATTCTGTTTGAAGGCAATGGGTTTTTCCCACCCCCTCTTATCCCAAAAAACGGAGCGTAGCAGGAGCGATTAGCTAACCACTTCGTATTCTCTTAAAAAAGAGCAACTGAGTAACATGCAGTTCTCGTAGAAAAAAATATATGTTAATTTAAACTTCGTCAGGAGTCCAAATCCTCCAGGTTGGGAGTGGAAATATAGTGGAGAAAAGTTTATAGTCATTGTGCGAGCCTTAAGGGGGTACCCAAGTGACAGCTGGTTTTTTGGGATTTTGTTTTGACGAACCTTATCAACGTAGAAATTTGAAAATTTTACCATATGTTTATTGAAATTTTAACAGTAAGTCAAAATATTTTCAGACTGAAATCGTCATCACAATGTGTGGTGCACCACTCCAAACGCACCATGTCGAAAAAATGGCCTCCATCCGACCGTCTGATTGGCTAATCGGAAATGAAAAATCTAACGGCGTTTTAATTTATAAAACTGTAAAAATCGTTTGACGTAGGATCTTTTGAAAATGTGTAAAATTGAACAATTGACAAGTTTTTGAAAAAGAAAGTTCAAATTTCATGATTTTTTTCGACTATTTGGTTACGTAAAAACAAAACGGCTGAGAATTTTTTCATTATCCTAGCTCAAACGACGACAAGACATGTTTTTAATCTACCATTAAAATTTCAAAGCAATCGGTTAACCCGTTCTTGAGATATCGTGGAGGCCAGTTAGGAAAACACAGTTTTGAGAAAAACGCATTTGAAAGTTCAACTAAGATTTAAACTATGAAATCTTTACTCCCCATCAATCTGCTATGCCTGGTCTATATATAATTCTTTCTTCTTCCTGTTTTAAGACTTTTGAAGCTGCTAGCTTTGTTCTAGCTTAAATTTTGGTTTGTTTCATGAATTGAAATTACATGTGTATTGAAAGTTCTCATGTAACAAGCCAAAGCATCAAAATGGGACCGATGTCCCGCCTCGAAACAAGTGTAGTCTAACTGCAATAACTTTCCATCAACTTACAATATTGTAAAATCACTTTACCAGCATATTCTACACGTGTTTAAGAATCATTCTATGCAACAAAAAAAAAGATTGTTTCAAAATATCACTTGGGGGGACCCCCTTAAGAAATCTCTGATAAATATTCGATGTGATAATTTGAGAAATATCATCTTTTGACGTCTTAAACATAGTTGCCCACCGGTGAGTTCTTAGCTGTCAGAGCTTTTTCTACTGCGACACACCGGTGTGTCGTTAGCTTTAGAACGGTTAAGTGAATATTTTTAGCTGACTGTATAAGTTATTGACCCCACAGAAAACCATAAATTTTGTTTTTCAATGGAAACTAGAATTTATTCAAATTTAAAAGAATTATTTCTAGTTGTTCAGCTTAAGTAATTGGCATTTATAATATCGATTTCTTTTTAACAGATTAATGGCATTATTTTTTTTAAGTGTGCCCCTCCACACGTTTCATGGAAATGTCTCGCAAATATAAACTGAAGTTCGAAGTTTTATTGCTACTGAAAAAAAATATAATATGTACAAATGAGATTATTTTTGACATTACTCATCGTTTTAATTTTTTTCATGAACTCTCAACTCTGAAAAGTTAATATATAAATAAATTACCGTACACCAGGGAGTGAGATTATTTTCGAATCAATAATTTTTCACAACGACTTCTGAGGTTAAACATTTTCAAGTGACCATGAAATATTAACATTTGGCCAGGTTTAAATGTAAGCAACCGAAATCTTGAATGTTGTTGAGGTATTTAGACAAAGAAGACCCAAATTTGTAAACTATAAATAATGATATTCGTAATCAATGAAATTCAATGTGAGTTTTAATTTAAAAAATCGACAAATTTTAAAAATGAACTAAAAAAATATAAATAATTAGGATAGGATTCGGCGGTACTGACACATTGTGCATATTTTATTTACACGCCTGGCAGCTCTTCCAGAGAAGAAGAAGACACTTTCAAGCCATACGTCATATTTACATTACATTCGAAAGATTGTGAAGTCAACGTTAATCGTAATGACTTCAATGATAATAATTATTTAATTTTGCGTGAAATTAATATTGTTCGTTTACTTTTGCTGTTACCAATCAATTAGTGGCATGGCTGTACTGTATTTTTAAAAATCATTTTAGCTAAATATAAAATTGGATAGTAAATATACAACTTTATCAGTGGTTACAATGGCTTCAAAAAATCTTGACCTAAGACTTGAAGAAGTCTTCAATAAGCTTTCGGAGCCTGGCTATACGACGAGTAGTAACTTTTGTCTTGAAAGTCTCTTAACTCATTTGTCAACAAAACAACCCGGCAAGTACATCTACCCTAAGCAATCAAAATAATTTATTTGCATCAACTTATATTACCGATGTTTTCATTCCAATAAATTGGGCGACAATGTTCAATTGCAGGGACTATACTCTATAAGTTAAAATGTAGCAAAATAATATGATCTAAAAGTATAAACAGTCTATATTATAATATTTTGTTTGAGTAAACATGCTTCACTATTTTTCTACCAAAAAGTGTATCAAAATTAAATTCTCTCAATTCTAGCAAGGATATTAATTACAGATAGCAAAATACCAAAATGTTGAAATCAAGGTTACAGATAATTTATGTAAATTACTAAGTAATATTGTAAAAAACATTTGTTTTATTTCAAATCTGTCCATTGATCCATTTGACATAATATCATAGTAACTTTTTCATACTGTAATGTATTTCGTGTAAATTATCGGTTTCCCCGATTCCAATGTATTGTTTAATAAATGGCTATTTTACACTGTATTAATTAAATTTTCTACAAAATTTCATATTTACTTCCGGAGTTTTTTGGCTAGAAATAGAGCACATTCACATTTCTTTTCTATCTTCTATCTCTTTCTATCTAATTCTATCTAATTTTTGAACTATCATAATTTTATTTCATTTTATTGTTAATATTTGAATATCTTATTATAATATATGCTTGATTTCATTTCCTTTTAGATACAGTAAACGATGCCATTGAACTCCCCTCTGTATCAAAATGGATTATTTACACAAGTGCAGAACTCAGCAGCTCAATGAAAAATTGCAACACGATTGTCAAAACATTTTTCTTAAAATTGATAGCCGTTGCGACAGAAAACCATACCATCTTCGTAAACTTAATGAACAACAATGTTTACAAAAACATTTTTCAACATTGCAACATGAAGTCTGAAAGAAATCCATCACTGAAGCTAGGAATCCTAAAAATATTAACCTCCATGACCCACCATCAGCTGGGAGCAGAATGGATCATTGATAACGACCAATGGCAAGAGGTGGTCAATCTCTGCAATCAAAATCAGACAATTTACTTCTCGCGTGCCGGTTACAATTTCATATCCGTTCTTCTGTGGAAATTAAATTCAATAGATGACGAAAAAAACTGCAACACAATCATATCAAAGATAGTCGAGCCTATCCTTGAAAACAAATGGACGAATACGGTGGAAGTCGATCACGAAGACGATTCTCTCATGGACCGTACGCTGATTCCAACATTAAATTTGCTAATTGAGATAATGCAAAATATTGAACACTTTGGAAAACCGAATAACGTCATGAGAGCCGTTAGCAAACTTTTCAATATCGATAGACACCTTTGGAATCTTTTCCAACTGTCTCGCAGCTCCGTTCTGGTGTGCTGCATTTCGAAGCTTCTATTTCTCACGCATCTCACCAAAGTCTACATCGATAAGAGTCCTTCGGAAATTATGAATCAAAACGATTTAGTCGAATTCTGTCTCGTACACTGCAATCTTATGAATTCGCTGATATGGAAACGGGACGCCGAAAACGTGTTGCAGATTAGCAACTTCTGTTTTTCGTATATGAGCAAAGTGCGAGAGTTCCATAAATTATCTCTAGTCGTCAAAAGGGAAGAAACTTCATTCGAATTCACCAACCAAATTCTCATCATCTGCCTTATACCGATGGTCAGCGCTACGAAAATAATCCAAACTGACTTCAGCGAGTTGTATATTGAAAAACTTATATCCCTCTCATGTGAGCACACAACCAGGATGGCGTATTCTTTCCGCGATCTCATGAAAGAAAAAAACGACCCTCAACTTATTATAAAGGCTATCCAAAACAGCATTCAGTACAAGAAGTACTTGAACAAGTCGGAGGCTGTGATTATTTTCCAATCGTTTTATTACAGCTTCCAAGCCTACATTCCTAAGGATGGATCCATTGACAATTATGTTGTCGTTGGAGTAGAAGGAGCCGACGCAACTAATATTCTATACTCCCTATTGAATGCTCTTTATATATACATTTACGATTTTGACATCATTTGGCAGGAGTGTATTGAAGTTCTCTGCGTTTACAATTTTTGTACGAGAATCATTAAAACGAGCAATTTAGATCCCAAAGTAAGTAAAGCTAGACCTATTCCATAATCACACAATTTCAAAGTTAAACTTAAACCGCGGTATCCTCCACAGAAATAGTATTACATGGACTGGTTTAATCAGTTACCATTCAGATCAGTATTAAATATAATTAAATCTCTGCTACATTACACTCTGTTTCAAATATTTTTTTGATTTCAATAGAATATAATACTTCTATTAACAGCTCTCAGCAATCCACAGGAGAATAATTTCATAAGTATTACCTAAATCAACTAAGACATCTAGTTTTATTTTAGCAAAGCACTAATGTACAGTGGATATTTCTTATTTAAACTTGATTTAAATAATGTTTCTCAAAAAATTTGATCTATGTCAATAATCTCTTAAAAAATTAATGATGTAGAAATACTCCATCAAGTAATTATAATCAAATACCATTATGTATAGGGTAGATGGTTTTTTAGCCAAGAAATTTCTTTTCCATCACAAAAGTGATTGAGTGCTTCCCTTCAAAATGAATTCTAAATTATTCTGTCATGATGTATGTAAACTACATTCCTTTGTTTTTTTATAAATTTATTTGATTGTACATCTAAAAAAAGTGTTTGACCACATCGATCTTTGTTTTATAAATTGGTCTCATTGTATGCTGTATTGAAACCACATTTCTTGTATTGTTTTCAGTTGACTATTCAAGCATTCAAATTAGCCCGCTTGTCGATACAGAAGTTCCTGTCTCCAAATCTGGCTCTCCTCGTAGATAACTCTAATGGATCCGTGATTGAAGAGATCGGTAAAGACATATACGCCAAGCTCCACGATCTCAGTTGGGATATTCGAGACTCAGCCATGGAACTCCTCTATGTTGTCAGTGATGTGGCAGAGTTCAGTAAGTATTTTTTAATCATATAAATCATGAAAAACACTAGACATTTATTATGATAAAACAAGAAACAAATAATATGCCTGGAAAAAATTTCTGATCCGCTCTTAGGGTTGTTTATACCAATTGTGCTCATGTGAAAATTGCTATCAACCTTTTCTATTCTGGATACTATATATCCTGTACCAACTTCAAGGTTGTATATTGCATTTAAATGTGATGATCGAACTTATTGTTGACACTATCCCAGGGATGCCCTGATTAATTAGTATTTCATGTGTTGTTTTTTTGTAAAACTAAATGCTAATCGTAATTTATTTTAAAGTATTAAATTCTTATTGAATTAGGTACAGTCAACCCCTCTATAGCACCCTCTGCTATAAAGCAGTTTTTTATAGCGTGTGCAGCAGTCTTCAGGCAAATTATATGTTTCGTAATTGTGTAATATTATCAGGGCTGTAGAGTCGGGGTTTTTTTAGCTGGAGTCGGAGTGGTCGCGGCGGTTTGGCCGGAGTCGTACTCGGAGTTGAAAATTTTGAAAAGTTTGAACTTTTAATTTTTTCATATAATATGTCACATTTGGCTATTGGCCGCATTGGTTGGTTGATATATAATTAAATACACATAAATAGGAAAGGTAGGGGAAAATCGTGACAAAATTAAACTTTTTTTAGTCGGAGTCGTGTTTTGATCAATGTTGGAGTTGGAGTAGGAGTCGTGTTATTGGTAAATGCTGGAGTCGGATTCGTATTTTTTCAATGACGCAACATCTCTGAATATTATACATAAATATGTGCATTCGAAGAATATTTATCAGTAGCTGTTTGTCCCTTTACTTTTGAAAAAGTAAAAAAAAAACCCTTATATGTTGCTGTAGAAGGGTTCACTGTATTATAAATTTTGATTGACAGATCCTCATTGAATTCATTTTTGTTTTTCAGAATTCCCAGCATTCCAACAGCAGCTAATGGAGAATCAGTTACCCGAGTTGATTGTAACATTAGCTTTGGAAGATTCAGAACCGTATGTGCGAGCGTCTGCTCTGCGATGCATCGGAATTATGGTCCGTATTCAACAAATATGGGAGAAACATCTTCAACATCTAGACCTTCCGGTAATTTTTATTATCATTCTTGAAATACCCAATGATAATGTGTGTAATGTCATTTCATTCAATTATGTATGCCGACATTTAGATCGATGTATTATGATGTCTAATCTTTATTTCTTGATATCTTACACATTTTACTTTAAAAGAAAAATACATATAAGATTGCAATGGATAACTGTAACTCGTGTAACTCCACTTATTAAAACATGAAAGGGAGGTGTTAAGACGTAATAATGAGGTTTATTTTTAAAGTCTAGTATGAGCCACTTTTACGATCATGCCACATAAGTTTCCATCGTAAATACGTTTGTAATGAAAGGTTTATAATTATTCAAACTCAAATATGCATGATTTAATTTTATCTGAGATAAATAATAAAGTAAAGATTACCACACTAATCCAAAATTATCAAATGTGTTGATTGTACGGTAACCGGACAAATCAGAACATGACTTTTCAGAATATGACAATTCAGAACAATCGGCAAATATGTATATATATATACATATTTGTGCCAGCCCAACGAATGAATTTTGAAATGCACGCGAACTAACTACAATAGTTAGTAAACATTTATTTTAATTTCGGCGATCTCATAATTACAGTTATTTTCTTGTTGTGGCAGCCCTATTCATAATTGGTAAATTATTTATAGACAAATATGTATGTGAAAACCCAATATTATAAAGCGAGCGCGCTCGGACGGTGTCCGTAGATAGGCCGATTGTTCTGAAATGTCATGTTCTGAAAAGTCTTGTTCTGAAATGTCATGTTCTGAAATGTCATGTTCTGAAAAGTCGTGTTCTGAAAAGTCGTGTTCTGAAAAGTCATGTTCTGAATTGTCATATTCTGAAAAGTCATGTTCTGATTTGTCATGGAACCGATTGTACAGCGATATAATTGCAATTATAAACATTTTAGGACAGTGAAGTAGTGTCACAGTGTTAGTCGTGTAACAGTTGGTCAAAAAGAGTGAATTCTTACATCTCATTTATTTTAATGTTAATACTACAGACTGGATAATATCCATTGGACAAAGAGTCATAATATCATATAAATACTAGAATGCAAAAAAAATATTAATTGCCCTTTTTACCCTTGCAGGATAAAATGATGGAGCTCCTATATGAAGAATCGGAAGGGATTGTGAGAAAAGAAGCCGCCTGCGTTATGATGAATATTTATGACCATCATAAATTTTCATTCTCAATATTGGACAACGTGTTTTTGACCATGTTCCATTCTGCCGTCAGGGACCTCCATTGGGAAGTGCAACTGATGGCGCTGCAGTTTTGGAAGAAGGTCATTTCTAATCAGTTGACCCACTAAGGGATGATCGACGGAATATTTCCGTCTGTAACATTCTCCAAAGAAAATAGAAAAATCGTCACCCTCAACGAAACTGAAATCAGACGAAGGCTGCTGAAGATTCTCAATGAATTAGCGTTCAGGGGATGCTTGGGTGCGTTATTAGGCTGCATGAGGGAAGACTCCGAAATAGAAGTGATGGAAAGCGCGTTAGAGATTATCAACGATTTATTGAAGTTATTGGAAAAGTACAATTCTACCGATATAAGTAAAAGTTCTGATGAATCTGCTACGAAATCTAGGCCGGTGTTTGATGAAAATTTCTTGAAAGAGAGCGTCGATATACATAAAATTGGCAGACTCCGCAATAATGCAGACGTGAAGAGCGATACGAATAACATTACTTTGAATAACAGCTACAGTTCCGATAGTGTAATAGAGTCCATTGTGAACGCGGACGACGTCAATCTCTTGGCTAACGTCTACTCCAATCAGCTCAAGATGAATAAGGACGAGAAAAAAGATGAGAAGGTTACCGCGGAGCGAAACAAAGATGTTTCAAGTATGTTCGTCGAGCCGGAAGAATTCATGAATACCGTACAGAAAACCAAATATCAGGATATAATAGATGAAAGAAAACGATGGATATCGGGAATATCTACCGATGTACATTCCTTGCTGGACGATATACTTGTCTCTTACAAATCTTCAGATGTGAACAGCATGGATTGCTATTGATATTCCTACTTGTATGTAATTTAAATTGAATAATTCTGGGCTGTAGAGCTGAATTAAAATCTACATTCTCTAAAAATCTAATTTCAAGTCTGACATTTCAAAAAATGAATGCAACTAGTTCTTCTTTTGTTTTAAGATTAGCTAGAGGGGACAAATCGCATGAAACTGTGTTGCAATTATTGAAGCAAACAAGTTGTCTGTCTAGCAACTATTTATAAATTAAGTATATTGTATTTAATACATTATCAATTAATTAAAATATAAAAATTCAAAAATAAGAATCAAAGTATACCATAAATCCTCAACAGCCTGGAGTTTTTTTCTAATCGATTGTATAGTATGTATGAATATTAGTGTTAATACATTTTTGATACTTTTAATAATTTTAATGATTCACCAAATCTGTTGCCATTTTTCAGAATATTTGATCTATTTATGTTTAGGTATTTCTCAAGATAATATAACAAATAAAACACATTTTTTTACTAGTTCCACGTATAATTTTATAAAGATCAAGATGGGTTTAGTTCATTGCGAACATTATCAATTTATCAGTTGATTAAAATAATGCCTTTCCATCAAGAAGTGACAGTTACCATCTTCAGTAGCAATATACTTTTTAAACACAGATTGGGTCAGATGAAACATATATGTATTTTAATTTATTACTAGAGAATTAAACAGCACAGTTTGCATTATTTAAACCACTGGTTCATGGTAATATTTTAAAGCTCAATGGTCATCAACTATTTCTTTTATTCTCCATATTTTTATAGTTGTGTTACCAATCACAATAATTTATTTCAATTACTTAATGCATCATATTTTGTTTATATCAGTGTTCTCATAACACGGAAAAAAAAACAACCTTTAGTTGGTGTATTAAATGTTGGGGGCCTTTTATGACAAAGTAACCAATTCTGGCAGTCTGCATATAAACGGTGTTGCCGTGTTATTACAAAAATAAACATCTGGATAATATAATAAAAGTAATATTTATATATATAATTTTGGCCGTGTACTTACTTTATTTTAAACATTTAAGAGCACTAGGGGAAATGACATAAATTTCTTCCATATGTAAAAAACATTTTGCGCTGACATTAAGATCTACATAATTCAATCAGTGTTGATTTCCAGACAGAGGTAACTGTTTCCAAATACCTCTCATTGTCAATGTTACCATTGAATATGGCAAAAAAAATCATAAAATATATTTTTGTATAAAACAAAGCACCAAAAATTTTTATATAAAATACTTTACATACAATTTAAGAGTGAATAAAAAAGTTCTGATAATTGACATCTAATGTTAAAAATTGTTAGATAATTTATTGCAAACATTTTAGTTTTGAAAAACATTCCAGTGAATTGAGGTATTCTTGTGACTATTATTCAACAAAACATTGACTGTTGAGAAACTACCCAACCTTATTTTACCAGCAGTCTTTTTTTGTTGCTTTGTTTCTATATTCAAATCAGTAGTGTTGCCATGCCCTGTCCCATATGGAAACTGATGTTCAAGCAATGATCATTTAGTGTTTCGCCTGGCATAAATCAGAAAAGTACCAACTTGTTTGGCTGGTAGTGCCAACTTAATAAAAAAAATTATTGGCACTAAATGAATGATCATTGGATTGTTTTTTTTTACAACAAATGTATCAAAAATTTTGTGATTCTTACTTAAAAAGAAGCCTTCATTTCCTCCCAGTGATTTTATTTGAAATTAATGTGTGATTTTAGATATAGTACAATTTAAGTGTATCTTTTAAATGGGATTCAAAAATAATAATTTGCTGCACTGGAGAAATGGTTTAAAAGGCCAGGTATATATTATTATAAAGTAACTTTTCCTATATATTATCTACTGACAATATTAATGAAATTTGCAATATTGTATTACAATATGAGATATTGCAAAATTTATTACTTAATTTTGTATGACATAAACATGGTGCCTTGTAAAATTGTTGTAGACTAGCTCATATATTTACTGAATAAGTTTTTAAAACTTTTCATGGATATGGTGGTAACTTTCTCAAAGAGTTCATTTTCATTTTAAATAAAATTGATAACTTTTTAGACGGTTTTTAGAATTTTTCACTTTAATAATTATTACTTTTGTAATATACCTTATGAATTTTTCCATCGTTAATAAAAAATATGTTGTTTTAATGCTATGGTTTTTATTTCCTATGTCTACATAAGCTTTATTATTTCATATCTAGTGGAATTGTAACGGTTAGTTGTGTGTTAGATAAGGTTTGAATTATCAGATATGTAGTTAATTGAATCAAAAATAATGCGATATATGTCTAGACTTGGAATATATTATATCATAAGCCTTAAAACTTTTAACCAGTGTTCATTTCTATAAATAGGTTGTACATCACTACCCTTTGAATTGCTTCTAATTACAAGTTGCACAACCACCCTCACAATAGAGGTTAGCTGAATGCTCTCTTTAACCACTTGAATACTGAACAAAGTGGTGGCTCTAGTTCAGTGGTTCTCATGTGCGGCCACCAACAGCTTCATAGAAGATATTGATATTTTAATAAATGTTGTTTTACAAGTTAATTTGTCAACAAAGACTCTGAAAATGAAATATTACGTGTGCAATTAATACCAATAATTAATTTAAAAACATGTTTAGGTCTATTTGACATACCTCAAACACAACACTCAAAACAAAAATTTGGTGCGGCCACAGGACAATTTTCCGTGAGAACCACTGCTCTAGTTACATCTACCGTCCGTCTTCTTAAAAAATCCTATTTTCAATAAGATTGACTGATGACAGAAGGGTCATTTTTTTTTCTAGTGACTATAGATGTCACTAGCTGTGCAAAGAAAAATATCCTTAGAATTCCTACTGGAAGATTTATATATTTGCGACATCCGTACGCAGCAGTTACCAGTATGGTATTAAAGGGAAGCGGTTAATACTCCTTTTTAGGGGCTTAGGTGGTAAGAAATGGGAGTGGGTGGATAATGATTTTTTTATATTGTTTTTAAAGAAAAAATTCAGGTACAATGTATAAACATTTTATTTCATTCATTTTTCCCAGTATATAACAAAAATATATTTCTTATATTTAGGACGAGTATAACATAGCAGGACATCAATCTATACTTTAGTGTAGAATATAACAGTGAGGCACTTTTAAATATTATTAATGGTTTAAAACAATAATAACAATTAAAATTAATTAACACCATTGAACTTTAAACCAGATGCACTGTGCCGAAGTCCGCAGATAGTTAACAGAAAAATAGATACAACTACAAATATTACAGGGACGACAGTCAAATAGCTTCTATCTTCATATCAAATAAATATTGTGATAAAACAATCCAATTGAAAATGTTTGTCAAAGTTCATTTCTTTTTATCGAAAAGTGACAAGATGTCAGTTATATTTACAAATTCAAAGATAGTGTGTCCCGGATGTAGACCTGATTTGCAGAAATACACAAGTCCATTTTCACAAAGTTCTATTTACAATGTTCAACTTTTCATATACTGCTTATTGATTTCGTTTTACATCTGGAAGAATTGTTGATTTCTTATTGTGGTATCGAAACAAAAATCAGGTAAAAATTTTGCATTTATTTTGAAAGAGGACTGAAGCAGATTTTCTAGACAAAATATTTTATAACATATCGATTGTCGACTATAATCAACTATTATTTTAATCTATATATAGAAAACATTTCTGCTTATAATAGTAATTCAGTGTCCAGTTGTTGCAAATAGGATTGAATTTGTAATAATAACTTTAGTCTAGTGAAAATACTCCAGTGCAAATAATTCATGGGTCAATTCTAAAAAGTCCACACTTGCCAACTGTGCCGGATTCATTATCAATATTTGAGAAGTCGTGTCAAACTTTTTAATCATTTATAAAAAATTAATAAAAGTCTGCCTTATAAAAGGGTATGGCGATTGTTTATTTAATTATAGTAAAAAAAAAAGAATATAATATGTATAACTAATAGTGACATAAAATATTCTCACAATAAAAAATAAAAAAAATACCCTTAATATGAAACAAACTAAAGTTAAACACAATTAATACATAAATGAGAGTACATTTTTAATTAGTCTATAAAATCTTTGGTAAATATTAGATTCACTTATATAAATATACAACTTAACAGTTCGTTGATTTTGTTTTTATCAATATCAAAACTATAGGTACTTGTAAGCATTAGGAAAAATTAAAACTAAGCTGCTAGTTTCTTGTACAGAACACATCTTATTTAACCAAATATAAATTGTCAATCAAGAATCAAAACACGCAAATCGTATACATAACCTTATAATAATATAATGAATTGATGAAATCCGTATCACTCGATAACTTCTAAAAAATAAATAATATGGCAAAATTAAAAACATTTTTTAATTATTCGAGGAGTAAATTTTTGAATGATAAATTATATAAAAAATAATTACACAGCAACTGACTGTTTTTCAATACGAGGACTGAATATAAAAAGAGAAACTACCAATAGTCGGTATTATAAATTTTAGGTAACAGAAACATTTCTTTTTATATATAATCTCAAGTTGTACGGTGACACTGTTTCAAAAATATATACATATTATAAATCAAAATCATGATATTTTTATTATATATGTAGTTAATAAGGAAATTATTAAGATTATAGTAAAATATTTAAATATTTTAGAAAACTTTCATGGAATTGTCGCTTCTAATCCTTTATAAATTTTTCATCTTTTTCAATTTATATCAGGTAAAAGATTTAATTATTCGAATAATTGCATTAATGAATTTTAAAATTGTAAATTCAAAATCACAGTAATTGTAGATTCAACTCCAACATAAATTGTTGTAAATTTTCAAGTTTATTACGGCAACACTGTAAAAAAAAATACACCATGTCATAGACAATAAGTATTATCAATTTGTCACAATGACAAAAAAAAGAAACTACCCTCTAAATTTTATGCAGTTAATATCATGTTTGATATCGAGATAGAGTCTACATATAATTCATTGAATTGATAAATTTTTCATTTTGCAATTGAAAAAATTACACTAGAAAAATCTAGTATTGTAGCAATTTATAGTTGGGGGAAAAATATTAATATCATCGATTAATATAAAAATTCCAATATCTAAATGAGATATAATTTCATCCCTGCAAGGCATTTCATTCGAAGGATTAGAAGACATCATATCCAATATTGAAAAATTTGGCTGTCTTGATTCACAATACAAAATTTGGAAAGTATACATTCTATTTAAGGCCCATTCTCCGTGTCATCTGTTCAAACAGAGTCCAAGCCATAGAAGCCATCAGCGTGCGACGCAGCATTCTAGGAACAATACCATGAAGGTATCCCATTGCCCCATGGTTCTGGTGGACATATAGAGCCGCGCTCAGAACAGTTGGGAACTTATTCGGGTACAGCTGCATGCGGGTCTTGATCACGTCAGCCGGGTTTGTGGCGACTGACGCCATTATTCCCGCCATTATGCCGCATGAGAAGTGAAGCACACTCGATTGTGTCGGAGACACAAGCCACTCTGTGAATAAAAGAAAAAAAGAATTATTCATCTATTTAGGAAATGTTCGTAATTATTCTGAATACAAGGATTGATGGATTGATTTAAAAAATACGTTGTAATTATGAAGGTTTTGTTGACTGGAGATAGGTTGATGTTTAATTTTATTTGCTAGACATTAAATCAGCAATCTCAGCACATTAATAGAGATGACTATAATTTTGAAACAGTTCTCTGGTAAATAGGATTTTGCAACATTGCAATCTAACTGTAAGCTTTGTGAAAAATTGACATTTTATACTGAACCAAGAAGTATAATGAAACTATTTTGCTTCCCAAACACAACTCAAGCCGTGTTCATGTGGGGCATCGATATCTTTTGTATTAGTGCCATTGCAAGCAATAGAACACGATAAAATAAAATAATTCTTTTTAATATTAAGAATATTAAGAAAGTTTTATTGTTTCCAAAGTTGAGTATTTTTCAGGTTCTCTGTAAGGAGATTAGATAATTTTATGCAGTCAATTTGATTCAGTTTATGCCTTGATACTGCCATGAAATTTTAAATTGCCACCCAATAAATTGGGTGGCTGTATTAGGCGATAATTATTGTTAAATAAAAATAAGGTAATAATACCCCTTTCATAAATTATATAATTATTATAGGAATTTTAGATGAAGCATGTAATGGCTATCTAATGAAAATAATTTATTTTTCAAATTTCATATAATTAAATATGATTATATCTAATATTCGGTGAAGATGATGTACAGTGACACGTGTAGTTTTTTTGTTGGGTATATCTTTGTGGAAACAAGTCAGATGAATATTAATTTGCTTTTAACGATTGGTAGTTGTGATTTTTTTTATCTAGATGAATCGCTAATTGGCTGTCATATTCATTATAATTTATATAATTGATTGAGTAGGCATTAAAATTGAAAGAAAAATAATGTATTTTAATTCTTTTTTTTTTTTTTTTTATGTTTTTATGTAGAATTAAAATACATTGCTATTTTTCTTTCCGTATTTATATAACATCTGAGAGGAATATACTCATTATAAACGAAGATAAAACACAATCTCTCTAAACAAAGCTCATAATTCAGATACGAAGCACACTTTCAGTGAATGATTAAAATGAAATATAGAACACAAATTTTTATTTATCATTCTAATGAGATCGTAATTGATATAGGTATAATATTTGCAAAAAAAAAGATTCCTCACCTTTCGGTATGGCCTGCTTTCCTTGAGTGTAAAACATAAGGTAGAGTCCGGAGAATGGAGCATCTCTGGCCAGAGTCGGCCCGAGACCGCAATGCAGTCCTCGGAGACCTTCCACGCGCCAGATGTTACGGAGTGCTCCCAATACGCTGGTGTAGCCGTAAACTCCCGATTCAAATCTAAAACAAAAAGTAAGCAATATGATTCACATGACTTCAATCTATAAATACATGATAATGTGTGAAAAACGTTCAAGGATATAAAGAATAACGTGTCCAAAGATACTAACTATTTCATTTAGCGGTGCCATGCTAATTGGAGTGCATAATCGTGTCATACTGGTATTTTTCGACTAACAACCGGTTGATATACAATGTGTTGGTATTGAATTGAATTTCACACAGGGATATTAAAGGGATTTTGTAAATATATCTTATTTTGAAAACTAAATTTCAATAATCAATAGCAACATTAATTCAAAGAAAAGTTATGAACAGTAAAATTTCACTTAGTTTACATAATTGAAATGATGATTAGTGTATTCAGTTGTGAACTGTTTACTGCATCAGCTAATGAGATAACAAATAAAAATGTAATGAAAATTGAGTTATAAAAATTCAAGGTCAGAAGAGAGGATGATATCTGGCAATACTGGAGATCACCTTCATTATTCTAAATAAATTTGATAAAATACTCGCTGAATTAAATGTTTGAATAAAAACAATAATATGATATGCCATCTTTATCTTACAAGACACATTAATTTATTCTACTAAATGTATTTGGAATTTTAAATCGCCATTAGAACTTTAATATCTGATATCTTTGTTTAACTAAAGAATTTTTACAGGAACTTAACCCCATACATCCTTGAGCATAACATTTATCATTCATGCTAAAGTCAAAGAATTGATCTTGCAACATTGCAACATTGCAAAATATTATCAGTGCTTGAAAGATTTAAATTTATTTCAAAACAAAATGCTTAGCATCGAAATAAACAAACCTTTATCGTATACAGGTATTGCGATAACCTATAACAAGATTATTTACATTTATATAAAAAAACATTCGACATTAAGTGCAAATATTGATAGTTGACATTCTATAAAATGATATTTGCCGAATATGGCGTGATGTTTTTCACCCGACAGCTATCAAAATATTGCCGATCCCCACAGGGGGCCAAGACCTTGTGACTTTTGCAATTGCGTAAATGGCCCCCCGTTAATCGAATAAATCAGTATAGTTAATGATGACGCAGTACAATCTCCAGGCAAAAAAATGTTAGCATTACATTCGGTCGCAATGTATTCTTTTAAATAAAACAAAATTATTTACTTTGCTGACGTACGGGTTTTCGTTGATAAGAAAACTTTTATTCAGAAGCTTACGACTGATGATTTTGTATTAAAAAAATTATGAGAAGTGAACAATGAATTTATATTTGAATTGAAGTGATTTGAATAAAACAAAAAGGGCTCTTATTTTTAAATGATTTAAGTGGCATTTTAGCTTGCCCAAAGCCAAGTGATCGATGCTGAACCCTTTGCTTGCTGTGTTTTCGGACTTGCATTTGAAGGCATGTATTTCTGTGATGGGGCATTGAAGTGAGCTAACCACTAGTCTTGTTATAGCTTTTTTCTTATATCTATACTCTCTCCAAAAGACAGAGGTTGAGAGATTGATTAAAAAGCAGATCTTTTACAATGACCTCCATAAAAATATGCTCCACATTAGGAGAGGACATGGTCATAAAAAAATTTAGCTTTTAGATATGAGAGAGAGTTACATATTATTTATAAAACAAAGATTGATGGGTGTAATTCGTTTTTGATTGGCTGTCATCAGATTCATCTCTGATTGAATATACTATTTTTTATACATTCAATTTTTTTTATTCAAAAAACAAACGAATGTCGTTTACGTACATGAATACTTTGTAATTGTAATGATGTTAAATTTGCTAAAAGAAATGTAGTTCTTACCTCGTTTTGACAACGGTGATAGGAATGAGTGCGACACCGCTCATGCTGCGGGCGACGATTCCGAGTCCGACCGCTTGGAATGCGGTGATGGACTCTCCGCTCTTCACCACGTGAGTCTTCAGCCAGTGCAGCGAGGAGAAATATAGTCCCACTCCGGGAACACAGCGAGCTATCGACTGAAAAGATAAAAAATAAAAAAATCAGCTACGGTGAAAAGGAAACTCCTGAATTCGAATCGATTACTAAAATAACATTT
Source organism: Himalopsyche kuldschensis (assembly GCA_028554975.1). Lineage (NCBI taxonomy): Eukaryota > Metazoa > Arthropoda > Insecta > Trichoptera > Rhyacophilidae > Himalopsyche > Himalopsyche kuldschensis. The sequence continues at coordinate 920,864 of JAHFWI010000059.1, read as the reverse complement.
TTGATTTATTTGCTCGGTAAAGATCTGCGACCGATATTGACATGATCAATTAACATAAGTGTGGCAAAATTTCGATTGCATCAACAGATGAGTTATTATTATTATTTGTTGAGAATTATTTAAAAATAAACAGTGATATTAATTTTTTTAGATTCGGAACAAAGATATTTATAATTGAAACTGAAAATTGGGGTCATTACAATCTTAACTAATAACTGTCATTGAATAATTAAATTTAACATATTTTCATAGATACAGAAAATGTGAATTTAATTGTTATATTATCAAATTGAACTATGATTTGCAGTAATTAAAATGGCCCCAAACGAAGTCTAATATGCAGTTCACAAAGGGCAAATAATCAAAATGACATTTGTCCTCGAAAATTTTTTGTAATTAAATGGTTAATTAATTATAACAACCAATTAAAAATTTGTCGACTCAAAGATATGCACTGCGTCTTGTTAATGTGTGGGAAAAAAATAAATAGGGCACACTATATTTATCAGAGAAGTGATAAAAAAAAATAATTTATGAACTTCCAAATAACTGCAGTATTTTGAATCGGTAATTTAAATTAATTTACAGTCATAATTAATATAACATGGGTTTTGTCTGCTCATGAAAATAAAGGACATAACGCACTGTGTTAATTGATAATGAATTACCAAAACTATCTAAAAAGAATATCTGATTCAAAGAAAGTCATTCTATGATACTGTTACTTGTAAAAAAAGTGCTGTTAAAATACTAGATGGTAAAGAGCTCTTACCCGATTGAGCATCACTGCAATTGAATCATATAAAAATTCATTCATTTTCTTTTGCATTTGAATGAAAATTGACAAAAATACTCTAATTGAATCGTCAAATATGATTCTTACTAATAAAAAATGGATAGAAAATCATTCAAAAAGAGCTTGAAAAAAGACAGCATAGATGGTGTAAAAATTATGTTGTCTCAAAATGTAAGCATTTCATTTAACAATCATCCTATTATAAATATGTTTTTTATCGTAACACATGATTTAAAAGTAAAACTAATTACAACGGATATAGATTTATGATAAAAAAGACATCACGCCATTTTTTCAAGATACATCCGACAAGATTACTTTTATTGTCGATTATTGAATTTGTTTAAATTTAACCGAAACATACGCAAGATTATCATCGCAGATACGAAATTTCTTTCATATCTCACAATATTTATCAGCACAATGTAAATACTTGATAAAGATTACAGAAAAATAGCAAAGTTATACATTTGGCTCAACAGTTTGTTATTAATATACTACGTTTTAATCCTTTAATAGTCGATACACAATTTTGAAAGCAAGTTTCTGTTTGGAGATAAGAAAACTTTTTTGGTATTGCATCACTTTTCGAATGATGCCGTATCACAATTTTGGGAGGTCATAAACATCAAGTGTAATCTGTAACATAACGATATTACCTTTCGAGAATGTATGTGTTCTTAAATAATATTACATCACGTGTATCAGGTGATATTGTGCGTTGCATATTGCACTTGCTGTGCGAGTGCTATTCAAGTGACAAAGGCGCCAGGTATGTATATCAGTTAACCGTTAACAAAATCTTAATATTAAATAATCAGTACTAACAAAATATTGCTCCAAATGAAATATTTAAAAGAAATAATACAGCTGCGGCCGCCGTTTGTTTGTTGATATATTGATTTACCGCATTATAAAAATAGTATCATTTCAAAATACACAAATAATGTTACAGCATTGAAGGTTGAAGATCTACAGTATTTGTTTTAGATTAGACTATAAATCCAAACTGAACCTTTACATTTGGCGTTTTAATATTTTATTTATAGCATATTGAACATGCGACTCTTTACATCCAAGATGATCTTCATATAAATGAAATGAAATAAATTGCAATTTACACGCATAAATACTCTCTTTCTATAGCTATGCATTTTCATGGTACAATAGATATTTAATATTACAAAAACTCTCTATTATTAAATGTTGCCATGATTACATTTGAAATAAATACTGTTTGGATTGGCCACCTAAACTCAACTATTATTATATACTATCCACATATAAAATATTTCATATAGCCACACTGTTGAAAGCTAGAAAAGGTCTTAATTTTGTGTAACATGTAAATGCTTTAATGTTCTGTCATCTGGATTTCAAGTTATAATAAAAGTAGAAATCTATATGCCTATAATTATTTAAGATTTCATTGTGAAATATCAATATTTTAATTATGATTTATGAAGTAATTCATTCAACTGTGACCTTACTTGCTTGCCGCTATCTTGTCCAAATATAATAAATCAATACGAAATCGGCGCATATAATTATCACTTTGATATTAAATAACTACTGATGTACCTAGACAATTTCACACAGCAATTAATTAATGTAAAATCTTACTGTACATAGAATTTATTTCGGTAGCATTTACTGAAGTGCTAATATGAATATTTCACAAGAATGAAGAGTGCGGTATCTAGGATATTCTAGGAAATTCGTCAATACTGAGCTATGCTCTGTAGTATAATATAAAAGATAATTATTCATCTGGCATACGAGACTTAAGGGTATATGACAAGACTAATAGAAAACTTACCGGTATCATGCCCCGCCATAGTCCGCTGATTTGGTCTTGTCTCACGATGTTGGCGAACACATTTATCATACCAGGCTGAATGCGCCCTCTGTGAATCAAAGAAAATAGAAAAAAAAATAAACAAAAGTGCCAATGGCATAGTTAATCCAATACTTGTTGATAGAGGTTAATTGTAACATTACACAGTGACACACAGCTATGTCTGTTAAAATGTGTTTTGGATATTAAAAACACACAATATTTGTCCAGTGCATTTTCAAAAGAAATGTAATCAACGGCTGCTTGAACAATTGTGCAAACTGAACATTTATTATAGTGTACAAAAGGGAAATTGATAAAAGGGGAGGGCATATATTAGATTGCAAAATATCGAAAACGGTTTCGTAAAAGGGTGTTTTGTATATTAAGTTACATATTCAACCATGTGAAGATATCACAAATCATTACTTACTTCCGGCGTCCACTGAGGAAGCATAGAAAACAAAAGGCGAATGAATCAAGAGAAGATATACGAAATAAAAATTTATAACTTTGCTATTGCAATAGGTGCTTGAAGAAGCAAACCCGGACTAGTTTTGTTGTGAGATTTTTAATTTGAACGTAAAGATGTGATTGTCAAAGAGCTGAATCAAATGAGATACCCAGTGGAATAACAATGTTGTCAATTTTAATTGAATATTAAAAATAAATTTCCAAAACGTTTCTGTTGTTTGTTGAAAATGTTAAAGACGTAATATACTTTGTTGACCTAGCCAAAAATACATTCTTGCGTAAGATATTTAAAATACAAAAAGAATAAATTGCATAACATTCATAAATTATTTATGTATGCAAATAATTAATTCGCAAAAAGTTGCTGCAGTTTTTTTTTCTATTTCTATATTAAATAAATTCCTCAAATGAAATGAAAGAAGTTTTGAAGGACAATGCTTTTTAGATGGGATGTTTTGCACCGAATTTTATCTGCATACAAAGAGGGCCTTGTAAAATAGCAAGGTTTTGCGATAAATAATCATTATGTAAATAAAAAGGAAGCGGGAAAGTTTCAGATAAGAAAACACTCTCAATAAGATAGTGAGTGTAACTGACATTGTCAATAGAGGAAGCTTGTTCATAAATTTATGTAATTTTCAATTTTACTGTATTTATTGATTGAGTAGGCATTTACTTGGTAGAACTCCATTATAATACGGTAAGAAAAATAACAGACCTTGTCAGACGAAGGCGTAAGCTGAAATAGTTATCAACAAATATATAAAATAATTTATGTAGAATACCTTGTTATTTTTCTTACCGTATTTACTGTATTTGTTAAATGATTTATCACACCAGTATTATATAATGTTTTTGTCTATGATGATATATAAGATTTTTTACAGATTTTGTGAAAAGAATTAAACCAATTTACTGTTTTGAGTAATGAGAATTGATGTTATAAAATCTATTTATTGTCAATTTGACAGGGACTCGTGTTCTGCTATTTAATATTCTTTAAAAATATACGAGCCTAGAAGAAGATATGTTAGAAATGGAGAGTTACATGAATGGTGTTAAAAGCTTGCCTCCATAAACAATTATTTGCACAACTGAATACATACATTAGTAAAATAATATGTTGACATTTGAAATTAACAAACAAGGACCAAATGGCAGATATTATCAAAGAAATTTAATGCATTTCAAATGATAGCAAACTGATAATTTTACAATTAGTTGAACTGGAATATTTTCATATAATAGACATCTTTACTCAGATTTGTTTCAGAAGAGTACTTTTCATTTCCAACTAGCATTTAAAACTCTTCATCATTTTGTGATCATATTGACATGGAATGTACCAAGAATTATCATTTTAAGCACAGCATTAGTTACTGTGATTGTTTTTATTAAGCTCACATGGCTTTACATTGTAGTTTGGTTATCGAAGAAAGTGTTGTTTACAGATTTACACATTTAGAAAAACAGTGAGGTTGTTCAAAATGAAATTAACATGGAAATATATTAATTATAGGAATTACTAAATAGACTCACCCAACAGCTGTTTGCACTGAAGAGGATGCAGTTTGCAGCCTAGTTTTAACTAGATCTAAGGGTTGAAATAAGACTGTACTGACAGTTCCGGACAAGGATCCGGCGACGAAAGCCTTCAGTACAGGGTGGATCTGGAAAAAATGAGACCATGAGGCACTAGGAAACAATAACTAATTATAATCTGCAGCTAATAAGTTATTATGATTGATTTTTTTTAACGAACAAGTGATGATAACTGTTTTATCTATTGCAGTAATAGTATTTTAATGTTTGCGTATAAATATAAAGGCATCTTTAATATTCATTGGGGTTAAAGATTGTAACGACATATACAAACAATTCTTATCTAAGTTGATTATGATGTGTACTTACATCCATTTTATACTTGAGGGTATAGAATGTGATTCCTTCAAAGTCAATAGCTGCCTGTATAAACAGTCTATAGGTATCACAGTTTCAGGTAAATCTGTCAATTTCGACAGGTAATAATAATCCAAAGGTATTTTGTTTTAATCTCTCGGCTGGATTCGGTTGATTAGAAGATGCAATCGAATCCTGTTTTGTTTATGCCGTTTTCAATCAGGCGGAAATATAGCTCTGACAGCTTTTTTATACTTCGTATGTTTGAACTGGTAGAATGATGCTGTTAATATTGAAAAGCATGCGCGCTTTGACAGATGCCTTAAATATAACAGCGGGCGGCCAATATCGTATCTGAATAATCTGAATAGTAGATGGGGTTCACGCGGAAGATACTGGAATACATTCTTTCGGCCACTGAATCCAAGATTAAACTCATGAATATGTTTAACAACTGGCGACACTTTTGATAATCTTTAGGTATCAAAAGAAATCTGATCGCACGGAGAGATATTCTTTTAAATATACGTTAAATATATAGAACACTTCGCTTTAGAATTTTAAAAATGTTTTTTTTTTATATTAAACTGCGTTTATAATGCACTTTTTTTGGTAACGGCACGGCGGTAATTTAGATCCTTCATCTATAAGCAATTTTGTGTCCTCTAGTTGAGATAGATTCCGAAGAATTTTATTTAGATCGACAGCGGAGAACTGAACGGTTTTTAGACTGATTAAAGAAGCGTGTTGGCTAGAGGAGTTCACGAAGAGCACTGGCAATCTAGAGACGGAGCGCCGCTTTTATCAAAGCGATTCGCTTATCTCTTAACAGCTGCCAGACAATATTCTCAAACTACTCGAGAGGGGGCTGTCAGAGATCACACATGCATGGCTATTATAACAGAGTGGTTTATTTTTCACATTTATGCGAAATAACAAGAATATCAAACAAATTCGAGTTAGTAGGGCTGTGAAATATATTTTTTTGGGTATTTCTCATAAAAGTTAAAAAAAAAAATTACAATCAAAAGCACTATTTATATTATTTTCTCTGATATAACTAGTTTAAAGATAGTTTTTCAAATAAAAAGTCTACATTCATAAAAATCTTTATGAAATATTGACCATTGTTAACGAAGTGCACAAATTTTTGCCATTGTAATTAAAAGGGCACGTAAACAAAGTGTTAATATGATTGCGATAACCGAAACCAGTCCTGATCTTAATACAATTATAAGTGGAAGTAGATAATGCCTTTTCACCAAACGAGTAACAGTTAACATCTAAAAAGTAGTTATTATAAAAAATGAGGTTAATCCACAAAGCCCTAAGATGTTTTTAAAATATAATTTTAACTGTTAATTTAGATACTCAAATTTCATATGGTAAGATTATAGAAGATGAACTCTCAAAGTAGTGTTATCAGCAGCATTTAATGTTTATAAGTAAAATTTATATTCCCATATTTAAATTCAAACACTTCCAAAACAAAAGTTTATGTGCACCAGAACACCATATTTAAAACTGTCATTATTTTTTTAATTAATTTATAGCATGTAGATATAGCAATAATAGTACACAAACAAAGCCTATTTACATATACCAAATACTTGGTCCAATCAAAACACGCATTATTGCAATATTTTTTTCCATACATGAAAAATAATATATTGCAAGAATGCAACATTTAAATTAATGAAATGCATAAACTATGCCTAAATCTGGTTTGGAACATCTAACAAAGCTAAACGTGTGTCAGATCAAGTTGTTACACTCAAGCAGAAAAGAAATAGAAAGCAACTGATAGTCCACAAACTGGTATACATAAATCTAGCACAGATTATGAGAGAAACAACAAATTACTATATTCTTCAATAGATTTTCTATATTCAAAAATTTATTCGACTTAATATAAAAAACACTCACACCTTCTCTTGTTTATTCGACAACGACATATTTGCCAGGCAGTTCCCCAGTTCAAAAATTTTGTATCAAATGATTAACATGCTCCCTATTATCCTTGAGGATGAATCAATTATTAATTTGTCACTAACTGATGCCATATTAATCTATCAGTCTATTAGCCTGGTGAGTATTCATCATCGTTTGACTAGATTACATTATTTAAAACTGTAAAAACTGAAGCAGTTCTTATTTATTGAAAAAATGGGAATGAACAGTAAAACACAAGACATATTTCAAATTACACAATACTGATATTGAACGACATGGAAATTTTTGTCTACGTTAAATTCAACTTTGTACTTTAAACATAATCCATAAATATTTTTTTACTGAATATCAATATTTCGTTTACAATACATAGGTGTTTTCATTGACTTAAACAAAACAAAAATCTGTGTCAAAGTAATAATTTATATCAGGGCTGTGGAGTCGGAGCTTTTTGGCCGGAGTCGGAGTCGGCGCGGCGTTTAAGCCGGAGTCGGAAATCTTGAAAAGTTTGTACTTTTTATTTTTGCATTTAATATGTCAAATTTGGCTTTTGGCATCATTGATAGGGTTGATATTTAATTGAATACACATAAATAGGAAAATTAGGGGAAAAAAGTGATGATATTAACGTTTTTTTAGTCGGAGTCGTGTTTTTGGTCAATGTTGGAGTCGTGGTTTTGGTAAATGCTGGAGTCGTAGTCGGACTTTTTTTTACCGACTCCACAGCCCTAATTTAAATCTTTATTGTCTTATTATGTTTCAGTTAAATCGCAATGCATCATTTTTCTGCACTGTGAGAATCTGTGTTGCGCTGCAGTGACTGCAGATTTTATGTACGGAATTTATACCTTATTATAAAATCCCAAGTTTACAACATAAGTGTAACAACTTTCAGGCAGAATTGAGGTGTGATATCAGATCAACCAGTCAAAATTGTGCAATTATATAGCATTGCATATTGGAGTTGAGCCTGATCATTTTTTTTATAATTCATCTGTCATTTCATCAATTATAAGTTTATCATTCAATAAAATTTCTATAAATATCTAAAATACAACAATTAATTTATATGTTAGCGGAAAAAAACATTAAATCACTCCATCAAGGAAGACTCATTGAAGCGCTTATTACACCACTGGTGTCAATGATAATCTTACTTTAAAATTGACAACCCTTAAACAGTTTTTTTTTAATAAGTGGTGTATTTGTAAACAAACATTACCTGACGTTTGTTTATTTATTAAGTATACATGAGGAATATGAATACAACTGTATGTTTATAAAATACATAAACTCGACCAGTTTATTGAAATATTGACTCTTTTTGATTCAATATTACTGTAGTCAATTATCGTCATCAGTGGACTATTGAATAGGAAGTGCTACTTTAGAATACTTGTTGAAATCATCAGTTCAGTAAAAAGTGCGTACCTACGTAGAGAAATAAGATAGCAATGCCTGTGTTCATTTTTTATAGTTAACATTATCTGTGATGAACTTTTATCATATTGTCATGGGGGGCGGTCTGATACGAGGCAGACATTCTAAATTCAAATAAAATCGCTAGGGACTTACGTCATTTTGATTTATCTCTGGTAGGTCAATGGATGGCGGGTCAAGAGATAATTCAAGAGGAAGTCCCACTTCGGTCGTCGGCATGCTCTATGCTTGCCCTGAATTCATGAAACGTTATTGCATATTTTATAACAGAAGTACAAAAAAGTCGCTGCGTACTTTTGACGCGCAATAGTAACTCGTACAAATTTCATGTGGTAAATGTTAACTTATATCGAAATAAATTGCTGACGACGTCTCTAATGTAGTTATTACTTATTTTTTCAAAGATACAAATTGCATGACATTGACTTCTATTCAATAGAATTATGCCTTTCTCTGCTGATCGAATGACATTAGATTGGTTAATGTTATCTATGTTGGTTACGTTCTGACAGGTGGACAACATTATCGTAGTTTCAGAAACAACAACTTGCAGAAACAAATATCCGCCAAAAGTAAATAACAAACCCTCCCTTATGTTATCGTAAAACTTATCAAACATTCTTATCGTACTAAATTAATAAGAAGGGTCGATTGTAAATTTATAATTTTAAAAAAACCTGGCGATTACCTTATTATTATTTATAATACTAGGCATAATGTCAAGGGCATTTTTTACTTTTCGTTCACAGCGGAACTGTAAAAAATATTATTCTTAGGTTGACAGCTAATGTGCAGCATACACTGTTGCAGGTGGATGAGGTGGATGATGGCAATGATGGGTGGTTGCAAGCTGCGAGTTGCAATTCGTAAGCGACCTGAATTATCAAACTTATACATCCAAAATCAATGCTTTTAAGTGTTTTACCCATACAAAACTTTATCTGAGAGAATCTTTTCGTGTTAAGTAATTTAAATTTGTAACGAGTCAAATAGAATTGCTACGGTAAATGGAAAAAACGACCCGAGTACATATTTACGGGGACAAGGGCCTCTGTTTTATTTCATTATTTTATTCAGAAAAAAAATCCTACCTAGGGTAGAATTATTATTACATATATTGTGTTGATTTTCTTTAAATTTGGTAACTATCTCGAAATTCAGACTCCGGCTGCGGTGGATTATCCCATAATCGCAAGCGGCACGTGCTTGAAGCCTCAATAATAACATAATATATTATATACATACTTATAACCAGTGATGTGCTGCTATGGGTTCGCACCGGCTCTGTCGAGCCGGTTACTAAAATAATTTTGGTTTGGAGAGCTGGTTCTTAGCGGCTTTTTTTAAATTATCGTAATTCCAAAATCAAATTTATACACGATCACAGCAGATGATAAACGAATAAGACCCGTTACGGTTAAAGTTTCGAATGGATTTCAAAACGCCGTTTGAAATGAATTTGTATATTTTTTGATACCGCCTTATATGGTAGGTCATCAGCACTCTCTCGAACGTCTATTTTTCACCTCAGTCTATGAGTTTAAGTTGATATTAGGAAGTAAATTCATTATAATAATACTCTATATTGAAATCTATAGCGATTCGATATAGAGTAATTTAAAATTTTGTAAAACAGACATTTAGGCGCGACGTCTCCAAGTCGGTATTGCGACCAACGCCTCGCTCTAAATGTATGTGTCTCTTTCATGCCCTGAGTGCGTGAGATACGTGGTATTTCACGCAGACTCCGCTGGACTGAAAAAAATGGTACGGCGAACGCATCTCTAGCGGTTATTTGCTCCGTTCAGATGACGATCAATGGGGCATCATTCGCTAAATACGGATGGTAAGGGGCATATAAGAACCGCTTTTATTTCAATTAATTAGTCAAAGTTACAGTCAGACATTAGAGAGCCTTTAGTGTGCACTAGCCAGATAAATCTTACAGAGTGGTCGAGGAAACTCCCAACGTGTAAGTCCTGGGAGTAGCCTTCAAGCTACTAATCATCTCTCTAAAAATTCGAAAAATCTAATTCCTGATATCGCCTTTCTAATCGCGATAAAGGAATCATTGTAGAGGTATTGCTAACTTTAAACAACTTCAGTGCTTTATAAATGTATCGTGTAAAATCTGTGTGTGTGTAATTGTGTATAACCTAAGCTCTGCGTATAACTTAACCCATTCACTGTCCAACAATTTTCATAAAGATTGCCACAGTGCCCATCGATAAATGCATACGGAACTGATAAAATAAAGCACGATTGCAACCTCACCTTTATGTCATCAATCACAGTGACCCATTCGTCAACCGGTGTTCGTTCTTTTGTTCTAAATATAAGTTGCTCACTAATAAAAAAACAATGACTGGCGCCTCGACAAAAAATGCAGCGATCACAAACAATTTATATCGATCACGAAAATTCATAAATATCAAATATGAATAAATATGGACAAAGTTGATACAATTGATCAGTGATAAATAAAGAACAATATTTCTTTCAAATATATTATTTTAAAAGTAATATAAAAAAACATGTATGTAAAATTATTGTTCATGGAATAATCTGAAGCATGGTGTCAAACACAAGCGTGAACACCAACACATTGGACAGTAATAAATACTGTCCTTTCTAATATTTTTGGTCATGTTTCAAAATTTACACCTCCTTCTTTTTGATATTCCATTTACCTTTGGACACAAATCAGAAATGTGGTAATTACTCATGGCCAGTGCATGGATAACATTTTGAGGTGGATCCACAAACTTTGGAATACATCAATTCTCTAGTTATAAAAAAATATCAGGAACGGTTTCGCTCATCACAAACATAATCAAATAAAATTCAGTGAAACCGGTCCTTATCGTTTTCAAATATGTGGTGGAAATAATTTGAGACGAAAAGGGGTTTTATGTTTTTTTAATTATTTTTATATTTACGAACAAAATAAGTTAAGTTCTTATATATCGAAACACAAAACATTCCAAGTATACAAAGATTTCACTATATTTATCAGTATCTAAACTATAATTTTATTATTTTCGATGGTTTCGGCGGTAACTTTGTGGAAGTTCATTTTAATATAAAATTTAAATAACTTTGATTATTCCACGTATTGTGTAACTAACTGTGACACGTGTTTCGCCTCTTTCAGAGTAATTTCTCATAATCATAATTTTATATTAAAAATGGTTAAAACACAAATCACATAAAAGGTATTTAAATCCACAATGTTTTTTTCCTGAGAAGAAAGACGATTTTTACGTCAATATCTTTTGGTTATAAAATATTGGAAAATATTTAAAACGATTACCGTAACTTGGCGACTCCTGTAGTTTTTACCAGGCGATACATAATTTTTTATGTATGTTATGTCTAGTGTTCGCACCTTCGCGAATATGTTTTTAACAATGGGTCATATCTTAAACTGTTGGTAATGTCACATCGCGAAGAAAAGGTAATAAAAAAACTGCGTGATTATTCGGCTCGAGAGTGTGAGACAACAAGCGGAGCGAGGGAGAAGGCATGACCTACTGCGGACGCGTCTCGCGCGGCAGGGGCACCTTGTCAATGTTGCATTGAACGCACGAGACGCGGCGGTGGCACGTGAAGCGTTAAATAAATTGTGCGAGTGCTAATCGCAATTGTTTACCCTTTGAGATCATTATTTTTAATTCAGAGCATCCTATTTCTCCTACTCCGATTCATAAGTTCCTCATCCCGAGTGTCGGAACGGAGGCTCCCTCTCATTTGACGATAGAGCCGAGATCGAGGTCGTCTCATTATCAATTCTTAATTTTTAAACATTTTTTTTTCAAATTAAAAATAAAATAACAAAATTATTTATTAACATTACATAAATTAATTCCAAATAGTGTTTTGATTGTACAACTCGGTGGGAAAAATATTCTCTAATAATTTTTAATATCCTTATTTATAAAACCCAATATATTGGATTGTGTGCCTTAAAGTTTGTAACATGTAACTGATTGTAAAACATGTTGAAAGAATGTCAGATAATGGATTATCTATATTCATTAGCAAGTGGATGCTTAATGTGAGCGGCCAAGAAGAGGAGTTCATGGACATCGATTGTGCAGAAAGTAAAATCATGTCGTAGGATGTAGGCAGATGGAAAGAAAATTGTTAGAAATGAATATATAAAATCTTCCTTGTTTATTTTCATTTTCTATCTTATTGTCATATGTCAAAAACTTGAATAAAACAATCTTAGCTAACTAACTGTTCATTCAATTTGATTTTCTATGCTAAAAAAAGACATCACAAGTTACTGACAGATATAAAAATGTCACGACCCCATGCGAAAAATCACTCGCATAACAGCACATTGTTTTAATAAGATACTTGTTATTTAAGAGCTGTCAATAACATGATATCTTAGTCGATTAGATTCTGCATAAACAGAGGCAAAGTTCACGGTAAACATTAAAAATCCTAAATACCCTAAACAACAAAAACTCTAACGTCCATTGATAAGAGACCCCCAGCCAACATGTTTATCACGCTTTATTTGACATGTGAAGACCTTCAGATAATACTTAGCAGGGGCTAGCAATTTACATGATACATTATGAGAATCAATTACATATTGTGTTGTTACCATATGAAAAATATTAATAATTCTAATTAAAAAAACGATTACTTCAATGCTGGTGTATTTTTCTCCAGTAATTGATATTATTCATAAAATGGCAGACAACAAAATGTTTTTTTTGCTTATCAACAGTTGCAACCTAATTTTATATAAAATAACAATATTATTCTTCAAATAATACAACAAAAATCATTTTATATGAATGCATAATTACATTACTCCATAGATATTTAGATCAACTACATATAAAAAAAATAATAAAACATTTTTGGTAGGTACTTATTCCACATTGAATTTATTTAGATCAGGACCAGTTTCGCTCATTGCAAACATTATCAACTGATTGGTCCTGATCTAAATAAATTCAATGTGGAATAAGTACTAAAAATGTTTTATTATTTTTATTATTTCACCAAGTATTGACAGTGAACACAATGATGAAAAGTAATCAATATTAAAATCGGCTGATTAGTTTTATGTACTTATTCTACAAGGACATGAACCGGTTTTAGTACAAAAAAAATGTTTTATTCATCAAAATATTTTTTAATACGTTGCAAATTTGTTTCTATTATGCTTTATATATTTTTACTTAGATGAATAAATCTAATATTTTAAAATTAAAACATTATTATTAAATTATTAAATTTGTTTATAATCCTTTGTTGTTATTATTATTATTTTTTAATATAATGATATTCCACCAAGTATTGACAGTGAAATTTTTAAAAGTACCTAATAAATTATGCGTCTAATTTAATCTGAGCAATTTGAAATAAAGTCATTATAACAAAAACCCTCGATTTTTTCAATAGAAGTATATGTTTTCTTCACATAAGAAAAATAAAAGAAATCCTGAAAACTAAACTACTGAAAATTCATGTTGGTATTCAAACCCACTCTGTTGTGGTATGAGAATTTCTTATATAAAAAGCTGCAACTTTAGTTTTTTTAGTAAGAAATTATTGTATTTTCACATCAACCGCTTTTTATAAATTCTAAATACTAAAACATCAAAAAACACATTTTGTCATTTTTCTCAAAAGTTTGTCAGAGTCACTTACTGCCTTCTTGTTTGGAATGGAAGTATAGAAGATGTGTGAAGTAAAAGAATTAAGTACTGTGCGTTACAGATTGACAGATAAGACAAAAAATGCATATTGTAATTATTATTAGTCAAAATTTGTTATAAAATTACGTTTTTTGATAATTCCTAGACCAATCTTCGAAAAATGGTCCTTGACTTATTTTCTTTTTATTTAATTGTGACGAAACTAGTCGATAAAAATCATATTTCTATACTAAAAAAGGTGTAAAAAACAATGATTTAAGAATATCAAAAGTTTACACATTGTATCAATTATATTAAGATAATGTGGCAGTAGGGGTTGTCTGTCTCACCCACCGCAAGGCAATGTTAAAAACAATATATATTAAGATTGTAACTAAAAATGCAAATTGTAACTCGTGAGTACATAGACAATAATATGTTATCGAAAATATTCGATAAAAAGTATCGTCATAGAGCAGTGCTCGCAAAAAATATTATTATTGCTTCGTCAATGATGTTTTATAGGTGCTTTATCAAAACACTGTGAGCGTCAATCGTAAAGTGTTTTCGAATTTGCGCACGTCAAACAAATCTATTGAAAAAGTAAAAACTTACTATTATTAGACTGAGATAGTGAAAAAGCTGGTAAAATATTTTTTTCAACTTTATTCCTCGAATGTGATAAGAAAAAGTTTTAAATGATGATAAAACATTTTTTGTACTTTTTCCAAAATATTTTTTTCTTTTTGATCAGAACCGGTTACGCACTTTTAGTTCATTTATATACGATTTTTTTATTTATTATAATTAGGGCTTGCAATTTACCGTCAAATTCCAATAACCGGTAAACGGTAAATAATTTCACCCATTTTTTTACAATCTCGTGATTGTAAAAAACTTTCACTCGATTGAAATATTGCCATACTGATGTTTTATTCATGGCTATCAAAAAAAAAAATCTAAAAATATGTATTTTATAAAAACAATAATTCAGAAATTTGTTTTATTGAATGAGGTATCTCAATATGTATCCCTCCCCTCATTCTTTACTTATTTTTTCAAATTTTACAAATTTTAATTTTCGCGGAAAATCAAAACAAAAATATATCATTGACTAAATTAAAATAAAAAAGTCGTAAAAATTAAAAGGCTTGCTTGTTAATATTAGTACAAGCATGTTTTGCATGTTCTATAACTACTTTCTATGATTTTTTTTCCTGTAAGTGACAAATTGAGATAACACATTGTATCAATATTGCCAGGGTCGAAAAAAAACAAAACTCTCGATTCCGCATGCATATCACAATAAACCTTCGTTATAATATGCCTGTATCTGTCCTTAATTCGCGATAAAATCATTTCCAGTAATTACCGATGGTGTATTTTGGCATATTATCGGTAATGCAAGCCCTAATTATAATGCCTTTCCACCAAGTTTTGACGGTTAACATCTCAAAAGTGATGAATAAATGAAATGCGTAAATAATATAGAAAAATAACGTTTCGCTCATCGTGAGCATTTTGAATTAAGTGAAACTGGCCCTGATCTTTAAAATATTACACGTGGAAATAATCCAAAAAAAAAACACTTTTCCACCAAGTAGTGACAGGTGACACCTTATGTGCTATTTTGGTCTTGAATCTACTTTTATCTAAGCATCTCTAATTCACTGCAACTGAAATATTAGCTTTAAAATTCCTCCTGTACCAAAAAATGCATTCAAGCTTCAAATTGAACAATGACATGCAATATATTTTTTCGAAAAGGTCAAATACATTTCAAGAAGTCATAATTTATATACTTTCGATGGTTTCAGCGGGAAATTTGTGGAAGTTCATTTTAATATAAAATTTAAAATAACTTTGATTATTCCACGTATTGTGCTTCTAACTGTGACACGTGTTTCGCCTCTTTTAGAGGCATCTTGCTTCCTTTAAAAGGAAAAAAAAACCGAAATCCATTTTGTAGTTACATAATTTAAAATGTTAGAATCAATCTTGCTTCATTACTTAAGCAAACTTTGCGATAGTTAGTCTGAAGATGCCTCTGAAAGAGGCGAAACACGTGTCACAGTTAGTAGCACAATACGTGGAATAATCAAAGTTATTTTAAATTTTATATCATAATTTATGTGTTCAAGCATGATTAATAATAATATAATGAAAATTTTATCGCATTCTTAAAATTCGCAAACAAGCCACAATTAATTATAAAGTGTGTAATCAAATGATTCTAAATAAATATGTTCAATTAATTATTATTTCCAAGATCAGTTTTTGAATATAATTATTATGAACCAAATATTTATTCGTTATTTTGATAACAGTATTCTGCATAGGTATCTCTCTTTTGTTCACAATATCAATATGTGTCCCTCTGGTTGCTGCCTTGTATATTAAATAGCCATGGGAAATGAGACAGTGAATTGAAATATTTGATCAAATACATTCGAATTTTTATTACTCCATTTGCAAGTAATAAAATAAAAGGTAATGAGTAAATATTTTCATTCATCTATAAAATACCCCATTTTAAAAGTTTTCTTAATTCTAATAGAATTGAAACACGATTCATTTGTTTTCTCACTCTACCTGCTGTTAGCAAAGCAGTATTAGAATAAGAAAACAAATGATTCATATCATTTTTACTATGTGGTCTAAATGAATGACTTTTTCATTATAAATCTGATTTCTTTGAAGAGTCTCCTCTTCAGCCAGTTGCAGGGCATCTAGACCAGTGGTTCTCATGTAAAATTTTACTGTGGCCACATTGTAAACAACAGGACCCTATGGAAATGTTTTGCATTTAATGTTTTCTCACTGTTAATTCTACACCTTTCATGCTTTTAACCAGGGCTGTGGAGTCGGTGAAAAAAAGTTCGACTCCGACTCCAGCATTTACCAAAACCACGACTCCGACTAAAAAAGTTTAATATCGTCACTTTTTTTTGCTTAATTTTCATTATTATTTGTATTCAATTAAATATCAACCCTACCAATCCGACCAATAGACAAATTTGACATATTATATGCAAAAATAAAAAGATCTAACTTCTAAAAATTTCCGACTCCGAGTACGACTCCGGCCAAATTGCCGCGACGACTCCGACTCCGGCCAAAAAGCCCCGACTTCATGACTCCGACTCCGACTCCACAGCCCTGCTTTTAACACTTTGTTTACGGGATTTTTAATTACCATACTAATTACGCACAAATTTGTGCACACCGTAAACGATGGGGTAATAACAATTTTCTAAGCTAATACTTCTTGATGCACAATACAATACATACGAAATATTTCATTTCAGTCTTTGTTGAGAAATTTACAATTTAATCAAAAACACCCTTCTTTACTATGAAGCCATTGGTGGCCGCACATAAGACCAACTGATCTAGACTCTCAACACTGTCGGCAGAAAATCCAAGCACTTTCTTTTGTGTTTTCAAAGTGTTTTATTACAATATTTAAGATAGCGGTAATTTCTATGCTGAATTATTATTTTTTGTAGGACATACTTACTTACTTAACATAACATTTTGTGACAGGACACATTCAATGACGAAAAGGCTTGTTGAAGAAATGATTAAAATGAGTATTGTGTATTGATTGATATGATATATCGTGGTTTTTTATTAGCTGAATATTTATGTATTTTCTTATCGATTACAAGCAAAACAACCCTGTTCCAATTTTAAAAAATTGGGTATATGTGTAAGTACTTGTACCATTCGGTCCTGTATAAATAAGTTCTTTTGTAGCATTTACTTCATCTCTGTAATGTATAATAGCCATTTGACGTACTGTGACAGAAAAAAAGATTTGACGCACTGTGAAAGGTGTAAGAAATAAAATTATTGTTACCTGAATAATAGGCAGGGTTTTTTTTCTTCAAAAGTTTGGATAATTATCATTTTTGCCTTACATATAACAAAAAATAAAAGCAAAAGAACATTATTGGTGTAACAATATTATTTTGAATACAATGTCATGGAGTTTTCTCTACAGTGTAGTTCAACATTTAAATTTTTAGCCGATTTTTTGTTATTTTTTATCCTCTACTTAAAGTCTCCCAAAACGATGATTGCAGGAAATCATGGCCTAAAAATACATTAAATAAAAGAAGACTGGTATTGCGATAACAACTGAAGCCAGCAAATCAACCATTTTCACAGAAAAAGAGAAAACTTCATACAGTATGGACACGGTTATCTCTCCAGCGTGTTTAATATTTATGGAATGGTTAGAATCAGGGACAGCTCTTGTAATGGTGCAATGGTGCACCGATCCCTCATTTATAATCAAGCAGTAAGCAGTAAGCAATATCAATTTTCTTATTTAAAACTCCTTGTGTGTTCCCATACAAATATTGTAGGAAGCGATGATTCACACATGTTAAGCCTACAGCACCAAAATTAAAATAATAATATGTTATCAAAGTCATCCAATGATGTGCAGGAGGTGCATATTCTGTCATGTCCCAAATATAGTTGAGACAGCAGGTAGAAGAAATGATTGTGTATTAAGTGTTAAGCACACTACACGCGAAATTTGTAATGAGAATTTTTGCTCATTCGGTGCTGAGATCTTACAAGAAAAGATGACAAGAATTATGACATGCGTTGTTGAATGTATGTAGCAATTTGCAGTAGGGTATCACATATATATATATAGTTATCTTTAGTCAGGGTTTAGTCCTTCCCAACACAGCTCATTGCATAAATACATTTTTTTTGCGCTCCCTAATGTTTTTGTCACCGGCCGCCACTACTTGGAATATGGATTGTATAATCTAAGATTTGACAAGTGACAAGGAGAAGAGTAGGTATTGTAAATAGGTAAAATTATTCCTAATTATGAAATTTAAAATTTACTTTTTTAACATCATTGTCTGGAAGAAAGTCTTTTATCAGTTAATTGCTTCTCTTAAATCGTTTCCTTTTCATTTCAAGATGAGATGAAAAATATGCAGAGTAACAAAACAAATATTAAAATCTGCGTAGTTTTTGTGATGTATAAATTTTATGATAAAAGTGGCCTGTTTTCCAAGTAAATTATGACTATGTAATTAAAGCCGTCTGATTGGGCCATTTGAATAACACGGTAGTCAACAAAAAGACAATATCAAAACCATTTATGGAAAAATTTGAATATGGATTCCAATCACTGGAAGTTCTATTGTATTTGTAGTATTTAAAGAGAGATTTCAATGAAACTACTTAGTGAGTAGCTCGAATTCACTTTCTGAAAAGATACAATTAGGAGAGGAAGCTGTATTCTTAAAAATACTAAAATATTTAAATATTGGGTATTTTTTTTTACCATGTAGGCTCCCAACGTGGAGCATAAGGACTCCTCTCAGAGATCATAACATATTTTTTTTACAAGCTCGACGTCTCTTTTTCGAAGAGAGTAGGGATTGAAAGAATACGAGGACTAGAATAGGACTAGTGATAAGGTGTTCTCGCTCGCTATGCGCCGCAATTTAGGATCGGGAGGGTGGGTAGCAATTTTTAACAACACCAACACCCATGCCTTCGAGCAGGATAAATCAACTGAAAAAGTCTGCTCATACAGAGATTCAAGCCCATGAGGTCCGTGACGAAAGCCAACAACATTGACCACTGCACCACAGACCCAGCATAATTGGAATAAAAATAATTCCATATTTTTAATACTTATTCCAGATTAGATTTATTAAGATCAGGACCAGTTTCGTTAATTGGGAGCATTAACGCAAGCCATTCCACCATTGGGTTAAATATCCATGTTTTGGTTTAGGGCCTGAGAAATCGTATTGGTGGAAATATAAAAAAAATATTCAATTAGAATTATTATGTCAAAGTAGATTCTTTTTATCAAAAAATAAATAATTTTTCAGAAGAAATTTTCAGAAAAATACCAGTTGCCATGCTATTCGCAAGAAACGCTTTTTTGATTCAATTTTTTTTGTATACATGAAAACATGTTTGTGGGAAAGATTACAAAAACAGGCGATAGATTACATCTAAAATTTTATCAATGACGTAGTTTGTGATATTATCAAAATAATGAAAGGAATTTATAATACCAGAGGTATTCATTAACAACAAAAATAAAATAACATTTCACGTCACAACTATCTGCTGTAATCAATTGATAACATAAAGAGAATTGTACGTATGTTCCACGTCAAGAGATCTTTATAATATATGTGGAAGGAACACAAACAAATTATGTTTTATTTATGTAAAATAATTCTTTTCCACCAAGGATTATTCACAGTGAACACCTTAACACAATACGGTGAGAAAAATAACAATGCATTTTAATTCTACAGAAATATAAATTTCTGTAGAATTAAAATAATTTGTTATTTTTCTCACCATATTATAATGGAGTTCTACCAAGTAAATGCCAACTCAATCAATAGAAAAATATATGTTGAGATAAACTCTGAGAAGAGTCCATATGCTCCAAGTTGGGAAAAAACAACTTCAGCCTACTTCAAAAAAAAAAAATTCACTATTGTGGTCGGTACCTATGTATGTGCATTTTGGGACAACATCAAATTATTCTGCTGTGAATGTGTTAACAGAAACTAGAGAAGTTTACTATAGGTTATAATTTTCCAAGGACTATAACCGATTACAGTAAAAGTCCGTAACGATAATTCGTAATTCGAAATTTTCATAATTTGCTCTGTCCCAATATTGACTTTTCATAGTAAAATGTACCGTTAATTCGAAATATCGCTTAATTCGTAATTCGATTTCTTGTAATTCGAAATTTTGACAGTTCAACAATTTCGAAATTTTGATAATTTCGTGAGTTTGTTAGGTTAAAAGTTAGTCAACACATTTGAAGAGTAAAGCTTATGTAAACCATTAGTGTAAGTGAGACATCTATATTAAGTGAAGTATCGTATGTTAAAATCGAATTCGAGCATTTATAACATTGGTGCAAGCGAGACTTCAAATATTAGTATGTACCTAACTTCACTACAATGGTACATTTTTATAAGTATATACCTACCTAAACGTCATTCTATTTTACGCGCGAATACCTTAAATATAAGTGACTAAAAATCAAATATGTTAACTGTTTTTTATTCATATGAAATGCCTGTCCATAAAAAATCGAAAAAATGGCCGCGAAAATTCATTTTTTTTAGTAATATCGTATCTAGATTTTTTTGGTCTATAAAAATCGAAAAAATTGCCGCGATGTTCCAGGCTGTCTACAATTGCCGCGAAAACTCATTTTTTTTAGTGATCGCGTAAATCGTAATTCGATTTTTTTGATCCATAAAAATCGAAAAATGACCGCGATGTTCAAAACCGTCGACAATTCCCGCGAAAATTCAATTTTTCATACTGATCCCGTTATTCGTAATTCAATTTTTTTGGGAAATCTGGTCCCTTGAATTTCGAATTAACGGGCTTTTACTGTACCACAATCGATAGTGAATGACTATAATATATCTCTGGGCATTCATTTTTAATTTACGTTTATTTTTTAAATGAGTCACCTTAACAATTGAATTGCCTGAGGTTCTTTTGATAATTTATGAACGTTCATTGATTCATATGTAAATTAAACTCTAAAAAAACTGCGTCGAAAAAAAATCTTATCACCAGGTACAAAGATGATAATTCTGAGTTGAAAAAAGGTAATCTCAATACAATATAAAAATAAAAAATTAACGATCCCACAGTACAGTAACTTTACTTTTTAGGAATATTGTAATCACCAGTCCAGTTGTGACGTCGTTCTGTAGCCTTTTCAAGTTGCTGGAATCACCAAATAGACATTTTAACTTATGGTGCATTCGGTGGTAACTTTGTTAAAGTACATTATGATATAAAATCTAATTGATAAATTTTTTACTTCACCTATTGCATAACATTTGAAGATGCAAACCACGTGTCATTACTTGTTACACAATACGTGAAGCGTCAATTTAATTTTATATGGATTTAATTTTAATTATGTATGGGTTAGCATCCAAGTAGCATGGATAGATTAATTTTTCTGAGAAAAAAGGTTTTTTGCCCCAGGCATTAAAAAATGTGGGTGATAGGTTTTATGACAAAACATGACAATGGGAAGAATGAAGGGTAAAATAATATGGATTCTCATGGACAAAATCAAAGATGTGTGTAATTTCTTAAAATATATTTATTAAAAATAAGTATGACAAATGAGTATTTACACAAAATCTTCAATATATGTACAGTGGAACCTCTATATTTGTCATTGATTTCAAATATGGAATATTGTGACGTTACAAAACAAACATAGCTGACTTCATCACTGATGAAACTGAGTAATTCACCATTTTCATTATCTGGTAAATTTAACCAGGGAATCCATATTAGGCATTTTTATAATCAAGGTTTCCATTAACCAATTCTGTTCTAGATTTTTGTTCTCAATAGTTAAAGTTGTAGAAACTTAATGTTAATTTAATGACTCGCAGATAAAGACGTTGATTTTCAGGGAACAATGCAAACTTTCCACCGTTATAAATTAACTAACGAAATAATATTATCGACAACGCATTGAGATACTAATATTGACTTTACTGTGGGTGGTATTGGATATTTAGACCTTTAAGCAACTGGTTAATATATTAACACATTGGATGCTGAGAACACGCCTGGCGTGTTTTATTGCATCCTAAAACACAGGTCTAGCATTGAATGTGTTAACCAATATCGGCCTTTGCCCTATATAGGGTTAAATAGTCAAACACATTATCGCTGAATTCATTTATATTTTGGTTAACTAAAGCAACATTTGGGTGTCACTTTTTACCATAACTTACTTCACCATAATTCATTTTCAATAAGTAAAGATTGTCTTCAAAATGTGGCGAATATAGGGATTCCACTGTAATATAATTGTTTGTAGAGTGATAGTGATTTCATCTAAAAAATATATTTATTTATAATTGTTTGCCATAATTTTGCAGGGAGGCAATGGCATCCCGATCATTTGGTATCAAAATATCATCCTTTTGGTTTCCTGAAATTAAGCAACTTGTTTTTGTCGGTGACAAGGTTGCACCGAAGCCGCCTGCATCATTGTCCGATCTGAAATCAAAAGAATACTTTAATTATATATCGTATCAAATTGCAATCAAAAATCAAATTTAAAATATTTGAATCGATTATCAACCACATTACAAAAGTAGCCTTGCGATAGTAAGTCTTAAAAAGATTCTTAAGAAAATCTTTAAATTTTAAATTAATACTTAATCTGATCAGACAAATAATCATATATGTATGTCGGTCTATTGTTTTTTTCCAATAATGATATACTTAAAATA
Organism: Himalopsyche kuldschensis; assembly: GCA_028554975.1. NCBI lineage: Eukaryota > Metazoa > Arthropoda > Insecta > Trichoptera > Rhyacophilidae > Himalopsyche > Himalopsyche kuldschensis. The sequence goes on along the minus strand of JAHFWI010000059.1, from coordinate 897,488 downwards.
TCAACTTTATACATGGTGGCATTGTTATCTTTAAGAGAAAGTATAAAGAGTTTTATTAAGCTTGTTTCACCAGATGATGAGGGTACTAATTTGTATAAACTGTATTATTATGTCAAAATGGAAATTTTTCCACATACATATCTTCTGCCAGTATGCTGACAAAATATTACATTTCCTTTTTGGTTACTTAAGTAACCGTGAATATAATAAGTAGATATCTTACTTATTACTGATTATTGATAAAGTAAGGTAAATGTACTAGTTGACCTTTTGAGAATAAAATGGCCCAAAATAAGAAATGCAGATGCGGGATTGCTCTAAATTGTAAAGTTCAGACATGTTAAGGCATCTGTGGTTGGAATGAGCCACTAACACATCACCATATAGCCAATGGAGTGCCAGGGTGGCCATTTGAAAACAACACCTAGTGAGGAAAGTGTATTATTTCAAATTTCTTAAGTGATCAATCTAGAAACGGTGTGTACCTTGTTCCTGAACCACCCATTGCTACTTGATTCAACCAAGAGTGGTGTGACAGAAAGCCCTGAGGCAACTCTGACAGAAAGTTCACTATAAAGCCCCCTGATTAGACATGGTCAACTACTGGATTTTTTAATATTTGAGATGGTCAACTACTGAAACAGGAACATGGCTTTAAATAATTTAACACTTTAACTTTTTTTAAACAGGCCCTTTCGTAATTTTTGTTACATAATATTAATTAAGACATATGATCCAATATGAGTATACTTGCTTTGCCATCATTCGGTACAATGCTAAACCATAATCGTTATTTTTGTTGAAATTTTCTCTTAAGCGGTCAGGTACTGGTACATTTACCTTAATTCTACAAAAAAATTGATTGATTTTCCATTAAGTATTATCATTTAACACCTTAAAAGTGATATGATAATGTTCAAAAAAGGAAATGTTTTTATTTTCAAGGTCGTAAACAATATTTAAAATCCCTGCTCATATCCATTTATGTCATTGTTGAAAGCGAGATTAGTGCAGTTATCAAAACCGGATTATGTAGGAACAAAAACAAGTTAACAATGTGGGTGATTATATACATTATATATCAAACAATAAAACATGCAAAAACAAATACACAATACCCATAAAGTATACTGCATAATAACAAAAGTGATTTGTGTCACACGCCATTTAATTAATGTTTAAATGTTTTCAAATATTTTATGTAGATTGAATATACTTTTGTGTAATGTCACTAAATCTTAGATGCTTATCTAATAATACATCTAGGTTACGGGTTGTCAACCTTTTAATACTTATCAACTACTTTTATATTTCTGTAGATGGTAAAATAATGAGGTCTGACATTATTGTTACAGTGCAATAAATCAATTTTGATTTTAACCTAAATATATCATGATAAATAATTATTTACTCAATGTATTGTTGTATTCTATATCAAAACCTCCAACAAACGAAGCAGTAACTCACTTTTGGTCATTTTGCATAAGTGAAATAAAATGTTAGGTTAGTTAGGATTGATTTATTTTAATGCCTTTATTAATATCTATGTATTCTAAGCTGTTCACTTTAAATTCGGCCTCATAGGATAAAAGAAACGTTACTCGATGTTTACCGGTGCTGCTACTAGATACAAAATGATGATGAATGCTACTAGATACAAAATAATCAAAGAGACATATCAATAGAAGTGGAAATGAAGAATCACTTTCTTGTTCATGGCTTTACTAAACCTTAACACATTATAATTAATTACTGAATGTTATATTTAACAAATAAATCAGAAAGCCAAAGAATCGCTGTTAAACACAATTTGTATCTGTTAAAAAATAGGTAACATCAATTTCCTTAAAAGTGGAGAAAAACCAGTTAATTAGATTTCTAAGATAGACTTGTTTAAGATAGATCGAGATATTTAATGTTCATAGTAGAGGAATACATAACCAGGGCTGTGGAGTCGGTCTAAAAAAGTCCGACTTTGAATCCAGCATTTACCAAAATCACGACTCCAACATTGACCAAAAATACGACTCCGACTCCGACTAAAAAAAGGTTAATATCGTCACTTTTTTCCCTTTTTTTCCTAGTTTCCTATTTATGTGTATTCAATTAAATATCAACCCTATCAATGCGGCCAAAATTCAATTTGACATATTAAATGCAAAAATAAAAAGTTTGAACTTTTCAAAATTTCCGACTCCGAGTACGACTCCGGCCAAAACGCCGCGACGACTCCGATTCCGGACAAAAAGCTCCGACTCCACAGCCCTGCATTTAACAAATAAAATTTGTTTACCTAATGAATACATTAGTATGGCCCTTTTAAATTTTCCAAAATCTTTCCATTTAGTCATATAGGAAAGATTTTCCATAAACAATAACACAAAATATTTACATTTGATACAAACCTTAATGAATGGAGAGGCTCTTGTTTGATTGGATACAATTTATCAGCTGATTGATTTATAGACTCAGTTTTAGGTTGCATTGATAATGATTGCTTGAAGTTTTCAACATTATCTTTCTGTTGTTGTATGTAGGCAAGCGGAATCTACAACGAGAAACATTTATGAATAAAATATTGGGTAGCTTGTATTTACATATACAATGGCCATGTTCCAAGTCAGAAAATCTTTAATATTTGTTGGGGGAATCTAGCAAGGTTAGGTTAGAAATATATTTTAATTTGATTTCTGCATTTTTTCCTAGAAAGCATTACGTAATACCCCATTAAATGATGGCATTCGCAAGAAAATTAAATGTGTACAAAGAGGTGGGAGAAATAAGTACACATAAGAATATATTTTAATATGAGTAAATAATAGAATACGGCCAACCCTTCTACAGATAGGGATAGGGATTCTTTATAACTTAATTTATCAAAAGAATATTGGGACATACAGCTAATGATAAATATTCTTTGAATGCACATATTTATTTTATATGTATTTACGAAACATATAATTTGGCTGAAGACTGTAGCACACGCTATAAAAACCTGCTTTATGGCTTTATGCCTGTAAACAGAAAATCTTATTTATAAAATAAAATCGGATTTGTCTCTGATTAGCTAGCTGTGGTTAAACATTATTTTTTCATTTGATTCAAATAATTTTAATAAAAAAACTAAAGAATGCAGTTAATGTACATCTTGACAGAATTTTCTGGAAGCTGTTGTTCGTTATAATAAGCCGGAAAATCGTTTTTTATATTAAATCTTGAAACTATTTGTTCTGATCAGTTTTTATGCATTAGTTTTATATTCAGTAATGAAATAATTTTGCTATTCTGCCATCTCGACATTTTAATTCTGTGCGACACTCGAGGAAAAAAATCTATGCATATTACGAGTTAAAGCGAGAAAAACAATGACAAGTGATTTTATGAAATATGGCAATTCCCAGTGCGAGAATGGCTTGTTTTTGAAACATGTCTCTCAGATTGGAAACAGAATTATGTAGGTGCAGATTTTTTTTATCACATAATCAACATTAGCTATGTCAACAATAATTAATTCCCTGCATTTCTCAGAACGTCCATATCACTAGATATTTAAGACACACCTTCATTTAGAATGTTATAGTAAACATGTTTTTGTGACTTTCTGTAATTTATGATATGATTGTTTTATCTTTTGATGGCAAAAACAGAATATTTTTCAATCCTGTTATCTTACTGCAGTAGAGATAGTTAGATTACTTTATTATCAGTATATTATGCTGCATGTAATTATTACAAAGTTTGCCATTAAATAAAAAAAAAAATGCCAAATAAATAAATTCCATAAATGTGATAAATTCATATTAAATTTCTTTTATTTAGAATCTAGGCAATATAATTTAAAGATAATATATTTATGAGGGTATTATTTGCACACATGGCTCGTTCCACAATAATCAACCTTGAAAAAATTACTAAAAAAATACACTTTTTTAGTAATAAGTAAGTTACATACCATTTGTAATATATTATAACTATACTACATTAAATATGTCGTGTATTTAATGGGTCAGTATCTAATTCTAGTTGTGGTCAGTAATTTGAATAATTGGTCAATAATATGTCAAAATGGTCAGTAAACATTATAAACGGTCAGTATAAATGTGGTCAGTTATTAAATGAAACGGTCAGTAACGTATGTAAAACGGATAGTATTCGAATTAAATGGTCAGTCTTCTTAAATCATAGGTTCCCAATCTTTTTCAGGTGGCGACCCCATTTTATAAAATCCATTTGACCCGCGACCCCCAAGGCAATTGAAAAGTGAATTTTTTATAACGTTATTAAAAATAAACAACAATTTTTTTTTTGAATATTCTATTTAGTTGAATGTATTTAGTTGGGTTGGCGATCCATGGGTTAAAAGCTTGTGTTTCAAATAAATGGCTAGTTTTATTTTGACAGCTTGTGAAATTGTATAAATATGGTTGTGAAGCAAATTTATAATCTAAGTCTAAGGCTTACGATTTTTTCTTATAAAGAATGAATTAATTATAAGAAATAATAAAACAACTAATAAAAATTTTGTTCATTTTCGTGTACTCAATATTTTATTTTAAATCATTTTCTATCACAAATAGAATGTATTTATAAAATCAATATTATATACGTATACTGTAATGCTAAAGCATGTTACTGTGAAATAGTGCAGTGTGTAATTTTTTATTTGTAATTTGACACAGTAAAATTCATGGTAGCCCTTCACACCAATTTATAAATATGGTGAACCTCAGTGGACTCACCTTCTTTGAGGTGATTGGCTCGGGCACTGCCTTCGGACAACAGACTCGCATGTGAAGAGACCGCAGATCAGACCGCCCAAAAGCAGTCGGACACACGGGACAGACGTAAGGCTTCTCTCCGGTATGGTTCCGCGTGTGAATCTATAAACATATATATTGTTATTTTTGAAAATTAGTACAGTGAAACCCCGATTCTATGCTTTTCAAGGGATCATTATAATAAAACCATAAATGCGGGAAAGCAATTATGCCAGACAGTGGTAATTTTTTAAAAAATAATTAAATTAAATTATATATATGTACAGGGGTGGCCAAAGCGTCGATCTCGTAGCTATTCCATGTCGCCCACCTGTCTGGCGTACTGATGTAAACATCACTGAATCCTCTCTTATTTCAATGATAGTAAATTCAATTTATTTTGCGAGTCGATCGCCGCCAAAAATTTCAAAAAAAGTAGTGGTAAAAGCTTGGCCACCACTGATATACATATATCAAATAATGAGCCATTTGAGTGGTAAGTTATTTTGTATTGAATTAGGTTTTCTTCAATAAATTATTTAAAAAAATATATTTTTGGTCAATTGAATCACCAGTCACAAGGGCTGTTCGGCTGATCAATGCACTGCCTATTGATGTGGAAAAGTATTGAATTTTTTATGCTATTCTCTTTATAATATTTTTTTTTATTGTTTTATATTATGTACTTTATTATATTTGTCATGGTGCATGGCGTCAGCTGTTATGCCATGTATTATTTTTTTTCCAATAAACAACCAATAATAACTTTCAAATAATTATCTAGAAGCTTTTACTTCCAATTCAGGCCTGGATTTTTGTTGCATTGATCTGTGGATATGTCATTCTCTATTGATGTTGATTCCAGGAAGCTTAATAATATATGGCCACAGATTTGTTTCCAAATGTTTACCTTTTTATAAAATTCTTTTCTTTATTTGAAACATAATATAATAAAAATAATGAGACATCGCAAAAATCTCTGATTGTTAACTGATACTAAAACCGAACACAGTGATGGTAGAGTAGGGGTAGAAAAGGGATTACAAGCACTCCTTGTCATCCATTCTCTCATTTTTCAATGGCAAAATAAGGATAATCGAAAACCATACAGTTGCTTGTAACAATTTGTATAAATGTTACACAAATAATACGTTATAAGTAAGGTTAAATCAGTAAAAACAAGTAGCAAAAAAACCTCCCAAATTAAACACAGTAAAAAATGGATTAACCAAATACATTTAAATCAATAAAAATTAGTGTCAAAATAATCCCTAAGATTTGTGTCACCAATCATGGGATTATTGGGTAAATATAGATTTACGACACAAATATAATACGTCATTCATAATTGCCTCTTATAAGTAAAACACATGATGTTATTGATAATAGTTATCTGTAAATTTTATTAAAAAACATTGTTTATCATTTTATGTTTGTTTGGAAATCTGACGTTAAATATATATTTTTTTACATCATATTACGGTTTTGCATAATCTCTTTTTCCGTTATGAAAAACACACACATGCAGAGCATGTTTAGATGTAGATGTGACTGTTATATTGAAAGCCACTATTTGTATTTTTTTTAAATATTTTTTTAACCTTTTTTTTTCTACAGGAACTGCTTGTTACTGAGGTGCTCAACCCTCTTTTCCAGAGAGAGTAGGGATTGAAAAATTGATACGAGGACTAGTGGTTAGCTAATCGCTATCGCTTCACGCCATTTATGAGATCGGAAGAGTTTGAAGGGATTCTAAGCCGAGACGTTAGCAGCGTTCAAAGAGTGAGTAGGCCAATGCAACAAGTGCACGGCACAATTAAACATTTTTCCAAACTTTTTTTTTTAAATGGAATTACAATATCAAAATTAGCTTTTTGAAAGATAGCAAGGTTTAATAAATAAAATCATTCACAAATTGAGAAAAAAGTGATGCACAACCTTTTTGGCAGAAGGGCCAGCTTATCTATTTTTAGATTGTTCAAGGGCATTATGGATAAAGGTAAAAGTGAGCTTTGCCTAGCGATCAGGTGGGCCTGTGTTCAATTCCCAGCAAAGTCGGATTTTGTCAATTGAAAAAAAAAGATCTTGGACTTATATGTAATTTTTTTGTTGAGATGTTCTCGACTGATTCATTATTTATGAGTTTATCTTGGATGACTTTCACAGTTAAATTAGAAAAATAAAAAAATGAATGATGACTTATCCCATAAATTTATCCCTCTTAACAAAAAAGAGCAAGGATCAATGATGGAAAAGTGATTTTTAATCCTGGAACAACAGCTGAGAAATATATGGAGATTCATTTGCAGCCTTACCTTCATGGCGGAGGAAGTGGTGCAAGTCTTATCGCAGAATTCACATCGGTAGGGCTTTTCTCCTGTATGAATACGGAGATGCACCACGCACCCGGACCGGCCGGTGAAACACTTTTGGCAAATATCACACTTGTAAGGTCGTTCACCTGTGTGCATTCTGTGTAGGAAAAAAAATCGATAGAACAAAAGATATTAACCTTTAAACGCCCAGCGGTCTATATGGGGACTGTGGGTTTTTGTTTTTTGCTGCCCACAGTACAGTATGCCAAGTTTCGCAACAGAATGAAGCATGGATTTTCCAAGCATAGTCCACACACTTGTAGCAATTGTCCGCGTGCTTTGTTGAAAGTCATTGCAAATGCAAAACAGGAAACTGCAAACGTTTTAATTCAAATGACAAATGAATAAAATCTTGAATTATGGAAATAGACAAAAATTGTGGAAAATGAAAATTGAGAAAATTGTTAGAAATTAGTTTGGGAATGCCTATTGATTTTAAAAAGGTGGGAATTTAGAGAGTTAAGGACCAGGTCTGTGAAGGCAAATTCGTGGTGTTTTAACCGGAGTCAGAGTTAACATGAAAATATGAAAAATTTGTCTATTGGCCGAAATGGTTGGTGGATCTTGAATTTAATACACATAAATAGGAAAGATTGGAAAAACCTGACACAATTAAACTTCTTTAAGTCAGAGTCGTGTTTTTTATCAATGTTCGAGTCGGAGTCATATTTTTTTAAACAACTCTACAGCCCTGGATTTGACATTAATGGTATACAAAACATAAAGCATCACAGTTTAGAAAATATCTTTTAATATTTGTTTAGATAATATGTTAGTATATCAATTACATTATTTGATTTTGAAAAAAAAAGCATATCTTTACTGTAAATTTAGTAGACAAAACATCAACGTGAAATACTGATGGACAAAGATGACCAATGATCCCATTAAATATTTGATGGTCATTCATTTAATAATAAAAAATTAATTGGGAAAGTCAAAAAATAATCGCTATATAATTGATTATAATTAAAAACATGTGATGATCACGATTTTATTATTTAATCACTTTGTTTCAACCATTGGATCACAATTAGAGATCATTAAGATCGTAAGATACTATCAATTATCACCCCGCAACGTTTTATCAGAGAATTTTAAGTGCTTACTTGACAACAGAAAACAATATTTTCAAGTACTTTTATGTCGTAAAAAAAAAGGACCAATCTTTATGAACATAAAAAAATACAGTTGGCAACCAGTAGCCATGCAAACTAAACAAAAAAATGTTGACAGTAAAAGTCTTAAGAGCAGGGATGTGGAGTTGTAAAAAAATATGACTCCAACTCCAACGTTGACCCAAAACACGACTCCGACTAAAAAAAGTTTAATTGTGTCTGGATTTTTCTTTTCCTATTTATGTGGGTAGTACCCATGGCTTTATGACATGTATAATATGAAAAATCTAGGTATTGGCTGGATTTATTATTAAATTAATACACATAAATAGGAAAGGTAGGAAAAAAAAAACCTGACAAAATGAAACTTTTTTTAATCGGAGTCCGAGTCATGTTTTTTTTAGCGACTCCACAGTTATGGAAAATTCTATTGTGCCTGGGGTCTCGCGAAGTGCTCAATCCGCCCCTGGGGGGCATAATGAGGCCCTGTGTCGTAGGTGTACGCATTGTTTAATTCATTTCTTTCAGTTTCAAGTGGGGCCTTGGTTCGAGTAGGTAATGTAGGTATTGACTGCACTCGATTTTATAAAAGTCTACAAAAGATTATCATCTTTCATTTTTACTTATCTAAGAATTTTTTCAAAAGTATTATCAGTTAGTAGCCCGGCAAAAAACACAAAGGGTTAAGTTACCTAGCGAGTCACCTGTTACTATGGGACCTATATATATTTTTTGTGACAGACATACATAGCGTAAATCAAGCCCTAGAAGATAACAGCCTACGGTTTGTTACTATGCAGATGTTAACTCTTATCATGAATACTTCAAACAATACAAATGTAACGAATAAAATAAATGACACGGTTAAATTAGCAAACATTTTAAATGGTGCCAACTGATAAGGTATGCAGAAAGTAGTTGTTACATATTTCATTTAGTTTATATATTGAGAAATCTGAAGGATAAATATATCGGTGATGTTCGAGGGAAAAGAGTTTATTTATGAATTGGAAAATCCAAATGTAAAGAAAAATCAATAAATAATCTTTAATTTTTTACTCTGATGTCAAGTCAAGCTCTACATTGTTTAGGTAACATGCAAAATCCTATGCCGAGTCCTGCTCGACATTGTAAAAATTGGTTGGAAAAATATTTTTTATTAAATAATCCTTATTCCAAAACCCGTAAAAATTGGATTGTGTGCCTTAGATAAAGTTTTTAACATGTCATATGTGGTATATTTTTGAGTACAGTAGAACCTCGATTATCCAGATTATCGATTATCTGGATTGGTCAAAATAAACAAACATATTACAAATTTGCTGATATGCACGTGGCGAATTGCGTCCACTGTTTACGTACGTGATGGAATAAAGTCTTAATATTTAGATCGTTGCATTTTTTCTTAAAATAAATCATGTGTAAAATATGGGTCAGTCATCGTCCAAATTCGATACGCATTGAACGTTTGTTTCTTGAAAGATTGATCAAGATTTAAAGTTAAAAAAAGCTATGTATTAATCTAAATAAATAAAAATGATTTATACTGAATATACTTGTCTTTTCCTGTCAATTATGATTTTTTCAATAATTCGGATTTGTCCTTATCCGGACTATCTTCATCCCCAGTTAGTATTTTGTTTTACCATGCTAATAAATATGCAATCCCTGCGATATCAATCAATTTCTCAAATCTATTGAGGAGTTGCTGAAAGGAAAAAAAATGAAAACTTGCTAACTTTTGAGTATGTGCCATCTGTGAGCACAAATGATAGACAACATATCTGCATATCAAAATTTCATTCCGCGGGAATTTTTAAGCACATGGCCTAGAAGAAATCAAAAAAATGTTTCTTCTTAAAAAAAATCTTTAGTTAACTTGATTTGTTAGGCATGCCGCCGCGCGTTTTAACAATGAAAATTGGCGTAACTATCATTCTTCTCCGATATATAAATCCACCAAAACTATGCAACAGTACCAGGCTTTCAGTGAAAAATATCATCATAGCTACAATTTTAAATGGAAAATTTAAAGGAGAAAATGTACTGTTGCCACGCATCCCAATGATTTCGAAAAATATGCCATTCGAATTAAAACGTTTGCAGTTTCCGGTTCAACTCGACATTTGTATTGAATATCAAAAAAACACAGGGACAATCGCTTACAAGTGTGTAGAGTAAATTTGGAAAATCCATGCTTAGACATAGACAGCTGCATGTGGCCTGCTCACGCGTTGGAAAACCTTCTGATTTATTCGTATACGCACCGGACAGAAAAACAAAAAATAATATGTATTCAAAAGCACTTCAATAAACACAATTAAAACAACACAAAATCTTTCTTTCATTGAGTGGCATTGCATAGCATGTCAGGTACTCGCTAGTTGTTAATAAATAGTAAGTAAGAGCAGTGGTTCTCACGGAAAATTGCACTGTGGCCGCATTGTAAACATAAGCGGTCCTAAGGAAATGTCTAATGGCCGTATCAAATTTTAGTTTTGAGTCTGTTGTGCTTAAGGTATGTCAAATGTATCTAAAAATGTTTGTCAATTGACTATTGGTATTAATTGTGTCCGAAATATATAATTTTCAGAGTCTTTAAGACTCGTATAGAATAATTAAATAACTTTTAAAAAGAAAATTAATTGGCTAAAAATGAACTCACCGCCTATGTCTGATGAGGTGGGCGCTTATTGTAAATGCTTTACTGCAAAATTCACACTTGTGATTCTTTATACCCGAATGAATCAGCCTGTGCTTCTTTAGAGAGGCCTTGCGCATGAAACCCCTTCCGCAAACGTCACAAAAGAATGCCGCCAGACCTAAAAAATATAATATTTTATTGTTATGTTTACATCGCAGTTAGTACCTTATTCTTTTGACACGTTCACTGTAATTTAAATTAAAAATAATAACAAACTTTAAGTACTTATTCCACATAAAATTTATTGGATTAGGACCAGTTTCGCTCATTGGTAGCATTATCAACTGATTATCAACTCATAACATAACATTATCAACTCAGTTGATAATGCTCACCATGAGCGAAACCGGTCTTGATCCAATAAATTTTATGTGGAATAAGTACTAAAAATGTGTTATTATTTTTATTATAATGCCATTCCACCAAGTATTGGCAGTGAACACCTTTAAAGTGATAATTTAAATTGTTTTTTTTAACATCGATTAGTTGGAGTACACTAACATCAATGCTCTTCACGTCTCCTTCATCTACAAGTCAAATTTCATGTTTAATTTACATTTCCCTACTGTTGTTGCTGACAGAAGAACGTGATTGGGAGGGGAGAAATCCATAGTGAAGCCGGTTCAACAGGTCAACCCATGCATACGTATGTATATTACTTTCAAATAAACCTTACCCTTTCACACATATATATTAAAAAATAAATTTATATTCGTTTGATTTTAATACATAGTAACTCGTATGAAATGGTATGATATGAAATTTACAGATCGACTGAGATGACTTGTTGCATTTTCACAATCTGCAGCCCAATAAGACAAACACTTCATCACTTCTATTTTATTTTTACTTTACATGAGCGATGGACGGGCAAGTATTGTTTTATTGAATATATAAAAATTATATCAAATTAGAATTTTTTGAATTTTGTACTTTTCCATGAGTTTTGTCGCTAACGACCCGGGTTTCGCCTTTCGGCATCTTCAGGCATTCCAAGTGCACGGATGTACTTGAACTGACGCGTAAACAGTTTGTATCGTTTATATACAAAAAATATAAGTAGGTCACTAAGTTAAAAGGTTATTAAAATGTAAATTAGCGAAATTTGAATGAATACAAGTTTCAATGATTTAAACACTTGTTATAATTGATTTTGAAAATATTAATGACCAGATGATAACATAAATCTAGGGTCCTATCCGACCTCTAGTTAATGAGTTGATTGATTTCAAGCCTTTATTATTATATTACATTAATGATAGTAAGTGAATTGATATTTAACAACCACTAGTGCGCCATACAAGCCTGGCATTTTTTTACTCGAATGCCGCTTTATGGCGGCAAGACTATAAAGTTTTTTATTCATATTTTTACCAATTTCTATGTTGCGATTTCAGACAAGATAAAATAAATACTAATTGATCTAGACATTTAGATAATAAAAAAGTCGTAAAAAGTGACGGCGTTCTTAATTTCAACATGTGTTTTTTTTGTGAATTTTTCGTTGCAAGCGATATTTTTTATGTCACATTTGGTCATAAATTTTATTTATTGAACGCACAGTGTTTGAACTGAAGTTTTACGCATGGTCTGAAGTGTGTATATTATTTTTTCAAGATGGTGCTCCCTTTTATTTGTTTTTTTAAAATCAAGGGCGTAACGTGCAGTTCACAGTTTTTATTTTTGAATATTCTTTTCAGTTTTTTGATGACAATACTGACTAATATATAGACGATTTAGAAACTTACAAAACTAATATAAAATACTCTAATGAAGTGACTTGAATGATATTTTGTATTCATGGCAAAGTTAGGGGGGTAATGATATTCAAAATTTTATTGATTTATACGTCAAAATATTTTCAGAATGTTACATTTTTCAATCAAAAAAAAATTAGTTTGAAGTTTGGTCTTCACATGTCTGTCTAATGAAGTAAGAAACCATGTTCGCTTTAACTTGAAACTCCTCACGGAATCTCAACATATATTTTTCTTGTTACTCAGTTGCTCAACCTCTCTTTTCGAAGAAAGTAAGGATGGAAAGGATTGAAATACCTATTGATTTACTATTTTGTGAGGAATCGTTTGACAATGCGCCTGCACTGGGAACGAGTTGTTTTGACTGATGTTAATTTATGAGACAGCAGCTCGTACAACAAGTGTATTTGAACTATTTGAAAGCATTTCATTTGGATTAACGAAATGAATGCAATATTTAAAAATTTTAGCCATCACCCTGCTTTTTATATTAATTATGTAAAATACATCGGGATCATTTCAATTCATTCGTCAGAAATACACGAGATCCTTTCCCATATTTCCCGCAAAAATTATATTTTGTACCGAAAAATCGAATAAACATATAAAAAAAAGCAGTGATAATGTTGATAGTGGCGATGATGAATTTACTAACGTTGATCAGGATGGTGTTCATAACAATGATGCACTCAATTGCGTCAATGATAGTATTGATAGTGATATAATTCCTCCAATGAGAAAAAGAAGATTACTTGCTATCGAAAGTAATAGTGATGAATATGTGGAAATAGTAGCAGGATAGGACAAAATACAGGCTTCAGCAGTTTCCTTCATAAGAGTCGATGGATTCTTTTTTCAAATTATTTTTACTGAAGAATTAGTGAACGATATTTTCAAAGATACAAATGCCTATGCTAATCATAAACTTGGGGAAATGCGACTGACGAGAAGATGAATTTGGCATTCGTGGGTTGATATGCAAAATAACGAGTAAAACAATACATAAATAATTCTCTTTTGCATTGTTGTTGCAAGTTCAAACAAACGAATTGATTTCGCTCATGAAAGTTTCGATTAATTTTGTTTCGTTATCTATGTGTGTGTAGAGACTTCAATTACTCGAGTATCGAGTAGTACATATATAAAACCGAAACGGCGTATGTATGTCTGTGGGTCTGTAATTCCCTTTGCATTGTTGGTCATTAAGTTGCCATAAAACGAATATGAAAGAAAATATGTTTGAATTTTTTATCGGCGAAGACATTTAGTCAAAATGTAATAAATTAGTCTTCTACTGAACTTTCCCCGGCTTTTATTAATATAATAATGTTTTTATTTACGTGAAGGTATTATTTAAAATTTCTTTGACAGCAAATTAGATTTTTTCCTTGAATTTGGACATTTTAATGGGCGAGAATGGGGCTGTCAATGTATGAAAGGGGCTGTGAAATGTCAATGCCAGTCTGAAATGTTCATTTTAATTCCATTTTAATTGACCTAGACTTTTGAATTTTGAAAAAAGTTGTTTCAACTTGGCCCGTCTGAATTTACGCGCCGAGCTGGACATAACCCCAAACTGGTCCGAGCGAAAGTTCCAATACTAGTTATATATAGTTTCGAATGAAGAGAAAAATGAAAATCCAATGACGCATTTGAAATTTTTCAAATTATTGGTTGACCAATAAGTGGGAGATTTTGGCTAGGTGGATTTCGTGGCGCACTTCAAATCTTCCTACAGAAGACCAACTTACAGATAAGTCACATGTACTGCTTCCCGGGACTAAAATAGACTGTGCAGTGTGTAAACATAGAAAAAATCTCAGGTGGGAGATCAGAAACACGACTATTTTGCGAGACTTGCATCTTAAGCCAAGATTACATATTGGAGATGGCTATGTGAAATACCACACAATGAGGAATTACAAATTAAATGAAAATAACTACATTATATTCATTATATATCTATTTTGCAGAAATAATAACAAAACATTTTTTTTTTCATTTTTTTAACATTTTTTTCATCAGTTGAATGTTTTACATTGAAAATATGCTCGTCACGGAAAAATGCCTCGAGTTGCCAGTACCCACATACAAAAAAATGCTCGAGTGTTAAAGGTTAATAATAGCAAGTGCTTGAATTGTAAATAAATGACAATAAATTAAAATTAACAATTATTTAAAAGGGTACAACAATGGCGAACTAGGCAAATAAAGTTTTTCAAAATTGGCAGACCGTTGAGCTGAGCTCGATTAATCTCTAAGATTTCTTGATAAAATAGTTTAAACTCACCCCTGTTAGTATGTAACAAATCAATGCCTGAGTCAAAATTAAACATGTGGTTTTTAACTTAGTTTAACTTAGTCAAATTTGGATATTGCTAATTGGCCGGATTGGTTGGTTGATATATAATTGAATACACATAAATAGGAAAGATAGGAAAAAAAAGTGACGAAATTAAACTATTTTTAATCGGAGTCGTGTTTTTGGTCAATGTTGGAGTCGGAGTCAGAGTCGTGTTTTTGGGAAATGCTGGATTCGGAGTCGTAATTTTTTTTAACAACTCCACAGCCCAGTTGTTTAAGCATACGGTCCTTGAACAATCTGAAAATTGATGGTGAAGCTAGCCCTTCTGGCCAAAAGGTAGGGCAGTGAGCTCTATAAGAATAGAAGAAATAAATAAATAATCAAATATTGACCTGTATGGTATCTCAAATGCTGGGTCAGCCCAAATTGTTGGTTGAATGCTTTGTCACACTGATTGCACTTGAAAGGTTTTTCTTTGGTGTGGATTAATATGTGCCTCTTCAAGTCTGCCTTCCTAGAAAAAGACTTACCTGAAAAAATCTTTAGTTTTGTAATGTGAGCATTCAATTAGCATTAAATTATAAATCGATAGATTGGAATGAATAATTATGATTTCACAGAAATTTATATAAGCCTAGAATTCAAATATTTGTCAATAAAATATATTTTTCACTCTCCTGAAAAATAACCAAACCAATCTGACGTAACAAGCAAGAAGGCAGTGAGTCACTCTGACAAACTTTTGAGAATTTTTTTTAAGTTTTAGTATTTAGAATTTATGAAGAGCGGTTAATGCGAAAATGAATTGGTTTCTTTGTAAACAAGCAGTAAGTAGTTGCATTGACTGCCTCTTTGCTAAGAAAACTAGAGCTGATATTTTTTGGCTAAGAAATTCTTATACTATTACTAGTATTGCTACCCGGCGTCGCTTGGACTAAGCGACCAATAATTATTTAATGTTATATCATTCGACATAATTATATCACAAAATCTAACATCCAAAATAGAGTTAAAATAAAATCACAAACTTTATTTAATTTGATGACAGCCCCATTCTCGCCCATTAAAATGTCCAAATTCAAGGAAAATATCTAATTTGCTGTCAAAGAAATGTCAAATAATACCTTCACGTAAATAATAAACATTATTATTAATAATAAAAGCCGGGAAAAGTTCAGTAGAAGACTAATTTATTACATTTTGACTAAATGTCTTTGCCGATAAAAATTCAAACATATTTTCTTTCATATTCGTTTTTTATGGCAACTTAATGACCAAAAATGCAAAAGGGAATTACAGACCCACAGACATACATACGCCGTTTCGGTTTTATATATAAAATTTAAAGTATTCTATGTAAGAGTATTTTACTGTATTATACTGCTATAAAAGTGAGCACCATATTTCAGGAGGTAAATTTCAAATTTGGTCAAATCCATGTGATGACAAGCTGAGAAAGTAAGGCATTTTCATTACTTTTCCTCATAAGTTTATGTTTACTAGCAATATTTTAAAAATATGTTATAAATTAAAGAATTACAGATAATGTGTAAAAATGCAAACTTTTCCATGTGAAGAAAAAAGGTCTCAAAAGTTTAATCTAAAATTGGCAGTTCAAAAAAATAATTTTGGAATTAACCAGTATTGACAATTACCTCCTGATATAGCTTACTGATTGAATAGACATTTACTTGGTAGAACTCCACTACAAAACGGTGAAAAAATAACAGTGTATTTTATTTCTTCAGAGATTTCAGAGATTTCAGAGCTATTTTTTCTAACTAATCTAATTTATTTAGTTGAATGCAGAAACCACTATCAACAATATTGAAAATCTTTCGAGAATGAAGAAAGAATTGAAAAAAGTTTTGCCAATAGATTAAGTATATATTCAACAATAATTATATTACCACAGTAAGTGCACAATACATGTTTTTTTTCTTTGACTGGTGGTGGTAGAGTTTTTGCGAGGTTGGTTATGGCGAGAGGATCTGCAGGTTTTTTTGGTAAATGTGTCGCTTCATGCTTACGAAGGTCTCCTAAGCGTGCGCACAGTTTCCCACATGTAATGCAACTGAACGGTCTGAAAACAAAAGTAAACTTATCACACAGAACAGATCGGAATAAGGAAATGAATAGTAGGCGAAAGAATTATTAGGTGTATTGTTTTTTAAAAAATATTAGATAAACCAAAATCAAATCAAATAAGTGTGTTTGGAGGGTTAAATTAAAATTAATTATCACTGTTATTGTTTTTCACAACTCTTGCTGAAAAATAATGATGTTAAAGATCTAATGATGGAAATAATGATGACAATCTTAGAACTTTGTTAAATAAATCTAGTAAAAAAAGTGTGCAGATGCAGTGCAACACTGGAATTCTGCTAACTCCGTTATTCAACCATAGATAATTCTGTAATTCATATAATATATGATAGAATGCGGTAAATACAAGTTTTTCCGACCCAAAGGTCATTAGGCAAAAATGACAACTAGAACGAAAGTAACGATGTGTCCAAAATATTTTGCTTTTTTATCAAAACATATTATCTGGGATGTGCATAAATTATTTTTGAACCCCCCAATCACTTGTAATATGTAAATAAGCTTACTTGAGGCCACTGTGAACCGGCTGATGTGCTTTGAGACTGTAAGCGGTGGCAAAGTTTCTATTGCAGTCTTTCTCCGGGCAAGAATAGGGTCTTTCTCCCGTGTGTAGTCTCAGGTGAACTTTCAAAGGCTCCTTGGCCGAGAAGGTCTTTTTGCAATAGTCACACGCGAACTCCTTCTCCCCCGTGTGTATTTTTAAATGTCTGCCGAGAGTGTACGATTCCACAAAGCTTTTATCGCATATCGAACATTGGAAAGGTTTCAGGCCGGTGTGGATTCGATTGTGGGACGCCAATTCCTTACGGCGATTGAATCTGGAAACACAAAACGGTTTATTATTATCGATTGAGTTGGCATTTACTTAGTAGAACTCCATTATAATACGGTGAAAAAAATTACGGTCTATTATTCTCGCACAAAGTTGTGGATAGTATCCAAACAGCAGTGAGAGATTATGGATCAATAGAGAATCTTTGGCAGTCATCTCTGAGGGAGAGTTGTGAAAACGACTAGGGCTGTCGAGTCGGAGTCATCGCGGCGTTTTGGCCAGAGTCATACTCGGAGTTGGAGTCGAAATTAAACTTTTTTTTTTGGAGTCGAAGTTGTGTTGGTCAATGTTGGAGTCGGAATCGTGTTTTTGGTATATACTAGAGTCGGAATTGTAATTTTTTTAACGACTCCACAGCTCTGAAAACAACAATCAAAGACTTTAAGATGTTAAGAGCTTACCCTTTCCCGCAGTGTTCACATATGAATGCTTTTTTGCCTTCGTGCCCGAGTACATGTTGGTTGAGTTTGTATTTCTGCGTAAACCCTGCAAAAGTAGAAAAATGAATTACATATTTGTGGATAATACAAATTATGATTTAATATGCCATACCAACAATGTGGTGCATCTCAAAATTCCTCCATATCACCTAATATAGTACTTGAAAATAGAAAACCGTTTTTCAATCAACAATGGATTAATAAGACAACTGAGTAAAATTGCAATTAATTATAATTAGCCTTAATTAGGGAACCAATTAATCGCGGAATGCATTAAGGCAGTGTTGCACAACCTACGGCCCGCAATGACGTATCATGCGGTCCAATTTGACAAATATCAATTATCTTTTTACTTAAAAACTTTTTACAGACAATGGAAGAACAATATAAAATCTTAAAATTTTCAATTTTATGTACACAAAAAGTATAGATAGTTTAATTACTTTTCCCCATGCGGCCTCGAACTATCTGAGAATTGGTTATCTGGCCCTTCTCCCAAAAAGGTTGTGCATCACTGCATTAAGGGGATATTTCATGATCATATTAGTGTGTCATACACGTGGACAAGCATCTTATATTGTGCAGGTGGTGAGGGTGCTCTTAATCCAATTTGATAATGGTACCTTTTGGACATTTACTACACTTATATGGACGATCGGCAGAGTGGGCTCTGAGATGATTGCGAAGATCACATCTATTCGGGTACGACTTGCCGCATTCTTCACACGTGTGTGTGCGTCCGGTATGACGTTTCATGTGCTGTTGCATGTTACGCACTTTTTTATCACACACTGTACAATTACTTCCTATAAATAAAATTAAAATAATTTACAACCTTTACAGCTATGTCAATTTCACATATATTTTTCACCCTCAATTGTAACAAATTTGAAAAATACACATGATAGGGCTTGATTAGAAAATCTTTTTCAATCGATTTGTGTTGAATGCCATGTATATATCTACGTTGTCCACATTCACCACAAACCTAATTATGAATATGTTTCATGCCACAGAAGGTTGAAACTTTGTGTATATGTTACAGTGAAAGTGTATTCTAAGTGAAAATATATTCCTCCCCAAGCTTTCATTGAAATTAAATATGACCGCCCTATCTTCAGCCCTATGTTTGTCTGTGTTTTTCTTTGGTTCTCTTTTTATGAAAGGGACTACTTGGTGATTTTGTTTCATTGAAGCAAACCAAAATTTTAGGCCGGCAAATCATCGACTTGGGCCAATAATTTCAAAGATCGTGACTAGTGAAACCATGTTGTCATAAAAATCTATTACTTGATTCATTTTCACTGAGAATACAGTTTCACTGTAACATATACAAAGTATACTACGTGTTTAACACCATCTATCCTACTTAAGCAGAAGTTCACTTTTAAAGTGTTCACAGTCAATACTTAGTGGAAAGGCATTATAATAAAAATAATAATACATTTTTAGTACTTTTTCCACATAAAATAAACTGACATAAATTTATTCCATCCTGCAATTTATTAAACGATCAGTTAGTCTTCGTTTCTTCACCATTGTTATATCCGATTCATTAATCTCAGCTTATTGTTTTTCTTCTTTGTACATTTTTATTTCTATAAAATATAAAAATATTTTCCTTTGCTTGTTTCTAATTTGTAAGCATTGTTATGGCTTTTATTCTGTTCACAGGAAACAATTTCGCTGGCTCATTGGAAATAATTAACGGGATTTCCATCCAATTATGGTTGACTAATTATGCAGAATTATTTATTTTTATTAAATGCACTCATTTTTGGGCTTTTACTTGTTAATGATAATTCATATTTAAATGATTTTTGACGTATTAGTTTGCATTGCTAAGAGGTCTTAAACACTTTATTTATAGTCTATTTTTCTTGTAATTTGCTTCAATTCATTTGCTTAGTCGTTTTACCAATTGTTTGTCATACCTTGTTTTTCATACTTAACTTTTGTATAAATATCACTGTTTTATTGTATTCCTTATCAGTTGACAATGCTCGCCATGAGCGAAACCGGTCCTGATCAAATAAATTTTAGGTGGAAAAAGTACTAAAAATGTATTATTATTTTTACTAAACAGAAGTTATTAACACTAATATAAAAGTAATGAAGTAACACCTACTTTTAACATCAACACCATCTGCATGATTCTCTACCTTAGTAGTATATATGTTAAGTTCTTTTTCAATGTCTATATATCTTCTTATACCAAGTGTTGCATCTTCGAAAGAGTTATCATTACAAATATCATTGGCGTCCGATGCAGGCGAGTTTTTTTCAAAGACTTCTGAAGTTAGCGGTACAATAGCATCTTTATCATCATTACAGCTGAATTCTTCAAGAGGCTTATTGAAAAATGCTTCATCTTTGACATCAGAAAGTACAAATTCACTGTACGTATTTGCAGCAGTGTATGAAATATCGGAGGAGTTTTTCATTTTCACCTAAAAATTATTAGACACAATTATATTTAACAGTGGAATAAAATAGTTTATAAGAATAAAGAGTGTTTGAACATAGACAGCTTACATTGAAAATATCTGATTAAATGTAAATTTTCTTACAGATAAACCGATTATACGCCACGGCGTGCAGGCACGCAAACGCCACTGCAAGTATATTTATTAATAAATAACGTATTCTGAAATGAAACCTAAGGACATATCTTTTCAAGGCAATGTGATTGTTAAAAAATTGATATGTAAGCCGTTTTTATTTTATTTGAGGTTCAACTAACAAATGTCACTAGGGCTTGCACCTTATTATCGTAAATATCCCTAGAAACATTTTTTAAATCTTAGACTTTTGGTTTTTCTTTCCGTCACTTTCCTTTGAAAACCAAAAGTTGGGTATAAAATGATTTTCCAGGTATCTTAACGTGGCATTTTCATGGAAAAATCGATGGTTAAAAATGGTCACCTGTGGCAAGAATCTATTGGCGTTAAAAAGGTTAAAGATAAACATTCATTGCTCAAGATGTATTTTCAATATCTAACAAAAGATTTCTAACAAGAGACTATTTTTTAAATTCAAATTTAACCTGTTTGGCAATATGCATGTTAGTGAATTAATGCTTAACACTTTAATATAAAACTTCTTACCATTTCGAAATATTCTGTTAAAACATAGTCTGTTTTTCGACACTGCTCTTTAAAGCAAAATGCGAGTTTGGCATAATCGAGGCACTGTAAACAAATTCCAACCGGCATTTGATCATTCTCAGTTATCTAAAAACAAAAAAAGCAATATTTTGGAAAAAAAATATCGCCCTATCTTTGCAGAAATAAGCATGGAATAAATAGATTTCTATTATCCCCGAAATTGCCGCATTGCGCAAACACCCCAGTGACAAGAGCTTTGCCCTAGCAATCAGGTGGGCCTGGTTTCAAGTCCTGGCAAGGTCAAAAATTGAAAAAGAAATCTTGGACATGGGTGTATGTCATTTTTTGTTGTGTTGTTCTCGGTTGTGTGAATTTATCCATAACTTTTCGCGAAAATGCAGGGTTTTAACCAAACATCTTCCAAATTTCCCCTCACATTAGGGTGCTATTTGGTCAGAAAACTTAAGGAAATAAAATAAAACTAAAAATAATAGCATGATAAATGATTAAAAAAATTAATATGTTATATTCTTAATGAAGAGGCGAAAGTTAATAGTCAAAAGAAACACAAGATATTTCGTCATATTTAGACATACCTATTAATTGTAGAGTTAAGGTGAAGCGTTTCATAATTGTATATTTTATAATAATAGTACCTGAGATAGAGACTTCAATATATCGAGTACCATTCTAGATGATCCTCCAATATCCTCCAGTGCAGTCAAATATGTTACCTCATTCGTTTTCAAGAGACACGTTCGACAAAATTCATTTTTGAGATCTGATGAATCAGCTAAGGCAAATTTTTTATGAATTGCTTCAACCTCCTCCAAATTATTAATTGTTGACTCGAATTTAAATTCAATTTTAGTATCCAAATAATTGGCTGGAGGTCGATGGCCACATTCGTCCTTAATTTTAATCATTTTGCTTAAAATATTTATTTCAATAACAAAGTTTATTATTTTGTATTTGATATTTTGACGAATAGATATTAGTGTTGCCAGTTTTCCAGTTTGTACGCCGTATCTCGTCTGAATACCAACCATAGGTAATATTAAGTATCTTGTCTATGGGAAATATTTTACTTATCTAATAATGCAATAAAAGTAGGTAGGTAATTTATTTATGGGAACTTTTTGGTCTATTGGTAAATATAACTATATGACGTATGCAATTGTATGCTTAGGTATAAGATTTATATTTGACTTGCAAGATATGCAACACCAAGTATTTCGAGCATAACAACGTATTAGTACCGTAAAATGGGATTAAGTTGCCTTCCGATGAGTGTCTATATTTTATGATACAAACTATTTACTGCACGTCAGTTCAAGTACATCCTTGCACTTGAAATGCCTGAAGATGCTGAAATACGAAACCCGGGTCGTTAACGACAAAACTCATGGAAAAGTACAACATTCCACCAATTCCAATTTGCATATATTAATATTTTATATAGATTATTGGAATGACAAAAGGATTTGTGCTGGGAGCACTAAATATAACAAATGTTTCTTATTTCCCTTTCATGGACATGGACCTTTCATTTAATTTCTAATGAACTTCAAAATGTTGATTCTGATTATTCGAAGATTTTATCGCCTTTAAATGAAGTTTAATGATTCTTAGACTCAATCATTTAACAAATCCAAAAAGATATTTCAACTTGGCACGTGAAATTTAACGTGTCATACATTTGCATTAATAGTTAGAGTTGCAGCGATTACAAATATGATAGATTAGTTAACAAGAACCCTTCAAATGTATACTCAGTATTTCAGTACCTACCTGTAGCGAATACAAAAGTAACGTATCGTTACTACTTACCATAGATCTAACAATCTGACCAATCTGACATCTGACGTTTCGGCTATGTTGTTCTGTCATGGTCGATTTATAAATTTCATCCCTTTATTACCTACTAGAAAAGGTAAGGCAATAGTAAAGATATACAGTCAAAATAATATATGATGTCACATGCATACTTTTCAATATTCATTTTGATTATTTCGACGATATTATGATCCATCATATCAAACGATCAATATTTACAACCAAATAGGACGACCTAGTCGATTGCTTTCGTTTGTTTAACGTCTAAAGATCGAGTTTTACGATTGTATTCAAATTTAAAACCCTGAATTTGATTCAATTTATATCTAAATTAGACCGTACAATTATTTACCTAATAATGCATATTAAAGAATAGAACAATTTTTAATCTTGATCAGTTTCTTAGCTTATTTTTAACGGAAAATTAATATAATCCTAGACTCAATTAGAAGTATGAGTTATAAGAATCCACTGGGATTTTTGTTGACGACGGTGAGATGTAAGCCTGCACATGTTTTCAGATGCATTTTGCAATATAAAATTGATAATTTACAGGTCTGAAAGGCTAAAGCGTCATTGCTGACTGCGCTATTATTTAGTTGAAGATTCATTTCTCTCTGCAATAATATGACATCTATACTCGATCAATATGAGCAGGCGTCACAAAATATTAAGCATATGCCAAATGTCTTAAAACCGACACCGCTGACCAGCTCTGGATATGTCAGTGTACAGCTCGAGGAAGATGTGCCGATATTTTCTAAACAGAAGATGAACTTCAATCCGTCGGATGATATCACTCACGTGGCTGTCGCCAGCGACTATCTTGTGCTCGCAATGGCCAATAGTAAGATATTCAGGATTGATTTGAAAAACCCAGAAAAAAATGAAGGTAATTATTTGTTGGTTCCATATCTATACTCAATCCAATTGCACTAGACCAGTGGTCTCCAAACTCAATCAGGATGTGAGCTACTTTCAGAAATTGAAAATGTCTGGTGAGCTACTTTTGTATATTGCTTTATCGTCGTGTTTTATTGTACCATACATATGATTATTAAATTATTTAAATAAAATCGGACTTCATATAAAACATAAAATGCGTACTTTAATTACGTATTTATAAAGAAAACAAGCGAGTACCCGGCATGCGATGCAATGCCACTCAAAGAAAGAAAGTGTTTATGTTTTTATTCTGCTTATTGAAATGCTATTGGATACAAAATATTTTTTTCTGTCTGCGCACACAAATAAATCAGAAGGTTTTCCAACGTTTGAGTAGGCCACATGCAGCTGTCCATGTAAGAAGCATGGATTTTCCAAATTTATCCTTCGCGAGCTACCGAAAATGCCACTGCGAGCGACCGTTTGGAAGCATATGGACTCTTAATGGAGTTTATCTCAACAGATAGTTTTTATACGAGATCTTTTTGTTACTTAGTTGCTCAACCTCTCCTTTTTCAAAGAACTTATATATTAAGAAGGGATAGAAAGGCTAGGACTAGGACAGAACTAGTGGTAAAATAATCTCTCTTGACACGTAATTTTTTAGGACCGTAAGGGTGTGGGAGAGAATTTTAGACGACATACATCCATGTGTCCAAAGTCAATAATTAGATTGAAATCTGTCCGGAATGGGATTCAGACCTGTTCAGTCCACAACTGAAGCTAGATACGTAGGCACTCGACCACAGACCTGACTGCAATTACAACAACAAAAATATTCAACTCAACGGTCTACTTTGTTGCTGTCCCCAGACTTTTCTGTCTCAATATATTTCCTTTATCCTATATGCCCCTCTTTATATTTAGTTTATAAACATTTAGTTCATAGATAAAAATATGCCTACCACAGCAGTCAAAATCATTTTTATTCCTATTTCGGTTTTTCAGAAATATCCATTTCAAAATATACTCAAACAAATTCAAAACTGAGCGGGCTGTTTATCGATCCGCTGGGCTTTCATGTGCTCCTCTCGTTTTCAACCAAGCAAAAGGATCCGGCACTGAACCCGGAGCTGCTGTACCTGCACCGGAAGTCTGCAAAATTTAAATCCATCCCAAAGTCGAAAATCTATGAAGTCACGGAAGTGGGGTGGAATTTTGACAACACATCGGAATCGACGACTGGCCCCATATTGCTGGGGACTTCCAAGGGGCTCATTTTGGAGACTGAAGTCGGTCAGAACGAAGACAAGATGTTTCATTCGGGGATCGAGCAATATTTAAAACAGGTATTTTACATAAATATCAGTATTCCATTGCTGATAAATTATTTCATGATATAAAGAACGCAGTATTTTGTAACATCAACTCCTATCTTAATGCAGATGGCCATTGCTTTCATTAACATTATAAGGTCATATGATGTTTGATCATGCATGAAGTAAGCAACACGAGGATTAACCCGCTAGTCTTTATTCAATTTTGTGACTACCGTGTCATATAAATGTGAAATTTCAGAATATTATAAAAATACCAACATAACAAGCTTATGAAACAAATTCAAAATTCATATCTTAGCTAAGATATTTGAATACTTGAAACCTGTTTCAATACAATGTACATAACTTAAAAGTGATTTTTAATTGAGTAAACCTGATCCCTTAAGGAGGATTTGATTGGAGTGATCTAAATTAGAAATTGACAATACACTATGCAAGAATGTCATTGAATCTAGTAATACCGACTTGGTTATCTTTTATGGTTTAGACTCGTTTGAATGGTCGGATTGCACCCAATGAAAACGTGCAAGATTGAAGTCGTTTGTGTGTATCACTTTTGTTAGTTAAATTTAGTTGTATTGTTGTCAAATATTCTCCATCAATCACTGATTAGTATTAGAATTATCATTTGAAAAAACCCCATAGACATCCTATAGATTTGTATGATATCCTTTATTTGTGCATATTTACATTGGTCCACTACTAAAATGATCCCTGATTACCTAATAAATGTCTATATAATATAACATGATATACATACAACGCTATATAACTGTGAAAACTAATACCACTCCTGCATTGAGGCAACACTTTAATAAACGCTGGAATAATAATGACTCAAGAAATAAACAATATATTTATTTTCAAGCTGCCAACATATTTGCCGATATACGGCAACAGAGATGTCGATGAATTGGTAAGACAGTTAGATATATTTCACGAATTCAACGATTTTATTGTAGCGTCGATTTTTTGGCTTCCGTGCAATACTTTATCACAATATTGCTCAAAGTGTCTTAATTGCAAAACTAATGAATACAAGTGTGGTGTATAAATTTTTTAATCCAGTCAATATTTCTGTATCTAACAATTTAAAATTATATTTAATATTTATACATTTTGAGCAGGTTGAATGATGAGTTATTTCGTTTTCGCTTTACTTATGTCTGATGAATGGCAATCCCATGTAAACGTGAGTGCTTGAGTGAGGGCTCAAGTTTGAACAAAAGATGATGTAATAATAATGTGCAATTAATGCGATTAAATCAATAAACATTGCTTTTTGTACCATTCTGAATGACCTCAACTACGGATTATATTTTCGCTTTGTCTGTCAATTCATATCCATTTGTGACATCACATAATATAATACATATATATATATATAGTATGATGTCATCAAATGCAGCTTGTTTCAATTTTCTAAATTTTAAAGTGCAAGGATTTGGGTTAGAGAATGCACTGCTTAAATATTTTTGCCTCTGCAGTATGCCAACTTCTATCTATTGCATTTAAGCTTTGAAGAGAAAATCTTGGTTTAATTATTTTTTAGAATGTGGCATCAGCATAGCTTGCAATATGCAATTCACTTGTTTTAAGCCGTCTGTGAATATCATAAACGCTACCAATGGAAAATCAATAAGATTCACCGCCATTACATTTCAAAACATCAGTAGTTGTTTGGACAAAAATATACACTGAAAACCTCCCAGTATCAGTCATTTGTTAGTATTTGCTTCACATACTATTGCAGTTATATTTCAACATTTCTGTCTTTATTGTCAAGAACAAAAATAAAATAATGCCTGCAAAGAAGTTTGGGTAAATTATGGATATATGGTCACGGGGCAGAATTTTTGTAAAGATTTATGAAAAATAAGCACATTAAATGTAAGGCTTACGATTTTTTTTGAAATGTTTCGTCTTTAATTTTTAAATTTATTTTAATAGAAGATCCTAAAGAATACTTCGCAATAAGTATGAAATCTAGATGTTTTAATTTACAGGAGCAAAAATGCAACCACAAACTACACAAATAATAATATTATACAGATAGAGACAGTCACATAAGTTTATTATTTGCTTAAAATAAAAAGAATAATTTTATTATAGGCTAATATTAAAAAAACAAATTCTTCTTTCAGAACTCATACAATAATCAGTAATATTCTTCAGATTTAATCATTTTGATTCCACATTTTATAATAATCCACAAGAATTCAAAGAGTAAAGCCAAAACATATAATTATAAGCCAGTATGTATAAATTTTTTGAGCTTAGCTCGAGAGGATTGGGATTCTGTCCCGTGACCATATATCCGTAATTTACCGAAGTTTGGACTGACTTTGTATTTGACTATAGTTCCGATTCCATCATTTCATTTGTAACCTTTATGTCCTATTGCTTTCTAATAAACTTTTGTTATCATTCTGTATTTCTCTAGATGTAAACACGCTTGCCTGTCATGTCACTTTCAATCTTATAACCCTAAAACACTGAAATGAATCTGCACCTTTTAGTCTTTATTGAAAATACATAAAAGCTTACGAGTGGCCAGTTTTTTTACGTGTATATATAATAATTTATTAAAATGCTTTAATTTTATTTGGTTCAACTAAAATTTATGTAAATGTCATCTATGTTTCTGACAGTGTTAATCAAACATTATGATGAATAAATATAGGTGAATTAGATTTGCATGCTATTCAGACACCCCCCCTCGTTGTTAGTGAGCACATTCCATTAAAATTAAAGCATCAGTTAACCCTTTGGCCCCCAGAGCGGTGATTTATCAGCTCTTACTTTAATGTGTCAATATTGAAACATTGTAAAACCATAAAAAATAGAAGGTAAGCTTTTCTCAACCGAAATTGTCAAACTAAAAAAGTAGCTCTTAGCATTTAAAAAACACCCTCCAGAAGGTGTTCACGCCCACATAAAAAATAAAACCGATTTACACCAATACAATTTTTATATACATTTTAAGATTCTTTTTGTATTTTTAAATTGCAGGTTTTCGATATCGGGAAAGGTGAACAAATGCCTATCACCGGAATACAATTTCACAGGGTCCCCAACACGAATAACTATTTCATTTATGTGGCCACGATGAAGCGTCTGTATCAATTCACAGGTTACGCTAACCTAGATGAAAAGCCTCTGCTTCAATCAATATTCAACACGTATTTAAACAAGGCTGAGACTGGATTCCTGGAAATCCACTCCAAATTGAATTATACCAGGATGCAATGCTATTTCGAGAAGTCTAAAAACACCCCCACTCTGTATGCGTGGCTCACAGAACTAGGCGTATATTATGGCAATGTAAGAATAGCGATCAATTTAATTAAACTAATGTATCTAAAAAAAAAACATTGTGTACCAGCTCTCATGAAATGTGTCAACTTACTGTACTATAAGGTATTTGTTTCGATTCGAAATTATCAGTCAGTGACTTAATGCACCTAGTCACGATGATTACCAAAATAAACCCAGAATCGCATAACAACAGTTTAAAAGAATAGTGTAGCATTGAAATTATTAAAAAATAACATATATGGTTATCATTTTATTTAGAACTATCATCACTGTATGATGATGCGTTTTGCGATGTGGTTTGAAATCTTGCCTGCCACACAGGTTACATGCAACAAAAAAACACTTGTCAATATCATCTTTTAATAATTAAAGGAACACTGGATTTTTATTATGATTATATTAGAAAAACTGCATAAATAGAAGATTTACTGTACAGCAAACTCAATTATTTTGTAAAGTCACAGTCAATTTCACTTTCTCTAAAAAGACGATTTAAACAAGGTATAGTCACACAAAGACAGTCCACACATACCAATAACGGAGACATACTCAGTTTTTTGTTTGGCGTATTAATATTTGTGTATATAATTAAATGCAGAAATTGCTCAATAATTTTAATCAGTTTCAAAAAAATTTCAGCTTCATGAAAATCCTGAATCAATTGCTACTAAAAGGCAGTTATTACAATATCCACCGTTGACGCGAACACCACCCACTGTAGAATTACCAACCTCGACCGAATCACCGCCAAACGAAGAGAAGATAACTCCCACACCGTTAGCATTTGTACTCACAGAATTCCACACTATATTATTGTATACAGATCACGTTAAAGCCGTCTGTCTGTTAAATAACGAACTGGTCTACGAAGATTACTTTTCCGAATCATTTGGGAAGCTTCTCAATGTAGTGAAGGATCCTGTGAAGCATACAGTATGGGCAGTCACAAGCAAAGCTGTATTCAGGTACAAAGTTAACAGAGAAATGCGGAACGTTTGGCAGATATACGCAGATAAAAACGAGTTCGAGTTGGCGAAGAAATATTGTGAAAGTAATCCCGCTCACATAGACAAAATCAATGTGAAACAGGCGGACATGCTGTTCGATAAAGGAGAGTTTGAAGCCAGCGCGAGGATATTTGCCGACACGCATTCGAGTTTCGAGGCGATTTGCTTGAAATTTTTGCAGGCTGAGAAAATAGACGCCCTGAAAGTGTTCTTAGAAAAAAAGCTAGAAACGCACGGGAAACAGGACAAAATACAAACTACAATGCTGGTCGTTTGGATCGTTGAATTGTATCTTTCGCAGATT
Organism: Himalopsyche kuldschensis; assembly: GCA_028554975.1. Classification (NCBI taxonomy): domain Eukaryota; kingdom Metazoa; phylum Arthropoda; class Insecta; order Trichoptera; family Rhyacophilidae; genus Himalopsyche; species Himalopsyche kuldschensis. The sequence continues at coordinate 867,297 of JAHFWI010000059.1, read as the reverse complement.
AGTCAAATTAAAGTGAAGCATGCTACGGACTCGCCGAAATTTAAGTCTTTGCAGGAGGCATTTAAGGCGTTTTTAGATATTCCGAAAGTGGCCGAATGCGTCAAAAGAAACAGCTCCGTTATCTACGGTCTGATGGCGTCTCACGGCGATAACGAAAACCTTATTCAGCTTACTGTAGTGAATAAAGATTTCGAAAATGTCGTAAGGCAGAATATATATAAAAAATCTTCTGAAGTAGCTTTGAATGTTCTCAAAGTTCAAAGGAAACGAGATCTATTCTATCAATTCACACCGGTCCTGATGCAAGAAATACCAAAGCTCACTGTCACAGCCTTAATTGAGCAGGGCAAGAATTTGAATCCGTCAAGATTACTGCCGGCATTGATCTGCTGCGACACAGACGCGGCCCATTTGAATGAAATGATCCGCTATTTGAAATTCTGCGTTGAGACAATGAAGTGTAACGATCGAGCTTTGCACAATTATCTGCTGTCACTGTACGCCACGCAAGATCAAGAAGCCCTCATGAGATATCTAACGTCTCAGGGTGAAATCGCATCTATGGTTAACTATGACATTCATTACGCATTGAGGTGAGTTTTATTTTTTTACACATTTTATTTATTATTGTACAGTCAAACCTCCGAAAACACGCTGGCCGAAAATATTCGTCACAAATCCCCCGATGGCACATTCGCATTCCATTGTCGTTGCAATGTGACCATAGACAACATATATATGACGTTGCTGCTCGGACAACTGATGTCGATAAAAAAATGAGTTCGCAGTGACCGATGCACACACAGCCAAACGGCTGGCCGTCTCTACGGTGCATACTCTCGCATACACTCAAACAACATGTGCCAGACAATACACGATGGCGTGCTGACTTCCTGTTTGCTACATTTTGCGAGCGCTATGCATTGTATCACCTAGCAACCAAATATATTTACGTAAATATTTCGTTCAAATATTTTTTTTGCAAAACTCATATATAATCTTAGTTTGCATTTTTCGCGGAAAAAGATGAAGTCCCTAATTTTGTATGAGATTCACGCCCCCTTTTACACTACTTCTTATACCACGGTCCCGACTATAGTGTTAGCGGGGGTTTAACAGTACATTGCTAAAATCACAAATTATAAGTTTATTGCTTTTGCAATGTGAAAAAATATGAAAACATTGGAAGAAAAAATTACGTAATTTACAGATATAAAAATTACATTGGAAATTGGCAAAGAAGTCAACCGAGTGAGTTGCAACAAAATCAATTGTCAAATTTGAATTGTTTGAATTTTGTACTTTTCCATGAGTTTTGTCGCTAACGACCCGGTTTCGCTTTTCGGTATCTTCAGGCATTTCAAGTGCATGGATGTACTTGAACTGACAATTCAATGAAACTCAATGGAAAAGTACAAAATTCAAATAATTCAAATTTGATATTGAAATTCCATCGAGCACCCTCAGTCGAAATCCTTAATTAAAATCAATTATAATACATAAATATAGTACTCGCCTGAACTCATTCACGTTCATGTGAAATATGTCGACATCCAAAGCAATTCCGTTAAAAATCATTAAAGCTCTTCCCAGTGGCAGGCTGGTTCTACTCCTTGGAAAAAAAAACTCATGTTCACGATTCTTCAAAAAACTACAAGGAACAAACATTCAATTTAACATTCTCAAAAATGGTGGAATTCTCATTTTGGCCTCGGATAAACTGAAAGAAATATGTGGCCAGGTACATTTCTCTTCGAGCATTCAAACTATTGAATGTGAGCCTAAGAGGAAATTGGTTGGATAAAGCCATGGGCAGTATCCGTATGCCCTCGAATAGAGAATTCTCAAAAATTTCCTTTGAACCCTCTCCGCCATAAGAACATATTTCGCATCTCTCGGGGCCCAAATAATCAATCAACTCACATGTACAGTACATATTAAAGATTTCAGTTTCACATAGCTTTAGAATTCCCAACTAAAAAAAAAGCATATGTAAGAAGTGTTTATGTATTCGTATTTTTTACAGACTCTGCAGAGAGAAGAAACTAACAAATGCGTGCATTCAGCTATCGTCCTTGCTGGGCTTGTGGGAATCTGCAGTCGACTTAGCACTCACCACCAATCTTGAATTGGCTAAAAAGATCGCCAACATGCCGGAAGATGCTCAGCTTGTGAAGAAACTCTGGCTCAAGATAGGTGAGCATTATTTCGTATGAATCATTCTTCCATAGACTCATTGTCATTTAAAACCAGAGTTTTTCATTTTATGTTTGAGCTGACCAAGGAGATACTTGATTGACAGTATGCCCTCATTTCATTGTAGAATTCACATACTTTACTGACCGAGCAGGCATGATAGCAAAATATTTGGTGTACTGTGAGGTTTCTAGCTAGACAACTGAATAATTAAGAATTTCGACTGAGGGTACTAGATGGAATTTCAATATGGCATTTCAAGTGCACGGATGTACTTGAACTGACGCATAGTAAACAATTTGTATCGTTTATATACAAAAATAAAAAGAGATCACTAAGTTAAAATTACTATTAAAACATGAATTAGCGAAAATTTGATACAAATGAGTTTCAATGAATTAAGTGGGTTTGTTTATAATTAACGAGTTTTTTGAATGTAGTATCGCAAATATGTACTAATTACCAGATAATAACATAGGAATATCTATAAATTAATGTAGGGTTGTATCCGACCTATTATTATTAAATTCATTGATTTCAAATGTTTGAATTATTAATAAATGATAATTATTTAAAGGGGTATAACAATAGCGAGTTTGGAAGATTAAGTTGTTCGCTTAAAATTGTCAAAGCATTAAGCTGAGCCCTATTTATCTCTAATATTTCTTGATAAAACAATTCATATTCGCCCATGTTTATATGTAATAAATCAATCACTGTATCTATATCGAATGCGTGATTCTCAAAAAGTAAATGATCTGATGGCGAAGTATCTTTTTTTAATCGAAATGCTAACTGAATGTTGAAAGATTTAAAGCATATGTGATCGTTTTCAGCCCAATTTGTGATCAGTGGCAAGGAGGAGATTCAACAGGCAATGAAGTTCTTGCAGGAATGTGATCTTATTAAAATAGAAGACATCTTGCCGTTCTTTTCTGATTTTGTAACAATCGACCACTTCAGGGAGCCTATATGTGATTCCTTGCTGGTAATAATACATCCAATACTATTTTATATACATATGTGACTATTACGTAAATTTTTTCCTTGAATTTCATGTATGAATGAACCAGTCCAGTCCTAATTATTATATTAAATTATGGAATTAGTAAAAAAAACATGTGCTTAATTTTTATGAATATGCTTTTAAAGTTTCTTCCTAATATGTCACATTCCATAACCCCCAGGTTTTTTTTATTCTCATTAAAATAATACACAAGTTGGTTCTCCCACCACCCTTCCGTTATGTGTGTGCAGCCGTTTTTCACAGCCGCCTTCCATAACGCTATACGATCAAGAAAAGAAACGAATTTTCTCCTCACTTACTTGGCCCGAGACAGAGCTGTACGGGACTGTTCTTTTAACCATGCACTAAGGTGCTTAAAGAGAAGAAAAATAGAAAGAAAATAAAAAAGAAAATGTGACTTGCTCAGCCACTTTGTTAAATTTAAATAATAAATAAATATGGACAATACACTTTTTCAGGAATATAATCTAAAAATTCAAGATCTAAGAGAAGAGATGGACGAGTCTACTAAATCAGCTGACCAGGTATTGTTCATTGCTTTATAATAATACATATTACTAAAATATATTAATTATTACAGATTTAATCCAATGATATTATTGATAATGAACTGACAACTTTTCACTGTCACTTTTCGTTCTAGTGAGCCATTTAAATCTAAGGAATATAGTATTTTTATTATTGTATTTAAATGCACTAAAAAAATAATATATAAATAAATATGAGTACATTGTTTTTTTGTTCAACTGTTTAGGTGCGTGGGGAAATTCAGTCATTCCGAAATCGCTGTACCGTCATCAACGTGTCGGAAGTTTGCATTTTGTGTCAAATAACGCTGCTCCTTCGGCCATTTTATTTATTCCCCTGCGGTCACAAGTTCCACAGTGATTGTCTGCTAGCTGAACTGCAACCGCTATTAGGTGAGTAATCAGCAGATATTGGATGACATTTGTAAGATTTAAACCTTTTTTTCCTCCAATTCTAGATTTTTAACAACGATTGAAGAATAAAAAATATGATTTTAATTAATAAAAAAAAACACCACACATATTTCAATAATCAAGAAATAAGCAAGAATTTTCAGCTGATGGCATAAAAATAGAAACAGGATTATTTATATCAAATTGAAAAAGACAACATGGTATAATAAACAATTGGTGTAGGGAAAATGATAAGAATTTACAGATAATTAAAATGTTTACAACTTCTTACAAAAGAATGGAGACTAATCAGAAATCATACTGTACTTCTTCTTCGAAGAATTAAATGGATTGATATTTTTTACGAAACCTGAACACTATGTAATTTCAGTTATAATTTCTATATCATAGACAAGTCGCACACCATTTATATTTAATTATTTTCCACTGTCCATTTGCAGGTCCCGCAAAGAAGAACAAATTGGGAGATCTTTATCGCCAGCTCAATTCTCAGTTTCATTCCAGCGAAACGAACAACGGGTTCTTGGGTTGCCTCAGCTCAAAAGAGCAAATTAAAAATGAAATTGACAGCATACTCTCTTCGGAATGCCTTTACTGTGGCGAGCACATGATCCAGGCCATTGACACACCATTCATCACGGACAGCGACTGGGACAGAGTTATGAAAGAGTGGGAATAGCTTAATAAATTATTAAAACATGATATATTTTTTTTTTTTAAGGGCCATACATACAGGTCTCTTGTATACAGTCTATCCTCCTTTTAAGCGGTAGATGCCTTCTATGGGATATCGCATAATGAGAGACTAGACTCAAATAAAAAAAGTGGGGATACGTTACATAACTGTTTTGGTAACTTTTTACTTCGACCAATCGTCACTGTATTACAGTGTGATTTGAAATTGCCTGCCACACAAACATCATGTGACCGAAAAACTGTCGACATGTGTCAATTTCACCTTATATTAAAACTAGGGAACACTGGAGTTTACATCTAATGCATGTGGACAACGCGGTAATAATTATGTAATTAACATTAATCTAGACATTTTGAATTCTCAACAACCGCACAAAATAGCATTGCGAGAGGATTTACCGTATTTTAATAAAAGTCGGATAGTAAATTGATTAAAGGTAAGAGTTGAAAAACTAACCAGCTATCCAATACTGTGCCGTACGAGATCACGGCACATCACCTTGTACAGATTTTAATATGCTATTGCTAATCACAGTCACACTGAGTACTGTTGCCTTTGGAACTGGATTGTCAAATAACTGGAGACTGATTCACTGATACATTACCAGAAGAGACATCATATTTGTTTAACCTGCAGCCATATTGCAGTGCACCATAACATTGTAAACTCTGTTGAAGTTTCATTATTGTGTCGTTGGCATAGCAACCCAAAATATAATATATATGTCACAAATAATAAAATACCATATAAAAATCAATTTTGCTGCTATAATTACTGTAGTCCTCGACTCATTTATTTCAATTTTAAAATCCTGAAAATGGATACCACTAAAAAACAAACAATATTATATGTCAATTCAATGAAATTTTTGTGTACTTTTCTCTCAAATTAAAATTATTTAACAATTTATTGACTCAAGCATATTTATACTGTTATTTTAAATATCTAAGTAAAAGAAATGTTACAAAATATTATTATTTATATTAGATTATCCAAATCAGCGTTTTTTGTGATGAACTTCTTAATAAATAAACTGAAGCATTATTGTACTTTTTTTCAATTATAACTCTGCTCCGTGAAAAAAATTAATCCACCATCTGTAATAAATCCATTATTAAAATAAAGGAAATAAATCCATTATTGATGCCGACTTGCCGTGGCTTCTGGTTTAATCAGATCCTCGGCAAACTATTGACGAATTATGGCAGAAACTTCCTTCTCTATATTTATTATAATGCCTTTCCACCAAGTATTGACAGTTAACACTTTAAAAGTGATTAATAAATGTAAGGCTGCTATTGTTTGAATATTTTTGCATAAAAATTGAAGCTAGTTATCCAGAAAACAATCAACATTTTGAGAAAAAATATTTTTCAAGCATGACACGACTACACAAATAATTAGTTCCTTAATTTATACTAGTGATTCGCCAATTCGTTTATCATTTTTTGTTTAATAATGGAACATGTATTTAATGCTTTTCTGTATATTTTTTTTTACTGTGGATGAAATTGTTCCCGTCTCCCCATTCCAGGAAAAGTCCCCAAGTAAATTGTAGAAATTAAGTTAGGGAAGGAGTATGGACGTACTTTTGGTTCAAACAGTAAAATGTATTAAATTCAATATAAAATAACTTACATTTATTATTATTCTACAAATTGTGCTAATTTTGACATGTGTTTCGCCTCTTACAGACGCATCTTTGGACTAACTATGGCAATGTGTAATTAACAATAAAGCAAGGTTATGTTGAATTACATTCAGTATAGATTTACTCACTCCTTTAACCACTTCACGGGCACGCCCGAGTATACTCGGGTATTGATCGACCTCAAAAACGGACATCACGAGATAACTTGGGCAAACTTCATAAGAAAATTACGAATTTGATCTAGTCCAAGCAAGGGCTGGACACAGACTAACAGATAAAAAATATGCTATCACAAATTTGTGTGTATTTTGCATTTACAAATGTGTGCATATGTTAAATCAATTGGACCTGCAAGTGGTTAAGAGTTGAGAGCATCATTATCATTACTGTCCATATTTTTTGTTCCCTGTGTTTTTAATCACACAAGACACCAGCAGTTTGTTGATAGTGGTTGAAGGTGAATGAGCCCTGTTGTACAGAGGAAATAAAAAAAACATTTTTTTTTTAAATTTAATAAAGTTCAAAAACTGACAAAAATAAATAACCATAAATTTAAAGTAAATTTAACAAAAAAAAATTAGGCATATTCACAGCGTTTGGCTGACAAGTAATATGTAGTAAAAAATGTGTATGTCATTGATACATAAATCTACCAACACATACATCCCATTCTCTATAAAGATTCAATAATATTAAAAAAAAAAAAAACAATTAGATTTACTTACAGAACAACCTATAATCAATCGAGTCCAATTATATTATATCAAGTTCGTCTAGAGCAAATGATATTTTATATTACATAACAAACTTTGTCCATGATAAGGCAAATATATAAAAGTATCAAGTTATCGGTGTAACTTTATTTTCTTCTATTAGTATGACACAAGTTATAACATTTTTATGTTAAGTTCTGTTAAAAGAGTGCAGAAAGTAAATTGACAAAAAATGTAAATTTCGTATTTAAGGCCCTTCGTTTGCAACTATACTAGACATTTTAGAAATGTCCATACCTAATTGACAATAATTTATACTTAGAGATAACAAATAATTACGTCCTCCACTACAGTGAAAACAAACTCACTCTCCAGATGTTTACAGTTTGTCACAGTTGCATAAAAAATTCATACATGTTTCTCTAAAATGAGACAGGATACACAGCAAAAAAAAAAAATGTTAATCACAGTTGAAAAAAATTATAAAATGATAAGTTACATTTTAAATATCAAACATACAGTGAAGTGAATCTATAATTTAATTCTCAAAGTTTCTCTTCATTAATAAATTACGTTTTGTCAATAGACAATAATTATTAAAAAGATTCAAAGTTCTCAAATATCAGAATCACACTGTCTACGAAAAATGTTGCCTAAAGAAAACTGTATCAGCAAAAGCATGAACATTATTTTAGGCCAATGATATTTATAAGTAGCATGATGATGCCCACCGATTTGATATTCACTGTGAGATTAATATTGTTCTTAGATCTTTAAGTACAAAGGAACATAGAAAAATTGACGTATTCTTACATAGTGTGCAGTCATACTATAAAATTGTAACATTTTGTATTTATATTATAATCATATTTATACTAATGTACAAAGATGTTTCGCATGCATGTTAAATTTGTATATATTTATACATTATATATTGCGAATAAACACCGTATTATTTTTGTTATTTGGTAAGAAATAATTATAGTGCCTATTATCTTTACGGACGTTTCTGGTTTTGATGAAATATTAATACAAATAATATTAAAATAACATTTATAAATCTCATTATATTCAAAGGCAAAAAAAAAATACAAATTTAAGAATTATGATGCCTTAATTATGCTAGCACAAAAAAATTCAATATACTTGACTTGTCGTCTGAAACAAGACAAAACAATCTCATTGCATTTTGTAAATATCAAAAAAACTGCCGTAAGTCATCCGTAGCAAAAAGGCCATCATTCGATGCCGCGGAGAACGACCCGTGGTCCAACGATTGAATCAAACCGAGACGCGCCCGTGTTCATTCGTAAGTTAGCACATAATACTTTGTATCAAAGGGACTACCGTCCTAAGGCAAAAGATGGCTCGTTTTAACAGATCAATAAAATGCACCGATCACAGGAAGAGAAGGAAGCTACGCGTCCACCGTACCCTTTCATTGGCTCATCCGACAGACTTAATCTATGGCATATAAAAAAAATAAAAATATCATTACAAATAATCGCGTATCGCACGGATAACGGTTCCAATCCAAACAGTACACTTTGCGGTATCGACCGTCACAAATGATGCGACGACTTTATTATTTGCATTTTTACAAAATACATACTATGCTTTTTGAAATCAAATAATAATCATGCAATAAAATCTGTACAAACGTATTAATAAATCGGATATGGATTATTGACTAGGCGCGGCCGAATCGACTTCCATAGTGGAAGTGGACGGATCTTTGACTACTTCGCCGACTTTTTCGTCCACTTGCATGACGGTCGCAGAAGCACTGGCAACAATTTGTCCTTCATTCTTATCCACATCCATCTTATTCAAATCACAGGCACTTTTGCTGGCTTCTTTACTCTTATCTCGCTTCTTCTGACCGGACTTCCCTTTCGGTTTTTTTCCAGCTTCGTCGCCTTCCGCTTTGGTCTCAGTCGTCTGAGTCTGCGAGTCACCCGATTCTCCGTTGACCGTTGCCTCTTGCTGAGGACCTTCGGGGTCTGAAGATTGAACAGGAAACTCGGGCGGAGAGGTGAGTTGAGCGCAGGCGCTGCTTTCGGCTTTGGCTTCGAGGGCGTTGATGCACTTCTGAATGCACTTGATGGCTTCCTTTCTTGCCAGTCGAATGTTCTCCTTGCCCTCTGTTTCGATGTCGTCTAACTTTAACAGATTTCTTGTGAGCATTTCGTCCAGATAAATGTATTCCCTGTCTTTTTTTGACTTTCCCGAAAACACTTCAACCTTGGACATGAGGTCCAAGACGTCCTTTTGAATAGATTGTATTTTGAAAATGGGATCATTGGGGGAAAATTGCGGAGGGGACGGTTGCTTGGGTTCGGCAGCAGGAGGTGGCCGCTGGGATTCTTCGTGGGGAGGTTGGTGCTGTTGCTGTTGTTGGTGCTTTTGTTGTTGCTGTCTCTGGGGCGGCGCTTGCTGGGGCTCGCTCTGTCGGGGCTGTTGGAATCCTTTGTGCGTGCTGAATGGACTCGCGCCAGACCTGCCGGGGAAACGAGATCCGAAGGCTTTAGAATAATAAGGCTGGAAGAAATCCTCGTCATCCTGAGGAGGAGGGGCGTGCCGGGGTTCAGGGGCGGACGGGGGTGTCGATGTTGAGGAATTGGTCGTTGTCGTCGGGTTCACATTGACAACAGGTTGATCGCGGCCCTCGACAAAGATGGGAATGTGTCGCACGTTAGGTTGTTTGTTATTGCTGTGAGTTTCCTGCTGCTGCTGTGGCGGTGCAGGGTTAGGGGCGTCGGCCGCGGGAGACGGTTCGGAAGCCATCACGTTTCCCATTTGGCGATGCTGTTGCGGAGGGAAGCGGCCTTCGGGAGGGGCGGACATAGATCTCTGGTTTCGGGCGGACTCGCCGTCCAGCTGACCCGGTTCGGCGGCGGTCTTCTGACCTAGATCTACCGTATTCCTGAGGCCGTGCTGTTGCAAATCGGTGGGTCTGCTATCCCCGCTGGGTCCTTCGTCAGGAATTACAGTCTGAGTGGATGTAGAAACACGTGTGGGGGATGACGGTGCAGGTCCCTCTTCCGGAATTGGTGCACGGTGCTGCTGCTGCTGGGGGTGCGGGTGTTGCTCCCGTGTAGGCGGCGAGCGCGAAGTCCTCTCTTCGAATCCCGGCTGAGGTTCAAAGTGCGAATTCCACCGTGTAGGTATGTGTTCCCTGAATTCCGGAGGGATGTCGTCGAAAAAAAAGTCTCTGAAATATGTACCTCTTCCTGGATCCTGGGAGAATTCTGAAACAGGAAAAAAAACACGAATCACATTCACGTAAAGCGTAAACATAGGCAAACAAATGAAGCTATTAGTAGTGACATGAGTGAAGCCTTTAACAGCCATGGGCATTTAAAATAAAAAACAAAAGCGAAAAATGTCATTAGACACAAAAAAAAGCCGTCCAAAATAGTAATCAAAAAACCTAACATTGAAAGAATAGATAAATGAAATTGGTATAGGCCCAATTCGAGCTGTGTATATTGCATGTGATCCACGAATCTATGTCCCGGAATTTAAGGTTGAAAGATTATTGCTGGAAAAAACCAGGTGTAGTTACTTAGGTCACATTACTTGGGTTTGGGTCGGTTTGTTTTCACGAGTTTTTGTTGGTAAAGTTCATTAATTATATTTAGTAAATTATTGTTATATTCGACAGCGGATTTTTTTTGAATTTTATTTGATTATTAGTTCAATTAATACTTATTATTGTTTTCATTATAAAAAAAAAGAAATGAAATACAGTTTATATTTTTTTTGTAACATCATCTTTGTTCTCAAAGAATTTGGATGTATACTGTAAAAAGACTGAGATGTTGACGACGACGGGGAGGTCTTGGGTTGGAGTGTGTGGGTTTGAAGTGTCACCTGCGTTGGGTCTGTCGTGTCCAGCTGCGGATCCCCGTCTCTTCCTGGCGGTCCAGGCGCCCGGCTCGGCGGCGTGCCTCAGGCCCGCGAGTTCCGGATGCCTAGCAGCTAGCTGTTCCCAGGCGTCGCCTGAGCGCTCCGGCGGAGATTCCTCGCCGCGGAAACCGCCCTGCAATCAGACACCGAGACTGATAATTGCCGCCATATCAAAACAACGCGACAGACAGAGTTGTGGGCTGTTTAAAAAATGCTTCCGAAAAATGCTATCTAAATATGTTGCAAGAAAGATCGCCAGATGTCTATCTTTCACCATACGTAATATAAATCACACAGAACAATTTACATGACATGAACACAAGTCAGTTAAATCACCGGCAGTCATAGCAGCATCATAGACGGATATTTAAAATAAGTAAAACAAATAAAACAACCTGTCATGGCGAAACCTTGTTATGACAGGAGCGCAGAACTAGATTGCATAACACATTATAGATACAAAATCGCGAAATTACAACTTGCAAAACGAAAACATTTTACAAGATGCGGTATTGTGTGAAACGCGCCTGTTTCGCTAGTCAAATTATTAATGGACAATAATTTAATTCGCATTACAAGGTCATATCAGACCAATAAATGTTTCAAGATTTCCCAAACTGTAGTACGAGAGATTTAAAAGACTACGAAAGAAAACGATTTATTCACTGTCAGGGTTCAAGTATTACGAAAAATGTCATCTTTCAAATCCGAGAAAAATTAGCTAACTTAATTTTCGGATTTGTGAGATTCAAATTTCTCACTATCTTATGTAGGATTTCGGTTTAATTGTCGGAATTTCAATACCAAATTTGAATTGTATCGAACCTAGGTTAAGCCTTTCGGCATTGTCGCGCATTTTAAGTGCACGAATGAACTAGAAATGATGCATTGCTTGAAGATGCCGAAAGGAGAAACCCGGGTCGTTAGTAACAAAACTTCAAAAAAGTATCAAAGTTCAAACAACAAATACTCATTATCTATGATCTTTTGTTTGTATTATTGGGTTGTTTTTTTTACAAGTTTATGGTCATAAAAAAATACAATTATTATTGACGAAAAGTAACATCGTCATCTTTTGCATCGTTCATGCCTTTCATAGAGCTTTAAATATAACTATATAAGAATTAATTTCATTATTTTTTAAATATAAAATAACGTGCGTTAATTCGGGTACACGAACCCACAATCAATACTATTTTTATTGTCAAAAATGTACAGCCTTTAAAATCAAAGTTTATTTATAAAGACGTAAACAGATGTAAATGTTTAGGAAACACTGCCATAGCTAATTAATAATAGACAACCGCGCAACATAATATATATCTTTCGAGAGGTGAAGAAGACTTTCATATCGACTTTTTTTTTTACTTATACTTTTGACACTCGACAATTTGACCCTCTTATAATACGAATATAATTACTGCTTTCTTTTATTTTTTTTCATAGACTATGGTCGTCTGGAATGTCTCCAATTATAATTAGTATCGATTCAAAACTGGGTCACATTTCCGACGCGGCATTTTTTGACACTAAAAACGTATCGAAGTATAATAATTAGTTACACACTACAATGAAATGGTCGAAATAATAATATGCGTCCAACGTTTGGCTGAAAAATGAGAATTATAACGAACACATAAAAAAAACGATTAAATCAAGTCTAATAATTTTCAAATTCAAGGTTATTGCATCGCGTACGAATTCATTTACATATTTATGGACGATTTTCCGAATTGATTAAAATAGACAACTTAGCACATGTGCTAAAAATAATTATTCTCATAATCGAAACATTATTTTTCTCGGAACTTTAGACAAAATAATTATAAACATATACAATAAAATATGTTAAATTAACGCGATCGTCTTTTATCAAATACGTTGATTTACAGATAGGATAGTATATTTTTTTGCGACATTTACTAAATTAGAAATATGTATTTAAATTTCGAACGCGGATACGTGAACAACTGGTTAAATGTAACGATATAAAATTAAATTGATAACGTTGTTATTCCACGTATCGTCAAACAGGCAGTGAAACGTGTTTTGTCTCATTGAGAAGCATCTTCAGACTTAATATCGTAAGATTACTTTAGTAATGAAATAGATAGTAACGAAAATCTGGAGAGGCGAAACACATGTCAATTCTTGCTACACAATACGTGGTATAACAAAGTTATCAATTTGATGTTATGTTAAAATGAACTTCCACAGAGTTACCGCCGAATCCATCGAAAATATTAATTGTAATGATGATTTCAGATTTAAAATCACAGCTCTTTTCAAATAGTAAATTTTTGACGCATTGGTGACATATAAATATTGTATAATATGGAAAATATGAGAATATTAATTTACAAATGGGATCATTTGTTGTCTGCACGATGGCGACAATATGTCTCCCAAACAAAATATCGAAATGCATTATTTTGTATTTAAAAAAAAATAAACACAATTTTATCAACATATATTGCGAAGTTGCCGACGTAATAGAGAGGGAAAACCAAAAAAGATCAATTTGTTACGTGAATGCATTCTAAAGCATTTTTCAATTGATGTGTCATTTGCTGTGTAAAAAGATCTGCTGGAGTCATTATTTCAGGGCAATCATAATAAATATTTTGTTACATAATTCATCATAAATAAAAACAATTAAGAAATAGATAATTATGCAACAGTAAAAACTGAGTATTTTTTGAAAATGAGCTTCGATAGTTGCCCATTGAAAAATGAGCGGTAAAATTTTGTTCACAAAAACAACTGTTTTAATAAAGAGAGAAAGTATATTGATTATTTTTTTAATGTGTAATTTAATTAAATCGGAACAAAATTCATTCTCCGCAGTGAGTCGTTAATATTAGAAATGACAATAATTAATCTAGTGAAGAGTCGTCTAGTAAAATTGATAACTATTTAGCCGTTTCATTTACTTTTTTTAATTTGGCTAATGAAATTGGAAAGACGCGGTGATACTATTTTCGGAAAATCGTGTCACCTCGCAAATACAATAGTAATGATCGCAATGTATCATTGCGAGTTACATGGCGAAAAACAACAACACTTCTTGGAAATATTTGCGTAATAAAATACGGAAGCAATCAATGTCAGCTTGGATTTTTAGATATGTATATAAAATGGAGTCGACTAGATTGTTTCAATTTTTTTGTTGTATTAATGTAAATACACCCAAATGATGCCAATTATTATCATTATGGACGGTTGAAATTTCAACTGCTGTAATTGTCCGATATTGTTTTTATGTTTATAAAAAAAATATAAAAGCATTTTTCAGCTTACGCTATTCGTATTTGTATAACGTCACCGTTTGAAAATATAATTGAAATATATTTGCTTCATCAAAATATAATTCAATGTGCTTTTTTGTGTAATGCTTTTACGAACAAGGTGAAAAACGTGGCACGTATTTCAAATTCTGAAACAAATGAACTGAGAATAAGTTTCGTTGATTATTCGCTTGGTGGAACGATTTGACCAAGTCTCCCCGATTACCAATCATCAATTTAATGGCGCATATTGAAAAAGAGCTATTTCCATTACATAACCATGATAGCAATCACTCGTGGGCATATTCTTGGCGAAAAAAATCAATTATGTCTTTCTGTACACCGGCTGTGCAGTATGATTTCAATGGACTCGGATCAATTTGGATTGGACACTGCAACGCGAAGAAGGCAAGGTTTGATAAAATAGCTCTTCACTATTTTTTTTATAAAATTCATTCTTCAATGGATTCTAGAACTACTGGCAGAATTGAGATTTGTTAAATAAAAATAGTAATGGTTTCGTCGAATAAAGATTATTTATTTGGGAGTCGAAAATGGTTATCCCACCACCTCCCATTATGTGTGTGCAGTCGTTGTTCTTTTGGCGGTCAACAAAAGACCGCCTCTGGTCCGATACAGAGCTACACGGGACCGATCTTTTAATCATGCACTTTGATGCGCAAAGAAAAGAAAATTTGTATTCATAATGTTTAAAAATTCTTGTGAATTTGATAAATATTGGTATTGTCTTGTGGTCAACAGACAACATGATAATACGGAAAGAAAAATAACAATGTATTTTAATTCTACATAAATTATTTTTAAATATTTGTTGATGCTTCGTCAGAACTATGTTTAAAACGTGTATTAGTTTTTAAATAAGTTTGATTTATTGGTCTAAAGTAAAGAATAATTTTGTATTTTGGGGGATAATTAAAATCTGTTTCTAAAAATTATTGAAATTAATGAAATTCTTAACGATCAGATCACAATTAATAGCTCACCTCTGTTAAAACCATTAACAAACAATAAACCTAAAACAATTTAAAATAGATGCACTTAGAAATTGCAGATTTTAAGTGCTTCCCCCAAAATACCCAAATTATTGTTTCCCACCATTACTTTAGACCAATAAATCAAACTGTGACGTCGGTATGGTTTCAACAGAAAGAGATTATGTAGGAGGCACCCTGTCTAGCAAAGGGTATATAAGCTATCTATAATACACGTTTTAAACAAAGTTCTGACGAAGGCGTAAACCGAAATAGCTATCAACAAATATTTAAAAATAATTTATGTAGAATTAAAATAAATTGTTATTTTTCTTTCCGTATTATAATGGAGTTCTACCAAGTAAATGCCTACTCAATCAATAGACAACATGATATTTAATTTTTGGAGACGGCCAAGTTTGATCGGCACCTACTTATTATTTATGTAAACGAGTGAAGAGGAAACTAGTGTAAACTAGTGAAGAACACACTAGAAGTAAACTTGTGAAGAGAAAATTCTTGTTTTCAATTATACACGTGTGTAAATAATGTTTTTTATTCGCTAATGATATAACGTTAAACCTGCTCACTTTTTTATTGCTGTCTTGTTCAAATCCAAATTTCTTGGGATTCTCGACGACAACCGGCGATTCCATTATTTGCTTGAACACGAAATCACGAAATAGTCTTTCCCGATCGATTCGGTTGTCAAAATACAAAAACTGTTGCACATTTATCGGCGCGGCTTAGTCACAAATCTAATAGCAAAATGTGGGTGTCGGTGGCTCCGGCGTTCGAAAACCGACGGAAATCTTGCCATATATGGCGGCAACACAAAACACAATAGAGCTAATGATGAGCGCACAAAGACGGGAGACGGCCCAGCGATGCGCGGAGAGCACGTTCGTTTGTTTGTTTACACTTTTAGTGCGGGCACGGCTTCGCGATGAAAAATAATACGCGAGGCGCTGTGATCGCGACTCGCGGCGCGGGAATAGAAAAGTGATTTGCAGAACCGAGCCGTCCGCCATAGCTTTTATAAATAACACAAGACCGTGTGGGATTTTCACCTGCGATTCTCAATATGTCAACAACAAAAAAAAAATGTGAAAACGTGGCGGATTTTTTTAATAGGAAGTAACAATACGATAAATTACAAAAAAAAAAAACAATGACTTTTGAGGCGTTAATATTGTGCGCTATTTTAATTAAATAAACACATTGCTTTTACTTCATCCGCATGTAATATTATTAAGATCAGGACCGGTTTCGCTCAGCGAACATCAGATGATTATTTCACTTGATTATAATACTCACGATGAGCGAAATCGGTCCTAATCTTCACAACATAATATTTGTCAATACAAACACGTGTTTTGTTAATTTAAAAAGTATAATAAAACACTTAATTAGTACATTGGCTACGGGGAACGCGGAATACGCGTCGTTTCCTAATATTTTTTGATTTCCCCCGCCGCCAATTTATTAAAAGAGCTCCTCAAATTATTATGGAGTAAAGAATAGCGGCAGAATCGCCAGTTAAGTATTCTCAATAGTTTTAAACTCACGAATGATGTGTATAAAAATGTATACAAAAATAGCATTGAGTTTTTTTAACATAGGTTGGGTGCTATACATGACACGTTGAGTAGAAACTTGACATACACAATACAATATTCAGCTACACACTGCGCAATCGACGTCGCCTTTTCATACAAAGCCGACGGCGAAACTATCATACTCATGAAAACCAATAAAGCTCGTACGCAATGTTCAAGTTGATTCGTGCTCTTGAAATGACTGAAGATGCCGGAAGGCAAAACCCTGGTCGTTGGCGACAAAACTCATAGAAAAGTAAAAAAATCAAACGATTCAAATCCAAAAGTTTATTTTTATTCATACATATATACTGGTTGAAACAAACCATTATGAATCAAGCCTGTTCCTTGTGTCAGATCTTTGTTTTCCTGGTGCGATTCTCGAAATTCAGAAATATGGACATTTGTTTTTGAATTGTAACTGATTTAATAAAAAAAGGATCGATGGGAAAATGCAGACGAGGAAACTATGAGAGGCACTGGCTCATCGCGGCCGTTGTTTATTTTGAATTTGGAAGGTGTAGAAGCGCCGAGAACGTTCTGGAAGATCGTGGAAAATCCGACCATGACGCCGACGCGAATACGACCACGCTATCGAATTATTTCGAATCTCGAACGTCATGGAACAATCTAGAGACTTCGGCGCATTTCTAGAACGCCGCCGAACAAAAGCGCTTGGCAAGCAGGTGAGACGGGCCCAAGTCTTGCGGAGGTGTTACGTGTGTATCTGTGTGTTCATTTTAGACTTTTGTGCGGCTCGGGAAAACAATATTATTCAGATACACCGACTAAACGGCGTGTTGTTATGATTTATCTGCCGGCGGCGAACTGTTGTCACTATTTTCCGGTTAACGATTGCAAAATCCGCAACTATGTAAGTGACGCGGGGGCGAGTCGATCTTAGACCGAGTACTCGTACTTCTTGTCTAATTAATATTAAATCCGATGCCCACACATTTGATGAAATTTAAAAAAAAGTATACTTTCAAAATCCTAGATGTGTTGGTTAAAATTCCAGCAGGAGCAGAGATCATTATGATGTCGAAGCTGACGTTAATTCCGCCCAATCGGATCCATCATCTATCACAACGGACACCAAACTACGGCCCGCCAAAAATTAACGATTTTTGAAAATAAATTATTCAAATAAGAAAAAATATATTTTTAAATTTCATGATTTGTTTGTGAATTCATAACTATTTATTTCAATTCATCAATTTGTAAAAATAATAGCACATTTTTAGTGCTTTCTCGGTTTCGCTCATGGCGAGCATTATCAATGAGCGAAACCGTTCCTGATCCAATAAATTTTATGTGGAATAAGTACTGAAAATGTGTTATTATTTTTATTATAATGCCATTCCACCAAGTATTGACAGAGGACACCATAAAAGTCATCAATTGGTACCTAAGATAAAACAACATACAAACCCATAAAATATAATATTTTCTATTAAAAATTCCAATAGAAATTACATTATATAATTAAATAAGAACATATAAATTAATATTCTAATTGGATTACAAAACGAATTTATTTGTCATCCAGCCCGCCAAGTTTTTAAAAACTTCAATCCAGCCCGTTTTTCAAAACGTCTGGTGACCCCCGATCTATCATAACAAATCAAAATAATTATAAGAAAATTCAAAACGCTAAATTCTACAAAAATAGAATTTCTTCTATTCAATCTAATTTGAGAAATTACACTGTCACCTAAAAAACTAGTCAAAAGACACTTACAGTGGGAGCACCTATGTTCGTCATTTATTCGGTTACTCGGAGCCTAACGAATATAGATACTGACGATTATAATAAAACTGTCGTCGAATGCATTTTTTTTTTGGTTGACTATGGTATTTGGCTGGCAAAATTCAAACGAATATAGATATTTTGAATCTTATAATTGCTGACCCAAAATGTTAAAAGCAGTACAAACGTACGGCCACTGTGGGTTTAGCTTTTATTCAACGCTGGCAAAATACGTTTCAACGAAAAGGTGGCGTTTTGATTTATTTATACACAAGTAGCAATTTGTTGTATTTCAAGTTTTATCTGCTGGTAAAACACGCGAATTTACTCAGTGAAATAATAATAAAAAAAACACTAAAGAAATCGCGTTCGGCCGTGGTCGAACATCAACATCGTTGGTTTCGGTCGCCGATCTCTCGGGTTTGAATCCCAGTCCGGGAAGCTTCAATGGAATCTGGAATTTACTCAAGCAAACTTTGCGATAGTAAGTCTGAAGATGCCTCTGAAAGAGGCGAAACACGTGTCACAGTTAGTTACACAATACGTGGAATAATCAAAGTTATTTTAAATTTTATATTAAAATGAACTTCCACAAAGTTATCACCGAAACCATCGAAAATATTCAATGGAATCATTAATTTCATTAGTTTGAAGACACGGACGACTGTGTTGCCTAAAATTACCTACCACACTCATCCGATCGCAAAAACGGGACGTGTCGAGAACTATTAGCGAATTTAACTAGCCCTATAGTTTCTTTTATCCCTGTTATCTACTGGAGGTTGAATAACAAGCACTTTGGCTGAAATAAACTTAATATTTCATGTGCTCCTTGCTGGGAGAGGATATGGTAAAAATATTTCCCATCCCATCTTCAATTCAGATGCAAGTATTTCTCAGAAATCCATATCTATACAATAATGTCTGGCACGCGAAAAAAATAGTTCAGTTTTAACGTTATTTGGTCAAAAAGACAACAATGTTAATTGCTAACATTTTCGTCAAGTACAATTTTTTTTAAATTCAGAATATGGACCTCTTATTGCTCTACAATCTCTACATTATTTAAACTTAAACTGAAGAATTCACGTACCGTCTTGATTGAAATGATCTGAAATGCATGTACGAGAAATACTCCGTTCGTGAAACCGAGTGCGAGATAAATGTTTATTTCACAATGCGTGTTTGTAGTATTATAAAATGTACGTTGTAGCAAATCCTTCTTAATTTGAATCACGTGACGTTGTTATGCAGTTCTTAGTTTGAATATTTTTATCCGATGCTAATTTGTTTCGAACAGTTGACAACTTGTGAAACATCCGGGCGGCTGCGATATTGCATTATTTGTTTTGAAGAATAAAAAAAAGAGTCTTTGAAATAAAATCAACATAAAAAACTAATGCAGCACAATATTTACGTGACATTGAAATGGAAATCGTACGCCGAGAAGACGTCAAATGTTTGAAATAACTCTCACCTTCGCAATAAAAAATAAATACGTGGTAATGCAACGCAATATGAATTCATCAGCGCTAGGCTAGTGTGTGCCCACGTGCATTATATTTTTTGTTTCCTGAAATGACGTATATTTATTTTTAATGAAGCAACAATAAATACACATGTTTCGCTGCAATTGAGATACACAGATCAGATCATAATTATCAAGATAAATAAGGAATACAAAAACATTAACATTAAACTATATTTTTACACAATAACGGTGCAACGAAACCCGGGTAAAGTGTTAACCCTTTAAACGCCAAGCCAATTCCATGGATTTTTTGCTGTACGCCACCATTTTCAATCATCGATTTTTCCATGAAAATGCCACGTAACATACCCGGAAAATAATTTTATACTCAAGTTATTATTGATTTTCATAGAAAAGTGAAAAAAATATATCAAAAGTACAAGATTTAAAAACCGCATCTAGGGCTGTCAAAAAAAATTAATACTATAAATACAAAATATGAAATATATAGATATATTTTTTCTATAGTAAAACAAATTATATAGGTAGAACAAATTGCATCTAGGGCTACCACAAAAAAATAAAGTAATTTATGAATAAATTAGAATTATTTTGTTATGATTGGAAAGTTATTTTTTAAAAAATAAACTATATTTTATAAATAACATAAAATGCTATGTGTTGTCTACTCGTAATTACTGATATTTAGTTATTCTCTTCTCACTCTGATGCGCTCTATCAATCGAGCGATCATTGCGATAATAAGGTGTCAGCCCCAGTGACGTCAGTTAGCCCAACTTCAAATAAAAATAAAACGGTTCAACATATGGGTATTCTTACCATCACGTTGCCTCCAAAAGGTGTCTCTGACTAATATTGCATTTAAAAATATTGCGTGCCTGCACGCCGTGGCGTCTGAGCGGTTAAAATGAGAAACCATATGGTTGTCAAATCATTTAAATCTACAGCATATTATTCGTACATAGAAAAGAAAATTGGTAACACAAACAAATTTCAGTGTACAATTCTGAAAAATTCAAATTTAACAATTTAAAGCTTATACATCTTTACTTGATAATAGACAAGCAAGTTAATAGCCGACTGGACAAAACTTATTGTTGTCATCATTAGAAACGTCTTACACACCTAATGAGTTAGAAACCAATGCAGACTTTGTAATACTTGTCACGTGTTGTTGATTTTTATTATTAATCGTGATAGAAAAAAATATTCATGCAAAAACAGTATTCGTTCTTTTATTGGAACGAGTGTATTTAGTTAGCGTCTAGGAAAATTGTGACGTATTTTGCAAGACGCTAATCGCCAATGTTTGAAGTGTTTTCGTCGCTGTATCTGTCTCTAATTATCATGGTTTTCTCGTGTGTTGTGGAGACGGTCAATAAATAGTACTTCATGGTACTAGTTAGGATTAAGTGTCACGTCTAATGTTTCATATTCAAAGGCTGAGTTGACCGATCAAACAAATGCGCGGCATAATTTCAATCATGTTTGCAACTTCGGTGCTTCTTGCTACTAAATGATTTATAAGGCGGCCATATGCTCCATATTAGAGCTGGCATGGATAAAAAATACATGTTTTATTCATTCATGCTTATCTATGTTGGGGATTTTTTTAGATATTTTGAGCCACATTTATTCAGGTGGTTAAATTCATCAAATATTAGAGCACGGGCCAACCTGAGACCAGTGCACGGGAGTTTTCTGATTAGAGGAAATATTGGTTAAATCACCACATGTAATTTGTCACGTTAAGCCGAATGATATCTGGATAATGAACTCAATCCCAATCAATTGCTAGCATTGCTACTATCTAACCGTTATTTTGTGAGTTTCATTTTCTTTTCTTTTGCAGTGAAAACAGAAAGCAGGATGCACCCAACCGGCGAAGATTCGTAACTGCAGCAATGCACTTTATCCTGTTGAAAGGTGTACGTGCATCACTTTCACCATCTCGCTGAGTAATATTGACAAGTAGATGCGTCATACTATAACAACAGCTTCATCGAGAGTCGAGATTCCTTTACAAAAATAAACATATCGGGTTTTATTCGAATGCAATATAAAGCCACGACGCCGCATTTCTCATGCGATTTTTAAGGAATTAAAATACTATTAATTGAAGACACACTAAAAAAATTGTTTTGTAATTAACCAATTGTTACTAGCTGTCCATTTTCATCTTATCTTCATAGCGATCAATAGATGTCTGCTTTTAATCCTGATACGCTGCATATTATACAACCTTTATTGGTATTATTTTTCAATTAAAGCGCGCCCTCCATGTAGAGCACATATATTTTTAAAGAGCTTATCCAACCAGAAGTTATTCGAGAACTGATTGTTTGTAACTCAATCGATAATGATAGCATTTTTTTTGAGACAGTTTGAATAGATAAGGATGGATGGAGCTAAGGAAATACCCTTGGATAGCTAATTCTCCTCACTATCTTCCATTTCTAAAGATCGTATGAGTAAGAGGGAATTAAGGAAATATCGTGCCGGCAACACAATCGAAACTAACCACGTTGATCACGTGACTACAGCCCAGGAAAATAGCTAAGTAAAAAATATTTATTAATTCATAAAAAAAAAATTCCGAATATTGTTCACAGACGTTTCAGCATACATTTATGGCAAAAACAAACTACAGTCAACCCTTTTACAGCACCGAGGTAGGGGTTTTCTTTATGAAACTTACTTTATTAAAAGTAAAGGGACGTACAGCTACTGATAAATATTCTTCGAATGCACATATTTATGTATATAATATTACATGTTTCCGAAACAGATAATTTGCCTGAAGACTGCAGCAAAGCGTTTTGTATAAACAACCGCTTTATATCAGAGGGTACTGTGTGAGGGTTGACTGTATTTCAACTGTGGCGTGATAAAATCCTCGTAAAACTTGTTACGTTGCTAAAGCTCTTCCCAGTAATATAACCATCACAAAAACAAATATTCGCATTGTAAATGCATTAGTCCACAATTAATCGGCAACGAAGTGATTAAAATTACCTTGAAGTAAATTCCCTTTGCTATGACAGTCGTTTCTCGAAATATTTCTAGAGCTTGACACTTATGGCAAAAGGTGGTGCGATCAGATTTCTTGCGAAATTCGTCACTACGCGAAAATTATCAGGTGTGTTGAATATTTTAAAAAAAGGAACCGTCTACTAAATTATTTTTGTTTTATTTGGTCAGATCGTCCGGAATAAGTCGGTTATTTGGAATCGTAGAATTAGCATAAAAATAAATTGATTTATTAATTAAGAAGAAATCTTTAGAAGTCAGAGACATATCTGCAAACAGCAATATAAAAAAGACAATGGATATATTAGTTTATTTAACTTCTTATAATTCATTATTACAATACGTACGTCGTACGCTATACAAGTAACGCGCGTTGAATCTGACGTTTTTTTTACTGTGACAAGTTTCATTTGCACGAAGATACTGTCAAGATTGCAGATTAGAGCATTGATTTTTGTGGCTTTTTTATAGTCATGGTATAATTCAATGAAACAAAACAATTCAGATATGTATGAAAATAAATTATTTATCTGACATCGATTTTCCGGTATTTATGTTCATTGTTATTACACATGAAACACGGAGTTTATCTCGACATATGTTTTTCTACGAGAATCGCTTGTTACTCAGTTGCTCAACCTCCCTCTCCCGACAAGAGTAGGGATCGAAAGAATACGAGGACAAGCTCCGGACTAGTGGTTAGCTAATCGCTCTCGCAATGCGTAGCTTTTTGGGATCAGAAAGGTGGGCAGGGATTTCAACGCAAAAACCCATTGCCTTCGAACAGAATCGATTTAGCGACTGAAAAAATCTGCTCGTACCGGGAATCGAGCCCGGGCGGTCCGTCACGGAAGCGACGATGACCACTGCACCACGGACCGGCCTCAATATTAAATTATGAAAATCGAAGAATATCTTTTGAGAGAGACGTTTCTTCGTGGATTGCAACATGTATAATGTATAGGTCGTTTTACAAAGTGTTAAATGTCAAAGTCACTTAAATTAATATATTACAATTAATTTAATGCGGATGTCGATTCCGAGTTTCGAAACAGAGGTGTCCAGAATTTAAAATTATTCCGTAAATTTTATTGTGTCGCGTGGGCGGATTCTAGTGAATGAAACGGTTTGCGAGAAATACTCGACGATTTCAAAACGTAGAATAATATTTGATTATGTAAATGACACGATAAACTGGGCCTGCAATTGATGTATTTAGAACATAGGTTTACCAATCAGGGGGAGTGGGCACGTTTGCGACCATCGTATTTTCAATATTGTCGTAATACATACCTGGTCAAGTATTTATGTTTGCCTTCTTCTTTGACTTTGATATTTCATACTTCCAATCTTGACGAGAGAAAAAAAAAATACAATGGATAAACAACAAACGCAGCTTTCATAAAGTAATAATATCGAATGGGGATGGATCAACGGGATTTCAATGCCAAATTTGAGCCAATCATTTTTTCAAGTTTCGTCACTATCGAATCGAGTTTCATCTTTAGGCATCGTTAGATCTTTAAGTTCAAGAATGACTGCGAACTGTCAGTTCAAATAAAAAGGGGAAAGCTGAACGCGTGAAATTTGACAATATCAGCGAAAATCTTTTTTTCAAATCCGCAAAGCGTAAAGTTCTAAAATAATAATTAATTATTATAGTTAGCTATTTCGCGGCATCACGCCATCGTCAGAACTGTTTTGAAATATGTATCTCTCAAAATTATATGCAAATAAATTGCTTATTTTACCCTATTATAACGAAGTTTGCCCGGTCCGTGGTGCAGTGGTCAACGTATTTTCAGACGATTTATTGATTCTGTTCGAAGACAATGTGCGTGTTGTTAAAAATCCCTTCCCACCCTTCCGAGTCCAAAAAGAGGCACCTTGCGAGAGCGGTTAGCTAACCACTAGTCATGTCTGTATCCTTGTATCGTTTCAATCCCCACTCTCTTCGAAAAAGAGAGATCAGACAACTGAGTAGCAAACAGTTATCGCAGAAAAACATATATTGAGATAAGCTAAGTGAGGAGTCCATATGCTCCACGTTGGGAGCGGATATGGATTATAATAATGAAGTTCTATCAATTATGAATTATATCATAAAAACCGTCAATAAAATACTAAAAAAATTGTCATAGAAATGCGTGAAGGTTGTTATATATGATATAATAATTATGATGTTAATTACTTTCATGTAGCAAACATTTTTAATATTGAAAATCACGTATAAATTGTAGTATACATAATTGCACAATGAGAACACAATGAGAACGCGGTAGGCGAGTCCATTTTGCACCAAATCTCACACAATAATGCAATAGTGCTGTTGTGACTTGTTCAAAATAATATGTTACGAAAAATGTGTGAATATATACTATTCGGCGATATTTTATCTGTCTTATTTAGTCTAAAAAAAGCGTAAATATAAACAAAAGACAATCTTGACTTAA
Organism: Himalopsyche kuldschensis; assembly: GCA_028554975.1. Taxonomy (NCBI): domain Eukaryota; kingdom Metazoa; phylum Arthropoda; class Insecta; order Trichoptera; family Rhyacophilidae; genus Himalopsyche; species Himalopsyche kuldschensis. The sequence goes on along the minus strand of JAHFWI010000059.1, from coordinate 841,558 downwards.
ATTATCTGGTTTATAAATCAGAAGTTTGGCTTCTCAGAGAAGCAAATACATAAAGAAAAATGATTTATATCGTACACATTGAACGTATTATAAATGTCATACTGGTTGCAGAATTATTTAAATGCGGACCTGGAGTTTCGCACGTAATTTGTCCCAGAATGTGTACGAAAGTAGAGCCATGTAAAAAAAGCGTATTTTCAGACATTTATTTCACAATTGAGATAATAAAGTCACCGAAGCTTATGAGCACTCAAGTGTCTTCTTTATAAAGACAGTTGGAGATCACCTTTTATTTTCTTATCTTGCTAAAGTGTTTTTGCAATAATCTGCTTGATAAATTAGTATTGGTTTCAATTTTATATCACCGGATATATTTCTACCAAGAAGTAGTGGTGTTTTCGAAGGTTTTTGTTCAGGAACAACTGTAAATGGTTTTTTACACTGTCGGAAAAATCAAAATTGTATCTATTATACTTTTGTTACTGGTTGGCTAAAGATTGCCATGAGTCTTGCATTGAAACATCATAGAGAATTGGTTCAATCCAAAAAGGGAAACCTTGATTGCGCTGTAAATAGTGATTGGTCATGATATTGAACACCATGTAATCTAAATTCGATAGACAAAATGAAATATTCGATGTCGATAATAATTTAACCCATATGGTAACAAATGTACCGCAAGAGCCATGTTAGGAAAATTAGATTCCCGAAATGGCAACATTCGGTAGAAAGTCCGATTAAACGGCACCCTCCGCAGATGTCGCTGTGTGCGAAACCATCGATTAGATTAGATGGCCGCGCGACCTTGGCCGATTTGCCGCCAAAAAAAACAAAAAAAAGAGCGCGAAACAATATTATAAAAATGGCAGGCGGATCCATAAAAGGGCAGGTCGGATCGCTCGCGGGTAAACTGCAAAAGAGAACAAAACCAGACCAACTGAGGTGAGAATATAGCATGTCCCAGCAAGGTTGGTACGTCTGAGTCAGAGGTGGCCAATTGATTCACTTATTTTGAATTATTAATCAATTAATTCAGCGGGAGATCACCAAATACACCTTGACAGTGGAAACCGATAGAAATAGTTTGAACAATATTACCATGGATCTGTATTATTATCATCAACTAAAAACTATATCAAATCAGCAGTATAGCCACCTCATAGCAGTCATGCAATGAAGTCCCAGAGAAAGGGGGGGGCATCTAACCTAATCTTATATATAAAACCGAAACGGCGTATGTATGTCTGTGGGTCTGTAATTCCCTTTTGCATTGTTGGTCATTAAGTTGCTGAACTTTTCCCGGCTTTTATTATTAATAATAATGTTTATTATTTACGTGAAGGTATTATTTGACATTTCTTTTTTTTGACAGCAAACTAGATTTTTTCCTTGAATTTGGACATTTTAATGGGCGAGTATAGCCACCTTCATGAATTTGGAAAAGGGGGGGGCATCATTTTAATATAAAACCGCGAGAATTCCCTTTTGCATTGTTGGTCATGTCATTTTCAAATTAAATTAAAGTTTATTTGATTTTTTTTTTTTGACAGCAAACTTTTTTTCCTTGAATTTGGACATTTTAATGGGCGAGAAATTAAATAAAGTTTGTGATTTTATTTTAACTCTATTTTGGATGTTAGATTTTGTGATATAATTATGTCGAATGATATAACATTAAATAATTGTTGGTCGCTTAGTCCGATCGACGCCGGGTAGCAATACTAGTATTTCATATAAAAGGGAGCTTATGCACGGGGGCCACACATGGAACCAAAACTGGTTTGATAAAAAAACAATAAACGTTTACTTGTAGGTTTGTTTAGATACATGGCGTATATTGTATCTATTGATTGAGAAATAACCAAATTGTATATGTATGTATTTTAAACACGTAATGTGGACACATCATTTTATGAAATGAAACGTCGCACTAAGATATTTGGTAATTGTATTAAACGCAGGGTTCCACCAAGAATTGACTGCTGCTAACTTCTTTAAGGTTCTTTATATATCCAAAGGTTTCACAGCAAAGGAATTGGTGTATAAATAATGTATAATATCCTATTATTCATCTCGTTTTTTTCTTATTCGGTCGAGTAGTTTTCCGATTAGAGTACTCGCTATTAGGAATGCCGGTATACTCGATACGTGCATGTGTATATCATCAAATCGATACATTTCAACGCATACTTTCCAAGAATACAAACACATTTAAAAGCTTTCGTGTCATTAATTTCTGTACAAACCACCGATGCTAGAAATAAGAACGATTGACAACAAAAACTAGCTTATCGACCAAAGACAGCGAACGCATTTGATCAGTAAAGCCACAAGCTTGTTTACTTTTTTTAAATTTAGAAATTGTAATGTGCTTTTGTTTTAAGTTGTTTTTCCTTTTGTGAAAAATAAAAGTGTATTTCTAACGAACCATAGGGATATTTGTTAACTGATTGATATCTAACTAATCATTACACTTGGGCGTCAGAAATTGAATGAGGCGAGTATAAAATAAAGAAACATAATCGGAAGTAGAGTACTATTTATCATTATAACTATATAAGTATTTAAACAAATATTGATAGATAAAAAATAATATTCTAGAATAGTGTTCAAATAATAATAATGTTTTTTTTATCGATATACGTGAGTTAAATATCACTAATGGTCGCTAGTGACGATTTAATAGCATAGCGTAGTTTTTTAATGTGACACAAAGCACAATGTTGTATGTACGTGTTTTTTTAGCATTTTAAAAACGTTATGGACACGAATTTGGCCTCTTAGAAACAGCGAAACGTAAATCATTTTTCTCTACTTTACAGAAGCCGAAAAATAGATTAATTTCACCTATTTCTTTTTCATTATCTTTAAATGCGATGCTTTGGTTTTCTGATTTTTTGTTAAACATAAAATAGTCTTTTATTCTGATGTGTTGTTTTAAGTTTTAGCAGATCTATGAACAAGATAGTGTTTTAAATACACATTGAAATATTTTGACATCTACTTTTCCTGTTGATACGACTTTTTGACATATAACATATTACTTTGTATCGAGTGGCATTCATAACTCAAAACCCGCAAAAATTGAGATACGCCTCTCTTATCCTAAGGGGCCGAAGTATTGTGCAATATTCACTCTACAATATATGTATGTTACAGTGAAACTGTATTCTCAGTGAAAATATATTCTTCTCCAAGCCGTCATTGAAATTAAATTTCACCGCCCTATCTTCGATGAGCGTATATCACTTCAAGTGAGTACATTGCATATTTCGAAAAAAGTGCATATGTGTGCATACTCTAATTATAATGCAACGAAGCGCCTAGTAGTTTGAGTGTACTAGAAAAACCTGGAAAAAGCCACTGATGCCCGAGTGGATAAAGTCACTCGGTACTCGAATCGCATTCCGGCGTTGTTATTGCTGTAATAATAGAGTGCAACGTACAGGGCCGGGAAGTGCCAGGATCAATCTCCCCCATGTACGAAGGTCCACGAATCGCATTGGCACTTGCACTGGGTTGCCAATGATTTTTGGCAACGCTATTCATTACAAATACAATTACTCGCCGGCTTCATTGTGCCGAGTTTAATACACTGAGCGTAGATTGGCAAAGCAGTTCATGCGTTAAATAAATCAATCTAATATTGATTATGTTTTCCTGGAAATACTTTAGTATGACGCCAACATACGGGAGTGTGGACGAGTGGTCGATTTACTTGGCTCACGGGTTTGAATACGCGAACATTTGTGAATTGATTATTGGATCTGTGCTTGAAGGCATGTGACGATGAAAAAATGTAGCTCAATTAAACTTTAGAGGCGACAAGAGAGCGATGCGCTAACTATAAGTAACGTATAGTCATATTTTCCTAACCCCATTGTTATAACCTTACTATATCCAAAGGGGGGGAAAGCTAGACAATGAATAGCTAGCAGTCTTCGCAAAAGAACATATGTTATTATTTTGGGAATACAGCATCTTGTGGTTGCTGGTAATCGTTTCGAAAATTTTTTTATATTTTGTAATGGATTTTAAGAGATCAAACTTTATTTCGATCTCTGGGACTGATTTGACATGTTAATAAGTCATGTTTTACTATCTATAATATAATAAATTATAAACGATTTTTATAACAAGATTCTGATGCCAAGTTAAGTCATTGGATACCAGTTGTATGTAGCGAAATCAATAACGGGTACAGTGGAACCCCGATCTTACGTTCTCGCATTATACGTTTTCCCGCGTGATGCGTTCATTTTCTATAGTCCCGGCATTTAGTTCATATTTAAAACACTGCCGCATTCATCGTTTCCCGCATTAATCGTTTGTTTTATACGGTCCCTTGAAAAACGTAGAATCAGGGTTTCACTGTAATATGAAAAAAAGTAAAAATTTGTAAAAAAAAAAATGATTCAGTAGAGTCGCGTAAAAAATTGAAAAATGGAACACAAAATATTAATTTCATTGCAAATTCGATACTAGGTGAAAATTTTGCAACGACCAACGCGTGACTGGACATAAAAATACGAGTCATAAAAACACTATTTATGTCTAACAATATGGACGTTTCGGATAAGAAGTGGCTATCTGACGCCTAATTATCACTGCTTTACGTAAACTGTGTATTTTATATCAGAGAAACTTAAATGTCAATTTTACTTAACAAATTGGCTACGGGACCGTGGAAAACACACCGTTTATGTGTTTTTATTCCCCCGGAGCCAATGTGTTAATATTCAATACCGTTATTATAAATCTACAAATCTCGGAAATGATTCCCGGATTCGGTCATGCCGGTATTCCATTCACCGTGCGTAGGTCCGTCGCTTCCTATTCGAATATCGTTGCCATGAATAATAGCCGTCGCTTTTACATATCGAACGATCGATTAATAAGTATATAAGGCGACGACAAGGCAATGGTTACGAGGCTTTTATCTCACTGACTGACAAGAGTGACAAGTTACTGTGTCAGTGTGATATCTTGAAGGGTGGTTTCGACCGATGCGAGGGCAGAGGCGTAGTCAAACTAAAAAGGGTAGCGGATGATGAATCGCACACGCCGGTCTATAAATACTGGCGTAAGATCACGCGACGAGCTATTTTCAACTCGCAAATGTCTATTTGTCAAGTCTTTGGGTGAAAAAAAAAGACAGGAAAAAAAGTGTTACGAAAAATCGTTACAATATTAATGTTTCCAATATCACAGGCTCGCATAAAGCAAGCTGTCATTAATAATTTCTTTTATTGATTCACCCAGGGGAATAATTAAAAATTAACTTTTGACATTAATAAAATATGAACGACGGCCGAGTCATCAGTTTATTTTCAAGATTGATATTTTCAAACGCAATAATGCAAGGGTTCCCATCCCATGGGTCGCGACGGGTTTTCTGTGGGGTCGCCAACTTTACAGTCAGCTAAAAAAAATATTCACTATAGTGAAAATTCATGGCTTTTATAAAATTGGTTGCCACCCGAAAAATGTTGGGAGCCTATGCAACAATGTATGTATTCTTCCAGACCAGAGTTTCCCAAAGTGTTTTACGCGCTGCATCTGCATTTTGTTGTTTGTGAACTAAACAGGGGAAAACATTTTTTTTGCTGGCGAAATGTACGCATTGAGTACCTTTATTCTGTAGATGTCAAAGTTTAGGAAACACTGCTTCAGACTATTCCTTTCATGAAAATAATATTCAGCAGTTAAAGCGAATAGCTCTCAGGTCTGTGGTCAACGTCGTTGGCTTCCGTGACGGACTTCAGACGGGTTCAATACCCAGTACGAAAAGATTTTTTCAATCGAGTTATCGATTCTGTTCGATGGTATGGGTGTTTGTTTGTGTTATCTAAAACATCCTTTCAGCGCTTCCGATCCTGCAAGCGGCGGGTAGCGAGAGCGACTTGCTAACCACTGGTCATGTCCTAGTCTCATCATTTCCATCCCTACTTCTATCGAACTGAAGAGAGGTTGAGCGACTGTGGAACAAGCAGTTCTCACAGAAAGAAATATGTTGAGATACCTTCTTTAGGATGCCATATACTCCACATTGGGAGCAGACATGGATTTAAAAAAAACTGCTAAGGCAACCTCCCGTACAAGATTTTCCAATAATTTGAAACATTCTGATTTTATGAGTCTACAATAAATTAATGATACATTTTTTAAGCCCTGTTTTTATTTAGTCAATTGACTCTTATCTAATCACGCCGGTTTAACTTAACACACATGCAGGACACATATTGTGGATGTTACGCCCTAAGCCAGGCGGTTGTCGTTCTGTGCGATAAGCCCTCACCGGCAGATAAACAGTTATTCAATACCCGCATTGCGTGTGGTTTCGCTTTTGGCGATTCTATCAATGATCCGATGGCAGTGACCGAGCCGGCTCGCTCAAATGATAATAATTACAACACTCGAGACCGGCATGCAGATATTATTTTTAAACAGTAATCATTCTCATCGATAGTGCACTAAAATGAGGTGAGCTATATGCACGGAGATTTGACGATAGTACGAAAAAAAGTTATTTTACATTACATATTATCACTAATTTAGATGTGTTTCATACACATGGTAGTTTTATATTACTCAATGACTTTTTTCATTCTACTACATCATAGAGATTACCTTCTTCAATATCCGAGTTATGTCTTGACTATGGTCAGAAAAAATATTCTGAGTGTAATATTGCTCGCGATGAGCGAAACTGGTCGTGATCTTGACTGAAATCCAATGTAGAATAAGTACTAAAAATGTGTTATTATTTTTATTATAATGCTCTACCAAGTATTGACAGTGAACACCTTAAAAGTGTAAAGAACTGTTAAGTTTGTATTCAAAACTTAACAGAATTACTAGGAAAGTGTTGGATTGAGGTTTAATGCAACATTTGCGCAATAAATAATAATGCGAAATAAAACTTGTCAGCAAGATAACCATTTAAAGAGTAGTTTTAATTTAAAAAAAAAACTAAACTTTAAATTCCTTCCGAATTTAATGATTTATATATATTTTTTACTATGGATCCAATGAACAGCGCGTTAACACTTGAAACGCATTTAAAAATACAAGCTTGAAACCTAATAAGCTAGAAAAATTCTGAGGATTTCAGTGCTGTGTCACAGGATGGATGATAAATCATTACAGACTGAAATAAGAAGCGCCTTCACGGCACTGAGGTCTTCAATAAAAAATATTCTGTACTGAGACATCGATATCAAATATGTATACATACAAAATATGAATGGTACCACACTGCGTACATTTTAGTACAGTTATTGAGTGGCACAAACATTAGCGTCGTAATGATAAATAATTTTACAGGTAGAACAAGATAGTACCTCAATTACATTATGATTACCCAAGCTGACACTCGGGAGCGTGTGGCGCCACTGTTTCGGAGAGACAAGACGATTATATTTCAGGAGTCGCCAACCGGCCAGCCAAATGTACAAAACATTGGATATTTTATAAAAGCACATGAATTATTACGATTAACTTTGGAATTATTACATAAACGTTAGTCAACAACATACAACTATAAATACACAAGTTAACATTTATTTTGTTAGTTTGACCGGTTGTGTGCCAGAAACGTATATATACGGTCTAAAATTCTAAGAGCCCAATGCAGGCCATAGGAAATGCGCGTATATATACGGTTCACTTTACACCCATTAATACTGGAAAAGGTCGACGATTTTATAATTAAAATATCTCAATAACATCTCGACCAACGATAATGAATATATGAGTCCAGGCAAATAATTAAATGATATTTTAAAATAACCATTGTATATTGTACTCCTTAGCTCTTTTGGCATTCTATATACAGTAACATACTTTTAAGACAGAGATGTGAAAATAACCGAGAAACTGAATAATGAGGTAATTAGATAAATAGCAACGAAATAGAAAGGACGTCTATATGTTATTGTGTCGTTAGTTTGGTATTTATTTCAAAGCACCTGCATACCTGAAATAATTGATACTATCATTTTTACCAGAACGACACGTTGGTTGACAAAAATGATTAATTTTTATAATAACTTTATCTTTGGTACACGAAATCAAATGACATGTGGTAAATATTAAGCTTAAACGGCGACCCTGGCGTTCCTTGGCATATTACCTCAAATCGCAATCATTCAAAAAAAGCGAATTATTACGAATTATGAAAAAAAAATGTTGCCAACATCTCTCGGGACGAGACGCCGTTTAGTGACAGCCATTGATAATTAAATCATTTTATTACGATATTCGCAATTATAAATAGCCCAAGACGCGTGAGTGCACCTACACGTCTAGTGTTTCTGCTGTGAAAAATAATTTCCTCACAATGTCGACGTCAGTGTTGCCAAAAATATTACTAAGAAGAAAATATTAGACGTCGCGAATCGAAACGCAGAAGGCGGAGTTTCCCATTCATTCGAAATTCAAAAATAACATTTTATTTTTGATTTTTCAATAGGTAGGATCGTATATTTTGTTTAATGAATTTTCGTATGAACGTCTCCTACATAACAATGAAGTTTTTATTACCGATTTTATGTATATCAATTTTATATCAATTTTATTGAGTATTCCAGATGGTGCCATAGCCAAAAGCATTTTAAGTGCTCAACTGGTATGGGTACTATTTTAAGGTGTTTACCGGTCACAATTTCTTAGAACGCCACTATTATATTTTGGACCACTTCCATTCCACACATAATTGTATAAAGATCAGAATCGGTTTCGCACATTGGTTTAAAATGCTCACCATGAGCGAAACCGACCCTGATATTTATACAATTATACACCGAAGTAGTCCAAACAAAATGTGTAAAACTATTATTATAATCCATACTATTTTGGCAAGTAATTCGTTTCATTACTTAAGAAAACTTTGCGATAGTAAGTCCGAAGATGCCTTTGAAAGAGACGAAGCACGTGTCACAGTTAGTAGCACAATACGTGGAAAAATCAAAGTTATTTTATCTATTTTTTTATGTCGTCAATAAATCAAAGCCTTCCTTCGTTTTACTTGGTTCAACTTCATAATCGGCCACATGTATTTTTCAATATGAAGGATTATTTTTTTTAGCTTATCAAAATCACAGCTTGTTGGGGGCGTCTAACGCCCTTCATGAAAATGCACCTCTGTTGTAGACCGTGATGACATTTAGATAATTCAGAAATTGACAGTTCATTACTAAGACTGTGTATTTAGAATATCAGTACAAATCGAAGTGTCGTTTTCTCGTGTAGATTGCAACCGTGCAATTATAGCCTCGATCGGCAAATTAAATTCCAAATGATTGTGAGTCAAGAGGAGAGCCTCGTCTCGGCAAGATGGACATTTGCCAATATGTATTGAAGTCCAGCATGGAAAGTTACCCAATGCCAGAGAGCTTGTAGACATTATTTTTAATTATCGCGGAAGGCGTAATAATGAAATGTTTCTTCGGATTATCAAACAGTATTAACAAAGCTTCAAATAAAATCGCCATTAAGACTTCAACTTCGTGACCTAGAATTAAAACAAACACTTAAATTGTGCATTTTGGGCTTTTAGCTCTACATTAAATCTCCTCTTACGCATCCGATCCTAAGGCGGGACGAAATAAACTAACCACTAGTCATGTAATAGATGTTTTCTGTTATCAAAGCGCGTCCACAGATGTCACTACATATAAATATTGTCTATTAACATCATATAAATATAGTCTATGAATGTTCAATTTATTTGAAGGTCCGAAAACGTTGCGGAGTATATAGCCAGTCACATGCAGTTAATGCTTCGAGAAACTTCCAATGTTAATGATCAATATTTCAATCATTTGCATACACTGTGTTTTCCAGGTCATTGAGGCGAGTAAAAATATTGATATTGAATTAAATATATAGTACAAAGCTGCGTCGAATTATTATTTCCCATAACGAATTCGCACGTCGATTCAATAAACAAACGCGCGAATCGGTGTAAGTATTTATGGACATGGGTAATTGAGAAATTTGATACGTCACATGAGATAGATACGAGAATTGAAACTGCGAGCAAAGGCTTCTGCAAAGAGAGAATTTTAATCAATATGTAGTTATACGGAAAGAAAAATAGCAATGTATTTTAATTCTACATAAATTATTTTATATATTTGTTGATAGCTATTTCGGCTTACGCCTTCGTCAGAACTATAGTTCTGACGAAGGCGTAAGCCGAAATAGCTATCAACAAATATATAAAATAATTTATGTAGAATTAAAATACATTGCTATTTTTCTTTCCGTATTATAATGGAGTTCTACCAAGTAAATGCCTACTCAATCAATAATATGTAGTTAGTTTCTCATTCTGTATCAGCACTAAATTTAAGACTGAATTCAATTCGAAAAAACTTTCCGATAGTAAAATAAGTAGTTCTCCTTTCAAAATAATATTTTATATTGCGCATGCGTGGGCAATTTTATTTTCAAACATAAATTTTTGTCTATGATTATTCGATGGAATAGGTACCAATAGTTGAATTTGGTAATCGGGTAAAACAAGCGACGTTAGTATTGATAATCATTCAACGGTCAAGTCTGATCTACACTGACTCAATTTTCAAGGAGTCGGCGTTATTTAGGGTGTGATACAAATTCTAGTGTTATATTATATAAGAATGTACATAGATAATGCTATCAGCGTGTTTCAATTTGTCGTTCTTTAAAAATCGATTCAGTCCAGTCAGTGTCACGGTCGCAACCTCCAACTAAGTAAACGAGCGAATATTGTGATAATTGATAATAATAAATATATAAGAGCAGTCGTGTAGTGTGAAGGTTGGCTGAATTCATTTTTCGCGTGACATCCGTAATTATGTACACGGTTGCAGAGGTTTGCCGTCAGTCGTGGACAATGACGACTCGCGTGCCGTTATTTATGAAAATATTATCAAAAAAAGCTACGCATTTCAAATGGGAATTATTTACAAAAAATTATAGCAGAGTCCACGGGTGCAGTTTAATTGAATACCCACGTTCATAAATTGATTTTTAAATCGAATCTGTGTTCGAAAATTCGAGATGTTTATATTCCTTCCCACACGTCTGATCCTAAAAGCGAGGCCTAGCGAGAGCAATTATGCCTACGCCATTTTCAAAAATATATACCATTGCATTCTTCAAAAGGCGGTAATTATCATTTATTTTCTACGTTTTAAAAAAAGATAAACGATAATGATCAATTAGCGAGAGCTGTGTGAAAATAGTGTGCATGTGGTCGAATGGTTACGGTTTTGGTTCGAATACAAGGAGTTTACGGCCTGAGTGGCAGCGCTTTTTGCTAACACGGCTTCATTGGCTCAAGTGATTGACGAACCCCCCTTTGCCGATTTTATAGCCAATGAGGCCACCTGCATTTGCGTAGCACGCGTTTTTCCACTGCGCTATACGCTACGCTTTAAAACGCATCTGCGACGTTTCTATCGCTTTGTATGCAGAAAGAGGTTAGCTAACGGATAGTTTTCACGTAACGTCATCCGTTTTTTTATATCACCACCGACATATACATAGATATAGCAATTGACTTAACTGAACCAGGCCTCTTTAACCCTTAAAACGCCAAGCCAATTCCATCGATTTTTCCATTGTTTCCAGGGATATTTACGATAATAAGGTGCAAGCGCTAGTGACATTTGTTAGCTTAGTCTCAAAGAAAATAAAAACGGTTACACATATCGATATTTTAACAATCACATTGCCTTGAAAATATGTGTTTGCAATAGTTTTCATTTAAAAATACGATATGTATTGATACATAAACTGGTAGTGACGTTTGCGTGCCTGCACGCCGTGGCGTATGAAGGGATAAATAGAATAAATTAAAATGCCATCTGTTGGGTAATGAGAAATTAAATCACAATTCAAAGGGTGTAGCTAACTACCAAAAACAATGACGAATAAAAAGATTTCTTCCATTCGCGCTCGCTGTGTTATCTACCACTGGGCTGCAAACGATACACGACGTAATAATACTACCTAGATAATAATACCGGTGCGAAAATTGTACGTTACGTAATAGATCGTAGCGGAGCCCCAAAGGCAAGCGGCGTATCGACGCTGTTTTATGGGAAAACTTTAGCGGTACAACTGGAATATACAGATTGGATCGATCCACTCGGTAGGAATAGCACGAAATGAATAAATAACACCAGCACATCGATTAAAACTCAATTTTCGTTTCATTCGACTGGTAAAATAGTGGCCATTAAGCGTAAATAGGACCATAAATAATCCATGTTATTATCATACCATTGGCGGCATCAGCACGCCAATACTATAACGGGTCGTCTTAGCTGGGCGAATCTGGGCGAGGCGATCCGGCGCGGCTTTGAAAGCGGCAGAGTTTTAAAATATCAAACGGTCCTGGCCCATGCAAGTGTCATATGTAAGCGAAGCGATCCGGTCAGGACGGCATATGTCGCAAGTCGCCTCAAGTGCGCACTCATGGCGCACGCGAATCGCTTGAAAATATGAAACGGTCCAAGCTCACCAGAGCGTTAATTGCGTCTGGCCGAGCGATGGCACATAAGACCTTTGATCAACTACGTTTTAAATTGACTGGATTCGCCTAAATTCTCTTGCCGGTTCGCGTCGCTTACCTAAGACACGGGGTTAGAATCGGTATCGATACTTTTTACAGTTCCCGTATGCGTATGGTAACGCTCTACGATTTCATATAAGCTCGGGTACAGTTACGGTATAAATCTCCGAAATATATATTCAAAAATGAAGTGATTTTCTTGCAGTAAGCACAATGAAAGAAAGAGCGAAACAAGCCGACTGATAAGGACGTTGATTAGAATGACGCCCCTTTTCGTTTATATGAATCTAAACCCACGAAGCGATTATAAATTTTTGCTGTTTATTTTTTCTATGACGGATGAATATTGCGCTCATAGATTTGCAAGTATAGGTCGTGTAATTGATTTCTTCGTTATAAACTAAAGTTAAATTGGCATTCAAAAAAAGAACACTGATTATATAAATACTACCAACATGACCGATGATGAAGCATAAAGAATTTGTTGTCTTTTAAATAAATAATGAGCATAGACACATGCGTGCGTTGAGATTTTGTATTCTCTTGAGTTTGATAAAAAAAAAACGAAGAAATCGAAATTCATCAAATAATTAATTACGAATTTTGTGTCTTTTTTAAAGATAGAAAAAACAAATCGACCATTCAAATGTAAAGTGGGCGTGTCATGCGAGCGAAAAATGATTCGGTTAACTTGACTAAAATAAACACCTTTATATTATTTACCATGCTGCGTTCCACGACAGAATAGTTCTCGACGTTTAGTATGACAATGTCAAGGGTTTGACCTAATTTTAAAGGATGTTCAAAATTAAGAATCATTCGTAAACACAACAAGAAGCAAGACAAGTTTTTTTGTGAGAAGAGTAATACGGTAAGTTATAATTAATTTTATTATGACGGATTCGGCGGTAACTTTGTGGAGATTTTAACGTTTGAGAACCGCTATTTATAATAGTCGAAAATCTTCGACTTGATCCAATTAACCTTTGAAGTTCTTGAGTTAGCCTCAAATGGTTTGAAATTAATAATTCTGGATCTAGGGAATAATGAATGTCTATGATTCATTCTATCTATCGATTGACTTTGCTTTTTTAAATAACTAAATTTCTAGATAAACTGTGGAGCATTTGATAAGACGAAAGAAAACTTTTCTATAAATAGCGATGTAAGGCGTTTAGCCTGGTGACGCGATGGAAAATTGCATGTATGTATATAAAAAACTGTCATCTCTTTATTCAATAAAAAGTCGACCAACCGACAGATAACCGAGAACTAAGCCCGCACTTACTTAACAAACAGGCTGCAAATCTAATTCGCGATGATGTGACACACTATCATTCATAGATTGGACCAAGTATACCGAACATAATTCACACACCCTCGCGGATTAGTCACTAAACGAATGAGAAAATGTTAATTTACTTCTTTCCGGTTTTTCTCTCTAGCGGGACTGATATGACATAAAATTTGACACAATTCAAACTGAATTAGAACAATCTGCAAAGAAGTAATCCCAAATTAACTCACAATTTATGGCGCCACGATCGATTAGAACATAATTATTTGAATCATAATCGATGTTCATTTGTTTATGACAATTTGGAATATCTCGAGTGATTCCCAGAATGTTGATAAAATCTAGCCCCGCCAGTAATATCGACTTCAATCTAACATAATATATTGTTTTAAAACTCTTTCAAAATAAGTTATGAAAACGCTGTAACTAACTACAGCTCGGAATGTGCGAATTTTATTAAATAATTTAAAATGATTTTAGAATTGGTTGAGCAATTCGAAATAATGTGATGTTATATTTATGAATAACTGTAATGAATGAACAGAAAAATATTTGAACATAAGTACACAAATGGCTGATCGGTATAAGACAGTTAACAAAATACCGACGTCACGCGGAGACGGTTTGGCGCACATGTTGGAAAAGCGGGAAAAAAATTATGTACCTATCAATCAAAGGCTAGAAAAGCATGCATGGCGGGCAACGTATTTCCGGTCGGATCTTGAAATAACTTCACACAATGCTATTCCAGCTATGAAGAGACCATTCGCGATTATTTACTTTGTTGTCCATGTTTATGTTTGGACGGAAAAAATGACAAATTCAAATTCCAACCATACGTTTGAAAATTCAAATATCGTTCCAATTACCTACAAGAAATATTTAAATTTAGAGTTTCGAAAAATTAATTATGAAACGCCGAGAGTGACAATAAGAATAATAAAAGGGCGTAGAAGCCTTTCTCAACAGCTGTAAACGATAAAAATGATTTTTCGCTCATAGCGAGCATTATCAACTGATGTGATCGAAACCGGTACAGATCTAATGAATTAAATGTGGACTAATTACTCAAAACATTTTATGATTTTTATTATAATGCCATTCCACCAAATATTGACAGTAAACGAACACCTTACAAGTGAATCGTATAAAAGTTTCTGAATACCATCAACATGAGTTTTCAACACAGTGAAAAACAAGAGGTATAAAATCTAAAATCTAAATTGTGATTGTACTCGATGGATCTGAAATTTGCATTTTCAGATTTCGTCTGAAATCAATCAATGTGGTTTAACCACTTGACCCATCTCGTCTGGCATAATTGAATACATTCGAAGATGTTCTGGCTAATGCAGGAACATCGCCGTGACTCATGATTATTACTCAGGAATGCCAGCGAGGAATTCCTGTGCACAGACGATGGCTTACGTCAGGTCATTTAAATTCCTAAAACTTCAATCATAAGAGTCCGCATGGTTTGTAGAACGTTGGAATTGGGAAATCGACTATACATATGTGATGCTAGAACTGCCTATGTCAAATATTTCAATTCTAAAGTATGTATAGGCAATTGTTTGTTCTTTGTTATTAAAAATATTTTGGCAACGTGTTCCTGAAAGTGTATTGAAATTTGAAGTAGTAATTTTTCGAACTATAACTGCCTAAGTGAATATTGGTACTTCTTACACTAAGAAATCTTAACTTCTGACCATCTCTCTGTCAGTGATGCACAACCTGCGGCCCGCAGTGACATTTTATGCGGCCCAATATGACAAACGTCAATCGAATTTTTTCTTCAGAACTTTTAACGGACAATCGAAGAACAATATTAAAATTTTCAATTTCGATTATCTGGCCCTTCTCCCAAAAAGGTTGGGCATCACTGACATATGTGAACAGACATTTCTCGGTGCAAAGTATGATGTTACATTATTTTGCCATACAAAATATCTGTCCTTATATTTCATTAATTTGAAATCGAATGACAAGGATTTATAATATAAAAACAAAGAGCATTTTCTGATTCTAAAGTGATTCTAAATGGGCAAAATCTGACATAGGTACTACTAGCATTAAGGCCCAGATATAAATAAGTAGTTTCACCAAATTGTCAAGGAAGCCGTTCTTGAAGATCTTGGCGTACAATTTGAGAGCAAACTTACATTCAATAATCACATTAAGACTACTTGTAATAAAGCATTGAAAATGTTGGGCTTTATCCTCCGTACTACCAAGGACTTTCCAGGAGTAAAAATTTTGATACTAATGTATAATTCTTTAGTTCGAAGCCGGCTTGAGAGTGGATCGATTGTTTGGGCCCCAAGAGGTGTGAAATATGTTCTTATGGTGGAGAGGGTTCAGAAGAAGTTTTTGAGAATTCTCTATTTGAGGACATACGGATACTACCCATGGCTTTATCCAACCGATTTTCTTTTAGGCATGCTCACGTTCAATAGTTTGAATACTCGAAGAGAAATGTACCTGGCCACATATTTCTTTCGACTCATCCGAGGCCAAAATGAGAATTCCACCATTCTTGAGAATGTTAAATTGAATGTCCCTGATAATTTTTTGAGGAATCGTGAACATGAGTTGTTTGTTCTTCCAAGGGGTAGAACCAGTCTGCCAATGGGAATGTCACTGGGAAGAGCTTTAACAATTTTAAACGGCATTGCTTCGGATGTCGACATATTTCATATTGACGTGAGTGAGTTCAGACGAATACTATATTTTATGAATAAAAGTTGATTTTGTCAGAACTCATTCGGTCGACTACGAAAATTTCTAATGTGATATTAATAATATTTTTTCCTCTGTTTTTTTATGACTATTGTAATTTTCAACTTATTTTTTAATTTTTAATTTTTAATTAATTTGTGATTTTTATTATATATTTACATGTATGTATGTATATATATATATGCATGTATTTATATTTGTCAAGTCTATGGCGCATTGGTGTCAGCTGTAATGCCATGATTTGCTTTTTTAAAATAAATAAATAAATAAATAAATAAATTATTAAAAGATATTTTCCGTGTAAACCAAATGCATTTATAAAATCTACGAAGGTGGGAATAATATGTTTACGAGTAAATTCCAAAACCCGATACTGGCAGAATGCAAAACAAAGTTGACGGCCGGATAATCGCAGAATAAGTTCAGCAAGCGCATTGTTTGGGAAGCAGTCATCGCGGGGAGTCGTAAACGTCAAAATTTCAAAAACTGCGACGCAAGTCGGAGTGACGCGTCAAAACATACAGTGATTCACGTCTCGGAATAGACCGGCACTAGCGGACTGTTTAAAAAATTCCTTCAATACAGATAATCATTATCATCAGGGTTTGAGACCATTTGTTATTATCTGGGTAGTAGCGAAGGGCAACGTTCACCGTAAACCCTGGTGAACATATGTATTTATTTAATTAGTCTCTTATCCCTTCATTAGAAGCATTAGATATTCCTTGTGTTGACTGTACATACAAAACAAATTTGAATTAGGAATCGAAAACAATAATTTAGATTGTGCCTCATAAAAAAATAAACATGAGTGAAGTACTGAAGTAATAGACATGTTTAAATGGTAACAACAAGTCATATTTATTTTTCCATACCAATTGGTCGCTAAAAATTAAACATCCATTAACTTATTATTATTATAGTACTAAATTTATTATTATTCCCGGAGAATAACAATATGTATTATTTGGGGTTTAAGACCTTTGATTTGCAGACTCATATATGGATACAGTATGCTAAGACAATGTTTCTTCTCAATGTTCCATTTGAAATCCGAGGACCACAAAAAAGATCAAACATTTATTTGCACATCAACATTGGAATAATATAATAAATATTTATATAATTATTTTTTATTCAAAATAATTAATTTTACACCAGCACGCTGATAAAACAATTTTTAATTAAGTTTATTAAAACAGATAGTAACAAAATAATATAGCCCACCCAAAAATCTTCGCGGAACACCGGTTAAGAAACTATGTGCTATGACATCAACCTGATAATAAATTTCCATCAACATGCACATTTCCATAGATAAAAAGCATTTTCTATCACCATAATACCATAGATATATTGACCAACAACAATTCACAAAGTAGAACCAACCCTGTCCTGGCTTATATTTATAAGATAAGTTTCTTGAATGTAGCACATATCCTCCAGATAACTTAGGTAGTTTTAGAATCAAACACTACGTTGAGATATTGAAAAGTATGTAATACGTATTCCGATGAATTTATCACCAATGAGTCAAATTTGGAATAAAAATAATTAATAAGAATGATTTTCCAGACAAACAAACCTAAATTCATTTTCTTAATAATAATGACAATCTATGTTTATCATCAAGTTGCAACTCTTTATGACAATATATGAATAATGTAGGTATCAAATGTTTAAAAAAAACTGTTAAATATTTTGGTTCGATTATTTACTTTATACAGCATTTGAATTTGATGTTTTTCAATAAAAATAATTTATTACTGAATTTAAAAATACTGTTGGGTTGACGTTTATTTATAATTCAAATTCACAGTAATGCACGTGCGATTACTGTGAATTTGAGTACAACGTATTGGTGGAAAACAAAATGCAGTGATTATTTTCAAAAGAAAACTAATGTATGCGAAAGGCAGTTCTAAGCCTGCTTTCGTTTATTTTACATCTAAAGCACGTTCACTGAAGTCCAAAAATAAATATTGGAATGTCCGATTTGCAGTGCTAAATTATATTATATAAGTGTGCAGTGTATATTGTTTAGTGCCAAAACATTCAACAACAAAAAAAACACAGTTTTGAAAACAAAATACACTAACCTTGCAGGCAGGCTGTTAAGTTGGCAACACTCAAAAACGCACTCGACAGATCAGACAAATTCACCAGTTAGAACTTTCTGTCTTTCCTGTGAAAGATAGTAGGATGAAGATATAATACTTACAGATTTTGATAATCTACACATAATTCTATTTAAAATTCTTACATTACAAAAAATTTATTCGTTTTTTGCAGTCTTTTTTATTATGAAGTGGATTTTGCAAAATTGGACTAGTGCCAGGTTAACTTTTATATTTGCATTTTTTGGTGACAGCTCAGTGACAAATTCACATAATTGCGTTTTTAATGAGAAAAAAACATTAAAATTCATGACGATTAAATAAAGTGCCCATACTGAGTGAGGGTTTCTAATGACAGATAAAATATTATAATAATAGGAACATTTTGACAATTAACGGCATGTTAAAATAAACAAAAATATACACTGAATTTGTAATGTTAATTAAAAAGCTACATTCGGTTAGAAATAATATACTACTAATATACAACAGAATACCAGAAAGAGGTTAATATAAAAACGATAAGCGTAAAAATAGTTATGAATGTGGGCCAAGTCTACTTTACGGACATGCAGGGACAATACTTACAAATCCAGTCCTCCTAAATGGCATATTATAAAATGATGAATTGTTTTATATGTATAATCACTTATAAGGAGAACACAATAATTCAGTATAAAAGCACACTATTTTCATTCAATATGCACACCGAGCACTTCTAGAACGATCTCGGAGGAAAATCTCACTGACATGAACTATTCATGTGACTTGCCACAATTTACAATCGTTATTCCTCCAACGGAATTGAAGAAAAACAACTTTCCAGACTTCAAATGAATTTATTTATTGTAGAAAATCGGCTAGTTTGAACATGAAAATAACTATTTTTTTTTAATGGGTGATATTCGAATGGATATTAATTTTGATCTTATCTCTTATTTATACCAATATTAAAACCGTTTACCTGGTTTATTATAACTTTGTTATTCATTCTAAAGATGAATATTTGAAGAGATATTTATTTTTATATAGTAACTGATAAATAATAACCATTTTCAGATTTTGTTAGCTATTTAGTCATAATGCCATCTTCAGAATTAATGTCATTACCATTGTAGCGAGTACAAAAGTAACGTACGTGTACGATTCCTACCCATTCCTACCCCTGAAAAATATTGTTTGTGGTCGTTGTCAAAGAAAGCAAAAGTGCCGTGCAATTAAATCTTCAATTAAATTTGAGATGAGCGATGGATTAGCTGAACAAACAAAAAAGTTTGTGTTCAGATCCAAGCCTACAAATAACGGAGATATACACGGTGATTATTTGGAAATCCGTATCCCTGAGGTATTACGTTGACTCAGCTTACATAACCCAATATTGCACGTGGGTTATCGGCACCGTTTATCTAATATCTAACTATCTGTAACGTTTAATTGTTGTCAATATAATAAACAATATCTTATCATATATTAGGTGACGGTTGCATTTTCATCATTTGAGTCAGTGATAGCTTGCATGCAGGTATTTACGTGTTGCACCATTCCTTCAGTGGCTACTGTTTGTTTTTCAGTTACTTCAAGCTAGCTACTCATTTTACACTTGGCCGTCGGCTCCTGTGTTGGCCTGGTTTTTGTGGGAACAGCGCCATAATATTATTGGAAAACGGATACTTGAAATAGGATCTGGAACAGCTTTACCAGGTAATTATAATCACTGTGTTGGCCTGGTTTTTGTGGGAACAGCGCCATAATATTATTGGAAAACGGATACTTGAAATAGGATCTGGAACAGCTTTACCAGGTAATTATAATCACTGTTCATAAAATTAGACACTCCTTGTCATTAGTCGTCTATCTCAAGCCTATGTCCTTACATGGTTGGAAAAGTGACATCTGTGTTAGCAGACTACATCTATGCATTCTATTCCAGAATTTGTTCATTATTGAGTAATTATGTTCATTCTAACTACTGAATTAGAATTATCATGGATAAATCGGCGATTTACAGTGTCAATATTGAGTAATTTGTGTAGTTTTTTAACGCATGAATAATACGTTAGCTAAAAAACAAATCGATGATCTCAACTCTATCTTTAAATTGACATTTCCCAAAATCTCGCTTATTGACATATCCAATATCTTTTGACAGGGCAAAATCAAATGTATTCACAATAAAATTTTATCTTTGGATAAAAATATTGCGCCAACCTGAAATGTTATAAACTAAGGACTGGCATTGTGAATAATTATTATATTCTACCTAGTTTTCGACAGATGGCAATTCTTATTGTTGAATGGACTCAACCATTTTAATTTTATCTACCAAGGATTTTAATCCACATTGCATGACATTAAGGACATGGTTTTAAAAAAAATATTGACCTTTCATATTTGTTTTTCAGGTATATTGGCAGCAAAGTGTGGTGCTATCGTGACATTATCTGACAGTTGTACTCTTCCTAAATCACTATTGCACATATCCCGTTGCTGTGAAGTAAACGGCCTTACACCTGGACAAAATATTACCGTTGTTGGTTTAACTTGGGGACTTTTTCTTTCAAACGCCCTCAATCTTGGCCCGTTTGATTACATCATCAGTTCCGATTGCTTCTACGATCCCGCAATCTTCGAGGATATCTTGGTGACCATCGCATACTTCTTGGAAACGAGCAACGCAAAGTTTCTGTGTACATATCAAGAGAGAAGCTCAGATTGGTCCATTGAAGCGTTGTTGAAAAAGTGGCATCTTAAGTGTAATCTCATCGACTTGAACACTGATTCTGGAATCGATTTCATAGAGTTAATGGGAGATCATTCGATCCATTTACTAGAAATAACTCACTCCTGAGGATTATCAGTCGAAAGACTCAGTCGAAGCTTTCATAGGCATGGCCAGTCAAGTAGGGAGATACGTTGGAAAACTCTTTGTCGGAAACCTTCCGTGGACGATAGGACACAGAGAGCTAGGGGAATACTTCTCGCAGTTCGGTCGGGTTCAAACCGCCAGGGTCATATTTGATCGTTCTTCCGGAGTAAGCAGAGGATACGGCTTTGTGGAATTCTCTGCCAAAACTGGATTCGACAATGTTCTCAACAAACAGTCCCATTCGTTAGAAGGCAAAGTGTTATCCGTTAACCCTTCATCGAACTAATGTTTCATGAGAAGCAGATGCGTGATACGAATCACGTTAGTTAATACCCAACATTAAACTTGTAGTATTCAAAAATAATAATGGCTGAAGCGTTAGATACATTTTCTGATTTGGATTTTTCTGATTCCGATAATGAAGGGGAAGACGGTAAACTCAATAAAGACTTTCGATCTGCCGCAGATCATATGAAGCATTTAGTCTCAAAATTAGACCAGCAGAAGCTTCTAGAAATATACGCCCTCTTCAAGCAAGCCACTGAGGGTCCGTGTAATATTCAGCGTCCCAATTGGTACGAAATGCAGGCTAAAAAGAAATGGGACGCGTGGAACGCCGTGGGAGATATGTCATCTTCTAAATCGAAAGAAAAATACGTCAATTTGATTTCAGAAATCGATCCGGTTTGGAATGAACAGTCGTCAAACAGCAAAGAAACCAAAAAAGGCGGCCAATGGGCGGCAGTTTCGAGTTTTTCCAAAGATGAAGAAACTGGAGAGGGTGTGGATATTTTTGATTTTTGTATAGCTGGCGATCTTGAGAAAGTAAAAAATGCACTAGATGTTGATCATCGTTTCGTTGAAGAAATTGATTCCAACGGACTAGGCTTAATTCATTGGGCCGCAGATAGGGGGCTCCTCGACATGATTTCAATCATAATGGATGCAAACTGTGATGTGCACTTAAGAGACTCGACTGGTCAAACTGCATTACATTACGCTGTCAGCTGCGGTCATATTGATTGTGTCAAATATTTGTTGAAATGTGGTGCCGATAAACTCAGTAAAGACGATGATGGTGTTACCCCTGTGGACTTGGCAACCGAAGACTCGGTTAAAGAGATATTGATGAAAAATTAATTTAACATTGCAAGCTTTTTATGAAATGTAGATTATTATTTTGCATAAAATAAATGTATAGAGTATGTATGAATAAATTTAGTTTTATTTTGTTATCAATAAATTTCATAAACACTCAAATATAATTCCTCGACTAAAATGATTTAAAAAGTACATTTTTACTGCAGCTGTAATTTTAGCGCCATTTTCACTATGAAAAATATTGTAAAGAAATCAACCAACTGTAACAGGTCTGTCATCTTATGTGGCTACAATGTCTATGGTGTTTTTTCCTCCGAACACTATATCACTAACATTGTCTACGGATCGAAGTATACCTTACAAAATATTATAACAGACAGTGTGAAATATCGCTGAGCAGAACAGTAAATTATTTATGAATCTTTAAGTTAAATGTAACATGTACATGTTGCCGAGCTACAAATTATCGACATTCATTTGTTAAAAAAGATTGACCTATTTATGCAAGAAATATACCCTTGAAATCTTGAAAAAAATGTGCACACATACTTACTACTTAAATTCTCAAATGCATCTGCTTACAATGGGAACAGGGATCTATTGATTGGTCTGATTAGGAAAAGTCTTTTTATATCCTTTTAAATATATTTGAATAGGTAAATGAGTGACTAAAGAAAGGCACACAATATTTATTTTTTTAAGTTTCATGAGTGATAAAAGGTGGAGATTTTTTTTTGATTTGCTTGCTAGCCATAAAATGAATGTTGGTCATTTGAAATTAGAATGCTATTTTTTGACACCTAAACACAATAAAATTTATTTCTACACCTTTATGGATGAGTTAAAAAATGAACAACATTAAATTAAAGTGAACTTAAAATTATTTTGTTGTCACTTGCAACAGATTTAAAACCCAACTATTCATATTGGTAACTAGTATGGTAATATCAGCATTTGAATAGTTTTTCATTTGTAAATAGCAATAAAAAGAAACATAGTTACCAACAATCCAGTGGCATCAATGAATAAAAAAAAACACCAAAACCGAAATGCTACTGGCAGAAAAAGCGTACAGGTTAATTCTGATGCATTAGAATCTGGAAATTCATTGAATGTTAGACCAGATGAACACAGTAAAACTAAAGTTGTTCTCATCCAGGATGAATTCATTTTCCCTGAATACCACAATTCGGACATAAGCAGGAGCATAAAGAATGTTAAAATGTTTAAAAACAAACATTGTACATTTGGTACATTGCCTGTCGTAACACTGTTTGATGAAACACCACCATTTGATGTTTCTGAGAAAACAGTGGACATGGCTACACATCAACCTGAGTGGTTCAAAACACAAAATGATACAAAATATAAAAGTATGTACTTCTCCTTAATTTTTCTCAATCTCACTAGATTTGCTTTAGATGTAATAATATTTTTTTTTATATATTTAAATTTGTAGTAAATATCTACGTGCGCATGGAAAAGGATGTGTTGTCTAAAATTGACACTTTGGAAGAGCCAAAATATTATTGTTGAATGATTGAATGTGTTACTGCATAGAAGTTTATTAAGCACTTGGGAGACCATAGGCACAATATATTATGGATAAGATAATTTTTCAGATACCAAAAAAGTGTCGAAATTTCACTTTACATATACATATTAATTTACGAATTTATTTTGAAGAATATAGTGCATTGAGTTCTTTGAAAACCAAAGAGTATTTATATAGATAGAGTGATTACTTTGATTGGTTAACTTCATCTGATTCACAGATTACTCAACAGTCACGACAAATACGGATGGACTAAGCGAATGTTTGAAATCAAACGGTTTTGAGTTAGATGCAGAGGAAATGCCAACATTCAGCAGTGCATCGAAGTCGTCTTACAATGCTGAAAGAATATCACCCAAATTAAATCAACGCAGTAGAAGTTTGATTGCTAATGAATCATCTCCTTTTGCCGAGTCCAGAGAAAATACTTACGCAAGCGATACATTCGAAGACAGCAAAATGAGGAAATTAGAAAAATACATAAGGGATGAGGCGACGAAGATTTTGCCAAGATTTGAAAATATGGAGCCTGTTTCTGAATTTTCATTTTCACGCATTAAGCTTGTAGACAAATCTTCATTAGATCCTTTGAAAGATAATAAAAGCTTAATTGACGATGAATCGTGCTTGTTAGTGGATTCTAGTGAAGGCATATCAGAGTTGATAAAATTAGAGAAGTATATTAAGAAGGAGGGATCGAAAATCTTGTCACGGTTCGATCACATTCAGCCAGAATCCAAATTATCTTACTCACCGATAAAATTGAAAAACAATCTTTTGACTGACAGTGAAAGGATTTCGCAAGAGAATTTCACTCTATTGACAAGATCATTTGGGACAGAGAACTCTGAAAAGGACCCAAACCAAAATGCTACTGGCAGAAAAAGTGTACAGGCTAATTCTGATGCATTAGAATCTGGAAATTCATCGAATGCTGAATACCACAAATCGGACATAAGCAGGAGGATAAAGAAGGATAAAATGTTTAAAAACAAACATTGTACATTTGGTACATTGCCTGTCGTAACACTGTTTGATGAACCGCCTCCATTTGATGTTTCTGAGAAATCATTGGACATGGCTACTCATCAACCTGAGTGGTTCAAAACACAAAATGATTCAAAATACAAAAGTATGTACTTGCCCATATTTTTTCTCAATCCTACTAGATTTGCTTTAGACGTATTTGTATTTTTTCATATATATTTAAATTTGTAGTAAATATCTACGTGCGCATGGAAAAGGATGTGTTGTCTAAAATTGACACTTTGGAAGAGCCAAAATATTATTGTTGAATGATTGAATGTGTTACTGCATAGAAGTTTATTAAGCACTTGGGAGACCATAGGCACAATATATTATGGATAAGATAATTTTTCAGATACCAAAAAAGTGTCTAAATTTCACTTTACATATACATATTAATTTACGAATTTATTTTGAAGAATATAGTGCAATGAGTTCTTTGAAAACCAAAGAGTATTTATATAGATAGAGTGATTACTTTGATTGGTTAACTTCATCTGATTCACAGATTACTCAACAGTCACGACAAATACGGATGGACTAAGCGAATGTTTGAAATCAAACGGTTTTGAGTTAGATGCAGAGGAAATGCCAACATTCAGCAGTGCATCGAAGTCGTCTTACAATGCTGAAAGAATATCACCCAAATTAAATCAACGCAGTAGAAGTTTGATTGCTAATGAATCATCTCCTTTTGCCGAGTCCAGAGAGAATACTTACGCAAGCGAAACATTCGAAGACAGCAAAATGAGAAAATTAGAAAAATACATAAGGGATGAGGCGACGAAGATTTTGCCAAGTTTTGAAAATATGGAGCCTGTTTCTGAATTTTCATTTTCACGCATTAAGCTTGTAGACAAATCTTCATTAGATCCTTTGAAAGATAATAAAAGCTTAATTGACGATGAATCGTGCTTGTTAGTGGATTCTAGTGAAGGCATATCAGAGTTGATAAAATTAGAGAAGTATATTAAGAAGGAGGGATCGAAAATCTTGTCACGGTTCGATCACATTCAGCCAGAATCCGAATTATCTTATTCACCGAGGAAATTGAAAAACAATCTTTTGACTGACAGTGATAGGATTTCGCAAGAGAATTTCACTCTATTGACAAGATCATTTGGGACAGTGAACTCTGAAAAGGTCCCAGACGAAATGAAGTTTCAGCTTTCAGAAATAAACAAAAAAATTAGTTCATTGAGAGAAAAAAGATTTTTGTTAATGCAAGAAGTGTCGCTTGGTAGCGATAATGACAAAGATCCAAGTCAAAATAAGCCAGTATTATCTCATTCCGGTGAAGAAGCGAAAGTGAAAGATTACTTGAAATGGCCCTATTCTTCAGTCAATAGATTTAATGGTGCATTGTTTCCGCCGTCTCCTAGAGAAGAAGACTACAAAGAATCTTCACCAATTGAATATGAAAGCATAAATTTAGTTAATGATTCAATGGGTTGCCAGAATGCCGCGGAAAATAAAACTCAAACTGGCGACCAAAATCTTGCACATAGTTTTGATAATGATATAAATTCACCGAGAAAGTATGATTTGTTGGAAAGAAAAAAAGATTCTCCTGCTACGCTTGAAATAAAAAAAAAATTCTCTAGCCGTAGACATTTTGATGAATCCTCTAAACTGAACGAAAGCGAGACTTATAGCAGGATTAAAGATTATACCGGAACTGGTCTTAAGATTTCCACATCGAGAAATAAGACTCCAAGTTCTCGGTGCGCGATTCAATCTCAGTCTACCCCCAATAAAAGATTGATATCAGACGTAGAATTCAAAGCTCGCCCATCCACATCAATTGGTCAGTCTTTACCCACAGACCATAATCGTTTACTAGAAAATATAAGTGATGTTAATTTATCCGATAACTCAGGGTATGAAACTCCAAATATAGACATGGAAACAATGTCTTTGGTGAATAACGACACTCTGTCAATGGATACTGCATTAACGAGGAGTGAAGTTCAAGATGAGATAAGGAAATACATTAATTCAAAAATTTTAAGCAAATATTTTCCGCATTCTGAAATAATGGATGAAAGTCCCCCGGCAATGGTATCATTTTCAAACTCACATCATACGTCTAAGTCTTTAAGTGATACTGAGAGGCAAGATCTGAGATTTGGTTCATTGGACTCACGTCAAATAGTCAATGAATCGCCTCCGTCATTTTCCACATCGCAAAATACTGTTCTAGGATTTTCGCCGAATCAATTGTCTACGTCTACTCCGCAACGTGAGCGTCAACTGCTAAAATCTCACAGTAATGCCGGTATACAAGATAATTCATCTGACTTGGCACTGTCGCGTAATGGAAGCAAAAGATCTAATTCATTTATATTTCATCAAATAATTGACGAAACACCTTCATTATTTTCAAATAAAATATTGATATCAGACGTAGAAATCAAAGCTCGCCCATCCACATCAATCGGTCAGTCTTTACCCACAGACTATAAACGATTGTTATTAGCAAATATAAGTGATGTTAATTCATACGACATCTCAGGGTATGAAACTCCAAATATAGACATGGAATCAATGTCTTTGGTGAATAACGACACTCTCTCAATGGATCCTGCATTAACGAGGAGTGAAGTTCAAGACGAGATAAGGAAATACATTAATTCAAGAGTTTTAAGCAAACATTTTCCGCATTCTGAAATAATGGATGAAAGTCCCCCGGCAATGGTATCATTTTCAAACTCACATCATACGCCTAAGTCTTTTAGTAATACTGAGAGGCAAGATCTGAGATTTGGTTCATTGGACTCACGTCAAATAATCAATGAATCGCCTCCGTCATTTTCCACATCGCGAAATACTGTTCCAGGATTTTCACCGAATCAACTGTCTACGTCTACTCCGCATCGTGAGCGTCAGCTGCTAAGATTTCACAGTAATGCCGGTATACAAGTTAATTCATCTGACATGGCACTGTCGCGTAATGGAAGCAAAAGATCTAATTCATTTATCCTTCATCAAATTATTGACGAAACACCTCCACTATTTTCCGATAAAAGTTTGATGTCAGACGTAGAAATCAAAGCTCACCCATCCACATCAATCGGCCAGTCTTTACCCACAGCCTATAAACGATTGTTACAAGCAAATATAAGTGATGTTAATTCATCCGATATCTCAGGGTATGAAACTACAAAAATAGACATGGAAACAATGTCTTTGGTGAATAACGACTCTCTGTCAATGGATCCTGCATTATCGAGGAGTGAAGTTCAAGACGAGATAAGGAAATACATTAATTCAAGAGTTTTAAACAAACATTTTCCGCATTCTGAATTAATGGATGAAAGTCCCCCGGCAATGGTATCATTTTCAAACTCACATCATACGCCTAAGTCTTTTAGTAATACTGAGAGGCAAGATCTGAGATTTGGTTCATTGGACTCACGTCAAATAATCAATGAATCGCCTCCGTCATTTTCCACATCGCGAAATACTGTTCCAGGATTTTCACCGAATCAACTGTCTACGCCTACTCCGCATCGTGAGCGTCAGCATTTAAGGTTTCACAGTAATGACGGTATACAAGTTAATTCACCTGACTTGGCACTGTTGCGTAGAGGAAGCAAAAGATCTAATTCAGTGATCCTTCATCAAATTATTGACGAAACACCTCCATTATTTTCCAATAAAAGATTGATATCAGACGTAGAAATCAAAGCTCGCCCATCCACATCAATCGGTCAGTCTTTACGCACAGACTATAATCGTTTATTAGCAAATTTAAGTGATGTTAATTCATCCGAAAAATACATAAGGGGTGAGGCGACGAAGATTTTTCCAAGATATGAAAATATGGAGCATGTTTCAGAATTTTCATTATCACGCGTTAAGCTCGGAGACAAATCTTCATTAGATCCTTTGAAAGATAATAAAAGCTTAATTGACGATGAATCGTGCTTGTTAATGGATTCTAGTGAAGATATATTAGAGTTGATAAATTTAGAGGAGTATATTAAGAAGGAGGGATCGAAAATCTTATCACAGTTCGAACACATTCAGCCAGAATCCGAATTTTCTTATTCACAGAGGAAATTGAAAAACAATCTTTTGACTGACAGTGAAATGATTTCGCAAGAGAATTTCACTCTATTGACAAGATCATTTGGGACAGTGAACTCTGAAAAGGTGCCAGACGAAATGAAATGTCAACTTTCTGAAATAAATAAAAAAATTAGTTCATTGAGAGAAAAAAGATTTTTGCTAATGCAAGAAGTGTCGCTTGGTGGCGATAATGACAAGGTTCCAACTCAAAATACGCCAGTATTATCTCATTCCGGTGAAAAAGCGAAAGTGAAAGATTACTTGAAATGGCCCTATTCTTCAGTCAATAGATTTAATGGTGCATTGTTTCCGCCGTCTCCTAGAAAAGAAGACTACAAAGAATCTTCGCCAATTGAATATGAAAGCATAAATTTAGTTAATGATTCAATGGGTTGCCAGAATGCCACGGAAAATAAAACTCCAACTGGCAACCAAAATTTTGCACATAGTTTTGATAATGATGTTAGTACACCGAGAAACTATAATTTGTTGGAACGAAAAAAAAATTCTTTTGCCCCGCTTGAAATAGAAAAAAAATTCTCAAGCCGTAGATATTTTGATGATTCGTCTAAATTGAACGGGAGTAAGATTAATAGCGGGATTAAAGATCGTACCGGAACTGGTTTTAAAATGTCCACATCGAGAAATAAGACTCCTAGTTCTCGGTACGGGTTTCAATCTCAATCTACCCCCAATAAAAGATTGATATCAGACGTAGAATTCAAAGCTCGCCCATCCACACCAATCGGTCAGTCTTTACCCACAGACCATAATCGTTTACTAGAAAATATAAATGATATTAATTTATCCGATATCTCAGGGTATGAAACTCCAAATATAGACATGGAAACAATGTCTTTTGTGAATAACGACACTCTGTCAATGGATCCTGCATTAACGAGGAGTGAAGTCCAAGACGAGATAAAGAAATACATTAATTCAAGAGTTTTAAACAAACATTTTCCGCATTCTGAAATAATGGATGAAAGTCCCCCGGCAATGGTATCATTTTCAAACTCACATCATACGCCTAAGTCTTTTAGTAATACTGAGAGGCAAGATCTGAGATTTGGTTCATTGGACTCACGTCAAATAATCAATGAATCGCCTCCGTCATTTTCCACATCGCGAAATACTGTTCCAGGATTTTCACCGAATCAACTGTCTACGTCTACTCCGCATCGTGAGCGTCAGCTTTTAAGGTTTCACAGTAATGCCGGTATACAAGTTAATTCATCTGACATGGCACTGTCGCGTAAAGGAAGCAAAAGATCTAATTCTTTGATCCTTCATCAAATTATTGACGAAACACCTCCATTTTGATTCAGACTCTTTACCCACAGACTATAAACGATTGTTATTAGAAAATATAAGTGATGTTAATTCATCCAATATCTCAGGGTATGAAACTACAAAAATAGACATGGAATCAATGTCTTTGGTGAATAACGACTCTCTGTCAATGGATCCTACATTAACGAGGAGTGAAGTTCAAGACGAGATAAAGAAATACATTAATTCAAGAGTTTTAAACAAATATTTTCCGCATTCTGAAATAATGGATGAAAGTCCCCCGGCAATGGAATCATTTTCAAATTCACATCATACGCCTAAGTCTTTTAGTAATACTGAGAGGCAAGATCTGAGATTTGGTTCATTGGACTCACGTCAAATAATCAATGAATCGCCTCCGTCATTTTCCACATCGCAAAATACTGTTCCAGGATTTTCACCGAATCAACTATCTACGTCTACTCCGCATCGTGAGCGTCAGCTGCTAAGATCTCACAGTACTGCCGGTATACAAGTTAATTCATCTGACTTGGCACTGTTGCGTAAAGGAAGCAAAAGATCTAATTCATTGATCCTTCATCAAATAATTGACGAAACGCCTCCATCATTTTCCGACTCTTTACCCACAGACTATAAACGATTATTATTAGCAAATATAAGTGATGTTAATTCATCCAATATCTCAGGGTATGAAACTACAAATATAGACATGGAATCAATGTCTTTGGTGAATAACGACACTCTGTCAATGGATCCTACATTAACGAGGAGTGAAGTTCAAGACGAGATAAGGATATCCGTTAATTCAAGAGTTTTAAACAAACATTTTCCGCATTCTGAAATAATGGATGAAAGTCCCCCGGCAATGGTATCATTTTCAAACTCACATCATACGCCTAAGTCTTTTAGTAATACTGAGAGGCAAGATCTGAGATTTGGTTCATTGGACTCACGTCAAATAATCAATGAATCGCCTCCGTCATTTTCCACATCGCAAAATACTGTTCCAGGATTTTCACCGAATCAACTATCTACGTCTACTCTGCATCGTGAGCGTCAGCTGCTAAGATCTCACAGTAATGCCGGTATACAAGTTAATACATCTGACTTGGCTCGGTTGCGTGAAGGAAGCAAACGATCTAATTCGTTTTTCCTTCATCAAATAATTGACGAAACGCCTCCATTATTTTTGGAATCACAGAGCACAATCGAAGGACTATCGCCAAAAACAACATCTGCTACCCCTAAATCGTTTCGCTTTCAAGATGTATCTAATTTAACGAATTCTCTAAATGATCATGATATGATCGATCAAAATCCAAGAGCGGCGCAGTTCTCTTCTTTTCAGAGTGTGGATTACGGAAAGCATGAAATGATTGATAGCGTATCAGAAATCCCACTAACTGAATCATTAAACTTTCAAAGAAACAGAAATATGTCCTTTTCGAAGATGGATGACTATTTGGTCAGAAGTATAGAGTCAGATAGTTCATCATCGTCATCGGGTACTGTTGAAAACTCTGCCTATAAAAGGGAAGTTATGTTAATACGTGGATCCAAGACAAAAAAATGGAAATTCGGAATGCAGATATCAGGGTTTAAGTCTCCGCGTAACTCGACTGATTTTTTACTATCAAGTACAAAAAATTTTGCACAGCTCAAAAATTTTTTGAATATTCTTTCAGAGGAGAGTTTGAATAATGTGCCCGTCAAATTGGATAAATCTAAACGGAAACCTGGCAAAGCGGAAACTCAATTGAATGTCCAAAATCAAAATAATAAGGGATGTCCTAAAGAGAAGCCAAAGATTAATTTGCCCCAGTACCCCAAATCTAAGCCAGGCACGTCTAGAGCATCTAAATTATCTTCAGCATTTACATCTACTCCAAAGAATAAAAAAAAATGATTATTTGAATGCTGTCTTACAAATTGTATTCCAATATGATATTATAATTATTATGATGTTAGTGCATTTTTTTACTATGGATTTGGTAAGGAATGAAATCTTTTTTGGCGAACTGTATTTTTAATTAAAATTTTGATAAATGTTTATCGTTTTGGAATGATACATTAGTATACACTGAGTAAAGTAAACAATATTTTTTATTTTTTCTATACAACAGGATTGGTTATGGGCGAATAATTCCATCTACTACAAAAGTGAATCAAACCTAGGTATTTTTATGAATTGGTAAGGAAAAATTGTGGCCCACATTATTCAAGGTCAACAAAACAAATTGTAAGATAAGTAATGTTTCAACATTTCTGGCGGTTTTTTTCAAGTTCATATGTTTTAATCAATTCGAATTGTGCTAGAGCAGACAACATCGACTGAGAATTGATAAATGATAACAGTGTTATTCAACTAGTAGTCGCGGACCGACGTCGGTCCGCGAAAACCTTCATTCTTCAAAATTGCAGTAACAAAAAAGTAGCAACGGATTTCGCACTCACCAAATGTTTCTATTTTACCATCTTTGTGATACTTTTTTGTAAGATCAGACAAAATTTTTAGAATCATATTATTAGTAGATTAATTTTGATATGTTTCAAAACACGTATTTAACGAATATGGTTAAATTATGGATACATGGTCACGGGACTGAATCCCAATCCTCTCGAACTAAGCTCAAAAAATTCATACATACTGGCTTATAATTTTATGTTTTGACTTCTTTGAGTTCTTGTGGATTATTATAAAATGTGGAATCAAAATGATTAAGCCTGATGAATATTACTGATTATTGTATGAGTTCTAAAAGAAGAATTTGTTTTTTAATATTAGCCTATAATTAAATTATTCTTTTTATTTTAAACAAATAATAAACTTATGTATGTGACTGTCTCTATCTGTATAATATCATTATTTGTGTAGTTTGTGGTTGCATTTTTGCTCCTGTAAATTAAAACAACTTGAATTCATACTTATTGCGAAGTATTCTTTAGGATATTCTATTATAATAAATTTAAAAATTAAAGACGAAACATACGGTAAGAAAAATAACAATGTATTTTAGTTCTACATAAATACATTGTTATTTTTCTTACCGTATTATAATGGAGTTCTACCAAGTAAATGCCTACTCAATCAATAAAGACGAAACATTTAAAAAAAATCGTCTTTATTCATTTCATTTAATGTGCTTATTTTTCATAAATCTTTACAGAAATTCTATCCTGTGACCATATATCCATAATTTACCCGAATATGATATAGATTATGTCACCCATTTTCAATTCGAAAAGGCGTAAAGGTGACAAATCGTTACTTTTCAGGAGAGCAAAATGAGCTCCCTTATTCAACTCAGAATCACCAAAATGTTACATGGCTTGGTAAGGCGATATTATAAAGAATGTCAAAACCATTGATAATGGTATTAGGTATAACCTGTAAATAATCTTGTGTGCCAAAGTTCACATGGGCGTATTTTTTAAATGCCAAGTTCCGTTGATTTGATAATGTCAATTGGAGATGATAATGATTTTTTTATAGAATTTAATCCGTCATATAATGCGCTTATTGGCATCATCATAACGATCGTTATCTTTAATTTTCTTTATACAATTTATAAAATATCTTGTCAAAAATATTATAATTAGCAAAGTCGCACCGAATAGGGTTGAGCACCGGGCGGGTGAAGATCAGGGGCGTCTAAAGTTTGCCATTATATCTAATCAACAGAAATTCAATTTCGCAATCTTATTTTATAAATATAAACTCCATGAAAAATCC
This sequence comes from Himalopsyche kuldschensis, assembly GCA_028554975.1. Lineage (NCBI taxonomy): Eukaryota > Metazoa > Arthropoda > Insecta > Trichoptera > Rhyacophilidae > Himalopsyche > Himalopsyche kuldschensis. The sequence goes on along the minus strand of JAHFWI010000059.1, from coordinate 807,189 downwards.
ATACTGATAATCACCAAACACGCTCACTTTGTGACCTTATTGACTTCAGAAAGGCAAAAGGGCGTAACACTCGGGCTTTTCAACGACTCGGTTTTTAGATGTACGCAACTGATTATACGTTTTATAAAAAAGGGCGAAGGCTACAAAAGCTGAATTAGTTTCTTATTTACCTGTTAAGTTTGAATAAAGGTGAGCCCGTAAAATTTGAGGTGAGGATTAAAGACTACCCAGGGACGGCTTGTGTGAAGGTGCAGAAGTGCACTGATCCCCAAGATTCAAACACATCGTACAAAATAAATATATCAATTTATTCATTCAAAATTCCATCATTGTATGTATCATAAAAGGATATTTCACGCATGCCAGAAAAGTATAACTATAAAACGTATCGATTGTTGACGTTCGTTGTCGAAAATATTTACATTTGTTTTTGCTGGTTGCCTGATACTTCAGTGTAGGGCCAAATCTTCCCAGATAAGCTCTTTTGACGTAAGGAAATATATCGATAATCGTGGGTTGCAAGTGTCTGAAGTGCATTCTATCCATTCCATCTTGGTTGCAGCTTCCAATTACGCAACTATAACATTTTTATTTTTATAAATATTTCATTGCTCATTACTTTTTTTAAAATTTTCATACTTTTGTCATTTCATAATCATCTTATTACAAACGCAATTAGCGTATATGATATGAATCAATAATGTTTTTGGTATAAAGAGAGGGTTTGTCCATATAAAACTGTCCGAAAAAAATTAATACAATATCTAATTACCTACTATATGTTCATACTACTATATAATATATTTTTTTTATCCATGTCCGCTCCCAACTTGGAGCATATGGACTCCTCGCGGAGTTTATCTCAACATTTGTGTTTTTTTCTACGAGAACTGCTTGTTACTCAGTTGCTCAAACTCTATTTTTTCCGAAGAGAGTAGGGATGGAAAGGATACGAGGACTTGGATAGGACCAGTGATTAGTTAATCGCTGTCACTATGCGTCGCTCTTTTTTGGATCGTAAAGGTGGGAAGGGATTTTCAACAACACAAACACCCATGCCTTTGAACAGATTTATCGACTGAAAAAATCCGCTCGTACCGGGAATCGAACCCGGGCGATCATGGCACGCAAGCCAACGCCGTTGACACTGCGCCACGGACCGGACAAACTATATAATATTAACTATATATACTATATAATATTCTACAATATAATTTTATCTTCATTATTATATATCTACTAATCTACTAAATATATAATATTGGCATATATTATATGTATATTATTACAACATATTTTATATTTAATAATATATATTTAATAAATATATTATAAAATTTATTAATATTAATTAAATTTGAATTGTTTGAATTTTGTAATTTTCCATGAGTTTTGTCGCTAGGTTTTTTTATTGCACTCCTTAAAATTCTTGTCACCGGCCGCCACTGAGACTACCACAGCAATAAGATAATCTGTTCTGTGTGCGTTACCTTCTTTTGCCTTTCTATATATTTTCTTAAAAACTTTTTTTTTAATTGTTTTGGTCAACACTTTAAAAGCGATCCATTCAACTATATTTTAGAATACAATATTCAATAGCTGAGCGAAAACATGCTTAAATAAACGAAATAAAATACGATTAAATTACTTTTGTACAGAAATAAATGGATGTTTTTAACGTTAGGATGTAAATTTCCGATAAGTGGTGGATGACCTGGTGCACTGTCTAGAATTAAAAGTATATTGAATGGAATTCTTTTCTGATTACAATATTGTTTTACTTCTGGAATAAATAAATTCAAAAACCAGTCTTCAAAAATAAGTTGTGTCATTCACCCTTTTTTGTTTGAGCGGTAATATAGTGGTAACTTAAAATAGCAATTTAAAAAAATGCTCTTTTTTTGGTCGTACTTGCGAATAGTCGTAAGTCGAGGACTACCTGTAATTCGATTCATTCTACACAGCAATATTCCTTAACCCTTTGGTTACGGACAGCGAAAAATCTCTGCTCATTTCCTTTGCGAAAAAGACGGCGCAGCGATTTATCGCTGCTGATTTTAGCTCAAATTCAATGTACCGTACCTTTGCGTACGGGAAGATATCGATCCAACTATTGTTTTAATATGCACTAATACACGTTTATATATGATAATATAATAGATATATATTTTATTAGTTGTTTATTTATATAATTATATCAGTTTAAAAAAAAAACAAAAAAAAAACACTTGACTTTTTTCGGATTTAGTAATAAGAATGTTAATTGATATTTATAATCTTTGTTATGTTTGTTGCTTGAGACGGGTATGGTTCAGCGATTTGGCGATTCAATATTAGTCAATATCTAGAACCAGGGACGGCTCGTGTGAAGGATCAAACGTGCATTAGTCCCCCAAGAATCGAGCTCATCAATTTCAAAATATATATACCAATTTGTTCATTCAAAATTCCAACGATGTATGGTTTCATAAAACGATCTTTCACGCATGCGACCTAAACACACAAATATTATATAAGTAGATTCCCCGAAATAAGCTGATTGCAGATGTTCCTCGATATGGTGCATTTCTTGGAAATTCTCGAAATGTCCCATTTGGCATAAAAAAAGTAGGTAGAAAACATGACTTTATTTCACACGGCGAAGGCGTATGCAAAAAAAATCTTTTGAAATTTCGACTAACCCGGTGCATTAAGACCCAATGCACCAAAATGACTTGTGTAAAGAAATTGAGCGAAAACATATGTATTTGTATTCTGTCATTCAGTATTGGCCCAAATTTTGGCAGATAAGGTCCTTTGACGAACGGAAAAATAAAGATATTTGCGGGTGATTTGTGAAGTGCGTTTGTGACAGTGCATTCTAACCTCATCTGCAGTTTCGACTTGATTCACGCAACACGCAACTATAACATTTTTATTATTATTTTTTCATACTTGTTTTCATTTCATAGACATCTTAATACAAACCCTATTAGCGTATATAATATGAATCTTTGTAAGTTTTTGTTATATGGAAAGGCTTTGTCTATATAAAACTGTTTAATAACCTTAAATACAATATCCTACTATATAATATTCTACAATATAATTTAACTTTATTACTATATATCTACTATATAATATTAACATATATTATAAATAAATATTAACATATGTATATAATAAATAAATATAATAAGTATTATTAATATATGTATTAAAGCATTGAATATTATTATATATATTTATTATTTATTAATAATACTAAATAATAATCAATAATGTTTCCTACAAACTCAGTGTCCTATATCAAAGAAAATCGTCGAGATTTTTCTAAAAGGCTAGAAATCAAAGCAGCAGGACGTCTTTTGCTAGTTTTAAATATAGTTCAGAAGTGTACGGCCAAAACTAAAGTAGTCAATCGGTATTTTAATGTTGCAATTTATAAAAAAACTCCATGGCTCTGTGGCTGTACTAGCCTTAATAGAGTTTTTTGTTTTCTCCCTTGCCATGCTAAGTATAGAGAAGCAGTTGGTATCGTCAATGTCGGACTTTAATATCCGTGTTATAGATGTATTTTCAAAATCCAAGAATCGGAGGATGGATTTTTTGCATAAATAGGTTGTTTTATTGCACTCCCTAATATTCTGGTCACCGGCCGCCACTGTCTAGAACAAAAGTAAATTTGTCGACATTTTACGCGAGCACAAAAAAATACTCGAATAGATATATGGGCGGAGTAGACACGTCGGACCAAATGTTATATTGTTATTTGGACGAAAGAAAAACAATAAAATATTGGAAGAAAACTTTCTTCCATATCTTTGGAAGAATGGTTTTGAATGCTTGCATTCTATTATATATAAAATGAACACGTCGGATTCCAAAATTATGCCCCGGTTACGATTTACCTCTTCAATATAGAAAATGTTGAAAATAAATGGAGACCATAGGTAAACCCGATGACCAGATCAGAACCTATGCGACAAAATTTTTTTTTTAAATTATCAGGACGTAATCAAAGACAATGTGATGTTTGCAGTCGTAAAAGTGGCGAAGGGATCAAACGGTCGAGACTGATTTGTGTCAACTGTAACAAAGGGGTACATGCATACATTTTTTATTAAATGTACGAAAACTGCATGAGAAACATCGTGGTCATCGCTAAAAATCTAACACTAATGCCTCTCGTGTATTATAAATAAAAAATGGGTGCATTTTTCACGTGCAGTTTTCACTTTTTTTTTCCAAGATAACGCTCGCTATGTTAAGATCGTGTTTTTACTCCCTAATACCACCAGTATTTCGCAACCCTTGGACCAGGGAGCTATTGCCACGTTTAACGCCTATTCTTTAAAAACTAAATTTGCTCAAGCAATAGTAGCGCTTGACGAGGGAAAAACGTTTGAAGAGTTTATGAAGAATTTCAATCTTTAAAAGAGTATGGACGTATTTTCGGTTCAAACAGTAGAATGAATTAAATTCAATATAAAATTTAAAATATCGATTATTCCACGTATTATGTTCAGGCTGTGGAGTCGGAGTCGGAGTCGTGGAGTCGGGGCTTTTTGGCCGGAGTCGGAGTCGTCGCGGCGTTTTGGCCGGAGTCGTACTCGGAGTGGAAAATTTTGAAAAGTTTGAACTTTTTATTTTTGGATTCAAAATGTCAAATTTGTCTATTGGCCGCATTAATAGGGTTGATATTTAATTGAATACACATATGTAGATAGGAAAATTTGTTGACGATATCAACCTTTTTTAGTCGGAGTCAGAGTCGTGCTTTTGGTCAATTTCGGAGTCGGAGTCGTGGTTTTGGTAAATGTTGGAGTCGGAGTTGGACTTTTTTTACCGACTCCACAGCCCTGATTATGTTAACCAATAGTGATATGTGTTCCGCCTCTTTTAGATGCATCTTCGGACTTACTATAGCAATGTGTAATTAGCAGGGCTATGGAGTCGGAGTCGTGGAGTCGGGGCTTTTTGGCCGGAGTCGGAGTCGTCGCGGCGATTTGGCCGGAGTCGTACTCGGAGTCGGAAATTTTGAAAAGTTTGAACCTTTTATTTTTGCATAGAATATGTCAAATTTGGCTATTGGCTAGATTGTTAGGGCTGATATTTAATTGAATACATATAAATAGGAAAAATAGTCAAAAAAAAAGTGACGATATTAAACTATTTTAGTCGGAGTCGTGTTTTTGGTCAATGTTGGAGTCGGAGTCGTAGTTTTGGTAAATGCTGGAGTCTGAGTCGAAACGTTTTTGACCGTCTCCACAGCCCTGGTAATTAGTAATAAAGCAAGATAATGTTGAATTAAATTCAGTATAAATTTACCAGCAATTTTAAGCAATTAAAAATATTGGAAAGGGATGGCAAGAGGTCACATCATCGTGCATGTATGGAATATGGAAAAAGCTTACTAAACGTTTTGAAAACATAACTCTAAGACTAACTAAAAGAAAATGAAATTGAACACACTACAAATCTTAACTTGATATTAATATTGATTATAAAGACTTAGACTAACTTATAGAAAATGATTTGGAAGATCTTATAAATGAAGAATTATTATGCATCGAATACCAAACGGTCGAAGAAGAGACTAAAAGAAAAGAAATGGTCATGGAATCTTAAAAAAAAAATGTATTGAAAGAAATGGAAGCAGCGTATCTTCAAATTGACCAAGTAATGCAAAAATTTGCAAAAATGGATTCGGATAACAAAAGATTTTTAGGTATAAACCGCCGTATTCAGGAAGATCTTGCTTGCTACAAAGAAATATACAGGGGAAAAAACAACAAACAAATCAACTATTTTTTTTTTAAATACTACTAATTCTTCTTCTTCCACTACTGATGATCAGCCAATGAATTGTACTTATAGAAGTACAGATGACGAAAGATTTTAAATATTAATGAAGTAAATATTTTATTTTCTGTTAATAAATAAGTATAAATTTAACAATAAAACATATAAATAAATACACATGTTTTATTTTAATATGTAAGTTCATACATATTTTGTATGAAATTCGACTTACGACCAATTCGACATACGACCAAAGTCCAGGAACGTATCTCGGTCGTAAGTCGAGGACAACCTGTATACTGTAAAAAAAAACAACATCGAGTTTGACCGAAACAATAACAAAGTTACTCGCGGCCACGCGATGGTCACTGTACGTGTGTTAGCTGTGATATCGTGACTTAAAAATAACGCAAAATAGATTATTTTATTCACAACGTCTTGATGATTTCAGACTCGAGTACAGTGCGGACATATTTCAAAAAGTCACTATTTGTTATTGTTTTGAGATTTTTGAAAGTATTCTAATACATAAACAATCTTATTTATTTATTTGTGTTTTTTATTATTCTACGAAGTGAAGTTTGGGCCAATCTTATTTTCCTACGATAAAAGTGACAGCATGGAGAAAGGCGATAGATATGTACAGTATGCTGCAGGGATATGTGGTATGTTTTAGTATGAATTACGGCAATTTCTGATGAAATATTAAGTTTTGTATTGAATTGAACAAACTGTGAAAGTGTGTGGAAAATCATTGCCTTTATTTAAATTAATTCCAGCATAACATATATTGACAACCTCTTCAGTTTATTGCATGCTAATTCTAGGATTTGCTTAAACTTTTCTGTCAAAATTCAAACCAGTAAAAATATCATTTGATTACGGGTGATCTGTTGTGAAATTCTGTTCTCAATGACGCATTCGCAGCTGTTTTAATAAAACAATACAAAATGCATAGGTGCTCGAAGTAAAACGATGCACATGTATCAAGAGACAAGCGATGAGAAAATCTTTACGCGATGAGACAAAAAGCTATTGTAAATAAGATAGTAAAAATTATATTTCATTATTCATGGATGTCTCCTATAGTTTACATGTATCTGATCTTGAACTTGAGTTGGAACTTAAAAATTACTCATTATCCTTCTTATCTCATCCTTTCAATCTCTATGAATTAGAGAGGTTGAACGACTGAGTAATTAGCAATTTTCGTAAAAAAAAATTTACTTGAGATGAATTTTGAAGATATAAATGGCGGACATGGTTGGAAAACAAAATCTAAAGTAAATATAATTTATGTTTCTATCTTTTTTACCTCGTCGAGCACTGTTCCTCTGTGAACAGGTTTTTGGTTTTTTATGTCTTCACATTATTTATAAATTGTTTACTCTCACTTGTAAAAAGTTGTAAAGGTAGATGAAATAAATTGATAAATTGATTCACTAACGCCTTCATCGTTCTAGAAAAATGAGGTAAATTCGAAATAATACTTTTTTATAACAAATATTTATTTATGAATGGACGTGGAATATGTTTGTAAATAATTGCTGTCAATTATCGTAAAAGTAATAACTGTTAAGTTACGAATATTTTAACATTTATAAATTTTTAGTATCCATTAGATTCTGCTTTATTGGGGCAGTCTTAGTACATTTTTATTTATGACATCTCGCAATGTTATCATGGTTTTCTGGATTACGGAACAGTAATTTAAAAGAAGAGAACGAACATAAATCATAAAATAAAAATGTGATCTTTTGAAAATGACCTTCCTTGATTACTTTGTTATGTAGTTCACAGTGTATTAGGTAGTAATATTGAATGGCCGATGGATGGTTCATAAATCATAAAGTACGGTGTTCGGTCGTGCAAGGTACAAATACTAAATTGCTTCGAGTGAACTGCGGGGAATGCCGACATTGTTCAAGCCTTGCTCTCGATCACATACGATAATAAATATAAAGAAATTATAATTTGTAGAAACGACCAACATGGTATCATCATGAATTAGCAAATTATTTTGGAAATTTTGCGATGCTTTTTAATTAAACGAAAAAAGGGCATTTTAAACAATATTACACCAGGGGCCTCCTGGGCAATGCTTAATCTGCCACTGTTTGCTAATCAAACATGATAAATGACATTCACCTATTTCGTCTCATGCTTTTTTAGTTTCACTGACTATGATATTCCAAGGAATATCACTTGGGTGGCCATCTCCAATTCTTCCAAAGCTTCTTGGAGGAGAGACTGACGTGCAGATTACCAAAGTAAGGTTATAATTTTTTTTTAAATAAAAAAAATATTTGGCATTACAGCTTACGCCAATGCGCCAAATATTCTTAGTTGTGAAAGTCATACGAGATTAACTCGATGGTAAATAATGTATCAGTTGTGCACAAAATCGACGATAAATAACATACTTTGTATACCCAGCCCAAGATCTCTTTTTTTCAATTGAAAAAATCTAACCTTGCCGGGGATCGAACCCGGGCTAGGACAAAGCTCTTGCCACTAGACCACAGGGACCGACGATAATGAGAATGAAATATAATACATATGACTTAGAGACAGACTTATGTAGTGTAGTAAGGAAGAGTACTCTCAATTATATTTGAGTTTTCTTCGATTTAGGAATGCTTGAATACGGATCTATCGCGAGAAGTCAAAGAGAAAATTCCAATAAGGTCCAACGGTAAAGAGTGCGAAAAATAGATACTTGTTAAATAAGCTGTCGCATGTTTAGCAGTTGCCTACAACGTGTAGAAATGAATGATTTTTTATGCCGTGCGCTCTGTCGTATTCCCTTTGCCATTTCAAAGGAGTGTTTATTAAATCAGTTAGAAGGTTCTTTTCTTATTGTATTACAGCACAGCTACTGTACAGATGCTTCATTACTGTAATTATGACAAAATAAAGATTAAGTGAAAGTATTGTGGAGTGAAAGCCTTCTATAAAATAATTTAAAATGGGCGCGAGAGTTGTACGATTATTATATTGTCTACGGGATGCACACAAATGCATAGACAAAGCGTTAGTATGCGTGTAACGGCTTTTTTTTTAATTTTCAGGAACAATGTTCTTGGGTGGTTTCAATAGTCGCTCTCGGAGCTACACCAGGATGTTTCTTATCACAATATTTGGTGGATGTCATTGGAAGGAGAAAAACAATTCTATTGATTGCTGTACCTGGTGTAGTCGGGATTGTAAGTATGTAAAATCGTGTCTCGCAAATAAAAATTGTCAATAAATTTACTGTACTGACAAGAATCGGATAAGGAAAGGAGCCAAATGTTGCCCAACATATAAAATGTTCATGGTGTAAACCTAGTCAAGAACTAAAATAAATTTGTAATGTATGATATTGTTTTTTCACAACGAGCCCTATACATTGTTAAAAAAAATATTTTATTGTAAAGATAGCAGAATAATACTGCTGAAACCAATGCGTCATATTTAAACTGGGTTGAAAGATTCACAAAAAGATTCACATTGACCAAAAACAAGACTCCGACTCCAACATTGACCAAAAACACGATTACGACTCCGACTAAAAAAAGCTTAATTTCCTGCTTTTCCTATTTATAAAATATATAATAAGTATAAACAATAATTAAAAAAATATGTGTATACAATTTAATTAGATATCAACCAACCAATCCAGTCAATAGCCAAATTTTAAACATTATTTTTCAAAAATTCCGACTCCGAGTACGACTCTAGCCAAAACGCCGCTACGACTCCGGCCAAAAAACCGCGACTCCACGACTCCCGTGTCCATAGCCCTTGGTTGTAAATTCCCCCGTAGCCAATATTAAGAAGCACTTTGACTGATATTCCGGTACAGAAACTAAAACTACACTTCTTTTAGGCGATGACCTTGTACGTGACGTCACCTCTTTACTTGATTCTTGCGAGATTCATCACGGGAATGGCAGGGGCGATGTCAATTGTGGTAAGATATTTAATTGTATTATTTATTTGTTTTTCGGGGATCGCATAATTTCATAGAAAAATGAAACTCGTACGCAACAGTTTTTTACCGTGATCCGCCGATAATACGTCAGTAAAATTGGTGATAAAAGCACGATAATAAATTTAAAGGACCTTGCACTTTCAATGTGGTGAATTCAAATACTTACAATACATAAGATTTATCTTTTTATACCTTGGACGGAAAAAAATCTTGTTTGTGGCGGAGAACTTCTGGCATCGGCCCTGTTTTCAAATAACGATGGCTGATTTTCGAAAATATACACGCACATGAAAATGAATCCACGCAAATAATGTATTTATTATAAATTTCCAAATAGTAAAATATCAATGACTTCTTTTACCTTGATCTAATTGATAAGAAATCGATTTGATCATCAATTATATTACATTTAGATAATTTGGAAGAAAAGCTTCACATTCGTAACTGATTAAAAACATAATGCACACGACATAAATAATTTTAAATTGCTTAAACTTACAATCCATGGTCAGAATAAACATAGATCCGTGAATGATGCTATAAATTACAACATTTCAACATATTAATACAATACATATAGAATAATGATGTTTTATCAATAGAATCTAACTGATGTGAAAATAGACGATCACGCTAAATTGTGACGTTACTTAGAACCACATTTTTCGGGATGAGCATTAATATTGAAATTGGAACTTGGTGTAATCCAAAACATTATTGATGATATAAATTAATTCAATATGTTGTTTATTATCTTATCGGTAATCCGAATTCCGAGATTATAACTGTTAAATTTTGAAAATAAAATCTAGATATCTACAGTTAGTGAGGGAGATATTATTTCGGGATTATTGTAATGTGATGATTATAATATTAGCTCTAGATAAAAAAAAAATTATAAATAATTAAACTAAGTTGAGTTTGTTTTTTTTCAAAACCTTGGAGAGATTTCAGAAAAATATTTCGCATCTGCTTTATTTGAGGCTTTCTAGATATTTGACTTGATATTTATTGTGGCTCATATGTAATATTATAGTTAATGAGCCCGGAGAGAAATACTTGATGTTTTTTTTTTTTTTTTAAATAATAATAGAAATATTTGGTATTACAGATAATGCCAACGCGCCAAATATTTTATGCGTGGGAGCCATACTAAACTAACATAGAGATAAACTCCAGTTCTATAAAAACGAATATATGAACGAATTAAATACACTCATATTGAAGATCTCTTTTTTACATTGATAAAGATCTGACTTTACCGGTACCCAGACCTACTTGATTGCTAGGGCAAAGCTTTTGCCACTAGACCACAGTGACCGATTTTAGTTTCTTTCAGCTCATGCAATGTCAAAATGGGAACTTTATTATTCTAAACATTTTAAATTTGACTCAGATTATAGATACATATATATATATTTACAACATAACTTATTGAATTTTAGAGTGATTATTATAAAATAACCTTAATTTTATTTTTTCAGGCTGTTTCAATATATATCGGAGAAATATCAGACAAAGAGATCAGAGGTTCGTTGGGGACACTGTTGAATTCCATGACAAATGTAGGAAACCTAATAATGTTCTCCATTGGCCCCTTCGTTTCATACAGTACGATAAACTGGATCTGTTTTGCTATACCCATAATTGCTTTCATCTTTTGTATCTGGATTCCGGAGTCACCGTACTACTACCTCAAGAACAACGATTTGGAAAATGCCGGAAAAGCCATGATGCGACTTAAGAATGTAAAAGATATAAAGGTAAATATTAGCAAGACACCATGTTATTCAGACATTTTGAGTGATTACCACCAATCACAACGCAGTGCTGTGCCTTCCCATTATACTATTCTTATATGTAGATTATTAAATTTTCATGTGATACTTTAACTCATGTTTTTATCGGCTTTGAATGTCAGCTTTAAAACTACAACCCGGCCCACTAGAAGTAAAGAGACGTAACTCATTTTACTTGACTTTTCATGAGAGCCATAAAGCAGGTTTCACAAGAAATTCCTTTTACCTATTTTTTAACAAATTTGAATCGTTTGAATTTTGTAAGAGATGCTTTTTTTTGCACAGTGTTTTGGCTTTCTGATTTACTAGTAAAATAGTAATTTATTTGTGTTGTTTAGTTGAGCTATGAACAAGAAAGTGATTTTAATACGCATTGAAACATCTTCATATCAACAAACTATTTGACCTGCACAAATTTGGCGTATTAATTCAGTAATATATTAAAATGACACCGTTTTATTTATAATATTTACAGATTATAGAAAAGCAACTTTTAGAACTTCAAATACAAGTGAAAAAAGACATGGAAAGAAAAACATCAATTTATGAGCTGTTAAAGAGAAAGGAATACAGAAAAGCAGTTATTATTCTTGGTGGTTAGTATTTTTAATAAAAAAACATAATATATCAATATACAATAATATGATATCCATCTATATTATTCCCATATTATTAGACAGCATCAATCAAAACAGTTTTCTTTTTGTTGTTTTGTAAGGTTTGAAGATGTTGCAGCAACTGACAGGAACTCTTGCGATCCAGTCTTATTTGGAGACAATTTTCAGACAGACCAGTATGCAGATGTCCGGAGCACTTGCCAGCATTTTATACGGTGTTGTACAGCTTTCTGCAGGTAAGAAATATTATTTTTATGTACATGGCAATCTGAAATAATCAGCAAATCCTACACCAGTTTGCTCTGTGGTCGTTTTCTCAATTCATACTGAGATAAGAGTTGTAGAACACATAAAACAGTGTCAAGATTCTATTATTTTTTTTAAATTTGCAACTTGTCTAATTTTATTCATTTCACCATGCATGCTATAAAAAATATTGTATGTGGCTTTGGAATTGATCTGATTTTCTCTCATTGTGTACCCCAGTTTATTGTGTATGAATTTTCCCATTAAATTTCTCAATTACATTATTTTTGTTATTGAAAATTGATCAAAAATTGGTGTGTCTACGATAATATTGATGAGAAAACTGTTAGAAGATGTGCAGTACTGGGTTCCTTACCTATCACATCACTGAAAGTTGAAAGGTTGAAATATTATTCCTTTCTTTTTTGACTACGTTCAATAATTGTATTGCCGCTGTAAAAATATATGCTAAGGTCATAGAGAAGCATAAATAATTAGCAAAATAAACATTTTGGTAGGTACAGGTGTACCAAAATTGTCCCCATAGAGTAATTGCCATTTAAGTATTATTTTAGTAAAAATATATGTATGTATATAAATATTTTTCTTCGTTTATGTGTAGCATATTAATATGTGCAGTAGAAAAACAATTTTGGTTGAGTATTGTACATCACTCACGCGACTGTAGCACCCTCGCTGACGGTCAAGTTATAATGCTACATCTATAGTATTAAGATTATTTTGCTTATGGTTTCCCTTCAACCTTTTTAATGTATTCCAGGAATTATTGCTACAGTTTTGGTTGACAGAAGTGGAAGGAAGCCACTTCTTTTCGTCTCATCCCTAGGAGTTGGAATCTCACTGACAGCCGTGGGAGTTTACTTCTACATGCAAAACGTTGTTCATGCAGATCAGTCAACAATGGCCATGTTATCTTGGCTGCCAGTTGCTGGGATTTTGGGATTCAACATCCTGTTTGCGATCGGAATAGGAAATCTGCCATATATCCTCCAAGCCGAATTGTTCCCCACAAACGTGAAGAGTGCAGCTTCGTCGATTGCGACAATATTCGGAGCCACTTTGGCTTTCGGAAGTGCCAAAGTTTATCAGATACTCGTTGATTCTATCGGAATCCACAATGTTTTTTGGATGTATGCCACTACTAGCTTTGCAGGAGTGATATTTATTTATTTTGTTGTGCCTGAAACTAAAGGGAAAACACTGGAAGATATCCAACGACATTTAAATAAAGTTGAATCTAAAGACACCTCATCAACCCCGGAAGAAGGCGGACATTTATTGGACTTACTGTCTCCAAAAGTGATGCAATGCGACTAAATAGTTTAGAATAAAAAAAATTGTCTTCTTTTAATTACCACACCTTTCTAGAAATGATAAAGAAATGCATTTCATATCTATTTATTTTAGTCAGTTTCTCAATCTCACCTTGAAAAGAAATATTGGAATATTGGACTAAAAAAGAATAGTGTTTAGTAAATAGCTATTTATTTGTTGTTTATTGGCATAAAAAAACACAATACTTATATTATTAACATAAAAATAGTAAGAGTTAAAAGAAATTCAAAAATACAACACCAAGTTTACTGCTGAGAATGTCCACCTATATAGGCAGTGCATTGATCAGCCCTTGTGACTAAAGATGACAACTTTGTCATCAAATCGTCAAATTATGAACAGTATAAATCAGACATAATATGAGCGTAGATATTTACGATATTTTTTTTATGTTTATCTGCAAATATTTTATATTTCGAATAAAAAAGCAATTTTTCACCAAAATAAAAGGATATTCTTTTAATTTATATTTTTATGTCAAATTATACGTCTAAACTTTAGACTCTAAAGTGACATTTTGCACATACATACTATATAAATTATATTATAATACTATCAAAAATAAATACTTATTAATTAAAAATTTAAATAAACAATTTTTTAATAGCAATGAAAAAAAATAATCTAAAAAGTGATATGGGTGTCTAAATGCAAAAAATAATAATTTATCAATAAAAAATGAATACTTTATTTTTTCATCGATTTTTGACACATTTATAGACAATTATGAAAATAATGGTCGTAGTTAAAGGGTTAAACTTTATCAGGTTATAATATTTTATATAGAATTTCGACAAACGCAAAGTAAAAATAAGATAATATCACAATCTCAAAAACGCAGAATTTAATTGATGCAGTTAACATTTGTTAACTGTGCTGCCATAACAATTTTTTAGTAATTATTTGTAAACAAAAATAAGTATAACAGTCAGTAGAACGATAATTGCTTTGTTTATCACCCTCAGTTAATTTAAAATGCAGAAATCTCTCCTGCATCGCATAAAAATAAATCGAATCATCTTTCACCACTGTCCGCAATACAGTTTTTAAAAATATATAAATGTTACAATTCAATATATTTATGCTGATATCGTTATTTTGGTAAATTGTCTATGGTCGCAATTTCGAAGTTGACATTTAAAAACTGTGTTGCAATAACAAAATTTTAATAATTATCTGTAAGCAAAAAAAAGTTCGAGAATCACCCTTAGTAAGTATAAAATTGTGAAATATCTCCTAGCATGCACAAATATAAACAGGTAAAACTTATTTGCCGCATAAATTAGTCTATGGTCGCAGTTTTGAAGGTGACATTTGGAAACTGCGTTGCTGTAACAAAATTTTAATAATTAATTGTAAGCAAAAAGTTTATTTGAGTTAATAGAAAGAGAGTCTTTATTATAGCCCTTAGTCTCATTAAAAAAAACTTCTACGTTTTCTTATGTTTACATACTGAATATGACCAATGTCGGCAATACACTTTATATAAAAATACATAAATGTTACATTTCAATATATTTATAGTGATATCGTTTTTTTGTAATTTGTCTATGGTGGCAATTTTGTAGTTGCTATAAATGTTACAATTCAATTTATTGTGATATCGTTATTTTTGCAAATTGTCGTCTTTGACTTCACTGCCTCGTCGATGCCACGTCGCTGCCTCTTCGATGTCACGTCGCTGCCACTCATAGATCTGCCACTTCGCTCCCACTTCGTTGTCACGTCGCTGCCTCTTCGATGCCACGCCACTGCCTCTTCGATGCCACGTTGATGCAACGTCACTGCCACGTCGATGCCATGTCGCTGTCATTTCACTCTGAAGCGGTATCCAGATATAACGACGGAGATTTCACCTACCCAAAAAACGAAAAAAAGAGTCCCCTGAAACCTCCACCGACTTCGAGCTGAGGTCTCCAGTGACTCAAAAACCTAAAATTTTTACACCCACAGCCACCCTCAGCACCGAACAAAGAATCTTGCCTATCGCCCTCCATGACAAACAGAACATCGTCGCTCTCACTAGAAATTTAAAAATTACCTGAATTGAATTTAGAATGGGCCCCTAAGATGGTAATCAGTGGAATCCCAGCCTCTATTCCCACCGAAACAGTAGAGAACAAAGTCTAAAAAAAGGAACTCTTCAACCTTCCTTATTGAATGCATCAAATGTGATTTTGTATCTGCATAACTTTTACTTAAATACACACAGAATGACACATTTGACATCAATGTGGTTACAAATCTATCCAAAATCTGATAAAATCACATGAGAAAGTATTTGATTCCGGTGGATGTGATTTCATATCATTACTTATATAAGTTTAACTTAAGAACATAAGATGATTTCCGTTTTAAAAACCATTTATGTTGGTTATACATACATTTTTACTGAGGTGCCCAAGATTTAGAGATCCCAAGCGCGCGCCTCTTGCGTTTATGGGATAATCCGCCACTAGGTATCACACGTGTAATTTGCAATGTTCGAGACTCAAACGGAGACTATAAAACATTCAATGACATTTACACATTAATCTCAAATGTAAATACCACATTTGTGATTGATACAGTAGATGCTTATACGCATTTCTGTTAATTTAATTTAACATTTTTTTATTCGGTTGTATTGTGAATTGGCATCCATGCATTCATTCATAAATATATTATGTATTTCGGTCGATCGTGTTTACTTAGTGTCGCAGTATTTCTCAACATTTTCACCAAGTATTTTCTTGCTGTTTTCGGGGACATGTTAAATAATTAGCTAATGATACAAGTTGGTTTCCCACCGCAACACGTTGTGTTAATATACCTTCCTTCAGTCACACAGTAAAAGCTATAACTCTTATCGATATATTATAATCAGGGCTGTGGAGTCGGTAAAATAATTACGACTCCGACTCCAGCATTTACCAAAAACACGACTCCGGCTAAAAAATGTTTAATTTCGTCGCGTTTTTTTTTCTACCTATCGTATTTATGTGTATTCAATCAACCAATCTTGCCATCTAAAAATAAAAAGTTCTTTCTTTCTTTAAAGAAATCTTTTCAAAATTTCCGACTCCGACCAAAGCGCCGCCACGACTCCACGACTCCGACTCCGACTCCACAGCCCTGTTTGAAAGTGTTCATCGTCAATATTTGGTGGAATGGCATGATATGAAAAAAAAAAAACACATTTTTTGTTCTTTTTCCATTGTAGATTGAACTGGCGAACATGCTCGTGATGAGTGAAACCGGTCCTGATCCAAATAAATCTAATGTGGAATATGTCCAAAAAATGTGTTATTATTTTTTAGTTCAGTGTTAGTAGGTCACTGGTTAGTAGAGACTCCAATTACTCGACATCTCAACTACTCGAGTATCGAGTAGTAAAATTATGAAATACTCGAGTAGTTTCAGATGTACCATTTTTTTTATTAATTTAAATTGTTGTTTTTAAATTAATGATTAATACATAAATAAGCGTATTTAATTGATTATGCCACAGCTGCATCCATAGTCGGAAAATCAGAAGACTATTTTTCAATATTTTATTTTGTCTCTTTTCATTATAGTCGTTGATAAGATAAGTCAGCAGGACCCAAGGCAAAATTAACAAAGTAAATTTTCGCACAGCATTGTCAACGGCAAAACCATTAAAAATAAATATTACCTGACAGTAAAACCACGCGTAGGACTCAGTTAAACGCAACGATAAAATTATATATCGATTGAGTAGGCATTTACTTGGTAGAACTCCATTATAATACGGTAAGAAAAATAACAATGTATTTTAGTTCTATAGTTCTGACGAAGGCGTAAGCCGAAATAGCTATCAACAAATATTTATATAAAATAATTTATGTTGAACTAAAATACATTGTTATTTTTCTTACCGTATAAAATTATATATTTATTAAATAAGTAAATAAAATTTGGAAATATGTCTTCATTTATAAATTACGAGTATTACTCGAGTATTTTTCAAATTACTCGAGTATCGAATACTAGAAAAATGGTACTCGAATTGGAGTCTCCACTGGTAATAAAAATATTTCGTTACCAACTACTGTATTAATGTTTGTTGGTCACTGGTTAGTGCAAAATAATGCTAATCTTAGGCCGGAAAGCGCTCGCATCTCGGACATACGCTGTTTTAGAATTTAGTTGAATATTATGGTTGCGTGTTTATGTTTTCTCGATTTCGACAGTTTTGTTCCAGACTCCAGCTGAAACGGCAGAAGCGCGGGTGTCCTTGAGTGTGTGTTAGTGAGAAATGTTCATCCAGAAACTTTCAGTGTAAATTATCTGACACGTCAAACTTTTTGGGTAACTATCTTGTATTATTTAAATTAAGAACTGAATGAAATATTTCAGTGCAGTTATTGTTGTCTCATAATAATGAAAAATGACGATTCGATTTATTTATTTATAAAATAACACTGCATTGCTAATTTTTTTATGCTGCATAATAATTTTGGCGAATATATTCTTAGAATTTACTTCAAGTTCAATATTGCAAGCGTGTAAAAAATGAATTTATGGTCTTATATTGTCGCCCCTGGTGGTCTAACCATGCAAAGTGAATTTTTAAAAATGGAAGCCTAATTTATGTACACATCAAAATACGGCTTAAAAATCACTGTGGAACATGGATTAATTTCCTTTTTCTGGTGTTCACTGTCAATATGGAATGGAATTAAGTTACAAAATAATAGGTTTTTTTTTGTATTAATTCCACATTACATTTATTTTGATCAGGACCGGTTTCGCTCATGTATCAAATGTGTTATTACTTTGCTCGATTTCAAAGCTAGAATTATAAATCGTAATTTTTCCTGGTCTGTAGTGCAGTCGTTGACTTCCGTGACGAATCGCCCGGGCTCGAATCCCTGTGCGAGCAGATTTTTTCAGTCGATTTATCGATTCTGTTCAAAGGCAGTGGGTGTTTGTGTTGTTAAAAATCCCTTCCCACCCTTAAATTAGCTTACTACTAGCCCTGTCCTCGCCTCCTCTTCGAAAAGGAAAGGTTTAGCAACTGAGTAACAAGCAGGTATCGTCGAATAAATATGTTGAGATAAACTCCGTGTGGAGTCTATATACAGTAAAATAAAAATTGAATCGTTTGAATTTTGTACTTTTCCATGAGTTTTGCCGCTTACGAGCCAGCTTTCGCCTTTCTATATATATTGAAATTCCATCAAGCACCCTTAGTCGAAATTCTTAATTGAGTCCATACTCCATATATGTAAGTTAAAGTTAAAATATATTAAAGATAATAATCTAGAATTTTGATAGTCAAAATAGTCTCGTATTTAACTAACGCACCAGTTTTTCATTTAAAATATCTGTAGATTAAGCTAAGTGTTAAAATAAACTAAAGTTTAACTAAAAATATTCTGTGATGATATGTTATCAGTTTCATTTATGACAATAAGTAAAAACTATTTCCGCAGTGTTATTCCGGTTGATAAACCCATTGAATAAAACAAATTGTTAACGTCGATGAAAATAAATTTAATCTTCTAAATAAAATTACCACCGTTGTCGCACGATGCTATGAATTATAATGTTTATTTATTTATTTAGTGTGAAGCGTGGACAATACTTGGCATGGTTTCCGATCAAATATGACAATGGTTAGAATCGTGTACATAATTGACATTTATCTACTTCGACATTCATTTTTCAGTTTGTTTACTCTACTATTTTTGGGGTTATGGGACGTCATGAATAAATAGAAGATTTATACAACAAGGTTAATCAAAAATTTATGAAGAGAAACTTACTGTTACTTATGATCAATTGACAGCGGTCGCTAACAGATGGTTCAAGGATCGGAATGGTCAAAAAATGTCGAGGTTCGAGATGTTGACTAGTATTTTCCAAAATCACGATTTTTTGATATTGAAAATTACCTCAACCTCAACGAGAAAGCTATGTCGTGGCATGTAATGGAAAACACGCAATTGGATTAGGTATTTTATGATGATTGGCTAAATAGGAAATATAAATAAATTTTACTCGATTTCATTGTTTTCTTTTTCTTTAATGTAGTTTAATTAATTTTCTGTGCGATCGGTAACTCGGTTGTTAGGAAACGTGTTCGTGTATACCCGAACGCAAAACTTTATATACTTATTCCTAAATTTATTTATGAATTCTTATCCAAATCTCTTTGTTATTTGCCTAAATCTATCTTCCCATCCTTTTTCTATCGGGTGAAAAAGATTGAGATGCTGAGATCAGTAAACCATTAGCCTAACACTGTTAGTCATAGCCGAAGGAAGCTTGAATCGTATATTGGAAAACTTTGACACAGTTTTTAGATATTGACAAATTATTTAAACAATAAATTCAGTGCTTTGAAACTGTTTTCCATAACTGCTTTGCCAGCAAAATGTATTTTATGCTTTCATCACCAGCTGCCATCGATCCATTAATTGACGAAGACTTCCATAAATTACATATAATAACATGGCCAATTTTTACTTTGTCACGAGTAGGGTTTCCAATCCTGGGAATACCTGATGAATCCCGGGATTAGAAAACATAATCGCGAAATTTTAGGGATTGATTTGTCATCAATTTATTTCCATAAGTGTGTCCTTATTTTAACAAAGTGATTTTTTTTAAATATGTATAGCCAGACATATTTTAATTTCAGTTAGTAGTCAGATCGCTTTCGAACGAGTCTGATACTTTCATACATTATAGTTCAATCGAATATTTTCGCTCTTCAGTAATGGATAAACAACCGAAATTTAATATTCATGAAAAGATAGTGACATCAACTGTTTGTAATGTTACATTAACATGACTAATCTTATATATAAAACCGAAACGGCGTATGTATGTCTGTGGGTCTGTAATTCCCTTTTGCATTGTTGGTCATTAAGTTGCCATAAAAACGAATATGAAAGAAAATATGTTTGAATTTTTATCGGCGAAGACATTTAGTCAAAATGTAATAAATTAGTCTTCTACTGGACTTTTACCAGCTTTTATTATTAATAATAATGTATATTATTTACGTGAAGGTATTATTTGACATTTCTTTGACAGCGAATTAAATTTTTTCCTTGAATTTGGACATTTTAATGGGCGAGAATGGGGCTGTCATCAAATTAAATAAAGTTTGTGATTTTCTTTTAACTCTATTTTGGATTTTAGATTTTGTGATATAATTATGTCGAATGATATAACATTAAATAATTATTGGTCGCTTAGTCCGAGCGACGCCGGGTAGCAATACTAGTATTTAATAAATATGAAAATTATCGACCATTAAAAAAATATTTCATATCCCGGGATCGACTTATTTCAATCTCGAAATCCCGGCATAAAACAAATGGTACAGGATTGGAAGTCCTAATTAAGAGTCCCCGGATATATAATATGTATTATATGTATCATTACATCACTTCTAAGCACGTTTGATATTAATCATGATAGTAAACGAACTTCTAAGAGTGTAAAAATAAAATGTTTGGTTATTTTCATATACCTATCAAGTATACATAATTATTTATGTGCGAAGTGGGCGTGTGAAGTTATTTTTAATACTGCACTAGTACTTTGGGTCTACTGTGACTACACTAGCTAATTTTATATTATTTTTAAAATTAATATACGCCAAGACTTCAATTAACTCGAATTAACTGACGCCAATTTATGACGATGACAGTGTCGTATAATATATCATCAATACTTTCGATGGTTTCGGCGGTAACTTTGTGGAAGTGCATTTTAATATGAAATTTAAAATAACTTAAATAAAACTACTTTGGACTAACTATTTCAAAGTTTGCTTAAGTAATGAAGCAAGATTGATTCCAATATTTTAAAATGATAAAATTACAAAATGGAGTTTGGGATTTTTCCTTTTTACGGGAAGCAAAGAGGGGGTTATAGAATCGAAACAAAGCAAACAAATAATTATACTACTAATGACGTTAGCATTACAAAATATTAGCTAATGACCTGCAATCAATGCCTCTGAAAGAGGCGAAACACGTGTCACAGTTAGTAGCACAATACGTGGTATAATTAAAGTTATTTTAAATTTTATATATGTATATCATCAAATTTGCTATTATATATTCGATAACTTCGGAGTTGAATAAATAAAAACATATTATTTCCACTAGCCTGCACACATTTTTTCGAAGAACCAATTTTTTGAAATCGTATTCTTAAATCATTAAAACAGATTCAAACAGAAAACAGAGAAACAAATTAGAAGAAATAAGGCTCGCACACGTACGGACGAAACACTGCTAGAAAGACAGTAATTAAGTAAGCTTGTATCTGCGAACTCCCTCCCCGCGCTCCTCCTTCATCAACTCGAATATATTCCATCGCAAACGGTACTGCTTATATATTAGTACCGCGGTGTGTGTCAATTTTTGGATGCATCGGTGTGCGGGCGAACTTAAGAAGTTGCGGTCCGGGCGATTTCTCGAATATAATTGCAAAATTAAGTACTTCAGTGAAATTGATATAACTCCGATGTTATTTAAGCTAAGTCAATGAAAATTGAAAAATTTGGATTAAGAAAAATTATCTCTTCATAAAAAAGGTTTTAGTTCAAAAATTCTCAAACTGTGGTTTGCATATTAGTGAAATATACATGTTTTTTGGTTATAAACTCCATGTGGTGTTCATATGCTCCATGTTGGGAGCGGCCATTGTTTAAATACAGGATATATGAGGAGCTAATTTGCAAAAGTGGACGAATCCGTTTGTTGAAAAACTGAAAATGTGAGATATTTTCATTACATCTTCGTAAATTTGTGTTTACTATCAATATTTTTAACATATGTTTTAAATTAAGGAATTACGGATAATGTGCAACAATTCAAACTTTTCCATGTGAATAAAAAAGGTCTCAAAAGTTTTATCTAAAACTGGTAGTTGAAAAAAAGTATTTTGGAATTGTCCACTTTTGAAAATTAGCTCCTCATATAGCTAAAATTATTAATCCAACAACGAGAATGGATACTGGCCTTTTCGAAAAATAATAATAATCCACCGGAATGCAACGTGTACACGCTTAAATAATATTGATATTTAAAAATAATATACATAAATTTAGGTACATATATTATTATTTTACATTTTTCTCAATTTGCTTGGGGTTACTGCAGTTCCGTTGTGCTTACGGACGAGCCGCCACTGCTAATAATAGTAATATAAAAAAAGCACCGCCTTTACCACGATGTGAGAAACTATTGCTAGCACTATTATTATTTACTTCTCCCAGGTGACAAATATTGTAAAAAATGAATTGACATATCAGCTAATCAATAACTGTTGATTGGTTTCTTTTTCAGAAACTCTACGGCAGTGACGATGCAAACAATCATGTGGCACAAACAAAAAATATTTTTTATTATTTTAATAAGTGTTGCCATTTATTTATTCTTCATAAAAAAAGACTACTCATATGAGGTTGAAACAACATTGCCAAACGTGAAGGCTGAAACAGTATGGGAATTCTTGGCAGATTTCAGTAATATTCATAAACATATAATTCCTCACATGTGAGTATAAGAAATGAAAATATCTTTTATCTATCTATATATTTTACTAAGAAGTCATCATCTCATCAAGTCTATGGAAAATCAGTCTTTTGTTAACAAAAAAAAGATAGGCCAAAGGAGATTATAGAATGTTAATAAAGAAGATACAATATTCTTGAAATGACATCAACAAAAGTTGATCCATGGCCAGTAATAAAGATTCTTTTGGGACATACGGAAAATCATTTATCTATATTAAGATTTTTTTAAATAATATATTTACACTGACTTAGAATTTTCAAAATAGCTGTGAAGAAAATATGTAGTCAAGTTGTTTTAATATTTGTAGTTACAGCCAAAATAACGTAAATGATTTTAAGTGAAAAGTATTGCTTCTAATAAATTTTAATATTATTAACACCATGCCATTAATTACAGCTTTAAAATGAGCTTAACCAAATTCATTTTATTCTCCTTTAATATTGAAAATAATCACTTAAATCTTTTTGGTTGTACTCAATATGAATTATTCAATACCCACATTCTCTCGAATACCTATATTGACATGTAATAACTCTTGACTTGTCTTCCAACAGGAAAAGTTTTACTATCCTATCAGAGAGTGGTAACTATGATCATTGGAGATATTCAGTCAGTTATGATGAGCCGTTGCCAATTTGGCCAAACTTTGATAGTGTTGCTATCGGTCACTATTCAGTGAAAGCCCAAGATGGAGGATTTACGATATCTTCAGTGCACAACAGTTGTTTTTTCAACGGATGGGCTTGTTGTAAGTATTTATATCTTAAAAAGAGGCATTGGTTAAACAGCCATAAAATTTTCCTCCTGTGCATTTCTTTCGTTATACAGAGATCTACCGAGGGATCCAATATCCTCATCAGCCCAGTAAGAGAAAAAAAATATTTACACATTGGTCATTATGCCATGTTATTTAGAACATGTCAAACGTGTATTATGATTTTTGCAGACTGGTTAATATTGGACATCAGTATTTAAGAAAAAAGAATTGAACTACATGACCCGCAGGTTGAGAGCATTTGGCATATTTTTTTGGCAGACCCTTTCTCTTTTTACTTACTAATAATGATAAAAAAATATTTTGATCTTTCATAACTCCTCAGGGACAGACATATGATCGTTTTTGTTTCATGTAAGAATGAAAAAATATTAGAATAATGAAGTTTGAAGATTTATCCACTTAATAAATTCTAATCAGCATGACAATTAAAGAATTAGTTAATTTATATAGATGCAATTTAGACCCGGTAGTTAGGAGTAAATTAATTCATTTCGCTATACACAAAACTTGAAATGTGGCCAAACAAATTCATTTTATAATGAATGTGATTGTTTTAATGAATATCTATAATGTTTTCTTGTTTTAATTTCCAGCCAAGTCAGTGTGTGATTTTCGTATGACAGATACAAATAAAGGAACTCATTATCAGGAGAAGATTGTTTATGAGTGCCCGCCAATTCTTAGTCCTTGGTGCCACCATCTTGCCGAATATACCAGACAAGACTTTGTGAATCACTTGTTGAAATACTTTAAAACAAAGTGATGATGTGTGATATTTTGTGAAATATTTTTAGAATATAAGAGCTCGGGGTTCAGGGTAAACTCAATAGCGGCTATACTAATTTTTTCACTCCAAATATTATATTATCTTGATAGAGCTAGAAGGGCAAAAGGCTAAACCATAGACAGCAGCATTCATAGACAATTTGTGACAGTAACATTCAAAATGCCAACTGTACCAATTAAAAAAAAAAAAAAATATTGTCACCACACTGGTAGAGGTTGGTATATAATACATTGATATGTTAGCAGGTAATGAAAAAGTGACATTTTAGGAGAAAGCTTCTAACCTCAATATTGTATGTTAAATAGATAATTTTGCTATCAAAATATCGATGGATTTATGAAAATCTGACACAAATAAAGTTAGAGATTAATAGACAGGGTCAATTACATGCTTATAAATCTGCATTCGTAGAACAGTGGAACCCTTATTTATCATTTCTTAAGCGATAAATATGGGAGTCTTAAAATTATATATTTAAAAAACTTTTATAGGGATCTAAGTAAACTTCTTACAGTGATTTATAATTTAAAAAAAGGCCACTGTGTTTAAATAAAGCTAACTTATATTGTATTGTTATTAAAATTGTTTAACTTTCCTATATTAATGGCACATTTGATCTTTTTAAATTTTATCACTAATATAATCATCTCCATGCTTATGTGAAATATGACAACTCTATAAATCCAGAATGATGAATAATACAAACATTTTTCATAGATAAAACAACAGTTTTTCTCAATCCCTTTCATTCCATTTCACAATTCAAGATGAAATATTATAGAGAATTACAGAATAATTCTCTAAAAGTAACCCAAAAGTTAATTTTAGATTTTTTTCCCTTGAAAGGACGTCTACCTTCAGGGGGGCCACATGTTCCCAGGTTGGGAAACACTATTCTAAGCTATTCTTGGGGAAAGGAAAACTATATAATTGACAAAAAAACACTGAAGTATGTTTGATTCAATTTTATTTATGAATACATAGTATAAATTTTAAAAAATAAACATGTCCCATGTAAATTCAAAGTCTACATAAATAATTTTCATAACATGCAAATAAATCATTCAAATTACATGAGAAGTAGTGTATTGCTTGTAAATGCGGTGCAGTAATAAACTTGCAAACATAGTCAGTTCATATTTCACGTCTTCCAAAAGCTGTGAAATAAATTAGTCGTGGGTCAATTTGCAATAAGATTTTTATAAGAAAAGTGTTGTCATTTTTATTTCACATGCTATATTCTAATGTTTGATTACAACAGTACTTGTTGATGCACATTTAAAGTTGAGGTGATGTTTTGTAATATTATAATGAATGAAATCAGACATGGCTGAAGTTTACAGACAACATAGAAATTTGCAGCTTATTAGCTTTGGTTTAAAATACATAATATTAATGTTACAAGATATTATGCAGAATGCTACCACTATTTTTGAATCATAATTCTTACAATTCATAATAATTAACTAATCAAATAATATAAGAAACATTATGCAACACAAACACCCAACGAATGACTTAAAATAAATAAATAAAAATTTTCACTATTCATTATCAAATAAATGATTCAATACAGAATAAATAAATACACATCAGCAAATTCTGATTTAGGGTTTTTAAATATTATGACATGGTCCTCGAAAAATAAATACAGAACAATAAGATAATAAAAAAGCACAAGTAAATGTATAAAAAGAACTTTGATTAAATTTGAAGGAATGGGGGTAATATAATATGTACTGCTATTAAATAAATTATACTCCACTCAATTATAAGAGTTGTATAAATATATTAGTACATCTTAAAACATGCATTTGTTCTCACTCAATATCAGTATTTTTATGACTACATTAAAATAAGGAATATTGCATAATTGCATAAAAAACATTGAATAAACTTGATTCAGGGACCTCCAACGTAGAAGTGTACAAATCATTTGGGCGATTTTAATATTAGAGTAGATTTTCAAGAGACCAGTAAAATAAAACTGTAAATGAACAAAGAAAAACTACACAACTTTACAACAGCCCATATCCAACATCAGATTATACAGTTTTATATATAACTAAAATTCTGAAAACATTTGCAGGGAAAAACAATCAAACAATCAGATGTCGTTTTCACTGTATATAATTGCTATTAAAAATGAAAAAAAAATGTGTCCCTGAAACAAGTTAATAAAATATGTACTTATATTTTCTGATACCTAATTGATAATTGGAAGAATTGAAATTACTTTAGTCGTGTCCCATGGTGATTTTTTGTCAGATATACCAAATAAAATATGCGCAACAATATCACTTTACCTTCATCTAATCAGTCCATCTTTCATAAAACGTACGGTATTCATTTTTAAGAAAATTTTCTCTAACACGCGACAAAGAGGATTGAAATTGATGGATCACTGCCTCGTTGCAAACAAAATATTGTCAAGCACCTCAAAATGCGGTTTAATTCGAGAATTTTCAGTCTGGGAGCGACAGCCTGCAAACGGTTTGTTATCCATAATATATTTGGTTGTCTGTTTCAATTGTGCATCAGGATTCTGCGTTGAAATAGAAGCCTGTTTGACAATTCTAGTATTACTCTTTTGATTTTCAAAGAGAACATCCAAAAAATGTGGCTTATAAAATGAATCAGCACCTAAAACATTTACTTCAACATCTTCAATTTGTTTTTTTTGCTCTTTCAAACTGCCAGATATTGATTGTTTCTTGGTATCAGTTGAGCTACCGATTACATGCCGAGTTTGTTTCTTAAAATTGGTTACATTTTTATTCACAGATTTTTTCTCTTGACCAGAATTAAAACTATCCAATATTGTGTCTAAAAAATGATGCTTTGAAGCGGGTTCGGTTGCATTCATTTCAATATCAATGGCGTCATTTCTAGACAGATCCTCAACAATATTTCGCTTGATATCATCAGATTTTGAATCACTCAAAATAGTATTCAACGACAAACTGATTGATTCATTTATTTCAGCACAGGCAAGCTCTGGTTTTGTTTTTTTTATTTTTAGACCTGATGCATCTTTCGTGCCTTTCCTTTTCATAAAATCATCTGAGTTTTCAAAGCTCCTATTGCAATACAAAGTGAAATCTAACATTGAAGGAGATGGGTAATTGGATTCTATATTATTTGAATCAATAATTTCAAGCGTGTTCTGAGATAAATTGCCGATTACGGAAGAACTGTTATCCTGTGAAATGTCATCAATATAAACAATGTCCGGATTATGAGTGAATTCTGGAAGTTTTTTTGGGCTCCTCAGACCTCGATGCCACTCTTTTAGATCTTGTAGATAGATCTAAAAGAAAAAATATATATGACTCATCTAAGCAATATAATTTCATGCTGTCATTTTTTGAAATATCCAAATCTAATCACTTTATAGATATGAATGTTAATTCTGGGTGGAGGGACAATATATTATTATTTAATTAAAATTTTCCTTCACTGATTATCACCAGCTAAGATTACAATATAAAATTGTATTATATTATATAGAATTGGCACAGTGAAATTTGTTGTATTTTTATGTAATATAGACTGAAAGAAAGAAATTTAGGTATACTTAAAATACACTGAAAAATAGTTATACCAAATTAAAGTTTTGTAGGTGTGAGTTTCACATGTTTAATATAAGTATCTTTTTAAGCCATTTAATTTTACATAGTTTTGTATTAATAAATGGTATTTATGTGGTATAGCTCGTAAAGATTGACACAATATCTAAGAATTAGCTTACACCAGGTTCATTTATGTTACGATGTGACGAAAATAAATATTTACCTGTTCATCAAAGAGAGGAAAGTCGGATTCAATATTGTCTCGTATTCTTCGCAGGAGCCAAGGATTAGTGAAATTATGCAGCAACTGTCTCTTCTTCCACTGTATCAATATGTCATCGTCATAGCATGAACAGAAGTTCCGGATAAATTTATTTCTTTTACCGACGGTTTCATTAGATATCCAATTGATCAAGCCAAACATTTTGTGAAGGTCTAACTGTAAGAGAAAAGAACCGAATTTGTTAATGATGAAGAGTTTCCTGGGGGATAAGTACACGAGTTCAACCAAATCAGAAAATGAATACTTACAAGTAAATTGTTTTCAGTTAGCCATATTTTCTTTCTACATTTGATGGCACGCAAATTTTTTACTGTGACGTTGACCTCCAGGTCATCGACCACCACCACGTCCCACTCTTGCACCAGAAATTCTGCACACCTGTCCAATGTAGAAATGGTGAAGTCGGCAGGCTGATAGTCTTTGAAGTAACCAAAAAGAAGAAATTTGCATATTAGCATAAAACATATTGACACGAGATTTAACATTGTTATTAACTCTCTGCTACAAGCAGGGAATCATGGAGACGCCATGTGGTGTCTATATGTTCCACAAAGGTTAAAGAAGACGAGTAGTTATCTGATAGCTTCCCATGTCATCTATTTTAAGGTTGTAGGAATTAATAAAGAAATCACATCCTTATAAATATATAAATTTAAGAGTGTCTTTACTGGGTTTTGACCCTGTGAACATTGCACATGAAGAGTACCACATTGACACCTTAGCTACGGTCCGTTTTTAATCAGTTTCAAAATTATTTCTGATGAAATTTTCTCATATTTTCCAATGAGTAATTTATATTGTAATTAGTAATTTTATTGCCGGTATGTATCTTCTCCCTGCTCGCACCTGGTATAAGAAACATTCTCACTATTAATTTTTCATTTATAATAAAGAAAAGAATTTAAATTCATTGTCTATATTTTAATTTAAAATCTTACGTTAGTTAGTCAGAAGTTGTTTTTCCAAGAAACAAAACACGTCACAATCAGTGGAATAACAAAGTTATCAACAGTAGAAAACTCAATAAAATTTGATGTTTTCTAAATTATCCAAGTAGCAGTTGGTTGGTTAACAAGTTATACGGTTCAAGCTGAGAATATTTACCTTCATTGTTGATACTTATATTTTCATTTGACCATTTATGAAAATGATAACGCCAGTGTTTGATATTTTCTTCAGTGGATAAAATTAAAACTGTGTGTATTAGTTTTGGTACAGAACGTATTGCGGATAGAAAAAGAACAGTTTGAACTGTTTTCCCAAGACCACTTTCATCATTTAAAATTGCACCAAATCCCTAAAAAATATTAATCGATTTAGTCAATTGAGGAAGATATTTTCAATAAAATTTCCAGCGCATACAATTATCATAATATGGGCACAATTTACTTACATTGATATAGTTTCGAAATAAAAACCGGATGCCCTGAATTTGAAAAGGTTTTAAATGTTGCACGTAACGTCCATCGACCTCTATGCTATTTTGTTGTTCATTTTTGTATTTCTTTAATATTAGGGGTTTGGTTGTCATACTTTGAGATGGTTCTAGAACGAAAGATTGTGGATTTTTTGATTCAAATATTAAAAAGACTAGCGATATTAACTTTATAAGTAATTCAAACATTAATGTAAACAATCGTTAAAATCAACCTACGTTTTAAGACGCCAATTGTTGATTGACACGATTGAGGATTGACAAGGTCATAATTAGAATATACAGCATTTCCAGATAAAATAATGCTACAAATACTGAGAAGCTGGTTTTGTACACTTCGATATCATTGAATTCTTGCATTATGATTTTATAGTCTCTTCTACATGTCACAATAAACAGCTGAAGCTCCGTGATATTTTGACAATAAAAACCGTAGAATTTAATTCGAGAACTGCCACAATTAATGTTGCTACTGGTGTGATAAATATATTTAATCCTCCGTGAAAATGAAATTTCCCCATTTTTTTAAATTAACCAACCCATTTTATCATTATATAGGTAGGTATAACATTTATAACGATTTTTTAGATAAGAAATTAAACTCAATACATTTTGATAAAAATTATTAACAAGAAAAAACACAAAAGCTACATGTAAACGTACAGCAATTCTGGAACTAGAAAAGAAACTATAAAATACATATAAAGTAAATGTACCAGTAGCTGACCGTTTAAGAGAAAATTTCAACAAAAATAACGATTAAGGTTTAGGATTGTACCGAATGATGGTAAAGCAAGTACATATACTCATATTGGATCATATGTCTTAATTAATATTATATAACAAAAATTTCGAAAGGTCGTGTTAAATTATACAATGCCATTTTTTGTTTCAGTAGTTGACCATCTCACAAATGGAAATATCCAGTAGTTGACCATCCTTTGTGTCAGTAGTTGACCATGTCTAATCAGGAAGTTTCATTGTGAACTTTTTGTCTGAGTTGCCTGAGGGCTTTCTGTCACACCACTCTTGGTTGAATAAAGTAGCAATGGGTGGTTCAGGAACAAGGTACACACCGTTTCTAGATTGTGTATTAGTGTTAACCTAGAAATATGTTTTCTTTTCTGGACAGGGGGTGCCAACCTTTCACCATCAACCCACTTTCAGATGGAGATAAAATTTTCAAAATATTTCCACTCAAGGTTGTGTATTATTGTTAGCCTTTAAATATGAGTTTTTATGGACAGGGGTTGCCAACCTTTTCTTTCCAACTCACTTTTAGATACAATCATTTATACATAATCTAGAGATGGTGGAAATATTTTGAGAATTTTATCTCTATCTAAAAGTGGGTTGGTAAAGAAAAGGTTGGCAGCCCCTGTCCCAAGAAAAACACATTTCGAGGTAAACAATAATACACGATCTAGAAACGGTGGAAATATTTTGAGAATTTTAGCTCTATCTAACAGTAGGTTGGTAAAGAAAAGGTTGGCATCCCCGGTTCAAAAGTTAACAATCATACACAATCTAGAGACGATTGAAATATTTTGAGAATTGTATCTCCATCTAACAGAGGGTTGGTGAAGAAAAGGTTGGCAGTCCCTGTTCAGAAAAACTCCATATTTAGAGGTTTAAAATTATACACAATCTTGAGACATTGGAAATATTTTGAGAATTTTATCATACCTAGTAATTTACCAAGCGATGTGTCATAAGTTGGCCTGTGGTCAACTACTAGTGATATAGTTTAGATTGTTTTATCCAGTAGTTGAACCCCCCCCCCCACAAACTTGCTTTCTAGTAAATATAGCACAAAAATTAAAAATGATTTTAATACTTCAATATTAAGACTGCCCGTAATGCATTAACTTGACATGATGAAGTAAAAAATATTGAACTGCCAGATGCTTACGTTCACTCATGTCCTTAGCGATTTACTTAAGAAATTTGAAATAACATACTTTCCTCACTAGGTGATGTTTTCAAATGGCCACCTTGGCACTCCATTGACTATATGGTGATGTGTTAGCGGCTCAATCCGACCACAAATGCCCTAACTTGTCTGAACTTTACAATTTAGAGCAATCCCGAATCTGCATTTCTTATTTTGAGAAATTTTATTGTCAAAAGGTCAACTACTAGTACATTTATAGAGATATAATCTCTCGTTTTAACAACAGCAAAACACTATTTTAGAATCTACTATAACTACTATAGGGCAGTTTTTTTTTAAATATGTTGCTGAATGTCACTTCGGCTTTATATGATCATATGACAAGGACTCGACATGCAGTAAACATGCGATGTGACAATATGTCTGTGAGACTCAACACCTCAATATATTAGCACAGCAGGATCCAGCATACTTTACCACAGAATTAATTTTTCGGATTAACACAGTTCTTCTGATTAAATAAAATGAGTGATATTTAGTTCTTGACAAGCTTGATAATATTTTTATACGCCTTCTTTTTTATCTTTTGTTTCCATGGTAAAAAAATATTTAAAAACATTTTTATGTTTTTGCAGAACTCAACTTTCATATGAAAAATGAGTTCAACAAATAAGAAATTGTATTTGCATATAATTATTTGACATGATTTAGTTTCAGACGGGTAAAATAACAAACAAAATAACAAAATATAACTTTATTGCTTCTCAAATAGGTGTATATAATAAAAGGACGCTGCTATAAAATCACTTTGATACAATTAAATGTTTTTCATTCCATATACACTGTAAAATAAAGTTGTACATACAAAACAATACATCATGTATATACTATGCTTATAAATATATATTCGATAAACATTCAATTCGGATAATATAGAAAAGTACAAAATATTTTTCTATGCTTATGATAAATGCATTTATTCAACAGGCACCGATTACTGGATTTCTTCTCATCGGAATGGGAAGTGTTTTTCTCTTACTGGGATGTGAACTTTGGTGGTCGCTTTTCAACGAATGCGCTCATGCCTTCTTGACGGTCTTTCTGTAAAATGAAACATTTCCCATGAGTAAATATATTGGTGGAGGATAAAAAAAAGCAATGATTATACAAAGTATATCGTCCATGGATTTTTCAGCATTGCACCATCATTTCAACTATTGCTCAACCCTTAAAGTGCCCCTGATGTGTTTTGAGTTTTAATCTGTAAAGAGTGAACTGGGAATATTTTTTTGACAATCTTATTTGTTGTGACAGCCGAGCCAAGTGCTTATTTTATGAATTATATTTTTTTTGCATTATTGAAATCTTGGGCAGTTTTAAGGTTAAATATTAAGTATAACTTATTTACTTGTTACCATAATTAATTCAATTCAAAGATAATTTATCTAATGAATGATCTTCAATATATAAAATTCTATGCTTTGGAAGCCTCAAATTTTCGATAAAATTCGTTTATAAAGTCGAGAAAAGTGTGTATGAAATATTACTAACAGTAGCGAATGTTCCATGGAAGAGTTTCTTTTCGAAGCGGAGTCCTTCTTGCAATGTGGTCTCGTAGGCTCTGTTGACTGCCTCCTTGCACAGGCCAACAATTATGGGAGAGTTTGTTCCAATTTTTTCTGCCAGTTTGACTGTCTCGGCTAGCAGTTGGTCAGCTGGGAACACCTTGCTTACCAGACCTAAAAAATAAATGAAGCTATACGGTTAAAGTACTGCATGATAGATCGTAATTAGCACAAGCATTGGTGATTGAATGCACTATTAAAACAGGCAATAATTTATAATAAGTAAAAAAAAGAAGTTATTTTTGTATATTTTTTTAATTTCCTACCAATATATTTATCGATATAGAATATGATTATTGATATAAATATTTAAGTGCCATAAAAAAAATTAAGCTATCAAATTACAAAGAGCAATAAATTATCTCAAGTGGAATATTCTGCCATGTAGAAATGGTTGTCAAGCTGTATTAAATTTTAATTTTAACAATATCTTTTATTAATTTTATTATCAGACTGCAAAAAAATGCTTTGAGATTTCTTACTGGCACTTTCCAAAATGGTTTGGGATCTAAAGGGTTAATACCCATGAAAACTAGTTGGTTACCAAGATAACATTTTGCTATTGATCAGCAGATAGATGAAACAATTTTTTCGTAGATCTATGGTCCAATTGCGAAATAAAGATAATTTTACCAATACTAAAAAAATGTCAACGTCAAAAAATATCCTGATATAAGTAAATATCTCACCCATTTGTTGAGCTTCCTGCGCAGTGATGAAGTTTCCGGTGAGGCACATCTCCATGGCCTTTGACTTTCCCACAACGCGGGTCAGCCTCTGGGTGCCGCCTGCTCCGGGAATGGTTCCGATTACAATTTCGGGCTGCCCGAATTTGGCTTTGTCGCCGGCGTAGATGATGTCACACATCATGGCGAGCTCGCAACCGCCTCCGAGCTGCAAACGAAAAGTAAACAATGTTATTTTATTAACACATTTGTTACGGAATTTTTTGCGAAATTGTGCAAAAAATTAGGTACTTTCGAAAAAAAAATCAACAGTACATCAAAAAAAATAATTTGGACACCAGCTGTACAACACCTTTTGGCATAATAATGTATATATATATTAACTTGCTTTTATTAGTGATACTCAACCTTTTGTAATTTTTAAGATAGAAAATCGGATATTTGACATAGATTTATACATTTCATAGAAAACGTAATAAATAACAACCCAAGTAGTCCTTATATATTATTACATATACAGTGAAACCCCGATTCTACGTTTTTCAAGGGACCGTATAAATGTGGGAAAGTTTTATATGTGAACTAAATGCCGGGACTATAGAAAATGAACACACTACACGGGAAAACGTATAATGCGAGAACGTAAGATCGGGGTTCCACTGTACTGCATATCCTAAATAACTAACTAAAAACAAAAATTAATAAAAAACTTCTTTAAAAAAAAATAGTTGTATTTTAACTGTCTGCTGTTTTTTTTTAATTTCTAGGAAAATCAGAGAAAAAAAATTATTTGTGAATTTTTTTTTATATTCTATTTTTTTAATGATGCATCAAAGATTTTTTATGCCATTTCTGTAGAGAATCTAAAACATTTGTCGCATTGGATGTTTATATTTCGACGCATCAGTTAGACGGGCGAAAAGACTCATATACGAGTCATCCGTAACCAATGTGTTAAGATTCAAATTATATTAGAATGAGAAAAAAGTATAATGAAAGACTGGTTGAATCGCATATTAATGATAAGGAGGCAACTCACAGCGAATCCGTTGACAGCAGCTATGAGGGGTTTTGTGCAGTCAGCCACCTTACCCCAGTGTGAGAGGAAGTTGCCGCTGATGCATTGTGCGTAGGTGTTGTTGAGCATTTCTTTGATATCTGCACCGGCTGCGAACGCTTTTTCACTGCCTACGAAAAGGAAAGAATGAATCAGATTTTTATGAGAACTTCAGAATAAAGTGGAACGTTACATTTTATTGATTAGTCAATCAACTGACAAAAAAAGAAACAGCTACGTAGAGAGTAAAATAAATAAAGTCTGAAACAAATCAAACATACATTAGTGGAGAAACCATATTCATTCATTCATGCATTGCTGCAAACCTAAACTTTAGTTTTACATGGTCAATCAATTGGTTTATGGATTCAGCCACCGTCTTTCTAGGCCTTCACATCTCTAAAAAATAGAGGTTGGAAGACCAGGTAATGGCCAGTTTTCATTGAATAACTTTGTAGGGATGACTCATGTACCATCATTTCTTGACCACCGCCGAATTTATAGCTAAAATTGTCCCTATTGAGTAGATATCTTCAAATACCATTTAAGTTGTATTTTTTTAGTAAAAAAGTAAATAAACAATTATAGTTGAGTATTGCACATCACTTAAGCGATGGTGCTACCATTGAGTGTAATTTATAGATTTATAGTAGTCCATATGCTACTCCATATTGAGAGGGGAAATGATTAGAAAAAAATTATGATCAATCAAATGTAACCTCTGATTTTAACCTTTACTTTATATTGATTCATCCAATTTACAATATCATCTTGACGGAATTGACATTTTTTTTACTAATATTCAGATATGCTTAAGACTTCTAAATTTTTTTACATATCATGTATGTATTCAATTTATTATCACCTATTCACACAAACACTACCAAAGCTGTGTTTGTACATTTTTTTTTTAAGAAAATATGATAATATGAGCTGATGTTTGAACAGTGAATATTTTTTTAAGCGACCAGGTTACATAATGCGGCGTTCACACTTCACAAAAATAATTCACGCCGCAGATAAAAAAAACTTGAACGGATAACGGCAGTCATATTTACATTTGACAATTTGTAACAATCATTGCTGAGATAAAAGTAATAAACAGCAATTATTCCGAGCACAACATGTCAATCATTTCTTTTTGAATATAAATTGATAACTAATAATTATTGTAAATGGCACTGCAAAAATAAGTTTATATATAAATGACAACACTTGAATAAACAATCGGATATTATAATGAAGAGTATTTAATGATAGTTCAAGATTTGAGATGGTATAAAAGTATTATATTGGGTTAGTATGAATGCATTTTATTCATCCAATCAAAAATAGTTCCGAATTTAAAAGACTTTTGTTTCAGCACCTGACTTATTAAGTCATTTTCAGATTTCTTGTCATCAATGATAATGTAACTACTGTGATCATGATGAAATTGCTGGTAGCAAAATTCGGTAAAAAGTTATACTAAAGAAATAGTTATACTAAAAATAAATATTATAACACATTTTTAGTACTTTTTCCACATGAGATTTATTTCATCAGGACCGGTTTCGCTCATGGCGAGCATTATCAACTGATAAGGAATACATAATGCTCGCCATGAGCGAAAACCGGTCCTGATGAAATAAATCTCATGTGGAAAAAGTACTAAAAATGTGTTATTATTTTTATTATAATGCCTTTCCACTAAGTATTGACAGTGAACACCTTAAAAGTGAAATAGTTATACATTTAATAATTAATATGGATTATGGAAGCTAACCACAGATAAAAGAAACGTATCTCGATGTTTGCCGGTTTTGATTTATGAATGCCACTAGATACAAAATAATATTTTAAGAGTCATAGGAGAAGTTGATACGAAGATATTTCAATGCGTATTAAAATCACTTTCTTATTAATAACTCAACTAAACCTTAAAACAGCACATTAGAATAAAATACTAACAAATAAATCAGAAAGCCAAAGCATCCATCGCCTTTAAAGATAATGAAATAAAATTGTATCTGTAAATAAATAGGTAAAATTGATTACTAGTGAAATCTGTTTTTTGGCTCCCCTGAAAAGTAGAGAAAAGTGAGTTACATTTCTCTGCTTCTCAGGGGCCGAATTTAACTTAAATAATATGTATTTATATTATTATTATATAAATACAATATATTTTTTTTTAAATAACTGAATATTTGAAACATACACAAAGGTACACAAACCTGTAATGATAACAGTGGCGATACTGGTATCTTGATCATATGTATCAATGGCCTGAGTGACCTCATTCATCAGACCATAGCATAATGCATTCAACGCTTTTGGTCTGTTCAATGTGATCAAACCGATGTTCTTCTTCTCTCCAGTAACTTCGGTCTTGATGAATTCGTAAGCCGGTGCTGAAAGAGAGAATTAAAATGTGGTTGAAATTATAAAATGATATTGAGCTAGCTTGTATGTACATAGAAGTATGCGTAAGTAGCTATGTTCTTCTACATACTTCTGACAGATTATTTTACTTTGTTAAATGTCGAGTTTGGTTTGATTTTGTTCTTCTGCGATAAACGGGAGCCAAACTATTCGCTGTTTTACTAGAGATATACTTGTATATATATTTATCATTATCGGAATGTAGGTGATATTTTTCTATCTTCTTTACACGAAAGTTTACTTAAAATAAAATAATAATTTTAAGTCAATGTAAGTAATGTATTTTTGTCCCTTAAGCAATCTACGGCGAATAGTTTGATAAACATTTTAACAGCTTTGAACTCTGTACTGTTTGTTTGATAGTCGTAAAATAATAAATTATGATAATAATAGAACCACGATGGTTGTAACTTGTAACTGATAAAAAATTTGCACTATGATATTATCATTTTGAGTGACAAGATGTTAAAAAAGTACAAGATTTCTTCATAATGTCATATCAACTGTTATGGCTTGATTATATCGGTTCAAATCTAACAGAAGTTATAGGCATTGATAATACATTGATTTTTTTTACTATTGCTACAAAAAAATATTTGTTTGTTTTTGTATCATCAATCTGGGAAAAATATTACTGGTTATTGAATAGTCAAAGTCGAATTCGAAAAACGAATTTTAAAACGCCGTTAAGATTGTAAAATTCTCAAATGATTCTTTTGTATGAAAGTCGAATTATAACCTTATCATGTTAAGTCATAAGTGGTGGAATGGAATCTCTGTGACTGACAACATTGTATTCCAAATACCTAACATAGTTGCAAATTATTACATTTCCATACAGTTTATCGAAGACGAAAGGTGCCGTTTCGTTTTTCTCTATATTTTTCTAGCGTTAATTTACTCAAAAGGAAAAGAAAACGACGAAGCGATAATAATAAATAACATTCTACGAATCAAAACATATTCAAGAAATTGTATTGTTTGATCCATGATCGAAAACAGGTATTGATACTACATAAGTAGGTACCTGACAAATAAAAAGTTACGGTTTGGCGTAGGTAAAAAATTTGAACAAATCATGAAAGTAAAATATTTATGTTTACAGGGATTCAAATATAAATAAGATTTGTGTTCTTTGAAATAATAATACAACGCATAGGATATATCTACTGAAATCGGCATACCGGTTCTACAGCACATGCGACAGATAAAAAGAACACGATTGGAAAAGTTATGCATGTAGGAATTTTTCCGATAATAATACACTTTGTATAAATACCTGTGCTGTAGAATTTGTGTCTAGTTGTAGGAATAATTGTTTTGGAAGATACAGTCAGTGATTTTCCGACAAGGAAACGAAAAACGGATGAGGTTGCCATTTCGAATCAAGTTGCACAAATCACGACAAAGTCCAACTGGAAACTGATTAGATTAATCGTGTCTATTTAGCTTTTGACGTGATATCAAGAAAGTTTGCTGCCAACATTCAGTTTTTTAGAATACCTAAAAAACAGCTAATGGGATGCCATATAAGAAAAACAGTATTTTCAATGACGGCATTGGTAATCAATGTTTCTTCACACATTCATTTTTTTAGAGGTGATAGTAACTACACAGCCTCATTTTATTATATTTTTTCAAAAAACCACATTTTTTTTCTCCTGCAGTAGTAAAGGTTGAACGACTGATTTACACATAGTTCTCAATATTTTCTGCTGTTTGGTGTTCTTTTTGTGTTTATATTACTTGCAATTGAATACCAATTTGAAAAAAAAACTTTAGCCGTCTTGGACACTGTCCCATAATTTTTCCACAAGATTTTGACTGCAACTCAGTCAAGACCACGTCTGAAATGATTTGTTCTCATGTTGCTACATTGGAAGAGATCTAAACTTATTCAAGTGACGTGATCATAGAGTACTTGACATAATACCATGCATAATACCGCTTGTTATTGTTTATACATGATTATAACCTACAAATAAAAATATAGCGGTCGCTGTTGAACGATGACTTCAAATATAAAAAATCGAATTACCCTTACCGGGTCACCAGGTAAATTTTTTATATATTCGTTCAACTGTAAGTAAATTTTATTTATTCATGCAACTTGTAATAATTGTTCGTCTAATATGGCAGGTATCGGCAAATATAATACTACGTTCGACTCATTTATTCATAGAAAAAATTAGTACAATTGTTTTTTTTTTCAATAGGAATTGGGAAAACAACGATTGTGAAATCTGTATGTGAACTTCTTAATCAGCTGGGCATACCGGTCCATGGGTTTTATACAGAAGAAGTGAGGAAAGATGGACACAGGATAGGTTTTGATGTTGTGGATTCGGGTGGAACAAGAGGACGATTGGCCAGGTCCAGTGATGACAATGGTGTCACTTCACGTTTTAAGATTGGAAAGTATGCAGTCCTCGTCGAAGAATTTGAAGCAATTGCATTACCCATATTTGATAAGGTATGTATTAAAATTTAAACATGCACCATTATGCATTAAGTGTTTGTCAGTATTAATTTCTTTTATTTAGATTTTACACCAAATGATTCTGGCGCAAGTTTATATATTCATACCTATATCTGCCAGTTAGAAGCAGAGAAACTCAACTCATTTTTCTCTACTTTTCAGGACAGCCATAAAAAATTTAAAAAAATCAATTTTACATATTTTTTACAATTAATCTATTTTTTCAATTATACATTTTTTTCATTATTTTTAAAGACGATGCTTTGGCATTTTGATTTATTTGTTAAATATATATTAGTAATGTATTATTTCGCTTGAAAGTTGAGCTATGAACAAAAAAGTGATTAAAAAACACATTGCAATATCTTATTATGTAGCCATTAATTTGTTACAAACCTTGTGCTGGGGAAACGAATTGTTTTAAAAATGTATGACTGCACGATTCATAATATAACCTTCTTATTTTTGCAGGTCTCACATCCTCCAACGGTGATTGTGATCGATGAAGTTGGAAAAATGGAAATATTTAGTGAAAAATTTGTAAGAAAAGTGCAGCAAATCTTTAAAAACAATAATTGCATAATAATATCCACTTTCCCAGTAAACAAAGGAATGGCATTAGTTGAATCAATTCGCAGTGATAAAAATGGCACACTATTTGTTGTAAGTACCGATATGTCAATCGATCAACTTTCTAATGTATATTTTTTACAGTAGTCGTTTTATGATTAACGTTGTAAAAAACTGGTAAGATAGAATCCTCAGCTGGACGTTCAATGTTTTATTTGTTAATCCTATATTCTATAAATATGAGTAATCAATATGCCAACAGCCTATCCTTACCACTTTCCAACTGAGAAAAGAGTTGATTAATCGTCTTTGAAATCAATCTTGCTAAAATTTTCCATTAATGGTTATAAATACATTTATATGCTCAAGACTGGAAATTGACGTTTCTATGGTATTTCAATTCATTTTAAAGGTTTTTTTTTTTAAAATTTCAGGTTAATAATTCAAATAGAGAAAACATGCCACAAGTAATAATTGATTTGGTTACCTCCTTATTATAAACATGATGAGAATTCAAAGGTAAAGAAATGGACACACATTTGAAAACAAACTTCATGTTTTGGTGTGATTTGTGTGTTAAAAACAGCTCACGGCACACTGGTTTGATCTGCATTCATAAGGTGGCGAATTAAATCTTATGATAGCTCAATACCACCTTACATCAAAATTTCCACCTGAATGTTATATTTACTGTTTTTCTGGTGTGCTTGTCATCAGGAAAAGTAAAAATACCCCCAAAGTTTTGTTTAATATTTTGAAATTCTATGAGGATGTACTTACATTATTTTTAACAAAAAAGCATCTACTGAAGGTATAGGAAGATCAAAAATATAGTTAAAGGTTGAATGTTCTTTCATGAGTAAAGACTCTTAAGAGCAAGTATTTACAACCACTCTCTGTTATTTGTTTGACAACACATACTTGACACAAATCAATGTAATTCGTTGCTATAGAGACATCTACGAAGTGAACTAAAAAAGAAATGGGTGCAGACATCAATATTGAAATTTTTCAAATAAAATCGATGAATATTTTTGATGTGTGACATTTTATTTATATAATTAAATCCAATCTCTTTTTTAACGTATTGGTTTCTGATTTTTTATGTAAAAAAAATACCCGACTTTTGTATAATCTGATCTCTAATGTTTATAAATCAATAATTGATTCTTGTCATTAATTATTTATTTTTACACCAAATATTGCTTCCCTGAAAAGTCCGGTTTTAGTCAGTCATGAATGTTGACAGACTATGTTTATGAGGTATTTACACCTGCATAATTAATGATTTGTTGATGACGTGTTGACGGGCTGTTGATGTGTTTCTTTATAAAAAATGACATTTCTTTTTTTCATAACATTTTTAATTTTTCTTTTAAGGCAAAAGTGTGTTAAATACAAGTGAATAGTAAGATATTTTATGTACAAAGTCATTATTACATATTGCCACATGAAAGTTGAGCAAAATCAATCAATTTGTTTAATTCATAATATTGTGAACATCAGTCAATCTTTCTCTTTCTTGCATAATCACAACCTAAATGAAGGGCATGAACGAGACATTAGAGCATGTTGGTGTTTGTTCTTTTATCCTTCTTGCTCGTGTGTAAGTGAATCAAAATAATGGAGATTGAGAAAAACATCCACCTCATGCTGATGCATTGGTTTAAAAAATGCAATACAACATAAACTTAATTATGTTAATAAAATATAACATGGCTAAGATAGAGTAGATATCTGTAAATTAATAAATCACATTCATCTGTGACATGGGTCCCTAAACAACAGCATGTAAATCGGGTGCAGCAACATTTTGTAAACAATTATATTTGATTAGAAAAAAAAACAAAATCACTGACATACTGAACCTGTTCATAAAGAATAGAATTGCAGGAATATTAGTAATTTAAATTTGAAGTTATGCAGTGAAGGGGTTCTATGGCAGTGTCATCTGGATTGTATGGTTAATATGAAGCATATGGACTCTTCATTTTTTAAAAATGTAGGTATTATTTCAGAAGAAGAAACATAGGTTATAATATGTATAAATTACAATTTGTAGAGACGAACCAAAAACAGTTTGGCATAATAAATATTTACATTCAACTTTGAACCTTTGCCCATCACATAATAATAAATTTGAATCATTTGAATTTTGTACTTTCTCACGAGTTTTGTAGCTAACAACTCAGGTTTCGCCTTTCGGCATCTTCAGGCATTTCAAGTGCATGGATGTACTTGAACTGACGCGTAGAAAACAGTTTGTATTGTTTTTATACAAAAATAAAAGTAGATCACCAAGTTTAGTTGTTATTAACGTAATCATATGAATTCCATATGAATTAGTGAAAATTTGATGTAAATGAGTTTTAATGAATTATGTGGGTCTTTATTACAAAAAAATAACATATTGCTTCTACAGCAGAACAACAGAGCAAGTGACAATTGTGCAATTTTTCGGGAATACATATTTTTCAGAATGTTCTGTTGAAAATGATAGAATTGTACAATTCTGCATCTGTCCCTCTAGTGGTAGATAAATGTTTTACGATTGTGCCAATGGTGGTTTGGATTAATTAACCATATTAGTGCTCTTTAATACTGTGTCACTCACACACCTAAAAATTTGCACTTGTATCATAGTTCTGCCGGAGAAAATGGAGGTAATCGTATTAAGTTTCATATCATATTGATATAAAATTTTAAATTTAACTTGGGTCAGTCTTCTTCAAATTGCCCGTCCATGTATTTGAGTTTGCTAAGACAATATTCAGTGCTTCGGAGACTACTGGATAATTCTTCTTTGCGAGTATTGAGTGTGGAAGGGCCACATTTTATAATCACAGGCGGTTCCCAATAATCGTCGGTATCCCAATTTTCGTCTCCATCATAAACGGTGCCGTTGAAATCTGGAAAAAACATATCTTACGGTAAAAAAAGACACTGATTATGTTAGACTTTTAATCTATAATACCATTTTACAAGAGGCCATGCTTAATCCAATACGACTAAGCAATGACTGAAAAAACAGGGATCATTATTTATAATGTCACCTCAAGAACTATCTTATTTAGTATGTCACATTTCCTTCTTCAATCAGCTACTTTTTATGAGCTCTACCAATCACGGACCCGACAGTGACCATGTAGGAAATGAACTCAGACCTATCTGATCGCTTAGAAACAGGTAATTATTCTTAGCATGAATATTCTGGTGCTGGATACATATATTTTTGATGATATGGAGAGAAATTATTTTCTGTGATGTTTTGAAATCAGTTTTTCACGGCTGTCACCGTGTAAGCACATCAACAGTTGTTATCATTTTGAGGCTTCATCAATAATCTCACTGTTTTCACATCTTTTTTTAAACTATAGTAAAGTTTTAAAAATAATAAAACATTTTTTAATTTAATGCTTTTCCACCAAGTGAACTGTATGTACCACTGTGAAAACCTTAATAGTGATGTGGTAAAAATATTAAACCCACAGTTGTAATGACACATTTGCGGTATTCTATGCTTTTTAATTCGACAAAGTGTTGAAACTAAAGGGCGCTGTTAAAATTGGTTCAACGGAATTGAAAAACAAAACAATATATCGATGAGCTCCAAAAATTAACAACAACACTGGTAGAATATGATCCTTGCAAACAATCAATAAATTATCGCTTGACATCAGCTGTCGCTGGTCCACATTAAAAGTCTGTTTCAAAAGAACCGTAATTTCTTTTTGTTATTATTATGATTATAATACATTCATATTTAAATAAATAATTTACCAGGGACTGTATCATCATCTTCTGATGTATCCCCACTTTCACCAAGGTTCGAACATTTGTAATCTTCAACCTTTTTACTGAAATAGAAAAAAGTGTTTTTTTTAATAAAGGGATTCAAAAAATAAGATTAATAAGTTAATATTACTACTAGCAAGAAGATTTATCTGTAAATCACAGCAAAAAATAATAATTGTTTCTTTTCCACATGCATGAAATGTTAGAGTGGTATGCCTGTAGCTCTTTTATATTGAAATTTGATGCATTTCAAGGTATTTCAAAATATATTCCAAAATCG
The DNA here is from genome assembly GCA_028554975.1 of Himalopsyche kuldschensis. NCBI lineage: Eukaryota > Metazoa > Arthropoda > Insecta > Trichoptera > Rhyacophilidae > Himalopsyche > Himalopsyche kuldschensis. The sequence goes on along the minus strand of JAHFWI010000059.1, from coordinate 762,201 downwards.
AATCATAGGAACTTTTGCCTATAGAGGCAAAAGTTTAAGCAATAATAAATTCTGTACTTGGTGATAATTCTAGAGAGAATGATAAGAGAGTGGGTCTATTGTAAAAAGAAATGTTGTGTTTTTAACAATTTGAATAGACTTAAGGATGGAATATTTGTGATAGAGAATTCTCATGTTTATGTGACACAGGGGCTACACTTTTGAGTGTGTCCTGATGTTACTCAACCAATGAACGTCGGCCATTTTATTGTGGGTTTCATAAATAATCGCTACATAATATCTTCCATAGTTTAATAGTTCTTGGATGGATTGCTCTTTTAGCGTGTGACCCGATCTATCCATCAATACTACAAATTTTTTAATGACAGCACATTTTTGTCATAAGATTTGGAATTGTTGAGAAAAACATACCTGCCATTGCTTCGATTAAATGTGTTATGTTTCTGCCGAATGTTTTGTTTCCGTTTGACATACATATCATCGTAAGGCTCATCAAAGTAATTTCCAGCAGCATCCACATAATCCACATGATTTACAATATCAGGCATTTCTTTTAGGCAGTTGCTGTATATATCTAATTCTTCAAGACAAATGAGCAATTTTACGGATGCCGGCAAACTTTCTAGATTATTATCATTTAAATGAAGTTTTTTTAGACTATGCAAGTTTCCAAAGTCTTCCGGTAAAAAGATTATATTATTGTGTGATAAAATACATTCTTTCATTTTATTTAAGTTACAAAATTCCTGTGGCAACCACATCAATACATTATTTGAAAGGTTCACTGTTATCAGATTTTGAAATTGGCATATAAGTGGATCGACAGAAGATAATTGGACATTTTTAAGATTTAATTGTTTTAACCTTGAACATTCCAGTATATCATGAAACGGAAAAATTTCAACAGAATTGTCATTTTGATTGCTTTCATTTAATCCGAAATCTATCACTTCTAGAGATGGTGAACAATTTGAAAAGTTATTATCATTAATGACCGTTTGGTTAGATTTGTATTCTGTTAGATTTACAGAACAATTCTCATTTGAAAATAGTAATCCATTCCCGCCTAAGTATATTTCTCTGATTGAATGACAGAAGATCCATTCTGGCAACTCCTTCATACGATTTGATTGTATTCTTAATATTTTTAAACTAGCAACACAGGCAGGTTGTTTCCTGATGTGTTCTATTTTATTTGTAGATACATCTAAAATCTCAATTGATTTCATTCCCTCTAATAAGCATCTTGGTATCTCAATAAAGTCATTATTCGATAGATTAAGATGAGTCAACTTTAAAAGGCTGCTTAATTCTATTGGCAAATCAGTCAGTCTTCTGTTACTAAGGTCTAAATCTTTGATAAGATTAAATTCAAATAAAGAATATTTTTTTAAAACAATTGCATTCTGTCCATATAAGGACTCAATGTCATTTTCTAGTGTCATTATTTCTTCTGTATTCACCAATTTAACATTTAGTTTTTCAGATTCTTCTGGTATTGAATCCAGCTGTTTTTTATGGTTTGACATAGTTTTAACCTGAAATTAAAAACAAACTGTTAAATAACATTAATTAACAAGATATTGATTTAACTAAATCCAAACTGATCCCATTACACAAATTATTATTTATAATACATTTATTTTTAAATATATATATCACATTTGATCGTCAATGGATCCAGATATTTTAATGATTACTTGAAGCTTCACTTCGACATTAAATTGAGGCAAAGAAATAACACAGATATTAATTCAAAGATACCAAATGTTAAATTCACGATGGCTAATCAAGCAGCAAGAAGTTAACAGGCAGGATGGAACAAATATTACAAATTAAATATATTTATAGAGACAGCGGTTGATGAACATATCATTAAGGATTCATAAAATCAGCACCCTATCTTAGCTAGTTTATTTTGAAATAACAGAGTGATCATTTCAAGATTTTAATAAAATTAAGCACAGACAATTCAGTTTCAGATTATAGGATTCAAATATAACCTAACTTTTGAAAGATAGTTAATTTTCGCCTGGAGCCTTGCATATATTTATGAGATTCTCACAAATAAGTAAATTTTTGATATGACGCGAGAAATTTTTGAAACGTTAGTTGACAATCATGATTTGACTGAATTATAAACAAAGATTCACTGTTTATAGAAGGCAGTAATTGAAGTGAAATGGGAGATTATTAAGACTTAAAAGGAATACAAACTGTGATAATCTCGCTTCTTTCAGAGTAAAAGGCAACAATCAAAAGATCTTCAATTTAAATTTAAGCTTGTTGACACTATATGTCATAATGGTTGTCATAGGCTACCGATAGACCATAGATAGCAATAGACATATTAGTGATAGAACAAAGAGAAATATTATACCAATATACCTCGTGAATCATACATATTTATATTAGACATAAAACTAGAGTTATACCAACTAATATGCTGAGTGTAAAAACTATTATATTATAAAAATGAGTCTTGGAAAATTATTGTACACAAATGATATGGTCAACTGCTGATATTGTAATCTGGTTGCTCAAAATGTTTACTACAAGTTTTTGGCACAAAATCATGTCAATATTGAAAAATATAAAGGTACCGACTAGAATGAAAACTCAAATTGATTCGATTGATAATTATATTTTTTTAACTATCACATGGGTATGAAATAAAATATTATTGAAAATATTTTCAATTTTTAAAAACCATTTTTTTTTTGAAATGATTATGGTGAAAATAAAACACAGAAAATTAACACTACAGAAATGGGGATTGAGTAATACCAAAACATTATATAATATATCCATAGCAACGAAAATTGTTTTTTGTAGTAAGCTAATATTTAATGTTATTGTGTAAGATTTAAAATGCAATAAAATATATGCTAATAGGTACCTGATACAAAAGATATTTACAATATTCAAAATAAGTTTAGAAATATCTCTATATGTGTGAAAAAACAAACAGAATACATTACAATGGATGCAAAACAATTTTATGTTGGTAATAATTCAAAAGATACTGAGAAAAGTAAATGCGGTGATGTAAAAGATGCAGTTAAAACAATGCTATCGGAATTGAAAAAAGACTCCAATTTTGATGGAGTCAAAGCTGTTCTACAGTTTGTTCAAGATACTCATGAAGTTCACTTCCATTCCACAAATGATTTAGAAAAACAAAATCTTCTTTCAAACGATTGTCAAATGAAAATACAGCTAAAAGAAACAAAATTTTTGATGGAGAACATTAACAAAACACTAGTAAAAGATTCTATGTGTGATCTATCAGATTCCATTTCTGGGAAACAGTCATTTCAGAAAACCGTTCTTGGCGAACAAAGTATGCAGTGTAAGCTCAAAGAAACTCAAGATATTATGGAACGAATTATGCTTGTGCCAGTTGAAGGTTCTGAAAATTTGAAGACTGTTATCTTGCCTTCCGTTGACTCATCAGGCAAATCTATTTGTAAAACTATAGTAGATGATAAAATGCGTGAAACAGAAAGTATTTTAAAATCTTTAAGTGGTACAATCAGCACATATCCAAGTGAAAAACGTTTTGTAAAAGAAAAATATTCACAAATGGAAATGGAAGATGACGACAGTAAAAATAAAGCAATCACCATGGAAACTAAAATTAAACAGACTGAAAGATTAATGAACAGTTTAAGTTCGAGTTTCACTATGACAACGCAAACTGTAGATAGTGAAATTGATCAGATTATCATTCCAGGTGATACAAATTTGCATGAAACTAAAAAAGACAACATATTAGAAGAATTAACTAGTTTTATAAAAGGAGATATTGATAGCAAAATTCAGTCCATCGAATGCCTCTTGAAAGAGGTAAAAATGTCTTTGCAAACAGCCAAGATATCTAAATTGGATTATGAAAAATGTGTTGAATCTACAGAAGATGAACAAAAAGCTATTGAATTTAATAATATAACAGATGCTTTTGATAAAAACATTGCTGAACCTAAAGAAAATATCCCAAACCGCGATTTCACAATCTCATTAGAAGAAATTAATGATGTTTTATTGAAGTCTGAGAAAATATTGCATCCAATGAAAAGTGTGTTATTACCAACAGAAGAGTCAAAGTTAAGCTTTCACAATAATCAATTGTCTCCAAACAAGAAAACAGAAAACGGTGACTTTCAATTAAATGAGAATAAGTTGGCAATTGACAATTTACACGAGTCTATCAAAAATTCTATCAATGCTAATAAAGTGTTGCTAGAACAGGCAAAGACAATCTTACACAAGGATAATGCAGATAAAAAGTGTGTGGAAGTTTTAAAAGATGAATCTTCTAATGTGCAGGCGTCAATGTGTGCAACAACGAATGATAGTTGTGAACAAAAGAGACATCAAGATGAAAGTAATTCCAACAACAAAAATTCTGAAATATCAAGGATTGCACATGGACCTATAATGACTAAGCAGTTTATAGTCAATCTTTGCAAACAACAAAAGCTATACACAACTCCATACTTGAACGATATATTGTATTTGCATTTTAAGGTGAGGTTTATTGACAAAAAATACAGTGTAGTATTCCAGAAAACAGCTAGCCTAAATTATGAATTAGTAAAGTGTTATTGAAATTATATGATTTCTATCTCTCTCTTTCCATCTTCAAATTTCTATGACTGGGGTGAAAGTCCATCTGAGATTCTGCATATTTCAATATTGTTAGGAATGTTGTTTTATAAATAAAACTAATTATAAAGTAACAATTAAGAGGTAAAAAAACCTATTAATCTGATTAATTAAGAATTTAGACTGAGGGTGCTTGATGGAATTTCAATATCAAATATGAATCGCTTGAATTTTCTACTTCTCCATGAGTTTTGTCACTAACTACCCGGGTTTCGTCTTTCGGTATCTTCAGGCATTTTAAGTAAATCTATGCTACAAAGCTCATGGAAAAGTACAAAATTCAATCGATTCAAATTTGATATTAATCTACTGTACCAAAATTTAAAGCTTCAATTTTAAACCACCAGGTGACCTATTCTTAATACTATTTATGTATGTGTTTGTTTACCCAGGTTGATTTGTGTTAATGGTATGTTTCAATCCGATGAATTTAAATAATAAAAAAATTATAAAAAAAATGTTCAACTCGTATTATAGTGATATCTTTTAAAATTGAATTTATAAGATATGATATATAATGACAGTTCTCGGTACTACATACCTCATGTATAAAAATGTATTACCTTTGTGCACTATAGGGGTTCTCCAAAATTGAAAACTTGGAGGAGTACACTGGTTTGAAATGTTTATTCTTGGAGAATAATGGAATTCAACGAATCGAGGGATTGACAACACAGACTGAGCTGAAATGTTTATATTTGCACTTCAACCTCATAAAGAAAATTGAAAATCTCACCGGGTGCCCACAATTGGACACACTCAATTTGGATCACAATCAAGTATCGAGAATAGAAGAGTTACACACTGTACCAATGCTGCAGACATTGAGTATTGCTCACAATTTTCTAAATGCTGTTGGTAAGTGTGTTCAGATACCAATGAAAATGTCATCTAAGATTTAAGTGATTATTGAAACAAAGTAAATACCTATGAAATTTGGGAACAGTATTTACCTGAAAATAATTAGTCGGACCTTAATTTGACTCTTGAGGATATAGAAATATTTTAAGTTGTTAATAAATCATTGATTGATTATTTTTTTAAGATGACATCCAGAACTTAGTCGAGTGCAAACGCCTTTCTGTTTTGGACATGTCATATAATCGCATAGAAGATCCTTTGATCTTAGAAGTCTTGGGAAAGATTCCAGAATTAAAAGGTATAATATAAATTTATTACCATTTATTGACATAACCATCTTTCAAAATGTCCTTTAACTTATTTTACTTATGATTCAATTTATCAAAAGCCAAAGAAATATAGCTAAGCTCTATGAATTGTTTTGCAGTTTTGGTTTTGACTGGAAATCCAGTGATTAGAAATATTCCTGCATATAGGAAAACCGCAACATTGCGAATTCGAGGGCTACTTAATTTGGATAATAGACCTGTTTTCCCGAGGGATAGAGCGTGCGCAGAAGCGTGGCAAAGAGGTAAAATCAATGATATTAATACAAAAAGATGGGCTAAAAATATTTTATACTATTTATATTATTCTAGTAATTCATTCTTGTTGAATAATATATTGACTTATTAAATATAAATAGATGACATATATTCTTCTCCGCAAAAGATAATTGAATTGAAAGTATTTTTGGAATTATTGAAGAAATACAAAGACTATGATAATGAATAAATGTAATGAAATAAACTCATTTTTATAGTATCTTCATCAGTATCTTGATTCATTAAAGATCACAATGTTTGTAATAGAATCAGAATAACTATTTTCTTTCTCATCACAGGAGGGCTCGATGAAGAAATGGCAGAACGTAATCGCTGGATCAAACAGGAACATCAGAAAGTAATGAATTCTGTCAATTATTTAATCAATTTAAGAAATGAAAAACGGGCAGAGAAAGCACTTAAAGAAAAAGAAACCATTATTGAGGTATGTGAACATATTGGTACAAATATATAATATATAATATTAATTTCAGTTTTGGTATGTATACTGGCTATTAACATGTTCAAATTCAGTTCCTTGATTGTTTACAATTTATATGTTATTCCGTTCCATTTGTGTGTTCATTCAAAAATGTTTCATTCAATTAAATATTAAAACAAAAGGGTGGTAGATTTTGAATGGTCAGCTTATTTAAATCTCACTTTGTTGATAGGTATACGATGATGACGATGACATATCTGAAATAAGTACGAATAATAAAATGAAACTTCAGGATGCTACTAGTGATACAGATGAACAAGCGTCAGATGATGATTCCACTAGTGAATCTGGTAATGATTTGACTGATGGAAAGAATGAAGGTACCATTGCAAAAATTAAATAATTGAATACTTATGTTGATTTGATTTTCATCCATTTTTGGAACATAAATTTCAGTCTATGGTTGTGATGACTTCATTTAGATTTGAGAGGTGACTATTTTAAAGTATATTTTTTTAATGCTGAGCTTGTAGGGTACCCTTTTGTTTTATTGTAATCATTATAAAAAGGTTTGCGATTTTGCATTGATTAAAAATCAGTACCAATAACAATTATGTATATATCTTCAGTGAAGTTACCTTGGAGAACTGAAAAAATAACTTGGCCTCAGGCAACGAAAAGCAATCTGATTCAGGAAATTGATAGTGATAGTTCTGATACAAGTGACTCTTCCTTGGAGTATGAGAAACAAGATATATCTAAATCTTCTGAGATGCAATTGATAGCCAGCTTATTGAAGAATTCAAATGGTGAGTAACTATTTACATAAGCTCTTAGGTTCATTGAACATTTTCTATTTTACAATAATTCATTATTTGTTCTGTTTAGAAAAATCATCTGACAAAATAGCTTCTGATGGAATCATAAAGCAGAATATAATAAAAATAGAAATGTTGGAAGACGATCAAAAACATGATGCTAAAATTAGCGATATTTCCATCGATGAAACTGAAACTGAGACAATTACTGAAAACGATGATTATGTGAACGAAACAACAGATACAGACAGCAAAAGTTTGATGGTATCCAATGTTCACATCGTTGAAATAAATCAACAACCGTCCAGGCTGATAGAAGAGTATCAGACTGAAGAAGTCCAAAATATACCTAAGAATGTTCAGTATAATGAAGAATATGAAGCAGCATTGTACAATACCAAAAAGATTGCAATGGAAATTTGCAATGATATTATAATCAGCGCGGTACGAAGTGTCGAAAGGGGCACCATGAACGAAATGAGTGTTATACGCCGCATTGAGGCACTCAATGATGGAAGAAATTTGACTTATGTTGAAAAGAAATTCACTGAATGCGATGGGTTCTGTCCGTCACCTGAAGCTATTGCAGTCACTACAGAGAAGATTGAGGAAAAAGAAGAAGCTGAATCGATACATGTTGAATGTAATCAAAAAACAAATTCCAGTTCAATGCAGGCAGTTGCATCGGTATCAGGTATTTTTTATTGGTATCTGTATTTTTTGTTCTATTTATACGTCTGAGCAGTGCCGTAGAACAGATTGCGTTGGCTCTGTAAGATGCAATGTAATAATGATGGAAATGTATCGAGTATTTGATTATGATTTTTTAACTAGTGTGAAAGATTTACCAAGGGTAACGTTTTCTTTGGTAGCTGTTACATATTTGTGATGTTTAGGCTTCAAGTTCCCTCGCTGTCGAATTCCACCAATTGATTGATTTAACACCTCTATATAAATGTTGATGTTGCTATTATTTTTCACCCCAGTCAAGTAGAGAGACCGATGAGTGGTCACTCATGACTAATGGCAGTGTATATGGTCTGCCAAAGAAATAGTATTTTCTCACTGTTGCAATTGTAGTGTGTGTTATTTTATTGAGATTTATTTTCTGTACTAATCATACCAAATTAATATTGATTTGGTTGGGTCTGATTGATATAGATACGAAGGAACCTGACAGAAACAATCAAATAGTGCCTATAGGCATTTTCAATGTCAACCGGAACGATGAAGACGGCTTTGAATTAGATATGGACAGCGAAATATTTGCCGCGATTATGGATCCAGACATACAAAAGGTTGATCCTATGCTCAATAGATTTGACGGAATACAAAGTGACCTCTTGGATAAGTACCGGAGGGCCATTGTGAAAAAGAAGGGAAAAGAAGTTATCCCCTTCGGCCCGTTTGCTCCGGAATGTTCCAGCTGCTCGTTTGAGAGGAATAGAACCGAAATGGACGACTGGATGTTTTTCCAGAGGTGGAATATGCAAAGCCACCCGGCAAACTTTGTCGACGTCATCTTGGACTCCAACGCGGCAGAGATAGGCATACAAGATGTCGAGCAGACCGTGTTTGATATCATCAAAGCCAACAGAACGGACATGGATGATTTTTTTGATGATGAAAACATCAGCGAAGCTCTGGGTCATACTTACGCAGAGATCGGTACTAATGATAGACCTCTAATGCCTATTGTTCATCAGTTTAAGCTTTCATTTGTTATTTTGCTTGATATTGCAATGGCTAGTGATAACTATTTACTCTTAAATCCACCAAAACTATCACACTCATTTTACTGGCTGTTTATATTACATGCTTTTTTAGACTGGAAACCTCAAAAGAGGCTGTCATCAAGAATTGTTGTATACTCATTACAGGTAAAATGGTACACCCAAAACTATTTTTGCGCCATTTCAAGGTTATGCGGCTTTTTATTTTTAAAATATATTTTTGGGTCTATATATACGTATGTACATATGATAGACGTAATTGACAGCGCGTTGTTCACATAATGTATGTGCAAAATCCAGTATCTCACCTGTTAATTACAATGTGACCTTGTACATGTTACGTTTCCATATTAAGTCATAGATTTTTTTGTGCGATTTTTCGCAGAACACATCTACGGCACAAAAAAATGTTTAGGTGTACTATATTGATTAGATGAGTAATGTACTGATTGGTGATAGTTGCCGTTTCACACAGGGATGAGCCAACGATGAAAATAATTATAATAGCTTGGTAACGGTTGTTACATAAGCTTTTTTATGATTCAATATTTCACGCCATACTTTCGTTAGCTACCACACTGCAAGTGTAATCAACAATACAAACTTTTATGAAAACATGTTTTACTTCATCCAAATTCGCTGTCGCAATATCGTATTGTTGCAAAATGCACACTGCACAACCTGGCTCATAGCTTATATATTTACAAAAATAGATAGTGGTAAAACGGGGTGAATAGAGACAAAAACAAGGATTGAACTTTAGCACAACTTTACTAATTATCCAATGTATTTTTAACTATTTATATATAAATATGTAATTCTTTACAATGACTATAATACTATCTCTCGAATGACAAAACCAAACCAACTAAATGACTGGCCAAAATTGAAACAAACGTGTTTAAGCTCGATGCCTGTGCATCCTTACTTTTTGACCCCTTAAAAACTGTTTTTTTTGGTTTATAAGTACCATAAAACGGAATGAATAGAGACTCGTATAGATTAGATGTTCATATATTACAATCATTACAATCTGTATTTTTGTCTCTAATCACCTGCCAGGTCTCGATTTACCCTCTCTCGTCTCTATTCACCCCGATTCAATGTGAACAGAGACATCGAACAAAATTGACCGTGTCTTAATTATTATAGTGAGTATTTGAAAAATATTGTCATGAATGTGTAGTAGGACCATAGAAATAAGTTTCAAGCCATTCATATTTGAATTATGTGGCGAAGGTATGATGATACATAGTCGTGAAGGGTAAAAAGTGTCTCTATTTACCCCGTTTTACGGTATACGATAATGATGTTATATGCATCTTTTGATTTAACAATTTAAAGTTATTTATGATTGTGATATTAAAAAAATGATACAAATAATGACAAGTTTGGCTATAAAGCATATTGAATGTAAATTTTTATCCCTTTGAATATATTAAAATTCGATTTAAAGTATGCTTGTTTCAGTGATCTTTTATTTGAATTTCCAGAAGATATAACTCGCCAAACAGTTGAAGATGAACACAATGGAGACGATGTCGTCATCAATGAAATTAACCCCGTCGAAGAAAGCATCTATCGACGATTCTCCTCGATGACTAAGCACATCGGAAACCTGGATAATCGAACCAATATAATTATCGAACAAATAGCCGACGAGCTTAATAACGAGTTTACGGTGAGATTTATATATTACTAGTATTGCTACCCGGCTTCGCTCGGACTAAGCGACCAATAATTATTTAATGTTATATCATTCCCAAAGAATTACAGACCCACATACATACATACATACGCCGTTTCGGTTTTATATTTAAGATAATATATATTTGCGTTAAAGCTATTATCTTTTGGCTGAATACTAGGTCAGAGTGTTAAGTTGTAATGTGAACAAATCTGGAATTAAGCTTGACATTTAATTTTAGTAGTATCTAACTTGCAAACATTAGGAGATCGGCAGTATACAGACTGACCACGCTACTTATGCACTGGAAAGAGTGGCGCTGTGAGAATGTCCTGAATGACGCCGACAAAAAAAAGATTGTCAGAGTTCAAAATTTTTAAATTCCCTAATTAGATATATGTATGCTGAATGCGTGTGCTAAGTGCGGTAGGTGGATTCTTATGTTAGAGGGGAGACAAATTATTTAGTATCAACAGCTGCCGCAAACTCGAGTGACATTTTAAAGAAGTCAGAGTGTAGCTCAAGAATTTAACTTTTCCTTCACTTTAAACTGAGTTCAAATACATGATATGCTCCATAATAAGCAATATAGATTGAAAGAAACTATAAGTATTTCCCGATTTTCAGCTTCCAATGGTTTCCGACCTTTTGGAGACACGAATGGGTGCAATGCAAACAAGGAACGATAACATAAGAGCCATCGAAAATGTCAACGAATTGTTTTTACGTGGTCTTTATTCGGACGCAAGTATTACTCCGGAACCCATTCCTTCTACGAGCAGAGCTAAAGTTTACGATGATTTAAATGTTCAACAAGAAAATGAGCCGGACTTTAATTCTTCCAATGCAGATAAACAAAAGAATGAAGACAAAAGTTTGGTCAATGCGAATGAAAATGGTTTAAATACTGCGTCACTATTGGCCACTGATGAGAGTGGAGATATCCAATCTTCTAATTTAGAAAATTCTAATGACCAAGAAAGAGTGGATGACTCAAATGATGATAATGCAATGGCTGCACCTGGTGAGGTGTACTCTTTGGAAATGGCGTTAGCCTTGAAGTCTTTGCGCTAAAAGTAAGACTTTTGTTAGAAGCAGGGCTGTGGAGTCCGTAAACAAAAAAGTCTCCGACTCCAGCATTTACCAAAACCACGACTCCGACTCCAACATTGACCAAAAACACGACTCCGACTCCAACTAAAAAAAGTTTATTATCGTCACTTTTTTCCTAATTTTCCTATTTATGTGTATTCAATTAAATATCAATCCTACCAATCCGGCCAATAGCCAAATTTGACATATTATATGTAAAAATAAAAAGTTCAAACTTTTCAAAATTTCCGACTCCGAGTACGACTCCGGCCAAAACGCCGCGACGACTCCGACTCCGACCACAAAGTCCCGACTCCACGACTCCGACTCCGATTCCACAGGCCTGGTTAGAAGTATTTAACATACTACCTGTACACTGTGGTTTTCCATTGTATACAATATAGATGTAATAATTGGTTTACAAAATGTTATTTTACCTTCGTTCAAATATTGTCGATTTAGGTTTTGGTAGGTACAATATTCCATAAAGCCTTATTAGATTTGACTTTGAATAATATTTATACAAAATTTTGTGGTGTTTAAAATTATAATTATACTAAAAGAAATTTTATACGTAAGAAACAATTGAAAGAAGCTATTGAAAACACTCTTTCACTCTAGTATAAAAAAGCATTCATAATAATTATGTCAACGAAGAACTTACGATACCTGATTAATCCAAAAGAACTCTATTCTTAGATTTTTTCTTATGTCTTAATTATCGTATGCGCATATTGTCTATTTTTAAACTTCTCAATCATAGATGTATTTTTTTTATCTAAACAATTTTATTATTTTTAAAAATAAATCATAGAAAAAGCCGTTTCATTCAGGATTTGCTGAATAAAAAAGGACAATCAAATACGGCCTATCACCTATCATTCTCATTTTGAATATTGAGAAAAATTAAATCTGTAAACCTTTCAAAATCCCATAGGTTTAATTAATATTTTGATTGCATTTGTGTGTTAAACGAATGTAAAATTCTTTTTCCTTTGACATATTTTTTGTCGATGGAGAAAAATGAGTTTAGTTATTGTAATTCTCGAGGTAAAACAAATGAAGCATTTCAGCTTTTGAGTACATGGTAAAATGTAATTTTGGGAGTTACCAGTTTAGCTGCGCTTGGAATATTATGTCATTTAATAATAAATTAAAACGTAGTTAAAATATGTAATACAAATTATTAAGATACGATTTGTTGTTATTGTTTTTCGCCAGTAATTGAAAATTGATTGAGATAATTTAACTAGAATCTAGGATCATAAATGGCATTAAAAATAATAAATAATTTCTGATGTGTATTTTTATTTATTTAAAAATGATGCCAAGAATTATAATGTTTTAATGCAGTGGCGGATTAATTACCCATTAAGCGCAAGAGGGACGCGCTTGGAGCCGACAAAAAACGGAACTGTCGCAGATTATGCACTTGCGAGGTCCCAGGTGCAATTTTGCAAATGCTTAAAAAATGTAGTAAAAACTAATCGAGAATTTTAGCTTTCAAAATAAGTTGTCACTTTTATACAATATATGCAGTGATGTGCTGCAATGGGTTCGCACCGGCTTTGTCGAGCCGGTTGCTAAAAGAGTTTTAGTATGGAGAGCTGTTTTTAGAGGGGTTTATTTTTAAATTATCGTAAATACGACATCGAAGTTTTAGGGCGATAACAGTACTTGATCCAATATGTTTTGTATACTATTTTGTTTGCATATACATATCTCAGAAGTCTCTATAACACAGCAGATGATAAACGAATGAGACCCATCACAGTTAAAGTTCGAATGCAATCAAAACACTATAAGAAATGAATTTTATAAATTTGAAAAAAAAATGTAAAAAAAATTGGGCTCGGTTTTTACCAAGGTGCGAGCCGGTTGATCGAATTTTAGCAGCACATCACTGAATATTTTATATTTTATGATTGAAGATGAAGTCATCCCTATAAAATATGTACATATTTATGTCAAAATATTCCAAAAATTATTTACTTCAACAAAAAAATAAATGGGTATAAAAAAATAAAAGACAAAAAACCCGTTACATATTTTATGCTGCAAATATTCATATTTTTCAGTTTTCAGTTGAACACAAAATAAAGCATTCTGAAGAAGCCATTTAAAATCGACCAATGTGATTTCATATCTGCATAAAAATTCGTCCAAAAATACTGTCCGACGGAAGAAAAGAATTAAAAGAAATAAGGATAGGAGCAATCAATTGTATTTTATTGAGCAATTGTGGAGCTGTTTTTAGACACTTACATATTTGTGACAGTGACGTAGCTTCTATTTCTTTTTGTAAGTACAGAAAGACCTCGACTTTCGCACCTAATTCGTTCCTGAACTTGCTCGAAAGCCGAGGTAAGTAAAAAAAACACCAAAAATTGTAAAAATTACATACTAAATAAAAATTATATTCCACGAATGAACTTGTCAAGAGTTTAGTTGTATTTTACTACTTTTTTTTTTCTTAGAGAGTTCTGTAACATGCCGTACTATTATGGATCGCCATACGCACTTGAGATATGCGTTCTTCATTAGGATCACATTCTTCCATAATATTCAAAAATGTCTCGAGATGCGTAAAAGCGTCGTTCATGGTTTTTATTGTTAAGGTCTTGATGATTTCTTTTGGTTCTTCTTCCTCACTTTCAATTTGTATACTATTTTCGTTCTCTTGTCGGTCCATTAGAAATTCATTAGTCAAGGGTTCAGAATGAGATTCAATCATCTCGTTAATATCTTCACTGTTAACATCTAGGTTTAGTTCGTTCATTAGGTGAATTATTTCAAGTGTGATGGTTTCTGGAGTTTCATCAAAATTTATGAAATCCCTCATCATTTGTGGACATAGTTGCTTCCGTGAACCTTTCATTGCTGACTCTTTTATTTCAGCCCATGCGTCTCCAATATTGTTTATTGCGTTCCATATGTTATAATTCTTCCAGAAATCTTTTAATGTCAGCCCACCTTCCATGTCAGTTGCCTTGATAGCCTGATTTATTATCGACCGCATATAATATCGTTTAAACGTAGCTATTACCGTTTGGTCCATGGGTTGTATGAGACACGTAGTATTGGGGGGAAGAAACACAACATTGATTTCTGGGTATAAATTTTGTATAGATTTTGGGTGTCCTTGAGCATTATCTATGATTTATAATATTTTAAATGGTAAATTATTAATTTCACAATAATGTTTTACTGTTCGTATGTTAATGCATATGAACGAACAGGACGTAACACTTTTGACAGTACGGACTTGGCTCATATGCGTTTCATTGTACGACAGGGAAATAACTGCACGGAAACAAAACATTTTTGCATTCAAAAAAAAAAAAAAGATTTTTCCAGAATGTGCGAAATAGCAAATTGTGCGAAAGTCAAATGTGCGAAAGATGAGGTCCGCCTGTAATGACTGTTTGAAAGTCCAAAGCAATATTTGTAGATTATTTGAACTAGTATGTGTTCTTGTAGCCATAAAAACCACACTCTTGCAAGTTGTAATACTTAATATTGCACGGCAGGTGTAAGTAATCATTCTTGATTTCTTAGAATTGGTTTGGAAATAGACTATCTAAGAATCTGAACGATAAAACTCCATTTGACAAGGTGAAGTTCCTCAGTTTCTTACTAACGTAATCAGACAACCACGAATAGATTTTGAAATCTTAGGTCAAAGATTTTTTTCGACAGCTGACATTTGATTTATTTCCGAGAATTGTGTTGTTCATGATTTACAGTTGGAGCCGAAAATTGAATTATAAAATAAGTGGCCGGATAGTGAAGTGAATTGCGTTGAAATCTATGCTTTCGATGTCCCGTAAGTGGTAGCTACTGCTGGAAATATATCAAGACTTCAATTAAATAGCATATTATGAAGATGTTGTACGCCGTTTCCACTCTGAGCTAAAAGAACTCGTCTGAACTCACTCACATTCATGTGAAATATGTCGACATCCAAAGCGATACCTTTTAAAATAGCTAAAGCTCTTCCCCGTGGCATCACTATTGGCAGGCTGGTTCTACTCCTTCCAAGAACAAACAACTCATGTTCACGATTTCTCAAAAGGTTATAAGTGACATTCAATTTAACATTCTCAAGAATGGCGTTATTTTCATTTTGGCCTCGGATAAGCCGAAAGAAATTATATCCGACATACATTACCGACACTGGTCTATAGTTTCATATTTATAATTTCGCAAATATTTGACGGATGAATACCAATTCCATATTCAAATATAAAAGCCGAACTTTTTACTTTTTTCGAACACCGTAATAAACTTCCGTTTTATTCTCTCCTGAAATCGCCGTAAGCACAAGCCGTCGGTTTACGGTGGTGGCTTTAAGTGCTTAGAAAATTATCATATTTACTTGGGGCACTGCAATTAGTTCAAATGTTTAATACCAATATACGGCTCACACGGAAGATTAGATGTGCAATAATAATTCGAATTATGCAGGAATGCCGTTGAAATAAGTAAATACTTTTACACCCAATGCTGTAGTCGTAAAGTTCGCAGAGGGTATACAGAAATGCACTCTTTGTGATTTATACTACACCTATATGTGTATAATAATATACGACGTAATAATATGGTTCATCGTGCAGGTGTCAACGTCATTGGCTTCCGTGACGGACTTCACGGGTTCAAGTCCCAGTACGAACAGCATTTATTCATTCGATTCTCTCCAAAGAAATAGGTGGTTGGGTTCTCTAAAAATTCCTACCCACCTAGCCGATCCGAGAGGTGAGGCATATCAAGAACGACTAGCTAACTTTAGTTTCTTATCTATGTAGCTAACCACTGTCCTACCTTTATTCTTTATATCCATACTTTCATCGAACTATAGATAATTTGAGTGACTTAGTAACAAGCAGTTATTGTAGAAAAAAACTATGTTTAGATACCTTCAGTAGGAATCCATATGCTCCACATTGGGACCGGGCACAAATTAAATATTTATATTAATATAAAATTAGTTAAATATTATATTCTTGTAATGTGCTCTACCTTACCATGAATTATAAAAAAAACACATGTTAATTTACATGAATACATAAAGATTGAAACTATTTTCATAATTATTAAGGCATAAGGCAACACTCGAGATGCAAATAAAAAAAAACGTAAATTCGAATGCTGGTTACTTCAAAAACTAAAATGAACATTTACAATGTTATTTAACACAAATAAAGTTTTATTTTTTGTACCGTATACGCTATACGCTATTCCTACTTACATATATTGCAGAGGCCATACGGGTACAGGCAATGTTAACAGGTTTATACCCTAAGTCAGCAATACATCAATATCTTCTATTGATACTTTTCAACATCTCATGTTGTCCGATCGAATTGTACGTCCAACCCGAGAAGAGTGCACACGGATATTATAAGGCGATCAATTAATCTTTGTTATCGGTCAGTTATGACTTTATGATCGTTCCTGATAGAGGGCTTGAGCGTGCCACCTATTATTCAATCTCAACAACCAGATGCCATTTTATTCTCAAAAGGTCAACTACTGGTACATGGTCAACGACTGGTACATTTACCTTAATTGGATTTTAAAGAGTAATACTAGCAATCTTTGGATGATTGTCACCGTCTCCAGTTTTATATAGATAATATAATGGAATATGGAAGATGTAACATACTCGATTTTAATACTGATAAATGAAATTTATATCGTTTATAAGGGGCTCACTGAATCACTTCAATGAATGGCCGAATTCTCTCGCGGATTTCATCAGTTAAAGATCTTGGTGGGCAATTTGAGAGCAAACTTACTTTCAATAATCACATTAAGATTAATTGCAACAAATCATTGCAAATGTTTGGGCTTTATCTTCCGTACTACCAGGGTCTTTTCAGACGAGAGTAGGGAAAGAAAAGGTAAGGCTATTGGTTAGCTATCATTACAATTTCCCTATACCAAGATCCTAAATTATCAATATTATGTCGACTAGTGCGAGAAAGTTGGAATATAAATAAATTGGCAGTTAAACAGTAACAAAGCATACTGCAAGTATTTGATACAGACCTAAACAAATTTTATAGATCATCAAATTGATGACATGCGAGTGACATGCCACATGAAACCATTTATAATAAAATGATGTACATATATCTCGTAAATGCATTAAATAATAAATGTCAATTCATTACTGCGCATGGCTTGATAGGTTCAAGTAGAAATTGAGCGCTTCATCCTGCTGCTTTCTGCGCAAACGCAAAAATTACTTGCACAAATGTGAATCAAGAAAAAACTATAATAACATTACAAATGAAGACGAGCGATTATTATTGTGACAATGTAAATATTGCAAGTCGTCATTGGTACTGTGGGAAAAAAATAAAAAAATACTTGCGACCGTGACAGGACTCGAACCTGCAATCTTCGGATCCGAAGTCCGACGCCTTATCCATTAGGCCACACGGTCTATTGACTCAATAGAGCTACCCCGTGATCAGCAGGACGAAATCTGCAGAGATTTAAATTAAGGGTTGCATTTTGAACCTAGAGGGTTGATAAATGAATACCGCACACATTGATAGACATTCACATTGGTTACAAAGTTGCAAACGTTTAATACGACTATTTTTGTTCACAGACTAATTACTATTCAGTCAACCTACAAAACACGGTTTAGATATAGCGCGGCGTAAAAATTGACAACGCGATTTCTATAAGTCGCAACATAATTATCTAAAAATCCCGGAAAAACCCTCACACTTTTTCCGATTGAAAAGTGACGCCACTAAAATAGTAGACTCAATGAGGATGCAAATCAATAATATTTGATTTAGTGATGTTTGATATCAAGATAGTCCTTATGGTACATAAAAAATGTATTTCTGTTCACATGTTTTCATACTTACTTTGCTTACAATGTGGATTCTGATTTTATTATCCTCGACTTCTAAACTCGCGTAAGTAGAAAATTGACAATCTTATCTGAATTTATCATGTACAGTAGAGGTTTGCACGGGTTCGGGTAATCCCCGCGGGCCGGGTAACGAACGTTTGGGTTCGGGCACGCGCCGGTCTCGGGCCAAGGTACATAAAAAGTTAAAAAAATATCAGGCTATTTCCGGAAAAAGGTGCACCGGATGGTCTGGAAGTTCTCGTAGAGTCTTGAAGTCATCTTCTTCTTTTCTTCTACTGGCCTGTTTCGAAGGCAGCTACCAGTCAGAAGAGAAGGGGTTGGGGGTGGTGGGTTAAGCTAAGGGGGTTTCAGGAGAAAAAATTTCCTCGGTATTGTGAAGTCGGTATGCGTATTGAAATCGTATTCTTTTGCTACTCACAGAAAAAAATATATTATTGATGCAATGTGTCATTTTTTCTCGCCCAAATATCACGGGCTCTCCTTTTTTCATACTGAAAAGCTAATTTCGATACTGATTCGTCGTTCACAGCTTACGTCCTTTTGATTGAACATGTATTAAGTTGTGTAAATTGAAGAGCTGTGGAGTCGTTAAAAAAATACGACTCCGACTCCGACTAAAAAAGGTTTAATTTGGCCACGTTTTTTCCTACCTTTCCTATGTATGTGTATTCATTTATATACCAACCAACCAATCCAGCTAATAGCCAAATATGACATATGAACTATATGGAAAAATAAAAAATTCAAACTTTTCAATATTTTCCGACTCTGGGTTCATATGACTATGGCCAAAACGCCGTGACGATTACGACTCCACAGCCCTGGTAAATTGTGATTATCAAAAGAGACAATATTGAAAAAGATGAGGATTACACGTTACACCCTTTGCCTTTCCAAGGTCGATTTAATAGCTATAATTGAGCAATATGTATATTTTTATTGAATTCAATAGTAGGTTATGGAAGTAATAACTTTGTTATTCCACATATTGTGTAACAAATAGTAATACAATACGTATAGTGACTAAAACACGATGGTTATGCCCTTTTGCTTTTAACAGTCGAATCATTATTATTTTAATTACATTTTTCGTCTGTTCCCACTGAAATATTATAGTTAGTACAGTTTAATAACGATAAAATTAAGCCAAAGGAATCCGTGGTTTCTCACACAGTTATAATTTACCACGCGTAGATATAATTGAATCTCGTATCACAAAAGGGAGATTTAGACCCCCCTCGGCCACCATCGATTGGTACCCACTGGCCGATATGACCACAATCGGAAGGTTGTGGCCAAGGAATGATTAGGCAGTTTTCATGTTACTTAATAAGTAATTTAACGTACGTATTATGTTCCAACAGGTTCTAGAATTAACATAGTGGCGTACCTATAAAATAACTCCAGCTAGTGCGATCAATTGCGTAGTTGAAACAATAACCTACAGCAGTGCTTCCCAAACTAGGGGTAGCACAAAGCATGTTTGGTGTTCAGGGGGGCCGTGGATTATTTTTTTCAGATTTAGGGAGCCGTTGCACGAACAAGTTTTGGGAAGCACTGATCTAACATTCTACAGCGTTTCAAATCTCAAAAAATTATATGATAAAATAATAATATTATATATATTTGAGGATCATCTTGGAATCAAACTACAAAATATTAGACGATCTTAATGAAACGAATGCATTTAAAATTATAATACTTTTAAAGTTGAAAAATAATAAATTATTTTTGGACTTATTCCACAGCCAATTATCTAAGATCAGGACCAGTTTAGATCATTGTGAGCATTGTGAACTGATTTTCAGTTGACACAATGTGTTTTGTGCATTCAGGTATAATTTGTATCTTATAGTAGTGGAATTTTAAGTCTCTTAAAAGTTTAGCATTTTAAATTATGCAACATATCTTTAATTGACACAGATAATGTGATATTCGTGTGTGATGCCACACAAAGATGTAGAATCATGTTTTGGCTTCACATCCTTTAGATCAGGGGGGGGCAAACTTTTCGGATGACGGGCCAATTCCAAGAATTCAAAATGAGCCGCGGGCCGCAAGTATAACACCATTTTAGATATACACCCGATCTTTTTACATTGATTTCAAAAGTAAAAAATCGCGGAAATGGTATCCAAAATACAAGAAAAACCAAAAACTATTTTTCAAATTCGACCTAAAAAATTTTTTCATCGAATTTTATAAATGCATTGTGCTTAAATAAGTTTCAAAGCAGAGTTACCAATAATATCGCATGAGTTTGCGCACCGCACCATCTTGTCTGTAAAAAGAAAAATCACATACCTTCGAATAACTCGAATACCGTTGTGAATAACGTAAAATCGAAATCACTAAAAAAAAATCGTTTAAAAAGAGGACCGGTGTATTTATTATCACTATAAATATCAGAAGAATGAAGCTGTTTCGAAGATTAAATTTTTCAACAAGCTCATTTTTTAAAACTGCTTATTAAGCTGAAGTTCAAGATCGAAAATGTCAGTTCACATTTTTCGTGCAAAATCTTTAAATTGGTCGAATTTGTCTGAACTGAGATCATTGTAAAATTTGCAGATTTCGTCACGATGGTGTAAATCTCTTAAATCAGTGTTACATTGCAGATAAATAATCTCAAGTTGTAGCTCTTTCAATACAGTTTTAATATCTATTTAAAATGGATCGCTTACTAGCGCCAAACTTGTCTCAATTTTTCGGAAGTCACCAAATCTTTGTGAAAATCGTCATTCAGAGCCTTCATAACACGGAGTTAATAGTACTTAAGTGTAGCACGATGTCCAGAGTAAATGAAAAATCACAAATCCCTAATCATCAGTATCGAGAAAGTCGTTACATTCTTCATTTCCAAGAATAAAATTATAATATTTTTTATTTCCCGAACTCTTCGAAGCACTTTTTCCAAGCAAAGGTTTTGAATTTAACTGTGAAAAGGAATATCTGTATACTCACTCCAATATCTTCAAGAATTTTTATTTTATTTTCAATATTTTTTTAAAAAAATATTAAGAATTTATTCTTACTTAGAATTAGGATTTATGTTGGCGGGCCGCAGTTTGCCCGTGCCTGCTTTAGATAGTAAATATACTAAATTATCAAGTTTGTTCACACAATATATTTTTTGCATGAATAATGACTTATCATACCACATTCAGGGAAGATTTTTTTAGACATTGTGAGATAAAACACAATATGACAAGGGACATGATCTCGCATTATTTTGGAGATCTGTCGTATCAATGTAAATATCCCAACCAAAATACTTTGACAGCATTACGTTTGTATTTTATTTTAAAAATCATCTTATTTACTCGCTCATGACAATTCATTGCGAAAAATTTACGTTTTTATCAGTTACTTTTTTAAATAACGGTATAACTTTAGCTATTTTCTTATTTTGGTAATAATTAATATTGTGAGATATGATGTTGTAAATGCAGTAGGCAGTGTGATTGCTAAAAATGATAAAACTAAAAACACTCTCAAACGTTGGCTGGATCGCGAGATTAAAAAATTTTCTAGCACTTTAATATTGTTTTACAACTTTGGTGTAACCAACCTTAACTCTATGCGGCTTAGTTATCCTTAATATTTTATCACGCTAAAAAAGTATCAAAGGATTTTAGTTCCACAGGAATTATACGATATATGGCTGTTTCGGCTTACGCCATCGTCAGACCACAAACTAATATTCATCCATCACCGCTTCTCAGGCCATAACGGAAGGTTAATGCAATTTTAAATAAATTTACTTTTTACAATACTAATTTACGTTTTTACCACTCAATAAAATCCCAGATTACCCTACACTTCGAGAAATACATAAAATCAATTTGTCACATTTAATTATTTATTATAAGTAGCAATATAAACTTACGATGTAAGAGCAGAAAAGGATATGTATTCTGAACCTTTTCTACACCACCATACATATATATATTGAGAAGACCTTTATTCCGGCTCCCTCGTAAATCGAGAAGGAGCCTCCTATCCGACACTCAGGAAGAGGGATTTTGGGGACGGAGTAGGAGAAACATGGCACTCTTATAAAGAAAAGACGATCTCAAAGCGTTATGTGGTTGCGGTTAGCATCCATTATTTAATTGTTTATAGTTTACACAGACGTTATACAACACACACATATTACGATAGCGAAGAAGATATCAGGAATTTGACGCGAATTTAATTCTGAGGGAGAGGATTAGGCGCGTGCATTCTCAATGCAGTCCAATCTCTCACTGCTGTATGAAAACAAACGGTTACTTTAGAAAGAAAAAAACAATGGCCGTTTCAAAAATCGTTAACACATGCGCCCGCCGATAAGGGTTTATTTATCGCCTTACGAACTTTTTATGAAGCACATGCATTGTCGGGCGTCAAGCGAGATAAGAGAAATTGAAATAACTCTACATTGCATCGCTATAGATTGCAATATAGATTATTATAAGAATGAATTTATTTCCTGATATCGACTGACTCATTGACTGAGGTGAACAATAGATCGTTCGAGAGAGTTCTGATGACCTACCACATAAGGCGGTGTCAATATATATAAGTAAATGTATATTTAAGCATCGTTCCGACGATGGCGTAAGCCGAAATTGCTATCAACTATATATCATTTACTTTCTGTAGTACTTCAATAGTTTACTACTTTTTCACCGTGTTATATCGGAGTTATTGTCCATTCAATCAATAAACCTAATATCGTACACTAAGCCATACTTAAAAATCATTTCTAATTGCTATATAAAGTGGTTCAAATATTATTTGTATAGTCAGAAACTGATAATCGACTATTGCAATATGGAAAAGATTATAGTGTGCTAACTAAAAATGATTTCAACGACTGTATAAGGTAATAATAAAGACATTTTGCCACCCTTTGGAAAGGCTCCTATAAAAGTATTTCGATATTTTATAACGGCATGTATTCTTTTTTTGGTCTTTTGTCATCGATGCTCGCAATGATATATATGTTTCTAAAACTTTCTTGTGGTAATAAAAAGCTAAGTGGCATACTTTTATCTATAAATGAAAAGATTTATTTTTGTACTAAGTATTTATATTATATTTGACAGATGCACGGCGCATTGACGGCACCTATAATGGATAATGTGACTATTTATTTTTGTCCTCAAAATTTTTACGTAATAGTATGTATGTTCAAGAAAACACGTATTTTTTCATAGTTTTTATTTATTAATAAAAAGAAAAGGAGTGTTGATAAAGAAAATAACAGGAATAAATAATATAAATATGAAAAAAAAATTGTTGTTTTATATTTTTCTGATGAATTTTTTTTCTTAAGTATAACTGGGTTTTCTTTTAAATAAGAAGAGAATTCTTGGCAGGATTTTTAAAATTAATTTTAACTAACAACATCGCTTTAAGTACTCCGACTTGTAATTGTGTTTTTTCTGTCGTCCACAACTTAACTTGAAAAGACTCTTTCTACGGGCGCATTTGTTCCGGGCAAGCATACAATGTATTCAATGATTACTCTAAAGTTTTTATGGTTCAAATTATTATTACGAAAGTGTTGGAACAATTCAATCCAACGATTTTCGATTGAAACGTTTCCAATATTCCATTCGGTCACTTTTTGGGGTGTAATATAGTTTATAATAAATGAATACTCATACGCACCACCGTCGATTTTTTAAACTTTTTTTTTTAAATTGTTACCGTGTGTTGCCCTATTTTTGAAAATGGGAAATTTCGGCGCCCCGAAGCTGTACTTGGGGACAGGCTACCTAAAAACGGGACGTATGGTCACTTTAATAATGCTATGAATGTATTGTAGTTTCATTTTTTACACTAAACCTAACCTTACCTAACCTAACCTAAACTGACTAAACAATAACGAATGAACAATAAATATGTATTTCCATTTGATTGTCACATTAGCAATCTTCATATTGCTAATTTATTTATACCTTTAATAAGTTTAAAATGCATTTTTGGACTCATTAACCGTTTACAAAGTGTTAATATTGTTTCAATACACCTCGTGGGTAGATTGTGCAAACACGAAGCATCTCGTATAGTTGTTATAATGTAATAAATTTAATGAAATAGTGCAATCTAAGTACCTATCGATGCTACGCTCTCACTTTTTTTATGTTGGCAATATTAATTATATTGTATCTGTGTAAATATCGCCCGGCTTGTAAAGTTTGAAGAGTCTCAACCTCGTGCATGATCCAAAAGCCCCGATATCTGACAAAATGGACTCGAATTTTGTAGTTAAAATGAAGCGGTGCTTTAACGGTTAATTCTATTTCCATAAACTAAACACAATGCTTATTATGTATCGTCTTTATTAAGTCAAAATGGCGTTAGAAAAAATTTGGTGATTCTTAGCTATGTGTATATGAGGGTAGGTTCACAAAAAATATGCACAGACTGCCAAAAGTATTTTCTTCAAAGAAAACTCCAATACGTGGAAAAAAGTGGTAAAGAAACCAAGTTGCTCAAATTGACCGAATATTTTTTCACCCTTTTTGCACTTCTAAAAAGTAGCGATTCGTCACCATTGCCCTTTTGGCTTGGAAGAGGCGATATATAAAATTTCGCAAACTGTATATCAATACTCACACGGCAATGTTCCCTCCAAGTTGCGCATCAGTTTGTTCTCGCACTCGCGTTTAAACTCGCGGCCGCGCAGCAGTTTGAAGACCACCCGCGTACTCATCCCAGGTTGGCGCGCACTTCAAAAGTGGATGAATTTAGCCACCTTATTGATAAATATTGCCCAAAATATCTTAAAGATCCACAAAATAGAGAAAAATTCATTAATAAAAAATGTTAATTACTAAATTTCAATCCATTTTATATCCCAATTTGGAGTATATGTATCAGGTTTGAATTATCCATGCAGCGCATCATTGGGCTTAGACCAGTGCTATATGCACAATCATTTTGGCAGAAGAGACAGCTTGTCAATTTTAAGATTGTTCGAGGGCCGCATATGAAAATATCCTTATTTATAGTGTATATTTCATTGAAAAAAATATTATTTTATATTGTTCTTCCATCGTCTGTGAAAAAATCCTGAAGAAAAAAAGGTGATTGATATTTGGCATATTGGGCCACATGCAATGTCATTTTTAAGCCGCAGGTTGTGCATCACTGGCTTCGATGTAACATTAGTCACACGTATTTGTCAACAGATTATTCTTCTATATGTTGTTGTTTATCTTAATCGAGTTGATGTGATTATAACAAAAATTAATGAATAAAATAAACGATAGACAAGCTGTTAAAAACAACACTTTGTTTCAGTAGGTAGCCAATAAGCGGTAAGAAATTTCTATATTGTTTGTAATAACCATTTTATTTTATTAAACATTTAACGGAATAAAATACCGCAATTAGGAATACTTCCGAAGACGCAAAATGTCCGTATCGTATTTGAAAATGTTGCTAAATTATTATTGTTATGTTTGATCAAATCACGTTGTTACGTTACAGAGAATGTTTTAAACGTTTATAGTAACACCAATATGATTACACCTCGGTCGGCCACTTAAGCCCAGAGGTATAAAGGTTTGCAGTATTATCAGGTGTGCACAATACGTATATCGCGGTCCACGGGGGGACCGACGATAAATTTGATAAGACGAGCATCGTTTCTTTTAGTGAATCATCTACGCCATTGTTTCCCAAACATACGACATAATTTTCGTAGCATTGAGTATTAAGATAGGTTGAAATAGTAAGAATCTAACCTTGCAGTAGTGAACAATTGAATATTAACACATCGGTTACGTGATAAATCAAAACACATAAATAAACGACGCGTATTCCACACCCATAGCCAATTTGCTAATTGCTCTACGACTATGCTTCTTCAACCATGAAGTCAAATGTCTAGTTCATTGCATTGCAGTTTTCACGAAAGACAAGGTAAACACTTTGAAGACGTAACTTAAAAAAATATCCCCATCGACATTTTGAATTGTCATTGAAATGACAGTAATAAAAATAATAACACATTTTTAACACATTTTCCACATGAGATTTATTTCATTAGGATCGGTTTCGCTCATGGCGAGCATTATCAACTGATAAGGAATACAATAAAACAGTGGTATTTATGCAAAAGTTAAGTATGAAAACAAGGTATGACAAACGATTCGTACAACAACTAAGCAAATAAATTAAAGCAAATTACAAGAAAAATAGACTAAAAATAAATTGTTGAAGACCTCTTAGCAATACAAACTAATACATCAAAAATCAATTAAGTATGAATTAAAATTAACAAAGTAAAAGCCCAAAATTAAGTGCATTTAATAAAAATAAATAAATCGTTGACAGATATGTAGATTTATTTATTTTTATTTTTCTTGTAATTTGCTTTAATTTATTTGCTTAGTTGTTGTACCAATTGTTTGTCATACCTTGTTTTCATACTTAACTTTTGCATAAATACCACTGTTTTATTGTATTCCTTATCAATTGATAATGCTCGCAATGAGCGAAACCGGTCCTGATGAAATAAATCTCATGTGGAAAACGTACTAAAAATGTGTTATTTTTTTTATTATATTGCCTTTCCACCAAGTATTGACAGTGAACACCTTAAAAGTGAGAAATGACAGTAAATAATGTTAATATGCTTGGAAACATTTGTACATGTTTACCATGGTATAATTTTCACTTTTGTTTAATTAACTGCAATGGCTCTACTAACCCCGTGTCTTATGTGAGCGACGCGAACCGGCAAGCGTATTTAGGCGAATCCAGTCAATTTAAAACGTAGTTGATTAAAGGTCTTATGTGCCACTTCTGGCTAGCATGGCTAGCCACTTCGCAACGCCAGGTTACGGCGCAGCGATTTATCGCTGCTTGTTTTAGCTCCAATTCAATGTACCGTACCCTTTACGTACGGGGAGATATCGATCAAACTATTGTTTTAATATGCACTAATACACGTTTATCTATGAAATTATAACATATATATTTTTATAAGTTGTTTATTTATATAGTTATATTTGTTTGAAAGTACCATATCTAATACCAATGCCTTTCGTGCTGTGCATTTTTCACGTTTTTTTGTTGCAAATAAAAAAAAGTGATTTTAAATTTCCACACGTATGTATATATCTAGATTATATTTGCATAGTTTATATTTAAAAAAAAAAAATAATAACACATTTTTAGTACTTTTTCCACATCTGATTTATTTCATCAGGACCGGTTTCGCTCATGGCGAACATTATCAACTGAATCATCAACTGAATTATCAACTGAACATCAGTTGATAATGCTCGCCATGAGCATTATGAAACCGGTCCAGATGAAATAAATCAGATGTGGAAAAAGACTAAAAAATGTGTTATTATTTTTATTATAATGCCTTTCCACCAAGTATTGACAGTGAACACCTTAATAGTTTATATTTTAAAAAATATTCATATTGTTATTTTATATTGGATAAGATTGCATTTTTCTTGTCAAAATTAAAATTTATGCAAAAAAATATGTATTTATTTTATCTTTACAATTTTTATTTTTTATATTTTTTTCTTTGATTCCTTTAAATATAAACTGTTATTGATGTGTATTATTTTATTTCAATGACTTAATTTGAATAATGTAGAAAATATAATTGTTTTTGGCAACCCATAAACCATTCCCTTTTTTTTCGAAAATTCGGTCCGTAACCAAAGGGTTAACATTCATTATGTCGGGACGCAAACGCTTTTTATTTGAAAACTGATATCGTGAAAGAAGGTGTCGCGATTTCACGGCAAGCTACCTACCTATCGTTCATTAGAATAATATATAACACTAATCTTATATGTATATAAAACCGAAACGGCTATGTATGTATGTATGTTTGTGGGTCGGGAATTCCCCTTTGCATTGTTGGGCATTGCTATAAGTTGCCATAAAAACGAATATGAAAGAAAATATGTTTGAATTTTTATCGGCGAAGATATTTAGTCAAAATGTAATAAATTAGTCATCTACTGAACTTTTTCCGGCTTTTATTAATATGATAATGTTTATTATTTACGTGAAGGTATTATTTGACAGCAAATTAGATTTTTTCAATCAAATTAAATAAAGTTTGTGATTTTATTTTAACTCTATTTTGGATGTTAGATTTTGTGATGATGTGAAATAAAAAATATGGTTGACACGGCACAAACACACAGTGGATAAACACAAAAGTTGGAATATGTAAATGTGACGAGGACAAGTTGTCTCACAGTGTCAATAAATTGTGTGCTTCTTTGCGTGGTCAATTGAAACAATTCAAAATTGAATATTTTCGTTATTACTATTTTTCATAGTCAAACTAAAACAAGCACCACTTTGGTTTTTGATATTTGCGGGGTGTTTAATTTTAAAATCCCCGTATACAACACTTTTTGCAAACGTGTTCTAAATTTAATCAATTTAGTGGTCGGTCTGACAAGGGCTTGAGTCGAAATAGCGATCAACTAATTATTATATATTTTTTGTAGAACTAAAACACATTGATATTTTTTCACCGTATTTTAATGGAGTTCTACCCAAGTCAATGCCAATTTAATTAATATGCTCTTGAGAGTTGGAACTGTTTCACGTATCGTAATACAGGTTGAAGCCATTGCTTAAAATTAACTTATAATTTGTTATTTTTGTAATGCACATATATATTAAATATACATTTTTCAATAAATAAACGATTATGATATCTTTTGTTTTTACTGTCCGACATTATTTGGCGTCCATTTGTATGTTAACTGAGTAAAATTTCTACATCTGTCATAATATGACGAGGCCCGCCGCGTCAAGATCGTTTCAAAATATCAAATCAACCGATCGCGCGAAGTAAACATATGCGGTAACGCGCGGCAACGCGCGGTAAATCGTCAACATAAGACGCTCTGGTGAACTTGGACCGTTTGATATTTGCAAGCGATTTGCGCGCGCAACGAGTCAGGCACTTCGATGCGACTTACGACAATTTGTTGAAGTTATTACCTATGCCGTCCTGACCGCATCGCTTCGTCTACATATGACACTTGCATGGGCCAGGACCGTTTGATATTTTAAAACTCTGCCGCTTTCAAAGCTGCGCCGGATCGCCTCGCGGAGATTCGCCCAGCTAAGACGACCCGTAACTGTGGCTACTGCATGGCTGAGAAAGTGTTAAATAAAAGTTATTCGCATTATAATACTGCTGCCAGATTGACAAAGCCTTCGAACGGAGTACGGAATCTAGAATTATGTTTTTTTCAACAAAAGCATTACAATTTTGTGTAAAAGATGAACTAGGGCAAAGTTTATGTTTCATTATATCATAATATATCAGCTTTTTTGAGCTATCTTTTTTTGATAATAAAATATTTACTTTGGCATTACAGTCAGTAATATTATTTACTCAAACATAGGTTGTTAACTATCACTTGTTGATTGAAAGGAAATTATTTACTTAAATGAATACATATTTATCGTTATTTTCCAAATACATTCTGTTAAAGGTCAGGACCAGTTTCAATTGTTGCGAGCATTGTCAACTAATCAGTCGACAATGCTCGCAATGAGCGAAACTGGTCATGATGTTTATCAGAATGTATGTGAAAATACAGGCGGCTTTGACTTTCGCACGAAATTGGTTCCTGATAAATTTTGTGCGAATGTTGGGTGTTCGAAAGTAGAAGGATGTAAGCAGAAACTGTATTTGAAAGCATTCATCTATCAAATGTTGTAATATACTTAATGTGTTTTATTTTTTCGGTAATATAATATTATTGTACGGATATTTTTTAAATTTTAAATCATACGAGATAAGCTCAATGTGAATTTACACAAGATCAACTCTAAGAGAAATGACACCACATTCACCCATGTCCAAAATCTCGAATATAAATTCGGCAATGTCCTTGTCGGGATTGGAAGGAAGCAGACCAATCTGATCGCTATGATAAAGCTCATACCACAAGACCACAACGGCCGACATTACATCATAAAAAATTTGATGATTGATTTTTACAGATGAATCTATATTTAAATTCAGACAACGGTTTCGCTTCCCAGTAATACAAATTGAATAAATAATTCATTAATAATCAAACAGTGAAAGCAATTGACTCGAAATTTCCGAATATTGGGTATCTTGGGCCAATGGGTATTATTTATGTGCGATTCTGAAAACCGTCGGCAGAGCAGTTTCCTGTTGCATTCACAGCTGTCAATAAAACAAAAAATAACCTTACACCGAACAAGATTGATTGTCATAATTATTGTGTTTTATTTTAGATACATTATATTGAATTTCCATTTTAAGTACACGATTATATTTGAAGTTTATGTACATATATGTAGAATTATATGCGAAACATTTACGTTATTGGCATTCGAGCGTCCTACTCATCGATACGCGCCAATATTGTATATAATTTTATACTCCTCTGAAAGATTCTGTCGTCGAATGTCAGTTCCCAATCCGGTACGGAGAAGATGTTATTTTACTAACTGTTCGTAAATTCTGATTATAAAATAAGTGCTTACCTTGTTACATTGTATTGATTAAGTTATATGGAAAGTCTAAAAAAATATTCGAACATTTTCTGTAAACGATGAACTTAGTTACCTGCGGAGCACTATGGACTATCAGGCAGAGTTCTTTGAATCCTTAACCGCGCTATGACCAAAGTTTTAGAATTATTATTAATATACTAGATTTTCATTCATACACGCTGAATAAATTCGTGGTCAGCACCAAGGGAGAAAACAATAATCAACAAATCTAAAGGATAGTTTTTATTGGCAAGAAGAGACTCAAAGAATTAACTCGTACAATGCCACCATACAAAATAGAGTACAGTAAAACGGGGTCAATAGAGACACTTTTTACCCTTCAAGACTATGCAACTTCATACCTGCGCCACATAATTCAAACATGAATGGCTTGAAACTTGTTCCTTTGGTCCTACTACGCATTCATGACAATATTTTTCAAATATTCACTATCGCTATTAAGACACAGTCAATTTTGTTCGATGTCTCTATTCACATTGAATCGGGGCGAATAGAGACGAGAGAGGGTAAATCGAGACTTGGCTGGTGAATAAAGACAAAAATACAGATTGTAATGATTGTAATATATGAACCTCTAATCTATACGAGTCTCGATTCATTCCGTTTTACGGTACTTATAAACCAAAAAAAACATGATTGATTTTAATTTTCGTCCAATAAAAGAGAAGTTTTTAAGGGGTCAAAAAGTAAGGATGCACAGGCATCGAACTTAAACACGATTTTTTCAATTTTGGCCAATCATTTAGTTGGTTTGGTTTTGTCATTTGAGTGATAGTATTATTTACATTGTAAAGAATTATATATAAATAGTTAAAAATACATTGGATACTTAGTAAAGTTGTGCTAAAGTTCAATCCTTGTTTTTATCTCCATTCACCTGACAGTCTCTATTCACAGCGTTTTACCGGTACGAAACAAGGAAGCTTGGTCTACAGTTGTGAATTTTTATAAAAACCTTTTCTAGAACTTAAGAAATAATTTAAATGTTTATATGCTTTTAATCTAACGTATTATTTTTAGCTTAATATAAATGAAATGTTCCCTCTTTGTCGAGACGTAAGATACGTGGAAAATTCAAAAGCTGATGCTCCATATTGAAGCGGATATCGACATTTTTGGTTAATTTAGATTTTTCAAGTAATGTTTATTTATCAAGGCGTTAAATTCATCAACTCGGTATGAGTGCATGCCAACCTGATACTAGTGTGCGAAGGTTTTCTAACTGATGCGCGGCCGCGTGCGTCCTAAAACCTAAATCCTAAAAATTATAGGGAGTAATGGGCTCAACCGATGATACTGCGTGAAATGGGGTTCGAAAATAAAATCAAAGTTCTTCATGATGACAGCTATTCAGCCATCACGTCAGAACTTTATATCAAGAGGTAGTTTTCAAATATGGTCAAATCCATTTGTTCACAAACTGAGATAGTGAGATATTTTCATCACATTTTCCTGATAAGTTTGTTTCCTAATAATATTAAAAAAAAATTAAAGAATTATTTATGGGCTCAACTATGTTAATACATGAAATTACAGGGGTTGCGCCATGCATTTGAAAATAAAAAGAAACAGAACAGAAACATATTATTTCAAGAAAACATAATTTTAAACAAATCCATTTGTTCACAAACTGAGATAGTCAGATATTTTCATCACATTTTCAGCCGAATAAGTTTTGCAACTATCAATATTAAAAAAAAATTATAAGAATTACAGGTAATGTGTAAACATGCAAACTTTTCCATGTAAATAAAAAAGGTCTCAAAAGTTTAATCTAAAATTGGTGTTTAAAAAAATAATTTTTGGATTGTCCATATTTAAAATTACCTCCTGATATATGCAATACATGAATAATGACGTACATATGTATGTATCGAAAAAATATAAGCTAAACTTGACAAATTGTCGATAGTGAATATACCGTCACAGCAGGGTTAAACTTAAAGTACTTTTGCAGCTATCTGCGTCTTTAAGAAGTGTATACGAATACTAGCCCATATCTTATTGGTCACGGAAGCCACATTTTCAGCATTTTATTGCGCTACGGACAGAAATTCTATTACAACTTACTTACGTGTACACATTTTGAATTGCCATTGGTGACAATTAACGATTCCAATTCTGCCCATGGTACGGCCTTTATTGCACTTGTCCACATATTAATTGTACTCTAAATTGACTCCAATTACTATGTTGAGCAGTGGCTCTCGAAGGACATGCTTTAATTTAATCGCTGTATTCCCGTAAATGGGCTGACTGTAGACAGGTTCCTAACAAGAAAACAAAATCGAATACAGTAATTAATACAACCGAGTGGTGATAGTCCTTAGTCCTCCGCTTCGGTTCTGTTGTTCACGGGATCAAATTCAGTTTCATAAAGTGATTTGTCAATCGATTTGTGTTCGAAGGAAGCGACGTCTGCGGAATTTTCATCGCGGGCATCCGATCTAAGGATTGAAATAACGGAAGAATATATCAGAACCTGTATTTTGTTTAATGATAAAACAATATTATATATTACAGCTAATGCCAACGCGCCAAATACATAGTTAAAAATATTAAATTCATATGAAGTACACTCGATGAGCAATTTTATGAATCAGTCGAGAACGACATTCATCAATGTTCAAGATCTCCTTTTAAGATGAAAACATCGAACATGACTTGAACCCAGACCAAACGGATCGCTAGGGCGAAGCTTTTGTCACTACACCACAGAGAACGATTGGTATTATATATTCAATACTGGTATTGTAAACAATAGATTTAAATAAGCAAAATAAAAAAAATAATAATTAGGATCCCTTTTAAGGTGTTTACTGTCAATACTTGGTTGAATGGCATTATACTAAAAATGTATTATTATTTTTATTATAATTAGGATCGTTGAGATTGCAATACCTACTATGCCCATGCCCGTTACCAATATGGTGCATATGACTTCCAAATGACGGTATCTTAATTCAAGATTTTTTTACGAGAACTGCATGTAAGTTGGGATATAAAGCATACGGCTAGTCGCTCTCGCTACGCCACGCTTGTTGGATAAAATGGGCGGTTAGGAATTTTTAGACAGTACAGACACCCAAACCTTCGAACAGAATCGACAAATTGGTTGAAAAAATGCTGCCCGTACTGGGAATCGAACATGAGAGGTCTGTCATGGACGCCAGTGACATTGGCCACTGCACCGCATACCAGATATCTTACATATATGTGAATGGTTGTCATTCACGTATTCACGGAATTATGGGATTGTAGAAATATTTAAAAAATAATTGATTGATTGAAATAGATATAGATATAGCGATAGTTAAAAATCAACTCAATTTTATATTTTTTTTTGTTATTCAAATATGGAACTGTCTTTGTTAATTTTCTTCAAAACAAAAAAATTAGGTAATTAATATCATAACAATTTTGATTTCAATTCAGTTAAGTACTGTTGACAATTTTATTCAAAGAATCGTGAAATAGTGTTTTATTTCAATTATTTAATTAATTCGTATGGATTACTAATTTTCGTTGCCGTGTTATTTTGTTGCTCAAAAATTTATGACGAATTTCAACATTCGATATTCTTATTTTACAGTTGCACTCAATAAAAAAAAAATGGCAGTAGTGTCTCGCGATAGTTAATAGTTTATTATTCGAGAACAAGGCCAATAATAGACAACATAACAATGTTGGAAATGTATAATAGACAATATAAAAAAAGCTCACAGTGAAATAATATGCCACCAACGAGGCAAACTATTTCAATTTACCGTTCTGACAAAGTTTCGATTTATATTTTAGCATCCAGGCTAGATGCAATGCGATCGAACGCGTGCTGACATTTCGTCGCCGACGTCGTCGAATAAAAAAGACTTCACTTCCTACTACATAAAAGAGTATATTAATTACATGATATTAGTTGTCATATCGACTGTAGAAAAATAGAAGAATGTAGCCCTCAGTTTTGGCAATGTCTTATTTTTTCGATAATTACAATACGCATAACTTAATACACGATCAATCAAATGAGCTGCAAACAAACCGAATGTGTATCTAAGTTAGCTTTAAAATTTGAAAAATAAGGGTTCGTTAGTTTGCAGCGAGTAGAACGTAAGCCCAAGCTTCACGAGTGTTAAATATGCGAAAAGTTAGGCTTACTATAATATTGAAGGACTAAACCTTGACAAACCGGGACAATTAATAATAATGGCTATAAACCTTTGAAGAGTTTAACTTATTTTGGATGTTCTAGCAGTCGTAGTTTTCGCTGGAGTATTTTTTTTCATAATTTTGCCATTTTTATAAAATCATAAAATTTGTTACGTGTTATGCCAAAGTTTAAGTTGCAAAATAGTAAAGCTCGCACAACTCCAGCATGCGGCTTCGGTCATCCGACCAAATATGTTATTTTCTGGAGAAAACACTCACCAAAGATGTGGATGTACTTAGCAGACAAAAAATATATTTGACATATATGAAAATATATTTTTTTGTTTTTTATTGACTTATTGAACATAAACAAAACCGGGATCAAAAAACAAACCAGCCGGGACCAGTATCTCAAGCCGGGACGTATGGTGAGCCTACGTATATCTCGTTAGCAAAATAGAACCGTATGCAAATTAGAATACGTTGACAATTTTACCATCTTTCCATTTTCGATAAGTGGAACTTTTGTCGCCATGTTCTGCGCGCTATACACAGTGATATCATGTTATATTGTCAGAAATATAGAAAAAATCCGGGGCTGAATTGTCAGCATCGAACATACGAAAGGTACCTGTCAAAATGTTACATTCACAGGAACTTAATAACAAACGATGTTGCCATTGAACAAACCTGACCGGTTATGTTGAATGGATTTACGCTTAAATAATTGTTACAATAATGTAAGATAATAGTTATTAACAATGTACCCCTATTACTTACAGAAAGACCGAGAATCGCATATTGTCTATAAAGGGTTACATTATGGACAGACACGAATTTAGGATATTTTTATGACCGATGATTTTATATAGTG
Source organism: Himalopsyche kuldschensis (assembly GCA_028554975.1). Lineage (NCBI taxonomy): Eukaryota > Metazoa > Arthropoda > Insecta > Trichoptera > Rhyacophilidae > Himalopsyche > Himalopsyche kuldschensis. The sequence goes on along the minus strand of JAHFWI010000059.1, from coordinate 725,840 downwards.
TGAATTTAACAGAATATTTTTTTTATATCCAGCCAAAGCCATCCGATTAATATGAGACTTAGTTAGTTGGTAGTTCAAATGCTTCGTTCTTGTTGTCACGTGTAGTTAAGCGGTTAATAGTTTAAAAATTACAAATCATATGGCGCATTGGAAGACATTGGTAAAAAACTGGTATTGGTGTTTCCAATAAGCGCCACTGTTGTCAATTATATAAAACTGTGTAGGGTTATTTCTATAAATAAACTTTTTTGTGACACCGCTATTTGAGTTTTCCTTGTGAGGTTAGGCCCCTTTTTTCATTTTTAAGACCTAAATATATGCGGTAATTTTTGTCATCTGTTGAGCACATAGTAATTTAATCGACTTATGGCATAGGAAAATCCCTAAAATTAATATATTCGATTGATACGCCATCTATAATTATCGAGCTTTAACTGTGAGGTTATCCAATAGATGGCATGTACAAAACGAGTGCTTTTGTTTCATAAGAAACTATTTGCTATTACATCTCTACTATATTATATTTAATTATTAACATAATCCAAACTTGATGCTTTCTGAATAAAAATCTTGTATTAAACGAGATTCTTTTTAAATAACGATATCCTGGTTGCGCCTCTGTAATAATTGAAGTATTTGAATATAAACAAATATGTTTAAAGCATTGTAATATAATATGGTAACAACCATTTGATTACATGTCGAAGATGTTGGATTATTTTTAAATAATGTAAGATTGAACTGTAAATGTTCATGGATGCAACGTATTGACTTTCTTTTGCAATATTGCTAGCATGTATGATTTATCTCGTTTGGATTCAGGATTTTCGTCTTCAGTCAAAAGATTGGTGTTTGAATACCCGATCACACACATTCTTCAACGATCTTTTTGCAGGGTCCCCGCACTATGGAGTAACACGCGCAATAGCAGTCACCAAATGACACTAAAAATCCCAAAACGTTTTGCTACGCGTCTTGTTTGCACGTCTTTCATTTTGTGGTGTGTGCACTTTTGATATATATAACTAAAATTTAGCTCCTTCGTCACCCTTTTCGCTTTTTCAACTTATGAGCGAAACCGGTCCTAGTTTTTTTATAAAATAAATGTTGATGTTGAAAAAAGTTGCATTTCATTCAATTAAATATTGAACTTTTCTATCAATAATTATCAGTTGACACGCTTTAAAAAGTGATATATAAAATAGTAAAAAGTGATATATGTACATATGTAATATTAATTTACGTCAGTTTAAAGTCAGCTTTGTCGAACGCGCCGCCCACTGTTTTAGAGGTTTTTTTATTTTGTGAATAAAAAAATGCAAAATAAAACAGAACAGTGTACCTATTAAATTATTACTCAACCTTTTTATTTAGAAGAGCAAGCTATCCACTCGCTTTAGGATCGGATGGATTGGAAGGAGTTTTAGATACAAGAAACAATAGACATCCATAAATTCAAATACAAAAACAAATTCATATATCATTCGAAAAAAATATTTATAAAACTGTCCGTTTAAGACCGGGACTACCGCGATCAATGCCAACGATGCCTGTTTTTATTTTTATTGCCATGTCCGCTCCTTCCATGGAGCATATGAACTCCTCACGGTGATTATCTCAGCATACGTTTTCTACGAGAACTTTTTGCTACTCAATTTATTAACTTCTTTTTTTTTCGTAGACAGTAGGGATTAAAGGAATGTGATTACTAGGAGAGGACTAGTAGTTTACTAATCGCTCTCGCTTTTGGGTTCGAAAGGGTGGGAACACAAACATCCATGCCTTCGATCAGTCTTTATTTTATCGACAGAAAAAAGGTGTTCGAACAGGGACTTGAATCCGGAAGGTCCGTCACGGAAGCCAATGATGTTGACCACTGCACCACGGACACGGCGTTTTAGCCTAGTTTATATTAAAGGCTTTAAAATATTTTATATTTTTTTTGTGTGCTATCTATAATTATGAGCTTTAATTGTGAGGTTATCCAATAGATGGCAGATTAAAAAACAAGTGTTTTTATTTTACAAGAAACCGTTTGCTATAAAATTTCTACTATATTGTATTTTCTTACTAACGTAATTCAAACTTGATGCTTTCTGAATAAAAATGTTGTATAAAAACGTGTGCGGCCCACCAAATACAAATAATATTTCATGAGGCCCAAAGAGCGATCTCTGTTGAATATCGCTGATTAAATCAGTTCGAACGGTTGAGAAAAAAACCCTTCCGAATCGTCAGGCCGGCACGCGCGCCGCCGAAGTTGGATGTTAAAAGGTTAATGGGAGTTACTTCATTGTTGAACCGCGCACCATAGACACTACCGTTGCAGGTAGGGTCAATATCGTGACCTCCGCGTCCCTAACCCCTTTGCTCCTGCCTAACCACTGCCCCGCCCTGACCGCTCTATTTGCTTCACCGCGCGCCGCGACTGACATGTCCGTGGAACGGGACCAAAACTCTAAAACTGACGAATGTAAAAGAACATAAATTTATTTTTTAAAAAAAGTGTTATTTTGTATTGAGTTTATATATGGGCTAAATGTTAGATAGTAGTGCATATGTCAGCTTTTGACCATTCAACTTAATCACGGGTTCCCAACCCATGGGTCGCGACGGGTTTTCTAAGGGGTCACCAACTTGGATAGTCAACTAAAAAAATATCCACTTTAATTTATTTTCGTTGATTTTTTAAACTGATTTGGCCTTGGGTGTCGCGAGTCAAATGGTTTTCATAAAAAGGGGTAGCCATCCGAAAAAGGTTGGGAACAGTGGCGGCTGGTGACGGGGTGTTAGGGGGTGCAAAGGAAGATTCAACCATTTTTGCAAGAGTTCTTTCCTATTCATTGGATTTTAAAACACTTCTATAGCATGGACTTTCAATTCAGATGTTCGCAATACCAACTGTTTCTCTTCCGTAGTACGGAAAAATAGTTGAATCTTCCTTTGCACCCCCCAACACCCCGTCACCAGCTGCCACTGGTTGGGAACCTATGGACTTAAGAATAAGAAAATACCAGAGCTATGGAGTCAGGAGTCGTGAAAATTTTTGAATAGAATGAAAATAACTAAACTTTTTATTTATGCATATAACATGTATAATTTAAAACATTTTGGCCATTCGCCGGATTGGTTGGTTGATATTTGATTTAATTCACATAAATAGGAAAGTTATGAAAGGTAGGAAAATAACTTCGGAGTCGGAATCGTGTTTTTGTCAATATTGGAGTCGGTATCCGAGCCATGTTTTTTTTAACGACTCTACAGTTCTGGAAAATACTATAAAAATCGGCAGCGTTGCGAAAGGTGACCATGATACGTTGGCTGCATATACATAACGGGTGGTGGAAGGAAACCAGCCCTACGAAGTGCGCCACGGTTGCCTATAAAACAGTACTGGGCAGCTAGTCTATACCTGGGCCTAAATTAAAAAGTGTATATGTACTATTTTAAAATATGGACTCGTTCCTTTATTCCTCAGTTATTCGATTTAAAAGTAATGAAATATAAAGAAAACTAATTTATATATCAAAATAATTTCGTTGTATACTTTGCAATCTTAATTTATTAAAAATGAATTTGCAATAAGAACAGACTTTACGAACGAATGCGATGAACTAATATAGTAGTTGTAAAACACTAAGTGAACATTTGTATTCGAAGCACATGTTTAATTAATTCTTCAACTACTATAGAAAACAACGTAAACTTGTATCAAAATATCTGCAAAAATAATTGGAAATAGCTGCCAGTAATTATCAAAGTACCGGAAATATTAATTTAAAAATCAAACGAGATCTGAATTAATTGAAGCGTTTTTTCTTTTCCAAAAAGGAAATCACGTTCAGCTTGTAAATTATTAGTTTTTATTATGTTGAAAGTTATTTAAGTAAATTATGAAACTTAAGCAGTCTCATAATAATTCATAACTTGTAAAACCAGTTGTAAAGAGTTGATCCAATGACCTTTCGATCCGTCGTTCTGGCGTATTATTTTTTCTACTGAAACGTAAATACCGCAGATAAAAAAAGATAAAAAAGCTACGGAATGAATTCACCATTTCACAATATCATTTTGAAGTTTAAAATAAGACAGTTAAAATGTGGCAGTAAACGGAATTCCTTCAACGTTTGAAAGATTTAAAAAGATGAATGTATTTTCTGCTATCCGATAAAACTATCTCAATACAGCGACCGTCTACAACTAAACAATGTTTCGAGCAGGGCTGTGTTAATAATTTTGCCAAAAAATGGAGGCTTGGCAAATAATAATATGTGCTTGATCCCTCAACAATGAGTAATGTTAAACTCAGCGCACAAGACTTGAAATATTTCGTCATAGTTATCAGAAAAAAAGGTCACTGTTGTTTATGGTGCTATCTTCTTTTCAGCCGTCCGCAGAAATAAAGCCATAGCTTGATCAGTCCAACTTAGAATTCTGCAAGGGTCGGGTGACAAAGACTTGGGTCCCGGATACACAAAAAATAAAAAAAAATACATTCGCCACTATCGTAGATACCATTTTAGTAAGAAAGTAAAATAAATATGATGTTGAAAAGTTGTAAGACTGTCGGGTTCGGGATTGAGCCGCAGTTTCAGGTCGGGCTGGGTAGAATTTCGAAATTTCGGCCCTTACATAACTCTATTCCAGCTCATCCTGTCTCTTACATTAATTATTTTTTGTTAGGTTTCATCGATTTTTTTGAGATGGTTCGATTTTAGTTTTATATACAGGATGTTTATAGTTTTTTCAATTTAACATTACTTATTTGGTTTTATATTTCAATACACAGCGTTATTATAAGAAGACTCTCAAACTTCACGTAACCTTTTCATTTGATATCTTTGTATAACATGTTTCATTCATTCTGCTACATTTTTGAAGTATTCCATTTTTTTCTCTGTAGTATCCGTCTTCATTGTAAAGAAACCATGACAAAAATAAGACTAGTGAATGGCAAACAAATATTCTCAGTAATGAACCTAAAAATTGTATAAAAGTTTTCTTTTTAAAAAAAATCACTTCCATTGTGTAAATGAATACATATTTATATATTGATATTGGTAAGCTCTGCTGGCAAGACTAATATTTTGACCGTACTTATATGATATTAGCGATGGCATTATTTTGGCCTTAGATGTTTTGAGCCCCTAGCTCATCGCCTGTAGTGAGGTCAGAACGTTGCTCTTAGAACGAGATCAATTTGATATAGCAGACTACCAATTATTAACATGTATTAACAGGTCACGATCTAAAAAAAAATGGCCACGGCGGATGTATTATTTTTTTAAGAAATTAATTGCCCTGCACCGTAGAGCATGTTCATCATATTATTTTTTTATTATTATTACTCATACGAGGCAGAGAAGTGTGCCCGATTCAGGCTGTCCAACCTAATGCGCCTGACGCCATTAATTAGATGCTATTTAAACAAAGTGAAAAAAACGTTATTAATAAGCTCGGAATACTTACTGAAATTGATTACTAAAATGATAAGCAATCACTCGGCGGTAACTAGAACGAAATCAAACTATTGTACTTCCAATTCTCTTTTTACACTGGGGTACGTTTGAAGGACCACCGTGTAAAGAACATATGGAAAAAGATACCAGGGCCGTGGAGTCGTTAAAAAAAGTATGACTCCAGCATTTACCAAAAACACGACTCCGACTCCGAATAAAAATGGTTTAATTTCGTCACGTTTTTTTACTAATTTTCCTATTTATGTGCATTCAATTAAATATCTACCAACCAATCCGGCCAATGGCCAAATTTGACATATTATATGCAATAAAAAATGAAAAAGCTTTTCAAAACTTCCTACTCCCGACTCAACGTCTCCGACTCCAAATCCACAGCCCTAAAAGATACTAACTCCATATAATAATAAATGATATTTGTTTTTTTGTTTGAAATCCATGTCCGCGCCCAATGTGGAGAATATATAGCGTCTGACTGAAAAAAAAATCCAACGCGCTGGGACGCGAGCCCGCGAGGTCCGTCACTAAAGGCAACGACGTTGACCATTGCACCGCAAACCCGACAATTTAGTTACAAGTTATATACACCTGATACTCTTTGTGCACGGTTTCGAAATAAAACGGCTTAAAAAAGTGCTGATCATTTATTATTATTTGTTTGCCTTTGAACGGCTTAAAAAACTATATACTTTTATAGTTTAGTAGGGTTTATTTGAAGTAATGAAGCCGATCTACCATATTTATATGTCACCTCATCTATTTTAACCGCTTCAGTACCGAGCAAAATGGTCGTAATGATCACATTTACCGCCCGACTTCTAAATGATCCTTTTTTCAACAAGATTGACTGATGACGGAAGAACTATATTTTTTTCTAGAGACAGTGTATATGTGTCAGTAACTCTACAAAGAAAAATATAAAAAGAATTTTTACAGGAAGATTTTTTTATATTTTGCAATATTTGCGACGTCCGTACGCGGCGGCCATCAGTGGACTTCCAGTACCGAAGTGGTTAGCACGGTAGTCTTTGGAACGTATCCACTGTGCAAAAAGAGGACCGAGAGAGTTTTTATGGTAAGCCTTCAGATGAGGGGTTTAATCAAAAAGTTTGCATTTGACACATAATTCAAGATGGCTGCCGACAGTTTTCGCTATTAATTAATTGCTGATGCGTGGAATAATCAAATTATATATTTAATTAATTAGCGATTTATATTTTTGGTCAGGTTTGGGTAGTGATAGGTTTGGTTTGTTAAGTTTAGGTTAGGTTTGGTTTGTTGTGGTTAGGTAAGGTTTGATTGGTATAAATATACATCAGCAATTAATTAATAGGGAGCACTTTCGACAGCCATCTTGAATTATGTGTCAAATGCAAAAAAAGTGATTATACCCCTCACCTGAAGGACAACCCAAAAATCGTTAGTCGCAAATCAAAAGTATCATCCTTAGCAGAAACCACACCGTTAATACTGATGGGCAAGGTTGCCCTTTTCAGGACTTAAATTCAAAACTTTTCGATCGCTGAGAAGACCTCTTACAACTGGGGTGAAGACATTTACTGTGACAGCTGACAAGCATGGTGTTGCAATGATGAAAAAATTTACAAGAGGTATAAATACAATTTTCTGATGCTATGCTGCAACTAAAATGGCAGCTAAACACATCGATGATTTATCTAAACTTTTTTTTAAGCGATTTGCCATTTTTTCCTGAAAATTGTTACTGCAATACTTTTGGGCGGTATTCAAGCAACGGTAAATATAACAAATAAAATATCTGACACTATACTCGAGTCGGTGATGAAAAAAGATCAGTTTAAAGCAAGGGTTCACAAAGTGTGTCCCGCGTTAAATCTATGCTATTTTTTTCTTCGTCTGTTAAATGAACTGGATAAAAAACGTTGAACACAAGAGATGAAGGCAAAATTTCAAATAATAAAATTGTTTTACAGCCGCTATGAAAGATTATAAACATAAAACAAACAAGCGTGATACAAACCACGTCAATTCTAATAGTATAATTGGAGATGGTCGAGCAATAACATTTGAATCTACAAAAATCATTAAATGCTCACAAGTCAGTGTTCGAAAAAATATTTCACCAAAATTAAGCATCAGTTTTAGCTCGCTATACAGTTGCTTATGAGATTGTTAAATCCAGTAAACCTTTTACTGAAGACGATTTGCACCTGCCAATGAAAGAAGTGGATTTTGTTTCTCCTGTAAATATAATATTTATTTAGTTAAAAATAAAAGTTTAAGCGACGATTTTTTTTTATAAAAGGTGCCCCGCTAATTATTTTTGATTTTCAAATTGTCGCTTTGACGAAAATCTTTATGAACCCCTGGCTTAAAGTTTCGCGGTATCAAATTGAAGCGATCTCGTTGGAGATTTTTTCATCGAGTGTCGGCAAAGCGGACAGCACGGTGTACCAAGACGATGATGAATAATAGGAAGTAAGGATCCACGGTCGTGACGTGTCACCGCTGCGTTGTTGCTCGGACAAGTATAAATGATTGTGTATGGCCGAAGGTAAGTCACTAAAATGCCAGTGGCGTGAATATTGTAAACATGAATGATATACAAATTAAATTGATTGAATACAGTAAAAAGGCAGACTCGAAGAAAATAGCATACGTTCACATCTTTTTAGGAAAAGCCCTTTTGCTAAATTTAATGCACTAGAGTAGGGGTCTTAACCAGGGCTGTGGAGTCGGTAAAAAAAAGTTCGACTCCGACTCCAGCATTTACCAAAACCACGCCTCCGACTCCAACATTGACCAAAAACACGACTCCGACTCAAAAAGTTTAATATCGTCACTTTTTTTTGCCTAATTTTTCTATTTATGTGTATTCAATTAAATATGAACCCTAGCAATCCGGCCAATAGCCAAATTTGACATATTATATGCAAAAATAAAAAGTTCAAACTTTACAAAATTTCCTACTCCGAGTAGACTCCGGCCAAATCACCGCGACGACTCCGACTCCGGCGAAAAAGGCTCCACAGCCCTGGTCTTAACCTTATGCCTGCTGGCACATGTGCCGCCCGCTACAAAGTATTAAATGACAAAAAACCCAAATTTTATTTGAATTGTATTTTATTTATTAACTTCACAAAAATTATAAGCATTAATGTTACTTTACGAAGTAGTTGTAATTCTCACGAATTCATTTCAATGTGAACTGAATGCAATTCTTTTGTTAATGTAATTAAAAAAATATATATGAATTTAAAAAATGTAAAGCGACCCAGGAAACAATGATAAAATAAATATAAATGTGCTACTTAAGATTTCTCTTTAAAAATTACGACTTTCGCCTGTCACTATTCTCAAAAATCTCAAATTCCACAAAGTTAAGAACCTCTGCACTAGAACTTTTATAAATAAATACATACAATCAAGCCAATGACATTCTTAGTGAGAAAACAAAACATTAATCTAAGCTTAATAAACCTTACTGAAATATAATATAATATGTCCTGCGGTTCGTGTAGTTCGATCTATATTGGACACACAGGCAGAAGGTCATTTAAAATGTATATGTAACAGTGAAACTGTATTCTCAGTGAAAATGTATCAACTAATAGATTTGTATGACAACATGATTTCACTGGTGACGATCATTGAAATTATTGGCCCAAGTCGATGATTTGCAGGCCTGAAATTTTGGTTTGCTTCAGTGAAACAAAATCAGCAAGTAGTCCCTTTCATAAAAAGAGAATCAAAGAAAAATACAGTAAAACATATGGATGAACATACGGCGGTCAAATTTAATTTCAATGACAGCTTGGAGAAGAATATATTTTCACTGAGAATACAGTTTCACTGTAACATATATACATACATCGTCGGCTTGATTCTAACATCGTCTAAATCAGTTTACCCTTAGTGTTCAAGAGACTGTTAAAACAGAATATGTCAACTTACAGAAAAAAAATCTTCTAGAATCTCCTTCTCCAATCTCCTTCCAAAAAATGTATGTATGTATTTCTGTAAGTTGAAATATTCAGGTTCAACTGTCTCCTGACTTAGGGTAAACAGACTTAGACGGTGAATATTTTCTTTCTTTCTGATTTTTTTGAATATTCAATGCTATAATGTTTTTCACATTGCAAAATTAAAAAAACGTACAATTTGTAACTTTTGTAATGTGCAATACATTAAATGTATATGTTAAAACATAAATATAAATAAAATAAAATATTGTTGTTGCTGTCGTTGGTGTAATGAATAAAAGCAATGACATCTAAAATATTAATTAATCCAATAGAATTTTTATAGAGTTCAAGAAACAAAGCATATTTCAATAATGTGGATTTTGATGAAGTTTGATATATTATGGTCAGTAAACGTAAGAACGCTACTGTCGAACAAAATATCGAGAAGCTCTACTGAAAACAGATCTGGTCCAAAAATCTCTACACCACTTTGACATTATCTAAAGTTATTCATACTCTATGTATGATATGATGATCATTCATAACTGTACAATAACAAAGATCTGAATTGTTTAAGAGAAGCGATAAGTTAAATGCAAATATCAGTCGCTGCTTTAAAAGATCAATATTATTACAATACATAAGTTTTTATTATCCGGCTTCGCCCGTTGCAGATTCTGGTTATGTGTCCCTGAATTCATTCATCAGGAAGACGACGTAGCTGCCTGAAAAAGGGTTACGGTACCCTATATATACATTCATGACAATATTTTTCAAATACTGACTACCACACAGTCAATTTTCACATTGCATTGGGGTAAATAGAGACGAGAGAGGGTGAATAGAGACAAGACAACAGATCGTCATGATTGGAATATATGAATCTCTATTCTATATGAGTATCTATTCGCTTCGTTTTACGGTACTTATCGACTAAAAAAAACCTGACATAATTTAATTTTCTTGCAATAAAAGAGAAGTTTTTAAGGGGTCAAAAAGTAAGGATGCACAGGCATCGAACATAAACATGTTTGTTTCAATTTTGGCCAATCATTTAGCTGGTTTGATTTTGTCATTCGAGAGATAGTATTATAGTCATTGTAAAGAAGTATATATAAATAGTAAAAAATACATTGGATACTTGGTAAAGTTGTGCTACAGTTCGATCTTTGTTTTTGTCTCTATTTACACCGTTTTACGGTACATGTATATGCTTCCATCATAGGCATTCGCTGTGACTTTTTGCAGTGGTGTAATCTCAAAAATAGATCTAGAGGCACAGTGCCAGAAACTTCATTTATTTAGTAGATTCACGGAATAAGTGAGTATGTTACTTTTTGTAAACTTAACAAGAGATCCAAAAATAGTCGCGGCAAGTGAAACCAGTGTCAATGCAACATAGGCCTTTTTCAGAAAATCACCCCAATTTGACGTTTTACTGACATCTGCTGGCAGTGTATAGAACTTACGCCTAGCAACACTAGAGCGCGCAACATTAACCTCTTTTCCATAAAAATAAATGTCAGATAATAATGTATCAAAAGCACACGTTACGGGAAATATTCTTTCAATATTTTCGTTTTATTATATTGGCTTCATCTTGGTTCATTAAGTTAATCTGTGTTCATGAACATCCGCTGCATTGGAATGTACACTTGGGCCTTGTATAACACGGTTATATGGTTCCACAAAAACGTCGTTTATACAAAACCGTGTTATACTAGGTTTGAAGTTAATACAAAATTAGGGTTTGCGTTCCAAAAAGCCATATTTAACTTTATTTTTTTAAATAAACAAATATAAATTTACATATTTATTGAAAGAATTTTAATTACACAATATACCAATCATTCATCATCGTTATCATTTAGAATTTTATATGTTTTACTCTTTTCGAGATAGGTTGTGAGTTTTCATCATCGAAAATTCAGTAATAAGCGATTGTTTGCTTTAAGCTTTTACATCTTTACATATTTCCGTATATGGTTCCAAAATATTTTGTAATTCCTTCTTGAATTTCAAACTTTTTTCCATTATAGGATCATTTTCAATAAAAAAAAAACGAATTTAATAGCCAATTCCAAGTTGTCATTCATTGTTTTTAATGTGAAACATGTAGCTACTTCGCTGCAACTGCTTTCTAAGTCTTTATTTGTGGTAGGTTCAACCACCATTTCGACTAATTCTTCTTCGTCCTCCAATATTTCTTGGATTTCATGAATATCCATGTCATAAAAACTTTCTCCACCAATAAGTATTTTTTTTCCCCTTAAACCGTGTTATATAAAGCGTGCCGTATAAAAATATGTCATAATTTATTCATCCGTGTTGTGTAAAACCGTGTTATACGAGGCCCAAGTGTACACAGTTTGAACCAAATATTAATCTTAATTGATCATAAAATAGTTTTAATAATTAGTGGCGTACGTCTTGCAATAAAAATCTTTATTATAGATAGACACTAAAAACAGTTATTATAAGTTTGAACATTTAAAACAGTTCAATCAATCAAATAAATGATATCTTTACGTATTTATCTGATGTACCTTTTTTATTTGCAGCCACAATAATAAGAATATGTAAATAGTCTACGTGAAAAAAACATGTGGAATATAAAATGAGAGATTGTAAATATAAATATAATTACATAGTTAGTGAATGATAAACATGTTAATATGTCAATCGGGAACTTATCATAGATAAAAAAGATGCCGTATTTGTCTTTATTAGTTAGTAAAAGAACATTAGCTAAAAGAGGCATGCGAGAAAAAAAATGTTACCAGGGTATGAAATATCTTTACAAAGATAACATTACGATAAATATCTCAATAAAAAGAAACATTCTGTCATGCTTTTATATTAATACGTTCGTAAATGCGCGGATTTTTTTAGAGATTTTAAATTCGACATGTGATACTGGTAAATTTATGAATATATTTGAAGAGACGTCATTATAGTCGACGATGCTCATACGATTGCATTTTTAGACGATACTTATATTGACATCTTTTATTTTTATTGACATTGCCACAAATGTTTTCACTTCGGGGAACCTGGTAGCTGTTTGCATAGCCTGGACAGAAGCTGTGTCGAAACGAATACATCTCGCTGATTGATTTGGCGTATTAAATGCCTGTCACACGTGAATGTGGTTAATTTTTCACAAAACAATTATGTCCGCCTGTCAAATATCAATATGGCAATCGCTTCACTTGTTTCAAATACTAAATTAACAAACAAAATTAAAACAACATAGCAACGTTTGCACGTATGTTGCATTATATATTATTTGTTTGCAAAAGTCACATAATCGACCGGTACCGGTATTTTGTTTCCCTTTTCATTTGTCATTTTTATTTATACTGTTCTTTTTTCAAATAATGATAATTATTTGATTGACGTGACATAGTAAGATTGAAATGTCAATATTTTTGACAACAACTTGAATAATGCACTTAACAGTGAAAAAGAACTGTCACATTTTTTTGTGAATAAACAAATGAATAATTATTGTGTTTTATTTTCTTTCTTTATTTGACAGCTTTGAATTGTAAAAAATGATACGATATGGCAACTATAAAAATGATTATGAATCAAAATGTATGTCTATAATGTAAATAAAACTTATGATTCAAATAAAAATGTTTTCTTAATTATCTGGCTATATTATTTATGATGATTTTAGGATTTCAACTTGATTAGATTTCAATATCAATTCCGAATTTTGTACTTTTCCATGAGTTTGGAGTTATTAGCTCAAGTTTATCCGTGCACTTTAAATGCATGAAGTTTCCGAAAGGCGACACCCGGGTCGTTAGTGAAAAAACTTATATAAAAGTACAAATATTAAACGATTCGTATTTTAATGAAAAATTTTGACACTCATATTGTATTTTACTGCCACGGTTATTTTTTACTCAATTGACCCTACTCTCTTTTTGATATAAAAGGAATTCCCAGCATAACAAAAATACATGTTCATTAATTTACCCAATAAATATTGATACAGTCGGAGTGGGCGTAGATGAATTGAGCCGCGAATAACATTCTTTAATACAGGAGTTAAAAAAGCTTCTTTATTTCCATGCTTCCATCGTTAATAAATAATATTTATATTATTTGAAATTTTGAATTTCAATAAATGAACATATTTCACTCAAAATATACAATGAAAAGATTACTAAAAATGTCATATGGTTAAAATACCGTTATTGCAAATTTAGTGTGACCATTGTGCATTTTATTTCGCTATAGTCAAGTATGTATTGTTATTGTGAATGAATAATGTTCGAAATTCAAAATTGGCCAGAATGATTTTTGTTCGTTTTTTAAGAATTCGTTTTTCGAAAATAGTTTAGTACGAAAGGCACTTTTGACACGCGTATGACTTGTTGGAAAATATTTTATGTTTCATCTCATGCAGTCGACGTTGAATAAGTCGGAAAGAATACATAAAATGGGATCATATACCCGACATCAAATTTAACCTATCTTTATTTCCTATGGTTGTTTTTCAAAACGGTAAAATGACTTTGAAATATGTTCTACATTTTTATCATACCAATAAAATTTTGCATGGCTAAACATCGTCGAATATTTTACTTGTAGAATAAATGACGATAGATAAAATGATTAATGCATTTTTACGGTTGCAATATATAACGCAGTAAGCGGCGTCTTATAAGCAGTGGCGGCCGATGACAGAGTATTAGGGAGTACAAAAAAAGATTCAAATTTGAAGAGTTCTTTCCTATTCATTGGATTTTAAAACACTTCTATAACATGGACTTTCAATTCAGAAGTTCGCAATGCCAACGGAGTGCCAGTCTTATGAATTTTTGGCTGTCCGTAGTACGGAAAAATAGTTGAATCTTTTTTTGTACTCCCTAATACTCTGTCGCCACCGCCACTGCTTATAAGTGTAAGAGACATTTATAATCTAAATACGACTGCAGGACACGTTCGGTGGTACGCCATTGTTTGTGTCAAGCATTTTTGACGATTACATACAAACTGTTCATTTATCTTGTCATGTAAATAGAGACGTCTTATTGGTTTTGTTACACAGATTACGATCTCAAGAAAGTTGTTCTGTGTTTTGTATTTATCAGACCAGTGCTGGATCCATGGTATCGACCACTTTAATATAACATGTACACCTATACCTTTTTTTAGGAATGTGGAATGTGTAAAAAACCTCCATAGCCCTGCTTTTTGGACCGAAAGATGCGTTCCGCGGAAAGTCGCGCAAATGTGATTTAATATGGGAACATAACATGTACAAGGACGCACGTGTCAAGGTCACATTCCATTAAACAGGTGAATCATTGAATTTTGCACGTACAGTGTGTGAAAAACGCGCTGTTAATTACGTTGTTACGTATGTGCTTTTATATAGTCTCAAACTATATTTATAACAATTCAACATTGCACAAAAAGTGGTTTGTGTGTATGCCAGTCTTCCCGTAAGTATAGTCGAAATAATGACAAAAACAGCTAACAGATTTATATGGAGAATACATACAAGAAAAATCATTGTGAATACTGACCGTCAAAATATTTTTAATACGAGTTGCTAACTTATCTTACCCAGTCATTAACTGATTTTTTAAAGCTTCTAAACGATAGGCTCGATTCTTTGTTTTTTTCTCAATTTATTGTTCCCTCTAATCCGAGAGTCTAGCTGCGCGAAAAATTCAAAGGCTGAACAGGCCAATACAAAAAATGAGCGACGGAATTACAATCCTAAACGAATGATTGTAATCATTTCGATTTTAGCTTCCCGCATATAATTCTAGATATATCGATACATTTCACCTGAAAAAAATGTCACAAAACGTCGAAGATGAGCGATTTTTTACAGAAAACAAATGTCATCAAAGTAACAAAACATATTATAAAAACACAATTTAGTTTAAGCGGCTTCTCTCAGTTACTGAACGAATTATTTATGTTAATTAAATAGCGTTGATATGTGCGGTCGTTTTATACCTGGTTACAACTCTGTATTAACCAAAATGTCAATAGACTAAAACATTGTCGTAATGATTTCTATTAGACTGGTATAATTGACTATTTTCTTCTCGTTAAGACAAATGGTCTTAATATTTCTCAGTGTATATAGTTATCACTTTTGGCTAAGTACACGTTTAAGGAGTGGATGTGGTCATCGGATCTCTCTGGCCATATACGGGGCAATGATCAGTTTTATAATCAAAACATGGCATCGAACAGCGTGAGAACAATCAAAATGTTACTTTTGACAAGTGCTTAAACTATTTTGTTCGAGACTGACATGCGTTAGCTGATTGTGCGTAGATATTGTTCCGATAGAAGTTTCGCTTTCTTCACTTGGAAAAAAATAATCGGTTAAAACATCAACCGCCAAGTGAAAACCTGCAATGCTCGGTGTATTATTCCAATTCAAATATAGAATACTCGATACTTGAGAATACTCGTCCATTTTGCTCCATTCCATATTTTGAAAACTACTCGAGTAATACTCGTAATTTATGAATGATGATTTCTTTCCAGATATTATTTACTTGTGTAAATGGCTTCTTTTTTAATATTTGATCTTTTAACATGTATTCAAATATCTAAGAGGAGACTTTGGTGAGATTATAAAACTTTACGTCATATGATGAGCAATTTGTCTACAACTGATAGAGGCCATACATAAAACACTGTATTTTATGACGCACAAATATATGCATATCAATCACGTCTCCAATTTTTCTTTTGATCACTTATGTACAAAGGGATAAGATGTATATCCGTAGCAAATGGTTGTGGGTACAATGCCGAGTAGCATAAGTAGACAAAAATCATGCAAGATAATTTTTTGATAGTCTCAGTTTGAAATTTGCAGTACAGTCCAATAGATTATGGAATATGATGATAATTTGCTCAAAAAAATGTTGCTAGAGTTGCTAGCCACGCAGGGCTGATGGTAACCCGAGATATTGAAATTAATTATATACAATTATGAAATTACCATGCTTGCGCAAATTTAAAAATCATTTACTATGTTTTTTTCGCTACTCAAATAGGGTTATATAGTATAATGACAATTTAAAGGTGTCGGAGAAGGTTACTCCGTGGCTTGACACTATATATGTTTTTTTACATACTAACGCCACTGTATTAACCAGGACTGTGGAGTCGTTAAAAAAAAGTACGACTCCGAGTAAAAAAAGTTTAATTTCATCACTACTTTTTTCTAATTTTCCTATTTATGTGTATTCAATTAAATATCAACAAACCAATCCGGAAAATTGACAAATTTTACATAAAATATGCAAAAATAAAAAGTTCAAACATTTCCAAATTTCCGACTCCTACGACAGCCAAAACGCCGCGACGACTCCGAATCCGGCAAAAAAACCCCGACTCCACAGCCTTGGTATTAACCCACAACGTCTGCCCATAATAATTCCTTGCAGATATCCGTACATCGGTGACTGCACGAGGTAAAACAAAATGTCACAGAAAGAGCTAAAACGTTCCTAATCGGGAATGCGGTGAATCAGAGAAATCTTCGAATCAGTCGAATCAGTCGAATCAGTTGACTACATGCAGTTTCACTTAGCCGCGTGGAATTTATGAAGTTCTCCTTATCTTTTTGCGGGGCCCAGTGGATTCTTGCCCTCTCGCTGGATAATGCTGAATGCGACCCAACTCTCCAACTAGCACACATCTGGAGAAATAATTTGTTCAATTGTCAAACCGTGGATAAATTAAATATCTACTTAAATAGTATGTAAGTAATATGGTATACAGTCAGCCCTGATATAGCGGGAGGATAGGGAGTACGCTATAACATATAAACGCTATATAAACTTAGGCACCCATACAAAATTTGGGGTTTGGTTTTTTCAGTTGTATTTTGTGATTTGAAGCAAATCAAACAAACAGTTTTCCAATTTTTATATTTTTAATAAAATTATAAGTGTTTAGTTTGTAAGCAAGCGACACGTGCCTTGTACGAAAAAACGCCGCATACGCATACGCTATAGAAAAAAGCTCTAGAAGTGTCCGCTATAGCAGGGTTGACTGTATTTCCAATTATGTATATACCTGAAATAAATAAAACGATGTGTAGCAAGAGGAGTTAAAACTCTCAGTTGAGCGCATGCGCGGCCCCGCAGCATTTTGAAAACCGCCATGCACTCGTCCCAGTTTGTCGCACAATTTAGCGACTTGATTTAAAAAAATCTGAAAAATCCATAAAATAGAGTTAACATATGTTTTTAAATCTATGTCCGCTCCCGTTAAGCATATGGCCTCCTGATGAAGCATTCGACAGAAGTCACTCGATGGTGAAATTATGCCGTGCATTTGTTAGATTGGTCTGCTCAGTATTTGAATTTCCCACGCATTTAAACTCTCAGCTTAGATTGCTTTCTACATGAGGGATGATAATATTAAATCATCGAAGTCAATCTTGTATTTCTTGGGGTCCGTGTTGCAGTGTTAATGTCTTTGGCTGCGGTTGCGGACCGTACGGTATCGAATTTCAGTCCAGGCAGTTTCATTTTCCAATCTAATTATGATTTTTGTTCGGAGACATGGATGTCGGTATTGTCAAAAATTCCTTCCAACTCCTATCCAATCCTAAAAGCAGGACATAAAGAGAGCAAGTATGATAATTATACTGCACATAAAATGGCTTACACTTTTTTAGAAAAGTAATCCATACCTAATTGAAACATTTTTGACAGATACCAGTTTGGTCTGAACTAGTATTTATTTTTATCACCAATAGATGTCACTATTTCGTTTTCCCTTCCTTTCTCAATTTAAAAATATAGCCGTCAGATAGATTTCTTTAAAATATAATAAAATAAATATTCATGCAATCGACACACTTTACAAATTTATCATAGAGCTAATTGAATTGTTATAACAACATATAATGTAAAACGCTCACAATACAACACTTTGATATTCTTTGTACTCTCAATATCAGACGCCGCCTGCATATAAAGTAATGTAGATCGATAATAACAGAAGAAACTATGCACAGAGTGTTGTATTAAGGTAGGAGGAAAATGAAATAGTTTGCATGACTCATATAGATCCTAATAAATATAAGGTGTAATATTTCCATCATTTATTGATTTATTTTGTATGATATCATGTACATACATTTTATATATTATACCACGTGTCGCAAAAAATATGACTACATACTAAATTTAAAAAAAAATGTGGCTCCTTATTTTATTTCCGCGGCAGCCTATCAGATAAAATGTGAAGCTCGACTTTTTGAGTTCCACCACATTTGAGTTTTCGAAAAAAGAAACAAAACATAACAATTTATTTATTAAAGAAATATCAGAAAATTAACAGACACAATCTTTCTTACGCATTAGAATTTTTTATTTTATTTTCAGAGTAAGTAATCTAAATCAGTTGTTCCCAAACTTTTTCATCACGGGCCATCCCGAACAAAAACATGTTTTGTGCGACCTCCCGTTTGAGAAGCACTGCTTTAAAGTGCTGTCATATAATTTTGTCGCTCTTCGTTCATTGTTGGTACAAAGTTTTGACCCTTTTCAGTACACTAAATAATGTCCTTTCTCCTGCTATGTTCACACACATATTTAAAAAAAGTGCTATCTCTGTATCACTAGATTTTTTAAATTCAAGATCCCCTTAAAGTACAATACATGGCAGCTGTCGCTTTGTCCCCCCCCCATCCTCCGAGCTCTGCGTGTACCTTTTCATAATAAAATATTATAAATTATCTTCCCCATTTCGTCGGGGACAAATTGAGTGCAAAATTGCAATATTTAAAGCACGTTGCGGTTATTGCAATCCATCTTTTTGCACAGCGTTTTTGCACGATTTCAAAATAATACTGTTTTTTTTTTGCTTTAAAATGGTTTAAAACACCTAGATGAAAAATAGCAGTAAACGGGCATATTTATTATTAAGTAGCGACACTTGATGAATATATTTTCCTATGCTCAATTTAATTTTAGTTGAAAAATATTTAAAATTATAACATACTTGCTGTACCCTGCGCGCGTTGCTACGCCAGCAACTAAAATAAATTTGAAGGAAAGACATTACACAAATATTCAATTCAATTTGAGTCAATTTATTGATTTCGTTCATTTTGAAAAAAATGTGACATTGCAGCTTTTCGTTTCAATTCGATATTTATTGAAGTGCTGTGGGATACACAATATTTCTTGTTTTTCCAATATTCGATATCAATTTTTGGGGGAAAGGGGGGTTGTTTGACGGGGTGGGGTTTGGGGGGCGTATGGGGGGGGTATGCCAGAAACCTTCAAAGGAGTGAACTCGAAAAATTCGTAACGTTTCAAAAAATAATTGGGGGGTGGAGGTTGGGAGGTGGTTGGGGGGAGGGGTTGGTAGGCCAGAAACCATTGCGGGAGTGTACTCAATAAATTTGTAAAGTTTCACATCGATCGGTCGAGCGGTTTAGTAGTCCATAGCGGAAATACAGACAGACAAACATTCATTTTTATATATATTCATAGATAGATATGAATTTAAAAAATGTTTGTATGTATAAATAATAAGCACATTCGATTTTGAGTTGATTTTAAGCAGTGGAACATATTTATTGTGTTTTTGTGGATACCTTATTTTTTTTTACACGGTTGTTTTTAGAGCGTATCCCCCGCGCAAAAAAAGGATCGAGTGTATGTGCATTTGTCGTGTATGCGTATATCTGATAACCAAATAATCATAGTACAAAAAACTTGTACAGTAAACACTTATTTATTTTATTATAATATTATGTTTTTGACAATAGATAGAAAGTACGTAACGTGATAAAACAATTAACACGTGAAGTCAAAAAATATTTAACAACTGTTTCAAAAGAAAACTTTCCAAATTATATCTGTCAAACATTTTGAAGGGGAATTTTTTGGATTCTTGATGTTGTGTAATATGAATAAATATCAAAGAAACCTAAGCCAAAACACTGAATGGAACTCTTAACATAATGTTAACAGTATTTTCGATAAAGCGTCACTTGCAAGGACGTCGAAGAAATAATGTAAAATTTCCGTAATAAATTAACTTTATATCAGATTTTATCGGCGCATTGACATTTTATATCTTGTTCATGTAGAAGCTCTTGTAAGTGAAGCTTTTTTTTTATTTATCCGCTTCTCAATATGAATCATGTCGTCTGCCTTTATAAAAGGGAAATCTAGTGACTTTCAAAATAATAAAAATGATATGTCTTCTAACTCATGATAAGATAATAAATTGCAAGATCCATTTTCAATTCTGACACATCAAAATAGGGACTAAGAATTGGGGCTAAAAATGTATCCAACCCGCAGACCTTACCGTAACCTTATTTTCATTATAACGCGGTGTATATCTTATATATAAAACAGAAACGGCGTATGTATGTATGTGGGTCTGTAATTCCCTTTTGCATTGTTGGTCATTAAGTTGCCATAAAAACGAATATGAAAGAAAATATGTTTGAATTTTTATCGGCGAAGACATTTAGTCAAAATGTAATAAATTAGTCTTTTACTGAACTTTTCCCGGCTTTTATTATTAATAATAATGTTTATTATTTACGTGAAAGTATTATTTGACATTTCTTTGACAGCAAATTAGATTTTTTCCTTGAATTTGGACATTTTAATGGGCGAAAATGGGGCTGTCATCAAATTAAATAAAGTTTGTGATTTTATTTTAACTCTATTTTGGATGTTAGATTTTGTGATATAATTATGTCGAATGATATATTTATAATGAAATAATTATTGGTCGTTTAGTCCGAGCGACGCCGGGTAGCAATACTAGTATTTTATATAGTTGATAGCTATTTCGACTTACGCATATTACGACTATAGTTCTGTCGAGGGCGTAAGCCGAAATAGCTATCATAAAATAACAATGTTTTTTAGTTCTACAAAAAATATATAAAATACAGTCGATAGCTGATTTCGGTTTACACCTATTACGGCTATAGTTTTGTCGAGGGCGTAAATCAACATAGCTATAAATTATATATTGATTGAGTAGGCATTTACTTGGTAGAACTCCATTATAATACGGAAAGAAAAATAACAATGTTTTTAATTCTACATAAATTATTTTTAAATATTTGTTGATAGCTATTTCGGCTTACGCCTTCGTCAGAACTATCTGAACTAATCTGACGAAGGCGTAAGCCGAAATAGCTATCAACAAATATTTAAAAATAATTTATGTAGAATTAAAATACATTGTTATTTTTCTTTCCGTATTATAAATTATATGTTATATAATTTTTGTAAAACAAAAATACATTGCCATTTTTCACCGTGTGGTAACATGTAAATTATAATGACTTTTCACGTACAATGAACAGTTAAAAGTAGTATAGCAAAAAAGAATCCGTTTAATGTTAATGCTTTATATTTTTCTTATAAGGGTTAACATAATCAGCAACTATAGATAAAAGTTCGATTAAAAGATGTTGTTCGAATAGGTGTCACATTTTTTACATAATATTTAAAAACAGTTATCAAATGTTTATCGTTAACATAGCTAAAAACTTGGTAAACAATTGCTTGAGATTTGTTGTTCAATTGTTTTTGAAATCTTATATATTATCTGTACTAAGCTCTCTCTTCTTGGTGGAAAGACATTATTATTTTTCTAGACTTCTTTGAATTTTTTAAATCATACTATTTGAACCAAACTAGTCATAATTTGGAGAGTGCGGATGACTTTCTATGTAGTATCAAATGTTTTTATTAAATTTCAAATATATCATTTGTTATCTACGCCACGGGTTTCCAACCCATGGGTCGCCAACTTATACAGTCAACTAAAAAAAAATATTCACTTTCATTCATGTTCGTTGTTTTTTAATAACCTAATGAAAAATGCCATTTTTAATTGGATCGGGGTCACGTCACGTGGCTTTTATAAAAAGGGGTCGCCACCCGAACAATGTTGAGAGCCTGTGATACTTTTGCTATAAATATTAGGAATAAATATCATAAGAAATATACTGCATTTCAAATAATGAACTGCCTAGTACGAAGCATTATATTAACATGAGTAAAAAAGCTTGATTCTCTGATTTATAGTTAATTCTATTTGTGCTGCGAAAAAGGGATAAACCTGTGAGGGATTGAAATACGTGCCTGATCAGAAATGCGGAGCATGATTGCGATTCCCCGCAAAGCCTTCGGAGTCTGTATACAGTCTTAATTAGCCCACGTGATGGAGATATTACTATCCACGTGGGAGATACTTATGTCGCCGAGACAAGGATTTGTATTAAATATAAATAAATAAGGATGCAGTGGAATAAGTTCGCCAGAAAGCCACGACAATAATTACACAATTTAACGTTTGTTATCATTATGCAACCAAGAGATTATAGCTATAATTCCGATTTATGTTTTCTGCAATATATTATTTGCAATTTCATATTGTATTATTTACAGTTTAAGTGTGATGATATTACCATAATTATATTATGTATCATATCGACTGTAGAGACAGGCAAAAGGACGTAACACACACATAACTAATTATTTTATTGGTGTGGTCTAAGTCGTTTTTTCCACGCCGCAAATGAAATACGCCCTCCCTTTTCCAAGATAAGTTTTGATGGTTACGTCCTTTGCCTTTCTTACGCTGGTATAATTATGTAAGTTGAATATTTTCAAACATAAAAGTTTAATTAGATACCTATTAATTTGGCTTTTGCAGCTTAAATCTTTTTGATAGAACGTGTACTAAGTTGTGTACATTAATCATTGATTATCGAATAAAGAATGCATTCAAAAACATGATGGTTACGTCCTTTTTACAGTTACATACATAAACATTCCAAAATTGTCATGGAAACAAGGTCATTCACTAGATGGTTATAGAAATTGCAAATTGCATTACCGGACAAACATACAAGACGATACTACCCACAAAAGCAAACATTAAAATGAGCAAAATCATAATAATAATAATAACGAATATAATAAATAGTTCAATACAAGATTAGTGTCCCAAAGTAACTTCAATTGAAATAACGCAAATCGCGAATTAGAAAATGGCCAGATCTTTTGCAAAAACCAACACGTATAGCAAGCGATCTATTCTTATTGTTTATGTTTATTCAAAATTAAGTTAAACATAAATTTCGCCATCAATTTATTTTCATTACCAAAAAAACCTTCAATGAAAAATGTGCGTCAGTACCCAAATACGGTCTCGGTACTACCGGTAGTGCAATCCCTAGCCCTTGGTGGTTAACATTAGTTTTATGAAATACATACTCTTCATATTTTTTAACCCACGGTTAATGTTTTTGTATTTAGGTAATTATGCTGCAGATATTGTTTTGTAATATAACAGTCAGAAAGGTGGACAGACAATACAATTGAATATAATATGCACAATTTGCTCAGTATAAATAATTATTTTGTACTAACCGACTTCACACGTTTTGATTTCAATGACTTACATCACGCATGCGCAGTGTGAGTTGTTTGACGTTTGACGATTTTTTGAAGTTTTAATCTAAGCCTTGCATTTAAGTTTTATAGTGAAGCTATGCTTGTCAGCAGTCTACGAATGTCTATGATCACAAAGCAATTGGGTAGTAGTAGATACTATATATACACGGACGTATTCTAAAAAAAAAAACAAATAGAGTAGGTATGCTTCGTAGCTGGCTACCAATCTATGTTATCTATGCTACTAATATGACGGTAAAACATCGGTAAAGTAGTAATCTGTAATTTTACATTGGCCAATCTTGAAATTGAAAAATTATAGGTGGGTACCTACGTACATAAATACAAAACATAGTCCATTATCAAAACAACAATGGAATACCAACGTCGTTCCTTTCATATATGAAATTACGCCTCATTGGAGGGGGGCTCAAATATTTAAATGATTTATGTCAAAGCTAGTTATAGAAAATGAGATCTAACAAAATAAAAAGCACCAAACATTTTTTGATGTAGATACTGACCATTTTTTCTGAAAATAAAATTGTGTTTGAAAAATGTTTTTTCTATTTAGAATAAAATAAAAAAAAAATTATTAACTATTTTTTAGACTAATTAGATAAACTGAGAAGTACCACAAATAAAATGCGTTTTTGTGTTCAGTATTTAGGTTAAGGTCTCGACACGAAAGTACAAAAAAATATTGATCGTTACGTCATCTGTTCATAGCTCACAAGATTTCGCATGATAAAATTACTACTTCGCACATAATTTATGTATGTTTTCGTGAATTTTTATCCAGTTTGTTTTGTATTAAGCTCATCACGTCAGCAGACCGTGTGGCCTAATGGATAAGGCGTCGGACTTCGAATCCGAAGATTGCAGGTTCGAGTCCTGTCACGGTCGCAGGTTTTTTTTGTTGCAAATTTTTGTCAAGATGGAATAAGCGTGTATAAATAATATCATAAAATACTAAAAACAAACTTTAAAAAAAAAAAATTTTTGACGAATATTTTTTCAACAATATATTTCGTCCATTTTAAAAGAATCACGTTTGGAATAAATCTTTCTTCGAATGTACCTATTTGTGTGGGTATATTTTTTCGGTATACACAATTTAACTTGATATACGTAACAATAATACATTATTTGCTGATAATCATCTTCAAACTAGGAAGTGGATAAAAATTTCGATTCGGATATCAAAACCAGGGCTGTGGAGTTGGTATAAAAAATTACGACTCAGATTCCAGCATTTACCAAAAACACGACTCCCGAATCCAACATTGACCAAAACACGAGTACGACTAAAAAAAGGATTAATTTCACGTTTTATTTCTACCTATCATATTTATGTGTATTCAATTATATATCAACCAATAGCCAAATTTGACATATTATATGTAAAAATAAAAAGTTCAATCTTTTCAAAATTTCCGACTCCGACCAAAACGCCGAGACAACTCCCACTCCACAGCCCTGATCAAACATTACGTATTTGTCTCTTTTATGCAAAAAAATATAACCAACCAGTCGAAAAGATTGTTCCAATACAAAGATTGAAAGATCGTCAAAAAACTTAATACGTTTCATTCTATAATTATTTAGCTTATTCATTTTACAAAAGAATGTAACAAAATATTATTATCAACGTTATTTTGCTGTTCTCAAAAGCTTAACAAGGATATTTATATCACTTCGGTTGCATAAATTTCCTGCGGGTCCAAGAAATGCATTATTATCAATGAAAATAGTCGCGCTGCATTCCTTGTCAGTGACTTTGTCAGATAAAACTGCACTTTATTGCATCTGCTATGAGTCATGGATGCAAACCTCTTTATTGATTACTTATGTATATATTTCCACCTCTCACTTCACCGATTACATTTCATATATAAAATATTCATGTTCAAATTTATGGCTTAAAGTCAAATTTATTGCTAAGTTAGTAAATGCTACAAATAATACTACTATAAATAATCGTTTAAATCACGTATTATGCTGTTAATGTTTATGTACAATACAGTGGTAAATTGTAAAAGATTTTTTTTTCAAAAAATACCATATTTTATTTGTAGATAAAAAATTGAAATACTGCAATTAAGTTTAGACAAAATATACGTGTAAAAAATTATGTGTTATCTTTATTAGTACCTTAATTTGGTGGAATATTTAAATTATTACAAATATTAAATTAAATAGCTACCCAAGCTTGGAGATATATTAAACAGGGAATATTGTTTTATATTATTATACAGAGGTTATATAAAATATATGTACATATTTTCCTAGTAAATATATATACTATTTTTTTTATTTATAAGCAATCATTATTAGATGCAATTCATTGCATAACATTTACGGCTTCTTTAGAGGTCATATGTATCGTTTTTATTACGAATAATCTAGTAAGAATTTTAAACGGATGATAATTCATCGCAATTCAAAGTGACAGTTTAGCCAAAAATTGTAATGCATTTACATTGCATTAATATTTATACATGTTTATGGATTTCTTTTATCTTTGAAGTATAAATACTGTTTACTAAAATTTAGTTCTAACACTTGGCGTTAAATTTTCCACGACTAATTTGATGAGCAAGCATTGAAAGTGTACAAAAACGCGTGAGATAAAATTAGATTTCGTTACAGTTACATACATGAGGTATCAAGTACACAACTATTATGTCGTAAGTAAAAAAAACAGTATGGAGTTGTGGTGTTGAGGTACGCGCCGTTATTTTATTATTTGTACTGGTAATTGTAATTATTTTAATTGCCTGATCGTGATTTAATCTAATACAGATAATAATCTCCAAGGAAATAATAGCTCAGGGGAGTTAACATATAACATAACATGGCTTTGATTAGAATTACTAAGGCATGTGGGATTAAGTAGTGTTTAAAATAGCAAAGATATCGAGTGTTTACAATCTTGATAAGTTTTTTTTAACACTGGCTCGGATGCCTGGTTACTTTAATGAGAAAATTAGATTTATCCCGGCTCTATGATTAGGTTTAATTTTAGAGATTGAAATAGAGTGCAGGGGACTGAGAGTAATAAATACTGCGTTTGACCGTCAACATACGGCTCTCGGAAGGATGCTTGAAATTATTATAGCACAATAAATATAGTAAAAAAGCAGCGGAAACAATTTTATTACGAAGAGCAACATTGCATAAATGTATGATATAAGAATTGACCTTGTAGCGTATTGAATAAATTGACATTTATTTGATTGAACTGTGTGACGTTACAAAACAAACCTGACCATCTCCTTCTTAAATGAAACGGAGTAAATCACCTTTTCATTATTTGGTTAATTTAACCACTAATTCGATATTGTACTTTTTAAATCATGGTTTCCGTTTACCAATTCTGCTTAAGCAATGGTTGGTAATCGAAATATGTAAATAAAAAATAAACACAGCTGCCTACGTTTTATCTACAGTCTGATATGATACATGTTTTTTAAGTTATTTCAAGGGCACGAATTTATTCGAATTGAAGATGCTGTAAGGCGAAGCCCAGGTTGTTAGCGAGAAAACTAATAAAAAAGTACAACATTCAAACGATACAAATTTTATATTGAAATTCCATCAAGCACCTTTAGATAAATTCCTCAATAGTTTTTATTTTATCTGCCTTACATATGTAGTTAAAATTATCATTCAATCAGAAACAAAGTTGATTTCAAATAATTAATGAAAACAGCATAATCTAATTATTCATTCGAAAATGTTATTTGTATGTTCTATAAATTAATACTTTATATTTTGTGGACTTTTTTTTTTATCTGGTATTCATCAATTATTAGAGTGCGTTTCAACCCAAGATGAGTGTGCGGAGCTTTTCGAGCTACTGCACGGCTGCGCTCGCTCAGCTTGGAGAAGCTTGCCTATGGCTATCGTTAATAGCATAATCAGCATTAAAACGATTATTTGAAATATTTTTAGATGTAAATTGCAGATATATATTACAAAACGTTAAAAGGTTTAAAACATTATTTAATTAAGTAAATTGTAAATTTTGGAAAAATGAAAGTCTGTTCTTAACCGCTTCAGTACCGAGAAAAATGGTTGCATTATTCACATCTAAAAATTGCCGTCAAGAAAAATCCTTTTTTTAACAAGATTGACTAATGACAGAAAAACCATTTTTTCTCAAGAGACATTGTATAGATGTCACTAGCTATGAAAAGAAAAATACTATAAGAACTCTTACAGGAAGATTTAAAAATATATTTTGCAATTTTTGCGACGGGATGTGTGATGTCCATGGACGCGGCGGCGACCTGTGGCTTTACGGTACTGAAGTGGTTAAAATAATACGCATAATTATTATATCTTATTTTCATCATGATTAACAGTTTGCAGCCTTACTTAGCTTTTCAACTTATATCGTGTCTATGGAATAAGCTTATTCATAAATAGAGAAGCTTCATGGTCGTTTTTTTGTATCATTTTTTTACCTAAAGTACCTACCTAAATAAAAAAATCTGATTGACAAAAAGCTGAATTGGATCAATATCAATGTTATGTACCCTTATTGTGCATGGTATTAATTCTATCATTTACCACCTTTATTAGTGTTTTGTATTACGTTTTACAAATTAAAATCTCCATCCATGCAAACTGCGTTTGATTTGACGTTTACTTTAATCAGAACTGGCGCGTATTCCAATTGGCGCTATATTAGCGCCGGAATTATCACACACCGCGCATGTCATAAACATAACCTCATATTTTGTTGCGCGCAACAGTATACCATTTTTATTCAATGTGTATTTTTTGCTCATTGTAATTATATCCTGGTTGCTATCGTAATTTTAAACCTTTAAATTTATTTTTAAATGGTCAATTTTGGATTAAGCGCAATGAAAATCATCTGGAATATATTGCGATTTGAATCCAGCATCGCAATGCTTCAATGTCTCAGACTGTCTGCATTGACGACGTCCGCCGTTACAGATGTTGCATTGTAACATGTAAAATGTGTCATTATATTGTAGAATAAAACAGTGTGCTATTGAATCATATTGATGGGCTAGAGATATTCACATACGCTTTTGATGTCGATACATGAACCGAGGTATTTATTTGATGTAAACTTTACGACCAAGAGCCACACTGTAACAGTGTAACAGAAACCAAACCAAAGCAGTTTGCGTGATAGTCCAATAAACAATTCAAAACCTTCAGAAGCTGGAAAAGAACTATTATTCCCTCGAATCATTATTAAGATGTCCACTTTCTGGATTATCATATTATAACCGAGTACTGTAGGCGTTTGCCAAACTCATTATTCTTTTCGTGGAGACCAATAGGCTTCCACGATTTTTGGTTGTGAATTAATAATGCCTACCTGGCAAATAGAATATTTCAATCGAATGGATAAAATCTTTTGTTCAATATCACCACACGAATGATATTATTTTGTCTGATATTTTAATATTGTGTGGATAGAAATTCATTACCACGGGCTTTTCGAAAAATTAACCTGCTTGTATTTGGAACAGCAGGTTCTTACAAAGATATAACACAATATTGTGTGGAAAATGCTGATGTAGAAAATCAAATGATTTTTAATCATTGTTTTTGCCAATATCATGATATTTCATTTAAATTCATGCGATAGTTAGAAACATAATATATTATCATTTTTACATACAAAATAATCAAAGATTTTAAAATCTCATTGTTTCAATTGAGGCGCTATCGCCTCTTTGTCGAAATCTACAAAATTAGTTTATTGATTAAAAAATTTTAAATAAAAAAATTTCAGAAAAGTAATTTGGTGAAATAAATTAACAAAAAATCAGCAGACAGTTAAAATATCGATATAAACAAAAGTTATTTTTTTTTGTTTGATGTTTTTTTTTTTGATAATAATGAAATTTGTTTCAATAGGGACGCTCATAAAAAAATGTTACTTTGTCCTTTGACAGATTATTCATTGTTTAGTGGCCAAATTTGATCAAAGTTTGGTAAATAATTAACAACCCGTACGTCATCAAAATAAATGTCATATCTTTATGATAAATATAATTTTTAAATTATTTCTCGTTTTCACAAAGGCTTTTAAATTTTATTTTGCCATTCTTTGATAATTCTCTGAAAGGTTATCCACTATTTTATTATCTTATGCTTTGGGTTGATTTTACAAATCTGGGAAAAGATAATATAGTACACCCATTTTATAATGAATGGATATTGGCAACATTTCAAAATATTCCAATTTGCCGTAAAATATACGAAAAAAATTTAGTCGAAATCTCACAAAAACTTGTTTTATTTACATTTCAAAATAAGCGTCCTTAAAAAAACAAACCTTTATAAAGGATATGTAGTATATGTTCAAGTATAGTAAAGGCTCACTTGGGATGTTGTTTTTCTTTTCGATGAAAAATGCCACATTATAAAAATAACAAAAGAATGAAGACAGCCTCCTTTGGTACCTTTTAAATTTACTGTAAAGTTATAAATATTTGCGCTCTCTATTCAACTTAGGATGATTTTCGGCATGTCTCTCTCTAAGGTATTTCAAATGTGTATCTTTCTAACACATTTATTTGTGCATATATCTATCGCATCCTTAGATTTAAAGTCTGCAAAATCAATTGGCATTAGAGAAAATTAACGATTTTGCGTAAAAATCATTATATTTTTGAATTTTTGATTTTGTTTTTGAATGAAGAACTATTTTTTCTGTGAATACCTTAAGTTATAAATACTTACTGACTATATTGAGTGAAATATTTAACTTTTTAGTTGCTTAAAATCTTACGAGAGCCTCTTGGGGAGAGAAGTGTTAAAATCTGCATCCGGCGAAACTGTGTTTGATTTGACGTTTACTTTAATCAGAACTGGCGCGTAGAATTGTATATTATTGCCGGAATTATCACACACCGCGCATGTGCATAAACATAACCTCATAATATCATGTTGTTGCGCGCATACAGTATACCATATTATTATTCAGATGTCCTCTTTTTGACTGTCAGTTGTAATTATAGCAACACTGGTTGCGTAATCGTAATATTTATATCATTGTGTCAAATTGTATGTGTCTTTAAGTATGGTCAATTTTGAATTAAAATAATGACTTTACAATCAAAAGGTGGTCTGAAGCTTAAAATATATTGGAAATTGTAGATTATACTAGCACTTCTAAAAACTGTTTGGGGAATATACCTTTTATTAACTGATCTTCTATCGTTATAGCATTGGTTTGTCTTTATGACACTTTACTTAGCTGTATTTTACAGATGTTGCATTGTAACATGTAAAATGTGTCAAGTTATATTGTAGAATAAAACAGTGTGCTATTGAATCATATTGATGGGCTAGAGATATTCACATACGCTTTTGATGTCGATACATGAACCGAGGTATTTATTTGATGTAAACTTTACGACCAAGTTGCCACACTGTAACAGTGTAACAGAAACCAAACCAAAGCAGGGAGCGTGACCATAGCTTAGCGTCAATAAACAATTCAAAACCTGTCAGAAGCTCGGAAAAGAACTACTTAAAGTATCCCTCGAATCATTATTAAGATGTCCACTTTCTGGATTATCAGATATTATAACCGAGTACTGTAGGCGTTTG
Source organism: Himalopsyche kuldschensis (assembly GCA_028554975.1). Lineage (NCBI taxonomy): Eukaryota > Metazoa > Arthropoda > Insecta > Trichoptera > Rhyacophilidae > Himalopsyche > Himalopsyche kuldschensis. The sequence continues at coordinate 694,346 of JAHFWI010000059.1, read as the reverse complement.
CCAAACTCATTATTCTTTTGTGTGGAGACGTTAGAGCCTTGGGCTTCCACGATTGTTCCAGCAATGGCATTGTGAGCCGATTAATAATGCCTACCTCTTGATTACAAATACTAATATTTCAATCGAAGTTATAAAAAATGGTTTTGTTCAATATCACCACACGAATGATATTATTTTGTCTGATATTTATATATATTGTATGGATAGAAATTCATTACCACGGGCTATTTCGAAAAATTAACCTGCTTGTATTTGGAACAGCAGGTTCTTACCAAAGATATAACACAATATTGTGTGTAATATGCTGATGTAGATTTCCATTTGTAGATCAAATGATTTTTCGAGACTTTCATTTAAATAAAATACTTTGCTAATATCATGAGATTTACTTTAGCAACCTTTCCGAAAGTTAGTCTGAAAATCAGTGGCACATAAGCATAAGAATCGCGCGCTGGGGCCTCCAATATTTACACAATACATGAAATAATCTAAGATATTTAAAATCTCATTGGTTGCGGAAGACTCGCCGGCGAGTCGATTCGCCTGTCTAACTGAGGTGTCGAAATATAATATAAGAACTGGCATAACAAATGTTTGATGCATCATTAAAAAATTAGAATATAAAAAAATGTTCACAAATTTTTAATTCGGTGAATTTCCTATAAATTAACAAAAAATCAGCAGACAGTTAAAATATAACGAGATATAGTTAAAGAAGTTTTTTTTGTTTGGATGTTTTTTATTGGATAATAAAGGGTATTTCAATAGGGACGCTCAAAATATGTTACTTTGTCCTGCTGAGTAGATTATTCATTGTTTAGTGGCCAAATTTGAGTCAACCAGTTTGGTAAATAATCGGCCAACACCTACCCGTACGTCATCAAAATACAATATCTGGTGAAAACATTGCTGCTGTGTGTGAAAGTGTACAGGAAAACCCAAGGCAGCTTATTTCTCGTTGTTCACAAGAACTTGGCTTTTCTGCGACTTCAACTTGGCGAATTTTGAATAGGGCCTTATGTCTGCACCCGTATAAAATCCAACTAACCAAGGAACTTCAGGTAAACGACCACAGACAACGCCTGATTGGGTTCTGGAGCAGTTGGAAGTTTACCCAAATTTGTCAAAAAAGTCAACTTTAGCGACATGGCCCATTTTATAATGAATGGATATTGGCAGACATTTGATGCTATATTCCATATTTAATGCCGTAAAATATACTTACAAATGAAATTAAAATTTAGTCGAAATCTCACAAAAAACTTGTTTTATTTACATTTCAAAACTAAGCGTCCTTATAAAAAGAACCTTTATATTAAGGATATGTAGTATATGTTATAGTATATAAGGACTACTTGGGATGTTGTTTATTACATTTTCGATGAAATTTATAATTCTATGTCAAATACCCGATTTTCTATCTTAAAAAATACAAAAGGTTGAGTATGAGAAATAAAAGCAAGTTAAAATATATACAGTATTATGCAACAAGGTGTTGTACAGCTGGTGTCCAATTTTTTTTTTAAATGTCTCAGTTTTAAGATTATATTTTTTTCGAAGAATTATTTTTTTGCACAATTTCGCAAAAACCCGTAAAGAATGTGTTAACATAAACTTCCACTAAGATTGAATACGAGTTCAACTAGTGACTAGTCAATGCACAGTTTTTCTTTTGTTTATTACTAGACGATATTGATCGTGCTAATAAATAATTTCATTTAAATCCCCATAGACTAGGGGTCACCAAACTATTTGAGAAACGGGCCGGATTGAATTTATTGAAAACTTGGGGGGCCGGATAGCAAATAATTTGTATTTGGATGCATTGACCTTGGAGTACTTTAGTCTAATTAACGTGTCCAAATAAACATAAACATTAATAATTTATATTCACAAGGATTCCTTGTCTATGGTTTGTGGCCAGTCACAATTATAATTTGTTCCTGGTGAAACAAGGAAGTATAAAGAAACGATCGATTTCCACGCGAAGCAGTAGGTATAGATTTACACTCATAAAACCTTTCATCAACGTGTCAGTAATTTGTACGTCAAAAATTAATAACTGTACCACTGTTTACTCAGTACTTAACAATTTGTATTGATTTATATATTTTACGCATGCAAGTTGCGGAGATGAAGGAATGTAAAAACGTTTTGTATTTATTGTTTCGTGTTAATTCTGTGGTTACTTCAATGGCTTTCATTTAATTTATTTTAATTGTTTTCTGTTTTATTTTGGTTTATAGATTTGAATACAAATGTATACTTAGTTATTTATAATCTTATATATAAAACCGAAACGGCGTATGTATGTCTGTGGGTCTGTAATTCCCTTTTGCATTGTTGGTCATTAAGTTGCCATAAAAACGAATATTAAAGAAAATATGTTTGATTTTTTTATCGGCGAAGACATTTAGTCAAAATGTAATAAATTAGTCTTCTACTGAACTTTTCCCGGCTTTTATTAATATAATAATGTTTTTATTTACGTGAAGGTATTATTTGACATTTCTTTGACAGCAAATTAGATTTTTTCCTTGAATTTGGACTGTTATCAAATTAAATAAAGTTTGTGATTTTATTTTAACTCTATTTTGAATGTTAGATTTTGTGATATAATTATGTCGAATGATATAACATTAAATAATTATTGGTCGCTTAGTCCGAGCGACGCCGGGTAGCAATACTAGTCTTTTTATAATAAAGACTCGAGACCTATCTATATTACCCGATCCCTGCAAGGAAGCGCTGAAAGTACGGCCAGCTGACAGTCCTATCCTAACTATGAAGCCTTATTTCCAAACCGTCTCCAAAAAAAGAAAGGACTGACAGAAAGAAGACTTCATCATCATAAATTAAAGACAACGCTACTCGTTGCTTCAAATTTCTAATGCTTGCAATATTTCGGATTGGTAAACGTTAAATGGGTTATTCTTTCAGGTTCATAACATTAGTATCTAATGCAGAAACGGATATTTATGTATTATTTGTATACTTTAAAAACTGTCTAAATCTTGTCCTTGGTCCAAAATTGGATTAACAGTTTTCCGTTATGCCTCATCAAAAGCTCCTACTAAGTACCGTATGAAATGTATTTCGTATGTCATACTTTTTAAATGTTTGTATTACACCTTGATCCATACGTTAAATAATAATAAAGGTGATATTTGGAGGAAGTAATATTATTTTTATATCTTCATTATTTCGCAAGGCGAGTAAATCAAGACGGAGTAAAAAGGCTTGCGGTAAATGTCTAGTTATCAGTACAGATCATTAATATCAACACATTCGATAATCCACCCAGATTGCAAGAATAACAATGAAACTTAACTACAAACCTTCTTAATTACCTTTATTCTAAAATAGATAATTTTTTCATGTATTTTTGCGTCGCCTTTATACAAATAAACACCTGTAAAATATCGCGACAGGGACAATATATTTGCTGAAAAAAATGGCATACACTGTTTAAAAAAATTATAACACATTACGTATACCAAGCTTTTTTATCTCAGAATCGCGGCAATTCTGGCAATTTCATCAAACAAGTCGCGCCAACCAAGGGTTAAATCGCGTAAGTCAGAAATCACGTAAGTCGAGGGCTTAATTTACATTAATAATAGTGTATGTATTTTACGACTGGCATTCATAGATAGTTAAATATTTTTCTGCAACGTTAACTGCCGGATAGTTTGCTTCGATTAGGTAAGTAGATGGAATTATGTAAAGTCTTTTGTCTTACTTACACTCAGGTAGTGAAGTTGGAAAATTATTGAGGAGCGGGGTTGATGAGACAGCCAGATTAAGATTTATTACTATTCCGCTTGCATCTTGGTACACTTGGGTATGTTTATGAAACAGCCAACACAAATGAGTTGTTGTGGATGATTATTTGACCTTATAGGTTTGACCTTAACAGCCAGGGTATCAAACAAGGATTGATGCAATATATGTAATAATTGAAACAATGATATATAGGGTCTTTTTATAAGGACGCTTAGTTTTGAAATGTAAATAAAACAAGTTGTTTGTGAGATTTCGACTAAATTTTAATTTCATTTTTAAGTATATTTTACGGCATTAAATATGGAATATAGCATCAAATGTCTGCCAATATCCATTCATTATAAAATGGGCCATGTCACAGTTGACTTTTTTGACAAATTTGGGTAAACTTCCAACTGCTCCAGAACCCAATCAGGCGTTGTCTGTGGTCGTTTACCTGAAGTTCCTTGGTTAGTTGGATTTTATACGGGTGCAGACATAAGGCCCGATTCAAAATTCGCCAAGTTGAAGTCGCAGAAAAGCCAAGTTCTTGTGAACAACGAGAAATAAGCTGCCTTGGGTTTTCCTGTACATTTTCACACACAGCAGCAATGTTTTCACCAGATATTGTATTTTGATGACGTACAGGTAGGTGTTGGCCGATTATTTACCAAACTGGTTGACTCAAATTTGGCCACTAAACAAAGAATAATCTACTCAGCAGGACAAAGTAACATATTTTGAGCGTCCCTATTGAAATACCCTTTATTATCTACCCGGCCGTCGTGTCACGGATTAGAATTCCACAGTGAAAATATTCATTCATAGATTTTTCAATCGATCTTATTATTCGTGTTCAAAACTTAACCAAACCATATCCTTCCACTTCCTATTTGAACCTGAATATGGAGCGAAAAAAGAAAGAAAGAGTAATCAAATAACCACTGGCCCTAAAGTAACTGTTAATTAATTTCTCTTGATGGTAAAAATATTTGTTTTTTATGGCCTGAAAAGATTGCGCAAGTTGAATAAGCTGGGTTGCAGATTGAGCAGATGTTATATACATTGATGCATCTTCCATTGAAGTCAGGTTTGTATTTTAATAAAGTAATGTGCACTGCGCTTCAAAGTAACGATAAATCTACATAATATATGAGCCCTTGAGAGGTGAAGTGAGCCAAGTCTAAAAATGGTGAAACATTTCTATTGACCTTTTAAGTTCAATCATGTTTTTTCTTCGATTTTTTGTGAGACTATCTTAACAATTCAACACTACGTGAAAGCTTACTACATAAATGAACAGAAAAAAATCTTTCATGAAAATAGTGATATAAAATGGATGGGATTAGTTCACCGCAACCATATCATTTGAGCTTTCTAGAAGTGTAGTGAGCCAAGTAGCAAAATTATGAAATTGTTTAATTAGCTCAGAGCATGCTTTCATTTTATGAAAAAACATTAATTCAGTGTTTTTAATAATCTCACTTCACTTTGTTGGCTACTTTGATAACTGAAGAATAAGATACTGCGTTTAACTCATTTTTTTAAAGACTACTAATTATTTGGTCAGTTTCAAATTCAATAAATGGTCAGTTATAAATTCTTAAAACGGTCAGTAATAAATACTTAAAACGGTCAGTTAAAAATAATAAATGGTCAGTTAAAATAAAAAGAACATATCATAAATTTGCCTATTACGACCATATTTGATAAAATTCACAAGCTGTCAAACAATAACTTATCATTTTTTTTTTAAATAACTGACCATTTAAATTAAATACTTTCCGTTTTTAATAAATAACTAACCATTAAAACATATTACTGACCGTTTTATTTAATAACTGACCACATTTACACTGATACAATGACAACTGACCGTTTATAATATTAACTGATCATTCTGATTTTTAACTGACCATTTATTTATTTAACTGAACAAAACTTGAATTAGTTACTGATCCATTAAATACATGCCTTTTTTAAATGCCACTTAGATCACTTCACTTCTCAGAGGGGTTAAAAAGTATTCTTATTTGAATCGTAAAATGTTCTGAATTTATCCGTCAATCAACGCGAAATGGTCACTAATCAGAATTAACAAACGTTCAGAATGTTTCCGTTCAGAAGAAACCGCTTCAACTTTTACCGGCGAATATTCTCGGTTGTTCTTTTATAATTTATAGCGACGCTGTTCGTGAACCGGAATTGTTTCTGTATAATGTAGTCAAGTCACATCTTAAATAATGCTTCATAGATTGATGTGTTAAGAAATGTTGACAGTCTTTTTACATTCAAATATATACATATTTCTAGACAAGAAGTTTTAGTCATATATATTGAGACTACCTTTATTCCGGCTCCCTCGTAATCGAGAAGGAGCCTCCTATCCGACACTCAGGAAGAGGGATTTTGGGGACGGAGTAGGAGAAACATGGCACTCTTATAAAGAAAAGACGATCTCAAAGCGTTATGTATTATTTAATCGTTAAGGATTTACACAGACGTTATACAACACACAAATATTACGATAGCGAAGAAGATATCAGGAATTTGACGCGAATTTAATTCTGAGGGAGAGGATTAGACGCGTGCATTCTCAATGCAGTCCAATCTCTCACTGCTGTATGAAAACAAACGGTTACTTTAGAAAGAAAAAACAATGGCCGTTTCAAAAATCGTTAACACATGCGCCCGCTGATAAGGGATGATTTATCGCCTTATGAACTTTTTATGAAGCACATGCATTGTCGGGCGTCAAGAGATAAGAGAAATTGAAATAACTCTACATTGCACCGCTATAGATTGCAATATAGATTATTATAAGAATGAATTTATTTCCTGAAATCGACTGACTCATTGACTGAGGTGAACAATAGATCGTTCGAGAGAGTTCTGATGACCTACCACATAAGGCGGTGTCAATATATAAAACAAACGAACTGTTTTGTCGTCATCTTTATAAACATATGTAGGATGAGAACGTATAATTTTACTTTCAGAGGGCTGAGTTGACTTTTGATAGAGAGTCAAAGAAGTTCCAATAGTAAGTGGAATGAGAGCTTTCCCAAAGGACAGTTCAAGGTTATAGACAACCATCAGGTCAGATCATTTGTCTATGATTTGTGGAGGGACACCAGCGGTAGACACTTTGTAAATAAAATTACTTTATCTTGGAGATGTTTGGTTTTATTTAATGAACAGATTTCAATTATGAGAGTAACATTTAATTGCTTAACAGTGAGAAGAAGAATAACATTGAATCATTGTTTGTATGGGTTTTTATAGCATTTTAGCGAGTGACATTTAAATAATTAACCAAATTGGCATGCTTTATTATTGGAAAACGAAGCGGCGGTATTTCGATAAAATGGAATTTTGTCGTTAATTAGAGTTATCAATTATTGTGGTTTCTGTTTGAGATTTTATTGTGTCAAGTATTGTCAACACAAGGATATGTGGCTTAACAGAACGATATGGAGCATATTTCAAACAGTTCTCTAGTTATTTTGTTTCTATGTTGGATACATACCAAGTATAAATTATATTCAACTAGTATTACTACCCGGCGTCGCTCGGACTAAGCGACCAATAATTATGTAATGTTATATCATTCGACATAATTATATCACAAAATCTAACATGCAAAATAGAGTTAAAATAAAATCACAAACTTTATTTACTTTGATGACAGCCCCGCCCCATTCTCGCCCATTAAAATGTCCAAATTCGAGGAAAAAATCTAATTTGCTGTCCAAGAAATGTCAAATAATACCTTCACGTAAATAATAAACATTATTATTAATAATAAAAGCCGGGAAAAGTTCAGTAGAAGACTAATTTATTACATTTTGACTAAATGTCTTCGCCGATAAAAATTCAAACATATTTTCTTTCATTATGGCCACTTAATGACCAACAATGCAAAAGGGAATTACAGACCCACAGACATACATACGCCGTTTCGGTTTTATATATAAGATTATCGCATTTGTGCTATTTTTAAATGCATTTTAATTGCATTAAATGGTTAACTCAATCAAGAAAAGCTACTTACAAAACGTGATTGTGGCTGTTAACCAAACAAAAAAGTTCAATTATTATCACAATTTTCGTTATTTGAAAACTGATAACAAGTGGATATCGATTATGTGATCCAAATAATATAAATATTGTGTTCCATCGATATGCAATATTTTCAATAGCCATGGCGATATAAAATTCGAAATAGAAGATACAATATAAATGAGGATTTCCAAGGTCCCTCGAGATCAACTCGTTGAGAAAAGACATCAAAAACAGTCATGTCAATAATAAAAATAATTACACATTAATGACCCATGAAAATTATGACAAACACATCTGATCGCTAGAGTGAAGTTTTCACCAAAAGGATCAATAACTGAAATAAATGAATCGTGGATATGAATTGTATCTTTTTCAAATATGCTATGCAGCCAGCCCTGCCCATGGTGGTGCCAAAGGTTGTTCATACCAGAATATGACTAATTGGTATATCAGGCCGAGGTTTGTATTTGCTTGTCACTATACTAGTAGATATTGACACACTGTTGACAAGAAAATTGATCAAGAAACAGTCTGTCATATCTGTTATCAGATAAAAAAACATCTCACTCGGACAATACAGTATGTGCATTAACCTGAATTCTTACGTAAATGAAATCTGTTGTGTTTATTAATCTACGTTATATTACACATATTTATATATGTATTTGAAAAGCATAACAATTTTGCGTATGTTATTAAGCCATTGTCTTTTCCTTTTAAAAATAATATAAAATATACAAAATCAATGTCATGTTTCATTTTTTTTTGAAATTCAAATAAAGAACAATAATACGGTAAGAAAAATAACAATGTATTTTAGTTCTACATAAATTATTTTATATATTTGTTGATAGCTATTTATGTAGAACTAAAATATATTGTTATTTTTCTTACCGTATTATAATGGAGTTCCACCATGTAAATGTCTACTCAATCAATCAATAAGAACAATAATGATGTTTTTGCAATCCAGTTGACCTCGTGGAAAATGTATTTTTCAGCTGTAACTTTTAGACGCCTCCTTTAAATAAATGTGGCAGAAGGTATAAGGCACAGGTCTTCAACCTGGTCCGTACCGCCCACTGGTGGGCGGTTAAGCCTTCCGTGGTAGATTTTTGCTTTTACTCCAAAATACTTCACAATTTGCTTCACGATTTCTATTTTTTGGCATAGCTTCACCCATGAACTAGACACATTGTCCTCGGATAACTTTAATTGCTGCATTTAGAAAGTAACACGTGCTTTATTGCAAATTCTTAGAATTTTCTCCCGGTAATCGAAGGCAGACTGAAATGATTGCTTTGTTTTAGTGAAAAGTGGTAAGATAATGCTCACAGATGTGCAACTGTTTTGGAACACGTTATATTTGTTGTCCTCTTCTTTTATTCATTTTTTTTTACTAATAATTATTATCTTATCCAGTAGGATTGAAATATATGTCGGTAGGCGGTAAGGACATTTTACCATAAAAAAATAAACAAAAGTGGGCGGTATGCATAAAAAGGTTGACGACCCCTGGTGTAAGGTATATACCAGTGATCGCCAAACGGTCGCTCGCGAGTTACCGGTAGCTCGTGGTGGCGTTTTCAGTAGATCGCGTAGGATATTGTACCATATTTATAAATTTGCCTTAGGATCAGATTTTATCAATTGTTTGGGCGCAAATACGGCAGTATTGAAAATTTTTAAACAAATGCAGTATGGAAAAATTACTGGATTTTATAATCAATATTAAGTTTTTAACTATATTTATACATACATATGTAGGATGTATGATGAGTCCTGGCCATTACTTAAAGGAAATAAAAAAATCTGCATTGAACTAAACGGCTTAAAAATAGTTTTTGTGCTTTTTTTTTCTAAAATGCTTATTTTGTATAAAGCTAACTTTGTAGTAAGTAGCTCATCCGACAATTTCAATTTTTGAATCCTTATTGAGTTTGGAGACCACTGGTATATACCCTCCACCACTACAGCACTGCCCTCAACCTTATAACTCGTAATATGACGCGACTAATTCAATGACAAGCCAGTAAACACAGTTAGTAATTGAGTCATTAATTTAGCAGAACACATGAAAACATTCTAATCCAAATAAAGATATTAGTAGAATTGAACCAATTAAAAATGTATGCAATTATACATGCTGTACTATAAATAACGAACACTGGTGTACTGTTTGCTGCTTAAAAATACTATTGATTGCTATTTCCTGTTGGCAAAGACGTTGTAATAACATGGAATTAGTCACTTTACTAAAACAGACCCACGGACCCAAGCGAGCTGGCTGTTTTTATGCAACTACGTAATAACATATGGGACCAGGGAATTCAACATATTTATCACCAAAGGTAGTGCTGTTATTTACAGGTGGGGCTAACAACCGTCGATGAACGAACAATTATTGGTCTCAGCTCATTTTTACAATACAAATTGATGACTTTAATATTTCACTTAATTTACATAATTAAAAAATATTTTATTTTTAACCTTCGAAAGACTGTCCTTGAAAAATAACGCGTAGGCCGAAGGGGGGGAGGGATAAAAAAGACCTCAGTGGTGTGGCCTTATTGGCATAGACTGCAATAAAAAATGATTGATTATGATTTGACGCACATCGTTCTATAAAAAAAATATATGAAAATCAATAATTTTCCTATAATTATTCATATTTTAAGTGGTGCATGAATGAGAAAACCTGATCGTGTTCTTGTCTATTCTAGACTGGCGATATAAAAACTGTGAATGCGACTTCTTATCTAAACCTTTTAATGTAAAAAGCATCCATTTGATTTGGAATGTTCGTTGAAAGTGGCGGGTTTGAGATAAGATAACGCTATGCTATCGCGTACGGGCAGTGTAGTTTTAATCCTGGCAATTGTTAGCGACAGTATAAATAGTTTTCGGCCAATAATAATCTGACTTATTTTCTTTTTTATTCAATTGCCATGAACCTAGTCGACCAAAATCATATTTATGATGTAAAAAACAATGATTTAAGAATACCAAAAGTTTACACATTGTATCACTAATATTAAGATAGATATTTAAGATAAAGTAGCAGTGGTGGTCGACTGTTTCACCCTCAACCTGGCAAAAGTAAAAATAGCATTACAAATAATGCTAATGCGCCAAATACGTTTATTTGTGAAAGTCATACGAGATAAACTCGATGATGAATAATGAATCAGTCGAGAAAAACTCAACGAAACATTACACACTCCCACACATGTCCATGATCTCTTTTTCAATTGAAAGAAGTTGAACTTGCCGGGAGTTGAATTCGGGTTCATCTGACCGCTAGGGCAAAGTTCTTACCACCAGACCACAGCGACCGACGACATACATTACGATCAAGATCCGGACAGTATTGATGACTGATTGCAATGAGCGAAATCGGCCCTGGTCTTTATCAGAATATATGACAAATAGTGAGTGTTACCCAACTTAAGAGTTTTGTAGATTAGAGATAAGCGTAGGAAAGTGGCACATAGAGAAGAGTAGAAGAGACTATTTGAAGCAAGCAATTTGACAACTGAATGTAGCCACGGAACACAAATCCTTAAATCGATTGAAAAATCATTTATCTTAACTAGCACAATGGAATCCGAACTCAGGAACAACGCAACCGAAGCCAACGTCATTGATTGCTTGTCTTGAATTGATTGAAAGCGATTATTGTTTATCGTAAAAAATGAAAGTAAAATACATGACATTACAGCTGACACCAGCGCCATGTGCATTTAACAAATATATCGAAGATACTACATAATTTATGAAAAAATATAATACTAATTAAACAGAGAAAATGGCACAAATTATAACGAAAGAAATAAAATAAAACCAAAAACAAAGTTCAATGCTGAACATGGTTACCTCTCCAGGCAATGCATTGATCAGCCTAACTTTCCTTGTGACTGGTCACTCAAATTAACGCCAGTAAGAAACAGGTGCATGTAGGTTTATAGTAATTAGGAGGTATGTTAGGGTTATTAACTCGGCCTAAGAGAAAAGAAGCAGAGAAAAGTGTTTCACTTCATTTAAAACGATCTTCAACAAGCTTCAAAAAAGTGAAACGAAAGCATTTCTAACAGAGACTTGGTTGGATAATACTACTTAAGGAATTATCAAAGGGACAATTATATAATATTACTCAATCGACAGTCTTAAATAGTTTCACTGATATAGTTCTCAGCTTTGTATAATAAGGCATAGCTTTTGTAGAATGTAAGTGTGAGGCCTCAGTGGCAGCGTTTTATTAACAGCGTAGCAGACACCAATTCAGGTGATTGGCTCGTTCCCGCTACCTTATTAATATAACCAATAAGACCTCCGGCACCGGTACTGAGCACAAACTGATTAACATGTCAAGAATGTATTAACAAAAAACATTATGAAATATTGTTTGTACATTCTTACTGATGAAGAAGCTTGTTTTTTGTTGTTTACTTGAGTATTGTTAAAAATGTTTCCCACCTGCGAACCACACTTGCGGCTACCGACATTACCACAAAGTGGCAAAAGGCGACGCAAATTATTGTAATCGTCGCGTTTGTAATTGCAAAACGATTTCAGTACTAAGTGTGTAAGCTCAAAACATGTTATTATCGTGGACGCCATTTTAAGTTTGACAAGATGAGACACTGGACCACATTATTAATATTCTGATAAACATGTCAAATTTTAAAATTACTTACAGTTTTATAATATAATATAATCAATGACTCTGAAACGCTTTTAGTATCTTGCGTAAAGATTATTTAAGCTCTTTTACATCTTAATTAATAAGAATGCCGTGATAAAATATGAAGACAAAAAATAGAACACATTTTATTCTGAATAGGGATAGAAATACCGGAAAAATCTGTTTTGAAAAAATAGATTATAATTACCAAAAATTATAATAATAATGGCCAATTGAAGTGTCGGTACCGGCCAAATAAACAATAAAAACTACTATGAGAACTGCTTGTAACTCTAACCGCTTCAGTACCGAACAAAATGGCTGCATTAATCACATCTACCGCCCGACTTCTAAAAAATCATTTTTTCAACACGATTGACTGACGACAGAAGAACCATTGAGACAGAAGAGACAGTTTAGACAGTCACTAGATATGAAAAGAAAAATATCATACGAATTCATACAAGAAGATTTTTTTAGTATATTTTGCAATATTTGCGACTTTATTCGCGACGTCCGTACGAGGCGGCCACCAGTTGCCTTACGGTACTGAAGTGGTTAAAGAAAAAAAGGTTAAAATATTTGTTATCTGTGGTCTCGTGACAAGACCTTTTTCCAAGTTTCGGCAAGGTAAGATTTTTCCAATTTAAAAAGAAATCTTGGACATTGATATATATCATTTTTAGTTGTTTTATAAGTTGTTCTCGATTGATTCACAGAATTTTTCATCTCTTTTGACTTTCATATTAAAAAATATTTGGTGCATTGGCATCAGCTGTAGAGCCAAATGTATATATTATAAAAATGTTGGGGCAAAGACAGGACGAGCGATTAGATAACCACTAGTCACACCAGATCAGACATCCTAGCATTCGAACACGAAAGTATGAATCGTCGCACCGACATTCCGCAACCGAAGACAACGATGATGACGACTCGGCTACATGGCCGTAAATAACAGTAGGTAAAATCACTAGAATTCCCTCAAGATTCTCAGTATACGGATACAGAGGATACTTAATGTCACAAACTACGTCGCCAAGCAAGTCACATTTTCGTTGTATGCTCATACATATTTTCTTTTACATAATCACAAAAGTGCACGGTTGATAGATCAGTCCCGTGCAGCTATTTATCGGGCCAAGTAGATGACGTGTTATTCGACTCTTTTCTTGATCGTAAAGCGTTGTGAAAAGCGACTGTGAAACAGCGACTGCATAAACCGTCCCGGATCGGAAAGGATTGTCCTTATTGAATGTCAAAAAATGATAAATACAATCCCAGAATTACAGAGAAAGCTATCGACCAATTTCATCTACACTCAAAAAATACATCATTTTATCCTACTTTATTTTTATCCCGGAATTGATTCAGAAAAGTAGGCAACCCTGTTGTGGTGTGGATCAAAAATTTTTGTCACAGTTATTTTTTTTTCTATCCCTCTCAGCTCACACAGTAAGCCGTATCTCACTGTGTTTATAAAGTATGGTAGTAAATCGAGTGAACGCTTAAACGCGGGCAGTGTGATATACGACATGCCAAGGATGATGTTGCATACTCTCCAAATTGTCCAGTAATTGTGGCTCCCATTAGATGTTTATTCGAAATATTCTGCGCTAAATGGGTGCTTAAAGTTTCTTACAGCACGCTTATTTGCTATGACATGTCTATAATACGTTATGCGGATTTATACTCCCACGGATACCTTATGTGCTCGGAAATGAAATCAGTCATTGTGAGTGGCGGATCCAGAAATTTTCCCAGGGGGTGGCCATTCAATGAGTAAATAAACATAAATAATACATTTAAAATTATTAAAAAATGTATGATTAAAAAGAAATATATACACCCAGACGCCCCGCCCCCTTTTTACGTGGGGCATGGAGGCCATGCCATATTTTTAGGCCTATTTGCAACGTCAAAAAAACGAAAGTTTGACTTAATTTTATGTTTACGACTTTTCTCTGGTATTAAATAATATTTTTTTATTTTGTGTTTTTTAATGTTTGTATTTTTGAATTGAAATAAAAGAATCGATGATAATAGAATTATCAATTATATCACATGATTTTATTCGCGGTCATCTATCCTTTAAACGCAGGGTAAGCATCATTTCCTCTGTAGAAAAAATCACGTAAAAACAAAGTAGCGGTGTCGTTCAAAAAAATCGCGTAAAAAGGAACTAGGTGTATATATTTTTTAATGTTATTTTCAAATTGAATGGCCACCCCCTGGGACAATTCCTGGATCCAGCAGTGGCCTCAGACCTTATAGTCTTTCCGAACTCATACGATTCCTTAGTTAGTTTTTCATGCGTTATAATGTAGAAAAATTCCTATCAGCCGAGGCAACGCTGCTTTTCAAACTTAATAAAATTCGTAACAAAAATTCACAATCATGAATTATATCCTAATGTCGTATACAATGGTGTTAAACTAAAGGGTAGTGAAAAAAAGAGGACTACAGGATAGTCATTGCAAAAAGGGGCAAGACTCACGACTTTCATCATCAAGGTATATTAAAATAGTAAAGAGTATCTCGTATCTGGTTACATGTGTTTTTTTATACAGCCCAAGATTTCGATAAAGTAAAGGAAAGAAAAATCCTTATTATAAATATGTTAAACAAGCACTTACTTATAATAGGCAATAACAAAAGCCGGTCAAAATTCTTCTTCCAAACCAATATTGCGAAAATGGGCGAAAATCTATGTAAATGTTAGGGCTGTCATAACATTGACAAAAAATATATATTCACTATTTACAGACTAAAATTCAATCTCAATAAATGAAAAATCTTATTTATAACACAATTAATGATCAAGTAATTGCATCAGCTTCTGCATCGCGAATTAACGAACGTGGATGTGAGATTTTAAAATGAAGTGCGGGAACATCTTCAAGGAAAATCCTTCTATTCCAGATATATATTCGTAAATAGATGTATTTTATTTGCGAAGCTTATCCAGAGATGGCATTGCAAGTACCTATTTAGAACAAAAATAATTCAGAGAATCTCTCCAAAATGGCAGTGCATATATCGTACGTCACGAGCGTCAGTATGGTAAAGACTGTGACCTTTTTTTTTATTATTTTAGTCGAGAAACACAGTAATTTGATGAACAGATGTCAATGAGATTGACGATTTTAATGTGGTGTTTTAATATTCGTTATATTTTCGGTTTTCATGCCAACGACCAACATTTCAACTAGAATGTATTGTAGTTTGTATTATTATGAATACATCTTATATATAAAACCGAAACGGGGGATGTATGTCTGTAATTCCCTTTTGCATTGTTGTTGCAAGTTCAAACAAACGAATTGATTTCGCTCGCGAAAGTTTCGACGGTAAATTTGTTTCGTTATCAATGTGTGTGTAGAGACTCCAATTACTCGAGTATCGAGTAGTACATATATAAAACCGAAACGGCGTTTGTATGTCTGTGGGTCTGTAATTCCCTTTTGCATTGTTGGTCATTAAGTTGAAAATATGTTTGATTTTTTTTATCGGCGAGGACATTTAGTCAAAATGTAATAAATTAGTCTTCTACTGAACTTTTCCCGGCTTTTAGTAATATAATAATGTTTTTATTTGCGTGAAGGTATTATTTGACATTTCTTTGACAGCAAATTAGATTTTTTCCTTGAATTTGGACATTTTAATGGGCGAGAATGGGGCTGTCAATATATGAAAGGGCCTGTGAAATGTCAATGCCAGTCTGAAATTTTCATTTTAATTCCATTTTAATTGACCTAGACTTTTGAATTTTGAAAAAAGTTGTTTCAACTCGGCCCGTCTGAATTTACGCGCCGAGGTGAACATAACACCAAACTGGTCCGAGCAAAGCCGGGTTCGAACACTAGTACATTATAAATGACACATTGAACATAAAGTAATTTTATGTTTTACGTTCCCAGGCATTATAGTGTCTAGTTTTACGAGATTAACAGTCTTCAACTAACGGTGTCGTATTTTTTTCTATTATTTGGAAGCGAAGTTGATTGAATTTTAAATGAAGAAATTCAATTAGACAATTATTGTACAATTCGTCTCAGTTTTGTTATACCCCCCCAGGCTGTTTGATTCGCAAAAGCAAAAAAAGAGTGCAATTATAAATGCATAGAATTTATCGGTCTGCAGATCAAGATTCCTGTATGAATATTTAAGATCGTTATCAAAACCTGATAATAGATTACTTTGATGAAGTCGCGCTTGGCTCTCTCAAAGCCGAATGATTCTATCTCTAAATTACTTAATTTTGTTACTAGCATTTATCGTGTACCGATTATGCACGCCTGTCAAATAAAATAAAAATACGGAAGACGTAGAGCTAACTATCATATTATAATATCAAAACCCCCGTCCAACAAAGCAGTAACTCACCTTTAGTTGTTTTGCAAGGGAGCGGAATATAAGACTGAAAGATACTAACCAAAATTTAATAGCATAGAATTAAAATGAATTACATAATAACAGCATTGAAATAAATGTCTTCATAATATGTGAATAATATTTTGGTTCTGTCTTTCGTTGGGTTGTTGATGCGTAACAATATTCAAGAGTATTTCGATAAACATATATATTTTTTTGATTGAGTAGGCATTTACTTGGTAGAACTCCATTATAATACCGTAATATATATTTATGTTATAAGATAAGGGAACGTACGACTTTTTGGTCAGAAATCATTAAGCGACGTGCTGCAGATGTTTCTGGAGAACCCCAACTTATTTTTATGAATGGTGAGGTTCTGATGTCCTAGATCAGTGATTCTTAGCCACATTGAAAGAATCGCCCCCTTTACCATAGTAAAATTTTCTAGTGCCCCCCCCCCCAAAAAAAATAAAAACAAATAAGTAACATGATTATTTTTATAAACATTAATTATTTTTATAAACATCAAGGATCTCATTTAAAAAAAAATGAGATCCTTGAGCCTCATGTGACTGCTATTTTCGTAATATTAGGTTCAAGTTTAGTTAAATACAGTCTCAAATCTTCTCTTTGGCTTATCTGTAATTGATTTCGGAATTTTTAAAATAAATATATATGCGTTACTGCGCTAAAACCCTTTTCTACTAAATATGATGAAAGAAATGCTACGATGGGTAATTTTACCTCTTTCCACAGAAGAGGGTATTGATGGCGAAAATGGACCCAAAAAAACATCATAATCACATTGATTGAATACTATTTTAGCTTCACAGTCATTTTGTAGCTCAATAAACTGCCCTTTTAAATTTTGACTGACACTTTCTACATCTTTTGACACACGGCAAAAATATGTTGTATCATAACTATTTAGTTTGAGTTCGTCTCCTTTCATACATTCGTCATTATCATTTCAGACATGGTTTCGTTGGATGACTCCAATTTGTATTTTCATTGGTATAAAATTAAGTAAATATGGTATTTTAATCTAAAAATACTGTTTGAATCGTTTGAATTTTGTACTTTTCCATGAATTTGTCGCTAAGGACCCGGGTTACGCTTTTCGGCATCTTTGTACATGTCATGTGAACAAGTGAACTTAAATTGACAAAACTCATGGAAACATACATAAAGAAGTGGTATTGCAATTCCACGAAGAACCTTCAGTCTAAATCCTCAATTATACAGATTTTTATTATAAAATAAATGATTGAGCTTTACAAATCTGTAAATTACAATCGATGGAAAACTAAATTGGCTCGTTGTTATCTCGTGAATTTTTCCATTATTTTTTGTTCTACAAGAAAAATTCTCAATCTTAATGATGCAGGCTAAAACTTTCATGTCTAGCTATTAATTAATTTTCTGTTAATCCAAAGCTTCGTAGCAAAGTTTTAATTTGAGCTTAGATAAATAATTATGTTACATTAAAATTTAACGAACAGTGGCAGAGTCTGTACAGTTTATGAAACAGTTCTAGTAATCGTCTCATCTGAATCTAGATGTTGACGCAAAACTCTACTCGAATATATTGAACACATACAATAAAAACGAGTGAATAATGTCGACACAGATTGTCGATGGAATAAGGCGATATTTTTGAATTGTATGGCCTGCATCGAATCGAAAGCCATTGATCTAATCCGGCCGATGTAATTAGCTATCGTATGAAAACGTTTATAGGTATAAATCGTACATTATGTACCTCATTATCTTTCATCTGAAATGCGTGTGTATCGGCTTGTTATTAAATGATCACGCTTTCCTACTTTGCGAATATCTATGCAAATCAAATTACCGACCTCTCTCTACGGCAAGCGCTTGTTCATAATTTCCACATTAACCCAGCAACGACGTGGAACAAACGAATATACCCCAGGTTGGCATAATCTCAAACGTTACTCGCTGAAAGACTTACAAATAAGAAGTTAGCTGAGTCACTGTTGCTTTTAAGTACAAATATCGTCAATAGCTCCAATTTGCATACGGTATACATGCGTGGTATATTCCCGTTGATGTTGATATATATAACTTTGTATCGCAGTTCGTCTTTCAAATCAGATTGCAACAAACAAAAAACACCAGGAGAGGCATAATGATAATAAGGTGATTATGTTGGCTGCGTATCACATGATAGTTGGTAGATATGTGGTAAAGCGTCAGCGATCATATATAACTGGACCAATAAACAGTAATTGTATTGCTATTTTTTGAAAAAATACGACATCAAAAAAGAAGAAAGAACATGATATTTATTACTGCTTCAGTCTTGTCAGCTTAGAATCTGGAGCATATGCTCTCTTTTTCGAAGACAGGAGGAATATTAGGACATACCTAGACCAGGACAATTCGTTATCTGGTGGTTTTCAGTAAATCCCGTTTTAAAGATAGGATGAGTGTGACAGGAAGTTTCAGACAGCACACAAATTAATTCATACGAACAGAAATCAAAAGATCGATTGAAAAATAAAGCTCCCCGTACTTGAACTTGGTTCCAAGAGCTCCGCAACCGAAGCAAACGAAATTTGACTCTCGATCACGGACCCAGGAAAAGTATTAAAAATTAATAACATACCAGTGTAAAGTTGCCATTTTTTAGTCTTCTTCCATCCCTGAGCAAATGGACTTACAATTAAGAATCTCAGCAGAGCTTATGAAACAAAATCTCATCTCGATTGAAAGGTGTAAGATTCGACATAAGATTTTATGTCGCTAGATAAAGGATACAAATTGGGATTAGAATTTATTTAGTTTTTTATTTTATGTACGTCTCTGTTGAAATAAAATTATTATCTTTGAAAATATATAAATCTATAAAACGATTGAAAAATCAATACATATACGAATGTTTGAATTCCGAAATATGAGTCAATGAATTCACAGCCTAGCGACCAAGTCCACAAGCATTGAAACCTCGGTTTTGTTCGGAAAATAAAAATTTAAAAGTTAATGATGGAAGTTTTAAGTTCGTAAAGCGTATACATATTTTATTTTGGGCGTTTGTGGGTTATGATACAAGTGGTTGCGCATATCGCCGCATGAAACGTTCAAAACACGTGTTTTGTGAGACAAATCGAAGTATTATACTTGGACATTGAATCTTTGATCGAAATATTAACATGTTCATGTCCGACATTATTTATTTTTATTCGATTAAATCGATGATAAAACACCGAGAAATGTTTCCACATCGATTGCCCACAGAGGCGTGTAGATGGCGGTTAGGATTCATATCGCAGGTGAATCAAAAACTATCTCCAATGTAGCAAAAAAGATATTTTGACAGCACAATTTGTCACTATGCAAAATCAATGGCAGATAATTTTAATTTCATATTTTATCACCAGAGGTCTCCACGTCTCCTTTTCTACGACTGCACTATTATTTTGAAAATCGAAAACAATCTTTTCAATTTATGGTCAGTCTTATGGGCTCCAAATGGTATTTATTTTTAAATTAATTTCTGAGATAGAAATTGTTGTCATGTAACTTATGAATGATCTTTATTGAGGGTAAAAATAGTAAGTTATTGATGGTTAATAAACCGATCTAACAATAATCCAATTTATGTTTGGGTAGAGTACATCAAAGCGAAAAAATCAGAGTTCTTATATTTAATTTCACAAATCATTTTGATGATAATTTTACATATTTTATTCAAGTGTGTGTAAAAAAATGATTGCTATTAGTCTAATGCAGGGGTCGGCAGTTCGTCAAGTGAGAAGAGCCAAATTGTCATGGGAACAGGATAACAAAGGTACCAGAGAACTGTTTTCAATATGACAATTCTTTAATGGAGTATTATCCAACCAAGCTTCTTTAAGGAACGCTTTCGTTTCACCCTCTTGAAGCTCGAAGATCGATTTCAATACGGAAACATTTTTCTCTTCTTCTTGGGGCCTGAGTGGATAACCCTGACATCCTTAAGACTTTAAGCTTGCGTATTCCCAGTGTCTACCTACGTGACCGTAACCAAAGCCAATCAATTTTCTTTGTCAGAACTTGTTTGGCATGTAGGTTTTTTGAGTCACCAGTTGCAAGGGCTGCTAGGCTGATGAATGCACTGCCTGTTGATGTGGACATCTTCGGCAGTGAACTTGATGCTTTGTTTGTATTTTTTCTTTTTATGCTTATGTTCTGTTTCATATATATTTTTTTAATTTTGTGTAATATGCCATGTGATATTTTTATTAAATTTGTCAAATGCATGGCGCATTGGCGTCAGCTGTAATGCCATGTATTCTATTTTATTTTTTCCAATAAATAAATGTAATATACTTACTGTACTGTTGGATGAAGATTTTTAAGAAAAAAAAAGTTTAAGATGTTTTATTAAAAAATTTAATAGAACGGTGTCCATACATCGTTTTGATAGCTTTACTGTATCTAACAAATAGCTACTTTTTATAATTAAATACATGATTTGACGGATGAATTTTCATCGGTTATTCTGCTTCTAAGTTTATTGTTTATTTGGTTCATAGTTGAGATTGTTTATTGGCATATATATTGACACCGCCTTATGTGGTAGGTCATCAGAACTCTCTCGAACGATCTATTTTTCACCTCAGTCTATGAGTTTAAGTCGATATCAGGAAATAAATTCATTCTTATAATAATCTATATTGAAATCTATAGCGATGCAATGTAGAGTTATTTCAATTTATCTTATCTCTTGACGCCCGACAGTGCATGTGCTTCATAAAAAGTTCGTTAGGCGATAAATGAATCCCTTATCGGCGGGCGCACGTGTTAAAGATTTTTGAAACGGCCATTGTTTTTCTTTATAAAGTAACCGTTTGTTGTTTTATACAGCGGTGAGAGATTGGACGGCATTGAGAGTGCACGCGCCTAATCCTCTCCCTAAGAATTAAATTCGAGTCAAATTCCTGATATCTTCTTCGCTATCGTAATATTTGTGTGTTGTATAACGTCCGTGTAAATCCTTAACGATTAAATAATGGGTGCTAACCGCAATCACATAACGCTTTGAGATCGTGTTTTGTTTTAAAGAGTTCCATGTTTCTCGTACTCCGTCCCCAAAATCCCTCTTCCTGAGTGTCGGATAGGAGGCTCTTTCTCGATTTACGAGGGAGCCGGAATAAAGGTCTTCTCAATATGTATATCTAAAGACAAAGATTGTAGGAATACCAAAAGCTATCTCAAGTTTTCAGCTAGTTTTCGAGCCGCAAAATTCTATGCAAAGAGCCGCTCCTGCCGACCCCTGGTCTACTGGATTAAGATCGAAAGTCTATCGAAAATTGTCACCTCTTTCAAAACATGCCGCTCACAGAGTTGAAACACGTGTCACAATACGTGGAATACTCAAAGTTATTTAAAATGTTAAAGCTAGTAAATAACTAGTTAGATTTCACTTTACCTATGTATTGACGATACGAAAATATCCAGCTATGGATTAAGATCCTAAGTCAATGCTTGAAATTGGAAAGCCTTGTAAAAATAAACATTTATTTAAGTGTAAACATGTGTACTTCTGGAACGAAGAATCGGTTCACAGCTTACATAAACCAACAATATGTTTCAAATACAGTTCTGTAGAGACCATTTCTTGATACGAATCTTCGAACCATTTAGTTAAAATTGAAATCACAGGCTTATTATTATCCACTTAGGGGCTTTATGAATTTTCTCTGTCCATATAAGCGCAGGCCCACAAAGCAACTCGCGGAGCTTTGCCAATAAAGCCTACTTTAGAGGTAAGACCTGATAATGGCAGAGCTTATCGTCTCAACTGCCCATTGTTGGAAATTCAGCGAACGTTTTTGCAAAGTGTAAAACTTACCCAGTCGATGAGATAAGCTTTTAATTTACTGCTACCAACAGCGCATTACTTGCAATCGAATTCATATCGAGCGGCTTATTTTGTATGCTGTACGACTCTAGGAACAGTTATTACACCTACCTCACATAGAAAATAGTCGCAAGAGTCAATTATTATATTTGTTCTACCGCTGTTTCTTGCACACTATGTCGTTGCCAAAATTTTCTAATTTCCAATAAATCTTATGTATGTGCCGACATTCATAATTGTGCAACATAAAATATCCTATGTGACAACATACGATTTTTTTCCGAGGACTGTATTGATTATAATACGGTAAGAAAAATAACAATGTATTTTAGTTCTACATAAATTATTTTTTATATTTGTTGATAGCTATTTCGGCTTACGCCTTCGTCAGAACTATGTTTGAAACGTGTATTAGAGATAGCTTATATATAGCTTATATATCAATCCAATGAAATTCTTAACAACCAGATTACTTGTAATACTTCACCTCTTCTTAAACCTTTATTAAGCAATAAACTAAAAACAATTTAAATTAAAATAGAAGCACCTAGAAAAATACTCAGATTATAATTCGCACCATTACGTTAGACCAATAAATTAAACTTACTTTAATTCATAATATAAAATTTAAAATAACTTTGATTATTCCACGTATTGCGTAACTAACTGTGACACGTGTTTCGCCTCTTTCAGAGGCATTACTTAAGCAAACTTTGCGATAGTAAGTCTGAAGATGCCTCTGAAAGAGGCGAAACACGTGTCACAGTTAGTTGCACAATACGTGGAATAATCAAAGTTATTTTAAATTTTATATTAAAATGAACTTCCACAAAGTTACCGCCGAAACCATTGAAAATATTATTTTAATTCTTCCATGGGTGGTATGGTTTGAAAAGAAAGAGAGGATGTACGGGGCACCCTGTCTAGCATAGTTCTGACGAAGGCGTAAGCCGAAATAGCTATCAACAAATATAAAAAATAATTTATGTAGAACTAAAATACATTATTATTTTTCTTACCGTATTATAATGGAGTTCTACCAAGTAAATGCCTACTCAATCAATGTATTGATTATATCTATCCAGAAAACAGGGCGCACAATAAATCCTATATACAAAATAGTCAGCTTTTTTAAGTAAGATGTTGAATGTCTCCAATTAATTAATATGGTAAAAAAATAAAAACAGTTGTTTTGATTATCTCCTTGAATGACGCAAAAATTCTCATATTTCATTTCTGTCGTTTTTTTTTATAAAATTACTTAATTATTTGACTAATAAATTGAAATTTGACAATCATTCTGGTTGTTAAAATGCGACGTTATTGGAATAAAGAATTTTAATTACATAATCTTTGCTGTAAAAGTTTAGTTGTTCGCTTCTATGGAATTTTACTCTAAGCATGCTTTGTTTCGAACTCTACCTGAATTATTAAACAAATGACCTGCTAAGATATAAAATTCAAAATAACTTTGATTATTTCACGTATTGTGCTACTAACTGTGACACGTGTTTCGCCTCTTTCAGAGGCATCTTCAGACTTACTATCGCAAAGTTTGCTTGAGTAATGAAGCAAGATTGATTCTAACATTTTAAATTACGAAATTACAAAATGGATTACGGGTTTTTTTCCTTCTAAAGGAAACAAAGAAGGGGTGATAGAATCAAAACAATACAATCAGATAATGATACTAATGAGGTGCAATCAATCAGATTGGGATTTTTCCTTAATAATTTAAGCAAGAGCAAACAAATAAACATATTTCTAATGACGTTAAACATTACAAACTATTAAACTATAAACTAATGAGCTGCAATCAATCAGATAGGTTAGTGATTACTTTATTAATTGGGAACAATGAAATTAATGGCGAGCAACCTGTCCTATTAAGAATATTTTAATATTTCTTTTTTATTAAGAGTTTAATTTTATTTATTTCTAAGTTATTTATTTCTATTTTATGACCTGCTAAGAGTCCAACTATAATTGAATCACGCTTCATTTTTTTGTCGCTACACAGTGCTACGTCTCGAACGAACGAATCTCAATGGAATATCAACTTGAAGTGTGTTTCTTGTTTTTTTGGTAAAAATGCGGCCAACACCAATGGATGTCAATCAGGGCGAGTATTTGATTGTTTGAATCTTTTACAAATTAAACTACTTATATATCCCTAATAGTTTTTAACCTTCGTATGACTATCCTTGAAAAATGACTCTCAGGCCGAAAGGGGGTAAAAAAAGACACATGTGTTTTGGCCTTATTGGCATAGACTGCAATAAAAAAATGATTGAATATGCTTTGACGTATATTTATACATCATTCTGAAAAAATAAATCATATAAAAATCCCTATTTTTCCTATAATTATTCATATTTAAGTCACGCATGAAAACGAAGACATTTTCACTCCAACTGCTATGGCGGACTAACAATGGAGCCGGTGACTAACATGCCAATAACCATGCACGAATTCACATTACCTTATCTCTTATCTTATTGCTTATCGCCTTTTATTGTTGCCAGATATGAAACACTAATATTTAAGGTAAAGTAGCAGTTGGGACAAAATCTATACCCTTAGGGATATAGAGGTTAATCATATTTATTAAGTTAAAAGCGCATAATATCGTCCACTTAAATACAAAATAGCTGAAAGGGCGTGTTCTGCAAACTAAAAATGTACTGGTCGGCTTCTTTTAATAGTTGAACATTTAATGATTACTGCGGTTTACACTACAGCGCAAAAATCTACATAATAATTACATTACTAGTATTTTACTACACACAAATAATATGTTATTTTTCATTTTTGAATTTCTTTACTACTTCAAGATAATTACTTAGAAGTCAAATCTCCTTTTTTTAATCAAATGTCCCGTCTTCGGTGACTCTTTACAAATCAGCTTTTTCGCTTTCAATTTTGATCACTTTTTTGAACATTTCATGCCGTATGTTTTCGATTTCTTGGCGACCAATGTTGTGTCGTTGGCCAAGAATTTGTGGTTTATTCATTATACCCTTTTTCAGTATTCCGCACAAAAAAGTGTCTAGAGATGTTCGAGACCTAAGCAAAAATCATCTCGGCGACAATTGACCTGGATATATATAAATTTTATTTCAAAACAAATATTTCGCGATTTCTGCAATGAAATTAAATTGCGACTTTTTATTCAAAACATTAAAATGGACGCTATAAGTTAAACTATCAAAGAGTTTCAGCAATAATTACAAAAACTATGATATCGTTTTAAAGAATTTTATCTTCTTGATTCATGCCGTCTCCCAAATGTGGAGCATATGGTCTCTTTCTAATAGAGGTATCTGTATTTTTTTTATACAATAACTGCTTTTTTCTCTGTCGCATCATCCCTCTTAAGTTTGATGAGAGAAGTGCTAGAAAGGATATACATAGCTAGGATAGAACTAGTGCTAATGTTGAGCTAGCCTCCCTTCGCTACGCTCTCTGCTTATATGATCGGATAGGTGGGAGGCATTTTTAGACAACAATCAACTGAAAAAATGCTGCTCGTACTGGGACTTAAAAGCCAACGACGCTGACCAGTGCACCACGCACTCTACAAGATCTTACTAGCGCAGTAATTAATATAAAAAGTATCAATTCATTTCCCGCTCTCCTACATATACATATGTAAGTAATTGAGTTACGCGTTTCAAAATATACATACTTGTCCCGAAAAATTTTGACTACTACATACGAAGTGATATAATATGATTTATTGTTGTCATACACGACATGGTTTTCCCTACTTTGCAAAAGAATATTGTGTATAACGAGTGGCAACATTTTTAGGAAGTATTGTTCTTATTTTTGAATATTGTTTTAGTTTTAACAGTTTCCTTTTCGAACATGTCTGACATTATAATTCCGCTAAAAAGATGTTCGTGATTTTGAAAGGTTATAATATAATACACAAAATAACCCTTTGCGTAAGAAAATACAGAATTCAATTGAATCCTAAAGGTAGAACAACTACAGCATTGCACAAAACAAGTTAAGTAGTCTCACATAATTTCACAAACTGTATATTCGTTTTGGCTTGTTTATTGTTCTATGCCAGGGGTTCTTAACCTTATTGCCGTGACGGGCGCATTTGAGATTTTGGTGATGAGTCATGGGCGCAGGCCGGATTTTTAAAAAACAAGATTTTAGTAGTACATATTTATGTATGTATTAATTTTATTATTGTTCCATTGACAGCTTTACATGTTTTACATTCATTATATTGTGTGACTAAATTATTTATTTTAATAAAAGAGCACATTTCGTGTAATCTTTGACATTGCATTTCACGAAGAGCATTTTAGATTGACAATACCATGTTAGGTATTACAGTTTTTCTACGAGGGCTTTTAATATTCTGTGAGATAAAGGATTTGTTCAAATATTGTTGATTATTTTCAAAACGACATTCATGACTTGTTCAGGGAAAATATTTTGGCACATAATGCTTCTTGATGAATAATACAATGATAATTCATAAAGTACGTGAAGGATTCATCTCTCTTGCAATGGGAATACAATCCTTTATTGCAGCCGACCATTGCTGGAGCATTATCAGTAATTATTGATTATACCTTTTATGAAGGCATGCTAATTTCTTACGCGTAATTTAAGATATTAAAAATATCATCACCTCTCAAAATAACATAGATAAGCTTTTATTTGTGCAATTTCAAAAAATATTTTTTAATTACATATTTGCTGGGCGCACGAAAATGACTCCGCGGGCACGCGGTTAAGAATCCCCGTTCTATGCAATGCAGATAGATATACACTTGAAGATTTGCCTTGTTGCTAGTATCATGTTATTATTCCGTCTATTGCATTAGGGAAATTACCTTACATATCGATAGTCAACAATCTGAAGAGTCCAAATATGCATATATAATCTGTTTCGTTTATTTTATTGTGTGGCGCAACTATTAACCCCTTCGATACCAAGAATGTTGATAGATTGTTTTTCCACCCCCAGTTTTTTTTATTGGTCAACGTACAATTTTAGCATTTTATATTTACAACCGCAGTCTATATAAATTTATTTATGTGTGTATATATTTTTTAACCATATCCGCTCCCAACTTGAAGCATATGGACTCCTCACGGAGTTTATCTGAACGCATGTTTTTTCTACGGAACTGCTTGATACTCAGTTGCTCAATTTCTCTTTTTTGAAGAGAGAAGGGATTGGAAGGATACAAGGATTAGGACAGGACTAGTGCATAACTAATCGTTCTCGCTATGCTTCATTTTTTGTGATCGGAAACGTGGGAAGTGATTTTCAACACAACATGAAAAAATCTGCTCGTACCGGAAAATTTTAATTAGCCATTCGATTTTATCAATAGCGCAAATAAATACAATTAAAATATACATAATACATATGATGAAACTTGTCCCTTTCCTGATATTCTTTTCTTATACTTCTAATAAAATATAATGTGCCTTTGAAATTTTCGTAAAAAATACAGTGCTTATCGTCATCAAAGAAAAAAGAGTCAACAAATGGATTTTAGAGAAAATTATCCAAATCGTTTTACCAACATAGCCAACAGTCTCAATGTAATGGCGCCAAATCATAAATTCTCATTTTAAATATATGCATTAAAACAAACGGCTTCATAATCGCATTTAATGTTTTAATTTTTGTCATCACCTCGGCACTAAAGGGTTGAAATCAGTGTGCGCATCCTCCGCTGCCTGACCTTGCGATAGTGACCCGTGATTGGTGCAGCGATCGTTTCGCGCGCATTTCGATACGGATCACCACGTGCGCGCGTGCGCTGGATGACCATGACCATTCTCGCGGCAAACAAGAACGATTTTTTTTTGAATTCGGAATTTCACATATACGACTGTTTTAATTGGTGTACATTTGAAAAAATGCCGCCACAATTAATCGCCTTACTTGGAATATTGAACGAGTCGTATCAGAATTAATTTTCAATAAATTAGATAACGGATCAAACTTTTTATGTCGGACACCCAAAACTAAATATAAAAAAATCTGTAATACAAAAAGTTGTATAGCAATATGGCCTTATTTTTTGTCTGCATTTTTTCTGGGTATGTTGTATGATAATAATCTTTCTCTAGAGATTTCACTATGTCAAAGTGTTCATCAAATCTGAACGATTTCTGCAATTGTATGTAATCTTTGACGACAGTTGTTTGAAAATAAATTAATTTATGAAATATCGAAATTTCTGGTAAATTCTATTGAACACAAAAGAATTTCACACAGTAAATATAACAAAATTCATAGGTTTGATTTTGACCAGTAATGGAATCTTATGAAATACAGGATGGACGATAAAGTCGAATCAAGGTGCAGTGTGGTAAAATTATCTTTTTGCTTGACATAAATATCGTTTTTCTTTAATAGATATATCTTATATGTCTGTAATTCCCTTTTGCATTGTTGTGTCATTAAGTTGCCATAAAAACGAATATGAAAAAAAATATGTTTGAATTTTTATCGGCGAAGACATTTAGTCAAAATGTAATAAATTAGTATTCTACCAACTTTTTCCCGGCTTTTATTAATATAATAATGTTTATTATTTACGTGAAGGTATTATTTGACAGCAAATTAGATTTTTTCCTTGAATTTGGACATTTTAATGGGCGAGAATGGGGCTGTCATCAAATTAAATAAAGTTTGTGATTTTATTTTAACTCTATTTTGGATGTTAGATTTTGTGATATAATTATGTCGAATGATATAACATTAAATAATTATTGGTCGCTTACTCCGAGCGACGCCGGGTAGCAATACTAGTATATATATATATTTAAAACAGCTTTTCGGCCATTAGAGGGGTATACTGTATACTAGAATAACAATAAGATGAAAACACTGTATTATAAGTGACGGTACATTATCTATGATTATTATTTACACTATTTGTAATAATTAATTTAAAGTCTGCCAATTACAGGTAAGAAAAACACTAAAATTGTCATGGTTTCATGTCACTTTTTGATACATAATTTTTTCGAAACATGTTTAAATTTCGAAACTGTTTTATTGCTTTCAAACGAACTTCCTTTGATATTTTGATTTCAATCGATTAGCTTGTCGTTTTA
Source organism: Himalopsyche kuldschensis (assembly GCA_028554975.1). Lineage (NCBI taxonomy): Eukaryota > Metazoa > Arthropoda > Insecta > Trichoptera > Rhyacophilidae > Himalopsyche > Himalopsyche kuldschensis. The sequence continues at coordinate 664,476 of JAHFWI010000059.1, read as the reverse complement.
CTGGCAACATTTTGATTGATTTGGCGTTTCATTTCTGCTTAATAAATGTGACTTATAATATGTTGATGAAGAAATAGCTTATCATTGCTAGAATCAAATGATCAATGGCATAATGTAGCAAGAGAATTAATAACCTGACTACTCGAAATGTAAATTACGAATTGAGTATTCCTTTTTTAACAACTAAGCAGTTGTTCGAAATGTTTTTATTTATTTAAACTGAATTCATCTCTTAGTTTCTAATTTGGTTTTTCAAGGTCACGAGCTGTCAAATAGTGCATTGTTGTTGATGTAAACGGTTTTGTAAGCGACATTAATCGGAACTCGATATTTAAAACCGAGTACTTACTAATATAACATTATTAGAATTTATAACAGGTGCTACTATCACTGCCTTCCGAGTTGATTAATTATTATTAAAGCTTATATTAAATCACAAACTTCGTGATTATTCAGGATCTGATTTGATAGCCGATCACCTGCACGATTCACCCAAGTCCCATAAAGAAGAGGAAGAAGACGACGGGGAAAAGACAATAAAATCAGCGATAAGATAACAAGCTAAAACAATAAACACGAAATTAACTCGGCTCATTGTTGCAGATGCTGTGTGGCGAGTGGAGAGATTAGGTTCGAATCTGTAGAAGGTCATCCGGTTCATCTTGCTGCTTCCCGGAGCGCTATGGAAGCGGAACATCTGGGTCGATTTCCGTTCAGCTATTTTCCTGGCCTAAAAAGGATCTTGAATTGGTATGCATGAATGCACCAACGTATGTTATATATATACTTGAAGTAATTCGCGATGAATAAAACGCCATCATATGCACATTTGACGAGCTATAATCGCCGTAGCCGAGTGTCACTCAAAGAATGCCACGAGGGATCCGGAACGATTCAGTAGGATTAACAGTTGGAGATGGAAAAAGATATATCCATCTACTAGAAAATTTGATCATATATTTTAAATGATTTTAATTATGGGCATTGTGTTGTTTTATTGGTGGCTAATAAAGCAAATTATCAGGCTTTCATATAATTATAATTTAATTGCACGCCATCGAGTCTTGGGCGTAGCGAAGCGGTTAACGTCGTTGGCTTCAGATACGGACTTCACGGGCTCGAGCCAGGTACAAGCAGAATTTTTCAGTCGAGTTTTGTATTAAATTCCCACCTATTCGATTCTACAAGCGAGACGTAGATAGCGACTAGTAGTTAACCACTGGTTCTTTTCTAGCCCTTATTCATATCACTATTCTCATCATACTAAAGCGATTGAGCGACTGAGTAATAACCATTTCTTGTAGAAAAAATAATATGTCTCGATACCTCTATTAGGATGCCATATGCTCCATATTGCGAGTGAACATGGATATGGATAAAACAAATATATCTTGGGTAGTTACTACTGATACACTCCCGGATTAAAAGAACTGTTGATACACCACTTGATACTGCTGTATAAAATTACCACATTAAAAGGTAGAGGTAGAAGAGGATAAGGACAAAAAATATACATATTTATAAAAAGTGAACGATTTGGTCTAAATAAGTTTGAAACTTTCTGCTCTAGAGTTTTCGATCTTTGATTTAAACGGCAAAAATGCACATATTAATTATGTATACATTATATATAGGTTATATCGATGGCTTAAAGAGAAAAATTGCTTCCTCCGTTTTTGTCAATTGTGCAGGAGAGGGTAAAAACTGATTATTTTGAGAATGAAAATTTTTGTGTTATAAACAAAAAACAAACCCTTTCGGACGATTTTTTTGTACCACCGCTGAAAAACAACGAATAAATGAAAGGTAACAATACAAAATAACGGAGTTGGATAATTAGCAGTGTAGTTTTTAGAATGAAAATGGAGTTTTCTAAAAACGTTTTTCCGAAGCACTTAATCAAAAAATTACGGGACATGCACATTAAATGATACAACAAGATGGCATTATTAAGTAATTTTCAGCCTAAAGTGGAGTTAATAACATTACTCTTTAAGCCATGTAGAACTAGCACGCATCAAAAAATTTAAGAGATTTTATTCTTGCTTTGAAGTCTTTCTACAAATATTTTCATATAAATATCAGTTCCAGTGATTGATGACAACAATATACAAATATTAAATATTGCAACTAACTACCCAGTTACTCGGGTGGTCTCTATTGATAAATAATCGGCCCATTAAAGTTTATCAATATTAGCGGGTACCATTTGAATAAGTGGTTTTGGTTCGATCACCATTTTTGAGACATGGGTCGTTTTAGAATTGAGGAATTGAATTAGCAGCTGCAGCCCAAGAGGAATGTTTGACTTTTCCGAGGCTCGCAGTGCACGACCAAAGCCGCTGGTCCGTTGTTTGTAGCGAGATGTAAAAACCATCAAACATTTCTCTAATAAGATGATCGCTAACGGTTCAAACTAGTTTAATTTATTAGACAACAGAGGACGTGGGCCGTGGCAGGGTCCGGCGCATTACGAAATTGGCGTGCCATAAACAAGCGAAGAGAATATTAATTAATATTGATTATTTTGATTTTGCTTTGATTGTGTCACGTGTTTAAGAAACCAGACATACTCGTACAAAATACAGACATACAGCAAATAAGAACAGTCAAGTCTTCTACTGCGTAGAGATAAGGACCACGCGTAAAGAGAGTTCCTCATCGAAGGTTAGGTACCCATAAAAAATTGAGTTTAGATTTTTCAATTATATTTTTGCAAATTAAACCACAAAAAATGAAATAATTCCATTTTTAAATTACTACATAAAAAAACAAAACTTTGAACCAAATTAAAATTTGAGACGTTAAATTCTCTATTACTTTTGATATATGTTTCATAAATTTATGTAAACAAATTTGAATTAATAATATATTTTGGTACATCACTGAATACTGAGTATTTTGAAATTTTACTACTGATACTCGAGTAATTTCGAGTCTTCTCTATTCCTCATCGAAGGTTAGGTACCCATAAAAAATTGAGTTTAGATTTTTTCAATTATATTTTGCAGTTAAACCACAAAAATCAAATAATTGTTCCATTTTTAAATTACTACCTTATTCTATAGAAATTTTATTACAAACGCACGTGTCAAGAGAGTTGACTCGTGCTTTTTGTGTATGTACATATTATGTCATATGTATAATATAACTGTACTGATATTTTTTTTTGAAGAATCGTGAACATGAGTTGTTGGTTCTTCCAAGGGATAGAACCACTGGTAAGAGCTTTAGCAATTTTAAGCGGTATTGCTTCGGATGTCGACATATTTCATACTGACGTGAGTGAGTTCAGACGAATACTATTTTATATGAATACAAGTTGATGTTGTCGGAACTCACTCGGATGACTTCTTTAAAAATTTCTAATGTGATTTTTTTTCTCTCTGTTCTGATCTGACTACAATGTTTTTCATCTTCTTTTTTAATATTTTGTTATTTTTATCATGTATTATATATACAGCTATGTATATGTTTAAATTTGTCAGAAGCATGGGGCATTGGCGTCAGCTGTTATGCGATGATTTGTATTTTCTTGAATAAATAAATAAATAAATAACATATTTAGTAAAGTCTAATTAGACGTTGAAAGTTTAAAATGATTATTAAACCATGTTTTGTCTTTCTAAATTTGATACAAATAAGCCTGCTTCTTTTTATTTGCTGTCAGAGAAAGGCCCCATGCTTGATAGCTTCGATAATTTATAGCTATATCATTCATAGGTGTGTTGAAAAAATATTGAAATCTTTGTATGCAGCAGCAATGAGGAAATATTCTTCACCTGTCGAGAGCCTCTTGTTCAAATAAATATTACAAATTTTAAAACTAAATTTGACTCCGCGTACGTCACTGGATGGCTAACACTGTTCTCTATCCGTGACATCTCTTTAATTATCGAAAATGTATAGAGGCAGTAGACAGCAGAGTCCAAGCGACAGTGCTACAGTGATAGATATGTATCTTTTAATTGGAGCGTGAAACAGGCAATTTAAAACGCAAATGAAATCCGCATCGGCCGAGATCGTGCCTATATGCTCAGCAGTGACATACGAACATTTTTCACAAGAAGGGAAAAAGTTAATTGTTTGGTCAGTACATTTTAAATATTCGTTACGTGATCCCTTTGTAAAGAAACCGATACTCACTTTGTGCATCTATCTTTCACGTTTGAGATGCGACAAAAGACAGTTCATAATTAAAATGACACAAACAAATACAAAAACAATTTACTTCAATAAAATAACATACAGAATTGCAAGTATCTTCTGATTGTTGCCAGATTTTTTATTTAATAAAAAATATTATATTACAGACTGTGCCTGGTATTGCCCGCCGTAAAACTATGAACATATTCGACTTTTGGCGCTATCCATGTGTTTTGTGTTAAATTAAAGACACGTAGGTTTGTTATTATTGTTAGAACAGTGTTATGTTGAAAATCTCTGACATTCGAAAAGTTCTGACTCGCGAATCTCGCGACCCTTATACATAGAACTGTTTCTTTTGTAGATGAAAAAAATTGTATGGTACCCTTTCTAGAATTTTCTAGAATCAGGACTAACTGCAATTAATCTAGATAAGATTGACTAATAAGATCAGATCGAAGATGATCCCTCATGAAGGGAAACCAGCCATGATAAGGATTAGTAAAATTGTTAAATAATCACTAGCATCTTGATGAAAAAATCACTGTTTTAACAAAATATTGAAAACAAAAAAAAAATATTGTTCATCTGACTAGATCTGATTTGTTTTTTTTTTACAGATTAGTTTGTGGTTTATTGTTCTTGCTCAAATGTATAGTAGCATTCGTCTGATCTTTCAACCATGCACGCTTTTGCTTAAAAAAATATACAGGAAAAAGATTTAAATTGCACTAAAAATACTTCGTCTACGCCTCTGGATTACGGGGGCGTGCCAACCACCTGATTAAAAGTACTATTAGTTTTAAATCATCTTAAATGAATTGGTTTTACACAAACGCAATCACCCTAATAATCATTAAGATATACATAATAGGAATTATCTTCAGTAACGACTCGTATATATGAATTTATTACGTTCTGTCTCTTATTTAGGATAGGTTTGTCTTCGACGAAGAACGAAGATATTATACTTCTCCACTGCTGATACCCATTTAAAGATACAGTGATTTCACCAGGTTTCGAAACTCTGATATTATGTAATAGATCAGAATTTATTAATTTTATTGAAGCCCTCTTATATAATAGACAATTGGATCAATTGGATCAGTGTGGTCCATCCTCTGGAAGGCACAAACTGAAAATAAACTTTTGGAGAGGCATGAAAATCAAAGAAAAATATTAGGCACAAAAGGGGTCAAATCAAAAAAAGTTTGAGAAGCGCTTACAAAAACTATTTTGGTTATTATTTATAATATGTATTCCACGCAATAGATTAATTGAAATAAACGCGTGCGTCTCACGAGGGTGGCCAAAGCAGGCAAGTTTTACTAGATATTGTTACTACCAGAGCTGTGGTACTCGGAGTCGGAAATTTTGAAAAGTTTGAACATTTTATTTTTGCATTTAATATGTCAAATTTGGCTTTTGGCCGCATTGATAGGGTTGATATTTAATTGAATACACATAAATAGGAAAATTAGGGGAAAAGGTGACGATATTAACCTTTTTTTAGTTGGAGTCGTGTTTTTGGTCAATGTCGGAGTCGTGGTTTTGGTAAATGCTGGAGTCGGAGTCCTTTTTTTATTACCGACTCCACAGCCCTGGTTACTACACATCAATCTTCCCTCAAAGCTGAAAGTTAAGCTGCTCGGTAAATTCAAAGACTAAGTGAGCAGCTTCTGTTGAAATGCTTCAGTATAAGGAGATGTGTTGCGCATTGCGAGTGGACATTGAATAAAAAAAAAGTAAATAACATGTTTTATTCATTTATTATCTATTTTGTGAATCTTTATGATATTTCAGCAATATTTGTTCATCAGGTCGTTAAATTTATCAACTATTGGAGTGTGCGCCAACCTGGGACGTGTGCGCGGATGTTTTGAAACTGCTGCGCGGCTGATGATGACAATGTTGTGGATCAGACACTGATGTAAATTGCAATAGTATAATTTTAATATTAATATTAATTGTAATAATTTTGGCATACTGTCCATCGAGAATCAAGTAACTTGATAATAAAGCCGAATTTTATTTTCTTAATAATAATACAAAAAAAAAATGAATAAATAATAATATTAAAATTTTTAAAAAAACTCTTCAGCATTCCTGATGGTTTCAGCCTCAGACAAAAAATTGACGACATAAAATCCAATTTAATGTATGCATTACAAAAAAATAAATAGCATGTAAAAAATGATTGATGCGGATCTTCGGTCTGTGAAAAAAATGTTAATTAACACACTGAAACCGGCACCAGTACACATTGTGATAAATCGTGCGTATTGTGTGTACGGGCAACACCAACAAATTGTCAATCACACATTTTTTACGGCTGTCCGAGCGCGGTTTTTTAATATAAATATATTTAAATTGTGTTGTCGAGGTCTTCTTTTAATTTTATACGCGTAGTGGACGGACAATTTTTTTTATTATTTTATTAAACTTGTTTTAAAATTTATATGGTAGTGACAGGTTGTCAAAAACGTGATTGTTTATTTTTACAGCAAACTTAATAACTAAATTCTAAGCAATCTTAGCGGACCGGATTATGTACACTTGAATGCTTGCAAAGAAAGTGTAATTTAAAAATGTATTTATAAAAATTGATTCGTTTGACTTTTGTACTTTTCCGTTGCTCAAATTTCCATGGTGATTTGCCGTACACTGCTAAACAATTGAACAATAATTTGACTAATGTCACTCAAACAAGATGGCTGCTCTAACCTAACAAATTTCAAGCGGCCCCTATTGAAAGATTCTACAACATCCTATATAGAGGTGGACAATTTCAGCAGTGAACTTTTTCAAGGCATTTAAAGTGCACGAATGAAATGCATGAAGATGCCAAAAGGCGAAATTTGGGTCGTTGGTGATAAAACTAAAAGAAAAGTAAAAAATTGAAACGGTTCAAATTTGATATTGAAAATACGTCAAGCACCTTCAGTCGAATTTCTTAATCTAATCAAAATATTCTCTGGACGTCATATGTTAGTATTTTTCTTTCAAAGAGAAAATTCGGGATGTATAAACCTGAGAACAAATGACATGACGGGAATAGAAACAACTAAAATTTAACATTGACCATGAATTGAATCTAAAACCTTCTCACCACTAAGCAGTGATCTTCAAATCAAGGTACAAGATTCAACTAGAGTGCATTTTACTCTCATAGAAAGTCAGCCGATCTTCAAAATCACCCTAATGTTTCGGATTGTAGTTAGAAAGCTGCATTATTTTTACGTTATGGTATGTAGATAGAACGCTTTTTGATTTATGTATATATTAATTTTGCTATTGTTTCCTATGTTCATAATACGTTTAAAACACGACTCGATACTGGGTTATATCATAGATGCTAAATATTGTTCACCTGGTATGGAAATTTTATCGATATTTATTGTCTTTAATATGAAATTAACATTTAAAAGCTTTTATTATGTTAATATGAAAATGAACAATGAAAATTATGTCAAATATTTTCTAGCTACTGTAATAGTAGTTGATAATAACCATGTGAGAGATGACTTAGCGTCAGGTTTTGTATATTTGTAAAGCTTTCGTATTTAATCTTTAACCCTCTGTATGCTATTGTATTTTTCACTTTTTAATCCATCGCAAAAACAGTTTTAAATGATTATTAGAATTGAATTTAATGCCACAAAATAAGTATAATGCTGTTCATATTTTTAAAATTAGATAACGCGTTTTTAAGTTGATTTTTATACCTAGTGTAATTTGATGAAAGAGTGAAGATGTAATATTTATTTTTAAGAGAATGGCAAAAAAATATTAGTTGAAAAAAAAAAGGAGAAGAATTTTGAACCTGGAAAGAGAATTGGTCAGCCTATACAACTGACGTTCAAAAATATACCGATATGAAAGTTTTATCTTGTTGGCCACTTATATTACCCGAACCATGAAATAGTGTAAAAAGAGTGTAGTGCAGAATGAAGTAGCACGAAAAAGAGACTCGAGAGAAGAACCTTATTATGCACGTGACATGGAGAACCGCCTGAAAGACTAGAACCAGCGGGCAAAAGCTAGATCAAGGAGCAAAGAAGAAGTGAGTGCGTTTAATTAATGTCTGTACGATTCAAATATATGTACTAAAAAAACAAACGAATGTAGTTTACGTACATCACGACGAATAGTTTTGAATTCATCGTTAATTATTTTTGAATATATTTTTGTTAGCCTGTGATTATAGTAATACATTTAATTGATTATATCTTGACCAAGGTATATATAGTGCTATGTTTGAAGGGTTAAAAGCAGCACCTCCCGCTCTTAGAATGCCTCGAACGTTAAAATATATTTTGCGTTAAGCAAAGAATGAGTAGATAACTCGTGTACTTGTTTCAAAATAACTTATAGGGGTGAAATTTTCTTTAAGTATCGTTTTAAAACTATATTACTTTGTGTAAAATTAAAAAAAAAACGATGAAATTTTGCTGTCTCTAACTTCATTATTTTTCACTTTTAAAGTGTTTACTGTCAAAACTTGATGGAATGGCATTATATAAAAAAATTGTAACACTTTTTTTGTGCTAACACATAAGATTTATTAGGATCAAGACCGGGGTTTCGCTCATTGCGAGCATTATCAGCAATATTAGTTTTTTCATAATTATTAATCAATAACTTGGTTTATTCCACGTGTTTTGTAACAAATAATGACACGTGTTTCAGCTCATTAAGAGGCGTCTTCAGACTTAATATCGCATCCGCATCAATAAATCCAAATATTATTTTATTTTATATTAAAGATTTATAATAATTATATTCTTTATTTCATGCATGTTTCAAGGCGATATCTTTTCAGTCAAACGACTTAAAAAAGCAACGATTTATCGACTTATTGTTTTTAAAAGAGATGTAGATTTTTTTTCAATGAATAAATCCGCAAAATAATATTATATTGGTAAAAAAAGTAGCCTATTATAATAGTCCATTCAATTAAATTAGATTAAATAATTGGATGAATATAAATCGATTAATATTTTTGGCAACCCTTAAATACTCGGAATAATTCCCCAGAGCAAAGATTTGCAGATGTTCTACCTTTGTGGCCTGTAACAATCGGATACTTGGATCTAATGAATTTACTAAAGTGCACATATAAGCGGGAATCTTAGGCAGCCAACTACCCGTAGCCACTAAAACAAAGCGATTGAATCGAAAACCCAGCGTAAGAATGTTAATTATAAATGTAAGCATTAAATGAGATTATGATAGTACATCTTGACAAATAATATCACACGCAGTTTCTCTCTTAAATGATTGTATTGATTTTTAAGAGTTTTATCGCTGATGATTGTTATTAACATAATCAAAATGAATTAGTGAAAGTTTTGCATCTACATAGATTACGTTAATAATAATTAAACTTAGTAATCTAATTTTATTTGTATGCATACACAAACGATACAAAGTATTTTCTACGCGTTACTTCATCCGTGAAATTGAAATGCCTGGATCGTTTGCGACAAAATACATGGAAAAGTCCAACATTCAACAGCCCAAATCCCATCAAGCATCTTCAGTCGGAATAATCAATTGAATTGAAGTTAAAGATGTTCAATTTATATTTATTTCATGTATACAAATGGTTAACAGATAACTTTGTCACCTGTCAATGTTTTTACTTTGTTTGTGATGCATTTACAGGATATGTATTTATAAGAAAGCTAATGTTTATACATCGCATATAATTCCTTATGGAAAAGCTGTTGTTTTTGCGACATAATTCAATGGGAAACTTTGGTAACTGTACAGACATTTGTGAATAGATAAAATCAAGGTACCTACTAAATAAAAGATGAAGCATTTATGTAATTTATCCCGCAAATTAATTTATTCGGAATATTAGGATCAGTTTCGCTCATCGCGAGTATTGTCAACTGAAAAAGTCAACCAATAACAACAACAAAAAGTACTCGTCAGAACTCACTCACGTTTTAGTGAAATATATCGAAGATTCGAAGCATTACCGCTAAAATCGTTGAAGCTTTTCCTATTGGCAGGCTTTAGTAATAATAAAGGTTCAAGTTGATAAGAGAAGTGAAACGATTAATTCACCATAAATGATGCTTTTGAAGAAGTTGTGTTTGAAGTCAGGTGATGGTCGAAAGTGACAAATTGAAAAGACGCGTTGCATGGTTGACTAGATTCTTATTTTTTTAAAGACTTTTTTGTGAATTTTGAAAGAAATTGATTTTTTAATTTTTTTCATAAATTTTGTCGCTATCGACTCTGGTTTTGACTTTCGGCATATTCAGGCATTTCAAGTGCACGGATATACTTGAACTGACAAACTTATGGAAAAGTACAAAATTCAAACGATTCAAATTCCATCAAGCACCCTCGGTCGAAATCATTAATTAGTTCTGTCTTGTTCAAAGACGCTAATTTTGGAACAAAAGTAGTGCAATTTTAAGCTCGAGGATCGTACAGCTCAAGAGCATACAATGCAATGCTGTTGAATATTAAATGCAACCAACAATAGATAGTGCAGTTTATAAATTGATTTTATGTTTAAAACTATTGTGGCAAATGCTGCGGAAATCGTGCCGTTTATCATATTTAAAATATCTAGGGTGGTCTCGAGGTAGGTACGTGAGTTTAAATAATTTAACATTCAGCGCATTGAGCTTTAGAAATTCTGTGCCAGGAAATTTTTGAATAATTTAAAAGCTCTCGATGCATTCGGCGGTACATTTCTGGAAGCTCATTTTATATAATGACATATCACTTTCAAGGTGTTGACTGTCAATACTGTGGTAGACTGGCATTGTAGTCAAAAATAATAACACGTTTATTGTTCTTATTACGCATTAGATTTATTATGATCAGGATCGGTTTGGGTCATCGCGAGTATTATCAGTTGATCCTGATCTTAATAAATCGAATGTAGAATAAGCAGAAAAAATGTGTCACTATTTTTTAATATAATTACATCGCTTATTTCTTGTATTGTGTGAGAAATAGTGACACGTGTTTTGCCTCTTTCAGAAGCATCATCGGACCAACTAAAGCAACCTTTCGATACCGGGTTTGATGATGCTTCTGAAACACGTTGCACTATTTGTCACACATTACGTGGAATAAACGAAGTTATTTAAAAAAATGTATATATTTAAAAGTTCGTTCAAAATTTCAGTAATGGATGTTTTCAATTGTCAATTTTTAATCACTTTTTAGTGTAAACCGTCAATTCTTAGTGAGAATGAATTCTATTTGTAGAAAATTGACACTTTATCAATTGATAATACATGCAATTAGCAAAACCGGATCTGATTTATATTTAACTAGTATTCGAACCCGGTTTCGCTCGGACCAGTTTGGGGTTATGTTCAGCTCGGCGCGTAAATTCAGACGGGCCAAGTTGAAACAACTTTTTTCAAAATTCAAAAGTCTAGGCCAATTAAAATGGAATTAAAATGAACATTTCAGACTGGCATTGACATTTCACAGCCCCTTTCATATATTGACAGCCCCATTCTCGCCCATTAAAATGTCCAAATTCAAGGAAAAAATCTAATTTTCTGTCAAAGAAATGTCAAATAATACCTTCACGTAAATAATAAACATTAATATATTAATAATAGCCGGGAAAAGTTCAGTAGAAGACTAATTTATTACATTTTGACTAAATGTCTTCGCCGATAAAAAAATCAAACATATTTTCTTTCATATTCGTTTTTATGGCAACTTAATGACCAACAATGCAAAAGGGAATTACAGACCCACAGACATACATACGCCGTTTCGGTTTTATATATGTACTACTCGATACTCGAGTAATTGGAGTCTCTACAAACACATTGATAACGAAACAAATTTACCGTCGAAACTTTCGCGAGCGAAATCAATTCGTTTGTTTGAACTTGCAACAACAATGCAAAAGGGAATTACAGACATAAATCCCCTGTTTCGGTTTTATATATAAGATATGTGAAATAATTATCTTAAAGATATTTTATAGAGTAAGCTGCGCGCTTTGATTTAGTGTCAAATGTTCAAGATAAGTTTACTACTTTGAATATAATATTTAAAAAAAACTACGTCGACTGTTTTTTTGTATTGGAAAAACAATAGAAATATTGAGATCTTTATTTCAACAGTATTTGCATCGCAATATCTGATTCGATTCGAATTTTAAAATGACAATCTTTTTGAAAATGGAATATTTGAAAACCGAACTGTCATTTTCGATATTTTTGAAGTAACAAGATTTCTACAACGAAAGGCATGTAAATAAAATTGCTTCGATGTATAAAATATGAAACAATTTAGTTGTACTCTACCTATTTAATTATTAATGATTGCATTTTGCTAGTTTAAGCATTAACAGCAGTAAATAGGAAGGACAATAGAATTCCCATCAAGTGTATATAAAAAGTCTAAACAATTGACTTTACCACCTGCAGTTAAAAAAGCATTCCGATCGGACAAATTCGTTACATACTCAGAGAGAATCATAGCCTATATTCGGATAATTACTTTGATATTTATATGGGAAACTTGATATAAAAACTATAGCAAGATTCCTCACCTAGAAGCGGTTAAAGTGAGTACCATTATGGCTAATTAACACTGACATGGCACGGTATCCAAAAACCGTAAAAAACATGGCGACGAGATCAGCTCGGATTGCTATCTGTCTCAGAAAATGTTGTAAATTACCCGCGCTGCGTTAATTAATAGCTTACTCAATGTTTTAATTGTATCAAAAAAATGATGACCAGTAAGCGACCGTCTTTAACAACTTCATCGGATCCTCCCGGAGTCAAGTTTCTAACTAAACTTGTTAATAGCTTTAAGCTGGAATCGTGTTTGTCAAACTGGATTATGCGCTTTTTAATTTTTAAAACTGTAATTCGTGCGTCAAATTCTGTGCCTTAATGCTAGATATGCCTTTGTCAGATTTTGGCCATTTAATCTTAACCCTTTGCACTCTTCAATATTTATTACTTTTTTTCCTTCCAGAAACTCCTCAACAGTTTCGAGAAGTTTGCGTATTTATTAGCATGGTAAAACAAAATACCAAAAAAAATTCGACATTATGAGATGTTCAAACTTTAACTTAGGCACACAATCCAATAGATGCTGATTGAAATATTATGATTAAAAATTGATAAAAAATAATTTTCCAGCCATGTTTTACAATGTCGAGCTAAACTCGACATAGGAGTTGTATCAGCTTAAAATCAGAAAATAGTAATAATTCTAACACATTTTTACTACTTATAGCACATTAGATTTATAAAGATTAGGACCGGTTCCACTCATCTTGAGCATTATCGACTGATAAAATATTGATATGAAACATACTATGATTACAATTTTGAAGACCTCTTAGTAATAGAATCTAGAAGGAATAAGCATTAAAAATGGGTTTTAATTATTATTATGATGCCATTCCACCAAAGCATAAACAGTGAACACCTTTAAAGAAATCAGAAGCAACTTAAAAATACTTTTTATCCTACAAATCCCCATGCCATTCGAATAAAGTGAATGAAATATACTATATAGACAACTAATTTGTATGTTGATGTTATATTTTATATCATGTAGCAGTGCTTTCTGTCAATTTCTAAGCTATAACACCCATAAACTATCTGTATACCGCAGTGGAATAACCAATATTGTGTTCTACAAGATACATATGTAGATAAATCAAGACAAATAAATGAAATATTTTCATTAATATTTTTTAGATTCATTATTCTACTCTTTTCCACAACAGAAAGATAAATTGAGTACATAATCTAATAGAATATCTCCGTTATAAATAATCTTATATGTATATAAAACCGAAACGGCGTATGTATGTCTGTGGGTCTGTAATTCCCTTTTGCATTGTTGGTCATTAAGTTGCCATAAAAACGAATATGAAAGAAAATATGTTTGAATTTTTTTCGGCGAACACATTTAGTCAAAATGTAATAAATTAGTCTTCTACTGGACTTTTCCCGGCTTTTATTATTAATAATAATGTTTATTATTTACGTGAAGGTATTATTTGACATTTCTTTGACAGTAAATTAGATTTTTTCCTTGAATTTGGACATTTTAATGGGCGAGAATGGGGCTGTCATCAAATTGAATAAAGTTTGTGATTTTATTTTAACTCTATTTTAGATGTAAGATTTTGTGATATAATTATGTCGAATGAAATAACATTAAATAATTATTGGTCGCTTAATCCAAGCGACGCCGGGTAGCAATACTAGTAGTAGTATAAAATAAACGAAAATCCTCATTGAATTCATAATTTTTTATTGTTGTATATATTAGGTTTTAATAAATATTTGTCTGTAAATTGGAAAAGTCTAGTTTCTTCATAGTTTTGGAGACATTGCCGTGAGTGATTGCATCTTAATCGTTTGCAGTAAGTTTTGCATGTGATATGTCCAGTTAATTAACATGTTAATCGTGGACTTAGCCGACTTTGAGTCGATGCATGATTAAAACAACACATTCCGCTTGGCAAGCAATCAAGAAAATTACATTTGAAAATCGTGCAATAGAGAAAAAAATTGCTACTGGTTTGTCGATATCGTATGATCTTTTGACAACTGCCGTGGCCTAGTGGCTAGCACTGTGGATTTTTTGCTGGGCAAACATCCATTATAAATCCTCGTAGCTTTTTTGACAACTGTAAATTTTTGATACTGATGTTTTTATATCCAAATATTGATAAAGAGGAATGTTCCAACTAATTAAATGCTTGCGGTGAACGACACGGGTCCTGATCATAATTTAAATGAGTAGTTTTCCACGTAAGAGATTCACCGCGATCAGTTTTCGTACATTTCGTACATACGAGACTTTTTTATAATACTAGGTTAAAAAAAGCACATATAGCCTCTAATAGGTATGAAAACACACGTTTTTTTTACGAGAACTGTTTGTTACTCAGTCACTAAACTTCTATTCAATTCGAAGAGAGTAGAGATTGAAAGAATTAGCTTAGGACTCGCCCTTGCTACGCCCCGTTTTATAGAATCTCATGAGTGGGAAGGAATTTTTAAACAACAACGTAAAACTCCATGCATTCTAACAGAATCCGCTCCTTATATGGAGCATATAGCCTCCTAATGACGGTATATCAGCATGTTTTCTACGAGAACTGATTGTTTGTTGCTCAAACTCTTTTTAGTTTGATTGCATTACGGATAGAAAGAATAAGGCTAACATAACTGGTAGTCAGCTAGAACATACATGCATTTGAGCAGAATCGATCAAATCTGCTCAAAACTGGGAATCGAACGTTGTCCACTGCACCACGGACCCGACAAAGTCGGTTAACATTTCATTACAATATTAATTGAACGATTTGTAAATAATGAGTACACACTCCATTTTGTGGATACATGTTATTATTATTAACATTCTGTAACGGTAGATTGTTTTTTTTTTAGTAATTTACTCGTCCGAAAAAAACGCTGCCTTCTCCACTATTAAGCCGATATTGTTGAAATTTTTAATTATTACTTGCCATAGATCATGTTTTGCGAGTTTATTTAACTGAGTTATGATTTTGTCTAAAGTTTAGTAATTGCTCTCTTGCCTTCTGTAGACAAAGGTGTATAAACGTAACAACACTTAAAGTTCGGCAAAGCAAAGCATGCAGCTTGAATGAAATATTTTTTGAGATACATTTTAACACCCTTCAATATATTATTTTTTTCTTTCAGCAACTCCTCAATAGATTTGAGAAATCGATTAATATCACAGAATTTGCGCATTTATTAGCATGGTAAAACGAAAACCGAAAAGTATACCAAATTATGACATTAAGGATTTCGACTGAGGGTGCTTGATTGAATTTCAATATTAAATTTGAATTGTTTAAATTTTGTACTTTTCCATGAGTAGGTGAACGACTCGGGTTTCGATTTTCGGCATCTTCAGGCATTTCAAGTGCAAGGATGTACATGAACTGTTTATATCGTTCTCATAAAAAACTGTTGAGTTTCCTTAAGGATAGCCACATCTACTCCTAGTGTGGATGTGGCTATCTTTTTTTGTCCACTCGTATTTTTAAATGTATGAACCGTGATTTTTAATCAAGTGTTGTATTTTAGTTCTTAAAGTGTTTTTAATTGAAACATTTATTTTATTTTATACTCGACCGAATCGCTGCCTCATTTGTACGTAAAAAAGTGAATGCGGAATCATTAAAAGACAAATCAAAAGAAAAAAATCTTAAGAGCAATCAGTTTTTAATGTTTTAAAATTCAGTAGGAAATTTTATAAATTGACACGCGTTCTCTTTTATTGCATACTGTATTAGGAGTATGATTCCAAAACTAGAATCATCCACTTTATTTGACTGGTCATTAATAAAATGTCAGTTGGAACGAGTTTTTCATAACCGCTTTATGAATTTACCGCGCGAATCCGTATACAACAAGCTTTTGTTGAATTTTAAATAAACTATCCAGCCACTTGCTTGCACCATTCTTATCTGGCCATATAATATTTTTATATTTAATACTAAGGATAGAGTTAAGTACCACATGAATCTGTTAATAACAATAGCAACGTGAAAACTTACATGTATTTAATTATTAATGATAAAACAGGGAGAATAGAAATGATGACACTTCTTTAAAAAATACACATACATATTTGTGTGATAAAATCTAGCTGTGAATAATTAAAAAAACTCAGTTTATTGACTAAGCTTGAAAGCAGTTTAATTATTTAAGTATATTAAATGTACTGTTGTTATATATCAGTTGTTCTATCATTATAAGTATGATGTCATATTGCAGGAGTCAGATACCTATGGCATGCGGAATACCTATTTTACTTATGTTTCTAAATTGTTTAACACTCTACCTAAACCTCTTTTGGTGCGAGTTCAAAATAATGCTGGTTTTTAATGCATTTTTTTATGTATATTTTTGGTATTAAAATAACGTGAATATGTAATAATATAATTAAAAGCGCGTTGTTCACATACTGTACGTGGAAAATCTACGTTTTCAGAAAATTCGCAAATTCAGTTTTTCACGTGTTTATTACAATGTGACATTGACACGGTCTAACAACAGACCATGAATTTCAGCAATCGTTTAAACACGATGAAGTTATACTCTAATTTTGTGAATTTTATTTTAATATCTAGCCGATTAGTACTATAGCTGTGTGCAAAATTTAGCCATTATTATTTGCCATGCAACATTTAAAAACTTCACTACAGCTTCGTCCTTTACTTTTTCCCCGAGTCCTGTTCACAATTAGTCAGGTCCGTGGTTCAGTGTCAACATCGTTCTCTTCAGTTGAGCAACATCACGGGATCGAAGTATTTTCATTGACAATAGATTAATTGAATTATGTTCCAAGACATGGATGTCTGAGTTGTCTGAAAATTCCCTCCAATACACATCAAATCATAAAAAAGCAACTAACAAAGCAATAGCTTTATCCTCCTCCTATCCTTCCTATTATTATGCTCTTCGAACGGCAGTACTGAGTAACTTGAAGTTCTTTTAGATAGAGATAAAGGCGTTGAATTGGTTATTTTTTTTGTTTACACTTACATATATTAGGAGAGTATTTTTAAATATTCAATTGGTATTTACTCAAATAAATTAAGTCTCTTAGCTCGGCCAAATCGCTGTCTCGCTGTAATCGCTCAGAGATGGGGTAGTATTGAGTTTAGGCTCGTTAAACGGAACGATACTAGTATGCGGAACGGGTGAAGTTCTCATTATCGTGGCAATTTATTTATTGGGCGTTTGATATTTCCATTTGTTTTATTTATTGTGGCAGTCTATCATTAGATAGTATAAGCTATTTGCACTTGGGCAAGCCGTATTGTGGACTCATTACGATACTGTAACTTACCCTGTTGTCAGTGCCGCATCCAGGAGTAATTATTGCCAGAAAAATGAAGATACTGAAGGTTATTTCGATTACCGAACAGCCTAGCTTTGAAGTGAATTTTAATTTATCACCAACGTCTTGTACCTATCGTAAATTGATCCAGTTAAGGATCAGAAATGTTTCTATCAATGCCTTAGCTATCGTTAAATTTTCTTTGTATACATACATCATTAGAGAAGATGTCGTGATTCATTGGATCATCATAAACACATCCTCATTGTTTAGATTGTTTAGAACATACATTTATTTCAATACTTATAAGCTTTAGTTTCAGCTGTAACTTTGTAGAAGTTCATTTTAACACATTGGTTACGGAAAAAGTGGAATACTCGTCGATTTCCCCAGTAGCCAATGTGTTCGTTTAGTATTTAAAATTACTTCCCGTCACGGAAGGCAACGTTGATGACCCTGCACTGCACCACGGACCGGGCAATATAAAATTATTGAATTGTTTTTTCAGGTCTGTGGAGTCGGAAGTCAGAGTCGTGGAGTCAAGGTTTTTTGGCCGGTGTCGGACTCGATTTTTTGATTGATATATAATTGAATACACATAGATAGGAAAGGTAAGACAAAAACGTGACGAAATTAATCGTTAGTCGGAGTCGGAGTCATGTTTTTGGTCAATGTTGGAGTCGGAGTCGGAGTTGTGGTTTTGGTAAATGCTGGAGTTGTATTTTCTTAAACGACTCCACAGCCCTGGTTTTTTTGTTGTTGTCTTTTTTGTCTAAATAAGTAATTTCTAATTTAAAGTAAAACAGATATGTCCCTAATACATCCCTGATGTTATGAAACACTATTTATGTTATTATTAAACCGTTCGTTCGTACATTGTTTATTACAGAGATTTTTGATTGTGCTGAGCACGTCTTCTAAGGGCAAACTTATAATTAATTATTTCAAGTCTGAAGTTTGGGAGCTAATTCTTGATAGAGCTGTTTCTCCATCGGTAATGAAGCCAATTCTGGTAGCCACGGAGAGTAAATCGACGATAAGGCTTCTTGGAGATCACGTTTTAAGACAGGTTTATTTCGGGTAAACGGAATGTCGATCTGCATTGAAACTTCAGCGAATAGTTCTAAATAACGAAATCGATAAATCTCAATTCCATAGCCTTAGGTTTATCATCGCAACGGTACCCAACGTTGTACCCACTCCCACAACCTTTAAATCTACTAAAAACATACACATCCCGCAATATAACATTTCTTCAATCCTATTACGATTCAAAATCTAATATATACAAATCAATATTTGTTTGTTTGTTTGCTTTTTCGTACTCTATGTGCTGCCATACCGTTCATTCGATCGCAATGTACTTTGACAAACTTTTTGCTTGCACTTGCGCGGAGGTTTTTTATCATAGTAAAATTACCTTACAGTAGGTCTTTTATATACAAATCGATGTTTTTTTCATATTTTATGCGCTGCTTTACTGTTCATTTTGACAACTTATTGTTGCACGCAAAGGCTATAGGCATAGTACAGTTAACTTTCAGTAGGTGGCGCGTGTGTCGTACCATAGGCAAACAGCAAACTTCAAACGGCAAATGTCATCGATACCGGATCAATGTTAGTGAAATTAAATCGAAATTATTTATCTAATAATATTGTGCATCCGAAAGCACTTCTTTCTTTGAGTGACATTGCAACGCTTGCCGGCTAGTTCGAAATGAAATATTTGGCACTACAAATAATTACCTACTAGTGAAAATAATACTTTATGAATTAAATTTGAACAAAGGCACTCGACATAATTATATGCGCGAGATCTTAATGTAAGTATTGATTGAACTTGCATTTACTTGGTAGAGCTCCGTTACACCAAAATACCTTTATTTTTTCTCTCCGTGTCTCCTCGAGTTTATCCCGAGCGACTTATTTACCTTGTGAGATTAAAAGGTATAGACAGGATAAGGGCTAAGTAGGAATAGTGGTTAGGTAGCCACTTTCCCTACGTCCCGTCCTGCTTGTAGGATCAGTTGGGTGCGTAGGAATTTTTAGACAACACAAACACCCATGTCTTGGAACTGAATCGACTGAAATAGTTCAGCACGTACCAGTGAAGTCCGTCACGGAAGCCAGCGTCGTTGATCACTATACCACGGACCCATAAGTATTTATGCAGGATTTTTAATTTAGCAAGAAGCTTACAAGGATGTATCTTAGCTTTAAACATTTATATTTTTAAATAAAACTGTTTCCATTAAATCGGGTATCTACATTATGTAGATACTGACGAACCTGACGAAATAGTATTTCATTTTCATGTCGTCTTAAGTTTAAGTATTGAGAAGACCTTTATTCCGGCCCCCTCGTAAATCGAGAAGGAGCCTCCTATCCGACACTCAGGAAGAGGGATTTTGGGGACGGAGTAGGAGAAACATGGTACTCTTATAAAGAAAAGACGATCTCAAAGCGTTATGTGGGTGCGGTTAGCACTCATTATTTAATCGTTAAGGATTTAAACAGACGTTATACAACACACAAATATTACGATAGCGAAGAAGATATCAGGAATTTGACTCGAATTTAATTCTTAGGGAGAGGATTAGGCGCGTGCATTCTCAATGCCGTCCAATCTCTCACTGCTGTATGAAAACAAACGGTTACTTTAGAAAGAAAAAACAATGGCCGTTTCAAAAATCGTTAACACGTGCGCCCGCCGATAAGAGATTATTTGTCGCCTAACGAACTTTTTATGAAGCAAATGCACTGTCGGGCGTCAAGAGATAAGAGAAATTGAAATAACTCTATATTGAATCGCTATAGATTTCAATATAGATTATTATAAGAATGAATTTATTTCCTGATATCGACTTAAACTCATAGATTGAGGTGAAAAATAGATCGTTCGAGAGAGTTCTGATGACCTACCACATAAGGCGGTGTCAGTATGTAGATTCATTTTGCTGTTATCTATCTTTTGAAACTATGTTTTCCTCGACATACGCGATGTTTAGACTTACAGGTAAACCATTGCAAACAATTCAAGGACTTACTGTATAGGTACAATAAATATTGTGATAGTATATGTATGTCTTATTCCCTTTATTGTGGCAACCTGTACTTCATTTGGCTCGACCAATACCAACTGAATGAGGTAATTCTAAAATCTCCTAGTGTGAAGCCGACAAATTATTAATGCCCTGTACCGCATTATATCACCACTGTCATTATTTAAGGAGGTAAATATTTGCTCACGCAACTAATTACATACTTTATATTATTTATCAGGACCACTGTTACGTTAATAGCTAAGATAAATAATAAAACAAATGACTGTACTTTTTGATATCTAGTAAGCAATTTATATATAATATTGCGTTGAGCCTTTATGGCTCTGTCCTTTTAACACTTCGGTCACTTCAGCAAAGCAAATCAGCAAAGGTTCTAACTGCTCTTGACTCTTGACCCTACTTTGAGATATGAGTATTGGATGTTTGGATTGGTCATATTATGTAATTCAAAAGATAAAATCACTTTTAACAATCAAGTTAATATGTTAATTTATTTTAAGCACATACATTTTAGTATACTCGAGCCATTCTATTAAGAAACAATGATCATAATGATGGCATGACGGAAATAATAATGATATTCTCAGAAATTTATTAAATAAAATTATGAAAAAATGTGTGCAACTTCGGAATAGTGCAATCTCCAATATTCAAAAATAAATCACTCTGAAGTTAACATACATATATGCTAGAATACAACTATTTCTGTTCAAAAGGTCATTTTAGCAGGGCTGTGGAGTCAGTAAAAGAAAGTCCGACTCCGACTCCAGCATTTACCAAAACCACGACTCCGACTCCGACTAAAAAAAGGTTAATATCTTCACTTTTTTCCCCTAATTTTCCTATTTATGTGTATTCAATTAAAATTCAACCCTATCAATGCGGCCAAAAGCCAAATTTGACATATTAAATGCAAAAATAAAAAGTTCAAACTTTTCAAAATTTCCGACTTCGACTCCGACTCCGGCCAAAAAGCTCCGACTCCACAGCCCTGCATTTTAGGCTAACTTGTGTACAGTCGACTCTCATATAGCGTAGGGTTTGGGAGAACGCTATAAAAGTGTTCCATATAGGGGTTTGGCACCCATACAAAATTTAAGGTTTGTTTTTTTATTTTTTTTATGAATTGAACGAAGTAACCAAAACCAAACAATTTTTCCATGGTACAGTTGGACCATGTCATATTTATAGTTTGTTAAAACATTGGCTCCGGGAGAATTAAAAACACATAGAGAAACAACGCGTATATCGTGTTCCCGTAGCGAACGTGTTAACAAGCGCGCGTGTTTTTCGAGAAATTACCCTTTTATGCATATATGTATAATATATGTAGCATATTCACGAAAATTTTAATTTGACATTGAAATTTTTGCATTTTTTAGAAAATACGCTATAGGAGGTACCGCTATACGAAAAACTTTCGCATTCGATAGAGAAAAGTACGTGAAATAAAAGTTGACGGTATTTCTTATTGTTCCAAAGCACCGACTCGGTTGCTCATTTCAGATTTATCTTTACGATACAAACAAAACTTCCGTGGGCATTAGTGAAATTCACGATAAATTTGACATCACGCGAACAATGAATAGGATTAGCGGCGTAAATAATGCAGAATTCGTGAACATTGTCAGGGCATTCAGCCCCCGAGCGTCGTTTCCCTTCCGCCACAGTTTAGGCCGAGCTATAATTTCGCAATTTGTTTGCGACCCGTTATACTATGTGCACGCGCCCGCTCGCAAAAGACACTAATATCCCCTGGCTCCCGAACAGAAGTGAATGGTTCTTAAACTAGTAAGGGATAGGAATCGAAAATATTTTAGAAAGCTGACAATCAGTTGAAGTCAAGGATTTTTAGGGGATTTAAGTTTTTATAATGCTATAAAAGTGAGCATCATATAATTATAACTTTCAAAAATATTTTGAAAATTGCTACCTTCCTTTGAAAAGGTTCTAACTGACATTTTGGCCTAAAATGACCTTTTGGTCAAAAAGGGTTGCATTAATCGCAATTAATCAAGTGATTTCACATTAGAGTCATCTCTTTTTGAATACTGGAGTTTTATCTGCACACTTTTTTCATAAATTTATTTGATAAAGCTATCACATTATCATCACATCATTATGATCATTTTTTGAATGGTTTGAAGCATGAAAAACTATACATAAAATAAGTTACAAGTAAACATATTATTTATGTACTTGCTCATTATTTGAAATGAATTTGATCTTTTGAATGACATAATGTCAATTCTAAATTCTAACGCTTATCTCAAAACAGGGTCAAAAGCAGTTAGAACCGTTTCAAAGTAAGGTGTCGATATCACAACTATGTTTTCATTTTCTTCACACATCCTATTTTCTTACTAGCTTCGATGCTAGAGTTGGTATGATACGTTTGAAGCTTCGATGGTAAAAATTAACTTATATTATCGTTACAATGAGCATGTAAAAATGTTTTAAATAACTTATTTTCAGCAAATTTTTTCACAACTCTTGCTGAAAAATAATGATTTAAAGATCTAATCATGGAAATCTTAGAATATTATCAAATAAATTTAGTAAAAAAAGTGTGCAGATGCAGTGCAACTCCATTATTCAACCATAGATAATTCTGAAATTCATATTTATGATAGAATGCGGTAAATGCTAGATTTTCCGACCAAAAAGTCATTTTAGGCAAAAATGACAATTAAAACTTTTTCAAAGTAAATAGATGTGTTATTTAAGATGACGACTGATTTCATTCCCAATTTATCGTCGTACATTATTTGCTTTTAAGAATCTCCAAGTATTTAAGTAAACAGATGAAATATTATTGTTTAAATTTATTATTTGTAGATTTATTTTCATCTCGGTCGGTCCTCGCGTAGAAGAAGTGTAATTTTTTTAGTTTTTGTAATAGAAAGATTAAATAAAACAAACAGATATAGCAAGGAATGCGAGTAGAATAATTGAATAATTCTGACGTTTGACCGTAATATATGCGAGAGTTCTACAAAGTAGTTCCCACTTTAGCCACCGGGTTTGTATCAACAAGCCAGTACTGACAACATAATAGTTTTTCATAAGTGCACACATACGCACGCGAAAATAATTTAATGCACGCGCAGCCAATGTGATAATCCTGTAATTCGCATGCATTAAGAGATGCAGAATCAAATTCGCTCGTAGCTATCACGACCAGATGGTTGCGGAGTAACTGACCGTGAAATTGTTTCAGAAATAAGCGCTTTTATGTTATCATTGCTAGAATTTTTTCGTGTCTATTCCGACCACCATTGTGCAAAGGTTAGATGCTGGATTTATCAAATACCTAGAAACTATTTGGCATTTGTTTTTTTGTTATTCTTAAATTAATATATTTGCGATCGATGCAATGATTTGATTAAAGTACATTGGTACCTCGAGATATGAGCCGTCGAGCAAGCGAAGTTTTGCTTTGAAATACGAGCAAAATTTGAGATACGAGGAACGGCCGGGTGTCTGTGTGCGCTTTGCGTATGTGTGGAACTGGTGCATATGATGTATTGGTGGCAAATCCTTATAATATATCTTGTTACTTCAACTGTCAAACGATATGGACCTACTATAAAAAACATACTTCGCTCCATCTCATTCGCACAACCAATAAATCCCATACGTAAGACATAGATGGCGCTCAACAACTATTAAAAAACACCACATTTTGGGGGCTGGAACGGATTAATGGCATTTCCATTAATTTCAACGGGAAAATTGCTTTGAGATACGAGCAAGGTTACGGATCTAATTAAGCCGTATCTTGAAGTACCACTGTATTACAGTTTAAATATCTTGCCTCTATTTTAAAACTTTCATGTTTATTGGATATTGTTTTCGTTTTTGCAAAAAGTAATGTTCGGTATATGAGACTAATACAGAAGTACCATGTATAAAGTAGGGATGCCCATCTGAAATCAATTGATGGGACAAACCAATTAACGCATGCCTCTGGTGGGTCAAACATAGATATTTTAAACTATTTCGTTATATTTATTGTCTGTTGATAATGCACGTCATGAGCGAAATCGGTCCTGATCCAATAAACTTTATGTGGAATAAGTACTAAAAATGTTTTATTATAATGCCATTCCACCAAGTATTGACAGTGAAAACCTTAAAAGTTATCTAAAAGCGTTTATTATTAAATCATAGGAAATTTTCATTCAGTTAAATCATTACGGCTTAAAACTTAAAGTTTTTGATTGACTACTTCTCAATTTACAGTTAATGAGCAAGGTTCTTTACCTTTAAGGATTTAAATAAATTACTACGCGGGGGATTCCGGTGGTTGTTTCGTCTCAAGTATCCTCCCACACGACAATTCCTCAACATGATGTGTGCAACTTCATTCGAATACCAGAGCTTTATTTGCTCTTCGATATCTGTCGCCATGTTGTATTTGGACGCTAACAAGAACATTTTATACGCACCTGACATTGCTTAGTGTGATTAATTAGTGAGAAACACGTGACATTCTAAGAGATATATAAAACATCTTACTAAAACGTGATACATTAGGTTTAAATAATTAATGCAGTAACAATTTATTTTTAATGAATTAAACGCTTAATTGCAGAGTAAGGTGGATATTACACAATATTATTTGATGTCGTACAATTAGTGTAAAAGTAATGATTATTTTACTATATTTTACAACATAGTACATAAAAAGTAGCGTCTTTGGGTTCGATTGCGGTGGTCACGGGTTTGAATCCCAGTATGGACTGTGTTATTGATTTTTCAAACGATTCTTAACAGCACGAGATAAAAGCACAACACAGTGGTGATATATCTCATTTTAATTCGATTATAATCATAACAATTAAAAGTATACGATATACGTATCTGTCTGAATAAGAAAATAAATGTTAATTTAAAAACTCGGGATCTATGCACGAAGCACCAAAATGTATTTTACTAGTGTCATTGAAAATGAACATATCGGATTTTACTTGAGACGCCTTATTAATTATGTCATGTTATATTTTAGTTTATATTTTACAACGTTTTGCCTGATTCATATTTCGATCATTCCATTTCCAATGACAGCCTCATAGTTAAGTTAACCATAATTTTGAAGGTTTAAGCCGGGACATGAGCAGGGGTAAAAAAACAAATATTTTTGAAATAAAAGCTATAAATCTTTATGCTAAAGCAGATGCTTAAGTTTTTTTTTAACAGTGTCAATTTAAGCTGGAGTGATCTTAACCATTTTTTTTTTAAATCGATGCAAAAGTTTAATTTACAGTACAGAAACGCTACCGAAGTACAGAAGCCACATGCTAAAGTCTACCCTAGCATACGTCTTCAGTCATCCGACCAATTATGTGTTTATTATCGAGAAAAAACGTTTCAAATGTTCGGACGTTTCTGGCAGACATAAAATATATATGATCACTTTAGCTCGATTGTATGCATTGTAATAATTGGATCCATTTGTCAAAGCACCTTTTTGACACTAAACGTTTGGGCACTCGTCGCGGCACCAAATTTTATTTCAAAGAATTTGGAAAAACAGTCAAAAGGCGTCTTATCGTCATGCTAAACAAAAACCGGGACAAAATACCTAACCAGCTAAGACGCCGAGACTAAAATCTAAAACGGGGACGTATGGTAAGCCTACTCACTACTCATAGAAAAAGTTATTGTTGTAGGATTGGTTTGAAATTTACTAAATTAAAAAGTTTATAACGGAATAATTTACTTTCCGGGCATGAACATACTTACAAATTAAGCCATACATAATATAGACGTCAATTTTTTCCAATATGTCTACAGGGGTATTTTTTCCTTCATCCTTTTCTCAAAAGAGTTATCTAACATTGACCATCATTAGGAAGATGTCAGTCAATATTATGTAAATATTATTATTCCAATTTGAGTTCATTAACATTATTAAGCTATACCATGTAATTTTAAATCAATTTTTGAACCAATGCTACGAAGCAAATTTGAATAATATCAGAGAAAAGAATGGTGTCACAAATTTATTGCCATGTTTAAAAAATAATATTTTGGTTATTATTATGATAAGATCTGATGCCATGTAATATATCTGACAAGAAATTTACCTAAGTATTTCAATATGCAAATCGATCCTTCTTTATTAGATGTATAATAATTCTCATAAAAAAAACTACTCTATTAAAAAATATGACTTTTTGTTAAAACAATTTGCTGATTCTTAGAATAAATTATTGAGATTATTCATGACACCATTTTAAAAAACTTGTTTTTTTAATCAAGCTAGCTTCTGATGTTGAGTATGTTATGAGCTTTTAATGAAACACTCCCGCAGAAAGTTGCTAATGAGGATTGATTTTAAGTCAGTTTCTGAAACAATGTTTTTGTGAAGAGAGAAAAGGGCAGTAAAACTCTATATTACATACTATTACAATTTATATTATTTTCATGAAAAGGCTGTAGTTTGGAGTTCATATTTTCGTGCATGCGTTGTTCCCAACCACCACCCGCCACGGCCGTACGTTCTGGTTTCAGCAGACGTGTCCCGTGGCGTAACAACGTGAAGCGTATCTGTTCAGTTTTGATCGCAGGAATTGTCCGAGAGCAGAAGCTCAAGTACTTGGAGGCTTGCACTTAAGTGTGCTGATTGTCTCTATCATTTAAGTTTATAATATTAAAAATGCAAAACAGTGAAATGACTCTAGTTTCCGATCCGAAGCGGGGGGACTATACGAATAGGTCCGCTCTGTTGCCGTACGACGCCGCAAATTTGCTGAAGGCCGCGTAATTCAATTTACTAGCCACCAAGTCCGCATGTCCCGTGGGTCCGACAGAAGGTCTTACCACCTTGAGCAACTCTTCTCTTTCTCCCGACATTAATGGACAATCCCACAGTATGTGGTCAACATCCTGTATTTCGCCGCATTTGCATGTCGGCCCATCTACCCTCCGGCCAAGCTGGAAGAGCTTGGCAGCGAAACCACCATGGCCAGATATGAACTGGCTGGTCCAATGATTAACAAAAAGTCCTCTTGAGACTTCCATTCGCCACTTGACGGCAGGAAAAAATTTATAAGTTTGCCGTGTTCATAAGGTGTAAAACAATCATTCACAGGGAAAGAGTTAAGAAAAATTATATTATCTTATCTTACCCCGTGTCTTAGGTAGGCGAGACGAAGCGCTGCGGTGCGCTGCGGCGACGTGTAAAAACCAATTAATTTTAAACGTAGCGGACTAAAGGTCATATGTGCCATCGCTCGGCCAGACGCAATTAACGCTCTGGTGAGCTTGGACCGTTTGATATTTTCAAGCGATTCGCGCGCGCCATGAGTCAGGCACTTGAGGCGACTTACGACATATGCCGTCCTGACCGGATCGCGTCGCCCACATATGACACTTGCATGGGCGAGGACCGTTTGATATTTTAAAACTCTGCCGCTTTTAAAGCGCGCCGGATCGCTTCGCCCACCTAAGACGACCCGTTAATGTATTGTTACGTTTTTTAACTCTTGACACTGTTTTGAGATATGAGTGTTTGAAGTTTCGATTGATTGAAATTCACTTGTAACAATGAGCAAGTAATAATGTTTCAAATCACTTATTTTAAACATATTTTTTCAGAACTCTTGCTTAGAAATAATGATCTTAGAGATGTAATGATAGAAATAATGATGAGAATCTTAGAACTTTGTCAAATAAATTTAGTAAAAAAGTGTGCAGATGCAGTGCAATTCCAGAATTATACTAACTCCGTTATTCAACCATAGGTAATTCTGAAATTCATATAATATATGATGGAATGCGGTAAATACAAACTTTTCCGACCAAATAGTCATTTTAGGCAAAAATGTAAATTAAACCTTTTCAAAGTAAGGTAAAGTATTGAGTCGTGTTTCGCTTCTTTGAGAGACTTCTTCAGACTAACCTATATAATGTTACTTAGTGGTAAGGTTAATATTGACTCTAATTCTTAAGCGACAAATACATATGTGATGCTCCATTGTTCGTGCGTAGTTCACTGTTACACCGAGAGTTTAGTGTACCCACTATTCACGAGTTCGTTCGTGAAACCTCTTAAAAGTTTCAAAAGGCAATGGACCATCACTGTAACCGAATGATCTCTTACCTGCAGAATTATGACGAGAAGGCATCAGAGATTTGTTATAGACCGACAGCCATTCTTATCGATGGACTTCCATAGGTAAAGACGAAAACGTATGATGACTTCTTGAACTGTAGAGATCGTGCCCTTTTATCAGCAGCGATGGAAAGGGAAAACAATTTGAAAAAAAAAAAAACACTTAACTTAGAGATGAAGGAGACTGGAAGAACTTTGATGCTCAGGTGCTTTAGAACTTGAAGCTCCATCAAATAGATATCCAAAAATACAACAATTTTGAATCATTGGAATTTTATACTTTGCCGTGAGTTTTGTCGCTAACAACACGGGAGCACTAATGAACATTAACCGAAAGTTAATATAGTTTCCACACCACTGGTAATAAATGGCATAACACAAACACAGTTCAATGGTTATTATTAGAAAAGGCACCAAAATAATACCAAATGGGAAGCAAATTAATCGAAAAAGTCGTGTGATTAGCTTTATGGTGAGATTTTTAAAAGACTGAAAACGTTTGACTTCTCAGTCAGATGAAGAAGTTATTAATACGTGACTGTCAAAATAAAAGGTTTATTGTGTATCAGAATGTATCAAGAGCATTATTTCACAATATGTCGACATAGGGTAGTGGGAAAATTTTTCATTATATGTACTATATTTATAATGGGAAGCAGTCTATATATTTTGTAAATGTAAATTAAATATCAAATTTGAACAGTTTGAATTTTGTGCATTTGCTTACGAACCGAGTTACGCCTGTTGGCATCTTCACGCATTTCTAATGCACTTGAACTGACGCGTAGTAAACAGTTTTGTCACATCGAGGGTTTTATCCGACCTGTTATTATTGAATTGATTGATTGAAGTTTTGAAGAATCAGGAACCTGATTTGACGAAGATAGTTATTTTTTATTTGTTGTTAATTCCTATTTTTTACTTTGAAAAATACATTAATACATGAATGTATGTATATCTTTACATACAATAAAATAGTTTCATTTTGACATCATAATACATACATACATATGTGTGCACTGTGTGCTGTACATACATATAGTATGTGTTATATTTACAGTTTACTATAAATATGTTGCGGCCAGGGCTGTGAAGTGGGTAAAAAAAAAAATTTCGACTCCAACATTTACCAAAACCACGGCTTCGACTCCTGCTCCAACATTGACCAAAAACACGACTCCGACTACGACTAAAAAAAGTTTACTATCGTCACTTTTTATCCTATTTTTCCTATTTATGTGTATTCAATTAAATATCAACCCGGTCAATAGTCAAATTATATATATTATATGCAAAAATAAAAACTTTTCAAAATTTCCGACTCCGACTCCAACTCCACAGCTCTGGTTGCGGCACGTATAAAAGCAAAACTCGGAATGCGGCCTGGAGGAAAAAAGGTTCAGTATGACTGTTCTAGATGAATGAATAAATATTTCATTTTTAAAACAAGCTCTGTTAAAACTTTCTCAATCATTTAGTCCCCGTGCTGCCAAGCCGTCAATTTGTATGGACGCTTTGGCATTTAATCTGCTCTGAAACCGATTTAAATACGGTACACGGGTAACGAGCCAGCCGGTTAAAAAGATTATTACAAAATGCAAAAATAGCAGCCTGTCAAGAGGCATTATGTTGGACTAGAAATGAGAAAAAATAGTACACAACGTAATAATTGGGTATTAGCCATTATGCAAATTGTTTCTATCGGAGTAGTAATATTTGTAGAACGGTGTTGCCGCTTGCAAGAATGTTGCGTTTAAATTGCTGGCACACACATAATTATTTATTCAATATATATTCTGTCGGCGTCCGTGTCGTAGCTGTAAAAACTCTGCTTAGCGATCAGAAATTAATTCCCAGATGTGTCAAAAGTTTAACAATTAACTCCGATATCTATCGACTGGGCGTTGACAAGAGACTCCAATAACTCGACATATCAATTACTTGAGTATCGAGCAGTCTTCATGAAAATTTTATGATTAGTAAATATGTAATATTATACATACATAAATATGTGCAATCTTATAATATTTATCGGTAGCTTGTATGTCCCTTTACTTTTAATTAAGCAAGTCCTTAAAAGGTCCTTATCTCGGTGCTGTGTGAGGTTTCACTATTTTACATCATTACAATGTCAATAATTTTGATATGGAATTTTCTAGAATATTTCATAAGGACTCGAATGCAAGCACTTGTCGTCAGTATATTAATCTATTTACGAGGATTAGAGATACTTCGATGGATTCGGTAGTCACTTTGTTAAATGTTAATTTTAACCCTGTTAATCCCACGGAGCTAGCGAATATATGCGAAGAATCGCTGAGGCCTACTTTTAAGTTTCAACTGCATTTGTATGTTTTCATTATTAAAATGCAATAAAACCTATTTAATTTATTGCTTATTACACTATATGTACTTGGTTAAATGGCGGGCAAAACTCCTGGGTCGTTAGCGACAAAATTCACGGAAATGTACAAAATTCAAAAATGCAAAAAAGTGAACTCAGTGATTTGTTTTTGCTACTTTAATTTCTACATAATGTCTTTTATCCCATTCTCTGTTGAAAGATATTTGTGGCTTGTCATATCGATACCTAACTTTGAAAAGGTTCTAACTGCTTTTGACAATGTTTTGAGATAAGGGCGTTTGAAGTTTGGTTTGTTTAAAATTCACTTTTAGCAACGAGCAATTAAAAATGTTTCAAATTAATTATTCTAAGCACATTTTTTCACAACTCTTGCTGAGAAATAATGTTCTTAAAGATCTAATGATAGAAATAACGATCACAATCTTAGAACTTTGTCAAATAAAGTTAGTGAAAAAAGTGTGCAGATGCAGTGCAACTCTATAATTCTGCTAACTTCGTTATTCAACCAAAGATAATTTTGAAATTCATTTCTATGATAGAATGCTGTAAATACAAGCTTTTCATACCAAAAGGTCATTTAAGGCAAAAATTTCTACTTGATTCTTTTCAAAGTAAGGTAACGATATGCTGCGTGGCGTCAGCTGTAATGCCATGTATTGTATTTTTTCCAGAATAACAATAATGTGTTGATGAAAATCATTTTGACCGTTATTTTATTATTAAAATCAATGACCCAACCGACTATCGTTACTGCATGGCTGAGCGAGTGTTGACGCTCGGAAGAATTGTGCAAAATTAGCAATAAATCAAATGATAATTATTGTTAGCATATTAAATTATTTAACCGATTTAATAACTCCTCCGTCAATTCTGGCGCATGTAAAAATATTACGTAGGCTCACAAAATATATCCCTTAATCGACGAAAGTGGCATTACGGTACCCTGCGGTGATTTATGACAAGGTGCTGAAATTCTGAGGGGCCCCCGGCGATTCCAGGACCCAGGGTCGATACGGGAGGGCCGAGAGTCTGAGATGGCCACGCATTGCGAGCGGTGATACGTGCTAGCACTGTTGGTTGTCAGTATAGACTCCAATTCGAGTATTCGAGAATACTCGTCCATTTTTTAGTACTCATACTCGAGTATTTTGAAAAATACTTGAGTTATACTCGTTATTTATAATAGAAGATTGATTTCCAAATTTTATTTACTTTTTTATAACAATTTGCACTATTCGATTCATTGTTAACTGTCCAAGCGATATCCACAGCAACAAAGAGAGTTTTTCCCTTCTGCGGGAATTGAAAAAACAAAACTTCGAACCAATTTAAAAATTAATTCCTTATTATTTTTGAAATATGTGTTTTTTTCCATATCCGCTCCCTATTCGGAGTATATGGCCGCCACACGGTGCCTTCAGGATTCTCTGTCTCCCGCCAACTTCCTCGCATCTTCCCAGGTCATCCCGGCGTCCCTTAGCTTCCCTGAATACATACTATGGATGGTCATCAGAGGCCTTCCGCGGCGTCGGGATCCATCAGGTTGATAGAAGAGGTAGGCAGGATTCAGGCTCCCCTGGGTTAGGAGTACGGTGGTTTGACTTTGTCAGGAACACGGAGGTAAGAGAGCGGACAAACCAGCCCCTTATTACTTACAAAATTAAAAGGCGACGATGGACCTGGCTTGGACATGTGCTGCGGATATATGTTTTATAAATTGAAATATATGTATTAGTGAAATTAAATATCCATATTTATTTATTTATGTATGTACATAATTTTGAATTAATAATATTTATTTTGGTACATCTGAAACTCACATCTGGTACTCGATTATTTACAAATTCTACTACTCGATACTCGAGTAGTTGAGATGTCGAGTAATTGGAGTCTCTAGTTGTCAGCCACAGAATTAACAATAACGATATATTGCCATTATATATTGAGTGTTACAAATTGATAAAAAAAAATCATTTAACCTTCGCTGCACGGTGATATGTATTTACTACAACTCGACTCTAATAATGAGAATATTTCTATTAAATATAATAGATACTGATCTGAGAATTTTTGTATTCCTCAGAATTGTTATTACGTATTAAATAAAATTACAGTTATGTATGGTTATTCATTTGCAGCGATGGAAATAAATAATTAGTGGAAGAATCGGGCAAAGAATCACCCATACACACAAACGTATTCCAATTTATGCGCGTGTGTAAGCGCGAGTGCGAGCGTACTCATGCACGTGTTCAGCTCCGGCGCGAAAGCGCATGCGTAGAAGTGATCGACTTCGAACTAGCCATTCATTTCGTCATTACGAATTCGACCGCCGACGGGTGAAGACGTCGGAGCGGCAGCTAATTGCGATGTTTTTTTCTTCTTTTCAGACACTTAGATTACAAAAATTGTTATATTTCAACTTCAACCATAGTCAATCAAAGCAATGTCTAGAAATATTCACATTTTTCCGGTTTTTAAATAACTTTTTCATATGGTGTAGTAAATACATATCACCGGAGCTCGCGGAAGTTTTTAGCACAGTATGGGGAGGGTTAAAGCTGAGTGACTGTAATCTTATATATAAAACCGAAACGGCGTATGTATGTATGTCTGTAATTCCCTTTTGCATTGTTGGTCATTAAGTTGCCATAAAAACGAATATGAAAGAAAATATGTTTGAATTTTTATCGGCGAAGACATTTAGTCAAAATGTAATAAATTAGTCTTCTACTGAACTTTTTCTGGCTTTTATTAATATAATAATGTTTATTATTTATGTGAAGGTATTATTTGACATTTCTTTGACAGCAAATTAGATTTTTTCCTTGAATTTGGACATTTTAATGGGCTGTCATCAAATTAAATAAAGTTTGTGATTTTATTTTAACTCTATTTTGGATGTTAGATTTTGTGATATAATTATGTCGAATGATATAACATTAAATAATTATTGGTCGCTTAGTCCGAGCGACGCCGGGTAGCAATACTAGTATTATATAGAATTGAGTTCATTAAATGAGCGTTGTAAAAATAGTGTGGTTAAAAAACCAACACACTCAATCACGACATACAAGATCAATAAATTTGTGCATCATTGAGAAGGCCGTAATTAAGTTTACAGGGCAGTGAAAAATAATGGAAGATGTCTCAATTTTGGGTAGTTGCAGTTATAAAAACCTTTTAGAAAATTATGGATAAATAATATGAAATGTACTCATGTACCTGTATTAAAATATAATTGAAGAACTTTCTGGTCTGGGTTAAAAACATCCAGTGCCTGAAACAATTAAAATTAATTAATTGAATATGAATTTACTTACCAGCAGTCCATTATTTACAGGGGTTTTTATCGTCCAGAAAAATTTAATTCTGAACGAAAGTGTTTGTGCTTATTGAAGTGCTTTTGAAAGCACAGTTTTTTAGATAAATAATTTCACTAACATTGATCGGTATCGATGACATTTGCCGTTAGACGTTTGCTGTTTGTCTTTTGCCGTTTGTCTATGGTACGAAACACGCGCCACCTACTGAAAGTTAATTGTACTATGCCTTAAACCTTTGCGCAAGTGCAACAATAAGCTTTTAAAATGATCAGTATGGCAGCGAATAAAATATGAAAAAACATTGATGTTTGTATAAAAGACCTACTGCAAATTGATTTTACTATACCTTTAACATTCGCGCAAGTGCAAGCAATAAGTTGATAAAGTTTTAACGTAATCGGATGAACGATATGGTACCGCATAAAATATGAACAAACAAACAAGCAGACACTATTTTTTATATATTAGATTAAATGTATACTTAATTACTTTGTACCATTTAAATATTACACCTTATAGACTCTGGAATTATAATGTTTATATATGAAAACAGTTTCATATCATCACATATATGTGTACCGACTACGCCGAGGTTACATAACAAATTAGCCCATTTCCTCTCACTGATTTACGATTCAATTGATACGTTGGCATAAATAACTTTACCTCTGGATGCAAATACCGAACGCAGCGACAGAAATTATCCATTTCGCGTAAGAAATAATGCATCGGGCGGCATCACGAGAAACCATCTTAATTTATTTTCCGATTGTCTTTGGACGGGAGGGCATTGCAGGAAACTGCATCTCTTGACGTTTCAATGATCAAAAGAAAACGTGAGAAAATATTAAATAAATCAAAGCATCTTTTTGATATTAGAAAAAAAAAATCCGTTTATTTTATATTTTTAGTACATGTATTTTTTTTGTATTTAAAGGCACACAAGCGTCAGCATTTTAGGCTTCTATTTTTTTTGCGAGTAAGAGTAGGTGAGTATGACTTCGTTAGAAGTACTAAACTGCCGTTCCAAGCAAGAAGGAAGTAAGTGACTCTGACAAACTTTTGAGAAAAATGACATTATATATTTTTTGAAGTTTTAGTATTTTGAATTTATATAAAGCGGTTGATGCGAAAGTGAGCTAATTTCTTTGTAAATAAGCAGTAAGTAGTTGCATTGACTATTTCTTTGATAAGAAATTCTTATAAAGGGTATTTCAATAGGGACGCTCAAAATATGTTACTTTGTCCTGCTGAGTAGATTATTCTTTGTTTAGTGGCCAAATTTGAGTCAACCAGTTTGGTAAATAATCGACCAACACCTATCTGTACGTCATCAAAATACAATATCTGGTGAAAACATTGCTGCTGTGTGTGAAAGTGTACAGGAAAACCCAAGGCAGCTTATTTCTCGTTGTTCACAAGAACTTGGCTTTTCTGCGACTTCAGCTTGGCGAATTTTGAATCGGGCCTTATGTCTGCACCCGTATAAAATCCAACTAACCAAGGAACTTCAGGTAAACGACCACAGACAACGCCTGATTGGGTTCTGGAGCAGTTGGAAGTTTACCCAAATTTGTCAAAAAAGTCAACTTTAGCGACATGGCCCATTTTATAATGAATGGATATTGGCAGACATTTGATGCTATATTCCATATTTAATGCCGTAAAATATACTTACAAATGAAATTAAAATTTAGTCGAAATCTCACAAACAACTTGTTTTATTTACATTTCAAAACTAAGCGTCCTTATAAAAATACCCTTTACTTGTAGCAGAAGTCCATCTTTTCACAAGGATTTTTTGAGTATTTAAGTTAATATAGAACTGTAAAAGTGAGCTTTCAAACATATTCAGCAAATGGCATTCGTAAATCAATTTCAGAAATTTTGTACAGACCTATCTATTTTGCCAGTAAGGATAGAGGAATGGGACTAAGATATAAATACTATATGGTGTTAATCACTTATTTCGACTCCTAGTTTTTAGGATTAGACAAGTCGTAGGGATTTTGGAGTCAACAAATACATATTCACATGATCACAATTCCTGAAATCGATTAACCATCTGTTTATGTGTGATGAACTGTGTATCTGGTCTGTAATTAGAAAAGAAAATCAGATTTGTGTCATTACCGATTTTCATTAATTGAGCTTTCCATTAATAGTGAAGGTTATTGGGTAATTTGATCTGAATTGGTTTTCATTACACGCTGATTTTGTCGACTAGCGCATCTTTCAGTGCATTTAATTAAAAAAAAAAAACAATTAAATAGTTATTTAATAAAATTTATTAATTAACGCTAACACTTTAAAAAACATATTACTCAATTTATCGTCGGTATACTGGAAGAAGGCTTTATGTAAAAAAATCAGGCGTTTTAAGATATTAATGCAGATATTATAACACACTATCATTTGAAAAAACAATTTCACTGTTATTCAACCTCGTTTTTTCTATATTAAAATCTCCTTTTTGTAAATAAAATTAAAAAAAACTTTATACAATAATTTGAAATTAGTTATACTCTAATTGAATTCGTAAATGATAAAAGTATGTCATAAAGTGATAAGTTAAACAATGAATGATTAAAATATAAAAATGGAAAAAGTCGGATATCTCGACACAAGGGTTTTTGAAATAAAGCTTTCTGCCAGTTTACCCACTATTATATAAAACAAGATCTATAATACTACAGAATGTGAAAACTATAAATTGATTTATTATCACACATATAATCATAATATTATACTTGAATTGGGGAAATAGTAAAATCAAAAAACCAGAAACCTATTATTCAATAATTTTGGTTGTTTTAAAAATAGTAAACTTTCCTAAATATACTTTTATGCACTTATGAAAAATATATTTATTATTTACACATAGTAATTTTTTCGAGTACAATAATATAATATGATTCAATTATAAAATTTCAGCCATCAAAACAATACAAATTAGACTCCATTGAAAAAACAAACATACATATATGGAACAAGTAAGGCGTTTATTTAATACAATTGAAATCAACAATACTGTTATTGCATATATCGATAAAATCTATTTACTGGAGTAGTGTTTTACATCCTTTATACTCATATTACAAACACTATTTCAAATGAATTTTCTACGAAAATAAACTAAATCACTTTATTATTTTATCGAAATTTAATTGTAG
Organism: Himalopsyche kuldschensis; assembly: GCA_028554975.1. Classification (NCBI taxonomy): domain Eukaryota; kingdom Metazoa; phylum Arthropoda; class Insecta; order Trichoptera; family Rhyacophilidae; genus Himalopsyche; species Himalopsyche kuldschensis. The sequence continues at coordinate 626,422 of JAHFWI010000059.1, read as the reverse complement.
AAGTCCATTCAAACTCGCGGAAAAATAGAAATGTGTTTTAATTCATTTTAAGTATATGTATATTAATTGGTTCTGACGAAGGCGTAAGTCGAAATAGCTATTAACCATATATTATACACTTTTTGAATAACTAAAATACATTGCTTTTTTTACCGTGTAATTCTTTTTAATTATTAAATATATTTTCCATTTTTAAGCTACCGAATATTGTATCCAAAATTATTATACTCATTAATTTCATGAATGTTCATTTGGCCACTCTTCATTTTTCTTTTGTACATTTGTAATAGTGGTCCGTTGGCGCCGAGAAAATTCCATATAAGAAGGTTTTCATCGGACGAAGCACTGGCTGGAAAAAGAGAAAAATAAATAACCAATCATGTAAAATATCTCAATGATAATTCTAATCGAATATAACAATATATAAGAGCACGTTCAACCCAACCATTAACTCCCAACCATTAACTCATGTTCATCAGATGTGTGTTCATCCGTTCAATACACCACCTGGTGATCATTGAAGTAACGTATATATCCGCGTGTTACAGTATATATCAATTTATCCAAAGACATAAATATGAAGAGATAAATGGCAACTAATTATTTGGTCAGTTTCTAATTTGATAATGGTCAGTAAATATTAAATAAAAGGTCAGTAATAAATACTTAAAACGGTCGGTAAAAAATAATAAAATAAAATTCTATCAAGCACATTCTGTCGAAATCCTAAAATAAATCTTTAAATTACTGAAACACGTTTTATCATACTACTGAAACCGGTCCGTATCTTTGACAAAGAAGCATAGTGGAATTAGCGAAAAACAATATGTTTTATTTCATTAAATAATTTTATATTGATCAGAATTGTCTTTTGAACGATTCAAGTTTAATTGCCGGTATATAAAATTACCTATCTTAGTTCCATCAGGGCTAAAGAGTAATGCCCGTATTCTTCCAGGAGGTACGCAGAACTGATCGGTGACTCTATCTGGTGCGGCAAGGACTAGAAGTCGAGATCTACGATCATCGTTTGCTTCATTTCCCAGCCATACATCTTGAAATCAAAATTACAATTTATCAGTTATACCTAAAGTACTGTTATCATGAAGGCAATGTTGAATATGAAGACACTAAAGAAACAAACGGTAAACAGGAATGCTTTTTACATAGAAAACTTTTTTAGTTTTTTTTCCACTAGTTAGTCCCTACACAGCCATCCCTAAAACACTTCATGTCAACATGGAGTGTCATTAATCAACACAAGTCCGATTAAACTGTGTGAAGTATTACTTACTAGTATACTGAGATGGACATGCTACAGATTTTTAAATGAGTAAATCAGTATGTTTATTTAGATATTGCATATTTTTTGAATACATATGGGAGATCAGTGCACCATTGCACTAAAAAAAAGGGTCCATTATGTGGAGTTTTTATTACCATTCCTAGTGCGAATTTTAAAGGAATCCCTGAATGTTTTGTTAATGTTAACTCTATCATCACACGCGGACTTTTTATTCAGACAAGCGGAGTTGTCTCACCGTCGACCCAATAGCTGATTAAAAGTTCCGCCGTCAGACTACTCCATGCCAATGCATCAACAGAGCACGCCGACGTGGCGAGCTTGTGGCAGAGATTCGTCTGTCTCCCAACGTCCCAGATGCTCAATGATCCATCTCCAATTCCTCGTCCTGCTCCATGACCACCTCCGAGAGCCATCTGACACCCACGCCAAGGATGCCATGCTAGTGCCTGAAGAAGAGCATGCGACAAAATCAATCTATTAAGTTATTAAGACATGAATGTTTTAAATGATTTTTTTCGACAAGAATCATAGGAAAATCGGCCTCACGCCCTCGTCATAACTAGTGTTTACAATCCCGGGATTAGAAAACATGATTCCGAAATTTTCGGTGTTTATTTACTAGTCAAGCATAAACGATTATTCTTTAGAAAAATCGTAATTTTACGAGTACTTGCACGTGTCATCTTTGGAACACCGAATATTTGTGGAAATAAATTATATTCGTTACGCACTGATTTCTGCATCGATTGCAATTTTTTTTTTGAAATGAATTTATAGGACGAAAAATATCATATATTTCGAGTGTAGAGTGTCAAATATATACATTTCTAAAATTGATCACAACATCCTGGATTATTTTTAACTATTTTAAATATGATATTTCAAAAATATGAAAATTATCGACCATTAAAAAAATATTCCAGATCCCGGAATCCCGGGATCCAAATTTTGGCTCGAGATTGGAAACCCTAGTCATAACTATGTATGTTAAACAGTTAAGTTTAATCACTTTTAAAGTCTACAATTTTTGGCGGAAAGGCATTATTTAAAATAAATAAATCATATTTTTTGAACCACTTAAATCGATACTTCAAATAGCTTAGTTTATTTCATGTATTTTGTGAAAAATAGTGACATGCATTTCGCCTTTTTAAGAAACATCATATGCTATTGCACGGTTGCTTAAAGTAAGCTATTTTAAATGTTATCTTCAAAGTTTTTTTATTTTTGTTAAATGCTGACCATCTTTCTTGATAAAAAATACTCTCACTGTATTAGAAACCTATATAGTATTTCCTATATTAAAATTAATTAATGTTTAACATACCCTTGAAGGGTTCGCGAATATTATCTGGAAGAACGGTGTCAACGATGGTAAATTCCATATCCTGACCATGCAGTCGACTCCGCAGGTGACGAGGAACTTGCCATTGGGTGAGAAGGAGCAGTTGATGATTTCACCTTCGTGAGCCTTCTTACGCACACCACAGGAGGTCATCGTAATGCTGTTACAAACACTTAACGTGCCAGTACTAGCACAACTGAAAAACAAACGCGCATCATAATAATCTGCACCAGTCTACCAAAAAATTTTAAACGTTTGAGTTGCAACAATAGACTGTCATAGATCACAGTATAAATTTTTTCTCCAAGCTGGGACACCTAGAAACAAAATTGGTACTTTCGTACAATACAATTTATAAGATAGTCCTGTTTGCCAAAAGTGCGATTCGTATTATCACCAAAAAATCCCAAAATTTTCGCAGTGAAATCATTTGTATTTTTTCGAAAACGGAACATTTTGGCGTCCCGAAGATGTGTTCGGGGACACCAGAATACGTCGCCTAAAAGCGAGACGTCTGATCACCTACAGAATAAGCGATCGTTTATTGGCAATGTGTATAGAAAAATAATTAAAAATACACAATTACCAAGCCAAAAAATAGCCTCGCGGATCCCAGCTGAGCGAGGTTATGGAACCGACTCCATCTTCGACTGTTTGATGATGCTTGGATTCAATTTGCATCATCTTCTTAGCAACCGAATCAAAAATATATAAGTCACCTAAATATGTGCCAATCTGAAAACAAATTAATCTATAGTAAATGTATTTAGGCTAAAACCTCCTATTGTGGGCCAGCTACAATTATTGGCCACTTACATATAAAATCTTTACATATAAATTTTTTATAAACCAAAACAAAATTTCCAACTTTTGGTTTAATATAGTTCCCTTATTATTCCTCTATCGTTTAAACATAAAATTGTCATTTTATGAATTTCCAAACAACTCCAAAAACGCATTTTTATCAGACAGCCGGAGTGATCTCTTGTAAATATCATAAGGATTGGACTTCAGTCTAAAAGCATCATACACGTTTGTAAGTTAATTAATTTAAATTTTAATTGAACAGAATTATTCGTCTTTAGTGAAGATATAAAATAATTATTTTTATGCATTGAAAATATTTTTGTAAAATGTTATTATGATGGTGGCCATTAACTGATTTCAAAAACACATACAATTTCTATTACTCGCCGGCCAAGCTAATGCTATAAATTCTTATAAAAAAAATCTAAAATATAATTTTTTATTGCTTGAATAATGTTTTAATTATTTTACTAATCACCTATGTATTTATTACATTTCTCCGATATTTCTAGGAAAATGTTGACTTTTTGGCCAATAACTGCAGCTTAGCAAATGATGTTGGAAACGAAAAAAGCACTTGATTTTACACTCATTAATGATCTGGAGTCATGTAACTATACATCTACATAGTTTAAGATTTTTAAAAAAAATAAAATATTACAACTTTTGGGGTGGCCAATAATTAAAATATTTTTTTTACTATCAAAAATGTTTTTTTACATATTTTAAAAATTGATTATTATAAACAAATCATCAATCTAGCACACAGTATTTTTTTTATTTTGCCTCTTCTATGATAAGTGTCCACAAAAAGTTACTAAAGTTGAAAAAAACCTTAAGTGGCCGACAATTGTAGGTTTTACCCTATTTATGTTGATACAAAGAAAACGTGCTTTGGAGTATCTTTTTTAGTACTAGTAAAAAAGTGGACATACACAGAAGTATGTTTTTTTTTGATACCGGTTTGTGAAAAGCATTATTGTCTTGGCATCGTTCTTGTGCATGGATGAATTCGAACTGACAATATTTGTTTATTATTTTTTTTTGTGTTCCTTTAAAGTGTATTTTTTGAATAATTATAAAATATATAAAACATTTTTTACACGGGCGTTTAAATAATATTTTTACAACAACTTGTAAAACAAGCTTTTTTTATTATAGTCAAGCAGTTTAAGAGTAGTAAGTTTGTCTGTGGTGCAGTGGTTAACGTTTTTGGCTTCTGTGACGGACATCATGGTACCAGGAGAACTGTTTCCAGTCGATTTATCGATTCTGTTTGTAGGCATCGGTGTTTGTGTTGTCTAAAAAATCCTACCACCTTACCACTAGTCCTATCCTAGCCTAATCCTTTGTATTCTGACTCTCATGGAACTAAAGAGAGGTTGACCGACTGAGTAACAAGCAGTTATCGTGTGAACAAACAAATATAAAGAACCTCTATAGGCCACATATGCTCCACATTCGGAGTGGACATGGAATCAATCCCTTTTAAAATCTACCAAATATGGTAGTATAATAATATTTGATTTTATATTGAGTTTATTGGGGATATCGGCTGTTTATTCCGAACCTATAAGGTCAAATATATGATTATAAATTTATCTAAAATACCTATATTAGGACACCATATGATCCACTATAGGGGTGGACACGGATTTACAAGAAACTAACAAAAGAAATATCTGAACTTTTCGATCAAATCTACTGTAATTTTTTAACAGTTTAAAATTTTTAGAAATAAATAAAACTCTTAACAAAAAAGAAGTATTATTAAATAATATTCTTCATAGGACAGGTTGCTCGCCAGTGCTTACATTATTTCCAATTAAAAGGTTTAACCCAAACCTATCTGATTGATTGATACTCATTAGTTAATATAATGTAATGCTAACGTCATTAGTAGTATAATTATTTGTTTGCTTTGTTTTGATTCTATAACCACCTTCTTGCTTCCCATAAAAAGGAAACATCCCAAACTCCATATTAGAATCAAACTTGCTTCATTACTTCAGCAAAATTTGCGATAGAAAGTTCGAAAATGCCTCTGAAAGAGGCGAAACACGTCACAGTTAGTAGCATAATACGTGGAATTAAAATAAGTTATTTTATGTTTTAGTGATTTTTTTTTGTTTTTACCGCAATCATCACTCCTTCTGGATCCCATTTGGCGACCACAACTGTATCGTGGTGGAAATTGTACAAGTTACCAACTTCGTTTGATGGAGAGTGCCACATGTAGAGCTGGTTTCCAAGCGCAGCCAGGAGCATATCATTCTTCCCCCAATCCAGAATATCATTATCTATGAGAGGTTGTTAATTGATATAATGCTTGGCAGAGTTAAGAGTAGGGTTTCCAATCCCAAAGATTTTCAATACCTGATGAATCCCGAGATTATAAAACATTATCCCGAAATTTGCAATGTGAAAGTCATACGAGATTAACTCGATGATAAATAATGAATCAGTTATGCACATAATCAACGATAAATAATATACACCCAGCCCAAGATCTCTTATTTTTCAATTGAAAAAATCTGACCTTGCCGGTAATTGAACCCGGGCTCCCTGATCGCTAGGACAAATCTCTTGCCACTAGACCACAAGGACGACATTGACGTAGTGGATAAACAACCGAAAAATAATTTTCATAATAGAAAATAGTGACATTATTCCTAACTATTTTAAATGATACTTTAACATGGTTAATGTATAATACGTACGAAAATTATCGACCGTTAATTACCAGTACGGGATCCCGGAATCGGCTTATTGCAATCCCAAAATCCCCGGATCAAAATTATGACCCGGGATCGGAAACCCTATTCACAAGTTATAATTTGGTCCAGCCACTGCATTTGGCAAAAAATAATTGAATCAATGAGTAGAATTCACTTATCATTGCAATATTACTTCATGGGTGTCGGGACATCTACAAAAATGGCTGCTTTGAGTTAAATATAGCATTGTGATGCTCTAATGCAGTTCTATAAAATATAAAAATACTAAACTTGTACGAAGAGTAGTTTACCAGATATTGCTCGGCTTTCGTGCAAATCCGTAAGGACAAAGTTTAACATTGAAAAATGTTTTGCCATTTATCTCCGTTCGTTGTTTTTGTAGTTTCGCCCGTATGTCCCTACACCAGTGGTTCTCACGTAAAATTTGGCTATGGCCGCACCAAATTTTTGTATCTAGTCTTTTTGGTCCAAAACACCTAAACATGTATGTGTTTGAGTTTTTGCGAACTAATAATTCTTGATGCACAGTACAATCCATACGAAATATTCAATTTCAGTGAAATTGTTGACAAAATAACTTGTTAAAACATATTTTTATTAAATGTCAATAATAGCTATGAAGCTGTTGGTGGCCGCAGCAAAATGCTCTGGTGGCCGCACATGAGAACCACTGCCCTACACCCACGACTTTATCTCAACCTTATAACATATAAGTTAGACAACTAGTTGCTATATTAATATATATTTTTTTGATTTAATTCATTAAACAGTTAAGGTAAGTGTTAAATATAACTAAAATAAAATTATGCCATCAAGTTATTAAGCTAGAGGTATTTTTTAATGAGCGAAAGTATGTTTGTAATTAGGAGAAACAATAAAAAACACATACGCATATTTTCCTGATACCCTGGCAAGTCGAATATAATATCCGGTTGGCCAATGATGGGTCGCTTTCTCGGAGCGCAGGCCCAGCCTTTCGAGCCACTGGATTCCGGTTTCCTGGGGGTGCTGGTGTTATTTTGAGTAAACTTGAGGATGGGCTTGTCGTTCTTTTCGCAACTGAGAGTTTTACCGAGAATGTCGGAATAGTTTTTCGTCCGCCAACTGTTTGGATCCTAGAACGCGCATTTATACATGATGATAAAATTCGGCATCTGCCAGGATGATTATATGGGAAAAAGTCCAAGCTCCGACAAGTTCAATATGAAAATTACAATGTTTTTAAATAAAAATCGGAGAATTAGGGCGTGGGTGCTTGTAGTATTATTATCCTCGAGTAGAGTGAAAAAATCGTTGATTTATTTTTATGTGATATTAAATAATTTAAAAATATTTGATGAGAAACATTTTTTTTTGCGTGTTGATTATTTATTAAATATTATTAAAATTAGTAAACATGTCATTAGAAATATAAAATTGGAGGAAAAAAAGTCTAGAGATTACCAATATATTATTATATGTAATCGTTGTATATTTAATTTTTTAATCAGATATAATTTAATAACTTTAGAAATGCTTTTAAAATGTTTATTATAGTTATTTTAAAATTAATTAACATCTCTTTCGACTTTTCATTTAAACTGAGACTGATATATAATAATATAATTCATATACTAGCATTACATATGCATTTTTTAATGCATAATTTACAGTGCTATATAATATGTACATAAATCCTTTGAAAAAGAAGTTTCCGTCATTTTATTTGCAACATTCTTCTTTTGAAAACTAATTTAGCTCGGAGTTTTAAATAAATTGCACTCTTTTATATGGACGTTTGGTGTGAAATAAGCTAACGATACATTTTTTTAAATTAAATTATGTGCAAAGATTAAAAAAAAGTGTTTTATGATAATTTAATTCGTAAGTGAAAGATTTATTTGGCTTTTTTTGTATTCCATTACTGTACCACATCAATCAAAAGCGCATTTTAGCATCCTGTGTGAACGAATAAACTAGTTATGTATTTTTGTGTTACACTGTTGGACACGAAGGTTAATTAATATTTACTTAAGCTAATGTATTATTTTAATGCAAGATTTCCTCAATTATTTTATTGCAAAAGCTTTATTGGAATTAATTTAGTATAGTTTTATTAACATAGCTAAACTTTTGATTATATAACATATAAGTATTTTTTTTTCCCATATTCTCTGTCTCCCGCCAACCTCCTCGCATCTTCCCAGGACATCCCGGCGTCCCGTAGCTCCCCTAAGTACATCCTATGGATGGTCATCAGAGGCATTCCGCGGCGTCAGGATCCATCAGGTTGATAGAAGAGGCAGGCAGGATTCAGGCTCCCCTGGGGCATCCGCAGCACATGTCCAAGCCAGGTCCATCGTCGCCTTTTGATTTTGGACGTAATATTTCATGGAGATAAGAGAGCGGACAAACCAACCCCTTATAAGTATAGCTATATTTCTAATGATTTTAAATATCGCAATGAACCAAACATTTTAACGATGGGAATTAATTGCGAACTATTTTATTTTTCAATGACAGGAAAAATGGCTAGGGGGGTGGTTGGGAAAATTGGCAGTTGATCATGGGCTACCCGATTACTGTCAGTGACAAATTGTTTATCAAGAGTCTGGATGCCCTGCACCCAAGAAGGTTTCCAAGATATATTATAAATCTAAGCTTATTGCACCTGCTGCTATTTTTAAAATAGTAGTATGAGAGATTGAAATTGTTAATTATTTTAAATAAAAATAATAATACATTTTTAGTACTTTTTCCACATAAAAATTATTAGATCAGGACTGGTTTCCCTCATGGCAAGCATTGTCAACTGACAATCAGATGACAATGCTTGTAAAAGTACTAACAATGTATTATTATTTTTATTATAATGCCTTGATTGACAGTGAACACATTAAAAGTGATACGGTAAGAAAAATAACAATGTATTTTAGTTCTACATAAATTATTTTATATCATCTGTTGATGGCTATTTCGGCTATTATATAAAATAATTTATGTAGAACTAAAACACATTGTTATTTTTCATACCGTAATATAATGGAGTTTTACCAAGTAAATGCCTACTCAATCAATACCTTAAAAGTCTTAATTATTTGTTTATAGAAAGCAATCGTTTGATGGAAAATCATGAAGAAGATGTATAACACATTACATAGTCTGGGATAGGTATAAATATCTCTTGCGAAATTGTTTCATATATAATACTTAAGTGGTGATAAATGCAAAATATTGAATTTACCGAAGGAATATTCAAACAAAAAAAAGTGTTAGAGTGAATAAAAAATTATCAGGATTTAGATTATTCTACTAATCAATAACGTTTTTCAGGATTTCAAATATCAAACACCATCGATATGTTCAATAGAAAATGCAATAAGAATCATAGAAAAACTTTACCTGTTTAAATAAGTCTTCATCGTCTTCCTCTAATGTCTTTCGATTGGAGAACATCGAAGATCTGATGGCATGATAGTCAGCATTATACCGTCTTGAAGATACAAACCTATCGACTGTAAACAAGCTTGGGCACACTGGCTGAGAAAAGAAAAGAAAAAAAGTATTTATAAAAACGCATTTTATGAAGATGTAAATACATTTAAACTATTTTTTTCAAATAAGTATACAATGAATATCATACTGAATTATGTCAAGGTGCTAATTTTAAATTATTGGTAGAAACGTTTTATATTTATCAAAAAGAAAGCACAATTTAATAACACTAGCAATGGCCGGAATCAGTCGTGATCATGACACAAAAAAGAAGAATTCATATATGATTCTGGTCACTGCCCAATTGTTTCTTCAGAAACGGTTAAGATACAAAGATTTCACTAAAAGAGAACTAGACGTCAGCTTATCTTTTTTAGGGTTGCATATAATTACTGAAGAAAAGAGAGGGAAATCATAATACAAAATAATTGGACACAGATCTGATTTCCTTTTCAAAGCTTTTGTTTTGAAGTTTTCATTTGGTAACCGATTATGACAAGTGATTTACAAATTTAGCACTCATCTACGGTACTAGCAGTCACGATTGTCTTAAAACAATGTATCTGATATTCATATCTATTTTAAAAACAAAACTGAGCGGATGACTATAAACCAGCCCGCATAAAAATAATGCTGTCGAAAAAATCATTTTTTTAAAAACTTAAACCATAGTTGCATGGGAGTTGATAATAAAAATAGGTGAAAATTTGTATGTTAATTTATTCGTGAAATCGTTATAGATAAAAACGTTAAATAGCTAAAATAACATTAAATTATTAGCATAATTTAGACATCTTTCTCCGTGTCCGTAAAGAGTTGCACCCTTTGTATTGTTAATTTAATACTGGGGTCCAAAGAAAACCAGTAGTTGCATTGTTCCACGTGACCTCTGAAAGGTCAAACGTTCTCACGGTTCAAGGTGTTTGTGAACCTTAGGGTGACCACTTTTCTACGAACTACAACAACCAAAACAAGTAAAGATAGAAAACTTATAAGCAAACCTACCAGTTTACGAATTAAAGCATTTTAACATTACATTTGCTTCAGTTTTATTCGTTTTCTTTATTACCCTAACTTAATCGGTATGAACGACGTGACTGAAAGATCCGACATAAAGTCGTACCATATTGCACATTTTCTCCGCTCGTTTTCCATGCCAAAGAGAAAAGATATAAAGATATTTTTTTATCGATTTTCCACGATTCTACAGTCCTACTCATTCCTCTTTGTCCTATATAAAGTTAATCACACATGTCGCAAAGAATATTTTGACTCTGCTTATTTTACTTTTATTATTTTTGAATGGTATTTCATTGCTAGATTGCTAAATTAATACAGTGCGACATTTCTACATCTTTATTTTCTTATTGGTTTTTCGTCCTATAAGATTATTCGATTTATAGAAGTCTTTTTTTATAAACTAATTTTTGTAACACCGCTAAATCGTAGCTTAATTTTAATATAATAGTTTTAAGTTCGTTAATAATTTCCTTTTTATATGGGTTCCTATGTATCATTTTTTAAGGTGTTAACTGTCAATTATTGCTGGTGAAAAAGTATTATAGTTTTTACGCATTTTCTACTCGATGAATGTTAAGTTTTACGTTACAATTATTTGAATAAAATCTATGTATTATGGAGGGCTCTGGAGTCGGTAAAAAAAGTCCGACTCCGACTTCGACTCTAGCATTTACCAAAACCACGACTCCGACTCCGACTCCGACTAAAAAAAGGTTAATATCGTCACTTTTTCCCCCTAATTTTCCTATTCAATTAAATATCAACCCTATAAATGCGGCCAAAAGCGAAATTTTACATATTAAATGCAAAAATAAAAAGTTCAAACTTTTCAATATTTCCGACTCCGAGTACGACTCCGGCCAAAACGCCGCGCCGACTCCGACTTCGACTCCGACTCCACAGCCCTGGTATTATGCAATTATATGCGTGAGCTTATGGTTCCATAAAGAGAAAAGATTAAGCATGAATAATTAATTGCATACGACGTTGGTTTCCTACAAACGCTGAAACTATGGTACATTTTTGTATGTATGTTCATAAATTGGTGCTATTGCCATCTTATAATATGTATAATATTTTTCTGCATAGCTGTAAACACCTCAAGTATAAATATATCAAGGATCATTACAAATAGTAGAAATAAAATAGTTGTATATTAAATAGTGTGTACCTCTCAGATAAATAAATATTTTATTTATATAAATACAAATACTATTCCATTCAAAGGATAATGTACCAGATTGTCAGAGGAAATAAGACTGTTGGTCACACTATTTGAGTGTGGCAGCTGATATTATTCAAAAGCAGATGATTTCTACGCTTTTGTTTATCGTGGGGGTAATATGTAAATTCAAAGAAGTGTCAACTTTTGAATTAGTTCTAATGTAAAAATGTGTTTTTCTTTAAAATCAATGCAAAAGATCAAACTATATCTTCCATTAAAAGATTGTAACTCTATAGTAAAGGCATTCCCGTTTACACACACCATTTTCAGGTATCTAATATCGTATTTCGATCAAACAAACCGTCTACAAATGTTAAAAATCATCTTTTTTGGTAATTAGTTTACATAAAAAATACAATGTTGACCAACATAAGATTTAGAGCTCATACAGTTAATGAATTTTTAGGTGTTCACTGTCAATTATTGGTGGAAAAGCGGTTTCATTTATTGGGGTTATTAACCAGTTGTTAAAGCTCGCGATGGACGAAACCGGTCCGAAGATTTATCAGATTATTATAGAAGTTGTACAAAAGTGAGTTTCATTCTTAAAAGTTTGTTATGTGTTATGTAGTAAACAAATCAAGAACTCCATTGTAACACGATGGAAAAATAGCAATGTATTATAATTCTGCATTAATAATTTAACTTACTGACAAGGACCTAAATCAAAATTATATAAAATAATTTGTGTAAAATTAAAATTCATTGCTGCATATTTACCGTGCCATCTAGATATGAACTGTAAATTCTTTCGGAAAGTTGTTTTCAGTAAAATTTAATCCAGTAATTATAATGTTGTCAAATCACCTAAATCAAAAGATCATGTAAATTTATGACTCAATCAAGAGTTTGACGAACCTTTAACTATATTTAAATAACCATGGATATATTATATGCATTTATATCAAATCACAGATTGGCAATATTGGAGAAATTAATCTAAGGAAACATTTTGATCGAGTAATATTCTTAATGGTTTTTTTCAAATTGCGATGAATCCAATATCTTTGATCTATCATTTTGCTAGTCGGTTTGGCTGTCACTCAACAACGAAACACAATGGAACAAGTCGTAGCACAATGTAAAATAAAAACTTGCGTTATGCTTGTTGCAGAATTTCTCGCTGCAGTGAAAGGAAGTGTATTGAAAAATGCAATTGCCAATTTGTGGCCGTCAATGGCATCAAAGTGCATGTCATCTATTGTTCTGGTCTATTCGAATTTCAAATAATAATTAAGTACACACCCTGTTCGTAAAAGATGAAAAAAATAAGACATCATTCTTTTATGGCTGTTATTCATTATGATTTTCAAAACGGCTGCATGCTTCATTATTTTTTTTGCTTCCGTAAGTAAAATACTTTAATAATTTAAATATGTAAGACGATATATATAGGTAAACCCACACATACCGATTAGTACTAAAAATTTTAAGTTTAAAAATAAAATATTAAATATGAGTTCTTTAGGGTGAAGTGAGCCAAGTCTAAAAATCACTTTTTAATTCCTTTTTTTTTGTGTAACAATTTAACATTTTAACATTACGTGAATAATGATTGATATAATGCTTTAAAAATAGTGCGATTGGTTACCCGCTAAAATATCATTTGAGCGCTTGAGAAGTGAAGTGAGACAAGTGAGCAAAATGATGAAACAATTGTATACGATAAGAGTCACTTGTAAGATAGTTAAGGATCTGTAGAATATGATACTGCATCTAACTCATTTTTTCCACAAAATCTATTTGGCTCACTTTAGTTCTCAGGGGTCATCTTGTTTCCATTAAAAATATATTGGTTTAGTTTATTAAGTTTTTCCATAAAATACCTGTCGCATCTGGGGGTTATTTGTAAAAGTAAAAAAATGGGTGTCTGTAAAGTCGGTTTACGGACGATAGTTTAACGTGACAACGTCATAAGAAAACATTGATGAAATGATTGCATACTTTTATGAATAAAATGGAATCATTTTTATTGAATTATCATTATTTTGTATGGATACGAAGAAGGAGTGAAATGAAATCTACAATTTTTTATTGATATATTTTATTCGCACTCATTAATTCAAGGATTAATTACCTTTATTGCCGCAATTATTGTTGTAATATAAACAATGAAAACCACATTAACATTTCACTTCACTTTATAAACAGTTGTAAACAGATCACGTTCAATTGTATAAGCAAGGTCTGCCGCTGTTTTTTCTACTCAGACGCATCAACCAATCGAGTGGAAGAGAGATAGATGCGGCACAATCCGAACGGTAGGCCGATCGTGCCTCTCTATCGCTTATCCGCGCTCTCGCTCGCACGCTTGCCTTCGGCGTAACGCGACAAACGGGACAATGAGTCATGTTTTTTCGTGCGTGCAGCGGGCGTTCATCGATTTATAAGACGTTGTCACGTCAAAAACAATTACGTGCCTTACAAAATGGAAAATAGTTCCGCTATATAAGAACAATTTAACCTTTAATTGATAATGATTGATTACATATCATCTATCATTCTATTATATACTAACATGTTACTTTTAAATTAGATACTTCGTTATTCACTTAGGATATTGTTATATTGAAGTTGCGCCAAGCAAATTCCAGTTGAGTCAATATCACAATTGTTTGATTTGTATTACAATAGATTGGGGTTGATTTGAAATGGTTTATTTATTGTTTTAAAGCTTATATATGACTGAGAAATGAATCTTTTTAATCAGTCTGTACGCAATATTTGTTGTTTCATTGAACCTCCGGTGTACCACATCGTAAAGTGATTAGAATTCAAAATTGAAATGCAAATTGTGTTTTTTTTGCATGTGGATTTCGATAGAATAAATGCACATTGGCCACACATCAGAAGCTGCCGAAACATTATATTTCTCTATATGAATCCGACAAACCACATCATAATATTGTTATGTCTTATTGCATTTCGTTACAGATCGTAAATTTTATGCTAATTTGACGAGTTATACGAAATCACTTAGAGTAATTGGAAAAAAACAACATTTCTTTTAATCACTTTTAATGTATTTACTGACAGCTCTTGGCGGAAAGGCATTATTACATTTGAATAAATATACACAACTTTTCGTATAGCATATTACTAATAAAGTGTAGACTAATGAAAGCTGTGTTAATGGAGAAAAAATGTAGCAAAAGGTTTAAGTAGAAAGCATTCCTGTTTAATGTTTTGTTCAATATTCAATATGGTTTTAAATAAAACAGTTCGTTAAGTAGAACTGATTAATTGTAATTTTGATTTGAAGATTTATGGCTGGGGAACGAAGGAAACAATGATCGTAGATCTCGACTTTTGGTCTTTGCCGGGCTAGATAAGAGTCACCGAACAGTTCTACGTAAACTAGTCGCAAAGTATTGTTTTACCCAGTGGTTTCCAAACTTTTTTCTTCTACGCCTACCGTAAACATTTATTTTTCGCGCCTTCCCAATTTTTATTTCATATAAAATATAAAATTTTGCGTGATTTTTATGCTAAAAATCTTTTGGCACCTCCCGGCTTGGAATCCGCTATTTTAACCTGTGTTTGGCCTGAATATATTTTTCATATTTGGTTTAGTTAATCTATTTGTTATAACAGTTTCAAATGTCTCATTGCGTTATAATGCTCCAAATAAAAATGAAGTTAAAAAACTATTTTGATGTATTTGAGTATTAAATTAAAGACATTTATTTTGGTTGTAAGACAGTTGAAAAAAAATGGCAACTAAAATTACAGAATCCAATATTGAAAAATGTGTTAAACAATTGCCGATACAGAATTTTTATTGTGAAATAAATCAAAACCTCCTCATCCATAAACAAAGTGTGATGGTATAAGAAGAGCGCATTACAATTTCACAGAAAAACGTTATACAATTGTAAATGATTCAAAATAAACATTTTTTTCAAAAAAAATCCTTTAAAAATGAAAAATTGTTCGAATTTTGACGTAAGTACTAAACATGTTTTATTATTTTTATTATAATGCCATTGCACCAAGTATTGAACACCTTTAAAAGTGATTATTGTTCAAAGTTAAGATCTTGAAAATGTTGAGTTTAATTGATAAAAAATTATGTTACTTTGCTGGTAAGAAACAGGCTGAACGCAATGCACCATGCGCTCTTAAATTATCTGATCGGAAAGTAAAGTGAGGTGGCCAGTGGCAAGCGGCTGATGAATATTCACTACATGCCATTAATGGCCCCATCGGAGCTGACTCGCTGATCGAATCAAAGGGGGCCTTCACTGCAGTTCACACCGTCCCATCGAGATACTGAATGGGGCCTTTCAACACAGGTTCTTTATTGAAGTGGGATTGTATCGGCTTTGGAATACGACCGCTTTAAAGTTTTTGTATGGACCGATAATGACACTGGGAATAATAGCGCGACACCAGATATAATTACAATAAAAATAGTAGCACATTTATAGTGCTTATTCCATTTATTTTCTATTTTCAAGCACACTAGTGCATGGTTCAAAATCAGTCCCGTGCAGATCTGCTCGGGCCATGAATGTGAAGGGTAAATTCCTTTTTAAGCCGATAGCGTTGCGAAAGGCGGCCATGAAACATTGGCTGCATATACACAACGGGTGGCAGTGGGAAAAACCAGTTTTTATTCCATATATAATTTATTAGATCAGGACCGGTTTCACTCATGGCGAGCCGTTATCGCCATGAGCGAAACCGGTCCTGATTCAATTTATTTTTTGTGGAAAGTACTAAAAATGTGTTATTATTTTTATTTTAATGCCATACCACGAAGTATTAACAGTGATGAATGTGTTACTTTTTTGAGGGTTTGCAAGATTATTATTAGATTACGGATTGAGGATTTGATCACAGAAAGTTATCACCGATAATGCAAGATTATGCTGCGTGAAGGCAGATTCACAAGATGTGAATTCTAGCGAATACAATATTTGTTTTCAAGATTGCAGATTTTTTTGTAATATTCATGACCTGTACCACGAATCCCCATTTAAAAAAGAATAAAAATAATATGATTGACTGACAGAAAGTGTATGACTTAATTAAGGATTCGGAATGAAAATGCTTGGTGGAATTTTGATATCAAGTTTGAATCGTTTGAATATTGTACTTTGAGTTCATCACGATTGACCCAGGATTCTTCTGTTTCGGCATTTTAAAAGCACGCTTGAACTTAAATCGACACGTAGTTAATAGTTTGTATCGCTTATATTTTAGATGTCTAGAAGCAAAAACGCTACTATCTTTCAGAGACTTTAGGTTACAAAAACCACATCTTATCTTATATATAAAACCGAAACGGCGTATGTATGTCTGTAATTCCCTTTTGCATTGTTGTTGCAAGTTGCAATATAATAATGTTTATTATTTACGTGAAGGTATTATTTGACATTTCTTTGACAGCAAATTAGATTTTTTCCTTGAATTTGGACATTTTAATGGGCGAGAATGGGAATGCTTTGATATCAATGAGATTCAGTGAATTGGATGGGTAAATCAAATTTTCGGGATTTTACTATCGGCTCATAACATGGACATGCCTAGTTATGTCGTGAGTCTGTTTTATTCGACGTTCTAATAAAGAACGCATTTACTTCGAGTAAAAAAAATCCAAAGAGCATTAAAAAAAATGCCATTGAGTCAAATATTTTGAAATTTTCAAATCACATGATATCAGCTCGATGAGAAGTTCCAGATATTTTATTTTTATCGCATGGATCTAAATCAGATATCGACCTTAACACGACTTGAACCCAGATCCATATGATCGGTAGGGCGATAATTTTACCACTACGTCGACAAAAAAACAAGAAATGAAAAACAATAATCTTCTTAGCTACTAATTGTGTGTTCTTTCGTGGTGAATTGTCCGCAATAGAATCGTATGCCCGCGGTCGAAGTGAGCTGATACGGTGCGCTCTTTGAATTTAAAATCTTTCTCAAATTTATTACACCTTAACTTACAATTTGTACATCATAGTAATATTTAAATAAATCATATCTCACGTGACACCATTGGACTAGGATAAGAACTATTTCATTACGCTTGCATTTCAAAATTGCCAAACAAATTCAAAAATAATCAACAATGAATTTGGAATACATACATTATTCCAAAACTACACTCTTTTGTTTTTTGAAATTCGAAGCGTACGAAAAAAAAGATTTTTCAACGTCAGCCAATCAGAAACGATTTAATCAAAACGGAATTTGTTTTATAAATAATACCTTCAATTAAAACATATATGGGCAATGTAACAATTGACTTCAACCTATGAGTAAAGCACACATATCCGCACCCAATGATGAGCAAATGGACTCATAACAGATCATTTTGGCAGGAGTCTCGCTTCTGAAGAGTAATGACTTAAAATACGAATTCTACCAGTATAGCTTTACGGTGGCGAATCATGACACCTGGCGAAGGTTCAGAAAAACCCCATACACTTGCTTCTAGAAAGTATGTCAACATCGTGCTTGGAACTTCAGTGGTCATGAAAAAACGTTCGATCTAGCTTATTTAATACATTACCTACATATCTGAAGAAAGTTCGTCTTATATTGTAATTTTTTTTCCACATGTCCACTTCCAATGTAAAGCATATGAGCTCGTATTGAAAATTATCTAAATATAAGTTGTTTAAAGAGATCTGCTTTGTCTTTCAACCACTTTTTTCGGTAGAACCTTTAGGATATTATTATGACGCTGAAGACATGATTAGTAGTAAGTGAATCGTTTCAGAGTCAAATGAGTGGGGGTTAAAATATTAGCATCCATGCTTTCAGGCATGAATTACAATATAAAAAATAGTATTAGAAATGAAAAGATCCCAACGTCATTCATTTCATTTTTTGAAAGCCATGCCCTTTTGCTACTAAGCTACATAGCCATACCAGTTTATAAGAAGCTTTGCATCAAAGCTCATTTGATACAGCTTAATAAGTCGATAGTCTGTGGTAACTGGCAACACTGAGTAGTAATTAAGACTCCCCATACTGCCTTGGGCAATTTTCAGTGATAAACTCACTTCTACATATTTGATCATCAGCAATGAAACAGAATAAAAGAATACTTCTTGATGATAATATCTAGATTGATTTGTAATAAACGCTATTCAAAAAAAGATAAAAAAATCTCAGTTATCTTTGTAATAAAAAACATTTATTTGAAAAAAGATTTTTTGTTTTTATGATTTAACAAACAAGTAATAATGACTTTTAATGTGGTAACTGTCACTTATTGGTGGAAAGAAATTATTTAAATAAATAAAACATATCGGAGGTGTTTGGGCATAACCTGATAATTAATTTTTGAATACAAGTAAGTGTATTGAATAGGTACTTTGAGATTTTATTTTATTATTCATGTTTTAATTTCTTAAGGAATTGTGAACATGTTATTTTAAGAAGAAGAACCAACCTGCCTGATTTTAAGCGGCATTACTTCGGATGTTCCACGTGAACGAGAGTGAAATCAGACGAGTACTATTTTCATGAATTTGCGTTGAATTAATCTGAACTCACTCGCTTGACTTATTTGTCAATTTACAATGTAACATATTTTTACTTTTTTTTCTCACAGTCTTTTTTCACGTTGCAAAAGCAATGAAGTTATAATTGTTATTACATAAAATTTCTGAGTAAAAAGCAAGTCTCGTACAAAAAAAACTGCTGAGAAACACTCCACTATGAGTCCATATGCTCCAAATTGAGAGCGGACATGGTAAAAAAATTGTCCATACCTGTTTAAAGGTGTGGCAACACTGACCGCTTGACGAAAATTAATTACAATGCCTAGGTACATTAAAATTTAACAATGGAATATAGCTGTATTTTTATTTGTCTAAAAAAATATTATGACCTCATAATATGAGAAATCTCATACAATTTTTTTTATAATTTAATATTGACCATTTATACATCTATTAAATATTACCTCAATGAAATATTGGTTTTTAACGTTAACGTCGATCGTCGTCTCGATCAGTGGTTCTCATGTGCGGTCACCAGCAGCATATTAGTAATCATTGATATTAAAAAAACTGGTTTTACATGTTAATTTGTAAACAAATACTCTGAAAATGAATCATTTCGTTTGCAATTAATACCAATAGTAAATCGTCAAACATCTTTTGGCCCATTTGACAAAACTCAAACACAGAAGATTCAAAACAAAAATTTGGTGCGGCCACCAGACATTGCCGTAGGATCGCTATTATTTGCGATGCGGCCACATTACAATCTTACGTGACAACCACTGGTGTTGACCAATAATATAACAAACTTTACTACATATATGAAAGATATTGTCAGTTAAAAAATATTCAAAATTCAAGGATAATGTGACATGAATAACCAATGACATTTCGACCGATATTTGTGCATCAATGGACACACTTTCAAGAAACTTATTTCAACATATATAAAAGATACTGCTTAGCTTGCTTATTAGCGACGTCAAAATTACCGATAGACATTAAAAAAATATATATGGTAAAAATAAGTGCTCAAAGAATTTAAAAAAAATATATTTCAACTGTGAGCTGATTGTTTATAATACATAATAATAAAACATCTCATTTTATTTTCAGGTAAAAAAATAGGTGTGATTAAAGAATTCAATTCGAGTATACTCGTCCATTTTTCGAGTATTACTATAGTAATTTGAAAATACTCGAGTAATACTCGTAATTTATAAATTAAGACTTATTTCCCAATTTTATTTTTGCTAAGCAGCGGGCAGAAAATCTTAATAGCACTATTTAATTCATTGTTATTTTTAAGCCCACGCCCACCGCAACACCGAGAGTTTTTCTACTGCGGGATAAAAAACAAAACTTTGAACCAAATTTAAATTTGAGACGCTCAATTCTTTATTATTTTTAATATTTTTGTCAGTTAAAAAATATTTAAGCGTGGCCCATCAGATACATGTATTATTTAATTTGGCCCTCGTAGTGATATCAGTTGAGCATCTCTGCACTAGTCCTTCCCTTCCCAAGCAAATTAAAGTTTTCAAATCCGCGTATTGAGACGAAATTAGTCACATCTGAATTTATTAATTATACCTACTTCTGATATGAAATCGTTAGCACTAAATGGAGAACTCCGTCGGGATAAAATTTTAACGATTTTATAAATTATTTGCTTGTTAACTTTCGTTTAAATCTTGATCACAGACCGTATTAATATTCTCTTCGTGCCTTCGTTTCTGATCATTATATTCGAGTCATAATTATTTATGGCTGTAAAATTTTCCTAACTAATGAAGCCGTCTAAATATTTACGCACGATACGGCCATGCCCGGAGTTACAATAATCCGCTCTCAAGTAGCCTGAATCAATAATATAGATTACGCGCATGACAATTATATTTTTTTTGTATTAATAACAACACATTGACAGTGAAAAATACTTATTATAATAAATCATACCTAACAAGTTCAGTGGTGTAACGTGTTACAAAATATTTAGAGATTATGAATGAATAAACATACTCGTAAATTTGTATAACATACAGAAAATATGCTTTTTTCCAATTTCAAAGAAACATCAATCAGTCTGAAGATCATTTTTAACGAGGTGAAAGACTAATGTTTTCACAATACATGGAATAACCAATTTCTCATTAATTTGCTTGTTACGTTAACAATAATCTTTTTTAAACTATATCCGCTCTGGAGCATATGGACTTCTTCCGGAGCTTTTCTCAACATAAGTCATTTCTACGAAAACTGCTCGTTACTCAGTTGCTCATCCTCTCTTTTTCGAAGAGAGTAAGGATTTAAATGATACAAGGATTTGGACAGGACTAGTGGTTAGTTAAATGCACTCGCTAAACGAACAATTAACTACCACAAGTTACTCCGGTCCGTGGTGCAGTGGTCAACGTCGTTGGCTTCCGTGACGGATCGCCCGGGCTCGAGTTTCTGTACGAGCAGATTTTTTCAGTCGATTTATCGATTCTGTTGGAAGGCAATGCATGTTTGTGTTCTTAAAAATCCATTCCCTACCCTTCCGATCCTAAAAAGCGGCAACCACTCGTGGGTGTAGGGACATACGGGCGAAACTATAAAAATGGCTGTTTTGAGTTAAATATGGCATTGTCATGTTCAAATGCAGTTCTATAAGATATAAAAATATGGAACATGAACTAGGAGGGGCTTACCAGATAATGCTCGGATTTCCTGTAAATCCGTAAGAATAAAGTTTAACACTGAAAACTGTTTTGCCATTTATTTCAGTTCGTTGTTTTTGTAGTTTCACCCGTATGTCCCTACACCCACGCACTATGTAGTCCTGTATCCTCGTATTCTTTCGACCCCTACTATTTTAGAAAAAGAGATGTTGAACAACTGAAAAACAAGCAGTTCTCGTTAGAAAAATATGTTGAGATAAACAAGTTAAGAGCAGACATAGTAAAAAAAAGTATTATTATTGTAGGATTACGTTTGACGCGAAAGAATGTACTACACTGCATTCCAAAGTGTGTTAGAAAATCAATAAAAAATAAATATTAAAATTTAACGATCACCGTAATTCAACATTCTCGTTTCTTAATTAAAAACGCAATAAACAATTTTCACAAAGCTCCTCGGAAAAAACCAAAAATGGCTGCGGATATTTATTGACCTCATGTTCGATCTCTCTTTCCGGGCGTAAAAAGTTATTCCATAAACGCAATTAAATTATGATTTTTACAGCATATGAAAATTATTATTCGGTTGAAAACTTCTTCGATGCGTCACGAATGTAATAATCCGTTCAAAAACTAGAGCGATCTAATTTTTATTAATCTTAAGCTGAGTTTTTAGATTGCCCACTTAACACGTCCGGTACTGGTTGAAATTATAATTGAAAACGCAATGTGCCATAGATTTTTGGCATCAATTTATTGGAAGAACCTTTTAGTACACAGTTAAACGGTTTACGTCAATGCACCATATCGATGGCTTAAAGAGTAATGTTGTTAACTCCACCTTTGGCTGAAAATGACTTAATAATGGCATCTTGTTGTATCATGCAATGTGCATGTCCCATAATTTTTTTATAACCAAAACTTATTTGAGTGTATTGTAAAAACGTTTTAGGAAAATTTGATAACCATCTGTCATTTATTAGTTTTTTTTCAGCGGTGAAACAAATAAATCGTTTGAAAGGGGTTTTTTTTTATAACACAAAATTTTACGTTCTCAAAATAATCAGTTTTTACCCTCTCCTGCATAATTGACAAAAATGGAGGTAGAAAACTTTCTCTTTAAGCCATCGATATATTGAGCATGCTACAAATCTATGAATGCCATCGACAAAATGCAACAAAATATCTAACAAGAATATTGAAACAAAATTAGTTTAATATGAATGCTAGAGCAATAAATCGATTCATTATGGTCTGTGATCAATTATGTTTGTATTTATTGATGTCCACTATATCTCAGATGTAAATATAACACATTATACGTAGCTTGTCTGATATATGAAGGTATTTAAAAATGGTGATTTTTACCAAAACATAAATCGTACGCTTAAAATGAGACCCCTTTGATATTCGAATCTGAGAACAGGTGAGGAACAAGGAATAAAAATACATTAAAAAAATAATCCATGTCCGGTCCCATTGTGGAGCATATGGTCTCCTTATAAAGATATAACATATATTTTACTCAGTCATACAACTGTATTTTCTTTCAAGTGCCGATTGAACAGATAAAACTATCGGAAGACTATAGTTTAGCTTAACACGACCCGAATATAGGGTAGGATGGGTGTGAAGGAATTTGTGGAATTTGGAACACAAACACCGATGCCTTTAAATAGCATCGTTAAGCGATCGAAAGAGCTGCTGCCAGTACTGGGGCTTTAGCCGTTGACCACCGCACCACTAACCACCTAATTAAACTTAATACCAATTCAACTTTTGCAGGTTGTATCCTTTTTGTAGAACGTGTATTAAGTTGTGTACATTTTGATAATCGAAAAAGTATATATTGAAAAAAACTGACGGTTTCGTGAAAACTTCATTTTGCCACTCTATAGTCATAAGAAATTGTCCGTACAGAGATTTAAGCCCGTAAACGTTTAGATATAGAGCGTTATTTCCTTAATTAATTTACTTACTGGATATAGCAAGATAGTGGCATTTATCTCAAATTTATATGCAGTATTCTTGCATAATATATAGGCGGCTCAGCGATTTTTGTTCACCGGTACATAAACACTTAAATTCTGCGATAAGAAGTGCTTAAGATTGAGCTGCGTATAGATTTTAAATGTATAATATCTAATAAAATATAGTTTATCTGTACGACTTTTGATTATCCTGCAAAAATGTTACAGCAATAAAAATAAGGCAGCTTCGAGAGGCGTTAATGATTTATTATTGCTATCGTTAAATTATTTATTACTTCATCATGATCGTCGATAGAGTTTTGGCCTATTCGTCGATTCGAACATGTTACAGTTAAATTGTTGAATCTCGCCGATGTATGCATTCACTAGTTATTCACATCATTTATTTGAACAATGTATGAATCAACAAGCGAAATAATTCACTGACAAACTCTAGTAAAACTATACGAAAGAGATTTGACCTGCAAAGATGGACAATTACCCTGTTACAATTCTGCGTGCACTTCAACAATGTGGTCTATAAAAACCATTTTCAACCAATTTCATTGGGTCAGATACTGATTTTGACTACTTTACAAGGTCTGCAACATATTTATAGTTATTCTTAAATATAACACACAGTAATAAAATGATTCAAAATAATATTAGGTACATTTTAATGAGAATACTTACTTCATTACAACCATTCGTCAATTTGTGCAATCGTTGAGATTTAACTCAAATTAACATCGCAAAATTCTTTTAAAATATGCCAAAAACATTGATTGATTCAAAACAATCTTCCCGATACAATGTACAAATCTTTTAATGGTTTGATAACTTTAAAAAAGTAAATAAAGACAAGAAAATGACGGGAGATGACAGCTTAATGATGTTTTCAATATGGCGTCATTGGAAACGTCACGTTTCGTAGTTCTATATTTGTCCGTTCTTTAGATTTGTAAGAATTTACTACTGTTATAAGCAAACAAACAATAAAAGAAACAGTTGGAATGAAACATTAACAGTACATTAAGCAAATCGTATAAAAGAAAGCTTAATTGAAAAATTCCAATAAAAATATAAACAATGTTTTATTTCAACAGCGTTTTATTGGTTCACATATTCGTTTTACGTGCGTCGTTACTTATGGCGGCAACTTATCTGTCAAATGAATAATGGCTGATTTTACATATAAAAACAATACAAGACTTCATTTTAATATGTGAGATTGTCTTTCAAGGAGTATTAATGTGTCAGGTGATATTTTAAATATAATTGTATTTAAAGTGATTGTGTCAATCTATATGGCCAATTAAATTAGTTACGGATGCTGACGACACTGTAGATTGGATAAAATTCGAGGATATTAATTACTAATTAGTCTCTCGTGTCGATAAAGAAATTATAGACTATTTAGAACTTGATTTAGATAGACTTTTAATTCTATTCAGAATAAATTATTTTTACTGTGGGAGGTGTTAATTGTGAAAGTTATTGCAGGTAGTAAAACTTGTTATTTCTAAATCGAGCAAGCGATCAATTTTAAGGGGAAGCAAAAACCTTTACATATATCTGACACTGACTAATTTTATATACGCCTTCGATTAATTAATAAAAATAAGAATTTTGAAAACGTCTCAGAAAAGTCCTTATAGTTGACGTCACGCTTCACTGTAAAAGCAGTAACCATAGTTAAACCAGGGCAATTCATTAAATACAAGTAAAATAGTCCCATGATTACGCTGTACAAGTTTCCACACATAAAAACATAAATTACTATTATTTATGAATTCCATCAAGCACTTTCAGTCGGAAGCCAAAATTTATCAATAGTTTTTTGCAAAAATCCAGTACAATTTTCCAACTAAGAACGTATACTCTTTTAGAGGAGAGCTTTAATTTTTTCCAGAATATTCAGGATATTTCGATTTCTTCAGATGTTGAGAACGAGGACAGAAGCATATTAAAATCAATGCTGTTAAACACCACCGTTTCTATTCTTCCCCTTGTAAGCAGTATGTAAATTCTTCAACCCTTTGCTTGTAGAAAAAACTTAAGGGTGCAAAGTTTATGTGGGATAGTGCGGTTTAGAACCGGTTTCCGCTGACCTCTACCCGAAGACAAGAGATATTTATTTATTACTTCTGTAAGCGATGACTGAACGGCCAGTTTTGAGTTGAATTCTTTAACCAGGACAATGCGAGAGACCCTGTTTTATTTTTGGCAGTCAAATAAATATTTTTCGAAAATGTTGAATCATAGTATGAAAGCGATATACTCGATCCTCGGTCAAGGTGTATAATAAACTATCGAGAAGAATGAAGGTTTACGTTTTTTCATGTATGAGTGGCATTAAAAAAAGATATTTAGAAGTAAAGGGTGAAGACGTTTTGTGAATACTTGGTTTAGAGCAGTGATTCTTAACCAGTGCACTGGTGCACAGCAAGCTTGTTGCAAGTGAATCGCGAAAAAAATGATGTAGGCAGCAAAATCAGTGGATTAGTAAATAGCTAGCTGTGTATATGAGGGCACTGAAAATCTTTCTACTTTTTTCAACATCATATTTTTGTGAGCTCGGTTTCTCAACTAAGAAAATAGACCACAGATTCCCAACCTATGGGGTCAACATCTTATACAGTCAACTAAAAAAAATGCACTATAATGCATTTTCGTTGCTTTTTATTTCTTTATAAAAAAATCAATTTAATATTGTATCAGGGTCGCGGGTTTCGTGGCTTATATAAAAAGGGTGGCCTCCCGAAAAAGTTTGGGAACCTATGCTACACACAAAAAATTGAGCGGACCTTAATCAAATATTCGACCTTATATATGTATCTGAAATCTATAAAGCTGCAGATAAAGTACTGCTCGTACTGGGGTTCAAAACTGAGAAGTCTACGACGTTAACCACTGCACCACGGACTCGACATTTTGAGGATTCCTGTAAATTTTTAACGACAGGATTAGTTGTGGTCCCGTTTTTTTAAGCATCTACTTTTGGATATGTGATAATATATTGCTGGATTTATCGTTCCTCTGTCAATGTCATGGAAAATTAAATGAAAATGGAAAAATATTAAAACGGATTCGATATCTTCGGTCGGTCCCTGTGGTCTAGTGGCAAGAGCTTTGTCCTAGTGATCAGGGGGCTCGGGTTCAATTCCCGGCAAGGTCAGATTTTTTCAATTGAAAAAAAAGAGATCTTGGGCTGGGTGTATGTTATTTATCGTTGATTTTGTGCACAACTGATTCATTATTTATCACCGAGTTAATCTCGTATGACTTTTACAATTAAGAATATTTGGCGCATTGGCGTAAGCTGTAATGCCAAATATTTTTATTTTATTATTAAAAAAAAATATAATCTTTGCAAGGTTGATGCTTCTACTGATCTAGCAACTTTGTTGAACCCTTCGCCATTTCATATCAATTGATTTAAAATGTTTTTATAACATGTTGTATAAATAAAGATGGCGAAGAAAAAAGTGTTTTAAAAAATCTTTGATTTAGTGTTTCCGCGCCATTTACCGACCGATATCAGAAAAAAACCGCAAAAAAATATTTATGCAATTAAATCTTAAATAAATACAAGCCTATTAAAACAGCAACGGATATGGAATAAAAAGTTGTTTATAATTATTTCTTAAGTGCTAGAGTACTATAGTTGGCTACCGTGTTCTTCAGTCAAGTAATGTTTGTGCTTTGATTAACCATATCTAATCATAACATATTGAATATTTCTCAAAATAGGTGGCATATGAAAGAGCACGTCGCTAATAAACAAATATGTTTTCCAAAATTACTATTATCATTGATTAGGGTTACAAAATACATACGTTCTTTGCTTGTTTTTAGTATGTATCTCACATTGGATTTTCTAAGATCATGACTGGTTTCGCGCATCGTGAGTATTATCAGATGATAGGAAATAAAAAAAGGGTATTATTTATACAAAAGCTAAGCATGACAAATACAGGTATGGCAAACAATTTGTAATACAATAAACTATCTGCTATTCAAGAATTACTGTTAGAATGAAAAAACAAATGAATGATGACAATTCGTAATGATTCCAAATTTGAAAACTAGTGACTAGCGTTCACTATAAAGATTGGATCGTTCGGATGGGTTCGCACATGAACGACTCATTGGGTTTGAAGAAATTGTGATGAAGGAAATCTAGCTACAAGAGTCTGTAATCAGACGTGTTTTATTCAAATCGTCAGCTTAACTGTTTTGTATCTCATTAGGAATCCGTAAACTGTGTTTATTGAGCATGAATATTTTTCTCAAAGTTTCTGAATATGATCGTAGAAGAGTACCATAACTATATATTTGGGTGAACAAGTTGGTTTTCCCACCACCCTTCCGTTTTGTGTGTGCTGCCGTTTTTGACAGCCGCCTTCTATAACGCTATACGATCAAGAGAAAAACGAATTTACTCCTCACTTACTTGGCCCGAGACAGAGCTGCACGGGACTGATTTTTTAACCAAGTGCTTAAAGTGAAGAAAAATCGAAAGGAAAAAGAAAATTGTGACTTGCTCAGCCACATTGTTAAAGTGGTATTGAGTATCCTATGTATCCGTATACTGAGAATCCGCGGAGCTTAATCTACTTCGCGTTGAATCTGACGAAGAATCAAAAGTATTCCGTTCCCCATATGATGTAGCAAATTTATCGAGTGCCTTAAAATTGGCCTTGGTTGAGTCAGCGTGGCCTATTGGGCCCGTTTGAGGACGGACCGCAGCAAGCAGTTCAATAAGTATACTTAAAAACGAAACAGACAATCTTTATAAAAACAAACTAAACACAAAGATTGTAATTGATTCGACCGGTGTTGGGAGAATAATGAGCCTGCATAATAAATCATGGTGGC
Organism: Himalopsyche kuldschensis; assembly: GCA_028554975.1. NCBI lineage: Eukaryota > Metazoa > Arthropoda > Insecta > Trichoptera > Rhyacophilidae > Himalopsyche > Himalopsyche kuldschensis. The sequence goes on along the minus strand of JAHFWI010000059.1, from coordinate 597,527 downwards.
GATTTATGCAAATAAAACTTCCCTCCACCTTTCTTGCAAAGTACCATGTGCATGTCTATTCAAGTGTTGTTATTTCAAGTCCAGTAGAAATCATTACAACTTTAGATGGACGGAATATAATATGCAAATGCGCATGATTATACCTTACTTACTTATGGTAATTCTTGTACGCTTGTCTAAATGGGACTGCTTTCTTGCTATTATATGCTTCGACAAAAGAATAGCGTGGACTGAGCGTTTTACGGCGAGGATTGAAACTATTTTGTTTTCGGAATAAGAATATCACGTAGATTTACTTATAGTATAATGTGATTTTAGTGGTTTGAAAGTCCGAACTCGATTATTGATAGATTATGGTGTGTAGCTCAATTGAGTAGGTGCTTGAGGGCATGGTTAAGAAAATTCTAATCGAGTTTATATAATATTGATTTAAAATAATGAATAATTTACACTACATGTGTAGGGAAGTGGCGGCTGGTGACAAGAATATTATGAGGTGCAAAAAAACCATCCTTCGACTGTCTTAGCTGATTTGGGAAGGACTTAACACTTATCCCTTCATAAAAGTAACAACATATTTGAAACACGATTGTGCAAGCTGACAGACGTATTCGGCAACGCTTGTCATAATTCGACAATCTTTTCCAGGGAGATCTCAATACCGATCGGACAAAACTTCTCAAGGCAAATTTTGCGTGTGGCGTGGTAAATACCCGCGTGAAATCTAAACATCTTTTTTTCTGACCAGAGTTGAAGCTCTGCTTGGGATATGACAGAATTTGCATCTATTGCGTCATTGAATGACTTTGGAAATCGTATTAATATTATAATAAATCTGGTGTCGTCTGATTAACATGCGTAAATCATCGCTTCCGTCAATAGTTGTATGGTAACACGCAAGGAAATTGTCATATTTTTTTTGAAATTGCTGTTATCTTGAATATAATTGGGAATCGGTGCACCAATGCACCATTACAAGTGCTGTTTCTGATATGGGTGTCTATATCCATATTGAGCAATTGCTCAGTTGATGCAGTTAGCACCACCAAATATTTTTTGTTAACTGGCTTAGTCCTTTTTTTATCCGTTTACTAGCACGCATTTTAAGGGATAATAAATAGAGTTGAATTATTATGAATGTGAACTTTACCATCAAAAGCTGTGGATTTATACATCACTATTTGAATGCGATATCATTCTTTGAAGAAAGCATGTTAAATTTCTAAATAACATGAGAAAAACAAATTAAACCTCAATAGTTAATCAAGTGTCAAATAAACAAAATAACATGTGTTGCTAAGTAATTTATAGTTACTATTCCTACCACCAGGTGCAAGAATTACACTAATTCTATAATTTCTAATATCTATTGTGAACGTATACTGCAACAAAAATATGATCATTTGAACTGATTTATTGATTGCAAAAACCACTTTTTTTGTTATACCTATTGCAATATTACTGAAAAACATAAAGAAAACAAATGACATCTAAAAAGTTAATGAAACGTCAAATATAATTTAGAACAAAGAATGTTTGCTCTGATAAAATAATAGTTACGATTTTCGCCACCAGGTGTTATACAAATGACACTGATTTTTTTTGAGCAAGCTTTATTTTACAACATAATATACTTAGTTAAATATTCATTTTGTATTAATTGTGATCGCATGCTCAGCGACTACAATTGCAGTAGCATCTCTTTATGAGTGCCCGCGAACCAAACAGCTTGACATTACATTTAAATCAGCCGCACATGTCGTGGAATTACACGAAACGCGACATTACATTTGTAATAATAATAATTGTGGGCATTCTATCGATGCACTCGAACGGAAATAATTGCTGGATGTCTTTTGAATGTTGCCCATTAAACAGGAGTAGGGCTTTTAGAAAACGACATTTTGTAAGTGATTTTATTCAAGGGTTGATACAGAGGTTTTAAAGTTGGAATAGTTTTTCAGTCAAATACAATTTTAAATAAAACTAATTCATTTATTTTAAAGAAACAGATTACTTTTTTCGATCTCTAAACAAAATTTTACAACAAAAAATATTTAGAGATAATTTATGTATATATAGAAAATGAGTAACCTCATACAACGGTGTGTAAAGATGGTCGAATTGAATTTAAAAAAAAGAGTTTTTTTTATGTCGAATGCTGTCAATATTTTAATAACTAACTTTGTATGATTCTTTAGCGGTTACCATTTTACCGGTATATAATTGGAATATTGTTTTATTATATCCGATTAGATTCGATAGCTGGAGCAACATTCAACTCAATGCGGAAAGTCTGGGACTCACGGTTGTACTCGGCCAGAACCAATTGCCACTTGTTCAACGCATGCATATTGACTGTGCTGCTTTACAGTTGCGATTCAAGGCACATAACAAAGAACAAAGTAAACATATTCTGTGCTTCGAAAACAGATGATTGCGGCGAATATTAGGAGTGCGGTGGTTTGACTTTGTCAGGGACACCAAGGTAAGAGAGCGGACAAACCAGCCCTTTATTGCGCCCAAAATAAAAACGCGGCAATGTACATGGCTTGGACATGTGCCGCATATGTCCTAGGAGAGCCTAAACCCTGACTGTATCTTATATTAACCGGGTGAATTCCATCGTCCTGGAAAGCTTCTGATGAATTTTCATGGGATGTACTCAGTGGAGCTACGGGACACCGGATGACTTGGAAGGAAGTAAGGAGGTTGGCGGGTGACAGAGAATCCTTGAAATATGCTTCGAATTCATTTTTTCTTTACCATGTTCGTTCCCAACTTGAAGCATATGAACTCCTCACGGAGTTTATCTCAATATATTTTTTTTCGACGAGAACCGCTTGTTACTCAGTTGCTCAACCTCTCTTTTTCGAAGAAAGAAGGGGATGGAAAGGATACGAGGACAGGACTAGTGGTTAACTAGTCGCTCTTGCCATGCGTCGCTCTTTGGGATAGGAAAGGTGGGAAGGGATTTTCAACAGCACAAACACCCATTGCCTTTTAACAGAATCGATTAATTTATTTTACTTCAACATCAGTTTTGTTTTATAAAAACTCTTCTTAACTCTCTTTTTCTGAGAGAAGATGAAGGGTAGGACTAGGACATGGCTTGTTGTAAGATAATCGCTCTTTATGCATCGCGTTTAAAGGAGCGGATGGGTGTCACCCATGCCTTTAAACAGATTTATCAACTGAAAAATCCGTTCGTATCTGAGCGGTCGCCACGGACCAGACATGCTTCGAATAAGAAGCAAATATGGAAAAAAAAATTGTTAAACACACAAAATATTCAACAATCTGTATCGTTTATTCGTGCACTTTGATTAAATTCATTATCTATGAATGGACAAATTATCTGTGTGTATATTACGCTTGAATTATGAAAACATAAAAAGCAGCGGTCACGAACGCTCGGAATGCGAGCCCCGGCGTTTGATATTTATTACTTTTACCCACGAACTCGGACGACGCTGTGTACGTCGCGGATAACGACGTCACAACTTAACTAATAAACTCCGTAATAAAATACATTAAATGCCTCTGAAAAAACAACTAAAAGAATTTATTGATCGGACGTATTATAACAATAAAATAAATTCCTTATCTAGAAGTCCAAAGATACGCTATCATGACACAAGTGTTTTAAATGTCAATCCGGATATAAAACCTCGACGTCACTTTTATTCTTGACGAGTAATTAAATTCACGAGCTCGAATCCCAGTATGACGAGCATTTTTTTCAGTTGATTTATCGATTCCCCTCGAAGGCATGGGTGTTTGTGCTGTCTCAAAATTCTTTCCCACTCATCCGATCCAAAAAACAGTGCATAACGAATAGTGACTAGCTAACCACTAGTCCTGGCTTAGCTTTTCTATCACTACTCACATCGGACTAAACAGACGTTGGGCAACTGAGTAATAAGCAGTTCAAAAATTCAATTTCAATTATTTGTGGAAAGGCATTGTTTTCAAAAAATAATCAGTTGAAGATTCTTGTGATGAGTGCAACCGATTTTGATCCTTATAATATATGTACCTATATGAGGAAGTAGTAGAAACAAAAATGTTTCATTTATGTAAAACTATATTACTTATTCAGTGGTCGAATTCAAAAGCACTCACCCACACTCTCTCCGTATCTCATTTTTATAAATAAAGGGTCTTTTTATAAGGACGCTTGGTTTTGAAATGTAAATATAACAAGTTGTTTGTGAGAATTCGACTAAATTTTAATTTCATTTGTAAATATATTTTACGGCATTAAATATGGAATATAGCATCAAATGTCTGCCAATATCCATTCATTATAAAATGGGCCATGTCGCTAAAGTTGACTTTTTTGACAAATTTGGGTAAACTATCAACTGCTCCAGAACCCAATCAGGCGTTGTCTGTGGTCGTTTACCTGAAGTTCCTTGGTTAGTTGGATTTTATACGGGTGCAAACATAAGGCCCGATTAAAAATTCGCCAAGTTGAAGTCGCAGAAAAGCCAAGTTCTTGTGAACAACGAGAAATAAGCTGCCTTGGGTTTTCCTGTACACTTTCACACACAGCAGCAATGTTTTCACCAGATATTGTATTTTGATGGCGTACAGGTAGGTGTTGGCCGATTATTTACCAAACTGGTTGACTCAAATTTGGCCACTAAACAATGAATAATCTACTCAGCAGGACAAAGTAACATATTTTGAGCGTCCCTATTGAAATACCCTTTATAAGAGTGCGCGTGAGCGGAGCTTTATGTTTTGACAAGACAAATTTTGAATAAGATTTGAAGGGTGAAAAAAATATATTTATTTAATTATATTTGTTTGTGTGTGCTTAGATCCACATTAGGATTTGATCCAAAGATTGGCTGATTAATACATAATATGAGAAAAGTACAAATATATTGTCAAATGATAAAAGTTTTTCAAAAGACGAGTGTCATTTTAAATAATATTAAGATAGCATAGCGTGTCTTTGAACAATTCCAGAAACAATAAATAGTCAATAAAACATTAATGATAATATCATTTATAATTTATACGTATTTTTTAATACTTCTTAAAAGATAAATAAGAGTGCATCTGTAAAATTAATTCGAGCATATTTATTGCTAATTTAACCAATAAAGGATATTCTCACAGTGGGATGTCAAACGTACGAGAGTTTTTAATAATATTTTTCACAGCGGAAATAATAAAAATCCTAAAATCAATTGGTGTAAACATTTAAGATGAATTATTTCAATTTATCACGAATCTGATAAAACAGGTAGCGATTAAGTCATCAAAAAAAGAGCATGATATTCTCTGATGCCTGGAAGCTGGAAGTTTATTTGATTGACATAATGGGATACTTTATGGTCTATATTCCAAGTATGTATTGAAAAATAATCTAATTGACACTCAAAAGTTCACATTTAATATTGTTTATTAGGAAACATTACGGATACTACCCATGGCTTTATCCAACCGATTTTCTCTTAGGCATGCTCATGTTCAATAGATTGAATGCTCGAAGAGAAATGTTCCTGGCAACATATTTCTTTCGGTTTAACCGAGGCCAAAATGAGAATTCCACCATTCTTGAGAATGTTAAATTGAATGTCCCTGATATTTTTTTGAGGGATCGTGAGCATGAGTTGTTTGTTCTTCCAAGGAGAAGAACCAAACTGCCAATGGGGATCCCACTGGGAAGAGCTTTAGTGATTTTGAACGGAATTGCTTCGGATGTTGACATATTTTAAATGTACGTGAGTGAGTTCAGACGAGTACTATTTTCTAATAGTTGATTTTGTCGGAACTCACTCGGTTGACTTCTTTGCCAATTTCTAATATATTTTTTGTCATATTGTAAAAGCAATAAATTTATAAATTTTGATTTTTGCAATGTACATATATATATATAAATAAATAAATAATACATGGCATTACACATAGTTGATGCATATGCGCCATGCATTTGACAATAATAACAAAGTCAGCACATAAAATATTGTAATACACAACAATCATTCAACAGAGAATGGCATAAAAGATACAATGTAGAAATTAAAAGAGTAAAAACAAAACACTAACTCCACTGCTGAAAATATCCACTTTAATAGGCAGTGCATTAATTAGTCAAACAGCTCTTGTAACTGGTGGCTCAAATAATTTTAAGGTGATTCAGGGTTTTCAAATTGCTTACTTTGCCTGACTGTACATCCAAAAAGTTTACTAGCACTCAATCTAACTTCGTTCTACATATTGATGGCTTAAAGAGTAATTTTGCTAACTCCAATTTTGGCTGAAAATGACTTTATAATGCCATCTTGTTAAATCATGTGCATGCCCTGTAAATTTTTTATGACCAAAACTTTTTTGAGTGCATCGTAAAAACGTTTTTGGAAAATTTGATAACTCCATTGTCGTTCTTAAATCTACACTACTTATAATTCAACTCCACCATTTTATATTATCACATGTCATTCATTCGTTGTTTTTCAGCGGTGTTACAAAAAAATCGTTTGAAAGTCCTATTTGAAATTTTACCGATCGGTTTGAAAATACCAAAATAATCAGTTTTTACCCTCTCCTGGACAATTGACAAAAACCGAGAGAGAATATTTACTCTTTAAGCCATCGACATATCTAGTATTAATGTTTCCAGTTTTTTTTGACAGGACATCGCTCTTTTATAATAATAAAATTTGTTGGTATTTTTTTCTCCATTGATTTGACAGTTGATTTATGGAAAGTGGGCAGCGTCGTTCTATCTGATTGCAGTTTTCCCGGGCTTGCATCACAGTGCAAAAACTTTCATTTTCAAATAGATTTATGGATTTTTACTTAAATGATTGGATGTATGTGGAGAGAGATCCATATCTGACTACAAGCCTTGTTCTAAGTTCCTGCTTCCATCCTCACTCTTTTCCTAAAAGAGATATTGACTAACCAAATAACATACAGTTGCCATAAAACAATTTACGTTGCGATTTGGCTTCATTAGTAGTCCATATACAAATATAATAAAACATTTTTAGTACTTATGTATTCCACATTAAATTTATTAGATCGGGACCGGTCTCACCCAAAGCGAGCATTAATCATAATGCTGTCACTGATTTTTCGTATGAACGTATTGAATTTTGCGCAGGGTCATCACTTTTCTGAACGCAGAGTCACCATTTCTTCACACCGGTTTTGCTCATGGGAGCATTATCAACTCTATGATTGATCGATTTGTCGGTCCCTGTGATTAAGCGGCTAGAGCTTTGTCCTAGCGAGTCAATCTCGTATGACTTTCATAATTTAAAATATTTGGCGCATTGGGATTAGTTGTAATGCCAAATATTAAAAAAAGAAAAAAAAAACCCAATGCTCGCTATAAGCAAAACCAGTCCTGATCTAATAATTTTAATATGAAATAAGTACTAAAAATGTTTTATTATTTTTTTTATAATGTCGTTTCACGAAGTATTGACAGTAAGCAGCTTTAAAGTGACCATTTATGCATGATGAACCAATTAGATATTGTATCAAATGGTTACTGACGTTGAAAAATATATAAAAACCACAGTTCCTGTAGACATTGTGAATTGAGAAAAACTGATAATTTTTGCCTACTGCCACCTTCCAAGATGTGTATTTAAATGTATTAGAAGCTGTTGACCTTCTGAAATAATCTTTATCATATTATTTTTTTCAAAATATGCAAACGAAATAATAAAATGGTATATTCAAATTGTTAAATCATTTCAGGGGCAAATTAATTGGCCATTTCTCACAAGTAAATCAAGAACGTAATTGAAAACGAATAATAACTATTGAATTTATTTCGCGAGCGGCCGTCTGTTTCTACAGGTTTTGCAATAATTTATCGATTTTATTTTACACTCATTAGCTGTTTCGGGAAATTTATAGCTCTTTTAAAATGATAGATTATATTTCTAATGCAAAACTATTGCCGAGTATACTACAACTCGTATTGTATTGTGCAATTAAAACGATTGGTTTTAATCATTAAAGAATTTTTACATGTTTTGAATGGGTGAATTAGAATAACCGCTTTAATTACGTTATGGGAAACGAATGAAAAAAAAACAAATGCCGCTAAAAATTGTTACACCGGTAAAAATGAAATGGATTTGCGATGGGTGTATAGATTAATGAATGGTGACTTCCTTAACTTGTATTTTTAAATGAATATAAGTAACAAATATAACATGTAATCATAAAAAAGCAGTAGGATTAAAATGACTTAAATCAGCGGTTTCCAAACCGGGTTAGTGCCTCCCTGCAGAGACGTGAGCTCTTGTCGCCAAAAAAACACTCTGTGAAGTTCAATTCCGGAAGCGTGAAAATATCTTTTGAAGGGAGACATTCCACTGACTTTAATAAAATGGGACTAATGGCAGAAAATTGAGGTTTCACTTAATCAGTTATGTTCAACACGCGACTGGAGGGCCAAAATCAGCTTTTCATAAAAAAAAAATCGGAGTACGCGAATAAAGGAAATCTCTAATTCAACAACCATGTCCGCCCTCGGTGTGGATCAAAATGACTCTGAATGGAGTTTATCTTAGCAAAAACTTTTCTTAAAACCGGCTTTTTACTCAGTTGCTGAACCAATATTTTTTCGAAAAAAAGAGACGCTAAGACACTACTCGTAGATAAATATATTCTATATTTCGGGAATTGAATGGATGGGAAGGAATTTTAGACATCAAATGAAACTTTCCGTAGTGGTGATTCGATAACTTGATCACTGCAACGGAAGACAACGACGCTTACCACTGGACCACCGAGTCGTCTTCTTTTTATAGATAATAATACAATGTGTTTATTAAATTAACACAAACTATTTACGTAGTGTACAGAATTGTAATTTTGCGAACATGCTAATTATCAATGTAATTAAAAGAGCCCATTATCAAATTGTGAAGAGTCACATTAATCATCAAGCAATTAAGTATTTGCTTCAGTTATTTGCTGGTTTTTTTCATGTGTGCATCCCGCAAAATATCAGTTAAATTATATAAAAGATTCTAATTTACATTTTTACCATAAATAACCATTTAGTTGAAAAAGATTGTACTGACCGCATTCAAGCATATATGTCTACGTTGAGTTGTGGAAAAACTATGTTCAAAATTAGTAATATGTAAACATCTTTCCTTGATGATCATGTAACATGATCAATCCAAACCTCCAACGCTTATATCTCAAAGCATAGACGAGAGCAGTTAGAACCTTTTCAAAGTAAGGTATCGTCATAGTAAACTTTCAGATCTTTTAAAGCCTTTAGGAATGCTTCAACGCAAAGTATTTGTAAGCTCACATCATTCATTGTTCAAACTAGATATTTTTATGATACACGTTTGTAAATTGGTCTGTGTTGCAAGCCAAAAATGGGATGGTGACCATCGTCTTTTTGGCCGATAAATTTCAATCAATTGTTAAAAAAGTCGATCATGGCTAATGCGTTGTTAAATATTTGTTATCCTGAACTGTGAGTGGAATTTTTTGCGGTATTGTTGCTACTGCAATTCTGAGAAAAAATCCATTATTGCAACACTGACGCGACGACTCGAATTGATGTTTTGGCCGTAATTGGAAATCACACTAGGAAGCTGATTAAAGAATAAATTTCTAACCGCCAAATATATGTAACGGTGTTTGTTCAGTTTTTTTTAGGTCGTTGATTACTTGATGCACTCTATGAACAGAGGAAAGAAGCATAAAAGATCACATGATTCAAGATGACTTTGGTTGTATGTAGGAATTTCAAATATTCGAATATCGAATACAAAAATGAAAATTTATTTGAGGGTTCGAATATTATACGAATACTAAAAATTTATAACTTGAAACACACAAATTAACACTTGAAAATATAAATGATTTTTTAGTAAAATATTACGAAATATACTACATATTTTTTTTAGTGAAGACTTACGTCGAATCTTTTCAAGACGTCAAAATATTTAAAAAAAAATAGGAATTTTATATCATACTAGCTGACCTGGTGAACTTCGTACCGCATCAGAATCAATAGATGTTGTTTTCACTTATAAGCTGAATTAAATTCTGTTTTTTAAGTTAAGTTAAGTTAAAATGAATTAAATTCAATAAATGTGCTAAAATCAAAATGAAAAGTGTTTACATTGAAATGAATGTAATTCACGTGGCAGCAAGGCATTTGCTTTATTGAAGTGAATCGAAATGATTCGCGTAACATTCTTGCACTAATTTATATTAATCTATTTGCTGGATAGTTTGCACTAAAAAAACCATTACTTATTCTGCTATTCGGGACGGTGACAAAGCCATAAAATCAAAGATCATCAAAATCGGTCTTATAAATGGTGTAACTAACTCGACTTGTTTTATATACATATTTAGATAAAAAGAAAAAAAAAAGTGAATTCTTGATTGAAAGGAGAAGAAATATGTGAAAAGGGGAAGCTAATTTTTTTACACATTTGTCCCATATTTTATAAAGATCAGGACTATTTAAATTAATATTAGCTTAAACACGTTAGAAAATAATATTCGAACATTATATTAGGTATTCGAATATCCAGTTTATGGAAGGGATATATTATACTAGTATTGCTACCGGGCGTCGCTCGGACTAAGCGACCAAAAATTATTTAATGTTATATCATTCGACATAATTATATCACAAAATCTAACATCCAAAATAGAGTTAAAATAAAATCACAAACTTTATTTAATTTGATGACAGCCCCATTCTCGCCTATTAAAATGTCCAAATTCAATGAAAAAATCTAATTTGCTGTCAAAGAAATGTCAAATAATACCTTCACGTAAATAATAAACATTATTATTAATAATAAAAGCCGTGATAAGTTCAGTAGAAGACTTATTTATTACATTTTGACTAAATGTCTTCGCCGATAAAAATTCAAACATATTTTCTTTCATATTCGTTTTTATGGCAACTTAATGACCAACAATGCAAAAGGGAATTACATACCCACAGACATACATACGCCGTTTTGGTTTTATATAAGAAGATTAATGGTACGTAAAATGTGCTAAAAAATAATGATATCGGAGAAGATTATTATGATATTTCTTCTTCTTTTTACCTTATTATATGATGTACAGTAGAAACTCCAACGTTTATTATTAGACCAAGTCTTAAGATATAAGGCACGTTTTGATTTGTATATAATACGAAATGCTCGAATACAATTTTCTTACTGAGATGTTGCGTTATAATAAATGATGTTGTGAAAACTTATTATTTTGATAGATAATACAGAAATAGCAATAACAATATATGACTTAAATGCCTTTTCTCTGCAAACAATTGTCAAAACTGTATGCACAAGTCCAAACCTATTAAGTTGGCGCTTTTTTTTGTTGTTGCTCTAAGCAGCAGGTGTCAAAATATGCACTAGTTTTTTTGTTTACCTGCCATTTCGTACTCTCACAACTTTCATATTTGTGCAGGCAATTTCTCATGCTTAATTCAAGTGTGACAGTCAAAAACCAACTATATTAAATATTAATTTAAACATAATTAATACAGAGCTGCACACCGAGATAGCACGAGCTTATTGTCCATGATATCATCATTTCAATATATCTGGTCTTGTGTAGACATGATTTCAACTACATAAAGATACTTTTATAAAGTGATTTTAGTCAATATAAATAAACTTCAACCTACGTCTTTATTTATTTATATATATATGTATGTGTATGTACAGTGCAAAAATTACAAATTATAAGTTTATTGCTTTTGCAATGTGAAAAAAGATGAAGACATTGGATGAAAAAATGCTTAGCTTAGATATATAAGAATGAAAGAAGAAAAAAATACATTGGAAATTGGCAAAGAAGTCAATCGAGTAAGTTCCAACAAAATCAACTATAATAAATAGGTCAGGTCAATTTAGGTCGCAATCCGATAAGAGATAGCTGGAGGTTAGAGCATCCTTCAATTCTATGAGGTAAGACTGTGATTCACGGTTGTACTCGGTCAGAACCAAGTACCACTTGTTCAATGCAAGCATATTGACTGCGCTGCTTTACGGTTGCGAGTCATGACACATTACAAAATCACAGGGTAATCGCATACTGTGTATCGAAAATATATGCTTGCGGCGAATATTACGATTGCCGTGGCTTAACTTTGTAAGGAACACGGAGGTAGGATAGCGCACAAACCAGTCCTTTATTACGTCTAAAATAAAAAAGGCGACGATGGACACGTATTGCGGACGCCCAAGAAGAGCCCGAGTCCTGCCTATTTTTTTCTATTGACCCAATTTATTCGGTCGCTCTGAAAAGCTCTAGATCAGTGGTTCTCACGGGAAATTGCACCGTGGCTGCATCGTATACATATGAGTTATATAGAAATGTCTCTTGGCCGCAACAAATTTTAGTTTTGATTCTGCAGTGTATGAGGTATATCAAATAGACATAAACATGTTTGAAAATTTACTATTGGTATTAATTGCATCCGAAATATAAAATTTTCAGAGTTAAATAAACTTGTTAGCCCAAAGTTTTTACATATCAAATGTACTATGAAGCTGTTCCGCACATGAGAACCACTGCTCTAGATGTTCTCAGACGCCGGGATCACATGGAAAGAAGCATGTAGGTTGGCGCGTGACAGAGAATCTTAGAGGCACCATGTGGCAGCCATATGCTCCGAATAGGGAGCGGATATGAGTTAAATTAAAAAAAATGTATTTATAGTTTTTGTAATATTGGTATAAGGATTAGAATCAATTCTGGAATAAGTACAAACATGTACTTTTACTTTTTATAGATATTTATTTGTTGATTGAGTTGGCATTTACTTGGTAGAACTCCATTCGAATACGGTGAAACAATCAATGTATTTTAACTCAATATCAATGTAATTATTATTTCTGTAGAGTTAAAATACGTCGTTATGTTTTTTCACCGTAATATTTATTTGTAATGTTGGTACTGTACAATTTTTATAAAATTTGTCGCGCCGACATTTCGTAATTATTTCGTATTTTTTTTTGAAATGAATATCAAAAAATGTTTTCATTCGAATTTAAAAAAAGAACAGTGGATACAAAGCGGTGGATAGTTAGTCACCACAATGGCGAGATGTCGTAGTAGCTATTGGCAAATAAACAAAAAAAAACTCGCCTGCAATTAATCAGATTATTATTTTTTACATAATTTATTATCAGATTAAGAATTGATTGTGTTTCATATTCATCAATAAATATGCACTCGTTTATAATTTTAATTAAGTGTCGAGGGTAGATAATTATTTTTTGTTATAAATCACTTATTGATGCTTATAAACGAATCATGTTTTGGACCACGCATTTGTTCTACATTCAAATTTCGAACGTGTATCTTATTTTTGATTAAATATATGCAAATATCTACAAATATAAACTTGCACAGACAGTTGAAGGAGTTTTTGAAATGATTAAAGTCTTCGGCAATATCCTATTAAATGAAATCAAAATGGCAGTAATATAAATTGAATAATTTATTTGACTAGACATATGCCTTGAATGTATCAATCCAAACTTATACACCTCAATATTTTTTTTAAAATTTGTTTTATATTAAAAAAAGAAATTTTCAACTGATATTAAAATACCCGGAATGTCCCGGTTCGTGGTGCAGTGGTCAACGTCGTTGGCTACCCTGTCAGACAGCCCGGGTTCGGTGTCCGGTACCAGCAGATTTTGTCAGTCGATAAATCGTTTCTGCTCAGAGGTAGTGGGTGTTTGTGTTGTTAAATCCCTTCTAACCCTTCCTATATAAAAAGTCAGCGCGTAGTGAGAGCGATTAGCTAACCACTAGTTCTGACCTAGTCCTCGTATCCTTTCCATCCCACCTTTCTTCAGTAAAGAGAGGTTGGGCAGCAAAGTAACAAACATTTCTCGTAGAAAAATATATGTTAATATGGGAATGACATAAACTCCGCGAGGAGTCCATATGCTTGAAGTTGGGAGCGGACTAATAAAAGAATATACACCGACACATTATTTATACAAAACTAAGCAAGACTAAATGGACGCGATGAGCGAAACCGGTCCTGATCTTATTTATATTTTACTAGGCTCATATTTAGTTTTACCATAGCCGCCGCATGTTAATTTCAAAGTCTAAAACGACAGAAATAAGCAGAAAGCACAAATTAATGCTTAGCAAGAAGAACAAAAATAAAATGATGTTTTAGTCAAAAGTTAATCGCTTAAAAGAGAAGCTCAAATTCTACGCTCAAACGATGACCTAAGTTTACGTTTATATCCGATTTGAAAATTCTCGAGTAAAAGATGTCGAAGTATTGATGAACCGATACTGAAATGTAATAGAGCTCTTTTTTTCAACTGACGTCCGTCAGAAAATCGAAGCATTGTTGTTCGAAATATCCGCGTATTAATATAGTTGCTGCCGCTAGATGTGAGCTATTTATGTTAATTTTATTTATGTTAAATCTCAATAATCTTATCATCTATATATTCAGTGATAGTATGGAAAAAGGTGTGCTACAATATCGAAGATGAAATTCATTTATGATGAAATAAAACTCATCTTGCTTTGTCAACTTTTACGAAGACATTGAATTAATGTTTTCATATCATATTCTGGTCTGAATTCACTGTTACCTCTGGTTATTTATTAATGTTTATATACTTACATAATTATTGTTAATATCAATTAATTAAAATTATATTATTTATATTTTTAACCCAATCCTATTCCAGTCCGATTCCAGTTGCATAATAGTCCTACACAAGTTCTATCTATTCTATCACAAATCCAGTCTTGTCCTAATCATTTCTAAGTCCTATCCTAGTCCTCTTCCAGTCCGATTTCAGTCATATCCCTGTCTTATCACAATTCTATTTTAGTCCTATCCCAGTTCTCTTCCAGCCATATCCCAGTCCTTTCCTAGTCTTATCCTTTTCCGGTACCATTCCTATTCCAGTTCTATTTCACTCCTTTGCAGTCTTATCCTCGTGCTATCCAGGTTATTGTCCTTCACAATATACGCACTATAAAATATACAGTTTGAGCGACTAAGTAACAAGAATTTTTCGTAAAATGTTTCTGTTGAAATAAGATTCATTTGAAGTATATATGCTACGAATTGGGAGTGGAAATAGTGATTTGAAATAAACATAGTAACGAATTTGAAGCAAGCGTAAAAAAACTACAGTGGTGCTTCAATTTCGATTTTATTACAGTATCCAGTTTAATTAGATCTTATGTACCTTAAGCTCGACATTGGTGGATTGTTCATTAAATTTTCATGACAATAGAATAAGACAGTTAGTAAAAAAAAGATCGATAGATAGCGCCACCATGCATCGTTTATTTTATGAAGCGAAAATAGCACTGTCTGCAAAAAATGCCACCATATCATCGATAAATTGAGCATATAGCTACAGACGTGCCCAAAAAGACATGTGATTAAGCCATTTGTATTTGTGTATTTGTGCCTTGAATTGAAAATCTACCGTCATCATCACTCCTAGTTAGTAAGAAAAGGAATTGGCAATGTCTAATACTCATTATGTGGACAACTTTCAAAGGTAATAATAATATCTTGGCTAAGTGGCTATGCAAGTAAAATTTCCTTTTTTTCCTTTATATTTTTTTTTTCTTCAACATCATAGTGTATTGTTAAAATATCTGTTCTGTGCATCTGTGCATCGGGCCAATAAAATTATTGGTAAATTAATTGCTTTTCTTGATCGCATAGCGTTATGGAAGGCGACCGTGAAACAGCGGCTGTTTACATATAACGGCTGGTGGTGCGACACCCAAATATAAATCCATGTCCGATCCGAATTTGGAGCATATGGAGACTCCTCACGGAGTTTATCTCAAATTGTTAGTACTCTACCAGAACCGCTCGTTAGCCAGTCAACCTATCTTTTTGGAAGACAGCAGGGATTAAAAGGATACGAAGCCTAGGACAGGACTAGTGGTTAGTTAATCACTTTCGCTACGCGCCGCTTTTTGGGATTGAAAATGTGGGAAGGGATTTATACCAACACAAACACCCACTGCCTTCGAACAGAATCGATTGAAAAATCTGATCGTAATGGCACTCGAACCCGGGTGGTCCGCCAGGGAAGCCAACGTTGACCACTGCACCACGGACTGGGCTAAATATACATACATACTTAAATGCGGTATATAAATAAAAGAGGTGAATAAATAAATTATTTGGGAAGTCTTCATGTTTCATAATTGAAATTACATCTCGATTATATTTTACTAGTATTAGAACCCGGCTTCACTCGGACCAGTTTGGGGTTATGTTCACCTCGGCACGTAAATTCAGACGGGCCAAGTTGAAACAACTGGCAACTTAATGACTAACAATGCAAAAGGGAATTACAGACCCACGGACATACATACGCCGTTTCGGTTTTATAAATAAGATATTTTGGTTCATATGAAACTACTCGACTACTCGAGTATTTTGTAAAATGTACTACTTGATACTCGAGTAATTGGAGTCTCTACACACACATTGATGACGAAACAAATTTACCGTCGAAACTTTCGCGAGCGAAATCAATTCGTTTGTTTGAACTTGCAACAACAATGCAAAAGGGAATTACAGACATACATCCCCCGTTTCGGTTTTATATATAACATTTGAATTTTCGAAAACACTTTTTGTGAAAATGAAGTTATCGAAATTACTTTCATTTCGATGTAACTCGTTATTTTGGGTCGAACTGTAGATAATAGAAGATTCGTTTTAAACTTGTATAGGAAGATGTATACAGCTTTTCCGTCTTTTATAAGCGGAAGAATGCAATAGGTTAGAACTTGCCACAGATTAAACGGGTTTTTTTTTATTTTACTAATCATTTTTTCTGTCTAGAAATTCGATTGACGCTAACTGTAGAAGGTTTTTTTACGTGCAAACCATACAAAATGGAAATTTCATAGATGAATATACAGAGACATGTCAAAAGCAGTTATCTCAAATGTACTATATGTATTATATTATAAATTGAAAATATTGCAATGGATTTTGCACGATCTCTTTTTGTTGTTTATTGAAACCAAAATCTATTGAATGATTTGCTCACACATTTATTTATGTGTGCAATGTTTTTATCATTTGAGATATTAACACCTTACTTTGAAAATGTTCTAACTGCCCCTGTTTTGAGATATGAGCGTTTGAAGTTTCGATTGATTAAAATTCACTTGTAAGAATGAGCAAGTAAAAATGTTTCAAATCACTTATTTTAATCACATTTTTCCACAACTCTTGCTGAGAAATAATGATCTTAAAGATTTAATGATGGAAATAATGATGAAAATCTTAGAATTTTCTCAAATAATTTAGTAAAAAAAGGGTGCAGATGCAGTGCAACTTCGGAAGTCCGTTAACTCCGTTATTAAGTAACTCCGGTAAATAATAGCTTTTCCAACGAAGAGGTCATTTTAGTCAAAAATATCAATTGGAATCTTTTCAAAGTAAGGTAACGATATACTGCCTTGTCTGTAGGTTAAAAGTACAAATTATCTTGTAAATATCGTATTGCGTATAGAAATCGCGTAAAATAAAGATACATTAAAACGAAGGCTGTATACGCCGAAAGCACAATATTAACATTTGTAATGCAAACATTATCAAAATCTAAGTGACAATAAAACATTTAATTTAGTTTTGTACTGTTAAAAAAATAAAGATTGAGAAATCATCATCAGAATTCTCTGTTTGAGGACATATGGATATAACTCAAAGCTTTACGTTACTCTATAACCCGGCCATATATTTCTTTCGGCATATGCGAGGTCAAAATGAGATTTCAACCTTTCTTGAAAATGTTTTTGAGGAATCTTAGAACTGAATTATTTATTAAGTTGTAGAACCAGCCTGCCGATAGGGATGCCAAGATAAGAGACTCCAATTACTCGACATCTCAACGTTTATAGTAGTAGTTTCAGATGTACCAAAATATATATTATTAATTCAAATATGTGTATAGAAATAGATGATAATTAAATAAATAATATTATACAATTAAATTCATAAATTTATAAAAACATATATTTCAAAAATTATAGAAATAAACGTCTAAAATTTTTAATTTGTTCGAAGTTCTGTTTTTAAAATTCTTGCAGTAGATTTTCTTGTCATCATAGAAATAAATTACGGGTATTACTCGAGTATCGAGTACTTGAAAAATGGACGATTATTCGAGACTCGACACAGTTTAAAAGCAATTAACATTGAATAAATCATTTTATTACATCGATACATATATCATAAATATGAAAACTAAAAATAAAATACATTAAATAACAATGACGTTTGTTCGTAATAGTTTAAAATCAATTTTATGCAACCTCTATCCGTGGGGCCATTGCCCTTCATGCTATGAAACACAATGCGATGAGATCAAATTCTTATCAAGGTCGCTCCGATTTAAGTTGGCAACATTGTACATTACGAAAAAGAATAAACACACTAATGTAATGGTCAACTTAAAAAGGTAGATGGTAAAAAACTTTTTAGTTGAGTTTTTATCTCAATGATATTCAGATAAAAAGCGCTATAAGACGATTTGTAACTTAAGTGGAAAGGAAAATGCTGTAAAAATATAGGCTCCTTGCTTTATTATTATAAAGATATTCTTCTGGGGCTTTTGGGTGATTCGATGACTGTTTCCGGTTTGTTTGAATTGCTTGATTTATGTTCTCTTGTGACAAAAGAGTGCCAAAACATTTGAAGTGACTTGAGCTTCAAACTTCAAACTGTTTTACACAAATCAGTATTCATTATTTGCTGATGTTGTATTGATTGTTCATTTAAATAAGTATTTTATTCTTAAAACATCAACCTTTCATGGACCATACTGCCCTTCCATACAAGAAAATAGTAAGTGACTCTAACAAACTCTTCAGAAAAATTACATTTTGATGTTTTAGTATTTAGAATTTATAAAAAGTGGTTGATGCGAAATTGAACTAATTTATTTGTTAATTGTTATTAGAAGGTACATAGTTGCATTGAAAGCTTTTTTGTATTCTTATACTTTAAACAGATGCACATTTTTTACAGCGCATTTTTAGAATGTTTTAGTTGTTATATTGTTAAATTGAATGGCATTCGTAGCTCAATTTCATAAATTTTACGAGTTACTGCCTTTTCCCTTGGAAGGGTAGTATACTTATCAGCCGAATGAATTGATGCACATGATTGGAGGTCCTAGAGTTTTACATTTTAAATCCTCATGAAGTACATATGAAATCAATAGAAGTTTCAGAACTTTCTCAGTTGGATAATTAAGGTTTACTGGTACTATGATTTCACCAAAAATTTGATGAATAGATGAAGATCTGATTGTAAACTTGAATTATTACTCTTTAAAATGAACTGTTCATATTTTTATACAAGTTTTCAAAGCTTTTTTCCCACTATAATAAAACAAATCCGTTACGTCAGTAAATAAAAATTAATTTACATTTGTATTGAAATTTTAATATATAAAATCAGCTATACGCCTTGTTGTAATTGTTTTTGTGACAAATGTTTATGGGCACACCTCCATTTATAATAAGGTCCATTAATTATATATGTGATGTACGGTTTGGTGAGCTTAATTAATTTTATTATCTTTAAATCATTTGAATTATATTTAATGATATTTAAGATTAATGACTTTATAATCAAGTACGCTTTTTTGTATGTGCTGCTAGTATTGATTCAACGTCCGGATGTTGAACATGTTTGTTTTTTTTGTGTTTCACAATATTTAATAATTCATTAATAAATTTGGTAACAATTTTGCCGCCAATAGAACAACAGCTTCGTATTTATATTTCAGCAAAAAGATCAATCAATACATTTTGATATTACACATAAAGGGGATCGATATAATTTGTTTCAGAATGAATTCTGATTTTGTTTTTCATTTAAGCTGTTCTTTTGTTTGTTTGGAATTGTAGAAAAAAATCCTTCGAGGTTATTGCATCATGAATCAGTGTCACAACCATCAAGAGATCTTCACCTCATCGCCATCATCATCACTATTCACCGCCATCATCACCTTCACAGCTATTTACACGCACACTAGTCGAGTCGAGTCGAAAGGGAAATGCGGGCTTAACCTTCGTAGGACTATCCTTGAAAAATGACTCTCAGGCTGAAGGGGGGTAAAAAAAGACCCGAGTGTTTTGGCCTTATTGGCATAGACTGCAATAAAAAAAAATAATAATTATGCTTTGACGTATATTTATACATCTTTCTGAAAAAAAAATCATATAAAAATCCCTATTTTTCCTATAATCATTCCTATTTAAGTCACGCATGAAAACGACGACGTTTCCACTCCAACAGCTATGGCGGACTAACAAGCCAATAGACGTGCACGTATTCACATCAACTTATCTCTTATCTTATCGCTTATCGCCTTTTATTGTTGCCAGATATGAAACACTCCGTCCATGTTATCTATGACTCACTATGGTCACGTTCTCTTATCGCTTATTAGACTGAAAAATTCCGACTTCTTCTCTTTTTTAATCGATTACGGCGCAACTAGCTAATAAAAATCATATTTTTTTTCTGCAAAAGGTGTAAAAAAACTATGATATAAGAATAACAAAAGTTTAGACTACGTATCACTAGTATTAAGATAGATATTTAAGGTAAAGTAGCTGTTGGGACAAAATCTATAGTGTTCGGGATGGCTAGGTTAACACTTCGGTCCCCCGTACAGCGAAAATACGCATCATAGACGTTGGAAATGAAACAGCTCCTCAGTTAGTCGAGGAATTCAACGTATCGCCAAATCTTTACAAGTTCTCATTCTTGCCATAAATTTTTGACAAGAAAGATATCATAAAACATCATATTTAATTTGATTTCCACTTTATTTTTTACTAATGTGCTATTTGAATAACCGTACATAATTTCCAATAAGGTATTTTTTGGAAACAATAGCTAACACAGCAAGCACTATTACGTCTTGGTACTTTTTGAAACCAATAATAATGTAAGTATTCAGTAGAATTCTTGCAGTCGATAATATAAAACCTTGAGAGCCTAAAAATCTATATTTTTATGCGGTGTCAACCCTGACATATCTTACGAAATGTTACAATTTTCAATTGAAAAATGGGAAAATTATAATACAATCCATTAATATATGTGTAAAAATTATTTATAAATTATAATTAATTTTACTTATTTTTTTATTGGCCCTCAAAAACACGTGGTCCTGGTGGCACAATAATCATTTTCTTGCGTGGTACTCAAGCGGATAACATTTGAACACTTTGTTGAAGCTTTCTCCTTGAATGAACAGAAAAAAGCATTCTAGGGAAATAATGATTGAAATAGTTTTATAGACGGAGTGAGATTAGTTCACCGACAACATATCATTTGTTCCCTTGAGATGTAAAGTGAGCCAAGTAGAAAAATGATGAACTTTTGTATTAGCTCTGAGCAAACTTTTATTTTACGAAAAATCACTATTTCAGTGTGTGTTTTAAATAATCTCTTGTCACCTTTAGGATAATAAAATACGTGAAGAATATAATAATGCATCTTGCTCATTTTTTTAACAAAAAATATGCTGTTAAAATTTTCTACATTAGAAGAGGCCATAATTTAAGAAAGAAAATCAATTGGAAAATGTGTCCACACGCTGGAGCTTCGTTCTGCTGATGATTTATATGAGAATCCGGTGCAGTTTTGTGATAAATATATGATAAGGTAGATTTATCGGAGAAATATCTTCATACACACGCTCGTCACTTACAAATGAACACTTGGAGTTTGTAACTAATAACTAATTGATTGTCTGGATTCGGGTAGCGGGTATTGGACGCGGTGCACGTCACGTTGTAGCTAGTTAGCTTTTCATTTTGTCGGCTTCTTTGGCCCCTTTGTTGCGGGCTGATAAGAAACTATGTTTGTGTAAGTCATTAGCGCGAGTTAATAGACTAGATAGAGATGGTGAGATTTCTTTTGTGAAAAAAATATCCACCAAAAAAATAGTATAATGGGCCTATAAAATACCTTAACAAGAGTAGCTGCAGAACCGGCGCTATGAATTTTCAACGCAATCGATTACGGAAATAACAACCGTAGCATATAAAATCTTATCAAATTACAGACGTTTTTTGAATTTCGAATATTCCGCTTTCAAACAAATCGGTATTTCGCACATTATTTAAATTCAATTTATTTGAAGGCTGTTATACAGACTGAACTCCAGAAACTATGATATTATATATAGCAGGGGTGGCCAAAGCGTCGATCGCGTAGCTATTCCATGTCACCCGCCTGTCTGGTGTTCTGATGAACACATCTCTGATTCCTCTTTCATTTCAATGATGGTAAATTCAATTTATTTTGTGAGTTGATAGCCGCCAAAAATTTTTAAAAAAAAGTCGCTCGTAGTGGTAAAAGTTTGCCCACCTATACGAAAGTTTTTTTTGACCATTTCCGCTTCCAACTTGGAACATATTTTTTTTTTTACGAGAAATACTCGTTACTCAGTTGCTCAACCTCTCTTTTTCGAAAAGGGTAGAAATTGAAAGGACTAGCACAGGACTAGTAGTCCGGTCTCGCTTTTGGTGTAGGTAAAGGTGGGAAGGGATTTTTAATGTTGAAGACCTGTTTTATTTATAATCTGTTTTTCTTGTAATTTGCTTCAATTTATTTGCTTAGTTGATTACTAATTGTTTGTCATACCTAACTTTTGTATACATGTCACTGTTTTATTGTATTCAGTTGACAATGGTTGCTATGAGCGAAACCGGTCCTGATCAAATAAATTTTATATGGGAAAAAGTACTAAAAATATATTATTATTTTTATTGTATAACAAACAACTGGTTATACAAATATGCAAATAAATCAAAGCAAAATATAACAAAATAGGCTATAATTAAAATCACTCTTAAGGTGTTCACTGTCAATACTTGGTGGAAAGGCATTATAATAAAAATAATAACACATTGATGATCAGTTGATAATATTCGCCATGACGAAACTGGTCCTGATGAAATAAATCTCATGTGGAAAAAGTACTAAAAATGTGTTATTATTTTTATTATAGTTAAAATGTTGAACACCTCTTTGCAATACAAGCTATTACATACAAAAACAATTGAGTTAGAATAATCATTAATAATGTAAAAACCAACATGTGTATGCATTTAACGAATGGGAAACACATTTAATACAATGTTTTAAATATCCTCAGCGTACTTGTTTCAATTCGATTCTTAATCCTAGATTTGGAGCAAAAGAAACAGATATTATCCTGAAGTAGCAAACGCTTGCTTCAAAGCTAAGATATTTTAATATTCTAGATATACCCGAAGCAAGTGGTAAAAAAAAACACATTAAACTTGTTATTAAATCCGTGCCTGTTCGATCCGTAGGCCTGGCTAAATGACTGGTCAATGATGATCGACATTAAATACGACCAATTCTTGGTAAAAATTCCCGGAGATAAGTTCTTGGCGTATTGAAAAAGACTTATAAAATGAATCACTATTGCTTGAGCTTTGATAAGCATCTGGTATAAAAAAATACTGACTTAAATTTAATGTGGTCGCGTATTTCATTTCGAGCTGTGAAGTACACGATGTGGTTCACTAAAGAGCCGTAGGTGAATAGTTTATAGATGATGTTATGAAATGGTATATGTAGTATGTTTTGTTGGTTATTCTTGCTTTACGCGATAGGTAAGAGTTTATGATGCACTCAGTCTCGCGTTTTAGTCCTCGAATGAATATTTAGTCAGCTGATTCTACTGAGATGGTCTAAGTCTTGGTTAAAAAAATATTTCTTTCTCTTGGACTTTTAAGAGAAAAAAATACTTTTTTTTCTGATTGATATAGCAAAAATAATTATTAAATCATGTTTTTTGTAAAAAGGTGCATACACGTATTTTACTCATACATACATACATGTATTTTTTATTGATTATATGGAAATAAAAATATTTGGATGTAAATTTACCATGTTTGTGGAGTCGGTGAAAAAAGTCCAACTCCGACTCCGACTCCGACTATGACATTGACAAAAACACGACTCCGACAAAAAAAAGTTCAATATCGTCACTTTTTTCCCCTAATTTTCCTATTTATGTGTATTCAATTAAATATCAACCCTATCAATGCGACCAAAAGCCAAATGTGACATATAAAATGGAAAAATAAAAAATCGCCGCGACGACTCCGACTCCACAGCCCTGATATTTACAAGATAAGGGTGAAAAGGAATATAATTTCATTGGTCATATGTCAACCCGTATGTTTTGGTCGAGTGTCAACATCGTTGGCTTCGGCTGCGGATCTCGCGGGGTTGCGTCCCATTCCGAGCAGTTTCAGTTTTCAATCGTTTTATTGATTTCTGTTCGGACACATGGATGTCTGTGTTGTCTTAAAACTCCCTTCAACACCCGTTCAATCATAAAGATGGTTAGTGGCGAGAGTGATTAGCCAACCACTAGTCTTGTCATAGTCTTAGTCTTTTCCATTATGTATATCCCTACTCTCTTTGTAAAATAGGGATTGAGCTTCTGAGTTTCAAGCAGTTCTTTATACAATTCTAGATACTTCCATAGGGAGTCAATATGATCCATACTGTGAGCGGACACGGCTAAAAAATATCTTGTAAAAGTTTATTGCTTTATATAAAAGTATTTACAAAAAACATCGAGACGTGTTTTGGGGAGTGAGTAGCTTTTTAAAACGAATTCAGTTCGTTTTTTTACAATCTCATTTAAGTGTGATTTAATAGTCTTGGGTTATAATTGTTTCTGATTAACTGATGAAAATTTGTTGCATTCTATCTATTTAGTGTAGTTAAATCTATTTATTGATTGAGTAGGCATTTACTTGGTAGAACTCCATTATAATACGGAAAGAAAAATAACAATGTATTTTAGTTCTACATAAATTATTTTATATATTTGTTGATAGCTATTTCGGCTTACGCCTTCGTCAGAACTATAACTACGAAGGCGTAAGCCGAAATAGCTATCAAATATATAAAAATAATCAGAAACTAAATAACTACGAAGGCCGTATTAGTTAAATCTATCCTATATAACACACTGTCAATCCACTGTCAATACTGTCAATACCAGGATTGACAGTGTGTTATATAGGATAGATTTTCCTATATAACACACTGTCAATCCTGGGGATATGAAGATTCAGATAAGGAGTTATTTTTAAATAAAGGGTATTTCAATAGAGACGCTCAAAATATGTTACTTTGTCCTGCTGAGTAGATTATTCATTGTTTAGTGGCCAAATTTGAGCCAACCAGTTTGGTAAATAATCGGCCAACACCTACCTATCTGGTGAAAACATTGCTGCTGTGTGTGAAAGTGTACAGGAAAACCTTGGAACTTGGCTTTTCTGCGACTTCAACTTGGCGAATTTTGAATCGGGCCTTATGTCTGCACCCGTATAAAATCCAACTAACCAATGAACTTCAGGTTAACGACCACAGACAACGCCTGATTGGGTTCTGGAGCAGTTAGAAGTTTACCCAAATTTGTCAAAAAAGTCAACTTTAGCGACATGGCCCATTTTATAATGAATGGATATTGGCAGACATTTGATGCTATATTCCATATTGAATGCCGTAAAATATACTTACAAATGAAAATTAAAATTTTAGTCGAAATCTCACAAACAACTTGTTTTATTTACATTTCAAAACTAAGCGTCCTTATAAAAAGACCCTTTATAAATAGCTAAGGCAGTTTAAAGTTAAAAAATTAAATACCCTACGACCTATTAAAATATAAATTAATTGATGCAACCTTCAATGTATTTTGTTATCATTACTACCCCTTTTAAATTCTATTCAAGTATTTTAATAGGGGTCAACTTCTTTATCCCTAGTCCAGTATCATTTATATATTATATTTAATAGTTGGGGGAAGTTTACCTCTCCCTGACTCAATCGCACCTGTGAAATATCTTAACAAATGCAACAAGTTTTTCAAGACCTTCTATTGGAGATTTCCAACGAAAAATTGATACACTAAAACTATTGACATACCACATCTAAAAAAGTGGCGATGGTTACAACTCCGAGTATACTGAGGTGTGTAAGTATTCAAACCATTGACCACGTAGCTGAGTTAAATGTTCAAACAAAACTCTCACTGAAAAGAATCACTATTTTACTTTATTTACAATAAGAAATTCCTTTTCAAAAAGTTGTGATCATCTCAACTCTGTCTTAATTTATCCCGTTGACTGCCAGCGTTTGATATGTTGATACGTCTGATTGCACTGTACAGCAAATTGATACTAACCCTTTAAACACCAAGCCAAATTCCTTGGATTTTTGCCACATGCCACCATTTTCAACCATCGATTTTTTCATGAAAATGCCACGTAACATATCCGGAAAATTATTTTATACCTGACGCATTTTTGGTTTTCAATGAAAAGTGGAAAAAAATCAGAAGTGTAAGATTTAAAAAATGTTTCCAGGGATATTTACTAAAATAAGGTGCAAGCCCTAGTGACATTGTCTTGAAAAGATGTTGCTGCATTAGATTCCATTTAAAAATACGATATTAAATATCGTTTTTTTTTATTTATAAACTCGTAGTGGCGTTTCCGTACCTGCACGCCATGGCGTATGAACGGCTAAAAAATAAATAGGTACAGTTAACAGCGATAAAACAGACGGACGGATGAATTATTTTTTGAAATCAAAGTTATTTTGAATATTTTTATTTCGGCTCAGCAGGGAAGGTGTTATTAATTTTAAGTGTTGCATTGAGATGAGCAATTATGATTTCAAAAATCGTCAGACCCGGATCATAGCGCTTGATGTGCGAAAAATCATTATTACTGCTACCAGATATTATTTCGTTTTATTACCTACTCCGTCCAATCAAACCGTAAACAATTTTAGAAAAAAATCTGCATTAAGGTTGCGGGAGGCCAGCTGCAAAATAATTGCACCTAACGCCATTATTGTTATCCAGGCCCAGTGCGGATGTACATTGATTCTTCAATACCGATCGAGTACAAGATTAGAAATTCGACATGGCAAGATGAATGGCATACTATTCAAGGAATATATACTATACAAGGAATGACAACGATTTTACTTGAGAACACAGCCGTCAGGACGCTAATCACGTACTGTGGGACAGCCCTGATATTAATTTTCCGTTCACATATGTGCATACTTTTTTTTCTCAAACTTTTTCTGCGATAGAACACTTCGCAAACCCGGAAAATTTTACGGAACGCTCAGCTTTTTTTTTAAGTTGAGTACTTTCAATTTATTTACGAATGTTTTTAAAACGTTTTTATCAGATTTATCTTTATAAACTTAATTAAGAACATCGACTGAAGGTGTTTCATGGAATTTCAATATAAAATTTGAATCTTTCCAATTTTGTTCTTTTCCATGAATTTTGTCACTAACGACCCGGGTTTCGACTTTCGGCATCTTCAGGCATTTCAAATACACGGATGTACTTGAACTGACAGTACGCGACAAATCACGGAAAAATACAAAATTCAAGCCATTCAAATTTGATAAGTATTTATAGGCGTTCTGTAAATTTTGGCAACTATCGTCAAACTGACAAGACTTGTCCGCCGGTCAAGTAAAAGTAATCAGCCCCATCTATTACTACCATACAAGATTTGATATTAAGCTCACTTACATACTTGTAACTACATTTTATGTTTGGTTCAATTTTCGTTAAAAACAAACGAAGGTCTCCATTTTCAGCGATTTTCAGTAAATTTCTTTGTTTTGTCACTATGGCAAAAATCACCCACCGCCCACCACTGAAGCCTTTATCGCCCACTAGTGAGCGTTCCAGACCAAGTTGACGACCCGTGCTCCAACTCTAACAGTTGAAACACATATGACGAAGTATTATACGATAACCGTTAAAGCCTAAAAAAAATCCAGATGAAGAAAAAAAACAATTAAGTTAATTTATAACGAATATTTATGTACTCGTTATTCCACCGGACATCACTAATGCAAAGTCCCCGGCTTGATAGAGCAGTAAATCAATAAACGTATTTAAACTGAATTGAATTCTGGATCCTATGAATACTATTGAAAAGTTGATTTTAATGACTTTACACAGAGTATGTTGCATTTAATAGTATAGCATTTTTTTCCATCATAAAGTATATTATTTCGACAGTGAAAAGATTTAATATATAGCGTTTAAAAATCACACCTTTGAAGCTGTTATGCAAATTAAATAGTGGCGAGTATTTATGGATGCCTGTTGCATTGTTTTATTATGTAATTTTAATAATCAATGCACTTTTTATCGTCGACTTAATTGCTCCTGTATCCGCGTGCACAAGACCGTATCCTTTTTTTATTCAAGGGGTCAAGAGTCCTGGAATGGAAACATTCACACATTGATTTTTGAGTCGATTGATGGAGTTGTATATCTGTGATGTTTTCATGTCTCACCATCAATCGTTTTGTAAACGAGACATCTTATATATAAAACCGAAACGGCGTATGTACATATGTCTGTGGGTCTGTAATTCCCTTTTGCATTGTTGGTCATTAAGTTGCCATAAAAACGAATATGAAAGAAAATATGTTTGAATATTTATCGGCGAAGACGTTTAGTCAAAATGTAATAAATTAGTCTTCTACTGAACTTTTCCCGGCTTTTTATTAATATAATAGTGTTTATTATTTACGTGAAGGTATTATTTGACATTTCTTTGACAGCAAATTAGATTTTTTCCTTGAATTTGGACATTTTGATGGGCGAGAATGGGGCTGTCAATATATGAAAGGGGCTGTGAAATGTCAATGCCAGTCTGAAATGTTCATTTTAATTCCATTTTATTTGACCTAGACTTTTGAATTTTGAAAAAAGTTGTTTCAACTTGGCCCGTCTGAATTTACGCGCCGAGGTGAACATAACCCCAAACTGGTCCGAGCGAAGCCGGGTAGCAAAACTAGTATAATATAAAATTAAAAATAACTTTGATTATTCCACGTATTGTGCGATTACTCGAGACACGCGTTAACCCTCATTTAGACTATCTTTCTACTTAAAAGTTTGTTATTAATTTTTACTTTTTTATAAACAATATTTTAATTGGACATCAAAGCTATTTTTTATTTTATATTAAAATGAACATCCACAAAGTTACCGTCAAAACTTTCGAAAGAGGCCTATAATAATCAGAGAGGTCTTTACGACTGGCCTGTTTTTCGTAAAGACAAGTTGATATGATCTATATTGTATAGTCACTATAGTATATACGGAAAATCACGGAAAATTGCACTGTGGCCGCATCGTAAACATAAGTGGTCATAAGGAAATGTTTGGTGGCCGCACCAAATTTTTGTTTCGAGTCTGTTGTGTTTTACGTATGTTAAATGAACCTAAATATGATTGTCAATTTACTATTGGTATGAATTGCGTCCGAAATATTCAATTTATAGGGTCTTTGTAGACAAATTAACTTGTAAAACCACATTTTTTTAAATATAAATATTTTCTATGAAGCTGTTGGTGGCCGCAGCCAAGTTCTCTGGTGGCCGAACATGAGAACCACTGGTCTATACCGAGCCCACTATGGGTCTTCATGATTTAAAATAAAAATTAAAAATACATATCAATGTTCAGGAAGGAAAATCTCACTCACGGAAAGATTCAGCTCCTACAAAATATGATTATTAAAAACAGCTTTTTGGCTTTTATTTCTTTCCCCCTAAACGTGTTTCTCAAGCATAGATCTGTACATAATATCTTGAAAGCCAGGTCGACAGTTTATTATTTCCCCTAACCATGTTTACTTTAATGCAGTAATGAACAACCTGCGGCCCTCAGTGATATTTCATGCGGCCCGCAATGACACATATCAATTACCTTTTTTCTTCAGAACTTTTTACGGACGATGAAAGAACAATACACTAAAAATATCGATAATTTAATCAGTTTTACCCATGCGGCCCTCGAACAATCTGAGAATTGATTATCTGGACCTACTCCCAAAAAGGTTGTGCACCACTAATTTATTGCAAAGCTTGGAAGTACGGTATTATTGTAATGTTACCTACACACCTTATGCAAGAAGCTTTGCAAGGCTCCGCAAATTTTGGCGTTGATGGCGTAAAAACAATGGTATCCAGTCGGTTGCTGAAGAACAGAATACCTGAATCACTCTTCCCGCATCATCAATAAAGTGATGGCGGCTTATCTATGTAAGAAAGAGCTTTAATATGTATGTCGTATTATATTGACTGCATTAGAAAATAGCGGGTTTTAAGAGATTTCAACGCAGGCTAGAAAGAGCATTTTATTATTTGTTATTTTTCAGAAATCGGATTAAAAATTCCAGGAATCTCAATTAAAAGAAATTTAGGAAAGATGAAGGACCATATTTTATACATTATAAGACATCATGTACTTAATGATTACGGTTATTAACGATTTAAAAATTCTTGTATGTTTTTTTGTTTTTCAATATGATATTAAATATTTTAAACATTTAATTCTGGTAAAAATCCGATAATGCAGTGCATGATTGTCACAGCTCGCGATGAGAAAAACTAGTCCTGATCTTCATAATATAACAATGGAAGTAGAACAAAAAATGTTATTATTTTAAATAATTCCATTCCACCAAGAATTGACACGTTAAAAATGATACATTTATATGGTTGGGAATTCTCAAATAATTAATTTAAGCCTTTAAAAAATAGCAATGTTTTTTGCGTGTTATGATGGAGTTCTACAAAGTAAATTCCACGTGGAAGAAGCATTACCAGCTTCTAAATTAATGCCCGAATAGATACATCTTAAGCTACGAGCAATGCTCGTTCGTCGATTCAGTTAAAGACTGGGCATGTCTATTATAAGAATAGTAAACTTCTCAAGTTACGTTTAAAATTATGGGCAAAATTGCCGAAAACGGTGGAATAAAAATCTTTATCTTGTATGTATGCCCCTGTGATATCTTAACTTCCGATTGTATATTTTGTCTAAATCAAATGAGAGAACTTGCGATATTGCAAATTTGCAAAACTGTCGATAACTAGAGAGCGCGGTCTATTTAATACTTTATCCCGTCGAGTTCTTATTATGTTTCCAATGTCAAAGCTCCCCGTAGCAAAAAATGTCCCTCTAAACTTTATCCGGTTCTAAAAGCTCTGGAAGGCTTATAGGTCCAGATTAGCGGCTGCGAGCGCAGAGTCGCTTCAGCAGCTAACGTCGGAAGCTGGAAGGAGGCCGCCGGGCCTTCACTCGCCCCTCGATCGCTCGTCGGGCTTGACGCGTGCGCAGTCCGTTCTCACTAGACAGTGACACTATAGCAGCGGTCAAAGATCGGAGAAATGTTCAAATTTCGACCGATCGATTATTCGGATACGATTCGATTATTTTCAAGTAAAATCAGTGATGTTTTTGAGGAGAGGTTAAATTGGATTTTTAGTAATGTTTTATTAGTACTGGCTTTAAACCAAGGATTGCCAAGAAACTAAAAAAAGATATTATATACAGTAAGTAATTTATAATATTTTCAACTATTAAAATAAAAATTGATCGGTTATTAGTGCTTCAATCGTTAATTTGTATTTTAATATTGTGGAATTTTGCGATCGATTTTTAGCACAATAATATGAAATTTATACCAATTAAATCTTGATTTACCTAGTTGTTTGTTAAAATTATCTTTTTTATAATAGTGATTTGCTTATTAAAATGAAAATCTTAAATATTTAGATTGAAAGAAATAAAACAAATAATTGCAGTGAACAAATTGTTTTTGAGCCTTTTTTCATTTCAATCAATACATCAAATTTAATTAAAAATTACAGTAGAAATTTCTTTAATGTAGATGTTGAATTTATATTTTCTCTACAATTCTACAAACGACATGATTCTTTTTTGCTATAGATGTAATTTTTCATAAATTTTAAAGTATTGAATCAATTCAACAATTGATTGGTATTTTTAAGCAATTCTTTATTCTCATATTCATGATTGATAAATCTAGAGTACCGACTGCAAAAGTCTGCCTGTATCAATTGTATATTGATATTTCTACAATTCTAAATTTAGATAGAAGACAAAATTTGCAAATGGTTTTATTCTCAATAAATATTAAATCTGATTCGTTAATAGTAGGTATATACGTTTAATCTTTTTATTAATATTTGTGTTACTTACCTTTAAAGTGTTCATATATTTTAAAAAGTAATTGCTACACATATCATGAAATAGTTTTGTTTTAATCATATAAAAATTATTCAAATTTATTTGATTTGGGCCTCAAACTTTCACGGTAATCTTAATTTGAATGATTTTTTATTTTTATGACGTTAGATTTACAAGGAACAATTTGGTATCAAAGACCATTTAAAAATTAAAAAAATACTGTTAATAATGTTTGTACACTAAATAAAAAATATTCTATATTGTGTGTATTTAAAATATTTAATCACTGATACTTCAATCATTTTATCAAGTTTTTCTTACCATATATTATGTTCATTATTAGAAAAGTTTTATAATATTTAAAAGCTGTCTGTATTAGCTTATTCTTATTCATCTCTTAGAATTCATGAATAATAAATAAGAAGATATGTTATCTGAGATATATATTGAAAGCTTCCGACGGTAACAGATGCAATGATAAATTCGCCCGTGTAAAATAAGTGAGCAAAGATTTGTAAGTTGTATTCCATGCAACAAAAGTGGATTATTTTTTTTAAATATACGCAACCACACTAGGAAAATATAGTTGTTACTAATTGACAGTTTTTTATATCAATACAGTGTTTTATAATATCGGAATGAAATGTTTTCGTATTAAAAATCAATGAAAAGGCTTTTTGTGCTTTTCCATGAGTTTTGTCGAAACAACCAGGGTTAGTTCGAATAAACTCCTGCATTTGCATGCCTAAAGATGCCGAAAGTCGACACTCACGGAATAGTACATTATTCAAACGATTAAAATTTGATATTGAAATTTCATCTAGAACTTTGAATCGAAATTCTACATTAAACAATATACTGATATTATACGACATGAATTTTGAATCTGAACAAGTGAAATGCATTGAATTATTCCACAATATTTGTTTTAAACACTTAAACCTTTAAAGTGAGAATTTTATTTTCCAACAAAAAATGTGTTATATGGATACATTGTAATAATCATTTAATTGTATCTTACATCTATTAAATAAGTAAATTGTATAATATCACTTTTAAGGTGTTCACTGTCAATACTTGGTGAAAAGTCATTATAATAAAAATAATAATACATTTTTAGTACTTTTTCCATATAAAATTTATCAGATCAGGACCGGTTTCGCTCATAGCGAGCATTTTTTAAATTGTATAATAGTTGCGTTTTACTTTTTTTGGATTTCCACCAAAACTAGATAGATGACATAGACAAGATTTATGATTAGCAAGTATAAAGAAGACAAAGCAAATTTTATGAGAATATATTAGAGTTAAGTTTATATCGGGTATTGTTTAATATTGAGAATATTTATTCCTGTTTGTGGCATAAGAAAAAATGTGAAAAACACACACCTAATTCCAAGATATTTCTTCATTTAATTCATTCTCTCAGAGGTGTTGCCAATTTGAAATGATCAATTGAGCAGTTACAAATGTTTATATCTTTATACGATGAAAAACACACCTGCGATATTTCTAAGTTATTCTAAAGGTGTTCAATATATTTTATATATTATAATTTTATACAATGTTATCAATTTAATTTTATATTGAAGATTTTACAATGTTATCAATTTAATTTTATATTGAAGTTACAGTCAGATTCATCTAAATTCTCAATTTTGATTAACTCTTGTACAAAAAAATATTACAGAGACGTTTTGTTTAATAATATGATACATTCCAACAGATACCTACGTTTCTTTTGCAATTTTTTTCGCGTATCAATCACACTAGAATCGATCAGAAATAGTATCAAAGTTGTAAAAATAATACGTTTTGCCGAAACCGAGCAGTCGCAAAAAAATTACCACAGACATCGGAGTAATCATCTTTAATAAAACAGAAAAAAAACGCAATAAGAAAAAACAACTAGGCGTTTTTTTTTTTGGGTTAATGGACTATATTAATCCAGTTTTCGAGCTGGCTGTACGCTTTTTACAAGTGATGGACGGAGGCTGATGCTTGAACGGAAGTCGGAATGATTTTATGCTGATTTTGCAATGTGCCTATTTGCTCCTTTTTACTGCAAATAAATACACAGAAAGCCAGTTAGTAAAAGGTGTACCTATGTACGAGTGAAAAAGATGCGCCCAACTTATTCGTTTCGAAGAGCAATAATATGATATGAGATTTATTCATAAAAAAACATTAGTAAATTGAAATTTTCAAATATATAGGTATATTAATTACTCGATTCTAAAACACCACAAGCACCCATGTTGGAGTTCTCAAATTATATTGATTGAATTGGAATTACTTGGTAGAACTCAATTATAACGCAGTGATAAAATAGTAATGTATTTTAGACCTACAAAAATATGTATGATTTAGTAGATGGCTATTTCGGCTAACGCTTTTGTTTTATAATATACTGGAGAGGCCGTTAGGTGAAATAGCTAAATTCACAGTTGATTTATTGAGATCAGGACGGGCTTCGCTCATCGCGAGCATAATTAGTTAGTTTTTTCGAAAGCTTGTCAAGCAAAAATGTTTGTCACACTTTTATTTGTCTTTGTTTGTATTTCTAACCTGTTGACAATGCTCGCGATATGCGAAACTGGTTCTAATATCAATAAATCCAATGTGGAATAAGTACTAAAAATTTGAGATTATTTTTATTATAATGTCATTCCACCTAGTATTGACAGGGAACACCTTAAAAGTGAGTTAAACATTTTATATTTTTTATAGATCTAAAATACATTGCTTTTTTCACCGTTCTCTCAAATTTTAATAAAAAATAAATTATTATAATGTGACCTTATCTTATCATTTTACCATACAGTGCCACATATTGTGCTTTAAACACAGCTTTTAGCATATTTCATATTCGCGAAGCTTTCAATTAGTGTGAATACACAAATATACATCTTTCTTAAATGTCAAATGAAGTAGAAGTCGGAAGCTTTTCTATTATATTCATTATTTTTTCCTGTATATTATTCATTGTTTCAGCTACAAATACTCACAATGAGATAACGATACAGTTATTGTGGGCATATGTCAGTTGAAAGAAGAAATTGTTGAATGAATTCCTGATTTATTAAAAAAAATATTTTTCAACATTGAATATGAGTAGAAAGATTTAAAGATTTAACGGGAGTTTGTTTCATTGAACTTGACGGATATTTTTTGCAACGCCTTCTGCTATAGATCAATCTATTCTGACTTTAAATTAGAGACTCCAATTCGAGTATCGAGTCCTCGATACTCGAGTATACTCGTCCATTTTTTCAGTACTCGACACTCGAGTAATTTGAAAAATACTCGAGTAATACTCGTAATATATAAATGAAGATTTAATTCCAAATTTATTTTGTTTTAAGTAGCGGACAGAAAACTAAATCTAATTTATTGTTAACGCACTGCTGCAATAAAAAACAAAACTTTGAACCAAATTCAAATTTGAGACGTTTAATTCTCTATTATTTTTGAAATATATGTTTATTTAATATGTTTATGTATCATCTATTTATAGACACAAATTTGAATTGTATATTTTGGTACATCTGAAACTAGTATACTCGAAAATTTTAAAACAAAACTTAGTAAAACTCAGTTTATTTAAATAAATACAGAAATAAAACATTAGTAAATCAGTTTATTTATAAATATAATTATTTTACAGTTATTCCAATTGTATCGTAATCGTACAAAAGCAATTGACAAAAAAGATTTTAGGCGAAATCAAACTACAAATTTATTTAAATCGCATATTAGCGTTGTCTAGAAATAGCGTCTAGCATGATTTATCAATACCTAATGATTTAAATCAGAAATATAAATGCAATATGACTGTTAATTTGCGTCTTGAAAATTTCATTACTCTACACTTGGTATTTTATTTATTAATGACTAAACTGGATGATTGTATATCAAGTAAATTAAAATATTTGAAAAAATAAATAGAAAACAAAAGACCAGTTTTACAGTATTGATTTAATACGGTACAAAAATAGCGATGAATATAAGTTTAACAAAAGTCATAAGATATATTTGAAAGCTATTTCGGGTTACGCCCTCTTATAGTTTTGACGAAGGCGTAAGCCAAAATAGCTATCAACCGTATATATTATATATTTTCATAGAAAATAAGTTTTATTCATTGATTTTTTTTCACCGTGTTATAATGGAGTTCTACCAAGTAACTGACAGTTCAATCAATCAAATACTTGTTTTGCTCAACATTTTAATTATAGTCTATTTTGCATCTATGTGGCTTCAATTTATTTGCTTAGTTGTAATACCAATTGTTTGTCATACCTTGTAATTCTTGCTTAACTTTTGTATAAATATCACTGTTTCGTTGTATTTATTATCAGTTGATAATGCTCGCAATTTGTGAAATTGGTCCTGATCCAATAGATTTTATGTGGAATAAGTACTTTTATGGTGTAAAATAGCTATTATTGGTGGAAAGACATTATATTTAAATAAATGAAACCCCATTATACATTACTGTTTTCACGAATATTTTCTCACGACCATTTTCAACTTCGACACGGGTACTGTAAAATGATCTAGACCGGTTTCGCTCATCGCGAGCACTATGAACTGATAAACACATTTGCCTCGCTTTTAAATGCCATGCCAAAGAGAATCGACTGTTAACACATTAAAAGTGATATTATATTATGCTTCGGGTAGCAGTATCGAAGTAATAAGGTTGTATTTAGATGGCTCCGTGTTTTGATGTACTGTTAATCCAGGGGTGCCCAACCTAATTGAACCCGAGAGCGCATTTAAAGAAAAATGTGGGGCGGCGGGCGCCACCTATTTTTTCTAAGGATATTATAAAAAGATAATATTTTTTTAAACCATTTTTGCTCCTATCGTGGAAAATGTGGACTTTTTGCGGCGATTATCTTATAAAATGTTTTTTTCTAAGAGAAATATTTGTTACTCAGTTGCTCAACCTCTCTTTTTTTAATTAAGTGAAAACTCGTTGAAAATATTATCCGTATCAATTTTTTTTATTGCTGTGCCTTTTCTTGAACACAACCTGCAAAACATGAAGCTATTCATATTGTAATTTAATTGGCAAATAAAAGGTTTGTCAATAGAAGACTATTGGCTCGATAGTCGTAAACTGCGGAAATCTCCCATCAAACTGTTGTTGAAGCACTTGAATGTGCATGACGTTTAATACACTGTTATCTACCATTAACTTCATATTTGGGAAATGTACAAGAGACTTTACCTGTTGATGTGATATCCACAAAACTAATTTTGCAAGTTAAAAATGTTTCGAGCTAACTTTGGTGGGCGCACAGAAATTGGTCGGCGGGCGCCATGGCACCCGCGGGCACGGGGTTGGGAACCCCTGAGTTAATCGAAGAATGTATTGGAATGGCGAAAACGTCACCATTATACGTAGATAATGTCTTATTTTAAATTTCATTTGCGCCGATGCAAGAACTCTAATAATAACTTCTTTTCATGGTCGATTTTTTGCTTAAGCTTCGGAGCAAACTCCATTAATAAAATTTACGAGTACATATTTTTCGATACCCACCGCACGTGACTTATAATCAAACGCAAAATTCCTATACTATGTATTAATTCTTTCCAGATTGCGCGAGGCCTGGCAGACTGCGACGGGAAAAAATCGCAGCCAAAAACAGATATGTAAAAAAGTGATTTTGACTTTTAATACGTAAAGTGAAATGTGCAAACCGGTGGTATTTTAGTGTATTATAATTTTTTTTCAACTAATCGAAATTGATTTTCGATTTGAGTTACTCGGCGGTGACATGCACGAAAATGGCGTAGAGAATCAACTGATGAAATTACATTACACAGGTAAATTTGCTACTTTTGAAATTATATAATAGGTTTAATTTTTCATTATGAAATTGCCATCCTTAAAAGTAGAATCAATTAATTGCTACACAAACCGTCCTCCCTGGATAAAACATTTTGAAAAGTGACTATAAAACCATGGCTGCGTATACACAAAGGGTGGTGGAGGAAAACTACCCGTTCGAAATCATGTACCACGTTTTCCTATAGCACAGTATACTGTGTAGCTATTTTATATCTGGGCCCTTAAATCCAGAAGTGTCTTTGTTAGATCTTGGATTCGACTAATGAATCAGAAAATACTTTAAAATACTTATTATGCTAGAGATCCCTATGTCATTAGATTTCAAATAATTTAAATATGAAAACAGCTGATTTGTATGTCAAAATAATGTTTAAACATTCTTTACATCAATGTAACTACGTTCACGATGTTCAATTGGGCAGATGTATTGTGAAAAATCACCTCTGTACTCTACATGGATGACTTAAATTTAAATAAACTTTCAGAAACACTGATAAGCATATTTGACATATCGACACCTTACTCTGAAAAGGTTCTAACGGCTCTTGAAACTGTTTTGAGATATGAGCGTTTGAAATTTTGATTGATTAAAATTCATTTGTAACAATAAGTAAAAATGATAAACTCTTGCTGAGAACATAATTTTCTTAATTAAAGATCTAATGATGACAATCTTAGAACTTTGTCAAATAAATTTAGTAATAAAAATGTGCAGATGCAGTGCAACTCTGGAATTCTGCTAACTCCGTTATTCAACCATAGATTATTCTAAAATTCATAAATATGATGGAATGCGGTAAATACAAGCTTTTCCGACCAAAAGGTCATTTTAGGCAAAAATGACAATTAGAACCTTTAAAAAGTAACGTAACGATATACACTTCTACATATATTTAGATATAACCGTAAAGTTTTTTGCCTGGTGCGATTTTTAATTAAGGTTTTCACAATTATACACCGAATTAATAACATGTCCGGCATTGATTTTACTCGGAAACTTGAAACTGGTGCAGCAGTGACTGCTCAATGTGATTAAAATTTATTTTTCCTCTTATTTCGGAATTTAAAAGACATAATGACATGGGTGCACCGTAACCCAGCAATTTCGCCGGAGGCAGCTCACGGACAACGTCACAAACCGTTGGTTAATAATAATTTCAATAATGCAGCTTAAGATAAATACTACAAGCCAAGATAAGTAGATGTTAGTAATTTTGGGACTCACTGTACTCATCGAAAGCAGTGGTGGCCGCAAAATTGGTGTATCAGTTGTAATAATTTTCAATCAGTTGTAATAATTTTGAAACCACCCTCAAAGCGTTTTTATTTTTCTGTAAACAATTATTTTGACTTAAAATACGTTATGATTTTATTACTCGGTAATTTTGAATTATAGACTTATTTCCGCAAAAGTGACATAAAAATGTAATATTGTATTTTAAGTGTGACTGGAAAAAGGTATCTTATGTATTTTAAGACAACACATTAAGACATTTTTTGTACTTTTTTCACCATAAAATTATCAGGACCGGTTTCGCTTATTTTCAACTGATGCTTTTTAACTGAAATCAATAAAAAAAAATGAAGCTGCCCGTACTGGAATTTAAGCCAGTGAGCACTGAAACTGAGGCAAATCACGTTGACACTCAACCGCGAACCAAGAATTGGATGTTCGTGTCTTCTTGAATTTTCTCACATACCGACCCGATTTTAAAAAGCGCTGAAAATTACTTTACCACTTTTTATTTCCAGTCTATTCTACTCTTTTAGAAATGGAGAGGTTGAACAGGTTTTCGCAGAAAAACATTGTTGAGAAAAACTGAATTCTAGTCTACCTACTCTAAATTTGGTGCAGAAATGGTTAGTTGCTCGATTACTGAAAATCTGCCTTTAATAAAAATAAAAGTTTTGTGACATAGTGAAGGGTTGAAGAATAAAAGAGGTTGACACAGTGAAGGGTCCTAAAAGATCGACCAACAGTGACAGCGATTAGATAACCGTTAGTCGTGTCCTAGTCATCGTATCCTTTCCATACCTACTCTCTTGCAAAACAGTGAGGTTTAGCAACTGAGTAAAAAGAAGTTATCGTAGAAAAAAAAACATGTTGAGATAAACTCCGGGATGAGTCCATATGCACCAAGCTGGAAGAAAGACAAGGTTAACACAATATTGGTGTCAAAAATTTCCTAAAAATGGGAAAAATCGAGAACGATTAGCAAGCCACTCGTCCTGTTCTATTCATATCATTTCCATCCCTACTCAGTTCAGTTACAGTTCTTAGAAAAAAACATATACATACTGAGATGAACGCAAATCCGCAAGAACTCCATATGCTTCAAGTTAGGAGCGGACAAGGTAAAAAAATTAATTGCTAAGCTGTATTTTTAAAGCTGTTTTCCGAGTAAAGAGACGAGTCGCCACTGATGCAATTTTAAAAAAAAATATAGCAAAGGCGTTTTATCGCTCCCATATTCAATTTTGGATCGTGCAAACCAATTATTATTATATGTTAAAACAATATTCATAAATGCTTACTGCGAATGCTCACTGAGCGATCATATTTATATTATTTTATATACCTACCAATTAACTTCGTTTTTTCACTACGAACAATTGTTAGCCCCTCATAATTATAATGTAAAGCGTAATTTTAATATTTCCATAAATCATCGCTAATTTAAGGTTAGGCGAATCTAAAAGACGAAGCAACGTTGTCACGGCGTATTTTTTTTCATATTTAATACACCATTGCGAAATCTTGTTGAAATATATAATTTGCTCTGGCAACAATTTAATATAATAACAATTATTTAAACTGGAAGCTTAATCAATTTGTTTTTATTTAAATAAAAGTTATGCCATCGGAATTTAGATAGATAGTTGAATGCTGTTTGAATAAATAAAAAAACGAATTGTCCTAACCAGTATACTGTGAACATTCGATGATTACTTTATAAACCGACTTGGAATTTTACAAGAGCTGATTTTTTTAAAAATTAATTAAAAGCATTTGTTTTTCTGAGAAAGCTAAAATAAAATATTTCTTAATAAGTAAAATATATATTAACCTTTAAGCATCATTGTTTCTATCATACTACTGTGTTTCACTCCATTTTGATCACATGACAATC
The DNA here is from genome assembly GCA_028554975.1 of Himalopsyche kuldschensis. Taxonomy (NCBI): domain Eukaryota; kingdom Metazoa; phylum Arthropoda; class Insecta; order Trichoptera; family Rhyacophilidae; genus Himalopsyche; species Himalopsyche kuldschensis. The sequence goes on along the minus strand of JAHFWI010000059.1, from coordinate 556,362 downwards.
GAGCGGTTGGGAGTCCATATGCCCAACATTAAAAGCAGAAATAGTAAAAAAATATTTTTTAATTGTAGCGTACTAAATTGTTTTAATAAATTTTGTACATTGCCAAGCGTTATGTCACTAACGACCCGGGTTTCGTCGTTCGCCATTGTCAGACATTCAAGTGCACTGATAAACTGTAACTGACCCTAACTTAATTATTTTGTATGTTGTCAATATAAACCGAAATTCTCATAATAGGTCTCACAAAACTAAATTTATTTACTAATTGTTTGAAAAAAAAGGATTATCATTAATTATTAAAATATTGCAAACATAGAAAATTATGACTATTTGTTTCTTGCGCCAATGAATATAAAGATACACCCAAACCTCCTTTTGTGCGATTTCTTTTGATGTCATTTTTGGGACTATTTCATCGTAAAAGTGTAATAAAGTATTTAACAGAGCGTTGTTCACATACTGTACGTGCAAAATCCAGTGTTTCATCTACTTATTACTATGTGACCTTGACACGTGCGTCCTTGTACATATTAAGTCATAGCTTTTTTTGTGCGATTTTACGCGGAACGCATATACCGCACAAAAAAAGGTTTGATGTGAAAACGTTTCAAATTGGAATCGTTTGAATTTTGTACTTTTCCATGAGTTTGTCAGTTCAAGTTCATTCGTGCAATTGAAATCCACGTAGATGCTAAAAATAGAAACCTGGGTCGTTAGCGATTCAAACCATTCAAATTGAATATTGAAATTCACTAAGATACTTTTAATCGAAATCTTAAATTATAGATACAAACGCTGTGGCACAATCTTGGCGCACTTTTGGTATTCCGTTCTCGATTTATTATTTTAAAACCCAAGATATAAAATATGAACGTAGGTACCGTAACTTTATCTGGACACGATCTGTATTTATCTTTTCTTGGAAATAAATACGTGCGTAAATCGCTGAGGGAATATTGAAAAGCTTAATCAATGGTTCGGGCAGGCGTTAGGTGACTCTCGTATGCGAAAAATGATCAAATCTCGGTAAATGATGTTGTTTTCCTGAAGTAATAATAAAAAATTTTTGCTCTTTTAAGAATGAGACGTGCTTCAAAATAATCAATTAGTCAACGGCAACTACGGTAGCTTCGCATGATACTTTGCACGTTTGAATCCCCGAACAAACACTTTCGGACGCAAAGTCTTGTTCAAAATCAGATTACTATTTTATTCCCAAAAATATATAAAAAGGTTCTTCTGACCAACCTGATAGAACCTAAAGAGGAGGCGTAGACTAAGCCTTAGAGATTACAGACTGTCTTCCCTATTAACCTTATCTATATATCACTTTTTAATGACAATACTTTGGTGAATAGTCATTATATTGAAAATAATAAGACATTTTTTATGCTTTTTTCACAGTAAATTTATTTTTATAAAAACCGGTCGCAATCTAAATAAATTGACTGTGAAAAAAATATAAAATTGTATTGATTGAATTGGCGCTTACTTGGTAAAACTCCATTATAATATGGTGAAAAAATAGCAATGATTAGTTCCTCAAAAATTATAAGTTATACAGTTGATAGCTTTTTCAGCTTACGCCTTCGTCAGAACTATTTCTCCTCTAATCGTTAAACTATGTCACAGTATAAGCATGTATGGTATATAAAATATATATATGTTCGGGTCTGTGGTGAAGTGGTCAACGTCATTGTCTTCCGCGACGGATTTCACAGGGTCGAGTTTCAGTACGTAGCTAAATTTCCTTCCTCACCAACCGATCTCATAATCCGGGCGTAGCGAGAGCGCGATTAGATAACAAATAGTCCTGTCCCAGTGTTTCAGTGACTGAATAACAAGCAGTTCTCATGGAACGTGGTAAAGAATGTTAAAGTACCACTATCAGGAAGCCATATGCTCCACATTAGGAATGGATATGGATTATTAAATTTTATTAGAACATTGAGGTTATTCATAATGTCTCGGATTTTTCCCTTAATAACCAAGATCAACTTATTCGTAGAGAAGGAATGCATATTTTGTTTAATATTTAAAATCAAATAAGTTTGCTTACCTTTCAAAACGTTCAATTTCCATGGGACAAAATAATGCCTACATATTTTGTTACAGTACTAAGAGTAAAACCTCCGACATAATATTGTAATGCGTATAAAAAACTTTCAAACACGTATTTTTTAAAACAATATTCTTGCCTATATTGAGCAATTTAAATTAAATATAGAACAAAATAAGATTAATTTGAAACAAAAATCTCAATTGCCGACGGGTTTTTAGCTTGACCGTGCGTTCAAGCGCGTCGGCCACGCATTCTCAGAGAATTAAAGTGGCAGTACATACCTACATACTTAAAGTAATGCATTTAAAGTATTTTTTTTTACAAACATTCCGAATATTCGAATATCGAATATGAAAAGATTTAAGAGTTCGAATATACAAATAATCTTATATTTATATAAAACCGAAACGGCGTATGTATGTATATGGGTCTGTAATTCCCTTTTGCATTGTTGTTGCAAGTTGCAATATAATAATGTTTATTATTTACGTGAAGGTATTATTTGACATTTCTTTGACAGCAAATTAGATTTTGTCATCAAATTAAATAAAGTTTGTGATTTTATTTAAACTCTATTTTGGATGTTAGATTTTGTGATATAATTATGTCGAATGATATAACATTAAATAATTATTGGCCGGTTAGTCCGAGCGACGCCGGGTAGCAATACTAGTAATTCCATAAAATACGGATTAAGTTGATACAGTGTTGGTAGAAAGTAAACTTTTTTTTTTTCAATTTTTTTATAATATTGGTGATTATATTTTAGAGAACAATTATGATTTAACAATTCATGCATGATCAACATGGAATTTGAATTTTTCAATATTATATTTGAGATGTCGTTTTTCAAATGACTATATTATATCACTTTTAATACTTGGTGAAATGACATTATAATAAAACTAAAACATTTTTAGTACTTACTCCACATTAAATTTATTGGATCAAGACCGGTTTCGCACATGGCGAGCGGTTGATAACGCTCTATATGAACAAAACCAGGGCCGATTCAATAATTTTTATGTGGAATAAGCACAAAATTTCATTATTTTTTACAATATTAATATAATTTTTAAAGTGTTCACTGTCAATACTTGGTGGAATGGCACTATAATAAAAATTATAACACACCTTTTGTTCTTATTCCATATTGGATTTATTGAGATCAGTTTCACTCACCGCGAGCATTATAACTGATCAAATTTCAGATTCAGGCTTCGCACACGGTGAGCATTATCTATCAGTTGATAATCCTCGACATGAGCGAAACCGGTCCTGATCCAATAAATTTAATGTCGAATAAGTACTTCGAAAAATGTTCTCATCGGGTTGTGATTTCCAACTGTCAAAACATCTGGCGCCTTGGCACTTGCTATAAACAATCTAGTGGTATCAAAGTGTTTTGAAGTTTTAACAATATTTGAAGTGATCGGATATAACAATTTTAGAAAAAAGTATAAAAGCAAAACAAAATTTTGTGCTATGGACACATCGGTACATGAAAAAATTATTTTGTAACTTTAATAAACTAATAAACATTAATAGTTTAATTTTTTTTTATTGCCGAAGCAGTTGTAAAAAAATTGATATATTTCACACAAAACATAAGTTTTATAGTCCATCTAATATTAAGTAGCATCGGTTCTTTTATAGGCAGTGGAAATTTTTCCATAATGGTTTTTTGCTTCTTATAATTAACAATCATAAAATTGGAATCGAGTACAGCCGAATTGTTTATTGAGGAAATACCTTGTCATAAACGTACGTTACGGAGAAACGATATTTTAATAATATACAGAACTTCTAAACCGATAATTTTTAGCGTCTGTTTGTTTAAGAGTTTAAGGTATAAAAGTTAATTTGCGTTGAATAAAATGTCGCTATCTTATTTTGAAAAGGTTCTAATTAACATTTTTGCCTAAAATGACTTTTTGGTCGGAAAAACTTGCATTTACCGCATTCTATCATACATATATGAGGAGCTAATTTTCAAATATGGACAATACTTTTTTTCAAGTGCCAGTCTTAGATTAAACTTTTGTTACCTTTTTTATTCAAATGGAAAAATTTGAATTGTTACACATTATCCGTAATTCCTTAATTTAAAACATATGTTAAAAATATTGATAGTAAACACAAATTTTCGAGGGAAAAGTAATGAAAATATCTCACATTTTCAGTATTTCAACAAATGGATTTGTCCACTTTTGAAAATTAGCTCCACATATATGAATTTCAGAATTATTTATGGTAGATTAACGGAGTTAGCAGAACTCCAGAGTTGCACTACATCTGCACACTTTTTTTACTAATTTTATTTGACAAAGTTTTAATATTGTCATAATCAGATCTTTAATTAAGAACATTATTTATCAGCAAGAGTTGTAAAAAAATATCATTAAAACAAGTAATTTGAAATATTTTTACTTGCTCATTGTTACAAGTGAATTTTAATCAATCGAAACTTCAAATGCTCGTATCTCAAAACAGTGTCAAGAGCAGTGAGAACCATTTCAAAGTAAGGAATCGATGTGCTAATTTTTATCTTCAATATCTCTACAACTTTCTCATTAAAAGATTAGTAATTATTTAATTTTAAAATAATATTTTACCAACCAATAAAAGTTGCACTGAAATAATAAACTAAGCACTTAAACCGTTAGATCTAAAATACTTTATAATTTTCAAAGCTGTGCCTTGTCTTTGTACAAGATGTAAGAACTCGGCTGTTTTCAATAATTATTGTAGGTACAATTTACCCGTTTTTTTTTAAATGTACAGTAATATTAGTCTACCGTTGTTCAAAACTATTTTAGAAGCTTAAAAATAAAAATTGAGAATTACTTGATTATACAATTTAAATTTGAATGGTTTTGAAATTATCAGACATTTCAAGTGCACAAGAGAGTTTGAACTGATGCGAAGTAAATAGTTTGTATCGCTTACACATATAAAGGGTATTTCAATAGGGACGCTCAAAATATGTTACTTTGTCCTGCTGAGTAGATTATTCATTGTTTAGTGGCCATATTTGAGTCAACCAGTTTGGTAAATAATCGGCCAACACCTACCTGTACGTCATCAAAATACAATATCTGGTGAAAAAATTGCTGCTGTGTGTGAAAGTGTACAGGAAAACCCAAGGCAGCTTATTTCTCGTTGTTCACAAGAACTTGGCTTTTCTGCGACTTCAACTTGGCGAATTTTGAATCGGGCCTTATGTCTGCACCCGTATAAAATCCAACTAACCAAGGAACTTCAGGTAAACGACCACAGACAACGCCTGATTGGGTTCTGGAGCAGTTGGAAGTTTACCCAAATTTGTCAAAAAAGTCAACTTTAGCGACATGGCCCATTTTATAATGAATGGATTGGCAGACATTTGATGCTATATTCCATATTTAATGCCGTAAAATATACTTACAAATGAAATTAAAATTTAGTCGAAATCTCACAAACAACTTGTTTTATTTACATTTCAAAACTAAGCGTCCTTATAAAAAGACCTTTTATAAGAATAAAATAAGCCTATTTGTAATTATTGCAACTCGGATGAATTAGCGAATGTGTTGATGTTAGTGAGTTTCAATGAATTGAGTATTAATTGTGTGGGTATATTTCTATTAGGAAAAGTTCAAGATTCAAACAATTAAAATTGAAAAAGTAACAGCTACTAATGTTGCTATGGTTGGAAACATAATATATACGTGAAGTCATTTACACCTTTATTGCATTAATTAAAAAGGCTCTTCTCTATATTTAATTTTTATATTCAAGTTGCATTTTCTTCCCATCGTCGCTGACAGTAGTGCGCGATCGCTTTAGTGGTGAGAAATCCTTAGTGAAGCCAATTCAAGAGGTCAGCTAACTTTTCTTTGTACCTAAGGGGGGTCACCGAGAAGAATGACTCTCGGTCTTTATAACGATTCTCAGGTGCCTTCTCGTCATAGTGCTGCAGGCAAGAGGTCGTTGGGTTGCAGTGATGGCCCACTGTCTTGTGAAACTTTACTACATGGGATGTGTAAAAAGAATGTGTTTTATACGGAGCTGTGGAGTCGGAGTCGGAGTTGGAGTCGGAGTCGTGGAGTCGGGGCTTTTGGACGGAGTCGTACTCGGAGTCAGAATTTTTTCGGAAGTTCAAACCTTTTATTTTTGCAAATAATATGTCAAATTGTCTATAGGCCGCATTTTTGTCTGATATAAATATAATTGAATACACATATGTTAATAGGAAAGTTAGGAAAAAAACGTGTCGAAATTAATCGTTTTTTAGTCGAAGTCGTGTTTTTGGTTAATGTTGAAGTCGGAGACGTATTTTTTGTAAATGCTGGAGTCGGAGTCGTAATTTTTTTTAATGGCTCCACAGCCCTGGTTTTATCCGTTAAGATCAATTTTCAAGATCGAAACTGTTGCTTATAAAATACGTACAAATAAATATTAAATGAAGGTTTGGTAATTAAACGGCAAACGTCAAAAAACGTCAATTCAATAGTTAATCTGTGAACCACAAAAATACGCATCGAAAAAGTGAGTGCTTTAAGGGGATTTGCGAGATAAAACGCCGGTCAGTTCGCGATAATAATCCAATATGAAGACTTACCAGCTCTTCCGAGTACTCCGAAACAACAGATGCCGGCATGTTTCAGCTTTCGTTCACCGATATAAATTAACCTTCACGACTTTTATTGCCAAATGATGAGTTGGCCTTTTAGTAAAGCCCACAGTGGCAGCCCAAACGCCGGAGACACTTTTCTCTATGATACTTTGAATAATTATAAATCAAATCGTGATCACAGCCGATTAAGACAATCTGATTTCTTACAATACACATGGAAATGCATTAATTAACGTTAAACCCATCGCATGTTTTATTAATCATAAAGCTTAGTTTAAATATGTTTGTCTTGATTTATCTGTGAGCATTTTTATACGTTTAAATATAAAGCTGTGAAAAATGATAATACTCATATATTTTTAACTAAGTTAAATTTATATAAAACTAGCTGTACCCTGCGCGCGTTGCTACGCCAGCAACTAAAATAAATTTGAAGGAAAGACATTACACAAATATTCAATTCAATTTGCATGTATTCAATACTCGAGAAATTTGTAAAAATTCGATATCAATTTTTGGGGGGAAAGGGGGTTGTTTGGCGGGGTGAGGTTTGGGGGGCGTATGGGGGGGGGGTATGCCAGAAATCTTCGAAGGAGAGAAATCGAAATTTCGTAACGCTTAAAAAAAAAATTGGGGGTGGAGGTTGGGGGGTGGTTAAGGGGAGGTGTTGGTAGGCCAGAAACCATTGCGGAAGTGTACTTAATAAATTTGTAAAGTTTCACATCGATCGGTCGAGCGGTTTAGTAGTCCATAGCGGACATACACACAGACATTCATTTTTATATATATAGATAGATATAAGCCTGCAGCCAATATCAAGAATATAACAATGAAAAAAATAATAAAACTGGTTTTGTACTTATCCCACAGTTAATTTATTAAGATTCGGACCAGTTTCGTTAATCGCGAGTATTTTTAACTGAATCGATATCGGTCATAATCTATCAATAATCATAGTAAATTAATTGTAGGATAAGGATATTTTAAATATAATTCTTTTCGGCCAATATTGATAGTGCACACCTTAAAAGTGATTTTAAGATTCTCTGTAGATATTGAAATTTTCTGCTTTTTTTGTATGATGACTAAATCGGTTTTATATTTCTCAGTGCAAACTTGCATGTCAATTAAGATATATGTTGTAAAAAGATCTTTGTTTACTTGGCTTATATGGTTTTACGCTTTTACACTAAGTTGAAAGGCACTAAAATATAGTATCATCAGACAATTTCAAATTTATTTATAAGCGTGTTGGTTATTTATTTTTCGGAGAAAAATACACTCAAAAAATGCCACCTGGTAATTTTTAGGATAATAAGTACTGAGTGATGTATCTATATTGGTCAGTTGTCTGTCCTGCTCACAATAAATTAATTGTGGAATAAATAGAAAAAAATGTTTTATATTTTTTTAATAAAATGGCTTTCCATCAAGTATAGACAGTGAAAACCTTAAAAATAGAAATAAGCAATTATTATTTTTTTATCTCCATGTCCGCTCCCAACATGAAGCATATGGACTCCTCACGGAGTTTATTTCAACATATGACATATGATTTTATACGAGAACTGCTTGTTACTCAGTTGCTCAACCTTTCCTTTTTGAAGAGAGTAGGGATGGAAAGAATACGAAGACCCGGACAAGACTAGTGGTTAGTTAATCGCTGTCATGTATCGTTCTTTGGGATCGGAATGCTGGGAACGGGACTATAAGCAACACAAACACCAATTGCCTATGAATAGAATCGATTTATCGACTGAAAAAATCTGCTCGTACCGGGGATCGAGTCCGGGCGGTCCGTCACGGTAGTTAACGACGTTGACCACTGCACCACGAGCCGGGTGAAATGTTCAATTACTAAGAAAAAATCCGTAGCTGGCTGTTTACAGTTACGTCAGAAAAAAAACTAGAAGTCACCTGTTAACAATAAAAATAATACAACTATTGAAAATGTAATTTCAGGTTACTGAATATTGTTTTTACACTTGCTTGAAATGAAGATACCAACGTTGTGAAGTGATACTTATATTTTTATCACCGACATGACCATTTACGAGCCACCTCGTTCGATGTTAATTTATGGCGTGTACGAAAACAGTTCACGGGTTTGTTCAACAAAAGACTTTTCTTTTGACGTTTTATTTTCAACGGGTAATATTGCCGCTGCTTGAAAAAGATCGACTGCTGCTACGAAATCGATAGCGATTAAATTAAGCGTGGATTAAACCGATGGCAATACTGATCGGCCGCTGTTGGTTGATTGAAGAATTATTGCAACTATAAACATTAACAATCGACGGTGCAAAAGCTACGGGTGGCCTATCGAAAATATCCTTTTATTCTTTTAGACGTTAATAGGGTAACATGTTTTTCACCTGTCTCAAATATGCCAAGTCTTGTGACGTTTTGGTTGAATAAATAACTGGCTAAACAAAATAATAAGGTTCGGTTAAACGGCTGCAACGAAGTTGAGCTTATGTTATACTCGGTTGCACCGTCTAAGATTCAAATACCCAATCGTTACATTCAAATGTTGATAAATCAATCCATTTATGAATTTTTAATCACTTATGACAGGGGGAGAATATTTATTATATTTTATGGTTTCATATATTGTCGTATTTTAAAGGTACCAATTGATGAATTGAAATAAATAGTTGTGAAGTCACAAACGAATCATGTAATTTAAAAATCTTATTTGAATAAATTATTTCGGAGAATTTTTGGAGTGCCGGATGAAATTCTTTGACGGGCCGTAGTTTGGTGACCGTTGACTTGTGTATTTGATATTTTTGTTTGTATTTCAATTTTTGGCTTCTAAAATAAACTTGCCTGGTGGCAGAACTCACGGGTTCAAATCACAGTTTCATTTTTCAATTGAATTTTTGAGTTCTGTAGGGGATGTAAGGTTAACCTCTTTCAATTGAGAACTTAGTTATTTGTAGATAATAATCATGAAGTAAATATTAAAAAGTTAACCTCTACCTTACTCAGTAGTTAACTATAATATAACATAATATCCTTATGCTCTTCTACTATCTTCAGGTTATCTGAAAGAAGTGGTCGAGTAACTGATCGTCATGGAGTAATCCTTAAACAGCTCATGTTCAGATGCGATATTACAAAGCCATTTAATCCATATTGGGAGTGGACATGTTCCAAAAAAGTGGTTTCAAGTTAAGAGTAAAGGGAATAAATATTAATATAAAATTTAAAATAACTTTGATTATTCTACGTATTGTGTAACTAACTGTGACACGTGTTTCGCCTCTTTCAGAGGCATCTTCAGACTTACTATCGCAAAGTTTGCTTAAGTAATGAAGCAAGATAAATTCTAACATTTTAACATTTTAAATTATGAAATTACAAAATGGATTACGGGTTTTTTTTCCTCTAAAGGAAACAAGGAAGGGAGTGATAGAATCAAAACAATGCAATAACATAATGATACTAATAAGGTGCAATCACTCAATCAATTAGATTGGGATTTTTCCTTTTTAAGGGACGCAAGAGAGGGTTATAGAATCGAAACAAAGCAAACAAATATATTTCTAATGACGTTAAACATTACAAACTAATAAACTATAAACTAATGAGCTGCAAACAATCAGTTAGGTTGGGTGATTACTCTTTTGAATTGGGAATAATGTTAACAGAGGCGAGCATCCTGTCCTGTTAAGAATATTATTTAATAATATAGATGCCTCTGAAAGAGGCGAAACACGTGTCACAGTTAGTTACACAATACGTGGAATAATCAAAGTTATTTTAAATTTTATATTAAAATGAACTTCCACAAAGTTACCGCCGAAACCATCGAAAATATTAGGAATAAATATTGTTTATTTCTGTTGATTTTATCAATATAGATATAAATAGCAATAGTTAAGGAATTTATTTAATGGCAACCATATAAATTTGATTGGTATAAATATCATAATTTATATTGAGTGCGAGGTAAAATTACTTTTATGGACTTGCTGCTTTACGATTGGTAATGAAATAGTCAACACTTTTTAAACTTCTCTGCGGTGCAGTAGAAACGAAGAAGATGGTTGCAAAAGTGAAAAGCTATAATTTTTATAATGATGTGTGCAAGGTAAATGATATTGTTATAGATGACTTAATTTTAAAACTGTGTCAATGTGTATTTTGCAGTAATATAGAGCCGATCGTCTTTTCCCACGGAGGATCCATTCTAAAGACAACCGTGTAAAAAAGATAAGATGCCCATATAGATATGGTTGATAGGTTCAATTAATTAAAAAACTTGGACTCTTACATATGTACTTAAATAAAAATATTTTTGAATGCTATGCGAGTAATATATTTACATGGTTTTTGATTTGAGCTAAATTAATCTGAGTGAAATATATTCATTTAGTGTCGCCACTTGATAATAAAACTGTCCTTTCATTGCTATGTTTCACTGTAAAAAAATCACTGGGAATATTTAATACAGAGACATCTTCGGGAGTATCTAGAATAATATTATAGTATCTTGAATATATAAGTGACAATTTTTTTATTAATAAATATGTATATATATATGTACATATTTTTACTCTTTTTAGTATTTTTTAAAACGTGTCAAAGCAAAATATCAGTGTAAAATGATAAAAAAAAATAAACGGTTCTTTTTTCTAAGCCGTGCTGTTTTGAAAATGTGCAAAAGAAGGATCGGGTAGTTATCTTAAAAAGTGTATTTGTTTACAATAAGATAGGGATTTCTTTTATTTATCATAATTATAACAACACTAAAAACTGTGAATACTTTTGTGGACCAGCCTTTTTGTAGAGAGCTTGTTGGGACTATATATTGAAACGACCTTGATCTCGGCTCCATCGTAAATGAGAGGGAGCCTCCGATCCGACACTCAGGAAGAGAAATTTAGGGAACGGAGTAGGAGAAACAGGATGCACTTATAATAAAAGACGATCTCAAAGCGTTAAGATGGTGCGATTAGCACACATTATTTAATCATTACGAATTTAAACAGAAAGAATTACACGTGATGTTACATTACATAATACACTGAAGTTAGTTTAACATTGGAAATACCTCTATTACGATTAGCTTATTGCGATTGCGAAGGAGATATCAGTAGCTAGGGATGCTAACTTTAGGGGGAAGATTAGGAGATTGAGAGTTTCTTTCAATGCTCACTCAATGCTCGCTAATCTTTCACTGACTAATAACGTAAAAAACGCTTCTTATAAGCTCATTATCACCCGTATTTAGCGAGGATTGTCCCACTTAATGTCATCTTAACGGAGAAAAACCGTTAAAAGATTCGCTTGATGATCCATTTTTATGGTCCATCGAACTCTGCATGAAATACCACGTATCTTAGGGCGTGAAAGAGTCACATACATTTAGAGCGAGACGTCGGCCTCTACTCCGACTTGGAGACGTTGCGCCTAAATGTCTCTTTTACAAAATTTGAAATTACTCTATATTGAATCGCTATAGTTTTCAATATAGAGTATTATTAGATTGAATTTACTTCCTGATATCAACATAAACTCATAGACTGAGGTGATAATAAGATAGTTTGAGAGAGTTCTGATATCCTACAATATAGGTTGGTATAAATGTTTACGTCTTACGAAAACTGAAACACAAATTAAATAATGTTGAAAATAGTGATAATTCAAGAAAGAAGTTTTCATTTACAAACACTATTTTATGTATTTGATTAAAAAATACATACTCAACGCAAAAAAACGGAATAGTTTTTTTAAAATTATGAATCATTTACATTCATTCATTGCTTAGCAGTTATTATTAGTTTTAAAATATTTCAAACAAAGCGGTGTTGAATTTTATATGATTGACACACAAAATATTCAAGAGCGGTTTTATTCTTTTTTTCTTTGTTGGCTAGAACGATTGTCGTTGTGCGATATAAAACTAATTTAATTGAATTACGTAAATCTGAGTACCGGATCCACCGCAATACGTTTTTGATAATATCAATTTGACTTGAATTGATCGATGACCAAGCCTGATCTCATGCATCAAAAATTGTTTCTTTTTATGGAGCAGTTTCCAAGAAACACTCAACGTGGAATTCGATGTATTTATTTGCATGTCAGTTGCTTCCATTTCGTGACTTTGAATACCTCAAGAATTTCTAGAGTAATAAAGCGGCAGCGATGATTTATTTCGCTTTTGTCATTTACGGCTTTCTGAATTGCATACAGTCAATTATACAAGTTGGCTTTCTCAACAACCCCGTTTGTATATTAGGTCGCCATTCACAACGCTATAGACATAAGAAAGGGTATCTACCCCTCAACTTTATGGTTTGAGCACGGAACTGATTTTGAACACATTACTTACTGTGAAAAGGTTCTAATTTACATATTTACTTAAAATTACATTTTCGGAAAAGCTTGTATTAACCGCATTCTTTCAAATAACTGAGAAATTGCGATATTTTCCTCATAATTTTGTGTTTACAAGCAACATTTTTATAATATGTTTTAAATTAAAGAATTACAGACAATGTGCAAGAATGAATGCACTTTTCCATGTGAAGAAAAAAAGGTCTCAAAAGTTTAATCCAAAATTGGAAGTTAAAAAAAAATGTTGTGGAATTGTCCAGTTTTTAAAATTACCTCCTGATGAATTTCAAAATTATCTATGGATATATAACGGAGTTAGCGGAATTCCGGAGTTGCACTGCATCTGTAAACTTTTTTTACTAAATTTATTTGACAAAGTTCTAAGATTTTTATCATTTCCATCATTAGATCATTGAGATCATTATTTCTCAGCAAGAGTTGTGAAAAAATACTCTTAAAATACGTAATTTGAAACATTTTTACTTGCTCATTGTAACAAGTGGATTTTAATCAATCGAAACGCTCATATTTGAAAACAGTGTCAAGAGCAGTTAGAATCTTTTCAAAGCATGGTGTCGTTTTGTCATGTACGGGTTTTCTGAAATGCATACAGTCAGAATACAAGTTGGTTTTATCACAACCACTCGTTGTGTATATTCAGCCTATCTTTTATGGCCTGCTTTCACAACGCTATCGATTCAAAATAAGGACTTTACCCCTCGCATTCGTGGCTGATTTTAAACCATTGTATTTTCGTCACACGACACTCCTAACAAGTTTTTTTTTTGGATATCTATTTGAAAGAGCATCAAGTAATAAGGCGTGTTTGCGCCAAAGTTCTTCCAGTCTCCTTCTTCTCTAAGTGTAAATTGTTTTTGTTTTCATTCCCTTACCATCGCTGCCGACAGGAGGGACAAACTGATATTTCGTATATCTTTTTACAGTATTGAAAAATAGCCAAACAACCGTAAATAGTGCAAACCGTTGTCAAAACTTAACGTTTTATTAGAACCATTAATATAAAGATTATTTTTGTACGCCCTATAAAAATTTACTGTCCTATAATTAAATCAGTATTACCAATGAGTACAGTAATTTAAGTATACAGCAGTACCATATCTGAGCATTTTTAAGGAGTCCACTGTCAATACTTGGTGAAATGGCATTATAATAAAACACTTCTGGTATTTATTCCACATAAAATTGATTAGATCAGGACCGTTTTCGCTCATGGCGAGCATTATCAACTGATTTACACAAAAACTTTTATTGTGCGGTAGATGCGTTCCGCGGAAAATCGCACACAAAAGCTATGACTAAAAATGAGAACATAAAATGTACAACGACGCACGTGTCAAGGTTACATTTTAATAAACAGGTGAAACACTGGATTAAGCCCGTACGGTATATGAAAAATGCGCTGTTAAATACTTCATTACATATTATGTACACTAAACAGTCCCAAACATAGATTTCAAAATATTAAAAATAAAGAAATTGCATTTAAAAAACCGCATTACTTTGAAATCGTACAAAAAGTAATCAACATCAATGTTTTGAGAAACAAATTTTACAAAAATTGTGTACAAAAAAAGTGTTACCAAAAATAGCCTACACTTTTTACATTCACTTCTTTTACAGTAACATAAAATCAGAAAGGCGTGCAGGTGTATATACGTTTGCATTTACATGTGTAGAGATTATAAAACCTTAATATTATTCATATCCTCATCACGCATTAAGAACAAGTTTTAAAGAAATTCAATCAGCCGTCATCTATGTGTATAAAATTTTATGAATCAATTAACTAATAAATTTTACGAAAAGTAATTAATTTCATCGTTATTCGAACCAGCCACACACTCACTGTCATCGTAAACCGAAGCGGAGGATTTTCACTGCTTTTATATGTTTACATATCATTATCGTTTTTTTTCTTCTTTATTTAAAGTGTTAGATTGACAGCCATTAAGCATTGACAGCTTCCGTTAAAAGTGGACATCCGCCCTCAGGGTTAGACAAGTTGTTTTTTTAACCCTCTTTAACTGGTTCTATGTTTTTTTGTATTATTTATTAATCTAACAAGCGAGATCTTATATTCTTGAGTTGAGCTTTATTTCTTAAACGTGTTCACTTATAATAGCCGTTTATTAAAATCGAACAAAAAACACGGTAAAGTTAATATGTTTTAGTTGTTTAGAAATAAATAGGGCTAAGCTTATTATAAATAGTTTGCTAATTATAAATGAACGGCTCAATTTTCCAAGCCCACCATTTGCTATACGCCTATAAATATCATTAACTGTAACTCAATCATTTATTTATTTATTATTATTTATTTATTATTTTATTTATTTAAGAAAAAGCAAATCATGGCATTACAGCTGATGCCAATGCGCCATGTATTTGACAAATATAAATACGTGTATGTATTTATATATATACATACATGTAAATACATAATATTAATCATTAATTAATTAAAAACAAGATGAAAACATTGTAGTCATAAAAACAGAGAGAAAAAAATTTATAAAATCACATTAGAAATTTTCAAAGATGTCAACCGAGTGAGTTCTGACAAAATCAACTTTTATTCATAAAATATAGTATTCGCCTGAACTCAATCACGTCAACATGAAATATGTCGACATCCGAAGCAATGCCGGTTAAAATTGTTAAAGCTCTTCCCAGAGGCATTCCCATTGGCAGACTGGTTTTACCCCTTGGAAGAATCACTCAAACTAACTCAGAAATTAATCAATTAATTGATAATAAGTCAGATAAAACCCACGAATTATATTTATCGACATTTCCATGTTATTATCTGGTAATTAGTATTTGCGATGCTACATTGAAAATACCTGATAATAATAATCTATCCACCATCATTAGCATTAAAATTTAGGCTAATTCATATAGATTACGTAAATAATAATTAAACTTAGTAATCTATGTATTATTACAAAATACTACGCGTCAGTTCAAGTATATTCGTGTGCACTTGAAATGCTTGAAGATGCCGAAAGGCGAAACCTGAGTTGTTAGTGACAAAACTCGTGGAAAAGTACAAAAATTCAAACAATTCAAATTTGATATTGAAATTCCATCAAAAACCTTCAGTTGAAATTCTAAATTACTTTTCCGTGAGTTTTGTCGGTATCGACCCGGGTTTTGTTTTTAGGAAAACTGTCCCAATCTCTCGTTAAAATTGTTAACTTACATATAATTACGATCAACGAAGATTTGACCGTTACGTTATAGAAGTGATTCATGTAAACGGTATTTCAATAGGGACGCTCAAAATATGTTACTTTGGCTGAGTAGATTATTCATTGTTTAGTGGCCAAATTTGAGTCAACCAGTTTGGTAAATAATCGGCCAACACCTACCTGTACGTCATCAAAATACAATATCTGGTGAAAACATTGCTGCTGTGTGTGAAAGTGTACAGGAAAACCCAAGGCAGCTTATTTCTCGTTGTTCACAAGAACTTGGCTTTTCTGCGACTTCAACTTGGCGAATTTTGAATCGGGCCTTATGTCTGCACCCGTATAAAATCCAACTAACCAAGGAACTTCAGGTAAACGACCACAGACAACGCCTGATTGGGTTTTGGAGCAGTTGGAAGTTTACCCAAATTTGTCAAAAAGGTCAACTTTAGCGACATGGCCCATTTTATAATGAATGGATATTGGCAGACATTTGATGCTATATTCCATATTTAATGCCGTAAAATATATTTACAAATGAAATTAAAATTTAGTCGAAATCTCACAAACAACTTGTTTTATTTACATTTCAAAACTAAGCGTCCTTATAAAAAGACCCTATATATATGAATACGTATTATTCCCACTATCACGAAGTTATATAAAGATTATTATAGTTATCTTTTCAGTTAAATTAACGGGTTAAAAGATGCGAGCAGAGAGGCAGACAAACAGGAAGTATTAATAAAAAGAAAAAAAGATTTATAATCGAATATTAAAATCGCAGTAATTAAATTGATTCTTTCTTATAAATATTAATGGAATCAAGTATAGCTACTGACTACCCACGTAACTTTACAATAAAAAAATGATCTGGTTCTCATCAATTACATCTCTCTTTCATATTTAGTAAACATGTTACTCAACACGTCTTCTTATCACAAGGCAATATAATATATTACTGTACCGTTTTAAAGTTTGTTTGTTAGTAATCATCAATATACATAGTGCAATTCAGATGTTTGCAATACAAACTGTTTCTCTTCACCAGTGATATAATATTGTAAAATTGAAGTTCTACCATCGTCCGGCAAGAGTTTTGAAGAAAAAAAAATGGTTTATATTTCGTTACTATACTTTCAAATGGTTCTGATTGACATTTTTGCCTAAAATGGCCTTTTGGTCGGAATAACTTGTATTTACCGCATTCTATCATAATATATATGAATTTCAGAATAATCTATGATTCAATAATGGAGTTAGCAGAATTCCGGAGTTGCACTGCATCTGTATACTTTTTTACTAAATTTATTTGACAAAGCTGTAAGATTGTCATCCACCATTATATCTTTGAGATCATTATTTCTCAGCAAGAGTTTTGAAAAAATATGCTTAAAATAAGTAATTTTACTTGCTGTTTGTTACTAGTGAATTTTAATCAATCGAAACTTCAAACGCTCATATCTCAAAATAGTGTCAAGAGCAGTAAGAACTTTTTCAAAATAAGGTGTCGTATTGACAACTGAATTCCACGAATTTGCGATTGTCTTTCAATTTTCCTTAATTTTCCTTTATATACATGACATTTCCGGTGCCCTGGTGCTGTGGTAAATGTCGTTGGCTTACGTTTTGGACCCAACGAAATTCTTAAAAGATTTAAATTAAGCAGAAAATTTATCGAGTGCTCATTTAAAGAAATTTAAATGAGCAATCGATAGTACAATAATCTTATAATGCTCGAAAACATCGGTGCGCTTATGTCAGCTCACTATCTTTAAGTGCCGATTTTTCTGTTGGAACTATCTAATATTCGATCAGTTCATAATGATTCAAAAACGTTGTGAAAGCTACAGATAAAATTCTTTCCAAATTCATCGATTCATATTAAATTATGTTTTGAAAATACTCTATTTTATAACACAGCTATAAAATATATATCAGTTAAAACAGGTGTACATTCTGAAAACTATCGTATCATTTAAGCAAGTAATAACATTATTATTAATAATGGATAGCAGACCAAGTTCTACTTAACGGTGATTTCTTCAGTGCCAACATTTCGTCTGTTAACACATTCCAGGCCGGAAACTGATTTGAATTAATTTGAATAAGTTACCAATTAGACCGGCTATGCGATGATATTCAATTATGAATATTTAAAATAATAAATAATAAGACCGCTTCGAATATTCATTGGGAGTGAGATTTGCATTTACAAATTGTATTTACAAGTCATTTTTTTCTTAGCACTTTGGTTTAGAAAATGATACAATTTTAATGAATGGTTTGTTATCTAAATAACGGATCCATTTTAATAATATTTTTACATAATAATAGAATAGAGGCCATTTTTTGGAGCCTATTACTTAATGCAATTTGAATAGGACTAGTAAAGCATTAACATCTTTGACAAATAACATTGGGTGGTTTTTAAAATATCAACAAACTGAAGTAAAATTATAGTAAAAATAATAAAACATTTTAAGTACTTATTTCACATTAAATTTATTAGATCAGGACCGGTTTCGTTCATGGCGAGCATTATCAACTGATAAAATAGATACTTGGTAAAATGCCATTATATTAAAAATAATTAAACACTTTTAGTAATCATTCCACATTGAATTTATTAAGATCAGGACCAGTTTCAGTTAATCAATCAACAGTTGATAATGCTCGCGATGAGCGAAACCGGTTCCTTGCTTGCACAATCACTTTTTTTTTGCACAATAAAAATAGCTTAGAGTAGGTCTTTTATATAACAATCTATGTGTGTTTGTTCGTATTTTATGCGTTGCCATACCTTTCATCCGATTGCGATAAAACTTTGTCAACTTATTGCTTGCACTTGCGCGAAGGTTATAGGTAGTACAATCAACTTACAGTAGGTCTTTTATATAAAATCATCAATCAATGTTTTTTCATATTTAATGCGCTGACATACCGTTGATTATAACAACTTATTGTTGCACTTGCGCAAGTAAAATTAACTTTCAGTAGGTGTCGCGTGTAAAAAATTGGCCAAAGACAAACAGCAAATGTCAAACGGAAAATGTCATCGATACCGATAAATTTTTGTGAAATTAAATCGAATTTATTGATCTAAAATATTGTGCATCAGAATGCACTTCAATAAACAAAAACACTTTCTTTCTTTAAGTGGCATTGCAACGCTTGCCAACCGAAATATACAATTCATGAAAAGATAGTAACATTTATTATTTCTAACCATTTTAAATGATAAATTAACGTGTCTAACATTTAATTAATATGAAAACTATCGACCATTAAAAAAATACTTCAAATCCTGGAACCAGTTCCGCGATCCCGGGTTCGACTTATTTCAATCCCGAAATCACGGGATCAAAGTTTTGGCCCGTGACTGGAAACCCTAATCTCAAGTGATTGAAAATAAAGTCCAAATAATTTGTTTATCATTCATAAATAAAAATATATATTTATATTCCAGAATGTGTACAGTTCACTATAGAGATAATAGCTATGTTATGCTGACGGTGATGGCATCTCGTGTCGGCATTTTTTTTAATTGCCCACTAACAATCTGATACCGGAGCTTTTGTTTCGCGTCCGAAGCAAAATTAACGATACAATATCAGGAATAAACGACGGCTCGATGACTCGACCGAATATCGGCCCCACAACGGTTTCTTAATTATTATGAATCATAATATCTGATGAGTAAGTACTTGTAATCAAGCACATGCATTGTACAAAAGCTCCCTTGTGAGCGAGCTTTTGCCATTCTCGGAATTGCCGAGTATTGTCCGTGTATGATAAAAGCCGGTATCCAATTGAATTTTTTAAGTAAAATAAATTTTGAAAGTGTGCCTAGTATTATAGATCAAAATACCTTTCTCATTCGAAGGCAGTAGTAATAGGTAAAACAGCAATAGGACGAGAAGGCATCTGAGAATCGTTATAGAAAGAGAATCATTCTTCTCGATGACCCTCCATAGGTAAAAAGAAAATGTTAACTGACTTCTTGAGCTGTAATATTCGCGCTCTCTTGTCAACAGCGATGAGTAGAGAATGCAACTTGAATATAAAAACTCAACTTAGAGACGAAGATGACTGGAAGAACTTTGACGTTAATGTGCATTAGAACTTAAAGCTCCATCAAATAGATATTCAACAAAAATAAGAAAATAGGATGAGGTACTTTTAGTCCCATTTTTAGCCTATAAGATGCCTGTAATGTTTGGAACGATTCTTTTAAATGAAATATTCTACTCGTCAAATTAAATACTAGCAATGCGATATCTGAATAAGCTTCAACAATAAAATATATTGACAATCGAAGATATCGAGGCAAAATCAAGATTCTTTCATTTCATCATAATACCTCATATCCACGTTAGTTAGATCGCGACGCGTAAGCTGCGCATATTGCATATCAGTTACTTGATCATTTATTTTCATTATAAATACGATTTTATAATTATTGGTATTGAATATTAATCATATTACAATGTAGGGTGGTGACAACTCTTACTTTTGTATAGATTTTTACAAAATTTGATAGGAATAAGAATTTTGGCTGGCTATGATTGATGTTTTTTATATGTAAGTGCTTGTTTAACATACTTTTAATAATGATTTTTTAAAACTTTATTTATTAATAAATGTATGTACACTGCAAAAATTACAAATTATAAGTTTATTGCCTTTTGCAATGTGAAATAACATGAAAACATTGAAAGAAAAATTACTTAGTTTACAAACACTTAGCTTAAAAATACATTGGAAATGGACAAAGGATTTAACCGAGTTAGTTCCGACAAAATCAACTATAATACATAAAAATAGTACACGTAGGAACGCACTCACGTCCATGTGAAATATGTCGACATCCGAAGCAATTTCGTTGAAAATCACTAAAGCTCTTCCCAGTGGCATTTCCTTTATTGAAATCTTGAGACGTTGTAAGACTGAGGATCGAATGCGAATGCCTTCAAAAAAGTCAATAAATCGATCAAAAAAACATTTTTTGCAGACTTAAGACCCAGGCAGTGAATGGACATAATGTAATGAATAGTTTTCGTGAGTTGAAATAGCGTCTACTGATGTGCTGATTTTTATAGCGTCTTGTTTCCGCTGTGACGGTAAATAGACGTGCATTATTTTTTTTTCGTTGATACCGGATACTAAACGAAATGTATAATTTTATTATACTACTCAAAATATTTTGAAGTTAATAAATCATACAATTTTTATTGGTACATTGATTTATTCGCCAGTGGCGTTTGTAAAATCGCCAATGAATATTTTATTCTAAATAATATGTATGATGTATTATAACAGGGGTGGCCAGACTTTTTTGCCCGCGATCGACTTTCATTTGAAATTATTGGCGTCGATCGACCAACATTAATAGTTTTAATTTAAAGCCTAAAAAAAAAAAAAAAAATTAATCTTTGCCATACCTTGTTTGACCCGGGTTTTAGTAAGAGATTTTCGTCGATAATCAGCTAACATAGAGATTTTAGCGTGCTGCCCCTGTCACACGACTTGTCTCACACGCTTCTTGGGACGGGGACCAGAGATTTATACAGATCAGATAGGCGATCGACGCTTTGGCCACCCTTGTATTATAATATCTATAACTCAACGAATTGTCCCACGTAGGGTTCTACGAAATGATGAAGAAACCGGAAGGACGTTAATGTTTTATAATATATGAATTTATTAGTTATAAACGGTTGTTAAAGACTTTTTAACGATCTTTTTTGTAACGGTTTTTCTACCTAAAGGAACCGCTTTTGTTTTCATACAGTCAGTTAAAGATTGGAGAGCATTGAGTGTGCACGTGCTTGCCCTATAAGTCTTACAGTTGTGGTTGAGGGACTTCTCCCAACTGTAAGCCCTGCAAGCTCCTTATCCTCTCCCTAAAGATAAAGTCTAGTAAATTCCTGATATC
Organism: Himalopsyche kuldschensis; assembly: GCA_028554975.1. Classification (NCBI taxonomy): domain Eukaryota; kingdom Metazoa; phylum Arthropoda; class Insecta; order Trichoptera; family Rhyacophilidae; genus Himalopsyche; species Himalopsyche kuldschensis. Next base: position 534,181 of record JAHFWI010000059.1, on the reverse strand, counting down.
GCCTTCGCAATTATAATAGTCGTGTATTATGTATTGTAGAACGTAACTAACGTGTATTGTAAATCTATCTGTGTTAAAACCGTGTGTAAAGTTTGAAAAATCGTAACAATTAAATAATGGGTGCTAACCGCACCCACATAACGCTTTGAGATCGTCTTTTGTTTATAAGAGCACCATGTTTCTCCTACTCCGTTCCAAAAATTCCTCTCCTGAGTGTCGGATCGGAGGCTCCCTCTCATTAACGAGGGAGCCGAGATCAACGTCGTTTCAATATATAGTCCCAACAAAGCTCTCTACAAAAAGGCTGATCCATAAAAGTATTCACAGTTTTTTAACGTTGTTATAATTATGATAAATAAAATAAATCCCTATCTTATTGTAAACAAATACACTTTTTATAGGAGGCTCCTTCTCGATTTACGAGGGAGCTGAATCAAGGTCATTCTCACATTCTCCTAAGTAATGACAGTGAACACTTTAAAAGTGGACAGTAAATCACTGTTACAAAGTAATCGAATTTAATGAATAAGAGAATTGAATTAAAGACTGAATTGTATAAGAAATCATTGTTCACTAGGAAATTGTATGCGCTGCTATAGCGAACGCATATACAATTAGATTTTATTTATTTCTTGCTTTATGTACGGTAAAATAATTCAATTTTTTTTATGGCTGTTTCGCGGAAACCATTATCGGCACAGTGCTATTTGTACACCGCACAGTGGCGTGCCTTTTCTACATTCAGAAATCGATCGGATTTCGATTAGAGAGGCCTCGAGAGCATTACGTGCAGGCATTGACGTAAAAAGTAAGGTTTTGTGTTATAAATTAACGATCGAAGAATGAAAAAAAATAATTAAATACTGTAGAAACTATTAAAGTTTTGAAAGGCAGAGGAAAACAATTAAAAACAATTTAAATAAAACAGTATTCTGTTTTCGATTAAATGTTGTTATTTAAACTTTTTAGCTCAAAACTTCTGCAGTAAAAAATACACTAATTAACTCTACTTGGGAAATCAGGGTCCAGAAAATTAATCACCCACTTACACCATCTGTCAAACTTGTTAGAGAAAAAGTGGGAATACATTTTGAAGAATTGAATTGGATTGTCTGAAATTACTGTATTTTCCAAATAATGATTTTTATTCGAAAGCATGGATCCTATATATGTATGTATGCTGTCTACAATAGCCTTGCACACTTATTCAATCCTAAAAACGTGACGCAGTGAGAGCGATTAGCCGACCATAAACCCTATTCGTGTCCTTTCTGTTCCTACAGTAAAGGACACGAAGGAGAGATTAAGAAACTAGCTTACATGCAGTTGCCGTAGTAAATTTCTCTCGTGGTAAAGTTTGAAAGGCTTTGCTTGATATCATAATTTGGACTTTGGACACTTTTCAGGTGTTTTTTTGTGATATTTTTATTTTCAGATATAGTAAGTTGCATTTTTAGACTATTATGTGTCCTTACCACTTCCTTTATATAATTTTGAATTCAAATATTATGAAAATGCAAGGAAAAATAACTAAAACTGCTTTTATGGGCGGTCCAATGCTAAATTTATAATTGAGTAACATTGGACACCACCACTTTCGATGAGCGAATTTTAGCTGAATCATCCAGCTTGGTGACATTGAATAAACTTTTATATAGAAGGATAGTCTGTGAATGGAAAATATTTAAAAAATTACAAAATTTTTTTCATTTCCTATCCGTAACATCTGGCTTAAGCGAAGCCACCTGTTTTCGAAAAAATAAAAAAAATATGTCGTCCTGCTGATATTTTCATAGTTTTTGGTTTTGGTAAATTCACAAAACCTACCTATGTACGTAACAAGATACATAATCTGGTGAAAACATTGCTGCTGTGTGTGATTACGATCGATTTTTTATATTCATCAATTGCAAGAATGATCACGATTACTAGTCAGCAGAAAAATAAATAAAGGGTATTTGCTTTAGTTTTGTCCAATGTTATATTGAAGTCCAAAGTTACCCGTATTGACTGTATGTATATTGAATTATTTACACTGGAATTTACTCTGCCAAAAATGAGTCAAAAGATAAATGATAGAAGCTTCTCGAATGCTCTGAGCAATGAAAAATTAAATCGAAAGACTGCGAAGGAAGAAAACTCTTCTCTTTGCTAACACGCGACAATAATTGATCGTATCACGAATACTTTAGTTGGAGGGCTTCAACATCCAACATGTATTAAGCATAATTATCGAAAAAGGTATTTATTTACACTGTACTATAATTGTAGCAGAACACACCGAGTAATTGAATAACTTAATTGACAGTAATAAATAGTTGTGATATCGGGTTGTGAAAAAAATGCCCTCAATTAACTGGTCCAGCTATTCTTGAAATTGATTCGTGTAATTCATTTTAAAGTCGTCCGGCATTTTCAACTTTCAAATATAAATCAGGGCTGTACATTCATACGATTTTATTAAATTTGATTATTATTTGTCTGATTGTCATTTTATTTTGTCACTGTCATAATTCGATTTACACGGAAGATGAAGAATTATGCTCAGGGAAAAAAATACTACTTAAAAAAGGATTTTTAGCTTGTAAAACTTATGGCTTACACGAAGGTGTATCATGCAAAAATGATTTGATAATAACATATGATTATTATAAGTAATCTATGTGTTTTTGAGCGTGGTCCTCGGTGCAGTGGTCAACGTCTTTAGCTTCCGTGACAGACCTCTCTGGTTCAAGTCCCTGTACTAGGATATTTTTTCGGTCGATTAATTGATCTTGTCCGAAGGCATGGGTGTATGTGTTGTTAAAAACCCTTCATCTCCCAAAACTTGTTACTAGTCTACTGTCTTAGCCCTCGCATCCTTTCAATCCCGACTATTCTAAAAAAAGAGGCCGACCAGAGAGTTATAATCAGTTATTGCAGAAAAAAATATGCTGAGAAAAACTAGACAAAATTTACATAAAACGTGTTCTTAACATAATACATACGGAGTATACACAAATTTGAGCGTTTTCTAAGTGGCCATAAAATGCGAAATAACATGTTAATTGTCAAATTACTTAAAAGGGCCCGTTAACAATGTGTGATTTCAGATTATAAACGATACAGATACTCAGACCTACGTTAAAAAAAAAAAAAATATTGAAAATCAAAGTACGAGTATTGCCATTCCCGAACTTTAGTCCACGAAACATTGTTGAATGAAAGATTAAAAGAATAGACAACTCGGCTATCGGATAGACAAAATAATTAATTAATTATAAAATCACTACTTATGACAACCCTGGCGTGATTTTACCGTAATAACACTTTTTTAAATGCATTTCTTGCAGGCTTTGGCATCTTGTATTTGAATTGAGCTATCACGCTTTCCTTTGTCTTTAAAAATAAATCATTAATTTCGTACAAAGGGCTTTTTAAATTAAGTCATTATTTACATTACGTCAAAAAATAACAGCCGTGTTTAGTATTTGACAGGTAATAGTTAACATACTTAATTAATGTATATTTAAAAAAATCTTTTTCTTCGTTTACAATCGATAGTTTATTAATCAACTCCGGTCTCTATACATTTTATCTAATTTCACAACGGACACTTGAGCTTTTGTAGCTCGTTATTTAGAAATAAGCCTTATACTTTAATACTATTCAATATTGCATGTTAGTTATTTCAATTAAAAAGTAGAAGTTTGGACATAGGCATTGCAATTATGTATTTTCTTCTCTAACTGATTTTGAAATACAGTTTATTTTCTCCGTATCTCTTCTAACTGATCTCACATGATTCGAAATTCAAAATTATCTGTTGCAACGCTGTATATCAAACAAAAAAATCTAATATAAAAATATCAATATTTGTTTGTTTGTTTGTCTATTCGTACTCTATGTGCTGCCATACCGTGCATCCGATCGAAATGAAACTTTGACAAACTTTCGCGGATGTTTTTGGCGTAGTAAAATTAGATAACAGTAGGTCTTTTATATAAAAATAAATGTTTTTTCATTTTTTTTGCGCTGACATACCGTTAATTTTGACAACTTATTGTTGTGTATAGTACAATTATCTTTCAGTAGGTGGCTCTTGTATCGTACCATAGACAGTCGGAAAATGTCATCGATACCGATCAATATGAGTGAAATTAAATCGAAATTATTTATCTAAAATATTGTGCATCCGAAAGCACTTCAATAAACACAAACACTTTCTTTCTTTGAGTGGCACTGCAACACTTGCCGAGTATCGGTTAGTATAATATAATTATTAATAACCGTGTATATTCCACGTATTGCGTAACAAGTAGTAACGTATTTCTCCGCTTTAAAAATCATTTTCAGGCATACTTTTATTACTGACGTAACCTTGCAATAGTAAGTCAGATAAAGCTGCGAAATACGCGTCACTATTTGTTACACAATACATGAGGGGTTTAAATGCATAACCGCCTCTCTCCACAAAGTCAAATTGTTCAGCAATCGAAAAAAACGATTTTAATCTTCAAGTATAATATTAGAATAATTTGCAAAGAGAACACAAAACGTTTGTATGGTGAGAGGGTGATAGGTCAGTGTTCCCTGGCTCGTGATTTGTGCATTTAGATTGTGGCGGTTTTGAACTTGACATATGGTGGAGAGAGGTGGTGATGCATTTGATCGTCATTTTCGATGTCGATTTTAAATGGCTTAGAGGTATTTTTTCATTGGTTTGAAGATTGCAAGGCATAGAACGTAAGAACCGGATCATTATCTCAAAAATGATAATATATGGATATGGGCGGTTATGCTTTTACACCTTTCACATGGAATAAATAAAGATATATTTTTATTGTTGTTTGTTAATAATCGGACAAGCTAACTAGCATACAGCTAATGAAGAAAACAGGAAAACATTTAATTTACTGGTTCAACAATTTTCTTGAAAATATGCAATCGTTTTTATATACGATAAACTATTTTTAAATAGAAATACAGAATGTTTATGATAGGAATAGTTATAAAGCAAACGCTTCGTTTTAAGACTTGGAACCGAAAGGCACCCACACATCACAGACACCCATAGATCATACTATTTTAAATACAAATATTTTAAAGTGAAAATGAACTTTTCATTCTTTGAGTGGCATTGCAACGCTTGCCTGGTATCGGCTAGTAAACAATATAACATGTTTACAAATTTGGATTGTGACTTATTTTGAGCACCGATATTTAGACTTTTTTTGAAATATCACTTGGATATTTAATAAATATTCAAAATACCATGATCGCGATTTCGGTAAAACCATTACTGTGAGAGTATTTACCGGTCTTTATTCAGCAGTCGCATAAATAAAAAGAGTCGGGTACATTGTGTAGTGGTAAACGTCATTGGATTCCGTGACAGACTTTAAGACTTCAAGTCCCTTTACGAACAGCTATTTTTTCACTCGATTTATCAATTCTGTTCGATGGCATGGGCTTTCGTGTAAAACTTCCTTCCCATCCATCCGATTCTGTAAGCCGAGCATAGCGAGGCAGACTAGCTTACCGCTGGTTCTGCCCATGTCTCATAATTTCCATCCTTCTTCTCATTGAACCAAAATATAGGTTGAGAGAATGACTTACAAGCGGCTCGCGTGGAAAAAAATGTTTATACAACCTCCATTATGAGGTCATATGTTCCACTTTGGGAGCGGAAATGGATTAAAAAACTTGTTCATAACATGGTATAAATCATATAGAATGTCATAATCTATATTCCCTGTATTCTATCTAATATCAATTATTTTTCAGTCACTTAATGCCATGTTTCTTAAAAACAAGGATAGAATTTAGCGATATGTAAATTTAGCGTGTCTGTTATAAATTAAAATATTTTTTTTTTTCAGTTGAGGCTGTTGCATTGTAGTTATCGGATTCACGGACGACGGAACACATTAAAAATGGTAAGCTTTTATAAAAATAAATAAATTATATAATACTATTAATAACCCAGCATTGTTTGAATTATCTTTTTAATTCGCTCAATCATTAAGCAAACACGAACCCGTTTCATAGTAAGTGAATGAAAATGAAAAACTTGAAAAATTTCATTGAAACTTGAATGTAACTTTTTGATTGAATTGGTATTTACTTGGTAGAACTTCACTGTAGCACGGCGAAAAAAAAATATCAATGTATTTTAGTACTTCAGAAATTGTATTACATATATTAGGAGGTAATTTTCAAAACTGGTCAATTCCAAAATTATTATTTTTAACTGCCAATTTTAGATTAAAATTTGGAGACCTTTTTTATTCACATGGAAAAGTTTGCATTTTTACACATTATCTGCAATTCTTTAATTTGAAACATATTTTAAAAATATTGCTAGTAACTACTAGTAACTTTCCACAAACTTTTGAGGAAAAAATAATGAAAATATCTCAATTTCTCAGTTTGTCAACGAATAGATTTGACCAAATTTGAAAATGACCTCCTGATATATGGTTTACATCTATTTCGGCTTACGCCATTGTCAGAACTATTTTCGTACAGAACAGCATGAGCCGAAATAGCTATCAAGCATATATATACTATAATTTCTGTGAGACTAAAATACATTGATATTTTTTTCAATTCGGTCAAAAAATATTTATAATGAAAAAGTTACATTCAACTTTTAATGAAAGTTGTCAAGCTTTCCAATTAGAATTCAAAAAAATATCACGTGAATGTAGAAATGCAGAATGGCGGAAAGGTGATATAACTATTTAGCGTCAGATGAAATAATGTCTACATATTTTGAATATTTCTGATGTAACATGGAACAGTATGCTAAATATGGAGCAAGACTGCAAAAATAAAACGTAAATGTCAGGAAAACGTAAATTATATTATAAATAATTGTCTTTAATAGAGCAATATGCAATAGTTAAGTATAATTTATTTTCTATTCAGCAAAAACAGAATTCTTGAAATAAAAAATCATAAATCATTATTAAGACATACTTTCATACAACATAATTATTTTTAACATAATATTATTCCATATTGTTATATCCACAGGCGTCTATGAAGCCATAAAACTAACCGAAAGGTTATTCTTATTTCTTCATTATCTTGAAAACATACTTAAATTACCATAATCGTTCATCAAGATAAAAAAAAACTACATTATATTATTATATTTTAACACGCCATAGATAAAAGCACATTTTGATCGGCTGATTAGTGGAACATTTTCTAGGTGTGAATATATTATTATTATTCAAAAACAGAACGATTTTTTATTCATCTCGATATGCAGCTATTATCAAAAGAGCCTCAGTAAAAGTGTTTGAATAAATCATCGAACACAGACAACTTTTATAAAGTAATATTTTTACCTTACAACAGCTTTCCAAGTCATGCACAAAAGTAAAACTGTTTAGATGTCATCTTTAATTAACATACTTTTGTTATATACAATTAATAATTATGTTCTTTTATCGATTGTTTTTTTAATTTCTCTTTGGCATTAAAGTAAATAAAATCCAAGGCGCCATATATTTTCAAATGATAAATCACAAAGCTGGATGACTTTTTTTAAAGTCACTCAAAATCAAATCGAGGAGAAAAGACACCACGAGCTCCCATTGTCGAGTTATCAAATATGTAATTTTGTTTTTGTTACTTGATCCCTGACCCATTAAATTGCTTTGGTATCGCTCTTAGAATAATATTACAAAAGTTGACTAACAATTAGTTGTTTTACTAGGTATGACACGTATTTCACTTCGATGAAAAGTGAATTAATATTATTTTAAATATTACAGAGGTCAACCACTTAAAAACATAGTTTATCATTATAATCGCTTATTTATTATCAATAAAATATATTTAATATTACAGCAATTACCAACCATTTTTTAAATAAAAATAAATAAATACACACCAAATTACGTAGATGAAAAGTTGAAAATACCAATGATATATAATAATATTCAGAATAGTTCTGACGAAGGCGTAAGCCGAAATAGCTATCGACAAATATATAAAATAATTTGTGTAGAACTAAAATACATTGTTATTTTTCTTTCCGTATTATAATGGAGTTCTACCAAGTAAATGCCTACTCAATCAATATATAATGTTTTTGTTTTGAAATTAAAATGATATTAAAATATTTGGAAGTAATCGAGCTAAAACGTTCGATAACTTTGTGATAACGGCTGTAACTTTGTGAACGTTTTAATAAAATTAAAAGATAACTTTGTTTATTCCACATATTGTGTAACAAGCAGTGACAACTGTTTTGCCTCTCAAGGAAGCATCTTCAAATTTACTATCGCAAGATTACTTTAGTTAACGTTTATTACTGAAGTAACATTAATAGTGAGACGGATAAAAATTTGTAACACGTGTCACTATTTGTTGCACAATATAATTTTATTTTAATTTAATAATCGAACCAGCACACAGCAATGAAGAAAACAGAAAATCCAGCTTCCCTCATTGCGACCATTCGAAAATATTAAAAAATATTCTAAATAGAAAAGATAGAAGGTTATACTATTGGTAAGCCAATCGCTACGCTTTAAAGCTTGGATGGGTGGGAGAGGATACAGACATCAAAGACCTAAGAATAAAAATTGAATATTTTAAATACTGTAAAAATTTTATTAGTAATTCTGTTTCGACCGCGTGTATTTGAGACCGCATATTTTCTCATTTCTCCATCGATCTTCTAAGCCAGCCATGTAGACGGCATTTCAAATAATATATTTAAATACACATATACTGCAATGTTATATTAATCTCTTCTGTCATCTACATACACTATTATGGGAGTAAATATAGCAGAACTGATTTGAATAATAATTCAATACAATGAATTCAAAATAATAAGATCCTGAACCCGGGCGGGCATTTGCAAAAAAAATAATTAGTTTGTTGATAAAGCTTGGATTGAATTCGAATATTTAACATTTTTAATGATAGTCTGGTGTTGTATTAATAATTGGATATTTCGTGTTTATTCAAATATAAAACCAATGCGTATCAACCATCAGAATAATTAAGTTAGTTTAAAATGCAAGAATATTTCTGTTTGCGTGAGAATTGTCAATTAAAAATAAAATAACTTACCAATCTTTCATTTGTTGTTGATTCGGTCCCTTGATTCGATCAATTAAATCATTTGTTTAACTATAGTCAACTTAGATATAGATATTTGAATATAAATTTTGAAAAACACCTAAAATACCTTCATTCGGCACACTTGGTCCTGTGAAAGATACACTTTTAGAAATATCGGCATACCTGAAACAAATAGAAAATAAAGTATTGTTAAAAAATAGAGTTGGCATTTCGAATTGATAAAAGACAAATGAAGTAAATTTTGAAACAAATATTAGTTATAAACCAAACTATTTAATTTAGAATTATGTTTACGTTATTAAGAGATTGAGTTTATGTGTATGTTTTTTATAATCATCATAAAATATTATTTTAAATATTTTGTTTGTTAAAAAATAAAATACGTATTTTACGAGGAAAGAAAGGTGGGATTAGTAAATGATAAGTGATTAGCATATCACTACGAAACGAAAATATTAAAAGCGATCAATTTACGAATATTGCCATTTGGGTATTTAACTTTACAACTACATAAGTGAAGGAAATCCCAAAAGAGAGCTATTTCTATTTTAAATTTACTCTAGATTAAAATTAAAGCTTCATTGTAAGTGTATATTGATTTAATAAATATATTTCCTTAAAGTACTGACGTTGTCTTTAAGAACATTCAAATGACTGGCAAAATACCGAAGTTCATTAAAAATATTGACATTTACAACTGTTTCTCAATCCTAAAGTTCTCACATACAAACAAGTTAAGGAATAACATGTTCTTCTGATTTTCACGGACGTTGACAGATACCCGTCGGTCTCATTATTCAAATGCTGTCGATTTCGTCTCAACGCTTTGCATGGCTTACTTAGTACTGTCCAACGACAGGTAAATAAGTAGTTTCAAATAAATATATACAACCTCAAACGCATGTTTTATGAATAAAACATATCGAGATGAATCCCATTACGGCAGAACTCCCTTGTCACTCAACAGGGCAAGTAAATGACATGTAGTTTATATTTTATTGAAATAAAAATATCAAATTAACATCATTTGAACCACGAACGGTTGCATTGAAATATTCACTATCGAAAATTAAAATAAATACATTCGAAACACCATTATGAAATAAATCTGTCCAAAACAGTTCTTCGAAACTTTTCTCTCAAAAATAACACCAAATAAATCCTCGAAATTCCACGACACACCGCAGGTAATAAGGATGATAAAAATACATTATTACAATTTAAAAAATATATGCCTTGATATAAAAGCCATTTTTTTTAGATTTTTTATAATCAGTACGCTGTGACACACCTTACATCGCTTTTAGATATACTTAAGTGGGTACATGTACCTGAGAAAATTATTGATCATGTAATCATTCTTATTAGTTACTAAATTATATACATTTTATAAACATACACGATAATAGAACATATGAGCTAATCTTTGGATTGATTCAAAATTGTATAAAAGACATTGCCGAGAAAAAAATGAACTGAAGGCTATTGAACAGTGCTAAATAGACAGACAGCGAACTGTTACATTTTTCAATAATAATTTCTTTACTTTTAAGGTGTTCACTGTCAATACTTGGTGGAAAGGCATTATAATAAAAATAATAACACTGATCAGTTGATAATGCTCGCCATGAGCGAAACCGGTCCTGATGAAATAAATCTCATGTGGAAAAAGTACTAAAATGTGTTATTATTTTTTTTTTTATAATAATTTCTTTGCCAAAGTTTTTTTTATAATGAATGAACTTTCAATGTGCTAAAAAATTTTTGTGTGCCGTTTGAAAGAAAAGGTTGACAAACACTGAATTATTTTTTTTTTCAAAAGTAACATCATTAAATGCATTACATAGTTGATTTTAATAGTTCAATGTTGAATATGTCTGTCTTAACAGTCATAACGTTAAATGAATTTATAGAATATTGAAAGAAAACAATTTAATAATACGCTGAAAATACGATTTTCAAACAATCATTCAATAACAATGATCTAGATTTAAGATGCTTTGCGGAGGGGGTTAAAATATATTTGCATACTCTATCTGAGGAATGTTCCGGTATCGTTCTGAAACTGGTCGTCCAGCCTTCGTCTCGTATCTGCTATCTAATCTTTGAAGACTTAGATAGCATCAGCGGATCGTCCAATCTCGCCCGGCGAAGATACCAGCTACGCGTATCCACTCGCCATCTACCTGACAGGGCACGATCACGGCAGGCATGCTAATTCGTTTGCTCTTGAAGAATCTACGCGGATATTATAATATACTGTAGGTTACTGGATACATCATAAACCGATACAGAAATAATATCGATTTGTTTGGCACTCGGGAGACGTGCCATTGAATACATCTTGCAGTTATGCTATGCTAGTTTATTGTAATATGATTTCAGTAATAACATATCACGTATACTTACATTACAGATTCTCATGCCTCTAAATTGTATTTAGTTTACTTTCCGTCGCTTTAGCCACGTGGAAAGGAGATTTCGTTTACTCTTTTGTACGAACTAAAACTTGAATCTCTAAACGAATGCCAGTAAATTTTTTAGTTTTTGAATTAGATTTAAATTTAAATATTCTGGATATTTAAATTCCTTGACACTATTCCTGTCAGATCAAACATAACGCGGACAAAGATAGGTAATATCATTTGAAGACAGAGTTTGAAAATTCACTGATATTTTGAATAGCACATTATTTACCTAATAAAGCATCTACACAAATTAATCAGTTTTCATGAAAGTAACGTAATTTTTTTAAAGTCAGTAAAAATATAATATATGGAATGTGGCTGGGAAATATCTAGTCATTAATCATTTTTGAGGTATCAATTCTTGGTGGAAAAGCATTATATTAAAATAAATATATTTTGAAAAGACCAGGATTGGTTTCGCTCATCTCAAGCATTTAAATCTGATCGATTGATCATACTAAAATATGAGCGGAAACGGTATCAAAATTGTGTTTAATTTATTTAACGAGAGTCAATCGCTCTCGCTGTGCCTTGTTTTTAGCATCTGACGAATTAGAAGGATTATCTATGAAATTCGATTACACAAACACCGTAACCGAATAGTACAAACGTTGATTACTCGACCGTAAAACCAGCTAATAGCCAAAAAGCTGTATTATCAATTAGAACTGAGTTTGTTTCGTATACTATAGAGATGTATTTCAATAGATGACTGCAATTCAACGTAACGAAATTATACTGAGATTCATTTTAATCGACATTAACATGTTTCGCGGTTGGCACGTCAGTATGTAAGAGACAAAGAACGATAGGTGGCTGCGGTGTCATCTTTGATTAAATTATAATCAAAGTGTCATCCGAGAATAAGTTATCGTCCCTCAGATAGAAAAAGAGGAGTTTCGTAAAGCGTAGCGCCGTCAGCCGATCTGACGATGAAATCGATCGATTAAAAAAGCGATGAAATCTGCGATAATCGTAATTGCTGCTCTATTAATAGCAGGGCACTGTAAACTCTATTCACATTGTCGAGTGCAAAACTACACAGGTCAGTAACATTACTAATATTTTATGTGAACACGTTAAGAAAAATTAGTATTTATTATAGTTGATACTTTTGATGCGTTCGGCGGAAACACTGTGGAAGTTTATTATCTGATATATAAAAATCAATGTTTGTTTGTTTGTATTTTATGCGTCGCTATATAGTACATCCGATTGCGATAAAACTTTGTCAACTTATTGCTTGCACTTAGGTTATAGGTATAGTAAAATTAACTTACATATTTTTATATTTTATGCGCTGACATATCGTCCATTTTGACAACTTATTGTTACACTTGCACAAAGGTTATAGGCATAGTATAATTAACTTACAGTATGTTCCGCGTGTGTTGACCCATAGACAACCGTCCAAAGACAAACAGCAAACGTCAAACGGCAAATTTCATCGATACCGGTCGATGTTAGTGAAATTAAATCGAAATTATGTATCTAAAATACTGTGCATCCGAAACCAGTTCAATAAACACAAACACTTTCTTTCTTTGAGTGGCATTGCCTCGCTTGCTGATTACCGGTTAGTATAATATAATTATTAATAACTGTATATATTCCACGTATTGCGTAACAAGTAGTGACATTATGTGATCTCCGTTTTAAAAGATCATTTTCAAGCATGCTTTTATTACTGAAGTACATAACCTTGCAATAATAAGTCAGATAAAGATGCGAAACACGCGTCACTATTTGTTACACAATACGTGGAATAAACAAAGATATATTTTTATTGTTGTATGTTAATAATTAACAAAGTTAACTATGAAACTAATGAAAAATACAGGAAAACATTTCATTAACTGGTTCAACAATTTTATTCAATATTACAGAATCGTTTTTATATACGATACAGTATTTTTGAATAGAAAATACGGAAAGTTTAGGAGAGGACTAGTTATAATAATTTCTTTTAGGAATGCTTTCATTTCACTCTCTTGAAGCTCTAAGACCAATTTCAATATTGAAACATTTTACAAACCCTGACATCCTTGAAAATTTAAGTTTGCATGCTCCCATCTTCTTTGTCAAAACTTGTTTGTCACGTAGGTCTTTTGAATCTCCAGTTGCAAGGGCTATTCAGCTGATAAATGCGCTGCCTGTTGATGTGGACATCTTCGGCTGTGAGCTTGATGATTTGTTCAAATTTTTTGTCTTCTTATGTGAATAACATGCTTCTATTTTTGTGTAATATCTCAAATGCATGGCGCAATGGCACTTGCTGTAATGCCATTTATTTTATAAAGTTGTATGCCAATAATAAATAAAATAAATAAAACAAACGTTACGCTTTAAGCCTAGTTAGGTGGGAGGGGTTGTAGATATCACAGGCATATGCCTTCAAATACTTATCCATAAATAGTATTATTAATAATAATAAACTTCCACTAAGTTACCATCCAAACCCGTTGAAAGAAACAAAGTTATCATTTTACATTCTACATTAACATAGTTAATGTTTCATTGTTCAGAGTATTCTATCTGCTGTTACAGTTTTTTAATAAACAAATCCTTTTTAGTTAAGTTTAATCAAACTTGTCTTGTCTTTCTTGATTTTATATAAGTAATCCTGTTTCTATTTATATGTCAACTGCTCGCGACGAGTGCATCTGTTCTGATCTGTACACAATAATATGTGTTGAAGTAGTAGAAACAAAACGTTTTTTATTTATTTAAAAAAACTAGCAAATTCCCGGCAAAGTGTTATTGCGAAGTGTTGCAAATGTTGCAATGCCACTGAAGGAAAGAAACTGTTTGTGGTTAACTTTGTTTATTGAAGTGCATTTGGATACAGAATATTTTTTGTTTTTCTCTCTGGTGAGTAAAGGAATAAGTCAGGAAGTTTTCCAACGCGTGAGCAGGCCACAGACATGGATTTTGCAAATTTGACGCACAAATTTACCGATTGTCCTTGTATTTTTTGATGGTCATTGTAAATGCCAGTCGCACCGAAACTGCTAACGTTTTAATTCAAATGACATATCTGTCCGATACCATTGAGATGCATAGCAACAGTATGTACATATTCTCCTTTAAAATTTTTAGTTAAAATTGTAGCTTTGATGATATTTTCAATATTTCTTTCACTGAAAGCCTGGTTCCGTTGGCGGTGGATTTATATTTTGGAGAAGAATGATAGGTACGAAAATTTTCAATGTTTAAACGTGCTAGGCAAATCAATTGAATTAAAGAATTTTAGAAGAGAACCGGGTGTCCGCACAACAACTCACCAAAGTTGTATCGCAATCGGATGAACGTTAGAAGAACGCATACGGGACAACCAAACAAAAATACATGTTTTTATATAAAGAAATGTCAAAAGTGACTGACAAATCAAATGAATTTAAGATTTTAGAATAAAACTTCGCGGCCGTCCGCACAACAACTCACCAAAGTTTTATCGTAATCGGATGAACGATATAGAAACTCATACTGGATAGACAAACAAACATTTATTTTGACTCATTTGACATTTTCACTATCTATATATAGATAGTGTCTTTCCACCAATAAATGACAGTCAACATCTTCAGATTAATTCTTGTATCATACTAAATAATTGGTTTATTGATTTTACTTACACTCTGTTATTTTCAATAGAAAAAAAAACATAAATTCTCGAGGAGCGTGTGTATACTTTCCGCTGAGTTTACCAGGAGGCGTGAGACAAAACATCGTACTACGAAGAGATAAGAGAAAATGAGTGGAAAATGTAAATTATTGTATGTCGACTTAATTAACGTAGGAGGCGCTCTAATCTATACACGGCTGTTGCGATGGCAATCTCCGGACATGTGAAGTGGTACTCGGTGGGCATATTCCGGCCACCTTCGCATAGACCGGCTAGGCTAATCTTTGGTGTATCGGACACCTATTCCTGGCAACATCTTCGCCGTGATATCAGCATTTTGACAGCCGGCTGGTTACTCTGCGCATTTTCGTGGAATATTTTGCTATGTTCACTTCGCTTGCAATTGTTACGCGTGATTTATGCAGGGTTGTGGAGTTGGTAAAAAAAAGTCCGACTCCGACTAAAAAAAGGTTAATGTCGTCTTTTTTTCCCTAAATTTCCTATTTATTTGTATTCAATTACATATCGACCCTATCAATGCGGCCAAAAGCCAAATTTTACATATTAAATGCAAAAGTAAAAAGTTAAAACTTTTAAAAATTTCCGACTCCGACTGGATTTATGTCCTCTATGACAAACGGCATCGTTTGCATTCTGTTCGAAATGACTTAACACTTTTTAACCATGCAGTTAGCTGCCATTCAAATGAAGAACGCAGTAACTCGCAAAATTTCTGATATTGAGTTGAATTTTGAGTTTTGAAAGCAATATTTGTTGCTCAATTTTATAGCAGTAAAATGACTAAAATCTCTAAAAATGCTTTGTGGAAAAATGAAAATCTGGAAGTGACAAAACAAATGGAAAATTACAATATTAAAAAGATTCAAATACTATGGATACCATTTCTATGTTTATAAGCATAATATTTTTTCACTTCTAGCATAGGCTTAAATAACGAAAATTTTACACACTATACTACATGTACTTTTTACAAAGTATATCTACCTCGTATTTTATTTTTATATTTTGGAAGCTGCCTGGTCGAGTATCAATATCGTTGGCTTCAATTGCGAAGCTCACTGGCTCGAGTCCCAGGACGGACAGTTTTAAAAATTGATTTTTCAATCGATTTATTCCCGTTAGACAAGAGCAATTACCTAACTACTTGCACTGTGCTAGTCCCATTTTTCTATCTCCAATCTCAGTCAGAAAAAGAGAGGTTAAACAAATAAGTAACAGGCAACTATCGTTGAGTAGCTTCTGTTGAAATAAAATCCATTAATTTTCCATCTGCTTGACATTGAGAGCGGAAATGGTTAAGCCGTCAGTGAAGGTTTCAATATTCAATTTTTTTCTCGTTCAACAATCCGCAAAGGCGAACGAACCATTTTAAAATAAATCTAAAATCAAATAAGGCAATGAAGGCATATTGAAGTATGCAGATGAAAGTGCGGTTTTAAGATTAATCGAGTATACTATTAGAGTCAACCAATGAGCGCATTTGTACTCCTAAGTATACCTGACCAATCAAATTATCATTGATGCGCCTAATTTGACACAAGCGTAAAAAAACAGATCAATTTTAATCAGTTTTTTTTCACGTATCTCAGTGTTGTTGTAAGTTTAATTCGACTAGAGTCGAATGGATTCATGTAATATATCATTCGAGATAAAAATATTGAAAAAAAATATTGCTGATATACCTAGTGTTAACCATAAGATTGTTGTGTTGTTTGGTCTTTGAAATAAAGTTGGTGTTTTTTTTTTGTAAACTGCAACATAATGCAAATATCGTAGCATTACAATCGAATCCGTGATAACTCGGCACAAGCCAAGTCGGCACATGGCACGTCGACACATGTCAAGTCGGCACATGACAGGTTGACACATAGACAATTCGGCACATAGACATCTTGACAAAATTACCTTTTTGTAATACAGTGAAAAAATGTATTTGAGCTCTACAAAAATAATATATTGTTGATGGCTATTTCATAATAATGCTTGAATTGTGACAAATTGATACAAGTTTTTCTAAATGAAAGCAAATCTGGGTTTTTAGTGAGTGGTAATGAACGTACATTAGTTTTACATCAAGATGATATTAGTAAAATGGCATTGGTGATCTGTGATGATCAGAGTATTGATTTTGGATTAATGTTTTTTTTTTCTCATTAAAAATGTCATTAGATTGATGATATCTATTAATTTCCAATTGTTCTAATGCATTTATCTAAAGGCCAATTAATTAAGATCAATTAATAGTAATTCTGTACTGGAAGCTAGATATGGCTATGGCTGGCTATGTTAGACTGTAATAACGACATGACTTTTCATAATCTAGCATGCAAATTTTACGTAATTATGTAAGAATTCACTTCCCCTAGTGGCTCAGAAGGTGTTTTCTTCCATAAAACACCCCCTTCGTGCAGTATTTTGACTGAGATCGAATAAAAATAGGAGTGGTTTGTCAAGTTGTTTAGGTGCTGAATTGTCTATGTGCCAACTTGTCATGTGCCGACTTGACTTGTGCCGATTGGTCTGGTCACCATTACAATCTATTTGACAAAAATGGCCTTCTTTGTGTATAACGCACATAAAAAAGTCATTATATACCTATAATGGTACGGTGGAAAAATAGTAAATTATTTCAAATTCTACAGAAATTATATGATATATGGTTGATAGCTAGAGACTCCAATTCGGGTATCGAGTACTCGATACTCGAGTATACTATTTTTTCAAAAACTGTGCTCAGTAATTTTGAGTACTGTGTAAATGAAAGTTTATTTCCGAATTTTATTTTTTTTAAACAGTGGACAGAAAAACTATTTAGCACTTTTTAATTCAATGCTAACTTTTAAGCCAACGTCCACAGCAACAGAGAGAGAGTTTCTACTGCGGAAAAAAACTTTGAACCGAATTAAAATTTGAGACGTTAAATTCTCTATTACATTCGATATATGTTTTATAAATTGAAATAAATTTATTAATTGAATAAAATATGCTTATTTATTTATTTATCATCTATTTATGTACACAAATTTGATTTAATAATATATATTTTGGTACATTTGAAACTATTTCGAGTAAAAAATTTTACTACTCGATACTCGAGTAGTTGAGATGTCGAGTAATTGGAGTCTCTATTCATAGCTATTTTCGTAGCTGTCAACCTTGTATCATATAATTTCAGTGGAACTAAAACACTTTGTTATTTTTCCACAGTGTTATAATGGAGTTCTACCATGTAAATGCCAATTAAATCAATATCATTATATTTAAAAATACTTCTACAAAAATGTCCTTTCAATAATTTCTCGTAATAAAGAAATATGTTTGCTGTTTCCGACCGTTTCATAATGTTCAATTTGATGTTTGATTCAAAATTACCACTACCTTCTTCTCAAGTAATATTATTTCAACGACATGTTTATATTATGCGGTGTCTGAAATTTATAAGAGTGCCATTAAATCATAATATTTTGGAACCATTTTTTTATTAATATTATTAATTCATTGATAGTAATAAAATGCCATAATTAGAATGAATACTAAAAAAACAAAATAATATTTTACATGATGGCAATTTAACACTAAATGAATCCTTAGAATTTAAAAAAAGAATAATAAAATTTACCTCAAACATGCTCGTTTAAATTATTGTATAAAATTTTCCTAATTCGAAATACAAAATCGCTCGACGTATCAAAAAAAAATCAAACGTTTCTTTGAAGTGTTGCCAAGTGAGAAATTTTTAAATTTCGTGTTCCGTTTCGACGGTGGTACCACTGACACATGACGTACGCTCTCCTTGCGAGCGTGTTCGTAATTGCGACCGTAACTAATTTCTTCCAACATATTATTCAATTGCTTTTTTTCCATAGCCGAACAGACCTTCCCGCTGGGAGTAAATTAGTTTGAGTTACATATTAACGATGACATTGGCTTATTTTATTGATGCCAAGCGTTTAATATTAAATTTAACGGGACTAAAGCGCTTCAAATTGCATTATTTATATTTCGATTCGTCAGAAAAAAACTCATTTGTGATTAAATGTTGAGATTTTTTAACGTTGCTTATTATACTTTAGTGAACTGATCTTCATGTCATGGTATCAAAGCGCCCATCTGAATGTTCACATACTATTATAAATATACTCTGATGTCCGTGGTTTTTTATGTTGTATTTTTGAACCCGGGCTCTAGTCCCTGTTAGAGCACATTTTTTTCAGTCGATTTATCGATTCTGTTTGAAGGCAATGGGTGTTTGTGTTTCTATAAGTCTCTTCTCACCATCCCAATTCCCCCAAAAAGCGGCGCGTAGTGAGAGAGATTAACTAACCACTAGTCCTCGTAGCCTTTCAATTCTTACTCTTTTCAAAAATGAGAGGTTAAGCAACTGAGTAACAAGCGGTTCTCGTAGAAAAAAAACATGTTGATATAAACTCCGCGAGGCGGATATGGTAAAAAAAATTGCCCCTCAATATTTCAAATATTAAAAAAGCGTTATAGAAAACTTTTAAGTTTGTCTTCAAATAATGAAAATATAGTACTTTATAAACATACAGTTCTTTAGTGTAAGTTAGGAATATATTACAGAAATGTTAATAAATCAGCTTGTTACAAAAATTTTGCAGAACTCAAAATAGATAAATTATTAATAAATTAAGATCTACTAATTAAAACAATTATTAATTTATTTAAAACTGCGGGTAACTTATCTTGAAACAAATGATGAAAAAAAACAGCTCAAAATGTTTTATTAAATCAACTAACTTTCTAAACAAAACATTTTTATGAACACGCTCCGTGTTGCCACATTGAAATAAAAAATATCTAATATTTACAGCTTACTTTAATCTTAAATTTTGATTAATCTATCACCATTGAATAGGAGATTTCATTGTGTTTCAATGTTTATGTATCGAAAATATGATAAAGCTTTGGATATTTTGACCACCGGTTCGGAAATTATTATTATCTACGCCTTCCCATACAAGAGCAGAGTCGGTAATCTACTTCCCGGCAATAATAAACATAATAATTGAAAAGCCAAAGGTGGCATTCCAATATGGATAACACGTTACAAGCGACGCATTAAATGAAAAGATTTTAAATTGTTATTGTAGTATCAATAATTTTATTTCTATTGAATCTCACATCGAGGTAAACTGGGCCAAATTTCCCATATCAAAATTAAATAGTTATTTTAAATTAAAAAAAAAATATTCCTTTGTACTACTTCCACATAAGATATTTAAAATAGTCGGTCCCTGTGTTCTAGTGGCAAGAGCTTTGTCCTTCAATACCCGGTAAGGTCAGTTTTTTTCAATTGAAAAAAAAGAGATCTTGGGATGGGTGTATGTTATTTATCGTTGATTTTGTGCACAACTAATACACTATTTACCATCGTGTTAATCTTGTATGACTTACACAACTAAGAATATTTGGCGCATTGGCGTAAGCTGTAATGCCAAATATTTTTCCTTTTTTTAAAAACTCAATCTTAAAAAATCTAAATCAATCTTAACAACAATCACTACCAGTTTCAACTGAGAAGAAAAGAAAATCATCATTTATTATTGACAATAGAAATCTACTTTTGTATAATCTTAAAGTTCTTGTTTACATTTCTTTAACCAACTGCTTGATATTTTCTTTTTAACCATGTCCGCTCCCAAATTGGAGCATATGGACTCCTCACGGAGTATATCTCAACACTAGTGATTAGTGATTAGCTAATCGCTGTCACTATGCGTCGCTCTTTGGGATCGGAAAGATGGAGAGGGATTTTCAACAGCACTGACACCCATGCCTTTAAACAGATTTACCGACAGAAAAAATCCGCACGTACTGGGAATCGAGATCTGGCGGTCCGGCACGCAAGCCAACACCGTTGACTTTGCGCCACGGACCAGACAGTTGCTTAATATATCTTGTCTTATAACTCTCATTTTGATATAAATTATCTCTGTATATTTCATAAGTTGACAATACTGGCGATATAAAGGGTGTGCTTTTGTCCTTTTGTTCAATCGTCAGCTGAAAAAATTGATTCATATATTCATATTATAATAGATAATATAAAAACTTCGTAACAGTATGTAATATGTTTGATAGTTATTTATCCCCAGATCTTACTAATATTTAGACTTTATCGTGATTGGGAAATAAAGCAGAATAATTGATGAACTGAATTCCTTTTTTTTTTAAATTTAAATAGCGATACATTTAAATTCGATAAAAAATATATATATCATATAGTTGAAAGCTATTTTGGGTCACGCCCTCATCATAACTATGCTTATACATACATAAACATATCTATATATAAAGGTGTAGAAAAATAACACTATACATCTTCTCATTTATAATGAAGACAGTTCATATAGACAAGTTAATACTAAATTAAAGTTAATAAAAAATAATATAAAATTTAAAAAAACTTTGATTATTCCACGTATTGTGTTACTAATTGTGCCACGTGTTTCGCTTCTTTCAGGGGCATCTTCGAACTTACTATCGCAAAGTTTGCTTAAGTAATGAAGCAAGATTGATTATAATATTTCAAAATGATAAAATTCCTATACATGTTAACGAAATTCTGACGAGGATATAAGCCGAAATAGCTATCGACTACAATATTAATGTTATTTCTTCACTGTTTTTTAATTGACTTCTATCATGTAAATTTCAATTAAATCAATAACAATATTTGTATATTTCAATTCACCGGAACCCTAATAGACATGCAATGTTTTTTTATCAATTTAAATATTAGCTTTGTGTCATCATTGAACACGAATTGTTATGTCCTGAATAGAATAGAGCTACTATTGACTTCACTAGAAGATCCTTCAAAAGTTCCTGGATTTAAAAGTGCTCTCAAGTGTTAAATAAAAACAATATTCTTTACGAGCTGTTTAGTGCCGGTCCTCGGCGTGTTACGACCAGTGCATTTAAACGTGGACCAAAAGTATTTCTTCCGCAAGCAGCAAAGTAAAATTGAAGAATGATGGATGGCCTAAGTGAAACGATAACGCTACCTCCTGACTTTTGGAGACCTTATTATTATTATAAGTAACTACAGATATCGTCGATGTGCTTTCGGCCACCCAGTACTGTAGATAGGTACGGTTCTCATTATCAAAGTGTATTGTATTATGTAAGGATACAGAACTGGGTACGGTATACTTACTAGAAATAGCTTAGAGCGCCATAAGTATACAACGAATTAGAGATACAGTATGAAGTATTTTACGCGGTTTCGAATATACGCGATTAGTACCTTAAAACGTTGTGAATAGAGACTGCAGGGTGAATAGAGTCAAAAACAAGGATTGAACTTTAGCACAACTTTACTAAGTATCCAATATATTTTTTACTATTTATATATAATTCTTTACAATGACTATACTACTATCTATTCAATGACAAAACCAAAACAACTAAATGACTGGCCAAAATTGAAACAAACGTGCTTAAGTTCGATGCCTGTGCATCCGTACTTTATTTGTAAGGGGCTGTCACTGAAACTGAAAAGACGATATTGATAATTTGGTTAAACTAGTTGTTTTTTTAAATATACTTTCACTTTGTTTTTCCCAGAATAAAATTGAGGCGAGTATCAAATAAAGTCAGTTTCACTTTATTTTTCATGAGAGCCGAAATTCTGTTTGGCTACCTTTTAACGAAATTTTGTGACCTTTTTGAATCTTTACTGTAAATAATAATACTGATAAAATAAAAAAATTCTTTAAAACCTCCGGTTTCTTCAAAAAATTAGTTTAAATGTATGAATTGGCCGCTTTTGAAACTAAATTGAGTACATTTCCAATACAGATGGCGCAGCAGTGAATCACTAAAGTCGCATGTAACAAATGAAACAAGAAAGTGACGGATTATGAATGTACGTATTTATTGAAACAATAAAACACTTTGACTTGGCCGCTTTTGATAGTAAAAGCCTTATTTAAAATGGATTTTCGTACACTTATAGTATGATTTTAAAACAATATTATCAATGAAATATATGATGAATTGTACGTATTAAAATTCACTACTGGAATCAATAAAAAAGTGTATATCGCCAAAAACATGACTTGGCCGTGTTTGATACTGGACGCCTCAATTTTAAAATATAATATGTCTTTAAATAAAAACTGTGATCACTTTGCTGTGATTTGTATGCTCAATATGAAAACATATTAAATTCACAAGATAATTTATTTATTTAAGAAAAAGCAAATCATGGCATTACAGCTGATGCCAATGCGCAATGTATTTCACAAATATAAATACGTGTATTTATATATATACATAGATGTAAATACATAATATTAATCACTAATTAATTAAAAACAAGATGAAAACATTGTAGTCATAAAAACAGAGAGAAAAAAAATTATAAAATCATATTAGAAATTTTGAAAGATGTCAACCGAGTCAATATTCATCTTAATCGAACGAAATGCAATAACATAACTTGAGGCAAAGAATCAATATATATTTAATATTATCCAAGTATTTTGGATGTGTTTGTTCTCATACTATAAGTATCATTGGTCGAAGAGATGGCTTGTTCAGTTGGTGTGATTCCTAGAATTCCGTCATTCAACTACTGATCAATGTTGATGGATACCGACATACTACAAGAAGTGAGAAATAACATCTCGTCATAACTTTGAAAAAAAGGCAAATCGTTACTTTACTTTGAAAAGGTTCTAATTTAAATTTTTGCCTAAAATGACCTCTTGGTCGGATAAGCTTGTATTTACTGCATTCTATCAAATTTTAAGAATTTCAGAATTATCTATGGTTGAATAACGGAGTTAGTAGCATTCCAGAGTTGCACTGCATCTGAACACTTCAAGATTGTTCTGAAAAGTTCTAAGATTGTCATCATTATTTCCAACATTAGATCTTTAGGATCATTATTTCTAAGCAAGAGTTGTGTGAAAAAATATGCTTAAAATAAGTAATTTTTACATGCTCATTGCTACAAGTGAATTTTAATCAATTGAAACTTCAAACGCTCATATCTCAAAACCTTTTCAAATTAAGGTGTCGAAATGACGCTTAAGTTAAATGAACACAGTTTTTTCATGTTTTTGATAATAATTTATGAACACGCAATGATACAAGCTATCATCAGCTGTTGTATATCCATGAAATCAACCCAATCGCCAACTTCCAAGTTTACTTCAATACCAACAGAAATGGGTGTACAATAAATAAACCACGTTGACTTTACTCTTGCCTATCTTTGCGACATCTTTTTACAAGTCATGTAACTATTTTTTCTTACCAGTATTTCCTTACTGAAACTATGTGAAGTGGCGAAGCGGGTTTTTTTCTGCTCAGTTTCGGGACTTGTTTCTCTTGCTATTTTTACTTATAAGGTTGGAATTCTAGTACTTAATTCTAAAAGATTCTGCCGACTCTCAGCTTTGAATGTAGAAAACAGTTAAGAGATAAATACTCCTTACGGATACTGACTGTGGGAGTTTCGTAAACAAAATTGTTATTTTACTAAATGGGTTAGTTTAATGCAAAACTCTTCGAGCTGGACAAGGCCCGATTGTACTTTTAGGCACGCCCACCAGGACGCTAATCACGTTTTATAGGGCAGCCTTTAAATGGATTCCAAGCAAGCCAAACAGTTTGCTATGGTCCGTCCTAACACAGTCTTAATAAGCCACGCTGACTTGATTACAACTAAGGCTTGCATTTGAAAAAAAATGCTTATTTGTTTGGAGATCGACATAACCTCTATTCTTCACTTCAGCCAATCAACTTTTCTAACACGAAGGGCTCTCAGTATACGGATTAAACCCAAGATACTTAATATAGAATTGATTTCAGTGGCTGAGCTAGTAACTCTGATTTAATTTTATATAATACTAATATTGTTACCCGGCTTCGCTCGGACTAAGCGACCAATAATTATTTAATGTTATATCATTCACAAAGAATTACAGACCCACAGACATACATACATACATACGCCGTTTCGGTATTTCTAGTATTGCTACCCGGCTTCGCTCGGACTAAGCGACCAATAATTATTTAATGTTATATTATTCCCAAAGAATTACAGACCCACAGACATACATACATACATACGCCGTTTCGGTTTTATATATAAGATTTTAGATTTTCAAACACATTATAGTGCATGGTGCTCGTGGTGTGAATTTGAGGGTAGAGTCATATTTTATGCCGATAGCGTTGCAATAGACGGCTTTAAAGAATTGGTTGCACATACACAACGAGTAATTCTATAACCCCCTCCTTGCTTCCCTTAAAAGGGAAACATCCCAAACTCCATTTTGTAATTTCATAATTTAAAAATGTTAGAATCAATATTGCTTCATTACTTAAGCAAAATTTGCGATAGTAAGTCCAAAGATGTCCATGAAAGAGGCAAAACACGTGTCACAGTGAGTGGCACAATACGTGGAATAAGTTATTTTAAATTTTATATTACCCTTTGTAGGCGTTATAAAAATCAAGTTCTGCTGAAATTTAGTTGGGTGATTGCACCCTAGCATATTGCCATGATATCAGACATCCCTATTCGTCTACTCTGGACGAGAAGGGACTCTAATACTAAAATGCTGTGTTCACCTGTTGGCAAAAGCTTCGCTGGTAGCAGGGCAGCGTTCATATACCGAGCAAGGCAATTAATTTAATTGTCCTGCAGTCTCAGCGAGCACTTCATGTTCTGATCACATAACTACAATGTGTTTTGACGCTTCTCGTTCTTCAAAAAGTAAATAAGTGATGACGAACCTTTTAGGCTACTTGTGAATGATAGTTTAAGTGAGACAGATAACACATATTATCAATTCGAATATCGATTGATATGAGGAAAACGTGGCATATTTGTGATTAAAAATATTGAAGTGTGACTGTGGTAAAAATAGTTAATTGTTTTCCAAATCAAATGTAAAATAACGATTTTTCTATAATAATTCAGTTGTATGAGATTTTGTAAGAATGCATATAAACGACATTTAATAATTTAGAAGCGTTGTCTACCTACACTGATACCAAGAAACATTATAAAAATGTCTAATATGATACTTCATGCTACACGCTACGTGTGCTTTTATAAGTGTTCTAATGGAATTTTACGCTAGTGTAGAAAATATTTACATTTGATACACCTTCAAGACAAAATAAAAAATAGTGGGTGATTGATAAATAGGATTTTACATTTTGACGTGACAACGTCTTATAAATCGATGAACGCCCGCTGCACGCACGAAAAAACATGACTCATTGTCCCGTTTGTCGCGTTACGCCGAAGGCAAGCGTGCGAGCGAGAGCGCGGATAAGCGATAGAGAGGCACGATCGGCCTACCGTTCGGATTGTGCCGCATCTATCTCTCTTCCACTCGATTGCTCGATGCGTCTGAGTAGAAAAGAGACAGCGGCAGCACACAACTTATACACCTACAGTACCTACACGTGATCTGTTTACAACTGTTTATAAAGTGAAGTGAAATGTTAATGTGGTTTTCATTGTTTATATTATAACAACAATTGCGGCAATAAAGGTAATTAATCCTTGAATTAATGAGTGCGAATAAAATATATCAATAAAAAATTGTAGATTAAATTTCACTCCTTTTTCGTATCCATACAAAATAATGATAATTCAATAAAAATGATTCCATTTTATTCATAAAAGTATGCAATCATTTCATCAATGTTTTCTTATGACGTTGTCACGTTAAACTATCGTCCGTAAACCGACTTTACAGACAACCATTTTTTTTTTGTAAATGTTTGAAGCAAAAAAAAAAAACCAACACTTTTGACCACACTGTCTCAGATATAGATATATTAAACTTGTATATTTTTGGCCTAGAATCTGTATTTATAGTGATAATTACTAAATATTATACAATCCTAAATGGACAGTTAGTAAGCTCAGTAATCATTTTTTTTAACCATTTCCGCTCCCAACTTGGAGCACATAGACTCCTCACGGATGTTATCTCAACACATGTTTCATCTACGTGAACAGTTGCTCAACTTACCTTTTTTGAAGAGAGTATGGATGGAAAGGATACGACGACTAGGACAGGACTAGTGACTAGCTAATCGCTGTCACTATGCGTCGCTTTTTGGGATCGGAAAAGTGGGAAGGAATTTAACAACACAAACACCCATTGCCAGTAAGCTGTCAATACAGAGTCAATTCCTTTTTAACACAATCATTACGGAGTGCACAAATTAGTGCGTTTGCTTATTGGCCTACAAATGCGAAATAACATGCTAATTACCAAAGGTATTAAAAGGCTCCGTAAACAATGTGTTAAGTTCGTGTATATAGTAAACCATATTCTATTTAAAAAAAAATGTCATGACGATGTCGTGAAGAGAAAATAATAACTTATAAATTGATAACCTTACCTTGTTTTAAATATAATAAAAAGAATAACTGAAAAAAAACCGTCTTAATGATTGCCAGTTGACCACCACTGGTCTCATTCCTGCAACAATGTTGATCTCTTGTATGAGCGTACGTTAAAGGCTATCTATCATATTTTTTATCAGATACTCTTGATTGTTCTCGAGTATCGTACACCCTTAATTGTATTTATTAATGCTATCTGGTTTTTTAGTCAAGATTCTCGTATTTACCATTAATATTTACAAATAAATTGCACCAATACATATTAAATTTGTAAATATATGACAAATTTCTTCATCATGGCCACTTATTTTTGCCATTAAATGTTTCCTTTAGTTGATAGGAGTATTTTTTTAGCCAACTATCATTGAAGAATAAGCATACAATATTGCTAAAATTCTTCCATTCCTTTTAAGGAATATTCTTTGTAAATAATCTAGTACAGTGATCGCCAAACGGTCGCTCGCGAGCTACCGGTAGCTCGCGGTGGCATTTTCGGTAGCTCGCGAAGGATAAATTTGGAAAATCCATGCTTCTTACATGTACAGCTGCATGTGGCCTACTCACACGTTGGAAAACCTTCTGATTTATTGGTGTGCGCGCACCAGACATAAAAAATAATTTTGTATCCAATAGCACTTCAATAAACAGAATTAAAACATAAACACTTTCTTTCTTTGGGTGGTATTGCATCGCATGCCGGGTCCTCGCTTGTTTTCTTTATAAATATGTAATTAAAGTACGCATTTTATTGGATTCCCGATTTTATTTAAATAATGTAATAATCATATGTACGGTACAATAAAACACGACGATAAAGCAATATACAAAAGTAGCTCACCAGACAATTTCAATTTCTGAAAGTAGCTCGCATCCTGATTGAGCTTGGAGACCACTGATCTAGTAATACTCAAGGATTCTTACTATAAAAAAAATAATCGTACAATAGTTTACGATACTGCTGTCATTATAAGAAAGGCCAAAGAAATATATTTTTAGAAATGAATTAATAATCTATAATGATTTAACCATAGTAGCTTTGTTATTTCATTAATTGAACATGGAAATATCCCACTCCGAATGCCTGCCTCATTTTAAGTTCATAGCTAAATAAAAAAAAAACTAAGTTTTTACTTGGCTATGGGAGACTACAATAAAAAAAATGGTAAACAGAAAAGACTGCCCTCCCATAGAGAAGATTCCTGGATCGTATGCGGAAGTCCCCTGTATATCCTATTTTTAAATTTAAATTTAAATTATCATAAATTTATTATGTTAAAAATAAATATCTTACATACGTGAATTGAAAAAATGTGACACCCACGCTTGTTAAAAAAACGAAATGCAAGGTTATTTAATGTTTAAAAATGGGAAAAATCGTTTCATTTGCTGATTTCGGGTCATTCATAAAATACGATTTAAAGAACATAAACTTTAATTTGGTATGGGTAGTACCCGTAGCGCAGTTCAAATCTCTACGCTATAGAGAGGTTGACTGTATTTGCAAACGCAATATTGTTAGTTTTGGCATAATATGTGTATATTAAAAGTAAATATCATGGTTCAACTGTATTTGTATTTGAAATGTTTGATATTAGATCAATCCGTCTCTGAGACGCTATCTTCGTTGACTGAATTTGAGATAGTCATTTTAACTCTGAGTGACTTTTGAAAAATTCTTTGTTTGCCAGCTTGAGAATGAAATATTCAGATACGTCAATACACTGTAATTCTTGAGTGTGTTTAATCAAATCTTTCAACTGATGATTTATTTAAAACATATACTCAACTAAACAGATACGTGATTTTTCTTGCTTTGACAAACTTTTTCGGGTAATAAACTGGCAGATATTTTCTCAATATATTTTTCTATTCATGAAATGCTCCACATAATATTATGTATAGTATCTAATACAACAAATTTGTCTGCTGTTCGTCTTTACTTATATTTCGACACGTCTATTACGTCAAATGTGGCGCATGAAAAAACTGTTTTTCAACTTCCGATAACTAAATATCAACGAATGGATATTAATTTCGTACTTTTTAATCTATGGGTTCAGCTGCAGAGCCCATGGATCCGAGTCCCAGTCCAGGCAATTCGTTTTTCAATTGAGTTAATGTTTTCTGTTCGTAGATATGTGTTTCTATATTGCCTTAAGTGCCCCACCAAACTCGCATGAGCTAACCACTAGTCTAGATCTAATCGTATTCTCTCTATCTCACTCTCTTCGAAAATGAGATTGTGCAACTGAGTAACTCGCAGCTCTTTCGTAGGTTGAGATATAAACCATCAGGCTTTTTTATGCTCCAAATTGTAATCAAACATACAATAGTTTAAAAATATGTATTATATTTTAAAATGTATGTTTTTCTCTTGTTTCAGGTGAGTGCGCGCAAAATAAAGCCCGTCTATAAATCACGAAAGGTTTGTAAATCATTTTATCAAACAAGAACCTCATATTTATACTTTAGTAATTATTGCAAGCTGCGGGGTACCGTTTCTCACAAAACAATAACATTATAATCATTTTTATTTACTATAATTATTTTTAAGCTCGTTCTTAAAGATACAGTGAAAAGTCTACCGAATTAAATTACAATAATTATAATTAGGGTAATAACTATCCAAGTTTCATATAACATGCATCGGACTCACTTAGCAAACTTAATCAGCTATGAATGTTAAATTTATTTCACAATACTACTAGTCGTTAAAATTCATTGATTTATTGACATATTTTTTGGATATCTATTTGATGAAGCTTCAAGTTCTTCCAGTCTCCTCCATCTCTAAGTTTAGATTGTATATTAAAGTTGCATTCCCTTCTCATATCCACAGACAGGAGGGTGCGATTGCTGCAGTTAAAAACGTCATATTACTTTTTCTTTATATCTATTACCAGGCAGGAGTATTTTCACAAAATTATACAGTTATTAATAATTAGTTTATATCTACCAATATGACGAGAAGATTTTTGAGTCCATAATACAAAAATTAGCCGTTAATTTTAGATTATATTAATTACATTACACTTTAAAAGATAACTAAGTGAGAGCGTTTAATACATATAAAAGTAAAAACTATACAGTTATGACGAGGGCGTAGGCCAAAATAGCTATCAATCTATTTTTTCATATAACTCTTCTAGATCTAAAATACATTGCTATTTTTTCATCGTTGTTGTAAAAAGTATCCGTTCAAAATTGAAAAGCTTGCGGGGTTATACATTTAGTTTTCGTCAATGAGCTAGTTAAATGAATTTTGATAAAATATTCACAGCTTTACTGACCGTATCAAGGTAATTTGCATATAATATATATATATTTATGGATTTTCGATGCATGTATTGTAAAATTAATAAAAATGAGTTTTTATTCATAAATCCATCTCATAGAATAGATTTACAATCCACCAACTTACAATCAGTAAAATATTAAGTTTGATATTATGTATTTAATTAATTAAATCAAACTTGAGCCGACCAATGTAATAGATTATTTAAATTACTCAAACATTGTTTCTGCGCCATGTATATTATTAAATACACGAATGAAACAGCTTCGCAGTTTAATATGAGTAATTCAGAACGGGGAATCTCAGCGATCTAAATATGTTTATCACAAACTAAAATGGCCCAAGTCGACTTGATTAATAACGTAAATGTTTTTAAGCGACTCGGGTGATTTTTCTCTCGTTATCTCCATGCGACTCCGTCCGTTTTACAATACCGGTAGCGATGAGGCGCGAGACATTTTCAATGTGTGAAATTATTTACGTCAACTGTTTAACGAGAAAGGTAATACAACTTGGTCCTGACGTGTCCCCCAACGACCTATAATTGCTGGTCATCTCTTGTGTATTATCGTAATATTGAATTTTTATCGCTGCTTTATCATACCTATTATATATGTATTTTTATTTAAACACGCAAGCTCTCGTGTCACGGTTGTTCTTTTTTGAATTTTATTCATAGAGAAGCTGAGCTGATTTTACAATTATTAAAAATATTTTTTCATCGTTTTTAAGCCGCAGTATATATTAATTAAATGCAATTATGGCAAATAAAATACGTCACTTAAATTAGGCTATGTATTTTATAATTATTAAGGACTATTAATAAAGAAGAGAAAATGTATAATTTTTGAGACGCGGCACATAGTAATTAAGTGCAATTGTGGTAAATAAAAAAAAATCTTAAACTACGATTCTGATAAACGCTTTTTTTCAATTATACTCATAGAGGCTGAGGTATTTTACGATTATTTAAAACTACGATTAAAGAAGATACAACTCAAATTTTTTTGAGACGTGGCGCAAAACTTTTCTAAGGAATTGTCAATTCTAGTTCATCCGTGGATTTAAGATGGTTGAAGATGTCGAAAGGCAAAAACCGAGTCGTTAGTTACAAAATTTATGGAAAATAACAAAATACAAACCATTATAATTTGATATTCCAATTCCATGAATAAACTTCAGTTAAAATCCTAAATTTGATCATAATATTGAGTAGACTGAACAAATTGTTAAGTGGACGGAAAATTCAGCAAGTCATAAGATATTTAGAGGGGAAAATACACACCAATTTAAATTTTCCATTTAACGGTTCCAAAAAATATCCGATTCGGTTATATGTAGTCACTTTGATGATTTATTGTATAAATCATATAAGCAATAAATCACCATCTATGCATGAATTGTAGTGACTACACATCTTCGGATCCGTACCGTAAAGAAAAGGTTAACACGATACTTTGTACGCTTATACACGAAAAAGTGGATAGAGAGGTATTTTTGAAAAATTGCCCAAAAATCGATTAAAATCCCCATCAAGTCGACGCCGCGTGTTACAGATGCGCTTTCGGTCGCAAAAAATGGCTTATTTACGAATTTTAATTGACTCACCGCTTCGTTAAAACATCCCTTTCTTAATGGCGCGATTCACTCAGAGAAAACTACATCGATCAATCTCTGGAAAAGTAATTGCAAAGTTTTTAAATTCAATTTCAACAGTGTTTTTTTAATATCATAATATCACGTTATTACGAGAAATTACTCACGACTTGTTTGATTTCTCCTGTGGGCTCAAACTTTTTAATTAGTTTTTTTTCAATCTATTTTTGTAGCCATAAACAAATTATACGAATTACTTAATTTATCATGGATAATTTATCATGTAATACATTGCTTTATAAAGAGAAACCTCGAATCTACGTTTTTCAAGGGACCAGAAAACATACGATAAACGCGGGATACGAGTAATACGGGAAAGTCTAAAATATGAAATAAAAAAAATATAACTTATTTATTTATTAAACTTTCTTATTATACCTACAACATTCATTTTTTACAAGTCCTTAATACTACGTAGCTTCATTGCAGTTTGACACTTCAATTTTAACAAAGATTCTTCAAATTCGCATATTTATCTAACATATTCATTTACAAATGTATATCTTCTCTTACATAAGACAAAGATGTTCAGTAATCACCGGAAACATTAAAACACACTTGCAGACTCGGTTATTTTCTACGAACCGATTGATGGGGTCGAATGTGTTTATGAGAAATATTCAACAAAAACGGTCAATCGGGATAATATTTGTGACGGACCATAATTTTTAGACGATAAAACGGGGAACGTTTAATGCGTGATTTTTTAACATCTTCTATTTTCATTACATGCTCGAATTATCACATTCTAGTCGTGCTGATCTCAAGCGAAATAGTAAAATGTCATCGAGTTTATCTCAAATTATATATGTATACATAAGTTAAATTTATAAAACAATTATGTGAATTTTTTAACTCGATATCCGTGTTTCATGAACCAATAAAAAAGCACTTATAACGAAAGGCGCAACAAAATTATTCAGCCAAATAATAAATGCTTAAATTCAGATGCAAGTGAACATAGTAATTCATATTCATCGTAGCAGATATAAAAACAATTATTTATATGTTTTTTTTATTCATAAACACAGTTATTAAGTATAAAGTATAATTGTGCACAGAATGGATTTTTAATTTTAATAGCCAAAACATTTAATGAAAGTCCACTTTAATGAAACTAATTTTAAATGCGGTCTAAATTTTATATTCTTTTAAACTAGTTTGTGTGTGAGTGAGCAGATAGGCAGGCAATGTTGGAGCAATTTGAGTCGGAATAATCACTGGCCGAAATTATCTCGTTCTCCGCCAAGGAGACTGATTATTAGCGCTGGGCGAACTGGAGTGTTCATCGCACAAAACATATAATTTCGGACGGAATGATAGAACTCCTTGCCACACACGCTACATACATATAAATGTCGGAGCAACAAATAGTGCTATTTCAACGCAAATGTTAACAGAAAAAATGTGTAGCTAAAAATCTAGTCAGGTAGTTCATTTCACTAAAATTTATTTTAATGTATAATACGATTTCGGAAACTTGAACGATTTTGTGTGCTACAAAAAATTGTATATCGATAAATAATTTTAAATATTTTTTTAACCATGCTTTCTTTCAGACTCCTAGCCCGTTGCAAATTAATGTTCAAAAATAAAAAGAGATTATATAATAAAAACATATGTAGAATTAAATTGTATATTTTTTTGCAGAATTTGTGAGGAAAACAGCTTTTATCGATAGTCGATAAAATAACAACAAAATACTCTTTCATCTTTATTATCTTGCCATTTAATCAACTTGAATAGTTTCTACCTTAATAAAAATAGTAACACATTATTAATACTTATTCCACATTGGATGTTTTGAGATCAGCACCGGTTTCTCTCATCGCGAGCATTATCAAATGATAAAAATATTATTTATACAAAGGTTAATTAATCAAGACTAATAAAGGTATGACAAAACAATTTACAAATTTCTTTTTTCTTCAATTTGCAATTTATCAAGCATTAACAGTGAATACCTTAACCCATAATATGCCAGTAGGTATTTGAACGGACATGAACCTATGGCCGCGATTTTCTTTGAAAAATATAGCGATGAATCCTGGTAAAACAAGGAAGCTCTTTTTAAAATCGATATTACATTGATTATAATATAAAATATATTAACTGTAAGTATAAAACTGTAATTCTAATATATACCGCTATGTGTATAACATCTTTGAATTATTAAAATCGTCAAATTTTTTGAGTAGTAGTGGGCGTAAAGTGGACCGTATATACGCGCCTTTTCTATGGCTGGCACTGCGCTCACGGAATTGTAGACCGTATTTATACGTTTCCGGCATACAGCCGGTCTTGATTATTTCATTAAACTATGGAATATCTACTTTAAAGTTTATTTTATTGTATACTATAAAATAATGAGTAATAACACAATGGAAGACTAAAAAAACATTTATTTATTTGGACTCTACAACCCCGAGTAAAAAACATCATATTTTTTTTATCAAATTTAGTTTAATATTATTCAAATTGTACATATTCATCTCTCAAGTTTCGTGTGGCATTTTGAAATTTTGTCGTAAAAAAAGATAAATGATTTAACCAAATGGAGATGTAGATAATTGATAGTTTTGTCTACGAGCGCTTGTCTCAAGCCATCGCTCGAAAGGCTATGAAATATATTATATAAATGATCTGGACTCAAATACTAATACTACTCGATTTTTTTATTTGGACAAGTATGAGGTAGGTGGAGTAAGTACTAAAAAATCGCCTCTTCATCGGAGAATAAAATCCAACCAATTATAAAATGGAGCAAACGGCATTCCACGCTTGCATTTTTTTAAACGAAACTTTTCAGACTCGGTAAAATGCTCAAAAGTATAATTTTGAATAAAATAAAAAAATAAATAAACTATGAAATTGTTCTCGGCTCAAAATCTCTAACAACTTTCAAATTATATGTTTATTTTTAAATATAGCGGTGGATTTTGAATTGATAAATAATGAACCGCTTCTGTTAGAATTTAAGTCAATTTATTTAACACCGGAGTCACTTTTAGATTCTTCGAAA
Organism: Himalopsyche kuldschensis; assembly: GCA_028554975.1. Lineage (NCBI taxonomy): Eukaryota > Metazoa > Arthropoda > Insecta > Trichoptera > Rhyacophilidae > Himalopsyche > Himalopsyche kuldschensis. The sequence continues at coordinate 498,589 of JAHFWI010000059.1, read as the reverse complement.
ATATAAATTCAAATAACACTGTAAAAAAATAGCAATGTATTTCAGTTCTACAGTTATACATTGCAATTTAAATCAAATACGTGAGACGTGAGAGGTAGATTGCATTAATTCTTAAATGAAAATGCAATCAAAATTGATTTAACAGTGAAAAAGCTCGAATATTCTCGACACAAGCGACGAATTTGCTAGTTTCACCGACGAAATTTTCGGTAAATTATGGATATATGGTCACGGGACAGAATCACAATCCTCTCGAGCTAAGCTCAAAAAATTTATACTTACTGGCTTATAATTTTATGTTTTGACTTTACTCTTCGAGTTCTTGTGGATTATTATAAAATTTGGAGTCAAAATGATTAAATCTGAAGAATATTACTGCTTATTGTATGAGTTCTGAAAGAAGAATTTGTTTTTTAATATTAGCCTATAGTAAAATTATTCTTTTTATTTTAAACAAATAATAAACTTATGTGACTGCTTCTATCTGTATATTATTATTATTTGTGTAGTTTGTGGTTGTATTTTGCTCCTGTAAATTAAAACAACTCGATTTCATACTTATTGCGAAGTATTCTTTAAGATCTTCTATTATAATAATTTTAAAAATTAAAGACGAAACATATCAAAAAAATCGTAAGCTTTACATTCATTTCATTTAATGTGCTTATTTTTCATAAATCTTTACAAAAATTCTGACCCGTGAGCATATATCCATAATTTACCAAATTTTCTTCTTACAATTTATTTTTCAACTTGTACTCACATTCCTTTCAGATAGACTCAGCGGTAACTATGATGAATCTCGTTTTTTTATATGAAAATTGATATCTTTGTTATTCCATTTTTTATGTAACAAGAAGTGTAATTTCGATTTTTTTAGAAGTATCTTCACAATTACTATCGTAAGGTTACACAAGTCATTATTATACCAGTAATGATATCATTTCTAAAGTAACATTTAATTAGGAATCTTTCAATTAAATGTGTTTTAAAATTTGACAGCTATTTCGGCATTGTGCCATCGTATTTTAAACAATACACTGACGCCAAAAAGACTTGAAAACATATATATAACTACTCAAGTAATTAACATACAGTGAAACCCCGATTCTACGTTTTTCAAGGGACCGTATAAAACAAACGTTATATGCGGGAAACGATGAATGCAGGAAAGTTTTGTATATGAAATAAATGCCGGGACTATAGAAAATGAACGCACTACGCGGAAAAACGTATAATGCGAGAACGTAGAATCGGGGTTTCACTGTAATTCGATTCTTTGGAAAACCTAATAGGTGTAAATTATCCATCACTTTTTACAACGAATAATAAACTTATTTAATATGGATAACATGAATTCAGATGAAATGATATTCCCGACTAGTATATTATTTTTGATTTTTTAAAATTTACTTCGGCATTGTCACAAGCAACGCGGATTTCACCTTTCGGCATCTTCTGGAGGATTGTTAGTGACAAAACGTATATAAATGTGATAAAATCAACCGATTATAATTTGATATTGAAATCCCAAAATCCTACAATAATGTTACAATTTGTATTTAGATATTTAAAAGCAATGCAGCTTTCTACTTAAGCCTTTTTAACAAGATACAAGGAAAATAGCGTTAATATTTAATTTGATACCCACGTTGTAACCACTTTTAATGAACCCACAATACATTGTTTCATACTAGCATTAGGCGTATTATTAGTCGTTATGTACCGCAAAATATCCCTAGGTTACAAGCTCTAATCTCTAATCGAACTAAGTAAAAGATGGAGCTTGTAAGAACATTTTATATTGAAAGACAGTCAAGAAACAACTAACATCACCTGTCGAGGTTTTATATTTAAAGTAATGAATATAAATACTGACTTATAGCCCACAAACAACACAGCAAAAACGTCACGCTTATTGATTATCTAATACATATTGAGAAGACCTTTATTCCGGCTCCCTCGTAAATCGAGAAGGAGCCTCCTATCCGACACTCAGGAGAGGGATTTTGGGGACGAAGTAGGAGAAACATTATAAAGAAAAGACGATCTCAAAGCGTTATGTGGGTGCGGTTAGCATCCATTATTTAATTGTTTATAGTTTACACAGACTTTACACACGGATTGAGCACAGATAGATTAACAATACACGTTACGTTCTACAACACATAATACACGACTATTATTATTATTATTGCGAAGGCGATATCAGGAATTTACTAGAATTTATCCTTAGGGAGAGGATTAGGAGCTTGCAGGCCACTTCCAGCACTTACCACAACTTTAAGACTTCTCCGGCAAGCGCGTGCTCTCTCCCTGCTACCCAGTCTCTAACTGCTGTATGAAAACAAATGGTTACTTTAGAAAGAAAAAACAATGGCCGTTTCAAAAATCGTTAACACGTGCGCCCGCCGATAAGGGATTATTATCGCCTAACGAACTTTTTATGAAGCACATGCACTGTCGGACGTCGAGAGATAAGAGAAATTGAAATAACTCTATATTGAATCGCTATAGATTTCAATATAGATTATTATAAGAATGAATTTATTTCCTGATATCGACTTAAACTCATAGACTGAGGTGAAAAATAGATCGTTCGAGAGAGTTCTGATGACCTACCACATAAGGCGGTGTCAATATATACAAAAATCAATGTTTGTTTGTTCGTATTTTATGCGTAGACATACCGTTCATCTGATTGCGATAAAACTTTATCAAATTATTGCTTGCACTTGCGTGAAGGTTGAAGACATAGTAAAATAAGCTTATAGTAGGTCTTTTACATATATAAACATCAATGTATTTTCATATTTTCTGCGCTTCCATACTGTTCATTTTTTGTTGCACTCACGCAAAGGTTATAGGCATAGTACAATTAACTTTCAGTAGGTGGCGCGTGCATCGACCCATTGACAATTGGCAAAAGAAAAACATCAAATGTTATCGATACCGATCAATGTTAGTGAAATTAAATGGAGATTATTTATCTAAAATATTGTGCATCCGAAAGCACAATCAATTAACACAAAAGCTTTCTTTCTTTGAGTAGCATTGCAACTCTTGCCGGGTGCCGGGTACCGGGTAAACGGTCCTGCATACAAGGTGTCAACTACAACAAGAATGTTAGATTTTTCGTATAATCATTAAAGAATTTATCTTCAAAGTAATGGAGGGTGTAATTATAACATTCGCTTCCCACATATCAAATACCTAGTAATAATCAAACTCGACTTCTTTTCAAAACCCATCATTATCTTATCATGACCAATGCTACCTCTAAGCTGTGCTGGAAACAGTTTAAAAACACCCCCGCGCACTGGTCCCAGGCTAGCGCGCAGTCTAATATTTAATGAATTTAGCGACCTGATGAATAAATATTGCTTAAAATATCTAAAAGGTCCATGAAGTATCTAAGCATAAATTAATAAAACATGTGAATATCGTTTATTTTTTAAACCATGCCCGCTGCTCCAATGTAGAGCTTATGGTAGTCGTGCATAACCTTTTTGGGAGAAAGGTCAGATAATCAATTCTCAGTAAGTTCGAGGGCCGCATGGGTAAAATTGATTAAATATTCGATATTTTTAGCGTATATAAAAATCGTCCGTTAAATGTTCTGAAGAAAAATGTGATTGATATTTGTCATTGCGGGCCGCATGAAATGTCATTGATGGCCACAGGTTGTGCATCTTTGGCTTACGGCATCATAATGAAGCATTGCAACAAAAGTTTCTCTATGATCGAAATTATGCCCTGCATGTGTTGTATTGGCCTGCTCGGCTTAGAGGGAACATTTTAATCATGACTCTTCCTGAAAAAGAAAGTTTGAGCTACATACCTACTGACAAAAATATTTTGAAAAATATCGACATACTGGTGAATTGCGCCGTTTGAGTTCCATACGATCCAAAATTAGGGCCCAACCTGTCAAAGAAAGCAATGTGTATATGTTACAGTGAAAATGTATCAAGTAATAGATTTGTATGACTACATGTTTTCACTGGTCACGATCATTGAAATTATTGGCCCAAGTCGATGATTTGACGGCCTTAAATTTTGGTTTGCTTCAATGAAACAAAATCAGCAAGTAGTCCCTTTCATAATAAGAGAACATAAGAAAAAAACAGACAAACATTGGGCTGAAGGTAGGGCGGTCAAATTTGATTTTAATGACAGCTTGGAGAAGAATATATTTTCACTGAGAATACAGTTTTACTGTAACATATACATATGTAACAACAAGTAATGTTACAATAGTTTTTATTAAGCAGCCATACATAAATGTTTCAACAACTTGTTTGAAATACGATGAGTCTAACAACACATTCAGCTACCGTCGGTTATATCAATTTTGAGTACAACAAAACAAACAAATCTCTTTATCAAAAAAAAAAAACATGACTACTTCAATATATTCATATCCTAAGAAGCACTATTAAAAATCTGACACGTAACATCATCTAAACTAGCAATGAATAATATATTTGTGATACAGTGAATTCTCAGAAAAGTTTTCTCTGTGCGTAGACTCGTATTTACATTATCGTGTGTCAGGGACGCAACCAGAATCCCGGTAGCAAGATTCGCTTAAGCCCTGCCGTTAAGAGATGTAAACGTACATAGGTATAAAATATATTATATTGTGGAATATGTGAATCGAAAACAAAATATGTAAATTTATATTATTCGAGACCGTAACCACGTATTCTCATTGATATGGAAGCTGTGGAGCGTATCTACTAACAACAACAAGAAAAGATATATTTATTAAGCATACATCATATTACGTGATATGTTATTAGGGTCTGAATTTGTAATTGTTATTTTCTAAGTGTGCTGACAATACGATATAATTATGTATGAGCTATATTCGCTCAAGAAACATTGTTGGTTTTTATTGGAAAAGATGATCTATTTACTATTGGGATCTTATTTATATTTGTTTTCTCGATTTCAGTTTTTTCAAACTGATCATATTCATATTATATCATTTAAAAATAACTTTGATTATTCCACGTATTGTGCTACTAACTGTGACACGTGTTCAAAGGTATCTTCAGACTTACTATCGCAAAGTTTGCTTAATAAGTAGCACAATACGTGCAATAATCAAAGTTATTTTTAAATTTTATATAAAAGTTCCACAAAGTTACCGCCGAATCCATCGAAAGACTCATAATCATTTTCATCAACTAATTTATTTTAAAATTTCGACTGAAGGTGCTTGATGGAATTTGAATCGTTTGAAATTTGGGCTTTTCTCTGAGTTTAGTCACTAAAAACCCGGCTTTCACCGTTTGGGATCTTCTTACATTTCAAGGGCACGAATTTTGTTGAACTGAAAACTAATGGAATGCTTTTATCTCAAACTAATATGAATTTATTTCTTGACTATAGAGTAAAAAAACACCAGCCCAACGATATCCACAACATTCAAACTACTTTACTGAGGTCAGCCTTGGTGATCGAATGCTAAGACATTTACCCCAGCTGGTTCTTGGTTCGAGCTCTAACTTTAATTTAAATTTTAGATCGCGAGCTAATCTCGAGCGAATTTTGGAAGAATTTCCATGTGACAAAATATTAAGCGCACTGACATTTATTCTTGACAGTAATGCTAATCATTTTTAACTGTATAAAAAGGTATAAATAGACATAAAATAACTTTCAACCAAATTTGTAAACGAAATATTTATCTTTTTGACTAACCTTTCAAATCCCGCGATCCAAACATTTAATGTACAAAAAGATTATTTAGGGTTATGCCCATTAATAATTTCGCTTAAAAAAACTTTTTTTATTCAATTTCAATCCGCCGGTACTCAATAATTATTTAATAAATAAAAAAAATCGATCCACCGGGACTTTGATCAGCCCTAGCACCAACGCACCACGTACTCGTAAAGTAAACAATCTTTTAGGATCCGGGCCGCCTTTTAACAATCCCGTGGTGTGTGCAAGCGCTTCTTATTAAGTAATAATTATACATTTATAATATTATAATTATACTGACCTCTTTCGTGTTGAATGTTACGAGCTACGTGGAAATATCAGCTTTTTTGTTTGTTTCCAGAAGCGTGGTGCATAGACATTCAACACTCACCATACTGAATAACTCGTTTTAATATATGCTAAAAAGCCTGGTCCGTGGTGCTGTGATCAACGTGGTTGGCTACCGTGTCAGACCACCTGGGATCGATTCCTGGTACGAGCAGATATCGATTCTGCTCAGAGGAAATAGTTGTTAAGAATCTCTTCCCACCTTTCCGATCGCAAAGAGCGACGCATAGTGACAGCGATTAGGTAACCATTAGCCTTTTCCTAGTCCACGTATCCCTTCCATCTCTACTCTCTTCGAATAAGAGAGGTTGAGCAACTAAGTAACAAGCAGTTCTCGTAGAAAAATACAAATGTTGAGATAATCTCCGTGAGAAGCCCATATGCTGCGCTAAGATGGTAAAAAAAGATCAATAATGTATTTTTATATCAGAACCATGAACTCTGAAATTGACTTCCGAACGACGATGTCATTTAAAGAACATGGCTGCTATAACCTAACTTAACCTAACCTAACCTATCAAATTTAGTGCGTCCCTATTGAAAGACTCTGATATCATCAGATGAAAATGTAAATGAGATGTATTGGATAACATATGGTATTGATTGAATGAATTGAATTTACTGGGTAGAACTCCACTTTAAAAAATAGCAATGTATTTTAGTTCTACAAAGATCGTACAGTAAAATAAAGTTGATTTATTATATTCTAAATAATATGTTTTAGCTATCTAACTTGTTCTGACGAGGGGGTAACCCCGTGTCTTAGGTAAGCGATGCGAACCGGCAAGCGAATTTAGGCGAATCCAGTCCATTTAAAACGTAGTTGATCAAAGGTCTTATGTGCCATCGCTCGGCCAGACGCAATTAACGCTCTGGTGAGCTTGGACCGTTTGATATTTTCAAGCGATTCACGCGCGCCATGAGTCAGGCACTTGAGTCGACTTACGACATATGCCGTCCTGACCGGATCGGTTCGCCCACATATGACACTTGCATGGGCGAGGACCGTTTGATATTTTAAAACTCTGCCGCTTTCAAAGCTGCGCCGGATCGCCTCGCCCAGCTAAGACGACCCGTAAGCCGAAATAGCTATCAACTATGTATGTAAAGGGTCTTTTTATAAGGACGCTTAGTTTTGAAATGTAAATAAAACAAGTTGTTTGTGAGATTTCGACTAAATTTTAATTTCATTTGTAAGTATATTTTACGGCATTAAATATGGAATATAGCATCAAATGTCTGCCAATATCCATTCATTATAAAATGGGCCATGTCGCTAAAGTTGACTTTTTTGACAAATTTGGGTAAACTTCCAACTGCTCCAGAACCCAATCAGGCGTTGTCTGCGGTCGTTTACCTGAAGTTCCTCGGTTAGTTGGATTTTATACGGGTGCAGACATAAGGCCCGATTCAAAATTCGCCTAGTTGAAGTCGCAGAAAAGCCAAGATCTTGTGAACGACGAGAAATAAGCTGCCTTGGGTTTTCCTGTAAACTTTCACACACAGCAGCGATGTTTTCACTAGATATTGTATTTTGATGACGTACAGGTAGGTGTTGGCCGATTATTTACCAAACTGGTTGACTCAAATTTGGCCACTAAACAATGAATAATCTACTCAGCAGGACAAAGTAACATATTTTGAGCGTCCCTATTGAAATACACTTTATTATATGATTTTTGTTAAACTTAAATACATTGATATGTAATATACATTATATCTTCATATGTTCATATGTTGAAATAAAAACTATCACAGAAAAACGTCGAATTTGATTTGACACCAAGAGCGGCTACCTAGTCTTGTCTTAGCTTCGTCGTTCGATACTTACTACCTCGCAAAAAAGAACGTAAGAGACTTAATAACAAGCAATTCTCGCAGAATAATTTGTGTTAAGTAAATTCTGAGTGTATGTGGTCAGCATTGGTAGCGGATATGATATAAAAAAAATGTTAATAACTGTTTCGGTATCGCAGGTTTTTTCTACGAACCAGTGGTTGTAAACCACTACATTTGAGTAAGTCATTTTCTGGGTATTGAATGAATTTATTAAGGATAATTACTGTATAAATACAATTCATTTGAAAATGTTGTTTCGAAAATATCAACCAGTAAAAAAAAACTCGCCAAAGCGGATTTATAGAATGACATAAAAATTCGACACGATAGCCGTCGATTATGTAAATACAATGTGCGAATTTTTTTATTAAACGAATAGATATTTCAATTTGAATTATAATTTATATAACACCTCTTTTAAAAAGCGGCATCGTAAATTATTATGAAACATTTCTTTGCCTCCTTTGATTTAATAAAAACGTTCATTCATCATGGAGTTCTGTACGGGCTTGTAATGTAATGTCCGGGAGCCTGAGTCCAGCCCGTAGGCTTACTCGAGCCGGGTAACGAAGGTTTGAATTCGAATAATTAAAAAAAATTAAAAAAAATAAAAATAATTACCATGTCAGCTCCTAATTTGGAGCATATAGAGCCCTCACAGAGTTTATCTGGGTATATGTTTTCTACGAGAACTGTTTGTTACTCAGTTGCTCAACCTCCCTTTTTCGAAAAGAGTAGGAATATGACAGGACTAGTGGTTAGCTAATCGCTGTCACTATGCGTCGCTCTTTGGGATCGGAAAGATGGGAAGGGATTTTTAACAACACAAACAACCATTGCCTTTGAGCAGAATCAATTTCACGACAAAAATTGCAAAAATCTACTAATTTATATCTAATTAAAATATACATACGATTATTCTGGATGAATACGCCTCATCGTATATCTAAATTATTTATATACATATTATAATTCGGTAAATGTTAAATTATTTTTAGTTTGAATTAAGATAAATAAGAATAAGATTATGTAAAAAAAAATGAAAAAACTGTCGGGTTCGCGTAAGATATTCTCCGGGAACGAGCCTTGGGCTTGGGCTTTATGACCTTAAAGGTAATTTTTTTTAAATATAAAAATGCTACTTGGCACACTTCACTACTCAGGGGCTCAAATGATCTTGGGGTTGGCTATTATCTATCTTCTATATATATAAAAATGAATGTCTGTGTGTATGTCCGTTATGGACTACTAAACCGCTCGACCGATCGATGTGAAACTTTACAAATTTATTGAGTACACTCCCGCAATGGTTTTTGGCCTACCAACCCCTCCCCCAACCACCCCCCCAACCTCCACCCCCAGTTTTTTTTTTTTAATACTTTATGAATTTGTCGAGTTCACTCCTTCGAAGGTTTCTGGCATACCCCCCCGATACACCCCCCCCAAACTCAACCCCGCCAAACAACCCCCTCCCTCCAAAAATTGATACCGAATTTTTACAAATTTTTCGAGTACACTTCCGCGAAACTTTCTGGCGTAAACCCCCCAAATCCTCCCTAAAATTGCTGGCGTAGCAACGCGCGCAAAGTACAGCAAGTATTATAATAAATATTAATGGTATTATAATAAATATAATAACACATTACATTTGATGTAATACCTTGTATTGCTAAGAGGTCTTAAATTTTTTATTTATAGTCTATTTTCCCTTTTAAGGTGTTCACTGTCAATACTTGGTGGAATGGAATTATAATAAAATATTATATTTTTAGTACTTTTTCCACACAACATTTATTAGAGCAGGACCGGTTTCGCTCATGGCGAGCATTGTCTACTGATGACTCAGTTGACAATGCTCGCCATGAGCGAAACCGGTCCTGATCTAATAAATTGCATGTGGAAAAAGTACTAAAAAAATGTTTTATTATTTTTATTATAGTCTATTTTGCTTCAATTTATTTGCGTTGTTGTAATACCAATTGTCATACCTTGTAATTCTTGTTTTACTTTTGTATAAATATCACTGCTTCGTTGATAATGCTCACTGTGAGCGAAATCGGTCTTAAATGTGTTATTATTTTTATTTTAAAGTCAGTTATTGAAATACATTCCTTCTCCAAAGACCACACTTTGGAAATGCACGTGGCCAATCAAAATGCTTGATATTTGATACACCACACCCGAGAAGTATAATAATTAGTATAACATACTGAAACATCTAAAAAAAATCTCAATTTAAATTACGAAATATCATATCAATAAATGTGTAAAGTTCCAATCACAACGTTAACATGAATTACCATACGCTTTATAATTTGTACGTTGGATATTATGTTTTTTTTACACGACCTGTAATATAATTTCAAAACCGCACCAAATATAAATATACCATTTATATTTTATTTATAAACGCAAATTTTTCCGTGGGCTAAACACCTTGACCGAATCTGATAAGTGTACAGATACTATGCATAGATAAAATTGTATCGAACATTTTTTTAAGCAGCATTGAAATATTACTTGTCAGTTTAATATAAAATTTAAAATAACTCTGATTATTCCACGTATTGTGCTACTAACTGTGACACGTGTTTCAACTCTTTCAGAGGCATCTTCGGACTTACTATCGCAAAGTTTGCTTAAGGGGTCCCCCCATGTGACGGCCGGTTTTTTTTTGCTTTTTTGGGATTTTTTTTTTGACGAACCTTATTAACGTATAAGTTTGAAAATTTTACTATATGTTTATTGACATTTTAACAGTAAGTCAAAATGTTTTGAGACTAAAATCTTCGTCACAATGTGTGGTGCACCACTCCAAACGCACCCATGTCGAAAAAAAGGTGATAAACGGCCTCCATCCGACTGGCTGATTCACTTATTGGAAATCAAAAAATCTAACGGCGTTTTAATCAATAAAACTGTAAAAATCGTTTGAACTAAGATCTTTTGAAAATGTGGAAAATTGAACAATTGACAAGTTTTTTGAAAAACAAGTTCAAATATCATGTTTTTTTCGACTATTTGGTTACGTAAAAACAAAACGGCTGAGAATTTTTTCACCATCCAAATTCAAACGATGACAAAACATGTTTTAAATGTACCATTAAAATTTCAAAGCAATCGGTTAATCCGTTCTTGAGATATCGTGGAGACCAGTTAGGAAAACACAGTTTTGAGAAAAACGCGTTCGAAAGTTCAAATACGATTTAAACTATGAAATCCTTACTCCCCATTAATTTGCTATGCCTGGTCCATAGATAATTCTTTCTTCTTACTGTTTTAAGACTTTGAAGCTTCTTGCTTTCCTATTGCTTAAATTGTGGTTTATTTCATGAATTGAAATTGCATGTGTATTGAAAGTTCTCATGTAACAAGCTGAAGCGTCAAAATGTGACCGATGTCCCGCCTCCAAGTGTAGTCTAACTGCAATAACTTTCCAACGACTTCAAATATTGTAAAATCACTTTACCAGCATATTTAACACGTGTTAAAGAATCATTCTATGCAACAAAAAAAGATTGTTTCAAAATATCACATGGGTTGACTCCCTCGACGGCGCGACGCATCACAAGGGGGTCAACCCATGTGATGCGTCGCGTCGTGAAGAATCGCATGCGTATTAACTCCATAAACCAACGTCTCACCGGTGAGTCGCGAATTTTTTCTTTGAAAGTAAAAAAAATTTAAATACATGAACACGATATCGAATATGCCGATAAATCGTCTCGCAGCACAGAATGTATTGTACACACATGTGCCAGGACACACGGAAACATCTTCAAACTATAAATTATGTAAGTCAAATCACTTTTAATGCAATTTCTATTTTATTTAAAATCGCTGGCGTAGAGCCGTAGATCGAATACTTCTACTTTGGCAGCTAACAGGTTAACCTAGCCATTCCGAACAGTATAGATTTTGTCCCAACAGCTACTTTACATTAAATATCTATCTTAATACTAGTGATACAATGTCTAAACTTTTGGTATTCTTGAATCATAGTTTTTATCACCTTTTAAATAATGATATTTATTGGTTAGTTGTGCCATAATCGATTAAAAAAGAGAATAAGTCGGAATTTTTCAGTCTAATTGTCGATGTTAGCAATTGCTGAGAAGCGCTAACATAAAATTTCACACCCATAAGTGATAAGAGAACGTTACCATAGTGAGTCATAGATAACATAGACGGAGTTTTTCATATCTGGCAACAATAAAAGGCGATAAGCGATAAGATAAGAGAAAAGGTAATGTGACTTCGTGCACGGTTATTAGCTTGTTAGTCCGTCATAGCAGTTGGAGTGGAAACGTCGTCGTTTTCATGTATGACTTAAATATGAATAATTATAGGAAAAATAGGGATTTTTATATGATTTTTTTTTCAGAAAGATGTTCAAATATACATCAAAGCGTAATCAATCACTTTTTTATTGCAGTCTATGCCAATAAGGCCAAAACACTGGGGTCTTTTTTAACCCCCCTTCGGCCTGAGAGTCATTTTTCAAGGATAGTTCTACGAAGGTTAAGCAAATTGATCTACATTTCTACTGGGTCGTTTATTGAATATTTGATTTTATATTATATGGTTGATAAAAGGTGGAATTTTTGTTGATACCATATAAAGTCAATTTAAAAAAAGTATGACGTGATCGTGTAAGGCTTTTTAGAATATTTGGAGGTCGAATAGAAAATGACCAACATATACATTTACAACAATAATACAAGTATCGTTCAATAAATATTTACGAAACGAAAAACGTATGTAATTCATATACAGACAAAGTCGTCGATACTTTTTGATCACACCGCTTTATTATAGATAACTCTACAAAGCATGAGCAATCTTGATATAAACATTTATAAATTGTGCTTAAAAAATTATAATGTTAATGTTATCCAATTAAATCAGTGTGACGATGTAATTTTTTAATAAACAAACTGTAGTATTAACATCGTCGATTATCGTTACCGTAACCGAGTGGTATTTACAGTTTGACTTATATATTGATTAATTGAAGAGACGAAGTATTTCTTCTCAATTTAATCAATTTACGAATGTCTAAAACTTTTACCTTACTGACGTTATTATATTTTGAAAGATTTACGGTTAATTTTTATGGTTGAATAAGTTTATTGAGAAGTTACATAAGAATATTAAATTGTATGCCCCGCACGAGAACGAAGATGTTTTAATTATATAAAGGAGTTTATAGTAAATATCTCAGTTTATACCAAATACGGAAAGATGACAATCAATTGCCAAATCTAGGTCCAATTTTCTCCGTTTCCGTGACGGACCGCCCGGGTTCGATTTCCGGTATGAGCAATTCTGTTCTAAGGCAATGCGTGTTTGTGTTGTTAAAAATCCTTTCCCACCGATTCCAAAAAGCAACACATAGGTAGCTAGAGCGATAACCAAAACCACTAGTCCTATCCTAGTGCTCGCATCCATTCAATCCATACTCTCTTCGAAAAAGAGAGGTGAGAAACTGAGTAACAAGCAGTTCTCGTAGAAATACATATGTTGAGATAAACTCCGCGAGGAGTCCATGTGCTCCATGTTGGGAGTGACAAGCGATGCATAGCGAGAGCGATTAGTTCACCACTAGTCCTGTCCTAGTCCTCGTATCATTTCAATTTCTTCAATAAATTCACTTTCTGTGAAAAGGAGAGGTTGAGCAACCAAATAACAAGCAGACAAAAATCCATATGCTCCATTTTGGTAGCGGACATGGTTAAATGAAAATTATCATATTTTAAATTTTATACTAAAATGAACTTCAAGGAAAATTGTCATATTCAATTTAATTGAGTATACTTCATTGTATTTGCGTGGTTAGTACAGTGAACGAATTTACACTTATAAATGAGTAAATGAATCATCTTTCTTGAGTTGCTCTGTAAATAGCGCGAAGAAAATTGCGAAGCTCGACTTAGCAATAGTGACTGATGTTATTTTTTAAGTCGTGCTTCATTATTGTCCGACGATAGTAATCTGAGCTATGCGAAAAAAATATTTTCCAATAAACGCAACTTTATGCCGACAAACGAATCTAATTTAAAAAAGCCCAACGATAAAAGCGCACCACGTTATTTATTTTTCGGTTCATTAAGCAATATTGAAGTTGGAATTCTAAGATAAAACGTATTCTGCAGCTTTATATAAAGCAGTAATAAACAACATTTTTGCGAGAACGGCCAGATTATCAATTTTCAAATTGTTCGAGGGCTGCATGGGTAAAAGTGACGAAATTATTGATATTTTTTTTGTTCACCATGTCTGTTCCCAAGTTCCTCGCGGGATTTATCTCAACATATGTTTTGTTCTACGAAAACTGCGTGTTACTCAGTTGCTCAACCTGTATTTTTCGAAGAGAGTAGGGATGGAAAGGAAACGAGAACTAGGACTAGTGGTTAGCTAATTACTGTCACTACGCGTCGCTCTTTGAGTTCAGAAAGTTAGGAAGGGATTAAACAACATAAAAACCCAGTGCCTCTAAACAGAATCGATAAATCGAATAAAAAAATCTTCTCGTACAGGGTACCGAAACGTCCGGCGATCCGTCACCTATGAACCGGGTTATTCTACGTTCTTATATAACTCTCAAATTCATAACCCGAGCAGATCTGCACGGGACTGATTTTGAACCATGCATCCATGACCATGACCACTTACTTCCTTTTCACAGTAAACTATTTTTATTGGATCGTAATTTAATGGCGGCTGTTAAATAAATATGAGTTAATTAAAAGATCATATAAAATACGTAATTACATATGGTAATATTATATCATTTTGTCATAAATTTCTCGCCATAAGTAGAAAGACACCCGACTGTACTTTAAATAATGAGCAATGTGTTAAATATAATCACTTTTGCAGTACTTATTAATTGTTAATTATTTCTTGGTGCAACGGTATAATAATAAAAAAGAATAACGATTTCGTTGAACGATTGGTTTCGCACATTGCAAGCATTTTCAAATGAAAAATAATCATATTAATACAAATTTTAATGCATATTTCACGTTATATGTTAAACCAGCGGTCATCAAACTACGGCCCGCTAAAGTGTTTGATCCGGCCTTTCCGAATAATTCTCACTCGCTTAGTTTTTCTGCTATTCATATTTAGACTCTACAAAGTCATCCAAAGCAATCTTGTTGTCGTCTTCGAGTAAAATTAGTCTAAAATTACCAATTTGCAGTCACATCTATTTAAGAAATTAAAGAAAAATAAAAAAAAAAAAATTGGTTTTGTTCGATAAGTTAACATATCATCATCGCCGGTTTCGCTCATCGCGAGCATTATCTATTAATCAGTTGGTGATGCTAGCGATGAGTAAAAGCGGTCCTGATCGTGATTGGAATATACAGTGACATTTATAGTGAGTTGGCTATAATTATTGGACACATTAATTCTAGTCATCCAAAATAAAGAATTGCTTAGAAGTCTTGTTGGTGTTTCACACACTAGATACATTTGCCTTCTACACGCCAACAGCAATTCTGAACATTTTTTTTCTTATTTTGGATGATTAGAGTTGAAGTGTCCAATAACTATAGCAGTAACCCAATGGAGAAACCAGTACTATTAAATGTGTTTTGTTTATTTAAAATAATGTCTTTCTACAAACAAGTGACAGTTAACACCATTAAAGAATTATTTTTCTTCTTTTTTATCGACTGTTAATTTAAGCCGGATTTTTTCGGCAGATGAATGGAAGTCTAAGTTCACGCCCCTCGAGGCATAAAGACGACTAATCCAATAATTACCCAAGGTCGTAAAACAGAATTCTTATTTGAAATTATCAAACGTAAATTTGATTAAAATGCTCGCCATTAATTAATAATAAAAGAATGCGTCCAGATAACAGCTCCGTTTTATTATGTGAAGTCACTTTTTTCTAGATGGCGTAACAGGTTTACGATTACCAGATAGCGATTTTTATTTCTACGTGTTAATGTCATAAAACAGCGTAATTAAACATAACATATAACGCTTTACTCAAACAAAAACGGAATATACTTAATCTCCCAGGAATGCCAGTTACAACGGCAAATTAAACTAAAGGACATAAAGTCAATAGTATTTCGAGTTGAACTGAAAATAGCTGGGCTGTGGAGTCGAAGTCGTAGTCGTGGAGTCGTGTTTTTTTTGACGGAGTCGTAACGGAGTCGGAAATTTTGAAAATTTTGAACATTTTATTTTTGAATATATTTACATGTAAAATTTGGCCGGGTTGGTTAGTTGATACTTAATTGAATATACTTGGGCTTCGTATAACACGGTTATATGGTTCCACAAAAACGTCGTGTAGTACAAATCCGTGTTATACAAGGTTTAAAGTCCATACAAAATTAGGTTTTGCGTTCCAAAAAAGAACATCGAAGATTTTTATTTTACTTTATTTTTTTAACTAAATATACATATATACATTTACATATTTACTGAAAGAAGCTTTCATAAAATTATATTCTATTCATTCATCATATTTATCATTTAGAATTCTCTATGTTTTACTCCTTTTTGAGATCTGTTGTGAGTTTTCATCATCGGAGGATTTTTTTGTGGTTTTAGCCTCCAAAAATTCGGTATTAAGCGATTGTCTGCTGTAAGCGTATAAATTAATAGCGTTTTTCTTTATAAGGTTCCAAAATATTTTGTTATTCCCTCTCGAATTTCGAACTTCTTTCCATTATAGGGTCATTTTCAATAAAATATAATCTAATTCAATAGCCAATTCCATGCCTACTGTTATTGTTTTTAATGTGAAACATGTAGCTACATCGCTGTAACTGCTTTCTGAGTCATTAATTGTGGTAGGTTCATCCAACATTTTGACTAATTCTTCTTCGTTCAACGTACGATCCTCCAATATTTCTTGGATGCCATGAATATCCATGTCATTTAAACCTTCCTCACTAGTACCACGACATATGTATAAAACTTTTTTTCATGTTTTTATTTAAACCGCGCTACATAACGCGTAGTGTAAAAAGATATGTTACAATTTATACATCCGTGTTATGCGAGGCCCAAGTGTACACATAAATAGGAAAGGTAAGAAAAAAACGTGACGAAATTGAAATTATTTTAGCTGGAGTCGGAGTCATGTTTTTGGTCAATGTTGGAGTCGTGTTTTTGGTTAATGCTAGAGTGGTTTGATTTAGGTAATCTAATATTTAATAATAAATGAATTAATATTAAACTTGAGCGCATGGCTGTTGAATGTCGATGTGCGGGATACGTCGTTATTATTTATTATCTGACAGGCGATTTTACTGCGAGTCGTCGTGAGGATGGAAGTATAATAATAACTAGTGCAGGTATCATCTGAGGACAGTCGCCAAACATGAAATGTCATCGGGCTTACATGGGATAAGCACGCGGACATATTCAGAGCCCTGAGCCTATCTCCATAATCTATCAATATGTGTGTACATTTGTAACATGCATCAATCTTTGTATTCGAGAAATGAGTAGTAATTATTGGTCTTGCCGCATCTTAAGGCTGCTTATTTTATAAAAAAAAAAAACTTAAATACATTGCATCAAAGTGTCACGGTATAATAAAAATAGCAATGTATTTTAGTTCTAATATATATACATATATATCAGCTTACGCGCTCGTCAGAACTAGCAGAACTATTATTATAAAAAAAATATACCTAATTGAAAATAAATTTATTGATGATTAAATTGACATTTACCTGGTAGAACTTCATTATAACACGGTGAAAAATAGCAATGATATTTCTCACTTTTAAGGTGTTCACTGTCAATTCTTCATGTAATGGCATTATAGTAAAAATAATAAGATTTTTTTATCACTCATTCCACATGTGATTTATTAAGATCAGTACCGGTTTCTTTAATCGCCAGAATTATCAAGTTGCATCGCTCGCAATACCAAATTAACGACATTAATTTTAAAGTTTTAAGCCAATAATTTTAATAATAAGCTAAGAAACTTTTGTATAAATAACACAATAACACTGCATTTTTGTATTTCTAATCAGATGCTAATGCTGGCAATGAGCAAAACTGGGCCTGATCCTAATAAATCCAATGTAGAATAAGTATTAAAAATGTGATATTATTTTTATTATAACGCCATTCCACCAAGTATTGACAGTGGACACCTTAAAAGTGATTTTGTAACGTGTTTTAATGGAGTTCTATCAAATAATAAAGCCAATTCGATCGTCAGTTGATTTGTTTTAAATAATAAAGTTAATATGATGTTAGAGTAAAGCGTGAGCTCGTTACTATGCTGTGATAAGTGACAGAATCTTCGCTGAAAAACTGTGAGTTTGCCTTCCTACGTTCCTACGTGGAATTATTTATTTATCTATCAGTGACATTTGACGCCGTAGACAAACAATACAATTTATCTTTCTGAAATGCAAAAGTGGTTGCCTGCCGGGAGGGCAGGCGACTACGTAAAGAGAGGTGGAGCTAAGCAGGAGAGGATTGGGATTCGGTCCCGTGTACCTATAACCATATTTTACCTAAAACTCGACGCTGGGATGTGGTATTTATGACTTTGTAGGTTCTCAAAAAAGACCTATTCGTTTTTTTTTTATTTTCGTTTATTTACAAATTAAATTTAATCGTGTAAAAAAGGATACCATTTTGAAGATTTTTAAATGCTGCCTGTAGACATGAAAACTTTTTTCATTTTTAAATAAGAGTTTTCTTTACCTGGGTTTGAATCCTTAATTACTAAATTTATATCGAATATTCGGTCTCACTGTCTACGATCTCAAAAAAATCTTTCCCTCCATTTTATGCTGTCTTGTCATGGATATATCATTGGTTGTATAACTGAGTAATATATATATTTTTTAAATTTGATTGCACATATGAATAACAGTTTTTTAAATTATTTTCAGGATGGGTCGAAATTTGCTGCAGTCTCTTAAGGTAAAAAAATATCTTGTTTATAAAATAATTAGTTAGTTTTAACTGGAATATACAAGACTTTATTCAACAAGCGGAGTGGGCGTAAACCAAGAACAATTAAATGTGGCTTTATTCAAACATATTATTGAAAAATAAATTCGTCTAAATATGTTAAGTAGGTCAAGGATTATTATGGGGAAAATAATCATTGCAAGTTTAAATATAGTATTAAAACACGTTACCCTATAATCAACAGGACAATATAGCGAGTGGTCAGTTCCTAACTCAGACCTTGTAGCTTTTCCACAAAAAATGATCTACCTATATTACATTGACCTATGTTACATTTTGCAGATGTGACGTTGTAAAACAAGACTTTTTGAGATTACTTTTAAGCGGTAATATGTGCTTCAAACATGGTTATGTTGTCATTTTCTGCCACAATCTAATTTAAATAAAATATGGTTATTTTCAGTCATTGTTTACTCCATCGAGTATTACATGATACATGGTCAGTTGTGTTTATTTTTCATTTATAAATTTCGATTAATAACCATTCTTCAAACAGAATTGGTAAACGGAAACCTTATATGCAATCGATAAAATAAAAACAATATGAACATACTGGTTAAATTAATCTGATATCTAAAACGGTGATTTACTCATTTACTTAAAGAGTAAATTTGCTATCTCCGTTTTTGTCAATTGTGCAGGAGAGGGTAAAAACTGATTATTTTGGTATTATCAAACCGATCGAGAAAATTTCAAATATGAATTTCAAAAGATTTGTTTGTGTACCACCGCTGAATAACAACGAATTAATGACAGGTGACAATAGAAAATGGTGGAGTTGGATAATTAGCAGAGTAGGTTTTAGAACGATAATAGAGTTATCAAATATTCCTAAAGCGTTTTTACTATACACTAAAATTTACGGGACATGCATATTGCATGATACAACAACATGGCATTATTAGGTCATTTTCAGCCAAAAGTGGAGTTGGCAAAATTACTCTTTAATCCATCGATATGTTTGTAGGCCAACATACAGAATTAAAAACAATTAGAATTAATGTTGCCAGATCATATAATACATACCAAAAAATAGACAATATGATATAGATCACTGTTGCTTGTTTGGTTCAGAGCTGCCAAATTGTAACAGAGATCATTATTGGTTAACATTTTTTAAATGTTAGATCATTTGAGTATCTTTTAACAACATTTATAACTATGCCTTACTAGAATTAAGGTTAAGAGTTATATGATTAATGACTTAAAATAACTTTTACTAATTATCCACGACATTTCAATTAAAAAAAAACATGAACCCTTTTAGATTCAAACTGGATGAATTCGCAATCATATTTAGCCATCCTTGTTCGAAAATACCACCTCGCATACCAATAGTAATCAGTTATCGTAGAACATTCATCAATACTAACAGATTCTATTAAAAACAACAACACGGTGTTGCCAGAACACGGTGCTGAGGTGAAGTCCACACGAAATTGATTGCCGTGGCGTGTTAGGGAGCACTTCGAGAGTGTGGATCGCCACACTCGGCACATTTAAACAGTTTTAAAGACCTCGGCACTGGATAGATGGATAGTTATTAGTTACGCCGTGATAGATTTCATGATTTTCTATCTATACCAGTGGTTGGCAATCTTTTTCTTTGTGCTTAAATGCTTCAGTACAATGTTTTTTCTAACTTTTATGGATCTAACTGACAATTCTCGGTGGACAAGAATTTTATATTATTGACTAAAACACAAATTTCGTATGTAGTTCTTTTTCACATATTTATATTTTTTAAATGAGAGGAAACGGGCTTCTCTGTTATATTATAGAATATTTCAATTTACTAATGATATTTTTTAGAACATATTTTTGCTAAATATATTTAATCAAATTTGAATAGTTTTCTAGCTTATTTGTGCACTTGAAATGCCTGAAGATGCCAAAGGCGAAACCCGGTTCATTAGTGACAAAACTCTTGGAAAAATACAAAATTCTTACGATTCAATTTGGATATTTAAATTCCACCAACCATATTCAGTCAACATCCTAAATAATGTATTATATTTTTTTATGCAGGATTTATTTATAATTTATCACATATCTTAACGATTTAAAATTTGATTACATTTACTTTTACTTCTAACACCAATTGTTAATTATACCTTGTCTTGTATGTATATCTCAATTTGATGTAAATAGCCGTTTTACTACTTACACGCCATCACTTTAAGATAATCGCGGTGAGCGAAACCGGTCCTGATCTGTACAAAATATATGCGGAAGTAGAACAAAAACTGTGCTTTATTTGTTTTAATATTTATTTGTCCTCTTTATGGCCATGGGTAGTACCCATATGTCCTCAAGTAGAGAATTCTCAAAGAGTTCTTCTGAACCCTGTCTACCATAAGAACATATAGATAAACCGTATGATGATGTAAACATGAGATTACGAATCAATTAATGTTATTTGATTACAATAAAAAGTCATTCACACAGCATACACGACGTATTTTTTTAATTAAAAAAACATTATCAATATTTTTAACGTATTTCGCTATTTATGACTTATCCAATGTTTCAGTTGAAGAGTTAAGGCAGAATTTATCTAACCTAAAGGAGGTGGATGGTTATTATTAAACGTTTGATAATATATAGTCATCTGCCACGCGAGATTATTAATCTAGACTTATGCCGTTTACATGCGAGTCTAGTTGGAAAACTAAGGAGTCCGGATTCTATTACTTAGTTCAAAGTTATAGCTAAATTTATTGCCAATCGCAAAATATATACGGGTAGACATTATTATTAATCTTTTTGTCATGAATATTTAATATATCATTAACACTCAATTAATCGCGTTAAAATGTTAAATTAATTATATTTCCGACGTGATGTGTTTTATCGTGGAGTTAATAAATAATCTTCTGCTTCACTTGAAAGAATATATTCAACAGAAAAAAAAACTATTTAAATAAATGAAAAACATCTATTTTTTATCGATATCAAATATTTCATAAAGGTCAGGACTGGTTCCGTAAATTTCGATTATTATCAAAACAAACTGATTTTTATTCAATAAATGGAATCGGTATAAATAAAAAAATGTTTTATAAATTTCTCTATGACGAATGTTTAGCAAAACTTTAACGTATTAATTGCATTTTAATTAACTTACCAATTTTAATAGCTTAACAATTTTAAACGAACAATTTAATCTTCCAAACTCGCCATTGTTATACCCCTTTAAAAAATTGTCATTTATTAATAATTGAAACACTTATTATCATTAATTATTAATTTAAACGCTTGAAATCAATCAATTCAATAATAATAGGTCGGATAATGACCACATGTTTTATTCATCGGCATTTCAATGTTATTAGCTGGAAATTAGTATCAACGATACTACATTGAAATTACTAATAATTATAATTTAATCACAATTTTTATTGAAACACAGTAACAAAATTTTTGCTTTTACAATTAATCTTAGTAATCTACTTTAAGTACAGCCGTGCACTTAAAATGCCTGAAGATGACGAAAGACGAAATCCGGGTCGTTACCGACAAACTCATGGAAAAGTAAAAAATTCAAATACTTTAAATTTGATATTGAAATTCCATCAAACACCTTCATTCGAAATCCTTAATTCTAATTAACTGTATTATTTAAGCAAACTTTACGATAATAAGTCCGAAGATGCCTCTGAAGGAAGCATAACACGTGTCACAATTAGTAACACAATTGTGTATTGTTTTATAAGCTTCGTCCATCATTCATTATGTATTTGTCTTTTAGAGTAAGGACTTGGGCGTTAGCCTAATCCTCTTCATCTGGATTTTATTTTAGACTTGGATCATGGTGCACGGAGCTGATTAGCATTCCGTGCGCCAATCTGTCATGTCGTGTTTCTCGTCTTCTTCATGTTCCTCACAGCTTGGAGTCGAGATGTCGTCTTCTTCTACTGCATCATTCCGCATCCTCCGGGGTCCTTTACCAAGCAGATGTGAAGGAGGGGAGGATTTGGGGAGCTAGGGTGGGTCATGTAAGAGTACGTCTCTAGGTCGCGGGTAGTCGGCGTGTGCGTATTTAATGTAAACGCCTTGGCGGGCTTTAATAGATAGATTCGGGTGATTTTCAATATCGTCAAAGAAAGCTTCGTCCAAATTGATAATAAGCCTTATAGTATAATTCGATCTGCACATTAAACTTGAAACATTTACTGTGGAATAGTTTTTTAAGGAAACGTAGATATAAATACGGGTGATTAAAACTAGGCCTTTCATATCGAGGAGCGCAGATATAAACAAAATATGGGGGTCTGATAATCTTAAATCTAAGTGCAGTGATTTCCAATAGATTGTGCGGTGCTGGGGTCACGGAATCAGGTGCATTTGTGACCCGAAGAAATTGATAATGAAACATCGGACGGCCGAGTTGCAAGAGCCGAGCACTTGCTCAGTGAAGAAGGATTTTAATAGGGTTGATAGTATCAGACAGTGCATTCATTGTTTTAATGTTCAAACATTACTATGATGAATATATTTTTAAAAATTATATCAATGCAACAGTGGAATAATCGACAAAAAAGTGTTTTGAGCTATGAATGTGCTTTCGGATATGACAAACGTGGACAAACCAGATAGTGTCACTGTAAAACAGTGGTCGCCAAACGGTCGCTCGCGAACTACCTTCTAGCTCTCGTAGGATATTATACCATATTTATAAATTTTCTTAGGATCAAATTTTATCAATCTTTTGGGAGCAAAAATAGTCTTATAATTTTAAGCAAATGCAGCATTATCAACATTTATAATTTAAATATCTACAAAATTGTGGTAAAATGACTGGATTTTATAATGCATATTAAGTTCTTAGCTCTATTTTTACATATGTAGATAAACAAACCAAGATGTGAAGTGCGATGATTCCTGATCATTAATAGTCTTTGTGCTTTTTTTCTGAAATGCTTATTGGACGAAAGCAAACTTTGCTTCCAAAGCCCTTATATGTAAGTAGTTCATCAGACAATTTCATTTTCTGAATGTAGCTCATATCCTTATTGAGCT
Source organism: Himalopsyche kuldschensis (assembly GCA_028554975.1). NCBI lineage: Eukaryota > Metazoa > Arthropoda > Insecta > Trichoptera > Rhyacophilidae > Himalopsyche > Himalopsyche kuldschensis. The sequence continues at coordinate 474,685 of JAHFWI010000059.1, read as the reverse complement.
TGGAGACTAATACTGTAAAACAATTTATTCAACATTATATTAGAAACCTAAGAGACAGACCTAACACATTTAACTCTATTTTCCAGGAGAGTCAAAAAATCGGTTTCACCAGTAATCAATTTGACCTTTTTTCAGTATCTTTAAAGGCGATGCTTTGGCTTTCTGATGCATTTGTTTATTATGAAATAGTCACGCAGTTTGTCGTTTTAAGACTAAGTGAAGCTACGAATACGTATTGAAATATTTTTATATCCACTTTTCTTATTCATATGTCGCTTTGACACATAACGTAACATATTATTTTATATCTATTGACATTCATAACTCAAAACCGTCAAAAATAGAAGCTCCTTTCTTTTACACGAAGGAACTGATATCACAGATCTTACTCCTCAAATTTTGTCCGTCTTCAATTGACAAGGTTACTTTTTAATTCTTACACTGGTGCTGTGAAGTTTTAAAATGCTATATGATGGACATTGATAAATTTTCATAGAAATATTCATATTTCGCGAAAACAAATTGTAGTCGCGGTTGCTCTATAATAACTCTGCGGGTGACCGGTGTAAAGTGGTTGCTCTTTTGTCCATTATTGAACAATACTCATTTTTTTTTAAATATATTCAAACTATTGTCATAATATTAGAGTTTTGCACAATCTGCTGCGATACTTCAAGCCTAGACGTTACAAAGTAAGGCTCAGTTTTTTCAGCCGTAATAAATTGTATGTTTTGTTATATTTGATACGAGATAAGTACAGGCCGACCACAAAATAAATGACCGTATTGTAATGCGATCCGCATTGAAGTTATACTCAATCAAATGTTTACGATATGTATAAATTCTTTAGTAAATTACATCGCGTGAGATCTCCATTTCGTGAATGCATTGGATCGGTCCGCTGAGTATAATTATTGTAAGGAAAGTATCATTAATATAATGATTATTTAAAATGGTGATAAATTAAGCTTAAGTCATTGAAATCCATTACAAAAAATTATGATAGCGTCCACAAAGACGTAACCGTATGTTTTGATTTTGAAGTAACTTTTTATTCGATTTTCCTCTTAAAAGTTTGTTCGATAAACTGACAACCTGTTTTTCTATACTCCTCTGATTATACATTCAAATTTGGCATCTTCAGGCATTTCAAGTGCACGCATGAACTTGAACTGACGCGTAGTACACAGTTTGTACCGTTTACGCATAAAAATAAAAGCATATCACTATGTTTAATTGTTTTTTACATAATCTAGATGAGTTAGCGAATTTTTTCATGTTAATGAGTTTTAATGAATTAAGTGGGTAAAATATAAGTACATATCACGTATTTTTAATGTAGCATTATAAATACTAATAACCAGCTAATAACATGGACAAACAGACGAATTCAATAGGTGGGTTTAATCCGAACTGTTATTAAAGATTCATTTATTTAAAGTGTCTATAATAAATGATATGTATTTAAAGGAGTATAACAATGGTGAGTTTGAAAGATTGAGTTGCTCATTTTAAGGCAAATTGGCAAACTATTAATAACAAAAACCATTCAAAGCTTTTCAAATAAGAAAGAAGAAAGCATTATATTTACTTTTTTTTTCAGAAATAAATACAGAGATGATTTATGTATACATTTATGGGGAAACGATTCAATCACATCACTGTGGTCTTTTTCCTCTCTAAACAGTAGAAATTAAATAGAAAAATAGTATGACAAATAAATTAATCATCTGACATTGCGTAGTAACATCAAATCATTGATTGAATTTGAATTTAATTAAAAATCCTTATAACACGGTGAAAAAATAACGATGTTTTTATTTGGAATAATTTTTTTATTATGAATGGTTGATAGTTATTTCGGCATACGTCCTCGTCTAGTTCCGAGTCGAAAAAGCTATCAATTATATATTTTTTTAAGAACTAGAAGAACGTCAAATCATCTTCTAACTCTGAATAAAACACATGAAAATCATGCACTTTATTAACGATATAAGCATGTTATTAAACTAATTATAATTTGATGTTTTAACAAGATTTACATTCGATGATAATTTGCGTTTGTTCTATAGAAGTTTAACTGTGTTATGACAAACGTACATTTTTCCTGTAATTCAATTAAAACGATTAAGCAAATTGTATTCATAAATCTTATATAAATTCGGCAGGTGCATTCAATTATGTTTTCATAAAAATTACATACATCATCGCAACCACCAATTAACTGCAATTTTTATGTTTCTCAAACTGCGTTATGATTGACAATTACGCCACCCAATGAATCAAATATGTTTATTTATCAAGCTATAACGTAGATAGTAAGTTATGTATATAATCTAAAATGATTTAAGCGGTAACGCTCTAGGCTTCCACGCTACGCTCCTAGGTTCAATCCTCAGCTGCAAAATTTGCATATGTAGATTATTTGTTTTTTATGAAAGTGTATCTAAAGTTATGGGCGTCTGCAATATTTTTAAACTTTATTAGTTTCGCAAGAAGCTGAAATTTATATGATACACAAAAGAAGAGATATATTTTTAAAATATCCAACACTTGTTTTGAAACGATTTTTTTGGATTGAAATTTTGGGTAAATTATGGATATATGGTCACGGGTCAGAATTTTTGTAAAGATTGAAAAATAAGCACAACAGATGAAATGAATCTAAGGCTTACGATTTTTTTTGAAATGTTTCGTCTTAAATTTTTAAATTTATTATAATATAAGATCCTAAAGAATACTTCGCAATAAGTATGAAATCGAGTTGTTTTAATTTACAGGAGCAAAAATGCAACCACAAACTACACAAACAATAATATTATACAGATAGAGACAGTCACATAAGTTTATTATTTGTTTAAAATAAAAAGAATAATTTTACTATAGGCTAATGTTAAAAAACAAATTCTTCTTTCAGAACAAATACAATAATCAGTAATATTCTTTAGATTTAATAATTTTGACTCCACATTAAAAATTTTGATTAAAACAAACATCCGCAAAGTTACCGCCGAATCCATTGAAGGTACTATCCACGTTCGTGAAATGATTTTCATGACAATAGCATTACATATTAAATTGCATTACTAGAGATGATTTAGTTCAACGTTCCAAGTAGTACTATAACAAGTGTTTTATTTATTTAATATAATTCTTATTGAACAAAAAGTGACGCTTGACACACCAAAGGTGATGCAAGCCACTGATTCAATGTAACAACAAAGAAGTGGTCAAAATATAATAGTACCTGACCATGCTTTCGCCCTCGGCTTTTCTTTTCGTTAAATAAATCTCTCTGACACTTTCATAACGTCTTAAAATCTAAAGTTGAATTTAATTCCTATATAAAATGTATTTAAAGCGGTAACCATTTCTGTGCCGTCGTCTAGGTATTGTGTAATCTATAATGAACCCTTGAGGGTATTGGCAAATATGGCTGTAAAAACAGCTCGTTTATAAAAAGTTAACATGCAAAATCACCATAAAAATGTTAAACTGGCACTTGAACGTCGGACTTAGACATCATGCTCTAGAACAGCCGTAGCCAGCCGGTGGCTCGCGAAACATTTTTGATGCTCGGTTAAGTTTTAAAAGTGACGCCGCTTGAGCCAATAATCCTTAAAAATGTTTAAAAAATACATCACAAAATAGCAAACTAATTAACTTGATGTTATTTAAGAAGTGTTTTTCCAATTTCATTTAAAATATGTTATAATTAGTATATGTACATATATACCATTGGATAATTTTCTTAAAGTATGTTATATTGTGAATCTGTTAGATTTGATATTTTGATAAAAGTTGACCTGTATAGTGGCATGAAACCATTTAATTGTGTTAAATATAATGACAATGCTATTTAATCGAATATCGTAGGCAAATAAAAGCTCATTCTACGCATCGTTATAGCACCATAATTATGACTGTAAACAAATCTAATTTCTCCAGTAAAATTACAAGAAATTTATATCGGATAAAAAAGCAATAAGGAAGCAGTACTAGAAAAAAAATACTCACGGAGAATCCAATTAGAATTAAATGTTAATTCTTTATTTTGATTTGTAACTATCATGCAGATAAAACGAGCAATAATCTAAGGTTGGAAGCGTTCGGTTTTTTTTACGTTGCATATATTTCAAGGAAATTTACTTAAATTAATTTTCGAATATAGAATTAAAATTGGCACTTTTGTTAGACCTTAGCTTCGTAAATTAATTGCCGTTTCCGTAGCAAAATGAAACATTTTCATGGCAGCATTAAAACCGTTAAAAATTATTTATCGTGATAAAATAAAAAAAAAAAATACAACTTTTGTTAGTTTTATGTGTGAAATAGGTGTAAGGGTGATTTTGCAGGGTTATTAATAAAGGGTATTTCAATAGGGACGCTCAAAATATGTTACTTTGTCCTGCTGAGTAGATTATTCATTGTTTAGTGGCCAAATTTGAGTCAACCAGTTTGGTAAATAATCGGCCAACACCTACCTGTACGTCATCAAAATACAATATCTGGTTAAAACATTGCTGCTGTGTGTGAAAGTGTACAGGAAAACCCAAGGCAGCCTATTTCTCGTTGTTCACAAGAACTTGGCTTTTCTGCGACTTCAACTTGGCGAATTTTGAATCGGGCCTTATGTCTGCACCCGTATAAAATCCAACTAACTGAGGAACTTCAGGTAAACGACCACAGACAACGCCTGATTGGGTTCTGGAGCAGTTGGAAGTTTACCCAAATTTGTCAAAAAAGTCAACTTTAGCGACATGGCCCATTTTATAATGAATGGATATTGGCAGACATTTGATGCTTTATTCCATATTTAATACCGTAAAATATACTTACAAATGAAATTAAAATTTAGTCGAAATCTCACAAACAACTTGTTTTATTTACATTTCAAAACTAAGCGTCCTTATAAAAAGACCCTTTACAACGAAGTACACAACAACTATACATATTATTACGTAAAATGTGTTTGAGATCTTTCAGAAGAATCTTCAATACAAAACTACATGTTTTCATCAAGAATTTGATCGAATCAATTAGAACGGATCGAAAATGACAATCGACTGAGAGTTTTTCATTCGATTTTCGTTTGAGTTGTTTTTCATGGTACCGACACAAACACGGTTGTGCATCACTGTTATAAAATCTCGCCGTCCCGTGAAACTGGCCTTCTTGATACGGCTTGTGTAATTAAACACTATTTACAACAGCTGATGTTATCTTTGAGCAGAACTTGCGAACCAGCGTTATGAAGAGAGAGAGCATTAAAAAAGTTCTCGAAGACTTACGAAATTCGAGGCGATTCGGTCATAAATCCAGCGGTAAATTAATTTTAATTATGATTTATTCCGGCTCGGACTAGACGAGTTATTATTGTGTCAACGCATCAAATTTATTTAAAATTATTTATTCAGATTAGTTATTGCGCAGGCTCTCAAACTATAAGCCAATATATAATAATCAATCTATTTTCTAAATTCTAAAATGTTGGCAGAATTACTTTACAACACTGGTTACCAAACTAGGGACCGCACGAAAAAATTTTTTGTTCAGGGGGACGCGGATTACGTCTTTCACATTTAAGGGGCTGTTGCGTGGAAAAGTTCGTCGCTGTGTGCGAGTTTATACGCATACTTAAATGCCTGCCGATTTTAAAAGACAAAACCCGAGTCGTTACTGAAAAAAAACATGTGCAAAAGTATTTGTTTCACAAGCTTTATATTATATCACTATAAAGATGTAAATACTGTAAATGGTCATTTATCGATGGAGAGACATTATTTAAATAAATGAAACAGGTTGATAAAGTATTCAAATTAAAGTATATAATTTTGTTAATTACTCTATTTGTGTAAATTAATTTAATACGAATTACGTGTTGTTGGTAATGCTTCATTTCTATAATATTTCATTTTAATCTAAGCCGTTAGCCGTACGCTATTCAATGAAAAACTACAATGGAACAACAGCACATTATTTGTATTGTATTGCTATAGTTATTAATTTTGACTTGAAAAACAAACAAAGAATTCATTCGCATATTGTCATATATATGAATTTCGGAATTATCTATAGTTGAACAACGGAGTTAGCAGAATTCCAGAGTTGCACTGCACCTGCGCAATTTTTTGACTAAATTTATTTGACAAAGTTCTGAGATTGTCATCATTATTTCCATCATTAGATCTTTAAGATCATTATTTCTCAGAAAAAGTTGTGAAAAAATATGCTTAAAATAAGGGTCAAATATGGTAATAGGTACACGGGACAAAATCCCAATCCTCTCCTGCTTAGTTCCGCCCCTAAACTCTCTAGGCTCCATGGAACCACTTTTGCATTTCTGAAAGATAAATTGTCTATGGTGTTGCTTGAAGTCAACAAGCTATACGTAGGAACGTAGGAAAGTATTTGAAAGCAGATAACATTATTTTAATTAATGTAAAGCTTAGGAAATCTTTAATGCATTCACATATGGATGTGTGGTCTTCTGAAAGAGGATTTTTTTTTCAATATTAGCCAATAATAAAATTATTCTTTTTATTTTAAACAAATAATATACTTATGTGACTGTCTCTATCTATATAATATTATTTTTTGTATAGCTTGTGGTTGCATTTTTGCTCCCAAAAATTAAAACAAATCGATTTCATACTTATTCGCGAAGTATTCTTTAGGATCTTCTATTATAATAAATTTAAAAATTAAAGACGAAACATTTCAAAAAAAGACTGTAAGCTTTACATTAATTAAAATAATGTTATCTGCTTTCAAATACCTTCCTACGTTTCTACGTGGAATTATTTATTTATCTATCTATAAACTCACAGTGACATTTGACTTCAAGCAACACCATAGACAATTTATCTTTCAGAAATGCAAAAGTGGTGCCTAGAGAGTTTAGGGGCGGAGCTAAGCAGGAGAGGATTGGGATTCTGTCCCATGTACCTATTACCATATTTTACCAAAATAAGTAATTTGAAGCATTTTTACTTGTTCATTATTACAAGTGAATTTTAATCAATCGAAACTTCGAACGCTCATATCTCAAAACAGTGTCAAGAGCAGTTTTCAAAATAAGGTGTCGATATGTACATTAAACTATTTAAAAAAAGTCTTTACCAAGCTTTATCAGCTACCTTTAAAATCAACAATATTTTTTTACGTACAACAGTACTCTGTAATTTAAAAAAAATTAACTTCGAATTGAATTTATGAGACACTAATATGCGGTTTGAATTCTTTTTTTCTGGTGTGACTTGTAGGATTAAACAAATTCAGGTTGAATCATTCATCTCCCAAAGAAGAAAATTGATTTTTGTTTATTATCGATTTGAATAAATTATCAGTAGTGGTATTCCGCTTTATCTTACTTAGACACATAGAGAATATTTATATTTCAATTAGATTATCAATAACTCTTATGCATTTACTCGCCATCCAAATTAAATCACTGTACACTATATTTTGTCAGCTTTATAATATCGTTCTACATAATCTTATATATAAAACCGAAACGGCGTATGTATGTATGTGGGTCTGTAATTCCCTTTTGCATTATTGTTGCAAGTTGCAATATAATAATGTTTATTATTTACGTGAAGGTATTATTTGACATTTCTTTGACAGCAAATTAGATTTTTTCCTCGAATTTGGACATTTTAATGGGCGAGAATGGGGGCTATCATCAAATTAAATAAAGTTTGTGATTTTATTTTAACTCTATTTTTGGATGTTAGATTTTGTGATATAATTATGTCGAATGATATAACATTAAATAATTATTGGTCGCTTAGTCCGAGCGACGCCGGGTAGCAATACTAGTAATGTAATAGAAGTAACGTTCACTGCCAATAGCTTGGTGGAATGGCATTATAATAAAAATAATAAAACATTTTTAGTAAACATGCCACATAAAGTTTATTGGATCAGGACCGGTTTCACTAATGGTGAGCATTATCAACTGATAAAATCCATTATGGATTACAGACATTAAGATTTATTTATTAAATTCACTTATTTTGGCTTTTACTGATGATCATTCATACTTAATTGATTTTTGATGTATGTAAAAGCTTACATTGCTAAGAGGTCTTCAAAATTTTAATTATAGTATAATTTGCTTATATTTTGCTTCACTTTATTTGCTTAGTTGTAATACCAATTGTTTGTCACACCTTGTAATTCTTGCTTTAATTTTGTATAAATATCACTGTTTCGTTGTATGTCTTATCAGTTGATAATGCTCGCCATCAGCGAAACCGGTCCTGATCCAATACATTTTATGTGGAATAAGTACTAAAAATATTTTATTATTTTTATTAGAAGTAACGTTAGCAATTCATTCAACTTAATCGCAGATGCTCTGTAGCTTACATGTGATTGGTTTTTTTACCATGCTATAATGTTTTATGATCCATTGCATATTTCTTATTACTTTCCTGAGTGTGAAGATACAAATAAATAACCATAAAATTGGTCAGTCAAACGGGAATGATCGGAGAGACACGTGGTGTTAAAGATTTGCGAGAGAGATTTTTATTTGAAGAATAAAAAGTTTAAGTAGTCTTACGTTTGACGGTGTTCTTTTAATTAAAGATGTTTAATCGATAATGATTCACGAATGAAAACGTACGAGATAACAGTGAAGATCAATTCGTCGAAAAGTAATCTATTCGGATACGCGGGGTCAAGGATTCGAATCTCGGCATGGACAATTTGATACAACTACTTAACAGTCGATAAACGGATTCATATAAACGCATTAGGTATAAACATTCCATACCGCCATATCTGTTTGATTTTGTTAAAAGCTTCTATAAAGATAAATTTGTCTTTCATAAGTCAACCCTTTTTTTAGAAATCGCTACAAAAAAGTACAGTGGTTTCAAATGAAAACGTTATTTAGATTACTAAAACTAAGCTTGCATAATAAAATGAACGCTGTGTTTAAAAAATGACAAATTTGCTGATTCTTTCATCCTTATTTAATACTTCAAAGTTTAACTCCTATCGTCGAGTCTATCTTGACATCGTATTAGTAACGCGCAACTCTTATATCGAGTTCTGCTTGATTAGAAAAATAATATTTTTTTATTATCCTTATTACAAAAACCGTATTTATTTACCGGATTGTGTGCTTTAGTGAAAGTTTGTAACATGTCACATTGTAGTATGTTTCTTGGTATTTCGTTTTACCATGCTAATAAATACGCAAACCCTGTGATATAAATCAATTTCACAAATCTATTAAAGAGTTGCTGAAATGAAAAAAATAGTATATTGAGGATAGCGATGGGTTAAGAATAAAACTGTGATGATAAGTATACATATTTTTAAATACTTATCTCTAAAATTTTACGTTGAAATAAAAAAAAATGGTTGTCTGTAAAGTCGGTTTACGGACGATAGTTTAACGTGACAACGTCATAAGAAAACATTGATGAAATGATTGCATACTTTTATGAATAAAATGGAATCATTTTTATTGAATTATCATTATTTTGTATGGATACGAAGAAGGAGTGAAATGAAATCTACAATTTTTTATTGATATATTTTATTCGCACTCATTAATTCAAGGATTAATTACCTTTATTGCCGCCAATTGTTGTTGTAATATAAACAATGAAAACCACATTAACATTTCACTTCACTTTATAAACAGTTGTAAACAGATCACGTGTAGGTACTGTAGGTGTATAAGTTGTGTGCTGCCGCTGTCTTTTTTCTACTCAGACGCATCGACCAATCGAGTGGAAGAGAGATAGATGCGGCACAATCCGAACGGTAGGCCGATCGTGCCTCTCTATCGCTTATCCACGCTCTCGCTCGCACGCTTGCCTTCGGCGTAACGCGACAAACGGGACAATGAGTCATATTTTTTCGTGCGTGCAGCGGGCGTTCATCGATTTATAAGACGTTGTCACGTCCGAAATCGAATTTTCTACCATTTTCCTACCCATCGCGTTTTGGAAAAACGAGAGCTTATTTGTGTAAAAAGTGTGAATTTAAAATTTTAAAAACAACTCAACTTTTGTGAAACAGTACCAGTATTTAATATCTGTTAAAAAATAATACACAGTTACTCGTTACTCTTGTTAATGTTTGCCCACTGCTCAATGCTTTAAGCTTGTGCGCACACATAAAAATAACTACTTAACATTACAGGTGTAATATGCAAATTATCAATATTAAAAAGAAGCACCCGACTTTCTCATAAAACCGTCAATAAATTTAAGTGCATTCGAAGTGATCAGCGGCGATTACTTTTTATCTATAAGTAACAATTTTAAAAATGTGATAGTCAAAAACAGAAGCGATTTATTTAAAGTTGTTTAATGAACTCGGTTGAGAAATTATGATTTAATTGGACGTTTATGATATTCGAAAACCACCGCAAGTAATTAAACTTAATAAATAACAAGTGGATGGATAATAAAAAGAATGAATGTTAGATGTATTGATTATATTTTCTTATAATTGAAACAAAAAATGTCGTTCTATCTGTCAAGAGCAGTTCAGTGTAGATTTTAACGTTGTGCCTCGCTTGCGAACTGGTTTACAAGACAAAATAAACGACTTGTAGGGTTTTTTAACGGTGCCTTATTCTACGGAAAGTCTAGCTTGGTAAATTTCCTAACATACTTTTTTACAAGGATCGTCAATTATTCCAAAACGGTGCAGTGACATTACCGCGTCGACGTTTGCAAGCAATACTTATAATTTTAATATTTAATAAAAAACAGCTAGCAAATTACATTGAACAAACATAAAAAAATAGTATACTTAGAAACTAGTCATAAATTTGCCTCTTACTGACTGACTGATGTATGTCTGATGGTGGTCTAATCCTTTTCGTCTATATGGGATTTAAGATGGTGAAGTGGTGTCGGATTCTTGATAGTGGTCACTCAAGCGGTGATACAATAACCTCGAGTAAACTTTTTTTGGTTTATGGTTTTTTTTTTTTTTGGTCTCTTACTGCAGTCCGAATGCTATAAATATGAAATATTTCAAACATCAATGTCAAAGATAAAAATTGATCCAAATTATTCAACGCGTCAATTATAATCTGAAATTCTGTGTAAGTGTTGACGGTAATGTCAGAGTCTATACTGCGCGGTATCGTCCAGCGCGCTTATGTTGGCGCGCAAATGTCAGTGTTTCAGATGCATTATGCAACGGCTAGATTGGCTAGCTTTAGGCTGTGTTCAACATTAGTATTGCTTAATTTTATTTGAATAACTCTGTATTGATCTATATGCTATCATTAAGGATTTCGACTGATTGAGGGTGCTTAGTGGAATTTCAATATCAAATTTGAATTTAATTTTTGAGTACATCCGTGCACTTGAAATGCCTGAAGGTGCCGAAAGGCGGAATCCGGAACGTTAGTGACAAAACTCATGGAAAAGTACAAAATTCAAGTGCCCTCCCAATGTGGAGCGCCTGGACTCCTCGTGGTGTTGAACAAAACATATGTTTTTCTACGAGAACTGCTTGTTACGCAGTTGCTCACCTCTTTTTTTTGAAGAGAGCAAGGATTGAAAATATAAGATTACCAGGACAGGACTAGCTAATCGCTCTCGCTGTGTATCGCTTTTTTGGATCGGAAGGTTGGTATGGGATTTTTAACAACACAAACATCCACTACCTTCGAACAGAATCGATTTATCGACTGAAAACTGCACGTATTGGGAATCGAACCCAGGCAGTCCGTTACGGAAGCTTGAGCTTTTTATAGCAAGACCGATCAAGCTTTTGAATCTTTACGGTAAAAAACCACGTTTCATTTTAATTGTATGGCGATAACCTTAAGTTTACTGAGCTGTTTGAACATATGTACAATAATTCATTGAAAGGCAAATAAAAAGGCAAAAGCTCTGAGAGAAAAAACTCATTCACGTCCATGTTTCGGTTGATCTATTCGTCCCATCAATACCAGCGGCAGCTTCGATCGTTGACCTTGAGCGCGCCGCTGAATAAAACCGCCATCTTTAAATTGGAGATTTAAATTCAGCCAGTGATGAGGCCGAGTGACTCGTCTTAGTAGCCGATGGGAGAAGTCGCCTTACAAGTAACTGGCTCTTCAAACAGGATTCTGATGACTGTGAATAATATTAGCTTTGATAAGAGATTGAAAACATAAAACTTTATCTTAAAACAATTCCGATGATAAATCTCCAATAATGTTAACCATTGATAATATATTATTTAATACATAATACACTCAAACCTCTTTTTGTGAGATTTCAAAGTTATGCTGTTTTTTAATGAAATTTTTGTTTAAATCTTTTTTTGGGACTATATAAGCCACGGGTTCCCAACCCATGGGTCGCGGCGGGTTTTTTGTGGGGTCGCCAACTTATACAGTCAACTATTTTTTTTTTCCACCATAATGCATTTTCGTTATTTTTTTAATAACCTTATTAAAAATGCCTTTTTGAATTCCATGGGGGTCGCGGGTAGAGACTCCAATTACTCGACATCTCAACTACTCGAGTATCGAGTAGTAAAATTTCAAAATACTCGAGTAGTTTCAGATGTACCAAAATATATATTTTTAATTCGAATTTGTATTTATTTATAAATGACAAATAATTATTTAATAAATTTATTGAATATTACTAATACATTTATTTCCATTTATCCAACATATATTTCAGCAATAATAGAGAATTAAACAGCTCAAATTATAAATTGGTTTGATGCTTTTTTTTATTTTTCTCCCAGTAGAAAAAACTTTCGACGATTATTACTAAAACGAGTATTTTTCAAAATGCTCGAATATCGAGTACTTGGAAAATGGACGAGTATACTCGAGTATCGAGTACTCGATACTCGAATTGGAGTCTCTAGTCACGGGTCACATGGACTTTATAAAAGGGGTCACCACCCGAAAAAGGTTGGGAACCTATGATATAAACGTTTATTTATGCTATAACATTTTTAAACAGTGCGTTGTTCGCATACTGTACGTGCAAAATCCAGTGTTTAATCCGTTTATTACAGTGTGACCTTGACACGTACGACCTTGTAAATTTTACGTTTCCATATTAAGTCATAGTTTTTTTGTGCGATTTTCCACGGAACGCATCTACAGCACAAAAAAAAGATTTTGGTGTATTGAGTTTAGTCGCTTTAGTCAAGCGGTACTGATCGAAACTTTTGTTTTGTTGTATGATTCAACCTGTGCTTTTTAACGTATGCTTCATGCCATTCTGTGAGCCACCGTATTAGATTTATAATCTGTATATAATCATACCCCCCAATGTAAAGAATTGATGTGAGCCAAAATGAAATTATTGGAAAAATGAGTTTAAATGAAGTATCAAATTCTTAAATTATCCTATATGTGAAGTGAGATAATTATCCATTGTTTGCGTTGATATTCATGACAGACTGGCGCTATCAAAACTATGAGCGCGAGCGCTTTTTAATGTAAAAGCATCCATTTAATTTGAAACGTACGTTTGAACGAGGCGCGTTTGAGATAAGATAACGTTTTCTTATCGCGTAATGGCAGTGATGTTTGAATCCTGGCAATTAATTTTTGCGACGATATTAAGGATTTTTGGTCAGTAATAATCCGACTTATTTTTTTTAATGAACTAGACGAAGCTTATCGATAAAAATTGTATATTTTTCTGCAAAAGGTGTAAACCGACGTTTGAAGAAAGCTCGAAGTTTACACATTGCATCACTAATACTTAGATATATTTTTAAGATAAAGTGACAGTATTGGTCGATTGTCTCCCCCACCGGGAAGGAAAAGTTAAAAACACACTGAAATGAACGACACGAAGAAAATACACTGTATGTTCTGACCTAATACCAAAGTCATCATTTTGCTACTCGGTTCACTTCACTTATCAAAGGCTTAAATCCTTAAATGATATGCGAAACAGGTGTCATGATAGGAAGCACAAGACGTGGTAATAATCATTAATTTAAATTTTCATATAATGTTTATACACACTTAAAAATGTTTCAAAAACAATTCAATAACCAGCTAAGTAATAATTGAATTTTTGTTAATTGAGTCTATTCATTTGTACGATCCCGTTTAATATTGAGACGCCCGTCATCGCAGAAATAAATCAGAGCGTACAGCCTAGTTACTTAGCATAACCTTCGACCGGTTCCGCAGAAGGCTGCGTCGCTTCCGCGCTGCAGAGCCTCCGATCTGATGGCTCCTCGCTCTGGATTCCCGAGCGTCTTCGAGGAATCCATGAATGAATGGTCCCTTGACATGAAACGGTCGCTAATGCTGCCGCGAGAGCCACCCATTGCCCCCTTTATTTACGGCCACCGGAAACATTAAGTATGTATGCTAAACGAACTCACTTAGGCGTTTAGATGCGTGCTCCTGTTTTGAATAAATGTATAATCCTTATACTAGATGCGTTATACGCTAATGCGATCAAAACCAGGCTTTAATGTTTTGTTAAATATTAACAAACGCATAACCATATCAATTATATTCGACGGTAACATCATGTCAATTCATTTTACATATAAAGAAAAATAAATATACCTATTATTCCACTGGTTTTTGTTCATTTATATTAGGACGAGCTTTGCCATTAAAACAACGATTTACAAACTGGGAGGCGCGGGCTATTGCCAGGGGAAAAATATACCACTTAAATAAAACTTAAATATACAAATAAAACTTTGTAACGTATCAGTAAAAAATCGGTTAATGAATGTTTATTTTTGTTTTTTGTTCTGGAGCGGCAGATTTTGAAAATGGCGCCTTTGCAAACGCTATTTGTAAGTAAATTACAAAATGTAAGAAAGTACATAATGATTATAAGCAGGTTTATGCTAATGATACAAAATCGCATGAAAGAGTAAGTTTTAAAATACTTTTTAAAAGCCGTGTCACAACCAGTAGGATAAAAAAAAACATTTTCATTTCAACTCATACGTTGTAAAAGCTGGCGACGAGTGAAATCGCTTTGTATTATTTGATTAAATCACTAAATTTATACCATAATGAAATGTATAATTTCATACAATTGATAATTAACCCTACTTCGGTTGATAATGCTCGCCATGAGCAAAACCGGTCCTGATCCAATTAATTGCATGTGGAATAGTTAGTAAAATGTTTTATTATTTTTATTATGATGCCATTTCACCAAGTATTGACAGTGAACACCTTAAAAGTGATCACTATAGTGAATTTGAATCGTTTAAATAGTGTACTTGTCCATGAGCTTTGACGCCAACGACCCGGGTTTCACCATGCAGCACACTCAGTGACTTAGTACGCTCATCTCCAAGCACGTGCAATTTTTGTTTCATTTGAATCAAATAAATATTAATTTAGAATTTTGACTGAAGTTTCTTGATGAAATTTCGAAAAAAAAATTAAATCGTGATTGTCGCTATATACTCGGGTTTCGCCTTCCAGAATCTTCATCCATTTCAAAGGCACGAATGAACTTGATGCCTCTGACGTCACAATTAGTTATTCAGCAACAAATCTCTTTGTACACAGTTCAAACAATCAAAATTTGATATTGAAATTTAATTTAGCACCTTCAGTCGAAATCCTCAACTATACTAGTGTTCAAAAATATTTTCTCCTTATTATTCGAATATAATTTATTTATTGTTGATAGGAAAAAAAGGACGAATCCAATAGCATACCCATAGATCAAAAATGAACATTTCTAACAGACGACATACGACGTTGCAGCTCGGTATTTATGTAACGAAATTAATGGCAGAATAATACAAAAAGTTGCCACATAATTATTACACAACTAAAAAAACTATTTTACACAATATTAAGATCCTAATTAAAACGAGTCTGATTTTTTTGCAGCGACACTTATTTCATTATATAAATCTTAAAATAAACCCATATGTATAATTAGTATCGCAAGGCAGGCTCGAAACGAATAAATTAATATTTAATTATTCAAGCAACTGGACCACTACTATTTTTTAATTTTAATGAATGAATCTTGTTTATTCATTAATTTTAAAAAATAATTAAGGTATATGTCAGTGTTTTAATTTATGGACATAATCAAAGCGAAAAAACGAGCTTTAGTTCTTGAAAAGAGTTGCAACGGGTAAAATCGCATATTATAGCAGTTTAACGAGTGCATTCTAAGCATGTCTCACGGAAGATGAGATAAATACATCACCTTTAATGTGTTAACTGTCAATCGTTGGTGCAAAAATAAAACAGGTGATAATGATCAGTAAAACGGGTCCCAACGTTTATAGAATACTAGCGACTACTCGGTATGCGTTGTAATGACACTCAAAGAAAGAAAGTGTTTGGGTTTTAATTCTGTCTAGTAAAAAAAAAAACATTTTTAGTGTTTATTCCACGTTAAATTTGTCAGATCAGGACCTGTTTCACTAATAGTGAGCATTATCAACCGATGATAGTGATGCAATGCTCTTGCCACTAGACCACAGAGACCGACACGGTGAAAAAATTAGTTTTACAAAAATTACATAATATATTGTTAAAAAACAATAATAACTTTTTTTTCTTAATCAACATTAGATTTATTATAATCACCTGTTTGAATCACTGATAAAGAATACAATTTCACAGGATAATGCTCGCGATGAGCGAAACCGGGCCTAATCCTAATAAATTTAATGTGGAACATGTACAAGAAGGGTGTAATTATTTGTTTAATATAATGAAATTCTACCAAGTATTGACGGTGGACACCTAAAAAGTAATATATTATAATAGTGCGTAAGCCGAAATTGCTTTCAGCTTTATATTTTATAATTTACTAGCCGGTATCCGGCAAGCATTGCAATGTCACTCAAAGAAAGAAAGTGTCTGTTTATTAAAGTGCTTTTGGATGCACAATATTTTAGATAAATAATTTAGATTTAATTTCACTAACATTGATCGGTATCGATGACATTTGCCGTTTGTCGTTTGATTTTTGTCTATAGTACACGCCACATACTAAAGGTTAATTGTACTATGCCTTTAACCTTTGCGCAAGTGCAACAATAAGTTGTCAAAATGAACGGTATTTCAGCGCATATAATATGAAAAAACATTGATTTTTATATAAAAAGACCTACTGTAAGCTAATTTTACTATGGCAAAAACATCCGCGCAAGTGCAAGCACGAAGTTTGTCAAAGTTTTATTGCGATCGGATGAACGGTATGGCAGGGCATAGGGTGCAAATAAACAAACCCACACAAATATTGATTTTTATATATTAGATGGAAAACTAAAACATGTTGCTTTTTTTTGACCGTAATATTCAAAAAGTTTAATATGTATAGACAGTGCAATCGATATTCGTGATATCTGTACTATTCTCCATCAACCCTTTCTAATTATGAAAATTGGGTATTATAAAAGCAATAATTTCTTTTATTTTCTTTTAATTTCCAAATTAAAATAGAATCTGAGATATGTTTAGGAAGAATTTTTGTTTTCGTATTGAAATGCTTCATTATGATTCTAAGCGTTCCATTTTTAGAATGGGCTTGGTTATTCAACACCGGGTGGTTATGCAAAACGTAATCGATTATCTTATCTATTTTAAAACACAAAGTTGCGCCGACAGGTGAGTTTTCTAAATAAATTAATTCAATTATGACAGACAGTTTGATTTTCAAATCCGCTATATTCCTTCGCAATGTGCGCCGGCCAATCTATTGTTTCGTGCGTCAAGTCGGCATGAGCAAAGTGAACAAAAAATCGAGTGAATTATTCATTTCAAATTTTGAAATGTTGCGTTGAAAACAAACATGCTATTAAGTAATTCATCATATTGACTGTCTGCCTACAAAATTGATGTGATGTAAATGTAAGTAACATGGTATACATATAAGAGCTATGCAGATTTTTTACAACTAGTTTTTATTTTAATTTTAATGTAAAAAAATTAGTGCGCAACATTAGTCTTATTTAATTATACCCATTGGGAATGAAATATTATATATATTTTATTTATACGGAGAATTATATACTCTTTTTAACAGTGACAAATATGATTGCACTTAAAAAACTAGAAATCAAATACATTTTCGTAGAATTTCTGTTGTCTCATTAATTGATATACAGTCAGTTCTCGACATACAACCACCTCGACTGACGCCCATTCAGACTTACGACGGAGAACTAAACGAGCAAAATGTACCAAAATTTTGGTCCTGGTGACTTTTGACATCTGACGAATAAGAGGAGGAGATTAAGCCACTAATTATAGAAAACCAAATGATTTTTCCAGTATCGATTTTACCTTGATTGTGGTAATTATTATTATATTATATGAGTACATATTCTAAAATAAATACCACTAATGTACCTCGCACATTTTATGTCTATCATTTCATTGTTGTTATGTATGAAATTCGACTGACGACCATTTCGACTTTCCTAGGTGGTGGAACGGAACCCCGTCGAGAACTGACTTAAATTTAACCAGTACTTTAACCAGTTTCGCTTTTAGATAATACGAAATATGATCTCCCAGAACTCATACATATGAGTCCTGCTCGATATTCTAAAACTTGGTTGGACAAATATTTTTTTACTAATGCTTAATTATCCTTATTTTAAAAACCGTATTTATTGAATTATTAGCCTCAGTTTATGTTTGTAACATGTCATGATGTGGTATATTTTTTAGTATTTCGTTTTAACATGCTAATAAATACGCAAACCCTGTGATATCAAACAATATCTCAAATCTATCGAGGAGTTTCTGGAAGGAAAAAAATAATATATAAGTGCATGGGGTTAAGGATGCTAGCCCCTTATTTAGGAATCTCAGTTGTTTATAATGAATAAAAAAGAATCGATCCATATCAGTTAAATTACTACGTAATCAAAAAAACTACGAAAATTGTGTGGCCCTCAAATCTTAAAAGCTTTCGTTTTTTCCACCTTAAACACAAAACAGTCCGTTGTTACAATTCTTGCATATTGAATGACAATTAAAAAAATTACCTAGTAAGAAGAGAATGAATTTATAGTGAGTGGCGGTTCTCACATGAATTCCTTAAAACTTAACCGACCGATATTTGCGATATGCGATTGTTAGAACGCAAATCTGGCTTATAAAATAGTTACTCCAAAACGATTTCGACACATAATGTACTAATCAGTAGTTTTTTTGCAAAATATGCAATACAAAACAAAATAAAGAAAATACGTAACTGTATACTTTACTCATTCAAAACACTAACCAATGGAGAAAGATTGGCAAATCAACAGCAATAACAGATGCATTTTTAATATGTAGTAAAAATTTCATTAAAAAATATTCACGTATTCAAACTTTACAGAGTTTGTAATCGAACCATCGAAATTTTCTGATTTTGCCGGTATTTTGAGTATTCTTTCACGGCGTTAGTGCGGCGAGTAAAGTGTTAATACTCATTTCAAAATTGTGTGAAGGCTTTTAACATAGAAATCCTTCGAGTTTTTCATGTCACAGTACAGTAAATTAAGCCAGAGAAAAAATTACACCAATTTTATAATAATATAAAACAATCTAAAGCATTTTTTTTTCGACCTGTCGCATTTGCATTAGTAGCTCTGGCAAGAACATGTTTTCGTTATTTTAATACGGTGCTCAGTCAATCTTGATCAATCGCTGATTAAAATAATTTATATGCCATCGACACCTACATAATATAAAAGGTGTTTTTTTAAGAGAAGTCTCGTTGTCTGGGAAGACAACGTTTTCTCGTTGTGGAGAATTATTGACCTGGCATTAATTGATTTAGGTGCACTAAATATAACATTATATTAACAGAGCTGACAAATAATTGTGACATTTTTTAGATGACATTCTTTCAGAATTTATAAAGAGTTTCAATTATTATCCACAGAATATTTATTGTTCAAGACTCTCTCCCTCCTCCTGCAAAAAATCAGCGCTTAAATATAGTTTTATAACACATTTCCTTTTACGTAGGATTATAATTTCATAAGCTAAATACGACACCGGTCCTGGTCCTTGTCCTCTTTGGTTGGGATATCCCGGGCTTGGATACAAGTATAGACAGTTTTATGTTTTCTAAATAAAATTACGAAACAATTTTAATTTTTTTAATAGTTTTCGAAATAATATTTTACATTTTAGGTAATAAGGACTGACTTCTAAAAAATTAAAATAAGATGACACTGCTTGAAAACGCCCTACCTACTTTAAACAGTACACGTAATAATATAGTTGAATTCTTAAGAAACAGAAACGTGCTACAAAATTAAAGCTTTCAATTACAGTTTGTCACTGAAACTGGAAAAGTGTCAGTGGCTTAATTTAAAATGTATACGTGTCACTGCCGCTGCACTGTTATTTATTTTTTAACCATGTCTGCTCTATTTATGAAGCATTTTAACTCAAAAAAAATTCACTGTCAATAACTTGGTGGAAAGGCATTATATCAAAAAATAGATCTACATATTCCACAATTAATTTATTAAGACCAGGATCGTTTTCGCTCATCGCAAGCATTTAATGATAAGCTGATAAGACAGAGGCTGTTCTACGGAAACGGCTGCTTATTAGATTTCCCTCTATTTGAATGTCTCTTTCGGAAAAACTGTGAATGGAAGGATAAAGATAAAAGTAGACTTGTAGTAAAGTTATCTTTCTCTCTTATTAAGGCTGTCGTAAAGAATGTACGAATATTACACTCATAAAAACATACATTTATTAAGAACCCTTAGTAATAGAAACCACAGCTGGATAGGGCGGATTTTACAGAACATCTAACTGTCAAAGGCTAATGAATAAGACAGAAGCTGTTCTCTGTTATTTTATTTCCCTCTCTTTGAGCATTTCTTTCGAGAAGCTGTGAATGGAAGGATGGAGATAAAATCGACTTGTAGAGAGCTTATCTTTCTCTTCTTTACATCTTCTTCTTAAAGGGTGTATAGGTAGATGAATTATACACTCGTAAAATGCTCACACTTATAAATAACCTTTAGTAATAGTAACCACAGCTGGGTAGGGTGAATGCCACGAGCTTTTAATTGTCAAAGGCTAATGGATAAGTTTATTGGTAACTAGTTTCTTATTTCTTCAATTACTTGCCATCTCAACTACTCGAGAAGTTTCAGATGTATCAAAAATATATTATTAATTCAAATTTGTGTTTATTAATAGATGATTAATAAACAAATAAGATAATTTTAATTCAATAATACATTTATTCAAAAATAGTAAAGAATTAAACGTCTCAAATTTTAAAGTGAGTATATTTTTGTTCAGTGCGAGTATTACTCGAGTATTTTTCAAAATACTCGAGTTTCGAGTACTTGAAAAATGGACTAGTATTCGATACTCGAATTGGAGACTCTATTGGAAACATTTTTATCATTTTGTTAGAAAGAGCCGAGGCTTGACGAATCCTGTCAAAGTTATTTTTGTAAAATAATCTGGTTTAATTTTAAGATAACATTTTCCGAGTGTTGTGACAGTTTGAAATGCAAATGTAATTATTTGTCCCGATAAGCTTCATTCGACTTGAGTATCAAGCTCTTATGTAATACTAATATGTTCAATCTGAACTAATATTAATGGATTTGTTTAATTGGTTGTAAGTGGAATATTTTTATAAACATCTTTGTATCCGCGTGTCTCAATACATTATCAGCGCCCCAATTAAGATAAGTGGATCTACAAATGAATAGTAAAGATCCGTTCTACATTATTGATTGAGTAGGCATTTACTTGGTAGAACTCCATTATAATACGGAAAGAAAAATAACAATGTATTTTAGTTCTACATAAATTATTTTATATATTTGTTGATAGCTATTTCGGCTTACGCCTTCGTCAGAACTATGTTTAAAACGTGTATTAGAGATAGCTTATATACCTTTGCTAGACAGGGTCATACCTACATCATTTCCTTCTCTTGAAACCATACCGACGTATAAATAACGAAACCATACCGACATATAAAATAGATGCACTTAGACATTGCAGATTTTAAGTGGTTTCACACGATAAAATAACCCAAAAATACCCAAATTATTGTTTCCCACCATTACTTTAGACCAATAAATCAAACTTATTTAAATTCTTTCAACAGAAGGAGATGATGTAGGTAGCACCCTGTCTAGCAAAGGTATATAAGATATCTCTAATACACGTTTTAAACATAGTTCTGACGAAGGCGTAAGCCGAAATAGCTATCAACAAATATATAAAATTTATGTAGAACTAAAATACATTGTTATTTTTTACCGTATTATAATGGAGTTCTACCAAGTAAATGCCTACTCAATCAATCAATCAATAAGTTAATTTTAGTATAAAATTTATAATAACGAAGAACATAATATTCCTGTTGATAAAATGCCTATCGACTACTATGTGACTCTAAACTACTCGAGTATCTAGTAGCAAAATATACTCGAGTAGCAAGATAATACTCGAGTAGTTTAAGATGTGCCATAATACATCTAAAAATTCAAATTGGTGTATATTATTTTTCAATATTTTTTTTTTGTCTCTTGTCATCAGAGACTCTCGTCATCACAAACTTGTCACTGATAAGAAAATTCAGCATAGCCCAAAGCAAAAGTAACAAAATAAATTCTCGTATAGCATAGTCAAAAACAAAACCATTCAACAAATATATATAATCTGACAGTAAAATCCACGCGTAAGACTCAGTTAAGTTTTTTAATTTAAATAAGTCAATGAAATTGGGAAATAAATCTTCATTTATAAATTACGAGTAATACTCGATTTTTCAAATTAATCTAGGATCGAGTACTTGAAAAATGGACGAGTAAACTCGATTATCGAGTCTTCGATACTCGAATTGGAGTCTCTAGTTCCAACCCATAGAAAATAAGAGAATTCTCTTAAATATGAAAACTGCATTTAAGCCTTCTGATATTAAGAAGAAAGCATTGCTTAACGAAATTAATAATGTGTCATGTTAGTTTGATCATCTAGTCATTCACATAAAAATTGTATTTTATTTGAATATTATCTTTATTGGCACAGCCCTAGTTCCAATGCGTGTAGGTGTCCAAACTATGCATTAAGTTATGTAGAACTAAAATACATTGTTATTTTTCTTTCCGTATCCGTTCTACAGATCGACGAAAATCATCAAATCATACTGTTTCGATTTTTTGAGTGCTTTAATAATTTTCATATTTTATCACTATACTAAAATTATTGCAGAACTAATATCGTTTAACCTACATATGTATGTGGCTGGACAAGTCATATTTTCTTTTCTTCAATCGCGAGACAATGCATGGTTGGTCATTATAGAGAAGTGGCGAGAGCTTTGGCCATGCGATCAAGTGTATCTAGGTTTAAGCCCTGGCAGTTCTGAAAAGAAGGTGGATGTTGCTCTCGGCTGATTCATAAAAAAGTTTATCTTGTTATGACTTTCGTATTTGAACATGTTTAGCGCATGGACTACAGTTTTTATGCCAAATATTTTTCAATTTATTTCTAAAATCATAAAAAATCAGTCCCATACAGCTCTGTATCCGGAAAATACATTGTTGAATAATTTATATAAAAAATTAGCAGGATTTTGTAAAAAAATCGGCGTCATGCGGAGAGCGAGTAGAACTAAACTCAACTCATATTGGCTTTCCTTTTATTCAGAAGGATCTATTTGTGAAGTTGCTCCTAAAACACTCTCAGCAATGGGAAAAAATCTTTAGATACCCTTAACGTTTGTTAAGCCACTGGAAACTGCCGTTTACAGTTGATGATGGGACATCAGAGGCGGGCAATGAAAAAAATACAGAAAATTACTTTTTATTACAGTATTTCATTTATTACTATGTCGTGATATCAGATTAACGAGAGTGGTGTCTTAGTATGATGCAGTTAATAGTGCAGTTTACTGCACGCTAAATCAACAAATATACCCCAGGGGTGTCATTATGCATAATAAGTGCATTTACAATTCAAAATGTGATTAATACAAGAATTAATAAATTAAATGCAAGCCATTTCCCAGAGCTTCCCATTTAATTCGATTCACCAACCCCTAAAGTTATAAATTAACTATCAATTAAAACAATATCTGAAAATGCTTGCGATGAGCGATATTCCGACTGTTATAAAACTATTGATTGAGTAGGCATTTACTTGGTAGAACTCCATAATAATACTAAATAATATAAAATAAAATTTATGTAGAACTAAAATACATTGTTATTTTTTACCGTATTATAAAACTATATGTGAAGGTTCTAAAAAAAATGAGCCCAAGAAATACTAAAATCACCGCCATTTTGTAGTGACTCGTTACTTTACTTTGAAAAAGGTTCTAATTCACATTTTTGCCTAAAATGACCTTTTGGTCGGAAAAGCTTGTATTTACCGCATTCTATCATAGGTATGAATTTCAGAATTATCTATGGTTGTATAACGAAGTTGGCAGAATTGCAGAGTTGTCATCGTTATTTCTATCATAGATCTTTAAGATCATTATTTCTCAGAAATAGTTGTGAAAAAATATGTTAAAAATAAGTAAGTTTAAACATTATTACGTGCTCATTGTTACAAGTGAATTTTAATCAATCGAAACGCTATCTCAAATCAGTGTCAATTCTAATTAGTGTCAAGAGCAGTTAGAACTTTTTCAAAGTAAGGTGCCGAACTGTCAAAGTGCCTTTAATGTAGCGTCAACTTAGTTTGGTTTCATTGTAAAACTTTACTTCGGGTATCAGACTATTAGTCAAATCAAAATTATAAAATTAAAAAGAAATTTTAAAATAAAGCACCGAGCTCAATGCTGAAATATGTATATCGAAAAGTAGTACATAGATCAGCCGAAAAGCTCTTGTGACTGCCGACGCAATGACCTACGCGGCAACCAAATCCTGATAAAAAAAAAATGGCTTTGGTTACGACCACGTTGGTAAAAACTCTGAGCATGCAAGTTTACAGTCATGTGAAAGGAAAAGATCAAATAAATTTTGTCAACAATCTCAAATAAAAAAAAATATATTTTTGTCAAATAAATCATTTGTTTTACGAGTATTTTAATGACTGAAAAGCATACAAATCCCAGAAAAACTATTTTTCGTAAATATATAATATAATATGCTGAACATGCACGATAAACGATACCTGCTGAACAAATTTCTTTCCTACAAAATTAACCAAACGAATTTTTGAAACTTCAGAATTCTATTTAAAACCAAAATTATACCGCTTCTACTATCAAGTTGTTTTGTATTTATCATAATTACGAGACAGATAGACTATATGTATTTGCTAATTTATCGCGCACCCCATGTTGAGAACCGCCTGGACTCAAATGTGGAATATATAAACACGGGCAGCCGATGCTCATCTAAGCCAGTGGATGCCATTTAGATTACCATAATTACTGGCGTGGTGTAAATTGCATAAGAGAGGTCTACATGCTACGACATGCTCCGACAGGCTCCGACCTACTGGCAACTGTAAATGGTCATTTTTTCAACTCGTATGAACTGACTGAGCTGGTTTCCCACGACTGACCGTTTTTTATGCATCCAATGCTTCATGACCGCCTTCTACAACGCAATAATGCAAGAAATCCATCCTATGTTCGTTTTTGAGCTGAGTTGGGAAGGACTCAACCCTCACTAAACGGAACAATATTAGTCAATTAAGCCAGAACAAAACTTATATCTTGACATTTTGCGTGTGGCATGGCAAAAACAGACATAACGTCACACAATCTTTTTTTGTCTCCTATGTCAACGCTGTTTCGTACATTAAAGAAAATGCACCTCTGCGAGTCATCGGTTGACTTTGACAAACCTTTTATTATTATATTTTTTACGCCCATCTTCTAAACACGCAATTAATTTTGAATGATAATATTGATGTATTTATTTTTATTTATTGCTTAAATGTAAATGGGAAATCAGTGCACCATTGCACCATTATAAGAGCCGTCTCTAGCTACTGGTGAAAAATCATGGCTTCAATAAAGACAACTGAAGAAGTGTGAGGACGCACTGCTGCGAGCTGATTTGACCACTAAACAGTGACGGGAAGGGAGGCCACCAGGTAGTTCAAAACATCATCAAACGATAGGTCAACTGCCGTCATAACATGTCAAACAATAAACTGCAAATTTATTTGAGATTTCAATACAAATATTTGCTTAACCAAATTTTACTTAAAGCCCGAGTAATCAAAGGCAAACTTTACAGTGTACTGAATTGGCCTTATTCTATAAGGCAATTAACTCGGAGATTCCTCTGTGCAACTTTTCTTCATTTATACGTATGGCTATTAATTTAGATACTGTTTTAGGCAATATAAAAACTCGAACTCTTTTTCGAATGTTCGCGAGTTTTGACTGTATAAAAATCATCTTATTAGAAACAATAGTTGCAATTAAATGAATGACAACAATTATTGAATTCATAGGTTCTCTATTCCGTCGAAAGTATAATAAGGTTTGATACGTGTTTTAAAAGATTCTACTTTGTTTATATGTAAATATTTAGTCAACTGAAACGTTGTATATAATATTAATTAATTATTTATATTGTTAATAAACTCATCTCGATCAAAACGAATCATACACAGTATTGAGTTTGATGAGCTATCGATAATTAGTTTTAAGTAATTATACATTACTAGGTATAAGACAGTTGGTTTTTGTTTAAAACCTGATACGAACACCGGTACCTCGCGACCCGACACATGCGCGCTGACCACTCGACCGTGTAAATTGAGATTAAGATCCCCCCTCCCCGATATTAAATTACAAATTGAAATGGTTTATCTCAACGAGAAGTGCTAGAGCTGGTTTCAAAGCCTTGTTTATAATAGAACGTATTCATCACGTATTATTTGGAGCAATAATAATTACAAGCTGAAAATAACTTTGAATAATTTACACATTCGATACGCGTTGAAAAAATATTGGGATAATTACGCAGTACATTATTGTGTGGTCTTTTTTTCATACAGAAATGATTTTAAGTGTGGCTTATAAAATATCATTTCAACATATCGATGGATAAAGAGAAAATTTTCTGCCTTCGTTTTTGTCAATTGTGCAGGAGAAGGTTAAACTGATTATTTTGAGAATGTAAAATTTTGTGTTATAAACAAAAAAACCCCTTTCAAACGTTTTATTTGTACCACCGTTGAAAATCAACGAATAGGTGACAATACAAAATGGTGGAGCTGGATGAATAGCAGTGTAGGTTTAAAACGACAATGGAGATATCAAATTTTCTTTAACGTTTTTCCGATCCACTTAAATAAGTTTTGGTTATAAAAATTTCACGGAACATGCACATTACATGATACAACAAGATGGCACTATTAAGTCATTTTCAGCCAAAAGTGGAGTTAACAACATTATTCTTGAATAATTAAGCCATCGATATCTCTTTAAAGCAGACATACTCAATCTGCGGCCCAATCACCTCTTATGTGCGGCCCAAAATAATTATAGTCACCGAATACTTTTTTGGTGTTGGTATAAAAAAACTGTACAAAAATGTGCCCAGCTTCTGCTCACATTATTCTTATCTACGTATATCAGAGACTTGTCATATTCTAAAATTAAATATGCGAAGATCGTTTTAAAAATCGACTAACTGATTCTCACCTTGATGATGTATTAATTAAGAGTTACCTGTAGTAATCAGGAACCTGATTTGACGAAGATAGTTAAAAGTTTGACTCAATATCAAAATTCACATTCATTTTTAAGTAAACGATTTAAGATCTAAGATTTTGGATACATTAGTATTTAATTGTACTTTTTACGTATTTTTTATTTGTTTTTCATTGTTATTTTTTATTTTGAAAAATACATGAATACACATATGTATACACTTGGGCCTCGTATGACACTTTAAGCCGTGTTATATAAAGCCTGTTGTATAAAAATATGACACATTTTATACATCCGTGTTGTATAAAACCGTGTTATACGAGGCCTAAGTGTATTTACAGTTTACTATAAATATGTTGCGGCCCACGTAACGAAGCAAAAATCGGAATGCGGCCCGGACGAAAAAAAGGTTGAGTATGCCTGCTTTAAAGCCATGCTCACTACAAATTCCATTTTGCGCCGCATTTGGAATTATTATCTCAGAATAAAACTTTTTAAAATAGTTGCCATTAGTATAATTGTGGTAGAATATTCTTGTATTCTGAACTTGTCTTCCCATTTGGGGGTTTAATATTAAAAAAAAACGTTGAGAATCACTGTTCTAAATATAGCATTCAATATTGGTTTCGTTCGAAAAAGGTGTAATCCGTTACTTATTCGCCCCCACTAACTAAGCGATGTTATCGTTTCCGGATTCCGCCATTGTGGCAGAAAATACCGGAGCAATCTAGGATCTCACGCCCGTGGGTCCTCCGGCCCTCGTGACTTTACCAGCTGCTCGTCCGGGCGGACTGACTATTCCTAGATGTGATGACGACTACGATGACCACAGTGACCTTGGGAAACTTGCCCCCTGGTCAAAGAAGGCTATGTACATCGCGATAGCTTTGTATTGTAGAACGAGGTGCAAACGTTTATCTGTCTGAATAGATTTAATATAGAGTAAATTTGAATATGTTTGTGCTATAAGCTATATTATTGTTCTGTCAGAGTTTTATCACGTCGTAAAGGCTAGTTTTGAGTTAGTACGTCTTGGTTCAATATTCACAAACTGAATCAAAAATACCGTGTTCATAATAACGGCATAGCAACGCAGTTCATGTGAACTTAGTATTCATTTTTATTTTAATAAATACAATGCATTTCAGATAACACTCAGCTCAAATAAGTAAACTCCTAGAACTCTTTAGTACTTTTTCCAAATAAAACTTATTGGATCAGGACCGGTTTCGCTCATGGCGAGCATTGTCAACTGATAAGAAATACATACAACAAAACAGTGATATTTATACAAACTGTGATATTTATACAAACTGTTTTGTTGTATTTCTTATCAGTTGACAATGCTCGCCAGTTTGTAACATGTCATAATAAGGTATATTTTTCGGTACCATGCTAACAAATAAGCAAACGCTATGATATTAATCATTTTTTAAATCTTTTGAGGAGATGCTGTAAGGATAATAATATATTGAGGATTTTAAAAGGTTAAATTAAATATAACAGAAATTACAGACACTCATGCTTAAGATGTCAAATTATAATTCAAAGAATTTTAATATTATAATTAAGTCTTAATCCCAAAATACTCGCTTGGGTAAAGCTCTTATCAATAGACCGTAGGTGTCGACAATTCATTTCTGTTCAAGAGTTAGCGGTTTTTAACTGTGTATTTTGAAAATTAAATTAAAAACTCTTTAAAATTGTATGCTATATCATTCAATTTTCTTACTGTCCTCGTTATAACGATCGCATCAATGCCATCTTTTATCGAATTAAAATTAGATCGTTTTTTGACATAGATAAACAAAAGAAGAAGAAAATCATTACGAGACTGTCAGATTTTTTTGAAAATCGAACAATCTATGAATAATAAATAAATTGGAGAGAAATTGATATGAATGTTTTGTCTTACCGAAATCAATGTTTCTGCACAATAGGACATACATAATTCCCATTGATTTTTGAATATTCCATACGTAATTTACGGTAAATGAAAACTTTAAAGTATAATATATTAAATGTGCTAAAAGAGACAGAGTAAGTCCTAGAAAAAAGTAGCTTTTACTTTAGATAGTCTTCTTTTGTAGAAACAAGTTATAATGAGATACACTAGCGTGGTGTTGTAAAATTTCTGTAAAGCACTATATGCAATTTGCATATGATTGTAAAAATTACCATTAAATTATGTGTAATTATTTTAAATACTTGATAAGTTTCATGTATAAAGTTATCTTTTTTGTATGTGCGCAGTGGAGCGTCAATATATTATTTTTTTTCTTTTATTTAAATTTAATATAAAATATTCGGTGAAATAAATAATAATTAGCAGTAACGTCAACGCGACCATTATTGAATTAAGATGTTGATGCAAGAATTAAACCCTTACTTAACCGTAAAATATATACGTGAAAAGCTAATGCATTTTATATGCATTCGGCAACGTTCGTTAGAATTCGTTAATGTTTTCTAGGCAGAGCACAGCACCGAAAAACAAAACTTATGTATAAAAATTCTGCGTGTGGCGTGGTTAACAATGGTATGACGTCACAGAATCTGTTTCTACTCTGATTAGAACATTATAGAAAATGCACATCTGCGTGTTATCAGCTTTCTTTGACAAACGTATTGCTATTATTATATTTATGCAGTTGAATCATCCCTTCCTGAAATATTTGTATGGAAACACGCAAAAGTACAAATGTGTAAATTGGTATCGGGTCCGTGGTGGGTGCAGTGGTCAACGTCGTTGGCTTCCGTGACGAACTTAACGGTTTCGTGTCCCAGCACGAACAGTATTTTTTCATTCGAATTATCTATTCTATTGGAAAGCATGGGAGTTTGCGTTGTCTAAAAATTTCTTTTCAGCGATCCGAACCTCGAACCAAGAGAGCAAATAGTTAGCCATTACTACTGAACAAACCTTGTCCTTTCTACCCGTATTGTCGTCGAGCTGAAAAGAGTTTTAGCGACTGAGAAACAGGCAGTTTTCGTAAAAAATAATAATTGGGAAACCTCTATTTGGAAACCACAAGCTCCACAATGGGAGCGGACAAAGATACAAAAAATAGTTGCTTTTTTTTACATTGCTTATGGCTTGAGTATAATTGGGGGGACCAGTGCACCATTGCACCGTGACAAGCGCCGTATTTTACACCAATACTTAGACACAAGCATCTATCTATTTTAAAAGAACACATTTGGAGTCCTCTTCGGGTGCCATGATTCGCTACTCTACTGCTCAAATACAAGATTGCATTATTATGCAGCTTGAGTTATTGAAACTGACTGTCACTCTTTGATTAACCTAGCCATCCCGAACACTATAGATTTTGTCCCAACAGCTACTTTACCTTAAATATCTATCTTAATACTAGTGATACGATGTCTAAACTTTTGGTATTCTTAAATCATAGTTTTTTACACGTTTTGCAGAAAAAAAATATGATATTTATTGGCTAGTTCGCCGTAATCGATTAAAAAAGACAAGAAGTCGGAATTTTTCAGTCTAATAAGCAATAAGAGAACGTAACCATAGTGATTCATAGATAACATAGACGGAGTGTTTTATATCTGGCAACAATAAAAGGCGATAAGCGATAAGATAAGAGATAAGGTAATGTGACTTCGTGCACTCGTGGCTTGTTAGTCCGCTATAGCAGTTGGAGTGGAAACGTCGTCGTTTTCATGCATGACTTAAATATGAATAATCATAGGAAAAATAGGGATTTTTATATGATTATTTTTTCAGAAAGATGTATAAACATACGTCAAAGCATAATCAACCATTTTTTTATTGCAGTCTATGCCAATAAGGCCAAAACACTGGGGTTTTTTTTACCCCCTTTTGGCCCGAGAGTCATTTTTCAAGGATAGTCTTACGAAGGTTTTTTTTGCTGCCAGAGTGTTCAACCCACAAAATGCAGGGCCACAGTGACGTCAAAACACTTACCGATGTTTACGTGAATTTATTTCGCAGCTCATTCTTTATCTATTAAACACATACTTTATTGGACATAAATAAATTATCTATTTATATCAGCATTAATGTCTTGAATATTATCGTACATAAATTGGTTCGACTTGGTTCAGGTTTATCGCAACTAAAGCCGCAAGGCGCTAATAAATTGAACGTTGCAAATTTTGTTGCACCTACATAAATGGAAATCATTTTTTACTTTAAATCATAATTCAAAAAACCGCGAAGAGACACGTAACATGTCCTCTTTTTACAATATGTTTTTTTTAACCAATTGTCTGTTTTGAAATATAAAACTCCAAATATAGCAGATCAATATAAAGCTGTAAATTCTTGGGTTCAATTATTTTAAATAAACAGTATAGTACTAATTAAGGATTTTGACTCATTAAGTATTAATTCAAAGACTTGAAATCAATCAACTCATTAATAATAGGTCGGATAAAACCATAGATTTATTGACGTGACAACGTCTTATAAATCGATGAACGCCCGCTGCACGCACGAAAAAACATGACTCATTGTCCCGTTTGTCGCGTTACGCCGAAGGCAAGCGTACGAGCGAGAGCGGATAAGCGATAGAGAGGCACGATCGGCCTACCGTTCGGATTGTGCCGCATCTATCTCTCTTCCACTCGATTGGTCGATGCGTCTGAGTAGAAAAGAGACAGCGGCAGCACACAACTTATACACCTACAGTACCTACACGTGATCTGTTTACAACTGTTAATAAAGTGAAGTGAAATGTTAATGTGGTTTTCATTGTTTATATTACAACAACAATTGCGGCAATAAAGGTAATTTATCCTTGAATTAATGAGTGCGAATAAAATATATCAATAAAAAATTGTAGATTTCATTTCACTCCTTCTTCGTATCCATACAAAATAATGATAATTCAATAAAAATGATTCCATTTTATTCATAAAAGTATGCAATCATTTCATCAATGTTTTCTTATGACGTTGTCACGTTAAACTATCGTCCGTAAACCGACTTTACAGACAACCATTTTTTTAGATATTGCCATGTTATTATCTGGTCATCAGTATTTGCGATACTACATGGAAAAATCCCGATAATTATAACAAACACACTTAATTCATTGAAACTCGTTTACATACAAAATTTGCTAGTTTACATATTAATAGCAATTTAACATAGTGATCTACTTCTATTTTTGTATATAAACGATACAGACTGTTTAGTGTGCGTTAGTTCAAGTACATCCGTGCACTTGAAATGCCTGAAGATTCCAAAAGGCGAAACCCGGGTCGTTAGCGACAAAACTCATGGAAAATAACAAAATTCAAATAATTAAAATTTGAGTGCATATAGTACTGCTTCCACATTTATTCTGATAAAGATCAGGGTAGTGCTTGCGATCAGTGAAACCGGTCCTGATCTTTATCAGAATACATATGTAAGTAGTACCATAAAAGCTCTCTGCTTACACCGCATTTGTATGTAGTCGACTTCTCTTTTTAGTTATGTTAACCCTTTTCACTCCTCAATATTTATTTTTTACCGTCCAGCAACATCAATAGATTGATATCACAGAGTTTGCGTATTTATTAGCATGGTTAAACTAAATACTGAAAAATATACCACATTATGACATGCTATAAACCTTAACTAAAGAATGTTCCCCATATATCTATACGTTTATTAAAATAAGGATAATTTAAAATTAATAAGAAATAATTTTCCCACCAAGTTTTACAATATCGACTAGGACTCTATCGATCAGGAATTGTAGGAGTAAGGATAGAAAAGTAAAAATAATAAATATATAAATTTTAAATACCTGTAATTGAAATTTAATCATACAATTACTAACCCAACTCAATGGAACTACTTCAAAGCATACGCAAATTCATCCAGATTGCAATAGTAACAATTTTATTTTTGTGACTTACTTTAATTCTTCTAAGGCATATGTTCCCAACTTTTTTTGGGTGGTAACCCCTTTTTATAAAAACCATTTCACCCGCGACCCCAGAGGTAATTTAAAAAAGGCATTTTTCATAAGGTAATTAAAAAAAACAACGAAAATGCAATAAAGTGAATATTTTTTTTAGTTGAATGAATTAGTTGACGACTTCACAGAAAATCCGTCGCGACCCATGGGTTGGGAGCCCGTGTTTTAAGGCCTAGAATTTAAGCGATACATACTGTTTACTACGCAACAGTTCAATTTGATGCCGAAAGGCTACACCCGGGTCGTTAGGGACAAACCTCATGGAAGTAAAAAAAACAATCGATTAAATTCTGTTATCGAAATCGCATCAAGCACATTCAGTCGAAATCTTCAATTCAAATAAATATTACTTTTCAGCTTTTTACTTTCATAACACTTCGTTTACTGGATACAGTAAGGAAATAAAATATCATATGTATTTTGATTTAGCTTTGATAAACGGGCTATATTAAATATAGTTCGCGGGGTTACTTAATACTATAAATTTCAATAAACGTGCTGTCAATCTTGTATCAAGAATAATTTACTTCTGTCATCACACGATTGCCTACCATCATTTGATGTGCATAATATTTTCAGGGTACGATAATAAATACAACACAATAAATGACCACTCAATGATTTATAATGCCCGATTTATGAGCGCCAATCCTTTGTGTGTGAACATCGCAAGCGATTTCGATCCGTCGTGTTCGATATTCAATTGCATGTGATTTACACACAAAACATATCGGCAAATATCTATGGTTGTTTTTTTTTTAATGGCTGATAAGTGAATACATTATTTGCACGCTATAATTTATCAAACTTTTCTTGCGTGTGTTTGTATTTTTTTTTACGTAAAAGTATTGCAATGTATCACTTTAATTGTGTTAACTGTCAATTTTCCTTTTTTTTCCTTACCTATATTTACCTACTAAAGCGTTGCGGAGTCTGAGAAATGAGCTCTTATCGATTTATTTTTGATCACTTGTTAATTGTAAGTTTATTAAGGAACATATTCACCTTTTTAAAATGTACATCACTAATTCATCACTTTGAAACATTATGTAAAAAAAAATACAAATATTGTCTTGTTTGAAATCTCGTAAAATTTACAATGCTGATATTTGTGATTTGTTTATATTTATTACATCTGATAATATAAGCAAACAAATTTTAGTTGCTCATTTCAATATTGACATAAATAAATTTCTCAAAAAAAAAAAATTGTATGTACTAAGAAACGATCCTTATTTTACCATTGAATTTTCCACCTTTTCCTAAGCAATTCCAACCGGTAAATTATGGATATATGGTCACGTGACAGAATTTTTTTAAAGATTTCAGAAAAATAAGCACATCAAATGAAATGAATAAGGCTTACGATTTTTTTTGAAATGTTTCGTCTTTTATTTTTAAATTTATTATAATAGAAGATACTAAATAATACTTCGCAATAAGTATGAAATCGAGTTGTTTTAATTTACAGGAGAAAAATACAACCACAAAATACACAAATAATAATATTATACAGATAGAGACAGCCACATAATTTTATTATTTGTTTAATATAAAAAGAATAATTTTATTAAAGGATAATATTAAAAAACAAATCCTTCTTTCAGAACTAATACATTAATCAGTAATATTCTTCAGATTTAATCATTTTGATTCCACATTTTATAATATTCCACAAAAACTCAGAGAGTAAATTCAAAGAATAAAATTATAGGCCAGTATGTATAAATTTTTTGAGCTTAGCTCGAGAGGATTGGGATTCTGTCCCGTGACCATATATCCATAATTTACCTTTAAATCGTCAGAACGTTTTAAATTCTTTGTCAGGGAAACTGAAATATTGATTTCTCCAATTTTACATTATGTTTCTTTGGTGTCTTTTCTTCTAGATTTGGTGCATTTGAAGTAAAAAGTACTCAAGTTTTTATTTATGAAATGATTTTTAATTAAAAAATGCGTTGTGATTTTATTAATTCAATGAACTAAGTATTTTTTTACCTACCTAAATTAAATCAAAATGTCGGGGGTCGTTATCAATCTAAATTTATATTTCAGACGCTTTTTATTACACATTTGTATTACTGTAAGTGACGATGAATATGTGTGTGAAAACAGCATTACAATAAATCAACTTCATTTTCCATAGAATTTAGGAATTTAATCTCCGACAATCTGTAGCATTTCTCCGCCGAGATACCAGTTTATAGATGCCGCCACCGCTTGGCTGTTTACGCGCGAAAAAAAGCCCGCGAAAACATATCGACCGCGCGATCGCGATCAGATGCGCCGTCGGTAAAACAGGGGACGGCCGTTCTCCCTTTGACCACTGACGAGCAATCTGGTTCGTTTTCGCCATCGGTATTTAGAATATGCGTGAAGATATCGCGGGATAATGCAAGCCAGAGCTTCTAAAATTATTGTGAACGATTTTGAACTTATGGAATTCGTAGGGCAACACTTTTTCGAAAAATGTGCACGACAAAAATAAGCCAAGATAAATTCGATGCTACGAAATATTATTTTGATTTCAAGGCCGTGTCGCAATTTGTCCTAGTTTCTTTTTTAATGCTAGGCATAAAAGGGAAGGCAATGGATATTCTGAATTTTCATATAATATCTAGTCAAGCGGTTCCCACGCCGGGAGGTGCCAAAGATGTTTTTATTATTGAAACGATTGTAATTTTATATGGAATTAAATTTGAAAAAGCGCGAAAATAAAAATGTATTCTTCAAAAAGAAGCGTGGGAGCATAACGATTGAAAACCACTAATCAAGTCAAAGAGAAAACATATCATAAACACCTCACCCAAGATCTCAAATATTATCATGGAAAAAACTTTATTGAATATTAATAATGGCGGGACTCTAGTCCTCCTTGTCGCTAAAGTACAGATATTGCTACAAGACTATATATTGTTATAAGTATGTTATATTGGAAATGAGCGTCAAGACTTTTTTGTCTTTCTTTTGAGTAATAGCTTGACGAATGTTTGTTTCACAAATTTACAACATTTGCATATCCTACAATTCTTTATTTTTAGAGGATACGAAATCAAAATTACATTCAAAACAACATTTCAAACTATTTTTTTATAATCATTGGTTGGCAACCCGGGGACAAGCGATCCGGCAAGCGTAACTAAAGCAAATAACAGAAACATAAGCTTTTTAGCATTTTTGAATTGTATATGTACAGTGAAACCTCGATTCTACGTTTTTCAAGGGACCGTATAAAACAAACGATTAATGCGGGAAACGATGAATGCGGGAAAGTTTTATATATGAACTAAATAAATACTGGGACTATAGGAAAAGAACATACCACGCGGGAAAACGTATAATGCGAGAACGTAAGATCGTGTTCCACTGTACATGGCTTGTAAATAAATACATACTGCATTATTATGATAAATACACTCTCTTTTTACATCTGGGCAGAAATTGTATTACTGCGCTGCTCGAGTAGTGATTTGGTCACTCATGACTCATTGCAGTCTACTACTTCATCCCTAATTAATTGTAATTTATTTCAATTAAATAAATGTGTTTTGAAGCTTACCGTTTGAATCTTATACTTTTCAATGAGTTTTATCACAAACGACCCGGGTATTTAAAGTGCGCGAATAAAATCATGGAATTATTAAATTCAAACGATTTAAATTTGATAATGAAATTACATCAATGTCAAAATAACTTGAAGGTATTTATGTATACGTGAAAAAAAAATTAGCTTGATAAATTATCGTGTCTAAATCAGTGATAATTTCACGTCAAAGCATCATTCAAACTCCTCACTTAGACAACGGTTGTTAATTCTTTCATGAAAAGACATGCTGACTTTTTGATTCATCGGCGAGTGCAGGTGTAGTGCGTCTGGTTTTGTTTATTGGCCTTAAATCAAGATGTGGCTATAAATTAATCTCTCCTCGTTGATAATTAATAATATGACGAAAAGTTTACAACCACTGTCGAATGCAGCTGGGCAGAAGATTGGACGCCCACGTGGATTAACTTTGCGACTGCCGGAGCTGTTTAGTCATTGCCAATCAATGACACACGATCTCGTTTCGGTATGAGCAGGAAGTCATTTGACACATCGAGAACAAGTTTTTTTTTCTTGATTGGAATGAAATAAAACACATTTTTTTGCGATAAGGTCACTTTCTCTATTGAATGTATTTAACATCTTGAACACAGAAGAACCCCGATCACATTATTGTATTATTTATTGGAAGAAATTTAAATGAAACAATACTGTATTGACATAAAAATTGTAGTTAAATTTTCATTTTATTTGGTAATATGGATGCATTTGATTGCGAAGACCGAAAAAAGTTTGCTTTTTATATTGAAATAAAAAAAAAGTTAGTAAGTCCGGTCCGGTGGCGTAGTGGTCAATGTGGTTGGCTGGCGTGCCAGATTTTTTCAGTCGATAAATCTGTTTTAAAGTCATGGGTGTTTGTATTGTTTAAAATCCCTTCCCACCTTTCCTATCCCAAAAAGCGACGCATAGCGAGAGCGATTAGCTAACCATTAGCCCTGTCCAAGTTCTCGTATCCTTTCCATCCCCTACTCTCTTCGATAAAGAAAGGTTGAGCAACTGAGTAACAAGAAGTTCTCGTAGAAAAATATATGTTGAGATAAACTCCGTGTGGAGTCCATATGCTCCATGCTGGGAGCGGACATGGCAAAAAAGAACTTGTCTCACGAATTCCGCTTGAAAGTCTTGTACCGATTCCGCTAATATCAAACGTTTGATAAATCTGTTGATAATATCATGATGGAGATCATCGAACTGCTCCTGATCACAATAAAAAATTATGTGGAATTGATACAATTTTATTTTTATTTATCACTATTTTCAAATGCTCCAAATTGTGTAAAAACACACAATTTCGGTATTATGCTGAGGCAGCCGAAAGAATATACACAAAATGCTTCCTCTCTAGGCGAAACCGGTCCTGACCAGTCAGTCAAAGCCATTCCAATAATTGTTTATTGTAAATGAAACTAACAAGTCACATCAAAGTTGACGCCAATGCGTCATGCGTTTGATTAATATAATAAAGATTACCATCTTAATATAATAATTATTTAATTGAAAATGTTATGAAGGACTCAACATATTATTAAAAACGGAACACCGTGTGCATTGCATTGTTCAGAGAAACAGCCCTTGTAACTGATGACTCAAACGAACGATGCGACACACAAGTTTTTACAGAAAGAATACATTTGGGAGCAAGCAGGCTTATAGTCAGTGGCGGCCGGTGACCAGAATATTAGGGAGTGCAATAAAACAACCTATTTATGCAAAAAATCCATCCTCCGATTCTTGGATTTTGAAAATACATCTATAACACGGATATTAAAGTCCGACATTGACGATACCAACTGCTTCTCTATACTTAGCATGGCAAGGGAGAAAACAAAAAACTCTATTAAGGCTAGTACAGCCACAGAGCCATGGAATTTTTTTTATAAATTGCAACATTAAAATACCGATTGACTACTTTAGTTTTGGCCGTACACTTCTGAACTATATTTAAAACTGGCAAAGGCCGTCCTCCTGCTTTTATTTCTAGCCTTTTAGAAAAATCTCGACGATTTTCTTTGATATAGGACACTGAGTTTGCAGGAAACATTATTGATTATTATTTAGTATTATTAATAAATAATAAATATATATAATAATATTCAATGCTATAATACATATATTAATAATACTTGTTATATTAATTTATTATATATGTTAATATTTATTTATAATATATGTTAATATTATATAGTAGATATATAATAATAAAGTTAAATTATATTGTAGAATATTATATAGTAGGATATTGTATTTAAAGTTACTAAACAGTTTTATATAGACAAAGCCTTTCCATATAACAAAAACTTACAAAGATTCATATTATATACGCTAATAGGATTTGTATTAAGATGTCTATGAAATGAAAACAAGTATGAAAAAATAATAATAAAATGTTATAGTTGCGTGTTGCGTGAATCAAGTCGAAACTACAGATGAGGTTAGAATGCACTGTCACAAACGCACTTCACAAATCACCCGCAAATATTTTCCGTTCGTCAAACGACCTCATCTGCCAAAATTTGGGCCAATACTGAATGACAGAATACAAAGATATATGTTTTCGCTCAATTTCTTTACACAAGTCATTTTGGTGCACTGGATCTTAATGCACCGGGTTAGTCGAAATTTCAAAGATTTTTGCATACGCCTTCGCCGTGTGAAATAAAGTCATGCTTTCTACCTACTTTTTTTATGCCAAATGGGACATTTCGAGAATTTCCAAGAAATGCACCATATTGAGGAACATCTGGGATCAGCTTATTTCGGGGAATCTACTTATATAATATTTGTGTGTTTAGGTCGCATGCGTGAAAGATCGTTTTATGAAACCATACATCGTTGGAATTTTGAATGAACAAATTGGTATATATATTTTGAAATTGATGAGCTCGATTCTTGGGGGACTAATGCACGTTTGCTCCTTCACACGAGCCGTCCCTGCTTATAGTCTTGAGTAAATTTAATTAAATACCAAGAAAGCTCCGGTTATAGTTTTACTTTGAATTATTATTCAACAAAGTCTATGAAAGGTTTCAATTGAATTTAAAGTTTCCAGTCAAACGGAAATGAGAGCAGCGCTGTCTTCCATAGCAAATAGTCGAAGGCTTCTCGGCGCATCTTTGATTCGAGGCTGGCGCTGCTCCGACAATATTACCGTGTCAGCCTGTAATGTACGCATTTAATTCAAGCCTGATACTCTCAAAGCGACAGTCGAACGTCACTGACAGCATGATTTATTACACTGGGAAACGTTAGATATACAGCATGGATCGCAAACTGATTTAAATGGCATTTACCATGAGATCGGTGCCTATTTTGTGGTCATTCATATTCAATGGAATTTGATTCAACTTATTTGATTAGATATATCCCGAGGGTGCTCAACTTTGTATCAAACACCACTTGTTGTACACGTTTTATTAATATGTGTACTTCGCAGTTAACCAATTGATCATTTGTGCTCATGTTAAATTTTAAATAACACGTGTTTCGCCTCTTTCAGGGGCATCTTCGGACCTAATATCGCAAATTTTCCTTTCGTAATGTAATCAAACAAACAAAATAAGTAAGTAATCAAAGTTATTTTGCATTTTTAATCAAAATGAACTTCCACAAAGTTGCCGTCGAGTCCATCGAAAGTACTGTTATTTGTGCAAATAAAATCTTATATATAAAACCGAAACGGGGGATGTATGTCTGTAATTCCCTTTTGCATTGTTGTTGCAAGTTCAAACAAACGAATTGATTTCGCTCGCGAAAGTTTCGACGGTAAATTTGTTTCGTTATCAATGTGTGTGTAGAGACTCCAATTACTCGAGTATCGAGTAGTACATATATAAAACCGAAGCGGCGTATGTATGTCTGTGGGTCTGTAATTCCCTTTTGCATTGTTGGTCATTAAGTTGCCATAAAAACGAATATGAAAGAAAATATGTTTGATTTTTTTTATCGGCGAAGACATTTAGTCAAAATGTAATAAATTAGTCTTCTACTGAACTTTACCGGCTTTTATTAATATAATAATGTTTTTATTTACGTGAAGGTATTATTTGACATTTCTTTGACAGCAAATTAGATTTTTTCCTTGAATTTGGACATTTTAATGGGCGAGAATTGGGCTGTCAATATATGAAAGGGGCTGTGAAATGTCAATGCCAGTCTGAAATGT
This sequence comes from Himalopsyche kuldschensis, assembly GCA_028554975.1. Lineage (NCBI taxonomy): Eukaryota > Metazoa > Arthropoda > Insecta > Trichoptera > Rhyacophilidae > Himalopsyche > Himalopsyche kuldschensis. The sequence continues at coordinate 433,357 of JAHFWI010000059.1, read as the reverse complement.
AGTCTTAATTCCATTTTAATTGACCTAGACTTTTGAATTTTGAAAAAAGTTGTTTAAACTTGGCCCGTCTGAATTTACGCGCCGAGCTGAACATAACCCCAAACTGGTCCGAGCGAAGCCGGGTTCGAATACTAGTAATATTATAAATTAGAATCATGATTATTGGTGAAAACAGAAAATGTATGAAAAACAAAATAAATAATAAAAAAACATGTCTGCTCCAGCATAGATCAGATGGCCTTTGACTGGCGGTATGTAAACATTTTCTGCGAGGACTGGTTGTTACTCAGTCTCTCAACCTTCTAAGTTTGATGAGAGTAGGGATAAAAAGGATAAGGGATAGGAGAGGACTAGTGGTCAGCTGATCGCTCTCGTAAAGCCACTCTTAAAGGATTGGATGAGTGAGAGGGTATTTTTAGACGGTATCACAAACACCCATGCCTGCGAAAGAAATCGATAAGGGGATTAGCTTACACTATTACTACCTCATCCATCAAAAATACTGATAACTGTATCTTACATGTATTTCTTGTAAAACAACTTCTGTTGGAATACAATCCTTTGAATAAATTAAATGTTAATTAATTTAAAATATACTTTATTTTTACATAGCAGCGGGCAACACTAAAAAACATAATAAAATGGGCAGTTTTATTATTAATTATTCTGATAATATTTTAATAGTAAAATAAAATGTATATTTCCACGTTCATTATCTTCTTCGGAGCGATGTATACTTTTTCGATCGCCTGAAAACGTGTAATTGAAAAACAGTTATTTGGAGATAACATCGCCAAACAATAACTAGGCAAGTTTGTTTCATAATTGCATTTCCATAAAAAAATGGTGTTTGAAATTAATCGAAAACCAAAATGGTCTATATTGTATTGCCAAATGTGTCGAATATGCCTTTGAGGCGCGATTATACTAAAGCCAGCATTCCAGACAATAAGGCTTGCAATATATTAAATTGTTACATTCTTACGCTGATAACAAAGTTCGATCGTTTTATCAGTAATGAGCAACACTTATAATATTTTTTTTTATAAGTTAGTAAGAATACTGCGATGCAATTACGATTCAATTGAATAAAAGATTGATTGATCACTTTTAAGGTGTTCACTGTCAATAATTGGTGGAATGGCATTATAATAAAAATAATAACAAATTTTTAGCACATAATTATTCCACATACAATTTATTGGATCAGTACCGGTTTCGTTCATTAAGAGGTCTCCAACATTTTGACTATAGTCTATTTTGCTTCAATTTATTTTCTTAGTTGTAATACTTTGTAATTATTGCTTAACTTTTGTATAAATATCACTGTTTCAATGTATTCATAATCATTTAAATTGATAATGCTCGCCATCAGTGAAACCGGTATTGATCGAAAAAGAATTATGTGGAATAAGTACTAAAAATGTGTTATTATTTTTATTATAAAGATTGATTGCTTCATTACGACAAATCTTTTTTTTTAATCAAAACACTTTAATACTGGTGTTGATTTAAAAGTATTAAACATAATTATATAATACATACAATACAAAAACCAACCGATTTAAATTTGATATTGATATTCCGTATGACCTCATTAAAAATCTTGAAATTGACTTAATAATTTCGACTGAAGGTGCTTGATGGTATTTCAGTATCAAATTTAAATCGATTGAATTTTGTACTTTTCCACGAGTTTGAGAATTTACTTGGACTGACAGTTCAAGTACATTTGTTCACTTTAAATGCCTTAAGGTGAAACCCGGGTCGATAACGACAAGGCTCATGGAAATGTTCAAAATTCAAACGATTCAAAAAACCTAAAATATACATTATCAATTTAAACAAAGTCGTCTAAAAAAATATATTTTTATATTTCGGATAAATCCCACTATCAAGTAGAAAAGTATTGTATGCTAAAACATAGTTCTGAGGAGGGCGTAAACCGAAATAGCTATCAACTATATATTATTTATTTTTTGTAAAACAAATACATAGATATTTTCTGCCGTGTTTTAATGGAGTTCAACAAAGTCAATACCAATTTAATCAATAAAGTAGTCTTCTTTCGATGGATTCAAGTTGTCGTTTGAAAGCTTGTAATGTCCTAATAGTCACGATGCGCGCAGGCGACATATTTCGCGCGTGTAAGCGAGCCTTTAATAGGATGACTGTAAAAACAGCTTTTAAAAAACTGCATCCACTTTTTTGCAAAGCGGTCCAGATTTTCTATCTCACTATACATTGCAACGTTGTTAGTCATCTGTAAATATTTCAAACAGTTCGTCATCGGATATGCGCGGTAGTACATTATGCACAGTTATATATTGTATTGCAAAAAACCTATAAAAAAGTTTATTTATTATAACAATAGTTTCAATATGTAGGTTAATGACTTGCGAATTTATCTGTCCGGCATTTAAAAGGAAACAAGCGTTTTAAAGACGCAGTAATTGTGTTATTATCTATTGTATGTTAACCAGGCTTAGTAAGAAACGTCAACGTAGAAAAATTAAAACTTTTAACCTTTGGTATGCCAGACTATTTTTGAAAGTACCCGCGAAAAATGCCAAGTCATTTTTGGCAACAAAATGGTTGTTTTTATTTTAAAACTAGCCGGTTCCCGGCAAGCGTTGAAATACCACTCGAAAAAAAGAAAGTGCTTTTTGATGCACAATATTTTAGATAGATTTAATTTCACTAACATTTATCGGTATCGATGACATTTACCGTTTGACCTTTGCTGTTTGTCTTTTGCCGATTGTCTACGCGCGCCACCTACTGAAAGTCTATTTTACTATGCCTATTATCACAATCGGATGAACGGTATGGCAACGCTTAAAATACGAACAAACAAACAAACATTGATTTTACGTGTGCAGATGCAGTGCAACTCCGGAATGTTGCTAACTCCGTTTTTCAACGATAGATAATTCTGAAATTGATATGTTATAGAATTATACTATTATATAGAATACGGTAAATTCAAGCTTTTCCGACTAAACGGTAATTTTTGACAAAAATGTAAATTGCTATTTCAATACTAAATTAATGTCGAATAAAATTAAATTAACATCGAAACTGGTCCTGATTATTTCATAAAACTATGGAATATGTACAATAAAATGATTTTTTTACACATTAAAAGTAATTCACGATTGACGTATAAATAAAAAAACATGTTTTTATTTCGCTTCTACAGCCCCGAGTAAAACAATCAAAATGAGTTAATATTTTGGTGTAATAAGCAATTATAAAGCACGAGCCCATGGTGTTAGATTACAGCCGTATTATTCATAATAAGATATTTACTATCGGAGCATGGTCGAGTAACTGAGAAAGGTAAAATAAAAACTGCGCTGGCGTGGCATCGTTAGCGATAACATATCATATGAATAAACATGCATTCGTATAATTCATATAAATCTAGCATTGGGAACGACTTTAACGATAGCAATTGTGTAAAATATTATATGAATTCCAGACGTAATAAGTGAAACACGAATGCGCGCAACGCTATACCTGAAAGCATGTGACATGATGTAGTATCTATGAAAGATATACGTTTGATAGTAAATTTATTCACGTCAAAGAAAATTTACCTGTTTTTCACGAAACGACAAAGCAAATTTAATATAATAGTGCTTATTAAATCATTCAATTTAAAAGATATTTCAAGATTTAAAGAAAACTATGTTTATTCCGCGTATTCTGCAAAAAATATATTTGATAGAGCTTCAGGTTTTTCGGCGCTTTGACGTCATTGTTTTTCTCGTTTTCTTCGTCTCTAGATTTTTTTTTATATGTGTACATATTGTATTCCTTTCTCATTGATGCTGACAGGAGGGCGTGATCGTTACAGTTAAAAAGGTTAGCTTATTTGACTAGCCAACCAGCAGTCCCAGGGACGGTTTTTATAATGGTGCAGTGGTGCACTGATCCCCCAATAATATTCAAGCAATATGTTATATCAAAATAAATACACAAATTTATTCACTTAAAATTCATTGAATGTTTGCATACAAAGATTGAAGGAAACGATGATTCATACCTGTCATACGGAAGGCGCAGAAACAATAATAATAAGTTTGTCGAAGTCAGCCTATGACTCTCAGAGGTGAATTTTGGGTAATGTACCAAATAGAGTTAAAACAGAAGGTATAAAAGAGAGATTTTGTGGCGCAACACAGGAAGAGATAACATACGGAACCGTACCAAACCATCTAATGCTATCATAGGACAATTATTTAACATACCAATCAGGATTCGGCAGTAAAATATTTCTATTGTGCTATTGCCGCTTATTTAGACGAAGATATTATCCACGCTTTATCGCGATTATACGCCTTTATAAATTATACTCTTGTTAGAAATCCGTCGGTTATTATAAGCGATTGAGTTGAGGGGGCAATATTTCGCATTATGTGATCATAAAAGTTAATGGTCCTCGGACCGATACCGCTGGACGGGTGCCTAGTAAAATGACCCCATCGAGATTTGCACTTCAGTTTGACCTTTTATTGATAAAACAACTTTTACGACTGGCCCTCTCTCCCGGTTAAGTGCTCTTAAACACTAGAAATAACACTTGGTTATATCCAACTTGCAATATCGTTTAACTTCTTATGTTACGTTGCATAGTGCATTGCCGTTTACAGGGCAGTAACAGACTCTGACAAACTTTAAAGACTGACTATTTAGAATATATAAAAAGCGGTTAATGAGAAAAAGAACACATTTCTTTATAAACAAACAGTTAGTCTAATACGGTGAGAAAAATAGCAATGAATTTTAATTCTACGGAAATTATTTTATATATTTGTGGATAGCTATTTCGGATTACGCCTTCGTCAGAACTATGTTTTAAACGTGCATTAGATCAAGTATATATAGCCCACTTAGATAGGGAACACAATACATCTTCTTCTCTCTTCCACCATCTTAATTGTATATGATATTATAAAATAATTTCTGTAGAATTAAAATTCATTGCTATTTTTCTCCCCGTATTATAATGGAGTTCTGCCAAGTTAATGCCAACTCAATCAATAAACAGTTAGCCTGTTTCATTGACTGCCTCTTTTTGAAGAAATTCTTATACTTTTCGATGATGTCCATTTTTTCACCAAGGATTTGTATATTTCGTTATTCTTCTGCAAAAATGTGACCACCATAGCTTTGAAAAATATTTTGCAAATGGCACTCATAACTCGACAAATTTTGCGAGTTACTGCTTTCTTCCTTGGAAGGGCAGTGCAGTGGTTCAGTATTTGATCTTAGTGCGATAAGGACTTAAAACCTATTTTAATTTAATCTTTCATTTTTAAAACTGTAATCTTTTGATTGTTTTTGTGGTAATTTCAATTACGTCTAACTTTCCTCGTGTGAATTAGGCAAATAGTTTTGCAGCCTCGTTGATGCTCTACCTTACTTAACCAGATGCAGCTTACTCAAAATCCATGACTAAGACTTCAAATGTTAGACTAAAAATATTCATGTAACAAAGAAAAGATTACCTGTTTCAGGGTATCTATCTTCACCATATAAGATTGAATTCCCCTTTGAAAAACATTATTTGTTCATGATTTGATTTTTCATGCAGGGCCATCTTTGAAGTGTTTGATTATGTGAACTGAATAACTTAGGTTTACTTACTTCAATAGCGTAGCCCATATTCGCAAATTGCATATTTACAACATCTGTTTTTGATTAATTGATATCCGTTACTGTTTTATTGTTGTTTGACCTTTTTGAGAGTTGAAGAAAAAATAAATGGCCTTACTTGAATCAGGAGCTTTTAAAATGATTGATTAACACACTATTGATTATATTCTTGATAATAAATGCAAATAAATACAAAATATTAGTTCCGTTATAATTTGAAAAGTAAGCCATTTCCCTACGCTCACAGTGAGTATTCTTAACTGATCAATCGAATGCAAAACAAGTGGGTTTTATTTATTTTATGCAATATATTGTGGTATTTTTTTATTTAAGAAATACCAACTAATGTTTTTTTTCCTTTTTGCAGGATAATCACAGTCAAAATCATGAACATCCTTTTTGACGAGTTCCTAAAAGTGGTAAGCAAATTTTTTCAGTATTAATTTTTATAAAAATATATCTATGGAACGAATTAGACTCTTATCAATAACGGTTTTTTTCCTGTAATCACTTCTAGCAAATATTTTTTTTTATTGACTTTAAATACCTTAGTCGACCACCTAAAATTTTCAATGCATTTTTGTGTACATCAATCATTTATGTCTGAAAAGAAGACACATTGTCAGAAATAAGTAACGTTTTTAATTGATTACAAATTTATTTCCGCCCAGGATGTGAGGATCAATTTTAGATTTTTTTGTATTTGGGACTAAATATGCCGCTATTTCGTCCTTAATGAGCTCTTATTTTCATTGATGATATATTTTACCTTCTTCATTCATTTCAATGCAAAGATTATTTATATTCGACGCTGTTCAATGCGTAACGCAACAAATAATTAATTATCTACGAGCATTCGGTGTTTTAAAGATGACAGATCCAGAAAATATTACGATTTTGTTTAAAAAATTGAGCTTGATTTTTTAATTAAATTTTAAATTAAAAAAAAAAAAAAATCTTAATTGTGAAAGTAATACGAGATTAACTCGATGATAAATAATGTAGTAGTTGTGCACAAAATCAACGATAAATAACATACCCAAGATCTCTTTTTTCAATTGAAATAATCTGACCTTGCCGGGAATTGTGCCTGGGCCTCCTGATCGCTAGGACAAAGCTCTTGCCACTAGACCACAGGGACCGACTTGATAAACAATTTATTCCCAAAAATTTCAGGTTTTCCAAATCTTTGGGAACCCGGGATTGGAATCCCTAGTAACAATTTTCATTTTCTATGCATAGCGTTTATAAATTCATATACATTTGACCGTGCAATATAACAATGTGGTGGAATATTTTATCGCGTGCTTTTAGAAGCGTCACTAGATTTAATACATAGTTTCTGAAGTAGTAGAGTTCACCTGGATGTCTATCAATGGCGCATTCCTGAGCACCGGCCAGCGGTAGCTGAAACCTTCCGAGCTCCAACAACAATGGGGAAACCAAAGACGGTCAAAGTACTTCCAAGACCTTTGCAGTGATTCTAAAACACTGTTCTCTATTTGTGACAGTAAAAAGCAAACGTAGTCATTAGATACTCCAGTTCGAGTTTCGAATACTCGATACTCGAAAATATTCGTAGTACATGATACTCGAGTATTTTGAAAAATGCTCGAATTTATGAATTTATTTAAAAATATATATATATTTATAATGTTTAATCGTTGCGTTTAACTGAGTCTTACAAGTGTATTTTACTGTCAGTAAACATTTTTTTTCTAAATGGTTTAGCCGTTGACTATGCTATGCGAGAATTTCTTTTTTTTTTGTTTTATCTTATCAATGACAAGTTTATTAGCTTATTTATTTGTTTATCATCTATTTATATACAGTGAAACCCCGATTCTACGTTTTTCAAGGGACCGTATAGAACAAACGATTAATGCGGGAAACGATGAATGCGGGAAAGTTTTATATATGAACCAAATGCCGGGACTGAAGAAAATTAATGCACCACGCGGGAAAACGTATAATGCGAGAACGTAAGATCGGGGTTCCACTGTACACAAATTTGAATTAATAATATATAGTTTGATAAATTTGAAACTACTCGATTATACTCGATTAGTTTAAATTTTACTACTCGATACTCTCGAGAAGTTGAGATGTCGAGTAATTGGAGTCTCTATTGGTCCAGTCAAGGAAATTTTTAAAAATTTTCATTTGCAAGACTGCTTATAATATTTATTGAAAAGAAGGTTATATCGTCATGTTTGTCAGACCTTGTCATCTCCATCGAGTATTTACTCGAAAAGTAATCAGTCGTGTTTTCTTTTAATCCATGTCCACTCCTAATGTGGAGCATATGTACAACTAATGGAGTTTATCTCAATATAAGTTATTCTACAATAGCTGCTTTTTACTCAGTTGCTCAACCTCTCATTTTCGAAGAGAGTTGTGAAAAGGGTCTCCGTCGCTAAGCAGAAATCCAAAAAATGACACTGTCCGGATTTTAACCCGAAAGAACTTGAACACGGACCGGATATTATTTATTTAAAATTACAATTTTTCATTCAAAGATATAAGATGTGCTTATTAAATATACACTTTTTTTAAACTAAATTGTTTAAAGTCCTAGAAAGTCATGTGAATATTATAAAATTACAATCATTTTTTTTTGCATAACACACCTTTTATGTTTACTGACAACACTTTTATGCAAGAGTAAGTCATTGTACTGTTTGACCATGTGAAGCAATTCATGCAAACTCTCATATATATATAATACAGCTGTTTTAAATAAAAAAAATTGAGAACCATCAAACGTGGCGTTTATCTAGCATGCCGGCTCCCGCGGCAGGGCTATCCTGGCATCATCTGATCGCTGGAGATGCCTCCGGAGATAGCCCTCGCGATAGAAAAGACCTCGCGATCAATTCGACGATAGCCCGAGCAGGAGTCGGCCGCCCCTGGACTCGCCACATAAATTCCGCTATGCATTGTTCTAATACGGACGAATTCAGGGCTCGAGAACGCGTTTCTTTAAAATTGATTTCAATACCACTTATATAGGAAAAGGTTTACGATATGGACGTGAATTTTTAGTGTTTTTGTTTTATATTTTTATCCACTCCCAATTTATTTAGATATTTAAATATACTTTTAATACGAGTAATCTGCTTCAACCTCTCTTCGTTTGGATGAGAGTATAGATAGAAAAGATAAGGCAAAGACAACACAAACACGCGTCCCTTCCAACAGAATCAACTCAAAAAAATCCTGCTCGTACTGGGACGGTAAACACATGAGGTCTGTACGGAAGCCAATGTACCACGGAACCGTTATATTTATATGATCAAATTAAATGAAGCTTTCTTAAAGGACTAAAACTTTCTTCACTATTTTATGCATAACATACTATCTTCGAAAAAGGAATGTTGACCAGCTGAGTATCAAGTAACTCATGTAAAAAAAATATGTTTATAGTAGCTGACTGATATATAGGAACTTTTACGGTGACTTGGGCGGTAGCATAATCCCTTTCATCGGTATGAGTGTTTAAAAAGGTGAAGTAAATCTTTACAGCCGTTGCGGCGCTTGCGCCGGCTGGCGTTTGCTGGCTTCTACGGCAACCGGAAGGCTTAGTGTCGTGGTGATGATGTGAAAGTGGAGATGTTGCATTAGGTCGAGGTTACTGGCGGTCGAGGGTGATGGAGAGATGATGTTGATAGCGGTCGGATGATGATGGTCGAGGATCCTCAGGAGCCGTCTGAACAAAGATCGGGTGAATACAGGCAGCCAAAACGGGCGACCGCGGCAGTCAGTAATCCATGCGGATGTGTGCTACCCCATCCGTGCTACCACACGTGTGGGGTATTATAGAAGCTCCATTACCATTCAATATGATCTACATTGGAAACCGACATAACGTTAGAAAATAGGTTAATTTTAGAATACTGTATGTATTTCAATTTTCTTTAATATCACGCGTGTCTTCTCTTAATGCTGTATTAACCACGGGCCGTTTTAATTACTTTGGTAATTAGCATGCTATTTAGTATTTGATGGCCAATTAAAAAAAGTACAAATTTGTGCACTTCGTAAACATTGTAATATATTTTTTGATGTTGGCCCTCAATTTGGACTCGTAACGGAGTTTCTCTCAGCATATTTTGTCTACGAAAACCATTCAGTTACAAAACCTTTCTTTTTCAAAAAAAGTAGAGTTAGAAAGGATACGACTAGAAGTGAATTATTAAGGTTAGCCTATCACTCTTTCTTAGTTCCGTTTTTAGGATCGTATGGATGTAGAAGGTATCTTTTGAAAACACATACATCCATGTTTTCGAAAAGAAATCAATAAATAAAATTTAACTGCCGTATGCTTTTATTAATATCCGAAAGACGTTACAATTTACGTACAAATCTTTCGCCTTTATTTCAACATATAACTTAATGTGGAATAATACAAATCGTCAATTAAATACTTTAATATCTTTAAAAATGATTGTATTGCTAAATAATTAAATAAGTACTGCTATTTTTACATAGTAAATCAGCTAACCTGTTGACATTCTTCAATCTTACTTTTACTGGTGCTTACTGTCAATTCTTGGTGGAAAAGCATAACTTAAATAAATAATACACATTATAAATTACTGTTTCCACATAGCTTTTCTTTCATTTGACAATGCTAGTCCTGATCATTATATGGATGTCTTTGGAAATAGTATTACAGAATAAGTTTTGTTTATTTATTTAAATCTTAGATCTGCTAACAACTGTACGTTTGAAATATTCCATTGTTTAATTTTAATAACACAAAATCGAGTATTATTAAACGAAACATCTTTAGAGGCTCTCATTAATGATACCATTTTGATTAAAAGCAATATGTTAAGAAATCTTTACACGTAAAGCGTAATGGGCTTCTTATCGATCTATGATTCCCATTAGGAGAACATCAAGCAGACACCTCGGGAGCCACTTGCATACATATACTAGTTGAATGTCCTACATGCTTTCAGAACTTCATTAAAGCTTCAAGTGTTCTCATATCAAATAGATTAAAATCTTAATTAATAACAGCAAATTAGAAAAATGAATAAGCTACTATATTATAAGTTACTTCAAACACACCCCGTAACATAAATACGTGATAGTATAAATTAATACGGAAGTCATATTCTGATAATTAGCTAGGCGTTTTTAACGTCACTGAAGACTTCGTCTTCTAATAAAGTTCTAATTTATCTGCTACCTGTTAGACTTGGGCAAAAGCCTTAACGCTTAATTTTGAAGGCTTCTACAATCCACCAAACTTTGTCGAATTTGGGTCATCCCAATATCAGATTTTTTCAGAAACAATGGCTGAACATTTTCAACTCCTGGAAAGAGAAAACGGTTGTTTACTTCGAAACTTAAAGCGTGAAATAAAGAAGAAGAATTAAAAATGTTTATTTTTTTTATTTTAGACTAGACAACAAATGACAGCACGAAGACATTGTCTCAAGGGTAATAAATTGAAATATATGTATGAAATATGAATAAAGATTTCATACAACGCATATTGAATTGTAACTGATAAAAGTTATGTCACCAAATATCTTATTAGAATTGAATAAATAAGAAACTCAATAAAATAGTTATTGCTAGCAACATTTTTCTCAGTCAATTTATCGATTCTGTTCGGAGGTAAGGATGTGTTAGTGCTGTCTAAAACTAATTCCCCACCCATCCGATCCTATAAGCGGGGGGGCGTACCGTGAGCGATTAGCTATACCACTCGTCCTGTCATAGAGCCTTATCCTCTTTATACCTACTTTCACCGAACTAAAGAGAGGATGAGCGACTGTGTAACAAGCAATTATCGTAGTCAAAAAGTATGATTAGATTCTACCTCCATTAAGAGGCCATTTACTTCACACAAAAACTCATAGAAATATTAATAAAAAACAGTGTTTGTACTAATTCCTTAATTCTTGTATTATATTAAGACCAGGACCGGTTTCACTGTCATCGTAAGCATTTTCAAGTGATATCAGTTCGCTTGAAATGCATAAGTAATATAGAAGTACAAAAACTGTTTATTTTTTACTAAAAAGCTTTTCCACCAATTATTGACAGTGAACACCTTAAAAACCTTACAAATACAATAACTCATGCGTGCAGATCAAACAAATATATATAAACTGGAGAAAATATTTTCATAATTAGATATATGTATATACATTAGAAAAACTATCGAGTGAGTTACATGCCTAATGATTATTATGTCTGTCAGCAAATGCCTACAAAGAAACATACTGTGGAACATGATTGATGGGAAAACTTGTGACGTATACAAATGTACGCCATGGTTTGTTTTGTATTCAATGTATCAACAATACTATGTACGTACTATTAAAGCAGAGTAGCAAATAGTATGTGGTGAACAACGGGGGTACCAAACTAGGTAAATTATGAATATATGGTCACGGGACAGAATTTTTGTAAAGATTTATAAAAAATAAGCACATTAAATGAAATGAATGTAAGGCTAACGATTTTTTTTTTTTTATTTTCGTCTTTATTTTTTAAATTTATTACAATAAAACATTCTAAAGAATACTTCGCAATAAGTATGAAATCGAGTTATTTTAATTTACAGGAGCAAAAATGCAATCACAAAGTACACAAATAATAATATTATACAGATAGAGACAGTCACATAAGTTTATTATTGTTTAAAATAAAAAATAAAAAATTATTATAGGCTAATATTAAAAAACAAATTCTTCTTTCAGAACTCACACAATAATCAGTAATATTCTTCAGATTTAATCATTTTGATTCCAAATTTTATAATAATCCACAAGAACTCAAAAATTAAAGTCAAAACATAAAATTATAAGCTAGTATGAATAATTTTTTGAGCTTAGCTCGAGAAGATTGGGATTCTGCTCCGTGACCATATATCCATAATTTACCCCAAACTAACGGTCGAAGAACCAAGATATTTGTTTAAGCAAACTTTGACAGGACGTGAGTCATGATTGTTTATACTACACAGGCTAGTGATTCTTAAAAGGTTGTCTATGGCGTGTTCTCTTTTTTAATTAATATAAAATAAATTTGAGAAAATGTGGCATTTTTCAAACAAATTGAGTGCCAAATAATATCTTTTAGTCGACTCTTGAATGAATGTGATTTGAATTTTTCTCGTAGTGGTAAATTCTTAAAATAACTCAAATGTCTTAAAGTCGCCTTGACAAATATTTTTTGTCCGGTCCGTGGTGCAGTGGTCAACGTCGCTGGCTTACGTGACGGACCGCCCGAGATCGAGTCCCGAAATGAGGAGATTTTACAGTCGATAAATCGATTCTGCTTGAAGGCAATTGGTGTTTGTGTTGTTGAAAATCCCTTCCCACCTTTTCGATCCCAAAAAAGTGTGTAGCAAGGGCGAATAGCTTACCATTATTCCTGTCTTAGTCTTCGTATTCTTTCCATTCCCACTGTCTTCGAATTGACGATGAGAAGGTGAGTAGTAAACAGTTCTTACTTTTCTTCTTTGAGTGACATTGCAACGCATGCCGGGTACTCGCTTGTATTATATCAAATAAATAAATCTTAACCTAACAAATACCACCAACCTTGCAGTAAAAGCATCCCTCGACGCGTCGTATATTACCGATCCGTTGCACCCTTAATTGACAGTGTTAATTATTAAGCCCGTGACGTGTGATTTCTCATCAGCTGTTAATAAATAAATAACTATGTTCTCATTAACCGGGCAAGAACCGGTAACCCCCGGTAAATCAAATCATTTTCCAATCACAAGCCTCTCGGCGCGTAAACCGAGCTACTTGACGTATGAATTTATGCCATACGAAATGTCTTACATTATGGGGGACGGGAATTTAGCACTTAATGCATAGTTTGGACACCTACACGCATTGGAACTAGGGCTGTGCCAATAAAGATAATATTCAAATAAAATACAATTTTTATGTGAATGACTAGATGATCAAACTAACATGACACATTATTAATTTCGTTAAGCAATGCTTTCTTCTTAATATCAGAAGGCTTAAATGCAGTTTTCATATTTAAGAGAATTCTCTTATTTTCTATGGGTTGGAACTAGAGACTCCAATTCGAGTATCGAAGACTCGATAATCGAGTTTACTCGTCCATTTTTCAAGTACTCGATCCTAGATTAATTTGAAAAATCGAGTATTACTCGTAATTTATAAATGAAGATTTATTTCCCAATTTCATTGACTTATTTAAATTAAAAAACTTAACTGAGTCTTACGCGTGGATTTTACTGTCAGATTATATATATTTGTTGAATGGTTTTGTTTTTGACTATGCTATACGAGAATTTATTTTGTTACTTTTGCTTTGGGCTATGCTGAATTTTCTTATCAGTGACAAGTTTGTGATGACGAGAGTCTCTGATGACAAGAGACAAAAAAAAAATATTGAAAAATAATATACACCAATTTGAATTTTTAGATGTATTATGGCACATCTTAAACTACTCGAGTATTATCTTGCTACTCGAGTATATTTTGCTACTAGATACTCGAGTAGTTTAGAGTCACATAGTAGTCGATAGGCATTTTATCAACAGGAATATTATGTTCTTCGTTATTATAAATTTTATTCTAAAATTAACTTATTGATTGATTGATTGAGTAGGCATTTACTTGGTAGAACTCCATTATAATACGGTAAAAAATAACAATGTATTTTAGTTCTACATAAATTTTATATATTTGTTGATAGCTATTTCGGCTTACGCCTTCGTCAGAACTATGTTTGAAACGTGTATTAGAGATAGCTTATATACCTATGCTAGACAGGGTGTCCCGTACATCCTCTCTTTCTTTTCAAAACATACCACCCATGGAAGAATTAAAATAAGTTTAGTTTATTGGTCTAAACTTAACTTACACAAAGTTACCACTGAATCCATCAAAATTACAAACATTTCAAATTCTATATTGAACATTAATTTTAAATTTCAATAATACCGGAATACTATTTTTTTTAATTTTATATCTCGGTATTTAATACCGGGATCCCGGTTCCGGTAATTCCATTGATATCCGTAGTTATACAGATAAGCTGTAAATAATTAAGCATCGCCCTCAGAGATGCAAACCTTAGAAATCAACTGATTTATAGAATGTTCAGTACACAAATCAATTAACCATTAGTTTGTACATTGAAGCATTATTTGTTGCCTGGCGATTTTAATGAAAGCATAATTCATCTTGCACTCAAATTCCTCGAGCGTTGGTCATTTCTCAACTGCGCGTTTCGCATAGCAGACTACTAAAACAAATTCTTCAGAAGCTGCTTATCAATCCATTGCACACAGGTAGTCCTCGATTTACGGCCGATATACGTCGCTGAACATTGGCCCTAAGCCGAATTGGTCAAATGTCGAATTTCATACAAAATATGTTACTAATTTAATTAAAGTTGGTTTTATCCGACGTATAATAAAAGAATTTACTTATTTCGATTGTTTGAATTTATAATGTATAGTTTAAAATTATAATTCGTGCACATAACTCGAGAAGTACAAAACTGAAGTGAATCAAAAGTGATATTGTAATTCCATCAATTGCATTCAGTCAAAGTCTTCAATAAATACTTATTTAAAAAAATTAAAAAAAACACATTTTTAGTAGGTACTTATTCCAGCATTATCAGCGATTATTATCAACTGATAATGCTCCCCATGAGCAAATCCAGCCCTGATCCAATAAATATAATGTGGAATCAGTACTAAAAGTATTGAGAGAGAACACCTTAATAATACCTATTTGATTCAAAGAAATAAAAATTGCAAGTGTTTGAATATGAGTATAATAAATCATTGAGTAATTTATAAAAAGCGGTAGTTCGAAAATAAGCTAATTTATTTGAAAACAATCAACATGTTGTTGTATTGATTGCATCTTTGCTAAGAATACTAGAGTTGCTGCTTTTTTGCTAAAAAAAATATATATTTTTGCAGATGTCGATTATACCACAGAAGATTTTTAGTTAAGATTCAATTTTAAGTTATTCTACTGTTATATAAGTGAGCACCAAAATGGCTTTCAAAAATATTTAGCAAATGGCATTCATAGCTCAGTTTCAGAAACTTTGCGAGTTACTGCTTTCTTCCTTTGAACGGCAGAGTAGGTGGACGCCTTCTGTATTTCGAGCGGATGTTGACTTACAAAGTCGGATATCGAATAAAAAATGTTGGTTAAGCAGGCTGGTTTTACTCATGCATTTTTTTAGCGTACAAATTTTTACGATGACCCGGGTCTATAAATTAAAAACGTACAAAATTTTTCGGTATCGATAAGAATCTTTGAAAAACTTCATACTTACAATGTGTGAAATAATGCTTGTAAAAATTATATTATATTAACTACAAGATATTCATGTAAATTTTTATGCAGTATGAACGTGTAGACTGTTTTATCAAAAATAATTTGTCGTAAAAAATGTATTATGAGTGCGTGCATTAAAACAAGTGGCGTGATATATATAGAGCCATTGGTCGGCAACATTGTAGTCCGTTCAATAATTAAAACATGTTGAATATTAATTAAAAAAATATATTTACTGATGATTCATTGCGCGTTTAAATTACTAAGCCATTCCTTTTTTTAAATATTTAAAAAAGACTACTAATTATTTGGTCAGTTTCTAATTCGATAAATGGTCAGTTATAAATTCTTAAAACGGTCAGTAATAAATACTTAAAACGGTCAGTTAAAAATAATAAATGGTCAGTTAAAATAAAAAGAACATGTCATAAATTTGCCTATTACGACCATATTTGGTAAAAACTTATCATTTTTTTTAAATAACTAACCATTAAAATATATTACTGACCGTTTTATTTAATAACTGACCACATTCACACTGATACAATGACAACTGACCGTTTATAATATTAACTGACCATTTATTTATTTAACTGACCAAAACTTGAATTAGTTACTGACCCATTAAATACATGCCTTTAAAAAAGAATAAACATTTTTTTTTCTTTCAACGATGCAAAGTAACATTCTCAACGTTATTGGTTGATACTTTCGATGGATTTAGTGGTAACTTATGAGATGCGAAGATGCATCTGAAATCAATCGAAACACGGATCACAATTAGAAACACAATTCGTGGAACAATCAAAGCTATTTAAACTTTAATATTATTGATTGAATTGGCATTTACTTGGTAGAACTTCATGATAAGATTGTGAAAAAATAGCAAGGTACATATTTTAGTTCGACAAAAATTATTTGATGTATAGTTATTAGCTATTTCGACTTAAATCATCGTCAGAACTCTGTTTAAACATACATTTACTTATGCAAATTAAAATAACTTGGATTATTCCACTTATTGTGTTACTAATTGTGACACGTGTTTCGCCTTTTTCAGAGGCATCTTTGGTCTCACTACCGCAAAGGTTGCTTAAGTAATGAATAAATAATAATGAATAAATTACTTATCACCCCTCCTTGCTTCCCGTAAAAATTAAAAATCCCAAACTTCATTTTGCACTATACGTGGAATACTCAAAGATATGTCAAATTTTATATCAAAATGAACTTCCATAAAGTTGTTCCATAAATGTCATAAATTGATTTTATGTACTTCTTGAAAAAAAGAAATACATTTTACATCATACAATTTTGACAGCATTTCTGATTAAAATATGTTACTGTCACAAAAAATTATGTAAATTGGTCTTACTTAACCGGTTCCCGGGCGAATTCGTTTGCAACAATCTGTTCAAAAAAAATGTATTTATTTTATGACATTAATTTATAGCATTTTGTTTTAACCCCTCGAAAATTTTATCGATGGCACTCCGGGGCGACGGACTCCATCAAGTTGATAGAAGAGACAGGCAGGACTCAGGCTCCCCTATGGAATCTTCAGTACATGTCAAAGCCAGCTCCATCGTCGTCTTAGTATTTTACCCGCTACTATTACGTAAATATTGAAAATATGTTTTTTCTGATTCAAAATAGTTCAAATATTATTCACGCATATTTGAGTGATTGCCCGGAATTGATCATTTTAGTGATCGCCCGGGAAGTAGTTAATGGTATTTAATCCATTAAAAAAGCATATTATGAGGAGCTAATTTTCAAAAGTGGACCATTCTAAAATACTTCTTTTCAACCGCCAGTTTTAGATTAAACTTTTGAGACCTTTTTTATTCAGATGGAAAAGTTTGAATTGTTACACATCATCCGTAATTCCTTAATTTAAAACAGATGTTAAAAATATTGATAGTAAACACAAATTTATGAGGAAAAAGTAATCTCACATTTTCAGTTTTTCAACAAATGGATTTGTCCACTATTGAAAAATTAGCTCCTCATTTGTAAAAATTGTTGCCGAACTTACAAGTGACTACGCACGCGGCAATACGTGTCGGAGAAAATTTTAAACGCCTTGCATTAAACATTATTTGATCAAGATAAACATAAATTAACATGGATACGAAAATCGATGCCAGGTACCAGAAATTACGTATCTCTGATCGGCCGAATTTAAATTCACAGCATTGAGGTTATGCGGCCAGTGGCCGGTTATAAAATTATTGACACATCCCCACAGAAAGACTAGTTTTTTGACGTTTTTGAACCGAAACAACTGTCAGGCCAACATTTCAAACGAGACATTGAAGTCCCCCTAATTTACTGCTCCGGATAAAAATCCAACATGTCTACCGCAGTGGCGGATCCAGAAATTGTCCTAGGAGGTGGCCATTTTAAAAATAAACATGATGCATAAATGATATACACTTAGGCCTCGTATAACACGGTTTTATACAGCACGGATGTATAAATTGTGACAGATTTTTATACAACACGCTTTATATAATACAGCTTAAGGAAAAAAAAATTACAGTAAACCTTTGTCGTGGTATTGGTGGAGAAGCTTTTTATGACATCGATATTCATGATATCCATGAAATATTGCAAGATCGTGCGTTGAACGAAGAAGAATTTGTCGAAATGTTGGATGAACCTACCACAATTAATGTCTCAGAAAGCAGTTGCAGCAAAGAAGCTACATTTTTTGCATTACAAAAAAAACATTACGGCCTAGAATTGGCTATTAAATTAGATTTTTTGATTGAAAATGATCCTATAATGGAAAGCAGTTCGAAATTCAAGAGGAAATCTCAAAATATTTTGGAACCTTGTAAGGAAATATATAATTCGATATTATTTTTGGAACGCAAACCCTAATTTTGTATGAACTTCAAGCCTTGTATAACAAGGATTTGTATAACACGACGTTTTTGTGGAACCATATAACCTTGTTATACGTGGCACAAGTGTATTAAAAAATAAATCCTTATACACCCAGTCCCTTTTTCTTTCAGTACTTTTTTTACGCGAACTTTTTTACAGAAGAAATGTTGACCCTGCGTTAAAAGAAGTGATGACCCCTAACAAAATCATGTGATTTAATTGATGACTCAGATACATTATCATCGATTCTTTCATTTCAATTAAAAATTGCAAACATTAAAAACTAAATATAAAAAATACAGTTTAATACCAGAAAAAATCGTATATATTATAAAATTAAAATTTTTGTTTATTGACGTTGCAAATTGGCGCAAAAAATCTTTAAAAAAACAGGTTAAATAGACAGTTTCCATTGGATATGTTACAAAGCCACACCCTGTAGTCTTTTCAAACTCAAACGACTCCTTAGTCAGGTTTTCATGCGCCGTATTGTGAAAAAAACTCCTTTCAGCGGAGGAAACGCTAATTGTAAAACTTAATAAAATTAAAAAATACAATTATGAATTTATCACATTGCATATATATAGCTGTTAAACAAAAGGGTTGTAAAAAAAGAGAATTATAACATATGTATTTATTTAAATAAAAATCATTTTAAAATTTATTTTATAATATTTTAAATGGAATAAATTCTCCTCAGGGAGGGGCCATGCCCCCCTCCTTGGATACGCCAATGGTCCACCGCGTCTAATACAAACACTGGATTAATGAACAGTTAAACAAAATGGTCTAATTTATTATGTGTCGAAAAACGCTAAATTTCTAATACCTACAGGTCATTATAATTTAATAATACACTATAAAGTCAGCTTATGTGAGTTAAGCGCTGTTATATCGACAGTTTATCGGTAAATTGTTTTTTACGCGTTACTGTTCTGTAGAAGAACACAGCTCGGGATAATTTTATCGATGTGTATGGAAAACCTTTTACTTTCGGAATTTATTCCAAGAGCGCATAATCAATGTGGTCAATATTGAGTAAACTATGAATGAAAAATTTACTGAATAAATGATAACTTAACTGTTAATATAACTGTGGCATGGAAAAACTTTTGAAAAATTAAAAATCGAATAACAAAAACATTGAACATTTAAAAATCGAATATACATTTTAATTTTTGTATGCAAAGCATGAAAGCGTAACATAGATTGGATAATTTTATTGATGGCTTTAAACATATATCAGGAGTTAGTTTTCAAAAGTGGACAAATACATTTGTTGAAAAACAGATTGTGAGATATTTTCATTACTTTTTCCTTATAAATTTGTGTTGGAATTACGGATAATGTCTAAACAATTCAAACTTTTCCATGTGAATAAAAAAAGTCTCAAAAGTTTAATCTAAAACTGGCAGTTGAAAAAAAGTATTTTGGAATTGTCCACTTTTGAAAATTAGCTCCTAATATGTGAAATTTCCATTTTTAGGAGAGTTAGTAATTAATGTATTTATATTTTTCAGTCTTAATGTGCTAAATAACACTTTCTTGGTAGAAAGGCATCATTCAAACAAATATAACACATTTAATAGTACAACACTACATCTATATATATATTATAATAAAGATCAGGACCGGTTTCGTTAATCAGTTCAGTTGACAATGCTCCCGTTGAGCGAAACCGGTCCTGATCTTTATCTGTATAAATGTGGAATTAGTACTATATGATGTGTTTTTATTTTTATTGTATGCATACATTTAAATTGTACAAGTAATATTGTAGTATAAAATAGAAAACAAGTTTTATTACTTTTTATTACTAGAGCAACCTTGTGATGCTTATTCTAAAGAGGCGAAACACGTGTCACTATCTGTAACACAAAACGTGGAATAAGCTAAGTTATTCCGCAAAGCTTTGGCCGAATTTATCGAAAGTATGGTAATATTGTAACCTGAAACTGAATAGAAAAGAAGTATTCGCGATTTCAACTTTTAGCATTACCTCGTAGATAAAAATTTTAGCATTGCTTGTTAATACATTTTTTACAATTCTGAAACATTCAATTCAAAGAAAATCAGAGTTTAATCAGACGTCACACATATTTTTACATTACGAATATTATAATAAAAAGTCGAGTTATTAATAAATATACAAAACAAATTGAACATTTAAAATGTTGTTTTTATTTGTTCACTCATGTAAACTTAATTTTTAAACATCTCTTATCTGTGCTTGAAATCGTCAAATTTTACAATGTAAAAATTAATTGATTGATTGATTTTGAAATCGCAATATTGATGCCATGTTTGACAGCATAAATTTAAGAAATATATTTGCATTTCAAATATAAATTAATGTGTAATAAGTGGTTATAATTTGAATGCAAACGAATGTCTGTGACATCTAAATTCCTTCCCATTCTTCTTCTGGTCCTAAAAACAGGTCGATGGGAGAGCGCTGACATCATATTCTAGTACAGTGGTTCTCATGTGCGGCCACCAGAGGATTTGGCTGCAGCCACCAACAGCTTTCTAGTGAATATTGATGTTGTTTAACAAGTTAATTTTTGAGCAAAGTCTCTAGAAATTAAATATGGATGAAATTAATACCAATAGTTAATTGAACAACATGTTCAGGTATGTTGGAAAAAAACTCAAACCCAACAAACTCAAAACAAAAATTTGGTACGGCCACCAGACATTTTGTTTGCGATGCCGGAACATTCAAATCCATGGGAACCACTGTTCAAGTCATTTCTAACACTCACAAAATATTCTGAACTGACTAACAAGCAGTTCTCGTAGAAAGTTTCTGCCGAGATGAAGTCCTAGGTGCTATATGGCATGGGTTCCCAACCGATCGGTCGGGACGAGTTTTCTGTGGGGTCACCAACATATACAGTCAACTAAAAGAAATATGCAATTTCATGCATTTTCGTTATTTTTTTTAATTACATCACGAAAAATGCCTTTTTCTATTGCCTTGGAGGTCTCGGATCAAATGGCTTTTATAAAAAGGGGTCGCCACCCGAAAAAGGCTGGGAACCTATGCTTTATCGTCAACAAAATCATAGTGCCTATTAGCTATGCGCTTTTCATCTTTTAATCACTCGAGAAAAACTCGACTAGTATTCGCATAACGTCACTTGTAATAAACTCGAGCACAAAAGACATAAAAAAAACCCATGATGAAAAATGTTGAAAGTACAGTATACATATCACATAGCGAAGTAATAACAGGGTGGCTATTATAACGCTATGACATGAAATTCACCTTTTAAAATTATCAAACAAAATGTTGTCATGCAGGACCGACTTTGAAGTGTTTTATTTAACTTTTGCCAGCCTGAGGGTGAAACAGTCGACCACCACTGCTACGTTTTCTTAATATTAGTGATACAATGTGTAAATTTTTGGTATTCTTTAATCAATGTTTTCTACACATTTTTCAGAACAAAACTATGATTTTTATCGACTGGTTTCGTCACAATTAAACAAAAAAGAAAATAAGTCGGATAATTATTGGCCGAAAACCATTTATATCGTCGGTACAAATTGATAAGATTCAAACTTCTCTGACCATACGCGATAAGATAACGTTATCTTATCTCAAACGCGCCTCGTTTCAAATCGAATGAATAACTTAGTTCTACTCATAACGTTAATACAAAAACAATTTACGCAAATCATAGATTTAAAATATCGTTTTCGATTAATGAATATATGTTACTGCTTTAGATGCCGAGTAAACAGCAGTTCTAGTAGAAAAAAATCCGTTGCTATATTCTCTACTTTGAGAGCGGACAAATACTAAATATCCAACATTGATATTTTCGTCTGAATATAAAAAAAGAACTGCCGAATCTTGAATCAATTTGAATTGTCTATTTACAGATATAAAGAATCAAACAAACTATTTACTACGATTAAGTTCAAATTCATCCATGCACTTGAAAAAAGTCTCGATGATTTCGAAAGGCAAACCATGTGTTGTTTTGGTGGCAAAAATTTTACTAAAAAATACAAAATTAAATACTGAAATATATCAAACTCGTTCAACAAAAATTCTACATATGTATGTACATATAATAAAAATAATAATACATTTTTAGTACTTTTTCTACATAAAATTTATTTGATCAAGACCGGTTTCGCTTATGGCGAGCATTGTCAACTGATTAGAAATACAATACAACAGTGATATTTATACAAAAGTTAAGTAAGGTATGACAAAAAATTGGTAGAACAACTAAGCAAATAAATGAAGCAAATAACAAGAAAAATAGACTATTAATAAAAGGTTGATGACCTCTAAGCAATGCAAACTAATACATCATATTATATAATGCTTTTCCACCAAGTATTGACAGTGAACACCTTAAAAGTGATATGTTTAATATCCATCGATCATTGATTGAATTGACAATTATTTAGTGGAACTCCATTATAACACGGTGGAAAGATTGAAATGTATCTTAATTCTGAAACACTAATATAATATATACATATGTAGTTGTAAGTTATGTCGGTTTACGCCCTCATCAGAACTACACGTATCGAACATGTGAAATCACCGGTCGACTAAAGCTCATTGATCAGATGCTTACGCGACTAAGTCTGGCTCAGTACTGTTGAAGCTTTTAAATCTAACTTTTGCTTCAAAATATGGTTATAAGCTTTATTGATTGAGTAGGCATTTACTTGGTAGAACTCCATTATAATACGGAAAGAAAAATAACAATGTATTTTAGTTCTACATAAATTATTTTATATATTTGTTGATAGCTATTTCGGCTTACGCCTCCGTCAGAACTATTCTGAATAGTTCTGACGAAGGCGTAAGCCGAAATAGCTAACAACAAATATATATAAATAATTTATGTAGAACTAAAATACATTGTTATTTTTCTTTCCGTGTTATAAGCTTTCTTTACAATCGGAAAATGGAAATCCGTAAAGATTTCGAGGAAATATTCGCAAATAAATGGAATTGTGAAGTTGCGCGGATTTCTATTTCCGCGACTGTATGTTGTTATTAATTTATCCAAAATGCATTAAACTTTGTGTTGAGGTTGTCTTTTAAAGTCCTGTATTCAAACAAATAGTTATTTTAAACACTAACCTGTGATCTACTAAAAACGAGTCCTCTACTATATTTATGACATGAATAAGGAAGATTAAATCAGCAACGGCTTTGTAAGTCGATTAGTTGTCAGGATATCAGACCTGGCGCCACCCATCCTATTTAATGTTAGTGTTTAAGCTCTTTACACCTCCTAAAAAGTGCTTTAAAAATAAATCTTGGAAACGAGTGCTTCCAACTTGTTTTTGTATTTTATATTTATGTGAAAATACACTTTTACTGCTTGGTTTATTCCTATACTTAAAAGTAATAGGCTGGCAGTATAACCAGAGAAAAGCTTTTGAATTATTAAGCGAGGGTTTTTTTTTATTTAAGCATTCATTGACACTTCTCTTTGCCAATTTCTCTTTATATATCACTTCTTGATGGAAAGACATTATATTCAAAGATTAAATACTTTTTTGTACTGATTCTTAATCTTATATATAAAACCGAAACGGGGGATGTATGTCTGTAATTCCCTTTTGCATTGTTGTTGCAAGTTCAAACAAACGAATTGATTTCGCTCGCGAAAGTTTCGACGGTAAATTTGTTTCGTTATCAATGTGTGTGTAGAGACTCCAATTACTCGAGTATCGAGTAGTACATATATAAAACCGAAACGGCGTATGTATGTCTGTGGGTCTGTAATTCCCTTTTGCATTGTTGGTCATTAAGTTGCCATAAAAACGAATATGAAAGAAAATATGTTTGATTTTTTATCGGCAAAGACATTTAGTCAAAATGTAATAAATTAGTCTTCTGCCAACTTTTTCCCGGCTTTTATGTTTATTATTTACGTGAAGGTATTATTTGACATTTCTTTGACAGCAAATTAGATTTTTTTCTTGAATTTGGACATTTTAATGGGCGAGAATGGGGCGGGGCTGTCATCAAATTAAATAAAGTTTGTGATTTTATTTTAACTCTATTTTGGATGTTAGATTTTGTGATATAATTATGTCGAATGATATAACATTAAATAATTATTAGTCGCTTAGTCCGAGCGACGCCGGGTAGCAATACTAGTATTTAATAAAGCGAGTACTTTTAAGGTCAATACAATACAATACATTATAATAAAAATAATACAACATTTTTAGTATTTATTCCAAATAAAATTTATTGGATCTGGATCGTTTCGCTCTTGGCGAGCATTATCAACTGATAATGCTACGAAGCACGTGTCACGAATAGTTACACAATACGTTGAATAATCAAAATTGTTTTAAAATTTCTCTTGGTCCTGTTTTGAGATATGAGCGTTTGAAGTTTTGACTGATCATAACTATTTAATTCAAACAATAAAATGTACTTGTAGCAATCAGCAAGTAAAAATGTTTAAAATTACATATTTTAAGCATATTTTTTCACATTGCAAACCATTCTTCATATTGATTAATAATTATCTTAATGAGCTTATGACGACAATCTTAGAACTTTATCAAATAAAATAAAGAAAAGAACTCCGTTATTCCATAATATAAGATTCAACAGCTCATTTTTTGCCAAAATGTCAGTTTCTTTTCAGAGTAAAGTAGCGATTAGATTAGACTATTTACTGAGAGTTAAAATAGTACTTATCAATGTATTAATAAGTCGCTGATCACTTTTGCATTATGTTAATAGTTGCTTATATTTATAAATACAAATACGGTAAAAACTAGAATAATTGTATGGCGCCATATTGAGAACATTATTGTCATTCAATAAAAACAAAATAGACTGATCGATTTCTTTTCATATTTAGAGCAAGACATGAGCGCCATCTCTTGTCGCGCCGCCACAAAGGCTCACCATAGTGAAACAATAAAAAAACAGTACAGAGTAGTATTCCATACAAGTGCCAATCAGAGTTAAGGAAGATATTGTGGCACTAAGAGTTGGCCGCATACCAACATATCGCCGTACGAAGGAAGAAATTTCGGAATTTTACAAAAGAATAATAGTTCTTATGCCAGTTTCTGGAATCATCCTCAAGCTTTATGAAGGCTATAGCAACATATCGTCGTTTGCATTGAAAAATCAAGAAAATGCATGGAAGTAGGGTATTTCAATAGGGACGCTCAAAATATGTTACTTTGTCCTGCTGAGTAGATTATTCATTGTTTAGTGGCCAAATTTGAGTCAACCAGTTTGGTAAATAATCGGCCAACACCTACCTGTACGTCATCAAAATACAATATCTGGTGAAAACATTGCTGCTGTGTGTGAAAGTGTACAGGAAAACCCAAGGCAGCTTGTTTCTCGTTGTTCACAAGAACTTGGCTTTTCTGCGACTTCAACTTGGCGAATTTTGAATCGGGCCTTATTTCTGCACCCGTATAAAATCCAACTTATCAAGGAACTTCAGGTAAACGACCACAGACAACGCCTGATTGGGTTCTGGAGCAGTTGGAAGTTTACCCAAATTTGTCAAAAAAGTCAACTTTAGCGACATGGCCCATTTTATAATGAATGGATATTGTCAGATATTTGATGCTATATTCCATATTTAATGCCGTAAAATATACTTACAAATGAAATTAAAATTTAGTCGTAATCTCACAAACAACTTGTTTTATTTACATTACAAAACTAAGCGTCCTTATAAAAAGACCTATTTATAAAAGCAGCTTAATCCTAAGGAAACGAAAATGAAAAAAATATGCAATAAGTATAAATATTACCAAGCCAAAAGGCCGTAAGTAACATTTTGGTGATTCTGAGTTAAATATGAGGTAAAGTTCACAAAGAAAATATACACAGACTGCCAAAAAGATGTTCTTTAAAAAACTCCAATACATGGATAGAAGTGGTAAAAAAGTTATTCCATTTGACAAAATATTTAATACTTTCGATGGATTCGGCGGTTACTTTCCGATGAAGGGTTTAACCCTACCTGATGGATTGCAACTCATTAGTTGATATTTTGTAATGCTAACGTCATTAGTAGTATAATTATTTGTTTTCCTAGTTTTATTTCTATTACCCAATCCTTGCTTCTCGTAAAAAGGAAAATCCCAAACTCCATATTGTTTTAAATTTTAAGCCAACACAAACACCCTTGCCTTCGAACAGAATCAAAGAGAATAAAAATGATTCTCGTATTGTGTTTTTATTTTTAACCTCGAAATTTTCATTCATTTTCTTCGGTTACCAAATTTCCCATCTCACCGCGTTGCTGTGTGACAGTAAATGGCATGACCGCTTACATTCTCCAGTATCCAGTCTCCATACTAATATGGATTTCATTAAGTGTCGCAGATTGTACCGTGTATTACATACCGAGTTGCTTAGTTGAATTTTAAGCTTTACACAACTTGAAAGACAACTGGACGATTATTAAACTCGCTACTTTTACGTGTAAATATGTCTACTATTGTATAAATGGAGATAAACATCTTATAATGATTGTGAGAAAAGTTAAATGGATCAACGTCTTCCTTTTCAATCGACTTCTTTAAGATTTGTTATACTTGTAATCGAAGAGAGTTTCCATGTCACTTTTGCCTTTAAGGGCTCATTTTTTTTTCAAGTATTATAATACTTTTAAAATCAACAAAATAGATCTTTAATTTAGGATTTCGACTAATGGTGCTTGATAGAATTAAAATTTTGAATCATTTGAATTTTGTACTTTTCCCAGTGTTTTGTCGGAAACGATTTGGGTTTCGCCTTTCGACATTTTCAGGCATTGCATTGATGAATTAACTTGAATTGTCAG
The DNA here is from genome assembly GCA_028554975.1 of Himalopsyche kuldschensis. Classification (NCBI taxonomy): domain Eukaryota; kingdom Metazoa; phylum Arthropoda; class Insecta; order Trichoptera; family Rhyacophilidae; genus Himalopsyche; species Himalopsyche kuldschensis. The sequence continues at coordinate 405,651 of JAHFWI010000059.1, read as the reverse complement.
TTAAAAATAGTCGGGTCGTTGGCTACAAAACTCACGGAAAAGTACAAAATTAAAACGATTCAAAATGGATTATATCAAGATTTATAATGTGATACCGACTGATATTTTTTGTTCTAGTAGTACTTTTTATATTATTCAATCATATTCTTAAATTTGACGTTGAGAAATTGAGTGGCAAACAATTCTTGTAGAAAACTTAGGTTGAGATAAACTCCATATGGAGACCATATAGTCTACACTGGGAGCGTACATGGTTAAAAATCTATAACTTTGTCAAGCAAAGATTTTAAATATTCGAATTTTAAAAAAGAGCCAAAAAATATGATGTTCGAATCCTTAATAACAACGATAAAAAGTTAAAAAAAAATATTATTCGAAATTTAAAAAAGAGAATAGAATCCTTATAAAAATAACGATATCAATCGAAGCATTTATTTTAAACTGGTCTGAATTAATCATTGAACAAAAAAAAGCGTACCAGCTTTATTTTCCTAAGCATCCGACATTGTTTTAGAGTAATAAATTTCAAAGTGGTCACACATCTTACATCAGGCGTAAGAGATCAAAAGCCCACTTGATCAAATATAAAGATTTACCGATCCAAAATCTAAAAATACGAGTTCTTTATAATGGGAACTGGATCAATTTGTTTAACACCTACGACATTTTCTAAATATCCGCTGTCAGTGCGGCTGCCTTGCACGCATGTCAAATAATTTATTATTTCTCATGTAGGCAGGTAATTTTAAGTGTTTCTGGTATTAATTTAATCCGAAAAGTGGGTAAATCTTACATAATATATAATTAAAATTGCATAAGTGCTACATATTTGAAACTGTAACATAAATATATGTAATAAAAATTTTATACACACGCTGTCTCATAAATATATATACAGTATGCAGTTTTTACTGACATAACAATAAGAACCTCTACAGTTCAATAGGTAAGATTATTTTCTTTTTTACCAATGAAGGGTCATCGAGAAGAATGACTTTCGGTGTATAACGATTCTTTGATGCTTTTTAGTCATAATTCTGCGGGCCATAGATAGTGGGTACACTTAAATCTCTGTGAAACATCGAATCACGCACGCACCATGGAACATCACATATTTGCCGCAATGACTTATTCTGAACAATCTGAAGAGTTTCAGATGCTTTTGGTGAGCAAAAGCTCATACTGGTGTAGCGTACACCATAAATGGACGAGTTATTGCTATTTATAAGAGAAGTTTACTCTTTAGGGAAAGTTTGCTCCTAGCATCAAGCATAAAGATCATTGTTGCTTTTATATCATTAGCTTGGCGCTTTTTAATCTCTTCTCATCATCATTCTACGAGTCTACAATACCAATCTTGGCCACAAATATCACATTCTACAAAGCTATTTAGCTGATTTAGCTCAAAATTGAGAAGTCAGACTTTGGTAGTTCAATTCATTTTTATCCACAAAGAGGATGGTCATGTATACATTCTGTGTGTATTTAAAAAACAAAACACGTCAGTTGACATTGCTCGCGATGAACGGAGACTGTTTTTTTTTTTTTTTTAATTGGAACTGGTACAAAAAAAATGTTTAATTTTTTTCATGCTGTAAAACTCTTATTTTTTTCCACCAAGAATAGAGTATACTTACGAACACACCTTATAAGTGATTTACCAATTTTTGACTAATTTGACTAATTTATTGTGATTTAGAACCAATTTTTAATTCTACACTAATTTGACTAATTTGCCTTGCCGAAATGTACAACAAATATATAAAATTAATTTTTTTAATTTTAATTTACCTTGAAATGTACACACTTAATTTTTTTTAAGTAAAACGTTAAATTTAAAAAAAAATATTTGATATTTATTGCGACATTTTAATCTAAATAAACTAAACCAGTTATGATTTTTTGCTTGAATATCCAAAATCGTACCCCTCCGGTTTATCAATATTATTCGGTTGATCAATAGAGATGTGGACGTATTTTAGAATATTGTTTTTAAAAAATCAAATTCTTTGGAAGGGATTATTGCATTTGTAAATTTTAAATCCTTTAACTGAGTGAACAAATCAATGTAAGATTTGTTTATAACCGGAAACGGAAAGAATTCTCTTTCAACATCCGTTTTCGAAATTCGAACTCGGATCAGATTTATAGCTCAGTGTTATGCGGATATTTGTTTGATAAAATATAGCCGATACTGAATAGGAAAAATAATCCATTTGTATGGAGTAGCGGTCGTAAATTTCAAAATATTCTACCGTCGGCACTTTTGTGAAAATATATCAAAGCGGTAGTTCTCAGCGCGAACAAACATAATGCGAAACATATTGGGCATGAGCAGGTTATAAATCACATCTCCGGCGTGGTAGGAACTCTTAATGACATACTGTATTCATAATGCATGCTCGAATACTATCAATAGATCACAGGGCACTAATAACGTGGATAAACCACGGCTTGGTAAGTATTTACGTGTCTTGGCGAATGTTTAAATATAATAACTCGCATTGAATACGGCGTATTTCTCGGTCCATCGTCTTTATTTTATCATTTCAAAAAGACTATGCCAAATGGAAAACGATGACAGTGATAAAAGCTTATTTATTTATTATTATTAAATTAATAAATATTTTAACTGAAAATATCCGCAAAATTTAACTATTTAAATTATTTGTAAATTCAGAATTTAAGTTTAATAATGATGTGATGTAATCTACTGAATTTCGAATGATGCTGTGATATATCAGTTTAAATTATGGGCTTTTGCTTACCAAAAACACCTGAAGACTCTCCAGATTGCTTAGAATAAGTCATGCGGTAAATATGTGATACTCCACAGAGATTAAAATACACTCAGTATTCGCGAATCCGTTAGTAAACCTCTAAAAAAATCACAAGGCATTGGGCCATCACTGTAGCCCAAAGATTTCTTACCTGCATAATTATGACGAGAATGCGTTACAGAATCGTTATAGACCTAGAGCCATTCTTCTCGATGACCTTCCATACTTAAAAAGAAAAAGTGAGTCTACCTTTTGAACTATAGCGATCGCGCCCTCTTGTCAACAGCGTTGAAAGAGAACCCAACGTGAATATAAAGACTTAACTTAGAGGCGAAGGAGACGGGAAGGACTTTGACAATAGCGCGCCTTAGTACTTGAATTTCCATCAAATAGATATCCAATAAATCAGCATCAAATTCTCGCAATGGGTGCAAAAGTTTTCCTTAAATTGTGGAAAATAATAAAATAAAGAGGTAAATTAGTACGAGCTAGAATTTTGCTGTTAAACTTTTGTTTTGAGTGTGGGAAAATCATTTTGAACATATTATTAAAATGTAGGCGTATTACATTGAGCTATTTATTTACCTAATGTATGTTGTTAAAATAAACGGTCATACACGTAGGTATGCATCATTAAAATCATCCAACGCCATTTTACACGAACGAGTTAAATTTGACAGCACAAACTATCTATGTATCTGGCTGCTTCAATATTTGCTCTCGATCTAAATGGCGTTTTCAAATGCATTCGATTAAAATAAATGCTGTCATAAGTTCTTCATCAATATCTTTCCCACATAAAATTTTTGCTGTTAAAAAAACACTATGGTTCAAACGTAATGACGTGACAATAGGAATTCATACCAAATTTTGACACATTTCGTGACTAGGGTTTCCAATAACGGGATCCCGAAGAATTTCAACACCTGATGAATCCCAGGTTTAGAAAAGATAATCCCGAAATTTTTGCGAATGGAAACTCGCCACGGCGTCAAATTTTGGTGCAAAGAATTTAAAGATCGATTTGGGAGTACCTACAGACGGAAGTTTTGAAACGCGTCTCATCATCAAGCAAAATAACAATCGGAACAAAATATCAAACTGGACGTATTATCATTTTTTTTTAATGTTATGTTTTTTTTATAAATCGTTTACAAATTGACATCTTACATTAAAAATGTTCTTACTGCTCTTGACACTATTTTGAGATATGAGCGTTTGAAGTTTTGATTGATTAAAATTCACTTGTAACAATGAGCAAGAAAAAATGTTACAAATTACTTATTTTAAACATATTTATTCAAAACTCTTGCTGGCAAATAATGATCTTAAAGATCTAATGATGATAATCTTAGAACTTTGTTAAATAAATTTAGTAAAAAAGTGTGCAAATGCAGTGCAACTCCGGAATTCAGCTAACTCCGTTATTCAACCATAGATAGTTCTGAAATTCATATTTATATGATAGAATGAGGTTAATACAAGCCTTTCCGACCAAAAGGTCTTTTTAGGCAAACATGTCATATAGAACCTTTTCAAACTAAGGTAACAAAATCTTATATATATTGTTGAAAATACACCATTTATAAAACAAGCTGGCCGTTGCGGCTAGAGATAATATTTTTCGCATTATAAAAACATATCGAGTCGATAAAATTCTAAAAATTCACACGCTGAATGCAGTTGACATCTATACTACTTCTTAACTCACATTGCTTGGCTATAAAAAAGTAACAGCTGGTCATCCATAACATAATCAAGAATCGCGAGGAGTTTGTTTATCGCCTCGCCATTTCACATGTATAATTCAAATTCATTTCAAATACACCGCCCATTGACAGGGTGGCATTCAGGCAATATAAAAACCCAGACATGAATATTGCAATTATTTAAAAAAAAAAAAAAACGGATCCCTTGATTTATACAGTAGTTAATTCTTCGTGTTATTTATCTAGTAATTGATTTTCTGCTAAAGATTCATTTATATCAGGTTTTAAGGTTTTCATAAAACAATCAAAAATAGTATAATGTAAAAATATCAAAGTAAGTTTTTAGTTTCACAAGAATTATATTACATGGCAGTACGCTATTTCAGCTTTTCGTCATCATCTGGATAACAGTTATATCCACAGAAATAACTATCACATAACTATTATAATTCTGTTTGATAAAAATACATTGATACGTTTGTCTTATGAAAGTGGAATTCCACCGAGTAAATGCCAATCAAAATAGTATATTTATGGTTAGTAGATTTAGTTGTAAAAGCTTGAGCTTATTATCAGAAGGTTTTGCGCTTAAGAACCAGAAGCTTTTTCAGATTTGTATCATTAATTTGAAATAATGATACTATTTTTTTTTTATATATAATATAGCATTTCGACTGAAAGCGATTGATGGAACATCAATATTAAATTTAAATCGTCTAAATTTTATACTTTTCCATAAGTTATAACGCTAACGACCCTAGACTACTGTTTACCACGCATCAGCTCAAGTTCGTTCGTGCACTTGAAATGCCTGATGATGCCAAAAGGCGAAACCCCGTTTCTTTTTTGTTCATCCATCCAAATAAAAACGGTGAGTTGTCCATGTTATCCCAAACGACTTCTTTTTCAAAATGTTATAGGTACATATATATTAGCATGTGTTATTAGGAACATGTGCATTAAGAATTAGGTAAAAACGATAAGTAAAATCATAATTAATATCATTGATTAGTTTTAATTACTTCAGATTACGTTTTTATATTTGAATAAATAAAGCACACTTTTTTTAACTTTTACTTATATTTAAGTATTAACAGAACCTATTTTGATCATCGCCATCATCATCAACTCATGAAGCTTTATTTTCAACCTTCGTAGTCTTCAGCATTATATGATTGAAATGTGGTGGTACGTAATTTAATGGTAATATTATCCTAAGGGCAATAACGACGATACAATACAAGCCGCCCTTGGCCGGAAAGGTAGCGGAATAAAATTGTGAATGATTAAGAAGTAAAAATATAGACGACGCCTGTCGATCTGGCCGCGCAATATTTCAACGCACCGCGTAAATAATTCAAATAACGGGCGCGCTCACTGTATCACAGCGTAACGCGTCCTGCTGCGCGCGCTCATATTTTTACCCGTTTTACACTGTTTCTTAAATATTTCGACATTGTTCACCGAACGTCTTTTTTTAGTTTCTTCCATTCCATAACAGTAATTTTATGTTAATTAAAAAAGAATTTCGTGATTATTTTAATATTTTTTCACGTCCCTTTTACATTAAGCTGAAGTTATATAATAATAATAAAGAATAATAAGTAGGTACATGAGTCATTCACAAATTTTCAGTTAAATATCAGTAATGACTTTTACGGTGTTAAATGTCACTAATTGGCTAAAAACTGATCATATGATAACGCGGTGGAGGAAACCGATCCTGATTTTTATCGAAATGAAAATAAATAAATGTTTTTAGTTTAGTTATTATGAGTAATTTGAAATAGGCAGTAAGGTTTTGGCCAAATTTAGCGAAAAATCTTTTGACATAGTTATCAGAATGACCATTTAAAAATCAGCAAACGTTAATATATGGATACTTCCGATGAATTCAGCGGTAGCTTTGAGGAAGTTCATTTAAATATAAAATTCAAATTAAGTTATATTATTACACGTATTCTGCTGCTACTCGTGGCACGTGTTTCGCCTCTTTCGTAGGCTATTTAGTAGCATCTTACTATCGCAAAGGTTCCTTAGTAATAACGTGATTCTTATATTCTAACATGAAAAATTATAAAAAGACCTGTGTCTCAATCTTCGTTCCTTGCTTCCAAATTTTTTATAATCTATTATGTAAGAATATTATAATCACTTTAACGTTATTTCTTGAGCAACCTTTTGCTAGTAAGATAGTCTGTAGATGCGTGTGAAAGATGGGAAATATATGTCACAAATAGTAACACAATACGTGGAATAATCAAAGTTATTTTAAAATGTACAGTAAATATATAGTTTCGCGATAGGTAAGTAAATAACAAACTGAATGTGTTTTAGTAACTTAACAGTTTGACTATCTGTGGGACTCGTACTGACGGTAAGTAAAAGACGTTTAAGTCAAAATCCGTAGTAATGTTTGTCAAATGCCACTTGTGTTAACTTCTGATCTCAGCTCTTTGCCGCTTCTAATGACATTCCATCAATATACGTGTTTGTATAAATCACTCTAGTCTATCCATACACATTTTTATCTATAAATAAATTCATCATGTATGCCAGGCAATTCAACAAATTGAGCTTGTTTTCAAAGAGAATTTTAGAGATAGGTATTGGCTAGTTGCGTCGTAATCGATTAAAAAAGAGAAGAAGTCGGAATTTTTCAGTCTAATAAGCGATAAGAGAACGTGACCATAGTGAGTCATAGATAACATGGACGGAGTGTTTCATATGTGGCAACAATAAAAGGCGATAAGCGATAAGATAAGAGATAAGGTAATGTGAATTCGTGCATGTCTATTGGCTTGTTAGTCCACCATAGCCGTTGGAGTGGAAACGTCGTCGTTTTCATGCGCGACTTAAATATGAATAATTATAGGAAAAATAGGTATTTATACGTCAAAGCATAATCAATCATTTTTTAATTGCAGTCTATGCCAATAAGCACAAAACACTGGGGCCTTTTTTTTCCCCCCTTCGGCCTGAGAGTCATTTTTCAAGGATAGTCCTACGAAGGTTAAAGATACTAAATAAACAATTTGTATCGTTTAAAAAATAGCTAAAATTGTTTGGCTCTCCTGAAAAGTAAATAAAAATGAGTTTGATTCTTTCGTCTCTTATGGGCCGACGTGTGCTCCACATTGAGTACGGAATGGCTTGATGGAAACACAGCGCAGTGCAACATTAAATTTGTTTACTGCCTTATGGCAAGAGACAATCTTCGTTTACATTAATTTGAATTATTTTTTTACGGATCCGGTCCTCTGCCCACGGATTCGGAAAAATAATAAAAAACTAGTGCACTCTTAATGAAAGGTGGAATAATTAATATTTCAACAGTCATCATTACAGTCTTAAAACATTAAGCGATAAAAATAATCGCTTGCCTATTTGGTTTCTATAAATGGATAGACCAAAATTATAAAAACGCAAGCTGTGCACGCATACAAGAATTTCAAATGCAGGATGTTTTTGTTTTTCTACGTTACATATATGTAATTATAGTTCGTCGAAAAAATTATTGCCGTTTCTATTGCAAATTGAACATCTGCCAAATATGTGTTTTTAACTTCTTTATCACTACAAAAATCGCCCTCATGTCTAATTCTCACACACAACTGACAAAATTTATGATTAATTAAGGTAAATCAAGTTTGAATCGTTTGAATTTTGTTTTGAATCGCTTGAATTCAGGCATTTCATGTGCACGAATGTACTTGAATTGAATTGACTTGTTACATTACGATAATGCGGGCGGTCCGTCACGGAAGAAAGCGAATTTAATATATCTCTAGGTATTCCTATGCGAATTTTTATGGATGAGTAAATTAATTTACATATTTTAAGAACTATCCGACTGATAACGCTGTCGGTTAACCCTTTGTACTACTCAACATATTATTTTTTTCCTTCCAGCAACTCCTCAATAGATTTGAGAAAATGATTGATATCACAAGGTTTGCGTATTTATTTGTATGGTAAAACGAAATACAGAAAAATATATCACATTATGACATGTTACAAACTTTAACTATAACACACAATCCAACAAATACGGTTTTGGAAATAGGAATTGCGCGTTACCTATTCTCCTATACAAGCAGTGGCCAAAGCGTCGATCGCGTGGCTATTCTAAGTCGCCCGCCTGTATGGCGTACTGATGTACACATCTCTGATTCATCTTTTATTTCAATTATAAAAAATTCAATTTATTTTGTATTTGCATTTGAATCGACCGCCGCCAAAAATTTCAAAAAAAGTCGCCCGTTGTGGTCAAAGTTTAGCCACCCCTGTCCTATACGATGCCGAGCTAGACGCGACAAAGGACATGAAAAATAATCTATGCAAGTACGCTGTTTAGTTGGTAACAGGTAGCAAGACGAGAGGCGGTAGGATTCGAGTAATTTTCCATAATGGCAAACCGTTCTGAGCTACGCCGATTGAAATTAGCTACCCACGAACCGAAATGAATGAAATACCCTGCAATGGCATGAGAATCAATTTCTAATGAATATCGGAATCGAATCGGTAAATGAGTCGAATCAAATTTTTGCACGAAGCTGATGCAGTAGTTAAATAAATCAGAATGAGGCTTAAACAGTGAAAATAAAGGGTATTTCAATAGGGACGCTCAAAATATGTTACTTTGTCCTGCTGAGTAGATTATTCATTGTTTAGTGGTCAAATTTGAGTCAACCAGTTTGGTAAATAATCGGCCAACACCTTCCTGTACGTCATCAAAATACAATATCTGGCGAAAACATTGCTGCTGTGTGTGAAAGTGTACAGGAAAACCCAAGGCAGCTTATTTCTCGTTGTTCACAAGAACTTGGCTTTTCTGCGACTTCAACTTAGGTAAACGACCACAGACAACGCCTGATTGGGTTCTGGAGCAGTTGTAAGTTTACCCAAATTTGTCAAAAAAGTCAACTTTAGCGACATGGCCCATTTTATAATGAATGGATATTGGCAGACATTTGATGCTATATTCCATATTTAATGCCGTAAAATATACTTACAAATGAAATTAAAATTTAGTCGAAATCTCACAAACAATTTGTTTTATTTACATTTCAAAACTAAGCGTCCTTATAAAAAGACCCATTACATATTTTATAAACACTAAGCAAAAGCTGTTTACTGAGTATATATATAGTTAAAAGCTTCAATCCGTGCTTAAATTGAAAGCTTAATTGAAATTGAAGAAGCTAATTAAATATTCTTGTTTTTAATTCAATATGAAATTAAAACGACAGCTTAAAACTTTTTCTTTGGTGGTTGAAAATTATTTAATTAAACTTTTTGCAATAGAGCATTTGATTTGATTTGACTTGATGTTTTTTTTAATATTTAAAAAAATATTTGGCATTACAGCTTGCGCCAATGCGCCAAATATTCTTAATTGTGAAATTCATACGAGATTAACTCGATGATAAGTAATGAATCAGTTGTGCACAAAATCAACGATAAATAACATACACCCAGCCCAAGATCTCTTTTTTTCAATTGAAAAAATCTGACCTTACCGGGAATTGAACCCGGGTCTCCAGATCGCTAGGACAAAGCTCTTGCCACTAGACCACAGGGACTGACATTTGAACCGTTTGAATTTTTTACTTTTCCATGAGTTTTAATTAGGGCTGTAGAGTCGGAGTCGGAGTCGTCGTGGCGTGTTGGCCGGAGTCGTACTCGGAGTCGGCAATTTTGAAAAGTTTGAACTTTTGGTCATGATGATGACGAAAAGAGAAACCTGCGTTTCTGGAATGATGAGGGATGTTTTTTTGTTCATGCATTCGAATAATAACGGTGAGTTGTCTATGTTTCCTTTGAAGGAGTATGGACGTTCTTTTGGCTCAACACAGTATAATGAATAAAATTCAATATAAATTGTGACACGTGTTTCGTCTCTTTCAAAGTCATCTTCGATCATTCTATCGCAAAGTTGTTCTAAAGTAATAAAGCGAGATTATGTTGAATTACATTCAGTAATCCTCAGTAGTCACTCTTTGAAAAGTTAACCCAAACGACTTCATTTTCAACTTGCTTATTGAATAAACTATATATATATTTATTCTAGTATTGCTACCCGGCTTCGCTCGGACTAAGCGACCAATAATTATTTAATGTTATACCTATCATTCCCAAATAATTACAGACCCACAGACATACATACATACATAAGATTAAAATGAGTGAAGAAATCAGTATAAACGAATAAAAAAATTATGAACAATATCTTTGATTATTTTTAATCACTTCAGATGCTGGTTGTAAATCTTTTGTTAGACCGTTTTATATTTCAATAAGTGAAGCATTATTTAATTTTCCATTATTTTTTTGCAAACGACCTGGGTTTGGCTATATTCAAAAATTAATGCATGATTGTATCCATTCCGGGATTCAAACGCGTGATAGCAAAGCGCACGAAAGCCTTATAAAAGGCAAGCCTTCCTCCGACAGTAGTTAGTAGGCAGCTCGCTGAGACTTCTTGGAAAAATACTTTTTTAAAGCAATATGAATAAATTTTGTTGTTTGATGGACTGTTTTAATTTGCACACAATTAGATAAAAAAATGTTTGAATAAATTAAAATAAGCCATAGTCCATCATCGACGGTTCTTTTTATAATTGAGACATTCCTTGCTTTGAATAATGCAATACCCAATAAAACTATCAATACCTTATTGTTGATGGAATACGTTTCAATGGGTTAACTGTCACTTCTTGATGAAACAGCATTATTTAAATAAATAAAGTACATTACACAACTTCATTGATGAGCGAAACCGGTCTTGATATTCATCAGAATACATGTGGACATAATACTAAATAATGTGATTTATTTATTTAAAAAAGTTGCTGAAATAATTTTGGCTATGTTCATATGGATCGTTTAAAGTATTTACTAATGGTATGCGCGGGCCAAGCCCCGAGAAATTTTACGATCCGGCCCGACCTGAGCCCTACATTTATTCAACTTATGCGACATTTTATTTTTTTCCGAATGATTATTCATAGTAATATGAGTGTAATTTATATTTACGATAATGGCGTGTTTATTCGGATATATTTCAAATTTTTTGTGTTCCCAGACCCGAGCCCGTCCCGGGCCCGAACTGAAACCTTCGTTACCCGGCACGACCCCGCCATTTGGATACAGCACTTACGTCAAAAAATTAAACTATTTTGCCTTTCGGCATCTTCAGGCATTTCAAGTGCACGCATGTACTTGAATTGACGAACAGAACTGACTTTTCTTGCACTCAGTTGAAGTATATTATTTTTAGTTATATTTAATATTATCTATTTGTTCTCTAAGCAGTTGAAAGTCGATCTATCACACCGTCGAAACAGTGTAAGCTTTCATATTTCGCATGAATTACAAATCTTTTATTTTATTTAAATCGTTTGAATTTTCTATCTTCAAGTTCATTCGTGCACTTGAAATGCCCGTAGAGGCCAAAAGGTGAAACCCGCATCGTTATCGATGAAACTCATGGAAATGTTCAAAAATCAAACGATTCAAATTTGATATTGAAATGCCATCAAGCACTTTCAGTCGAAATTCTAAATTATAATAAATTAAGAATAGTAAATTAAATATTTCATATATCTTGACTTAGAGGTTTTACATTGAAACTTAACCATACATCAAGACGATTTCAACTGTGGCGATTCTCATATCAGATCTGTTTAATTATTATGTTCATGTCATTAAAAGCCTTACATAAAAAGTGCCCACTTCACCGGGTTGAATATAATGAACATTGAACTATCATAAGGTGGATAGTATGAAATATTCCTCGATGGATCACGATCCGAATTATCATTTTTAACCAATTATAGTTAAGGACATAGGCCGTGTACGTTTTTTTTCAGCCCGAGTGCGTGCTCCGCAAGGCTCGCAATGATCTTTAAAAAGTGACTGAAGTGTTATTACCAAGACTGTCAACTTTTTGCACCGCATTCCGAGTAGCATAGCCATAATTCACCCTCCGTGACGGGGAAAAGCAGTACCGTCCATTTAATCACGCTCATCATTTAATAATTGCTATCGTATATTTAAATTTATCGATCGGCTCAATCTGACTTTTTTTTTAAGCGTCGATTCGACAAACGTTATCACGTTATAAAATAAAGGCTATATCCTTATCTTTGATGTAATAATTTTGTCAAATTTGAATTTTGTACTTTTCTATGAGTTTTATCGCTAACGACCTAGATTTCACTTTTCGGTATCTAAGTGCACGAATGAAGGAACACAAAATGTTTACTTCGCGTAAGTTCAAGTGCATGCGTACACTTGAAATGTCTGAAGATGCTGAAAGACGAAACCCGGGTCGTTAGTGACAAAGCTCGTGAAAAGGTCCAATATTCAAACAAGTTTTTCTTGCAGTGCGCTTTGGTTCAAGCCGTATTATCTTAAATGAAATAAATAAAATTACTTATTTACGTTTTTTTTTAATTTAATCAAATTACAGCGTATACAAATTAAACCTCACATAATATGTATTTTTGTTTTATAATAACTAGTTAAAATAAAAATAATAATACATTTTTAGTACTTTTTCCACATAAAATTTATTAGATCAGGACCGGTTTCGCTCATGGCGAACATTATCAACTGATAAGGAATACAATAAAACAGTGATATTTATACAAAAGTTAAGTAAGAAATACAAGGTATGACAAACAATCGGTATTACAACTAAGCAAATAAATTGAAGCAAATTACAAGAAAAATAGACTATGTATAAATAAAATGTTGAAGACTTCTTCGCAATGCAAACTAATACATCAAAAATCAATTTAGTATGAATTATCATTAACAAAGTAAAAGCCTAAAAATGAGTGCATTTAATAAGTAGTAGCTTCAAATTTGAATCTTTTCAACTATTGAAAGTTCTGATTTTATAGTTATTCAATAAAGACCGAACATCTAAGGCAAACTTAATTATCGCATAATGTAAATGTCATTAATTAGAAGACACAGTCCTACATTCTCAGTATATCCAGTCAATCATGTGTACGTATGTGTTCATTTATAATATTAAGTTGATGATTTGCTTTGATTATTTCCCAGGTGAAGTAAATTCCTGCCCCGTTTACTTGTAATCTTGCCCGTTCATTGATACTTTTTTGTATGTAATAATGTATTGAACACACACTGAAAGATTAGTGTTTTTTTTATTATTTTATTAATTTGAAGTATATTTGACTACTGAAACAATGTAGAGTCGGCTAATTAATTAAATAGTAGATAGAATTGATGTGGGATACGTGGTCGACTACCAGCGGCGTTGAATCCAGCTGTGGAGATCATGGGTTCGAGTCCCTTTCTTGGTAGTTTTTTTTTTTTAATCAAATTATTGATTTTTGTTAGGAAACATGGATGTTGTCTTTAATTTCCTCCCACATCAAATTCTTATACTAAGCTAACCTAACGAATGGTCTTTTCCTAGTCCTATTCTATATATCCCTAATCTGTTCCAAAAATTTGTGGCGTAAGTAGATTTTTTGGTCAAAATTCACTGATTTTTTATGGTTGAAAATAGCTTTTTAAATTCGATATTTATTGCTTCAAAACACTAGATCAAGATAGTTGATATTTTCTTTAACCATATGCAGATTTTTTAAAAGACCACACTCTGCAGTCCGTTCAATATCTTGGATTATTATTTAAATATATTCCTGCCTAACATTTTTATGCGTTTTTGCTTTATGTTTTTTAATAAAGTTATTAACAGCTAGGCCGACATAAGTGCGAATTAACATGCCACGTGGTATTTTATAAGACCAGTCATTAATAATCTATATATATAAAAATGAATGTCTGAGTGTATGTCCGCTATGGACTACTAAACCGCCCGACCGATCGATGTGAAACTATAGAAATTTATTGAGTACACTCCCGCAATGGTTTCTGGCCTACCAACCCCTCCCCCCACCACCACCTCCCAATTTTGTTTTTTAAACTTTATGAATTTTTCGAGTTCACTCCTTCGAAGGTTTCTGGCATACCCTCCCATACGCCCCCCAAACCCCACCCCGCCAAACAACCCCCCTCCAACCCAAAAATTGATATCGATTTTTTACAAATTTCTCGAGTACACATCCGCGAAACTTTCTGGCGTACACCCCCACCCCACCAATCCCTCTTACAATTGCTGGCGTATCAACGCGCGCAGGGTGCAGCTAGTTCATATATAAAACTATATGTATCCTTACAGTTTTTGGTTGAAAATAAGTCCGTGGAATAAATGAAAAGATTTGATTTTTTTTAAATCTACGCGCGAATTCAATAAACTGCACCAAATATTCGAATTGGTTCGTAATTATTCCGTGAAAATCCCGGATGTTTGAGTTTAAAAGAAACCACTGCAAAACCTTTGAATGTAGTAATATCTGTCCATTATAATAATGGTGCAGAATACCTGGCATTCTTGGCAATCCGCAGATCTGCTGATTGAATATCTTCGGACCTTGAAAATGTAGCTCAGCATCACATAAAATTAAATGCCCTTACATTACTGTACATTGTATAAAATAAACGTGTTTCATTGTAAATATTATCGCTCGTATTTGCTATAAATTTGAAAGATACGCATCGAATCAATTATTATTATAAATCTTCAGCATGTATCTGAAACCTTTGGTATGATCTTTTTGCACAAACACGACCGTTGTACTAAAATATATTTTATTAATTCAAATTTGTGTATATTAATAGATGATAAATAAACAAATGTGCTTATTTTATTTCAATAATACATTTACTTCAATTTATGAAATATATTTTTCCAAAATAATATAGAATTAAAGGTTTAATTTGGTTCGAAGTTTTGTTTTTTTATTCCAGCAATAGAAAAAACTCTCTCTATTGCTGTGGTCCTTGGCTTAAAATTTAACGATCAATTAAATTGTGCTATATAGTTTTTCTGCCTGCCGTTGAAAACAAAATCAAATTTGGAAACATATCTTTATTTATATATTACGAGTATTACTCGAGTATTTTTCAAACTACTCGAGTATCGAGTACTTGAAAAATGGACGAGTATCGAGTACTCGTAATCGAATTGAAGTCTCTAGTGTGTATATAAACGTTGTCCGTTGAGGCGTTCGCATATACCCATTTTAGCCTATTACATTGGGTATGGTTAGTCTTTGCCATTTGACGAAATAAAGCTTTTGGAATTTGATTTACTTCAATTAGTAGCCGGAGAATATTTTGACACAAAAAATATCTACAATTAAGTCTCTATGCTTTGGTAAAGCTTAGCAAATTTAACGGTCAAAATATAATCCGAAATGATAATTTCATACGTATTCCGGGCGATTTTTTACTATTTTATAGACCTCGATTAATTTAACCGAAAACATGTTTTTTTCTGGTTCAAAATGGTTCAAATATTATTCACGCGTATTTGCATGACTTCCCGGAATTTTATATTGTCTTTAAAATCATGAATTTCGCTTGTATCGCCCGAAATCATACTTTTTATCACGCATATTTGCGTGATCGCCCGGTAAGCGGTTAACAAACTTAAGCTATTACATTCTTAGTTGATCCGTTAAAAATTCTTGATGATCCCTGAAATATCAGAGTACGAAGTTGTTTGTAATTCACGTTTTGTTACAATAAAAAAATGGCAATAAAATGAAGCATTCACAAATTAAATATTTCGTAAATTGATAAGATCACAATTTAAAATGCTATAACATTAATTCTACCCACTCATTTGAAGCAATGCGTAAATAAAAAACAAACACAATGGATACAAACAAATCTTCAATGCTTCGTTTTTTCATGAATTTTCTTAAATTAGATAATTACACATCTCATCGCTCTCATTATCTCTCTACCACGCGATATATTCGCCGTAAATATTATATTTTTACGACATAGTTAAGAAAGGACTTGATGATAGCTAGTTGCGCCGTTTTTACGATCAAAGAATAAACCTAGACATCACATAAATATTTGCCTTCAAGCAGAAATCAATAAATCTGTTGACAGTTCAATTAATAAAACCATGTGTACCTGAAAACATCCATATCGAAGGTAAAATCGTTGGCACGCCTGACTTAATGCCTACACTATAATATTATAGGAATATTACATAATTATAATCCTTATTACATGTTACATCATAATAAATCAAATCTGGAAGATTGGCGAAGCTTCAGGCTTCAGTGAAGGCGTTTGAAGGGTACAATTTGAATGGTCTAAGTATCTTTCAAGACTTGTCATCAAACATGCTTTACAAAAATCATAAATTAAAAGTTTATTACATTTGCAATGTGAAGAAAGAGGAAGAAAAAATATGTGATAAACATAACATAAGAGAGAAAACATTACTTTTGAAATTGGTAAAGAAGTCAACCGAGTGAGTTCCGAAAAATCAACTATCAAATAAAGGGTATTTCAATAGGGACGCTCAAAATATGTTACTTTGTCCTGCTGAGTAGATTATTCATTGTTTAGTGGCCAAATTTGAGTCAACCAAATTGGTAAATAATCGGCCAACACCTACCTGTACGTCATCAAAATACAATATCTGATGAAAACATTGCTGCTGTGTGTGAAAGTGTACAGGAAAACCCAAGGCTGCTTATTTCTCGTTGTTCACAAGAACTTGGCTTTTCTGCGACTTCAACTTGGCGAATTTTGAATCGGGCCTTATGTCTGCACCCGTATAAAATCCAACTAACCAAGGAACTTCAGGTAAACGACCGCAGACAACGCCTGATTGGGTTCTGTAGCAGTTGGAAGTTTACCCAAATTTGTCAAAAAAGTCAACTTTAGCGACATGGCCCATTTTATAATGAATGGATATTGGCAGACATTTGATGCTATATTCCATATTTAATGCCGTAAAATATACTTACAAATGAAATTAAAATTTAGTCGAAATCTCACAAACAACTTGTTTTATTTACATTTCAAAACTAAGCGTCCTTATAAAAAGACCCTTTATATAAAAATCAATGTTTGTTCGTATTTTATGCGTTGCCATGCCACCGTTAATCGGATTGCGATAAAACTTTGTCAATTTATTGCTTGCACTTGCGCAAAGGTTCTATGCATAGTAAAATCAACTTAAAAATCAATGTTTTTTCATAATATATTCACTGATATACCGTTCATTTTGATAACTTATTGTTGCACTTGCGCAAAGGTTATAGGCAATTAATACAATTTATCTTTCAGTAAGTGGTGCGTGTAGACATTTGGCAAAAGACAAACAGCAAATGTCATCGATACCGATCAATCTTAGTCAAATTAAATTTAAAATATTGTCCATCCGAAAGCACTTCAATAAACACACTTTCTTTCTTTAAGTGGCATTGCAACGCTTGCCACCGGGGTACCGGCTAGTAATATAATATTTTAAAAATAGTACTCGTCTGAACTCACTCAAGTCCATTTGAAATATGACGACATCCGAAGCAATACCGTTCAAAAAGCTTTTCCTATTGGCATTCTTTTATATGGAAGAAAAAATAATATTATTCTGTGCAAGAAAGCAATCTTACAACGTTAAAAAAGAGCGGTTGAAAATCGCTCGGTGAAATTCCTTTGTAACTTTTATACAATACATACTTTTTATTCCATATTTTAAAGGCATTGAACCAAAAAAACTGTTTTTTTTGTATAAAATGATCAATAATGGATTTAAAACATTTAATATTTGAGTGCGAGTGACACTTTGACAGCGGCAGTACATTTTGGTATGACATTTATTAAAAATAATGCTTGTGGCTATAGTGAGGTGCATAACATTTATTTATATATGATAAATAAAACATTTATAACGACGCTTATAAGCGCCTCATAATAATTTACAAATCGACATGGAGAAGTTTAATATACGACGCACAGATTATGACATGTCATACGTGAAATAAATGGGACGAAAGAATATTATTATGCGAACATATTTCACGCATATTACGATGTGAAATTTCTCATTAGTATGATTATAAGTCAGGTATGGAATGCGATGTCAATTTAGCGATGAAATCTGAATCTCCATTAAATACCGTTCCCGATAATTAGACGCCATCGATTAAAACATCATTCTTTTATATTATTTTTTTTCCATATTCGGTCCGTATTCGGAGCCAAACGGTGTCTCAAAGATCCTCTATCAAATGCCAACTTCCTTGCTTCCCAGGTCATCCAGGCGTCCCTTACCTCACCTGAGTACATCCCATGGATAATCATCATAGGTCTTCCAGGGCGTCGGGATCCATCAGGTTGATAGAAAAGGCAGGCAGGCTTCAGGCTCCCCTAGGGCATCCACATCACATGTCCAAGCCAGGCCCATCGTCGCCTTTTAATTTTGGACGTAATAAGGGACTGGTTTGTCCGCTCTCTTACCTACGTGTTCCTGACAAAGTCAAACCACCGTACTCCTAATATTCGGCACAGGCATCGGTTTTCAAAGCACCGTATACGGTTATCCTTTGCTTCTGTAATGTGCCATGACTCGCAACCGTAAAGCAGCACAGTATGCATGCACACATCATTATATGACAGTAAAAATCATTTCAAATAACACGTGTGGCACGTGGCGCACTCCTGTTGGAACCACATGCAATCCGTATTCATTTCATCCAGCTTAGGCGACAAGATGTTGCATAGTCTCGATCTGTAACTCTCTGTCGACGGTTATGGAAATCCCAGTTTTTAAGAAGCTCGGACCGATGATTACACTGGACCAAAATCCACACCAAACAATCACTTTTTATGCATGAATCTGCTGCTGGTGTATCTCGTATGGTTTGGAATCGCCCCAAATCCAACAATTTTGACTGTTCATTCATCCATCAATGGGCTTCGTTGCAAAAGATGACGCATTGCGCGGAATCTTTCTCTAACGGGGCAGTGAGTTTGAAAATAAAATTTGATAATTTGCACATGTTTTTCAACACTATATCCTGCTACGGTTTGCCATACACTGCTAAACAATTGACAACAAATATGACAATTATCACTTTAGCAAAATGGCTGCTATAACCTGACAAATTTCGAGCGTCCCTAATAAAGATCCTGTACATAATCGCGGATCCGTGATCGAGTAGTAAACGTCGTTGGCTTCGGCTACGGGGCTTACGGGCTCCAATTCCAGCACCGACAGTTCATAAATATATATTTTTCAATAGATTTATAGATCTTTGCTCTAAGGCATGCGTGTGTATGATGTTTTAAATGCGATCATGTTATTGTTTCTGAATATAATAAGACCATGTCAAAAGACCATGTCAAAAGACGGGCTAAACATTAAACTCTTAATAAACTAATTGCTTTTTCTTAGTCGTAAAAACGAGTTACAATCAGTAATACAATACGTGAAATAATCAAAGTTATTTCAAATATTATATTAAATTTGAAGTAATTGAGAGGTGTAACCAAAATACAGACGCCCGTTATATAGGATTAAAATTCATAGACCGATTGAAAAAAAAATGTGACTTTTTGATGACTTGAACCCGTGACTGCGCAACTGAATGGTACAGCCACGTTGAGCTATCGGTCAAGGTTATACATATATAAGTAAAATAGAAAAATGCATAAAAAAAACAACTAACACCTAGTAAGGTATTAAAGAAAATTAAACATTTTTTTGTACTTCTTCCACAGTTAATTAACTAAGATTAGGACCACAAATTCGAGAGTGTTTCAGTAAAATTTCTCAAAGGCTTTGATTGACTTGATTTAAACTGTGTTGAACATTGATTTTGCTTAGTTTTATATAAAAATAACTCTGTATCAGTTGAAAATTTTCGCTGTGGGCGAAACCAGTACTGATCAGTAATTTTTTTATATTATTTTTTAATACAATGCCTTTCCACCAAGTATTGACAGTGAATACCTTAAAAGTAAGATACCGCGAGAAAACTACAAAATATTTCACGCTTTGATACTTTTGACTGTTTTGAGATATAAGTGTTTGAAGTTTCGATTGATAAAAATTATTTTCAGCATTTGTTTCACAATTCTTGCTGAGAAACAATGATGACAATCTTAGAAATTTGCCAAAAAAAATTAATAAAAAAAGTGTGCAAATACAGTGCAACTCTAGAATTCTACTAACTCTGTTATTCAACCATAGATAATTCTGAAATTCATATACATACATATGTATTTATATGATAAAATGCAGTAAATACAAACATTTCCGACCAAAAAGTCATTTTAGGCAAAAATGTCAATCAGAACCTTTTCAAAGTAAGGTAACGATAAGTCAGACACGTCTCTGAGAATTTAAGATAATTGAAGCGCAATCCATTAAATAAACACTAGGCTAAAGATGCACGTCAAGCCAAGTGCCCTATTCTATGCCAAGCACTTTAACTCGTGTTTACAATAGTAGCTTTTAAAAGCTCTACCATAGATAATAAACAATTTCTCCAGCATATTCTAAGAATCGCCATGCCGACGATTGTCTATGTATGTAATATTTCTTCATTTCGCCAAATTCATTGTACTACTACAACTTCTCGTATCTTGGTTATCTCAATGGATCACAGATTAATGAAGGGCGGTGAGCACTTCTGTACCGAATAGCATCCAACCTTTGGTTAAAGTAAATAAAATATGTGGAGCTCTTACTCCATGCTCAAGTTCATATATACCTGGCCATATGGTTTTTCGGCTTATACGAGACCAAAATGAGAATTCCATCAATATTGAGAATATTATATTTGAGTTCAAACTCATTCATGCACTTGAAATGCCTGAAGATGTCGTAAGGTGATTCCAAGGTCATTGGCGACAAAGCTCATAGAAAACTACAAAATCCAAACGATTCAATATCGAAATTCCATCAAGCACTTTCAGTCGAAATCCTAAATTAGAACCGTATAATAATCGTGATTTTAAATAAATAAAACACATTTTTTCAGTAGTACTTTCACATAAACACTCTATCCTCTTTTTGCACATGGGAGATACGTTCCGAAGACAACCGAACAAAATTCAAACGATTTAATATGGAAGTTCCATCAAGCACCCTTAGTCGAAATCCTAAATAAGACCCTACATATATTAATTGTGTTTTTAATTAAATAAAAAACGTTTTTCTTCAGTAGTTCTTTCACATGTACACCCTATCCTCTTTTTGTACGTGGGAAAGATAATATGTCCGCAAAAAAATGGTAGATAGGTTCCATTAATTAATATGAACTCATAGTTGATTTTGTTTATTATTTATTCAAGTAATAAATAATTTCATGGTGTGGCGTTTAATATATTTTCTTCTAACTGTGAATATGGCCATACCGATTGGCAATAAGCTAACAAGTGGCATGTAACAAAAATTAGCTTCTAAAATATTGAAAACAATTAATTACAACCTCATTTCGTATATATGCTCCTCGGGTGATGGGATTAATTATAAAATGTAAAAATATTCAAACAAATAATGACTTACAGCCACAAATGGCCTAAAGCTCGAGCAGCTTCAACGAAATGATTTATTTCATGTGAATGATAACGGAAGCTCATTTGTACAAACAAAATAAGCCTACTAGCATTGTTGATGGCTTTCAAATCAACTATGAGGAATAATGCATATTTTAAATTTGAAAACAAACAAATTGAACTGTAATACAGGGATAGTTATATCATGCCTAAAACAATATCCGAATGATTCAATAAAAACACAAACTGTATCGAAAAAATTTCAAATATTTTTTGAATATTGCATGTAGAACTACGAGACTACTCGTGCATTTTTCAAGTACTCGATACTCGAGTATTTTGAAAAATACTCAAGTAATACTCGTAATTTATAAATGAATTCATTTACTTATTTTGAATATTTTTAATAGTTGGAATCATTTAAGCAGCGGACAGAAAAATTTTCTACTATAAAACCGACGTCCGCAGCAACAGAGAGTTTTTTCTACTGCGGAAATTATAAAAACAAAACTTCGAACCAATTTAAAATTTGAGACGTTTCTTTCTCTATTCATTTTGAAATATAGGTTTTATAAATGGAAATAAATGTTTCATAAAATTAAATAAGCTTAAGTATGTATTCATCATCTATTTATACACACAAATTTGAATTAATTACAGTAGAACCTCGATTATCCGGACCTCAATTATCCGGATTGATCAAAATAAACAACAATATTACAAATTTGCTATTATGCACGTGGCGAATTGCGTCCACTGTTTACGTACGTGATGGAATGCAGTGTTAATATTTATATCGTTGTATTTGGTCTAACAATAAGTCCTGTGTAAAATATGGGCTAGTCATCGTCCAAATTCGATGCGCATTGAACGTTTGTTTCTTGAAAAATTGATCACGAATTTCATATTTATTTTTAATATTACCGATATGTCAACGAAGAGAAAGCGTGTCGTAGTTTCATTAAAAGACAAATTGGACATAATCAATGTTTTGAAACGGGGTCATTTGGGACGTTTGTTGTCTAGTAAATATGGTGTCGGAACGTAAACGATCTCGAATATAAAAAAATCTTGAAGCTTACCAATTGTTTAATGAGAGTCAAGAAGAGTGCTATTCAATACAACTTATGTTTCTTAAAAGTATTCGTGATTTGGCAACATCGAAAAGAAAAGCTAGCTTTAAGCAGAAATCGAAATCGTGTTGGGGGGTGCAATGGAAGATTCAACCATTTTTGCAAGAGTTCTTTCCTATTCATTGGATTTTAAAACACTTCTATAGCATGGACTTTCAATTGAGATGTTCGCAATGCCAACTGTTTCTCTTCCGTAGTACGAAAAAATAGTTGAATCTTCATTTTGCACCCCCCAGCACCCTGTCACCAGCCGTCACTGTTCACACTGATACAATGACAACTGACCGTTTATAATATTAACTGACCATTTTGATTTTTAACTGACCATTTATTTATTTAACTGACGAAACGAATAGTATAAATCGGTTTAAAAGCCTCGCGGTGAGTAGCAATGGTCCTGATAGTAATACTTTAATTTGTGTAAATAATACAAAAAATGTGTTTTATTTATTTTAAATAATGCCATTACACCAAGAAGTGACAGTACTTAAAAGGTGTTTCGCTTCTCTGTTAGCTCACGCTCACTGGAAATAGTTAAGTAATCTTTTAAAAAGGATATGATATGAGCTTTTGTGTAAGCTATTTTTCCCAGGAAATTAAATGAAAGCAATGTCGCTAAATAAGGCGCTAAACAAATTGGTTTTAAATCCAAAGTAAAGCACACGCAAAAAGCCTTCTCTGTCATCGTTATCATCAAAGATAATTCCCATGGGTTATCATATACATACTCATCTGTCAATTATGGAGTGGTAACTTCACATTAAAACCAAAGCTCATATCATATGCCAACAGACAATTTGAAAAATTACTCAACTTTGCAACCAGTGGTGTCTCCGATGGGAATCAAAGATTTAATATTTTTTTAACATGTTTTAATGTTGACAGTTCAGTTTTTTTATTTTTCCTACTTTTATTTTCTTACTGCAAAGCGATTTTCTTGTTTCCTGGCTATGTTTCTTGCAGTTGGGTTAAGATTAAGTCTTTATTTCTTTTATCCCAAGTTCGTTCAGTGGAAAGTTTTATGTGGGGAAAACTCTTAAGAAAAACCCCTCACGAGAATGATTGTACTAGAAGTAAGTGGTTACTTGCTCCTGTAAACTTTGACAATAATCTGAAATTACGATGCTGTCACACCCAACTAAAGCTGTATTTAGAAATAGTGTATCGATATATACATACATATTAACACGGTGACTAACTACAGAAATTATTTTATATATTGTTGATAGCTATTTCGGCTAACGCCATCGTCAGAACTATAGTTCTGACAATGTTTGAATGAATTTCTGTAGAACTAAAATACATTTTCTTTCGCTGTGTTATAATGGAGTTCTACCAACTTAATGCCAATTCAATCAATACATACATATGTTTCATTGTAATGAGTGGATTCTGTTTTTTGGGAGCAATTTAAAACATATTATTTTTGTAATTATTGGTGTTCTTCAACTATCGTTTACTATTAATCTTGTCCAGCGTTATCCAATAGAAATCGTTTGGTGGGCCAAATAAAATATTACCGGTGAAAGGTGAGCCGCATAAAAAAACAAAACAAACGTAATAAAAACAATTTATTAATTAATAATTACAATGACACTTATTTATTTAAAAACAACCAAAAAACATTTTATTTACTTAATAATTAATGTGACACTTGTTTTTTTATATCGACTAGTAATTTATTCGATGCACATTGCAGTTGATTGATCAAGTTTTCATCGAACAGCCTGTTGCGACATTTCATTTTTACTAGTTTCAATTTTGAAAAGAACGGCTCGCAGCGATATGTGGTTCCAAATGCTGATATAAATTCACGCCCCTGCTTTGTTTTGTTTGATTTATGAATAACAAAATGCAACATACATATATTTGTAGAAGGCTGCAAACTCTAATAGAGCGGCAGAAAATATTAAATTGGGCCACTGAAAATCTTAAATTGGGCCGCGTGTTGGACAACGCTGATCTAGTCAATTGAAAAGACGATAATTCGAGAAATAATTCGAAATATTATGCCGCACGCCTCTGTGTACGCAACGAGAAAAAGGCTTTTATGGTAACGCATTCCGAGCGTCCACTATGTGTGTTGGAATGCTCACTTGATGCGCGAGATGTCCCATCTCATCGGATTCCATTCTTTCAACTCTGATTTTTATTCCCGCTCCCTATGGGATAAATCTTTTTTGCAGCGACCTGTATGCAAATTTAAGCAGCGAGAAAGCAAACATAGACGCAAGGTAATTATAATTGAATATAAATCCTAATCGGGTAATTATAATCGACAGTAATTAGTCAAAACATTTTAATTTGCACACATTCATTAGTTGCAATTCAATTACGACACAACATAAAATATATCACGGTGTAAAAAATGTATTTAAGGGTAGTTTTATGCAGCAATATAAAAATGAACACAGATTGTTACTGTCAGATAAAGTAATGAGATGATACAAGTTACTAAATAAATCCTTATATTATATTACATAAATATCAAGTAGTTCCTCCCGGCATCGCTCAGCATTTGTAAAATGTATTTTATAGAAACAGTTTAACGAAAAAAAAATTCAAAAATAATTAACGAATTGCAAATAATTCTGTTGTTATGATCGTAAACTAAATTCGTTTATCTTTTTAGTAAATTTTCAATTAAAAACAGTACGAAAAAAAGGCATTTGATCGCAACCAATCAGAAACCATTTACACACATTATTATGTGCTTTATCAATAATATTTAAAAATAAAAATTAATAGTGATTGAATTGGAATTTTCTTGGTAGAACTCCATTATAATACTGTGAAAACAATAGCAACGTATTTTTGTTCCATAAAAATTAATAGATATATAGTTGAAAGCTTTTTCGGCTTATGCTCTCGTCAGAACTATATTTAAACATACAGTTACTAATCTATATTTACTGGTGTAGAAAAGGTACGAAATACATCTTCTCTTCAGTCCTAAGACTTCCAACATCCTAATTTTATACTGAAATAGTAAAATTGTCATGTTTACTAGTAAAAAAAAATATATGAGGATTACGACTGACACCAATGCGGCGTGTATTCGACAAACATAATTAAAAACAGCACATAACATATAACAAAACACGGATGGATGATGCGAAAATGAACTAGGTATTTGATTTCTTTGTGAACAAGCAGTGAGTACTTGCATTGACTACTTTGGTAAAAAAAAACTGTGTTGCTACAAAAAGAAATTCTTACACTATAAGCAGATATCCATTTTTTTACAAAGGATTTTACATAATATGCTGCTATAAATATGAGCTCCATATATAATTTTCAAATCATAAATAAATTTCAGTAATGAGTTACTGCTTGCTTCCGCGGAACGAAAAATCAGAGAGTGTATTGATCAGCCGAAAATTTACATCTCAGTTATTCCACTTATCAATGTGTGATTGTTATCGCCTCTTTGAGGAACATCGCCGATCGATCTTATAAAAAAAGATGTACCATTAAATGGGGTGAATAAAGACACTTTTTACCCTTCACGACTATATATCTTCATACATGCGCCACATAATTCAAATATGAATGGCTTGAAACGTGTTTCAATGATCCTACTACACATTCATGACAATATATCTCAAATATTCACTATCATAATTTAGACACAGTCAATTTTGTTCGATGTCTCTATTCACATTGAATTGGAGTGAAAAGAGTCGAGAGGAGGTGAATATAAACAAAACAACAGATTGTAATAATTGTAATTTAAGAACCGTTTTTCTATATGAGTCTCTGATTAACTCCGTTATACGGTACTTATTAACTAAAAAAACATGATTTAATTTAATTTTCGTACAATAAAAGAGAAGTTTACAAGGAGTCAAAAATTAAGGATGTACAGGCATCGAACTTAAGCACGTTTGTTTCAATTTTGGCCAGTCATTTAGTTAGTTTGGTTTTGTCATTCGAGAGATAGTATTACAGTCATTGTGAAAAAACTTACTTAACCATACATTTGATACTTAGTAAAGTTGTGCTAAAGTTCAATCCTTGTTTTTGTCTCTATTCACCCCGTTTGACGGTTTTTAAGTTATTAGAAACCATGACCTTTCAAACGTCTCAATTCAAAAATAAAAATAAACGCTATAAACTGTTATTAATAACAAGATTTCTCATTTATAAATTCCAGTAGGAAAAATGCCCGGCACCCTAATCATCATCAATATCATTTCACACTTGTCAGGGGCGTCCGCCCTGATTATTGGAAGTGATTTGTGAATCGATTCTTTCCGTTAATTATCCAATTATTGGCCGATCGACCAGTTTGCCGACGGGCGACGGCAAAGCCATGAGAACCGTCATATTGCACGTCTCAGCGTCGCCGCAAAATGTGATGACGCGACAGGAAAAAATATCGCGACTCTGCGACCGTAACTGTAATATATATGTTACAGTGAAACTGTATTCTCAGTGAATAAGTAATAGATTTGTATAACATGATTTCACTGGTAACGATCAGGGAAATTATTGGCCCAAGTCGATGATTTGCCGGCCTAAAATTTTGGTTTGCTTTAATGAAACAAAATCAGCAAGTAGCAGTAACTTTCATAAAAAGAGAACCAAAGAAAAACACAGACAAACATAGGGCTGAAGCTAGGGCGGTCAAATTTAATTTAAATAACAGCTTGGAGAAGAATATATTTTCACTGAGAATACAGTTTCACTGTAACATATATATAATATAAATATCTTGATAAAATTCTGGTGTGGGCTTAAAAAAATATATTAATCACTAGCCAGTACCCGGCAATTGTTGCAATGCCACTCAAAGAAATAAAATGTTTATGTTTTAATTGTTTGTTGAAGTGTTTTCGGATGCACAATACTTTTTTTCTGCGTGATGTGTATGCAACTAAATCAGAAGGTTTTCCAAGGCGTGAGCATTTCACATACAGCTGTATATGTGAAAAGCGTGGATTTTCCAAATGCAGTCCACACACTTACAACGATTGTCCATGTGCACTAATAATTTCGATTTAATTTCACTCACATTGATTGGCATCGATGGTAAACGGTATGGCGACACATAAAATACGAACAAATAAACAAACATTTTTATATATTAGATTTCATATCATCGGCTTAGTGCGAGAAGTCACTAGCTGATTCTGAGATTATTGCTTTAAAAGATTTATTTGTAATGTACATATATTAAACACGATACAAAATATTTAATACACGTCAATTCAAGTTTATCTATGCACTTGTGCCGAAATAAATGAAAGAAGAAGAAATGCTAAAAGCCAAAGCCTGGGTCGATAGTAACAAATTCAAATGACCTAAATGCTATCAAGTACCATCGGTCAAAGCTTTAGATTTTTAAAAAATCTCAAATAACCAGAAGCTACACTTTGTATGGTTATTTTCTTTTCAAATGAGAGCTTTTCAATAGTAAGACTTTTATGTTTAACCTGTTATTTAATTTTGATCACTTGTGAGATGTTAACTGTCACTTCTCGGCATAAAGGCACTATTCAAACATTTTTTGTACTTATCTCACATCGCGAGCATTATCAACTGATGAAAATGCTCGCACCGAGTGAAATCAGTCCTGTTCTAAATAAACTGAATGTGGAATAAGAACAAAAAATGTTCTATTATTATTTATAATTATATATTACTACTTCCACATATATTCCAATAAATATCAAAACAGCTTTCACTCATAGCGAGCATTGTCAACAGATATTATCCTAAATTTATGTTGTTAATTAAAAACATTTTTTTTTCTTTTTTTAGATGATGGATGTGAAAATTGGTGGCTGCCTTATGATCCTGTCCTCGTTTAAAGATGTAAGTATTTAATGATTACAACAGTTTTTAATGAAAAGATAATTAAATCAATTATTATATTTAGTTTTAAGCGAAATGACTTGCGATGGGCATTTTATTATTTATGTCAGTTCATTATTCAAGCCGTGTAAAGTAGAACTATAACCGTGTTGAGTAGAAAAATTTCTAAAAACCATATTTAATAATAAATTCCAACTCTTCTTGCAGCATTTCTCTAACACTTCTGACATTACTATTAAACTACAGTTTTTTACTCAGTTGCTTGATCATTGTTTTTCGTAGAGTGAGGATAAAAGGATAGGGCTACAGCAGGCACGGACAAACTACGGCCCGCCATTATAAATCCTAATTCTAAGTAAGAATATTGTTTTTATATTTTTTTTAAAAAATATTGAAAATCAAATAATAATTCTTCAAGATATTGAGTGAGTATACAGATATTCCTTTTGACAGTCAAATTCGATGACTTTGTTTGCAAAAAGTGCTTCAAAGAGTTCGGAATATAAAAAATATTATAATTTTATTTTTGAAAATGAAGAATGTTACGGACTTTCCCAATACTGATGATTAGGGATTTGTGATTTTGCATTTACTCTGGACATCGTGCCACACTTAAATACTATTAACTTCGTGTTATGAACGCTCTAAACGACGATTTTTCACAAAGATTTGGTGACTTCCGAAAAATTTAGATAAGTTTGGCGCTAGTAAGCGATCCATTTTCAATAGATATTAAAACTGTATTGAAAGAGCTACAACTTGAAATTATTGATCTGCAATGTTACACTGATTTAAGAGAACTACACCGTCGTGATGAAATCTGCAAATTATACAATGATCTTAAATCAGAAAAATCAAAATCTTAATTCTGAAAAATTCGACCAACTTAAAGATTTTGCACGAAAAATGTGAACAGACATTTTCGATCATGAACCTCAGCTTAATTCTGATTCTATCTTTTTTTGTGACCAATCACAAGCAGTTTTAAAAATATCAAAATGCAATAGCACGTTTCCCGGTCGTAAATTTTATCACGGAGAGTTACTATGTATGTCAAATAAATGCACTTCAGACGTCCAAATATTTTAAATGCACAATAATAAATACGAACTGAATATAGAAATAATATTTTTGAATGAAAATGGGAATGTTTTTTTCGCAATTTTTTTAGGTGCGCCACTTTTTGAAACCACGTAAAAAACGATCTGGGATATATCTAAAAATGGTATTTTACTTGCGGCCCGCTGCTCATTTTGAATTATTGGAATTGGCCCTCCATCCGAAAAGTTTGCTCCCCCCTGGGCTAGAGCATAACTAGCTGTTTGCGAATCACTCCCGTTGTTGTATCAGATGGTAGCTTTGTGTTAAAAGCTTCTAAATGTTTAGCTAATTTTATAGTATAAGCCTTTAACCATAGCCTCAGCGTTATCTAGATATAATTAACTCGTGGCGGAAGCCATTTTCGCTATCTGAACACGACATCGCTTCAAAGTGTAAGTTTAACACGGTTCTACCAGCTTTTACGCAATCTACGTGCGTATTAAAGGGCAAAAAAAAGGATTTATTATACGGTTATACACATATTATATTTAAAAAGATAATCCGTGTCAGAATACAAAAGCAGCACTAAACAATTGCTTAAAAAGATTATTTCTTTCTTTGATTCTTTTTGTGAATACTACTATGTTAAGATAAATATATTTGAGATACTTTATCACAATTAATTTTCATTTTTATGTAATGTGCCCCATAGAATCGTCAATTTTTTCTCCCTATTATAATCAAAATTTATTCAAACTCTAGTTATTTTGCTCAGCTAATAAATTTTCAATGTAAGATTTATTAATGATTCCCGAATAATGTCAACAGCTTAATTCTATTTATCTATGATTATCATTAAATTCATGTTCATTTTCTTGAGCCAATTATTTATTATACATACATCTTTTGTTTCTTATTTGAATATAGATAACAGTGTTTTACTGTTTATTTCATCGTTTTAAAATGTTGTTGAAAAGTGGGATTAGTTCATGATAAAAAAGCTCAATTCGGGATTCGCACAAAAGATTCACTCATTGTATTGAAGTAAAAGTTGGATCTGTGGTCTAGTGGTAAGAACTTTGCCCTGGGGATCAGCTCTGGGCTCAAGTCGCTGCAAATCCAATATTGTAAGTCAAATTGAAATTTCGATGGCATTTATCTTTTAATTCATCTCAAAGAACTTCTAATCTTCTTTTTCTCGTTCGATTTCTCCAATTTCAAAACGCTATGCGCACAAGCTGCAATGCAAAGTATTTTTTAAATATGACAAATTTTAAAAATTATAACAAAAGTGAAAAAATATCTATTTTTGTCAACCGGCCTGATTACCTGATTGCATACGCCCTATAAAATATTTCAACTCAACTTTCCCCTCGTGTACATACTCTTGTTACGAAAGAAGAAAATCGATTATTCGGAATCAATCAACGATTATGTTTAGTAAATATATATACTTAAAATTGAAGCTCAAAAAGATCTAATTAACTATCGATTGTTTACGCTTTTCAATTTCAAATTGCACCAACTAACTTCGCAAAATATCGGCAAGTCAATTTACTAAGCAGGTGTTTCTGTATTAGGGTAAGGCCGCGAGCGATACGGCAATTATCCACGGGTGATAGAGACCGGAGGAGTAGTCCGCGAGCAGTTTGTTAATGGACGTATATGTGATCCTCCAATGTTCGCCACATGCCTATAGCCGCACTGATGGAAGGCCTTTGATGAGCCCCGCACATTAAGCGGTCGTGAACGCTTGGAAGTCAAGAATAACCAACGACTGTAACGATTATTTCTGTGGCAAAACAAAAGATTTTTTGATAAGAAAATAACCAAATTAACTAATAATGCAGATTTTTAGACGGCGGTGAGCATATTTATGTTGATTGAATTGGCATTTACTTGGCAGAACTCCATTATAGCACGGTGAAATAATATCAGTGTATCTTAGTTCTACAAAAATTATATAACATAATATAGTTGCTTTGCTATTTCGGCTTACTACCTCGTCAAAACTAGACATGTAAGTATATTTCTACATTCACAGATATTTGAAAGAATAACACGCGAGAAAAAAAAGTTCTGATTAAGTGCCACTTATCAAAATCTGTTCTCCGATAAAAGCTTAATCTTTCTCACTTTTTCAGAGCTGTATTGCACTGTATGCTTTTAAATGCATTTTTTTTTTAATATTGTTATTTTTTAGTTTTGTTGCTTAAGACCAGGGTTTCATCTTTCGATAACTTCAATCATTTCAAGTGCACAAATTAATTTGTCCTTACTTAAACTAACGGTACACAATTCAAACGATTCAAATCTGATATTGAAATTCCGTCAAACATCTCCAGTCGTAATCCCCAATAATAAATCTTTTAGCTTACTTAATAATATATGTTTAGTGTGGTAAAAATAATATTGTTAGTAAGTGTACATGTTCTTCAAGGTGGTGATTAACATTGAAATTATAGACAATTTGATTTAATCTACATATGTGTAATCTGTTTGATTACCTGTGAATTCTGGCAACCGTTTTATTCACTTTTTTACTAGTCGTACTCAATTTGATATAAAAGACCGATTTTGATTACATATATCAGCTGATACAACTCGCAATGCGCGAAACTGGTTATAATTATTAAAAAAAACGTAAAATAAATTGTGTTCAATTTAATATTTTTTTCCCTATAAAATCATGTGAAAATTCGATATCCGCTCTGCTCGATGGCCAATGGTTGGTGATAAGTGCGTCGAGGAAGCAAATATATACGCATCAATTTATCAAGCGAAGTATTAGAGCTATCACTTAATTACGGACGTGACTGATTTGCATTTGGTTTTATCATTCAGGAAGCAAGCTACGGTAAGATTTGTTGATGAAATTATTTAACGGGATCGACAAATGGCCTATCAAAGAGGTACACAGCGACAAATAATAACCACGGCCATACGATTTATGCTATTTATCGTTTTACCTCATCGGTCGTTTTTCCACATTAATCGTTTCAGCATTGTTGGAAGTTTTCCTCTAACATCCGTGCTGATACATTCTATTTATGAAAGAAAATATTGTTTTGATAGCATTTTGGAAAAAAATCTTGTAGTATTAAATACTTGCTTAGTTTTTTTTGCCCTATCGCGATATTGTGATCCCAAATATTTATCAATTTAATCAATGGATTATATGTGACATCTATAAACATGGAATAATAATAAATAGTGGTATTTAGAATTATTCTTCAATAATTTATTTCAAAACCAAATACCGCTTACTGCAAAAGATAATTGTGTCCCCATTTTTCACAGGTTTTTTGGGATTGCTCCATTTTTTAATTAATAAATAACATACATTTTTTATTCTCTTTATAACAATGTCATCCCAGAAAATGTGAAAATTAAACTTTACTTAGTTCAGTAATCGGTTAACTTTGGTAACATTCTTGACCAGCGTTTCCCAAAAAATATTTTCACGGGTCCACTTTAAGCCGAATTGCCAAAGTCTTGAAATATTTTTAGCGTAGCACAGATAAAAGCTCCCTAGTCAAAAAGCTTCCTCGATTAAAAGCACAAAGTTTCTCACTAAGCTTTTAAAAAAGTTCTCGATAGTATAACGTATTATGATTTACACAATTCGATAATGATACTTCTATAACAGATGAGAAGTTTCTCTACGAAAAGAAAAATGAAAGGTTGGCAATGAATTTATCATTTTCACATTTGAATGTTATAACGAAAAATTCCGAGCAAGACATTATAATTCTTCGAATTAAAAAAACAGAATCATTGCTTTTATGTCAGCTGAAATCTAGTACATATTCCAAAAAATGGAAAAACGTCGGTGATTCTTATCGTTAAAGAATCGTCGGCTTGTAATACTTCTGCTTCAAAAAGAAGATAGCATAGTTTTTTATAAAGATAGAGATAAAGTCGTGATAGCGACAAAAATAGCCTTAAAGTCAATTATTCCTGGAATAACTTTGTCATTTCATTCCTTTCTTTGTGCGCTGTGTAAAGGAGTGATTTCAATAGATCAGTAAATTGAAATTTCCTGGTAAGTTGTCTTCGATACATTTGTATTTATTCTTCTTCTTCTATGGCGCTACGGTCAAGACGAGCTTTGTCCTTCACCAACGTCTTACTGTATCGGTCACAGTTCTTCGAGCCACTTTTCGAGTCACATAAATAAATATATAGCGGAACCCTAATTTATCGTTTTTATAGGCCCGATAGAAATAATTGGTGAATCCGTGACAATTTAACATAGTTACCATTTATTACTTGTAATGTGTTCACTGTCTATAATAAGTGGAATAGCATTGTAATAACATATTTTTAGTACTTATTCCACGTTGAATTTATTAAGATCAGGAACGGATTCGCCCATCGCGAGCATTATTAACAGACTAGAATATTTTTATATAATCCAATCGCCTCTTTCATACACTAGTAACGTTGGAAACTTTTAAACATTAGTAGTTCGCGAATAAATGCTAAAAATATTTTTAAAAAACTTTGGTGTGTATGTCCGCTATGGACTACTAAACCGCTCGACCGATCGATGTGAAACTTTACAAATTTATTGAGTACTCTTCCGCAATGGTTTCTGGCTTACCAACCCCTCCCCCCAACCACCCCCCAACCTCCACCACCCAATTTTTTTTTTAGCTTCATGAATTTTTCGAGTTCTAATATTTGAAGGTTTTTGGCATACCCGCCTCATACGCCCCCCAAACTCCACCCCGCCAAACAACCCCCCTCCCCCCCAAAAATTGATATCGAATTTTTACAAATTTCTACTACACTTCCGCGAAACTTTCTGGCGTACACCCCCTCCCCTACCCCACCCCTCCCCCAATCCCCCCTACAATTGCTGGCGTAGCAACGCGCGCAGGGTACAGCTAGTTATCAATAAAAATATATAGCACGTTAACATCAAGTTTATATATGTATGTATAATAAGTACTGTTTAAAAACCAAAATTACTTAATTTATAGAAATTGTTTTTAACTTTGATTGTACGGGTTATATAACGCATCGCTTGTTCAAAAATAAAAGGAGTACTTAAATAGGACAACGTAATCTAATCATTGAGTAAACTTGTGCTGAAGAAATACGTCTGACATACGAGTTTTTAAGCGTCATGTTTAACCAACAATACAAAAAAGTATTACCAATGGAGATCCGATCGATTAACAAGCAATAAAACATTCCATATGAGCAAAGGAGAACCTTTTTTGGAAAAAAAGCTGCATCGACTTTTAGATTTAAGTCTTAATGTCCAAATCGGGCGAGCTTTTATTCGAATGGTTCGATTTGTAAATAAGCAAATTAATTATCAATAAAAACAATGGATTGCGGGAATTTAAACGATGTTAGTGAATTTTAAATTAAATCTTTTTCCTTCTACACAAGAACCAAATCGTTTTGAGATTGCGCTTTGTAATAGCAATCACTGGAGACACGTATTTTGGGCACCTTACCATAAATGCTGCTCACATAAAAGAGGCGCAATTTTTAGAAAGATATCAGCACGTTTTTTAGACAATTGATAGATGTTAAAAGTAAACTCACGCCGGTTATATTGCTATTTATTATTGATGGCAACAAATATTACACATGAAGAGTTTGCAGCTTTTAAATCTAATTAGTGTCCCGTCAATAGTGTGGAATGTGGATGCTGAAAAGTATTTAAGTAAATAAAATATAATTGTTACCTATCGTCACACGAATCTCAAAACAGAATCTGTAGAAATATATTCCTCGCTTAGTTTTAATTTTATATTGTATTTTAATTACAAAACATTTTTGAATTGTTCTTTTACTTTTTAATTGTTCTGTTCGCTTTAAATTGTATATAATACTAGTATTGCTACCCGGCGTCGCTCGGACTAAGCGACCAATAAGTATTTAGTGTTATATCATTCGACATAATTATATCACAAAATCTAACATCCAAAATAGAGACAGCCCCATTAAAATGTCCAAATTCAAGGAAAAAAAACTAATTTGCTGTCAAAGAAATGTCAAATAATACCTTCACGTAAATAATAAACATTATTATTAATAATAAAAGCCGGGAAAAGTTCAGTATAAGACTAATTTATTACATTTTGACTAAATGTCTTCGCCGATAAAAATTCAAGCATATTTTCTTTCATATTCGTTTTTATGGCAACTTAATGACCAACAATGCAAAAGGGAATTACAGACCCACAGACATACATACGCCGTTTTGGTTTTATATATAAGATGTATATTATGTCTATAAATTTTATCAAAATACATCTAAATTGTTTATTATTTGAAATTCAGCTCTTAATAAAAAGAGATGTCAAAAAGAAAAATGCCCTAAAATGCAAAATGAAAATATTGACAAAATACGTGTCTCAAGCAATCATCTCAAAGCTCCAGAACTTTTTCATCTTTCATTGTTAAGGATATAAGCAGTAAGGGATTATTGAAACGGTTTGGGTACTGAAAACATCAAGAAAGCTAAAAAGTAAAAACCAATCGCGAATGAACTATGATCTTGCTGCCTTCTAGTTCTTCAAATGTGTTCTGATTAAGTAATGACATATAATAAAAATAATAATACATTTTTAGTACTTATTCCACATGAAATTTATTTGATCAGGACCGGTTTCGCTCATAGCGAACAATTGGTAAAACAACTAAGCAAATATGTTTGTCACACCTTGTTTTTCATACTTAACTTTTGTATAAATATCACTGTTTTATTGTTTTCCTTATCAGTTGACAATGCTCGCCATGAGCGAAACCGGTCCTGATCAAATAAATTTTATGTGGAAAAAGTATTAAAAATGTATTATTATTTTTATTATAATGCCTTTCCACTAGAGACTCCAATTCGATTATCGAGTAGTCGATACTCGAGTATACTCGTCCATTTTCCAAATACTCGATACTCGAGTAATTTGAAAAATACTCGAGTAGTACTCGTTTTAGTAATAATCATCGACAGTTTTTTCTTCTGCGAGAAATATAAAAACGAAACTTAAAATTAATTGAAAATTTGTTGAAATATATGTGGTATAAATTGAAATAAATGTTTTAATGATATTCAATATATTTCTTTATTTACTTATCATCTATTTATATACACAAATTCGAATTAAAAATATATATTTTGGTACATCTGAAACTACTCGAGTATACTCGAGTACTCGAGTATTTTGAAATTTTACTACTCGATACTCGAGTAGTTGAGATGTCGAGTAATTGGAGTCTCTACTTTCCACCAAGTATTGACAGTGAACACCTTTAAAGGTATCCATGACATATAAAATAGTAATCTATTCTAATATATTGTTTAAGGATTTAGTAGAGTTAGGCGTATTGATATATCTTTGTATCCACTTATCACATTTACATGTCTCTGTATCATTCAACGTCACATATTATTTTGTATCTCGTGATATTCATAACTCAACACCGTCTTTTGCCGGATCAAGATACGATTCTTTTATCCTAAGGAGCCGAACAATAGTGTCTCAAAATACTTAAAAGAAATCTGTCAAGTGGATTATGTTAACCGATTTACTTTATCGATCATTTTTTTCATTAATTAATTAGGCAAAAAATATTGTTCTTCTTCTCTGTTCCACCATCCTAGTTTTATATGGTAATAATAAGTTATTAAATGTGACAAATTGATTTGATTTATTTTTCGAAGTGAAAGCTAATCTGGGTTTTTACTTAGTGGGACGATGGCGTAAGCCGAAATAGCTATCAACAAATAAATTGAATAATTTCTGTAGAATTAAAATACATTCTCATTTTTTTTCGCCGTATTGTTATGGAGTTCTACCAAGTTAATGCCAATTGAATCAATAAGTACCTATACTAACGTGAGGGAAAGGGGTAACTGTATTATTAGGATGTACAAAGAAACCTCTTTATGCAAGAAATACCCCGAAAGAGCTTATATAAATGTGAAAAGATATTTCAATTAACAAAGAATCTCGTCTTAAGGTGCTTGATGGAATCTCAATATCAAATATTAATCGTTTGAGTTTTGTACTTTTCCATGAGTTTTGTCGCTGACGACCCGGGTTTCGCCTTTCGGCATCTTCAGCCGTTTCAGGTCCACGGATGTACTTGAACTGACGCGCAGTAAACAGTTTGTATCGTTTATATACAAAAATGGAAGTAGATCACTAAGTTAAATTGCTATTAAAATTTGATAAGCTTGATGTAAACGAATTTCAATGAATTAAGTGGGTTTGTTATAATTATCAGGATTTTTGAATGTACTATCGCAAATACTAATAACATAGGAATATGTAAAATAAATGTGGTGTTTTATCCAACCTATTATTACTGAGTTGATTGATTTCAAGTGTTTGAATTAATAATTAATGATAGTAAGTATTCGACAGTATAGTAGTTGGCGATAAAACTCATGGAAAATAACAAAATTCAAACAATTCAAATTTGATATCGAAATTCCATCAAGCACCCTTGAAATCCTTAATTAATATTGCTTGTGTAAACAAATCTATCGTGGTAAAAGCATTTCATATAAAGGGTATTTCAATAGGGACGCTCAAAATATGTTACTTTGTCCTGCTGAGTAGATTATGCATTGTTTAGTGGCCAAATTTGAGTCAACCAGTTAGGTAAATAATCGGCCAACACCTACCTGTACGTCATCAAAATACAATATCTGGTGAAAACATTGCTGCTGTTATGAAAGTGTACAAGAAAACCCAAGGCAGCTTATTTCTCGTTGTTCACAAGAACTTGGCTTTTCTGAAGCTAAAAAGACCCTTTACTTATCCCTCGGCGCTTTCGTCGCGTAGAAATAACTTGCAATTCCAGGAGCTGTCGCTTCATCCGTCTGAAGTTAGACAATCGGACTCCGGACAGGTGAGTTTGATTGGCAAGGAAACATCGCATTCATAATGCACTCAATCAGACGGGCTCTTTGCACAGACGCTACTTTACAGCGGGTGCTCAAAAAATTACAATTAAAACATGCATTATTTTATCCCACCCGCAATTCATATAACAATAATTCAACAACCACAAAGAACAAAAACTTAATTTACTCGGTTGAACTCTTTTATAAAACGGTTATTTTTAACCATGTCCGCTCCCAACTTTTCACGTTGGCAATGATGTAAGACTCCGTTATCGTTATTTTATAGCATTAGCATCAAATTTTACTGATGCAAACTTTAGCACTTTTCCGCATTAAAAGTTTTAGTAAAACAATGAAAATATCACAATATTTGCACTTGAGGTGATGTGGCATGTTAGATTTAAATATATTTTTTTTAACCATGTCCGCTCCCATCTTAGAGCATACGGACTCCTCACGGAGTTTATCTCAACATATGTTTTTCTACGAAAACTGCTTGTTAATCAGTTGCTCAACCTCTCTTTTCGAAGAGAGTAGGGATAGAAAGGATACGAGGACTAGGACAGGACTAGTGATTAGCTAATCCCTGTCACTATGTGTCGCTCTTTGGGATCGGAAATTGGGAAGGGATTTTCAACATCGCAAACACGCATGCCTTTGAACCGATTTATCGACTGAAGAAATCCACTCGTACCGGGAATCGAACCCAAATGGTCTGGCCAACAACGTTGACACTTCGCCACAGACCGGACAATGTATTTTAGTTCTATAAAAATTATGTTATAGGTACATAGTTTTGAGTTATTTCGACTTACGCCCTCGTCAGAACTATGTTTAAACATACATTTACTGATCTATACATACTGGTGTAAAAAGGGTGCACAATATTACATCTTTTTCATCTATTCCAACAATCTTATTGTTTATTGAAATAATATAGTATTAATTTTGATATATTGATTTTATTTATTCCTTGAAATAAAATTAAATCTGGGTTTTTATTGAGTAGTTACGAGGTAAGGTAAAATTCCACAAGCCTCCCGTTATGGTTTGAGTAACAGTGATGAATTACTGTTGGTTTTTTCATTAAAAATGTAACTGGATTGATGATATCTATTAATTTTCAATTGCTCCAATGCATTCAGCTATGGGCCTATACTACAAAGATTTAAGTTTGTGATTACTGAATTAAAAGTTATGCCATGTGATTACTTCATGAGGTTGTTTGCAAATTGAGAGTCTTTTTTTCTGTTAAATGTACGTAATATGTTCTTTGACCCTTTTCGATATACCCCTGCCTGTCTGTCCTATGTAGATCGATTAACACGAGCTACATGACATCTTAGTGATACGTTTCTGTAAAAATACATTTATTACAAGCCCTCAAAATAATTTGGTCAACTTCTTTAGTTTTTTTCATTAAGGGTTGCGGTATTCATCGGCTCCAAGTCGGAACAGTTATAGTATTAAATGGTTCATTTGAAGTCACAAATTTATGCGATGACAGAATGCCTTCCTTTTGATAATAAATAATATCAGGGTGTATTAAGAGCCATAACAGATCACTTTTT
Organism: Himalopsyche kuldschensis; assembly: GCA_028554975.1. Lineage (NCBI taxonomy): Eukaryota > Metazoa > Arthropoda > Insecta > Trichoptera > Rhyacophilidae > Himalopsyche > Himalopsyche kuldschensis. The sequence continues at coordinate 365,295 of JAHFWI010000059.1, read as the reverse complement.
TCATTTACAATCAAAATAATATGGATATTTAAATGTATCAACAGAATAAGAATGAAGATTCTTCTAAAATACTAAAAAATCTTTTCACACCAATAAACGAAACCAGCCTAATAAGAAAGTAATATATTTCAAATATTAACATAACAATATATATAGCAAGCAAAGAGCACGAAATTTAAAGGCGTTGAGCTATAGCCATTAGAATCAATTGAAGTTTGAATTGAAGCTTGGCGCAATAGCAAGTTGAAACCAATGCTATTGCGCCAAGCTTTTGAATGAATTAATTTGGCCAAGCAGTGTATATCTCTCAGCCACATCCCACAGGTGTTCCAATTAGGCGCTGAAGTCATCTAAGAGGCGTATTTATGAACCGAAGCTTATCTTTTCTCTTCGAAGCTTTTGCACTTAAGGTGTTGTCACTTGTAGGTACGTCTGTCAGAAATGAATCAGAAGAAATTGGGTACACGCTAAATTCGCCTTCCTAGTATGGAGAATGCCGAATTTGGCCATCTTAAATTTTCCAACGATTTGTTTCAGAAACCATTGGAAACCGCTAAAATATTCTTCATATCTAGTCGATTGTATTAGCTTTTGAAGGTTACCTGTACGATTTCTAGGGTATTTAAATGGAAGCAAGTAAATCAAAATGTACATCAAAGATAATTCTAATGAAGTTGCTTGATAGCATTTCAATATAAAACTTGAATGGTTTGAATTTTTTTCTTTTACATGAGTTTCATCGCTAACAACCCGAGTTTTTCCTTTCGGCATTTGAAGGCTTCAAATGCACAAATAAACTAGAACTGACAGTCAGTTCAAGTTCATGAATACAGACTTTGATAATGAACGTATGGTGTTGTGACAATTTTAACTTTTGCATAGATTTTCACACATATTCGTAAAATTGGAGAGGTTGAAGTATTTTGACCGGCTTTGAGTTTTCCTATTACATGTGTATAAGTGCTTATGTAACCTATTTTTCCTATTAAATTCTATTTTTGTAATCTTTATTGAAGTCTTGGGCTGTTGTAAGGTTGATTTTTAATCACTACATTTAAACCATTAGCAATTAAGTATTTATTTGTTTTTTTTTGCAGTACACTAACAAACATACCAGTGCAAAGTTTGATTTATTATATGATTAAAAACAATAAAAGATTTTTAATTCATGTGCAATATATGTAAGTGTTATGGCCCTGTTATATGTAGATCAACGTTCAACTGCTTAGAAAAAAAAATATCATTTAATATAACAAAAAAGTTGAGTAAAAATATCTCGTTTTTATTTCAATTGACGATAAATTTAATTTAATTAGGTGATCAACAAATGGTTCTGTCTTTTATTCTGCGATATTTACCGTGGAAATTTTCTTCATTTCCAAACAATTTGCCGTCGAGCCTAATTCTACTTTCCCTTTACGGAGCAAACAGTATCGATCAATCTGTTTTAATTAGATGCAAACTTAACTCCTTAGACAGTGGGTACAGATTCTGAAACTCGGTAATGGCGGATTATTGTTACATATTTGGAGAGACGCAAATTAGTGTAAGATTAACAGACGCTAAAACATTGAGCATTACTATAATAGTTCAGTTAGTCTTTACTGGTTTAGGAGAACAGAGCCAATGTTATTTCTTCGAGTTTATTATTTACTTGAGAGTGTAAGTTCGTACTGCCAAACTTTTCAAAGTTATTGAAATCGTGGCGGATTATCCCTTTGGGAGGGCCCAGGCGAAATATAATTTTGGAGACCCTCTTTTTCGAATAGCAACTAATTATTTGGTCAATTACTAATTTGATAAATGGTCAGTAAATATTAAATAAATGGTCAGTAATAAATACTTAAAACGGTTAGTAAAAAATAATAAATGATCTGTAATAAAACTTTACACTTATTAAAATAATATTATCTGCTTTCAAATACCTGAACTTAAGAAATTATGCCATGTCATGCGGTTATTTTTCATAGACCTTGTCATAAATTTTCCCCTAACGACCATATTTGAGAAAATTCACAAGCTGTCAAACATAAACAATTATTTGAAATGTCTGACCATTTAATTTAAATAAAAATCGTTTTTATAAATTACTAAGCATTTAAAATACATTACTGACCGTTTCATTTAATAACTGACCACATTCATACTGATACAATGACAACAGACCGATTGTAATATTAACTGACCATTTATTTATTTCACTGACCGAAAACTGAATTAGATACTGAACCATTAAATACACGCCAATAAGTTTAATTTATTCGTAGGGGTCTAATAGAGCATCATCTGATTTTTTCCACATAATCAAGGTTTTTTGTCATTTTAATTTATTTGAAAATTACAATATAAATAAATTTTGATGAAAATGTATTTTTGTGTTGATTTAAGACTGGTTGTAAGATTTGCATTATTATTATTTAATTGTGGAAGACGATGCGCGTCGAACTATTTTGCCACAGTGGCAATAAATCTTGACCGTCCACATCAATCGCACAAACTCTGATATATTATCAACGCTGCAGTGTGTAGCTAAGTCCTTAATCTGCATACGTATAAAGGCCTAAAGTAAATCTAATTCAGAATGAGATGTCTTTGTTTCGATACGTTGATAATGAGCTTATATCCAAATTTGGAGTTGACACAACTTATGGTATGGTCTGATGTAGAGACTACAATTCGAGTATCGAATACTCGATACTCGAGAATACTCGTCCGTTTTTTAAGTACTCGATACTCGAGTATCTTAAAAAATACTCGGAGTAATACTCGTTGACTATGCTATGCGAGACTTTCTTTTGTTACTTTCGCTTTGGTTGATGCTGACTTATCTTTTCAATGACAAAAGACAAAATAAATTAACAAAACTTCTAACCAATTTAAAACTTGAGACGTTTAATTATTTAATATTTTTGAAATAAGCTTATTTATCTATTTAGCATATATTTATATACTCAAATTTGAATTTATAATATTTATATGTTTTGGTACTTCTGAAACTACTCGAGTATTTTTAAATTGTACTACTCGATACTCGAGTAGTTGAGATGCCGAGTAATTGGAGTCTCTTGTCGGATAGAACCAGTAATTGGTTACTGATGGTCCGCTAGCCGGACACGATTAACAAAACTTCATTTGGACGCGTACAAAAATATGCATATCATGATTTAAAATTAACTAAATGTAATTAATTATCACTGATTGCAAACATTCTGCTGGATTGGGTGCGCCAAATATGCAGCTCCTTAATTAAATACCTGAAAGTTTGACAGTTGCTTTATTATATCTATTTGATGGAGCGTCAAAGTTTTTCCAGTCTCCCTTGGTCTCTAAATATAATTGCGTTGTCTACAGTTCACAGTTGAGTACAGCTCACTTTCTCCCTTCACCTATGAGGCTCATCGAAAAGAGCATCTGAGAGCCACAGTCTATAATGATTCTCAAGGATACTCCAGTATTGCCTGGATCCCTACCTGTGTTTTCGACTTACTGGTTGGACTCCATTGTCCTAAAAGACTATTGATGGTGAATCATAGTATTTACCAGTTACTTTGAAGGAGGAATACAAGATAAAAAAAGAAACATAAAGTATGATCAAAACCATATACCGTGGTTTCCATTTAAAAATTAAATATCTGAAAAATATCACCCCTTCCAAGTCAAGTGAGACTACTTTTCAGGAGGGCATGAATATTGAACATGTACTGTGTCAATTACAACAACTTTGTTTCTTTATTACTTCTTTCCATTAATTGGTGGTTTTTTTTAAATAATCATTTTGGCAGTCTATGGATATTTCTTTGCGAACCTAAACTCATATTTAACTCAGAATCGTCAAAATGTTAGAAACCCCCTTTTGGCTTGTATGGACGATATGCGTTTTCGACTTGTTTTTAGGTATTAAGAACACCACAAAAATCACTCTTACGCCTATTTTACACTCATAACTAACAAAACTTATGATTTAGGTAATATATAATAACTACGCGATTTATTGTATGCAACTTTGCAATATAAACGATGATATGCTAATAGTTGTATGCAAGCACGTCATGAAACGGGAGAAAATATTTCATATATGTATGCAATTTAAGCTTTTATATATATACATATGTAGCTCCACAAAAGAGCAGTTATTTCTTCATAAATAGTGATATATTTACTCACCAATTTTGAATTTTTATTATTTTTCGTTTTATAAGAAAATAAATCAGAATTATTCATGACGTAACAGACCATGTCAAACATGCGACACTCCCTTTGTTTTTATTAAACAATATCATGTCACTGACTAAGCGACCAATAATTATTTAATAATCTGTTTTATATTATTAACATCCAAAATAGAGTTAAAATAAAATCACAAACTGTATTTAATTAGATGACAGCTCCATTAAAATGTCCAAATTCAAGGATGGCATAATTTGCTGTCAAAGAAATGTCAAAAAATACTTAAATAAAGTATTTTTAATGATTGAAAGACTAATTTATTACATTTTGACTAAATAGTTGCATTTATTTTGCATTTTTCTTTCATATTCGTTTTTGTAATGACCAACAATGCAAAAGGGAATTACAGACCCACAGACATACGCCGTTTCGGTTTTATATATAAGATATCATGTCACTGTTAAAGTTCAAGTTATTTAATAACTGTTTATCTATTTACAAGAAAACACTTAGACATGTGCGAATATTCAGATGACTTCAAATACATAATCAAGATACAGAATGTTTAAAGTATTTTTAATGATTGACATTCTGATATTCTTATGAATAGTTGCATTTTTTTGCATTTTTTTTATTAGGATACACAACTTGATGGCTATTATAAATTATATCAAACATTATAGTAATTGTATGAAAGTTATGTAATAAAAAGTTTATCTATACCTGAAAAGGAGCGATATATTCAGATGACTTCAAATTAATAATCATGATACAGAATGTTTGATAGAACATAATAAATAAAAGAACTATTATTGAATTGAAATACTTATGTGATGAAATTATCCGGAATTGTTAGAAATAGTTATAAGAGTTTAATGCTTTATAATGCCCACGCTTTCTACTATAAAACATCTGTTTTACAGTTCAAACCATATATCCTGTCCTTAAATGGAAGTAGAAAAAACTACCTTGCAGAACTTGAATGTTTATATTTTAATCTGATTAAAAATATATTGGTCACAGAAAAGAAATTTTAGACATACGAAAAAACTATTGCACAAAAAATATATGTTACACTGAGTATCCGGATTAGATTTTGAATAATTAATGATTTTAATATATTAAACGACTTGACTCTTGCTGATACGATTAAAAATATATTTTAAAAGAAATTAAAATTAAGCAGGTCTATACAACATATCGAGCCATTTGTACAAAAGAAACGTATCTTGATTTATGCCAGTTTGAGTTATGAATGCCAATAGATACAAAATAATATGTTACGTTATGTGTCAAATAGTCATATCAATAAAAGAATAATGGATAGAAGATTTTTCAAAGCGTACTTAAATCACTTTCTTGTTAATAGCGCTCCACCAAACCTTAAAACAACACATTGGTATGAAATATTTCCATATAATAAATACTCAAGAAATATTATGAATAAAAATATAATATAGCACTGTAAATATTTACAAAGAATGCTTTGAGATGATGATATGAGGTAATTATTCTCCCGGAAATTTTAACGTACTGTTATTATGATACTTTTATTCACAAGAATTGTAGCTTGGAGAAAGTGGAGAAAATTAGTAATTCTACTCTGGTATTTTTGTTAAATTCATTTGAAAAAACCATATTTTCTATAATATTACAATAAAAAAGCGGTCGAATGACAAATTCTTTACAACTTAAATAAGGAATACTTTAATTTTTATAATAAAAACACAAATTCAAATTAGCATCAATATCTTACCCCGCTTAAAAGATTTGATCGTAAATTGATGAGGAAGAATGTTATAGCTAAATACATTCATATTTTTAAATTAAATAACATACACGAATAAGACATAAAATGACTTAAATTTTTCTTTAAAAACTATGTCAAACTTCACCGTTATCACGATGCGATATTTTTTTTTTATTGTAAAAGGCAAACAATACTTGCAAACTATACATGCATATATTTTATTAGAGATTGCCTTTTAATGTAACGCCATCTGACAGTCATGAACTTATTATAAATGGTCCAATTAAAGATTTTTCACTACACTAAATTATCCATATAATAATATGACCCTAATAGTTACTAAGTACTCACTTTTAATTGGATATGTGGTGTCTATATCAATCACATTGTAGCGTGTGTTTTATTATAATATATTAATCACTTCTGAGTAACGGCTATCAAACCGGGAGTATCCTGCTGTAAAACCACACCCGACTAGAGATGGTACGGTAATCGTTACTTTATAATGAATACTGTATCAACAGTTCTAGGCAGGTTCTAACGGGAAGAATCACTAGGAATAACTGTTGTCTTAGGTGTAAGAATAAAAGGTCTACTCTTACTTGATAAAAGCTTCGAAAAATCAAAAAATATTGGAAAAGATGCAAAAAATTGTGGATTTCCACGTATTTAGCTGACAAGAAAGTTTTTAATTTCGACGCAACAAACTCGTAAACTTGAGAAAAGATGAATTTGCTAATGTTGTTCAATACATATATTTGAATAAACATTTAAAACTTTTTTAACCACTCTAATATATAATATATTCCTTCGACAGTTATTAATAGTTGACTTTGTAAACTACTGTAAACAGTCAAGAATGCAATTGTTTGTAACCATTGAAGATATTCACCTATGGGGACAATTTTAGCTAGCGGTCAACTAATCGTGGTTTATTTATAGTTACAGTTATCTAGCTATTTCGCCATCTTTTTTACCCATGTCCACTCCCAACGTGGAGTATTTGAACTCCTGCTAGAATTTATCTCAACATATGTTTTCTACCAGAACAGCTCGTTACCCAATTGCTCAACCTCATTATTTCGAAAAGAAAAAAGTATTGAAAGGTTGCGAGAGGCAGGAAAGGACTTGTAGTTAGCTAATAGCTCTGAACACGAGCCGCGTTTGAGATTGAAAGGGTTGAAACCGATTTTTAGCAACACATAATCCCATGTCTTCGAACAGGATCGATATATCAACTGACAAAATCTTCTCGTACAGGGAGCATTACGAGGGAGGTCTGTCACAGAAGCCAACGAGGTTGAACACTGTTTTTTTTTTTTTAATTAAAACGCTTATTTCATTGTTTTGGTTCGTTGGTAGCTAAACGCAGCAAGTAGCACTTACAAAGTGCTAAAAGCAACTGAAGCATGAAATATTGCATCTGGTATATTTTCTGTCAACAATTTAAAGTTGTAACGATAGTTATATTGTGAGTATTGATCGAAACACAGATAACGATACTTATTTCATTGGCACATCTCTACGCGTGATAGGCAGTAAGACACGCCTTTCACACTTAAATACTGGATGTGATTGATAACTGAAACCGAAAAATGTTAATTATTTGAAACACTGCAATCTAATCGTTTTCAAATAAATGTTGTGTAAAATATAGCTAATATAATTATATGAGACACATTACACGAAATTGAACTAATACATGTTGTGAAAATGCTTCCATACCAACTAATAGCAAATGAAATCATTAAAAATCAATTAAAATAATTTAAGATAATTTATTGAAGTGCTTTCGGATGCACAATATTTTAGATAAGTAATTTCGATATAATTTCACTGCACGACACACGCGCCCCCTACTGAAAAGTTAATTGTACTATGTCTATAATCTTTGCGCAAGTGCAACAATAAGTTGTCAAAATGAACTGTACGACAGCGCACAAAATATTTAAAAAAACATTGATTTTTATATAAAAGACCTACTATAAGTTGATTTCACTATTCCAATAACCTTCGCGCAAGTCCAATAAAAAGGTTTATCAAAGTTTCATTGCGATTAGATGAACGGTATGGCAGCGCATAGGGAACAAACAAACTAACATTGATTTTTATATTAAAGATCTACTGTAAGCTTAATTTACTATGCCAAAACCCTCTGGGCAAGTGCAAGAAAAAGTTTGTCAAAATTTCATTGGGATTAGATGAACGGTGTAGCAGCGCATAGGGTGCAAACAAACAAACAAACCTATATTGATTTGTATATAATTTATTCCACGTTGGAAGCTTATAAAGTTAAAACGTGTATCAAAAAAATAGTTCGTGACCATTGATGTGTTTTTTTCAAGAAATCTATCATAAAATTACGTCATGAAATAGTAACTTGATCTAAGCTTCTTGTATGACAAGCCCGACAAAGTATGAGCTTTCTAAAATCGGAGTGATCGATGATATTCGTTGAAAGTTTCGACAACGTTTAAATAATAATATTAAAACAAGCAATATATGATTTAAGCTTGCTTGTTTTACCGGTTCATATCCCGAAGGCTCTACTGCTACTAATTAATTTAAATTTAAATTGATGATAGAGCCTAAGTACGCCTGACTTACAACCTGTCCATTGTGATAGCTTGAACGCGATACGATTTCTTATAGACTTATGCATACTTGGTAATGTAGAGACAAGTGGTTAATGTTTTAGGTTTCGCACAGTCAAGTGACACATACAACATTTTTAAGCTTATATAAATATTATAAGCGTATACCTACATCAAGTCCGGTCCGTCGTGCAGTGTTCTACGTTGATGGACGTCACGGGTTATTAAAGTGATACTTTGTCGGTCCCTGTGGTCTAGTAAGGCAAGAGCGATTTGTCCTAGCGATTAGGTGGGCCCGGGTTCAATTCCGGCAAAGTCAGATTTTTTCAATTGGGTGTATGTAATTTATCGTTGAGTTGTTCACGACTGTTTCATTATTTATCATCGAGTTAATCTTGCATTACTATTAAAAATATGTGACATTTACATTGCAATAAAAAAGATTCGTAACGTATTTTTACTAAAATATGTCATTTTGTTCTAGATTTCGGTGTTTCGAGTTACATGGAAGTATATTCAAATGGTAAGTTTTATTTGTATATTCATACATTTATATCAAAACCTTAAAGCATTTCGATATCTTGGAATGGAAGGAACGTTTCTCGATTTTTGTCAGTTTTGTGCTATGGGGCCACAAAATAATGTTACGTTATGTGTCCATGAGACATTTCAATAGAATAATTTGATACAAAGATATATATCACATTAGAATAAATTACTATTTTATATTTTACTAATTAATCAGAAAGCCAAAGCATCGTATTTGAAGATAATTAAAAGACAATTTGAATCCGTTAAAAAGTAGGTAAAACCGATTATAAAAAGTAGAAAAAAACAAGTTAGGTTTCACTTTGAAGGTCTTCACTGTCAATACTTTTCATCATTTGATAATGCTCGCCATGAGCGAAACCGGTCCAGTAAATTTTATGTCGAATAAGTACTAAAAAATAGTTGGATGGTAAAATAAACTTGAAAAGGAAAAATGTCATGAAAACATTATTATATAATTAAAATTGGTAAAATATATTTGAAAAGGAAAAATGTTATCATGAAAACGTTGTTTTATAATTAAAATTAGTTGAAAAAATACTCGAGTAATACTCGTTTTAGTAATAATTGTCGACAGTTTTTCTTCTGCGAAAAATATAAAAACAAAACCGTGAACAGTCATTAAAAATTTGTTGAAATATATAGTAAAAAAAAAATGTTTTATTTAACTTTCTTTACAGGTTTCATCTTTGACCACTTCGTTTAAAAATGTTTCTTGGCGTTTCATGACTAACGACCAAGACGTGCTTACATATTGATATTATTTAGTATGCACTTATATTTCTGTTGTATTTTGGTAAACCAATAATGTAAATTACTTGTGCAAATACTCGTCAACCACATAATTGAACATAACTCCCCTATTAAATTTTATGACATATTTTATTGTCAGAACGTGTGACCACATTAGTAATGCATATAGGCAGTTTAAATATTGGATGTTTGTTTCTAATATTAACAAGGTACAATATGACCGAAAAGAGTTATTCTTTTTAAATAGATGAATGCACAAATTATATAAAACTTAAATATTCTAGATGAAACCTGACCTATTATACTAATATAAATAATTGTTTTCAGTGAAATTCACAAAATTATTTTAGGTGGCCAACGCGTGGCTCACGGGCTTTGTATGGTTCGTGAGAGGTTTATTTATGGCGTAGCTGAAGAAAATTTAACTTATATATATATTTTATGCACATCAAAAGATTTCCATAATACTTGTTTAGTATTTGTGGAACTATTTCATCGTTCATGAAAGTTTGTTTTATGTTCATGGTAAGAAACGATCGCGAAATAATTTTTCAAGGCAATAAGGGAAAAATAAATTCTATCTGCTGATTAACTCGAAACAGTCAAATTTCTCAAATTAAAGCTTAAAAATATCCAAATTTTTTCAAAACAGACCACAAAACTTCATTTCACGAAATATTTAATATGACACAGCTTGCAAACCCTGACAAAGGCATACGAAATAAAAGTTGGTAACTTTTATAAAATTTAATGCCAGGGTGCGTATGATTAGCGGATTGGATCGTAAAAAAACATATCGTTTTTTATTTGAAATAAAATATGACAGAAATCATGGACTTTTAATAACAAAATATTGTTCAAGCTAAAAACATTTGCGAAAAGATTTTGAAACCTTTAACCATAGATGCATAGATTATTTTTTGTTTTCAAAGAAAAGTGTCCCAAGGAATATTTACGATAATTAGGTGACATTTGTAAGCTTGAGAAATATATTCCTCGCTTAGTTTTAATTTGATATTGTATTTTAATTACACAACATTTTTGAATTGTTCTTTTACTTTTTAATTGTTCTGTTCGCTTTAAATTGTATATAATACTAGTATTGCTACCCGGCGTCGCTCGGACTAAGCGACCAATAATTATTTAATGTTATATCATTCGACATAATTATATCACAAAATCTAACATTCAAAATAGAGTTAAAATAAAATCACAAACTTTATTTAATTTGATGACAGCCCCATTCTCGCCCATTAAAATGTCCAAATTCAAGGAAAAAATCTAATTTGCTGTCAAAGAAATGTCAAATAATACCTTCGCGTAAATAATAAACATTATTATTAATAATAAAAGCCGGGAAAAGTTCAGTAGAAGACTAATTTATTACATTTTGACTAAATGTCTTCGCCGATAAAAATTCAAACATAACTTTCATATTCGTTTTTATGGCAACTTAATGACCAACAATGCAAAAGGGAATTACAGACCCACAGACATACGCCGTTTCGGTTTATATATAAGATATTGTGTGTTGTGTTTATACGACAAAATTAATGAAGTGAATGTAGTTTTTTACATGAATTTTGATAACGCTAAAATGGTCGATTTGACTTTGTTACAAAACACTGAAAATTTACCACAGGGCGTTAGTTAAATTGACTAACATAAAAAAGCAATCAAGACTACATCAATCATTATATTTCATGTGTCAATGTCGTGAAAAAAGCTGTAATATTAAACGTTGGTCATATTTCTCTTGTGTTTTCAAAAATAAATTATAACGCTGTTACGCTTTTGTAGGCTTTTTTCGTCTACGATTCAACCGCCTCACGTCTAAATGTAGCTTCAAATTAATGATCCATCACTAATGTGAATGAATTTACCGCCGATCGTTATCTTTATCATTTTAAACATCAAAGATCAGATGTCAGCCGAAGTGAAACAATTCATAAAACACAATATTACTTTTCAAACGTGAAAAAGTTCGGATGGAAACAGCGTGAATCGTTTATGAAAGCAACACCAAGGTGCTACGATGTGAATCAAAAACACTACGGAATATGCGACCGAGTTTTGAGTTTTTATACCACAAATAACTGTTAACCGTGTAGGGTAGAGCTTTAATTACACTGAGCTACGTACAGGTTTATAAAGTTAATTCTGTAAAAAATTTATTCGTTAGGTAAAGCTCACATGTTAAATATCAAGATCATTAAGTGCGGTCCGTGGTGCAGTGGTCAACGTCGTTGGCTTCTGTGACGGACCGGCCGGGCTCGAGTCCCAGTACGAGCAGATTTTTTCAGTCGATAAATCTGTTCGAAAGCAATGGGTTTTTGTGTTGTTAAGATTCCATTCCCATCCTTCCGATTCCACCAAGCGGCGCTTAGCGAGAGCGATTAGCTAATCGCTAGTCCTGTCCTAGTTCTAGTATCCTTTGAATCTCTACTGCATTCTAAAAAAAGAGAGGTTAGGCAACTGAACTGAGTAACAAGCAATTGTTGTAAAAAAAAGTTGAGATATGCTCCGTGAGGTGGACACCTCATGCTACATGTTGGTTAAAAAAATACCTCATATTCATCCCCACACATCCGATCCTAAAATGGGACTTTAAACTCACCAATAGTTCTGTATTCATCCAATCCTTCTTTATCTGCTCTCTTTGACATAATAGAGACTGAGCGACAAACGGCTATCATACAAAAACTTCTTTTGAGAGAAGTCCATATGACAGGAGGTAGTTTTCAAAAGTAGTCAAATCCATTTGAATCCACAAACTGAGAATGTGAGAAATTTTCATTACTTTGTCCTCATAAATTTGTGTTTACTATCAAATTTTTTAAAATTTGTTTTAAATTAAGGAATTACAGATAATGTGTAAAAATTCAAACGAATCGACCACTTTTGAAAATTACCTCATGATGTACGTTCCACATCTTAAGCGACCGAAAACTAACTGTCCAACACTAGATTTTTTAAATTAGCCCTATAACCTATAACAAACACTTCTAAGGTGTTAACTATCTCTTCTTCGTGGAAAGGCATTATGTAAATAACTAAAATACATTATATAGTAGGTAATATTTCGAGATATATTTTGCTAAAGATCAGGACCGGTTTCGCTCATCGCATGCATTGTCAATTAAAATCAGACAATAGTACTATATAATTCAATATTAACTATCGACACTTCAGTAACAGGATTTGCTCTCGAAATTTTCTTTTGTGCAGATCTTATTTATAAATGTAGCATGATTATTGTATTGTGTATTCTTTTTCATCTTAACATCACAATTCAGAGTACATATTAAAGAATTCATGTTAAATTTCAATTTCGTTTTTTTTACAATTGGCAATGGTTTGTAAATTTCTCCGAATTCGACAGTAATTTTAGTTGTATCTTAAGGTCCTATCATAATATGATAAATCGACGGTCACCAAACTACGGCCCGCGGTCTGGATACGGCACATCAAATATTTTCATCCAGCTATCCAAACATTTCCGATTTTTGAAAATAAGATTTTTTTTTTAATTTCATTATTTGGTTGTCAATTCACAACTATTTATTTCAATTCATCAATTGGTACGACAACGTATGAACCCATAAATGACATAAATATTTTCTTTTATAAATTCCAATAGAAATCACATTTGCGTACAACATTTAATTATATTAGAACATATAAATTGATATTCTTATTGGATTCCAGTATGATTTTATTTGTCATCCGGCCCGACAAGTTTTAAAAAAATTCGGTAAATTATGGATATACGGTCATGGGACATAATTTTTGTAAAGATTTATGAAAAATAAGCACATTAAATAAAATGAATGTAAGGCTTACGATTTTTTTTGAAATGTTTCGTCTTTAATTTTAAAATTTATTATAATAGAAGATCCTAAAGAATACTTTGCAATATGTATGAAATCGGGTTGTTTTAATTTACAGGAGCAAAAATGCAACCACAAACTACACAAATAATAATATTATACAGATAGAGATAGTCACATTAGTTTATTATTTTTTTAATAGAAAAAGAATAATTTTATTATGGGCTAATATAAAAAAACAAATTCTTTTCTCAGAACTCATACAATAATCAGTAATATTCTTCAGATTTAATCAATTTGGTTCCACATTTTATAATAATCCACAAGAACTCAAAGAGTAAAGCCAAAACATAAAATTATAAGCCAGTATGTATAAATTTTTTGAACTTAGCTCAAGAGGATTGAGATTCCGTCCTGTGACCATATATCCATAATTTACCAAAATTTCAATCCAGCCCGTTTCTCAAAAAAACTGGTGTTCCCTTGATAAATAACCGATTGTATTTTATATTTAACGTTCCGTTATTTTGTAACAAAACACCGCAATAATAGAAAACATATATACCCGTGAATATACTATTATATCACCTTTTTTGTTGGCTTGTGAGAATATTCATAGAAAGAAATCAATAATATCGAATAACAAAGCATCAAAAAATGTCTCAAATCTCATCCTATTCGATTCGTAGATGATTTTCCTGTAAGTGACGGCGGTAGCAAAATAACAGCGATATTAAATAACACTAAAAAAACAAAACGAAATATTCAATACCAGAAAGAAATCAATCAACAGTCCGAATTGCCAGGTGCCATGCAATGAGAGTGTGTGAGTGACTGTAGCGCAAATCAGTAAAGTTGATTCATTTTATTATTTCAATTCATCGCTCATCAGTTTTAACCTCTCAGTAATTTAAACATTATTACATAGAGACATTATTACTTACCAGAAGAAATAAGTCATACATATTTGAATAAAAAATGTCCTGCACGTGATAGTATTAGAACTGTTCACTCTCCTTAATTATTGAATATCAACCAACTACATACCGTTATTAATTTTTAGTGGGTATCGCAATATCTTAACGAAGTGATTGATGAAATGAAGCACATTGTTTTTTATCAGGACCGGTTTCGCTCATCGCGAGCATGATCAACTTCATCAGTTAATAGTGATATTCAATGTGGAATAAGTACTAAAAATGTAATAATATTTTTATTATAATGCCATTCCACAAAGTATTGACAGTGAACACCTTAAAAGGAATTATTGTTAGTATTGATTGATTGAATCGGACATTTACTTCATGGAACTACATTAAAACATAAAAGCAATGGTAATTAAGTTTTTCTACAAACAGTATGTAATATATAGTAGATAGCTATTTCTGCTTACACCCTCGTCAGAACTGCGTTTAAGCATACACTGACTTATCTGTATATATATATTGTATTATATGTATAGAGAAGTATATGTTTGTTATTACATAATTCTGAAGAGGGCGTAAGACGAAATGGTTATCAACTAGGTATATATACTATGTATATGTAATAATTTTTTGTAGGGCGAAAATACTTTGATATATTTTCACCGTGAGTTCATAGTAAGCAATTACTAAGTATTCATTTTAGTATAGCATTTAGTCTCTGAGTGTATCTTAACAGAAGCTCTATGCGAAAAGAGTTTTAACTTATTATAAGCTTGTATTTACTTAACTCATTTCTTTTATTGGTTAATACATTGACTAATTTATAATTTTTTTAAACTAACTGTGCGACATTGAATTTAGAAATTTTTCCATTAAGACGTGACGGTAAAATGTTGCTAAGACAACAACAGACTGATAATTTATGGGATTTTTTTTTTAAATGCATGTTTATTTTTATATGAAATGATTATAAAAATAGTTTTCTCTAAAAATCGCAAAGCAGCATTCATAATTCAAGTCCAAATGCAATACGGTGCTCCAAAACTGTTACGGGTCGTCTTAGCTGGGCGAAGCTGGGCGAGGCGAGGCGATCCGGCACAGCTTTGAAAGCGGCAGAGTTTTAAAATATCAAACGGTCCTCGCCCATGCAAGTGTCATATGTGGACGAAGCGATCCGGTCAGGACGGCATATGTCGTAAGTCGACTCAAGTGCCTGACTCATGGCGCGCGCGAATTGCTTGAAAATATCAAACGGTCCAAGCTCATCAGAGCGTTAATTGCGTCTGGCCGAGCGATGGCACATAAGACCTTTGATCAACTACGTTTTTAATGGACTGGATTCGCCTAAATTCGCTTGCCGGTTCGCGTCGCTTACCTAAGACGTTAGTTGCACGCACCAACGACCAATTGCTAATTTTAAAACTCGCAAATTTTTGGAAAACAACGCAAACTTTCCGCCATTTGATAAATTTAATGATGAAATTATATTATTGACGATGCATTCAGATACTAATATTGACATTATTATGGGTGGTATTGGATATTTTTACCTTAATGCGAGTGGTTTTATATTAACCAATTTCGGCCTTGGCCCTATAAAGGGTTAAAGAAAGTAGCGGAAGAAAAAGTTTGACCATGACATGACTCAGTGGTTAGCTGAACGCTCTTACAACGTCTCGTTTTTAGGATCGGATCGATGTGAGAGGAAATGAAACTGATCAATGCCAACAATGTTTCCACTTGACGACGGACCCGACGTCATACATTACCAGGGCTGTGGAGTCTTTGTGGAGAGTTTTTTGGCCGGAGTCGGAGTCGTTGCGAGGTTTTGGCTGGAGTCGTACTCGGAGTCTGAAATTTTGAATAATTTGAACTTTTTATTTTTGCATATTCTTTGTCAAATTTGGCTATTGGCCGGATCGTTTGGTTGATATATAATTCAATACACATAGGTATACAGGAAAGATAGTAAATACGTGAAGAAATAAAGCTTTTTTTAGTCGGAACGTAGTCGTAATTTTGGTCAATGTTGCGGTCGGAGTCGTGTTTTTGGGAAATGCTTGAGTCGGAGTCGTAATTTTTTTAACGACTCTACAGCCCTGTATATTAGTTTATTGATCTAATTTTTAAGGTAGCATAACTATAAATACATTGCTCATCTGTGGCAAATTTGTCTCACTCGGTCCACAATAATGATATGTACATGGTTGTATGCGTTGCGAACTTTGGTAGAGGCATTATCACCTGTAATTGAAAAATTTACACCGCGTGATTTCACCAGGGCACGTGTGGGCGGCCTGCCTGGATATTTGCTGCAGTCAAACGATGGAATTGTATTATATTTATGAATATCCATACACACCTTATAATCATTTCTTTTGTGAGCGAATCAAGTCGTCACCTTACTTTGAAAAGGTTCTAATAGACATATTTGCCTTTTATTTACCGCATTCTATCATATATGAGGAGCTATTTTTACAAGTGTACTTTTTTTCAACTGCCAGTTTTAGATTAATCTTTTGAGACCTTTTTTATTCACATGGAAAAGTTTGAATTGTTACACATTATCCGTAATTCCTTAATTTAAAACATATGTTAAAAATATTGATAGTAAACACAAATTTATGAGGAAAAAGTAATGAAAATATCTCACACTTTCAGTTTTTCAACAAATGGATTTGACCACTTTTGAAAATTAGCTCCTCATATAAAAAATTTCAGAATTATCTACTGTTGAATAACGGAGTTAGCAGAATTCCAGTGTAGCACTGCATTTGCTCACTTTTTTTACTAAATTTATTAGACAAAGTTCTAAGATTGTCATCATTATTTCTATCATTAGATCTTTAAGAACATTATTTCTCAGCAAGATTTGTGAAAAAATTTGCTTAAAGTAAGTAATTTGAAATTTTTTTACTTTGTTATTGTTACAAGTGAATTGTAATCAATCGAAACTTCAAATACTCATATCTCAAAACAGTGTCAAGAGCAGTTAAAACCTTTTTCAAGTAAGGTGTCGAAATGTAACGGAGAAGTTTTTTGCGTTGAATTTCAAATAAATGTGATTAAATATCTATTATAGTAGGTATTGCGATAGATAGCTGACTAAATTTACTATTTTGAAATCATTTAATTTTACGTTTGCTCTTTTGTTGAGGTGACAGTGGAAAAATTGTTTAAATTGAAACGAATCATCTTCAAAACTGAATGTAAAATAGTGTAAGCTTATCCGTTTTTTTGTTTATGTAATATTAAGAGATCATATGAAAGCTTTTTTTTATTAATGTGCACGAGTTCCCAGCCCATGGGTCGCCTTATTGCTTTTTGAATTTTTCCTTGGGGATCGCGGGTTAAATGGCTTTCATAAAAAGGGGTCGCCATACGAAACATGTTGGGAGCCTATGTGTTATAGTATGACTTTGGCTTGTTGTTCTTACTGTGATAAATAAAGCATTTACATTTATATCAGACATTATGCAAGATTAACTGGTTGGGCAAGAAAACGAAATATATGTATTACCTCTGTAAAACTGATTCATAACATGTTCTAGTCGGTATTAAAAAGCTTCTGAATAATGTATTATCTTCAGGTATTTTTCTTTTTTAATAGCAATATGTTACGTTAACAGTTATTTCCTTCAATGGAAAACAATTTTATTATTTAAGCGTTTATTAATTATCTTTTTCGGTGGAAGTAAGGTTAGAAAGATAAAAGATATAGTGGTTAATTAATCACTCTCACAACTCGTTGTTTTAAAGACCGTCTTTATGGTAGATATTTCCAACATCATCAGCTCAAACTGAAACTGTTACTCAACACAACAAACTTAACTAACAATATCAAGCACTTGAAGCTTCGTAACATATAGTTTACTTCATAATGTAATATTTTTACGGACTTTAAATTTGTAACTTTCGTGTTAATACATTGATTTTTATCGCAGACTAGTATTGCTACCCGGCGTCGCTCGGACTAAGCGACCAATAATTATTTAATGTTATATCATTCGACATAATTATATGACAAAATCTAACATCAAAAATAGAGTTAAAATAAAATCACAAACTTTATTTAATTTGATGACAGCCCCATTCTCGCCCATTAAAATATCCAAATTCAAAGAAAAAATCTAATTTGCTGTCAAAGAAATGTCAAATAATACCTTCACGTAAATCATAAACGGGAAAAATTCAGTAGAAGACTAATTTATTACATTTTGACTAAATGTCTTCGCCGATAAAAATTCAAACATATTTTCTTTCATATTCGTTTTTATGGCAACTTAATGACCAACAATGCAAAAGGGAATTACAGACTCACAGATATACATACGCCGTTTCGGTTTTATATATAAGATTAGGGTCGGTCTGACTCGGAATAACTCGCACATTGCCTGCAACGTATAACATTTAAATTATACCGCAAACTAAGATAGAACAATGTTGTTAAGATATGATATCATTTTGATCAGGTGCGAAAGAACTAGTTACTCCACAGGTGAACGAAGTCCCAACACAACAATATACATTGATTTATTTGTATTATTGCAAATCATTGCATGGAATAATTATTTGGTGTATTTATTCTCACAGAACCGTTTTGATGTTCTGTAAGAGAGTATAAAAAAAAAGAATTAGATCCGGTTTTTCAATTTTGAAATTTTAATTAAAAATATTTGATATATTACAAATCCTCAATGCATTTGGATAAATAACTGGTTACTAACCACTTATCATTTTATTCACAGTAAAAAAAATGAGCTTAAACCGTATCTGTCATATGTTGATGAGCCATTATGGAAATAACTATTTTTAAATTTCAATCATCCAAGAAAAAAACACGTTACAGTAAATTGTTTTTTAACTTATGAAATTTGAATTGATGACTGTGTTTATTAAGCTTGCAATGTGACACTAAGCATGACATGTGCTTTTTTCTTTAAAGAAAAGCTTACAATTAAAAATAGAAAAATCAAATAAAGTCAAACGAAATCAATTCGAGAAGAAACAAAATTAAAAGACTGAAGTCAAATAAATGATTAATCAATCAGCATTTTTAGTCATCAAAGCCGACTGTAATAATGGGATTTATACAGTTTCTTACTACAGTGGAACCCTGATCTTACGTTCTCGCATTATACGTTTTCACGCGTGGTGCGTTCATTTTCTATGGTCCCGGCATTTAGTTCATATTGAAAACTTTCATCGTTTACCGCATTAATTGTTTGTTTTATACGGTCCCGTGAAAAACGTAAAATCAGTGTTTCACTGTATCCCCAAATAGGCACTCAAGAACATATTTTATCTCGAGAATCTAATGAAAAATACCAGTTTAATTGTTTGATTCTTAAACGACTCATAGCTATTTTCTTTTAATCTTCATTAGCACACCACAACATTTTCATTTTTTTCAGGGATAAATTTGAATGAACGAACAGCAATATGTAATAGAATATTTAAAAAAAGAGACTTTTTCATACAAACCCTCTTCTGAATAAATTGACAACAGAACGAATTTAAACAACCTTGTCTTTTAGAATAACTTTGATTATTCCACGTATTGTGACACGTGTTTCGCCTCTTTGAAAGGCATCTTCGGACTTACTATCGTAAAGTTTGCTTAAGTGTTGATGACGAGACTTGGTCGTTTGATTCACTGTCAATATTTGAACCATCACAAATCATTTTGTTCTATTCTTAAGCACTGTTTTTTTGGCATTCAGCAAAATGAGAAACAACCGGTATTATTGGTTCATCTTTCACGTAGATTTGCTCAAAATCAGCACCGATTTCACTTATCGCAAACGTTTTCAACCTTTTGCCATAAAAAACAATGTAAACAAGTAATAAAACTTTTTGGACTTATTCCACGGTTGATTTATTAAGGTCAAGACCGGTTTCACTCATCGCGAGCTTCTACATATGATTCTGCTACTATTTTTTAAGTATTGACAGTGAACACGTTTAAAGTTATCGATAATTTAGGATTGAGGAGCGAATCATTTGTTTTTTGTGTCATCTTATTCGTACATTTCGAAAAGCAGGCAGAATAACAAGAATCCAAATTAAGACGCGAGCCATTCGTTTTCTATTTAATCAAATCAGTTCGATTCACTCACCTTCTATGAGCCCATCACTACACCAATGTGGTCCAATAAAGAAGAAAATATAATATGTATCAAGCTATTAATAAACTTTAATCATTATTTTATTATGTATAACATACCTTACAATGTCTTGTACACCATAATTTGGCAACAAGTTAGAAAATATTCCGTGCTTATTAGTAAATGGAAACTGTAAAAAAAATAATCACTTGTATTTCATCGGAATACTAAGTGAGTTAACAAATTGGTCTATCATATTATAATTATAATTATTTTGACTGCTGCTATGTGAGAAATATGTAAATTATTAAAAATTATTAAAAATGTGGACCGGCGTGTTATCGTGGGCTTGTGAGAAATATTAGAAACTATCATGAGGCCATCTTTATCGTGGCCATGCTTTGAATCTATAATAGGATATTTAAAAAAATCATAGGCACTTAGAATCATTTAGAAATTTTGTTACAATGTATATTGGCTGTTTTTAGGCTTGCCGTCATATATAATTTACTAGTGACTAGAACTATTATTCGAATACACCCAATAAAGAATTGTTAAAATAAAAATAAAATGCGCTCGCTTGAATCTTAATAATTTATTTACTTCGACTTATATTCTGGTAAAGATCAGCACCGGTTTCGCTAATCGCGAGCATTTTCCAGAACATATGTGAAAGTTGTACCATATGATGTGTCTTATTTTTTTAATTACTTAAGAAGTATCTTTCCATCAAAAAGGGATAGTCAACACATTAAAATGAATATAATTCATAGCACATCTAAAAAAACATTCTTAAACACGAGTCTATTAATGTTTTCATATGAAAGTTTCTTTTTCAAAATATATCATATAAAACCGAAACGGCGTATGTATGTATGTATGTATGTCTGTAATTCTTTGGGAATGATATAACATTAAATAATTATTAGTCGCTTAGTCCGAGCGAAGCCGGGTAGCAATACTAGAAATACCGAAACGGCGTATGTATGTATGTCTGTGGGTCTGTAATTCTTTGGGAATGATATAACATTAAATAATTATTGGTCGCTTAGTCCGAGCGAAGCCGGGTAGCAATACTAGTATATCATATTTTTCAATGCCAGATTACTTTTTTGCTTAAGTTCTTTCTCTGCTAAATCATAATCTTCTGTTTGGAATTAGGTATAAATAAACGACAAAAAACTCCGAATATTAAAATATCAACTCGAAGTACAAAAAAACTGATTATATATACGAATATTCGTTCGATTCGAGTCACTAGCAACGAGTGTATTACTGAAGCTGTAATACCTATTATGAGAGTAAATATTTCATTGATTTTATTTCAAGTTAGGAACACTATCGCTTAGCTGTATTTGAAAGTTATTTTATCGTTATTTGTTTTACTTGAAAATTTTAATAGATTATGATGTCTGGAACAAAACCAGCATAGTAACAAAGTTCAATTGTATCGTTTTATTTAAATATAGGATTGCTTGCTTTAAAGATTAAATAATCAAGACGATTTTTTATTCTCACATTTTCCAATTGAATGCATTAATATCATGTCTAGTTAAATATTATATCTATTTATGTCAAAAGTTTATTGCGAAAAAATGTGAGAGAAAAAAATGGCCATTAGAACCGTGTACTAATTTTCAGATAACGGCCACGAATGTGTAAATGCTTTACCATATCAATACAGAAAGTGGAGCTTGTTTAGACTTAATAGTTTCCTACAGACGATGTAAAGCGAGAACTGATTGTAAGTAAGCCGTTCAACCTCTGTCTATGGAGAGTTTAAGGCATACGTGGCCGGCCAACCTTTTTAGCAGCCGAGTCTGGTTTTGGAAATGAGATTTTTTTGCCTAATTACTAAAATCATTTTTTTGTAACTAGGCAAAGTGTTAAAATATCATTCGTATAATTGTAAAAGACGTTTAGTATAAATTTGACTATTTTGAGTTAGTCATTTCAGCAGATCGAATTTGTTTGACCTCTTTAACACGAATATTGTTTTTTGTTGGAAAATTTATTAAATACATGGCATTTCAGCAGATGCTAGTGAGCCATGCATAGGCATCAATAGACAGTGCATTGATCAACCGAACAGCTCTAATCACTAGTTCTCATAAAAAGAAATTGGCTTTGGCTATGGCCTAGAGACTCCAATTACTCGACATCTCAACTACTCGAGTATCGAGTAGTAAAATTTAAAAATACTCGAGTACTCAAGTAGTTTCAGATGTACCAAAATATATTTTATTCACTCAAATTTGTGTATATACATTCATAGATGATAAATAAATAAATATGTTTATTTTGTTTCATTAATACATTTATTTCAATTTATTAATCATATATGTATTTCAAACATATTAAAGAATTAAACGTCTCAAATTTTAATTGAGTTCGATGTTTTGTTTTTTTATTCCAGCAGTAGAAAAAACGTCTCTGTTACTGTGGACCTCGGCTTAAAAGTCAACAATCAACTAAATTGTGTTATCTAGTTTTTCTGTCCGCTGTCTAAAACAAAATAAAATTTGAAAATAAATCTTCATTTATATATAACGGGTATTACTCGAGTATTTTTCAAATAACTCGAGTATCGATATTTAAATTGGAGTCTCTACTACGGCCTTGTAGGTAGAAACTGGAAGCATGCAAGTTTACAGTCTTTAGGATATCAGTGTTATTAACTCGGCCCCGATGATGAAGAGAAAATATAGAAGAAATTTTCATGAAAGCTGAGATGCATTCACAAATACTTACAAAATAGTGTGTAAATCTTTTGATATGCATAAAATATACACTGACAAGTTTTGAAAATCGTTCAGCTCCGCGGGCCATGAGTAAGAACAAGCAGGGTGAGATTTTCTATTACCATAAGTTTGCCCCTTTCAATTCTCGATGAAAAGACAATATAATCGCAACCATTTGATATCAACGTGGAAATGTACAAAAATCAAACTGTATTGCGTTTTTCAAGATCATACGAAAAGTAGAGCATTCCATAAATCGATTAAAAACACAACATATCTCGTAGCCCCCCGCGAAGAGACAGAAATCTTCTGAGCCTTGGATCGCTCGACTTCAGGACTGAATAATTTATGTTGACGGTTACATGGAGGTATTTTAAATGCGGTCTCATATCAAATATCCACGGGCCATTAGTCCCTACCGCTATCTTATGAATAAGTCGAATATTTGGTTCACTCCGCCGATAATGGTAAAATTACAAACCCGCAACGGTACGTGCTGTAATGCTCGAAAACGATCTGACCGTAAAAAATATCTACGAGCGCCATCTTTTTATTCTTCTCGACAGTAGTATACCACATTGAATGTAATCGTTGGAGTTTCGTCACTGTCGACCCGGATTTCGCCACTCGATATCTGCAGGCAAGTGCAAGGGTGAACGAAGTCCATACTGACGTCAACTACATATCGATGGCTTAAAGAGTAGATTTGCCATCTCAGTTTTTGTCAATTGTGCAGGAAAGGGTAAAAACTGATTATTTCGGTATTTTTAAACAGATCGGGAAAATTTCAAATAGGACCTTCAAACGATTTATTTGTACCACAGTTGAAAAACAACGATAGGTGACAATAGAAAATGGTGGAGTTGGTTAGTAAGAAGAGTTTTAGAACGATAATGGAGTTATCAAATTTTTCTAAAACGTTCTTACAATGCTCTCAAATATTTTTTGGTTATAAAAAGTTTACGGGATATGCACATTGCATGAGTTAACAAAATTATTTTTTTAGCCTTGGGTTCATAAACCTGTGCCCGCGGGCTCAATTGCGCCCCAGAGCTATTATCATTCCGAATTTGCATAGTAATGAGTGTATCTGAGAAGATTTATAACTGCCTATTCTGAGAAAACCAGCAACCATCGTGTGGTATCATCCAACCAATTATTATTATTTATCATTTTTTTACAAATACAAGTTTAGACGAATAGATCCTAAAATTAATATTTTTGCATGGCAAATTTTTTGAAATTTGGCATATTGTTTGCGACCAGCGGAAAGTCTCTGCGGCCCGGCACCACCGGTTGACCACCGGTTGGAGAAAATTGCTCTAAATGACTAACTAGGTCAGGAGTTTTTAACCATGTGCACACATGCGCCCGCGGACCTATTATCGTGCGCCCTTACAAATTATCAAATCACAAAAAAACCCAAATTTTATCAGAATTGTATATTATTTATTGAAATTATTTCACGAAGAAGTTTTTTTTTTTACAATTCTTTTGTAAAGGAAAATTTAAAAAATTGCCCTTGAATGCATAACATATTCCAAGCTAAACTTCCCAAGAAACAATAATACGAAATATTCTCCTGACTCTCAAATGCGCCCGGAATCCCAATAAGGTTAAAAACCCCTGAACTAGATTATTAAGTATTACTATGTCCTGAAAACTTTGCCCATGTGAAGTTATATGGCTTACGGATTAAGCTTTTGATATTACTTAATACATAACTGAAAGCATTGTGTGTGTTATGTCAGGCTAAATATATTCCAGAGTGGTTTGTTCGCAAGAGCAATATTATCCGTAGAAGCAAATTTAAATTGCTCTCTGTCAACAACAGTCCACTATTCATTCGAGATAAACAGCTCTTTGGCAATGACAGCGTGACAACCATTTGGATAAGCAAGTTTTCATACAAACATCGACTCGCTCCCAATGTGACATGCGCCAAACTCTGGGGGTGGATCAGTTTAAACCATCACAATTACAAATGCATATTAAAAATATTTTAAGTATTCATCTTTATAATGATCAGTTTTATCATATGACAATGTAAACATTTTTATTTTAACCATGCCCGCTCCCAACTTGGAGCATATGGACTCCTCACGGAGTTTATCTCAACATATGTTTTTTCTACGAGAATTTCTTGTTACTCAGTTGCTCAACCTCTCTTTTTTCGAAGAGAGTAGGGATGGAAAGGATACGAGGACTAGGGACAGGACTAGTGATTAGCTAATCGCTGTCACTATGCGTCGCTCTTTGGGATCGGAAAGGTGGAAAGGGATTTGCAACAACACAGACACCCATACCTTTGAACAGATTTATCGATTGAAAAAATTCGTTCGCACCGGGAATCGAACCCGTGAGGTCCGGCACGCAAGCCAACAACGTTGAGACTGCGCCACAAACCGAAATATTAACATAGTGATATTTATTTGCGAAAGAACTTTAACGTGGCATTACAGCTGACGCCAATGCACTATCCATTTAGAAGACATACAATACAACAAAACATAATAATTATTTAAGAATGGCATGAAACACACAGCAAATTTTTATATATAAATTATTAGATGAAAAAAAGGTCACTACTGAACCTGTCTACCGCAGTAGGCAGTGCATTGGTCAGCCGAACAGCCCTTGTGACTGGTAACTCGATCACAATCAATATCGACATAACAAGTAGTTTTATGAAATTTTTCCCTACCTTTTTACTTTAACCAACTTATAAATATCGGCAAAATTTTAAAATAGTTTATAAAGATTTGGCCCGGATTCGTTCATCACGATATCCATCTTTTTCGGAACAAACAGGAAAATATAAGTTGCATATAAAAAAATCTTGTTCATTAAAAAAATATTCTTGTTTCTACATATATCAATCGTATGTTTATTTCTTCACGAAGAATTACACCGAAAAAAGTCTTAACCTCTGATTACTTAGTTTGTATTTTCTTGTTGAGTTTGACTCAATTTGGAGGTCATATTATCAGCATCGAGAGCAGACATGGACACCAATGAAATATTTTAAATCTTATAGGATTTTGGTTTTGTTTTTATCATTTATTAAAAAACATCTTTCTCTTGAACCACCCACGCATGCATTGCTCATAGTGTGGCGCGGAGGCGATGTGTCAATAAGGTAGTGTTGTGTGGTGATGGTAGTGCAAATACCAGCGACAGGTGCTATTGGCCGAACACCACTCACACACATCATGCCTATACTAACATCATTACAGTTCGTATGCCACAGTAGACGACAGAAAACCTCCCATGTGACAAAGGCAAAATTTGAATAAATAAATCACTGCTCCTATTTCTAACGATGGCGTGATGCCGCAATAGCTACCAACTACATAGCCTACTCCTCCTTTTAGAACTTATCTCTACGGAAGTATAATATGTATAACTGCTTACTACTCGGTATTGTTAAAAGAGTAGAGATTGAAATGCTAGGACAGGACTAAATACCGAGAGCTTTGCAACCGAAAACAACGCCGCTTTTAGATGCCTCAATCGTGGTTTCACTAATTGAGGTAAAATTTTCAACTTAAAAAAAAATTAATATATTCGGTATATGGTTGGCAAAGTACACATTTTGCTAGGGCTGTTCAAAGTTTTTTCATGAAATTTATATTTAAATACAAGTAGTTTTTATGGAACGATCCTTGATTTAATCATACTAGAGGTGTTATTGTTCGTTATGCAAGAAATATTTAAAATAAATTGCACTTCTTTCTCAAAAAAATTCACCATTTTTGTATGGTCCCAAAAAAGCACATCCGATGTGTTGATAAGTAGGCACTACGCTTTGTGAAAAGATGGTTTTTACTGTCATGTATTGCATATATCATATGTGCAATAAATCATCTTTAAATGAAGTGTACTAACTACACATCACCCGATCGGATATGTTTTTTTTGGATCATAAAAGTAAGGTAAAGCTCTAAAAATGTTATACGTGTTAATGGTATAGTTCAGTATTCTCTCAAAATCTCTTACTGCCACCAAAACACCTCAATGGAAAATAATTAATTGATACATAATGGATAAAAAATAATACTCTCTTCTCTAACCTCACTTCTATGGAAGGGAATTTTATAGATGCTTAATTTATCGATATTATAACGTATTGTAGAGCTGTGTATGTTATGTTAGAGAGGTAATGTGACGTCGGACGACAGACTGTCATCAACAAAATGTGGGATTGTAAATGTTATATCTGAAACAATATATTATTATTGTACGGAGAAGTTTCAAACCCGTTTATTTAAATGGCATTTCAGAGGTTTATGGACTATCTTGCGATCCGTTGACGTTCGTAGCTATTCGGTCACCGCCATTATTTAAATTAACGTACAAAAAAATGTTCATTTATATAGGTATGTTGAAATCTTAAAGAGCATTTCACGTTTTATTTGAATGTGAACATTTTATGTATGCAGACTTTTTAGAAGCTATATATCGACTCCTTACTTTGAAAAGGTTCTAACTGCTCTTGACACTGTTTTGAGATATAAGCGTTTGAAGTCTCGATTGTTTAAAATTCACTTGTAACAATGACCAAGTACAAAGTTTTCAAATTACTTATTTAAGGAATATTTTTTCACAACAGCTAAGAAATAATGATCTTAAAGATCTAATGATAGAAATAATGATAATAATCTTAGAACTTTGTCAAATAAATTTAGTAAAAAAGTGTGCAGATTCAGTGCAACTCCGGAATTCTGCTAACTCCGTTATTCAACCATAGATAATTCTGAAATTCATATATACATATATGATAGAATGCGACAAATACAAGCTTTTCCGACCAAAATGTCATTTAGGCAAAAATTTCAATTAGAACCTTTTCAAAGTAAGGTAACGATATGTCATCCCATTACGAATATGTGTTTTTGTCGGTCGATATAAACTCAAAATGAAACGACATCACAATAGTAAGATCACCTTAATCTAAATTATTCAAATTTGATTTTGGCCGTGACGGGACTTGAACCCAGACCGACTTGATCGCTAGGAAGAAGCTTTCACTACCAAGCCCAAGTGGCTTTTGAGCCACAGCACACAGTGATCAGATGCAATTGAATAAAATAGAAAATTGCTAAAAGCGTAAAACAAATGAAAATCTAGTTAATTTGATTTTTTTAAATTAACGAATTACGGATTGAAAGCAAAGCATGAACATAATGACTGTAATGCTTATTAAAATTAAAACAGTTGTTCATTCAAGTTCATATCGTGACAAGAAGCGAAACTGCAATATCCTATACAGAAAATAAAACAATATTATGAGAAATCTTTCTACTAATAATTATTTAAATTAACAATCCATTCAATTGCTCATACTAAAATCAATTAAAATAATATGTCAACAATACACGTAAATCAAA
The DNA here is from genome assembly GCA_028554975.1 of Himalopsyche kuldschensis. Taxonomy (NCBI): domain Eukaryota; kingdom Metazoa; phylum Arthropoda; class Insecta; order Trichoptera; family Rhyacophilidae; genus Himalopsyche; species Himalopsyche kuldschensis. The sequence goes on along the minus strand of JAHFWI010000059.1, from coordinate 336,488 downwards.
ATATATAAATTGAATAAGTGTCCTTTTTACAAAGAAATCTGTTGGGTGTATTATGAACATAAATTTCAACAGTTTAATTGATCATTTAGCTATTACATTATTATCGTCGACGATTTTGCCTTTCTTGACTTCATTTGAGTAATCATGGCTAGTTATGATGTGTGCTTCTTTTAATTGGTCAGAATCGTGCTGTATTAAAAATACGAACAAGATAATTAATATGAAATTATTTATGTAATGTCTTTTAATAACTCAAGCCCAAATGTATCCATTGTTAGTAGTAAATAATTAATTTAAGACATTTAAGTTATTAGGCATAAAATCCGATCGTATCCATTAGCCTGGACATTTTTAATTATTTCGAACTCTTATTTTTCAATTCTAATTCTAATTCATATCATTATTTTTTTTTAAATTTTATTTCATGCATTCTAACAATTGAATTTTTCGGTTGGCTTAGTCTTAAGACTTAACTACATCGTTCCGGGTTTTTGTGGCTTCTTAAGCTAGTTAGATCCATATTATTCACAATAACTATTTTTATGTTTTGTTTGTATATATATAATAATAATTGCTTAATATATTAAGTATTATATAATAAATAAATCACATACAATTTTGGATTTAAAACCTTTTCATAAACGTCCGCTCTCAATTTAGAGCACACGGACTCATAAACACGCTTAGCTTAAAAAAAATACTACCAACTTAAACTTATAGATTGATGGATTGAGTTTTTAAAGGACAAGTGGGAAGCTAATCTTTCTGGATTTGAGGATCGGGAAGGTGTGGGTAGAGGGGTTTTGACATCATTGACACCCATGCCTTCAAACTGAAATCAGTAAATCATTCAAATTGATGAAACATTCCGTAACGGAATTCGATCCTGTGAGCTTACAGTACGTTGACACTTGACCACGGACTCGGAAAATACTGCGAACTGGATCCGATTCCTTCGAATAAACAATATTAAAAAATCTTACGCTAGTGCTATTCCGGAAATGCTTTGTGAAGAGGTGAGTATACTTATATTGCATAGTTACACAAACAGTAGAATAAAAATATATTTCTGAAGGTATTTTTTGTGATATCAAAACATCTACAATGACATTGATTTTGCCGAAAGCTGAACCCAGACCCACCTGAATACTAGAGCAAATCTCTAACCACTAGACCACAGAGGCCAGCAAAACAGTACCGCTGCAAGATATTGCACTAGTGTAAAGCATCCTTTAGATTGGCCACCCACGGAGTATTTTTTTTAAACGGCATCCATTATTGGCTGCAATAAATCAATTATAATTTTAAAAATGAATAATACACATATCGTAGGAATAAAGCATTTAAATAATTCAACCAGCCAGAAAAGGCAGTCGCTTAAGTGGCACTACCAAATTATTTCCAGATTCATTTATTCCGTATCATTTGCAACTAATAATTTACCGGTACTGTATGTATATATTATGTTGTTTGGTTAATGGGCCAGTTGTTTTGTCTAGCCCAGTGGTAATAAACCTGCCGCATCGGAGCATTTTTATTAATTTTTTTGTCCACGCTTAAAATCTAATATGTATATAAAAATCAATTTTTGTTTATTTGTTTGTTCGTATTTTATGCATCGCCATACTGTTCATCCGATTGCGATAAAACTTTGTCAAGTTATTGCTTGCACTTGCACGAAGGTTAGAAGCATAGTAAAATAAACTTATAGTAGGTCTTTTATATAAACATCAATATTTTTTCATATTGTATGCGCTGCCATACCGTTCATTTTGACAACTTATTGTTGCACTTGCTCAAGAGCAATAGGCATACTACAATTAACTTTCAGTAGGTAGCGCGTGTGTCGTACCATAGTAAATCGGCATAAGACAAACAGTAAACGTCAAACGGCAAATGTCATAGATACCGATCAATGTTAGTGAAATTAAATCGAAATTATTTATCAAAATTAGTGTGCATCCGAAAGCACTTCAATGAACACACACTTTCTTTTTTGAGTGTCATTGCAACGCATGCCGGGTAATAATTAATATTTTTTTTAAAACCACGCCAGAATGTTATCAGTATATTTTGCTTCTGTAACTGCTTATAACTCATTCGCCCAACCATTATTTAGTTCGGTGACAGTAGGGATAGAAAGGATAAAGCTATCATAGGAATAGTGGTAAGCTGATCGTTCTCTGCGTATATGATCGGAAAGATAGGAAGAACGTTCCAGAAAGCACCCATGCCTTCGGACAGAATCGATATATCGACTGCAAAAAATCTTGCTAGCACTGTTATATTGACCACTGCACCACGGACCTGATATTAGTTAAATATAAGTTCTTAAAAATTTACATTGAACTTTCGATTATTTTTTAGAATTGTGTTTTAAATAATATACTTCAAAATTATCAGCAATTTAAAAACGCCATCCAAAAAAATATCGTGTTCCTTTCAATTTCCATTATTTATGTATATTTTATCAACATAGAAATAATATTAAAAATGGTTTTTATGTTATGTAATCATTGATACAATTTCTTTTATTTAATTTATTGCGTTGTGCTCAATTAACAATGGCATGGCTAAGCAAGTATTAAGCAAAAAGATGGTTTACCTTCTTCTGCTTCACCTTCGTGTTCCCTAGGGATTGAAGAAACTTTTTTCATAGACAGTCTATTTCAAGGTAGACTTAACTTTCTTCTACATATTTCTTGGCTCTATTTAGTGATTTTCATAGACACAACAAGAGTGTTCTCAAATGAAAATAATTGACTTATATCGTAGCTCCTTGATTCCAAACCTGCAGAGCTTGTTGTAGCCCGAATAGTGTAGAGTTGTTAGTAATAAACACGATTGTTGAATGTAATCCTTTTTATAATCCATCGCACTAAGGATGTATAATTACAGAAACATCTGTTTCTTCTCGCGAAAGACTCCACAATGCAAGATACATTCAATAGACTGGAGAATATCAACGAAAGCATTCCTGCAATTCAGAACCACACTTACCTGTGTGAGCTTATCTTCAATCTGGCTTACCTGGAATTAAAAATACTTTGTATTAGAACTATTTATTACGAATGACATCGCATCAGAACGTTTTTCAATTATTAATCCGTTAGTGTTAACTATGAATAGACGGGATTTTTTTTCTTGCCAAATGATATATTTTTACGGACGAAACTCAATCGTTGGACATTACAAATTCAATATTTTAAAAAGAAGTTACCATTGATTTTACCTTCGCTGTGTTTCGTAACTAACTAACTAAATAACTAATTCAGGTGTCACCAAAATTTTTAAGAAACGGGCTGGATTGAATTTTTAAAAACTTGGCGGGCCGGTTGACAATTAAATTTGAGTTGGAATCCAACAAGAATATTAATTTACATGTTCTCATATAATTATATAATGTAATTTCTTTTGGAATTTATAAAAGAAAATATTTATTATATTGTATGGGCTCATACGCTGTCATATCTTATAAGTACCAATTGATGAATTGAAATAACTAGTTGTAAATTCAAAACCAAATCATGAAATTAAAAAAAAAAAAATGAATAATTTATTTTCAAAAATCTAAATCTTTGGCGGGCCGTAGTTTGGTGACCGTTGAACTAATTGTCAAAGTTACTGCATTTCCATTAAAGAAGACAGTAAGTGATGCTGACAAACTTTTGAGAAAAATTGCACAATGTGCTTTTTAAAGATTTGGTATTTTAACTGAAGATAAAGTTCATTGTTAAATAGACATCTCAATTGCATTTTTTTTTACTCAAGAAAATTGTTTGTATGCCAAACAAATTGATCAGTGAGCCTAACATAGCTTCTGTGTAATAGAGTGGTCTGGCAAGTAATTATGAATAATAAAAATATTCAGACAAAACCAATTTCCAAATGTTCCAACCGACTATTTATATAAATGATTGACATGTTTCTTTAATAATTGGATTTTTTTATATATTTATAATACATAACGGTTTGCATTCAGAAATAAAACTGGCTAGAAACGGTTTTAGATTGTAAGTTGACGAGAAACTATGACGAACAATATTTAAAATATGTAAAAGTAAAAATAGGCGAATAAGAATCCGAATAAAAAAATGGCTATAATCTTTTTATAAGATTTCACTTTTATGTCATTTAACACTTAATGGTTTGCCAATTTTAAATGAGCAACTCATTCTTCCAAACTGACCATTGTTATACCCTTTTAAATAAATATCATTAATTATAAATTCAAACACTTGAATTAAATCAAATAAAACGATATTAGTTCTGCAATAATTTTACTATAGTAATAAAATATGAAAATTATTAAAGCAGTCAAAAAATCGAAACAGTATGATTTGATGATTTTCGTCGATCTGTAGAACGGATACGGAAAGAAAAATAACAATGTATTTTAATTCTACATAAATTATTTTATATATTTGTTGATAGTTATTTCGGCTTACGCCTTCGTCAGAACTAGAACTTTGATAATAGGTCGGATAAAGCCCACGTGCTGTATTCGTTGACATTTCCATGTTATTAGCGGGAAATAAGTATCAACAATACTACTTTGCAATTACTGATAGTTATAATTTACCAAGATTTTTCATTGAAACTCAGTAACATCTAAGCTGTACACAACTTAATTTATTAATTAAAATATACCATTATGAATATCACTCATTTCATATTTTGTTTTTGAAAATATTGCCAATACCGGTTAAACACGTTCGTTACAGACATGAATTTGAGTGTTGCATAAAATTACCCTTCCTACTCATCTGATCCTAAAAACGAGACGCAGTGACAATAATTAACACACAGTATAATTATTAGTCCGGTCCGTGGCGCAGTGTCAACGGTGTTGGCTTGCGTGCCGGACCATCCGGGTTCGATTCCCGGTACGAGCGGATTTATTCAGTCGATACATCTGTTCAAAGGCATGGGTGTTTGTGTTGTTGAAAATCCCTTCCCACCTTTCCGACCCCAAAGAGCGACGCATAGTGACAGCGATTAGCTAATCACTAGTTCTGTCCTAGTCCTCGTATCCTTTCCATCTCTACTCTCTTCGAAAAAGAGAGGTTGAGCAATTGAGTAACAAGCAGTTCTCATAGAAAAAAACATATGTTGAGATAAACTCCGTGAGGAGTCCATATGCTCCAAGTTGGGAGCGGACATGGTTAAAAAAAAACATATAGATTACATTAATCTTAGTGATCTACTTTTATTTTTATATACAAACAATACAAACTGTTTACTACGCGTCAGTTCAAGTCAATGCATGCACTTGAAATGCATGAAGATGCCGAAAGGTGAAACCCTGGTGCTTAGGACAAAACTCATGAAAAATTACAAAATTCAAAGCATTCAAATTTGATACATTATTTGCCGATAAACTATGAAGACCAATGTTAAAAATTAGTCAAAGAAGCATCTGCATAAAAAAGCGGTTATGATCTTGTAATTACATTTCGATTGAATCCATACAAAGACAGCCTAAAAAACCACACTGGAGTAGTATCAGTCTCCAGTTGTGAACTTTAAAATACAAAAAAACTACATTAAAATATAATATAATACATAAGTGGTATCACTTTTATCTTTTTTTATTAATTTAATGGCTCAATTGACTATCGTTACTTTATTAAATCAAGCACGTATTATAGTGCTTATTTTGTTTTATTAAAATTTGTCGTTTTTTGACATGTGTGCTTTGAAAGACGATACAGGTTTTGAGTCAATGCACCGATCTCACTTTTGTGAGAGACAATCTTACGTTTACTACTCTGCTCTTAGATATACATAGTAATAAAAATAATAACACACTTTTAGTACTTATTCCGCATAAAATTTATTGGATCAGGATAGATTTCGCTCATGGCTAAGAAATACATAATATGTCCGGTACGTGGCGCAGTGTCAACGTTATAGGCTTGCGTGCCGGACCACCCGTATTCGATTCCCGGTACAAACGAATTTTTTCTTTCGAAAAATCTGTTCAAAACCATGGGTGTATGTGTTGTTCAAAATCCCTTCCCACCTTTTCGACACCAAAAAGCGACGCATAGTGACAGCGATTAGCTTATCACTAGTTTTATCCTAGTATCCTTTCCATCCCTACTCTCTTCGAAAAAGAGAGGTTGAGAAACTGAGTAACAAGCAGTTCTCGTAGAAAAACATATGTTGAGATAAACTCTGTGAATAGTCAATATGCTGCAAGTCGGGAGTGGACATGGTTAAAAAAAATACAACGAAACAGTGATATTTATGTATTCAAAAGTTAAGCAAGAATTGCAAGGTAAGACAAACAATTGATTTTACAACTAAGCAAATAAATTGAAGCAAAATAGACTTTAATTAAAATGATGAAGACGTCTTAGCAATGCAAGCAGTTACATCAAAAATCAATTAAGTATTATTGATAACTAGTATTCGAACCCGGCTTCGCTCGGACCAGTTTGGGGTTATGTTCACCTCGGCGCGTAAATTCAGACCGGCCAAGTTGAAACAACTGGCAACTTAATGACCAACAATGCAAAAGGGAATTACAGACCCACGGACATACATACGCCGTTTCGGTTTTATATATAAGATATTTTGGTTCATATGAAACTACTCGAGTACTCGAGTATTATGTAAAATGTACTACTCGATACTCGAGTAATTGGAATCTCTACACACACATTGATAACGAAACAAATTTACAATCGAAACTTTCGCGAGCGAAATCAATTCGTTTGTTTGAACATGCAACAACAATGCAAAGAGAATTACAGACCCACATACATACATACGCCGTTTCGGTTTTATATATAAGAATAACAAAATAAATTTATTGTTGAGTAAGTACTTAAAATTTGTTATTATTTTTAATATAATGCCATTTCACCAAGTATTGACAGTGAATACATTAAAAGTGATATACATAGTGCTCACTTTTATAACAGCATAATAAGTAGAATCCTATGTGAAAAATGTAAATCTGCTATAAGTCGAAGAATTTCTTAGCAAAAAGTCAGTAACTCAAGTTTTATTAACAAAGAGGTAGCCAATGCAAATACTGACAATTCACAACAGAAGACTGATACTACTTCACTGTGGTTTTTTTATGCTCTCTTTGTGGATTCAATTGAAATGTTTAAATTAAAAAATTAAGCAGGAACTCTTGACTGTTTTTATATAACACAATTAGTTCAATTTCGCATCAACCAAAAAACGCATTATGTCACTTGTCTCAAACGTTTGTCAGAGTCACTTACTGCCTAGAGTACTAGATATTACGCCATCTTTAGAACTCTATAAATAATGAACAGATTTTAAATAATTTCAGTTAGTCCTTGAAATAATATTTCGACTTAATCAATAATAATCTTTTATATACGGTCAACAGTTTTACTTACATGAATTATGTGAATTACAAAAATCATGGAAATTCTTTCGTGCGAGAAAAGGCTTCGATGAAAGGCTCATTGCATTATTCTTTTCCATTAAGACAGGCATGCACACACCTTGGCCCGCGGGCCACAGAACATTCTATATATTTTGCATTTTGTTATTGGTAAAATAAATTTTAAAACTCTATTTCGAACTTTGTGACGAAATATAATGAAATACAAAAAAAATATCAAAAATGAAGATAAATTTCTGAAATTAAGGCAATTTCCAAGTGTCGAAACACATGTCGACTTTATTTTTTAATTTTAATTGAAAATTTTAAATGTGTGTGTTTTTAGATTCCGTATTAATACATTGGATAACAACTATTTACTACGCGTCAGCTCAAATTTATTCTTGTACATGAACTGTTCAAAGATGCCAAAAGGCCCAGGTCGTTATGGTCAAAGCTCATGGAAAAGTACGAAATTCGAACGATTCAAATTTGTTGTTTTTATTTTTCAGACTTAAGTTATTTATGTATGTGTGGGCCACCAGAGACATGCACTATTTTGTTTGGCCCAGCAAGTGATATCAGTTGGGCATTCCTGCACTAAGAGGTTGCAGAGAGCTTATTTTTATTACTGTTTAATTGTAAAGCAATTGAAATTATTAAATGTAATCGTCGGTGCACGGAGGCATTTAAATGGCTCAAATGAGTAATTTTACTGCCACATGCCGATACATCTTTCGACAATAAATATGTCAGTAATATCATTGTCCGTCGAACGCTGAATATGTATGCCATGAATATTGAACAGGTTATGTTTCCATCTTTATTCAGTGGTACGACACAATATCAGTAATTAATTGCATGTAATGTTAATATCATCACCAGTAGCGTGACGAAATTAACAATACTGGTGTACCGGGAATGAACTTTTTAAACACTTTTCTAAGCTAAATTGACAATGTTAACAATTCTCGCGACGAGCAAAACCTTTCCTAATATTTAGCAGAATATATGTAGAAAAAGTTTTCCTTTGTTTATTTTAAATATTGCTTTGCCAGCAAGAAGTGACAGTTACCACATTAAATATGGTAAATCAAATAAGAAAAGATAAGATAAGAATTTACAGGTGGAACCAATATTTAAAAAAAAAATGACTATGAATATATAGATGCCAATCGGGCATCATTAAGGCTAGTGAACAGTGAACGTTCAATACAATAATTTGCTTAATAATTATTTGGAATTCCTGCTGCGATTTAAAACTTAAAATGTATCATAGACTTGTTCAATCCCAAGTAATATATCCAAGATTTTTTTTTATCTCAATAGTTGGAGTGTATCAAATCAAAAATATTTACTTTATTCAAATAATAAATTTGACTTATATTCAAGCAATCATTTATTAATATCATCAAGCTACAGTCAACCCTACGACAGCACCGAGAATCCACACATTTATACATAATAATTACATATTTACAAAACATATAATTTGCCTGCTGTACACGCTATAAAAACCCGCATTATAGTAGAAGGTTCACTGTTTATTAAATACAGTATTTATTTTACGACAAATATTGGTAAATTATGGATATATAGTCACGGGACAGAATCCCAATACAGAGCTAAGCTCAAAAAATTTATATTTACTAGCTTATAATTTTATGTTGTGACTTAACTCTTTGAGTTCTTGTGGATTATTATTAAATTTGGAATCAAAATGATTAAATCTGAAGAATATTACTGATATTGTATGAGTTCTGAAAGAAGAATTTTTTTTTTAATGTATATAATAAAATTTCCTTTTTATTTTAAACAAATAATAAACTCAAAAAACAAAATTCAAAAATTTTTAATTTAAATAATAAACTTATGTGACTGTCTCTATCTGTATAATATTATTATTTGTTTAGTTTGTGGTTGCATTTTTGCTCCTGTAAATTAAAATAACTCGATTTCATACTTATTGCGAAGTATTCTTTAGGATCTTCTATTATAATAAATTTAAAAATTAAAGACGAAACATTTCCATTCTTTCATTTAATGTGCTTATTTTTCATAAATATTTACAAAAATTCTGTCCGGTGACCATATATCCATAATTTACCCAAATATGATATGAACCAGCAAACCTGGCTAATATGCTGATGTTACAATTTTATAATCTGTTAATAGTTGAAGACGATAATTACGTTATTTCAGATTTGAGTTTTTTTTCGTCGAAAATAAATGTAAATGGGTAATCAATGTGAGATTTTCGCCATAATTACTTTAAATGGAACGTGTATTTAAGCTGTGCATCTTTGATCACCAAATAAAAGCACATTTCAAAAAACTGAGAGTTCTTATATCAAAATTGCATTAAATTTACAGCAGAAGCAAAACGTATCTGAATCAACTCCTCAATGAAAATCTGACGTGTAATTATTATAATGAAATACTTCCGTTCTTTGCCCAAAGTGGTAATTTAAGAGTGCATAATTAGCGAGAAGGAAGGTGACGAGACTGTGAAATTAAGTTTTTTAAGTAATTTGTGTGCCGTTACAAATTATTACAACATAAATGCATTTTACAATCAGCACGAGAAACATTGTAAGCGATTTACACCATTGTAAGATATGCATATAGTAAATAACAGTATTTTAAGTTTAATTAAGGTGCTTTAAACATATTTATATCTAATGAAATATGAAAAATATTTAGCATTACAGCTAATGCCAATGCATCAAATATTTTTAATTGTGAAAGTCATACGAGATAAATGATGAATCAGTCGAAAACAACTCAACGAAAAATTACACACAACCATGTCCAAGATCTCTTTTTCAATTGAAGAAATCTGACTTTGCCGGGATTTTACTCGGGCACGCCTGATCGCCATGGCAAAGTTCTTGACACAGGGGCCGTACAAAAATTAATTGTTGGATACTGTATCTTCCTAAATAATAATTCAAACGTGCAGTTGAACACAATTTTATTTGATTGAGGTGTTTACATGCTATGACTGGTAGCTAATTTTAACGATATCACATTCAAAATACCTGAAAATTGTAATTTACTCATATATATAAACGATACAAACTATTTTCTTAGCGTCAGTTCAAGTGCATTCGTGTACTTAAAATACCTGAAGATACCGAAAAGCGAAATCCGGTTCTTAACCGATAAAACTCGTAAAAAGCCCAAAATTCACGGTAATTAACGGTAAAGAGCGTTAACATCACAGACACCCATGTCGTTGGACACAATTTCAATTATAGTCGAAGATTTAGATCCGTGGTAAAACAGCTAAGTTGAGAAAAGCTCTGTGTGTTATACAACTCCAGTGTAACAATTATTTCAGTAACAACATATCAAACTGATCCTGATTCTATCCAGTGAGAAGCAGCTCATTGAAAGATGAATAATACTAAATTTTCTTTAGTTCAAAAAGACTTTGATGAACAGTCCTTGGATTATTAGCCGCGCCTGACGAGAATGACGACGATGGTGGAAGTCACGTAATCTTAAACAAAGGGTCATAATAATTTCTCGGCCAACTAGCTTCCATTGTAGCTAATCCAGTTTTTATCTGATATTGAGCGTGTGAGATTTAGTGTTATTATACCATTGATTGGATATTTTCAAAACGTCTCTACCTCCCGGTTTTTTACTGCTCTACACAGTGACATCTCCAAACGCTGAGTAATGTCCACTTTTTTAATATTAATAACCTAGATGTAGTCGTCGAATTGGCAGGAGCTTTGGAAAAGGGTACACTTAAACACTTAAAAAGAAGGTCGTTGATCGTATTTTCATTTTAGACTTTATTATCAAGCAAAAATATTTCAGCTGAAAATTATCGCGTGTAGTGAAACCGGTCCTGATCTTAATAAATTTATTGTGGAACAAGTACAAAAAATGTTTTTATTGTTATTTATATACCGCCTTAAAAGTGATTTAACAAATCATTCCTGATCGAAAAAACTGACATTCTATTTTTGAAACTATATCAAATTTAAAAAAATAAATACATATCCCAATAAACGCACTAATATTGCGTTACTTAAATTTCTCAATTTTTAAAACTATCAATATCGATGCCTTCCATGATTTCGGCGGTAACTTCATTGCATACAAAGTAACGATAAGATTGTTTGTCTGAATATGCTTAATAAATATGTAAAATACGTCTCACGGTGTATTAATTTGCTGAATAACAAAGTAATCACTTTAATAGTATGATTTTATCAAGGCTCATTACTACTCATCACCGAGTAGGAAGTTTGGGAACGGTAGGGCTCGATTTGAACTGTAGCACCATCGAAGAAGATAAAAGAATCTTATATATAAAACCGAAACGGGGGATGTATGTCTGTAATTCCCTTTTGCATTGTTGTTGCAAGTTCAAACAAACGAATTGATTTCGATCGCGAAAGTTTCGACGGTAAATTTGTTTCGTTATCAATGTGTGTAGAGACTCCAATTACTCGAGTATCGAGTAGTACATATATAAAACCGAAAAAATTTGCATTGTTGGTCATTAAGTTGCCATAAAAACGAATATGAAAGAAAATATGTTTGAATTTTTAACGGCGAAGACATTTAGTCAAAATGTAATAAATTAGTCTTCTACTGAACTTTTCCCGGCTTTTATGAATATAATAATGTTTTTATTTACGTGAAGGTATTATTTGACATTTCTTTGACAGCAAATTAGATTTTTTCCTTGAATTTGGACATTTTAATGGGTGAGAATGGGGCTGTCAATATATGAAAAGGGCTGTGAAATGTCAATGCCAGTCTGAAATGTTCATTTTAATTCCATTTTAATTGACCTAGACTTTTGAATTTTGAAAAAAGTTGTTTCAACTTGGCCCGTCTGAATTTACGCGCCGAGGTGAACATAACCCCAAACTGGTCCGAGCGAAGCCGGGTTCGAACACTAGTATCTAATATAAGCAAAATATAAAAAAATATGAAAATTTTTCAATATTTAAATTACTTTTGTCATATTGAAACCATAACAGCACTAAGAATAAATTATTTAACTGATCTTTGAGCGTTGGGAGATAACAGTAGTTTAAGCAAAATTTTTTCAGAGTCTACAAAGATTTTTTTAATATTAAAAATAAAGAAATATATGTAGTGAAATATATTCATATATAGAGTTCAAATTAATTGCGTGTCACTCAACGTGACAACAAAATATCTCCCGTACAAAGTAATCATTTTTTTTATTGAAAAATTACTTGCCACAAAGTGACCGCGGAAATCATCTACATGTTGTTATTTATGATACATGAATATTCATAAAAAAACGGATATCTCATTATAATCTTTCAAAACTTCACGTCACCAAGAGAGAGTATTTTTATACGTTGATGCTTGACCGGATAAGAAATATAATTACGACATTGTATATAAAGGCGTGTTAACCGACTTGTCATTTTGTCAATTTAAAAATAAACAGCAGAATGAGTAGGTATTCGTTGCAAGTTCTATCAGAGCACTTTTTTAGGTTATTAATGTTGAAAAATAGTTTGGCCAGTAATATGAATTTATTTGATCTAAAAACATACGTAAAATAGCGAATGGGAAACGTTAATTAAAATTTAATATAAGATGCAATTTGACGACTAAAACTCAAACATTTTTTTTATATACGTACTTTTATGGCAAAAAAAATGAAATTCGTTTAATCCCCAGCAATAGTGTGCTTCTTTTTTTTGGTGATGCTAAAGCGAAAGATTTTCAGTTAATGCCCAGGGTTCACTTATAGTTTTATTGAAAACTAAAATAGTATTGCGCGCTAAACTCGCTGCACCTAAAAATCCATAGTTTAATCCTGTTGTTTTAATTTGTACAAACTCAATAGACAACAGTTAACAAGTAAACAATTCAAGAAAAGATATTAATATACATGGAAAAATAGTATCTAAAATTATCTTTAACAAAATAGGATTTTTTTGTCTGTGTCGTGTTTTAGTTTTTATTGTAGTTTTTGGTTGAGAAGCCGAGCTCATTCATTTGTGTGAAAAATATGATTTTTTGATAACTGAGCTTTTTCAATTCATATTTTATGAAACCTTTAGTGTTCATGTTTGATATTGGTATAATATGGAAAGACCAGTATTGAAGATTAATTACTTTTATGTTTTTCCGGGGCTGTGGATTCGGAATCATCGCGTCGTTTTGGCCGGAGTCGAAAATTTTGAAAAGTTCAAACTTTCTATTTATGCATATAACATGTGAAATTTGGCTCAGTATCCAATGCCGGATTTTTTGGTTGATATTTAATTAAATATAGATAAATAGGAAAGGTAGGGGGAAAAAATTGAAGAAATTAAGCTTTTTTTAGTCGGAGTCGTGTTTTTGGTCAATGTCGGAGTAGAAGTCTTGTTTTTTTACGACTCCGCAGCCCTGAGTTTTGCTGTTGTAATACCGGAACATGATATTCAAAATACCGCTGTATAATATGAAATATCGATATTGATCCGAAGTTATCCGGTATAGTAATCTGTTTATTCAACGTATGTACATATAACTACGAAAAAGTTTTAAATCAATTTTATCCGTATGCCAAATTCCTTTACGGACAAATATAAGCCGGTGATAAATATTGCACATCTTAAAGTGGTCATATGGCTTGTATTTATGTACGGTGGCAATAAATATAGTGCACCGAGGATAAGGTGGACGCCTTTCTTACGCGAAAGCCTTAATTACTGCTGACAATGATACATCGGTTTTCTCTTGCATTATCTCCGCCCGAGCTTTTTTGTCCACTTGCTCGAAAAAAGCTGCTCCGAGTCATCGAATAAAGCTCCGCGACATTTCGAAATTCCATATTACTATCAGGCATTTTATATTTAATTGACGAAATTTACATAAAATATATTGTTCTACTATTGTATGACGAATTGATATTTCGGCAGAATAAAAATCAAATTTCAAGACTGATATAGAATAAGCCAAATTGAAGAGCCTTTGAAATTATACAATCGAATAATTAAATTCAATAGAGATATAACATTTTGAAACAGCTTTATTTAATTACTGATAGTTTCAGGAGATTTCTAAAATACGTTGATTCCATCTAGCAGTTAATTGGAATCCGTGATAAATCGGCACATGAGAGGTTGACACATAGACAATTCGGCACCTTGACATCTTGACAAAAAGAAAATTTCCTTTTTGTAATACAGTGAAAAAATGTATTTGAGCTCTACAAAAATAATATATTGTTGATGGCTATTTCATAATAATGCTTGAGTTATGACAAATTGATATTATGTTTTTTCTGGTAATGAAAGCAAATCTGGGTTTTTATGAGTGGTAATGAGCGTACATTAGTTTTATGTCAAGATGATATTAGTAAAATGGCATTAGCGATCTGTAATGATCTGAGTATTGATGTTGGATTAATGTTTGTTTGTTCATTAAAAATGTCATTGAATTGATGATATCTATTAATTTCTAATTGTTCTAATGCATTTATCTAAGGGGCGAATTAATTATGATCAATTCATTGTAATTCTGTACTGGGAGCTAGATATGGATATGGCTGACTATGTTAGATTTGTAATAACGACACGATTTTTCATTATCTAGCATGCAAATTTTACGTAATTATCTAGGAATTCACTTCCCCTAGTGTGCCAGATGGTGTTTTCTCCATAAAACACCCCCTTCGTGCAGTATTTTGACGGAGATCGAATATAAATAGGAGTGGTTTGTCAAGTTGTCCAGGTGCCAACTTGTCATGTGCCGACTTGACATGTGTCGACGTGCCATATGCCGACTTGACTTGTGCCGATTAGTCTGGTTACCGTTAATTGTTAGGAAAATTTCTGTTCAAGAATATTATGTAGATTCATTAAAAATTTAAAGTCTCCATCATATTATTTGATCACTCATATAATGTCAGCCATTTTTTTTTAAATTGTCCCGTCCTAGTCCTCGTATTCATTCAATCCATACTCTCTTCGTAAATGAAAGATTGAGCAACTGAGTCACGAGGAGAACTCTTAGAAAAAAAACTTGCTGAGATAAACTTCGTAAGGACAGTTCGTACATTTATGATTTTTTGTATTCGTGTAAGACTTTAATTTTGTTTGATTATTTATTTAAAAATATATTTCACTAGAAACACTCAGGCTGAAGTGTAGTTCTCGCAAAATGTTGAGATACCTTCATTAGTTGGCTACATTAGGAGTGGACATTAATACTTCCCAAAGGAACAATTTAATAGTTACAAACCGTGAGATCCTGTTCTGCATCAATGGCAGTATATATAACACTGAATTTTCCCATTTTGTTTAAACAATAATTACTTATTGCGAAACGCCCATTGGCTGAATTTATCGGCAGTTTACCGGTTGTTTTAAGGTACTGGGCTGGTTAACCGCTGCTCGTTTCGTGATTTATAACTTATCTAGGCTTCTCACTATATATTTATTAGTCAATAAATACATCGGAACCGACATCGATATCTCTATCTCGGCTGTTTCAAATCTCGCGCCGTAGACTAGCGAGAACTTTTTAACAGCGATGCCTTAAGTCTTCAACATTACGACTTACGACTAGAGACTCCAATTACTCGACTTCTCAACTACTCGAGTATCGAGTAGTAAAATTTCAAATTACTCGAGTATACTCGAGTAGTTTCAGATGTACCAAAATATATATTTTTAATTCGAATTTCTGTATATTTATATATGACAAATAATTAAAGAAACTTATTGAATATTACTAATACATTTATTTCCATTTATGCAACATATTTTTTTTTCCCATATCCGCTCCCTATTCGGAGCATATGGCCGCCACACGGTGCCTCCAAGATTCTCTGTCTCCCGCCAACCTCCTCGCATCTTCCCAGGTCATCCCGGCGTCCCTTAGCTCCCCTGAGTACATCCTATGGATGGTCATCAGAGGCCTTCCGCGGCGTCGGGATCCATCAGGTTGATAGAAGAGACAGGCAGGATTCAAGCTCCCCTGGGGCATCCGCAGCACATGTCCAAGCCAGGTCCATCGTCGCCTTTTAATTTTGGACGTAATAAGGGGCTGGTTTGTCCGCTCTCTTACCTCCGTATTCCTGACAAAGTCAAACCACTGTACTCCTAGTATTCGCATATATTTCAACAATAATAGAGAATTAAACGACTCAAATTTGAAATTGGTTTGATGTTTTTCTTTAAAATTCTCGCAGTAGAAAAAACTTCGACGATTATTACTAAAACGAGTATTACTCGAGTATTTTTCAAAATACTCGAGGATCGAGTACTTTAAAAATCGACGAGTATACTCGAGTATCGAGTACTCGATACTCGAATTGGAGTCTCTACTTACGACTGTATCAAGATCTTTACTCAGCATTGGAAAATATCAAATATTTCAAGTGGAAGCAAAAGACATTATCGTCAGTCTAGTATTGGATTGTGACACATTAAGTATTTAGTATGGAAAGTATGCAATAAATTTTCACACTGCTGTCAGTACTAGGGTTTGCAATCCCGGGATTTGGAATATTTTTCATGTTTATTAAACACTAGCTGACCCGGTAAACTTCGTACCGCCTCAGAATCAATAAATGTTGTGTTAACTTATAAGCTGAATTATATTCAATAAATGTGATGCCGTGATACTTTGGGATGCTTTAATACTTATTCTGCTATTCGGAACGGTGACAAAGATCATCAAAATTGGTCTAGCCGTTCTCGACTTATAAGTGATGTAACTAACACGACTTTGTTATATAAATATAGATGACCATGAATAATCATTAAAAAAAGTTAAATTCAATTTTACTATTTTTTTCATGAATAATAAATTTTGGTTGTTTATCCATTATTGAAGGGCGAAGATATTTTTTTGAATATAAACTCGTCTAAGCTATGTATCTTAGAAGCTTAAAATAGTACCTTATTTAGAAACATATACATGGTATGATTTTCATCTTTATTTAACCGGTTGTATGCCAGAAACGTATAAATACTGTATACGATTCCGTGAGCACAGTGCCGGCCATAGAAAATGCGCTAATATACGTTCCACTCACACCCACAAATACTGGACTTGGTCGACGATTTTACGAATTAAAACATTTTATACACATATTGACATCTCTTAGAATCACAATCCCATACTTACTGTTGATATATTTTGTGTTATAATCAATGCAATATTGATTTCAAAAGAGCTTTCTTCTAAAGGGTCTTTTTATAAGGACGCTTAGTTTTGAAATGTAAATAAAACAAGTTGTTTGTGAGATTTCGACTAAATTTTAATTTCATTTGTAAGTATATTTTACGGCATTAAATATGGAATATAGCATCAAATGACTGCCAATATCCATTCAATATAAAATGGGCCATGTCGCTAAAGTTGACTTTTTTGACAAATTTGGGTAAACTTCCAACTGCTCCAGAACCCAATCAGGCGTTGTCTGTGGTCGTTTACCTGAAGTTCCTTGGTTAGTTGGATTTTATACGGGTGCAGACATAAGGCCCGATTCAAAATTCCCCAAGTTGAAGTCGCAGAAAAGCCAAGTTCTTGTGAACAACGAGAAATAAGCTGCCTTGGGTTTTCCTGTACACTTTCCCACACAGCAGCAATGTTTTCACCAGATATTGTATTTTGATGACGTACAGCTATGTGTTGGCCGATTATTTACCAAACTGGTTGACTCAAATTTGGCCACTAAACAATGAATAATCTACTCAGCAGGACAAAGTAACATATTTTGAGCGTCCCTATTGAAATACCCTTTATTATCGAAATCCGTCGTCATTTTTTTCATGGAAAATTGCGGCCCTATGTTTACGACCGTTCTAATACCTAACGGCATATAATGGCTTAAGTCATTTTAACTGATCGACTAACGCGTGTTAAAACAAGTCAATGAGATGATTCAACATAGCAATAAAAATCTTTTATGAACTCTTATGCCAAGTAAATTGATCCATTGCAATTTATTTTATAGAAGTTAAAACGTTATTATGATTACCGTGTATATTTTGTCAAGCATTAAAACATTATTTACATTTATTACTAAATAGGCTTTAATAATGACAATTTAAAATAGTTAATGTGTTACTTCACGGATTTTTTAGTATAGAATATTGAGGTTTAATATCAGTACCTAATAAATTGATATCGCCCTTTCCAAGCCAAAGGGGCGCTAGTGATAAACCGCTACTTTTTATGTGAGCAAAAAGACTGAACAAATATTGTGTCAATATAAAATAACTTCAATACAATACATAACCACAATAAGTGGAATAATCAAAGTTATTTTAAATTATATATTAAGATAAAATTGCAAAAAGATACCGCCGAATCCATCGAAAGTATTAAAATATTGTGTCAATAAGTGCATTTTATTTTTGTGAACTTTGTCTCATATTTAACTCATTAACGCAATTTCGGCTTGGTAAGGTCGATATTGTATTATCATATTGACAACAAAAAAAAACAAATGCTATCGCCACATGAATAAACATAACCTCAAAAATAAGAACCATCGATGTTACTGAACGTTCTTGTCGGAAATGTTGTCATCTGTCGATAGTAGAAGTTCGTCTTGGCCAGTATCGAGCGACAGTCAAGTAAGCTACCCTGATTTACGACTCGCTTAATTGACAGATCGAAGCCTAGCTCGATTTCTTTCGGTCGGGAAAGACACGCGCATTAACATTTTGAATTGTTTAAATGATCATCACATTCCTCGTCTGCAGCGCCTTGATTTAGCTACGTCAACGTTTTTGAACGCGAACGTCATTTTTTGCCACCGAAAGAATATGGAGTGGCGAGTTTTTGTTGATATCTCGGTATTTTTTTGCGCGGAATGATTATTCACCAGTGCATATTTGCAGTCATCTAAGTATGTACATTGGTCCATTTTTAACGACAGATCTTAATATGTGGCATTGCAGTTAACGCCGATGCGCCATTTTTTTTTAAAATATGAAGGTCATACGAGATAAACTCGATAAGAAATTGTATGAATCAGTTGAGAAAAACTCATACGAATAATGACATACACCCATGTGTAAGATCTTTATTTCAATTGAAAAAATCTTACGTTGCCGGTACTTGAACCCCGAAACACCTAATTGCAAGTGCAAAGCTCATGCCAGTAGACAAGGGGTGGTCAGGAGCGGCTCTTTGCATAGACTTTTCCGGCTCAAAAACTTCTTGGTCAGTATTATCAATAATAAGGGTTATTGCATTTCAACTTTTGACTGTACGTCCAAACAATCAAACATTTTCACGATATACCGAATCACTTAATCAATCTGGTAAACATGATTCCATATATTTCATGTCTGTCAGGTACATTAATACCTTTGAAGCGTATTTTCTCCATAATGAAATACATATGGTCGGACGACCAAAGCCTCATACTGGAGTCTACCGCACGAGCATTACTGGACTGTTAATTAAACTTCGTCATACAATTCCGGCCTCCCAATTGAGGTATCTTAATATATTACCTAAATTTAAATACCACAGCAACACGGACCCGACAAAGTCTCGTCTTGTCCCGGTTTAAAGCTTCATAATTATTGTAAGCCTTGTCATAATGCTCAATAATTGGGAGTGTAAAATCAACGCCAGATAGGTACTTGATAGTCTGAGAAATGTTAGATAGCAATTAGATTAAAAAATACGTAAAATGGTTAATAAACACATCCATTCAAAATATCGTTTCCACTGACCGTTTTGTTTTACCTTGACTAACTGTTATTTTTGGCGCTTGTCGAACAATTAGTTTAGTATTTTTATAAACAAAAAATAACCAACTGATCTTTATCTCAAATGTATACCGCTTTATTTTTTGACATTCAAAAGAGGCATGAACGAGCAACTTGGAATAATAAATATCCACACGCCTATGAATAAACTAACGGTAATTTCCTGATCGAATGACTGTTTTTGATTATTGTATGTATGTAATATTTTGTCAAACAAATTCAATATCTCTTCAAATACATATTAATTCACGACTTTATAAAGCAACACTTCAATAATTAATAAGAATGGGTTGGGTTTAAATGTCTAGATTTTTTAGTTAACCTCTTAAACGCCCATAAGGTGCGATATACGCGCTGCCATTTTGGAGCGATTCCTTTAATGATATAATTATTTTATCAATTTTGATCTTAGCTTCAACAATAAAACACAACGATTATCGAAGATATCGCCGGAATAGTGGGAGTTCCCCTGAGACGAAATCAGGGTTCTCGCATGTCATTATAATAACTCACAACGACGCTCGTTAGTTCGCGATACGCAAGCCAATTACTTGGTCGTTTATTTTCATTATAAATAACGATTTTGAATGTTTTTCCAAATGTAATGTAAACTAAAAGAGATAACTTTGACCTGTCTTGAAGGCGAACGAGTAGAGGCTTTGCTAGAAGGATGCGAGTGCAATCTGTTACATGTTTTCTTTTATTACAACCTAACACAACGATGTACATATATGTAGATACACTTTTGTCAGATACCTCAACCATGGACAAAATCTCTGTAACACAAATAAATATGGTGTATAATAAGCTTGATATCCCTTCAACGATACTATAATATATATTTTGACTGGTGTTTGTAATTTCTACACAAAGCCTTAACTATACGACGCATTATTGTTTGTTGTTTTTAAATTGAACCATTATATTGAAATAAATCGAATGCTAAGAGCAAACTTCACACGACTCAAAACAGCGGGCGGGGAGTACTTAAAATGTCGCACTGAATATCAATCACTTCGTTTATCTTAGATCAGCCTCGTACGAAGGCACCACCAACGAAGCGAATACTCAAACCTGTCGTACTCTATGAACGGACATTTTGGCGTTTATCGAGATTGCAATTCAGCTAAGTAAATATCCGCATTATTCACAACACACCTGATTCTCTTTTTGCACGGGGATACCTTATTTATACATACACGAAGTTAAGTTTTATAAGTAAAACATTTAGGTACAGAGTTTTCGATTTTCACCAAACTCAGCATAGAGAAATATATTCATTCAGTACACAGTATAGCTACTTGATAATAGTCGTGACCGTTTACTGCTGTTTTTCAGTATATATTATTTTAAGCCGCTTAGTTAAAACTGTGTTTTTTCGATACCGTGTATAATAGATATATATATATATCTTGGTATATACTAGGGCTTGTCGGTTTTTAAAAACCGGTTTTATGGCCGAATTTTCGAACTTCGAAAACCGGGTTTTTTCAATTTGGTAACCGGCTTTAAATATATTAACTTCGACAACAATAATAATTGTAATACATTCAACTCAGTTTTTTACACTCTAGAAACGTTCCACAAGATACCGCATAAGAAAGGTGAAAGACTTCACATAGAAAATTAAGATTGGTATCTTGAATTTAAAAAAATGTGTTATTTGAAAAAATAATAGTCTTATGTGTTAAGGATTTAACGAATTATTTGTCATTATAAATCATAAATTGAAAACGTGAAATACATATTCTGAGCTGCAATCTAAAACTTAAATTATCAATTAGTTTTATAAGGATGTGTTGATAAACATAATAAATTTACACTCAAAACAGTTTGAGAAATACTTCTTTACAGATAGATATTTACAATAATCAGATGCAGAAGAGGTTTGTTCGTTAGAATTCAACATGTCGTAAATATCACTCCGTTCTTTAACACATTTAGCTTACTTTTTCAAAAAACACAAAAATATCACAACGTATATTTTAATTTAATTAATATGTATTATTAGTTCAATATATTTGGGTGTAAAATTTGATCAATCAACCACCTCCCGTCATGTGTATGCAGCCGCTGTTTTACGAACGCCATCCATAAAGATAAACAATCAAGAAACGATTTTACTCATTATTTACTTGGCACACTACAAAGCTGCACGGCGATGGTCTTTTACGCATTAGCACCAATATCAAATTTGACTAGTTAAATTGATATTTAGTATGTATCCTAAGTATTCGCGTACTGTTTAATCGACTACGATTTGAATCTTCAGAGCAATCAACACGTGTCGCGTTCCTCGTGTGATGTTGGAAATTTATCGAATGTCTCAAAATTGGCCTAAGTCGAGATGGAGTCAATGTTTCCTATTGTGCTTGTGTGAGGACGAACCGCGACAAACAGCTGCGCTCGTTAGACATTCATCTCGGAGCAGTTCCACAGTAAGTGCAATCGCCTTACTTGCGCAAATAGATTAACTATTCAATCAATAAGCGGGTGAGTGAAACGTTGTGTTTCATACAGGGCTGTGGAGTCGGAGTCGTCGCGGGGCTTTGGCCGGAGTCGTACTCGGAGTCGGAAACTTTTTATTTTTGCTCATCACATGTACAATTTGGCTATTTGCCGGATTGGTAAGGTTGATATTTCATTGAATACACATAATTAGGAAAATTAGGAAAAAAAATTGAAGATATTAAACAGTTTTTAGCCGGAGTCGTGTTTTTGGTCAATGCTGGAGTCGGAGTCGAACTTTTTTTTACCGACTCCACAGCCCTGGTTTCATGTATTCTTCATCTTGTTAACCGTCTTTTGATGAGAATTTTGTCAAAACGAAAAAGACTAAAATCAAAATGATTCTTGGCTCCAAGTGGTCGTCCCAGAAGTGCTACTTTTTTAGCACACCTAAAGATCAGCTTTATTTCGTCATTTTTGAAAGTGCAAGCATATTAATTATGATTAAGCAAAAAAAATTACTTAAATTGGTTATACGGGAAGACGCAAACCAAAACTTATTGTCCTGGTTGAGCTTTCAAAGACTGTCACCTGATAGAAGGTATCTAGTGAACAATGGCCTCTTAGGATAATAGGCACATTTGAAGAATGCATTATCAAGATAACCAAAACAATTTCAGTAAATTGTATAATGATAACTGAATTCTAACACGGCATCGGATAGAGAAATAAAACATTCATGTAATATATGTATTTGTTTGAATGCTGACAAAATGCCACATAATATAATAATTACATATATCTCTAATATCGATGTTTTTCATTAATTTCCTTATTCTGAAGTCTTATTAGATCGACAATTTCTCGGATAATGAGTTACATAAAAATTTTCAAAAATGTATTTTTCTATAATATAGTAAGCTTTTATTTTCAATTGCTTTAAAAAAAATGCTACTCCGACTTCGACTCGTTATTCGAAAACGTTTCATATCGACACTAATTTCCTAATTTTCATATTTATGTGTATTCAATTAAATGTCAACCAACAAATCCGGCCAATAGCCAAATTTGACATATTATATGCAAAAATAAAAAGTTGTAACTTTCCATAATCTCCGACTCCGAGTACGACTCCGGCCAAAACGCCGCGACGAATCGACTCCGACAGTCCTGATCTATACATACAAAATTGACAAAACGAGTAACAGATTGTTACAGTATAATTTAACTAACAAATAAAGTTTTTGTCATTTTTCCCAATCCCGGCGTCTTACCACTCATCCATGGTCATCAGAGTCTGGCCGGAAAGATTCTGATAGGCAGTTTCCGCAGCGTCCAGCCAGGGATTTTTCGATAAATACAAGTGAAACACTGTAACATGCTGGATAAACTAGTATTCGCCGCAGGCATCTGTTTTCAGTATACGGTTACCCTTTATTTTGTGATGTTCCATGACTGAACCGTAAAGGTGACTCACGTAATGCATTGAATATATATTTTTAAATTGATCCCATTTTTATAATCACATTTGCTCCAACAGTCATCGAAAATTTGGTTGGTATAATTTAACTAACAAATAAAGTTTTTCATTTTAACACCTTCTTCTTTATATAAATTTAGAGAAAAATCCTGCAAAGATAAGAAACTTCGCTTTGATAGATTTCTCTAAGCCAACATTTTTGTTTTCGCCTCTTGACAGAACAAGTCACGACGTTTTTGCTGCAAAGTGAATATATCAACAATTAAGTTTGAATGAATACAACAAAGTGTATGTAAATTATATGTACATAGCCAAGGGCGCCCACGTGCCGTGCCAAACAATGGGAAGGCGCACGCGGGGGCGTCAAAATCAATTTTATCACTCGGAAAACATCTGCGTACGCCCCTGGACAAATCTCGACTGGTCTTATCGATTGATTCTTTATATTCTCTGTTATATGATTCTCAAACTGCATGAAAACATTTACTAATCATATAAACAATTATCGAACAGATTACTTTCCCATCAAGATAGCTAGATTCAACACTATTACGTCAAAAATGCTGTTAATATTTTTTTGATTATTTATTTATAACTAAAGAAACTGACCTTAAAAGTCAGTTAATACATAGGATAGGGACTAGTAGTAAGTCAATCAATTTCACTAGACTCATGTTTATGGATAGAATATATGGGAGCGATCAGTATGACTCTTGTAATGGTGCAAAAGTGCACTGATTCCCCATTATTTATAATTAACAAAATCAAAATAAATGTAACAAACTCCATGCGTGTTCCTGTACAAAAAGAAAAAATGAAGCGACGATTCGCAAGCGTGTCATGCGAACGGCTATGTCAAAGTAAGCCGATTACGTAGGTGTTACATTTTCTTTTATGTAACAAAAAGGGTTAGTAATGGCAGTTTTCACCGCGCCACACGCAAAATTTGCTGAGAAGAAGTTTTTGTCAATCTGTTCTGAGATCTCCCTTAAAAAGATTGCCGAATTATGACGAGATCTTCCGAATGCATATATCAACATGCACTATCTTGCTGCGCATATATTTTTACGTTATGTAAGGGTTTGGTCCTTCCTAACGCAGCTCTCAAGCAGACTGAGGATTGATTTCTTGCAAAAATATGTTTTTTTGCACTACCTCATGTCTTTGTCACCGGCCACCACTAGATATTACATACACCCATGCCTTCAAGTTCCTGCACAGTTTTTCTAGTACTGGTATTTGAACCCGCGTACACCACAGCAGAAAATTACACAGATTTCTCCACTACTACGAAACTTATATGAAAAGCGAACGTAAAGAATTTTCAAACACAGAATATTAAATTTAATAAATGTGCTTTCCAAAAATCTTACCTTTAAGCGGATCTTTTACTGATTGGCAACATACACTTTGGTAACTCGTATAAAATACTATATTTTTTACTTACTACATCTTGTTGACTTTCATTACCAGACATCAAGATGTTAAATAATGAGTTAAGTGTTGCCAATAAAATGAACCAGACATTTCCCAATAAAATATACACATTCTAAAATTGTGGGAGTCAATTAAAAGACGACTATGTGTCCCATAAATAACAACGTAAGTATACCGGAAAACAAAACATTATTTAAGTAGCGAATTTATTAAATTGATGTCAGCATAAAATATGCTAACTTACTTAAACATGTTCTTTTCAAGATATTGAACAACAAAGTAATCAGTAAAATTTTAAATTTTTAAAAACTTCCATAAAGTTACCGCCGAATCCATCGAAGGTAAAATAAATTTACTCGGGTATTTTTAATCTAGTTTGAAACGGTGACGGTTTGATCGAAATAATCACTGTCTAGTTTCACTTTTTAGTAAACAAATGAATTCCTCTTTTGGACCGTAAAATTATTGAATATTGAAAATTTATAAATCGTCTCATAGAAATGTGAACATAAAACAAGAAACGCACGTGCGTTATCAATGGTTCGCTTTTAACAGTTCCATATTAATGAATCAAAACACCGACAAGTCAGGGTTGTCAAAATGATATCTTGATTAAACTGAACACAACTTAATTTATTAATTAAAATAAACCATTATGAATATCACTCATTTCATATTTTGTTTTTGAAAATATTCCCAATACCGGTTAAACACGTCCGTTACAGACATGAATTTCAGTGTTGCATAAAATTACCCCTCCTACTCATCTGATCCTAAAACCGAGACGCTGTGACAACAATTAAAACACAGTATAATTATTTTCGTCCGGTTCGTGGCGCAGTGTCAACGGTGATGGTTTGCGTGCCAGACCACTGGGTTCGATTCCTGGTACGAGCGGATTTTTTCAGTCGATAAATTTGTTCAAAGGCATGGGTATTTGCGCTGTTGAAAATCCCTTCCAAAAATTTACGATCCCAAAGAGCGACGCCTAGTGACAGCGATTAGCTAATCACTAGTCCTGTTCTAGTCCTCGTATACTTTCCAACCCTACTCTCTTCGAAAAGGAGAGGTTGAGCAACTGAGTAATAAGCAGTTCTCATAGAAAAAAATATATGGTGAGATAAACTCCGTGAGGAGTCCATATACTTCACGTTGGGAGCGGACATGGTTAAAAAAATATATATTATTAGTTGAAAATACCCGCAAAGAGCGGAACCGGTCCTGATTCAATAAATTTTGCGTTGAAAAAATACAAAGTTTTTTAAACATTTTATGAATATTTAAAACCCAGCTACAACTATTTTTACTTTGTCACTTATATCTGGTCAAGCCCTTTATTCATTTTACTTTCGAACCATTTAAAATTAATCTGCCTTAATACGTTTAAAATCATTCACAT
Source organism: Himalopsyche kuldschensis (assembly GCA_028554975.1). Taxonomy (NCBI): domain Eukaryota; kingdom Metazoa; phylum Arthropoda; class Insecta; order Trichoptera; family Rhyacophilidae; genus Himalopsyche; species Himalopsyche kuldschensis. Next base: position 309,612 of record JAHFWI010000059.1, on the reverse strand, counting down.
CGCTTTTGACGGTAAATTCAAAGTTGCAGTAACTGAACTCATGCGTGCATAAGAAGCGAGCAAAAAATATACCCTTCTCTCCAGGATGTAAAAAAACTTTTCCATGATTGAGGCGACATTTTATTTCAATAGAAACTCCAATAAAATTGTCCCTAACTTTATCCTCTTTGTGTCCCGTATATCACTAATGATACTCATGGTTTTTATAAAATACCAGCCCGGTTTTAGAGAATTTAAAGTACCAAAACCAAAATTATCATATAATAAAGGAAACGGTCTTACCAACTGAATATATAAGACAAATTTCATGTACGTATAGAAGTCATTGTTGTTGAAGGAAGTTGGTCCTGTTTAGCTTTTAAAATACTTCGACACTTATAATAGAAATACAACAATATTCTTCTCCACGTCATACATTATTATTTAATGTATTGCTTCAATAAGAGTTTCTTTATCATATTGTTTATAATACAGCATGAAAAAATGTTTTGGTACGTTCAATTCAACGGCCGAGCTGATAAAATACCAACCATCTGAGTATCTGGTGATCTACGGGGCCTAAAGAGTTTATATATATCGAAAACCATTTAATTTTACAGGAGAGATATTTTTCACTCTTCTGAACAATACAAACTGTGACTTAAAATACACAATTCGATTTATTTCTAGCTTGAAGGAATCTATCCCTTTATAATAAATATAATATTTTACATTGTACAACTGGTAGTTATTTCCATTGCATCTCTCTAAAATAGTAAATCGAAAACCCTGGAGTACGTCGCGCGTAACTAAATCTATGCGGGTTAGATACTGGCAAAATGGCAATACATTACAATATCGAACTGCACTCAATGACCAGCTGCAAAATGTCTTCAGCCATTTATCTTCAGATCCAGTCGGCTGCAGACGTGAAGAATTCCAGCTTAAGGCCACTGGCAACTCATACGCTATGCGATGCATTTGATAATCTAAAACTGGATTAAGCTAATAAGACAAAACTGAATAGAGATTTTATCAGTGTATACAAAGACAGTTATTTATTTACTATGAAAACGTTTTGGAGTCAATATATCATAGTGAATCCAGGAAAAATGTGAATATTTTAAAGTATTCATACTTAATTGATTGTTTCATGTAATAGCTTGCATTGCTAAGAGGTCTTCAACATTTTAATTATATGTAGTCTATTTTTCTTGTATTTTGCTTAAATTTATTTGCTTAGTTTGTAATACCAATTGTTTGTCATACCTTGTAATTATTAATTTACTTTTGTATAAATATCACTGTTTCGTTGTATTTTCTTATAAGTTGATAATGCTCGCCATGAGCGACACCGGTCCTGATCCAATAAAATTTATGTGGAATAAGTCTAAAAATATTTTATAATTTTTATTTTAACGCCATTCCACCAAGTATTGACAGTGAACACCTTAAAAGTGATTAAAGTTCAAACATGAACTAAATTGATAGCTATCATTTGCATTAAAAGTTCAAAGACATAAATGCAATAGATACAAACGGGATGTGTGAAGCATAAATCAAATTAGGAATTCAGCAGTTGGTATTGACGTCATAAAATAAATTTTAATATAATTTACAAGTAATTTATTTAAGTAATTTACTGAAGTGTCGAAGATAATTTAATGTCTCTGGTCAAAGCTCTTTAAAATGGTCCAATTTCCGGTAATATGGTGGTAAGGAATAGACATAATAATATATAAGGTCGTTTTAAACGTATGCTACGGTTAGAGGTCTGCACGGGCCGAAATTTTAAAATTTTACCCGGCCCGATCCCGAAGACCTCCGACCCGGCCAGCCCGTGCCTGAGGCTCATTTTCAAAAATCCTACCCGAGCCCGACATTTTTCAACCTTGCCCGAAACAAATCTGATTTTTTTTCGAAAAGATGACTAATACGAGTACGTGAAGTTTATTATAGTATTAAATTTAGATTTACGATAATGGAAATTCGGAAATAGCCCGATTTTTGCTATATTTTGTTGTATGCTTGCGTCCGAACCCGGCACGGGCCCGAGTCCAAACCTTCGTTACCCGGCCCGACCCGGCCCGCGGGCCAAACCCGAGCCCGTGCAGACCTCTAGCTACGGTCATACCGGAGTTATTAAATTCTGCAGGCATAGAGATTTCCCGTTATTTAAAATACGATATTATCTATTCGTTCATTGTTGATGTCCACATACAAGGTATCAGATAGAATGTTATAGGACTGTCTTGATTTTGAACTATGTATTTAAAGCATAGCTTATCATTGACAGTACTTTGATGACATAAATCGATGGATGCAGCGATAAATTCGTTAAAACTCATAAAAGTTTAATTTTTTGTTATAATACCGGTCTATGGAAGAAGGCAGTCACTCGCAGTGGTTCTGAAATTGAGTTATGAATGCCATTTGATAAATATTTTGGAAAGATATATTGTGCTCACTTTTAAAGCAGTATAATAATTAAAGTTATGTTTGAAAAAGAAAACATCTGCTAAAAGTATAGAAATTTCGTAGCAAAAAGTCGGAAACTCAGGTTTAAGGTTTTCTTACAGGAAAATACGCAGTCGATGCAACAACTTACTGCTTGCTTGCTGCTCTTGACAAGGAAGATAGTTCATTTTCGTATCCATCTTTCTTTAAATTTTAAATACTTTAATATTGTTATCACCGTTTTAAAATACTCAAATTCACACATACTAAAACTTCAATCGCGTGACATCTTTAAAATACATATTTACCATTGCATTTATTCCTTGAAAAAATACTTTTCTTTTCTACTCATCAAAACAGTTTTGACGGAAGATCAATATAAAATATTCATAATATATTTGCTGTCTTATTATATTTCTAAGAGTTACTTACACGTTTTCCTTAGTTTAAACGTCATGGCTAATTTATGTATTTTTTGTTCTAGGTTCCAAGTTCCAACTGCGCAAAGGCATCGTGAAAATATAAGGTAAGAAATTAAATATTTTACTAAGTGTGCTAAATTATATTTTAAGAACATTTAAAACCAAATAATCATTGATGCACATTCCACCACATGTGCCCCGCAATTGATTAGAAAAGCTTTCATATACTCGCGAACGGGGGGACGAGTTTGAATTCCGGTGTGGAAATATAATATGAACAAGTCATGAATAATTGTCATATTTTGTGTTACGGCAGGACTGTAGATTTTTTGCGGCCCTATTGGAGTTGGTAGCTTTCTGAATGTTTTGCATTTTGCTTTCAAACAAAAATAAAACGGATCAGCCATGTCCACTCCCAATTTTAACTATATTGAGGTAGTTGGTCTCTGAAGTCTAGTGGCAAAATTTTTGTGCTAGCGATCAGATAGGCTAGGTTCAAATCCCGACAAGGTCAGATTTTTCAATTGTAAAAGAAATCTAGGACAAAGGTGTATGTCATTTTTTGTTAAGTTTTTCTCGACTGATACATAATAACTTCTCATCGAGTTTATCTCGTATGACTTTCATAATTATAAATATTTGGCATTAGCTATAATCCTCAATATTTCCCCGATTGAAAACAAAGCAGAACAAAAGCTTTTCTACAAGAACCGCTTGTTATCTAATTGCCCGATCTTTATTTTTCGAAGAGAGAGCTATCCAGTCGTTGAAAGATCGGATGGGTGGGATGTAATTTGCGACCCAACAAGACATCCTTCCTTCAAATACAAATGCAATTTACGATACACTCCAAGCTTCAGACAAACGCAATCAAAACCAACGACATCAGTTTCTATATGGTAAAAAAATCTATTGATAATGGTATTGATTGTTTTTTAAGTGTGCGGCTATTTATAATATTTTAGTATGCTAATTTATTATCTGTAATAACCATTTCTAGTGGACGTCGGAGCTCTATAATATCACTGATTATTATCTTGCTATGAGTGAAACCGGTCCTGATCTAATAAATTTTATGTGGAATAGGTAGTAAAAATGTTTTATTATTTTTATTAGCTAAATAATATTATGAAAGCAAACGTAAAGACGAATGATAACGAAGGGACTGTGGATTTGATCGGTAGAGTAAAGCTTTCCTTATTTATTGATTGATTGGCATTTACATGGCGGACTCATTATTACACGGTGGGAAATATAGCATATTGTTTTATGGCCGAAAAATTTTAACTAATATATAAAAATCAATTTTTGTTTGTTTGATCGTATTTTATGCGTTGCCTTACCGTTCATCCGATTGCGATCAAACTTTGTCTACTTTTTGCTTGCACTTGTGCGAAGGTTATAAGCATAGTACAATTAACTTTCAGTAAGTGGCTCGTGTGTCGACCCATAGACAATCGGCAAAAGACAAACAGCAAACGTCAAACAGCAAATGTCATCGATACCGATCAACTTAAGTGCAATGAAATCGAAATTATTTATCTAAAATACTGTTCATCCGAAAGCACTTCAATAAACATAAACACTTTTTTTCTTTGAATGGCATTGCAACGCTTGCTGGGTACCACCTAGTATAATGTATATTTTAAAACAAATTTTGGCTTACGCCCCCGTCGGGACTCTTCCCACTTGGCCACAAACGATAGTAAATGTGTTGGCGATGTTAATCCTCCTAAGCGAGCTCTTTTCTTAAAACTCAGTTTATTTGCAAACAATCCGCCATTAATAAAGATTACGGTCTTCATAATAGACTAACTCCATGCGGCACAACTGATATAAAGTTATATCTTTGTTTCCCATTTATGTCTCTATAATGCGAAGCGAAATAAATAAGCCACGCGGCGGACACAGCCTCCAATTTACATAACGCTACAGTTAAATATATAATATAAAATGGAAACTGTGAAAACTACTGTACACCTAAACCTTTTTGGTAAATTATGGATATACGGTCACGGGACAGAATCCCAATCCTCTCGAGCTAAGCTCAAAAAATTTATACATACTGGCTTATAATTTTATGTTTTGACCTTACTCTTTGAGTTCTTGTGGATTATTATAAAATGTGGAATCAAAATGATTAAATCTCAAGAATATTACTGATTATTGTATGAGTTCTGAAAAAAAAAATGTTTTTTACATACTATTTTTTTTAATCTTTACAAAAATTTTGTCCCGTGACCATATGTATATCCATAATTTACCACCTTTTTTGCTGAAAAAGATTAGTTAGATGCGTTCCCAATAAAATTCCCAGTTAGATGCGTTCCTCGAAAAATTGCTCAAAACAAAATCACCCAATATGACTTAGTATGGGAACATAATCCATAATCATAACTGAGAATTCTCTATTTGAGGACATACGGATACTACTCATATACTTCTTACGACTTATCCGATGCCAAAATGAGAATTCCACCATTCTTGAGAATGTTAAATTAAATGTCCCTGATAATTTTTTGAGGAATCGCGAACACGACTTGTTTGTCTTCCAAGGAGTAGAACCTGCCTGCCAATGGGGATGTCATTGGGAAGAGCTTTAGTGATTTTTAATGAAATGGCTTTGGATGTTGAAATATTTCACATGGACGTGAGTGAGTTCAGAAGAGTACTATTTTTTATGTATTTTAGTTTATTTTGTCGGAACTCACTTTTTCTTTCACTTTTATAAACTTATAATTTTAAATTTTTGCAATATACATATAAATAAATAAATAACATGTAAAAGTACGCAAGTGTCAAGGTCACATTATAATAAACAGGTGAAGCATTGGATTTCGCACGTACGCTATGTGAATAACGAGTTGTTTGTTATGTCATTATATTTGTCTATTTATATAGTCCCAAAAATTTCATTAAAAAAAACCGCATAACTTTGAAATCGCACCAAAAATAGTCGCAAAAAAAACTATATGTCCAGCCAAATAAATATTTTTTAACGTCAATTGAATCAAAATTATACTTTGGAAATATGTTTTGAAGAATATGCCCTCGTCCTGATGACTTGATTGGAAAAGAATTTTTAATTGTGGATTTCGACTGAAAGTACTTGATAGAATTCCAATGTCGATGCATGTGGTCTAGTGACAAGAGCCCAAACGATCAGGAGGTGTACGATTTTTTCAATTAAAAAAGAGACCTTAGGCAGCCTGTATGCAATTTTTCGTTGAGTTGTTCTTCACTGATTCATTATTTATCATCTAGTCAACATTTAAAAATATTTGGAGCATTAGCATTAGCTGTAATGCCAATTATTTGTTTTCGTTAAAAAAAAATCATATCAAAATTTAAATGCTATTTAATATCATTTATATATTTAAATAAATAAAACTTTATATACAGCCCTATTTCCACACGTATTTTGATAAATATCAGGACTGGTTTCGCCCATTTCGAGCATTTTCAACTGACTTGGAACACATGTTTAAAATAGTATTACAATATAATGTGTTATATTTATTTATAAAATGCCTTTCCAAAGTGCCAGTTAACACATTAAAAGTGACATCATTGTTTTCTTCGACTGAGTGACGTGTTAAATAAACAATATTCGCGTGCGATGGGCTAATAGTTTTGGGATTTCTATCTTTCATACAAAAAGTTACAACAGTTTTATGTACAGTATAAAATACATCGGTCCTGTCCGTGGCGTAGTGGTCAACGTCGTTGGCTACCGAGTCGGACCGCCCGGGTTCGATTCCTGGTACGAGCAGATTTTTTCAGTCGATAAATCGATTCTGTTCAGAGGCAATGGGTGCTTGTGTTGTCAAAAATCCCTTCCCACTAGAGACTCCAATTCGAGTATCGAGTACTTGTCCATTTTTGAAGTACTCGATACTCGAGTAACTTAAAAAATACTCGAGTAATACTCGTTATTTACAAATGAAGGTTTATTTCCAAATTTTATTTTTTTTAAACAGCAGACAGAAAAACTAGAAAGCACTAGTTAATTGATTGTTAACTTTTAAACTAACGTCCACAACAACAGAGTTTTTTCTACTGCGGGAATAAAAAAACCAAACTTCCAACCTAATCAAAATTGGAGACGTTTAATTATATATGTATCTATTATTTTTGAAATATAGGTTTCATAAATTGAAATAAATCTATAAATGAAATAAAGTAAGCTTATTATTTTTTTTATTATCTATTGATATATGTATATATATTTGAATGAATAACATATATTTTGGTACATCTGAAACTACTCGAGTATAATCGAGTACTCGAGTATTTTAAAAATTTACTACTCGATACTCGAGTAGTTGAGATGTCGAGTAATTGGAGTCCCTACTTCCCACCTTTCCGATCCTAAAGAGCGACGCATATTGACAGCGATTAGCTAACCACTACTCCTGTCCTAGTCCTCGTATTCTTTCCAACCCTACTCTCTTCGAAAAAGAGAGTTTGAGCAACTATGAAACTAGCATTTCTCGTAGAAAGAAATTTCTTGAGAAGCCCATATGCAAGTTGGTGAGCCATATACATGTCGAGGCAATGTCGCTGGAAAATGTGAAAATTTACAGCAGTTTTATTTACAATATACAATAAAATATTGACCAAATTTCCATTCCACTGATTGTAAGTTTGGAAATGTGAATCTTTTATCACACAATCAGTTAAAGTATTATCATAGTTTAATACTTTCGATGATTTCGGTAATAACTTAAACAAATTTTGCGATAGTAAGTCTGAAGATGCTTTTGAAAGAGGCAAAACACGTGTCACAGTTAGGAGCACAATACGTGGAATAATCAAAGTTATTTTATATCATAGTTTACGTTTTAAAAGCATAGTTAGCCAGGCCATAAAAATCATAAAAAAAATACATATAATATAATAAGGAGATGCTCCTTTTGCGTATCATACGAGGGCTTAGCCAGTATATTAAATATGTGAGTATTTAAATCTTATTTATATTATACAGTAAGTGGGGGGTCTAAGCAGGTTTCCTTTAGTATATTCAAATAGTTTCTCCTTTATTAGGACAACTAGGCTTGAATTCCGACGTGATTCGATTGGAATTATTTCTCAATGCAGCTTTCATACTAAAACTATTACACTGGAATCTTCGCATTACCATATTATTATAACTGGGGAATATGTATTTTAATTTGACCTTTGAGTGGTAAGAACCAGAGAAAGAAAAGAGGCTCGATGGCTATACCCCAATTAACGTCACCCTTGAAAAACGTTGTAGGTTATTCCGAGAAGATGTTATTTGCTTATTTAAACATATTATTTAAATTAAAACTACTGTTTTTTACAACATAATACAACAAACTCTAAACTATGTATTGTCAAACTGTTTGTGTTATTGCGATGGACTATATTTATTACCATAAGTTTTCAATGAAACTTATATTAAAATACTAAAAATGACCGGTCTGTGGAGCAGTGGTTAATGTCTTTGGCTTCTGTAACGGACCGCCCGGATTCGATTCCTGGTTCGAGCAGATTTTTTCAGTCGATAAATCGATTCGAAAGCAATGGGTGTTTGTGTTATTAAATACCTATTCTACCTTTTCGATCCCAAAAAGCGACGCATAGCGAGAACAATTATCTGACCTGTCCTAGTCCTCGTATTCTTTCAATGCCAACTCTGATCGAAAAAGAAAGGTTGAACAACTGAATAACTAGCAGTTCTCGTAGAAAAATGTATCTTGAGATAAAGATAAAGTTGGGAGCGTAAATGGTAAGAAATGCTTCATTTCAAATATTGATCACATTATTTATTCTGCTAATAATTCTAAGAGCCTGGCCGATGTATTCGGCTCGACCGATTAAACATGAGTATTGAAAAGCGCCGATTTTATTTACTTTAACAATATATCGCATTCATTCTTATTCAAACGTAGAGCATATGAACAAACATCTCGACAGTTTTCGAGAATTGCTTATTATTTAGTCTAAAGCATTCGTAGTTATATCTGTCGCTACACCACTTTTTAATGATCGAATCTTTATAAGAAAGTATATACATCACAGACATGATGATTTTTAACATAAACCCATAAATCTGTGTTTGAAAGTACTGGGAACTATACCATTTGGACTATCAAAACAGTTAACTATGAAAATTTTATATCTTATTTCAAAAAATTCATATTTTTTGAATATCAAATCATGCCATATTTTGACCGATGTATTTAGCCGGTGAAGTCTGCACGATACTCTATAAATGCAACTGCTTTACAGTTATTATATGTTAGTATACTTTAAAATAATCTTAGTGAATATAGATGCAAAATAAAATAACAGTAGTTATATATGTCGTCATCATAAGGAAGCTGTATATTTAATATATTGCTAATGATACAATTAGAAAAAAACACTTATCTGTATTTGTAATTTTAAATCGCAGGTATGCGGGCAGGGACTCAACATTGTATTTCAGTGAAAATTTTTGTACGCGCATAAATATCGTATGGCATTCTCTAATATTGTAGGTCTATGCACATGAGGCGATCGATTACCCAGTGGTATTTTATATTTGGAGACGAGCACACTGGCAATTTATAACAGCGAAGAAAATATTCTGTGCAGAATATACTACGCAATTTGATTAAAGATGTTACATTAAAATTATAATTATAGATTTAAATTTTGCAAACCGAAAGAACATGTTTTATTTCGTGCAATTTTGAAATGAATGAAAGAAACATATCCAATTTACAATGAATTATGATGGAAGCAATGACAAATAATATGTTGACTTTTATAGTCTTTAATTGGTTTCCCATTACGTTCACTGCAGCAAATAACTATTTTCTACTGATATTTTTGTTAATCAAGCTATGGCATTATTGTAAAATAAGTACGATACGTTGTGTTTTGTGTTTTTCGAAAAAAATATCATTCAAATTCATTTAGAATTCAAGTCAATACCATATATCGTGTTTTTTTAAAAGTATTCGCCAAAGATTAAAAATCTTGCATACTATCATAAAAGCATAGAACATCTCAATATAAAGATGACTATTTTAATTTCAGTTGTATGACCGATATAATTTGGTGAAGGGAGAGAAAAAAAAATGTCTTAAAAATTACTGTTGCATAGGTCTCACGACACCCTTTCAATGATCGGTTGTTTTGTAATGAAAACATCATAAACACTTAAAACTATAAATCGGAAAAAATACCCAACTATAGTAAGTAATCGATAAATCTTTAACGAGGTATTAAAATTTGAATTTTGTACTTTTCCATGAGTTTTGCCACTAACAACCCGAGTTTCGCCTTTTGGCATCTTCATGCATTTGAAGTGCACGGATGTACTTGAACTGACGCGTAGTAAACAGTCTGTATCATTTATATCCAATAATAAAAGTAGATCACTAAGTTAAATTGTTATTATAATGTAAATTAGCGAAAATTTGTATGTAAACGAGTTTCAATTAATTAATTGGGCTTGTTATAATTATCAGGATATTTGAATGTAGTATAGCAAATACTAATGACCAGATAATAACATAGGAAGTATTAAAAGTTATTATCATAGATAGATCAAATTTGGCGTCGACATCTACACGCACATATGTGGACGATGAAAATTATCATAAAATATCTAGACGTAAATAATAATGCGTCTGCCCCATTTATGGACCCAGGCTTGAACGCTGCGGCACGCCGACCACACTCCCGTGGCAAAATGCTGTATAATGTGTCGATCCAACGGTTTGGTATTCATTGAAGCATTTCCTTAAATAGGCGTCAAAAAAGAAATGGTAAATGTCTTGATCTATCATTTACTTGTATCGATAGTTCAAAATTACAAAGAAAGATGTATGTCACTTCGATTTCCCGTTGCTGTTATAAATACTGAGTGATATTGATACACGAAAGAAGCACGATTTTAAATAGAGCAGTGGAGTCGCGCCGTTTATGCCGGAGTCGGAACCGGAGTAAAACTTGAACTTTTTATTTTTATATATGCCTATTACATGTATAATATGACAAATTTGGCTATTTTCCGAATTAGTTGGTTGATCTGCAATTTAATACACATGAATAGGAATGGTACGAAAAAACCTGACTTGAAATTAAACTTTTGTTAGTTGGAATAGAGTTGTTGGTCAATGTTGGAGGCGTGATTTTTTTAACGACTCTAGAGATTTCAGTTTCCCACAGATTTCCAACAAAAATGACCTCAAGGGGAAGTAAATGTTTATATCAAGGCTGTGGAGTCGGTAAAAAAAAGTCCGACTCTGACTCCAGCATTTACCAAAAGCACGACTCCGACTAAAAAAAGGTTAATATCGTCACTTTTTTCCCCTATATTTCCTATTTATGTGTATTCAATTAAATATCAACACTATCAATGCGGCCAAAACCCAAATTTGACATATTAAATGCAAAAATAAAAAGTTCAAATTTTTCAAAATTTCCGACTCCGGCTACGACTCCGGCCAAAAAGCTCCGACTCCACGACTCCGACTCTGACTCTACAGTCCTGTGTTATATTGATTGTTACTACGCCTATAGTAAATTTTATAATTCAAGGTTGCAAGGTATCGAATCTTTTTTATGGAAATAGATAACACAGTTTTGTGACCGATAAATATATTAATACGTTTATTAGGGATTATATAAATTCATATTGTGGAAATAAATTTCAATGTCGGCGAAATTGTGAATATTTTAAAAATTTCAAGTTAGACATAAAATATATATTTACTAGATTAAATGCCAGCTTCACATATGCATTATGTATCACAAAGTTGAAATGTAAGATTAATTAAGTTGTGTTATAGTGTAAACGAGCACTGATAAACATTTTAAGAAACAATCAAAGTGATCCCAAATATTTTTTGATATCTAAATAAATAAGACACATTGGTTATACTTATTCCACATGGTTACTAAATACACTGATTTCAAATATGTGAGATTAGTAAAAAAATATGTGTTAAATCTAACGTTATAACTAACAGCTTAAAGAGGTGATGCTACCGGATTTCAGCTAAACGTCTTTCCATCAATATTTATTCATATTAATTACATTGAATGTGCGGAATTGATCCGTTGATAGTAAAAAAAAACAGTGACCTTTGGGCAACAGATTTTTTTATCCATTACTGTAGTTATGAATTACTGATATAATGTGCTTTAAGACTCTCGTCAAACTTCTTCTGTCGAAACGCTCCAATAAAATTCTATAATACATCACATAGACATATGAATGGATATTAATACTTTCCATTGATAACTGGGATCACAGGTTAAGAATCTCTGCAAAAAAATTAATATGTACACAAAGTGAATGTCAAACTATTTCCAATCACTTCATATGTAGAATATTTCAAATGTATTACATCGACAAGTTATTTCAGTCGCTTAACAAGCCACTTGTCTTTATTTAATTGATCGAGCCATCGCAATACAGCGATAATAAAATATAATTGTGTACATTTTTAATAATAACGCAGCAGAAAAATGGCATTTAATAAAAGATGGTTTTAAAATTTCAAACATAATTATATGTATGTATCTTGCAGAAACGTATTAATAAATTAATGGTGTGCAATTAAAAATAGCATATGGGAATATTAAGAAGCCAAATAGCTGTTGACAGTTGTGCCTAATCTGATAACGAGATGGATTATATTTCCACGCTTTTGCACATTCATTTCTGTCATTATTTCTGAAATTTACTCCAGTATTCATTTATATTTGAGCCGTCATGCATCATCAAAACAACATAAATCATGCTATAGATAGATATAAGTTGTGTGACTTATGCATTAGGGCTGTCAAATTTGTATCTCTTTTTTTCTAACTAAACGAAAGAAAAGTAGTTTTCTTAGTATATTCATGAAAAACTTCACTTAAAGAACAGTTAAAATATATTAATATAATCAAGTTTACTCGTCAATATATTGTATGAAACTTTCTTTTACGGTCCCAAAAAACACATTAATTAAAATTACCATAAAACGCCATCATTTCATGAAGTGTAGTGACCAGTGGCGGCTGGGGACAGAGTATTAGGGAGTACAAAAAAAGATTCAACTATTTTTGCAAGAGTTCTTTCCTATTCATTGGATTTTAAAACACTTCTATAACATGAACTTTCAATTCAGATGTTCGCAATACCAACGGAGTGCAAGTCTTATGAATTTTTGGCTGTCCGCAGTACGGAAAAATAGTTGAATCTTTTTTGTACTCCCTAATACTCTGTCGCCAGCCGCCATTGGTACTACACATCATTGGATCGGGTGTGCTTTTTTGGAACATATATCCCTAAAGGAAAGGTTGAAAAAACACTAATTAAATACAATCATTTCGAATATACATACATATGTATATGTTTCAGAATAACAAAGGACAAACTCCATGAAATCATATTTCGAGATAATTATATTCAAATCCACTTTGATAGAGCTTCAAATATCAAATTTGAAACCTTCAAACTTTTTACTATTTGATAAGTTTTGTCAGCCATACTTTCATTGGAAAAAGAAAAAATGTGTTTAATGCCAAGTTTGACTTATTGAGAAAAGACCTTCAGTACTGATAGCGGGCTGATAATAAGGAATTAGTCCATTGTTATTCTTAAGCATCCATATGTGGCATTCCCTCAACTCAGAAACGAAATCGTAAAAAACAATTGTAAAAGCAAAAGGAAAAAGTCACTTAAGAAACTTCGCGACCAAATTTGGTAAATAAATATTAACAATAAATAAAAGTGGAGATAACACAATAATATTGATTGAAAAGTACTGGCGATCCTCGTCCCATAATTGGTGTTGGTAGTACCAACGTAATACATCACTCCGCTTCTGTCATTCTGCACTCACGTCGATGATGAATTATACCTATCTCATTTTTATGTAACGAGCTACAGGAGCGGAATAGTTTTAAAACCATTGGTACAATAAACAATTGAAATCCAGGTGCCCAGTTGAATTTAGAATAGAGTTCAATAATCGGTATTCATTTGTTTAAAATATTTTTAAATATGGCAGCTTTCTTGCAGTAGGTATTTCATTTATTTTTTGGTGGCTTTAATAGTCATGCGCAAAATAAACTAATTAATTTTCATTATTCTGGACTTTTAAAAATGGAATCAACGCTCGACTGAAAAGGGATTGACGTAATTTCAATATCAAATTCGAATCTTTTGAATTTTTTTCTCTAACGACCCGGATTTCATCTTTCCGCATCTCCATGCATTCCAAGTGAAATAATGAACTGAGCGTCAAAACTCATGTAAAAGTTCACATTTAAGCGATCCAAATTTCAAGAGAAATTCAAAAAGAAGTGTAACCGCTGAACTGAGGTTTTTAGAATGTGAAGAATGCCTGAAAATGCTAAAAGGCGAAGTTCAGTGAGATTTAAGTTTCATAATATCTGGTGGCGCAGTGTCAACGTTGTTGGCTTGCCTGCCAGACCACCAGGGTTCGATTCCCGGTACGAGCGGATTTTTTCAGTCGATAAATCTGTTCAAAGGCATGGTTGTTTGTGTTGTTGAAAATCCCTTCCCACCTTTCTGATCCCAAAGAGCGACGCATAGTGATAGGGATTAGCTAATCACTAGTCCTGTCTTAGTCCTCGTCATCCTTTCCATCCCTACTCTCTTCGAAAAAGAGAGGTTGAGCAACTGAGTAACAAGCTATTCTCGTAGAAAAATATATGTTGAGATAAACTCCGCGAGAAGTCCATATGCTCCAAGCTGGAAGCGGACATAGTTAAAAAAAATATCTGGCTAATTGGCTGTGTGGCTGGATATTTTTTTTTATTATCTAAAATGGACAAAAAAATCCTTGAACAAAAGCTTTCATAAAATATTTATAGAATAGATTCATTCTTGACCATTAACTCATATTTTCTTCAGCCGAGTTACAGTCAGTTTTCGTAGACTTGCTTTTGTCGCAATGATCCATTATGAGTTAATATGTACGTCATATTTGTCAAGATTATCCGATAATATATTTTAATATTTGCAAAAATGGATATCATCGTTAAGTCTACAGCAATACAATGAATCTCCGATTTTACTCTATAAATGCTCTTAACAAGACGATAATCTGGCATTATAAAGCATTATTTTTTATCATCGACACGGACACGGAAGACAATAGATCGTTTTATTGGACTATCTCCGTTACCCAATTCACCTCTTCAAAGTATGAAACGTTACGTCAGCAGATACCGCATGTAAGACAACTGCAGTAACTCGCTGATTTATTGCGCCAATGTTTGTTCTGTGGGACTATCGTGTTAACTCCTGCGCTGATGATGATGATGACAAGTCGAAACCGGTCATTATCATTTATGTTCTTCAATTGGCGTGGGTAAATTCAAACGGGCAATCAGTTCGCATATTGCCGTCGCTGACTTGTGAGATCTGCAAAACGACGAGATGGGACTTTTATTGAATTCCGTTCTTCAATGCCTTGGCTTTTTTACTGCTTTTTTTTTGAAAATAGTGTCATGATTAATAAGGTACGCAGTATGAAATGGGCCCTTGAGAGATGAAGTGAACTTCTATTGAAGCTCATTCACGTTTCAACTTCGTTTTTTTTATCGAACTATCTTAGTATTTTAACGTAGAAGCTTACTATCAATGGTGTAGTGTTAAATAAATTTCTACCAGCTTGCTCATTGATTTCTTCCTTATTTTTTAAATATATCCGTCCGTAGATAAAAACCCACAATCAAATCATTAAAAAAACGCGCAATTAAAATGTATATACTTGAAAATTAAGTTATAAATCAAAAAAGTAGCAGGGTGGCGCCCTGGCTCATTTTTAGGTGCCAGGCCCTACCTGGTCCACCACACTTGCTTACTATATAAATCAATAAAAAAAGTATTTCAAGGAAATAATGATTGAATTAGTGTTTTAAGAAAGGTGAGATAAGTTAACCGCTAACATATCATCTGACTCTTTAAAGAGTGAACTGACCTTAGTAGCAAAATGATTAAACGTTTATATTAGCTCAGAGCATACTCTTATTTTATGACACAAACACTATAAAATCAGTAAATAGTGTACTTACTTAAGAATATTATACTGAATTTACCTCATGTTTTCCAAAAATGCCATTTGGCTCATTTCATATCATTTCTCATGGGTTCAATTATAAGAACAAAAATCCATGTATCCATGTAATCCATGTCACGAAAACATCGTTAACCGTTAAGTAGTAATCAACTCGATGAGAAAACATGCCATATAATTAACTATAACTAAGTAAAGAATTTAAAAAGAAGCTCTTCGGTTTTGACCTTGCAGCGCTTGAACCCGATAACAACGAGGTAGCTTTATCGTCTGGTTTAACTATAATAGGACAACATCACTAAATGTAAATTCATGTCATGTTTCCTTCATATTAACTTCTGACAGTAATGGCTGTCAGTAAATGTATTTTTTTTGCGCCACTTACATTTTGTCCGTGCTTCAAATAATAACAAATTACTTTTATGTGATGTTTATTAAAAATTAATCGGAAAACTACTTCAGAAGCACAGAAAAATGGTTCATATGAAATAACTTAAATATCCAATAAAATGTTTTGTAATTCGTATCAACTCTCGTACACTTTTATTGCTGTAATAAAATTAGTGGAAATATCCGTAGCAAATAATATTCCATCTGTTGATTTTTCTTATACTACACGGTGTTAAAAAATGTTCAGTTAAATGTTTTTTACTTTGGTTTTTTTTTAAAGTAAAATGTGCAGTTCTAATTCACGGGTCTCTTAGTTTAGATAAAACTTCTCTTCATTTAAACCGTTTTAAATCGAGAATAATAATGGCAGAACAATGTTGGAATGTGCACACATAATGACACTGTATGTGCTATAGATAAAATCCTGTCAATGTACAAAATAACTATAACGAGTATTATACAATAAGACAATAATTTTCATATCTAAATGAATAAACCATATCTTATATATAAAACCGAAACGGGGGATGTATGTCTGTAATTCCCTTTTGCATTGTTGTTGCAAGTTCAAACAAACGAATTGATTTCGCACGCGAAAATTTCGACGGTAAATTTGTTTCGTTATCAATGTGTGTGTAGAGACTACAATTACTCGAGTATCGATTAGTACATATATAAAACCGAAACGGCGTATGTATGTCTGTGGGTCTGTAATTCCCTTTTGCATAATTGGTCATTAAGTTGCCATAAAAACGAATATGAAAGAAAATATGTTTGATTTTTTTATCAAACAAACATATCAAACATATTTATAGCTTACGTATAAAAATGAGTTAGTAAATAAACAAATTTTATTGAGTATTGCACATCACTCACGTTATGGTGGCGCCCTCACAAACGGTCAAGGTATAATGGTACATCTTTAGTTTTAAACATCCTGTGGATTCGTAAAGATCAAATCTCGCGACGGTCGGTTCAAAATTCAGCACCGTCATACAAAATAGTATCGATTTATCAGTCACATTTCTTTATGACACATCTGTACCGCTGAGCCTGAAAAAGAAATGCGTTGACGGGTTTTATTATTGATGCTATATCAATATCGCTACATCTGTATTCTTTCAAAACGGCGGCTGTGCTTTGTACATATTTGCAACATTATAACATGGTGTAATGCGGCAATTTGCAAGCGACATGTCGTCCCCGGCAACATCCGCAACAGACAATAACCTCGTAGATTATTAAGATTGCACCGCATCGAACAGGTTAAAAAACTGAAAAGTTATAACAATTCTACAAGTGTTGTTTTTTTAAACTGATTATCAATAATTTTCACGTTAACATAATATGACATTACTCAAGCAATTGACAGCGCAACAAATCGTATTCTTTAAATAAATAAAAACATTATATCGTTGGAATACTGGCAGAAGAAGACTTGTAAAGCCCAGTGTATTGTTATTTAATTATGTTTTATTTAAAATTGATTTACAAAAGGAGACTTAAAATAAAGAAAAACAAGATGAAATAACGGTAAGCTTTTTTTCAGTTGATAGAACGTATAGCCTCCTGCCAGTATACCGACGTCTCGACGGTATATGAGCATTGAAAAATGGCGTAAAAACTTGTGGATATAGAGCAATTTAAATGTGTAGTATTTATTTAAAAAATGTTTTTCCACCAAGATGTGACAGTTAGCCATTTAGTTTAACTACTAATCAGTTGCTCAACCATTTGATTTTTTGGACGGGAATGGGGTTTTAGTATGGTTGGAAGGGTACGACTAGGACAAGACTAATTGTAAGCTTGCTGCCCGCATATTTAAGTAATGGATGGATCAGGGAAAAAGTACGAAAAATAAAAAAAACATTTAATTGAAACATTTCGCACTAGAACCCTCGAGTCGTTGGCCACTCGATCACGGATTGGCGAGTGTTTAAAACAAATACAACGAACCGTAATGCTTTAAATATATTAACTATAAATTTGGTTTATAAGTGTCATTAAATTAACAGCGACATAAACTCATATGGTACAAGACGATATCCTCATATTAAATTCGTAAAATGTACTGCAGATAAATACCATATTCGTAAATTGTACATATATTGTAACGTAGAATTAGCATCTTAAATGTTTTTATTTATTTCGTGTATTAAATTATTGTTTTTAGTCTCAAAGACCTCTCAAGAGAGAAAAAGTGTATTTTTGCAATGAGACATTTTGTTTATTTTATAAATCCAAAAAGGGAAACTGTACAAGAAATTTTTATACATTACATCTCTTTGCCTAAATAAGCCAATACAGAATTTTGCTTTTTAAAAATTTTCAATGCATTTCTGTATGATAAAGAATTTTAAAAACTACATTTACCAAGACCACAGTGCCATAAATTGAGATCGTAATAAAGATATTCGGATAAAACTTTAAGCTTTCTTTATATGTCACGTCAAGAGCTTATAAAGCTCTTTTGACGTTATAAAAAGGCTTCAATTGAAAAGATTCCCAGAGTTATTATAAGGCTCGTCCACGCAATAATGCCAATTATAAAGGAAGTTTCTTCAAGCGGATTATCAGGTGAGATCTCACCTATAATAATATCGCAGTTTATTTATTTTAATAACATATCTGTAAAAGTTGATATGTCTATAAAGTCATCGATGTCGAACGGGAGTGTCGCTATATGACTATTGGTTTAAAAAGACCATCACATTCTCGTTAAAAAGAAAAGTGCTAATAGTTGCTATTGTTTTTATCAAACGTTCAGAGACGGAGCAGTGAGTAAGGGCGTTACATCAACACCAAAAGGAAAATACTTTCAATAATTGTATATCAGCTGAAGATTTCATACATTGATTATTTTCAATATGAACAACGAACTAAATGTATTATTTATGTGTTTACTAATTTTTAATGCGTGACTAATGCTGTTGTGATTACGCTTACTCATTTGCGAGAACATAGATCAATAATTAGCCTATGGATTTGAATACATAACTATATCACTATTAAGGTGTTCACTGTCAATACTTGGTGTAAAGGCATTCAAAAAAATAAACAATACATTTTTAGTACTTTTTCCACATAAAATTTATTTGATCAGGACCGGTTTCGCTCATGGTGAGCATTGTCAACTGACAATTCATCAGTTGACAATGCTCGCCATGATAGAAACCGGTCCTGATCGAATAAATATTATGTGGAAAAAGTACTAAGCATGTATTATTATTTTTATTAATAAATCTTTTCAAATATAAAAAAACATACTACAGAAGATTTGCCACTTTACAAAATGATTGAAACTGTGCGTTCGATTGATTGTTTTGAAAATAAATAAGTTTATTCTGAATTTATAAGGCACATATAATGCGTACTGAGTCTGCCCCTGTAACGATGCATTCCGTTAAGGAAACCAATCATCCATGGTTGGCGTTGTTGAAAATATGTATGTGTAACAAAAAGTTTCAACAATAGTTGTCTCAGGCTATAACGATGGGAAATACATCAACTTACACACGTCTTGTAAGTTAGGTACAAATTATTGCCGCTAAACTTTTTTGCACCACGTTCCTACATTGTGTACCTACTTTAAAATCATTTCATTTCAAAAATAGAACGACATGTTTCGTATTTCAAAATGGATGAACATTTTGCAGTTATATTTATTCAATATATTTAAGACTCTTTCTCAAAATTTTGCAAGACTGTAGAGCTAACAGACTCTTGATGTATAAATACCGTCAGTGCAAAAAGTATGATAATTTTTAAGGTGTTAAATGTCATTCATTGACGGAGACAAAATTATTTAAATAAATAAAACAATATAGTACTATTACCACATATATTCATACAGAGCTCAGGTCTGGTTTCGCTCATCGCAAGCATTGTCAATTGATCAATTGATCGGTGATTTTGAAACTCTTACGATTTTTGATGTCCGCTAATAAATACAAATTAAGTAGATTTTTTCTAATTATTACATGCCAAGATGTATTGTTGTATGCTTTTTATTAAAAAGTTAACAATTCGGTGCTCAAGCAGCATTTGGTATATAATATATCAAAATAAAAATAATAATACATTTTTAGTACTTTTTTTCACATAAAATTTATTTGATCTGGACCGGTTTCAACTGTCAACTGACAGTTGAGCATTGTCAACTGATCAGTTGACAATGCTCGCCATGAGCGAAACCGGTCCTGATCAAATAGATTTTATGTGGAAAAAGTACTAAAAATTTATTATTATTTTTATTATAATGCCTTTCCACCAAGTATTGACAGTGAAGACCTTAAAAGTGATATAATATATCGTCTGATATTGAGAGTTAAAGTGCTTGCTATTCGATGGAGCTTCAAGTTCTAAGGTGCGTTGGCTTCAAAGTTCTTCCAGTCTCCTTCGTCTCTTGGTTAAGTGTTTTATTTTTAATTGTTTACATTCCCTTCCCATCGTTGCTGACAGGAGGACGCTATCCCCACAGTGCAATAAGATAGTATACGTTTTGTCTCTACCTATGAAGGGTCTTCGACAAGAATGGTTATCGGTCTATAAAGTTAAAAATCATAATTCTACAGGCAAGAGATCGTTGGGTTGCAGTGATGGCCCACTACCTTGTAAAATCTTTTAGAGCTTTCACGGACGAACTCACGAATAGTGGGTGTACTCCCATGGATTATCGCATCTTTCCGCAATTACTTATTCTGATCATCCCTAGAGCTAATAAACATATCAAGCAACAATTTGTAGAGGAAACAGAAAAATAGGTTTAATCTATTACCTATGTATATTATGTTATAACCTATGTAAGTTAAACATGAAACAACGAATCGACTTTCAACAATGTGCTAAATGCTTATTTTATGCCATATTCACGTAATTTACCGCGTTACCTGATAAAACATTTTTTGTCGTTACTCAATGAACTTTTGTATGAAGATTGATTTACTAAGTACACTGTTGCAGTGCATAATTTTAAAATCATTATAAGGTCAACATCTTTAGCAGATCTATGTATGTAGATGCCTCCTTTAACATTTAAATCAAAAGATAAAGATTATTAGATTGATATGGAATGATAAATTCTCGTAATACATCAACTCGATATAAGTTTCACCTCGTGAAGGTGTAGTGATTAATCCTTTGAGAAAAACGTGCGTCACTAAGTTTCGTTTAGATTGCGCACTTACAAAAACCAGTAGCACGCTTAGTTTTAGTTTGTGTAACGAAAATAAATCATAAATGCTTTAAAAGAGAATCATCAAATTGAATTTTATCCATTAACATCCTTTTACAACGCACCAACTCACGCTAATTGTATGCAGCCAATGTTTTACGTCAGCCTTCCAAAAAACGTTATGCTATCAAGAAAAGAGACAAATTAACTCCTCATTTATTTTACCCAGTGCAGAGCTGCGTGGGACTAATCCTTTTACCATGTGACTTGCTCAGCCACATAGTTTAACTGACTTCGATGATTAGGATCGTAGGGTAGTAAAATATGATTTTTTTCCCGACTTAGCCAGGCTTCGATAGTGCCTTTCTCAATGACAAAAGCGAATATCTTCCACATATAACCGTTTACAAGATATGGGTACACATATTATCTACAAATGAAAATATAAAGAAAAAAAGATGATGGCATATTACCCGTTTTCCTTTCGATTCATGTTTACATATTTCATATATGTAAACATGAATCGAAAGGAAAACGTATATGCATACATTTATAAAGTCATGGATGTATTTAAATCTGTTTGAAATAATGAGTAATCATGTTCCTTTAATAAAAAATATAGAAGAATAACATGTGCTTTATTTGCCCTAATAATAAAGTACCAAAACCTTAATTTAGGTTTATCTTAAAACTCCTTTTTTGTCGATTGGATTATGTGATCATATGCCACTCTGATGTGACTTATTTGGTCATTAGTTTAGTGCGGCACATTTAATAATTGACCAAATGTGTTGACTCTAGTTAAAGTTTCATTGACAGAAATTTTGTTTTAATAATCAGATTATAAAATATATTTGGGTGAACAAGTTGGTTGTCCCACCACCCTTCCGTTATGTGTGTGCAGCCGTTTTTCACAGCCGCCTTCCATAACGCTTTTCGATCAAGAAAAGAAACGAATTTACTCCTCACTTACTTGGCCCGAGACAAGAAAAATAGAAAGAAAATAATAAAGAAAATGTGACTTGCTCAGCCACTTTGTTAGAGTGATATTAAGTATCCTATGTATCTGTATACTGAGAATCCGTGGAGTTTAATCTACTTCGCGTTGAGTCTGAAGAGGAATCAAGATTATCCCGTTCCCCATATGATGTTGCAAATTTATCGAATGCCTCAAAATTGGCCTTGGTTAAGATCAAGTCAGCGTGGCATATTGGGCCCGTATGAGGACGGACCGCAGCAAATAGTTCAGCTCGTTCGGCATTCATCTCGGGGCAGTCCCACAGTACGTGATTAGCGTCCTGGTAGTCGTGTCCACAAGTGCAATCCGGCCTTTCGACCAACTTGCCCAACCCAAATAGTTTGCCGTTGAATTTGCCATGTCCAGTTATAAACTGGCAAGTCCAGTGTCCAGGCGCTAGACTCCTTGAGCCTCCAGGTCACGACAGATTATAAAATACGTGAGCTTCCGTAATAGCGTGATGATATGGCTCAAGCTCTTCTTCAGTGCTATTGAAAATGGTATTTGAAGAGATTATGGCTGGCCAAAGTAAAAAACCACTGAGAATTGTCGAACCAATGCCGGTAAATATGATAATGAAAGCTTTTAAGTAACAGTAAAATTTTCTAGTAGAAAATTTCTTGACGCCACTGAATAAAATAACTATCATTATTATTAAAGATATAATATGATGCTATCTGTGTTTTCTAAACAAGTTTCAGCATACATGCATAATAAACGCTCTGTACACGTCCCGGGCTGAGCACCGCAAGGTCCGTTGACAACTTAATGCGTGCGCCGTATGGACTCGACAGTGGTAAGATGACACTAAATAGTGCCCAGCTTCATGCAGGTCGGGAAAGTTCGATTCCGCATGGATGACGTAAACTATTTTTAGTATAATTACCATATTCATAGTAACAATTATTTGACATATAAATCATATTTAAAAAATGATGCGAATATTGACTAAGCCCTCGAATTTCATACGTTCAACCCGTGGGCCAGGCAACGAAGGTCTGGATACGGGCTTGGGTACACAAAAAATAAAAACTTATAATCAGGAGGTCATTTTCAAAAGTGGTCAAATCCATTTGTTGAAAAACTGAGAATATGAGATATTTTCATTACTTTTCCCCACAAATTTGTGTTTACTAACAATATTTTTAAAATTTGTTTTAAATTGAAGATTTACAGATAATGTGTAAAAATGCAATGTTTTTCATGTGAATAAAAAAGGTCTCAAAAGTTCAATCTAAAATTGGCAGTTAAAAATATCAATTTTGGAATTAACCACTTTTGAAAATTACCTCCTGAATTATCTGGTTATGTGCAATATATACAACCTAATCTTAAATCTAAATTACGTACATATTATAATTTGGTGAGACAATATTAAATTATTTGAAATATTATTTATATTTTATTAATTATAATTGAAAATGTGTTAATTAATACTATATCATTTCAATATAAAATTAGGATGTTAGAAGAGATGAGGAGATGTATTGTGTACTTTTTTCTACCCCAGTAAATATACATAGATAAGTTAATATTTGTTTAAACATAGTTCTGTCTAGGGCGCAAGCCGAAATAGTTATCTACTATATATTATATGTATAATATATTTCTTACAGTACTTTCGATGGATTCGGTGGTAACTTTGTGGAAGCTCATTTTTATATAATATTTATTTTTAAAATTCCTTTTTTACTCCTCCTTGCTTCTCGTAAAGTGGAAAAATCCCAAACTCCATTTGGTAACTTTATCATTTTAAAATATTAGAATCAATCTTGCTTTATTACTTAAGCAAACTTTGCGATAGTACGTCCGAAGATGCCTGTGAAAGAGGTGGACGAAACACGTTTCACAATTCGTAACACAATACGTGGAATAATCAAAGTTATTTTTAGTTTTGTATTAATTTTTGTATAACTCAAATACATTACTATTTTTTCACCGAGTTCTACCAAGGTAATACCAATCTGAACTATAAATAACAATTTAATTACTATTTTTTTTGTAGTTATTCGAAACCTTGACATGTAACACCAGTAATGCATTCGATTATTGTTTTATCATGCAGATTGTTCCGAACGCAGGGCTTTACGGTCGTAACTAAATATTCTTTATTGCCATTATGCGAAAGATTTACCGGCCACTGTCGGTTATTGAAATATTTCAGCATAATACGCTAGGTATGCCTTAGCAAAACAATAAAATATATTTTATCTCCTCTCAATACACGACCTTATGACAAACGGATAAATTAAACACGATCTTCTGCAACTATTTATAATGTGTTCATGCTATGTGGTTTATGGGCGTGCTATTTCAGTCAGAAGTCCCCAAACTTTACGAGAAACGAGCCGAATTGAAATTTTTAAATGCGTGGGTTTCCAATCAACTTTTTTTAGAATCAAATAGTCGTATTTTTGATTTAAACATCAATATTCCACGGTTAACAGAAAGTGTCACTCGGTGTTGCATTAAAATTAATATTTTTTTTCATTTGACCACACTATTTGCAACACTTAAAAATATAAATCAATTCGTTCTTACAACCCTTAAATATGAATAAAGCAGTGAATATTTGATGAAATTCATTCATTGTACATATTATTTGATTGTTTTCGAATTAGAGACTCCAATTACTCAACATCTCAACTACTCAAGTATAGAGTAGTAAAATTTCAAAATACACGAGTAATTTCAGATGTATCAAAATATATATTATTAATCCAAATTTATGTACATAAATAGATGATAAATAAACTTATTTTATTCAATTAATAAATTTATTTCAATTTATGAAACATATATCAAAAGTAATAGAGAATTTAACGTCTCAAATTTTAATTTGGTTCAAAGTTTTGTTTTTTTTATTTCCGCAGTTGAAACTCTCTCTGTTGCTGTGGACGTCGGCTTAAAAGTTAGCATTGAATTAAATAATGCTATATAGATTATCTGTCCACTGTTTAAAAAAAAATAAAATTCGGAAATAAACTTTCATTTATAAAGTACGAGTATTACTCGGGTATTTTTCAAATTACTCGAGTATCGAGTACTTGAAAAATGGTTGAGTATACTCGAGTATCGATACTCGAATTGGAGTCTCTAATTCGAATACAGAAGATCGATTGGGTATTCGATATTCGATCATTATTTTAAACATACATAAGTAAGAATGATTATTTTTAAGCTGTGGAAGAGCATCATTTAAATAAATAAAAGACGTTATACTATTTCTACATATTATGCATGTGAAAATACTACTATATAACTTATAATATCTATTTAAAGGAAGATAGACACATAGAACAAATGATGAAATCCATTCATTATACTTAATTATTATATATATAAATATAATTATTCTTCGACTAAGTTCGAAAATAAAAGAGTTTAACATTCGATATTTAAATATGTGTTTTGAAATATTTAAAATCCCTAGTCGGGCCACATGAAAACACAATCGTGTTCATATAAATTTTAAACAGGGCTGTGGAGTCGGAGTCAGAGTCGTGGAGTCGAGGTTTTTTGGCCGGAGTCGTACTCGGATTCGGAAATTTTGAAATCTTCGAACTTCTTATTTTTGAACATAAAATGTTAAATTTGGCTATTGGCCGGATTGGTTGGTTGATATTCAATTGAATACAAATACATAGGAAAGGTAGAGAAAAAACGTCACGAAATGAAACTTTTTTTAGTCGGAGTCCTGTTTTTGTTTAACGACTCCACAGCCCTGAATGTAATAATGAATTCTTTTGAAATGCATGCATCTTTCGTATATTGTTGATTGTATTCCACCAAATCTTCCTTCATTTACCTGTTTTTTTAATATTTGATACAAAATTAATTAACGTTGTTTTCTCTTCACTAGTGTCAAGGAGCTTCTTTAGTGGGAAAATAATAAATCATTGTTTTGCGATATGTATTATTTTCTGTCAAGCCGCTATCAAAGGCAACGCACTTGGCAATTAGACCTTGATAAATTTGCATGCACTCCGTGGCGCGGGGGATAAATAAATAAATAAATAATGATGGTATATGTACTAAAAGTCGCGGCTCGGAATGACAGTGGGCCTTCCAGTGACGTTCGCAATGAATTATTAAAGGTTTTTTTTTTAAATTAATTAGCCCAATTCCAAATTCAAAAAATGTTATCTGAGGGCGGGGAAAGAATGATTTTTTTATCCAATTGTATGCATAAGAATGATTTCTCCGTTGGCTTATATTAAAAATTGGAAATAATAAATGTTGTTACAGTAAATTGTCATCAATGCAAGCTGTCACACAAAGTTGCAGCATATGTTTTAGATATGTCCTTCACTTTTGTATGTGAAAAATATTTACATGAACAATTTATCAACACAGAATCCATTTATAGATCATCTTGTAAAATATACTGTCGGTAACCTTTTCGTCAAAATAAACTATTCTATATTATATTCTATGACTGTCATTTGACGTAATGGTCAATAGTCATTGGCGTTAGTCTCAAGCAACGCAGTTTGAGTCCTGGAATAAAAAATAACATGTTATGGATGATTTAATGTGTGCATTTGGATAAAAACGACAAATATTATTTGATTATAAGTTCCGTCTCAGGTTTCACCCTTCGGCATCTTCAGTCGTTACAAGTGCACGAATGAACTTGAACTGACACTGTTTACGAGAAAACTCATGTAAAAGTACAAAATTCAAATTTGATACTGAAATTCCATGAAGCATCTTCAGTTGAAATCTTCAATTATAGACAGATCTAGTTCTGAAAACAGAAATGATCCTCAAACGTTTTAAATAGCAATCGATAAACGAATATTGTTTTAATCGTGTGGAATTGTATGAGCAATATTTCATTTTTCTTTTAACAGTGAATAGTATGAAAAAAGCATCCTTGTTTTTGAGACCAGATAAGAGGTTGATGGGAAGGAATTTTGTTTGATAAATTAGGTGACAAAGTGAGTCGTTAAAATAAAGATTTTTTAAGCGCTCTCTATCGAAACCGTTTTAAAATATCCATTGGCATCGTAACCTATTCATAAAAAAAATGTTTTTGGATAGCACTTTTTGGACCGTGGGCGCGAAATTATCACGCCACTGTGCTGGTGTCATCTTATGGAAATCCTTTCGGCTACCCTCTATGCTAATTCAATTAATAATTTAAATGGTTGCATTCATATTCATAAGGATAATCGCATATTGCGGCGATTGTACCGTAGATTTCAATATGCAGCCATTATAATATTTATCGAGTGTTGCCACAACCAACCACCTATTCCTTTACAAATAAGATATTCTGCTTTTATTAGATTATCGCAAATATTGCTTTCGCAGTGGCTGATATAAATTGTATATAACAGTTTAATGCTGTTGGGCATATAACTATTTATGAGCAATAATGAATGAATCAACTAAATATATACTTTACCTGTCTTAGCTGTTAATGAGATACAATTTTATCTAAAAATGATATACATATTACAGGTGTGGCATTGTCGTAAAGCTCTTCTAATTTTATATACATTTATCTATGAATTCTAGTAATTAAAATTTTCATATAATTCTTTTCTCAATCATGATTCTTTTTTTAAATTTAAATGACAGATTTGAATCGTTTGAATTTAGAAATTTTCCGTGCGTTTTGTCGAATGAAATATCAGTTCAAGTCTATTCGTGCATTTTAAATGTCTGAAGATTTTAAGAGATGAAACCCGGAACGTAAGTGACAAAACTCAAAATATAAAATAAAAACAATCAAACGATTCAAATTTGATAATGAAGCTTATCTCAACTAAAGTCTTACATTTAAAATCAATTAAAGGAGTACTGAGATTATAATTTGTGAACGCATCAACCAAAAACAGCGACGTTTGCTACCATACGTTACCTTACATCTTTAACGCTGTATTAAAATCTGTAACTTAGAATTTTTTTTTAATCAAATGATGCTGGAAGAGTACTTCATCCAGCAGATTAAAATGATACTAGGGCTTAAGCTACACGCATGCTGCCTTGTCGATATATATTTCATATCGCCTAACATGTCCGGTTGGTTGGTGTTTACAGTCCATTAAACACAACTAGTGCAGTCATTAATAAAACAACATAATTAACTTTTTTCCTTTTGTTAACATGATTATTACTGATTTACATTTTACTTAGATCTACATTAACATGCACGTGCAAGAAATATCCATTGTACAGATTTTTTCATCGCGTTCAAAGTTTGTTAATTAATATTGTACTATTTTTAGGTTTTGACTATTTTGGTCACTTTTTGGTGGAACGCCATTAGCTAAATACATTAAACGCATTGCGTAGTACTACTCACAAATATTTTCTGATAAAGATTGGGACCGTTTTCGCTCATCGCGAGTATTGACCTAACGATGCAAATAGTTTCTCCCTCATGTCCACACATGCATAAAACTATCAATATTTATGCCAACGCGCAAGGCACATTTGTCATGTGCGAATATATTATTTACCCGTCTTGTTTCAAAGAGAGCCTCGCTGATTGACCCGATCACTTCGCATTATGCCCAGTAATTATTTAATCAACATAACACGTTGAATTAACAGCTGAGTTCGCCTGCCACCACTTTTCAACCGGTTCTATGACCAATTATTCCAACCATAACATGCCATGCCATAGTTGAAAGCCTTTACTGTAAATATTGTGACCGATATGTATTGCCTAGGCTATTATTCAACAAGGATTCGATCTTCAAATTAAGAATAAATTGACTATCCTTTTTTCATATCAAATGAGTTCATAATTAAAACGTTACTAGCTCTATGATCAATTTAAGAAATCACATGTCATTAAAATCTTACTGTATTGGCATTTGCTTCGATGGATAAATTAGTAATTGTTCAATTACGATTTTTTCGTATTTTTTTTACACTAGGCATACATGTAGTTAATAACGTGCCAAACAACCGATTGCAATTTTAAAAACAATACTATTTTATACAAAAATAAATACATAGTTGAGAATAACTGAGTGAAACGACCGAGTGAATATCGTTTATTTTGACAACTTATTGTTGCACTTGCGCAAAGTTTATAGGACTGGTACAATTAACTTTCAGTAGGTGCGCGTGTGTAGCCCAATATACAATCGGTTAAGGACAAACAGCAAACGTCAAACGGCAAATGTCATGGATACCGATCAATGTTAGTGAAATTATTTATCTTAAATATTGTGCACCCGAAAGCACTTCAATACTTTCTTTCTTTCTTTTAGGCATTGAAACGCTTGCCGGGTGCCGGCTTTTAATTCATAAATTGTTTGTATCATAGTATCTTTTTTTAAGGAATATTAGTTATGATAAAAAAAGCTCTCAAGCCCATTAAGAAGGAGACATTTAATATTTTATATCACTTTTTTACTTAACATACATCTATTTTTGAATTGCCGACGAATGAAAATTAACTGAAATATTATATTAGTAATAAACACGGAAAATGTTTAAATTTACACCTATTTTATCAAGTAAGATACTGGTTTTGGGATGTGGTAAGAAATGGACCAATTACTCTCCATTCGTATGTATCGGATAAAAACGTATCATTTAATTTGGATGCGAATCTAAAAATACAATGTAGATTAAAACAATTCAGCTAACGGATCTAAAATATAAATACAATGTGAATTTAAATTCTACTTATGACATCAAAATTAATTATTCGTTCCACTACATTGTAGTCGATTTGATAAAAATTCAACTCTCCTCAAATTGCGATTTATTGCTCGCTAAAAAATGCGTTAATGAACTTCGAAAAAGTGCAGGATGTTACCGATCCAGTTTGATTTTCTCGCATGCCCGTCGTTTATCAAAATGCCAACATCAATTTAATTGTGAAAGCATTATGTCTGCGTTGCAACGAATATTAATGTAAAATTTAATATCAAAGAGCTAGCGTTTGTCCGCCATTAAATTAGTTATACCGCAATATAAAATCAAAACTGATAAATGCGCTATTCCACTGGTTGAGTTATTTATTGCAAAATGTTGGAATATTGAATTTGGTGATTTAGAGTTAGGTTATCGAATTTAAAATTAAAATTTAAAAATGCCAGATATTTAATTATGAAAAACGAAAATAATTATGTTGATATTATAACCAAAACGTGGCTTTACCTCCCAAACAGATTTAGAAGTGTTTTTGATACAACGTTCTACAGTGAGCAAACATTTTCACTGATAATACATATTACAAAACCCGTATCGAAGTCGTTTAAATTTTAAAAGAATGAAGTTCCAAAATCAAATTAAAAACTTATGATCCATATATTAAGGCATAAGCTTCCAAAGCTCCTTCATTAGCACGGTTTTATTATTATTTAATATATTATTTTTTATGGTACTTTTATGAATCGTCTATTATTGTAACGAATAAAATTGTGCTAGAATATACAATAGATGTACAAGTTTTATTTCACTTTTAAGGTGTCAATTGTCAATCCTTGGTAGAATGGCGTTATAATAAAAATAATTAAACATTTTTTTACTAATTCCAAATTTAATTTATTAGATCAGGACCGGTTTCGCTCATCGCGAGCATTATCAACTGAAATTATCAAGCCGGTCCTGATCTAAAAGACTAGTTTTATTTCATTGGCATGGTAATGGTCCAATACTTTTAACTACCCATTTTGTGGCACGCCATTGTTTTTGGATTGCCGACCGCTGACCTAGAATAAACGCTGTTTTAATAATTGAGGACGAAGTGAATTTAAAAAAATATATTTTGGCGGTCTTTTTTCAAAGATGTCATCCCTTTAGGTGGACAGGCGTCGTCGGAATGAGGTTCTCGCCAAGTGGAGTCAGTGCGGTGCGCATAAAACAAGTGGACGCCAAGTACAAACACCTGTTAATTAAATATTTTAAGCGAAGCCAGCCAATTAACACGCCACCTGATCCTGAACTGGACTTAATGAATTACGCGCGCTCCTCACACTGTACCACTTTGCGGATAACACATTTCATAATGTAGACTTACATGGGAAGATTTTTCACCGGTCATGTTTCATCGTAATGTTCCATTGACCTGACATGTCACGGTTGATATTCTTATGCCCTTTTGGATAAAAGAAACTTATCTCGATTTTTGCTGGTTTTGCGCTATGAATGCCAATAAATTTAATCAGAGAATTATTATCAGGAAATATTAGAAATACGTAGGGCTCAGCATAATATTTTGCCTATTTTAAACGAGCAACTTAATCTTCCAAACTAACCATTGTTATACCCGATTAAATAAAAATCATTTATTATAATATACAAACAGTTAAAATAAATCAATTCTTTAATAGAAGGTCGGATAAAAGCCACGAATTTTATTCGTCAGCATTTCCATGTTATTATGTTGTAATCAGTACTAACAATACAATATTAAAAATACCCAATAATTATAATTTACCCACATAAGTCATTGAAACTCATTAACATTAAAAGTTTTCGCTAATTCATATAGATAACGTGAAAAAAAATAAACTTTGTGATTTACTTTTATTTACCATACAAACTGTTGACTACGCGTCAGTTCAAGTTAATTCATGCACTTAAAATGCCGGAAGAAGCCGAAAGGCGACGCCTGGGTCGACAAACTGTTGGAAAAGTACAAAATTCAAACCATTCAAGCAAAAAAAAATATATAATATGTTACGTTATGTGTCAAAGAGACATATCGATAGGAGAAAGTGTATACGAAGAAAGAAAATAAATTTCTATGCTCCACCTATCTTATTAGAATAAATCATTATTTTATATTTTAGAAATATAGAAAACTTAGGCAACAACTTTTTTAAAAACCATAAAAAATGGTAAAAAGTAGGTAATATTGATTACTGTCGAACCCTGTTTCTTGGCTCTCTGCAAAGTAGAGAAAATTTTGGTGTTGAAAGAACGCTGATAGATGACATTGCTAGCTAGCGCCTAATGTTTAAATATGATATATTTAAGGTACATAATATGTAACTTCGTCAGGTATGCAGTGCAGAAGTCAACGTCGAAAGCTTACGTGGTTTCACAGTATGAGTAGCATTTTACAGACAAATATCTCGAAAATATTAAGTTATTATTTCGCTAGCATGTTGACGTTGAAAAAAAATTACGTGGTGGCGTAACCCTCAAATAATCCTTCAGTGTGTATCAAAGCGTTACTGCTATGCGTGTTTATATGCAAATTATGAGTGTACCAATAAATACATCTTTTACGTCCGACGCCAAGCACACTACTCGATCATAGGAACTATTTATTTCTCTACTACAACTTTGAAGTAAATTATTTGAATTTCTTTTCGAGTCTGTAATGTATTTTATAATTCTTATGAAACTACGATATTGTGAACGTTGTTTAATTTTTTCAACCTAAACGTGGATAAAGTTTTTCTTTGAGAACTGCTTGTTATTCAGTATAACAATACAAATTTTAGTAACATCACGTTTTTAGAATCGGATGGGTGTCGGAGATATTTTTTTAGCAATATTAAGAATGCCATATCAATGGAATAATAAGTATTTTTAAATTTTATATTCAAATAATGAATTCTCACAAAGCTACCGCCGAATCCACCAGAAGTAAAAAAGTATGATGTACTTTAAGTAACTTAGATATTCTTTACTCTTAAAGCTCCTTTGGCGAGTCTAGGTGGACATCGTATATGTAACGCGCCACTCATATTATATATCAAATTCTGCACGATATTGTAAAACCGCATTTATTGGATTGTGTGCCTGAATTAAAGTTTGTCCAATGTCATATTAACATGCTAATAAATACGCAAACCTTGAAAAACCTGGAAAAAAAATATATAAAAATAGGACTGCAAAGGGTTAATGTTTTCTGAAAGTATTTTCGTCATCGAAAACTGTGCACAATTTTCGATGTGTGCATCTTTCTGTATTTGGTGAAAACGAGATGCAACCAACTAGAGACTCCAATTTGATTATCGAAAACTGGATAGTCGAGAATACTCGTCCATTTTTGAAGCACTCGATACTCGAGTATTTTGAAAAATACTCGATTAATACTCGTTGACTATGATATGCGAGAATTTCTTTTGATAGTTTTGCTTTGGGTTCTGCCGACTTATTTTATCAATGACAAGAGACAAAAGAAAATAACGAAACTTCGAACCAATTTAAAAAACTAAGACGTTTAATTCTCTATTATTTTTTAAATATATGTTAAATAAATGTATTAGTGAAACGAAATAAGCTTATTTATGAATTTTGTATGTATAATATATGTATATTTCGATACATCTAAAACTACTCGAGTATTTAAATATTTTACTACTCGATACTCGAGTAGTTGAGATGTCGAGTGAATGAAATCTCTACAACCAATGCATTCCGAGAATAAAGCTACGTTGATTTCCGGTGCGTAAGCTTATGATTATCATACACACAATGCGCCCCACTTTGATGACGAGTAACGCAAAAATGACAGCAAGAACTGGCGTGTGTGCAAGACGTGAAATTATAGGAGGGCTCCTGCCTTCCGCCGTCGATATGGGCGAATTAATTCCTATGCCACACCCATTGTGCCTTTCGCGCCGCTCTTTTTGCCATTTTCACCGCCGGCGATTTGACGAGTGACCACACGTTTTGACACTGATTGGCCACTCTTTTTTAATCACCAGATATGGACGCGGTCACTCCATCGCAGGCGGCCATTTGCGGACGCCGACAGACGGCGCACGTGAAAAAAGGGTGAGTTTTTCTCGTTATTACTGTATACGTTAATGCGACAACTGAAAATATTAGAACACTAATATATCATGCGACAACAAGAGGATAGCGAAGTCATTTCATTTTCAAATTTAAAGTAAGAGTGCAAAATTCTATTCAAATTATTCAAAAAAGTCAACCAAATAATGTTATATTAAATGGTTGACTGAATTGATATCAATTTACTCAGCGAAATATGTTAACAAGTATTTTATAGTATATAATACTACAAATATTGTAGCATATAGTGGATAAATATTTCACCTTAGCACCATAGTTTTGACGAAGTTCAAAAATAATTATGTATTTTATAAATATTATCAAGCCATCGTTAGTATTAAATATTACCCCAAAAGGCTTCAATTTTATTAACATACATACAAGTGGCCTGATTTGTTTCTTCTATAGTGACTGGCGTGTTTTGTCTTGGACTCTTTGATAATAAATAAGTACAAGTTCAATTATACTTCACCATTTTATAGTTTTAATTTGAGATCAATGGGATAGAATATTTGTGTTTTAGTATATTATAATAATCGATATCC
Organism: Himalopsyche kuldschensis; assembly: GCA_028554975.1. Lineage (NCBI taxonomy): Eukaryota > Metazoa > Arthropoda > Insecta > Trichoptera > Rhyacophilidae > Himalopsyche > Himalopsyche kuldschensis. Next base: position 274,834 of record JAHFWI010000059.1, on the reverse strand, counting down.
ATTAGTTTTATCTGTTTTGTATTTTGTCTGAAATCACTATTAACCGTAGCTCAAATGAAGGCGACGATAATTTTTCATTAACTAATTTAAATAGAAATAAATATAAGCTCAACCTTTTTTAATATGATGTGGAATACTCTTTATGATATCAAATCACTTAATCAGCGACATTTCTTCTTCCGTGATAAAGTGGCTAAAGACTAACCCTAGCAATCAGATCAAATCCTGACAAGAACATTATCAAAATAAGACTTTTTCAATCTAATTATTGCGTGTGCTTATCTCATATGATTACAAAATTAAATTTATCTGGCGTATTGGCAATTAAAAATCCGTTATTATTAAAAACAGTTTTATTTAATTTAAATATAAATAACACATTAAAATATGTGTACTTAACGATGCAAAATTTCAATAAGAAAATACTTAAATATAAAGAAGTCAATTGTAGCTTTCGGGCTATGTTTATTCGCATATACTGAAGAACGCTATTGCAACGGTAGATTAGCAATGTCGTTTGTTTTTCTTTCGATACTAAAAAAATACGGAGAATATACGCGTCTAATTGAACGTCGATGAAAACACAATGACCATAAATGATTTTCTTTTTTTGCGATTGATATATGTATGTAGGCTTTCTTCTATTAGCGTCAAATCTTCAGATACTTGTACTAATTTGAAATAATACTCACCGGTTCAATAAAGCTTAGTTTTCTTACTATATACTGTCCAGGGTAAAGCTTGCAAAACTTAGACTTTACAAGGGAGCGTTAAAACTTAATCACTTTACAATAATTAATTAATTACCTCTCATAGAAAATCAACAATTCATTTGTAAACTAAGATTTATTTATTACTAGTATTGCTACCCGGCGTCGCTCGGACTAAGCGACCAATAATTATTTAATGTTATATCATTCGACATAATTATATCACAAAATCTAACATCCAAAATAGAGTTAACAGCCCCATTCTCGCCCATTAAAATGTCCAAATTCAAGGAAAAAATCTGATTTGCTGTCAAAGAAATGTCAAATAATACCTTCACGTAAATAATAAACATTATTATTAATAATACAAGTCGGGAAAAGTTCATTAGAAGACTAATTTATTACATTTTGACTAAATGTCTTCGCCGATAAAAATTCAAACATATTTTCTTTCATATTCGTTTTTATGGCAACTTAATGACCAACAATGCAAAAGGGAATTACAGACCCACAGACATACATACGCCGTTTCGGTTTTATATATAAGATTATAAAAGGTATACTTTAAAGCTCTCAAAAAAACGACAGTAAATAAATAATGATTAAAAGAATACCACGTTTTTTATATTGTTATTTATCTGCGAGAAAGATCAAGTCATATAATACTTTTCGTTGACTGAATGACGTGATTGAAATTTTCGGATATATTACAAACCCATAGCGTTTAAATTGAGTGTACATTGTTAAAAATTTGTATTAATTTCCTCAATTAATTACTTTCGGTTTCTGTAACGGACCACCCGGGTTCGAATCCTTATTTTTTTGAGTTGGATTTGCGCTCCATAAAACGAAGCAAAGCGAGAGCGATAAGCTAACCACTAGACCTATCCCAGTCCTCGTATCTTTTCATTTCATACTCTCGTCGAAAGGGAGAGGTTGGGCAAATGAGTAAAAAAGCAGTTCTGTAGAAAAAAAGCACGTCAAGATAAACTCTATCCGGAGTTCGTATGCTCCAAGTTGGGAGCGAACATGGTAAAAAAATTACTTCATCAATATGTATATTTTGAATCGTAGAAATGTTTTAAAAATTAATTTTATACTGGCAAGTTCAAATAAAATATATATTCCATCACAATAATGACTTACCGATGTAAACTTATCATCTGTTTATAATATAAATATATTACGAAGTATTAAATTGTACATTATTTTTCAATCGATTTTTAAATGCCTGTGATTTATTCATCCCTTTTCTACTCTTCTTATTCGATAAAGAAAAAAGAGCGTAAATAACTAGATTCCAAGAAATACTTTCATGTTTTGTTTATAATTTTTTTTTCCCTAAAAACAAATGCTTGGCAATTGACTTACAATCATGATTTTTTCAAACAATTCATAACATTAAAATATTCCATAAAGACTATGTTTTTTTTTAATTGATGCCTATAATCGTTAAATAGCACCATAAATATATCGACTGTTTACTATCTATTTTTGTTTACTGCCTATTTCTGACTGACGGACAAAAAAACACTTGAGTTATAAATTTCTCATCCGGTTTGCAGATTAAGCAAGTGATCTGAAATTTATCGTAACTCTCATAAAATTTATAATCATACAAGTATACAAAACGGCAGTGTTTTTCAATAAATAATTTTCTTGTGCTCTATCCAACACTACATACATAAGAACATTAAAAAAAGAAAACAACATTGAATTTTCAAAGCGATTCCAAGTTTAGTTGACTTAAATGTGACATCGCACGTGAACTCTCTCAGCTAAAGCTGAAATTAAAGCTTACTTAAATCTTTATCGATCAATGATACTTTTTCTTTATTAGAATATCTTACTGCGAACAGCAAGAGTTTATCCGTCGACCGATTGAATCAAAATCGTTACGATACTCAATAACAGGATATATTATCACATTTCGTAATAAAATGATGATAGTTACCTTGTCGCAGTAATATGATTACGAATCAGGACAGTGGCAGTATGATCCGCTTTATATTAAAATAGGTGTTTTAGTAATGACTACCGTTTTTACTGAAACAACTTATGTATATTTAAAAGATATTAAACATAACTTCTATCAATGCAGATATAACAGTTTAATGTGATGTTAAGTGGCCCAAATATACTAAGCTGTCAATCTCTATCAATCGCCATTTTTTTACCTTCAATTAAATCATTTCATGATAGATGGCACATTGATCAAATCGAACATATTATTTGAATTAAATAATCGATGTTCTTTTGTTATTTTTCGCTTGTATGGTTAGGGTTTGTTCCAATTTCAGCAACCACGATATAAATGTAAAAAAAATCAAGCCAAAATTTCAATATGCAAAAAGAAATGCGTTTGACATTAAAAGTAAAGCTGAGATACCCGAGTAAGATGCATTTTTCTCATTAAAGCCCCCTTCCTTAATCATGTCCCTTTACTAGGACTAGATGTAAGCCAATCTCTTTTATTTATAAAAATCGGATAGATAGAAATACAATTTTTGTATTGTATCAATTGAAAATGCTCACTGGGATAAATTGTTTTTTTACTGGGAACTTTTATTATTAATTGTCAGAATTTGTAATTCATCCTGTTTATTAATGTCAACCATGGTATCAACGCTGATGAATTATGTCTGAACATACCGGCATTGGTGGTTACTGCAAAAAGCTAATTTAAAATATGAATAAAACATTTCATTACAGAAGCATCGCATCAACGGGATGGTAAAACAAATGCTGGAATCAATCTGATATTCTGTAATTAATTTATAAGTGCTGCAATCGTTTTCACATGATTAAGATGTGCTTTTATGGAAGACTTTTTTAAAATTATTAAATTCCACAATTACCACTAATTACTAAAGCTGTAATTGAGTAATATATATTATTACCAAAGCTCTTTTTTTATATCTACATAACTAATGGAGCTTCATGTTCTAAGGCGCGTTTGCGTCAATGTTCTTCCAGTCTCTTTCGTCTCTAAGTTTCGTGTTTTTTCCAAGTTGTATTTTCTTCCCATCGCTGCTGACAGGAGGACGTGATCGCTACAGTTCATGAAGTCCTACTTTTTCGTCTCTACCTATGGAGAGTCATCGAAAAGAATGGATATTGGTGTATAACGATTCTCTGGTGGCGTCTCGTCATAATTCTGCAGGCAAGAGATTGTTAGGTTACAGTGATGGCCCACTACCTTATGAAACTTTTTAGAGGTCTCACGAATAGTGAGTACATCTAATTCTCTGTTTAACAGAGCTCATACCAATACACAGTAATACATTTTATTCGATCGAACAAAACGTCACAGTCGTTTCCGTGGTCGAGAATCAACGTCATTGGCTTAGGTTGCGGAGCGCAATGGTTCGAATACCTGACAAAGGCGATTCATTTTTCAATCGAATTATTGAGTTCTGTTCGGAGACATGGATGGCAGTGTTTAAAATCTCAATGTCATCCGAAATTTAGATACGAAGCGAGAGCGATTTACTAACCACTAGTCATGTCTTAGTGCTATCTTTTATCTTCCTTCTCATTTCGAAAAACAGATCATCAGCAACCAAGTAACAAGCAGTTTCTGTTGAGCTAATATTAGAAATACATTTGCTTAACATTGGAAGCGGGCATAGTTAAAAAAAACAAAGCACAAATCTTTTCGTAATTATTTTGTCTTAATTTATTAAAATACACTTTTTTAAATCAAGAATCAGAATTGTAAAAATAATACAAAAACAAATGTGTGAATTAAAAATCTCATTAGGTACTAGTCAAATGGATTGATTGTTCGATAGCCGTTGATAATTTTTGTTCTTGCTCGTTGATAACAGCATAAATATATAACTCAAAAACTAGTTCTTCCGGGATAATATTTTTTGCCGAAAAGACGACGATATAAAGTACATTCAGTAGCGTAACTAGAGAGTATATGTCACGGGCTTTATTGTTTTTTTCTAGATTCTATTGACACTTGTTTTTGTTTATCTTTTTTCATCATTTAATATGTTTCGAACAGCAAAGTTATATGCATTATCAAATTTGGTTAGGTTCTTACGACGACATTTTTGTATAAAGTGAAGATTATGATGTAGTTATTTTAATAATAAGCCTCTGAAGTGAGTAACATAAAAATAAATAAATGACACAACATTATTTAATACCAAACGTGGACTATAAACTGACTTTTTGCGATAAAAGCCATTGTTTAGTTTGTAGAAGATGAGCGGTTTTACATTTCTCAACAGAATTAACTATTTCAAAATAAAATCGTTATACTATCATAGTACAGCATTATAATTTGTTCATAATTTTATATTCCTTTAACAATTCTCTTTTCCGTTCTCTTAGGACGAGTAGTAAGTAATATAAAAATTTTCTTCTTCCACAAATTGGGTGAAGTTAAAACCAATGAGAGTTTCCGTAGCAGTAAATTCTTGGTTTTTATTATATGTCTTTACATTACAATGAATAATTCGTATCCATACTGACTGACATAAATATAATAAATTATTTGTTGTATTTATCCCACAATAAACGTATTTAGATTAGAACCAATTTTGCTCATCGCGAGCGAGCATTTTCAACTGCCCGCGATAAGGGAAACCGGTCCTGATCTTAATAAATTTATTGTGGAATACGTACAAAAAATGTTTTTTTAATTGGTCAATATAATGCCTTTCCACCAAGTATTGACAGCAAAAACATTTAAAGTGATATATTTTTACGATCAATTAAATCTAAAAATACTTCTCATAAAAGCGAAACACGTGTCACACTTAGTTACAGAACAAATCAAATTTATTTTGCAGTTGCTTTCAAAAAAAAATATCCATTATTTGGCCGAAAAATAAAAATTATATATGTATCAGAATGTTTATTACGATGCGGAATTCAAACCTGAGACCTTTGTACAAAAGCTTAGTATCCTTTCCCGCTCGGCAACAGAAGCTAATGTTTAGATATCATAAATGTCTAAAAAAATCTCGTATTCTGGTAAATACAGCTCACTCGCATTGGGTTTGCCGTCGGATTACGAATGTGAGGTAAATAAGGATCAGTTGGAAGGGCAGCAGGCTAAATTATTAACTTTATGGCACGATCTGCTGTTAAGTGAAGTCGAAGAAGATATAGTCGCGCAGGAGAGAGTCTTCCGTCTAATGACATCGGGACTTTACCATTTGCGGCTTTATACAGTGGCGTCAATAGTTAAGTCCTTATTTGAATATTTATTCTGCCAAGAATGATACAAAGGGTGGGCAAAAAGAATATTTTTTTCGACTCCTCTTTAGATTTGATTGATTTCTTGGGCAATCAACTATATATACCACACATAAAAAATGTGCGATATCATTTTTAGACGCGTTTTTTATATGTCATGAAAATATTCAAGCAGCGGCTCTTAGATGGGTCAAAGTGAAGTCATAAATAACCGCTGTGTGAACGATTTATTATTTGATAGTGTTCATCGTTGCAAAAAATACGCCACTTTACTAGAGATGAAAGACAACTCTTGCAAATAACACATTCAAATAAAATATAATATGAAATGGTTAAGTTACACATTTTAAAGCTATTAAACACGTTCATGGCCACTTATTTACGCATGCTATCCCTATGAAAATACTAAAATACACAAATTTTGCCTAAAAATCTGAGGATATACATATATATATATGTATCTTACAATGATTGAACTTACACATATGATTTAACAATTCTGCTTTTTTATATACAGACCTTCCTTAACCGTTCTTTCTTAGTGCGTAGTTTTCAACAAAACGCTACATTTTCAAGGTCAATTTACATTTTTAAAAATTGCCATGTCCGCCCCCAACATGGAGGAAATGGACTCATGGAGTTGATCTCTACATAATTTATTCTATTTTATAGCCAACGTGGCCGATGGACTTACAACTATAAACTGTACGCAGCTCTGTAAAAAAAAAGGCTGGCGCTGAGGCCTCACACTACCGATTAAATGTCAGCCTATTATTTTATATAAATTGTACAGAAAATGTACAGCACTAACTGTTTGGTTTAATTACGTAAATTTTCCACTTTAAGTTTAATAATGCTCTTTTCAGTTTTATATTGCTCTTAACCTTCTCCACTCTGACTAAATTTTCAGTCCGTTCTCCACTGCTCTTAAAATATACTGCTGTAATGAGCAATGAAGACCTCCCACGGCCAACAGGCAGGAGTGACCGCAAGTGGCAACATCAGATCCATAGAATTAATTAGACGTACCAGAACCCCATTCAACGCGGCTTTATGCCCATTCGGACTCACATTATGAAAGGACTAGCCATACTAAATAAATGATAGGTGCATTTTTATACCATGTACATAAAATTGAAAGCTAGTACGGCGTTAACCGTCGTTTCGTTGTAGAGAGACTTTATAATTGAGTTGTAAAGGATCAAAAGAATTCATTATTCAAGCTCAACCATATATTATATACATATATTTTCGTACTGCTTTCTTAATTTTTTAAATAACCATGACCGTTTTCGTTCGCCACGAGCAATATCAGCCGATGCACTATTAATACAAGTAGGGTTACTATAAAATTAAAAATAACTTCGATCATTCCACGTATTGTCTTCGTGACACGTGTTTTGCCTCTTTCATAGACATTTTTTGACTTTTAATCCTTCGACAGCATTATAAGCAGAGTTATTTTAGTGAAATTGAGTACAATTCACGGCAAGGTAAATCAAACATTTGACCATATGACTCGAACTAATTTTACCTAAATAAATAAAGCACTTACTTTTTAAGCCGGTCCTGATCATTATCAAAATATAAGTGGAAGTATTATTATATTTTGTGGTGTGTATTATTTATTTAAATAATGCCTTTCCACCAAGAAGTGACAGTTAACACGTTAAAAGTTTCAATCTACTAATGTACACAAATCTATATTTTAGAATTTGTGTTTGATAATCCAAAGGATATTATCAGGAGGTCATATTCAAATTTGGTCAAATCCATGTATTGACAAACTTAGAAAGTGAGATGTTTGCATTTCTTTTTCCTCATAAGTTTGTGTTTACTAGCAATATTCTTACAATATGTTTTTAATTCAAGAATTACAGATAATTTGTAAAAATGCAAACTATTTCATGTGAAGAAAAAAGCTCTCTAAAGTTTAATCTTAAATTGCCAGTAAAAAAACAATTTTGAAAATGACCTCCTGATTATATGGGATTAAAATAATACATTGATTTTTGACAAGCAATAAAAAGATTTTGGCATAAATTTTGTTTCGCTCAGGACTACAAAAAGTTGAAGAAACGCCGATCTAAAATTACATCAGATTGACTCGACTGCCAGTGATATTCTTAGCATAAATCTAACATTAGATAATCATAAAAACACGCACAACTAAAAGATAAAAGATGGAATAATTTAATCATTGAGGAAAATAAAACGCTTCAAACTAGACATCGTTTCTTTATGGAGTATTCAAGTAAGATATAAATCTTCAGAGAGAATATTTCCTAAGGTAATCATTACATCGCTTCATAGCGGTTTGATGTTGAGATGACTAAATCTCTGCAGAAAAACTCCGCTTTACATCGCGTTTTGGATCCAATTATCAATTAAATTACTCTTTCCGTCAGAGCAGTTATTGAAATAAAACCATCCTTGCCTTTTTTGCTAGGAATATTTTTTAGATTTCTCTAATTAATGATCTCCCGCCGAGAGGTCTACATATGTAGTTGTGTTATACTCTAATAAAATAAAGCAACTGCACGTGATAAAATGCGATTTTAAACGTCATCTTTGCGAGATGTTTTGTTATTCATTAGAATTGACGCGGAATGTCAGTGGAAGTTCAATTTCAAATTCAGAACACTCGTTTTTTTATTACTTCAAATAGAAATGAAATTAGAATTTCAATTCAAACTTCACTTCATATAGAAATGAAATTTTAATTTAATTTAAAATTTGGAACGTTTTTTTAAGCAATCATTAATAATACCAACTATTGACGAGATAATTTTTACTTTTTTTACTAACATTTTACGATGTTTCCATATTACTACAAAAATTATCTTAAAAAATACTTTGTACTAATCCCACAGACATATTTTATGTGGTATGAGATTTTTTTTATTTCTTAACTAGCTGTTTCCTGCGCGCGTTGCTACGCCAGCAACTGTAGGGGGGGATTGGGGGGGTGGGTTGAGGGTGGAGTGGGGGAGGGAAGCCTTTGAACGCCAGAAAGTTTCGTGGAAGTGTACTCGAGAAATTTGTAAAATTCGATATCAATTTTTGGGGAGGAGGGGGGTTGTTTGGCGGGGTGGGGTTTGGGGGTGTATGTGGGGGTATGCCAAAAACCTTCAAAGGAGTGAACTCGAAAAATTCATAAAGTTTAGAAAAAAAAATGGGGGGTGGAGGTTGAGGGGTGGTTGGGGGGAGGAGTTGGTAAACCAGAAACCATTGCGGGAGTGTACTCAATAAATTTGTAAAGTTTCACATCGATCGGTCGAGCGGTTTAGTAGTCCATAGCGGACATACAGACAGACAAACATTCATTTTTGTATATATAGATAGATGTTCACTCTTTCCACCATGAATTAACGTTGGTGATTGAATGATTTCATAGTAACAAATTTTTTAAATCTCAATATCTTTTGATACCAAGTAAGTACCATACACTAAATTGTTGAGTAAACGAGTTGTTAAGCCTTTTCATTTTATTTTTTATAACCATGTCCGCTCTCAACGTCTTGGTACTCAGTTGCTCAACGTCTCGTTTCCGAAGAGATCAGAGAATGAAACTATACGAGTACTAAGACAGAACTAGTGGTTAGCTCATCACTCACACTATTTCGTCGTTTATTGGGATCGAAAAGGGATTTTAAACAACACAAACACCCATTGCCTGCGGACAGAATCAATTTATCGACTCAAAATCTGCTCGTACCGGGCGGTCCGTCGCGGAAGCCAAAAACAATGACAAAAAATATCGATTATTTGTTTTTTTTACCAGAATTTTAAAAAGACCAAAGAATATTTGATAAAAGTATTACGTTTTTCTTCTTTTTCAAATAGTATGTATAAAGAATTTCACATTTTTTAAAATGGTTTGATTATTGAATGCGTCAATGAATCACTCTAATCAAAGCGGAAAACTTCTAATCTTAGAAACTTGATTATTAAAATAATTAATGAATGCATTTAATTTTATTCTGGCATAAAACTCATTAATTGGGTTATTTTATTAATCACATCAATGCTTTTGTAATAACAGTTATTACGATGAAAAAAAACCTTATCCAAACCATTAAAACTTACTAGTGTGTAGTTATTAAATTTACTAATTAAGTTTAAGCTGAGTATGAACTGTTACATGAATCGAAATATGACTTGTGAATAAAGTTTACACCGCAACCTTTATATTATACTAGTATTGCAACCCGGCGTCGCTCGGACTTAGCGACCAATAATTATTTAATGTTATATCATTCGACATAATTATATCCCAAAATCTAACATCCAAAATAGAGTTAAAATAAAATCACAAACTATATTTAATTTGATGACAGCCCCATTCTCGCCCATTAAAATGTCCAAATTCAAGGAAAAAATCTAATTTGCTGTCAAAGAAATGTCAAATAATACCTTCACGTCAATAATAAAACATTTTGACTAAATGTCTTCGCCGATAAAAATTCAAACATATTTTCTTTCATATTCGTTTTTATGGCAACTTAATGACCAACAATGCAAAATGGAATTACAGACCCACATACATACATACGCCGTTTCGGTTTTATATATAAGATTTATCGCTATCGGTAATATAAACTGAAACCTAGAAATCAAAATTTTACTTATATATTCGAAATTTGAAAAAGACATCTTATAAAATACCATTAGCAATATATACATATGTATTTAAAATTCTAAATTTTTTTTGCGCTTTATCACTTGTAAAGCATTCGACATAATATTGCAATTTTAACGGTCACTATTCGTGAAAAGCATTATAAAATACTTCCACATCAATGCAATCTCAAGATCCGATTTCGCTCATCGCGAGCATTTTCAAATGATAACTACAGCTGATAATTCTTGCAATGATCGAAACCAGCTCTGATCTTTGTAATATTATATGTGGAAGATGTACAAAAAAATGATTTGCTCATTTATAATAACCTAACTTTAGCCTAGACTAACTTAGCTTTAACCTAACCTAACTTTAACATAACCTTACGAAACCTAGCCTTACTAAACTTAACCTAACCTAGCCCAACCAAACCTAACCTTGTTTAGCCATACACTTGCAAAAAAAAGTAAACACTTGTATTGTCTGTGTTGTACGATGTACGACATGTTGACTTATTCAAGCTGCGTGTGGACTTGGATTTTTACTGCTTAGTAAATAGCGTAAGTTGAAAATGAGAATTAAATTTTATCTGAAAAATAAGTGTAAAGCCCAGGTTATTATTTACTAGGCATTATTTTTTCAAATACATTAAAGGTTCATTGATTCATGTTCTCATCTAAGAGAACGAATAACTTTATTTATTGTATTTATTCTACTTTTATCGTCTCTTCTGGTACTTTCATTTCGTGCAATATATTGCGTAATACACTTCGCCGTGTAGATAGGTCTTTACGACTGAATAATAAACATCATGAGAAAATATGATTATCAATTATTATATGGGATATAATTCATTTCGAAGAATGGGCCATAGACACGGTAACTAGGAACCATAGTCGTAAAACTTAATACAAAATCACAGCCGTGAAAAAATATGAACCTTATGAATTATTCAAACATTTAATCAAATTATAACAATAGTATTGAAAACAAAAATTAGAATTTACCATACAATATTAAGATTCTAAATTTGTTTTGAATAATTTATTTGTTGTTTTTTATCAATGATTCTTAATTCAAATGTATAATGAAAACTGAGGTAATCGAATTTAGAATTGTATATTATCATTATTGTGTTCTCCATACAAATCTTGTGAACGATTTCACGTAATATTGATTTAATTTAAATGCACTTGGTAGAACTCCATTGTAGAACGGTTAAAAAAATTATCTACATTATAGAACTTGATCTGACGAGGTCGTAAGCCGAACTAGCTATAATTATATATTATATAATTTTTGTAGAACTAAAACACATTTCACATACATTGAAACCATAATTTAACGTTACTAGATTTCACGTTTTCCCGCTATATGAGTGCGATTTATGAAGCCTTCATTCACGACCTACCAAAACATTTTTTTCTCTTGATATAAAATTGGTCCGACGAAGAGCTGCACAAAACTAATCTGTCAATAATGTAACATTAAAATAGTATGAAGATAGCTCTGCGGCCAGATTTAAATTGATTTTATATGATAATATTATCATGTATCCAAATGCCGATCGTCCGTCGTGTTGTTAATAGAGTATAATGACGATACTTAAATAAATACGTTAAAAAAATCGTAGACACCTTTGCCCTGGATCACACATTGCTTTATATATTAATTGAATATAAATCACATGAGATTGGCCAAGACAAGACTTTATTCCCACAGTTTTTTTAATAGAAAATGCAAATCTTAAACAAAAAAATCTTTTACTCAAAACGCCCCTCACACATTATAAAAGAAACGAATGTGTTAAAAGAATTATTTATAGACATTCTACAGTGGTTCTTAAACTTTTACTTTGATAATAGAACACAGTAATAATAAAAATAAAAAAATCATAAAAAAATTATTATAATAAATATTATTAAAATATTTTATTCTGTATACATTCTATTGGATCAGGACTGGTTTGTTTATGTCGAGCATTGTCAACTGATAAATTGTCGTTCAGTTGACAAAGCTTGCCATGAGCGAAACCGGCCCTGATCTAATGAAATTTATGTGGAATAAGTACCAAAAATGTTTTATTATTTTTATTATAATGCCATTCCAACTATTATTGACAGTGAACACCTTAAAAGTGAACAGTAATAATAGTTAAAAATAATTCGGTTTAACTGAAAAAGCGGTTTGAAATAATACTGATAATAGGATAATACTATTCACGAACAATGACAAATCTTTTTAATTCATCTCCGTTTGAATTGTGGAACATATAAACTCTTCGTGGAGTATTTCAACATAATGTTGTGAATGAGAACTGATTGTTAGCTTGTAGTTTACTTTTGAGAAGCAAGATAGAAAACGGGGCTTAATTGAATATGAACGCTTCAGGCCCTGCCACTGCCCAATGATAATGTTTTCGGGCGTTCATCATACTCACTTGCGCGGCCAAAAGTTTGAATCCTTAAATGGGCACTTCCATACGATGAAACCAGTTTTTAACATGTCATGCCTTTTACAAATATTAGGTGTAAATGAGATAAAAATAATTACTCGTCAAGAAAAATTAACGGTGGCCGAGTGATAAATGCCGTTTGGCTTTCGTCAAAACGACCGGTTTGAAATTATGGGAGAGACATTTTCACTTGATGATTTTGAGTGAATTTGTATCCGAAGCCATGGATCACTCTGTAGTCGCTATCTAATTCTGAAAATTTAGATGATATAGCAGCAAGCTATGAACATTAAAGGTTGAAACTTGAAACATAGTCTCGAAAAAAATATGAATAACTCTTGAGATTATCTAAACCGGTCCTGATCTGTAAAAAATATGTAGAGTTGATTAAAAATAATGCTTATTACTCCACTATTAATTGACAGTTAAATGGAACATGTCATATGAAGACAAAATCAAAAATAGTCCACAGCTAATTTTAAATTATTTTTGTTTTTAGTAAATTTATTTGAATCGTACGAAAATAGAATATTTGATCACACAGCCAATCAGAGACGACTCTGACGACAGCCAATCAGAAACGGTTCCACACATCTGTCATTTTTTTCAAAATAAGATAGAGTTAATCAATGAGTTTGATAAAAATAATTGAGAATCATATCGAACACATTGCTAGTTATAACTGGTAGAAAATAACCAACAATTCTTACGATGAGTTTTTAATGTTGTACTATAAATAAATCTATTTTTAATGCAGTCGAGATTTTTGATGCGACGTTGTCATCATTTATCATTCGGTAATTGATAAAAAAAAACTAGGTCTATTAAAAACGTGTTTCGAGTACGTACTTGCTGATACATATTATCATGCTCGTGTTTCTTCTTTGTTTTTAGATGACAACTAGAGATATAGCCGTTAGCTACTATTTTATTTGCGATGTATTGGAAAATAATCAATGAATAGATGAGAAAAGTTTATGGAAAACTATTTTCAGGCCAATGCATACAAAGTCGTTCTAAAAATCTCTCGTGTCACCGAGCAGTATCATTGGTCTACCGTTGCTTTGTCTAATAATGCTATATTTGGAAAAATAAATATCGTCTTCTTCTTTACTTTATTCATTTCAATAGCAAATTAATTGACTGACTAAACCTAACCTAAGCAATTGTAAATACAGAATAATGCATTGTATTCAACACGGCACAATTTTTTTATACTGATTTCACAACATGACCAGTTTCGCTGACCGCGAGAATCATCATCCAAAACAGCAGTTGACAATGATCGATATGAATGATCTCCTGATCGTTTTACAATCAGTCCTGATTTTAATAATCAAAAAGGATAATTGATAAATTTTCAAATTAACGAAACCAAACTTGCTTTCAAATAGTTATGGCTTTTGATTGAAGATTTTCTTATGCTAGATAGAGACTTCCCGGGGCCCATTTGCGGAGCTCACGGGCTCGAATCTCAAGTTTCATAAGCTGATTTTTCAATTGCTCACTGATTCTGCAGTATCGTGCAGCTCTCTATCGGACCAAGTAAGTGGGGTTCATTTATTTTCTTGGTCGCATGGAAAGCGGCAGTGAACAGCGGATGCATACACATAGCGGGAGTTGGTGAAACAACCAACGTGTAGACCTAGATATTTAAGCTCTCTCTGTCGATAGCGTTACGAAAGACGGCAATAAAACATTGGCTTTTTACACAACGAATGATAGAGGGAAGTACCAAAGCAAACATGGTTAAAAGATCAGTCCCGTCCTTCTCTGTATGGCCAAGTAAGTGATGAGTAAATTCGTTCCTTTAACAACGGATGCATATACATGACTGGAGTTGGCTGGACTACCAACTTTCACAACAAATATATTATTAACCTCTGTCGAAAAAGTTGTGAAACTGGCCATGCATATACACAACGGATGGCGGTGGGAAACACCAAAGCAGGCAACCCTTTATCGGGCGAAGTACCTTCATTCATTTACTCAATCGCATAGTGTTATGCATAACGGGAGGTGGTAGCACAGTCGACTATTATATCCAAATATATCGTAGAAAACTTCCTTTAAGATAAACGTCATTAGTAAACGATATCCATTTAATAAATAGCTCGAGTTACGTTTCAATCAATTAAATATAAAATGTCTAATGTGAGAGTAATAAGATACGCTTAGAGCAATTAACTTCAAATCATTAAAATTCATCTCGCCTTTTAATCGAAACATCTTCATCCCACAGATTCAATATAATTTCAATGCGTTCGTACGCTAAGGAATTATAATATGCTCAGATATCAATGAATGTTCAACGAGGCACATCCAGCCAACATTTGTATGGTACCATTCTGTCTTTAAATGATAAACGGCGGAACATTTAAAGCTGGTGTAATAAGGAAATGATCCCCTATTCATAGATCATGCGCTCAAAGCCGACGTCTGGTCGGCTGCCAACTACCAGCACGCCCCGAAGAGGGGAACGCGCCGGAACAGGACGTCGATGACATAAATTCATACTTCTAAAGATACATAAATTTACAAACTAATTACATATGAACAGCTTAAATCAGCTGCCGCGCCGTAAAGTCACTCTAAAACAACAAGGTGAAAAGACAATACTCTTGAAAGCGTTCGAAACACATATTTAAAAGCTCATTATTTTTCAATTTAGAATTTCGACGGAAGCTTGATTGGAATTTCAATATCAAATTTGAATCGTTTGAATTGTGTACTTTTCCCTGAGTTTTATCGCCAACGACCCGGGAATAGTATTAAGAAAAACTGTTTTTTATTTATTTGAAGTAATGCTTTTCCACCGATATCACACTATTTCACCCCGAATTTTGTTTTTTAATTTATTGTATTATATTAGCGAGAGGACTTTAACTATAAAAAATGAACACACTTTATTGTAATAGCGCCTTTATTAGCGAATTCACAAGAAAGACCGGTTTCACTGTTAGCTTTACATGATCATTAAAAAAAAATATTTCTAATATGTCTAAAACCCATATTTCTCATTTCGCTTTGCTTCGATTGATATGTATGTATATAACGAGGGCTTTTGTAAAATAGTCAATCAACGTTTTGTCATATTTTGATACGATTGAAAGAATCCAAATAGATACAAAATTTGGAATTTTAGTTATCGAAGTTTATCAAACTGAAACTATTAAAGTGTAAAAACACGCTTATACGCTTGATGGTAAAGGAATATCGCACTTTTCATCATAAGTTTGAAAGAATAGTATTACTGAAAAGACTGGCTTATAAGTATTCAAAGATACTTTATATTCGCTCTTATTTTCTGTATTAACTCGATAAATTGTCTTCTTATTAATTCTTACTTTCATAATAATATACCCTTGATACATTATGAAAAACCTCAGGCAAGAAAGTAATAACGTTTAAGGAGAGTTGTTTCTTTATTGAAGATAATTCACCCCGGTCTCCCTATTAAAATATTATAATATGAATGAGTAAGTAGGTATATTTTTTCACATTATTAGAAGATAAGCATACACCAGCGAAGATTCAAACCACCTGCCCGTCCAACGAGCAACGCGCCTAGCGGCAAACTTGCGCATTATATTATTTATAAGCATTTATTATACGTGTACCTAGATTATACCAATGTAACTACACCAGTAAATATTGAATTAATGCTCACCAAGCTTGTAATGATAATATGAAACAATAATAATTCAAACGTGGAATGATTATTAATGACCAGCCAGTGGTAAAACGGGTCGTTAATGTTGTCAACGCAAGAAAAATAAAATCCCTGATGGATTTAAGAGTGGGAAAAAATATTCGCACCGGATGCTGAAAGTGACGTATATTGGAGAAATATTATTTAATGTGTCATAAGTATTGAAAATCACCGCGGTATTGTCAGACAGCAATATTGTAGCTATGTTAGTTTTTAATGATACTCAATGTTCACATCGAATAACATTTTAATAATCGTTAAGAATTGTTTGAATTGATTTTACCCTATATGTTTAAAATAATCATCATTTCGAAATATCTATTATTATTTTGGACTTATTTATAACTGAATAATTTATACCGAAGTGCTTACTTGGAAAAAAAATGTGATTCAATGTAGGATAGAAATAAACAACAGATATAATATCGTCTGTGTTAAGCCAAAAGATAGTATATTTAATTATATTAAAATTCTCTTCAATTATATTGTGTTGATGGATTCAAAAGATATATTGGCATCCACATCTTATAAATAAATAGATTTAAATGAATTCATTAGTGAACAATCAATGGTTTATTGTTTGTTATTGACACACATAAAAATTAAACTTCGAAGTTCTATTTTTGGAAGACAACATGATTTGATCGGATGTCATCATCTGAAGTCTTAAAACGACTGCAGTGCGACTACACGCGTGTTTTTATTTTTTAGTTTATTATATAGCCGTGTTAAAGCAAAAAAAAATATTTTTTGAAAACATGCAAAGAATGGGAAAAAATATAACCGGATGTATACTAACTACCCTTCAAAAGAAATCAGTAAATTTGATAAAGTAAGCCATAAAAAAAGCTAAAGGAGCGTTGATTGTACTTTAACTTCAAAAAACACATAATATAATTTATCTCAAAAGTTTGCCAAAATCACATACCTACTGCCTCCTTGCTTGGAACGGCAGAATATGTAGTCATGAAATGCGTATTTTAAGTAACTGACAAATCCATTGAAATTGGTTACTTCTATCATTAACTGTAAAAACTAGATCCGTATAAAATTCCAGCGTCGATATATTGTAAAGTACACAAGCACTGCAGCGCCAGTACAACTTAGTTAGTGATTATAACTAAGTTAAGAGAGCTTTTCCACAACAAAGGCATTTGCGATACATTAAGCGAGGCAGTGTAACGAAGTAAGCGGCGAGCGATAGAATGGAACGCTTCCCGATGACAGTCAATTAGCGGTCGGTCGCCATCTTTTACGCGACCCCACGATAAATTGACAGTTTTGATAGTTCCCTCTCGCGTCGGACACACACGAAGTTGGCGCGAGTCTATTGTTTTCGCGCCACGGAAAAATGACAGCCAGGAATAACGAAGAAATCGGCATTTCAGATGATTATAATATATATATGATGATCGTTTGAAATGCCGTGATGTTTTTAATGTGTATTAATTATAAAATAATTGACACGCATTCAGATTTTCAACTTATATTATAATTAACTGTTATGTTTACATTGCTGGGAGTTGAGATGAAAACTTATGGTTCGGCCTCTAAACTTATTCTCTTGGTGTCAAATTTTAACCGTTTTACTCCCACTCGGGATCTAATATTCCCGCGAATATATGCGAAGAATCCTAGAGGCCTCAGTTTTTTTAACAGGCTTTAACGGAATTTGTTTTTTTCTTCATTTATATGATTTTAAGCTTTATATTTTTTTCACTCTTTCACAAAATGACATTGCAGGAAAAACTAACACTGATAAGTTAATATTAGCTAAAATAAATAATAAAATAAACATGGCTGTGGAGTCGGTGAAAAAAAGTTCGACTCGACTCCGACTCCAGCATTTGCCATAACCACGACTCCGACTCCGACTAAGAAAGTTTAATATCGTCACTTTTTTTTGCCTAATTTTCATAAGTATGTGTATTCATTTAAATATCAACCCTACCAATCCGGCCAATAGTCAAATTTGACATATAATATGCAAAAATAAAAAGTTAAAACTTTTCAATATTTACGACTCCGGCCAAAATGCCGCGACGAATCCGGTCAAAAAACCCCGACTCCACGACTCTGACTCCGACTCCGACTCCGACTCCGACTCCACAGTCCTGATTATTTTGCATATGTATTTTGTATATTTGCGTATGACTCCGAGTACGACTCCGGCCAAATTGCCGCGACGCGTCCAACTCCGACTCCAGCCCTGAAAATAAAGATTCCCGTTTTTTTGCGAAAAAATGCATTGGGATTTTTCGGGTACTTGCCAAATGTTTTGGGGTCCAAAAGGTTAAATAAGTCTTTAACTGGTATTATGTTTTTGGGATACTTCAATTGAAAGCAGTGATGTCTTCTCGAATGAATGTTTAAATATATGCACATTAAAGATATAGCCAAAAAAACTAAAACAATGAATTCAATATTGAGAAAAATGAGCTTTGCTATGACGTTTAAGAGAATGTAATTCTTTTGTATGTATCTCTTTGTCTGTAACGCACGGCACAGCGCAGCGCGTACACATACTGTTTCGAATTCTGCGCATTGAGCGTATTACTGGCCGAATTTTGCCGAGTTTATCTTTTATGTCATTTATAACTTTTTCCTCTCATTTATATAATATATGTATATCGTGTGAGTAATATATATTCTAATATGTACAAGTTCTGACGATAGCGTGGTGCCGAAACACATGTTAAACCTACTAGATTCTTTAGAGTTTAGACGATAACTGCGTGTTACTAAAACATGACCAGGTAAATTTGACATCTATGCCTTCGTAAAATTCCGTACAACCGAAATCGACTGACCGCACAGCTAAATGTTGGACTATTTTCTCTACACGTTTCATTTATCTTCATTATATGTTCATGTGCATTTATTATCACTTTATTCAATTTCCATTTACCCGTGAATATTATATTTCTGTGTTCTTGTTTTTATCGACAAGAAAATATATGTACAGCAAAATATTCCAATCAAAGATGGCAAGGTCTAATAGAAAATTGATGGTCACTATATTCTTTAATAACGGCATTTAACCTGATAAAATGATATCCAAGACTGCCTGCTAATGAAGATTTTAAACGAGTCCAGCTTATGTCATTTAATCTCTGTGATATTTCATAATATTTGTTTACCAGTGGCGTCATTTTTTACCCAGCGAGAGGTCAATAAGTAAAGTCGAGTATACAAGATGGTTTTCCCACCGCCTCCCGTTGCATATAATTATGCAGCCAATATTTCACGCCCGACTTTCACACCGCTATCGACAGAGAAAAGGGAGCCTAAGTGTGAGGCCTCAGTGCAAGTATTTTTTTACAGCGCTGCGTACAGTTCAAATGCCAGTGGTCTCATTGGATATAGAAAAGGGAGACACGCAAATTCAGGAGGTGTCATTGGCTCGCTCCCGCCACCGCCTTTTTTATAGCCAATAAGGTCACTGGTGCTTTAACTATACGCAGCGCTATAAATACACGGTGGCACTCAGGCCGTATACTCACCTTCATATTCATGGTGCGAGCAGATCTGCATGGGACTGATTTTTAACCATGCACTAGTGTGCTTTAAAATAAAAAATCAATTTGATACTAAGTCTCCTGTGTATAATCCGTATAATGAGAACCCGCCGTGTAAGACGAGCTTATTGACTTTATTTAGCAAAGAATTGAGGTTATTTCGATCGCCAAAAAATGCAATGAAGTAAGCCTTCGTTGCCGTCAAGTTACCGTGGCCTTTTGCACCCGTGTGAGGACGGACCACAACAAACAGTTCTTTTCGTTCGGAATTCATTTGAGGATAGTTGGATACAGGTTTCAAAAAATAGGTAACAAAAGAACAAAACAATATACTAATATAGCATATTTACTAAAATATTACAATACATACATAAATTGGCCAATCTACGATAAGGTTTAAGGGGGACGCATAGGAAAGTTGCTAACTGATGGCTAATGAACAGCGCTTATAACATATTTATAGTTAAACAAAATTAAATTACATTTTAAATACCAGTTTTCCGGTATTGAAAAGCCGGCTTAACTACCGGTGTTGCAATTCCTTAGTGTTATGTATAAATACTACACGAGTCTTTCGTAAAGATACTAAAGCTGGATAAGTCTAGAGAGCATGTCAAAGGTGAACCATCGGATAGCCGTTACTGACGACGAAGAACTTAAACTTATTACGTTCTTTATGTTGTAAGATTTGACGTGTAAAGTAACAGCAAAAAAATCAAAATCACAAAACAATTTTATCACCATCATTTTGGTAATGAAATACGATATGAAAATGTAATAGTATCTGCGAAAAGAATTTATATCTGAATCACACATTTAATATGATACAATAATAAATATAAAACTTATAGCTTTTAAGCTAGAATATACGTGCAAGTTAAACGTTAGTATTTTTTTTCTAATCATTTATTTAACTTTTCTTTAAGTTAGTGTATTCCACCAGAAGTACGCAAAGTACTTTATTTCGACGATGGGTTCGGAGGTAAATATATTCAGAATTTGAAAATCATCCAATCTACAACAGTCAAGAACTGAATAATATTAAAATTATAGAAATAGCTCATCCAATAAAAATCAATATCTTTGGGCATTTCATGTTCAGGATGAAGCCCGAAGGTGCCAAAAGTATACAAACCTTCAAACCATTCAAATTAAATTTTGAAATTACATCACGCACTTTCAATCAAAATCAGAAATAATATGAGAAGTTTAATAGTTCTTGGAAATCAATAGGAGCTTAAAAATAATTTTATAAACGGCATTAGAAGCTGTACAGGATAATATCGTTACTAATTTTGAATAAATACAACTAATTCTATATAACTATATTCTGATGGAGATCAGGACCGGTTTCGCTCATGGTGAGCAATTTTTAACTGATCATCAGTCAGGCAATGATTGAATAATGGAACACCTTAAAAGCTATAAATCTTATTATCAGTGGTATTTTTCCCTCCAAACACAAGTGATTGGTGCTGTAATTGCATGTATGTGAACCCCTCTCATTTCCTCGCGGAAAATAAAAATCAAATGATCAATAATTAAGTTCAGCATTAGAAATCTTTGTCTTGAAGCAGACATTTTTTAAAGAAAAAAATTATAATAATACGTACACCACTGTTCTCGCTCCTACCAATCGCGAATATGGTAGCATTTTGATAAGACATAGTCCTGCGACACGACTCTAGTCATAATTGGCTTCACATCAAAAGCTGGGAGGTCCGGGCGGCCAGCTTTGCTTCGTCGACCGCGCGCCACAGCCTTCGAGCTTTACATTTTGTATTAAAATAAATCCACGTATGATATCGAAGTCAATCATTATTTTACGAAACAAGTACGACGCCGATAACAGTGCTTATTATAAAGAGCAGAGCATTTTATCTTATAAGCCAATTTATAACGTCCATTAAATAATTAACAGATATTTTATGAAGTAGAAGATTTAAATATGGAACGTCTATTCGTACACGGGAATCAGTTTATTATGCTTAAATCTGCAATCCCAGTGTGAAGAATATAGAGCATCTAAACGAAACGTGTTAACAATAGCTGGTTGTTTTTTTACTCATTACTCTTGTTTGCAGTTTTTAGAGGACAACCTTAACCCTTTAAATCCCAAGGGGCTGATATAACGGCCAGTGAATATATGCGAAGAATCCCAGAGGGTTCAGTTTTTTAACACGTTTTTATGGATTTTTTTTTTCTTCATTTGCATATATGATTTTTCAACCCATGTAAAACAAGTACTTTTGACCCTAAACATCATAAAACTATATCGGAATGATTCCAATTGGTCTGGAATCAATATGGTTAAAATATAAGTTACACAGAATATTTTTTATATTTAAAATTTCCCAAAGAATATTATTTTCTTACATGTTATGAATTTAATGACTTCGAATGTATCTTTAAAAATAGAACTGTACCTAAGGAATTTAAACTAAAAAATTGGAATAACCGAATGAGCAAAATATTATACTGTTTTATAATTCAAAAGTTCAATGCTTGAAGAACAAAACTATAAAAATGCTTGAATGACCTCAGCCGGCTTTTTTTTGATTTTAAAAGCATTGCGAATTGACATGGACTTCGCAATCGATAGGAAAGAATATTTCAATTTAACACGCTACTTTATGCCCATGTTTTATTTTTAATATTATCATTAAATCATGCCTAATTATTTTTTTTCTTTTTTTACAGACTCAATTTACACGCCTGACAACCAAAACGTGTGTTCGAATCATAACTGTAGCACAATGTAAGTATTAAATACTCGGAATAAGTATAATTTATATAATAAGAATGAAGAATAATTATGTATCAAAACAAAAATCAATTTATCCAAATTTTTAAGCAAAAATTGATAAATTAGGTTTAAATAACGTGTTTGTATCGTGGTAAATATTGAAAACGTCATCAGTGTATCTTTATTTTCTGTCAAAAGTCAAAATTGTCTTTGAATATGTAGCGGCCAGTGCTTTTATTCCAAATTCAAAAATGACATTATGTTTCGATTGTTTTTTATTAAAGAATATCATGTATGAGGAAGAATAGAGAAAACAAAGATATGTCAATCTTGATCATTTATTTATATTATTTACTCGAAGTGGATATAGTTTTTCATTTGTGAATTATCTAGTTTGTTTTGGGCCTTGGCGGCTTAGTGGATTTTAAATTCAAAATGTCTACTGGCCTGCTAAGTCCCAAGATAGGCAAAGATTCTAGCAACACAACTCATCTCTACAGATCCATTGCCAAAAATAATATAACTATGATTATACTTGTAGTTTTGACTATTAACATCAAAATGCCTTTATCAAGGCCTATTTATTTTTTCAGATTTAACGATTAATAGTATTTAATAAATACACAAAAAATATTTTAAATGGTCAGTTGGTATCTGTATATTTTTTTACTACTCCTCAATTGTTATAAAAATAAGTCATGTTCTTTTTTTCTCGACATCAATCTTTTCTCATTGTTTAACAACGTAAATAGTTAATCACCGATATCAATAAAAATACCGATATCAGAAATATCATTTTAAATATCGAGGTTTAGGTAATTGTATTTATATTCGAAAATAAAATAACGGGTATGGATCATTCGGATCCATGAATATTTCAAATTTGGAACAGTTTACTGTGTTGTAAGTAAAATAAATCAATGTTTATTTAAAATAAATATTATGTTAAGCACTTATTTCAAGTGGTGGTACGTTTATGAAAAAAATTGTAGGCATTATGCTATTTTAAGATTGGAACCAAGAATAGATTTTAAGTGTTGCCAAATATTGATCTTTCACGCCATATAATATGTATACATTATCAATAAACAATTATTTTAACAATAGTACACATTCATATTATAAAGTTAGTTTGATGTATTTTTTTATAATATTGTAAACATATTATGAAACCAGTTAGACACATTAATGACCTACATGAAATGCAATTATCACATAAGATTTTACAATATCATCCGCATCGTATTTATTACACCTGTATAAATCGCTCATTATCAAAATACAATACAGGAAAAAACGTATTGTAACGATATGAAACACGCACAAAGAGCCCATGATGATTTTCTAGCCGGAGTAATTCTCTATGGACCGTTATTAAATATTTTATTGCACACCACTAATCGAATAGTTAGTTATTTAGTTACCAATAACAATTCAATAGTATTCACGAATGGCCAACATGACGAATGAAAAAAAGCATTGAGTATTTTAATGAACTGTTAGATTGGTAATAGTGATTATGTACTTATTTGTTAATTAAAAAATAGTTAATTCATCGCTTTGAAAACAGGGATGGCATTTCTGAAATCCCGGTATTTTAGTAACACGCGATTCAGTGGAATTTGAATTAAGATTTTTTAATGATTATTTTCACACTTACTTGAGAAATTATTCAACAATTCCTCGCTATAGTCGCTATCTATCTCAAGTGTGCACAAAGAAAATTATTGTGTTCAATAAATAATGATTATGCTTCTACTTTCGATGGTTTCGGCGGTAACTTTGTAGAAGTTTATTTTAATATAAAATTTAAAATATGTTTATTTAAATAATAAAAAAAGTTATTTTATATTATGCTTCTACATTAACAAGCCCGACGATGATGGTTTTATGAAAGGTTTATAATTCTCTCTAGATATTTTGAATATATATTTACCCTATCTACCCAGCATTTAATATGTGCTTTCCATAACTATATAGTAAGAGTAACAGCGGATTCACAGTTAATTCGTGATCAGATTGTAGATATTTTTCAATATAAAGTTGACACTTATTTAATTTATTAAGTCAATATTACTAAATCATTAGGAATTAAAAACAATTGAATTCTACCCGTGATTTAATTATAGAATTTGCAGTATTAACTTCTCAAGAAGCATACAATGTATTTATTAAATAGCTATTTTGACACCACATAATTATCAGCACTACTGCATGACGTTGAAAATGGCGTAATGCCGAAATATGTTTAATATCAAGTATCAATAACGAGCAAATATGTTTTATCAATTTTAGCTAATTCTTGTTTTTTTTACCGACATCTTATCTAAGATGATCTGATAATCCCGGGTGGTCAATCCCTACTCAAAACGGTATTGTGATGGTTTTTTCATTTGTAATTATATTCAAAATTAGCTTCAACGGATCAATCAAATGTCGGTAGTAATTATAACAGATTGAAGAACTTTAATGAGTTAAAAATATTTAAATAATGTCTTATAGATTGTTTATTTACTGCTGATATTGAGTCATCATTACTTCATCAAGATATTGCGTGCCACAAAAAGAATAAGACAATTAACGTATGAATGATAAGCTCTTCGAATTAAACTTCAACAGATTTAAATAATATAAAAAAAATAAATTTTTCATTCTTCTCATTTTTAGTCACGTGACACATCTACATATAAATTCTATCAAAATCTTTTGATGGATTTGGCGGTAACTTTGTGGAAGTTAAAAATTTGATATTATTCTATCAAATTCCCCTAATAATTATTGATATCGTTGATTATCCGAACACAAGGATTTGAAATGCAATGTTAAATTTCAGTCTTAATATAATATGTATAATGTGAAGAATGAATGAATCCAAGTCACTTTTATGTTGGCTACGTCTTATTTCTTAAGTGTTTTACTTAATATAATTCTATTTAATTTATAACTGTGCTGCATAACGCCATAATGTTATATAAAAAAAATATAAACTTATATAAAATATTGTTTTCTTATATTAAACTTTCCAAAATAATAGATTATACTTTTCATTAAAACTAGCAAATACTTCAATATTCATGATCTCTTTACTAAATTACAATCTTCTCTCTTATGAATGACATTGTGTTGTCAAAAGAACAATTAATTCATCACATAATTCAAGGCCTATCATTTAAACTTTGGAATCGTTAAATATGTATATAAAAAAAGAAATAGTAAGTATAACTAAAACGAAACTTCCAACTGTTAAACCTGACTCTGACAATTAATTATAAAATACATAAATACCATATAAATTTACAACAAGTAATCGACGTAATATAAAAACTATGCCCATTATCGATGGTTTTTGTTGCACGTATTGTCTGTGGTCGTTTTCTCACCCGGCCAGTAAAGAGTTAGTTTCAGTAGCCCTATATTATAATGTATAAAACAAGCTTCCAAATCAACATGATATTTCTTATTTGGAAGGTGGCGGTATGCGCCAAATAACAATAAGGCACATTATATTTGGCCCGTTAGGTTGCTTCTCCTTATTTGCGTGATGAATAGAAAAGTCAGAAGCCGTGATTCTATTGTAACATAAGGGTTACATTATAGGGCTAGCAGTTGGTCTATTAAACTAAATACATACATTTTCAATTAACAAATACTAATATCGTTATAGTCGGACCCTATGGTCTAGTGGCAACAGCTTTGCCCTAGTGATCAGGTAGGCCCGGGTTCAAGTCCCGGCAAAGTCAGATTTTTTCAATTGAAAAAAATATCATGAACAATCGTTTTTTGTTAAGTTTGTTTTTTTGATTCATAAAAATTTATCATCGAGTTTTTCATGTATAACTTTCATAATTGAAAATATTTGGCACATTGGCATAAGCTGTAATGCCAAATATTTTTTTAATTAAAAAAAAAAAATCAGAAAAAAAACTTTTTCTTTTTCCCGACCGTTTCCGTTATTATCATTTCCGAGTTTTTCAAATGAAAATGATAATTTTTTTTCCGCTCTATCTTTTCATAAATTGAGAATCTTTATTATGACTCCAATAATGTTTGAAGAATGAACGATTTTAGTATGGTATTTATATTATTGCTTATTTCAATTCGATTTTTAAACATTACTTCTTTATTTTAAGCAAGCGTTAATCAAATAAGGTTGAATCTAGGAAACGAACAGTGAATATTTTTTCTGTTACTGTCAGTTTTCAGGGTAATCCGAAAACTTCAACATAATTAGATTTACATCAATGTTTAATGTGAAAGTAAACAAGGGATTAATAGTGTCGATCAAAGTAGTACTATATAGTAGAATCTATACTGCAAATTAATATAATAGGTTACATTGTGCTTATTATGAGCACATCCCTGTTAGTTAAAATAACCTCACATGTCGGTGAAATGTGAAAACGTATCGTCCTCGGCGGCTATTCTGGCATTAACCATACGTATTACACCCCATGTTTGGCAGTTTCTGGATGTGACAATAGTCACAATGCGTGCGAAGAAGAGATATGCGGGCATTGTACGCAAGACCTTTTATCTATGGTTTGGACCTCACTTTACATTGTACAATCGACCGCTGCTAGGATTTTCCGGCCATAATTGGTGGTCTGCATAGCTTAAAATATTGCACGCGGTGAAAAAAGTACTATGCAATATTTTGATAATCGAAGTGATGCTTCAAAATGAAAAGATATACAATTACATATGTAGATCAAATTTGAATTTTGTACTTTTACATGAGTTTTATCGCCCCGAATTTCACCATTCGGCATCGTCAGGCAATTCAAGTACACGAATGTACTTGAACTGGTGCGCAATGACTGACGATTAATTTCTCATTAATATACACAAATTTGAACTAATAATATATATTGATTGAGTAGGCATTTACTTGGTAGAACTCCATTATTTTCTTTCCGTATAGTAATATATATTTTGGTATCTGAATCTACTCGAGTTTACTCGAATACTCGAGTATTTTAAAATGTTATTACTCGATACTCGAGTAGTTAAAGTGTCGAGTAATTGGAGTCCTAGTTATCTGTCACTGTCTTCTCATAAGAAGCTTACATTGTCAGTAAAATATATCGTTGGCTTAAAAAGTAAATTTGCTATCTCCAGTTTGTGTCAATTTTGCATGAGACGGTAAAAACTGATTATTTTGGTATTTTCAAACCGATCGGGAAATTTTCAAACAGGTCTTTCAAACATTTTTATGTACCACCGCTGAAAAACAACGGTTAAATTATGGATATATGGTCACGGGACAGAATTTTTGTAAAGATTTATGAAAAATAAGCACATTAAATGAAATGATTTCTCATGTTCAGGTATTTAAAAGCAGATAACATTATTTTAATCTATGTAAGGCTTACCATTTTTTTTGAAATGTTTCTGACTTTAATTTTGAAATTTATTATAATAGAAGATCCTAAAGAATACTTCGCAATAAGTATGAAATCGAGTTGTTATACTTTACAGGAGCAAAAATGCAACCACAAACTACACAAATAATAATATTATACAGATAGAGACAGTCAAATAAGTTTATTATTTGTTTAAAATAAAAAAGAATAATTTTATTATAGACTAATATTAAAAAACAAATTCTTCTTTCAGAACTCATACAATAATCAGTAATATTCTTCAGATTTAATCATTTTGATTCCACACGAACTCAAAGAGTAAAGTCAAAACATAAAATTATAATCCAGTTTGTATAAATTTTTTGAGCTTAGCTCGAGAGGATTGGGATTCTGTACCGTGACCATATATCCATAATTTACCAAACAACGAATGAATGACCGGTGATATTAGAAATGGTGGAGTTATCAAATTTCCCTAAAACGTTTTTACGATGCACTCAAATATGTTTTGATTATAAAAAATTTACGGAACATGCACATTACATGATACAACAAGATGGCATTATTAAGTAATTTTCAGCTAAAAGTGGAGTTACTCTTATTAATTACTCTTTTAAGTCATCGATATTGACATTTAAAACAGAAATTGTTTCATATACTCCCGTATATTCAACTCAAATTTAAACCAACTAAAAAGTATGTTCTATAAAACGTAATAATTATAATCTATGTAATGTAGCGAAGGGTCTGAAATTGTATAAGAATGCCTGAAGGTGTTTTGAGGTTAGGTCAGTTTCCGCGTTCACCATAAAGAATTGAGTTCTGTTTTGTCGGACGCCCACGCCCTCCGTCGTGAACATAGCACCTTGTTTTGCCAAAGCATATTTTTAATACTGGCAACAACCCGATCGGCTGGCCTTTGAAAATTAATTCGATTGTTGGAAAACCGTAATAATTCACGCAATCGTGATTGGTGCTAAGCTTTGAGGGATACGTTATTGATAACTTTGTTTATTATCAAATCTAACTGTTATAACATCGTGTGCCGTATGTATTATTTTAAGGGCTCTGGAGTCGTGAAAAAAACGTAGGACTCCAACTCAACATTTACCAAAAACACGACTCCGACTGAAAACGTCACGTTTTTTTCCTAATTTTCCTATTTATGTGTATTCAATTAAATATCAACCAACCAATCCGGCCAATAGCCAAATTTATCATATTATATGCAAAAATACTCGGGCCAAAACGCTGCGTTTGACTCCGGTCAAAAAACCCCGACTCCACGACTCCGACTCCGACTCTGACTTCACAGCCCTGATTATTTTACATACCCTCAATATGGAAGATTAATTTTAAGGTGTTCACTGTTGGTGATAAGGTGGAAAGGCATTATATTAAGAAATCGTAAAACATTTAATGTACATATGCCACAATTAATTTAAAATGCTCGCTACGAGCGAAACTTGTCCTGATCTTAATAAATTAATTATTGAACATTTTATAATTCCATTGAAGAAGTATGGACGTACTTTTGATTCAACACAGTAGAATGAATTAAATTCAATATAAATAACTTCGATTATTCCACGTATTATGTTAACCTATTGTGACACGTGTTTCGCTTCTTTCAGAGGCATCTTCGGACTTACCATCGCAAAGTTTTCTTTAGTAATAAAGCAAGATGATATTGAATAACATTCAGTATACATCTATTCACTCCTTTAAAGGTCAATATAATGGAAAACTCTTTTCTGATGTTTCTGAAACGTATCTCTCGTTCAATACAGTTTATAAGTCAGTTAAAAATATATTTTAAAACAATGCAATCATTTATAACATTGAGAATTCGATTCAATATTTTATTTTCTTGTGGGATTGTTCTTTTATTCGCTATGGATTTGTTCTTTTATTCGAAAAATATTTTACACTATTCAAGGTTAAACTTGATACAGTTCTGTAAAATGGCAAGCGTCTACCCCAGGTTTCAGATGACTGGCCATCAAAGCCCAACAGCCGCTCACGACATTTCCCTAGCACCTGTTAAGCCTTCAGCCCAACATATCTTCGGCCCCTTCCACTCCGCAGTCGTGAGTCGCCTTTCTTTTGAGAGCTTATTGTTATGACAGTTCTGACAGCTGGATTCATACAATAATAATATATAAACCACTCTGCATCAAAGAGCCTTAGAGTCTGTTCAATTGCAGTATAAGACACATCATGATCGAAATAGCTGCAATAATGATCGAAATAACTCAACGTTGAATAGATATTTTACTACGTTAAGAAAAATAACAATGTATTTTAGTTCTACATAAAATTTATATATTTGTTGATAGCTATTTCGGCTTACGCCTTCGTCAGAACTATGTTTAAAACGTGTATTAGAGATAGCTTATATACCTTTGCTAGACAGGGTGCACCGTATATCCTCTCTTCCTTTTTAAACCATACCAACCGTGAAGAATTTCTAAAGACTTTGCAGATTTTAAGTGGTTTCACACGATAAAAATAACCCAAAAATACCCAGATTATCTTTTGCACCAATAAACTAAACTTATTTAAATTCTTCCAAGTAAATGCCTACTCAATCAATAGATATTTTACTATTACTCATTATAAACATATACAATTCTATTTTACCTATCAAAAATTATATTAAAAAAAACTATTCGATTTTCAGAGTAGATTGATTCAATAAAGAAACAATGTTATTGACAGCCACTTAAAATGTTTTAACTGTCACTTCTTGGCGGAGAGGCATTATTTTAAAAATCTTATTCAAGACTACATTTGACAATGCTCGCGATGGATCAAACCTATACTGATTCCTATTCTTGTTATGTGTAAGTTATTTAGTTAAGTAGTACAAAATATATGTGCTTTATTACGTTTTTCAAAAGGTTGAAAAAGTGTCGCTCGTCCTGGGCTCAAACCCGTGACGCCTTTCGTGGAAGTTAACGACATTGACCACTGCACCACGTACCTGAAGATATTTATACAGAGAAGAAGACAATTTCAGGCCGAAACATGGACTACTTAATCAAGTTAACTGAAGCATAGGATCCATCGTCGATGTCGAGTCTAGCCCGACATCGTATGGGTAACGCACAACTCCTATGTCGAGTCTTGCTCGACATTGTAAAACTTGCATGGAAAATTATTTTTTATTACTTTTTAATTGCCCTTACTTCAAATCAGTATTTATTGGATTGTGTGCTTTAGTTAAAGTTTGTAACATGTCATAATGTGGGATATCTTTATTGATTGAGTAGGCATTTACTTGGTAGAACTCCATTATAATACGGTAAGAAAAATAACAATGTATTTTAGTTCTACATTAATTATTTTATATATTTTTTGATAGCTATTTCGGCTTACGCCCTCGTCAGAACTATGTTTTAAACGTGCATTAGAACAAGCTTATATACATAGGCTAGACAGAGTACACTATACATCTTCTTCTCTGTTCCACCATCTTAATTGTATATGGAAAAAAATAAGTTATTGATTGGTGTATTCATGAAGTGAAAACAAATCTGGGTATTTTTACTAAGTGGGAATAAACGTAAAATTAGTAACGCAATTAGTGTTTATTAATGGCTTAAGAAGTGGTGATATGTTTGATTGTTATCTGTTCATTAAGAATGTCATTGGATTGATTATACCTATTAATTTCTAGCTGTTCCAATTCATTTAGCTTAAGGCCCTTATTACAAGAATGTGAAAGAATTATTTTATATATTTTTTGATAGCTATTTCGGCTTACGCTTTCGTCAGAACTATGTTTTAAACGTGTATTAGAGGTAGCTTATATACCTAGGCTAAACAGGGTACCCCATACATCCCCTCTTTGCTCAACCATCCCAACGCCACATGGAAAAAATTTTAATAAGTTATTGATCTGGCGTAATCCTGAGAACGTTAATCTGGATATTTTTGGGTTATTTTTATCGTGTGAAACAACTCAAAATCCGCAATGTCTCGAGTGAATCTATTTTAAATTGTTTTTAGCTTGCTGCTTGTTAAAGGCTTTAGAAGAGGTGGTGTGTTAATTGTAATCTGTTCGTTAAGAATGTCATTGGATTGATTATACCTATTTATTTCTAGCTGTTCCAATGTATTTAGCTTAAGGCCTTTATTACAGGAATGTACACAAATCGGGACCGAATTTGGATCATGTGCTTTCTCTATCTTTATTTCGTTTCACCATACGAATAAATACGCAAGCCCTGTGATATCAACAAAATTCTCAAAAATATGGAGGAGTGCAACCGGTTAAAGTGAACTAATTTACTCGACTTTCTTAGAAGATTAATGCGCTATGGGATTTGAAGCCTGCCAATGTTTTGTTCACGTACGTCGTTATTGTACCAAAACCGGAGATGACATGTAATTATTCATTTAATAACACTAACGATATAAATTCTCATTTTATTGAGTTTTCTACTCGAAGCATTTGGCATTGATGTGCCGTGATAGTTGTTTCATGGTCTTAGGTCCTTTGGTGTAAATCCGATATAGATCATTTAAGTCAAACATGGCATTTTCTTATAAAGGAAAAATATGCTATCGGCCCCTAGCGGATGAAATCAGTACCCATATTAGTGACCGTAAGTTGGCTGAAACCGGCTAACGTTCAGTACCGCCCTGCCATAAACAATTTCACAGACAATCCAACTTACTGGATCCACTTTTTTTTTAAAAGACAACAGGTTTATTCAATAGACAACATGCAATAAAGCACTTCATAAAATCACTTTTCTCCTTACTTACTCCCAGTATAATAGTTCACAACTGTTTCGTGTCTATTGTTAAATAAACCAGTAGCGCTCAAACTTTGAATCTTTTTCATTTTGATGCAAACTTTATCTTTTTAAAAAAATTGTCAATCTAAATCAATGCAGGTCTTTATTATGGATTGACGTTAATTACCGAATGATCGAATTGTGGTTTTCAATCCAAATGCATATATGTCTATGATGTTTTTATCCATTCTTATCCACCTGTATGTGATACTGTAAAGAGGAGTAGCGGGAACAATAAGTTTACTTTTTACCCTTTTCTTGAGAGTGGGATCGGGCAAATGACTTAAAACCAGCTCTTATTAGACAACTACTGTGGAAATACTGTTTCAACAGTTACATTCAACTTAAAAACGAAGCTCACTTAAAACGAAAACAATTTTAAATAGTTTACCACTTTTTATATGCTTATTTTTTACTGAAAATGTCTTTAGAATAAATTATAAGTTCTACTTTTAAAAAATAAGAAATTAAAAAGACACCACAAGTTTTTTTAACAATCGTTATATACATATGTACATATGTTATACAGTTCCAAATTAATACATTAAATTAACGTGCGATTACGTTTGGCATCGCTTATTTAAATATATGCACTGCACCATGGATGTGGTTTTATAATAGTCATGAGTTCTGGCTCGTGTCTCCTCGCTAACGAACACCTCGCATGCACTCGCTGCAACAATGGAGGCATGGAGGCGGTGCATATCATACTAACTTATTACACCTGAAGGACAAACACTTGCCTATTATTACACATCCTATTGCAGGGTTGTGTGGATTTACTTGTAGGGAAATGACAGAGCTCCGGAATGCAGTCCGCTTTAATTTACAATACCCTCAACCCGTTGGATACTAACGACGAAGAGCCGAAGACTTATCTGTCAAAAAATTTATATTTAAAATTTCTACGAATTCAAATACAGAATTAAGCATAAATATGAGGCATCTCAAAGCAAAAAATCGACAACTGCTCCAATTATCTGTCAAACGTACACACACCG
Source organism: Himalopsyche kuldschensis (assembly GCA_028554975.1). Taxonomy (NCBI): domain Eukaryota; kingdom Metazoa; phylum Arthropoda; class Insecta; order Trichoptera; family Rhyacophilidae; genus Himalopsyche; species Himalopsyche kuldschensis. The sequence continues at coordinate 240,680 of JAHFWI010000059.1, read as the reverse complement.
TAAGTCATTTCAAATGACAGTGGGCGAATGCGGCTCTTTGTTGAAATTAGTGTGGCTCTAATTGAAGTCGACATATCGTTCATTGTTGACTCGTCGACATCTCACAGAATTGCTGCGAGCGAATTTTACGCCTTATTTCAAAGATCTTTATCCTTTTTAAGGTATTCACTCTGAAAACGTGGTGGAATGGCATTATATTAAAAATAATAACACATTTTTAATACATCAAATTTATTGAGATCAGAACTGGTTTTTTTCATCGCAAGCGCATTTACACGAAACCGGTCCTGATCTCAATAAATTCAATGTGCAATAAGTACCATAATGTGTTATTATAAACTTTAATAGTCTGGCTAATTAATGATGGTTATTTATATAGAGTGTGTTATTGTGAAGAAATACGACGAGAAGACATAAAGACATGAAGATTCCATTTCACTCCAGGGTTGCCGCAGAGTTGGGGTTTCTGAGCGGCATGTGCCTTGGATTATTATAAACATGCAATGCCCTTGGAAATCCCAAAAATGCAAGCAACATTTCATCAAGGAACTGAGAGAATTTACCAGTGACATCGTAATTTCAAAACATTCTACAAATCATGCAGTGGGCAACACTCAACCGAAATCGAACATGTCAAAAAATGTTGCCATTTAGAAACAAGTGAAAATAAAATATTGTCGTATCTAGATTACAATGTATATATTCATCTACACTTACTGCAGCAGTGCATGCACTATTATAAAACGAATTATTATGACTGTCCTAGCAATAATGTATGTGTTTTAATTGTAGGCTTGTGGGAAACAATAAACTGTTAGCAGTATTGATACAGTTCTTTGTGAAACGAGTTTAGATCAAATCGCCGCCATTGTTTATTTGTTTATTTTTCAGTGCCGGAGCAGTGCATTTGGGAGCTGAAATTCTTTTGCAAATTTTGTTAATCCAATTGAGCTGAATGGTAAAATAAAATTCTAGCAAAATTTACTTTTATATTATTGTGATAAAGTAATTTAAATCAGTCAATTTACAATCGACACGTTTTGTTTAATATTTGATTGCAATACAACAAAAATACACCAAAATAGCAATATAAAATTTTATATAACTTCGTATTGTGTGACTAACAGTGACACGTGTTTCGCTTCTTTCATAAGCATCATCAGACTTACTATCGCACGGTTGTTTCAGTAAAATTGCGAATTACTTGTCACTATAAGTCAAACAATATGTAAATTAAACTAAGTTATTTATTAACCTTTTGTATCCCAGAATATTTTGGAAGGTGCCCGTGTTTTGTGTTGGTCGTAAAAAACTGTAGTCTTTATTATATTATTTATCTCACTAAAATTATCTAATTAGTGTTATTTTTTTGTATTGCCATTTTATGATCTACATATCGTGGAAAATTAATTGTTGTATTTAGTTGAAATAAATTTCCACAAATTTACCAGCGAATCCATCAAAAGTAAAAATGGCTTTCTTTGTGTTTACGAATTTTGAAAATAAAAATTATCTTGAACTTCTATTCACAATTTGATTGCGGTCAGGACACGTGGTACAAACTATTCGAGGGTTACGTGCTATTGCCTACTAAGTAGAATTATCATTTAACACTAACTAGATCACCCGCATTCAGCCACGATCAACATAAAAATTGCATTCCAATCTCAAAGCTGATATTCTGAAAAAAACAATTATATAATTGGGCATAAAAATTCTACACGCCATCTCTGCGCGCGTCGATTTTTAAATAAAGAACAGCGACCACCAGTGAATGTGCTAACATGCTCCAATAATTCAAAATGATAACAGTATTCATTATTGGCGATTTAATTTATATCGAATTGTGTGCGGCCCCATCTTTGAATGTATACAAACATAGCCAAACAACGAACGGTTAATTAAATTTGCTCAATCGAATCGTAACATCGGGTAACTTTTGGTTTATGCGATGTTTGCAATATGTTACGGCATATCAAACGATTAATCATTAGTAACACAAATAATTTATTTAGTGTAGATATTTATTCAACTCATTCAAGATATTGGTTGCAATACAAAGCGGGATACTTAAGAAATTAAACAACGCTCAACTGATCGACGTTCTGCTTATAAAAGGTCCTAACTCACATATTTTTCAAATTGATTCACTTTTACTAATAAATGATGTCTTCCATTGCTTCGGCAACATTTTTTCTTCAGTTGTCTTCCATATTTCTATTATGTATTAAAAATAATAAAACATTTAGAGTAGGTACTTATTTCACATTGGATTTATTGAGTTCAGGACCGGTTTCGCTCATCGCTCGAATTATCGCGTGTCACAGATCGTAACAAAATCTATGGGAAGTTATTTTATATTAGAGTTATATAATATGCGTTCAAATATTATATGTATTAGCAATGATGTTTTTTTTCTGTGTATAAAAAAATATGTCACAATTCATGAACTCGCAGTAAACAACGCCAGTAGTAAAAAATGGTTTAGTATAAAGTTTTAAGGTTGAAAAAATTCGGAGTCGAAAGAATCGGAACGTAAGGGCTAGTGATAAAAAATGATTGATATATGTATTTTTAATACGGTAAGAAAAATAGCAATGTATTGGTAATACATTGTTACTATTCTTACCGTATTATAATGGAGTTCTACCAAGTAAGTGCCTACTCAATCAATATATTTTAATATTTTTTTTTCTTTTGTTTATTGAAAGAAAATATACTGTGAGCCTAAATTTGTATCAACTTCAAACCTATACGAGGTACACGGATTATTATTGCACTACGATTTGGTGGAACCACACAACCATGACTCCTAATTTTTTTTTTATTCTATAATACAGTGACCACAGTAAATACGTACGCATTTTAAACATCGCTTTGACAATAGGAGTTTCCCGCGGGTTAGAATAACGAATGGTGAGCCTACGTATATATCCGAGAAGTCACAATAGAATATTATGTTATTGGATTATTTATTACCAGAAATCGCTTTAGGCTTCTGATTTCAGATTATGCCGCGAATCCGAAGCAAGGGGCGTGAACGCACTTTGTCCGGAGAATATACTCAACAAAGGAAACCTTTAATATTTAACTGTTATTTATTTATGAATGGAACGTGGAACATTCCTGAGCTTCGCCCAATCCTCTGATGCTAGCTTTGTTATTGTTTTAAATATTCAAAAACAATTTCAATTCATATTATAATACCTAAAAGTTTTGTATCGCGTTTATATACTGTGTATAATATTGAATGTATAGTAATATATCCGATGAACAGCAGAACAGCATACGAAGTTCAAAAAAAGACCAAGAACAGATATGTCTGCGATTTCGATCCTTCCATTAGAAAAACAAAATTAACTTACATTTTTACTACAATATTTCATTTTGGAATAAAAAATATAAAGTGTATGTACTATGTATTACATATAGTGCTTAAAGATATAAAAATATATCTAATATGAAGTTATTTGTGTCAAAAAAACATGCATTCAAACATTTCTGGATGTCGCAGTCAAATCGGATGCCTTCCAGCAGAAAAAAAAATTTGTCACACTTAATAGATTCTAATGTATGATTTTTCAATCAATTTACTTTTATCTGCTGAAAGGCATGTCTATGAGGTCTTGCATTCCCTCCTACAGCCACCCGATCCAAAAAAAAAAGACGCGGCGAGAGCGATTATCTAACAACTAGACCTATCCCAACTTTATCCTTTTATCCCTTTCTTTTGAATAGGAAAGTTAGGTCAACATAGTCATCGTAGAAATCTTCTATCGAGACGATCTCCATTAGAATGACATGTTGTCAAAAAATGCATGATAATTTCTACTTGCTTTTAATGAAAATTAAGTTTTCTTTATAATAGCAACACTTTTACGGGTATTTTCCGCTTGAAAAACGGTCCGGCGGTTATGTAAAGGTTTACTTATAATATAATAAATATACCCAAAAAGAAGTTAATAAATGACAAGGATTATTAATATTTGACATCCTATTTATTTATTCCTCACACAGCAAATAATTGACACTTTAATTTCGAGAAATAATTGCTTGATATAAATGTCTACCTTTCTCGGCGTATTGTTCGTGAGTATTTTCCCAAATACTCGACGACTTATGGCTGAATCCATCACTGATATAAGTCAATAGTCATATAACTCAAAACACTATAACACAACACATAACAATTAATTGACAGGTCAACACACGATACTTATGTGTAAACACTGAAGATGTCGATGGTTTAATTGCTAAGCGAACGAAGAAGCTCGTAAAAAAGTAATTAACGTAAAATAGGTACTAAAATGTTGTAACAATATAAAAAATGATCGAAATGACGTTTTAATAATATATCTTCATTTAACTCATTATTAAAATATGGATGGCATATTTATGCTTTTCAAAGTAATCTTTAAAACGTATAATTATTGTAGGTACAGACGAAACTTAAAGCAAACTCTAAATTTGCAAAATCGTTCAATAGCGGAAACTTAAAAAACTACTTTCAGCTTGAGTGTTTGTTATTGTTTGAATTGGAATTTATTTAACTGTTCCGGTGGAATGACAATAAAGAATATGAACACATTTTTTTGCACAAATGCCACATTAAAATTATTATGATCAGGACTGGTTTCGCTCATCGCGAACATTTTCTACATAAGTTGAACATCTTTAATTAAATATCTTGGCATTTGAAGGTTTTTAGGTAAATTATGGATATATGGTCACGGGACAGAATTTTTGTAAAGATTTATGAAAAATAAGCACATTAAATGAAAAGAATGTAAGGCTTACGATTTTTTTTGAAATGTTTCATCTTGCATTTTTGAAATTTATTATAATAGAAGATCCTAAAGAATACTTCGCAATAAGTATGAAATCGCGTTGTTTTAATTTACAGGATCAAAAATGCAACCACAAATAATAATATTATACAGATCGAGACAGTCACATAAGTTTATTATTTGTTTAAAATAAGAAGAATAATTTAATTATAGGCTAATATTAAAAAACAAATTCATCTTTCAGAACTCATACAATAATCACAAATATTCTTCAGATTTAATCATTTTGATTCGACATTTCATAATAATCCACAAGAACTCAAAGAGTAAAGTCAAAACATAAAATTATAAGCCAGTATGTATAAATTTTTTGAGCTTAGGTCGAGAGGATTGGGATTCTGTCCCGTGACCATATATCCATAATTTACCGGTTTTTATTCAGGTCTGTTTAGTTTGTCTTCGAGGACGATGATGGTGTTGATGAGAGAGATGCTCCAATTCGGGATGATTTAACTTTCTTTCGAATTCTTTTGAAGATCAAATTATGATAAATTATGTTTATTTATTATGTTGGTAAAAAGCACAAAATTTTGATCCCATCTGTCATGCGAATAACGGGATATTAATTTACATTCGATGGATTCGGCGGCAGCTTAGTGGAAGTTCATTTTAATATAAAATAACTTTGATTATTCCACGTTTTATGTTACCAATTGTGACACGTGTTTCACCCTTTTCAGCGGCATCTTCGGACTTACTATCGCAAAGTTTGCTTAAGTAATAAAGCAAGTTAATTCTAATATTTTAAAATGATAAAATTACAAAATGGGATTTTTCCTTTTTACGGGAAGCAAGGAGGGGGGTTTATAGGATCAAAGCAAAGCAAACAAATAATTATACTACTAATGAAGTTAGTAAATACAAAATATTAACTAATGAGATGCAATCAATTAAGAAGGGTCAATCCTATCATTGCATTAGTTTATACAATATAGATATACACCTACATACTTGTCTATAAGTCTTCAATTTCTGGTGGCTTGTTTTCTACGATCCTTTGCTGCCAGTCTCGTAAAATATGAGGTGTATTAAATCTTCAATAAAACACATTTTAACCAATGTAAATTTATTTATTGTTTCTATAATGAAAATATCAAAATTATATTCGTAAGAACCTTTTCACACAATTTAATCCAGTCTTAATCTTTTAACGACGAAATAATTAACATGTAATAGATAGCTTATCTCGAAAAATGCAAAAATGAAACAAACGCTTCTCATTTCGGAAAAAACAAAAATATTCCAGATTTGGAAATTTGGCAATTTTTTCAGTTGTTTCTTGATGGCTGGTAAACACATTAATTTAACAATATAATATAAAATGATATTTTTTTATTCCTACGTATTTATCATAGTAATTAACAATATATATGTATAGCAGTGATGCCCAACCTGCAGCCCCATATAACATTTTATGTGGCCCAGTATGAAAAAAAAAATTTGTTCAGAACTTTTCACAGACGGTAAAAAACAATATAAATCATTAAAAATTTTAATTTAACCCACGCGGCCCTCGAACAGTCAGAATTAATAAGTTGAACCTTTTGCCAAAAAGGTTGAGCATCACTGATGAATTGTATACTTTGTAAAATACTCCTGAAGTACTTTCATATAGCGAATAACATTTTAACAATTGTAATGTAACATCAAAAACTTTGAAAATATTTTCTTCTGTGATAGTAGAAAGTTTGAAAATATTACTTCGAGCGAGATATAATTTTTGGTCGAGGTAAAGAAATAAATGTTGTGTACCAAATCGTTTTACGTCGTATACAATAAAACCGAAACGGCGTATGTATGTCTGTGGGTCTGTAATTCCCTTTTGCATTGTTGGTCATTAAGTTGCCATAAAAACGAATATGAAAGAAAATATGTTTGAATTTTTTTCTGGCGAAGACATTTATAGTCAAAATGTAATAAATTAGTCTTCTACTGAACTTTTCCCGGCTTTTATTATTAATAATAATGTTTATTATTTACGTGAAGGTATTATTTGACATTTCTTTGACAGCAAATTAGATTTTTTCCTTGAGTTTGGACATTTTAATGGGCGAGAATGGGGCTGTCAATATATGAAAGGGGCTGTGAAATGTCAATGCCAGTCTGAAATGTTCATTTTAATTCCATTTTAATTGACCTAGACTTTTGAATTTTGAAAAAAGTTGTTTCAACTTGGCCCGTCTGAATTTACGCGCCGAGGTGAATATAACCCCAAACTGGTCCGAGCGAAGTCGGGTAGCAATACTAGTACAATATAAATCAGGTTTTTAAATAGAGAAATTAGTCAACAAGGTAGCATTATCATATCCATACACATTCACATGTATGTAGGTTATTTAAAATTTAATTTTTGAAATAAAAAAAAGATTACAATTGGTCCACTTGTAAATTGGGGCGGCCGCTTACTTGTGAGCCTTCATTTTGAAAACAGAATGTTACGGTTTATGTACATTGTACATAAATAAAATAAAACAAGTTTTATTCATAAAACTTTACTTATCCAACGAAAAATAACGTATCAAGGGAAAAAAACATAGTACACAATATAATAGTGTCATGCCACAAAATCGCTTTCAAAAATGAAAGATATGTATGAGTTTTTACATTTCAAAAATTACATTTTTATGGAAAGGCAATTTTAGTTATCGTATTTTACATTATATTACATCGCCATAAAAAAAGTATCGGTGTATATACAAGTTTGTATGCATGGTTTTTTTAGCACAGTTTTTAAAAAGTAATGAACATTTCCATGTACAAATAATAAACCAGTAATACTGAACCTGCGGCCCAATATGACAAATATCAGTCAGCTTTTCTTCTTCATATCGTTTTATGGAAGATGAAAGCACAATATAAAATATATCAATTTTATATACACTAAAAATATCGATAATTTTATCACTTTTACCCATGCGGCACTCGAACTATATGAGAATTGATTATCTGCACTTCCCCCAAAAAGGTTTTGCATTAAACTGTAATAAACAGATGCTATTGTGGTTTGATTTAATCTAATGGAACCTATTTACCATTTTTGTATGGGCATCTTATATTTTGCACGGTAGTCTTTTTAACGTATTCCCCGTGTAAAAAGAGGATTGTGTGTATGGTTGAAAAATGAAACAGGCGCACGATCTTTGTAAATATTTTATCAATTTATCAACGCAATTTATTATTTTTCACGTTGGATTTTTTCAAGCAAAATTTATATAAAAAAATAAATATAGGGCGTATTCATTCCCAGTCGTCACTTTCTCTAAAAACACTAGCCTTGTTCTTCTTTTTAGGGGAAATCTTTTTTGTTTTGAGACTGGCCACTAATACTGGAGGCGATTGATGTTTGCCTTTGGATTGGACAGGATTTCCCTGGTGTCTAGGGGTCGTGCGTCGTTTTTTGACCGCTTCCATCACTTCCGCGTCGTCTTTTGGTTTGGAAGAGTCCATTGGGACGTCTTGAACCATTGACATCGCAGCGATTCCGATCGTCGAATCTAAGAACAATCAAAACCAATATGAAATATAATTGACGCAATGGCTGTTCAGCTGATGAATGCACTGCCTGTTAAGGTGGACATCTTCATAAATAAGATTAAAATAAAAAAAATTGGTTGTTCCACAAGAATTGTAAAATGCTTCTTTTATTTACGATAGTGAATCAACCTGTCATTGACTACAGCACAAAGATCGATATTGTGAAAAATAAACGAATTTTATTTTGATTGATATATCAAAAGTACAAAAAAAAAAAATGTTAAATAAAACAATTACTTCTTGGCACCAGCTCTGGTAATGCTACTTCGGATACATCCTTCGCACTGAAACAAAGAAAAAACTACAATTAACAAAATAATACAAACAATGACACCAGATACATGCATAAAAATACATAGCCCATACGAAACAATTATAATATTTTTAGATTTTCACGTTTGGTATGGCTTTCATAACAGGATAACAATAATACAGATTTTTTTGTATACCACGTCATATAATGTTATATAGATCAGGACCGGTTTCGCGCACCGTGAACATTTTTAACTTCAAACTAATGTGCATTAAACCATACATAAACATAAAGCATACATAAACGTATTCATAATATTATAATAATTTTTTCAAAAAGATATTTAATTTTCAAAAAACTTTGTATTATTTGTGTAATAAGAAATCAAATGTTGAAAAACAGATTGAAACAAAAACAAATCTGGGTTTCGTATATATCATATAAGTATAAATAAATTAATAAATGATGACAAATTATGTGCAGTTTATAAAATTGTCAATACTTTAGATTTAAAAAATAAAGTTTAAAAGAATTTTCGATTACATTTCAGAAACCTTATTTTTTACCATAATGTGCAAAATTTTTATAATATATACATGTTTTTTTAATTTTAAAAAATATGAATAATAACGTAGAAACCAACGGGTTAAAATGGTTTGCGTAGTTGCAACGACATCTCTAATGTCACAATTTTCACAGCGTTTAGGACAGAATTATACATGGTACATATAGCTGTCAAAAGGTTAAAAACTGTCTGGATATTTTTGGTATCAAATCATGCATTATATATTTCTATTATATCGACACCTTACTTTGAAAAGGTTCTAGCTGCCATTGGCACTGTTTTGAGAAATGAGAGTTTGAAGTTGCGATTGTTTAAAATTCACTTATAACAATGAGCAAGTAAAAATGTTTCATATTGCTTATTTTAAGCATATGTTTTCACAACTCTTGCTGATAAATAATGATCTTAAAGATCTAATTATGGAAATAATGATGACAATCTTAAAACTTTGTCAAATAAATTTAGTAAAAGAAGTTCTGTTATTCAACCATAGATAATTCTGAAATTTATATTTCAGAAGATAGTTTTCAAAAGTGCTCAAATCCATTTGTTGAAAACTGAGAATGTGAGATATTTTCTTTACTTTTTACCTCATAAATTTGTGTTTACTATCAATATTTTTAAAATATGTTTTAAATTAAGGAATTACGGATGTGTAAAAATTCAAACTTTTACATGTAAATAAAAAGGGTCTCAAAAGCTTTATCTAAAACTGGCAGTTGGAAAATAATATTTTGGAATTGACCACTTTTGCGAAATAATTTGCGGATGGAGTGCGGTTATAACAAGCTTTTCCGACCAAAAGGCCAATACAAGCCGATAACCACGACGTCTAAAAACGCAGACATTGCGTGGGGCGTGTTGATATATTAAAATTAAGCTCTTTTCGCATTCACGTGTGGAACTATTTACTTGTTTGTCTATGAATAACTATTATTCGAGCTGTATTTGCGCTGCGCATGAATGACCAGGGGCGGATCGAGTCAAATAATTGATGTGCTCGCGTGCGCATTATTTTGAATAAAGCAAAGCGTTTGAGTGAGGCTGTACGGAATTGTTTTGAGCACGTTTCAACACAACGAATCTGTTTTCTTGTATTTCAATTTATCATCAGCGTATTTTATCCACCACTGCCCCCGGGCGTTTTATCTACCAATCAATTACTAGCTTGCATTGTCGTATGTGGGCACCCAATGTAAAATTGTTTACGTAGCGGTCTGTGTGATTCATTTTCACGCGGTATTTCAATCACTGATTTTACGCGATTCGAAAATCAAAAATTTTCGCAGATTGGAAATTGTTTTTTTTTCAATTATATGAGACAAGCCCGAGCGGTTGTTATTATTTTTATTATGATATCATTCCACCGAGAATCGATAGTGACCACCTTCATCTTTTAACTACCAGCACGTCACGTGCATGTATGGCGGTACCTCGCGGGCCACGAATTTTATTGTATAAATAAAACGTTCTAAATATATATTTGTAAAAACTTGCCGATTACGATGCGATTTTGCCGTCATTTATCCAAGAAAATTAAAATATGTATGACTCATCAGTTACAATTGATTTTAGTTAGTTAAATCCCGATTAAAGCGAGCGTCTAAAGACGTCATTTTATGTATGATCCGCGTGCCCGTTCACGGAAAATTTCGCGTCTTAAGACGTCTGTGGCAGCCATCCGGTTAAAAGTGATACTTACTGCTTGTTTACATTGAAATAAATTAATTTTCGCATCAGCCGCTTTTTATAAATTCTCAATAAACTTCAAAAAACACACTATGTCACTTTGCTCAAAAGTTGGTCAGAGTTACTTACGGCCTTCTTGCATGGAAAAGCAGAATACTAATGATTTTTCTTCTGATTGAAAAGCATCAGCAGAGCTTTCTTAGGTGAGATTTTAAAATAAAAGTAACAATTCACCATTCAGTACGTTACTTGTCTACTAAAGACACTACACTCTGTTACTCACTGCCTTCTTCCAAGCAGCAAGCAAGCTCCCAAGCAGGAAGGGCAGTATAGTTGATCTCGAGTGACTTTATTTTAACCATGTGCTACATGGAGCATATGGACTCTTCACGGAGTTTTTCTCAACATAATATGTTTTTCTACTAAAACTGCGTGTTAATCATTTGCTCAACCTCTCTTCACGAAGAGAGTAGAGATGGAAGGATACGAGGGTATATAACAATACACAAACACCCATTGCCTCTGAGCAGAATCGATTTATCGTATATCGGAGTTATTTTTAATTTTATATTAGAATGAACTTCCACAATGCTACCGCCGAATCCATCGAAAGTAATATAATCGTAATTTATTACCATCGCTGAAATTGATCCCAGGTTCCCCGGTGTATTTCGAAAGATTTTTCCGCGCTGTAGGTTTTTGATAAACCGTCTCATGGGCACGTAGTGCGTTAAGAGACAGGCGCCTCGTAATTCAGCCCATGGCAGTTACAGTGTGAAAATTAACGAAGCAGGGTCATAAAATATCGGTTCGACTCGTGGCGGGGGGGTCTTTTCTATCGACGACCACGGACGGCACTGCGACCCTTTGCCGTTTAGAGTCAATATTTAAATGCGTCGATTGAATTGACATTTATTTGTCTAGCAAGACTGCGATTTAACGACTGAAAAAATCTGCTCGCACCGGGAATCGAACCCAGGCAGACCGACACGATAGCCAACGACGTTGACCACTGTACGACGGACCGGGTAGATTTTTACTATTTATTACTATTGTTAATATCTCGCTGACGTTATTGGTCAAAAAGTTTTTTGTAAATATGCGTTTAAATCAATTATTGTTCTCTGCAACAGTTTATTGTGTGTATTATACCAAAGAAAAAGTATATTATACAACTAGGACATTGCTTTCAACATTATAAATGTAATAAAAATGTTAAGTTGAGGAGTGTTTTCATGGTGCAAGGTTGCGCAACATATTGCCTACAATATTGCTTGTACAATACAATATGTCGTGATTCCGTGATTGTAAGTTTTGCTCGGCACATGCCCGCCGCAACACCTGGCCGTATGAAATCGCTTCGCTTTTCGCTGTCGACACTTCCATATTCCTCTAATTTATGAGAGGTATTTAGATTCTAGGCACATGTAATGATTAATTATCATATTGCGAATATGTATGTTTTCTTTTATAAACGAATATATATATTTGTACAGTAATTTATTGCCTAATAATAAATATAAACATATCGTAAGCGGGTTTGACTTTATAGTTTGCAATAAAATAGATTTGATACCCATGACTGCAATTAGCACGAATTTATTATTTATTTATTCCGTATTTGATCGCCTCTCGTAAATTCGGTCGTGTAGTCGACTGGCCAAGGCTGATGGACTGATTGTTGGATTTTCTGAAACTGTCGAATCCCAGTTTCATTGTTCAATCGAATTATTGATTTCCGATCAGATACATGCATGGATGTATCTGATCTGGATTCCATCCCACACCCATGCGATCTTAAAACGGCGAGAGCGATTAGCTATCTACAAATCCTGACTTTTCAATCCCTACTCTTTTCGAAAAAAAAATTAGTGCAACATGCAATTATCGTACAAAAGGATACTTAATATCACTTTAACAAAGTGGCTGAGCAAGTCACATTTTCTTTTTATCCTTTCAATTTTCCTTTTTATTAAGTACTTTAGTGCATGGTTAAAAGATCAATCCCGTGCAGCTCTGTATCGGGCCAAGTAAGTGAGGTGTAAATTCGTTTATTTTCTTGATCGTTTAGCGTTATGGAAGGCGGCTTTGAAAAACGGCTGCACACACATAACGGAAGGGTGGTGGGTAGAGACTCCAATTCGAGTATCGATTACTCGATACTCGAGTATACTCGTCCATTTTTCAAGTACTCGATACCCGAGTAATTTGAGAAAATACTCGATTTATACTCGTAATTTATAAATGAAGATTAATTTCCAGATTTTATTTTGTTTTGAACAGCGGACAAGAAAACTAGATAACACTATTTAATTGATTGATTTAACTCTAAAACCGACGTCCACAGCAAAAAAACAAAATTTCAAACCAAATTAAAATTTGAGACGTTTAATTATCTATTATTTTTGAAATATAGGTTTCATAAATAGAAATAAATGTATTAATGAAGTAAAATAAGCTTATTTATTTGTTTATCATTTATTGATATACACAAATTTCAATAAATAACATATATATATTGGTGCAACTGAAACTACTCGAGTATACTCGAGTATTTTAAAATATTACTACTCGACACTCGAGTAGTTGAGATGTCGAGTAATTGGAGTCCCTAGTGGTGGGACAACCAACTTGTTCACCCAAATATATATCGTACAAAAAATCCATAAGCTTCACATTGGAATAAGAGTCCATGCCATTTTTTTTGTTTTTGTATATGAACGAATTGTAATCAATTTTCCCGTTTTCAATCCCGACTAAAAAACCCTAAAATGAAATTGTGGTATTGAGTCCAAATATTCAAATCCTGCCAAGTTAACCAGTTGAAATCTCTTCAACGTTGGTCATTGGAGGTATTGGAGATCCTCTGTCTACATTCCAGGGGGTTTTCTCGGAGCTTAGACTTTTCAAACATGACATTTCAAAACATGTTAACGTTCATATAAAGACTTGTAAAGTGAACATCGTAGACGGACAAAGTTTAAATAGAAATAGTTATACAGTGGCGTCAAATGCAGAAGGGTTTGGGGAACATTATTTTTAAATTAAATGAAATTAATTTAAAATTATTATGTCGTGACACACGCAAACAACATAAGTTTGTTTTTTTTAATTTATTTTAATCGTAAAAGATATTTTTTAACCGCAGCTAATCAGTAACGAATTAACACATCGGTCTTTTTCGGTGTTTTTTCATTAAGATACTTACAATTTAGAATATCGACTGAAGGTGCTTGATGGAATTTCAATATCAAATTTGATCTTTTCTCTTTCTTTTGAATCTTTTGAATTTTGTACTTTTCCAAGAGTTTTGTCGCTAACGACGCGGGTTTCACCTTTAAGACTGACAAATGACTCGTCATGTCAAGTTCATTCGTGCACTTGAAATGCCCGAAGATACCCGCGTTGTTGGTGAAAAAACTCATTGTTGAGTACAAAATTCAAGCGATTCAAGATACTTACAATCAAACTCCGATTTTCTATTTTCTAGCAAATAATGAAATATATCAACTCCTATGTCGTGTCTAGCTTGACTTTGTAAAACTTGGTTGGAAAATATTATAAATTAATAAATTGTTAATTAATTTATCCTTATTTCAAAAACCGTATTTATTGGTTTGGTTACTTAGTAAAAGTTTGTAACATGGTATATTTTTCGAAATTTCGTTTAACCATGCTAATAAATACGCAAACCCTGTGTGTGATATCAATCAATTTCTCAAATATATTGAAGAATTGCTGGAATGAAAAATAAAATATATTGAGCAAAGGGTTAAGTACGATAGAACGCCACTGTTCGTATATCAATCTGACACGGGTCACTCTTATGGCATAGTTTAAAAGACTATCCACTAACATGGTATTACTGAACTGAGAACTCTAGCTAAATGATCGAGTAACACAATGTTCTGTATCACTGGTTAACGTAATGTATGGAAAACGATAGCTTTTTTCATAGACATGTTTTTAGATGAATACACAAGTATTGATTTAAAGAATGGGTAATTTGATGAATTTATTTTCGAATGATTTCAAGCAAATAAATTCTATCACACAGGTGAGTGTAAAGTTTGCAAAGCCGGCTCCATGTAAATAAAGTTCTGGATATTTTGTAACTATCCCTGTATCAAAGATAATCAAATACATGATACCCGATCCAATACTATCGTTAATTGATAGTAAAATTATTAACGCACCCATTCATATGATGGGCTGAAACAAATTAGAATACATATAATAGATATATCAAAGTGACCAAATTTGAAACATTAAAATAATAAAAGTATCGGATTGAACTTTTGTGTGGATGGGTGTGTTGTGTTGGATAACTTTTTTGGAAACTATAAGGTATACACGAAAAGATATCAAATTGTTAATTTCGATGAAAATATACATTTGGTACGATGTATCTGCTTAAAAAGCGAATGAGTCGCATCCATATTTCGCAATCAACTTTCAAAAACAATGCTTAATTTCGATAATACATTTATTTTTGTATATAAACGATACAAACTATTAACTACGCGTCAGTGCAAGTACATCCGTGCACTTGAAATGCTTGAAGATGCCGAAAGACGAACCCAGGACCGTTAGCGAAAAAAACAGATGGAAAAATACAAAACTCAAACGATTCATATTTGATATTGAGATTCCATCAAGCACCTCAGTCTAGATTCTTTGTTAGTTGAATTATCTTTTCACATTTATATAAGCTCTTTCTGGGTATTTCTTGCATAAAGAGGTTTCTTTGTACTCCCTAATAATACAGTTACCCCTTTTCCTTACGTTATTATAAGTACTTATTGATTGAATTGGCATTAACTTGGTAGAACTCCATTAAAATACGGCGAAAAAAAATGAGAATGTATTTTAATTCTACAGAAATTATTCAATTTATTGGTTGATAGCTATTTCGGCTTACGCCATCGTCCCTCTACGTAAAAACCCAGATTAGCTTTCACTTCGAGAAATATATCAAATCAATTTGTCACATTTAATAACTTATTATTACCATATAAAACTAGGATGGTGGAACAGAGAAGAAGATGTGTTGTGCACTCTGTCTACAACGGTATATAAAGGATAATTAAATGCATGTTTAAACATAGTTCTAACGATGGCGTAAGTCGAAATAGCTATCAACAAATATATTTTTAAAAAATTGTAGAATTAAAATACATTGTTATTTTTTCCCCCGTATTATATTATAATAGGTACGTCTAGTTTCAAATAATATGAATTCATCTTAAATCGCCTGACATATTGGCTTAAGTGCTACGATTCCTATTCATCATTATGAACTACCGTAACAAGGTAAGTTCTTCCTTAGTTAGTTTTTTCCCGCTTGGACATTAAGGGCAGTTTTCAGATAGCATCGGTCGGATGACGTCTACTGAACGCTGACGATTGAGCGACGTATTCCAGACGTGATGAGACGTGTGCGAAGGCATTAGCAATGGACATGGTGACATCTCGTCACAATCATTTAAGGACTCGTGTGTTATTATTATTTACTAACTATTGGGTACCAGAACAAGACTTCTTTACTCACTCACAGATTTAAAAATCCTAGTCTGACACAAGGGCGTAGAGCGACAATAGGTATACACATGGCTTTTTTTAAAAAATAAAAGGTGCAGAACTCACTTCATATCAAGCTTTTTACTAAATATTTTTTACTTTTAAGATGTTCCCTGTCATCAGTTGACAATGCTCGCCATGAGCGAAACCGGTTCTGATCCAAAAAAAAATATGTGGAAAAGTACTAAAAATGTTTTATTATTTTTATTAAATATTTTTTTTTCAAAAAGCATTTAAATGAAATTTAAATCAGCCACGAAGCGCACATTTTATTCTTGTTTTAGATATGTTATATCTAAAGTTAAAGAAACAATCAAATACCAATTCTTCTTTAAATCATATTGAATAAAAAATAAAGAGAAACAAAATAATGGCGATTAATTTGGTGTAAAAGTAAGTAAATAAAATGTTCCGCACAATCACAATCGCTAGGCACGTGCATTCAATCACACACGTCAGACGTTACTGGCCGTTATCAGTCCTTGAGCACGAGTGACCAATGAGAACGTGGACAAGTCCCCTTCTCGCTCGTCATCACATGAGAGCGCCACTTTTTTTTTCCGCCGTTCTACCGCGTTAAATGGTAAAAAAAGGCCCCGAGTATACAACGTTTTTTAATCAAAAATCCGCTTTTGGTCTTAGATACAGAAACATGCCGTGAAACATTTGCGGTATTTCATGCTGTTTTTTTGACAAAGGATTAAAACCGAACGAAGTGGTGATTTTAAGGACAAATCAAAAACAGGAAGACCTCTCAACACACCCTGGAATTGTCACAAGACCTTATGTCATAGGTTTCCAACCTTTTTTGGGTGGCAACCCCTTTATATAAAAGCCATGTGACCCGCGACCCCCATGCAATTCAAAAATGAGTTTTTAACATAATGTAATTACAAAAAGGAACGAAAATGGATTGAAGTAAATATTTTAATTTGGCGACTCCACAGTAAACCCATGCATTAGTTGAACGCCGTCAACATAACAAGATCATTTTAAAAGACTCGGGAAAAAAATAGACAAACAAAATATCATAAATCGTAAACATATTTAAACAGAGGAATTATTTCAACTTTTATCGCGAATTTTATGCAGGTGTAAATTTTGCAAGGGCCGACGCGTGACTGAACGCAAAGCATTAGAAGTAATCCGCTCACTTGACATTACAATTGTGCGTAGTTTTAAATACCGATTTGCAGGTATTTTGAATTTAAAGATCCGGTTTTTCGGTATTAAAAACATTCCAAAATACCGATATCGCAAGCCCTAGTCGTGTTGGTACTTGATATGCGGCCTCGATCAATAAAGATGCGACGCTGTTAGTCCGGCAAGGGCCGATAAATTGTACGCGGATTTACAAAAGATGGGACACTAAAGCATACGTAATCCACGCGAAATTCCACGTGTCCAACTTTGCTATGGCTGCATAGAGGAAAAGCATACCGATAAAACATTCCTTAACGCATCGCCGATGTCCTCGCAAGTAATCATTTATGCATTTAGAACCATGAGATAAGGCGGAAAAATTAAAAATATCCGTTATATTTTATTTGAACTCGATTCCAATTTTCGAAACGAGAATTCCACAGATAAATCAAGTAGATTTTAACATTACGTCTTTTGAATGGGTTTCAGTGATACTTAGAAGTGTTTTAAACGTCACTTTTGACACTTATTTACGGGCCCTTTTAATTATGTTGGTAAAAAGCATGTTATTTCGCATTAGATGGCCAATTAGCAAATACACAAATTTGTGCAGTCCGTTAGCATTGTATTAATGTGTGAACTGTCAAGGGCATGATACTTAAATAAATAAAAACACATCTGTGTGCCCTACTGGGACCGGTTTCGCTCATCGCGAGCAATTTCAATTAATGCAAATACCATCAATACATCCAATTTTTGCACGGTACAATAATTATTATTTTACGCTATTTTTTGTGCTAAAAATTACCAATGAAATATTTTGAATTCTTGTTGAGATGACAAAAGTAAAAAAGACATCATGAAAACACACCAAAAATTGAAATAAACTTTATTTGATATTCACCCTGCACAATTATTTATTGTTTCGTTAGACTATTCAAGAGTTTGCTTCAATTTTTATTAATTGAGAAGGCATTTACTTGGTAGAACTCCATTATAATACGGTAATAAAAATAACAATATATTTTAATTCTACATAAATTATTTTATATATTTGATAGCTATTTCGGCTTACGCCCTCGTCAGAACTATGTTTTAAACGTGCATTAGAACAAGCTTATATACCTAGGCTAGACAGGGTACACTATACATATTCTTCTCTGTTCCACCATCTTAATTGTATATGGAAAAAATAAGTTATTGATTTGGTGTATTCATGAAGTGAAAGCAAATCTGGGTATTTTTACTAAGTGGGAATAAACGTAAAATACGTAATGCGTCAAGTAAATTTATTTTAAATTGCATTAGTGTTTATTAATGGCTTAAGAAGTGGTGATATGTTGATTGTTATCTGTTCATTAAGAATGTCATTGGATTGATTATACCTATTAATTTCTAGCTGTTCCAATTCATTTAGCTCAAGGCCCTTATTACAAGAATGTAAACAAATCGGGACTGAATTTAGGTCATGTGATACCTCTATGAGGTGGTATATTGCGAATCAGTTATTTTTATTATTAAAAGATCTAACATGTTCTTTTACACGAATTGAAATATTTCGTCCTGTCTGAATATATTGTTATTTTTCTTACCGTATTATGCTTCAATTTTATTCAAGAGGAATGATAACGATAACGTGTTTGGAGGAGAAAATCTCATATGAAATATATTAACTAGTGGCGGGCTATTATTGGAAAGAAAAATCACACCCTTCATTGTTGGCGTTTATAAACTTATTTTCAATAAGATTTTATGATTGAATTTGTCTGAAGATACTTATCAGAGGCGGATCACGTGATGTATTTTTTTAATAATAAAAATGAATAAATCATGCCGTCGGATGTGGTTTCAAAAGCTTACAAGTGTGCCGTATTTTCGTGCTTTGTAAATGTTGCGCGGTGATATCTCGGAGATAAACATTCATTGTGGGCGCGATAAATTCAGGAATCTGTGTGATGCAACTTGGAACAATATCGACCATGTTCGTTTACCTTCATTTATTTTATCGACGAAAAATAATGCTGCATTTAAGCCGACTTGAAACACTTTCAGGTACAGTGTCGCCAAACGTTTTTTTTGTAACGTAATTATGTTTTTTTTTTAAAACAAGCCTTATCGATAGTTCTTTTTTAAAATTAACCAAGCAATACAGTTGGTTTTACGGCATCGACCGATAACACTTGATGAAACTTCAATATCATATTTGAATTTCCAGTCCTGGTCATCCACTCGAATGCCTGAAGATTATTTTTTTTAAATAAAAAAAATATTTGGGATTACAGCTTACGCCAATGCGCCAAATATTCTTAATTGTGAAAGACATACGAGATTAACTCGATGATAAATAATGAATCAGTTGTGCACAAAATCAACGATAAATAACATACACCCAGCCCAAGATCTCTTTTTTCAATTGAAAAAATCTTACCTTGCCATGAATTGAACTCCGGTCCCCTGATCGCTAGGACATAGCTCTTGCCACTAGACCACAGGGACCGACGTTATTATTTATGTATTTATATATAAATGTACATTGCAAAAATTACAAATTATAATTTTATTGCAATGTAAAAAATATGAAAACATTGAAAGAAAAAATACTTAGTTTACAGATATAAGAGTGAAAGAAATAAAATACATTGGAAATTGGCAAAGAAGTCAACCGAGTGAGTTTATAATACATAAAAATAGTACTCCTCTGAACTCCCGTTCATGTAAAATATGTCAACATCCGAAGCAATTTCGTTAAAATCACTAAAGCACATCCTAGTGGCATCGCCATTTGCAGGCTGGTTATACTCCTTGATATGAGATTGAGATGAAGATGACAAAGCCGCGAAAATTTAAAAACGACTCAACGTCAGAGCTGTGGAATAGCTGGATGGAGTTCTGCCAATTAAATCAACTCACCGTCCAAGCGCGGTGTAAACAGCTGTTAAAATAATAAGCTAACAATATTTTTTTCAATAGATATAACATTTGTTTTTGTTCTACTTTAAGTCCCGGCAAGGTCAGATGTTTTCAATTGAAAAATAGATCTTGGACATAGGCGTATGTCATTTTTCGTTGAGTTTATCTCGTATGACTTTCATAATTAAAAATATTTGGTGCATTGGCATAAACTGTAAAGCCAAATATTTTTTTCTTCTATTTAAATATATAATAATTCGGACGCCATAGTCCTGACGACGGCGTCAGCCGAAATAGCCATCGACTATATATAAAATACTATTTGAAATACTAAAATGCTATTTTATATGTGTTATCACCTTATCAATACACTCGATGGATTCGACGGTAACTTTGCTGAAGTTCATTTCAATACCAAATTAATTTGATTGTAAAATTATAAATATAGACACGTTAAGTAGCCTAACGATAGTAAGAAACAAAAGACTCGTCACGCAATACGTGAAATAACAAAGTTTATCAATTCTGATTGAAAATAGCCCCGTTTGTATTTATTTTTCATCACTTGATATAAGGTTAAACTAGTAGCTGACCGTTCAAGAGAAAATTTCAACAAAAATAACGATTAAGGTTTAGCATTGTACCGAATGAAGGCATAGCAAGTATACTCATATTGGATCATATGTCTTAATTAATATTATGTAACAAAAGTTACGAAAGGGCCTGTTGAAAAAAAGTTGTGTCAAATTATTGGAAGTCATATTTTTGTTTCAGTAGTTGACCATCTCACAAATTGAAAAATCTAGTAGTTGACCATGTCTAAACAGGGGGCTTTATAGTGAACTTTTTGTCACAACACTCTTGGTTGAATCAAGTAACAATGGGTGGTTCAGGAACAAGGTACACACCGTTTCTTGATTGATCACTTAAGAAATTTGAAATAATACACTTTCCTCACGAGGTGTTGTTTTCAAATAGCCACCCTGGCACTCCATTGGCTATATGGTGATGTGTTAGTGGCTCATTCCGACCACAAATGCCTTAAATTGTCTAAACTTTACAATTTAGAACAATCCGCATTTCTTATTTTGGGCCATTTTATTCTCAAAAGGTCATTTACTGGTACATGGTCAACGACTGGTACATTTACCTTACTATGTCCGAGAACTGTCATAATATTTATACAATAAAACAAAAGAATGTGTTTTATTTTTTTTACTCTTCGAAATTCAAATTTTTTGTGTTGAAGCAGTTTTGGAACCGCTTCACACGCACAATAACATTTCTCGGTGTAATCTTTCACCAATTTCTTCTCGCAAACGTTGTAAGAAGCGAGGAAGACAATTGCACAGCGACTTATACGAAACACAAACGTCTACATAAGGGAAATCGCAGTTAACTATGTATGGGACAAAGCGGTAAGCTGTAAAGCAATCAAAGTTGCAGGCGTAACAAAGAAGACCATAAATTAAGCGCGTATATTACTATGAATAGATGCAAGAAAAAGCTGCAATCATTGTTTGCTAAGTATGCGATTCCTGTTTAAAATATCTTGAGGTGGAAAAACAGCAGTATTATTCAGATTATTTTTCAGACTTTGTTACATTTACCGATTACATAACTTTGATTACTCTGCAATTGAAAACAATAAAACAAATGAACGTTTGTACTGACATGCATTCTTTTTTATATACAGACTTTTTGTGCTATTTCAAATTTATGCGATTTTTTTTAATACATTTTCACTCATGGCTTTTATTGAATATCAGCCGGCTGTTGAATTGAATGTACCAAAACATTTTTTTTATGCTGTATTATAAACAATATGCTAAAGTCATTCTTATTGAAGCAATAAATCAAATAATAATGTATGATGTAGAGAAAACTATTGTTGTATTTGTATTGTAAGCAGGGCTGTGCAGTCAGAGTCGGAGTCGGAGTCGTGGAGTCGGCGCTTTTTGGCCGGAGTCGGAGTCGTCGCGGCGTTCTGGCCGGAGTCGTACTCGGAGTCGGAAATTTTGAAAAGTTTGAACTTTTTATTTTTGCATTTATTACGTCAAATTTGGCTTGTGGACCCATTGATAGGGTTGATATTTCATTGAATACACATAAATAGGAAAATGAAAGAAAAAAGTGACGATATTAACCTTTTTTTAGTCGGAGTCGGAGTCGTGTTTTTGGTCAATGTCGGAGTCGGAGTCGGAGGCGGAGTCGTGGTTTTGGTAAATGCTGGAGTCGGAGTCGGACTTTTTTTGACCGACTCCACTGTCCTGATTGTAAGTGTCGAAGCACTTAAAATGCTAAAAAGGACCAACTTCCTTCAACAACAGTGACTTTTATACTAACATGAAATTTTTCAAATATATTCAGTTGGTAAGACCGTTTTCTTCATTATATGATATTTTTGGTTTTGGTACATTCAATTCTACAACCGAGCTGATATTTTGTTAAAACCATGAGTATCATAGGTGGTACCCGGGGACCGAAGAGGTTAATATTATGTTTGGGACTATTTTTACTTACATATGTCATAACGTAATTCACAGCACGATGTTCACATATTGTAAGTGCAAAATCCAGTGTTTCACCTGTTCATTACAATTTAACCTTGACACGTGCGTCTTTGTACATGTTATGTTCTCATATTAAGTCATAGTTCTTTTTGTGTGATTTTCCGCGGAACGCATCTAACGCACTAAAAAAAAGTTTAAGGTGTACTACGGGCAATTGTATCATAGACAATAATGTATGTATGGTGAAATGATATTGGTATGTAACAATAAAAAAAGTCGATCGCCCCAGAACGTTCACCACTCAGCTTGTGGACAGGTTTCAAACATATCACTGCACGTCTTCAAATTATACTCGAAGAAATTAAACGGAAACTCTACGTTTTCTACGAACCATAGTCATTAAAATCGATTCCCGTTCGCTTGCTGTAGACTCGCCTTTATAATAGGGATTTCAATACAGAGCGAAAAAATCAATACCGGTATTGCCAACATCAATAACTCTTATTAAAAAGATACTTGCAATTAGAATCGAAACATTTGACGTTTAAATATCAGTACAATCATCCTCGATTGACGCGGTCAAGAAACATGCTTTTTTTAACATTGCGGTTAAAAAATGATTCCATTTTTTAAATATATAACTGTGCTCCCAATTTCCAAAAAGACCTACAAAATATACACTATGAATATACAAAGAATTTACGGCAAGTAAAAAAAACTACTCAATGTCACTAGTCTCCTTATTGTGGAATTGAACTGACCAGTTAGTTAAATAATGATGAAAACAATTTCAATCTAATGATGAATAAAATGGTAAAAATGTTCGAAGACAGCGAAAATAAGGTTCATAAACATTTGTTTGATTCGAAGCTTCAAGTGTTATCTTTATTTATTTTACAAAGAAAATATAATTTACATAATACAATTTTGAGGAAATATGTTGACACGGTTAGTGGTGCAGTGGTCAACGTCGTTGGCTACCGTGGCGGACTGCCCGGGTTCAATTCTCGGTATGAGCAGATTATTTCTGGCGATAAATCGATTCTGCTCGGATTCAATGGGTGTGTGTTGTTAAAAAATCCTTTCCCACTATTCCGATCACTAATAAGGGCGCATAGTGACAGCGATTAACTAACCACTAGTCCTGCCCTAGTCCTCGTATTCCTTTCCATTCCTACTCTTTTCGAAAAAGAGAGGTAGAGCAAGTGATTAACAAGTAGTTCTTGTAGAAAAATATATGCTGAGATAAACTCCGTTAGGAGTCCATTTGCTCCAAGTTGGGAGCGGAAATGGTAAAAAAATGAACGAACTGTGGTCTTCATTTACGCAGATTTTTATTGAGCGCAACCTACAATATGAATTCGTTTCATTGAGTTCCGTGTCTTTTTTACGCGGGTTCTATTAACGATGGTATGTATTTGAAAAACTTATCTAACGCGTAAATCAAGGAATGGGTGTATTTGATGTATTTTCTCTTTGAATAAATCAACGCTGGAATCTGTCAATCATGATCGGATACTATAATAAGTTCAATTTTAAGTCAATAAAAACAATTTAGATTTGACTTAATATAAAATTTTCGTAATTTAAAATGTTAGAATCAATCTTGCTAATCAAGTAAGTCTGAAGATACCTCTGAAAGAAGCGAAACACGTGTCACAGTTAGTAGCACAATACGTGGAATAATCAAAGTTACTTAAATTTTATACCTTTACTAGTATTGCTACCCGGCGTCGCTCGGACTAAGCGACCATTCGACATAATTATATCACAAAATCTAACATCCAAAATAGAGTTAAAATAAAATCACAAACTTTATTTAATTTGATGACAGCCCTATTCTCGCCCATTAAAATGTCCAAATTCAAGGAAAAAAACTAATTTGCTGTCAAAGAAATGTCAAATAATACCTTCACGTAAATAATAAACATTATTTTATATTAATAAAAGCCGGGAAAAAGTTGGTAGAAGACTAATTTATTACATTTTGACTAAATGTCTTCGCCGATAAAAATTCAAACATATTTTCTTTTTTATTCGTTTTTATGGCAACTTAATGACCAACAATGCAAAAGGGAATTACAGACCCACAGACATACATACGCCGTTTCGGTTTTATATGTAAGATTATCTATTATCAAAACAAGTGTTTCAGTGTTGAAAAAATAGCTGAAATACCGGGTACCCCAATTTCTGTATCAATTAATGTAATATTGGTTTTGCCATCCCTGATTTATAGGCAAAGGTAAGTCTATTTTTCTCGTCGAAATATACATGCCGCCTCCAGGAAGTGTGAAAATCGTCCGCATCCCAGTTTTCATCACAAAAAATGCCCCCCGGCACAACTTAATAGCCACATCACATCGGCCCGGTAAACATCTTACATCGCTCATAATAATAAAAGTCAGTGTCCATCTTAAACGGCGTGGGAAACGGAAGTACTAGATTACCGTCGTTGCGCGCGCACTCTGCTGGTTATTAATAATGGCTATTTTAAATACACCGCCATAGCACAATGCTATCAAACAGATATTAACTAACTTGCAGTTATGGATGTGAGTAAATAAATTTGAATAGTAAAAATGAATTAAAAAAATATATAGAACTACAGCCAATGATTGCGAAAAGAGATTATGTATTTCGATATCATGTTTTATTTTGGGATCTCGACTGAAGCTGTAGTTGTAAACTTTTCCAAGAATTAATAACCCTGTTTTCGCTTTTGGCATTTCAAGATAATTAACAAAAATATAATGTTCAAATTAAGGATTTCTGAGGGTGCTTGATGGAGTTTCATGGATAAACTTGAACTGACGCGCAGTAAACAGTTTGTATCTGTTATATACATATGGGCTTATAACGGGATACTACATTTAAAAATCCCGATAATTATAACAAATCCACTTAATTCATTGAAACTCGTTTACATAAAATTTTCGCTAATTTACATTTTAATAGCAATTTAACTTAGTGATCTACTTCTATTTTTGTATATATTACAGTGAAACTGTATTCTCAGTGAAAATATATTCTTCTCCAAGCTGTCATTGAAATTAAATTTGACCGCAATATCTTCAGCCCTATGTTTGTGTGTTTTTCTTTGGTTCTCTTTTTTATGAAAGGGTCTACTTGCTGATTTAGTTTCATTGAAGCAAACCAAAATTTTAGGCCGGAAAATCATCGACTTGGCCAATAATTTCAATGATCGTGACCAGTGAAATCATGTTGTCATACAACTCTATTACTTGATACATTTTCACTGAGAATACAGTTTCACTGTAACATATATAAACGATACAAACTGTTTACTGCGCGTCAGTTCATTGTACATTGAAATGCCTGAAGATGCCGAAAGGCGAAACCCGGGTCGTTAGCGACAAAACTCATGGAAAAGTACAATATTCAAACAATTCAAATTTAATGTTCAAATGATTCAAATTTCATATGATATATGCAATATGCAATAAATGAACCATTGTAGCTTGGCCGTTAGCGAGGGCGCCACCACCGCTTCTTTAATGTGCAATACTTAACCAAAATTGTTTATTTTGTATCACATTGTTATTTGCAAGATTTAAATGAAAAAATCCACATATTTAAAACAATACAACAGTTATTGGTTATTGGAGATATCGACTCCACGGGGAAAATTTTAATTCGGAATTCGGCGGCGGTCAAGTGATGATGGCACATCACTAATAATATAATAATAGACGCGATTAATTGGACGAAATATGAAGCACAGATCATCATTTATTTATTGATACAAAGCCCATCCGATTGCTATTGCACAGCCATTACCACTGGACCACAGGCGCCGACGAATAAAGCAAATAATTGACAATTAAAATTTAATAAAATATTTTTAACTGGCCGATTCCGTTCGGGGTGTATGTGGGGG
Source organism: Himalopsyche kuldschensis (assembly GCA_028554975.1). Taxonomy (NCBI): domain Eukaryota; kingdom Metazoa; phylum Arthropoda; class Insecta; order Trichoptera; family Rhyacophilidae; genus Himalopsyche; species Himalopsyche kuldschensis. Next base: position 213,745 of record JAHFWI010000059.1, on the reverse strand, counting down.
GTCCACATTTGAAACGGGCATTATGATATTAATCATCGCATCGGAGATAATTGTCGATATTGCGGTGCCGGATAGAGACCGGTAATGATCATCCAATAACATCCGATGCCATTAACGCGTCGATATCCGCTAATTACCGCTTTATTGCAAGCCCCGACCGACATGGCCGTACTACAGGATTTATACAAATGTGCACTTGAAAACATATATGTACTACGATACGATTCAAGCCGAAGAAATGGCATGCCTATTCAACAATAATAAATAAAGGATCGAAAGGCGAAGGCTTCGTTAGTATTAACGGATATTTAATTGTTATTTTTTAACAATTAAAGCTTACATTAACAGATTTTTTACGAGGCTAGGAAAGGACTATAGCCAGTAGCGGCCGGTGACAAGAATATTACTGAGTTAATTAAAAATATGCATGCAATGATTCTGTCCTACGTCTGTCACGGAGCTGCATTGGGAAGTATTAAACCGTTAATTAACGTAACTATATATCCTCGATAAACTAGAATAATATAAAATTTAAAATATTATTCCAAAAGTATTCTAAAATATTATAAACTTTAATTAATCCACGCATTGTGTTACTTACTGTGACACGTGTTTCGCCTCTTTCAGAGGCATGTTCGGAATTACTATCGCAATGAAGCAAGATTATATTGAATTACATTCAGTACAAAGAGAACTTATTTTTAATTTTATATTAAAATGAACTTCCACAAAGTTACCGCCGAAACCATCGAAAGCTAGTATAAGTTGAAACATGAATTCGGCAACGCTCGTCATAATTCAGCTATCTTTTTTACGGAGATTTCAATACAGAATGAGCAAAATTTGTCATTAAAAATGTTGCGTGTGGCGTGGTAAATACTGGATGATGTCACAAAATATGTTTTTTTGCCTTTTGTTACAATAAAGAAAATGCACTTCATACGCGTCATCGGCTGACTTGGACAATAGTATTAATTTTTTATAACTTTATATGATTAATAAAAAAAATATATATTCACGACGCAAGTTGATACATGCATGAGGCAACGTTTATCAATATCTTTTTTATGAAGATTTCAGTACATTATGAACAAAACTTATAATTACAATTTTTGCACGTGGCATGGTAAATATTGGTATGACGTAAAAAGATATTTTTCTGCTTACTGTTTCAACTCTGTTACGTTCAAGTGAATGCACTTCATACTTAATGGAAAATCGATGTGAAATATTTGGATAATTTAAATATAATAAACAAAAGATTACTGCCGAGCAACGAATGCCTTTGATTGGATGAAGTCTGAATTACCGGGTCGGGAACCTGCTGCTTTATACAACACAAAACGAATGCCGAAACACAAAATACTCGCATAGTGTAATTAACACATTACCTTGAACTTCAAAAATCCGTATGAATTTGTCTATTTTCGGCTCGCTTCGTCGTTCTCTTCCAGAGAGTGATGGAGATAAATTTTATTTTTTCCAAGTAATCTTTACGAACTCGCCGTTGACCGCACCATGTGTTTCGCAATCGACAAGTCGGTAATTCTCGTGAAGAAAGTGCTTTAAAAGTACAAGAAACCTCTTAAATTAATTGACGCTAATTGCGTCCTTGCTGACGTCGGACCTGGCAACACTAAAAGATCGTTTTCCTATTCGACGGAATTAAAAATCGTCACGAGCCCGTTGTATTCACATTCTTTTTTTGAATGGAATTCACTACACTTATAGAAACAAATAAGCAAAAAATAACCTCTTCCAGCAGTATTAGTTAAGTTAGATTTTGAAATGAGGATAATTTAAAATTAATATAAAATAACTTTCCAAACAATTTTTTTAATCTCAAGCAGGACTCAACGTATGAGTTGCGCGTTACCTATACGATGTAGGAGTTCTAGGAGTTAAAAGCTGTGACTAAATTTTGTGATGAAGGCTATATAAAATATCACAAATCATTGGGTTACAAAGAAAACGAGCTGGCTTTCACTCATGCCCGCAGTTGAAAGAATTATAAGACTATACAAACTCTTGACAAATTACTTTCTTAGCGTATAAATGTCACAATATACTGAAAATTTAAATTTCGAATAAATAAAAAAGGCAACCTAATATGAGGTGAAAAAATACTATATTGTCGAAAGTGTAAGGCGCCTAAAAAGTACCTACTTATCTATAAAAAATAAATGGTCATGTTATTCATACCTCAAAACGGTGACCAGACAACTCGATACAAGACTACTGAGCACGTGACAAGTAAAAATTTCAAGTTGACACATAATAGACAACTGATCACACATATAACTGGACTCACCGCTCTTTTTATTCCATCTCCGTCAAAATACTGCACGAATGGGGGTGTTTTATGAAAGAAACACCTTTTGGCACACTAGGGGAAGTGAATACCTGCATATTTACGGAAAATTTGCATGCTAGATTATGACAAATCAAGTTGTTATTATTTTGACGGCTTAGGAAGGTCTGTATATAAAAAAGCAGAATTGTCAAATCATATGTGTTAGTTCAATCATTGTAAGATACATATATATATAAAGGGTCTTTTTATAAGGACGCTTAGTTTTGAAATGTAAATAAAACAAGTTGTTTGTGAGATTTCGACTAAATTTTAATTTCATTTGAAAGTATATTTTACGGCATTAAATATGGAATATAGCATCAAATGTCTGCCAATATCCATTCATTATAAAATGGGCCATGTCGCTAAAGTTGACTTTTTGACAAATTTGGGTAAACTTCCAACTGCTCCAGAACCCAATCAGGCGTTGTCTGTGGTCTTTTACCTGAAGTTCCTTGGTTAGTTGGATTTTATACGGGTGCAGACATAAGGCCCGATTCAAAATTCGCCAAGTTGAAGTCGCAGAAAAGCCAAGTTCTTGTGAACAACGAGAAATAAGCTGGCTTGGGTTTTCCTGTACACTTTCACACACAGCAGCAATGTTTTCACCAGATATTGTATTTTGATGACGAACAGGTAGGTGTTGGCCGATTATTTACCAAACTGGTTGACTCAAATTTGGCCACTAAACAATGAATAATCTACTCAGCAGGAGAAAGTAACATATTTTGAGCGTCTCTATTGAAATACCCTTTATAATCTAACATACAGGGCTGTGGAGTCGGAGTCGGAGTCGTCGCGGCATTTTGGACGGAGTCGTATTCGGAGACGGAAATTTTGAAAAGTTTGAACTTTTTATTTTTGCATTTAAAATGTCAAATTTAGCTATATACAAAATAACAACACAAAGAAAGAAGTAACCTTTCACATAAAATATTTATTGTTTGTCTATCCCAAATAATGGAGTACACATGAAAAGGACTAGAAGTCTAAATTTCAGCCGCCGCGAAGACGCAGAACCAAATGAAGAGTGGACTCTTTCTGGATGTTGTAATCAGACAAGGTATGTCATATGTGTATTCAATAACGATATTAACCTTGTTTTAGTCGGAGTCGGAGTCGGAGTCGTGTTTTTGGTCAATGTCGGAGTCGCAGTCGTGGTTTTGGTAAATGATGAAGTCGGAGTCGGACTTTTTTTTACCGACTCCACAGCCCAGTACAGAATTATGATTGTTAATTATTTTAAATTATGCTAGTGCAATTTTATTTAAATCAACTTGATGTAAAACTAATATACGTTCATTACCACTCAATAATAACCCAGATTTGCTTTCATATCAAGAAATACACTAAATCAAATTGTTACAATTCAAGCTACATATATTATGAAATAGCTATCAACCATATATTATATTATTTTTGAGCTCAAATACATTAATTCACATTAAGAAAATGTGTCCAGTTGTGTATGTGATCAGTTGTATATGTGTCTTGTCGTGTTGACTTGTGTCGACTTGTCACGGTACCCTCAAAACATCCGATTTTTACATATAGGCTTCTGCCAGTATACCGACGATATAATACGTGGAATTGGTATAAAAATTTACAGAACACCTTAAACGTAATTCAGCTCTCTGGTTACTCTCTCGGGTACGCCGACTATGTTTATGTTAATTTTCCAATCAATTAATAAGCCAATCGGTTCTCTTGGGGCCGTGCGTATAAACTATGCCGAATGTAAAATTGAACCGAGATCCATTAGCGCCGTTTTTCAATGGCTAAATGGGTATCAAAGTCGACCGCACGCCGCGTGCAGTCAATCAGCGTGACGCTAACCCGACACCCTGCAATTAAAGGGACATGAATGTAAAACGATATTCGCGCTCGCGTCGAGATTCACGACTGCCTTCGGATAATTGAAACCGAAACTATTCGCGTCAACTCGACAAGCGAGCACCGTCAACACAAACCACTAGACGGTGCTTCATAAGGGTTAAAAAATATATATCAACTAGTTGGCAAATAGAGGCAACTAACAATTTGGTAGAGGTTTTTATTTTCCCCGCGAGTAATATTTGTATCACCAATTAATAACCCTTCAAAAATAAAATACATCGATTTTCGAATATATTGCTGGAAAAAAGACATCCCTTGAAACAAAATCAGGGTTACCGCATTTCATTAAAATATCCCACGTGTACGTACGTTAGTTTGCAACGCGTCAGCTGACAATACGTATATCAGTTACATGATCATTTATTTGCATTTATTATAAACAAGATTTTTCCTTGCTGTGAATAGACAATCGACGGTGTTGTAACAACCCTAACTTTTGCGTAGATGTTCGAATATTTTCGTGAAATTTGATCGGCAGACTTATTTTAACTGGCTGTCTTGATGCCTATTATATGTAACATTATTTAAATCTTGGGCTGTTGTAAGGTTCTAAGCAATATGACTATTTTATGAACCAGTCAATTGCAATAATGGCAACGAAATAAAAAAATCTTCGCTTTATCTTTTAGTCGACAATCTTTTATTAACTGCGATTTTTTTTTCAAAAATAGAGCTAAGTATATGTGATAATAAATTTGTGTTTATTTTGTGTTGCCATGCTTAATAAAAATAATAACTTGAGTTTTTATGATGATATCAAAGATGTAACATTTTGTGACGAAGCGGTATGCGAACTGGGCAAGTGTGTTGGTAATAGTATTATTAATATTTGCGGCATTGAAATATTGTTTATTTTGGGTTGCTATGCCACTTATAAAAATAGTTTCTTTTTTCATGATGACATCTCAGATGTGATATTAAGTAACGTGAGGGTATTTTACCTGGGATACGCATATGAATACCACAAACGAAGCCCTCTTGGATTTCCTGGTATAAAAATCAGTCCCCAGTTTGATCATGATTAGCGTACAGGGCGAACCGGTAAATAATTTTTTGCATTGCCAATATTATCGATGGCAGTTTAACTGCAGTATTAATATTGCATTCGATTGTTTGACAGGTAAGAAAATTCAGCGTGCAATATCAATAATCGTTGGCATATTGTACAGTGGGTTCTGGAACCTAGCCCGGGACCCCACACCAGGCAGTCAATGTTACACGACAGATTCGAACAACGGACCGGGCTCGCAAATCAAATGTGTCTTTGGCAGCTGATTTGCGAGGCCGCAGAGGTCGCCAACTTGCATCGCTTTACGTGCAATAAAGAATGATTGGAGTGTTCATATGATTTATTTAAACATAGTATTCATTTGGTGAAATGGATGTGTCCATAGGATAGGTTGCATTATTCACCTATTAGATACACAGTTCATCAATAACTGATTTCACTTTTGTCGCAAGAACTGCAAGCAATGGCGGCAATGACAAGAATATTAGGGAGTGCAAAAAAAACCTACTCATGCAAAAAAGCCATCCTCCGTCTATGTTTAAGAGTTGCGTTGGGTAACATTACATCCGGACCTGAACAATATCGCTTCTTTCAATATTTGTATGAAATACGTGGAATGGCACTTTATTGAAAAAAATAAAACATTTTTTGTACGTATTCCACATTCAATATATTTGTATAGTTAGCGGTTTCGCTCAATGCTAGAATTTTCAACATAACTTCTGAAACAGTTGAAATGCTCGCGATGAGCGACACCGGTGCTGATCCAAAAAAAAATGAAAAGGGACAAAAAATGTCTTTTTATTTAAGTTATAAATTTTTTTTTTTAGCCATGTCCGCTCCCAACTTAGAGCATATGGACTCCTCACGGAGTTTATCTCAACATATATTTTTCTACGAGAACTGCTTGTTACTCAGTTGCTCAACCCCTCTTTTTTCGAAGAGAGTTGGGATGGATAGGATACGAGGACTAGGACAGGACTAGTGATTAGTTAATCGCTGTCACTATGCGTCCTTTGAACAGATCTATCGACTGAAAAAATCCGCTCGTACCGGGAATCGAACCCGGGCCCGTTATAAATTACTAATTTATATTCAACAAAAAAATCAGAAATCCAAAACATAACCATTAAACATAATGAAAATACATATTTGTATCTATAAAAAAATAGGTAACAATTGTGTCAATGTTGCATTTAATAAATTAACCATTTTTATTACTTTGTCTTACATTCGAACCATTTGCATTTTGTACTTTTCCATAAGTTTTTTCGCCATCGACCCGGGATTCGTCTTTCGGCATCTTCAGACATTTCAACTATTTACTAGTCAGTGTCAGTTCAAGTGCACGAGTGAACTTGAACTGACACTGACTAGTAAATAGTCTGTATATATTTTCAAGCACACTAGTGCATGGTTCAAAATCAGTCCCCTGCAGATCTGCTCGGGCCATGAATGTGAGGGGTAAATTCTTTTTTCTAAGTCGATAGCGCTGTGAAAGGCGGCCATGAAACATTAGCTGCATATACACAACGGGTGGTGGTGGGATAAACCAACTTGTATCGCTTATATATATAAGAATAAAAGTAAATCCCTGAGCGAAACCTGTTTTTTGGCTCTCCTGAAAAGTAGAGAAAAGCGTTTCTCTGTCACTAAGGACCCGTCAAAATATGAGTAGGTATCTCAAAATAAATTATAATGTTTGACGTAATGCATTTCCGTTGCACAAACACAATGCAATTCCAGCGTTTAATTGTTGCAGGGTCGCTCTTCCATGCGCTGCGGGCCGCCGGTTGTCGGATTTGTATACATTATTGGCTGCCCGAGCCATTGGCAATCGTTTGTATGCATTGAGCGACCACTCATAAAATCAATTAAGAATATTATGAAGCTTAATGTATTGGACGCCGGCTGAAAGCGAACCGACGAACCCCAGGGCGCGAATCCATGATCTACAGGCGTATCTATAACGTGGAAAGACTTCGCGATCTTCGCGGCACACCATTGAAGCACACTCCTTTGACATCGACCGTATATGCAAAATTTTAATTCGGAACCAATCTTTTGTTTAGAGCAGGGGTTCTCAAACTTTTTTATGGCATTCACTCTGCTTTTTTCAACATTTTTCAGAATATAAATCCCCCTTTCCAAGATAGTCCAACACTTACACACACTAGTTAAAATTGTGTAGGTAGTTTGACGTCTAGTTTTCTCGGGTTTCGCCTTTCGGCATCGTTAAAAACTGAAAAATTCACCCAATTCAAATTTGATATTGAATTCAGTTCAAATCTTAAGTAAATTTTAATTTACTCAAAAGATAAATTTTCACAAACATTTTTAAACAAGCAGTTCTAGTAGAAAAAAAACGTGTCAAGCAAAATAAGCACCGCGAGGAGTCCATGTGCTCCAAGTTGGGAGCGGAACGTATGGTTAAAATAAATCAATAAAAAAATGCATTTTAAATAAATTTAACATTTTTATATTGAAAATCTTATTTTTGTCCGAATATGGAAATCATACATTTGAATTATTTTGAAAGTAAGTTAAAAAATATATATTAACAATAGACAATTTTAAGATTACACAACAGGAAAAAAAAGATTTTTCTTTTGACAAGTGTATTTTAGTTCAGCAAAATATGTTCCCATTAAATAAACCGTGTTGTAATGGAGTTCTACCAAGTAAATGCCATTCAATCAACAACATACATTTTTTTCCAGCAGAAAACTATCTTCGCCATGCCACACAATCACACAAACAAATGCACACCGTTTCAACGATTCAAACGTGTTCCATTCGAGTTATTCGAGATAAACAGACGAGCGACGGATTGCCAGCTGAATAAAATTTAATTTTGACTTTTTTTTATAGTGTTTTTAATGTACAAATGACAGCGATTCTATTTTAATGATCTATTTTCTTGGGCGCGTAAATATTATCCACGGTGAGGCAAATCGATTCGATTCGACGCTTTTCCACGCGTCAAAATAATACGCGTGTAACTGAATCCGTCGATAAACAACATTTTGATTTATCCATAGCGCATAAATCGCGTTAATACCGGCCCTCAAACATTACCTTCACTATCGATTTATAGCGTTTTGTTCGAACGCGTGGATGACTGTGATGATTGAATTCTCTCGCAATATTTTTTTTTCGAATTGTGCCCTTTTTAAAAAAAAAATGCGAATAGAATAAATAACGTCTTTTATTTTTTAGCATCCGGGATTGATCTTTACACAATCTGGGGCTTAGGATCACAAGGGCCTAACTACAACCTAACCGTTTACAAGATATGGTTGGACATTTATTTTTTTATATGATCGTACATAAAAAAAATCACAAATTATAAGCTTATAAGCTTATTGATTTTGCAATGGAAAAAAGGTTGAAACTAACAAAAATTAAGATTACAGCAAGAAAGCGAAAAAAAATACATTGTAAATTGAATTCACTCACGTCCACGTCAAACATGTCAACATGCGAAGCAGTACCGTTAAAAATAGTAAAAGCTCTTTCGAGTGGCATCTCCATTGGCAGGCTGGTTAAGCTCCTTGGATGAACTAATAACTGATGTTCGCGATTCTTCAAAAAAATATTCATCTCTTACGATATTATCTAAAATATAGGATACAAAACATAAAAGCTGTCATTTGATTCATTTTTATATGCATATATTATTAAAGTTATCCAGTCATAAATATTTTTTTAAATAACGTATACTTTATTTGCCGAATACTATGACACTATGTGTTATGGCAGATGGGCCGTTTTTCATCTCAAGTTTTTCAATAATTTTGACAAGATTTACTCTACAAAGAAAACAGTACTTCTACTGACTTGGTTTTGAAAATCGCTGCAGCGGAAAGGTTTGACACCGAGAATTGGAATCGAGGGAAATCCCTAACGGAACAGACGTCGGGAACTATTAGCCTAACAGCGGGATTCCCTCGGGGTGGGCCTAATGCTCACATCGAATCGTGCTGATTAAACGGGATGCGATCCCGGACTGCTAAACCGCCTACGCCAATATGCGCGAAAGCTACAGTAATCGCTTTTAGGACATTACAAATTACGACATTGGATAATAAAATACCGTAAAACAGGGTGAATAGAGAGAAAAACAAGGATTGAACTTTAGCACAACTTTACTAAGTATCCAATTTATTTTTTACTGCTTATATATAATTCTATACAATGACTTTAATACTATCTCTCGAATAAAAAAACCAACCCTACTAAGTGATTGACCAAATTTGAAACAAACGTGTTTAATATTTTCGATGGTTTCGGCGGTAACTTTGTGGAAGTTCATTTTAATATAAAATTTAAAATAACTTTGATTATTCCACGTATTGTGTAACTAACTGTGACACGTGTTTCGCCTCTTTCAGAGGCATCTTCAGACTTACTATCGCAAAGTTTGCTTAAGTAATTACTAGGCGAAACACGTGTCACAGTTAGTTACACAATACGTGGAATAATCAAAGTTATTTTAAATTTTAAATTAAAACGTGTTTAAGTTCGATGCCTGTGCATCCTTACTTTTTGACCCCTTATAAACTTCTATTTAATTGCACGAAAATTAAAATCAATTATTTATTTTTTTAGTGAACAAATACCGTAAAACGGAGTGAATAGGGACTCATATAGAATATAGGTTCATATATTCCAATCGTTACAATCTGTTCCTTTGTCTATATTCACCTGCCAAGTCTCTATTTACCCTCTCTCGTCTCTATTCACCCTAATTAAATGTGAATAGAGCATCGAACAAAATTGACTGTGTCTTAATAACGATAGTAAATATTTGAAAAATATTGTCATGAATGTGTAGTAGGGACCATAGAAACAAGTTTCAAGTCATTCATATTTGAATTAAGTTGTATAGGTATGAAGATACATAGTCGTGAAGGGTAAAAAGCAGTGCTGTGGAGTCGGTAAAAAAAGTTCGACTCCGACTCCAGCATTTACCAAAACCACGACTCCGACTCCAACATTGACCAAAAACACGTCTCCGACTAAAAAAGTTTAATATAGTCACTTAGTTTTGCCTAATTTTCCTATTTATGTGTATTGAATTGAATCAACCCTACCAATCCGGCCAATAGCCAAATTTGACATATTATATGCAAAAATAAAAAGTTCAAACTTTTCCAAAACTTCCGACTCCACAGCCCTAGTAAAAAGTGTCTATTCACCCCATTTTACGGTATATTTTTTTAATTTACATCAATGTATGTGATGTTTTATATTCAGTCTGCAAAATTCAGAATTCTCGCGATTTTCGCACCATGAAAATTGTGCCTGGGTCATAAAGAAAAGTGATATACAAAAAGATTAATGTGCGAGTTATGAGGGGCGTATAACCAGTGCTGCAAACGGAAACTTCGCAGACGATAAGTTAACCCACACTTTATGCGATATCGCATACCCTATTATTTACTGATCGAATCGGCACTTACTGGGTTGAATTTATTTGAGATAAGGTAAGCTTTTACTATATTTACATCCATTATTATGTGTCACTTTTCCGGAAGTACAATATTTGAGTTGGCTTTGTCAAAGTTCAGTTCAAATATAAATTCAAACAACTGAAATAAAACAAATCTTTATTATTACATCGGATAAAGCCCACTGATTAAATTCGTCGGAATTTCTGCTGGTAATAAATTTTTACGGTACCACATTTCAAAAACCTGATAATTGTAATTTACTCACCCAATTCAGTGAAGCTCATTAACATCAAAGCTTACTCTAATTCTTTCAGATTACGATATTAACAATTAAGCTAAGTGGTCTACTTTTATTCTGGTATATATTAAGCGATACAAACTATTTTTTTCGCGTCAGATTAAGTTCAATCGTTCACACAAAAGGCCTGAAGATCGTTAGCGTCAAAACTCTAGCGACGTTGTAAAAAATTGAAAGTGTTAGATACTCGATAAAAAGATTGCCTATGGGTCAAAACATATGTCTTTTCCTGACACAAATGCATCAACATACTGTCATCCTTTGTAAAACTCCTGTACCCTGATATAGCACGGTGCAAAAATGCCGACAATCGTGTTATAACACGACAGTCAATTTGGACAAATATATTACATATCCTTACTATTTTTTCTATGTGTACTTAATAAAGATCTTCTTTGAAAATGTGTATTAACCTAAAATCATAGAAAATTAACAAACGATTCATAAAATTGTCTGTTGGTTTTAATGACGTAAAAACTGACAATCGAAAAGAAGTATCAAACAGTGGAAGACTGATATGTGGATTTCCTGCCTTTATCGTATGTTTTGAGAATTTCCCATACTCATCTTAAAATCCCGGTTGCGCTGCATATTAATTTACGTAGTCCCACTTTGCGAACCACTGCTCTGAGGTGTGTACAACACAATGCAATCAAATATGACAAAATAGCATCTTCGCATGCAAATTTACGTGGCAGTCAGGCAAAATGCAAAATTTATTGCACTCAATTACTTGAAAACTGATGCAACCGAGATTGCCATAATAATAAGTGTTGCCTTATTGCTTATTGCACAGCTGGCAGTTTCGAGATAACAATAACTATTGGAGAATACACTAGTTCAAAATGTCCCTACTTCTATTTTGACTGTACAACTTCTAAATTGTTACTGGCGATGCTATCACCGCACGTCTCTTGTGATTAGTGACTCCAATTACTCGACATCTCAACTACTCGAGTATCGGGTAGTAAAATTTGAAAATACTCGAGTAACGGGTAGTTTCATATGTACCAAAATATTTATTATTAATTCAAATTTGTGTATATAAATAAAATAGATGGTAAATAAATAAATAAGTTTATTTAATTTCATCAATACATTTACTTCAATTTATAAAACATGTATTTCAAATATAATTTAAAGTCTCAAATTTTCAAATTAGTTCGAAGTATTGTTTTTATCAGGGCTGTGGAGTCGGAGTCGTGGAGTCGGGGCTTTTCGGCCGGAGTCGGAGTCGTCGCGGCGATTTGGCCGGAGTCGTACTCGGAGTCGGAAATTTTGAAAAGTTTAACATTTTATTTTTGCATATTATATGTATATCAAATTTGGCTATTGGCTGGATTGGTAGGGTTGATATTTAATTGAATACACATAAATAGGAAAATTAGGCAAAAAAGGTGACGATATTAAACTTTTTTATTCGGAGTCGTGGTTTTGGTAAATGCTGGAGTCGGAGTCGAACTTTTTTTTACCGACTCACCAGCCCTGGTTTTTATAATTCCCGCAGTAGATAAAACTCTTCATTTATAAATTACGAGTATTACTCAAGTATTTTTTTAAATACTCGAGTAATACTGGTAATTAATATACACAATCATGCTTCGATATCGGACCAGTGGTCGAGTGTTTCCGAGCACACGGGTTTGAGTCCCATTCTGAACAGTGTCATTTTACAATCGAATTATTGATTTATATTCGAAAGCATGGACGTATGTTGTCTAAATTTCCCTCAAACACCCATCCATTCTATAAAACGGGACGTAGCGAGGGCGGCCAGTTAACTACTAGTCCTGTTCTAGTACTATCCTTACTGTCCATACTCTGTTCGAAAAACAGTTGAGCAACTGAGAAAACTTTAGTTGGGATTAACTGTATTAGGCGTCCACATACTACAAATTTGGAGCGGACATGGTTAAAACAAATATTGTCACCAATACATTGGCAAGAGAGGTGTGGAAATATTCAGTTATATTAACATCTTATTTTAAAAAAGGAGCAATTACTTAACTGTTTATCTTTGCCCAACTAACACTTCCTCTTATCATTACTCTCGAGTTGAGTGACTGCATAACAACCATTTCTCGTAAGCAAATAATTTTGAGATGATCATTTAGGAAAGAGGTTTTCAAACTGGGGTCCGCAGTGAGACTACTTACTCTCAAACCAAAATCGGTAAAAAGTCACCGATCTAAAAGATTATGTTAGCCGAAGTCTGTGAGGAAAAACACTTACAAGAATGATTGGCGAGCATATGATTTTCATTGTTTATTTACATTATAGAACATCTCTCCCGTTTAGGGAAAAGGGCCTATCGAAAAATACGGGACTACCTTGATTGCTAGCGAACGTGAAGTATTGCGCGCGCGCGCGCCTGCCACCAAGCTGGCCGGACTAGACCAGAGGTCTGCAGCTTGCGGCTCTTAGGACAACCTCGTGCGGCTCTTTAACCTCTAGGCGAGTACCGCCCCAACCGTGGGATTTGAAAAAAACGCCTCAAGAAGCGTACCGCCCCACGGATGGGATTTTGTTCATATTTCAAGAAATACCCAGAAAACGTAAAATTTTTTACTTCTATTGGCATCTATGGACGATTTGATGAATAAAAAAAAATTCATTTTGTAATTATTTGTTTTACCGACCGGTTAAAAGCCATTTCAAAATATCACGTGGTCTAAGCGTGACTATGCCAGTTGTAAATAACCGTCAATTTTGAATCCCGTCTGTTCCGCGTAAAGCGATACTGTATTGTTTCCCTTTGTTCGTGAAACTGTGTTATATCGTATATTTTCATCGTAAAACTGTGCTATTTTGAATATTTTTTTGCGTGATACTGTGTTGTTTCTCTTTGTTCGTGAAACTGTGTTATTTCGTTTATTTTCTGCGTGAAACTATGTGCTATTTATTTAGTATATTTTTGCGTGAAACATATTTGAGAGAAAATAGATCGATTTTTGAATGAAGACGAAATCACTCAATTTTTAACGACAGTGAGGATGAAGATTTGCTGGATGATTTAGACGATTTAGATTTGCGGGCATCTTCGTCTGATCAGGAAGATTTGCATTCAGAATCAGAATCAGATTCGGAATTGGCTAGTCCACCAACGAGACGTCGACGAACTAATGCATGGGAATCCGGTAACTTTTCACCCGTTTTATTTGATTTTGATGAAAATCAATCCGGTATAAATTCTAATGTTGAAATTAGTGATGAACAATGTGAGTTAGCATATTTTCAATTATTTATGACAAACAGTATTATAAATATGATTGTATATCAAACAAATATTTATGCCGAAAAAATTATTCAGAATGTCGCGATCAACTCAAATTTCCGAAAGTGGAAAGATACAACATGTGGAGAAATCTACGTTTTTAGCCACTCCTCATATTAAAAATAGTTAAGTAAATTCCATAAAAACCAATAATGGTTTCAAATTTAACTTTTATTGTTTGAGATTTCATCAACTGATCATCAGTTGATAATGCTCGCCATGAGCGAAACCGGTCCTGATCTAAGAAATTGGATGTAAAATAAGAACTAAACATTTACTGTGAACATTTTAAAAGTGAAGTTCGATATAAAATACAATGCGACGTTCAATGGTTGACAACTTCTGGAAAAAGGTAATATTTAATTCGATTTTTCTCATTAACCTGATGATATTTATTGAAAATTTTAACACCCAATATTTTTAATGTTGATAAACATACTTTTGCCGTAGTAAATTGTTAAAAAAAAATATAAAAAAAAACTCACTCCACAGAGCACAACTTTTTTTTATTAACTTACTCCTCTAGAGGTTAATAATATTGAACGAAGATTCAAAGACATTTAAAGTATCGATAAGATTCAAGCTTGTTACAGTGAATCTGTATTCTCACACAAAATGTATCAAGTAATAGATTTGTATGACAACATGATTTCACTGGTCACAATCAGGGAAATTATTGGCCCAAGTCGATCATTTGCCGGCCTCAAATTTTGGTTTGCTTCAATGAAACAAAATCAGCAAGTAGTCCCTTTCATAAAAAGATAACCAAAGACAAAACACAGACAAACAAAGGGCTGAAGGTAGGGCGGTCAAATTTGATTTCAATGACAGCTTGGAGAAGAATACATTTTCACTGTAACATATATACATCCTCCGAATTACTCTTAGTCCGCTTTCATTCGAGTTAGGATTTAAAAAATACATTTGCGAAGTTAAGGAATCGTTGAGTGAAACCGGTCCTGATACTTATCATATATTTTTTTAAGTACAGTGGAACCCCGATTCTACGTTTTTCAAGGAACCGTTAAAAACGCAAACTGCGGGAAAGTTTAAAATATGAAATAAAAAAAGTAAAACTTAAAAAAATATATTTATTAGACTTTTTTATTTTTCCTATAACAATCATTTTTAAAAAAGAAACTTTAGTACTAAGTTGCTTCTTTGCAGTTTGGCAACAAATACCCTTAAAATTCGCATATTTTGCTAACAACAGATTCATCTACAAAAACGGTCAATCGGGATAATATTTGTGACGGGACCATAATAATTAGACGATAAATCAAGATAATCGATAAATACGGGATGTGTTAACATTGTTCTTATGGGTGTTAGGCCGGGACTATATAAAATGAACGAACCACGCGGGAAAACGGTTTATGCGAGAACGTTAGATCGGGGTCCCACTATAGTACAATATTTCAAGTGTTTTATTATTTTAAATAATGCTTTTCCACCAAGGATATTTATTTATTTATTTATTATTTATTTATTTATTTATTTATTTAAGAAAAAGCAAATCATGGCATTACAGCTAATGCCAATGCGCCATGTATTTGACAAATATAAATACGTGTATGTATTTATATATATACATACATGTAAATACATAATTTTAATCATTAATTAATTAAAAACAAGATGAAAAACATTGTAATCATAAAAACAGAGAGAAAAAAATTTATAAAATCACATTAGAAATTTTCAAAGATGTCAACCGAGTGAGTTCTGACAAAATCAACTTTTATTCATAAAATATAGTATTCGCCTGAACTCACTCACGTCAATATGAAATATGTCGACATCCGAAGCAATGCCGTTTAAAATTGTTAAAGCTCTTCCCAGAGGCATTCCCATTGGCAGACTGGTTCTACCCCTTGGAAGAACAAACAACTCATGCTCACGATTCCTCAAAAAATTATCAGGAACATTCAATTTAACATTTTCAAGAATGGTGGAATTCTCATTTTGGCCTCGGATAAGCCGAAAGAAATATAATGCCAAATACATTTCTCTTCGAGCATTCAAACTATTGAAAGTGAGCATCCCTAAGAGAAAGTCTGTTGGATAAAGCCATGGGTAGTACCCATATGTCCTCAAATAGAGAATTCTCAAAAATTTCTTCTGAACCCTCTCCACCATAAGAACACATTTCGCACTCCTCGGTGCCCAAACAATCGATCCACTCTCAAGTCGGCTTCGAACCAAAGAATTATACATTATGATATGCTAAATGGTAAGCTGGAAATTTGATTCAGGAAACCTTTTCGCTTAGATAATCAATTAATACCAGCTATGAATTCAACATTAACAAAATAAATGTATAGCTCTTTAAAGAAACCAGATTTTTTTTTAAATCCAAAATTGGCTCTTTTGAACCAATGGGTAACCTAGCCCTGGACTAGACCATAGTTAGCGGAGAGAAAAGCGCGTGGCTGTCTATGGTCAAAGGCTCTCGGTTGTCTACGGCGGAATGCCGCCATTTTATCAACGTCGAGATCTCGCGGAATCGTCCCCTTTTTACCAAATATGAACGCGGCCGGCGCGAATTATTGTGCGTCCCATCTGATAGCGCCTTGCTGCGATATAATTTATTCTAAGCGCGATAACGATCGCACTGCAATATATTACGGATAAACAGTTTGGCTTCAGACCCGGAAAGTCAACCGAAGATGCAATTCGTTTTGTTATAAAATCAGTAGAAGATTCTCACAAAAAGCTAGTCATCGGCATTTTTTTGGATATTGCCGGAGCATTTGATAATGCGTGGTGGCCGCTAATATTAGCAAAGCTTAGGCTGAGACAGATTCCCGGGAATCTGTTCTCATTAATACAAAGCTATTTCAGTAAAAGAGAGATAACATATCAATCCGGCTTCACATCAATACACAGGGAAACTACGATGGGGTGTCCCCAGGGATCAGTCTTGGGGCCACTTCTTTGGAATATTTTATTTGACGACCTTTTGTCCTTGCCATTGCCATTGGATTGCACAATTATCGCATATGCTGATGATGCTCTACTAATTGTAGGAGCAAACAGTCGTGTAGGCCTTGAACGAGCTGCCAGTGGTGCGCTCACAAAAATTCTTGAATGGGGAGAACTGAACAAGCTTAAATTTGCACATGCCAAGACAGAATCCCTTCTTTTGAAAGGAGCATCTAAGCTTGACACTTCAAAAAGATCGCCAAACATTCGCATGGGTCATTTCACTGTTCGTGTTTCTCAACAAGTTAAATACCTCGGCGTCATCCTCGATGACAAATTGTCATTTCAACATCATGCAAAGCGAATTGTAGAGAACGCCAATATGGCGTACCTCCGTTTATCTAGAATGACTGGCAAAAACTGGGGACTTAAAGCTCGCGCGCTTAAAATAGCATACGGTGCTATTTTTATGGGGATTGCAGGATACGCATCAAGCGTTTGGCACTCGAGAGCGAAAGTTGGATTCGTCAGGAGGACTTTACTGAGTGGACAGCGCATTGCGCTGATCTCACTCACTAAGGCCTACAGGACTACTTCAACGGACGCTCTGCCGGTTTTGGCTGGCGTACTACCGCTGGACTTGCACATACAGGTACGCGGTGCAATTACTCTTCTACTGAAGGGCATCAACACGGATATTGAAGGCGTCCCTCTGACGCCACCCTTGTCGCAAAATATACCTGAAAATCATACTCTCCGTTCATTCGTATATGAGCTGGCGTACAAAACGGCTCTAACAGCTTGGCAAACTAGGTGGTCTGCATCCACCAAAGGGCGTCAAACATATCTTTTCTTCCCAGACGTGACCTGGAGGCTCAAGGTGAAGAGTCTAGCGCCTGGACACTGGACTTCCCAGTTTATAACTGGACATGGCAAATTCAACGGCAAACTATTTGGGTTGGGCAAGTTGGTCGAAAGGCCGGATTGCACTTGTGGACACGACTACCAGGACGCTAATCACGTACTGTGGGACTGCCCCGAGATGAATGCCGAACGAGCTGAGCTGTTTGCTGCGGTCCGTCCTCACACGGGCCCAATATGCCACGCTGACTTGATCTCAACCAAGGCCAATTTTGAGGCATTCGATAAATTTGCAACATCATATGGGGAACGGGATAATCTTGATTCCTCTTCAGATTCAACGCGAAGTAGATTAAGCTCCACGGATTCTCAGTATACAGATACATAAGATACTTAATATCACTCTAACAAAGTGGCTGAGCAAGTCACATTTTCTTTTTTATTCTCTTTCTATTTCTCTTCTCTTTAAGCACCTTAGTGCATGGCTAAAAGATCAGTCCCGTGCAGCTCTGTCTCGGGCCAAGTAAGTGAGGAGTAAATTCGTTTCTTTTCTTGATCGTATAGCGTTATGGAAGGCGGCTGTGAAAAACGGCTGCACACACATAACGGATGGGTGGTGGGACAACCAACTTGTTCACCCAAATATATATTATGGGGACAAAAGTTGAGAGGGATTCTGGAGATTCATATTGGACGACTATTATACCGTACTAAGAACGGAAGTATCTGCATTTTAAGCGACGCATTGTTTAACGCAGTGTTCTTCAACTGGTGGTCGTAGAGCTTATTGCCGATCCGCAAAAACTTTCATGTTTCGAAATTTTTTTTCACAAACAGTTTTCGCACAAACCAAAAAAGTTTTACAATTCTATGTAACATTGACTTGACGTTTCATTGTCATTTATTATGTTAAGTCAGTTCTCGACTTGCAAACAGGTTACGTCCCACCACCTTCGACGTAAGTCAGAAATTCAAATCTTTTATATTATATCGTCCAATTTTGACAATTTATAGGTCCGTGCATCGAGAAGTGCTGTTAATGTGTGTATATGGCCGACGCCGGTCCGCGAATTATTTTTCAATTCTTACCGAACCGCGGATGTAAAATGGTTGAATAACACTGAGTTAACTCATACGTGGTCAACCTTTTCATAGGATCGCATATTAGAGATCTAAATTGTTTTATTCGTAATTTTTAGAATATAAGATTCAAGTACACAACTGAAATATCAAATTTTTTACTGTTATACTAATTCAACAAATTATTATTATTTTATTATTATTTTTTTATTGTAATTTTTTTAAATTGTTTTTAAAAACGTTGGTGGTGACAACTAATCAAAAAATTCTTGGCAGTGAACTGGTTAATAAAACGTCGGGTGACTACCAAGCAACCAAAACAGTTTTCTTCTCAATATATTATGCATCCGATATACAACAATTGTGAAATAATAAAAACATATATTCCAGACCAGCGTTTCTCAACCTGAACCCATATGGCCTCCCTGGAGGACACAAGCCAAAAATCAACTTTTGGGGAGGCATAACAAGCTCCAATGTAGTCACAGTCGAAATAAAATAATAATAATAATAAAACTACATTTAAATAACATTTAAAAGAAGATCAGAAACTTATATCTATTTTCTGAAAAAAAAAGGACAGGTCTCATTTGATTCATCTCAAATCTTGTCTCGTCGAATCTGGAATAAGTAGAGTTATGCATCTCCTCTCAAAAGTTCGTAACTGTCTTGATGTTATGAATATGCAAATTGTCTGTATCTCGCTGATAAAAATTGGAGCTTGACATCAATAATAAAATAATATATGAGAAATATTTTTTGTAATTTTAATTTTCAAAAATTATTTATGTACAAAAAATATGATATTTATTCATCAATAAACTCGTAGTGGCGTTTGCGTGCCTGCACGCCGTGGCATCGGAAAGGTTAAGCAAGAAATCACATATTTTAAATTAAATTAATGACCTCATCTTGTTCTTTCATTTGATTTGTGAAAACTATGAATATAAGGAACCAATCTATATTTGTAATTAATCTGGTCCTGAGGACCTAACGAATATAGAATATGGTGAATATTGAATATAAAAACACTTACTGTATACCATCGGAGTTTTTTCTTTTTTTGGCGACAGATTCACCAGACACCCAGTGAGTCTGCTCATACATTTCTTTGGTCAGAGTTGTCTGCAAGAAAAAAAAGTTTAACTTTTTTTAGTCGGAGTCGTGCTTTTGGTCAATGTTGGAATCGGAGTCGTGTTTTTGGTAAATGCTAGAGTTGGAGTCGGGTTTTTTATTTAATGACTCCACAGCCCTGTATTTAACACATCAATATAGTGGCACTCACTTCAGTGTTTTCGCATTCACCATTTTCCTTATTCCTTAACATATTGGGTACGGGGAACGTGAAATAGGAGTCATTGGCTACAGGGGTAGGGACGCATAATCCACATCATATGAGATGTAGTTGACATTATTTTTTAACTTACGTTACTTCGTCACTCAAGTTCTTAAGTCTGATAAGAGAAGGGATAGAAAGCATAAGGACCTAGGACTAGTGGTTAACTAGTCGCACTCATTATGCCCCACTTATAGGATCGAATGGGTGGGAGGGAATTTTAAGACAACACAAAGGCCTGTGCCTTCAAACAGAATCGATAGTGTGTCGAAAGGGGATACACAGGTCGGTAGCAACAAAGCTCATGGAAAAGTACAAAATTCAAACGATTGAAATTATCCAGAAGCTTTTTCTTTAACCTTCTCCACTCTGACTAAATTTTCTCATGTCTGGTAGGCTACTCTGACTAAAAAAAATGTTGAATTTACAAAAAAAAAAAAAAGTGTCGGTCAAGTGAGTGATAGTCATCAACTGGGTTGGATGAAGTTCGTGATTAATTAAAAACTACAAAAGATTTTTTTAGTAAAAAATAATAATTTTAGTTCGTTACGTTTGGGACACTCTATCTGATCATTCGTATGACCATCGGATGGTTGGTACATTGCGATAAAAATATTCTTTAAATTACACATCAGGTAACTAAAAATAATACGTATGGCTTCAATATGTTTTGTTTGCATCATTTATATTGATTGCCGTTTAATAATTTTGTAAAATATAGTAAATATATACAAACAATCGAATGCATATCCATGGAAAGGTTTCTTTCTAATCGTCTTGTCTTGTTTTCTAAAGGCACCCATTGACCAGTTTACTACCTAATCTGTTGGACAATTTATTGGCTAATGTTTTAGGGGTTGTAAATTGTACCTTATTTTGTATTGGTTACTTACTTGAAAATTCCGCCTCAGGGTCACGAAACAATGGCTAGATCAGCCCATAGGGCATGTCATAGATGAGCAGCTTCACAAACATACTACACGGTGTTTATAAGTCAAAGTGTTATATAACAACATTTTATTTAGGGCATTCCTATCACATTAAAAAAGCTAACGATTCGGTGCAATGGTATTATAATATATACATATCACTATCACTAGATTCTATAGTTTTTAACAGTATGGTATTTTTTCGAAACATTCTCCCACATGGAGTGCCGGCTTTGTATCACAAGTCTTGCAGTAATAGATTGTTCTTTTTCTTTACCTCTCGTCTATCAGAACCGCAAACGACGCAATCTCTATACTTTTCTGCGCATTAGGCATTATCACGTGTAGATTGACATGGCTTAGCCGCTGCTCCGGATCTACCGACTGCCTACCTTTGTTAACATTTAAAACTTGTCTACAATTACCAACAAGCTGAATAATTAATTTATCAACAAATTGAAAATGAGTCATTGGTTTTCATTATTTTTTTAATCGTCTTCTGTTTGTACAAAATGTATGAATTCACCACTGAAACTTCTAACCCCCAAAAAAAAAAGCTTGCGCCACCATTTTAATGTTTTTCGAAGGAAACAATACGACGAAGTATATTGGTCCGCTCTATCGACACCTCCCATATGTTTTGTATAATTAATAACTACTTCTGGCTTGAGGATTTCTTCTTCGATTCCACCTCTTTTAATTCTTTTTTTTTTCAGGATTACTTCTTTTAAGTTTATCATTTGCATATTTGTTCGTTTCATCAACGATGTTACTTATTAGCGAATTTGTAAAAAAAAAGCGTTAAGTAGTCGATAGGCTCCAAACAATTTGCGGGGACATTTGGCCCAACTATTCTATTTCCAATAGAAAAATTTATTTCTTGTTGTGAAGTATAAGACGACAATAAAAGCCAATTTTTTTCTGAATCAGAAGATCTAGGCAGTGTCAGATTGATAGGTGTAGGAGGTATAATATTTTGCGAAATTACCATATCTCCTTCGTCATTATCTTCGCTGAAAATAACGCACCTTCTTCTTTTGGGTGGAATAATATCGCTTCCACTATCTGTATCACTTTGAATATTACCGACACCCCCGAGTAAACATTCTTCGTCACTATTTTCACTATCACTGTCTGAATAATTTAAATGATTCCCGATAATTTCTGGTAATTCTTCGCAATTTCGAATGAATGCGGTATCTACACATGAGCATTACACGTTCACCATTGTTACTATCACAATCAACGTTATCAAATGTAAAAAGGTCCTCATCATCACTACTATCGATATAATCACTGTTCGTTTTACAATTGTAATTTGAAGTAAAACTTTCATTATTTTTACTGTTTTCCATTATGGCTATTTAAATATATACAAAAGTATATTAAAATCACTATTTTTATAACTATCAATCACTGAGATCAATATCGCGGCGTTAAAAAATATAATAGTTCCACAACACGAAACAATATGGTCACAATACGTGGGAGTGGTCCTCGAGAACCTTCGAGAAAGCGAGATTACAATTAACTGTCCCAAAATTATTACAACATGAAAAATACGACAACAACTAAAATAATGCATCTATTTTTCTAAGAATATATCTACATAACGGTAGATATAAATGATAAAATGTTGGTTTATCCAGCATCTGTCAATAATTGACTGTATTTATCGTAAATATTTTTTCGTAGAATTTGCATGCAGGCGTGAGAAATAGGTCGGTAAACCTATACCTGCGCTGGCCTTTATGTCTGGCCCCCAGAGTCTACTACTAGAATCCTTCGGGTCACTATGTCTGGCCTTAAGATTGCTAAGTGTTAAACTTGGCCCTAGATTATAGGTTCCCAAACTTTTTCGGATGACGAGCTCTTTTTATAAAAGCCATGTGACAAGCGACCCCAATGCAATGAAAAATGCATTCTTCAAAAGGTAATTAAAAAAAAACAATAAAAATGCATTATAGTGAATATTTTTTTTTAGTTAACTGAATAAATTGGCAACCCCACAGAAAAACCTGTTGCGGCCCATGGTTTGAGAACCCATGTCCTAGATCTTTATTTCATTCACCTGTGGACATGTTGCGCTCTATTAACATTTGCATATTGATTCCACAAAATTGCAATTGTTCACTTCTCCCACTGTAATCAAAGTGTAAATAAGCCTTTTCTTTTTGAGACAAGAGACAAATGAAAATATATCGTTACCTTTTCCATCGGCTCACTCGTTCTCGACATCATCACTTTGTACTTTTTATATGGAGTAAGTTTGTACATGGGATTCTCGGTGACGAGAGCGCGTATAACTTGCAGAGTCTGATCGCGTCGTCTCAATCCTAAGTACGCTGAAGTGTCATTGATAAATGCCACATTCACCCCACCTGGCAAACATCAGAATATTGTTAAACAAGGCAGAATTAAAACCACAGATTTCACTCAAATAGATCCTCATATTTAACAGAGATATAATGGGAATGCCACTGGGAAGAGCTTTAACAATTTTAAATGGCATTGCTTCGGATGTCGACATATTTCACATTGACATGAGTGAGTTCAGACAAATACTATATTTTATGAATAAAAGTTGATTTTGTCTGAACTCACTCGGTTGACTTCTTTGACAATTTCCAATGTGATTTTATTTATTTTTTCTCTCTGTTCTGATGACTACAATGTTATCATCTTTTTTTTACATTGCAAAAGCAATAAACTATACTAATTTGTGATGTATATACAGGTATGTATGTATATATATAATTGTCAAATGCATGGCGCATTGGCGTCAGCTGTAATGCCAAGTTTTGTATATTCTTCAATAAATAAATATACATAAAGGAGGAGTTATTTCACGAGAATCGGGATTTAAAATTCAAATAGGTAACTTGCCACCGCTTTTAAAGATAATAATAATAACAGTGAGTGGAAACAAATAATAATTACCATATTGATAGAATAAATTTATTATATCATTCTTTTTCCATTCTTTCGGGAACTCCATATGGAAAACGTGATCTCTAGGTGGATTCGCTATAACAAAAAAAGAATTATGTGGTTATATCATAAACTCTACTGCACAAATATGTATATTAATGTTGTTAATTCTTGTTTATTTTTACTAATAAATTTTAAATCATAGGATGTAATTCATGTAGTCATTGTAGCTATTGACTGAAATATTTTCATATATCACTATCTATTCTGCCCAAGGCATGATCCAGGAAGAAAAAATACTGCCTAATTCACGAACTAGGCAGATAATTGCCTTATTCGTGTAATAGTCAATTTCGTTTATTCAGCGTAACATATACATTATTCGGTCTGATTATTTGATATTAGAAACAAACACTGATGAATGAATGGTTGCAATCTTTGCTGTTGGAATATTCGTAAATCAGAGCTTAATGACTTTTCAGATGTTAACAGAAGAACAATGGAAGTATTTACCATCATTTCCTTTTAAATGCATGTAGGGCGAATCTTGGAATGAAGTCTTGAAAAGGTACACTTTATTCAAGAATGGTTTTAAAATTTGCACATCTCCAGAAAAGTCTAATTCTTCGACCGGCTTATTCTGAGATCTCATCAAGTATTCACACATTGATAAGAAGCACCGGCCAGTCATGTAAGCATCATATCCTGCTTCGTGATATTTTGGATCATCCGTGTCATAACCAATGAGATGGCCATTGTTTTCAGACTCTGCAACAAAAGAACAAAATAATTTTCAATGTTAGCCAGATTCATTATCTTCATGTATTCCTTAATAAAAATAATAACACATTTTCTGGTACATATTCGACCTTGGATTTATTAAGATCACCGGTTTCACTCATCACGAGCATTATCAACTGATAAGAAATACAAAAATACAGTGCTATTTATACAAAAGCTTAGCAAGACTATTAAAGGTATAACAAACAATTGGTAATACAAATATCAAATCATTGTCAGTTCTGTGGAAGTGTCAATGTCTTTGACTTTGGTTGCGGCGGAAGCTCAGGGGTCCGGCAGTTTCATTTTACAATTGAAACATTAATGGCTGTTCGAAGACATGGATGTCTGTGTTGTCTAGTCCTACTCACTTTTAAAAGCAAAGGTTGAGCAAACTCATTTTAACAAGCTTATTGCATAGAACTTGTTAAAAATATATATTTAAAGAAAACTTAACTCACCAATAGTTGGCATAAGAAATGGCTCTCCAGACACTGTTTTCGTCAAGGCGGATAAGCTGACACCATTGATTTTTTCTTTAAATGGCGGTAAGCTCGTCATATACATTGTATCTATCGTCCTAAAAATAAAAAATCATTCATATCAAATCACACAGATATCAACTGTAGGAAGGCAAGAGGATGTAACACACACAGAACAAATTATGTTATATACTAATAAGATATCAATTTGACGATTGCAGCTGATTGTGATTATCTAAAAAAAGACTATACTGAAAAAACTGAGGGTTCTTTTGCATTTCTGGATTGTAATTAGTAGCAGTAGTGTATTTTGAAATATTTTTTTTACTTAGGGGGCGGCCTGGCACTGATAAAGAGTGAGACAACACATGCTGCAGTTGGCAACACCGATACAGAAACAAATTATAAACAAAAAGTCATGAAATAATATGCGGTGTCGGTTAACAAACCTAGGAAATATACACGATGCAAACTCTTTAAATTCTTTATAATCCTCCGGCAATGGTGAGAAGAAGTGCGAGAGAATGTGGATCATGTCAAGAAGGAAACAGTGCCCAATCACCAGTTTTCCCTGAAATAAAAAGAATCATTAGTCATCATCCGGTCTGTGGCGCAGTGTCAACGTTGTTGGCTTGCGTGCCAGACCGCCCGGGTTCGATTCCCAGTACGAGTGGATTTATTCAGTCGATAAATCTGTTCAAAGGCATGGGTGTTTGTGTCGTTGAAAATCCCTTCCTACCTTTCCGATCCCAAAGAGCGACGCATAGTGACAGCGATAAGCTAATCACTAGTCCTGTCCTAGTCCTCGTATCCTTTCCATCCCTACTCTCTTCGAAAAAAGAGAGGTTGAGCAACTGAGTAACAAGCAGTTCTCGTAGAAAAACATATGATGAGATATCCGTGAGGAGTCCATTTGCTCCATGTTGGGAGTGAACATGGTTAAAAAAAATAACTTTTTCGTTTAGTGGGTCGGCTTCGAAAAATAGCTTGCGATAGTTTTTTACATGGTAATCGAAAATTATCACTTGATTTACACAAATACTTTTACTGTAACTATGTTTGCCCCCGTAGCGTATGGACTTTGATCCATAAATTGACTCGATTTATGAATCTGAGTCACCCTGAAATTCAGACCCGTGGACTGTAACTTTAACCAACAATGTTGACCACTCTGCTACTGACCTGGTTGATAAAGGTGCGAGTAATCACTCACAATATGTAAGATAACATTCAGCCAGAAAATAATTTCAATACATATCACATAAATTGATATTATGTGTATGGTTAGGTTAGACTTACGGATTCGCTGATTTTTCTTGCAACCGTAGAGAAGCCAACAGCATCATCCAACTCTTCCCACTCCCTGGCTTGAGTTTCTTCATTCTTTTTTATCATGTCCGCCTGACTGACGACGCGTGAAACCACCAGCACTCTTAGAAAAATAATAAACACATTTATTTAATTGCCTCGCCCGTGACACATCTAATAACCACACAAATTCTTGACAAATATTCCCTCATTGTTTTTGAGGACAGAATTTGCAGTTTTCTACTGAAGAAATTTAAGAGTTATAAGTATTGTATTTCTGGGACAGCCATCTTGTTTACAATGAGTATTTATAGTGGGTCGCAACATCAAAATAAAAAATAAAACCATTTTTCACAATTATATACTTTTGATGTAAGTGCGTTATAAATAGACAATTACCTCTTTTTGTCATTGACCAATCTGCTAGCGAGGTGCACAGAATTTTTAAATCTCAGTTCCAGTTCTTGAAAAAGTAACCTCCTAACGAACGAGTTTAAATTGTCGAACTCAATGCAGTCTGCTGAACCTTCATCTAGAAAGGTTTTTACTTTTCCACTGGAAAACAGAAAATTATTACAATATTATTTCAACATTTGCACATAGGATATATTGTACAGTGTATATATATATATAGAACAGTGATTGCCAGTCTATTTACAAAGATTGACACCCTGAATGGCATGCTTTTGACAGAGAGAAACACATTCAAATTTAGTGGCAGAGCACCTATACAGTGCCATGAGTCAGTAGCAGTGTACAGAACACGACCACAATCCCCATTTCCCTCAGTCAACGATGAGCTTTTGCTAAATTAAGAATACTTTCTTCTGCTAGTGGAGTACGACCTCTATATTTTTCAACAAGCAATATGCCAAAAAGACTTGTTTGTGTAGGGCACCTTAAGCAAGACATTTGGTTTGTATATTCTGAAATACTATTTGAATGCTTTTATAAATTCCTGTCAAAAGGTGTTAAATTGCCGCAAATACTATACCATAATTCCTCAACCTGAGGCTTGTCAACATCCGGAATGGGAATTATGACTTTGACATCAGTTTCCGTATTTGAAACCATCTTAGAATTTTTTTCTGCGTGTTTTTCTTCTAAATGCTCTCGCATCTTGACTTCCTGCCCCGTAGTAACATAAGAAATACCTGCAATAAAAATTCAAAATTTTTAACAGTTAAATAGTCAACATTAGTGTTAATTCAAGGATTCTTTTAGCTTCACTAAGAGAACATAAAAAAAATATTATACAAGAAATCTATCTTCTGTCTGTTTGAGAACTGCGTTGAGAAGGCCTTGGGTCTTAAAAAATGTAACAATACATACGTGGCAAGCTAGTGCAAATGGATACATGCATTCGGTAACGCTCATCATAGTTCGGCAATATTTTCTAGTGAGAGCTCAGCACCGAATGAGGTAAAATTCTTAATACAAATTTTGCATGTGGCGCGTGACATTTTTTTTTTCTATCTACAGTTTCAACTATGTTTTGAACGTTAAAGAAAATTCATAGTAAAAAAACAGTAGTTATGTAGAAATACTCCATCGGATAAATAAGAAATGTTTAAAAATTAATAGTTTAGATTTTTTAGAAACAAATAGAAGTATTCATATACTAAATAAATTTATTTCCTTTGGGTTTAACCCCTCCAAATTAATTTAACTCAAAGGTTAATAATTTCTTATGTTAAAGTCATTAGTATATTTATTATTTTTTGGTTTCAATCCCCTTCTCCCGGCTTCCACTAAAAGGTAAAAATCCCAACCTCCATTTTCTAATTTATCATGTTTGAATATTAGAATCACTCTTACTTATTACTTAAGCCACCCTTGCTATAGTGGGTCAAAAGATGCCTCTGAAAGAGGCGAAACACGTGTCACGAATATTTACACACTACATGGAACAATCTTTGTTATTTAGTATATATATGTTACAGTGAAACTGTATTCTCAGTGAAAACATATTCTTCTCCAAGCTGTCTTTGAAATTAAATTTGACCGCCTTATCTTCAGCCCAGTGTATGTCTGTGTTTTTCTTTGGTTCACTTTTTATGAAAGGGACTACTTGCTGATTTTGTTTCATTGAGGCAAACCAAAATTTTAGGCCGGCAAATCATCAACTTGTGCCAATAATTTCCATGATCGTGACCAGTGAAATCATACCGTCATACAAATCAATTACTTGATACATTTTCACTGGGAATACAGTTTCACTGTAACATATACAAACAATATTATTTTTATTATATAGTTTACACATAGTTGGTAAAGTTTAAATAAGAAATCCAAACCTTCATAGAAAAGTTTGTTAAAGTCAAACTTCTGCGTAGCGAGGAAGTCCATACTAGAGCTCTGACAGCAGAATATTTTCTCTTTAGCAGAATGAGAGGTTGGTCGGGGGAAAAGGTAAAAATTGAACGAACAATGCTTGAACGTTTTAGACTCCTTATCCCATCTAAATGCACTCAGTCCAAACTGAATCAGCAGAAATTGCGATGAATCCATATAAAGAGAGTTATAATATTCGGCTGGTGTAGCAAATGAATTAATTTCATTTCCAGTCCTAAGACCCGTGAATTCTCCATCTATGCAAAGGAAGTCAGCATTGGATATAGCCTTCTGGACGTCTGGCAAAACAGCTTTGAAATCTGAAATTTTATCCCAATTTTCAATCATATACAATGTAGGAAACGGTTATTGTTGTTTACAATACTGCTCAAGAAAATACTGAGAAACGCCTCGATTGACTGTCGTCAATGCACTGCGTGGTACGAGCACATATACGAGTAAACAAGAACAGACAAGCTTGGTGAAAAGAGACCTCAATTGCGAGAGTGAGATGGTCAGCTTTTAACACGTGCGATCAACTCGGTTAAATCGAAATCATATTAACTCTTTCGTCAACTTTCATAATTTCGCCAACGACTTTTACGGTTTTCATTCGCGGTGCACACGTGCACCGCGGTGTATCGGTTAAGAACCACTGATATACATACATACAATTAGTGTTTTCCACGATAAGCGTTT
Source organism: Himalopsyche kuldschensis (assembly GCA_028554975.1). Taxonomy (NCBI): domain Eukaryota; kingdom Metazoa; phylum Arthropoda; class Insecta; order Trichoptera; family Rhyacophilidae; genus Himalopsyche; species Himalopsyche kuldschensis. The sequence goes on along the minus strand of JAHFWI010000059.1, from coordinate 183,794 downwards.
TCATGCTCTAATAAAAAAAAAATTAATTGTAGATACATTTCTAAATATACAACAGTTCTGTGTTCATTCACGTCCAATGCATCATGAGGATATGGTCGACTATTTGGCACAAGTCGCGATCTATTCGGATTATTGAGGTCTCTTAACGAAAACACATTTCAAGTCTGAAGTCGGTCTTATAATATGATTAATTGGTCTACATAACGTGATAACGTTAATTATAAATTTCACATGCATTTTTCAAACCAAAACAATCGCGGAATGTCATAATATTTCATAATAAACAATAATTTACGTCATACATTGAGACTAACCATAGTAGACTGATCGAATTCGAATTTTAAATAAAATAAGACACGATAATTATAGCACTTCGCGAGATATCCTGGTAAAAATAACCGGCTTTTTCCGGGTAAATATAATGAAATAAGATAGGTTATGTTTACATTTGGCTGTCAAATAGAATAAAACTTACTAGAACGCGTAACATCCATGATTGCGCCAAATTATTTTTCGTCCAGAAAATGAAAATTATCGAGAGAAACCACGAACAGCGACTGGCCAAACGTATGCGAATGATCCTGGCGTTGATTAGTATAATATTTTTAATATTTGAGAAAGTCCCTTCCATGAAAAGACACTAGGCACCATAAACAACTATCTGGTCATCTATCTATCTGGTCCCTTGTAGTCATGGACAGAATATTTGCACCATAGAGAACTATGCAAAGCATGATTTAACTTTTGTACTGCCATACGCCAGATACACATCAAAAACATTAATTTCTTTACACTTTACATCATACATGGGCAACCAACGGCCCGCAGGCCAGATCTGACCCTCCGAGTTATTTTGTACGGCCTTGATTCGTCTTTGCAAAGTAATATAGAAAGAAATTAATAGTTTCAGGAAGGGCACATTCACTATATTTGCTCGTCCGATGGATGCAGATGTAAATAATTTACAAAGAAATTAGATGGAACTTATTGAGCTTCAGGGGGATTTAGGGCTAAAAAACAATTTAACAACATTGCTTTGTCAGACCTTTATAAATTATATTTGGTGGAAAAAAATATACAAATCTACGCGCATTTGTAAAAAAAATCAGTCTTTTGGGAAGCACATATATGTACTTGTGAACGGTTTTTTTCGATGATGAAACACACTTAATCAAAAATTCGAACGAGGATAACGGATGAAAATTTCGAAAATTCTTTTAGCAATGTCAACGCTAATATTGATAGTCTCGTAATTCAAGTACAAGGCTAATCTTCACACAAAATTTTGTAATCAGTATATAATATCAATACTATGTCGTTCATTATATAAATATGTTAGAAGTAACGTGTTTTATTGAATTAAATATTACTTTATTAAATTTTGTTAATTGGTCCGACTCTTGACTCGAAGACAGAATTATAATTTGCCCCCAGACCTAGGAAAGGCTGCCCATGCCTGCTTTACATTCTAAATAATCAATTATGCAGAAACATTTTTTATTCATGCAAGTACTTTTCAGAATGATATTTTAAATCGTCTTCAATATTTAATAATTTAAGGGTCATTTGTATTATCCAATATTTAAAAAAAGTGTAATTGGAATAGATTTATATACATTTATATGCATATTATAGGTTTATTTTATTTACCTGGAAATAAACATATTATATTTTGTGAAACAGTTTTCATACATATTAATTCATCATTTAATAGATTCATACTCTAAAAGTATAAAAAAATGAAAAATTATTGCAATTAAAATTGACCATAGGTCGACAAAAATGTTTTATTTCTCCACAGGTACCTAGCTAATAAAGAAATATTAATTATATTTTTTAACGATTAAGACCTTGGTAAGAGGATTTTTTAAAACTATTATTATCACTCATATTATATGTTATTTAAGAACATAAAAAAATCACAAATTTTGAGTTTATTGCTTTTGTAATGTGCAAAAGATCAAAAAGTTTATGGATCATGGTGTGCAGCTTTAGTGGATATAGCGTTATTGAATTATTTGTGACAAAAATATTGTGATAAGAAATTAGGATAAAGTGTTGCCACGTTTTCAAATGGAATTGTCAATGTCAAAATGACTTCAAGAATTGTTATTATTGACGTATTGTCATGTGTTTCGTGTTTTAATGTTATTTACAAACGTTAAATTCAAATATTGTGCAATCAATTAAACAAAATGTCTACGAGCCGGCTGATTATTTTATCATTTCTTACTTTTACGGCGTTGACTACTGTTTATTCCGCCAGCAATTTAAATAGGGTTAGATTATTATAGATGAACAATGATAATGTCTCACGCAATATACGCATTGTGTATGTAATTTCATACATTGAAACTTTGTTTTTATTTCAGGATAATACAGAACTTGCAAGGGAGCCCGATGATAGGCCTCTCTTGTTTACTACACTAGGGGGCGGAATGGTAGCATTAGATCAAGTATCTGGAAATATTATTTGGACTTTGAAAGACGGTAAGAATTTACAGCGCTTAGCAACTCTTTAATTTTATAAAACTCTATCATATAAATCACGATTCAATACATCTGGTATACTGCGTTTGATAGTGAATTTGATTTTTTTTTCTTTGATAAGCATGTTAACACATTGTGTGCGTTGAACACGGCTCCCATGCCCATGCAATGTGCAACAGTGAAGTGTGCCAAGTAGCAATTTTGAAAAAAATGATTTAGATGCAGTATAATATCCTACAAGTGAAGTGAGATTATATAGTATTAAAAACACACTGAAATAGTTTTTTTTTCATAATTTAAAATTATGTCCTGATTTAATACAATAGTTTTATCATTTTTCCACTTGACTCACTTCACTTCTCAAGGGCTCAAATGATATGTTAGCGTTGAAATAATCTCACCCCTTTTATAACACTATTTCAATCATTATTTCCCTGAAATATTTTCTTCTGTTTATTTATGTAGTAAGCTTCTACGTAATGTTAAAATGTTAGACTGTTCCACAAAAAAAACGATTTAAAAACGTGATAATAAGTCCAATAGAAGAGATTCACAATTATTAAACTTTGCTCACTTCACCTCTCATGGGCTCAATTGTTGTCCAGCGTTGATCACAGCAGTATTCAATGTTTACATACATTTCATGGGCCCCCTGTTAAGATTTCAAAACTAGGTATAAATGTGATTTTGACCAGGGTTCCCAAACCTTTTTCGGCCTGTGACCAATGCTCCATCTAATTTTCCAAACATGCGCAAAAGGAATTGGAAAAGGACATTTAAAATTTTGTGCACAATATAATGGTATTTAGACCTTCTCAAAGAATCATTTTATTTTTAATAATGTCCATAACTAACAACACTATGTTACTCAGTGCTGGGAACTCATTCTAGTGCCCTTACATCCCAATGCTGGTGTTCCTTTTGTGCGTTCTGTTGTAATGTATGTGCACGCACTCGGCGAGTTGTGTACAACCCCACAGCATAGAGGGAACACTGCCTGTGACCCCTTTTGAGTTAAATATTTTTCTGTTTGTCCCACCCAAATATTTGTTCAAGAACAAAAACGAAAAAAACACACAAGGAATGTAACAAACACCTGCCTATTTTTTATTAATTCCGTAAAATAATTTTCAGAACCTGTTGTTAAAGTGCCAAACGAAAATGACCATTATGTCCCGCAATTTTTGCCTGATCCTCGACACGGCAGTCTGTACATGTTCGGGAGCCATGCTGGGGAGAGGCAAGTGCTGAAGAAGTTGCCGTTCACAATACCTCAACTTGTTGCCAATGCACCGTGCAGGTCTAGTGATGGCATTCTCTATACAGGAAAAAAGAGCGACACGTGGTTCATGATCGATCCAAAGACTGGGATCAGAAAACACATCCTAGGTGAACTGGTTTTTTTTTTTTAAATGGTCTAAGAACTCGCTTCTTGTCAAGCTTTTAGGATTTATTGAGCTGGATAAATAATGCCAATACCGTGCTCATGATCATAGGATATTGTCGTTGTCAAACCAATATCTCCTATGTGCACTTTTTGAAGATTTGAACATTTTTACTATTATTACTGGTTTACTAACCAAATTTTGTATAAAACAACTGCCATGTGACTAACGATTATATGGTGAATTGTGGTCGCTAAAAAAAAAATGCTAATGAGTTTTTATTCAATATCTCAAAGTAAAATTTTTTGCACATGCAGATATTGGTTTGACAATGATGGAATTTTGTGTTGCACAATTATGAATGTTGCTACACAAGATTTATTGTAAATCAGTATATTGAGGAAACGTAAAAAATATTGTGTCGCATGGAGAATCTGAATCCAATGGTGTCAATCACTCATTTTCGCCAAAAACGTCACATAGCAGTGAAAAAACGATATATTTTTAAGCACAAATTTTTGAACTGTGTAAACAATTGTTTACCTAATTGTATATATTTACAAGCCTCTAAAATGAGAATTTTAGATGTATGTTTTCAGATTGTGGTTATGTGTCACTGCTAATAACACGTTTATTGTCATTGCAGGTGTTGACAAAGCAGACATTTTTGAAAGCTCCAAAAGCAACACGTGTCCTATTGATCCAAAGAATGCAATATATGTCGCCAGGACTGAATACAATGTGCTCATGTACGATTCCAAAAACGATAACAAGCGATGGAATGTGACGTTCTTTGATTACTCCTCGCACACTATGGGGCACGACATGTCAAAAAATTATGGTGAGAGTTTATTTCAACAGTATATTCTTGAATGGCACAGTTAACAGCTATTGTGTGTCAAATTATATCTATGATTATAGACTTCAATCTTTACCAGCTATTTCTAATCTACGAGGTGCTTATTAATCATTGGGGTCCGTAGGTCCTATTGTATGTCAAAAGGGAGGTGTAAAAGTTTTACCTTTTAATTCTTTATTGCTTTGTATATCATGCTTGAAACCATTAACCTGTTCGATATAATATCACATTGAGTTAAAACTAATAGTTTCTAGACAGTTATCATGAAGAATCGGATTAAGATAAGGATCTTAACACTCTGGTTACAGGCCCTTATAATTAATTTGGTAATTAAAATGTTATGATGCATTTGATACTCAATTAGCAAAAGCACAATTTTGTGCTCTGTAAACATTGTGTTAATTATTTAGTGATTGAGTAGGCATTTACTTGGTAGAACTCCATTATAATACGGAAAGAAAAATAACAATGTATTTTAGGTCTACATAAATTATTTTATATATTCTATATATAAAATAGTTATATAGATAGTTCTGACGAAGGCGTAAGCCGAAATAGCTATCAACAAATATATAAAATAATTTATGTAGAACTAAAATATATTGTTATTTTTCTTTCCGTATTAATTATTTAGTTTTGTAATGGTGGCCGTAATTTGTTTACCGTATAATTATTCTTGATAATGATGACCAGCCTTTTTTACTATTTTCTCCTATAGCAAAATAAAACATGGTCATTTGGTACGACCATGTTTCAGTGTCTTACAATCTTTCACAGTCAATAGATATTCATATCTAAATAGCTGTAACATGTTACTTATATAGTTTTTTTAATGTTTAATAGTAAAATCTACACTTGTAACTCATTGTAGTTACTCTAAAAATTGTGTTTGCGTTATCACAGTATTTAAAAATGGTATGCTTCTTTATTACGATGTTTATTTTAGTATTTATACAAGGTTTGACTGCGTATGAAACAAACAAGCTGCTTGTATTTTTAATCATTTATTTGCAAAGATAAAGGACTTATTTAAGTTAAGTTTCATTGTATTTAGTTTGTTAAATGCTGTGGTGAAAGACAAAATAATATTTCTCAATACAGTCCACCACCTGGATTAAGAATCTTATCAAGAATTTGACTTTGAGAATGATTCATGTCTTACCATTCCCTAATCTCTCTTTGCCTAGTCGTATATTTATATTTTGCAATCAATACTTACAAAACATCTATAGATATTGAATGACTGCATTGATGTGATTTGACACAATGTCTATTTATACATGCTGTAGTTATTCATCTTCTTTTTGCTACAATATCTTTAGAGGTTGTGATTTTCTTTAGCATATTACACAGCTTGTACCCGTGTCACAGGGCATGAACAATTGACATTTTGATGCAAATTAAAATTTAATAAACTGCAAGAGTAGTGACTGTTTTTTTATTTTTGAAATCCAATATGGCCGTGTCTGACATGACATTTGTAGTCATCGTAAAGACAATTATGATTAGTAGTGTCAATCATGACTACAAGAGAATACCACATTTTACAATATTTGACTGAAGTTGATATAACGTTTGACTCTTCTTTCAAGCTTCATTCGCATTTTAATTCTATTAACCTGCACCCTAACAAACTTCGTGGGTTATTAAACAATATATTTTGTCGTGATATACGTAAACTACATTTGTTTGTTTTTTTAGTAAATTTATTTGAATCGCACGAAAAATGAATATTTAATGACAGTCCAGTGTCCTCGCTAACGGCCAAGTTATCATGGTAAAAAACACTTCACAAGTGATAAATATTTTGATATAAAACTTTCATATCTGTATCCAGTTAAAATTTGTAGCCACCAATTAATGATTTCTCACGTTATATGATATATGATAGGTAATTGAATCTTCAGCTGTACAATTTTCTTAACGGCTTATTGCCAACAGGCACCGTTCATTTTACATCCACGTCAAGCGGTCGGGTGACATCCTTTGACCGGAAGACTGGCGACATGATCTGGTCACGGGATATGCAGTCACCGATTGTCGCCGCCTACCTGTTGGACCGCGAGGGTCTGATATCAGTGCCCTTCAACGCGGTCGGCGACGATACGATGGATCACATAATGGAAGATGTCTCCACGCTAAATGCGGGACAGGGATTTAAGCATTCAAATATTGAACTGTTGTAAGTTTTCCTTTATAATATTATTAAGTTACAGATAAACTAAGGTTAGTATATGAGTGAAATTTGGCAATCAATGGGGTTCAACATTTTAACACTTTTCATTGTGTTTGGACAGGGGTTGCCAACTTTTTTACATCTGAAAAGCGATAAAGGTAGAAAGTTAATGATCTCGATATAACTAGTCCACATAGAAATTGAATACGACTTATATCAAGGGATATAAAACAATTGCTACAAGAACTGTTATAATAAGCAGATAATTATACAAATATAAATAAATAAATTTAATCTTTTTGTAAAAACATTCCTAATTGCAATATCTATTTTCAATTTTCAGCCCGTCTCTGTATGTGGGAGAGCACGTTCACGGGCTGTACGCCTTATCGTCCTTAGTCGACAAAAACACCATGACCATATCCACGGAAGGCTCAAAGCCTCTCCTCTTGGAGGGACCGACGGAAAAAAACAACAACATCAACAAAGACAAGTACCCGTATCCGGCGTTTAGAAAAAAAATAAACGTTCATTACAATATAAAAAACAGCGATGACTCGGAATCAGTGCAAGCCTATTTGCTCCTCGGACACTACTCCATACCCGAATACTCCGATACAAACTTGGGTATCATGTCGAAAGCCTTATCTTTGCCCGGTAATATGATAGAAGGTAATTCGGCAAAGCAAGATCAAGTCAAACTGATAATTAGGCCCAACGATGACACTGAAGAACAGAATTGGTACGAATTAGAAAACACCACAGTGGCCGTGCTGATTCCCAGAGATAAAGACCTCGCTATAAGCTCTTCGGAAACTGACAATGAAGAAGATTTGAATGAGACAAAGAGTTTATCGCAGAGTGTCGGCGTTCAGACCGATTACGATACGAGAGACGCTGACAGCACGTTGAGGTGGGGTTTGGTGTATAAATACGCTTATCAATGGATCAACCATCAAGATAACAAAGGACTTAAACTTGCACTTATAATGCTGATGGCCGTTGTTGTGTTGATGTTCTGGTATTTAAGTAATCAGGTATGCCATTTAAACATCTATATATTAAAATGTCTGTGAAATCTCGTGTAAACGTCATAATTAGAAATATTTTCTATGTTTTTACTCGATATCTTTCTTCTTTTTATACAGATAAAAGAATTTCAGCAATTGTCACAGAGTGGCTCAAAAAATTCAAACACGTCTTCTTTCAATGGAAAAATAACCGCAATATCCGAAGAGTTGGAAAATGGCTCTATCAAAGTCGGCAAAATTGTGTTTCATCCGGAGCAAATTCTAGGCAAAGGCTGCGAAGGAACCTTCGTTTACAGGTAATTAAAAAAGAATGCTCATTATCAAATGTCCATAATTTCCATTTATCATTTGAACTCAAGTAAATAGGAATTTGTGATATCATTCTTCCCTTTAGTTCTCCCAAAATATTAAAGAAATCGTGAATTACAGTAAATCCTCGATTAAAACATTTTCCATTGACACATTGTTCCAAAAATATTCAATTAACACATTCAAAATACACTTACATGTATTCATACATAAATATACATACAAATAATAATTAACATAAGATGAATTAATTAACACATGTTATTTAGTTGAGTACCCTTGTCAATGTCGCAAGGTGAATTATATTGTAAAAAACACTTGCATAATTTTGTTATGCACATATTATAGACTGTTGTTAAATTTAAATCAAAGAACTTCAAATTTTGCACGGTTACTGAACCCTGATTAACATACTGTTAATCGGGGGTGCACTACACTTGTACATTTTACCTTTTGTATTTTTTGTAAATCACTTCTTTGTATTTTTCCAGAGGCACGTTTGAAAATAGGGATGTTGCCGTCAAGCGGTTGCTGCCAGAATGCTTCACGTTTGCCGATCGAGAGGTCGCTCTGTTGACAGAATCTGATGCTCATGCAAACGTTGTCAGATACTTCTGCATGGAGCAAGATAAATTATTTAGGTATGCTTAAAGTATCAACATTTCGAAATAAACCAAAATTAAAGTATCTTAAAGCTTTGCATTTTTTATAAAAATAATCTTTAGTGTGAGAATACATAGGATTTTTTAAAACTATACAGTAAAAGTCCGTTAATTCGAAATTCAAGGGACCAGATTTCCCAAAAAAATTCGAATTACGAATTACGGGATCAGTATGAAAAATTGAATTTTCGCGGCAATTGTCGACGGCTTGGAACATCGCGGCCATTTTTTCGATTTTTATGGACCAAATAAATTCAAATTACGCAATCACTAAAAAAAAGAAATTTTCGCGGGAATTGTCGACGGCTTTTAATATCGCGGCCATTTTTTCGATTTCTTTATGGATCAAAAAAATCGAATTACGATTTACGCGATCACTAAAAAAAATGAATTTTCGCGGCAATTGTAGAAAGCCTGGAACATCGCGGCAATTTTTTCGATTTTTATAGACCAAAAAAATCGAGATACGAATTACGCGAACACTAAAAAAATGAATTTTCGCGGCCATTTTTTCGATTTTTTATGGACAGGCATTTCATAAGAATAAAAAACAGTTAACATATTTGATTTTTAGTCACTTATATTTAAGGTATTCGCGCGTAAAATAGAATGACGTTTAGGTAGGTATATACTTATAAAAATGAACCATTGTAGTGAAGTTAGGTACATACTAATATTTGAAGTGTCACTTGCACCAATGTTATAAATGCTCGAATTCGATTTTGACATACGATACTTCACTTAATATCATAGGTAACCTATACTTAATATAGATGTCTCACTTACACTGATGGTTTACATAAAGCTTTACTCTTCAAAACAATGTGTTGAATAACTTTTAACCTAACAAACTCACGAAATTATCAAAATTGTTGAACTGTCAAAATTTCGAATTACAAGCCTCCTATTGGAGCTTATCTCAACAGAAGTTTTTCTTTAAAGAACTGCTTCTTAGGAATAGGACTAACGAGTCTAGTGGTTAGCTTATCGCTCTCGCTGCGTCCCGTTTTTAGGATCGGATGTGTGTTGGAAAGAATTTTAGAAAACACAAACATCCATGTCTCCGAGCTAACATTAATTCACCTTAAAAATGACTGCGTGGATTGGGATTTGAACCTGCGAGTTTAGCAACTAAAGTAAACGGCGTTGACACTCGACAACGAAACCGGCAGTGATTTATAGGCAGAATGATAAAGTATCTGACTAATAAATAATCCAATTAGAATTTAACCTATTCGTTTCGGAAATTATTATATTGAAAATGCCATTGTGTAAACTGCTAAAACAACCACATCTTACCGATCATCGAGGTTTGTACTCAGTATTGAATGGATTAAACCAGTGCTGTGGGGTCGGAGTCATAGAGTCACGGTGTTTCGGCCGGAGTCAGGGTTGTGAAAAACTTTTTATTTATGCATATAAATCACAGCCCTGGATTAAACTATTAGCAAAAATTGGATTCAGCCACCAACTAGAAACATTGGATTTGTGTCAAAATGACTCATATCCCATGCCATGTTAGCAGCATCCTGAGGAATTTTAACTCTGCAGCTTGCATATATTGCGGCTGTGCCATATTCTTAGTTGAGGTTTGCTTCCTTATGAAATTATGCTTACCTGTTTACAGGTATATCGCTTTGGAATTGTGCGCTGCGACACTGCAAGAATATGTTCAGAAGAATCTAGAAGCCGATTATGAAATAAGTCCTTTGGAAGTATTGCAACAAGCCACATCAGGCTTGGCACATCTTCATTCTTTAGATATCGGTAAGTGAAGTGGATTTCAAAACATATAACAACTATTTCGGATGGCATTTAGATCCGATGTTTCATTCTTGCTCAGAGAATGCACCATACAAAAATTCATTATTCACACTTTATTTACAATGTATATCCAATTGGTTTCATGTATCTATTAACATGGAAATGCCGATGAATACAATTGGTGGGATAACCAAAGATAACAAAAGTGTTTGAATTTATAATTAATGATATTTATTTGACCGCTTCCCCGGCGTTCACACGAATACGTGTAAAAAAAAAGTGTTCCAATTTCGGCGCTCACGCAAATACGTGTGATACCCCAAACGCGCCCATATGAGCATTTTAAAATCGTCGTTCGATTTTCGGCGTTCACGCAAATACATGTTTCATGTAATTTCAACATTTATGACATTGTATGAGACTATTTCATGATATGGTATTATGTATATAATATGTACATATAATATTCTAAGAAAAAATAATAATTAAAAAAAATATACTTCCTTCGAATTTTTTAATAAAAATAATATTTATATGCTTCAAATTAAAAGAAAATAAAAATAGATTCTTTTTGGAACATTTTTGCTAAAATAATTTGCCAGGGAAGTGGTTAAAGAGGTTTAACAATGGTGCATTTGAAAGATTTAGTTGCTCATTTAAAATTGGCAAACTTTTATGCTAAGACCTATTTATTTCTAATATTTCTTGATAAAATAATTTATGACTGCCTGTGTTTATATGTAAGATTTTAACCCCTTCATCTGCATTGAACGAGTTATTTTCATACTAAATGATTGACGAATGTTTAGGTGTCTTAATTTAATCTATAAGCAGTTAAACGTTCAGCCACTCTTATATTTAATGTACGGGTTGTTTTTCCAATGTAAAAATGTTGGCAGTCACAGCATTGTTATGTACATATACTTATATTCATATAAATATGTCACTATATCGTAATTTAACAGTAGCAGCTCTATGAATACTAAAAATACAATTTCAGTTCATCGCGATATAAAACCTCACAATGTGTTGCTGTCCGTCCCGAGTAAAAAAAGTGAAGTGCGAGCGATGATATCTGACTTTGGCCTGTGCAAGAAGTTAAACATCGGACGGAACAGTTTCTCAAGGCGTTCCGGTGTCACCGGAACAGACGGATGGATCGCTCCTGAGATGCTCAAGGGCGAACGAACGGTAAGATCATACATTTTATATGCTGCAGATGTGAGGCTTTTGATTTGAGGGTCTGATTGCTTTGTAGAGCTAGTAATGATGAACATTAAAAAACAGGCCATAGAAACTACTTGTTCATTTATGATTTCATTCTTCCCTTACTCTTGCCAAAGAGTAAGGTAGAGTTAATATATTTCAAGCATTTCACATCTTCAAATGCTTCAGTAAAGTTGTTCTTATTATTATTCCATATACTTCACACTGTATCCAATCCAATTATAAATCTTTGCCATGATGATATTCAACAGTTCTAAATTGTTATTTATGCATTTGTAAAACACTTACTGATAGTATGGAGATGAAAAATTCTTTAGGAAGCTAAATTTTACATATTTCTAATTTTTTACCACTATAACATGAAGTGCTTTGTCAAATAAAACTGTTTTGAAATGTGTGTGAATTTAGTCTGTTTGTTCACCACTAGGATGGTGAAGTATTATATTCCTAGTGTTAATAAATAACAAAAATTTAAATTCCGTTTAACTAGTATGTAGATATTTTCATTATTTATAATTTAAGATATCGACAGGTGCTCGATGTATCTTTTAATGTTTATTGTTTTTCTTTTTTTTCAGACTACGCCAGTGGATATCTTTTCACTGGGTTGCGTATTTTACTACGTCCTATCAAAGGGCACTCATCCATTTGGCGACGTTTTGGAGAGGCAAGGGAAAATATTGAAAGGCCGATATAGCCTTAATGGTTTGACGTGAGTTTGCTGGTTTTTCTTTTTACAGTTTGACTGCTCTAATTCCAATTAAAATATTATAGATTGTAATATTTAGATCTTTCGATAAATTTGTTTTCGAATCAGAAGATTTTCCCTTTGCGAGCATTATCCTAATTGTGTTATTACTAGTCTATGTATTGATTGAGTTGGCATTTACTTGGTAGAACTCCATTATAATACAGTGAGAAAATTAACAATGTTTTTTAATTCTACAGGAATTATTTTATATATTTGTTGATAACTTATTATTACCATATAAAATTAAGATGGTGGAACAGAGAAGAAGATGTATTGTGTACCCTGTCTAAAACGGTATATATATTTGAGAGTTCTGAGGAGGGCGTATGCCGAAATAGCTATCAACAAATATATAAAATAATTTCTGTAGAATTAAAATATGTACATTGTTATTTTTCTCACCGTACTAGTCTATGTACTTGACATTGCTACTGGCAGTAAGTCAAATGTATTCAAATATAAATGTGTTACACATACATTACTTTTAATGTCATAATAATAACATTTATTTTGTTTCTGTGGGATGAATTTGAAGGTCTTCTATGCCTGAAGAGGAAGTGGAGCTGTCTGTCTGTCTGCTGAAGACTATGCTGAACTCCCGACCATTCGAACGCCCGACAGCTATTGTTGTCTACAAATATCCCCTATTCTGGAATAAACAAAGAGTTCTCACATTCTTACAGGTAATTTAAATAAATAGTCACAACCATTTTGGTTTCTATCATGAAAATTAAGAAACCAATTTAATTAAAACATTTCACAGATGTGAGTGATCTTGATTAATTGAATGATAATAATATCTAGATAATTCAATACATTCCTTGCTTAAAGATTAATTATTCGGCCCTTTGGAGACGGACACACCTCTCATTTCTCTACTTTTCAAGAGAGCCAAATTTCATCAATTTTACCTATTTTTTAAAAGATACAAACTGTCTTTTCATTATCTTGCGAAGTGATTTTAAATAAAAAGTAATTTAGTAATTTAGGCTATGAACAAAAAGCGGTTGTCATACTTAATGAAATATCTTTGTATCCACTTCTATTGATATGTCTCTTCGACACTTAACGTAACATGTTATTTTGTATCTAGTGGCATTAACCCATTAATGCCCATGAGAAAACTGCATGCGAAAAATATGTTAAATGCTATTTATTGTGACATATTGAGCAAAGAAAGCTGGTGGTGCTATAGCTCAAAAGTCGAAAATCATGTAACAACTTTTAGTTCATGAAAAAATTATATTTTTTTATAGGATGTAAGCGACAGAGTTGAGAAAGACCCTCCCGGTGGTCCACTGGAACTCGGAGCTATCACTGTGGTGCGTGGTGATTGGCGAGCCTGTGTTGGGAATGCTGTAGCTGCAGACTTGAGGAAATATCGATCCTACAGCGGTGACAGCGCACGAGACCTCCTGAGAGCTATGCGTAACAAGGTATCTGTTTTATTTACTTCAGAAATGTTTATGGTTTCTTACCGACTGACATAAATGATTATTCCAGCCTCTGACTTTTAATTAAGAGGAAACGCTTTAACGGTGTTTGTTTTTTTTTCTTCATGTATTGTTAAAGTTACTTTTACAACATATTTAAAACAATTACTAGTGACAATTACTTTTAGAAGTCTGCACGGGCTCGGGTAAGCCCACGGTAACCAAGGTTTAGATTCGGGCCTGGGTACACAAAAAATAAATCCGATTATTCTGGATTTATACGCCATTATTGTTAATCTTAATTACATATGTATTATAATTTGATGAATTGATATTAAACTATTTTAAATGTTGATTAAAATTTTCGGGCTCGGGTCGGGTTCGGGTAAGATGTTCGGGAATGAGCCTCTGTCTCGGTTTGGGCTGGGTTGGAGATTTTCGGACTCGGGCCGGGGAGAATTTTTAAAACTTGGCCCCTGCAGACCTCTAGATGCTATACATCATTAAATGAAATTACAAAAAAATTTACACTGATATGTTAACATTAGCTTAGATAAATAATAGAAGTAAGACTACCGTTTTGCGAAAAAATGCCTTGGGATTTTCACTTAGGCACTTTCCAAAGGGTTAAAAGTTATTAAAAATTTGAACCAACCTTTTTATTTGACAATGCTTTTGATTCTACCTGAATAAGTTAACTAGTTTTTGAGATATAGTTATTTTTATGATAGCTCATGACCGTGCAAAAATGATGCCAAAAATGCTCTGGCAGTGAGCTATGCCTTTTGCCTGGGCACATGAGCATTTAATGTATTATTAACCTTGGACAATTAAAAATAATGTAAATTTCGTTTTATGTTGTTACAGAAACATCACTATAGGGAACTGACGTTGGAGGCGCAGACCAGTTTGGGCAGTATTCCTGACGGCTTCACAATGTATTGGCTGACCAGGTTTCCTCGCCTTCTATTGCACGTGTGGCTTCAAATGCAGACACTCAAAGAAGAAAGCATATTCAAGTCTTACTACGATCCGACTTATATATTTGATAATCATTATATTTTAAAACAGGTTGAATTTAATAACATTAAAATATATGATACCGAGAAGCCAATTGAGGGTAATAATCTGTTTATCAAAAGCAAAAATTACTATGATAATAATAGTCCATTAAAAATAAAGTACAAGAATGACAATAGCAAATTTAATCGGCCTAATCTTGAAGATTGGAGAGCAACTCCTCGTCCTGATTTTAACAACCCTGACGAGGCAACGAATAATAAACTATATGTAAATGATAAAATTGACTTTAGCAGGAAGTCTCCTGTTAGAACACCAGAAAACAGAGATATGAATAGACCCCGAGATGACGGTAACAGAGATGTCAAAATTTCGCCTAATCATAATAGAAAAACAAATGCGTACAGAAATAAAAATAATGCACAGCAAACTGACGCGGGTACAAATAATCAATCGGAAGAACCAGTGAATAAAATTAAGAGCAAACGTAAGAAAGAAGAAGTGCCTATCGCTTGGACGATGCCCAATCAATCTCAAACCAATGATTGGAATACGTGAATGTTTCTTGTTAATTGTAAATAAAATCTATGATCACAAAACCAGTGTCGCCTGAATTATAGTGATTAAAAAAAATTCAAATGAACGTGAGAAATAGAAACTTAATGACTTTTGCTGTAATGCATACTTTTGAATAACTAACAATGGTTTGAATTTGGAATGATAAAAGATTTTTTTTTGTTATTTAGAGAGAACTGTTGATATCCAAGTAGCATCATTGCATATTGAAATTAGTGGATCATTGCGAGACAGTTGCATGAAATTTTATTTTGTATCTATCTAACCGAGTCCATCTGCATTTATAATAAATTGGATATTATTTAAAGATACCAGAAAAGCAGAACATCACATTTTCTAATACATATTCAGATATTGAATTCAATTAGTCAAATACCACATCATAAATTTGAATGTAGTATAAGTGCTCTTTAACAATCTAACGCAAAAAGGGGCAAATAGTGCTAATGGTGGTGAGAATAAGTGACGGGTGGGAGAACCTTTCATGTTGAAATTACATTGCACTAAATTTCCATTAGAGATACTTCAAAATAACATACAAATTATTTTGTAAATGAATTATTTTTACACAATAATAATTTTCAATACCAGTGGCAATACTAATTTATTATTTTATTATTAGACATACAATTCAGTTAAATTTAAACGAGTGGTGTTCTCAGATTATTGTTTTTATAACACGTATTTTATTATTTTTTAATTGAAATAATATTATCAAATAATTAGTTATAAGATTTATTGTTTAATTCACAAAAAAATACTATTATTTTTCCAGCTTGGTCGGTTTAAGGGTGTGTGGCAATATTTTAACTGGACGATTATGTATTATTCCAGTCATGGATAACAAATCACAACCAACCTGGACATGAATAACAAATTGCAAATGATGTGCCAAATTTTCTTTTACTTACAAAAAATTATCAAAGTTTGTTCTGCTATAAATTTATATTAATTAATTGTAATTTTTCTATGAATTCTTATGTTTGGGACAAAATGGTGGTATTTACATGAAAGAGTGCAATTTTCTTGAATTGCATAAATAACTGTTTTGGTGTGATAAAAAAGTATATAAACATTAATAAATTTAATGTCGAAAAAAGACTCGATTAAATATTAATTTAAAAGAACTAACTTCATAATATAATATTATAATCATCACCATAAAAAAAAATCATCATTTCTATTTTGTACGTTTCAATGTAATTATTCACTAACAACTAAGGCTTCATTTGAGTTTCATTATACCTCTTCAGTCGCCAGCCGTAGTTTATCATGTGAGGCTGAATCAAATGGACTCTGTCGCCCTGGCAGGTCACTAATGATCACCCATAAGTTGTACTTGTCTGCTCTACGCTGGCATGACTGAGAGGCGAGCAAAGAGATTGGCAGGGCGCAGAAACTCTTGGAGACACGGTGTGGTAGCTTTATGCTCAGAATGGCGTAAATATTGTCTCTATCCACATTTTTTCATCACAACTTATCCATTGATGAATGAAATGATAACAACTTATATTTATGAATTTTGTATCTTGTGTTTCGGTGAAAGAGATTAACAGATAGACTATTTCTTAAGTGCTTTTATTTAGTAATTACAATGCACAAAATTTAATGCACATTGTAAAAAGGAATCAAGCTGCTGTTGATTGAATTTTTGATTAAATGTTAAAAATTTAAATATACTTTGATTTATTGAAAATTCTGAAACATGGTGTTAGACATAAGTCTATGTTACTGCCTGGGTAATTATATCTATTTTCTGAAACCCAAAATATTATTTGTGAATGCAATGCATCAAAACAAAACAACATCAAACAGAACTACATTCAAATTTAAACTGAATAAAACAAGTGACAGTTAAAAAAAAATATAACTTCTTGCTATAATTGAGGCTACCAATAATTTTACAAAATTTATAACCAATCGCAGACTGTCTATCTATATGACGTGAATGTGGATGTAAAATATGTACTTAACAAGTAAACAGCCCGTCATATACATAGTTCAACTTATTTGTCTTGGAATATGTAAAAGACATACGAGTCAAACTTATTCTTGTATATAAATTTGCCCAAAATGATTTGTTAATATAATACCATAACTGTAAAACATGTGTTGATACAACAAAAATAAAAGTAAAGAAACATGCTTCTAAATAGCCAGTGAGTAATAACCATAGTGACTGCACTACGGTGATACTATTTATATCCCATTCAAACATCTTTTAAACTATTGTCTATTATTATATTACATAAGTAAACCATATTTCTTTTTATATTCATTCTTGACCTCATAAGAGTATGTGTTCATTTTAAAGATTTATTTTTTTAGCTTTGGCGTTTAGTTCACTCAAAGCAATTTTAACACTTTTATAATATAATTTTTATTATTGTAATTTTATTTTCGCATTCCAGATACTACTAGTATATTAATTAATATTTTGAACTAGTTATAACTTACTTAATATAAGAGAAATGTATATATTATTGATTGTATGAAACAAAATGGCAACACTTGCTCGTGCTAATGACCAGAGAAAAAAAGAGGCTTATGAAAAGATTATGAATTTTTTTATATTGCTTCAATATAGCATCTTAATGATTGAAGTAACATATTAAGTTAACCATAAATTTAATACAAATCAGTTCATGTTTGGTGGGCTATCATTCTTAAGATAAGATGCATATTCAATGTGGATAGTTAAAGGGGTTATCCCACATTTAAAAAAAATGAAAGGAGAGTTAAATAATATTTATTTTAATAGTTGGAGTATTTTTAATAGTAATGAGGGTTAGACATATATACCACTCTTCTTTTTTTAACATATAATTGATTTCTAAAATAAAATATGATTTAAATGCACTAACAATCAAAACTTGAACTTGAAAAATGGTACATTTTAACCCTTTACTCCTCTGTATGAATATTAATTTAGAATTCTCCCCAATTATAATTAAAAAATTACTCTTTGGTAATTCATTAAAATTACTCTTAAGTAATTTTAAAATATTTTTGAATCATATTCCATGCAACAGATTGTTGAAGTTATGAATATTTTGAATGATCAATAAACAATAACATTATATATTTGTTTACTATAGTAATACATAGTAGTGTAAAAGTGATACAAATTTGACGGTTATCCCCTTTGACTGTTCCAAAACGAATATGCCATTTTTGAAATAGATGTTACAAAAATAAATATGTTTTCACTAAGAACGAAGGTTAGGTTAAGGTATGGGGTTAAAAAATATTTTAACAATTTTATTGTTTTTGTATGAAGTTTCAAAAATATTATTTCATAATATATGTATTTCATGTTTTCTTATAAATATCGGTGCTGTGATAATCTTTAGGGTCTAAGTTTGGATAATTTTTTTGTTACATTGCATATTTCGGCAAGAAAATGTTTAAAAAAATATAAATATTTTTATACAAAATTTCTAATGTAAATAATTAGTTTTATGAATGGAGTCGGTTAAAAATTAATATATTTTGCACAAATAAATAAGTATATAAAGACACATTAATATTTTCTATAGTAGTAATAGTATTTTTTTCATGTACATATGTGAGAATGAAAAATGGAGGCTGGAAGCACACTGGTGCGCAACATTTTTATATAATAAGTTGTTTATTAATTAATATTTCATTTCTTAATACTTTATTATCTTGCCATATTGTCCTTTTCTCTTACCAATGAGCTCATGTATGACATGGGTTTTAACATCATGTGTAAACAACAAATTTACTTTAGAAAATGTGAAATCACAAAACTAAGAAACTTATATACAGCAATTCTGCTTAGAGACACACCAGGCCTAAAAAAATCTCTTATAAGAGAGGTTATAAGACACTTGACGTATTCAATTATTTCAGGTCCGTGGTAGTGTCAATGTTGATGGCTTTGGTTGCGGAGCTCACTAGCTCGAATCCCAGTTCGGGCAGATTCATTTTTCAATTGAATTTATGATTTCTGTTCGGACACATAAATGTCTGTGCTTAAAACTCCCCCCCACCCCCCCCTCTTCAAAAAAGCGAGATTGAGAACTTCTGTTGAAGTAAATATCATTATGAATCCACATGCGGCCACGGAGTGGCGTATATTTATTTAATATACATATATTATATATTTTTCCCGAATCAAACAGAATAATGTCACGAAAAACCAAAATGAATGACTATTAGTTTCTTCATTTAGATTCTGCTACTTGGCATATGTATCAATTAACCAATCTCCAATTTTAGTGGAATTGACCATTTATCTACTTTATAATGAGCATGAAATATGTGGAAGGATACCAAATATCAATGGTAACATTGTTAATTAAAATAATAATTTTACAGTTGAGAGTTTATAATTGTGACATCATATGCACTGTTGGTAAAGTATTTTGCCTCCAATGGTGAAAGTGAAGATCGGGTACTCAAAAATACGCATAACCGAAAAATGTTAGCAGTGGCATAAAAATGTAACAATAAAACCAGGAAAATATATTCAAAGAGTATGTTAATAATAATTGTTGTCTCTGGCCATATCTATGTTTCACATTTCACTCTAGTTTTTAGTAAATTGATGTTGAATGTAATAATATATTATGTTTGTCACTCAATACAAATTAACTATCTACTGTTAAAACGTATAACAAGCATTTGAGCAATAAATGCACGTGGATTTAGTTGTAAGATTGAAATTTAAAAATGATTTTTGATATTGGTGTATTTAAGTGTTTTTGTTTGTTATTCTACATGATAAATCTTAAACATTTTTACTGCCATGTCATATTGTCCGTCAAACTAATATTTTTAACCAGAACAAGGGCAATTTAATAAATTACACTATCTTACACTCGCACTATCTTTTTTGACAGACTATTGGCACATCATTTTTTATGACTCTTTTATATCTTTATTGTGTATGGCACTGGTTGTTGGATAACTCAAATATTATTTGGCAGTAATTATTTCGTGTGGGTTATTCACCTTGTCAAAAGATAACTTGTGTCATTTTTGGGGATAGTTGGATTTAAGCTTTGTTGGTGTATTTTTTTATGAAAGAAAATTTTAATTGTATGTGTTTTGTGATTGTTTGAATAAAAATTATTTAAACCTTAAACTGTTGCTTTTTTCAATCCATTGTTAACCCTTCATCGTTGGATGATCTGCAATACATGTGAACAATTGTTGTGCTTTAACCCTTTGCGGTCCTATGTCGAGTCTGACTCGACATCGATTTTCTCCGGTGGGTCCTATGTCGAGTAATATAATGCCTCTGTATACTTATTTAGTAAAATATATAACTTTGGTAAAAAAAGTAATAGTGTTTTATTAATTAATAATTTCAAAATTGAGAAAAAACAATTTATCTTAAAAATGTCTGAAACATTAAGGGACCTACAGGAACTTTTTTTTTTTTTTTGAGGAAAAGGTTAATATCCAAGCTCTACTTTTTTAGTGGATATTTTTTATCTACTTTATCTCCATATGTAGGTAGTTCAAAGCAGACTTGGCTGATTGTTTGGGCCACGAGTAGATGAAAATTTACCTTTACCAGTGGCAGATTAAACGCTTGCGAGGCCCTCGGCGCAATATTATTCTGAGGCCTGAATTATAAAAGAAACTTTACGAATTATAAAAGAAATGCAAAAAATATTTATAAATTGTCACCGTTGGTAATTTTGTGTTATCACAAATATTGTATTACAAAAGTTGAATGCATTCCAAAGAAAGCAGGAATTGAAACATATTCCAATAACTATTTATTCACACAAAAATATAACCATAAAAAGGTAGAGTTAAATAAATGTTTAAAAAACATTATAAAAAGAAAATCTTCACCATTTTGCATTATTCGTTACTAGATAATGTATGCTGCAAATATTCAAAAAAATTGCTATATATCCGCTTAAAAAGAAGCTCCCTTAAATAAACACAAAATTGAACCATTCAAATGCAGTCATGTTATTGCTACATTTGGGTGAAAAACCATTAATTACAAATCTTGAGGAAGACCATTTTTGTTTTTTGCCTGTTTTTAAAGAAAAATACCCAACATAAGAAAATAAATAAACCAACATTAGTTTTTGTAAATTTTACTATAAAAAATGTAGTTTCATTGCATGAAATAAAAAATAATACCTAGTTTACATAAAAACAATTTTTTATCATACCCTGAGTCTTCAAGAATATTTGATTCTTGAGAATATTTTATCAGGTTTGTTGTATTCACCTAACCTTAAATTACAGCTATTTTCAGTACAGGGGATTAGTAGTGATGTCATTAATTTATTTGTGTACACTTAATAGTGCAAGATTGAATAAGAACAATGGAAATCATTTCACGGGATACCACGTGGATAGAATTATTTTTCTTACTTCAGTTAGTAAACTTACAATAGCTCATCGTCATTGTTATTGGAATAGAATAATTTCACATGATAAAATAAATTATTATATCTTTTGACTGACCAATAAAAAAACAATCAACATAATATATAACACAAAATTTTGTGATGAAGTTATATTTAGAAGTTATAATACAGCAATCATTTTTCATAACAAGACAGTATGAAAAGTATAGCATTGATGTAGTGAATTGGTTTATAACAATAATTTTAAGTAGTTAATAATTAGTTTGAAAATGGAATGACAGTGTTTTTGAAACGAAAAATATATCCCCTATACATAGTAATTACTCACTGGGTAAAAATTATCAGTTAACAAAATGGTATAACAGAAATATTGAAACAATCATAATTGCAACTTGGTTGCAAACGTGTTTGCTTATGAAATCTTATAGAAAAACAATTGATTATACTCAATCATATGTGCAAGTTGAGTATGTAATCTTATATATAAAACCGAAACGGCGTATGTATGTCTGTGGGTCTGTAATTCCCTTTTGCATTGTTGGTCATTAAGTTGCCATAAAAACGATTATGAAAGAAAATATGTTTGAATTTTTATCGGCGAAGACATTTAGTCAAAATGTAATAAATTAGTCTTCTACAGAACTTTTCCCGGCTTTTATTAATATAATAATGTTTATTATTTACGTGAAGGTATTATTTGACATTTCTTTTACAGCAAATTAGATTTTTTCCTTGAATTTGGACATTTTAATGGGCGAGAAAGGTATTATTTGACATTTCTTTGACAGCAAATTAGATTTTTTCCTTGAATTTGGACATTTTAATGGGCGAGAATGGGGCTGTCATCAAATTAAATAAAGTTTGTGATTTTATTTTAACTCTATTTTGGATGTTAGATTTTGTGATATAATTATGTCGAATGATATAACATTAAATAATTATTGGACGCTTAGTCCGAGCGACGCCGGGTAGCAATACTAGTTTGATATAAAATAAATTAATATAATATATTTTGAAATGGTTTATGTTATATTTAAGAAGATTGTTGTGAGGTTAAGTGAATCATAAAAATAATAATAATTGGGGAAAAAGTTACTTAGAAGCGATTAAAGCTTTATTTATGCAGGCGGTACATCTATTACACTTATTAATATAATAATTTGTATCACCTGTTTTTAACTATATTCAAAAAATATATTTAATATTGCTTCAGTATATACAAAAAGTTTTTTAGCTTCTATTTAATATATTAAATTCTTGATTAATTTTAAATATATATAACTATTAAAGATTGTGAAAAAAATCTTCATAAACTGACCTTCTGAATGGCATGGCACTATCGAAATGTATTCATACAATTATTGTAAATTGAAAACATTGAAGAACTAATGTGAAAAAAATATTTGCTTTGTAATATTAATAGCATAATTGATTTATTGTCTATAAAAAATTGTCAGATTTACAGACACAGCTTTCATTCAATGTAAGCTTTTTGAGTGATTATTACTAAAAGAAATCAAGCTTTTATTGTTATACCCAATTTAGGGTTTTCTAGGACGTATGTGCAGTGAAAATGTATCAAGTAATAAATTTGTATGACAACATGATTTCAATGGTCACAATCATTGAAATTATTGGCCCAAGTCGATGATTTGCCAGCCTAAAATTTTGGTTTGCTTCAATGAAACAAAATCAGCAAGTAGTAACTTTCATATAAGAGAACCAAAGAAAAACACAGACAAACATTGGGCTGAAGATAGGGCGGTCAAATTTAATTTCAATGACAGCTTGGAGAAGAATATATTTTCACTGAGAATACAGTTTCACTGTAACACATATACCACCTAGCTCAGTCATCCACAAGTTATTTTGGGTGGCACGTTATTATTAAATGCTTGTTATTTGTCATTTATTTCTGCTGTTCTATCCAATACGAAAATTCCGAATACCACTGTAAAAAATTATAATGTAAAAAGACAGACATTTTTTGTAATCCTATCATGAGTATTTTTTCAAAATAAAATGTCTTCTTATAAGGCAATTATATACTAGCTACTGGCTCGTTTCTTCTGTTCTCTTTCTAACAGATTAATGATAGACAAAAAGACACGCTGTTTGGCATCATCCACAGGGGTTTTCCCTAGAGTGTTTCTCGTCATGATAGAAGAACCATTATCAATCAACAGCTTAACTATATCGAAGTTTCCGACTATGCATGCCAGATGCAAAGCCGTATTTCCGACGGAATCTTTCATATTTAAGTCAGCGCCGTATTTAACAAGGAGATCTACGATCGAAAGCCTACTCTCTTGTGCGGCCAAATGCATGGCAGTCCAACCACTCTTGTTCGGGATATTGATACCAGCACCGTTTTCCACTAATACTTTACATATCTCTAATCTACCGCACCGCGCGGAAATATGTAGTGCGGTATTTCCTTGAGTGTCGCACAAGCTTAAATTAAATTTATTTTCCGAGGAAGAATAATCGGTTTCGGTTGCTCCGCTGCACTCTTTACATCGGCACAGCGGATGGCAAGATTTAGATTTCGTCTCAGTAGATTTATCTTCTCCCAAATCAGATTTTTTGCTCATCTCTAATTGCATATAAAAACAAGCCAATTTTGTATCACCGAAAGTGATAGCTTGAAATAATCTTTCCACTTGACGTATAGTGACAATGGATAGCAGTTTTATGTTTTCAATTGGAGTAGACTGACTACTTCTACTGTTTAGGATATCAGAATTTTCACTGGGTTCAGTCAATGGTCCGTTAACTTTATATAATGTGTCGAAATTCGGCTTAGCTTCGTGATAATTTATGGCTTTACCTTCAACAGAATTGTGTCTCGGTACAATTACAAAGTTTTCTAAATTATTGGGATAATTAGAAGTGAGTAAATTCATTATAAGGCGGTTGTGCGCTATATCAACAGGAGTCTTTCCTTTATTATTCTGTATCGACGGGTCCGCATTGTATTCTAAAAGCAGTTTAACTATTTTTTCGTACCCCCATTTGGATGCTAAATGCAGAGGTGTATCTCCGTTGTCATTTTTACCATTGACAATCAAATGCATAGTGCAATTATCGCTGAAATAAATTAAAGCTTTCACGCAAGAGCCGTGCCCGTTATTGCAAGCCAAGTGCAGAGGAGTGTTTTTGTCCATGTTTTTTCTATTTATATCAGAACCGGCGTGAAGAACGAGAAGCAGAGCGTTTTGGTGACCTCTCGAAGCCGCATAGTGCAGAGGTATAGAGCCGTTGAAATCGACGACGTCCACATGCGCCCCCATCTCCAATAACAACTCAACGATTTGCGGTTTGCCGTAAATACAAGCAATGTGTAGTACATTGAAGCCATGTCCGTCGCACGATAAAACAGTCGGAGACGCTTGCAAAAGCGATTTAGATAAAACACGGCAACACTTTTGGCATGTGCACAGAGGATGGCACAGTTCGAGAGGTTTTTCAGAGTCGTCATCGTTTAGTAACTCTTCTAAAGAGATGTTTTTCGTAAACTGTAAGTTTGAAGAACTGTCCACACTATCCACAGACGACATAATTAGACTATCTGGTCTTTTCTTTTGTAATAATTTACCATTTCTCTCCAAAATTTCTTTAACTTTATCTATGTTATTCAATTTGACTTGTTCAAATAGAAATTCAATGCCATCTGGGCTTCCGTTCGATATTAAAGAAGAAGAGTCCGAGTCGTCTGTTTTATTATGGTTAGAGATCATTTGAAAGTTTTCACTCATGTAATCGTCATCAATTGTAAACTGCGATTCAGGTAAACTAGATCCTGTCAACATTTCACTCTGAATGTGTTCAATGACAGCTTCCATTGTTGAAATAAAGAAGCTGATTTCGTCAGCTTGGAAGTACGACTGAACGCTAAATCTAAAGTGTTTTATGAAACTCAAATTTGCAATCCAATTCGGCAATCCTGATTTGATAACTAAAAATATTAAAACTGGCAGTAGCTCATCTGTTGTGATATATGTTTGGCCAATAGTGGATGCAGAGCTCGTTTCTGACTTATTTAACGCGCCTATTGTACTTTTGATACAATTGGCTTTTTCCAGTACCGTACCGAAACTCTGAATTTTCGAAAGGTTTCGTTTTGCAGATGGGATACTGTGGTTAAAATCAGTCTTAACATCTAGATCTCGGAGTTGGATTTCAGTTAGATTACGAATGATTTTATTTAGAGCTGAATCTTCATATGCCGTACACGTACCTATTGCATCGAAGACTTCATTAAATATCCCACGGTGCATGTAAGTTTCCACGGCTAGTTTCACATTATCCAAGACATTTTTGCTTATCCTTGATCTGTCTTTCAAACGTTTATTTTTAAATACAATCTGCAAACAGTTTGTGTAAAGAATTCCAACAGTATCTTTCACTTCATTGAGAGATGCGTAAGTTTTAGTAATAAAATCTCTTTTAAAATTTTGAATGGCGATATCCATATTCTCTAAGACATCTTTCCCAGCACTTTCTGTCCATAAAAACTCTATACAATCTCTCAAGCATGACAACACAATATAGTTTGATGCACAGTTTCCTTTTGGTTCAAACGACGGGACGAGAGGAGACTCTATACACCAAATTTTGTATTTTAAATTGTCATCTGTATAAAATGTTTCCTCGAACAAAATGTGTATCTCGAGAGGCGGTCCCACGTCGGATTGATCGACAGATATGACTTTATTTATAACCCTGACAGGTTTCTCGGCAAGGGTAATGAAATGTGTTATCGGCAATTCTTCATTACATACAAGAATGTGGCCCAGAAAATCTTGATCCGTAAATAAATGCGTCGAAAACGATCCGATTCTCGGTACGCACAGAGTCCAACCGTTGCATATGCATTGTTCTAAGAGATCGCCGTGTTCGCTTTGCAGCTCCTTGTAGAAAGGATTTTGGTAGAGGTCTTCATCGTAGCCTGCATCCATCGTCGTTTTTTAAGCCATAAATTCAAAAATTTGAATACAATGTAGCCTTTTCTTGTATCCGGTGCAATGAATAAACTAGCGATTTCAAATATTCAATAAACATTCTTTTTATTGCGGCACGAGATTAAAATTTATCAATGTTGATGTCATAAACATGACATTAGTGGATTTTGGTGTTTATGTGGGTAAAATATTGCCACAACTAAAAAATACTTTTTTGAAGCAATCGTAGTCATAAAAACCAATAAACTTAACATTGCTTATGTTTTTTTAATTAATATTTTTTTGCTTCATTTTCTAATAAGATAATTAGAGCCAGATTTCTTGCGACGAGATAATTTTTTTATTGAAAGTTTTCTTCATCTTTTAACTCTGATTTACAGTTAAAACCATTTTTTAGTTTTCAAGGGTGCCCCCTCTCCTCTATATTATGATCTAATTTGTCTATGCACAAGTGTCACTGCTGTCAAATGTAAATTGAATCGTCATATTTCAAAAGGCTTAAATTGTATTATTATATGGATAACATAGTGAAAGAATTAGGTATATGTGAAAAGAATGTCAAGAAGTCGCCGAAAAATGACACTTTTACCGCCATAGTTCAATATTCTTGGTTGAAACTACTAATAAAATGTAGGAAACTAGACTTCACACAGGGCACTGTTTACGAAGGGAAATGGGGCTCCGGAGAGACCCTCGATCCGCTGTGGACCAAAATTATTATACGGGTATACATATTAAAATAAATTAAAATGTGATCATGCTTTAATTAGAGAGTAAAATTGTTTTTTTAAAACTGTACATATGCCCCCATTTTTTCTTCATTATCGTTCACCACTTGCAATGATTTTTGTCGAACGAGTTTAAATAATAATAATCGTCTCAATATTTATGATTATATTCATAATATTAATTTTTCAGGTATTTCCAAAGAAGACTGATAAAGTTTTACCTCTTCCCAGGTCGAAAGTAGTCCACGGAAAACCGGAAACTCCACTGTGTCTATCGCAATTATTATCGTATGTCTCGCAAACGAATCATAGAAATCTGTGGAAAGAATCATTCAAGAAATATTCTATTCATCACAATTCACATTCCTCCAAAGAGCAGCCCACTGTTAACGTTGTAGAGTATAGTAATATATTAAATGAAGTAATTCATAGATTATACGGTTGCAATATAGTTAAGATTAAAGTCGATCCATCCAATCCAGAGGTGCAGAGTTCAGAAATAACTTACGCCAAGAATACTTCGAAGGTTTATGATACTCAATCCAATATCTTGCCGGTGCTATGTGCTGTGGATTTGGAGAAATGCCTGTATCTGATACACTATTCGCACTATGATTTTAATCTACTCGATTGTATCATCTTTAGTCCCGCACTTTTAGAACTCAGCTATGCAAGAAGTCTGTTCATTATTTATCAGCTGTTGCAGGCGATGAAATCGCTCTACAGCAGAGGATTAAACTTTGGAGAAATAAAACTTGATGATATTTACATGAATGAAAATCTATGGATTCAAATTTCGCCTCACATCACATCAAACATTAACCTTGTCAGCTCTGAAAATATAAGCGAACAAAGTAAATCAAAAACTTCAACATCTAGCACCGACCATTTTGCTTCAAACTCTAAAAACAATAAGCCTTGTCAGAATGTAAAAAACAAACGAACGCTCAGTAGAGAGTCTCTGGTTAACCTTGAAAAAATTTGCGACTTGTGGGTGAAAGGATGCATGTCTAATCTGGACTATTTGGTCCACCTAAATGTTCTGGCGGGAAGGAGGTCGGGAGACCCTACTGCCCATCACGTACTGCCTTGGGTCACCGACTTCTCATCTAGATGTGGTATGTACACTTATTAATTACAATACTAGAATATACCAGATGTCAAAATTAGATCTACAGCTGCATTTTGATGAAAACCCCATTTGAACTTTTGATTTTAATTTGATTAATATAGTACTTTGTTTATAAAATGTATTCTTACTAGTTTGTAATTTAACAGATGATATAGCAGTGTAAGAATTAACTGCCCAGATATTATAAAACAATATACCAATAAAGAAAATTTTCATATTTGCAGTTTGACAATTAATAAATTGTAACAATTATATTTCTGGTTCTGCCATCTTGTTTATAATAAATGCTTTTATTGGCCCACTCAGAAATATAAAACCGTATAAGTACAAAAGAATTAGATTTCAGCAAAAATATTAATGTATGTATATTTTTTAGAGTATTTACAAAAAAATATTGATCAATATAATTTTAATGGTTTATTTTATTGCAGGAAAGCAGTGGCGCGATCTTACCAAATCTAAATACCGTCTAACTAAGGGTGACCGGCAGTTGGATATGACATATGATAGTATCGGTAAAGAGTATCACGGAGCCCATGTCAGTCCACATCAAATACCGCACCATGTATCCGATATACTGTCTGATATCACCTACTATGTCTACATGGCGAGAAGGTAATAATTATTCAGAAATAATTCAATTTTCAATAAAGGTATATTTAAAAAAAAAAAAAAAATATTTTTTTAATGCAGCAGTTCCCAAATAGGGTTCTGTGAGAACCTAGGGATCTCTGAAATAATTTATGGGCTCTGTGAGCAAGTGGAAATAGTAAAGGAATATACAGCTATGTGAAGAGTATTTGGGTATTTGATATTAATAGACCAATTTATCGCTGGTAATGTGTTTTTTATATGATAGATGTAAGATAATTCAAGGTCACAAAGTTTTCGACCTTCAAAACTCACAATAAAAAACAAGGATATTATAAATTTGGAATTATTTACTTATTCGGTGCATCTTTCATATATTTTTAATCTGTGATCAGTTCATTTTGATTTCTGCCTTTACAGTGTTTATGTTGAAATATTTGATATATGTTTTATCCTGTTTTTTTAAGATATTTTGCTAGTGAAATATATTACAGTTAATAATAGCAGCTATCTATTTTATTAAAAAAATTCTATTAGTTTTACATTATGTGTCATAAATTTATTATGTTTCCGTTTCAGAACCCCGAAAGATATTCTCTGCAGAAACGTCCGGTACAATTGGGTGCCGGCCGAATATCCCAGCTCCATTCAGAGGATGCAAGAGTGGACTCCGGATGAATGTATTCCAGAATTCTTCACTGATCCAAACGTCTTCAGGAGTATTCACGAAGATTTGGCGGTACTTCTTTGTCCTTACACTGTTTAACCTATTGTCCGTGTTCTAAATAATAGAGAATACATTTAATAACTAAAATTGTCAGTTGGTATCATTGAGATCTTTTAAATAAAATTTCTTGTAGTTCTAGCTATATTTTCTTATAACAGCTGCAATTGAATGCTCGAATACCCATTGATGTCTTGTAAAATGGTCACCTACTAGGATGTATTAATATTATTTTGTTTCCGTAGGATTTAGAAGTTCCAGCATGGGCGACGTGTGTAGAAGACTTTGTGATGAGGCATCGAGAAGCCCTGGAGAGTGCCCAGGTTTCTGAAGCCCTGCATCACTGGATCGACCTCACTTTTGGCTACAAGTGTGTTTCAAACATTTATCTATTAGGTTTTTTATGAAGAAATTAAGCAATAAATATGTATCAACCTATCATTTGTCAAAAAAGCTTTTTGAGCAGTAAATAAAACATTAATTATTTCTTGACGATGTCAGCATAGAAGAACTAATAAACTCATTCATGACATGATCTTTGTAGCCATGCGTTGACCCGTTACAGATATGTTTGAATACTGTGTAAATTGTAATATTTTTTTCTTCATAGACTGGCCGGTACTGCAGCCGTAAAAGCAAAAAATGTCTGCTTGTCACTTGTGGACGGGCACACTGAACTGACACGTTCAGGTCCTGTTCAGCTTTTTGGCACGCCTCACCCTGCAAGGCTTTCGCACCTGGCGCATAGTTGGGGGGAGAAGCTTCCTCCGCGTATCTACTGGCAGCGAGACAGGAGTATGTATTTAATAATTAGCTTTCACCTATCAACCTAACCTCACCTTACCTAACCATAACTATCATACAATCTGAACATTCATTAAAACAACATATTTAATTGGAAATACCCGGCAACAAAAAATATTCTCCATAACACTATGGCTCGAAACGTTTCTGTCAACAATTCATTATAAACCAACTGTTTATTAACTAGTTTTCTAGTTACTAATTTGTTCGATTTAATCTGTGCACTTCTATCAGGTACGGTTAGTTGATATCTTAAATTACAATAATTGATTTTTAAATGGATAATTTTTGATTAATACTGAAGGTTTTGGTTGTTCTGAAAGAGTAGCAAAATAATATGTAATTCATTGAAAAATCTGTTATGAAATATGACATTATTTGTAATTGTTTTTATTTCAAATGGGGGAAAAATTTGAACTCAGATATTTAATCTTAAAACTTAAAACTTATCTGAAGAAAGGTATATTAATACATTTTATTATTACAGGTAAAGCAACGGCAAGAGCCAACGAGAGCTCTGACAACTGCTCTGAAGATGAAAAAGAAGACTCTAACATTCCACAAAACTATTCCAGCTTAAGCACATCATCGGCTCAGCGTAACTCTTCCAGACGAAAGAGCAGCACAAGCAGAAACAGGATGAGCTCCAAGAAATCTGAAGAGAGCACAACAGACCAAGCTACTGTTTCTTCGCCGCTTTTGTCGTCCAACAATAGCGTCGAGACGAAGATAGCTTCTCCGAGCATCACAATCGCAGCCCACCATTTTAAAGTTCAGAAATCTGAATGGGGAAAGGGTCATATTTATCTTCCAAAAGAGTACAATCCTATTAGTCAATTAGCGGCGGTGGAAAATCTGCACAATTTTAAACTGAAAACATTCTATAAAAGCGAAGATGACAATCCTGCGGATGCCAAACCAAACAGTGATACGAATAGATCTCTAGGTGGGCAACATATGCCTCTTCAAGACGATAGCAATTTTAGTAATGTGTACACGGACATGTTAGGCGATGAGCATTCTTTCACAAATCAAATGTTCGTCGCTTCCTACGAACAAAGCTACAAGAGACACGGCAAATCAGAAGGGAAAGACAGAAGTGTCGCCAGCAAATTCGTTACAAATATCTCTCTTTTTAAACAGTTGGTTTTGGCTAATCGCAAAAAAGACATGCAAGTCTTGGGCTGTCTGATCGTGGAGATATTCCTCCATCACAAAATCAGGCCGTTCCAGGCTAGGGCGTCGCAAAACTTCGACGAGCGTTATAAAGTGTGCCGTTTGGTTTTGAAGAACAATATATCGTCCGTGCCTAAGTGCGTGCGGTGCGTCGCAACCCTGCTGCTGCAGATCGACGACGACACAAACGCTTGCAAAGACAATCTAGAATGTAACAATAGCGATGTAAACTTTCCATCCATTAGCAGTAATGGCCTCCCTCCCCCTTCTGCCGTCCAATTATCTCAGCCGCTTTTGGCCAATCATCTCTTTCCTTTCCCAAGTCATTTCTCACTTTTATATTCCATGACGGCCTCACTTCACGAGTTCGCCATCACCGAAAGGGAGCTCAAGATCCTGTATTCGTTTGAATGCGACGGATCCGACTGCTCAAAATATCAATGCTTCGACAAGGCTAAGATTTATTTCACTCAAAAGATCGCCGAGTCCAAAGTCCACTCTTGCTCGCTTCAAATGGATAAATTTTTCAATCAAATCGGATCTTACAATCAGTTTGACAGTGTGGATCTATTTCTTCCGCATTTCTTCGAACTGTTACGGAACAAAGACACGTCGATACTTGCAGCATGGTATCTATTCGATCCCATTTCCAAAGCCCTAGGACCGTTTGATGCGTCTAAAAAGTTGCTGAACCATATTCTCAATTTGTACGACGATCATGCGGTTGAGAAGAATAATATTCGTAGCTCTCATAAAGTAGAACCGACGCACAACATAACAACTCACAGTAATAAGAAGTCGGTTAAGTTGTATCACAACATATTTTTGTTGCAACTGATAGTCAGGTTTGGACTTCAGTGTTTTTTGGAGAACTTCGTTCCGCACCTTGTAGAAGCGGTAGGCGGCTACAAAGATATTTCCAGTGAAAGCTCAATACATTCACATTCCACTAACGTTGAAATTAAATCGACGAATTCCAAAAAGAAGTTGACATACTGCGAAGATACTTTGAAGGCGTCTTTGAGTGCTCCACATGATGCTTTATCGCCAGACACATCTTGTGGATCCGAGAGCACCCTCACGCCTTGCATTGAGACAGACTGCAGCTTTAGCGCGGATAAGATAAAAAAGTCACGCGATTCTGCTGAAAATGACTTATTTCATTTCGAGAGTGAGATCACTAAAGATTTGCAAATGATTCGGTCGTGTGTTCACGGATCAGAGAGTGCCATCAGTTGGGAACCGAGCATATTCAATAAAACCAATATTAAATGTCTAATGGAGGAGATCGATTTAGGGACGTCGCCTAATAATTCTGATACTTTCCAAGCAGTGGAGGCCACAGAGTCTATATACGGAGCCGATGAAAACGTTTCAAACAAGTCTGATGATCTGAGCAAGAACGCTGATGATATATACTTCCCTAGTGAGAATCAAGGCACTTCAAACAGTTCGCCTACCGGAGATAATACAGATTGCGTTGATTCACCGAAATCATCAAAAGTTATTCCGACATCACCGACAATTGCCATTCCAACGTTTGGTAAATCTTTCACTAGCTACATTCAAACTGAAGATAATCATCAAATTTTAACAGAAACGTCTCAGAATGATCTGAAGATCGCTTCTAAGAGTCTGGAGTCTGGAAAGTACACGGAGCACTTTCAGAAACCTGTCGTTCGTCATCCACGTGAAAAGAGACTGGCGCAGCGGGCCAATCAATTATACTTGGCGTGCTCTAAAGATTATAAAATATCAGAAATGAGTTCGGAGAGTCTTATCTGGCTGGCTCATCGACTCGGGCCTGTGCTGACTTGTAAATACCTCACTAGAAACCTCTTGAAAATGCTTACGCTGTGCTATATTGGTCAAGAAAACGTGATGCCTGTGGCAGAGAGCAGCCATTTGCAAGGATTGGATTCTCTGTGTATTGCAAATGGACGATTAGTTGGAGACTGTAACGCTACCAAGGTTATTGAATGTCTCACATCTATTGCAGGTATGATTCATTCCATTTAATGCATGATTTTATTAGGGCTATGGAGTCATTAAAAAAAACACAACTCCCACTCCAGCATTGACCAAAAATACGAATCCGACTAAAAAAAGTTTAGTAAAGTGTATTAAATTAAAGATCAACCAACCAATCCGGCCAATAGCCAAATTTTTCATATTATATATGTTACATATATGTCTAAATAAAAAGTTCAAACTTTTCAAAAGCTTTTCACGAGTCTGACTCTAGCCAAAACACCGCGACTCCACAACCCAGGATTTAACTATTTAAGTCAGCGGTTCCCTAACTGAGAGGCTCTTGCCTGGGGAGGTCCACATTTTTTATAGCAAAAAAGTCTTTTTTTACATTTGTATACTTTATACAGAGCAGATTTTCTGCCAAAATGGTCTTGAATTTAAAGGGTTACATTAACTTTGTA
The DNA here is from genome assembly GCA_028554975.1 of Himalopsyche kuldschensis. Taxonomy (NCBI): domain Eukaryota; kingdom Metazoa; phylum Arthropoda; class Insecta; order Trichoptera; family Rhyacophilidae; genus Himalopsyche; species Himalopsyche kuldschensis. The sequence continues at coordinate 149,189 of JAHFWI010000059.1, read as the reverse complement.
ATAAATGTATTGAATTTTCAGCATTGTACGGAGAGCAGATAATCCTGTTGCAGTACTTTCCCCACATGGGTGATCTGATTGCATCGTGTCGGAGGCGAATATCTGGCTCTTTAGAAGGAGGACTGATTGCATGCATGCAGCTTCTGCGCTACCTCATACCGTATATGTCAGATGTCAAATTGATGGAGCAGTTACAGGTAAATGCTTAAACATTCATACAGATTCACTGTTGCAGCGGCATATAACAGTTAAAATACAGACTCTCAATTTGCAAACCACCTCATAAAGGAATCACATTTTAATGCAATACCCACACATTTATATCTTTGAAGTAAAGGCCCTAAGCTAAGCATTGGAACAATTAGAAATTAACAGATATCATCAATCCGATGACATTCTTAATGAGCAAACAAACATTAATCCATCACCGTCACTAAGACCATTACAGAAAGCTTATTAAATTTTACCTAAATCAATATAATTTATGTTCATTCCAAATCAATAAAAACCCAGATTTGCTTACACTTCAAGAAATACATCAAATTCATTTGTCACAATTAACGTGTTAATGTATGTTTAAACACAGTTCTGATGAGGGTGTAAAGCCGAAATAGCTATCAACTATAGATTATATAATTTTTTGTAGAACTCAAATACATTGCTATTAGGTTTTCCTCTTGAAATCAATTTTAATTAAACTACATGTCCATTGCTGTACTCAATAGAGATTTCACCACACCTGGCGTTTGTGTTTGCACAAATTGCAACAAACGCACAAATTTGTGCATTTTGCTAATACCCATAATGCGAAAAAATGCTCACAGGTATTTAAAGCTTTAAGGATGAATCTTTATTCAACCATCAGTCGTATGTAAAACTAAAAAATGTATTTGATAATGACTAGCCCATGTTTGTTTGATTTTATCCATTACATACTATTTCCAGGATATAATATTGAAGAATATACTTCACCCGACTGTCCGTTTGATATCATCCACGAGATCCACCTTCCCCAATGGGCATCTTGCCAGATCAGCGCTTGCGAGAAAATTTCTTGAAACGTTATACGTCATAGCGCTTAGAATTGGACCCGAAATGACCAGGAAACATCTGTGTGTGCCAGCAATGCAAAGGTATGCATAAGAATTATTGAATTCCACACCAATTTGCTCTGAATTAAATGACTAAATAATATTTTTTTATGTTCATTTTACTACTTATTTGGTTTCAGATTTTTCTTGGCTTTTGATAAGGTTCACAGCAACACAACAGATGAACCTAAAAAAACTGAGGCTCATAGGGTATGTTTGTAATTTTATTATTCTTTTAAATATTGCTGATGGCAACACTGACTTACTGAAACATATTTTGACAATACTTTCAAGAACACTGTGAATTTGTTCAAAAATCGTGCAGCATATTTATTATTTAATTTTTTTTTTGTTTATGGACCCTTTTAATTACTTTTTTAATTAACATGCTATTTCAAATTTGATTACCAATTAGCCAAAGCAGAATTTTGTGCACTTTACATAGTGCATTTTGTGCAGTGTAATAGAATAAAACTTTTTCTTATCTCATAATTAATCATTCTTTTTTGCCGTTCATTGTACTGAAATTATCTTTATTGTTTGTTTAGGAGTCCACCCCTCAACCGGCGGAGAATCCGAGTCCATCATTAGACGAAGGTGGCTCTTATTTGGAGATATGCCGCGATGGCTCAACCGCAGAGTGGAGAGTGCTCGGGGGACAGGTGTGTCCGGGGGAGGGAGAAGGAGAGGGAGACTCGAGTTCTTCCCCTCCTGATAAGGATAAGGGAGATACAATTGTTATGTCTGTGAGTTATTACCATAGACACGTTGTAACAATAAAAGACAGCCGTTTAAAGTCATTTAATTTTTCGAAAATTAGTTTTTATTCAATTTTGTAATTGATAAATTAACCTTTCACATTAGCATCATTGGAGAAGTGATATCATAGTATGATATTTCGAGGTTCTACTGAATAAAAATACTACACATATTTTAAAAAGAAAATACATACAAATAACAAGGATTAAATTATAAAACGATATTAAGACAGTAAGGCGAAACATTTACTTAAGACGTCCATATCAATTGGAAATGAATTGATAAGTTGCAAAGCTTTCAAAATGTTGATGAGTGTAAATAAAAAAGACATCACCTTGTCAGATTGTCGAAAATCATTGATAGAGATCACTTTTAAGGTATTTACTGTCAATAAGGAGTTGGTAACGCTTGCTGATGTGGAAGTAGTACAAAAAAATATGTTTTATACATTTAAATCTATAAACATGTTGAGTATCTTTATTTTAAATAGTAACAATAATCAAATTGATGTGACGAGCATCAGTCAAAAGACTGTTTTCAGAAATATGTCTTTCATATTTTATTTGAGTCATGAAGAGAATGGAAAAATGTTGTGACATGTCAAATAAACCATGCATTTAAAAATCAATAATAATGTTCAATATTTTAGGCCCTAGAAGAACTTCAATCAGTATTCAACACAGAGCTCGCTCACCAATCATACGTGTCCTTCTACAAATTCATCGGAGAAGAAACAATGGATCGTTGCCTTAAAAACCATTTGACCCTCAGAGAGCTCTGCCGATTGTACGATAAAACAAAAGGATCGAGGTATGCATAATCACTGCATTCAGCAAACAAAACATTTCATGTCCACAAACACCTATGGTAGACATCTTAACCTCAATCAGGACATAAATAAACACTTTTGAACACAAATTCATTAACCCGGCACATGCGTTTAAATATTCACTCAATTCAAAACCGTGCCTTTCTTCAGATTATGAAAGGATGTTATTTTCGTTATGTCAATAAATAGAGGGATTAAAATAATTGGATTGTTGATTGCGGACAAACACATTAAGAATATGTGGGAACACTAAAAACCCGAAAAATGGAAGCCACAATTCATTAAACAAACAAATCTCTAACAAAAAAGCAATGCTTGTCGACATGACGTATTTGTTATCTTTAATTACAAACGTGTCAAATTAAGAGCCCGGCGAACTCATTCGATGGTCGTTGTCACTTCGAAACATACATATATTTTAATTACATAAATAAAATATCAGACATTTATCACCAAATGTTCAACACACATACACCTAGGGAGATAATAATTTATGTTTTTTTTTTAAATCTTTTTAAGAGTTATAAATTTTGTAGAAAAGATAACGACAAATACATCACATTTGAGCCTCAAATCACAAATCAGAACTAAATGTTTTTAAATATTGAATACACCCAATAATTTTTTATTAAAACACAATAGTCGACAATTAGAATAAATACAAAACATTAAATAAAGATCGCACGAATAAATATAATACCGCAGTGCCTGTCAAGTAAAATAATACACCGCGAATGAAATTCAATGAGAACAGGCAAAAAACGAATAAGCGCACTAAAAATCGAAAAATTGTAGCTGTTCGAAAATCGATGTTTTTATATTTAAATCTATTATTTCTGACAATCTCAAGAGTTTGTGGTAGATAGATAAGGCAATAAAACAATAATCACCCCTGTGTGCAATCAGTTGACATGATAACCGTTCTCTTTTACACAACATCTGATTAACCAAGTTGTTGATTTGTAAATTTGTGTTCAATAGACGTCCACTGTGTTGATAACCGTTCTCTTTTATCTGATCTAAAAATCATGGTGTAGCGAAAGCTGCTAGCTTTACTTCTTTCTATCCTAACCTTTCCCAAAGAAAGATAGGTTCAACGACTGAATAACAGTTTTCATATTAACAGCTTTTGTGAGATGCTCCATTAGGGTTTTAAAATAACACTCTAAGGAACTGAGGGATGCCGGCATGTCATGGTAGGAAGCTGAAGGGTGACAGGAAATTATAGAGGCATCGCGTGGTGGCCATATGCTCCATAGAAAGAAGAATTTTTTGGATTAAATTTCACAAGAATGTGCCAAAAAATGTGACATAAAATAATCTGCTCATCCTCTCATTAAGATAGATTTGCATCTCATAAATGAAATAGATTTTTCTCCCATGGGTTTTTTGCGTTTACTGTGCCACATCACTGAACCCTTTATTGAAACGAGTTTGTCTTAATGTTCCAGTACTCACTGCCTCCTCGACCATGTCCCAGTATTGAGCAGTCTCCACGACTTTCCCAGCGATGATGCTTTCAATAAAAAGGCGCTGATTGAATCTAACCCTGTCAGAATCGGCATGGACGTCCATCTCGGAAGATCAGACAGTGTTCCCTGCAAGACGAATATAACCATAAACAACGAAGAGACTTCAAACTCAAATAGTTTCGGTTCGAATGTTGCTATCGTGGGAAATAGAATCGAGGTACAGTGTGACCCAAGCGAAAATGACCCTTCGAAAAGTGGATTCAGCTATATTGATGCTTTGGATATTGTATCGTGTAAGATGGAGAATGGATTACGTTCCAGCAGGTATAAATTATTTCATCAACTGTTTAACCTTTTTGCACAGTTGTGGCAGAATGTTGCATTGTCTATTATCTATTGTCATTCTTATATTTAATAAAAATAGTAAAATATTTTTAGTAAATATTTATTCCACATAAAATTTATTAGATCAGGACCGGTTTCGCTCATCGCGAGCATTACCAACTGATACATTTTATGTGGAATAAGTACTAAAAATGTTAAAAATATAGGAATAGCAATAATGCCATTCCACAAAGTATTGACAGTGATTCTTATATTTGTTTTACTATTTCATCAAGTATTGGATACAGGTGTGCATCAACTTTCTCACGTGATTGGTTCGTGAATTGTGTGCGAAAGTTGAATGTTCGAAAGTAGAGAGGTGTAAAAAAAACAACAAAAGTTGTATTTTTAAATATTTATGTATCAAGTTAACCCATTGTTTATGGTGTGCACAAATTTGTGAATAATTACCATAGTAATTAAAAAGGTCCGTAAACAAAGTGTTGAATACCACCCATTTTTTCTTTTATTGATAAAGATTACTATAAAATGCTGTGCCTTTCTTAATGGCTTTACGTACTTGATACATTTGTTCTCAATTAGATCCCACCCTTCCATGATAGTCAAAAAATTGTCAAGATACACGAAGGCTTAATTCACAAGTTTTGATGATTTTATCAGGTTCTTCTTCCTCACTTTCATTGTGTATGTCATTTGACTCTTGTGGTTCAATTTAGTATTCATTTGACAGGGGTCTTGAGTGAGACTCAATCACTTTATTTAGATCTTTGACATGCAAGATTAGTTGGCATGCAAGATTAGTTTATCCGTTTGAATTACAACAGTGATCATTGTTTATGATATATCTTTTCCAGGCATCTGCGCGGCGACTGGCTGATGTATTGGGAGCATGAGATAGGAAGGCCCGATAAAGACACCCGCTTCAATTTGAAACAGATCAAACTGCAAACATTTACCGGCCACACCCATTCTGTTAAAAACATTGTTTGCCTTGACAATGAGAACAGTTTTATGACTGGTTCCAAAGATAAATCTGTCAAGTTATGGTCACTGAGAAACCAGGTATGTTTATATTGTAAGCCTTTTGTTGGGGGGTTTATTTAATGGGTCAGTATCTAATTAAAGCTTTGGTCAGTGAAATGAATGTGGTCAGTTATTAAACGAAACGGTCAGTATTTACTATGGTTAGTAATTTATTAAAAACGGTTGGTATTTTAATTAAATGGTCATTCATTTAAAAAAATGGTAAGTTTTTGTTTTGATAGCTTGTGAATTTTATCAAATATGGTCGTAAGAGGCAAATTTATGACAAGGTCTATGAAAAATAAGCACATTAAATAAAATGATTTCTTAAGTTCAGGTATTTGAAAGCAGATAATATTATTTTAATCCATTGTTTACGGTGTGCACAAATTTGTGCGTAATTACCATAGTAATTAAAAAGCCCTGTTAATAAGTGTAAGGTTTACGATTTTTTTTTAAATGTTTCCTGACCATTTTTTACTGATCGTTAAGTATTTATTACTGACCATTTATTTAATATTTACTGACCATTGATCAAATTAGAAACTGACCAAATAATAAGTTGCCATTTGTTAGTTGTGTTTTTTGCAATACAGAACATAACAAGCAGGAAATAATGGTTTATCTTCTGTTTATAACCATAATATAAAAGCAAGAGAATACAACAGTAGGCAGAGTGTGTCTTATCACCCAAACAGACCTATGCAAAAAAAGATACTGATTTCCTATTCGTAGACTATTCCAGTGTACATAAGTGAAATTTTGTTTTCAATTCATTTTTCTGTGGGTATTTTTTATTTCAATGTACATTGATATTCACAGGGAGATGGAAGCGCTACTTCATCATGTCAGTGGACCTACGTCGGTCACCGAAAAGGAATCCTATCGTTAACCTTCCTAGAATCTTTAAGGCTTGCTGTGTCCACAGATGCTAGTGTTCATATCTGGGATCCGTATGTGGAAAGCATCGTTGCGCAGGTAAATAAATACATGTTCTAATAAAAACAGTATTAATAAGTTTTGGTAGATTCTTTCATGAAACTTTTTACCAACTAGAGTTAGCTGGCTTGCAGATTAGGCAGTCAATTTAGCAATAACTGGTTTTCAACTATTATATCAGCCCTTTAAGATAAAAGAAACGTATTTCAACTTTTGCCAGTTTTGCGTTATGAATACAATATAATATGTTACGTTATGTGTCAAAGATAAGCTTATCAATAAGGGTGGATATGAAGATATTTCAATTTCAATATGTACTTGAATCACTTTCTTGATCATAGCTCCACTTATTAGATAACCTTAACCCTTTATAGGACACTTGAGTTACGTCTTCGAAAAGTAAGTCAATATCTTCTCTTTAAAGATAATAAACATACTGCATTTACTATTTTTCTAAAAAATGTATACTTTTTGTAAAAAAAAACAAAACATGTTGGTATATGTAGTTACCACTGTGCGTTTGAGGCAATGCATTTTCGGTAATACAAATATCTATCAAAAGATTTGTTGAAAAATAATGATTTATTATCGGTAAATATGAATAATATTCATTTGATTTATTGTTCTTATATTTTTTTTAAGTATGAATTTACTTTTTCAATAACAAATCAATAACAAAAGCACTGGTCATCTTTAGATTGAGTGGTTGACATATATTCAAAAGGATTTTATTACGAACCATATTATAAAAAAAAATCATTTTTTAGGACAAAATCATAAGAATTATCGACCTTCAAGCAGGTGGTATTTTACTGTACCACTTTGTACTAGGTTTCCTATAAAAGATTAAAACAGCGCATTAGAATAAATTACTATTTTATATTTAACAAATAAATCAGAAAGCTGTGTCTGTTAAAAAATAGGTAAAATTGATTCCTGGTGAAACCTTATTTTTGGCTCTCCTAAAAAGTATAGAAAAATGAGCTTGGTTTCTCTGTGACTAAGGGGCCAATATTATATTGATAACCACATGAAAAATCACACATTATTGAATAGCTTAAAAAAAATCAATTCATTTTTCAGTTGGACAACACTAAAAGTGCGCCAGTCAGTATTGTGAAAGCAATGCCGGCTCCATCAGCCATCGTTCTCGCAGCCACCACAGATACTGTCTTAAAACTTATCGATACCAAAACTTGTTCATACATCCACGAGCTCAAGGTAAAAGTACAATATTGTATAAAGAAACAATCTATCTGTATGATTATAAATATATAACTTGCTTGCCAGTTCCTCACCCTTTTGAATAAGATATGTCAATCACAACTCATTTGTTTATGTAAAATATAATTACAATTGAATATAACATGTTTGAATCACAAAATTTATTTGATAACTTTGATATTAATAATATCAAAGTTAATTAAATGTTATTCGGAATTTGATGTCCTATTAGCAAAAGCACAATTTTTTGCATTCCGTAAACATTGTGTCAAAAATAATCATAATCATGGGTTCATGAAAACAAATACAAAAATAATTAACAATTAATGACAAATTATTCTGTTGTTGATATACGTCAACTATATACTAACTAGGTTTTTTTACAAAATTTATTTGAATTGTACGAAAATGGCATATTTAACCACAGCCAATCAGAGACAAATTAACCAAAATGGTCTCTGTTTTATAAATAAGATTTGAAAGGAAGCCATTTTTATTTATTGTATAATCTTCATTTCCAGGTGTCGTTCAATCCAAACACTTTCATTCGATGCATCTGCGTATCGCCATCGGGGAGGTGGGTAGCTCTCGGCTTAGCCACCGGTCACCTGTCACTCTTGGATCCCAGAACCGGTGCTCTGCTTGCACATTGGAAGGCCCACGATGGCGAAATCCTTCAGTTGGTTACCGTCAACGAAGCCAATATTGTCAGCTCCAGTCTCGATCAAACCATGCTAGTCTGGTCCACCTTGGATGGCAGCTTAAAGTTTCAAATGAAGTGAGTATAAATAGTCCACCATGACAAATCTACTGTAAAAAGTAAAAAAATAGTTCTCTACCCGAAACAATATCAATAAACATGTGTTAGAGGTCTTCCCTGTGGCATCACCTTTGGAAGGCTGTTTCTACAGTTTGGAAGAACAAATAGCTCATGCCCAATGTTAACGTTATGATCACTTTTAACCTATTGACTACTAGTGTCTCATATGCTGAGACAGCTGATAGTGGTGTGTTACAAATTGATATTTAAAAATAAACAATGTTAAAAGTATCATGGACAATTTTTTTTTATTCATATAGGTATGCATTATTTGGTCTGATAACTTTCATGAGTGTATTTAACACAAACACTGCTGAAAACATTTTTTAAATCGTAGTTGTTGGAATATTCGTAATTTGGCTCAGCAGGGAAGAGGTTAACGTGTTCAATATCAATACTTGATGGAAAGGCATTATATTAAATAATAACACATTATTTGTACTTATTCAGGACTGGTACTGCTCATCGCGAGTATTTTCAACTGTTATTTATGCATAAAAGTCTTATTATAAATTCTGACTATGCTCCCTAAAGAGGCAACACAGTTGTCATATATATATAAACAGCAAATAGAATAACTTCTGTATTTTAAATATGAATTTTGTAACGTAGATTTTTGTTATTTTTCGTTATTTTTAGGGGATCAACAGAACCTGTCCACTGCCTGTCAACTTACTACACTGAACTGATATCCGGAACAACAAACAATCGAATAGGCGTCCACACTGCAGTAGACCAGGACGCGAGCTTCTCCAGCACGAAGCTACGCTCCGACACTTTCAAAGGCGTCCTAACGTCGATGGCCGTTCTCCCGCTCAACAGAATGCTGCTCTTGGGAGGGGAGGGGGGCAATGTCAGCCTGTTATGTTAATTGTAATTGTGATATTACCACGTATATTAAAGTATAATACCAAAGCATTTTACAAGCCAAAACGTTGATTGCCTCTGCGGCCGATGAAAGTAATATTTTTCAATATATACAAACCCTCCCTTACTTTTAAACATTCCCACTTTACAATTGAAAGCCAAATAACAGAGAATCTACTGCACCTTTTGCAATATGCTTGTATTTATTTAAACTTGCAGTACGCTATGAATGGATGGATAAACATACGCTTTTTACCAGGGTTTCTTAACATTTAGTATAACGATAATAATCTTATGTGGAGTCATAGGCTTGAAACCCCAGTTGGGTTTGATAGATATGTGCTTAAATACATGGACTTCTGTGACGAGAAGTATGTCATTAGCATTCATTTGTCACACACTGGTAGACGGACTGTTTTTTTGTTGTGTTGAATTTAATTATAAAACCATTCAATCAAATAGATAAGTTAAATTGATCTCTAGTACATTTAAGTTATTTGTGCGTTAATATAAAATAACTTTGATTATTCCACGTATTGTGTTACTAATTGTGACACGTGTTTCGCCTCTTTTAGAAGCGTCTTCGAACTTACTATCGCAAAGGTTGCTAAAGTAATAAACCAAGATTGATTCTAATTTTCTAAAAAGATTAATTACAAAAATGTAGTTTGGGATTTTTCCTTTTTACGGGAAGCAAGGAGGGGAGGATAGAAACCAACTATAATACTAACGACGTTAAGATTACAAAATTATTAACTAATGAGATGCAATCAATTGGGAAGGGTTAAACCCATCGGAAATAAATTTTGCAGTGGCAAGCAACCTGCTTATTAAGGATTTTATTTAATAACACTTCCTTACTGTTGATACTTTTATTTATTTCTAAAAATTCTTAACTAATCTTATTTAATCCCTTTTTATACTCGGTATTTACTATTTATTTACTCTTTGCGAGTTGATTGATTTTTCGGACCCTGAATGATATAGGAAGTATTCAGGTTAACCCATAGAGTTTAGTATTTCTTTTCATTCTTACAATGTTAATTGAAAATCAATAATATGCATTGAAGATAAAAATACAATTACAGCTGTCGGTGCTCCAACGTTTCACATAGATATACAATGTTATTAAAACAAAACTAAATTTCAAGTCTATTGTCACTGCTAGGGAGTCTTAAATATTAATTTTGAATATCCTGCCAATGATGATGAGTGGAATAAGCTGGAGTCAGTAAAAAATAATGTTAGTGTAAGCGAGATACTCTCCATTTACGCAATCCCATTATCATCACGTCAACTATTTAGTGTAAATAATTGAAAGTACAAGCATATTGTTAAAGATATTGTGTAGGTTTTCCGTGAATCCAGCTTTCTGTGCGACTGCTATGAAATAAAGCAATATTATTTGTATATTAATTGAATTATAATGAAAATAATTTATGTTACACTAAGTCACACCAAATATTCTCAAAAATTTCAAATGTGTTATTTCCAGTTTGACAAATTGTAGCATGCATTTGTTTCTGCATTATGCCCATACAATTTCAGTGATTTGTTTCACACAAAACAATCGAATGTAGAAATATTTAACCAGTGTCTATATTAAATATAAACTTTTCACATTTTGTAATATCTTCTACACTAATTATTGTCAACCACGTTTGTAAGTAAGGTGGGAAATAATTTTATCGAATTTATTAATCTTATTTCATGTGTTTTATTTAATGTTTGTAAATTTCAAGTCATTGGAACTTTCAAAAAGAGAATTGTAATTATATTTTAACTTTTCAGTGTGCAACGGAATATGAATAATTATTTTTATATTTGTAACATTTATTTTCTACCTCAGTTATATTAAGAATCAAATAGAATAGTAGAAGAACCCCAATCATCCACTTATAATTGATGGTTGAAGTCTAGATCTCCATTTAGAAACTGTATATTTGTACAAATCATATTCATGGTATATATTTATTTGGTGTTATCTCTGTGAGAGGCTATGGCTTAGGTTTTTATAATATACCGTAAAACGGGGTAAATAGAACAAAAACAAGGATTGAATTTTAGCACAACTTTACTAAGTATTTAATGTATTTTTTACAATTTATATATAATTCTTTACAAAGACTATAATACTATCTCTCGAATGAAAAAACCAAACCAACTAAATGACTGGCCAAAATTGAAACAAACGTGTTTAAGTTTGATGCTGTGCATCCTTACTTTTTGACCCCTTATAAACTTCTCTTTTAAAACGGGGTGAATAGAGACTCATAGAATAGAGGTTCATATATTCCAATGATTACAATCTGTATTCTTTATTCACCTGCCAAGTCTCTATTCACCCCCGTTTCAATGTGAATAGAGACATCGAACAAAATTGACTGTGTCTTAATAACGATAGTGAATATTTGAAAAATATTTTCTTGAATGTGTAGTAGGACCATAGAAACAAGTTTCAAGCTGTTCATATTTGAATTATGTGGCGCAGGTATGAAGATACATAGTCGTGAAGGGTAAAAAGTCTCTATTCACCCTGTTTTACAGTATATAATTTGCCATGCCTTCTTTTGAGTAAAGTAACAAATCAATTTGATACACATATGCTTATAAAATTCACATTTCTAGTATGGATCCTAAAATATACCAACTTGCATAAAATCAATTTCGTAATCTGGTTGATGTCTCTCGGTTACAAAATTATTAAATACAAAATTTCAATTATAATAACCCAAATAGAACAATATCTTACTGCATTTAATGAATTCAATAAGAATAGACATGTTTGTCATCTAAATAAGTCTTCTTATTTATTATTAACCAAAGCAAAATACCTGATCAAATATAATATTATACACTTAAGGTTTTTACTGTCATTTCTTAGTGGGAAAGCATTATATTTATAAATATAAAACACAATATTTATTACCAATTACACACTTTTATCACAGTGATCAGATTTTGCATTATAATACATATTCAAAAATGAATGAATTCCAAATTGTCCTGCAGTGATGTACATTAACCACATTTGTTTGTTTTTTATAAAATTTGAAACTTACAAAAGAATTTATCAGAAACAAAATACAAACAGTTTTTTTCTAATAAAAGATTTTTAAAATAGGGCAGTGATCTTTGCAATGTTGGAAATGCAAATCATCACCTTTTAAGTGCTATCGCTCGTCAGCAGATAATCTTCACAATCGTCGTGACAAAAATATTTTGTTTTATTTTTATACATATAATAAAATATATTTTATTGTTGGTTATGTTCCAATGACTTGATTTGTCGTAATGCCGCCTCAGATATTTTTACCAATAAACTCCATTTATATTGAAGTTTGTCTATTGTCTGTAAATCATAGAGTGAATTAAAAAATGTTGAATGCAATATTTGTAAAAGATTGTGTGTTTGTATGTTGGAAATTCAATATTGTGCTGCCTCCGTGCAATTTATTATAAATCACATCACTTGGTTATAGAGCAAACGAAACGTTTTAATTGCGGCAACATTGACACAGTGTGTTCATAGTGTGTATTCTTAAAATGTAGAACAATAGTTATGAAATTAATTTAAAAAAAAAACAGCACTTTATGGAAAGTGTAGGCAACGTTATACAAGTAACTATATTAGTATCGAGATTATTATTATACAAAACATTATGAGTAGTGGTGACAAATCATATTGAAATTGCTTTATTTAATTTTGGAAATAAAAGAAAAGAAAGTCAATTAGGATACTCTTGCCACAATAGATTTGTCCAAATGCAACTCAATCAAGCAATCTTTTTGTATGACCAATTCTAAATGTAGTATTAATATTTCTGTATGCTTTAGGGGGCTTCAACAGATGACGTGACACATTAATTACTTTACATCCTTTAAAAGTAGTATATCAGTGACATCTATTCACAGAGCCATAAAATAACTTGTGGAAGAGACACATATGTCAGAATACAATATAGATGTACCACCATTACTTGCGCGCCGCCGAATTTGGAACTAAAATTGTCACCATAAAGTAGACATCTTCAAAAGCCATTTAAGTTGTATTTTTTTAGTAAACATATGTACATAAAGATTTGTTTTCATTTATATCTTGCATATGTATATAAATAAACAATTTTGGTTGAGTATTGCACATCAATCACGCGATGGTGGCGCCCTCGGTAACAGTCATGTTGTATGGAATTTGTAATAATTTCAAAATCGTCAATTTGTAGGGTCCACTTAAATACTGTTTTAATACAACCGTAATACTTATTTCTTCTTAGAATAATTGAAAGCTTCCTTTAGTTAATTTTTCTGTGAAATTAGGGAGGCGTGAAAAAAAGTTAAATCAGTGTGTTGTCATTTAATGATGTCCCTTTAGAGCTGCATAAAATACAGGTGTGTTGCTGAGTGCTCGAGTGCAGTAACTGATAGAAAATGTACCCAATAATTGAAAGTTTTTTTTAGTTAATGATTATGTGAAATTAGGGAGGCGTGAAAAAAATTAAAATCAATATGTTGTCATTTAATGATGTCCCTCAGATGAATGTTTGCTGAGTGCTCGATTGCAACAACTGATTGAAAAATTTATCCAATAATTAATGATACACGGTAATTTGCATGCATTCCTTTCACCGTTGTTGGCAGACAAATGATAATAATACCTATACCAGATAATAAATATTGAATTGTTCAAAGTAATACTTATTGATATACGCTTACCAGAAACTTACCTACCATAAAAAAGACTTGTTACATTGTATAAATTATGATTTTTGAAAAAGCTTAAAATGTTTATAAATATAGTTAATTTTAATGAAAATGTTTTATTTCTTCGAAAGTTGCCCCAAAAAACATCTTTGACATTACTACGGAATATACTATTTTTTGGATATCACATTTGATACAGCTATAGCCTCTAAGGCGTGTTAGTGTCAAAGTTCCTCACGTCCCCATCTTGTGAGTTTTAATTGTATTGATAATTTACATCCCCGTCCCACCATTGCAGACAAAAAGGCATGACCATTGTAATGCTGTTCCAAGAAAGAAGGCAGTAAGGCAGTAGGCTGAGTTATGAATGCCATTTGCTGAATATTTTTGAATGCTTTATATGGTTGCCTACTTTTATATCAGTAAAATACTTTACCATATACACAGAGACGGCTCTTGTAATGGTGAAAAGGTGCACAGATCCCCCATGTATATTCAAGCAATAAGCAAAATATACCAATTTGCTTGCCATTCTTATTTTTTTTATTGAATAATCACGTATCGGTTACAACAAGTACTTTTTGGCAATCTCATTAAATCTAAGTTATTTTTGAGGTCCCCAAGACTTGGAGGTCCCAAGTGCGCGCCTCTTGCTCTTATGGGCTAATCCGCCACTGTCAAATATTGCCTATTTTTACATCCACCTATTTTCAGTGACCTATTTTTGCTGAGGGAAGATTGATGGTGACTTTGAGTTAGAAATAAACAAAAAATATATTGATTATTAAATAATTATATTCTATAAAAAATGTCATATTTAACAATATGTTTTAGGCAACAAAAATCAGTATTTTGCTATCTTACAATACTGACAATCTTACTTACTAATAAAAATATTTGCTATGAAATGTTTCTTGGAAACATTTTAATTAATATGTATATAATAAAAATGGAACTTTTAAAATATGTACGAATCATATTAAAAAGAATCGCAACCTTTATATATATACAATATCACAAAACTATTGTGAAAATAAACTCTTGGAAACTGACAAATTAAAAATAATGGACAGTCTTAAATTTAGGCAGTTAATATCACAATCACTGATAAAATAACCACCACTTTGGTGTTTAGATGTTTCAGTTAACAATGCTGGCTATGAGTGAAACCAGTCCTGACATTTATCAGAATATATGTTGAAGGAGTACTATGATTTTATTGTTCTAATGATAAAAAAAAATAATATTCACTCAAAATCTATTTTTGACAACTCGGTTGTTAATAATTCTTGCATTTGTGTTCGGAACCGTAATCTATTTAATGGTGGTAACATTTTCATGTATGGCAATACAGATTTAAACCAATGTAGATCTTCATCATTGCCATCGTCATCCACCTTGTCCTTATCAAGGCGTATTTTCGGTGGTTTTGTTTCGATGAGAGACTTCAACACTTCTTCTCTTCTTTTTCGATCTGTCAACGACGTCTGTTCTACGATGGCTTCAGTCTTTTTTCTTGGTCTCATGGAGCCATTCATAAAAGACATGGGCTCGAAAAATGGCCAAGTGCCAATATACTCCTGATTTTCGCCATCAGCTCCCGGTTGAGGTTTGGAGAGTTTTTTAACTTCTTTCGCATACGTGTCTCTTAAGTTTTTCCATTTTTTCTTAATTACAATACCTAAAACAAAAAAAACAGAAATTAACGAGTTGCGTTCCAGGCGAATTCTCGAAAAAATTGCAAAATTTAGTACTTCAGTGAAATTAATATAACTCCTATGCTATTTAAGCTACGCCATTGAAAGTTGCTTGGTTGGGTTAAGAAAGATTATCGCTTTACAAAGAATGTTTAGTTCAAAGATTCTCAAGCTGTGGTTTGCATATTAGCGAAATATAAATGATTTTTGGTTATGAGTTCATATGTTTCAAGTTTGGAGCGGACATGGTTTAAATACAGGATAGATAGCAAAATATTGATCCAACACCGAGAGTGGATACTGGCCTTTTCGAAAAATAATAGTAATACCATTCGAACTTGTTTTGCGAAATTAGTAAATTATGATTTTTTTTTAAATATTTTACTTGAGCAGAAATTTGTATTTGCTGTAATCATCTTTTAACAGTACCGAGTAATGATAAAAGACGAAACACGTTACAATATTTTTCACACAATACGTGGAATATTTTAATTTTGTAATGAAATTAACAGAAAAATATAATATACATAGTAACCTACTATTGTTATTAAAAATCTATCATTCAAATATTATCAACTACCGTAAAACGGGGTGAATAGAGACACTTATTACCCTTCACGACAATGTATATTCATACTTGCGCCACATATTTCAAATATGAATGGCTTGAAACTTGTTTATATTGTTCTACTACACATTTATGACAATATTTTTCAAATATTCAGTATCGTTATTAAGACACAGTTTGGCCAATCTTTTAGTTGATTTGGTTTTGTCATTCGAGAGATTGTATTCTAGTCATAGTAAACAATTATATATAAATAAAAAAAATAATGCTTTGGATACTTAGTAAAGTTATCCTTAGTTCAATCCTTGTTTTTGTCTCTATTCACCCCGTTTATGGTTCCTTACGAGAGAAATTATTAGAGTCTTAAAAATAATAAGGAAGTTCCACATAAATACCAAAATTTTCTCTTTTTATATGATACTATTGATTAAGTCAAATTTACCGACATCACAGCTTACGATTAAAAATACTGCATGTACACAACAAAGTCTAAAAGAGTTATTTTTTATGTCTATGGATACGAGGTAGCGTACAATAATCACTATGGCCGCGATACAAAACTCGGTGACAACAAAGGTACACCTACTTGTTGTCAACTTGAGGCATAGACAACGAATTGACAGCTCGAATTATTGGTTTCCGATTGGTGGTTCTAACTATAGAAGACATAAATCGAGGATATTCATTTAAAATTAAGAGGTGTCTATATCCTAGTCGAGCCTGTGAAGACAAAGAAATATACGTATTTATAACTCAATTTCTGAAAAAATGTTAACTTATGACCACCGGATATAACACTTCGTCATTCGTCAGCCACATACTATTATAAGTACTGCAGCGCAGTGAGGGAAATTTTCAAAGTATATTTTGAACAATATGTTCTCCAAGAAAATGCAAATTAAATCATTTAAGTTACTGTGCACTTACTTGTGCTCCCTAGTAATTTGGCAACTCTTTCCCATTCAAGATGAGATAATACACGATTATGATATCTTCTGTTCTTTCTGTCCCACAATATAGAGTGTTCTTGTATGATATTGATTAACAATTCTACGTCTGTCATGATGAAATTCCAAGCGCCGCCGCGTCCACTTTCCTCGAAAATATCATACTAACATGGCGTGGTAGGTGGGCGAAGTGTGACGAACGCGACTGCGATCCGGCTTGAAACGAAGCGGTACGAAGCCCACTTACCAGTGCTTCCTAAACTTTCGATATCTGTGAAGCCTTTTTATAATTTTCGTGACACCGAGTACCCCTCGTCAAAAAAGCACATATTCTGCAACACATTGGCAACGGGGGATTTCAAAACACATAGAGAAACGACGCGTATTCCACGTCCCCCGTTGCCAATGTGTGGATAACAATCAAACTATAGTACAAAAAAAATAATCGAACAAAAATCGTTTATCCCAGCGATGCCACGGCTACTAAAACTTCCTGACTCTCGTCTCCTAAAGATAGAATGAGACAGCCTCCGTCTACGACGTTCAATGAAGGAAGGATGGATGGCAAGAAAGGTAGCTCTTCGATTTCAACGGTAGTACAGGAGCTTTACTCTATAGGAGAGCCAGTGAATTATTTCATACACAATTTACGTTATTCAGAGAATTAATATTGTAAACAAAGTTACAGAAGGAGAATTTAAGACAAAGCAAAGATGAAACTCAAACAGAATACAGTTTTTTTTTTTTTTAAGTTAATACAGTTTGTAAAGTTAACGAAGCACATCACCAATTCGATTTCGATGATGATGATGATGATGATGATGGAGATTAAAATAACTGTCTCACAGAGATGACTCTGGGAGCACTTCACTCGCTTCCCGGGGGGAAGAGATACTGAAAAATTTGGTTTAAAAACGGACCGAAAGTGGTACACCCTCATTTCCCTTTCGTGTCTTGGGGTTGCGTTTCACTTGTTTAAAAAAGATGATGGTGGTGAATGCTATGATTTGTAGATCTGTAGATGGCCCAGTGCTAGGCCGCAGAGACTTTCCACCGGGCCGCAAACAGCCCATTTATTATAAACTCAAACACTTGAAATCAACCAATTCTGATAAAACCCAAAAAAATATTTATCGACATTTCCATGTTATTATCTGGATATAAGTATTCGCGATACTATATTCAAAATATGCGATAATTTTAATTTACCCACATAATTCACTGAAACTCATTTTCATCAAACTTTTCGGTAATTAATATAAATTATTTTCATGACAATTAAGCTTAGTGATCTACTTTAATTTTTGTATACAAACTGTTCAATAGGCAACAGTGCAAGTACAAACGTGTACTTGAAATGCCTGAAGATATCGAAAGACGAAAGCCGGGTCGTTAACGTAAAAACTCATGGAAAAGTACGAAATTCAAATGATTCGAATTTGATATTGAAATTCCATCAAGCATGCTAGTTCCAGTAAGTCGAAAGTCTTTATTAAAAAATATAAAATAAAAAAAACCATTTTTATTTCAGTATTAGTGGTATATATATTTTTTTTTCCTTGTTTATAAAGGTTAGGGAACACCGAGTTAGACAATCTAAATGACGAATATTCCACGTTCCCGAAGCTAATGTGTTAACACAACATCAACACAGCTAGACACATCATTAAGTCACACCCGCGAGACATACTTTTTGAACCTCTGGTCTCGCGTGATGAAATAGCAAGCAATGCCGTGCTACGTCGCTTAATAATATCCATATGATCACCTACGCAACGCTTCGTATCGTCACCGCGTGCCGCGACGGGCACTCGCTCCGAGCCAGCATAAACGGACCGGCGCCCACGTTATTCGCTTTTGTAAATAACCGTATTTGATAAATAAATAACGGCATTATGTTTATTTCCACGGAGTATTTGACGGATATACTTACACAGAAATACGCAGAAAAAAACTGGCTAAAAGAATCACATATAAATATAATATGCCTTAGCATATTTAGGTATTTACTACGTGTATTATAAATGCCATCTATGAATTGAGAGTAATAATTTCATTAAAAACGTTAAGTTCAACCATGAAGGTATATAATTATGTTACAGTGAAAATGTATCAAGTAATCGATTTGTTTGACAACATGATTTCACTGGTCACGACCATTAAAATTATTGGTACAAGTTGATGATTTGCCGGCCTAAAATTTTTTCAATGAAACAAAATTTGTTTGCTTTAATGAAACAAAATCAGCAAGTAGTCCCTTTCATAAAAAGAGAACCAAAGAAAAACACAGACTAACATTGGACTGAAGATATGGCGGTCAAATTTAATTTCAATGACAGCTTGGAGAAGAATATATTTTCACTGAGAATACAGTTTCACTGTAACATATACAAACAGCTGATTTAAAAACGAGTCGCACATCACCAATTTTACAATCAATGATTTTTTTTATTAACTATCAGAATTCACCAAGTTGTAGTTTAAGTTCTAGAAAAGATTTTATTATTTTTCAGGAAAACATTCCCTTATTTCTTGTGGGTATCTTAGGGCGGATACGTTTTAAAAACATATTATACAATTAAGTCAAATATAAATAACTCTCCTGAAGTGTAGGTTTTAAAAGTGAATTGAATACACGATATGACTATGTGTTAAATTATTATCATTATCATAAAGCTAGTCGTTGAAAATTCTTCATCAGATATTTACAAATAGAGAGCACATAATAAATAAAACAAAATAATGTTTATTCCACTTTATATCTGACACATTAATTTTACAAAAATGTCTACATAGGTATGTATACGCGATTATTGGAATCTAATTAGAAGATTTCTATATTTTGAAAAAGAGTAGTAAAATATTGTTCAAAGGTGGCAGTAAAAACACTGTTAATAAGATTTCAGTATATCGCTTGCAATATATTTTGTGATTAGTTGCTCTATAATTATATTAAGTACATATATAGAATGGTTGAAATCTCGGTCGTTGATATATAAATACATCAACAATAGATTTGAACTTACATATGTAAATATTTACATCTAAGTACTCATGCGTCCAATATGTTTATAATGGGAGGCATACACAACCTTGAATCGAAAATTGTATGCAAATGACAACAATATGGATTGTGTCTGGGCACTGGGCAGTCGATTATTATTTATCATTATCTATTGACAGTCTGAAGATCATTTTCAACGAGGCGATATACATTTAATACTTGGTAACACGACTAGTGGAAGAACAAAATAACCATTTTTTTATTTTGTACTATTATTCAGGATGCCAACGGTGAAACTAAGATTAGCTCACCCTTATATTTCCTAAAATTGAAAAAAGTCGAACAAGAGTTATGTATGACTCTTACAAAAAAATACAGAACAGATTTAAGTTGTGTGTATACGGAAAATAAAACTCTTAGCACTTACAAAATTGCGTTTGCAATTATTAGGGATTCCAATCGAATATTCGATATTCAAATATATTTCGCACATTTATAATAATATTCGCATTGAATTTTAATTATAAAACACTGAAGACCAATGTGTTTGTAATTCGTTTTTGATTGGCTGTGTTCGGATTCGTATCTGATTGGCTGTGGTTAAATATTCGTTTTGTCTACGATTCAAATTAATTAATTTAATAAAATAATGTAGTTTACCTACACCACGTCAGAATAATTTGTAATAAGGAATTAACTATTTTTGAATTGGTTTTAGTACCATTGTGATTATCTTATATATTTCCCAAAAACCGAGCCAAGCCGGGTGTAACCAATCATATTAGATTAATATCCATTAATATTTGCGGATAGAAATTAAAATTTGTTTTCAATGTATTTTTTTATAATTTATTTCTAAAATTTTATATCCAAACATAGTGTCCATTTATTTGTTGACATATCTTATTGAAAATATTATGAAAAAAACAATTGATATATACAGCAAAACACAAAGATTAAGTCGTGAATGAATAAAAGAAGCAACAATCTCTAATCAATTAATAATTTATTATTACGAGAAAATAATCTTTTTTTGCAAAACATCACTTTGAAGTCAATAATTTCTTCAGAGTACAATTTATACGAATAAATTCCAAATTTGAATTTTAAATTAAGCATAGATAATCAAAGAGCATAGCTAAATTTTGAATCCTTTTCGAATGCATTGTTGGTAAAAAAAATGGTTTTTAAATATTAAATTAATTTGGGTAATACAGTGAACTATTCTTTATACTTTAATTAATTTAGAATTCAAAATTAGAACATCTTATTTCACGAATATTTGTAATTCCTAGTTCGTACACTGTTGCTCATAGTTGATATCAATTGGCACGACTCAAGATGAATCAAGAGAATCTTATTGGCTGAATAGCTGAATTGCTTGAATCACTTACGATCTGAATGGTCATTTGAGATTTTTGTGTATGTAGTTAATTGAATAAATTTGATATTCAAAAGAATTGACACGCCAAACTATGGCGAATTGAAGTGTTCGCTTTTTGAAATAAAATAGGGGGCGAAACCAAAAATTAGATCCGTACAATTTTTGCGGATCGCGTCCATGTCTGGAATTTTCCAAGTGATGTGATCTGCATCCTGAATCATAGCTGGTCAAACTGGAAGAGCTTGGCAGTGGAATGACTAAAGCCAGCTATGAATGGGCTGGTCCAGAAATCAGAAGTGAATCCTTTAGCTGTCTATATTCGCCACTTTAAATTCGGAAAGATTGCCTGACCTTGGAAGAATTTTCCCACCGATTCTGCTAAATCTGCCGGTTTCTGGCTATACTGTGAGCTGTTATTATGCTAAGAAATTAATAGGTATCATCAATCCAATTACTACTCGAGTACTCGAGTATTTTACTACTCGATACTCGAGTAGTTGAGATGTCGAGTAATTGGAGTCCCTACCCGTGAATAGTGTGGATGCTGAAAAGTAGTTTAATGAATACGATATAATTGTTACCGATCGCAGCACGATTCTCAAAAAAGAATCTGTAGAAATATGCTACATGCTGAGTTTTAATAAATTTACATTTTATATTGTATTTTTACATTCATGTATTCCATTTTCAAAACATTTTCAAATTTTTATATTATTTTTCAATTGTGTTAAAATTCATCAAAATTGTTGAAATTAAGCACTCGATAAACAGATGCTAAATTGACGTTAAAATTGAACATTTGTAATGCATTAAAACGTTAAAATGCAAAATGAAAATGCTAAAATAGAAAAACCAAATACGTGTCTCTACATATTACACATTACTTTTGATTCCTGAAAAATTCGTACATGCTTAGTAAAATTTTCATTAAATATAAACGATGTCATTTCTTCAATGTTACAAGTTTATTCTTATTATAATGGATTTATATTCTACTAGTAACGTGGCTGATTGAAAGTGACACGTTCAAAAGCTTCTTAGAGCCTTTTCTTCGCGCATTAGCGGCGTGTGGAAGAGGGTGAGGAAACTTTGAAAATAGCCTTACTTACTTCTAAAAGGTAATTTAATTAAACCCACCGTCGCTCTGAATAATAAAATGCTAATAAGAGTCTTTGATTACTCACTCAATTACAATTAGTTCCCTTATTCTTATTGTCACATAGGGGTCTAAGTACGTCAATTTTATGAAATAACTTAAGATTCCATATTAAATTATTCTGGATCGAATTTTTCACTTTCTTAATAATAATAGCTTTAAATAAAGCAACATTAGTGAAGTTTTGTGGGGCGCGATAGAGAATATCTTTAACTACTTCAGTACCGTAAGGCCACTGGTGGCCGCAAAACGTCACAAATATCGCAAAATATATTTTTTAAATCTTGATGTAACAATTCTTTTCAAAGCTAGTGACATCTACACACTGTGTCACTGGTAGATGGGATTAAGGCAACTAATTTTCTCGGTACTGTGATTAACTGAAAAAATATATATATATGTTTATTACTACGCCATCTTTTTTGCATCCACTTAGCATTCAGTGATATTAAAATGTGGATGGTTTCTGATAGACATCAATTCTTGTTTGTAATTATCGCTTTTTTTTTTTTTAAATAATTTCCAATACTGGTGACCGTTTTGTTTTTAGAATTAAGTTTATTTATTTAAATATGACGATTTTTGTTTGCGAATATTCGAAGTTTGAAATATTTATGTACGAAAAAATAATATCTTTGCAAGCCTCTTTCGATGGAATAAGTCAACTCTCAATGATGAAAAAAGCCAATCAAAAAATTTAAAAAGTTCTTTCATAATAAATGTTTGTGACATACTCTTTGTGATTGTTTTAAATAAATTTAGCATTTTAAATGAAGATTTCAAAATCAGTATCTTAAGTCAATGATACATCATTATTCTATCATTAAGCATATAATAAATGTAGCCAGTGCCTTTTTTTTGAAACAACAAGCCCTTTTCAAGAAAGTACATACCTGATAATCTTATGCATGACATTAATTTATGGGTCTTATGATACCCATTATATTCAAAAGGGATTAACAGTCAATGGCTTCCAAGAAAAGAAACGAAAGTTTTAAAATAGAAAAAATAAAATTTTACAAACATTTATTAAAATTTCGAGAAAAATAAGATGCCGGAACGCTGTTCCGCCGCGTTACATGGTAAAAAAGCCCTGAATGCCTACGTTCTACTATTGAATGTTTATATCAGCTAAAATTGTACAATATCTTCACAAATATAATACTTATTTTTCTGTTAATCTTTGATGGAATAATACAACTAATAATTTTTATGAGATATATGACATTTAAACTGAGAAAAAGTATATCGTTTTAATCTATTAATTATGTCAATTATCTTTTTTTTCAATCAGCAACTTATTATATATACGTATTTATTATTTAATGAATTCAAAATGTATTTAAAGTTTAAAAGCGTGGAATATCCCACAGTATCAATGGATCTTTTAAAAAAAAAGTGTCACATATCAATTGATTTACAACAAGTACAAAATTTACCAAAATTGTCTAGTACATATCGGCCCCTTAGGATAAAATAATTGTATGTATCTTGATTTTTGCCGGTTATTAACGGAGTTATTAATACTACTAGATACAAAATCGTATGTTAAGTTATGTGTTAATTCATATCAATAGGAGAAGTGGAAAAAACATATTTCAATGAGTATTAAAATCACTTTATTGTTCATAGCTCCACTTAACCTTAAAACAACCCATAAACAATTAAATTAGAAATCCAAAACATCGTCTCTGAAGATAATGAAAAATATCCGAAAGTTGTTAAAATTGATTACTGGTGTAACCTACTTTTTTGGCTCCACTGAAAAGAAGCAAAAAATGTGAAATGTTTCTTTACTTCCAAGGAGCAAATATAATAAAAAACATTCGCTTTTGATGTTTATAATAATTATGCTATACTTTTTTTTTGTCTTGTCGATTTGTATCAACGTAAAGGTTTAAAAAAAATCTTTTGTTAGAATACTTCTCAAATATAGAAACCCTTTGAATAATATAATAAGCGTGCCTTTATAATTTTCATAAAAAACAAACCCTTTGTATTCCAAATGTATAATTATATGTTTTACAAAACGCGCCCAATCTCAGGATATAAAAGAAAACAAATCTTCACTAGGATAAAAATAAAGCACCCGAATAATTGCCAATAAGATAATTATCGGTTTTAATCCGTTTAGCTGGGGAGGAAATCACCGAAGGGTTAATTGAATCTGTGCGCCACCGTGCCATGAGGGTTAACTGGCGTAACAGGGCTGCCAAAAGAACTATTGCAATTAAGAGAAAACAAATCGCCGGTGCTTAGGCAGAACTTGTCAATAAGCGAATGCTTAGTCAGTTATTATTCTTTTTGTTGATTTTGTAGTCTGGTGACTTCTTAAAACATCTTTTATATCATGACAACAGATTCAATATTTAGTCTTGGAATGTAGTCGCGTGTTTGTCATACATAATTATATTTTTTGAAAATACATTTCCTTGCCGATTAATAGTGGTGGGCTGTGAATAATTTTGATATTTTAAATATCATGAGATTCATTATGATAGGCATTTGGGTACTCACGTAATATATTAGAGGTAAGAGCACTTAACTGTATATTAACACTATGTTTACAGACCTTTTATTTCGAATTTGATGGTCAAAAAGCAAACGCACAAATTTGAGGACTCTATATTAATTAATCTGGTCATATTTGATACTACCATATCTTCAAAGAATTGTTTTATAGACTATAAAAAATACGAAGACTGAATATGTACGATTCGATTTATATTATGACCCTAGTAAGTCTACTCTATTTTTCTTCACATAAATCTGGTCGAGTACTCATTTTCAAAGTATCATTTAATAATTGAAGATTTCGACTGAATTTGCTTGATAGGATTTCTATATCGAATTTGAACTCGAACTTGACTGACGTGAGAGTTAGCGACAAGCCCAAAGGAAATGCACAAGATTCAAATTTGTATTATTAAATGATATACTTTTGTGAAACACGTCCAATATTTTGCTTCTTCGAGTAGTACATTCGTTCTTATATAATCATAAACGTTGTTCTGTAATCTATATTCTTGAACACAATTGAAATTTACGTCACAAGAAGTTACTGTTGGATTCATTTTCCAACTAATCTTAAGATTTATTTATTTTTATTAAATGCACTTAATTTTGGGCTTTTACTTTGGTAATGTTAATTCATACTTAATTGATTTTTGATGTGTTAGTTTTGCATTGCTAAGAGGTCTTGAACATTTTATTTTTAGTCTATTTTTCTTGTAATTTGCTTTAATTTCTTTGCTTAGTTGATTTACCAATTGTTTGTCATACCTTGTTTTCATACTTAACTTTTGCATAAATACCACTGTTTTATTGTATTCCTTATCAGTTGATAATGCTCGCCATGAGCGAAACCGGTCCTGATGAAATAAATCTCATGTGGGAAAAGTACTAAAAATGTTTTATTATAATGCGTTTCCACCAAGTATTGACAGTGAACACCTTAAAAGTGGTACGATAAATTCATTCAGTGTTATCTATGTTTCCTCTATTTCTCTATGACGAAGTCAATAAGATTTGTTTGTTCGTTAATGAAGAGATAACATATATTATTGACCAAACATACGATCAATATATAATTCGAATGTTTACCACATTCAGATAATTTTTGGGGACTGATCTGCGTTTCTCTGTAAATAAAATACCAGTAAATTAAAATTGTTGCAAGTCAGCACCGTTAGAGTTTAATCCAGTGGCATGTGTTTCGCGATTGTTGTTACATCGCCCGACCTTGAGAAGACGAAAAATAAGTCGTCTTTTTTTTGCACACCTAATGAGCAGTTTTCTTCGGGTCGGCGCCACGCCAGTGTTGATAACCCTAGCCGGCAATCAGGTCTGGCGAATTCACAAAATCGCGAACCATTCAGTCTCTCGTTAGATGCCGGAAGTGAAGGATGCCGATGGAGTTCTGTTTTCCTCGAAACGAATAATAACAATAATACTACTACAACTTTACTACTTGTGCGGCAAAGATAAATAAAGTACCGATCGAGGAATTTTCCCGCGTGTTTTGTATGGATGTGCTCTTTCGCGTCGTAAATTTTCCAGAACGTGAGTATTTTATACTATTTTTTAAAAAATATTTTTTCGCGTCGTCCAAATTAATGTCTCGCGTACTATCGATATGTCATATTGAATTATCCATGCTCAGTTATTGAAATATTTTTTGTTCATTGCAACATTGAATTTATGAAATTTAAATACGGAACAATAACTGGAATGAGCTATCGTTATTAATAAATAAAAACGCCATAATTAAATTAAAGTATACGTTGTAAAGAGTGACTTTAGTATAAATTTGATTCTAAATTCAAAAAGAAAATGTTTGACATCTTTTTACTGTGTCTGTGGATTAAAAAGACTGTATAAAAGCACCCAGTTGAAGTAAGAGCAAGTTTCGCTTTAATAGTGAATAGTGTAATATTTGATAACGTTTATTCAACATAGAGAAACTGATTTCGGTGAACGATGTTACTCTCGAGGAAAACACAATTCAAGATCATGTAAAAGCTCTTAAGTAAAAAAATGTGTTTTAATTGATATATTTGATATTATTTCGAAAATCTAACAAAGTTTTAATCGGCTTAGCATCGATCAATTGATTATAATAATTAATGACAGTAAATGGAAAGCAAAATGTGTCTTACTTCATCTGTAAATAGGGTGTATAATTATACGCTGAAGCCACGCAGTTTTCCTCGTGTTTTCTTCTGTTTACCACCTTGAAATTGTCTTGAATAAAAGCTTATGTCGTTGACAACACTGTCTTTACGGCAAGTTTCAAGAGATCACGAGAGCTTTGCATCTCCCGATGTGTCTCCCAATTGATGCAGACATCTTTAGTGAACCACTTAAACACCTGTCAATTCTGGTCAAACGGCATTTTGTATATTTCAATGTTCAATTTTTGTAATCTTTATTTATCTTTCTACATATAAACTACTTCAATAGTATTATTTTATCTTTTGTTTTTTTTTAAAATTTAAATCGACATAAATTTACTAGTGTTTATAGTGTGTATTGTGTAAATCTAAATCTTGAGATTGGCATTTTTATTTTAAATCTGCAAGTGTTATCACAACTAAAAACTTGTTATTTTGTTCCTTTTTGTAAGTGATTTTTCAGGATTCCTTTATTTATAGTTGATATGTTCCACTATATAAGTGTTATTGAGAACCGTTTATTGGTATTTGATCCAGAATGATATCGATCCCATGAAAGAGTTGTAAGCGTCATTACATATAACATAATTCAGGAGGGAAATTTTCAAAAGTGGTCGATTCCTAAATAATATTTTTCAACTGCCAGTTGTAGATTAATCTTTCGAGACCTTTTTTATTCTCATGCAAAAGTTTGAATTTTTACACATTATTCGCAATTCTTTAATTTAAAACATATTTTAAAAATATTGATAGTAAACACAAATTTATAAGGAAAAATTAATGAAAATATATCACATTCTCAGTTTTTCAACATATGAATTTGACCACTTTTGACTACCTCCTGAATTGTAAGATTCGCTAAATTGCTTAAATTAGTTAAAATGTCATATTTAAATGATAAATATATGTATTCAAAATGGAGACATTCATCGTGAAGTTTGTTTAACGAAATCAGTACTTTCAGCTATGGCAATGACACATGAATATGAATAAAATGGTCGGGTAAGGTAATAAACAAGTATAGCTAATGACTATCTCTAGGTCCCTTATAAATTGTCTTTGGTTACATAGTCAGACATAAATTGCAAAATCAATTTATGGAATTCTTCATGTCTTCATCCAGGGATTCGAAATTCGAACACTTGTTGTGAAATCGAGTATGCAGTAGAAAAGCGCTAAAGCGGCTACTGTCACTCACTTTGACGATTTAATTCAGTTGGACACATTTAATTATTTAACAGCCACACAACGAAGACTCAACTGTTTATTTACCTCGTGATATTTCCATTTGTGGAATAGTATTCTATTGTTGATATAGATAGAGTTTAATTTCAATTATCCATGTAACAAAATAAAAATGCAAAACTCAAACTTTTGCTGCATCACCGTAAACTAAAAATATCAACGTTCATTCAAAAGAATGTATTACAATATGCTTTGTTTATGTTTTCTTTTATATTTGGATCCAGGATATGGATGTCCGTGGCGTACTAATCCCACTTCTACTTTACACCCTCTCCACTGACGGCTACGACAAGGATACCCCCTTACTTCATCCCACTCAGATAGCACCGTGCAATTTATCCCAAACCCATCATGAAAATGATGGGAACGGTTCCAACGGCCCTGGACTCCCGATGCAAAGTAGTGACGAAAATGCGCGGTAACTTAAAATTGTACACTAATGCGGGCATCTAGACACCATAACTAATAATTTCATTGGATGAAATTCGACTGCGAAATAAGCGGCTTCCCATGTGCGACGGGTGGTGGAGGTCCTACCGGCTTACTAATTTAAGTTAATTTAAGTATTTGGTAATTTCCGTGTTCATTACATTGCATTAAATAATTTAACAGTATCATACGGCTAGATAATATATCTCAAACCAGTTGACATATCGACAACTGCATTATTTGATATAATGGCATTAAATATACATTGGTAGTTCATATTCCCTATTTGAATTAACCTTTATCACTGGCTTGGTTTAATAAGTGAGAATATTCAACTGTTTAATTTGATAATATGGCATCATTTGAATGCTTTCAAATTATGCCAAATCAATAGAAATGGTTATAAAAAATGCGTAATATGTAGTTACATCAAATCTTATATCTCCACTTATTGATGCTTTCCATTACTAACAGTCATATATTTCAGCGCATTTTATTGCATAGGAACCAACGGTTGGCTTATTGCTCCTGAACTAAGCAACTTGCTGGAAGATGAAAACGCGTCATTTGAAATGACTGTGGGTTGTCGAGGATACATTGAAGTATCTTAGACTCACAGAAATAAACGGTTTGCTTAATTTGACCATTATTTATGCTTATAAAATGAAATTATACTCAGCAAAACATCCCATTTATATTTTCATTGTTTTGTTTTTTCCCCCACACATCCAAGACATCAAAAGCATCTTGTCTGCTGCCTGATGTAAAAAACAATTCAATTAGAAAAAACAATCTTTGGAGAAAATTTCCTACCAATACCATGCGTTTTAACGGGAGATTACTAATTAAAATCCACTACAAAACGCACTAGCTCCAATTGCTATTTGCGATCATAAAATTCTTGCAACACTTCCGATGACAACAACTGAACGAAATATTTTCTTGACAAACTCCCCTCCCCATTGAGAAACAAGCATAACAACTTGTGCTGAGGTAAGCTTCATAAGGAGTCCAAATGCTCCACATTGAGAGGGAAGCATGGTTACAGAAAAATTAATATCGAGATTTTTGCTAATAAGTGGAGCATGTCCCTCTATTATTGTAGGTAAATAATTTTAATATTGACCGGATCTTTATCTGGACAAAAAATAATCGCTTCCTTAAAAGAACGTCAAAGAGCATTTAAATTTTAAATTAAGATACATACAACTGCACACTATCTTGTTGCTAGTGTAATAAAAAAAACTTCCTTATTACGTTTGTATTCGGCATTTAAATGATAAAAATAAACCGTCAGCAAAATGTGTAATTAAAGCGTCGTCGTCTTAGAATAATTTAATAAAGCATCACAACTAAAATGTCAAACGTCAGTGAAACGGCTTCGAAAAAATAAAACAATTGAATAGCGAGATATTCTTTTTATTGTTTTGTTTGTGAAAACACATTGTTAATTTTAAATGAATCAATCGCGATGTGGTTTGAAAATCGAATGTGTTCTGACAGTTTGTATTCCTGTCATAAGCCCCAGGTGTAGCAGATGACAAAAAATATAGATATATCAAATTACAGCTTATGAATTGATTCATGTTGATATATTCCGGTGTATGTTTCGTAATAATAATTAATCTCGTATATTATACGTAATAAGGATTGTGGGTAAATTATGGATATATGGTCACGGGACAGAATCCCAATCCTCTCGAGCTAAGCTCAAAAAATTTATACATACTGGCTTATAATTTTATGTTTTGAATTCTTGTGGATTATTATAAAATGTGGAATCAAAATGATTAAATCTGAAGAATATTACTGACTATTGTATGAGTTCTGAAAGAAGAATTTGTTTTTTAATATTAGCATATAGTTAAATTATTCTTTTTATTTTAAACAAATAATAAACTTATGTGTCTGTCTCTATCTGTATAATATTATTATTTGTGTAGTTGGGGGTTGCATTTTTTTCTCCTGTAAATTAAAACATTTCGATTTCATACTTATTGCGAAGTATTCTTTAGGAGCTTCTATTGTAATAAATTTAAAAATTAAAGACGAAACGAGAACGTTGGTAGGCCAAAAACCATTGCGGGAGTGTACTCAATAAATTTGTAAAGTTTCACGTCGTCGATCGAGCGGTTTATTAGTCCATAGCGGAAATACAGACAGATAAACATTCATTTTTATATATATAGATATTTAGGTGTACAAGTAGGTTGATTCTCAGCCGCCTTTCATAACGCTAGACAATCAAGAAAAGAAACGAACTTACTACTTATCATATACTAGGTCTGATGCCGAGCCTGATCTTTTAACCATGCACATAAAATTAATATAGAAAAAAAGAAGAAAATGTTTCTTGCTAAGCTACTTATGTAGTGACATTAAGTCACCTGTGTATCCGTATACTAAGAATCCGAGGCGGATTTTAGTTAAGCTAAATCTACTTCGCGTTGAATCTTAAAATGAATAAAGAGTATCCCGTTCCAATTATGATATTGCAAATTTATCGAATGCCTCAAAGTTGTCTTAGGTCGAGATTAAGTAAGCGTGGGCTTATGGGTCCGTATGAGGACGGACCGCCGTAAATAGTTTTGTTCGTTCGGCTTTCATCTCGGACAGTTATTTAAAAACTACAAAATATTTAAAAACTTTTTGTTGCCTGGTAGTCTTTTCATGTTAATGGAAACAATAACAGGGTTATATGACAAATAATAGCTGGAGTAATACAACATGATTAAACGTGAACAGCACAACACAGGTGCCGTCACTTCACATCGATCTCTGATAAAATATCTTGATTATCAATGATTAGAAATAGAGTACCATAGTTTGAAGTTATTTAAACTATAATCAAACTAACGAAAAGTTAAAAACATACAAATAATATGCAAAAATCATTGGAAGAACGTGGCATGATAACTGTAGGTTTGCACGATGAATTTGTCAACAAGAATATTAAAAAAACAAAAATGTTTGTTTATTATAAACGTGTCCCAGAACATAATGAGTGAACGATTTAAAAATTCAGAAATACAGGTATTTCTATTTTTTAAATGTCACATTTAAATATTTGAATATGTTGTCGTATTATTGTACTTGTATTATTGCAATATCCATTAACATATGTTAATGGATATTGCAATAATACAAGTAAGATAGCATCAGTCAATTTTTAAGCAACATCTGAAAAAAAATCTAATCGAAACAATAAGTTTTTGTAAAAATCAGGACCGGTTTTGCTAACCGCAAACGTTTTCAACTTCAGTTAGGTACTTCGTATTTTCTACTGAAATTCAGCACACCGTTCAAATAGGCAACAAAATTCGCTAATCCTTTCGAAGGGAAGTGGAAGTTCATTTTTAAATAACTTTGATAATAAATGATTATTCAATTATATATTATTAACGCATTGTGTTGCTATTCGTGACACGTGATTCATCTCTATCAGAGGTATAGGTAAGAGTCTTAAGATGCCTCTAAAATGCGAAACAAGTGTCATGAATGGTACCACAATACGTGGAATAATCAAAGTTATTTTAGATGTTATATTATAATATATCAGTTTGCGCGAAAATAAAAATAAATTTCACGCAAGCCTAATGATTTTTCTTTCGCTGATGATATATTTATAAAGCCTTGCTGCTGACTTCAGAAAAATATCTCGTAAAAGCGCGATAAAGCAGATGAACGGGGTAAAACTCGCTACCTCCGTCGTTCGGGGTCAATAAATAAAACAAGGGTTACAGCCCCGTTTCGCCCGAAATAAAAATTAACATATTTTTATTTGAGATACATGCCTCGGTTTGATTGCAAAATATGCAAAGTCTCCGGTTGAGTTGATATTACGTACCGATTCCCGGGCAACCGTTATAAATTTTCCCGATTTCTGAGTTAGTAAGAGAGCGCCGTCAGAAATACCGACAGAGGAATATTTTACACATTCGCAAATGCAGGGGTGTGCAATTAGCTACGTTTAAAGAGAAAAATATAAAGCGAACATTCAGATACTTACTTAACCCTTTGAGTGGCGAGTAATTTTGGATACAATTTATTTACCCCACAATTTTTTTTAAAGTATTTTTTTGTTACAGTGCACAGTAAACTGTCAGTGGCATAGAATAATGATAATCTAAAACTTTTTCAAAATTATTAAGGCTGGCTAGATTTTATCAATATGTAATAGAAATGATAAAAAACAGACATTCAGACAGTGGCTACTTTCTTCAGTGTCGGTTATATTTATTCAGTTGCAGTGCTCACAGGCTCAAATCCCCAAACAAACCTAAACTTTTCCATCCAGCAACTCCTCAATAGATTTGAGAAATTCATTAATATCACAAGGTTCGCGTATTTATTAGCAAAACCGAAAAATATACCACATTATGACAAGTTACAAACTTCAACTAAGTCACACAATCCAATAAATACAATTTTAAATTAAAAATTAATAAAAAATGATTTTCCAACCAAGTTTTACAATGTCGAGCAGGACTCGACATATGAGTTGCACGTTACCTATACGATGTCGAGCTGGACACGACGTAGGAATTGAAGGAGTTAAATCTGGGAAGAATATTATTTATTATTTTAAGGATTGAAATTTTCATCGGAATTCGAGACGCAAAGTTAAAAAATTTTCTGTTTCAATGCACAACGCAATAAAAAATTTATTATTCACAAGTACCCATTGTTCCAAAGATGAAACTTATGACTTATTAATAATAATTCGTTTGTGCTTGATAAATAAATCGGTACCGAAAATTTCGGGATCGTGTTTATGTTCCCGTTGTTGATGTTGATTATGTTCTCGGAATTGGAAATCCTTCTTGTTTATGTATTAAATCTGGTTATTACTCTTCTGAAAATACATTACATCGATAATATCAAGAGCAGATATCTCAAGTGAAACCACAACATGATATCTTTTAATATGAATCTGTTAAATGGTTTAACGTTGAAAAACTTTATTACTTTTAAAAGGCACTAAAACTTGTATACCATATTTATAATCCATTTTAAACTTGTATAGCAAGCATTAAAGATTTCTTTGGTGTTGCCAATCATACAGTATGTATAGGCTTTTCAATTTATTCAAATCTGACATCATTTGTTTTTCAAATAATCGAGCGTTTTTAGAGAAATCATAAAATCTAATGCAACGGTTTCCAAATTTAAAAAACATTGATTTATCGGCCATAAAATGTTCAAAGCAACGCATGTGGCCAGTGTAATGTTTTTTCTTAAAACTTCTCTCTGATTTAGATCATTTTGTTATTTTTAAGCTTTTTTTTACGATGTAACGTTTTTTTATCATTTTTTTAACAGCATTGCAATTGTCTGCTGAAAATTGGACAGCTTCTATTTGATTATTTGATAATATTAATAAGGAACAGCCACACCACGAAATTTAATATTGCACTCGCGTTGTTTACCTCTGCATCTAATAGCTTACTGCTTACTCCGAGTTGACTGGAGTCAAGTGAAGTAAGCTATGCCTATCGAGAAGGAGCACTCCACATCTAAATTTAGAGTGTTTATGCCGGTTCCTATGGTAACCGTACTCTGTACGCAAACTGAGACAAAGAATTAGCTAAGCGCCAAGTCATTGAAAAAACCCTTTTTACGGCAAAATACGAGTCGCAGATATAAAAATGTTATATATAAATCGAGTCTGTGGTGCAGCGGTCAACGTCGTTGGCTTCCGTGTCAAACATCACGGGTTCAAGTCCCAGTACGAGCAGAATTTATTGTTTACAGTAAATTTATCGATTCTGTTCGA
The DNA here is from genome assembly GCA_028554975.1 of Himalopsyche kuldschensis. Lineage (NCBI taxonomy): Eukaryota > Metazoa > Arthropoda > Insecta > Trichoptera > Rhyacophilidae > Himalopsyche > Himalopsyche kuldschensis. The sequence continues at coordinate 114,240 of JAHFWI010000059.1, read as the reverse complement.
AGTCATCTGTGTTTTTGCTGTCAAAACTCCTTACTATCTACCCGATCTTATAAGGGAGGGCAGACTAGCTAACCTATTGTCCTGTCTTAGCCTAATCCTTTGTGTATCCCTTCTCTCATCGAACTAGAGAAAGGTTGACCGACAGCAAGCAGTTCTCGTAGAATTTAATTGTTTTATATAACTTCACTAGGACGCCTAATTCTTCATATTGGGAGCAAACATATATTTTTTTAACCATGCCCGCTCTTAACTTGGAGCAAGCATATGCACTCCTCGCGGAGTTAATCTCAACATATGTTTTTCTACGAAGACTGCTTGTTACTCAGTTGCTAAACCTCTCTTTTTTCGAAGAAAGTTGAGGACAGGAAGAGTGGTTAGCTAATCACTGTCACTATGCGTAGCTCTTTAAGATCAGAAAGGTGGGAAGAGATTTTTAGCAGCACAAACGCCCATTGCTTTTGAAGAGAATCGATTTATCGACTGAAAAAATCTGCGCGGTTCGACACCGTAGCAAAAAACGTTGGCCACTGCACCTCGGACCGGGCATATGTTCGAAAAAAAACTCGTAAAATCAATCTTTTATCTTGGCACAGGACATGGATATTTTCTATCTTCGGTAAAGTGGCTGATGAGAAAAATGGTCATCTATGTACAGAAAGAAGTATTCTGAAATAAACTTGTTCACTAATTAGAAGAAACCTTATATGACCATCAAATAAATTTTACAAATGAAATTATTTTATAATTTTAAGTTAGTCAAAAAAGCACTCGAAACTCATTTTGCTAATGATGGTAAAATATATTTATATTTCCTTATTTATTCTACAGGCTACGAGTAATATAAATATAAAATAGCAAAATATTATTAACAAAGCGATCACGTATATTTGTCGATCTGTTTGGATGCCTCTTAATTTAACATAGTACGTGAATAAAGTTCAAATTATTTGCGACAGTGGCGTAGTAATATATTATATTAGGTAAAGTGAAAAGTAATCGCCGTGATTTTAGTGCGTGCTTTGAAACCAGTTTGCGCTTGGCTCCCGACGAGTAAGTACGTAAATATTGATAATATTTTGAAACTCGTTTTGTCCCGCTTCGATTTTAATGCATTTTTTTTTATTCACACCCATAGAAAAAATGCATGCTCAACAATGAAGAACAAATGGTCACGCGCTGTTCCAAGGCCAACTGTGATAAATCATGCGGCACCCAAACTCCTTGCCTATGCTTCTTTCCCAATATTTTCAAATGATCCTTTACCGTTGTCCATGGACATCCGATCTACCGCGATAGTTCTTTGATGGTTTTTCGAGGATCTGATTCCACTAACGATTTTAATACCTCGTCATCGATTTTTTGAGGTCTTCCGATTTTGGTTTATTTTCCAAATTTCTGTCACCAGTTTAAAATTTGTTAAACCACCATCACCGACACTTGCGAATCTTCTGAATAATTTTTCTCAAATGCTTTCTTTGGCTTCATTGGGTTTCAACCCCTTGTCAAATAAAAGCAATAAAACACATGTGATTAATTGACGTCGCTATCAATCAAAAAAATATTGTAGATATTCTTCCGAAACCTGGGAGCAGTATAATTTTAGATGCCCTCTTTTTCGAAAAATAAAAAAGCGTGGTAAAAAAGTAATTTCTAAAAATTGTATTTTTTTCTCTAATTGTATGCGATCGAGAGTATGTGTTGAACAATTAACGGTATTCCCCGCAGCTCACTAGAAACAATTCAGTGACGAGCACACCTTCACACCGTACTTTATGATTTAAGAACCATTACCGTTTTGAATATGCATTTTTCGATGTGACAGCATAATACAATATTCCGAAACAAATACATCTGTCAAAATTATTTTTCGTACATGTAATTTGATTACCCCAAGATCTGGAGGCCCCAAGCGGGCGCCTCTTTCGCTTATAGGATAATCCACCACTGTCTGTCGCTCAATAATTTATAATTATATTTATTTTTATGTATGTAAGTATGGTAGAAAGTTTATTTGCTAGAAAAAGCATGGCCGTGTTTTTTTTTGGTAAATATTTGAAATATTCGCGCCTTGCTTTATGCGGTGTTTATTTATTTTTAAGCAATGCGATATTGTAACGCCATTGGTATTTTTTTACGTAGTAAATAAAATAAAAGCGTGTTATATTTATTCCACGAAAACGTGTAACAGATGATTATTTTGAGTGTTTTTTTAAAGGAAGTAAAAAAAATATTACCATCGTCATTTATTGTTGATAATGCAAACAGCGTGATTGATAGAGAGGTCAATATTTTCAGTCAATTGCATATTTATATAGCTAATTATTTGAGGCGACAAAAATCTGTTAACATTTTCATTTTAGATTTACAACAAAACGTCTCCGGACAAAATGTCTGAGCGACAAATGGTTGACAGACAAAATGTTTATGGGACAAAACTATAGACTGCAATTACTCGAAATTTCAACTACTCGAGTATCGAGTAGTACATTTTTAAAATACTCGAGTAGCTTCAGATGTACCAGAATATATAATATTAATTCAAATTTGTGTATATAAATAGATGATAAATAAGCTTGTTTTATTGCATTAATATATTGATTTGAATTTATGAAACATATATTTCGAAAATTATAGAGAATTAAACGTCTCAAATTGTAATTTGGTCCGAAGCTTTATGTTTTTATTGCCGCAGTAGAAAAAACTTAATCTGTTTCTGTGGACGTCAGTTTATAAGCTAACAATTAATTCAATAGTGCTATCATTTTTTTCTGTCCGCTGCTTACATAAAAAATAATTTGGAAATTTATCTTCATTTCTAATTAAGAAGAATTACTCGAGTATCGAGTACTTGAAAAATGAACGACTATACTCGAGTATTCGATACTTGAATTTGAGTCTCTAGACAAAACACTTACTTGCAAGATCCGAATACGAAAATGAACATTAACCTATTTGATTAACGTTGTATCTTATTTTTATGTCATTATATACTTTCAATTTCGTTAACCTATTATAGTATTACGTGAAAAGAAAATGTAGCAATGACTATATAGGCTAGTGAAAATCAATACTACGAGCTACTCCAATTTTCCGAGTTCATAATAAGTATTATTGAATAATACAGAAGATATTTGTCTGGGAATTAGGTGCTCACCGTCACGCTATTTTCCAATTTACCTCCGTTTTCATAGACATAATTTTCTCGACGCGGTCAAGAAGCTACGGGTTTGCGAGCCGCGATGTATTCTTTTAGAAAAATATAGTAAAATGTCTTAGCCACAGATAATACAGTTGTAATATTGAAGACATTAGTGGACAAAAGTTTTATGCTAACCTTGACCTTGTGTTCAAACCTGTGTTCCAGTGTCTTGAAGCTGTGTTCGGGGACACCAGGACAAGCTGACTGAATACGGGACGTCTGGTCACATGAGTTATGCAACAATAATTTATGAAAAATTCGTTTTTTACGTGAATATAGATGTTTTGTGTCCCATATTCAAAATGAAGGTATCAGATCTCTTAACATGGCGATGGGTTTTCATTGCATAAACAGATGACTCGGTTTTAAATAAATTAATTAAAATAATGTTAAACTATCCAAAGTTTTTAATCTTTTAAATCCCACGATCCTTAGTTATCACTTAAACACATCAAACACTAGTTAAACTGTCCTGAACGGTAAAAATAAGCGTACATTTTTAGACATTACTTCTTGATTCTTTTGCGTCTTCGAAATACCTTTTTTTTCATCCCTTCTGTACAGAATGAGTATGAGTAAAATAATAGTTCTAGGAAAAGGCTGGTAATTTTCATATCTCTATCTTTAAATTTGTGTAATTGCATGAGGTTTGTAAGAGTTGGTGAACACCACGACAGGTTCCATAAATACTTTGAAAATCAATGCATGAATGTGATCCGCTGAGATTTGAACCTCGTGGGTGCAGTGCAATAAAAAGCGTGAAACATTGCCACTGGACTACAAATACATTATAATATAGTGAATTATTTGATAAATACTTTCCAATGCGACTGTCAATTCGTGGTGGATAGGTATTTTGCAATAATTTCACTTTCCTTTATAGTGATCAAGACTGGTTTCGTCCATCACAATCAGTTTCAACTGATGCTTAGAATTAAATAACCAAACATGATAATCTCTACATCTAGACATCTGTGCTCAAATAATTCGCGATATTTCCAAACAGTTTTTGTTTTGACAACACGTTGTGTTCTAGCAAATAATCATATTCTTGATCGCTGGGCACATTATAATTTGGATTAATGTGTAACGTATTTGACTAGTATATTTTACTATACGTTCAAAGTTCAAAGCAACATGTTCGAACGACATGTCAAAAACAGTGATGTTCTACTAAAATTATATCTACCGGCTCGCATCTTGGTACCAACCTATTTTTATATAAAATAAAAATCATATTTAATGAAAAAATATCACACATTCCAAAATTATTAATCGCATTTCATTAATTCATTCCAAATAGTGATTTGATTTTATACTAATCTTTAATCGTGACGGGTCTTATTCGTCTATCATCTGCTGTGTGATGGTGACTTCTGCTCAGGGCTGTGGAGTCGTTAAAAAAAGACGACTCCGACTCCGACTCCGATTCCAACATTGAAAAAAAAGCTTAATTTCGGCACATTTTTTTCAACCTTTCCTTTTTATGTGTATTCGATTAAATATCAACCAACCAATCTGGCCAGTAGTCAAATTTTACATACTATACTCATAAATAAAAAGTTTAAACTTTTCAAAATTTCCGATTCCGAGTACGATTCCGGTCAAAACGCCTCAGACTCTAGCCAAAAAACCGTGACTCCACGACTCCGACTCCACAGCCCTGCTTCTGAGCCACGATTTAACATTTAACGAATGGTTTGGAATCCCATGAAGTCAGTGGCAAAACCTATAAAATAGACGATCATTAGGTATGTTAAATAAATTCAAAATACATTTAAAAAAACGTTTGATTTTTAAATTTTGAATAAAACTAGAATATGTATATATTGTATACATCGGAGCAGTGGAGCACAGTAAATTAACATGCTCCGGCTCCGCTCCTGTTCCGGCTAAAAACACGTTGCTCCACTCCTCCGCGCTCCATTTCAGATCTCTGATTGTTAACGTGTAAAAATTCGATCTCAGAATTACGATAATTAAAAGAAAACCATATTTTAAGACCGAGCTCTCCAAACCAAAATTATTTTGGCAACCGGCTCGATAGAGCCGGTGCGAATCCATAGCAGCACATCATTGGTCAAAACCCACTTCATAACATGTACAGAACGGCAATAAAAAATATACGTAATTCAGTGTCGTAAACAAATATTTAACAAAAAACCAATCAATCAGTAGTATTAGAATGAACGGTGAGTTTTTTTACAACTTAATTTTGCACAGTAAGTACTTAAAAAATACAAATGAGTTTATGAATGCCATTTTTAATTCCTCTCATTAGAGTAAAACTCGTTACTTCCTTATCTCTTTATACTAATTTATAAGTATGATTCCAGTGTAAATCGAAGACCGTTAAAAGTCAAACACCGATATGTCCACTTTGCAATGTTAATAGTAATTGGCGGCATTGTGTTTCATAGTTAATCGAATATGAACTGTCAGTTCAAGCTCATTTGTGCACTTGCATAAAATGAAATGATTCAAAAAGTTGAATTATTATTATTTTGTACATCGTAATGTTATACCAGTTTTTTTTTCAGTTTGATAATTGGATATTTTCGTTTCTGTGAGTGCTTCATTTCCATTTATTTCGTGTATTTTTGTCTTGCGTCTTGCATACTTCATAAAAACTTTATACTGCCAAAATAAGCATAAAAACAGTTGTTTTCAAAAGTTATGTTCTGAGATAATGACCCTTTCATGTTTTTTCCACATTTTTAATTTTTTTTAATAGATATAAAAACACAGTATACCATGGTTGAAGCAAAAAACCGTATAAATACACACCTGTCTATGTTTTTGATTATGAATCTCAGTATTTTATTTAATTGCTTGCAATAAATATAGTTTTCGCGACAACTCAAAAAACAGTATGTTGATTTTTATGTAGAAATATTGTGATTCAAAAATTTACTTAAAATAAGATCCTTCCATTAGTTTCATCTATGATTTTAATTAAATTCCTGCCTTTTTGCTTATACGGGCAGTAAAGTACACGATGTTTGTTAGTTTTCGACAAAATGTGGGCATATCGGTATTCGCTTTTAGACGCGTCACATCTTATATCGTGGGGATTACCAACCCCGTGCCCGATTTGTGTGCGCCCACTCCCGTTCGACCGCGACAGCAAATTTTCATTTCAATTGTCATATATTTAATTATATTTGAATACATTTCTAAAATAATTAAATAAAATATTTTCAAAAATAATTAAATAATTACGTAATTCGAACTCATTTGTCTGCATAAATCGATAAAGATCACTGCTAGAGTAACCCAGTAGTAGAGCTCTAGAATCCTTTTACTTGCCAAATGAATATAATGGAAATTGCTGCATATATTGCAGAAATTGTTAAAGTAAAGACAGAAAAACTGGAGTTAGAGATTTTGGACCTTCAGAGTGATATTATGTTAAAATCCTTACTATCAGATGAGGACTTCTGGAATACAGTGGACGGAAAAAAGTTTCCATTTTTAAAAAAAGCGGCATATAAGATTAAATCAATTTTTGGTTCCAAATATGTACCTTTGTGAATCATTATTTTCAATAATGAATTTAATGAAATGAAAATATAGATCTCGACTCACCGATGAACATCTTTATGATTGCTTGTTAACAGGAACGTCATCATACTCCACTAATTATGAGGCACTGGCCAATAAAATGCAATGCCAAAGATAACACTGACTTATATTTATTTTATATAATAGAATATAAACAATAATTTTAATTACCAATTTTTCACATATTTTTCAAAGCAAATTTTGCTTCGAAAAAATATGTGGTGCCCGCCGCCCGACCGTTATTTGAAAATGTGCTCTAAGGTACAAAAAGGTTGGTAACCCCTGTTATATTGTAATCCTGCTGGCTTAATAGTCTTCTTTTACCAAGTCACGTTGCATTATGTGTTATTATCGTAATATGTATGTTCATTATTTCTAATTATTAATGATTCACCGTTGAATATCGATGGCAAACCTGTGCCTCGATATATTTGAGCCACCGCGAAGGTTAGTCGGATCCGTAGTCGAGTTTCAACAACGTGTGGCTTCGGTTACGGAGCGCACGGGATTGAGTACCCAGTCCGGACAGTTTAATTTAAATATTGATTTATGTTTGGAGATATCAATATATGTACTGTCTAAAATACCCTTCCACCCCTACCTGATCAACACGGGACACAGCGAGAGCGATAAAGTCACAATTAGTCTTGTCCCAGACCTATCATTACTATCCCTACTCTCCATGAAAAATAGGTGTTGATACCAGGGCTGTGGAGTTGGAACTTTTTGGCCGGAGCCGGAGTCAGAGTCGGCGCGGCGTTGTGGCCGGAGTCGTACTTGGAGCCGGAAATTTTGAAAAGTTTGAACTTTTTATTTTTGCATTTATTATGTCAAATTTGGCTTTTGGCCGCATTGATAGGGTTGATATTTAATTGAATACATATAAATAGGAAAATTAGGGAAAAAAATGACGATATTTAATCTTTTTTAGTCGGAGTCGTGTTTTTGGTAAATGCTGGAGTCGGACTTTTTTTCACCGACTCCACAGCCCTGGTTGATACACAGAGTAACGAGCAGTTTTCGTGCTAAAATTTTACTGAAGTAAACTCAATAAGGAGTCCATAAGCTTCACATTGGGAGCGAACATGGTTATTTATTTATATTCAATATATAAAAACACATTTTGTAAGATAAATACATATGAGTTGCACTTAAATCGATATTAAATATTTGTGTGATTTTAGTTCATTTTCATAATTTGGTCAAACGATCAGGTCCTTTATCTTTATATTGTCGTTTCAAGGAAGTAGGCAATAACTCGCTATAATTCTGAAAATTTGTAATGAATGTAATTTGTTAAATATGTTTGAAAGCTATTTATAGCAGTATCAATTGGACATCTGCTAGTAGTTAGTATTAGAATTTATTAGCAAACTAACCGACACTAGTTTTATAAGCAAAGAGGCAGTCAATGCATCTACATACATACTGCTTCATTACAAAGAAAGAAAGTTTATGAATGTATTAGTACCAAGAATAAATATGGACATCTGGTGCTGGTGGTGGGGTGGTCCCCAAGAGAAATATACTTTGTTTTATATAAATAACTCAACATGTTGTATTACATTTTGAGTCAGGATGAACGATTTGTGTTCTTTGATTTGATGTGAAAAAAATAATATAAAACGTTCACAAAATTTGTTTGTCGTCATCTATGAATTTTGCACTGATTAAATATTGCAACAAACGGTTACTCATAATAAATAGCAGGGCCGTGGAGTCGGAGTCGGAGTCGTCGTGGCGATTTGGCCGGAGTCGTACTCGGAGTCGGAAATTTTGAAAAGTTTGAACTTTTTATTTTTGCATTTTATATGTAAAATTTGGCTTTTGGTCGCATTGATAGGGTTGATATTTACTTGAATACACATAAATAGGTAAATTAGGGGTAAAAAGTGACGAAATTGAACTTTTTTTGGTTGGAGCCGTGTTTTTGGTCAATGTTGGTGTCGGAGTCGGACTTTTTTTCACCGACTCAACAGCCCTGATAACTAGGCTTGAAATATCAATGTCTTTTGAAAAACACATCAAATAACTATTCATAAATTGTTATTTTAACGAAGCAAAGTTCGCGAGTCGTAAATATTTGATCAAACTATAATAAATATCCGCAATTGAAATGCATCTTCACAATACTTGACCTTTTTTAACATTATTTATTATAATCGTTTGTAAAAAAATTTGACTCTTTTGAACTTGATAAGCAGAACGCGCTAGAAAAAAAATCATTAATACCGTTTAAATTTTACTGATCTGCAGTGATGTTGTATCTTTGGCACTTGAGTTGACCATAAGAATTTATTATGGTAACTAGGGACTCCAATTACTCGTCATCTCTACTACTCAAGTATCGAGCTTTTTTATCGATAGGAATTCGAAATTATTATCAGATATTATTACAAACTTTTGCGCATTATATTTTTTTTTAAATAGTCATTCAAGATAAAAAAAAAAAGAAGTTTGATCATTGCAGTATGGAACTATCTGCATAATATCTTTATTTAGATGAGCAATCTTGGGTTATACATAAAGTAAACAAATATTTAAAATTTTCAAGCATAATCAGTTAAAAATTTAATTATCATCATAATTAAAGTCACCTCTTGGACCACTGTTTAAAAATAATTCTTTAATTACAGTGAGAGATGCTCCGTCGAATTTGAAGCGAACCGGTTGATAAAAAATAAAGATAAATATTGTCGAAAAAAAACGCAGACAAAGTGCCTTTTACTTTGGCAAATTATGAGGAGATATAAATTGAATCTAAATCCATTAATAAATTATTTAAAAAAACAGTGCATCAAAACAATATCGATCACATTGGCAAAATAAAAAGTAAATTCGTTTGAAATCAATTGTTTATAAATGCGGTACAATTTTTTGCTAAATAAACACACGTAAATCTTTCATTGGTTTTTTAGCATTTGAAATAATCTTCTCACACAGAGCTGGCAATATCAAATTAAGTATCCTGTTTCTATGGATTCTTAAGAAATAAACAAAATATGGGCGCTTATAAATTTGCTTACAGAAAATAATATCCAATTCCAGATAAGTAAAAATTCATTATCAAATGTTTTAAGTAACAGAGTGCTAAAATAACAGAGCAGAGGACATCACTAATTATAATTCACATTTAATTTATCTTTTCCGTTCAAACGACATTAAAAATAAAATAATAAACTTAGGAAGAAACAAAGACATTAAGCGCGGGCTACAGATTCGACATGAACACAGAGCACGGTAGACAAAAAGTAACTACTGTGACCAATTATTGTGATTATAGAGCCAAATGATTATTTTTGTTCCATTGTCTATGAAATTCTCTCAATAGAGGTTCTCAAATTACCTTGTAAAACCCCATTTTTATTATTTAATGTCAATATTAACTATGAAGCTATTGGTGGCCGCACATGAGAACCACTGTTCTACACGAATAAAAATAATACCACATTTTTAGTACTTATTCCATATAAAATTTACTGGATCGGGGCCGGTTTCGCTCATGGCGAGCATTATCAACTGGTTGTTGATAATGCTCGCCATGAACGAAACCGGCCCTGATCCATAATATTCAATGTGGAATAGGTACTAAAAATGTGGTATTATTTTTATTGTAATGCCATTTCACCAACTATTGACAGTGAACACCTACCTACCTTAAAAGTGATTCTACAAGAAAATAATGAAACGAGTGATTGTCTATGGTTTGCCAATGTCAATTCAACTAATTCTAAATTTTGAAAAATAGAGTTGATAGTTTGAAACATCTCATTTGAAACTTATTCCATACTATCGTTTCAAGCAAATACTCCCATTTCAAAAGCAAGAACAAAGCAAAGTAAGTTCAGAGAGACGCTTGAAAACTGAGCTAAAACTTTATGTTTGGTGACTGAATGTTCAGCGATTACACAAAACATACTTTGCCAGCTTTAGCTATTTAGTTTCCCTCTCAACAGATTTACTACAGAGTAATGTAAGCGAGAGTTTCATAGTAAAGGATTGCACAGAGGAGTTGATATATCGTGATTTCATCGAAAATTGAATAGAGAATAAAATCTACCTGAGCGCCGATTTTTCAAAAGCCCTTGCATGTTCGAATATTTCAAATTTAAATAATTATCATATTTAAAAAATATATTATATATTGGCCGGATCCGTAGTGCAGAGGTCAGTATCGTTGGCTTCCGCGACAGACTTCACGGACTTAAGTACCAATACTAGCAGCATTTTTTTCGGTCGTCATGAGTGTTCCTAAAAATTACTTCCCACCCTTCCGATCCTATAAGCGGGGCGTAGTGAGTACGATTTGCTAACCTGTCCTAGCCATATCCTTTCTATCTACGCTCATCGTCTCATCGAACTATATAAAGAGAGAGGTTTAGTGTCTAGTGACAAGAAGTTTTCGTAGAAGTAACAATATTGTCGGTCCCTGTGGTCTAGTGGCAAGAGCTTTGTCCTAGCGATCTGGAGACCCGGGTTCAATTCCCGGCAAGGTCAGATTTTTTCAATTGAAAAAAAAGAGATCTTGGGCTGGGTGTATGTTATTTATCGTTGATTTTGTGCACAACTGATTTATTACTTATCATCGAGTTAATCTCGTATGACTTTCACAATTAAGAATATTTGGCGCATTGGCGTAAGCTGTAATGCCAAATATTTTTTTTTATTTTATTAAAAAAATAAATAAATATTAAAAACATGTTTAGATATATCAAGAGATGATATGCTCCACATTGGGAGCTGACATCGATAAAAAAATCTATGAAGTCGAAACAACACAGACATCACATTAGAACTATCAGAGCCTATTTGTGTACGTGCATTTCTTTGGTTATGGTTTTTATTGTGCAACATTTGAAAGAGTGGAAAAAGAAAGTCTGTAACTGTCAAACTCGTGTTACCTAAAAAACGGTTTTGTTTTTTTTATATTTGCTTCTCTATGAAAAAACGTTGTATGGAACTGTCTATGGTTCGAGTTTTGAGTCACATGGTCAATTGAACATTCTCTTTTAAACTACTCATCTTAATTGTGACAGTAATTTTAATGTTCGAATCAACTTTTGCGACTACGCTTTTAGTTGAAACTTTAGCACTCCGTCTCAGCACATTTACGTATTCTACCTGTTGGAACTTTTTTACGTACATATGTTGTTTCTGAACGCCGGCCATCTTCTTGTTTATGTTCCGAGGAAATCTATTTACAACGCTTCCATACAGTTGCTTGGAAGTATAAAAGCGTTATTTTTGTTTTATAAATAAAACAGTTTTCAAGCAAAGAACGATAAATCTAGAATTGAAAGAAATCATCGGTTAAGTTGTGTACGTGTATTAGAAAACAAATATTGTTTGAGTTGGTTATTAAGGTAAATGTACTAGTAGTTGACCATTTACCAGTAGTTGACCGTTTGAGAATAAAATGGCCCAAAATAAGAAATGCAGTTGCGGGATTGCTGTAAATTGTAAAGTTAAGACAATTTAAGGCATCTGTGGTCGGAATGAGCCACTAACACATCACCATATAGCCAACGGAGTGCCAGGGTGGCCATTTTAAAACAACACCTAGTGAGGAAAGTGTATTATTTCAAATTTCTTAAATGATCAATCTAGAAACGGTGTGTACCTTGTTCCTGATCCACCCATTGCTACTTGATTCAACCAAAAGTCGTGTGACAGAAAGCCCTGAGGCAACTCTGACAGAAAGTTCACTATAAAGCCCCCTGATTAGACATGGTCAACTAATGAATTTTTCAATATGTGAGATGGTCAACTACTGAAACAGGAACATGGCTTTAAATAATTTAACACAACTTTTTTAAACATGCCCTGTCGTAATTTTTGTGACATAATATTAATTAAGACATATGATAAAAAAAATAGCACATTTTTAGTCTAAGCAAATAAATTTGATTTACCAATTGTTTGTCATACCTTGTTTTCATACTTAACTTTTGCATAAATACCACTGTTTTATTGTATTCCTTATCAGTTGATAATGCTCGCCATGAGCGAAACCGGTCCTGATGAAATAAATCTCATGTGGAAAAAGTACTAAAAATGTGTTATTATTTTTATTATAATGCCTTTCCACCTAGTATTGACAGTGAACACCCTAAGACATATGATCCAATATGAGTATATTTGCTTTGCCATCATTCGGTACAATGCTAAACCATAATCGTTATTTTTGTTGAAATTTTCTCTTAAACGGTCAGCTACTGATACATTTACCTTACTTCGCAGATATCCATTTTTTAGAAAGAATAACATTTTTTTTAATTAGTAGGTTCATTTTAATAACACAGTGACGCATTACATCATAATAACAAAGGCCGCGTGCTTGGGGCATCCAAATCTTGGGGGCCTCAAAAATAACTTAAGTTATAGTATGTTATCATAATATGTTTTGACGGAAAATTATTTTTAAGATATGCATTTGGTTAAGAATATACTGTTATTCCACACCAAACATATTCACGTGAGCTACAAATACTGAATTGTTTCTAGAGAAGAGCGGGGAATAAAGAAACATTTTTCATATTACAATTTGTAGGAACGACTCAAAATGAAATCAACATTTACAGTTGATATTATTACGAATACATTTTTGCAACGCTTTTTTCTCGTTTTAAAAAGAGGGCCTGAAAATTACACTGTGCCTGGGGCTCCCAAGTGTTTAATCCACCACTGTATATATTGTATCTTTGTTTATACAGCACTGGTAATATTGTAATGTCTTACACAGGTATCAACTATTCATCATAATTGCCATCTTTTACCTGAATTTAATAATTTCCATTTTTGCGTAACCCATTTCAGGTAACATTGATACAAACCAATCAATTTCAATTGGAATAAACACAAACTGAATTAACCGCTCGTGGGCATTAAGATAAATTGCCTAGAAATTTTAATCACCAATTCAGAAGCCGAAGTTCTTCTGTTGAATAATTAATTATTCGAAATAATTGCTCTATTTCAGTGTTGCCATTCGTTGAGGGATCGCGTGCACGGCGTCAATTATAAAATAAAGCCATTGTTAGGGCAACACTGAATGTTATGTTTCCCCATTCACGAAAGCGAAATAATTATTAAGTGTTTTCAATTATTACACCATCACTTGTACACTATTGCCTTCGTGTTTACTATAGATCAGCCCTTGACAACTATGTCCCCTGCATGCAACTTTTCTGCGGCCCGCAATATGGAATTTTATCGCGGGAAAGTAATGAGGACTTCAATTAACCTTTCTTACTTGGTCACAACAACCATAGTTGAGTATTTTTTACTCAAAATGTGCTTCGTACTTCATTTTGGATAAATTATAATACGTGAACCTTTTTTATAATAAATTATTGATATTGTTAAATATTGTCATTTCCTTTATTAAACATGATCAAAACTAACTGATGCTAAACGGCCCCATTGTCAAATGACATTTAGAATGTGGCTCTTTAGCCAATCGAAGTACTAGATAGACCTTCCGCAAAGCGTCACAGCTGTTGTAATTAAATTTAAGGATTATTCAGGGATAAGGAATCTTTGGTTTACGTGCCAAAATCCTTGACCTTGAACAGCCCGCAGTGTAGAAAATATTCTTTCATATTTGTATTTTGTCCTCGTTTCCTTATTATTTAAAGACAAAATTTTCAATTATTAGAGTTAAATTCAGTTGAAGTTTTCCACGAGAACCGCTTGTTGTTACTCAGTTGCGCAAACTCTCTTTTTTGAATGCATAAACGATAGGGATTGGACAGGACAAATGGTTAGCTTATCTCTCTCACTATGTTTTGTTTTTAGGATCTGATAGGTGTGGGAAGGAACTATAAACAATACAGACATCCATGTCTCCAAACAGAAATCAATAATTCGATTGAACTAAGAAACTGCCCAGACTGGGATTCGAATCCGAACGAAGATGACACTCGGCCACGGACCCGACTGTGAGATTATGTATGTGAAGAAACCAGGGCTGTTTAGTCATTAAAAAAATACAATAAAACAGTTTAATTTGTCACGCAATAAATTAAATATCAACCAACCCAATAACCAAATTGTACGTGTTGTACATAATAAATAAAAAGTTCAAACTTTTTAAAAGTAATTAAAATAATTACTCATTTTTAGTACTTATTGTTACATTACAAATTAATTATAAATAAAAGTACATAAGTACAAAAAATGAATTATTGAATTATTGATAGTGAACACCTTAAAGGTGATCTTTTCAAAAGTTTTTCACAACTCCGACTAGAATCCGGGCAAAAAACCGCGAATTCATGACACCGAGTCCTCAGCTCTGGTAGATCCGAATTGGAACCTTTTACCAGATTCAATACAAACGGTCGCACATCCCTAGTCAATATTGTACGCACTGTGAGACAAAGTAATATGAAAACAACGTCGCCGAAATGTACAGAAAATTTTCTCTCGGCAAGCCAAATATATTATTGTTATAAATCATCTTTTCCCGGATACGAATAGTGGTTTTCAGAAAGCCTTATACTTTATGTTGCTTTGTATTAGCCTCAGTGTTATTATTATACTTTCATTTGTATGGAAACGAACTCAATTACACGCTCGTGGGTCCGCCGTGCAGCCAGGTCGGCCTCCTACGATTTATTTTCCTGCCTGCGAATAAAACATATTATATAAGCGAGTCGAGTTCATTATTATAATTCGGATTTATTCTAAAAGCTTTGGCCGTGCAATTTTTCGCTTGGGTGCTTTCTCGTATACCTGAGCTTATTTCGTGCTTTTATGCTGTGTAAAAAAATTATATATAATGACAATTTCGTAATGTGTACATATTTTTATGGAGCGGTTGGGAGAATTGAGACATACTTCGTTGAGCAAAAAAATATAACGTTTTTGGTAGTCAAACAGTTTTGATGATTCGTTACTAGGTGGCTATAAAAACATTCACATCTAAGTACATATATCGATAACGGGATATAAACTATATTTTTTATAGTTATTTTATTAAGTCGTCGTGATAGTTATTGGCGCATCGATTGAATATCAATAAACAATTATATACTACTGACTGAATTGACGTTAACATGGTAGAAAACTATGAAAATACAGTGAAAAAATAGTGAAGTATTTTAATTCTACAACTATTATTTTATATAATACTGGTATTGCTACCCGGCGTCGCTCGGACTAAGCGACCAATAATTATTTAATGTTATATCATTCGACATAATTATATCACAAAATCTAACATCCAAAATAGAGTTAAAATAAAATCACAAACTTTATTTAATCTGATTCAAGGAAAAAATCTAATTTGCTGTCAAAGAAATGTCAAATAATACCTTCACGTAAATAATAAACATTATTATTAATAATAAAAGCCGGGTAAAGTTCTGTAGAAGACTAATTTATTACATTTTGACTAAATGTCTTCGCCGATAAAAATTCAAATATATTTTCTTTCATATTCGTTTTTATGGCAACTTGCAACAATAATGCAAAAGGGAATTACAGACCCACAGACATACATACGCCGTTTCGGTTTTATATAAATATAAGATATTTTGATTCATATGAACTACTTTTATACTCGAGTATTTTTAAAAAGTACTACTCGATACTCGAGTAATTAGAGTCTCTACACACATACGGATAACGAAACAAATTTACCGTCGAAACTTTCGTGAGCGAAATCAATTAGATTGTTTGAACTTGCAACAACAATGCAAAAGGGAATTACAGACCCACATACATACATACGCCGTTTCGGTTTTATATATAAGATAAAGTTGATGGCTATTTCGGATGTGTCCCCTTGTCAGAACTATGTTTAAACTTGCATTAACTTAGCTACACATACTGGCCTTGGAAGACGTACACGAAACATCTCCTCATCTAAATTATAATCCTAATATTATTTGAAATAATAAAGAATTAATTGTGTCTAATTGATTTTACGTATGTCTTGAAATAAAAGCAAATCTGGATTTTTATTGAGTGGTAATGAACGTGATTTAGTTTAACATTAAGTTGATTTAGGTAAAATTGCATTAGTCTTCTGTAATTGTCTAAGTAACGGGACGGATTAATGTCTGTTTGCTCATTAAGAATGTCATAGGATTGATGTCATAACATACTAGTTTTCACTTTTAAGATGGTGGATAGGCATTATTAAATAAACAAAGCACACAATATATTGAAACTGTTTGCGCTCATGACGAGCATTTTCAGTACAGTGAAACAAGGTTATTCGTATCAAAAAGAGATAACACATTAGTTACGGGAACGTGGAATACGCGATGTTATGTATTTTTATGTCCCCCGCAGCCAATATGTAACAACAAGATATAATTAAAAATTTGGTCAAGAAATATGGGGAGAATTAAAAAATATTAATACATAAGTATAGTTAAATTGTCAAAAATAAAAATGATGATGATTTCTTACAAATGATATGACCCTTATTGAGAATACTAAATTATTAATCACGCCCACATTAAAAACACATTTACGTGAGCAAAAATAATACGCGCTTAAATGAATTCTTATAATATTACACGAATTAAATGGCTATTTTTTCCATAAGCCTGAGGAATAATTATTAAGCAAATAATACAAATACGATGACACTACAATCAGAAATTCACTGACGAGACCCAAAAAGGGTTGTGACTAGGGTTTCCAATCCCGGGCCTAAATTTTGATCCCGGGATTTGGAATATTTTTTAATGGTCGATAATTTTCATATTTATTAAATATTAGCCATGTTTATTTATCAATAAAAATATTAAAACAAATTGATATCACTATTCTTTTTATGAATATTATATTTCGGTTGTTATTCTATCATTGAAGAGGGAATTTATGTTATTGACATATAATGACAAGAGTATCGGTCTCGTTCAAATGCGATCTGATTACTAATTGAATTTAAAAATATGCACTTAGCATAAAGAGGAGCATTTTTTTAAATTTCAGATTGTTAAAATTAGGACATATTAATGGAAATAAATAACGTTCTTATTGATGAGAAATCCAAGACCATCCAGGATGTCGGGATAAATTTTAGAATTGTATGTATTTGGCACTTATTCAAACATTATTTATCGTCATTAGTTCCATTATTGTTACTTGATATTTTTCGTCCTCTATATTCGATGCTGTCATCAATGCATAACGCAAATAGCTTATTTTCCACGAGCATCCGGTTTTCCAAAGATGCCACGTGCAAATACACGTAATATTACGATTTTTTAAATTACGTAAAGTAATTATGTCTTCTAATCCCGGTATTCATCAGGTATTGGAAATCCTCGGGATCCCGGGATTGGAAACCCTAGTTGTGAAATTATAACTATCGCGGTTCTACGTGAAATTGTGTCGTATAATTTACTTTATTCTTAGTTTGTTTGTCCGTTATTATTTCAACCCTTATCTCTATTGGCCATTAGGAGGTTTATACGGATAATAATAAAACACATACTGTTTGTCTGGCTGGCAGATTTAAAAGTGGAATATTTACTCGCTTGTGTTTTGAAATTTCGCTTTCTGTAATCGCCTGAAAAAACAACGACCCAGTCCATGTGGATACAATCCAGGATGTACATTTTAAAGCATTCGTCCCCATAAAATAAAGAGTTTTATCAAATATTCATAATCTCGGTTGTATTTGAACATAACCTGATAATTGATGTTTGAAAAAAAAATTATTGGATAAGGTACTTTAAGCTATAATTATATTATAACCTCTGGATATCACCTATGATACTCGTACACTTCGTTTTCTTCAGAGCTTTTCCAGACAAGCGATAGATGGACAAGTATTGTTTCTTTGAACATAATAAAATGATATTTCTTGTATGTGAATTTCTGAAGAATTGGAATATGAAAGGAATACAATCTTAATCAATAAAAATAATAATACATTTTTAGTACATTTTCCACATAAAATTTATTAGATCAGGACCGGGTTCGCTCATGGCGAGCATTGTCAACTGATAAGGAATATAATGAAACACTGATATTTATACAAAAATTAAGTAAGAAATACAAGGTATGACAAACAATTGTTATTACAACTAAGCAAATAAATTGAAGCAAAATACAAGAAAAATAGAATATCAACATTTTATGTATAGTCTATTTTTCAGTTGACAATGCTCGCCATGAGCGGAACCGATCCTGATCTAATAAATTTTAGGTGGAAAAAGTACTAAAAATGTATTATTATTTTTATTATAATGCCTTTCTACCAAGTATTGACACCTTAAAAGAGACTCATGGTTTTATTAAATATCAGCCCGGCTGTAGAATTGAACGTACCAAAACAATTTTTTCCATGCCTATAATTGCATGTAAATATCATAAAAAATAGATTAAAGTAATTCTTATTGAAGCAATATATTAAATAATAATGTATGATGTACAGAAAAATATTATTGTATTTGTATTGTAAGTGTCGAAGCATTTTAAATGCCAAAATGGCCCAACTTCCTTCAACAGCAGTGACTTCTATACTGACTTGAAATTTTTCCGATATATTCAGTTGGTAAGACCGTTCCGTTCATTATATTATACTTTTAGTTTTGGTACGTTCAATTATACAACCGGGCTGATATTTTATAAAGACCATGAGTATCGTAAGTGATACCCGGGGCCCGAAGAGGTTAATGTTTGAAATTCTAAAAACCGTTATTATTTCGATGAAGTGTAAAAATCGACATTTTTATTGATTTCATAGTTTATTTTTGTTGTTTGAATATTCCTTCGGTAATTTCAATACTTAGTTATCAGCCAATGCCCAAATATTCCCGATATATTGCTTCCAACAAAATCGACTGAAAAATGTCGTTCTAGAACAGTAGTTCTCACGTAAAAAATGTCTGGTGGCCGCACCCAATATTCGTGTTGAGTCTTTTTGACAAAAAGGCCTAAATATGTATTTATTTGAGTTGTAGTCATACGAAATATTCGATTTTCAGTGTCTTTGTTGACACATAAGCTTGTAAAACCCCATTTTTATTATATATCAATATTAACTATGAAGCTGTTGGTGGCCGCACAAGAGAACCACTGCTCTAGAAGTCGAAGTAAACATTGTTTAGGTCTTTTAACAACATATAATAATTATTTTGACGCTAAATACTTTGCTATGATAGTGTTATTTAATTACATTTAAACGATTGGGCTTGGAAAAGTTGAAGGTATTTGTAATATTTTTTCTCAACTGAACTGATGAAAATAATTGATTTTTGAAATAAAACTTTGCATGATTAATAATGTTTTTCATTTATAAAATAAATAATTATGATTTTTTAGAAATTTTAGTTGACACTTGAAAACTCATTAACATCAATACATTCGCTAATTCATTTAGTTTAAATTTCGCTCTAACATCGCTGAGTCTTGGCATTTATAATTAGACAAATAAATAATAAACTTAAAATAACATAAAAATACCTGGAAATCGTAGTTGACAAACGCAATTACTTATCGCTGTTTCATGAGTATTGCAAAAGAAACAATTAAAGTTAGTGACCTACTTTTATTCTTATATTGGTATGAACAATACAAACTATTTACTACTCGTCAGTTCAAGTTCACTCGCGCACTTGAAATGCCTGAAGATGCCGAAAGACGAAAACCGGGTCATAATCGACGAAGCAAAGGTACAAAATTCAAACGATTCAAATTTGATATTGAATTTCAATCAAACACATTCAGTCGAAATCCTCGATTATTTAAAATGACACTATGAAAAAAGAATATATAGTGGGTACTTCAGTATCCGATCATCTTTTCCCAATGATCATAATAGACTACTTGATTCACAGTGATCAATTGACGCTTAATAGAAATTGACGGGGACGAATTGTCTGTATACTTTATAAACCAACTAAGGCCAGGGGTGGAGTAGGTGTGCGATTTGTAGGAAAGTCGCGCGCGCTGGAGGGCGGCAATTCAAAAGGTTTACGATCAGTGCGTGGTTTACACGTCAACCGCTGCCGGTCAATTTGTCCTATATCTACATAAAAATATAATATAGTACATAATTGTATAAATATTATAAGCAGTCAACACTTAATGAAGAATATTTTTCAAGTACTAACGTGTTGACTTTGAGAAGCGTCTCAGTCATGTGTATTTAGAATTCTCCGGGTCTATGGTCGAGAGGTCAAATTCAATGGCATCGGCTCCAATGCTTACAGGCTCAAAACTTGATCTAGAAGGTTTTATAAATTGATTTTTGTTAGAAAACATGGTTTCTTAAATTTAAAAAAACCCTTAACAATTTTTCTTCTTAGCTGAGAGGTAAGCTGCGTGCAAAATTCAAAGACTGAGCTGACCAATCCAACAAATGCGTCACATAATTACAGTCATCGAGTAACTGCTGTTAGAACGATACATTATAAGGTCATATGCTCCACATTGCCAGTGGACATGGATTGACAAATAAATGTTTGTAACATGTTTTAATGATTTATGTCTTCTCAATTACATATGTGAATTTTTAAGATATTTTAGGCAATATTTTTTTTTCAGGTCGTTAAATTCACCTACTATTAGAGTGCGCGTCAACCAGGTACGAGTGCGCAGGGGTTTTCAAACTGCTGCGTGATCGCGCGCGTTCTTAGTGGGAACATTGCCCCCCACCCTACCGATCCTAAAAGCTGGGCGTGTCAAGAGCGGTTGGCTAACCACTAGTCTTGTCCTAGCCCTATCCATATATTCCTACTCTCTTCTAATTATTTTATACCACAGTATTAGTCGGAAATCCAAATATTATTTTGCAATATTTTATTTTGTCTCTTGTCATCATAGAATCTCGTCAACATCGTCAAGTCAGCAAAATCCAAAGCAAAAGTAACAAAAGAAATTCTCGCATAGCATACCATTAAAAAATATATATTACCAGAAGTAAAATCCACGCGTAAGACTCGGTTGAACGCAACGGTTAAGCAGTATGTGTATTTTTAGTAAATTGGGAAATAAACCTTCATTTATAAATAACGAGTATTATTCGAGTATCGAGTATTCGATACTTGAATTGGTGTCTATAGTTACAATCTTGATCTGGACAATTGTAAGGATAAGTGACTTGCAATTTTTTCGGTCAAAAACTGTTTCGTTAATCCTGCAAAATTAATTCGAAAAATTTTAATTATTTCAAATGCACTCTACCTAATGCAAACTGATATACAACATTATTAAATTAAACAAAAGATAAACGCTTGATAACATATTAATCCTGATGTATTATATTGATAAGAAAAGTTTTATCTTTGTCATCATCAGTTTATCAATAAGTATGAATTGCGATTTTTAGCATTAATATTGCGTCAAATATTTTTGTCATGTTTTATCAGTGCTGCCATCTGAGTACGCATAATTAATATAGAACACATTTTAAATAATTTAAATCTTATAGAACTAATAATTTAGCCAACCATTTTGACAACAAATTTGGAACTTAATTAGCAAATTTACGCTTTAAGCCATACATGGGCAACCAACGGCCCGCCAAGTTATTTTGTCCGGCCCTGATTCATCTCGGCCAAGCAATAGAGAAAGAAATTAATTTCAAAACAGCCAATTTACAGATGGAACTTATTGCGCTTCAGGGGAAGTTAGTGCTAAAATCACAATTTAACAAGGATTTTTAATAAATTGTATTTGGTGGAAGAAAAATATACAAACTTACGCGCATTTGCATGAAAAATCATTTGTCTTTTTGGCTGCACATATACATACGTGTGAACAGTTTTTTTTCTAGGATGAAACACACTAAGTCGAAAATTCGAACGAGGATAAAGGATGAAAATCTCGAAAGTTCTATGCGATTGTCTCGTAATTCAAGTACAAGGCCAATCTTCACACTATATCAGAATATAATATTAATGTTATGCCGTTTATTATATAAATAAAACAATATATAAGAAGTAGCAACTTTTTTTATTGAAATAAATATTACTTTATAATATCTAATAATTTGGTCCGGCGCTTGTCTCGAAGACAGAATGATAATTTGACCCAGATCTAGGAAAGGTTGCCCATGCCTGCTTTAAGCCATCGATATGTTGTTTTAAACGGAGCACCTGAACAGAAGTTGCTGGATTTCATTCAGTTGTTCAAACTCTCTTTTTCGGAGAGAGTGAGGTTATAAACTTAGAACTAAGATGGAACTATTAGTGAACTGTTCGCTTTTGCTACGCCCCATTTTAATATATCTACACGTCCTAGACATCCATGCTTTTGAATAAAAATCCATAGATCGATTAATGAAATTGTCATATTAAGATTCAAACAGATTGAATCTGCGACCAAAAACCATTGCACTCCCAATGTGGAGCATGGGGACTGCTAATGGTGTTTATTTCAACAGAAGTTCTTCTACGAAAACTGATTGTTACTCAGTTGCTCAACATCTATTTTTGGAGAGAGTAGAAATATAAAGTATAGGTTTAGTTGCTAGCTAATAGCTCTCGGTTAGTTCCTTTTATTAGGATCGGGTGTGTGTGGAAAGGATCTTTGGATAACACAGACGGAAAATGACACTGCCTGGATTGGGACTCAAGCCTAACCCCGTGTCTTAGGTAGGCGAGACGAAGCGCTGCGGTGCGCTGCGGCGACGTGTAAAAACCAATTAATTTTAAACGTAGCGGACTAAAGGTCGTATGTGCCATCGCTCGGCCAGACGCAATTAACGCTCTGGTGAGCTTGGACCGTTTGATATTTAAAAGCGATTCGCGCGCGCCATGAGTCAGGCACTTGAGGCGACTTACGACATATGCCGTCCTGACCGGATCGCGTCGCCCACATATGACACTTGCATGGGCGAGGACCGTTTGATATTTTAAAACTCTGCCGCTTTTAAAGCGCGCCGGATCGCTTCGCCCACCTAAGACGACCCGTAAGCGCTCTGGAACCGCTTCGCAATTACAAAGTGATGATCACATTCGTATTAGATAATGTCAATAATTCTACGCCATTGCTGTCAGTAACTGCTAGTTCCATGTTCGATCCATGGGTTTGAGTACAAATCTGGGACTCAAACCAGTGCACACCGTAGCCGAATAGAACGAAAGACAAGTATACAGGAGTGGCAATTTTTCAGATTATAATCAATCATATCTCAACGCAAAATTTACGATCGACTTGTTACTTTTCATCAGTGATATTCAAACTGTGTTTTGACCTTGAAATATTTTATATATAAAATAATTCAAGGTATCGCAAAAAAACAGAAGAATGAATGGGGTATTCTATAATAATGCAATGATTATAACTGGGTGTTGACGTAATGTGTAAATATATAATTTTTCATACAAGAGTATCTTATCAGTATTTTTTCATTTTACGCATGGTATTATAATATGCGTTGTGCAAATATTCATTCTACAGAAAATTCCGTTTATTTAAATTTAGACTGAAGGTGCTTTGTGAAATTTGAATCGTTTTAATTTTGGTCTTTCCCATGAGTCAAGTACACTCAAACATCTTTTGTTGCGATTTCAAAGTTATTCGGTTTTTTAATGTAATTTTTCATTTTTTTAACTATTTATTTGGGACTTTATAAACGTACATATGTATGTCATAACGTTATTAGCTGCGCGTTGTTCAAATACGTGTACGTGCTAAATCCAGTGTTTCACCTATTTATTACAATGTGACCTTGGCGCGTACGTCCTTTTACATGTTATGTTCCCATCTTAGCTTTTGTCCGATTTTCTGCGGAAAGCATCAAGCGCACAAAAATAGGTTTAGATGTACACGAATGAACTTAAACTTAAAAGTGAAATGGCTGAAGATGCCGAATGGCTAAGCCCAGGTCGTTAGTTACAGAAATCATGATAAGGTGCAAAATTCAAACAATTCAAATTTGGGCTTATTTTTTTTGTTTTGTTTGTTATTCTGTTTGTTTTGTGACACGTGCATTTCTTTGCTTCTTTATAAAACGATTAAATAAAAAAATCCCGCTAGGATCAACGAATCCACTATAAAACTAAATTGAAATTAAAAAAATATGTATTGCCGAATATTGACGACTCCACCAAAAACATTATTCCAAAGCTTCGACTGTTTTTTATAAATAAATGAAATACTTTTTGTTTCACTTATTCCATCATATATATAAAACCGAAAACGGGGATGTATGTCTGTAATTCCCTTTTGCATTGTTGTTGCAAGTTCAAACAAACGAATTGATTTCGCTCGCGAAAGTTTCGACGGTAAATTTGTTTCGTTATCAATGTGTGTGTAGAGACTCCAATTACTAGAGTATCGAGTAGTACATATATAAAACCGAAACGGCGTATGTATGTCTGTGGGTCTGTAATTCCCTTTTGCATTGTTGGTCATTAAGTTGCCATAAAAACGAATATGAAAGAAAATATGTTTGATTTTTTAGTCAAAATGTAATAAATTAGTCTTCTACTGTACTTTTCCCGGCTTTTATTTACGTGAAGGTATTATTTGACATTTCTTTGACAGCAAATTAGATTTTTTTCTTGAATTGGACATTTTAATGGGGGAGAATGTGGCTGTCAATATATGAAAGGGGCTGTGAAATGTCAATACGAATCTGAAATATTTATTTTAATTCCATTTTAATTGACCTAGACTTTTGAATTTTGAAAAAAGTTGTTTCAACTTGGCCCGTCTGAATTTACGCGCCGAGGTGAACATAACCCCAAACTGGTCCGAGCGAAGCCGGGTTCGAATACAAGTATTTTATAAAAATCATCACGTTAACATTATCATCATTCAGTTGATAATGAAAGCAGTGAGCGAAGCTAGTCCTGATCATTAACAACGTGTAAAATACACCCAAACCTTTTTTGAGTGGTAGATGCGTTCCGCGGAAAAACGCAAAAAAAAAGTTTTAACTTTATATGGGAATATAACATGTACAAGGACGCAAGTGTCAAGGTCACATTATAATAAACAGGTGAAACATTGGATTTTGCACGTACAGTATGTGAATAACGGTGTGTTAATTACGTTATTACATATGTCCGTTTATATAGTGCCAAAAAAATATTTAAAGAAAAAGCGCCTAACTTCGATATCGCACAAAAAAGGTTTGGGTGTAATAAAAATATCATATTAAGAATTGATAACTTTGAACCTGCCTGCACAGCTCTACACCAAGTCAATAGTATTGCCTCTACAAACAATTTAATCGCTTTGTAAAATAAATATACAATAAAACTATTGATTTGTGACAATATGCGCTGTTAACAATCCCTGGATTGTCATCTGAAACCAATTGTGGATAGCAAAGGGCGTACTCATAAAAAAAAAAATGAAAGACGTTTACTGTAACTTAAGTCGGTCCCTGTAGTCTAGTGGCAAGAGCTTTGTCCTAGCGATCAGCGGACCCGAGTTCAATTCTCGGCAAGGTTAGATATTTTTTCAATTGAAAAAAGAGATCTTGGGCTGGGTGTATGTTATTTATCGTTGATTTTGTGTACAACTGATTCATTATTTATCATCGAGTTAATCTCGTATGACTTTCACCACCAAGAATATTTGGCGCATTGGCGTAAGCTGTAATGCCAAATATATTTTTTTTCAGTTTAAAAAAAAAAGTGACTGACAAACCTGCAGCTGTTATTTAAGATTATCGCGGAGCCTTCTTAAATGACGTATACATATTAGCATTTATATATTTAAGGATATTTTTATGAGAAACATATGGACATTGGATCTCAATAAGTGAGAACGTAATAAGAAATTATACCCGCATTATTGTCCTGGAGAGCAAATCACATCATTTCTAAAATTCTGCAAATGAGATTTCAGTTCCAATATGAAGCCAATTTTATTTCCTTTCGATCCAGGGACCACCGTTTAAAAAATACGCGTACCTCTTATTCCACAGCGATAGATAAATAACATAATAATGATTTCTAAGCATAAAGTTACTTTCAATTTTATTACAACAAAAAAATAAACAATGTTTTTTACGTCAATAAAATTTTTATTTAAATAAATTAAATACATTTATTTGGTTTTCAGTTTTCTGACAATTGCTAGATATTTTCTTTTTTGATATTAAAACAATATTTGGCATTACAGCTGACACCAATGCGCCATGCATTCGACTAAGTAGAATAATAAAAACAAAATATAACATACAACCAAAACAATCATTCAACAGAGAATGGCATAAAAGACACAGTGAAGTAATTATAAGAGTAAAAAGGAATTCATAAACAAAATATCATGTCCACCTCAATAGACAGTGCATTGATCAACCGAACAGCCCTTGTGACTGGTGACTCAATGATCTTCCCAACAAAACAAATGGTATATCCTTTGGTTGGCATGACATTCACTGGTCAAACGTCAGTTTAAAAAAAAAATAGTTACATTTTTTTGAGAGTTTATTTGAATGTAAGAAATATTTTCGCAGTCAACTTATATTCATTTCATAATAACAAGTTTGTCAAGTCAAATAAAAATCATGAAATTTTTATTAATTGAAATTGTTTTCAATTAAAGTACCGATGAGCTTTTTTATCAAGAGTTAAAACACTGTTAAAAATCATATGTTTTAATCTCTGTATTTTTTATCCTCTTGGTTAATATTTGAAGTGCGGCATTGGTGTTTGTAGTCAGTATCAATGTCCTACTGCACATGTAGACAAGTTCTCAAACTTCAAAACAATTAGTCGTGTATTTTTAGTCAGCAGAAGCGGCCGTTCATTGCAACAACGCCTCGCGTTATCTGTGTTTATTTTTGTTTCTAATTAGTGTTTTTGTACGGGACTATATAAATAAAGGTAAATAAAAAAACATTATTTATTTTCCCGGTTATTTGACGCAAAACCATGCATCGTTTTAATTGTTTGTTTTCCATACATTTTCTCAGGAAACACACAGCTGGGAAATTATCTGCTTAAATTATAATTGACAGGGCAAATATGTACATATAAAACAATTTTGTATCTGTATGGAATACATCGTGAGCGAAAAATGAATGAATGAGTTTGTTTAAAGTCACCTTTTACTATAAGAATATATTAGTTAGTATCAGGTTAGTGTAAGCTAAATCTGCTTGTAAAGAAATACCATTTTTCTACGTCTGGTTTCGTTAATCGAAAGCAGAATGATATTTTAGGTTTCGCTTTTTGGTACCTTCAGAAATAAATGGACGGATTAATTCTAAGTGACAACGAAACTTAGAAACACGGGTCTTACGTGATATAAGTACGAAATTCAAACATCTCATATAAAACTTTAATATATTTGGTTTCGGTTTTAGATAATTCTTTTTCGTAACCAAGTAAATTCAATTCTGCGATAAACTATTACAAATAATAATACTAACCACACGGAATGTATTATATTCATAAAGGTTCAATATAATGATTATTAACAAGATACTGGTTCTTGAATAATTATTAAATATTAAAAATTACAAAGCAAATGGTTTATGTTGAAAATACCTGTTTAGAGCATTTCGAAAATGAATAAATTTGAATTAGCATGTAATTAAACAGCGTAATTTTCAAATAACACTGATTCCAATTGAATCAAATTTGCGTGTTTACTCTTTACTTGATATAAAAAGTAATTTTGTTGACTTATCTGCTTTTGACATGTGTGTTTTTTGTTTCTTTTTGTCCCGAGACGATAAGCTATGTAAATTGTGTGTACGTAACAAAAAGTACGATGTTTTCGACTGAACTTTTTAACCTGAAAAGAGCCGCAATATCACACGGCATTTTATTAGTTTTTTAAACACCTGAGATACTTTATTATAAAATACGATTTTGACCTTGGTGTTGCAATACCGAAAGAAAATATATCAGTACCGGTATTTCATTTTATGTACCGGTATTTCAATTATAAAAAATGAGCAAAAATCATCATAATAAATATTGTCTAATACGGGGATCCTAACTCTGTGCCCGCGGACCAATTTCTGTGCGCCTATCAACATATGTCCGAAATATTTTTTTGGCTAGGGGACCTCTGGTATATTACAATAATTTGGGTCACAATACAGAATAATTTAAGTAAAAGAGGCACAAACTAAACTTTGTAAACTATCAAAATATTTAAGCAGTAAAATTACCTACTACTGTAATCGCGAATTTGACAATAATTACCTTTTCAGCTTTTAGCATAAATATGGCATTACAAATTCTGCGTTCCTTAAGCTTTGTATAGTAAATCGATGAAATCCGTATTTCGTTTTTGCGTAATTTTCAATACCGAAATAACTGTACCTATTTCAAATTTTGAAAATCGAAATCCGGTTTTGCAATCCCTAGTTCGACCGGATTAGATATCATAAATGGCATTGAAGAAAATAAAATAAAAAAGTGTTATCATATTTCTTTTTTGATAAATCACTGACTATAGATACAATCTATAAAATAAAAATAATTATTAAAAAAATATGATCAAATTAATTGATTAACGTTTACGAATCATATAATATCACGAACATATTATGTAAAACACCCATTTGAGTTGTAAAGCACGTTTAATAGAATTTTGTTGAAGTCTGTTTTTATGCGATGCATTTTTGAAATGCACGGACTAAATACTTACATAGATCGAATGTAACTGCTGAAACTAATGTTTGTGTAAGTTGAAATCAAAACAAAAACAAAATTGATAATATCAGTATTTAGTCTGTGGGTTGCAACACATAATATTTTGGGCCGCTCGTGGCTCACGGGCCCTAGCTTGTGCAACACTGCCTTAAATATTTGTTCGAACAAATATGTCTCGATATGTCAGACTGTCAGTGTATGCGCAGAAAGAGCATTTCTAGAGTGTGCTGTGACGCAAAGCACACACTCTCTATCTCTACCTACGCATCGTTTTTATCAAGCGCATTAAGCGAAAACTGACATGCTGCACTCCCACATATTCAAGTATATATAGTATTGATTAGATATCCTTGATTTATATTTAAAACCTTTTTAAGTCCTTTCCATGATATTTTATAAATATAGACAAAGCTTCTCTGGTTTTGAAATTCCTCAAACAAATATACAATAGATGATCCTATCAAATATTAATGAATATCTTCACTTGTCTAGATTAATATTTCAAGTTGTTAGATATGCCTGGGCCTCATATACGACATGTATTAACTCGGCAATAGAATTACATAAAAAAAGAAAATTTTATTACTATCTGAGTGGAAAATTGAAATTCTACCCTTAATAAATAACTGCTCATTTATAATTCTCAATTGTGTAATTAATATGAAATGTTACGAGCTAATATCCACAAAATGTATGGCTAAGCGGATGACCAATGACTGGTAAATCACAAAGTAAGATATAATTGAAAATAAATCGTCTATAAAAATATGGCCGCTGTTAATAACGAGAAAAATGATATTTCTATTATAAAATGTATTGATTTTCAAGATAAAGAGGGTTTCCAGAAGTGTATTATAGTCGCAATCGAGGAGTAATGGCGTTTTTTTGAGTGTCACAGTTGTAAACCTGCCTTCTCATCGTGTTTATCTTATGACATTTAAAGAACAGAACTGACACCTTGTCTGGAATGACAATATTTATTCAAAAACATCTTCTGCTTTAAAATATATACTAACTTATGGATCATATAATATAAATTATTGTACAATTGTGAGAGGTATTTTGTGGTATATTTAATGTGTGGGACTTAATGATAGAAGTGTTTATGTCAATTATATCAATTGTTTACTATTTTGGCGATATTCTTCTGACAGCTTATTGACATTAACGCCATCTGTTAAGCCTAGGTACAGTGGTGATTTTTCGCACTATAACTGCCTTATTAAACTAAGACACTTCTTACAATAATAAATCACAGCATCTGATCATATATGTGACCATAGACATTTCTTGGTGTAAAGTATATTGCAACATTATTTTGAAATACAAACTAGATGTCCTTATATTTTATTCGTTTTAAATCTAATGACAAATGGATTTAAAGCATTTTCTAATTCTTAAGTTCAAATGGCCAAAAACTAACATAGGCACTTCTAGCATTAAGATCCAGATAAACATATATACTTGTTAAGTACCCCATGTTTTTTGTTTATCTATTGAGTTCGATACATTTTTATTCGATGCAATTACTACGATAAAAAAAATTGTTGATTGCGTGTGACATTTAAAATTGTATAAACATACTATATTTTCGTTGCCATGTCTATAACAAAGTTTGTATTGTGCCTGCTAAGATAAAGTATTTGTCATTAGAGCATGACAACTTCTTGTTGACAGAAGGATTCTAAACTCGTTACTTTTGAGAAGAACATCGATGTAACGTTTTTTAATGATACTTTGACAATTCCTCCACAGCCCGTCACGATGGGAAAAACCTATTCTTAGATATCAAGAGAATACATAATAATATTGTGGTAAGATAAACAGGAATCCCCACACTATTCAAATGTCAGATCCACTCAAATTCGGCTATTGAAAACAAACAGATAGTGGTAACTGCCTTGTGGAATGTGGCTTGTAGAATCTTTGGATGGTCCCCCTTCGTTTGATCAGGTTTTATTTTAAAGTCTCGGCTATCTGACAGTTATCTAGAAGTTCAATTCCCAGTTCAGACTTTGATAAGCACGAACAAGCTAAGAAGTCATGTGGTTAAAAAAACCTCAGCTGAAAAATGCAGCTGTTGTAAATCAATTTTAAGGTGTTGAATAACTGTCACGTCTTGGTGGAAAGGCATTTCTTTATCCAAATAAAACACGTGATATATAGTGCCTACTACTTCCACATGCATATTATATGATAAAGATCAGGACTGGTTTCGGCCATCGCGATTATAATCAACTTATAATCAGAATAAAAATATAATTATGTGAAAGTAGTACTACAAAAAGTGTTTTATTTGTATATAAAAGACACATGTTTAATAAAAAGTCTGTATATATGATGATAAAAAATTGTTGTTAGTTTTTTAAAAAATAAATATTGATCACGAGTGTCAGACACCATTTACATTTTTAAGCCATCTCCGCTCCCAATGCGGAACATATTTATCTACTCATATAATACCTTGAACTGTTTGCATTACTGTTCAGTTGCTCAACCTTTCGTTTTCGAAGAGAATATGGATATAAAGATAGGACCAAGACAGGAATATTGGTTAGCTTATCGTCTTCCTACGTCCTATTTTAACTATTGGATTGGTTTGGGAGGGAGTTTTAAACAACACAGACATCTATATCTCCGAACATAAATCAATAATTCGATTGAAAATTGAGCACATATGTTTGATTATTTTTCCCCATAGCGTTCGTTACTGCATTTGGACTAAAATCATAAATACGTTCTCGTCATTTTTATGATACACGCATCGCATCATTATTTCAAAACATATTGCCAACATATGAATATCATTAACACAAAAGCATCATCTGGCCAACTCAATATAACTCCAATAATTCTAATTAGGTATGTATTCGTACTTAACTTGTAGATATCTACGTAACGCTACTTTAATAATATGTCATTAAAAAAACGCCATCTTATGCGCACACAGTTTTGATCAACTGAACTGTCATTTTGGGCATTCGAAAACAAGTGTTTCCCAACTTAAATGCGCGATGGTAGTTTATTTTTTTATTACCCCTATCAGACCTGCTACGCTTTTGTGTTATTGTGAGAAATACATCGCGATTCATTCAACAGGAAATATATAATATTTTGTCCCTCTTCTCTCGTACAACTATTTACTATCAACAAAAAACTGTTGGTTATAAAAATTAAATAATGTTTGTACAATGATATTTTGATGAACTGTTGTAAAATTGATTTTGTATTTTAAGAAAAAAAAAATATTCGAAGATATTTATCAATGTTGATTTTTTAATGACCAAGACCATATCAGACGATACTTTTTATGATTATTTTAGACTCATTTACTTGAATTCCGAATGCATAATTTGATTTATGTATAATAGTTAAATAGATAATGCACATTGTATAGTACAACTTCCACTTATATCCTGATAGAGGATCAGGACCAGTTTCGCTCATCGAGGTCATCATGTATAATATATTGAGAGATGAAGAAAAATCGACCAAAAATAAGTCATGATTGAAAAGGTTGAACGTAAAAAAAATTATTAACTCGAGTGGAAAGATTTTTATTTTTCATTATTTATTGAATAATGCAATTTTTAACTATCGAAACATCAGGAGAGACAAAATATTACTTTTTTTTTGTAATATCCATACTCATATGCAACACTGAGATTTACGTCCACGGGGACTTTCCAAATCTACTGCCGAGAACTACCGGTGGACGAGTTTGACGAGCACTGGTCATATTAAAATATTTTTTAAAGTATTCAAATACTTGATTCTATAGTTAATTCTATTGAATACATGAATCATTTATAAGTTGCGTGTTGAATAATAATATAAATAGGGTGCATTCGATTCGGTATGCATTCTACGCATACAATTATGGAGTGCATTGACTCAATGGACAAACAACATTACAGTTTCAGTTTGACATATAAAATGCAAAAATAAAAAAGTTCAAACTTTTCAAAATTACCAACTCCGACTCCGGCCAAAAAGCTCCGACTCCACGACTCCGACTCCGACTCTACAGCCCTGCTTATTTCACATCAAACTTATTAGATCAGGACCGATTTCGGTCATGGCGAGCATTTACAATTGATAATAATGCTCGCCATAAGTGAAACAGGTCTAGTAAATTTAATGTGGAATAAGTACTATGTGTTATTATAATGCTATTCCACCAAGTATTGATATATATATTCATTAGGTCATTGTACTATTTTTTTTTTAAATAATACAAAATGTATGTTTAACAAAATATAGCATCTCAGTGTGTCATCTCAAAATAAGTAGTTTTACGAGGATGGATTCCAAGCTATTAGCTCAATATCTGTTGCCGGAAAGAGATGACAGTTAGCTTATAACATCGCTGTCTCCACTTCGCGTTTCTATCAGGGCCGTAGTTAGGGGCTGGCGAATTGGGCGATCGCCCTGGGCGCCAAGGTGCTGGTGAAGCATAAGCAGGAGTGTAAATAAACACCTAGTCCTAAGACTTCGCTACGGTCCTGGTTTCTATGATCAAATACGAGGTGGGAGGGATGGAATGCAAACATCACAAAACCCAAACCATGACGGGGGGAATCAAAATACAAACAAAAACGACGCGTATGCCGTTCCCTGTAGCCTCAAAAAGTAGTGATTGAGGATTTCGACTAGAGCTTGATGAAATTTCAACAACAATTTAAAATTTTGCACTTGAGCTACTTGAAGATTCCGAAAGGTGAAACCCGAGCCGTTGCGACAAAACGCATAGAAACAATTAAAATTTAAACGATTAAAATTTCATGAATGTAGTTTTTCTTTGAACCGACCTTTTATGTATTTAAAAATACTATCTTGTTTTGAACCGTTTTAATGTACGGTCTATCCGGTAACCAATCAACTGCATTAATCGACGTACATGTGTAGATTAAAATGTAAAATACACTGATCGAACGACGAGATAAAATTTAATTTAAAACTAATTATGTAACGTCAGGACGGGTTAAAATTGTTGCGTCCACATAATATTATTATAATATAATACGACTTTAAAAGTGGTCACGTTTTTTAAAATAAGAACACCACATTGTTAGAACAGAATCACTTTGAAGTAATGAAGGGTCTGTGCCATAGACAAGTATACTGTCTGGGCTAACCACAAACAAGCCGTTAGGTTTTGATCGAAGCTGAGATCTGGAAATGTAATGGATACTTAATTCGATCACGGTATGCAGTTAAAAGAAATTGTAATTTATTCACGTCAGAAAAGGTTTTAATATCAGAAACGGTATTCACGGTGTATATGACTAGAATTTCGTCATTTAAGTTTAGTTAACATATTCTGTATCTATTGAAATTAACTGAATAACCTCCGTCAAAGCTAGCGTCAAATTCGTCCAACTTTGAATTAAATCTCGATTATAACATTGACGCACGTTGAATAATGCCGCACAATCATGATCAACAGCGAGCACATTATTCTATTTTAAATAGAGAATTAAAAAGTGTTGATTATCGAACGCCATTTTATTTTTATGATACATATTTGGCTCAATAATCTATTGCAAATCAGATAGATAAAGACAGCTCTATTAATTTATTCAAATAACAGATACTTGTATATCAATTAATTAATTTAAATACAGATAAAAATCTGCATCCGTCGTGGTACGTGGCAATCGCCTGTAAAAAATGCTTTATCATCATATTGGAATCAATAAAATAACACTGTGTCAAATAATGCAGTGTAAATATTTAAATATTCACTATCCGGGTGATCTTTTAAAATTTTCAGGTGTTATCGTTTGAAATTCGAAAATAAATTATTTTTTAGTTCGAAAATATTCTTGGGTTTAAAACGAATAACTGATATCGAACGCAATTATTATCAATTGCATACATGTAGGGCCGGTTCGTAGGTTTTGGCGCCTGTATGCGAGGTGCAAAAGGCGCCTCACAATACAGAAAAGAAAATGGTAAAAAAATCGCCCGGAAAGCGCCTCATCTGGAAAATGCGCTTTAGTGCCAGCGTGCGCCGCACACTTCGCACGCACCACGAGCTAGCCCTTCATGCTTGTCTTCGACAGTGTCTTAAAAGTTTCACCTATCCGTGCAATAAATAAATCAGCCGATTTTTGGATTTTGAAAACCTTTAACAAAACAAACGGCACGATATTGACGATACCAACTGATTTTTAGCCAGTTATAAGGTGTGGTTTTTTCCCATCTATATCTATTTTCTTATATATATTTTATTGCCAAATTGATATGCAAAATTTACATTGAAACCAATTGTATCGACATAAAAATATTATTAAAAATTCCTCTATGTCAACTGCCTATCATTTTATTTTATTTCATGTAATCATTTCATGTTGTCTTGAAGGTGTATAAACTTTGCAAATTAGTTATATATTTAATCTGCATAGGTTGAATTTATACACTGGAAATTATCTTGCTCTCAGAGTTTAAATATCTACGAATTGTCTTTGTAAAATATATAAATCAATTATAATATGTAGTAAGCATTACAAATCTATGTGATACATCAAAGTTTATACCTTAACTATCTTTTAACACAGTATCGATGATTTTGATAGACATTTTAGAAACGGCAAAACATGACAGTTGTTTGTTTCATTTAGACGTTTCCAGTTTTGAATTTGGAAAAAGGTGGACCTAAAAAACGTCAGTTGATGCTCCAAGCTTTGCATTTCTCCAAAAGTCGTTGTGTATTATACTCAATATTTAATTCACTTAAAAATCTTATCTATACTATACCTCAATACTTATTTCTGTACTATAAATCATAACAACTGCCTGCTCATTGTATACAATCAATTTTTACTGAAAATCTATCCAGGCCGGTAATGAAAATATTGATACAAGAAATACCCGGTATTTGATGATACATTGATTGAATATTCAAATATACTCTCAATACGCTGTGGTGCTTCTATTATTTATCAGGGTTCGTAGTCCATGATAAATAATTCTTTTGAAATATTACAATTACCTTTTTATTATCAGTGTATCTACGCCGGGGCAGTAAAATCTACGTAATGTATTGCATGTGCTATTAAATGTAAGATTGTTGAGCATGCTAATCATAATCAATAATGTATCAATTTATTTGCCCTTCAAACGAATACAAAACGTGAATGACAGACAAAGCACATCTCAGTATCGTTCACCATTTTGAAAATTGGGCATGTTTCCTAATTTGAAAAATGTCATATTGCCAACTAAATAAAATAAAATGAATTCATTTCACTAACCATAACTTCTAATGTGGTTTATTTCGACAGGGTATTTTTCTACGAATACTGCTCGTTACTAACAGTGTAGAGATATAAGAGTAGGGCTAGAACAGGACTAGTGGTTAACCAACTGCAATCGCTTCGCCAGGTTTTAAGAATCGGGTCGTAGAGCATAAATCGGATAAAAAACAATAAATTAAAAAGGCCCTGTACTTTAGATAATATTTTCTATGTAAAATACTCGTGTAATATTTAATTTTGTGTACTTGTTGGTACGTGTCGTCTTCTTTAGCTCACTATAAAATACTTCAAAAATATTCACATTATACATATAAATATTAGATTGTATTAAATCATAACTCACAGCTCACAAACATTCAATCAAAATTACAATGCAACTTTAAAGTTGTAATAAACAAGAGGAACAGTATAAACAGTTGAATTCAATTAATTTATTCTTAAGCCTTTTTCACCGTCATAAACAGTGGGAAAAATTAATGTAGGAAATCTGGCAACCCTATCTCGGATTAACACGCGTTTCTAAAAATATGCAAATGTTCGATAATTAAAAACTTATCTATGTACGGCTTCGTTGTGATATCACACAAATCTAATAAGAAAACATGACACTATCAATTTGTGGTTATTCGTTGATTTATCGTAAAATCACGAATCAAGAAAGACCATAGATAATATTCGATAAAAGTGATAATTCATTGATTATCTCCATGATAATTAATATATTACGAGATAAAAGAAAAACTGTTGCATTTGTCAGTGACAGCTGGTGTCATGGCGCCTTTCGGCAGGTGTCCCGATAATACCAACACAAGAATAGCATTACAGCAAAATTATTTTAATACTGCATTCACTCTTTTTTGTAATGTTTCCTGCAGCCGCTCATTACACAGCTGACTTCAGTAAAGCAAAAACAATCGAGAAAGGGAAAATTAAAAATGAAACTTCGTCCCTAAACAGTCTTTTAAACATGTTATATTGTTAATCGATTAATCCGTCGTTTTGTTTTTACTGCAACACCGTTTTATAATGATTAAAGAATATTTTCTTTCTGCAAGAATCTTGTGACAACAAAACCTTTTATTTTAAAGGATAAAATTCAACTTCCAGCCGTATCATAACGGCTGGAAGTTGAATTAATAGTTGAACTACGATAAGGGCCATTTTCGCTTTGCGAGTATTTTTCAACTAGTTATTTGATACGTAAACTATACATGGTAAAAATTAAAAACATTTTTTGTTTCTGTTTTTGTCATACCATTGTTTTCTGGAAATAAATAATATCAAAATTCATTCAAGACTTCTATTATTTTGTGATAACTTCGTAATTTAAATTCAATTGCAAATGCGCGAAAAAGTAACTAAACATTCAAATCAATCATACAATTTAAAACAACGATCTCTTATTATTATTTTTATTATAATTTATAATATGTATATGAATATAATAACTGGATTTTACACATAAATTCAAAAACAGTGGTTTGGGATTTTTAAATTTAATGTCATTACACATCAATTAGGCTTATAGTAAGAATAAATAGAAAACATTGTTTTACTTATTACACAGTAAATTTATTTAGATCAGTATCGGTTTCGCTCATCGCGAGCATTTTCATCAGTCGAAAATGCTTGCGATGAGCAAAACCAGTACTGATCTAATTAAATTTACTGTGGAAAAAGTACAAATTTTGCAAACATAATGACTTTCCACCAAATATTGACAGCTAACGCCTGAAAAGTAGTAGGTTTATAGAGTTCAAAAATACCCTTCAATTAAAAGCTGTATCAGAATGATGTAGATATAGTTTCTAGCTTCTAAATAATTCAACACTTTTAAATTTTAATAAAATCCTCCGATTTTCGCAATATTTTTTGATTCATTTCTAATGATCGCATGATAAAAACTTTTTGTCGGGATATGTAAATAGCTTTTCCCTTGTTCGCATGATCCGTCATTATGATTAACTCTAAACTTAGAATACATTAATCTTGACTAATCTCCTTGTGCTTAACACTGTATTTTAATTAAAGCACGCCATTTATCTGGCGATTGATCTCATTTCCCATTTATCAATTATAATAATAAATCTGCAATGCGAGGGTTTCATCATTCACAAATTTTGATATTTGCCATCACTGTAAATAATGAGTTAAATTAAAATGAAGAAGATCCGGACAATAATTTGCGTAAAAAATGTATTGTGAAAATGATACTTAGACACGTTAAAATAAATAAAACAATGTTTTACTATTTCTTCCGCCGATTTTGCTCATCGCGATTACAAATTTTCTATCGGAATATTTATATACATACAAAAATCACAAATTATAAGTCAATTGCTTTTGCAGTGTGTTAAGATTAAAAAAGAATAAAAAACCGTGGTTATGTAGAAAGAAAAGAGAAATAAAATACATTGGTAATTGGATCAAGTAAAATATAATAGATAAAAAATACTACTCGTCTGAGCTCGCTCTCGTCCATTCCTCCAAGAATTAAGATATGACACCTTCTAGGGACTTATGCACATATTTACATAACATCCCTACCCGCTGTCAATGTGTAAAATGTTTAATCCTAATGGAGGTATCGAAACATATTGTCTTCTACGAGAAATACTAGTTACTCATTTTTTCAACCTCTCTTTAGTTCGATGATAGTACGGATAAAAAGGAGAAGGCGTGGACAGGACTAATGGGTAGCTAGTCGGATGGGTGAGAAGGAGTTTTTAGACAACACCCATGCCTTCGGCCAGATCGACTGAAAAAATGCTCCTCGTACTAGGAATCGAGCCCGTGAGGTACGTCACGGAAGTCAACGACTTAGACCACTGCACCGCGGATTCGTACATATTGAATGGAGTATGAAAAATTAATTGGCCGTCATATTTCTATTTTGAAATAATTAAATAACAACAAATTTGAATTTTGTATTTTTCCATGAGTTTTGTCGCTAATGACTCGGGTTTCGCCTTTTAAACTCATGAAAAAGTACAAATTCAAACGATTTAAATTTGATATTGAAATTCCATCAAGCACCTTCAGTCGAAATTCTTAATTATAAAAAACAAAAAATGAATATTTTTTTCGATTGCGTTGTTTTATTTGCCGTCAATAAATAAACCTGTCTTACTAAAATTCAGATCTTTACTTTTAGTTCCTTATTATTTTTAAATAGAATTCGCTGTGTTATAATGAAAGGCTCGGAATAATAAAACAATATCAAAAGCATCGGTTGAATTAGACTGTGCTTTGAAGTTTTTATACCACTCCATTAAGCCACCATTATATCAACATAAAAACTTTTAAAAAGTAATTTTCGTTATTACTGTCCATAATAGAAGCCCATAATGGACGTATAAATATTAGTTAACGAAAAGATGCGGGCTGACATGCGTCGATACAGGGCGGTCAGAATGTAACAACGACCTATTCATCAACCATCCAAAGAAATTTACTGTGATATTATATAGGAATAAAAAACTATAATTTCTAAAATAAACGCTAATAGGAAACGATTAAACTTTATAATTATACAAATACATATTTGAATAATTTAGTATTTTTGACAAATTTCCAATATCGAATTTAAATCGCTTAAATGTTGTACTATTCCATGAGTTTTGTCACAAAGGTCCTTTCATGTATTTAAAGTGCACAGGTAAACTTGAGCTAAAATATCAATTGAAATTTTAGCAAATATTCATTCAACTGTTTAAATCTAGTTTGATTTACTGCCTGCTTCATAGAAATGATTGGTTACCAAAGATACTCGTCGAAATTGATGTAGTCAACCCTCCTACAGCACCTTCTGCTATAATGCGGCTTTATATAACGTGTGCTGCAGTCTTCGGGCAAATTATTTGTTTCGTAAACATGTAATATAATATATAAATATGTGCATTCGAAGAATATTAATGAGTTGCTGTACGTCCCTTTACTTTTGATATAGTAAGTCATAAAAAAATCCATATCTCGGTGCTGTAGGAGGGTTGACGTGGTTGATGTGGACTAAGATATAAAAATGTTTTATTATTTTTGTTATAATGCAATTCCACCAAGTATTGACAGTGAACACCAACCATTTCCCGGTCCCGCATGAGGTAATTCGGTCATTGAAATTCGTCAAAAACGGTGTGTCTAAATCAGTGGTCTTCACGTAAAAATGTTTTGTGGCCGTATCGTACACATACGTGATCCTACGGAAATGTCTGGTGGCCGCACTAAATTTTTGTTGTTAATCAGTTGTGTTTGAGCTTTATCAAATAGGCCTAAACATGTTTGACAATTTACTAATAGTATTAATTGCACACAAAATTTACCATTTTCGAAGTATTTGTTGATAAATTAACTTGTAAAATGACATTTTTTTAAATATAAATATTTAAAATGAAGTTGTTGGTGACCGCAGCCAATTCTTCTGGTGGCCGCACATAAGTTCCACTGGACTCTAAATTATTGTGAAAGATAATTTTTTTTGTCAAATCTAAAAGTAAAAAAAGATACTAGATATGTGAAGATGTTAAAGTAATTCAGATACAATTTAAATTAAACATGTTAAAAAACATCGTACGGTACACTACGGTCACCCGGTAAGCACTCTACGTGTTATTGTTATGTGCTTGAATTTTACGGCGGACAAAAAGCTTTGAAAACTTTCGGGCCACTTAAAATTTGACAACTTTTAGACCGGAGCTTACCGATAGACACAATTGCCAACTGCCGCTGAATATCAATTCCAATAAAAATTCTCGTTATTCATTTGCGAATACAATTATCATTGTCATATCTGACATTAAAACATATCAAATGTCAACAGCGACCATTGATTACCACCCGAGTTTCGATTGCGGCTAGACGGGTAATTATTTTTGTTAATCTGAATTTAATTAGACTGACTGTGTGGTTAATATCTGAGTGACGAATTCTTTATGTGAGGTATTTATTTCGCATTAAATTGTCTCTTATCATTCTTATTTCATGTTCCGCATAATTTTGAATAAATCGCGATGCCATTATATATAAAACTTGTGGTTCCCCTTTCATCAATTATGTTTCATTTTCTTGCCAGGTAATACATACATCCCGAAATAAATAATACAGTTTAACCGTAATTTTTAAATTATTGTCAACAGTAACTTTGATCATATATTCATTAAAAGAATTAATAAAGACACATGTAGAACAATTCAAGATGTCGTTTTTCGTTGCACATAATTGAAATGTATAGAAAGGTTTAAAAGATATCAGACCGGTCTAATTTCAAGTCTATGAAAGGGCGATATCGAATTTCGATATTTTTATTGAAGATCTTGGACATGGGTGTTATCTTATTGATCTCGAGTGACTTATCTTCCTATTGTGTTTCAAAATATTTAAAACATTGGCAATTGTTATCTTAAAAGCATTTATAATATTTTGTTTCTCCGGCACAATGATGCAAGTGTAATTTTATTTTATCCAATCCAATGTGTTCTTTCAAAGACTCGTTAAATATTGATTTTCAAGAATAAATCGCAAGAAAATATCATCAAATTGGCATTAAAAATATTACTTTCTTTTCTTCATCAACGTGTAATTAAGTACTGGCTTAAAAAAAACAATATGTGTGATGAAGTGACTGTTATATTTCTTATTAAATTAATTTTCATTATCAAATCAATTACTTGCCGCTATGTCCACCTCATTTCGTAGATAGCATTGAGCGATGCGGTGTGTCCAATTACCGTGAAATCGGCATATGATTACCATAAGTATGCAACTACGTAGGTGGTATTAGATTCAATGACATAATTACTGACGTACTGCCATATCTTACGAGTTTAATGTTTGATACAGTTCTTACTTAATTGTTTTTTAATGTGAATATTATACAGAATCATCTATTTGCAAGAGGTCTTAAACATTTTATTTCATTATCTATAAATTATGTTCATACTTCTGTTACCAATTGTTTGTTACACCCGTATTAGTATTGCTTACTTTTGTATATATTACTCTATGTTGATGTATATTCATATCAGTTGAAAATGCTCGCGACGAGCAAAATCGGTACTGATCGAAACACACTCCCTGCTGAGCCGATTTACGAATATTCCAACAACTAAGATTTCAAAAATTAATTCATAAGTATCTGTATTTAATACACACATGGAGATTATCAGATCAAATAATGCATACATATATGAATAAAAAGTACAGTTTTAATACAGTTAACTGTATTTATTTAATTAATTGACAATACTGTTAATTTCCCATGCAGACATTTCATCGGGATATCGGTTAGCCTAACGACCAATCTGCGAGATAAATTATCCATTTCCTTTATGTTTTTCGTATTGTAAACCGGATCATATGTACATTAGGTGGCGTAGGAGCTTTCTCTGGTAACTTTGTATGAACAATACTTACGTTTTGAAGCGCATCATCCGAATTGGATATGGCGCACATCACTCTTGAAGTTAATTTGATCCCATCAAAATAATTATCACGCAGCATGTTGACACGCGCTTTCATTTCGCAGGAAAATGCTTCGTTTGTTACCCGGGCACCCTGCGTTTCGAAAATGTTATTCGAGATTATTCTCACCTAATAAGTTTACGACAAAAGTGAAGCTGATCACAAATATATTGTTTTTCCAGGGCTTGTGGAGTCGTTTAAAAAATATGCGACTCCGACTAAAAAAAGATCAA
Organism: Himalopsyche kuldschensis; assembly: GCA_028554975.1. Taxonomy (NCBI): domain Eukaryota; kingdom Metazoa; phylum Arthropoda; class Insecta; order Trichoptera; family Rhyacophilidae; genus Himalopsyche; species Himalopsyche kuldschensis. Next base: position 70,979 of record JAHFWI010000059.1, on the reverse strand, counting down.
TTTCATCACACTTTTTTCCTACCTTTTTTAACTTATCTGGCCACATATTATATGCAAAAATAAAATTTTTAAACTTTTCAAAATTTCTGACTACGAGTACTACTCCGGCTAAAAAACCCTGACTCCGTGACTCCGACTCCATAGCCCTGTTTTTTCACCCGTACGAAGCCACCCTTAAAAAATCTCCGCTGTCATCGTGTAGTAGCAATAGTCTGTAGTTGTTTCATTAAAACTTTTATAGAAAATATGTTTGCTTAGCATTCATTTTAATGGCTAAATTTAGTATCGTCACTGCAAGTCAACGCAAGACACAACAAGTTCTAAAAATTTGTTTTAATTATTACATTAATTATTTTCTATATGTCCCCAAGATTCTTTGTCTCCCGAAAACCTCTTTAATTCTTCCCAGGTCATCTCGGTGACTCGTTGCACCGCCGATTACATTCTGTGGTCAGTCATCAGCGGAAACGTTTTCCAACGTGTTGGTAGTAGAAACCGACAAGATTCAAGTTCTCCTGGGGTATCCTTTGCACGTGTACGGGTCCACCGTCGTTTTTTTATTTTGTAAATAATAAGCGGCTGGTTTATTCACTCTCTTACTTCTGGGTTTTTAACAAATTCAAACCACAGTACTACTTTTAGATTCGCCGCAAGCATCTGTTTTCAAATCACAGTTTACAGTTACCCTGTGCTTTTGTTATGTGCCACAATTCTACACCGTAAAACAGCAATGTCAGTTGTCATACATTTAACAAGTGGAACTTTCGTTAATTTCAACGATGCAAATAATACAAAAAATACGATTAGATTATATACGACACAGATTTTTAGCCATCATATGAACATATTTCAGAAACTAAATAATAAACAAACGAAGCCACACAATGACGATAAAAACATTTAATGAAGGTGAACTAAGTGTTTACTTGTAACAATATCTTTCTTTAATAAGCTCTCTAAATTTGAATCTTCCTAGATTTGCATTCATTCAGGAAGTAATAAATATCTCAAACTAGTTAGAAATTACGACGCCGATGTCACTAGCGCTCAATAAATATACGATTACTTTGACGTTTACATAATGTTCATTCTAATGTATTAAAGACTAATTTTGTTTATCGTTTGCAATAATATAGTTTGTTGGTCGTATCTACACCTTTGGCCGAGTTTTATTGAGTGTATATGTATTTAAGTAAAAACAGCGTATATTGCTGCTATTACCGTTGAAGTAAATGTACCGCTTTCTAAACCACATAACTTTTTGCTAAATAACAATGGCGGTGTCAAAACTTTAGGAACCATGCAAGCTACTTCTGTGTCCCGCAGGTAGAATAAATGATTTTCCCAGGTGCGCTTAATTATTCACGCCGCCCGCCGCCTCCCGCCCCTTCCGAAGTTCCACCTCGCCGCAAACTCGCGCCAAAACTGAAATGAGAATTGCTTTGAATTTTCCACACGCATCCTAGGCCATGACGGAACGCGGCGTAGACGCTCGTAGAAGCCGATGTGGAGCAATCCGTTCGCCGCTGGATCGGTCTCGCTACGACCGGCGTAGCAAATTGAATAATCCGTCATTTGAATACAACAACTGAAACAATCGAGCGCTATGAAAGATTACATCCATAGAATTATTTTTATCTGCACATACTCCCAATTTACAATGAACTCTTAATGGAGTTATTAATGCGTTTCAACGTTTTCAACATTATAAATTAAATAAGAACTAGAACTTTGCATATTAATCAATAACTTTTATCGTGCTATTTTAACGGGATGAATAATGAAGCTTAAAAGAAAACTACCTTTTTTTTGTAAAATCTTAAATAAGTTTATAACTATTAATACAAATGTTGAACTTTGCAATATCATAACCTAATACGACCTTCGTTTAGTAACAGTTTCGATCTTAACAATAATTATCAATTGATCAACGACTAACTTAACAATAACTCTCAGTTGATAATGCTTGCAACGTGCGAAACCGGTCCTAATCTTTATAGCAAATATATTTAAATTAGAACAAAAAAATATAAAGAGTTTCGTGTAAAATGTAATTGATAACATTGTTATTCTACTTATTGTGTAACAAACAGTTACACGTGTTACGTCTCTTTAAGAAGCATATTCAGACTTAAGATCGGAAGGTTTCTTTATCAATAAGGCTTATTATAATTATTTATAAATAATTTATAGAAAACAATAAACACTACAATTTGATAATAACGTCGGAAGTAGGGAATGAATACGGAAAATCTAAGCACTCGTTAAATCCTTTATGCTGTTCCATTCCTTCTTTTCCGCTTTCTTTGATCCATGCGAACCGAGTCAACTTAAAGCCTTTTGCCACGATTAAAGCGCTTGGAAAATTGGTGCAACCTTTGTCATTATTTCAGGTTGGATACCCTTGAAGCTCAACGAAAAAATCTTTAGCTTTTTGCAAGGTACCATTCAAACTAACTCAAATAAAAACATTGCGAGGTACTTGTGGATGTATGTTAGTCGGTGATGCATAAAGTGTAACCCAGTACGGTGATATTTCATGCGGCCCAATATAACGATTACGTCACTTCGTTTTCAACCGAGCTTTTCTAGACAAGCGATAGATGGACAAGTATTGTTACTTTGAACATAATAAAATGATATTTCTTGTATGTGAATTTCTGAAGTATTGGAATATGAAAGGAATACAATTTTAATCAATAAAAATAATATTACATTTTTAGAATTTTTCCACGTAAAATTTATTTGATCAGGGCCGGTTTCGCTCATGGCGAGCATTGTCAACTGATCAGTTGACAATGCTTGCCATGAGCGAAACCGGTCCTGATCAAATAAATTGTATGTGGAAAAAGTACTAAAAATGTATTATTATTTTTATTATAATGCCTTTCCACCAAGTATTGACAGTGAACACCTTAAAGTGAACTATCTTAATCGATTTATACTAAGCTCGGTCGAGCAAATATGCATGTGTTGTTGTGAACAATGTTTGGAGAATAACATGATACACAATTGGTTTTATTCACTTTTACAATCTGAAAATAGATAGGCTGGCCCTTCTGCCAAAAATGTTGTACGTCACTGATATAAGTTAACTATGTTATGGCCTTGTGAGTGCAAGCAAAACGACAATTTACATAGTGTATTTATACCTGATGATATAATTTTGAAATGCGCCGCTGGAAGCATCAAGATCCTTTCTCCGTACTCCATTTTTCCTCTCAGATGTTTCTGAAAAGGAAATAAATATTTTACTCTCGATACAGTAAGCACTAAATTTAATAAATATTTCATTTTTTACAGGATGGGCGCCCTCATAAGCTACCTTTGGTGGGGTGGCTCCATCCCCGATGTGGTAAATCCAGAGTCGGGCTTATCGGGACTGGACATTCAAAGAGTCAGAAATTCGTGGGCAAAGGTGACGGAAGATGCCGTTGGTTCTGGAAGCGAATTATTAATAAGGTGCATAAAATACCTTATTATTCTTATTCATAAAACAATGTCTGATGAAAGAAACTCATTTCTGATTGGATTTCGTTTTCAATAAATTTATTAAAAACAAAAACGAATGTGGTTTACGTTCAGTCTTCATTGTTTTTGAATTTGTTTTCGTAATTTTTAAAAAGTCTTGCAAATATCGAGCGAAACCATATGCAACCACTTGTACAACATATTTTTAAATATTATTGATTGAATTGGCATTTACTTGATAGAACTCTATTATTATACGGTTAAAAATAGCCATGTATTTTAATTCTACAGAAATTATTTTGTATATTTGATGATAGCTATTTCGGCTTACGCCATCGTCAGAACTATTGGTTCCGGCGTTAGAACGTAGAACTAGTTCTGACGATGGCGTAAGCCAAAATAGCTATCAACAAATATATAAAATAATTTCTATAGAATCAAAATACATTGTTATTGTTTTCACCGTATTATTATAGAATGACTTATTTATTTTGTGTCCGTGAAAGTTCTCACAATTCTTCTTGGACTATATTCACATTTAGAAGCATAATATTGACTGTGGAAAGCAAAAGGATGTCATATCAAATTTTCGGCAACGTTAAAAACTATAGCAACAATATATCTCTTTATTTACTTAAAATAAAACTCACATTAAAATAGTTTGTGCACCTTAATTTTCAGTGTGAATATTTTTGATGACTTCATGGTGCCTATTTAGATGAGTTCAATCTTGTAAAAAAACAATATATAATTGATTGTGACAGATATTTTCATTATAAAAATGTATCTTTATCCAAATAAAAAGATATTTCATACCATGCTTCAATTTTGAATTTAGATTAATATTTCAAGTGCGTTATCAAATAACAGGTCCCGTGTAAATTGATATTCCTGCGTCTCTCAGAAAATGAATTTGTGGTGGACTTTTTTCTGTGGATCCAAAATATCGCCTGGTCTAAATTACATGATTTCATCGCATTAATATACTTTTATCAAGTGTCAAAATATTTTCTATTGAAATAAAAGATAACCCAACAGTACAGTTCGAATTTCAAAAAAATATAATACATTTGAAATGAATTGAAGTAGAGATTTAAAATTTTCTTAGTGTGTGCGTCTTTATACCAACTTGGCAAAGTGAAATAAAAATCATGAAATATTATACTCAAAAAGCGAAATCTTCATAAACTATTAATTTTATCGGCTCAAAAGATAAAAGCGGAACAACCATATTCACTTTAAAAACATGAAAACGGTTACATGCTACAATTCCGAAGAGACAATACTAGACTTCATACAGCTGCCCACAAACACATGCTACTTGTTGTCATAGCAACGCAAACGCAACGCTTTGCTTAAGCCATGACAACCATAATAAGCATGAATATCGAGCATGGCTTCAAAATTGCAATTTCGCCATTTTATCATGATTTCATTTAATCATCAAGATGTATCTCAATTCATAAGGTTGAGAAAAACGTTAACCGATAAGAGAAGGATAGAAAAACATCTAAAACATTCTAAACGTTCCACGCATAATTACATATCTATTATACGAAATTCCCCTTTCTATTTTAATGTGTGTGATATGCCAATCATTATATTCTTATTGCAGATACTTCACTACATATCCTGAATACAAGAAACATTTCAAAAGCTTTAAAGATCTACCAACTGAAGATCTCCGTACAAATAGACAGTTCCACGCACACTCGCTGGCCATCATCACATCCCTATCAACAGTGATAGACAATTTGGACAAGCCCGATCTAGCGACGGTCATCTGTCAAAAACTCGGCGATAGTCACGCCGATAGAAAGATATCAGAGAAACAATTCAATGTAAGATGTTTATGTATTTACATAACGTGATAACTACATGGTGATTTTTGTAAAATGGCTGATGCGCCATTGTAGTTGCTTTGAACAGCATTTTACCTTCACCCTTTCACAATCTATTACTTGTGAATTTAGAGTGTTGCCGATATTAGGTCAAAGATTATAAATGGGCTTTGACATTCGAAAAAGTTAAGGGATTTTTTAGTTCTCCCAACGGCCACAATGACGCATTGGCTCAGCCTATAGAAGCCACATTCAGGTCTGACAGTTATCAGAACAATAATTTATTTTTATCAGTAATTTGATAAAATAGATATCTATAGATCATTTTTACTTAATTCTTTCTCAAAATATGCGCGAAAAGATAATAATGTATATATAAGATCTACACGCATGAATATATGATACTATTTTGTTGAAGACATCAGAGAATGTATTGCATTATTTCATGATATCCTGTCAAATCGGTTTGACCCATTGGTGGATTCTATTGTAGTGCAGGTATGGACATTGGATTTCCAAGCGTAGAATGCACCTCGAAGATGATTCATCGCAATGTTTCGTATGAGGCAATTACCTTCATGACAATATGCATAGTAATTTTTAATAAATTAACTTAATTTATTTACCCCCGTTATGGTCTTGTCTATACGGTTAAGTACTCGTGCGATAAATTGTCTACTGCCACTATTTCTACACGTGAGAAAAACGCCGAAATCCAATCGAGATTATTTCAATTTAGCATTTGAGATCTTGTAATTTTCATTCTGCTAGAATAGATTATTTAGTTTGTTTTGTGTGTATTATCTATATGATAAATGTATTTTTTTAATTCTTTTCTTTCAAATACAGTCAATCCTTTTACAGCACACTCTGCTATAAGCGGTTTTTTATAGCGTGTGCTGCAGTCTTCAGGCAAATTATAGGTTTCGTAAATATGTATTATTAAACATAAATATATGCATTCGAAAAATATTTATTTATCAGTAGCTGTACCTCCCTTTACTTTTGATAAAATAAGTCATTCAAAAATCTCTATCTCGGTGCTGTAGGAGGGTTGACTTTAGTTTCAAAATGAATAAGCGGTATTCTTTGTCTATTATTTCTAATGTTTTTGTTTTTTCTTTTTGATTACAGGAGCTTAAAGACGTTCTAGTACATCTATTCATTAATGATTTAAAATTCGACGAAGCGACCATGGAATCGTGGGTTAAGACAGTTGGGTTCATCTACAAAAACATCTTCGAGGCGTTGGCCGAGGCGAACAATTGATCATTCATCATCAGGAAAAAATCGCCTTTCTACAGTAACCTGTCTTTCTCCATTGCACAATTTCCGTACCTCACCATTTTTACTTTTTACTGTGTACATTTTTTAATGTGACCAAAAATATTGTATATATGTTTTTATTAAAATAAATATATTAAAATTAGTCAGTCTCAGTTTTTTACAACATTTTAGAATTAGTAATAATAATTGTGTTTCATTTTTATAATTATGTACACTCTTTACTTTTTTAACACGATAGATAGGTACGTTACACAAAAAATCGCGTAAAAATGATTGATTCCATAATTCCATATTTCGGTTTTAATCCTTTACCAAATAAAACAGCACAAAAACTGGAAATGTGTCTCTTCAATCTCAAGCTTCTGCATGTTTCTACTAGGGAAAAAATAAGAAAAAGTGTCATAAAGAAAAGAATACTAATTGCGCTTCAAAATGATACCAACCACGACATGTTAACTCAACGGCAACCGGAATCAAACCGATTTAAAAGTGACGCAACCAAAAAATGGTAATTTCTTTTCACGTTTCCTAATATATCTCAAACCAAATACATAAATACGTTTCCATTTCCAAATTGCATATTATACTATGTATGTGGACTTAATATGAAGTAAGTTACATTTGAGGCTCCCAAGATTTGGGAGCCCAAAGCACGCGACTCTTTCGCTTATGGGGTAATCCGCCACTGCTACGAGTAAACAAACTTTATGTATTTTATAAATAGTTTTTTTCTCCTTACTTTGATGTATCTTATGAGTTCGTGCGTCCAAAAAACGTTGGTGTCATACAGGCCCGTAACGAGGTCCTCTTGCGCCTAGGGCAAGGAGTAGATTTTGCGCCCTCCCTCCCCCACCCCCAAAATTACACCGAAAACAAAAGGCATACAATAATTCAATTAATGACAATAACAAAAAGCTATTTATTATTATTTGTCGGTGTCATTCCACGTCGTTGTAATTTATGCAACGGAATTACAACGACGATCGCAAATGATAACAGATAGAACCCCTTCGAGGACAAACGCGTGACTGTACATTTAAAAAATGCGTTTTTGTATAATGATTACTGACCTCTGTGTCGATTAATGTGTTTTCAAGGACAATATCGACGCGTGCCGGTGCCTTCGATTCTTCAACTAATTGCATCAAATTATACATAATTTATGTTTAAATTTCGATTTTGCTTCATTTTGGAATTGAGTATTTTTATTTTATATATTTTAGCGCCCTCTAGCACCTTGGCACCCCGGGAGATCGCCCTTTTCGCCAGCCCCATGCGCCGGCCCTGGTGTCGTACAGTCGCTGTCACAAAAGCAGCAGTAGCGACAATACCCACAAATAGAAAATGACAGTTAACCGTATGCTTATTGGTCGAAAATCTCATATAAAATAATGAAATACTCTTCAATCACTTAAGTCTAATACCTTACATTTATAAATATACCCCACATAATATGTTTATATAAAATCAATCTTCTTCTTCGCTGTCCATAATCTTTATTTTTAATATGCTACAAATATTCAAAATGGTACCATAGATCTACATATAAAGCTGCTAAACAAAATTAAATTTTAACCATTTAAATCAGTGATGCACAACCTTTTTGGGAGAAGGGCCAGATGATCTACTCTCAGATAGTTTGAGAGCCGCATAAGATATAGATATTATGAGTGTATTTAAAATTGTCCATAAAAAGCTATAAAGAAAAAATGTGACTGATACGTTTTCATTGGGTCCTGCAGGTTTTGCATCACTGACTTAAATGCACCTGCACAAAAACTTTACTCGAAATTCAAAGTTATGATACGAAAATACATGTGACACATTCACATGAAAAACTAACTATTTGAATGTGATTATGAATCTGCATTTAAGTTTCACAGAATTATAAATTCGGGTGAAAAACGGTTAAAAATAAAATGGCAACAATAAAGCTTATACATACATATGTTAAGAGTAGTCTTTATTTGGTTGTTAAGTGGACAACGGAAAAACCGAAAATACTAAATGATATCTAAATCGCCGATAAAAATATTTTACCTTAACTTTCTAATCGGATAGATCTTCGATAATATCTAAATATGACATTGGGAGACGAATAGAAAAATGTCGGACGCACTTACTTTATCGCAAATTTTACTTTTGACAATCGGCACGCAATTAAATTCAAATCTAAATGATGTTAAATTGTATCAATCATTACATGCAATCTAAATTAAATAATATGCAGGCTTCAATGCAGTAAAATACATACTATGAGCATTAAATATTCTAAATGCATCAAAAATTTATTGCCTTGTTATAAAAATAGCTTATTTATGACATTATATTAACGAAAATTGTTTAAAAATATCTTCACACACGCAAATTCAGTGAGATTAAATTACTATTATAAAGGGTATTTCAATAGGGACGCTCAAAATATGTTACTTTGTCCTGCTGAGTAGATTATTCATTGTTTAGTGGCCAAATTTGAGTCAACCAGTTTGGTAAATAATCGGCCAACACCTACCTGTACGTCATCAAAATACAATATCTGGTGAAAACATTGCTGCTGTGTGTGAAAGTGTACAGGAAACCCCAAGGCAGCTTATTTCTCGTTGTTCACAAGAACTTGGCTTTTCTGAGACTTCAACTTGGCGAATTTTGAGTCGGGCCTTATGTCTGCACCCGTATAAAATCCAACTAACCAAGGAACTTCAGGTAAACGACCACAGACAACGCCTGATTGGGTTCTGGAGCAGTTGGAAGTTTACCCAAATTTGTCAAAAAAGTCAACTTTAGCGACATGGCCCATTTTATAATGAATGGATATTGGCAGACATTTGATGGTATATTCCATATTTAATGCCGTAAAATATACTTACAAATGAAATTAAAATTTAGTCGAAATCTCACAAACAACTTGTTTTATTTACATTTCAAAACTAAGCGTCCTTATAAAAAGACCCTTTATATGTTCAATATTAATTTTTTTGGCAGGGCTGTAATTCATAGAGTTTTATGGTTGAAATAAAATTTCAATAATACATATATAGTCACCATCAATAATACATACATAGTTTCAATAATATATAAAGCCCCTGGTTTCATTTCGAGGTTCAAATAATATTTTTACGTTGCTTTTGATAGATACTATTAATATTTTAAAAAAATTAAAAAATAATTACACATCATAGAATTTTTCCTATTAAATGAGACACTTTTTGCACTGATTCTACATATTTTATAAAGATAAGAATGGGGCTTGCTCATCGCCAGCATCAGTGGCGGATTAGGCACTTGGTAGGCCCCAGGAGCAGTATAATTTTGGAGGCCCTCTTTTTCAAATGATAAAGAAGCGTCGTAAAATCACTAATACTTTGCTATTAAGGTAAATGTACTAGTAGTTGACCATGTACCAGTAGTTGACCTTTTGAGAATAAAATGGCCCAAAATAAGAAATGCAGATGCGGGATTGCTCTAAATTGTAAAGTTCAGACAAGTTAAGGCATCTGCGGTCGGAATGAGCCACTAACACATCACCATATAGCCAATGAAGCGCCAGGGTGGCCATTTGAAAACAACACCTAGTGAGGAAAGTGTATTATTTCAAATGTCTTAAGTGATCAATCTAGAGACGGCGTGTACCTTGTTCCTGAACCACCCATTGCTACTTGATTCAACCAAGAGTGGTGTGACAGAAAGCCCTGAAGCAACTAGGCAGAAAGTTCACTATAAAGCCCCCTAATTATACATGGTCAACTACTGGATTTTTTCAATATGTGAGATGGTCAGGTACTGAAACAGGAACATGGCTTTAAATAATTTAACACAATTTTTTTAAGCAGGCCCTTTCGTAATTTTTGTTACATAATATTAATTAAGACATAAGATCTAATATGAGTATACTTGCTTTGCCATCATTCGGTACAATGCTAAACCATAATCGTTATTTTTGTTGAAATTTTCTCTTAAACGGTCAGCTACTGGTACATTTACCTTAATATTGATTTCATTCTGAGTCATTTCTCAAAATTGTAATTTTCCTGATCGAAAGTATGGTTTGAACAATAAACGATTTTTACCGCAGTTCACTAGAAACAATTCAGTACCTAGAACACCTGCACACCGTATGATTTATAACCCATCGGTACTTCAATATTACTGTTTTAAACATGCATTTTTCGTTGTGACAGCATAATATAATATGCTAAATCAAATACATATGTATGTGAAAACTATTTTTCGAAACATGTAATTTGAGCTTCATCAATGTGCGTTATTTTTGGGGCCCTCAAGATTTTAACGCCCCTAGCGCGCGCCTCTTTCGATTTTAGCGTAATCCGCCACTGGTCAGCATTACCAACTTATTTATTTATTTAAATATAATTCCTCTCCTCCGTGAATTACATGCTACAAAAATGTACAACATAGTGAACATTCAAATTACAATTGGGTCAAACAAATAGTTTTTTTGTTTATATTATACAAATAATATATAAGTAAAATACATTTATTTACACCGAAAATTGACAGTTAACTAGCACTTAAAAATGTTCAATATTATTAATGCAAATTTATTTATGGAATATCTTGTTATGAGACGTAATTTTTTCAATATTACTTCCCGAATATTGAATTTTCGAAGTTTCGTAGAAGAAGAAGAGTATATACGTGAATTATATTATATTTTAAATATCGTTAAGCTACTTTTGGTTAATATGTTTAAGACATCACTGGTCTATTGCATTCCAATGCCCTGGTGCACATCACAAATTTCTCAAAACACAACTATCAATTCTTTTTCACTACAGTGTAGAACGTTGTCAGAAGCGGTTGTTTATTTTGTACTGTAAGAGATCGTGTTTTTTTTATTAGTTCGTGACACTCGATAACTCGAAAAAGGTAAATAAATATAGTATTTTTATCAGCTATTAAATGCATCAAGATAGCTTCTTGAATGTTTATTCTGATATATATTATTGTGAATCACAACTCAAAAGGGCGTTCCTTTATAACTTATTATTGTTTAAGTTGTTTTTAATTATGTATGTATGTTTTAACGCGTAAAAACTAAAAGTGTGTTTCAATATGAAAAGTTTATATCTAAAAATACTAAAGATTGCAACACCGAATGAATATTTCAATATCGATGACATATATTTAACCAGTCGAATGCCTTACATGCAGGGGCGCGTGAACAACTTTGAGGTTTCAAATGGCGAGACAAGTAATATTTTTAGTTAACATTGGTTTATGAAAGGTTAGTCCCCATCTATGCTTCACTGGAATATATATAAATATCACAGAACTATGTTACGATGAATTAGAATAATAGATTTCTGATTGTGTCGAGTCAAAAATAATATCGGGATATCATTTTCCAAAGTAATAAGTGGAAATTTACCGTGGAAATAATTGACAAGTAGAATCAAAAAAAGGTTTACAATAATATATTTGAATGAAACACATGTTAAGTGTTAGTTAAAAACTAAATATTCAACAAAGCTAGTTCTTGACATGTGTTGACAACCCTAATGATTTTTGAAATGTTTTGTTCCTTAAAAACAGGCGGCACTGAAGCGGTTAAAAATATCATAAATAGCCAAGTTATATTGTTTCGTTGAATTGAAATATGGCTTTACGGATGCCAGTTCAGTAATGTACAACATGTGGACTTTTAACATTAGAGTTTGCAGCTTGATATATATTTTATTATTCTTAAAATTGAAATAAAACATCAGTGTATCAATATCAGGGCTGCGGAGTCAGAGTCGGAGTCGTGAAATCGGGGTTTTTTGGCCGGAGTCGGAGTCCGAATCGGAGACGTCGCGACGTTTTGGCTGGAATCGTACTCGGAGTTGGAAGCTTAACTTTTTATTTTTAAATAGATGTAAAATTTGGCTATTGGCCGGATTGGTTGATTGACATATAATTGAATACTCAAAAATAGGAAAGCTAGGATAAACACGTGACGAAATTAAACTTTTTTTGTCGGAGTCGGAATCGTATTTTTTTAACGTCTCCACAGCCCTGATCAATATGTCTGTCAACGCCAAAAGACAGACACACCCTCTCTCGCTGCCTGCGCTTGAAACACATTGATCACATTCAGCGAACTTTGACAGGTGGCACTCTGCTTCAATGTTTCACTCACCATTTTTTTAGGAAGCGTAGTATATTAGTAGTGTGCTTGTGCTACTCATTCCAAGATTGTGTGTTGTTTATACTATTGAAGGGTTCTTAAAAACTTTCTTGACACGATAAAGAAAAGATAAGACTTTTATTTAGTTAATATGCACCTAATTACGTACTATGTCATATTTAATGATTCATTATGTTATTTGTAGTGGTTTAATTAATGTGAAACTTGACTGTTAATTACGCAGTCGACAGAGCTAAGCAGGCAATTAATTGCTTCAAGAGTTATGAGAAATAATGAAAAAGGGCAAATTTAATGGAAGTTTAATCTCAGTGGAGTGCCGTAATTAGTTCGGACAGATGCCGTGAGGGCATGCACGTAGTCCACATTTGTTCAAGTGTAGGAGAGGCTAAAAAGAAAAAATACGGTATAAATCGTGGGTATTTTTTTACTCTTGGATGTCGTATGCTTCGTCTCTGCTTGGCTGTGGTCAAATATTCTAGTTTTTAAAATTCAAAAAACAAATTAATTTAGTTTACGTACAGAAAAGTACGGCAGAGTAATTTGGAATTCGTTGTTAGTTATTTTTGAATTTATTTTCCTAGAACTGTAATATAGATTTATAGTGATAACTTCTTCTCTGTCAACTAATAAATAAAATCTCAAATGGTAGCTCCAGTGCCGCTCTGTCACTCCCTTTTTCACACAAATACATAATATTATTTTTTCCATGTAAACACATGCACAGCGAAGCAAAACATAAGCTTAAAAAAATCGTAAGAGTACGAAATTAAGCTTAAGTCTTGCGTGTACTTTTTTTATCAATAATAATGTAATACAATATTTTAGAAAAAAATATTATATTTTTTATTTTAATAATAAGTATGAATGAAAAAGTAATAGATGTCACTGTCTCGTCAACAAAATTCACTCGATCTTTTAATATGTATATTATTTATATTAGAAAGTAGACGTGTTTTTTCAAGAATCTGTTATTTCCAATAGTCGATTTTTTCACTTTTTCCGCTTCAATTCAATTCAAAAAATAATTTTTCATTTTACGAGAACTTGTTGTAAACCAAAGACAATTTTTGTTATAAACGTATCCTCTTTTTCTCTACACTTTTCTAGGTCTAGCAGAAAGGGATGTAGTTAACAGAAATCTATAATTTTGGATACAAAATCATTTCAAAGGAAGTTCTTGAGCATTACTACTTGACCACAATTCCTCTCGAGTATCGCCTTTGCGGAATTGGAGCAACCAGAAAATGTGGTAAATTACCCTAAAGCAGTTTTATTTATGTTGCTTGGTAACTGTAAATTATAAAAATGGCAGTCAATTGTATGTATCATTGGTAACAATTATTTTAGGATGGGTTCCGCCATAAGCTACCTCTGGTGGGGTGGCTACGATCCTGACAAAAAAAATCCAGAGTCAGGGTTGTCTAAAAGAGACATTCACCATGTCAGAATTACATGGACAAAACTGACTGAGAATCCTATGGAAACTGGCATAGAGTTATTTATGAGGTAAATAGAAATGTTTTATACACATAGTATTAAGCAGATTTACAGGAATCTTACTGGCACCACTTATTTAATTTGCAAAGCGAATATAATTGAGCAATTGTAATAAAATTTAATATGGATCTATTATTTGGAGTACATAAAACATTTCTGGAATACTAATATTTCAAAAAAAATTAATAATTCCTTGAAGGTGTTTTGTCCAACCAAGTTTCTTTTAGGAATGCTTTCGTTTCACTCTCTTGTAGCTCGAAGATCACTTTCAATATAGAAACATTTTTCTCTTTTTCTTCAGGGCCGAATTGATAACCCTGACATATTCAAAACTATAAACATGCATACTCCCAGTTTTTACATATGTGGTCATTATCAAAGCCAAACATTTTTTTTATCAGAATTTGTTTGTTGCTTAGGTTAGTTGAGTCACCAGTCACAAGGGCTATTCATCTGATCAATACACTGCCTATTGAGGTGGCCATGCCATTCTCTGTTGAAAAATTATTATCTTCTGTTGTTTTGGCAATAAGTTAATTGGCGTTAAAAGAGTAAGGAACATATTGTCGCCAATGAATTATTTTTCTTTTATTTCAGATACTTTGCTCAGCATCCAGAATATCAAAATCATTTCCAGTATTTTAAAGATACTCCAAAAGAAATACTTCGTTCAAATATACAGTTCCATGCACACGTACTGGGAGTCATGGTTTCCCTCACAACGATAGTAGAAAGCTTGGACACACCTGATCTGGCAGCAGTGATCTGCCAAAAACTCGGCTATACCCACAAGGACATGAAGATATCTGAGAAGCAATTTAATGTGAGAAATTTATTTGAACCGTTTTTATTCTAGTCCCCTGCCGCTAGCCATTTAAACAATAATCTTTTTTAGTTCTTACGATACTGATTGCCCCATCTCCTTAAGTGATCCCCGTGGCGAAACAAAAACAGACAAGACACAATACGCAGTGAGTTTTGTGCATAAAATAGAATTATGCTTAATAGATATCCCTAGCCTAGCAATTTATTAATATCTGTGGTGTCCTAATATACCCTCCCACCAATCCAACACTAAAAAACAAATAAGAGCAAATAGCTACCCACTATTCAGCTTGTTCCATCCCTATTATATTCTTAAGATGAAATAAAATGCAGCTTTTTCTTGGTGTGAATATTCCATTACACCATGGGAAATACTTATCACTGATTGGTCCATTCTAGCCCACTAGTATTATTCTTTTAAGATGGTAACTTCTATCAATTAACTGCTATTTTTTTATTAATTCTATTCAAAGTTCTACATACTTGAATTAAACAATAGAAGTTAGAAATCATGTTCAAAATGTATAACCGTACTTGCCGATATGCTATAATGTTTGTACTCGCATTACAGGAGTTTAAGGACATCATAGTGAAACTCTTTGTAAATGATATGAAATTCAATGAGGCAACAATGGTATCATGGACAAGGACAATAGGGTTCATCTATAAACACATTTTTCAAACCTTGGACGGAGTGAAAAATTGATCATCATCATCAAACAATCTTCTCATAATTTGTGAACTGATAATTTATTTATAAGAACAAAAATATTAAAATTGCATATTATCTGCAAGTCAGTGTTTTTAATTCCACCTAAAAATATGATGTATTCTCTCCAATGCAAGTTGTGCCAGCAAACACTTATAGTTAATTTTGTTTAACAAGTTTTCTGGTTTCCCTGATGTTTAGAAGAAGCAATCCTCCATTTAAATTTTGTACCTCACAATCCAGCCTTTCGACATCTTCACGTAATTTAAGTCCATGGATGAAGTTGAACTGACCCAGGTCATTAGTGATAAACTCATTGAAAAGTACAAAATTCAGATCCTGTTATGTAAATTATACATTATACCATGATATTATAGCTTCTCTGGAAAACTTTTACTATAATATTGGGTCCATGTTGAGGCGATAATTGCCTATTGATTTTGGAATATGGGATGGATAAAGAAAAATCAAAATGAAACCAGATAATTGATTTTAAATCATTTATTAAAAATAATCATAGACATTCTACTTCACTTCCTTAACCTGGAGACCTGAAACAAACAAAAAAAATAGGATTTAGGATAAGCAAAGCAGAAAATAGATTTTTAAATGATAGCCATATACGACCCCTCCTCAATGGACTACTGCAGGCATGGGCAACCTTTCTTAGGTCTGGGGCCAAATTATCATTCTATCTCCGAGTCAAGGGCCGGGCCGATTGGCGGATCCAGGGGGGGGGGAAGGGTATGGGGCCCATGCCCCCCCCCATTATATATTTTGATATTTATAAAATGAACGACATAATATTATATACTGATTACAAAATTTTGTGTGGCCGAGTGTGGGAGTAAGATTTGCCTTGGTAAGATTTACCTTGTACTTGAATTACGAGACTATCAATATTGGCGTTGATATTGCTTAAGGATAATCGCATAGAATTTTCGAGATTTTCATGTCTTACCCTTGTTCGAATTTTGATTTAGTGTGTTTCATCCTCGAAAAATACAAATGATTTTTCTTACAAATGCAAATAAATTTATATATTTTTCTTCCACCAAATATAATTTAGAAAAATCCGTCAAAGCCATGTTGTAAAATTGTGGTTTTAGCACTAAATTCCCTTGAAGCTCAATAAGTTTCATCTGTAAATTTGCTGGCAGATTATTTTCATTTGCGTCCACTGGACGAGCAAATATAGCGAATGTGGCGTATTGGTTTTGGAAGTCAGCAAACCTCTATCAAATTTCTCTATCTCCTTCAGTTCATCTCCATAATAATTGTATGTGATGTTTGAATGAGCTGATAAAATGGTTTTAAAAAAATTGTATCCCTCCCTGGAACTATTAATTTCTTTCTCTATTACTGTGCCGAGATGAATCAGGGCTGGACAAAATAGCTCGGCGGGCCAGTGTTTGTCCATGTATGGACTACTGCTATAGCATCTCAGCAGAAGTTATTAAATATACCCAGTGGAAGTTGGTTCAGCTTAATTTATATATCATAAGGGTGGGCTCAATCTCTTGATAGGAATTCACTGATTACAGTGGAAAATTTTTAATAAACATTAAAAATTGATAAGATGATCCTAAAAGGCAAAAAATTTGTCACTGCTAATTCCACAATACATGGAGTAAGAATGTCATCAATTTTATCTTGAATAAATCACTGTAAGTGCGTACCAAGTACATTGAAAAACAACAGAATATTTACAATACATGGTCACAAAGATAACTTAAATAGAAGACACAAAATATATAATTACATTATGGATGTATTGTACTACATTTAAAACACAATTATTATCAAAAGATATAATTGTAATTTAGGATGAAAGGCTGGGATGAATGAATGAGTGAAAAAGAAAGAAATTGCTTTAAATACCTGGTGGAAGTGATTGTTTGAGTTTTTCTGCCTTTTCTTTATCTCTGATGACAAGGGTGAAGAGGAATCTTGAAGAACGAAGTTTGAACTTAACGTTATCGGGATTCTTCTTTATTTTAACAGCTGAAAGAAAACCGATACATTAAATCCTGATGAAGTATGCAGATAAATTGATCCGGGAACAGGATAATATATCAAAATAGTACTGAGAGGTTATGTCAAGATTCAGGACAAAAACACTAATAAATATATTTGCATTCGATAGATAGATTAAGAAAGAGTCCAAAATCAAATAACGTGTAGAATAAGTATACAAGATGGCACATTCTATCGCTGAAAAAGTATATCAACAAAACAAAAATTATAACTTACATTTCGCATCCTTCCTTCTCGCCTTCAGAAGGAAATCCTTAATGTCTTTAATTTCACGGGGCTGTAAGAATAAAATAAATCATTCAGATATATATTTTAAGATACTGTATGTAATAGAGGCAATACACAAAGCAAGTTGTAAAATTATTATAAATATGTTTAGTTACCATTTTTATTCTCGTGCTAAATGACAGTTGTGAAGGTTCCTGAAACAATACAAAAATGCAATGAATAAGAGTTTTAGGTCCAGGGGAACATCAATAGGATATAATAATTATTATTTTAATTACTGGATATATAAAAAGTATCAATTCCGCGCCGATTAAATAGGATTAAAAAATACTGTCATTTTCAATACTTACACCGTCGAACCCGTGTCAGGAAAGATCAGTCATTGCTAGATCTCGAACTATTGAAAAAAAATGTTGGGAAAATTATTTTTTAGTGTGAAATACTAAAAGAAAGGAAAAAATATTAAAATTATGTTTGGTTTTGTTTTCTTCGTAAAAATGACGTGGAAACTTGATCAAATTTTCAACAAAACAAAATCTTATCGTCCGAACTCTTAATTTATGGCAGCATACAATGTAAAATGGAAAAACAATAAAGTCCGCTTACTTTTTTTTTACCTTTTTGCTGGTGTAGAGTAAAAATTGCTCTTAAGTGATTAATATCAAATGAATAAACATTTACCATTATATTTTAGAGAATTAAGAATCTGCTAAATTTCTCGATAGAGTAGCTAGCATAAAATAATATTTAACTTTTGGTTTGCGATCACTGCAAGTGAAATAAGTTTATATTGTTATGAAAATCGAATCATAATTGTCTATGGTAAAAAATGACAGAAGTCGTGCTTTAATGATTGTTCATTATTAGTTAAGCTAAAATAACGTAGAAACTAATCTGCGTACTAGAAATCATTCCTTCACTATGTTTGCCCCGAATGAGTTATTTACAAATTTCAAAAACCAGGTATTGACCAATTTTTAACACACTTATCGATTCTTGTTTCTTCTTTCAGCAATACTAATATATATTATTTATTTTATCCTTAATTAGGTTGAAATTTTAATTGAACAGTTGACGAAGCTTTCCTTCTCTGAACAATGCGAGGCTATAGAATTCATAAGAAATTGTTTGGAAAATTTGAAAATATCAAAGAGAAAAAATGCTGGTTTGTGCTATTCATTGCGCCGTAAGACAGTATCGGAAAAGGATGAATGTAAAACAAGAAATAAAAAAGGCAGCACACGCAAAAACAAAAAAGATTTAATATTGAATACAGATGAATCTTCGTTTTCTGCTGATAATAATTCAACGAGGGATTTAAACGAACATTCACCTGTTGAAGATGATTATAAACTAGAAGATCGCAATGTGACTAATTTTTGTGCAAAAACAGTGTATGGTCATAGTCAAAATGTAGAAAAAACTGATATCAACGATAAATTAAACGCTTCGTTAGAAGAAATCAGTAAAACTGTTAATGCTGATAGCTATAATCATTCTGAAGAAACTGAAATATATTTCGAGTCAAACAAAGATGATGCAGATTCAAATATATCATGCGTATCCATCGAAAACAAAAAACAATCAACCAGTGACGTCACTAATTCCAATAAACATATTTTAACTGCTGCTCAACAGCCGGCAAATTTGAAAACTAGACACAAATTTTCATGTATAGTATGTGAACTGGTATTCTCAAAAATAGCTCATTTAATGGGTCATTTATTGAGCCACGAATGTGCGCCCAGCAGTTGCCTCAAATGTAAAACCGTATTTAATAATAAAGTATCTTTTAAATACCACATATTAAGTGAAGATTGCATAGAAAATACAGAAGTTGGAGGAGTGTATGCGCCTGATTTTACGATACATAATGAAAATGTGACGGTAAATAAACAAGTACTGCTTTTGTGTCCTTACTGTGGTATCAGGTAAATAACTTTCAATATTTAGTTCTAGATTTATATTTTAATCAGGTGACTAAACCGTCACGTAAAAAAGAAATAGTCATTTTAGAAATTGATAACTTAACCAATTAATCTCAATCCCCCTTTCCCAAGTTGTGATAAAATGGCAACATTTATTGAGTAAGGAAGGCACACCTTAAGAGTTTTTAGATTGGTGTGCCTTCAAAGCTAGCTTTCAGTTTTCTGATTAATTTATACCTACATTACTTTAAACACAGGTCTAGCATTGAATGTGTTAAGTTACACGTCTTGATATCCATTTGCTGCATATGTTCGAGCTTAAATTTGATTAGTATTATCCAAACGCGGCTTAATTTTAAGAATTCTTTCCACCCTTCTTAAACACTTACCGGTCCAATTGATTTAAATAAATGTTACTATAAGGATCACATATTTTTATCTTTTCTTTTCTTTTCCTTTGTTTTTGAAAAAATAAATATTCTATATTATAATTTAGATTTAACTTGGGCAGGACCGGCAAGTGGTTAAATTAGAAGGCATTATCAGATTATGAGCTTTTGAATTACCTTTCAACAATGATTGACACACTTAATTTTAAAGCTCTAGAAAAATTGTAATTTGTTTATGCAATTACTTAATTAATTGATTGATTGTCATTAATATCAAATAGTTAGTAAACTAAGCCACATTGGCATCGATAACTTTTAAACTTAGTAATATTAATTTTATTCATACTCTGCCTATTACAAATGTCCATCAACTTGTTGGATACATTTTGAATATATCATTTTTATCAATGCCACCGAAAAAGAACCTATAAAATGTATTGTTTATTTCTTTCGTTGCAGTTGTCGTAAAATATTCACGTTAAAAAGACATCTGAAAGAGAGCTGCTGCTTTATAGAGCGTAAATACCAATGCTCTCTCTGCGAGCAAGGCTTTATTTCAGAAACTCTCTTCGAGGCCCACAAAATGGTACGTGATACATTGACATTGTGTCATACATCACACAGTGAAACTGAAGATCACAAATCTTATTACTTGATTCAACTTAGTCATTATTGCTCATTGAAATAGTATATATAAAATAGTAATAGTTATACTTGCAAACATATTTTTATTTAATTTTAATGACTGCCTGTATTTTCTTCTTCTAATTATGTTACCGTGTTTTTAGAAACATCTGCAGTTTCAATGCAATAAATGTCAATCATCTTATTGGAATAGAAAACTATTACGGGAACACAAGAAGACCCATGGAATGGTTTGTATTTATATACATTTATATTTCATCAAAAAAACAGATTGATTTTTATTATGGTTCTGGAATGAGGAGTCCTATTTTAACACAATGCTTACGGAGTGCACAAATTTGTGCGTTTGCTAGTTGGCCATCAAATACGAAATAACATGCTAATTACCAAAGGCCCTGTAAATAAAGTGTTAATAGGATTTTACAGTGTAATTTGTTTTTCTTTATAAATATATTCTCATCCTAAAACTACAAAACATATTATGTACAACAGCAGGAATATTACAGCACAGATGCAGAAATTATAATTATTGTGTTCACAATAGTACCGTAACACTAAATTAAATTACCAGTTCAACTCGTTTGAATATAATAACGAATCCACCCATGAAATTATTTATTGTTAACCTATTACAACTTTGTTTTTTAAAAAAATAATCTTTCAGAAACGTAATGACGTAAATGTGTACGTTTGCCAGCAATGCAAAGTCACTTTCAAAGGTCGGAAACTGTATAGAGAACATCGGGAAGTCTGCAAAAACTGTGATAGTTTTCCAGGTATGTCTTAAAGAAATCATCTGACATAAATACTTGAATTAAGCTGTCAATATCCAATTCGTTTTTCAATAAAAAAATTCAGTCATATCTATCATGGATACTGTCATAACAACTGCACATTTATTGTCAGTGTCAGTCATGTAGCCAAGTGGTCAACGCTCTTTGATCATCACCGGGCAGTTGAGAAGTCAAATCCCTAAATGGAAACATTCTTGATATATTATACAATTTTTTCAATTGATTATTGGTTTGAATCTAAAGGTTGAGGGATCTTGAGGTTTACTTTGCTGCCCTTCTATACCCCTCTATCAAATCTTACAATGTACAGATTAGTCACTAAAAGTGCTGCTAACCCCATCCTCAATTCAAGCGGAAGCTGGAACTGATTTACTACCATTTAATGTTCACATCTTCTGTATTGATGCTAGATTACAAGTCCATACACTGCAAATGCATTATGTTTTGATGTTACTAATTATCTCTACAATATTCAGATCCAGTCTGGTGCAAGGAATGCGTGATGATGTTCAGGGATCGGTACACTTACAAGCGTCATTGCATTAGAAAGAATCATGTGATAACTGATCAAGACACCACTGTTAAAAAGCCATTTGTATGTGAGAAATGCGGCTCAACATTTGCAAGTAGCTATGGGCTGGAAACCCATAATAATAGATTACATAACCAAAAAGGTAAACACATTTTATATTATTGCTTATAATATTTGTTATTTCCGCTCCCTATTTGGAGCATAAACCCATCACATCACCTCCTGTTTAAGTGATAAATTTTAAAAGTTCTGTGGTAATATGATACACTCTCAAACTTGTCCATATGTGTTGTCTACTTCACGACAGTACAGTGTTAGCCTTAGTGACATTGTTTCACTTGAATTAAAATAAAATAAAAACAGCTCAACGTAATGATTTTCGAACAATCAAATTTCATTTGAAAGATGTCTCTGCATCAGCTGACGCTATCCACCACCAATATGACTGGCCCAGCGCTCAGTACTGCAATTTCAAAGTTATTAAAATCATGACAATTATGGCTTATTTCTGAATGTCTGTGTTAATTCAAATTTGAATTTTTTGAATTTTGTACTTTTCCATGAGTTTTGTTGCTAACGACCCGGGTTTCGCCTTTCGGCATCTTCAGGCATTCCAAGTTCACGGATGTACTTGAACTGACGCGTAGTAAACAGTTTGTATCATTTATATACAAAAATATAAGTAGATCACTAAGTTAAAAGGTTATTAAAATGTAAATTAGCGAAATTTGAATGAATACAAGTTTCAATGATTTAAGTGGGTTTGTTATAATTATGGGGATTTTTGAAAATATTAATGACCAGACATAAGAATATTTAAAATAAATCTAAGGTCCTATCCGACCTCTCGTTAATGAGTTGATTGATTTCAAGCCTTTGAACTAATATTAATGATAGTAAGTGAATTGATATTTAATAATAGCAAGTGCTTGAATTGTAAATAAATGACAATAAATAATTCAATTGATTTTGGCTAAAATTTCAGCGACTGTTTTTTCATGTGACCAGTGCTCATACACAACTGTGCGAATGACCAACTTAGCGAGGCACAAAAACTGTCAACACGGTGGCGAGATTCAGAAATACGTCTGTGATAAATGTCCAGCCATTCTTAGCACTTCCACACGTCTACGATATCACTGTCAAAGTGTTCATTCAGAGGTGAGTGATGCTGCCTGTATATAGATTAATCCGCTTGATTGGAGCTCATCTGGAAGAGTAGTTTTGATCCAATCAAGCGGCTGCCGTGATTAAGCAAATCCCACATAAAATAAAACAATCGTTTGACACAAATCATGAATTAATTGTCATTGCTTTTCATCAGGTAAAAAATTTCACCTGTGATATATGTTCAAAGTCGTTCAAATTGAAGACTCAGATGAACAGGCACAGACTAACTCATTCCTTAATTAAGCCGCACAACTGTCTGCACTGTCCCAAGGGATTCCGTAGAGCCTGTTTCCTGCAGCGGCACATACGGTCGAAGCATGATGAACACATTCCTAAGGACCAATTAGCAATATCTGGTGAGTATTCAGTCTGATGATGCTTGTATTATAATTTATACATCAATTGACTATGAGCTGTTAAATCTATTTCAAATTTGCAGCTGTAAAAAAATTATGTTATGTTTAAATTTGATTCAATTACCTGTTATATGTTTTGTCTTTGCCATTATAAGTGATATTGTAAAACTTACTAATAAAAATAACAATGTATTTTAGTTCTACATAAATTATTTTATATATTTGTTGATATCTATTTCGGCTTACACCTTCGTCAGAACTATTATAATGGAGTTCTACCAAGTAAATGCCTACTCAATCAATAATCAGTAAAACTTACTAATTGTTTTTTTCTTTACAGTTATGAAGTTTAATAAAAACACAAAAAAGAAACCTATTTCTACCAATAAAACAACAGAACAACTGATAACAATAGAGGCTCCAAGCCTGCACAAGGATCAGTTGTTTTCCTTGATCGATGTCCAATCAGGTGAACTAGTAACACTGTCCGTTACAGAGATGTCGAACAACGCCGTTATCAACATGAGCGATGGGGACTTGTTGAACGGAATCCACATACCGGATCTCTGGACCAACCCCACCGGTCTGTTCTCCCTGGACCCCATGATGCAGGACACCGAACCGTCAACCTACGGCATGCTGTCTGACGGAGGACCGCAGATCTCCCAGGATCTACTGAAGACTTTGCACGGGCATATAACCAAGGAGACGATGGGGGATTACATACCGCAGTATTTAGAAATTGACGGGGGTCACAAGTGCATGGGAAACGGCTGTTTACCAACACAAGACTATGATAACAAACCAAATGTTCTCTCGCAGACCATTTTAACTTCGGATAATATGATTATCACTATACCAAACTCGCAATAGTGTAGAATGTATAGTGTTGTCATAAGTAAAAAAAACCATAGAGCATATTTTCATTCAACTTAATATATTATTTTATCTAACACTTTTTAATGGCATTTTTTTGTTCTACAACCTAGGTATATAAAACAACTACTTACTGCACACTATGACATTAAAATTTATGGTTGAATTCATAGTTCATATCAGAGAATATACCATTTGCTATTGCTGTATTTTTTTATATATGATGGTGTTTTGGTCCATTATATATTAGCTTAGAGAAAAACAAACCTGCTTTTGAAAATTTTTGGTGTGAGCTTACTCGCAACTCGCAAACTATGACCACTATGTTTGCATCTGAAATGAAAATTTTGACAAATTGTGTTATGTGAATTAAAGCTGGTCTGTGGTGTTGTTACAAACAGATTTATTACCATCAAGTATGTTTATTGTGAAATAGATTCTCAATTTTATTGAACTAATAATTAAATTATGTATGTTATTTATTTGGGTGAAAATAAAAGATATTTTGAGACTGACTTTGTATATTTCCATCAAACTCAACCAATAAAAAATCGGTAGATTGTAGAATCATAATAAATAAAACATAAATACGGTAATGTACAATAGTAAAATTACACTGTACAAAATACTAATCTGTTCGCTCGCTTATAGGATAAATGCATTTTTACAATAAAATAATTACGTAAAAAAAAAACATACAAAATACATTTCTTTTGCCGCAAATTAAGACAAAATATCTTACACAATTTACATCATAAGAATAAGAAATAAATAGATAATGAAGTTATTAAAGTCTTAATTAATTTTTGTCTTTCACTGAATTTTCCTGAATTATTTACATCAACATAATTTAATTGCGTTGGAACTTATCTAGTTTTAGAATGTGAATTAAATTTATTGATAGAATTAACATTAACCTGGTAGAACTCTAATAAAATAAGGTAAAAATAGTTTGGTATTTCATTCCGAAATAATTATAACATGTTACTGATAGCTATTTTGCGAATTTTGATTTAACTGTATTATTTACATGTTATAAAACATTTTGTAAAATAAAGAAATAGACGCTATATCATAGGTTCCCAACTGTTTTCGGGTGGTGACCCCTTTTTATAAAAGCCATGTGACCCGCGATCCCCATGCAATTCAAAAAGGCATTCTTATTAAGGTAAATTAAAAAAACAACGAAAATGCATTATGTATAGTGGATTTTTTGTATAGTTGACTATAAGTTGGTGACCCCATAAAAAACCCGTCGCGACCCCCTTTGGGGTTACGACCTATGAGTTAAGAACTGAACATACTAAAACATTTAAAAAAAAATCTATTGTTATCTTATAATTCTTTTGGAACTGAATTCTTTGCTATTTTTACCTTCTCATATTCAAAATCTTGACTACATTTTTGATCGCTGAATTAAATTTTCACATTGACAAAATAAGTTTATATCCAACAAATGAAATCATTTATGGAAAAACACTGATGTCTCAGTGTTAAAGCCCCAGGCAACAATTTACTGAACGAAATTTGATTTACAGTATGAAGAAAGTCCAATAAATAAACTTGGAATTTGGTTATTAATTTATTTTCTTAAATTACTCAGTTCTGAGTCTTGACCCGAGTATTATTGTAACTATCCTTTTTGATTTTCACCATCCATTTGTAGTGAATGCGGTAATTGCTACTAAAGATTGTTGAAATTATTGTTGTCATTATAGTGAATTTAGCAGAGAATCCTTAACCGGATCCGCCATCAACCTTTTTGTTCAAATACACCAGTTGTGGCTGAATTATAAATATATCTCATAGATTAAGGTGTTTTCTCATTGCCTGCTTTCAGTTCTGAAAAGAACCCTATACATACCATCCTTCAGTGTTGTCATGTGATGACTTAACATATCTTTCCAAAAGCTAGGGGGACTCGTAAAGGTTTTGGGAAAGATACTTGAGACCTCTTTGATTTTTATTAGTAAAAATGATAAAAATGCTGCAATTTGTTTTGCATAATGTTAAAATTTTCATGAACAACCAAATTGTATAAATCAAGATGTAGGTCTCTTGGCCACAGATTCTCGTCAAGTTACATTTGTATGCCATCCAAGATACACAAACCATCAAACTAATAAATGACAAAAGCTAGAATAAGTGATAGGAGGTTTTTTAAGCATGAAAGAATGGAGAAAACTATTTTCTTAAAATGAAACAAGATGAAAAAAATCACCTAGCCGAGAAATAATTTCAGGATTTCACTGCATTTAACATTAAGTTTAAAATCAGCTTAATACTGAAGAAACACACTTTTCTTTTGCAGATGTAATATTTTTTAAAAACCAATCGATTTTCGCATCGGTGATAACATAATATAATACCAAGAATTTATCATAATCACAACCCTATTCACTTATACCTTTAATCGAGATGGTAAGAATTTATTCATTTATTTATATACAACAGAAATTACATGTAATCAATAATAGTTGATTAATAAACCGGTACACGGCAGGCTGTCAGATAAATGACTAGAAAATAAAAAAAAAAGAAATAATATTGCCTACTCCGGCAGACTCGATTCATTTAAGATCATGAATTTATCTGTGTACATTTCTTATCTTAGTTATACTTAAAATATTCAAATAAGTCTAAAGAATACTATGTTATTATAAAAGATTTTTTGATGCACTGACACAACACACAAAAAAGCTGAATGCGAGAAATGAATTTGAACACAAGTGAAAATGAATAAAACATTTCAAGTCAAGAACATAATGGAATATTTGTCAAATGCTTTGCGTTGGTAAATTTAACGCCTATTCGAGATTGTTCAGCGGCTATTGAAATTTCTTGAAATAACACATGATAGCTATTGGACTGCGATTAAAAATTGTACTCCCAGAGTCTGGGAACAAAAATACTATTGCATTGATTTGAGTAATTTTTTTGATTATTGAAAAACATTAAAAAAACTTATCTAGAAGCTTTAACTCCCTGGATCTTTATTCAGTTATTCATATTGATTCCGGGAAAGGAAAAGAATAAAATATATTCAATAAAATATATGAGCTGCGATGGATATCTAGATTTCTAATTGTTCAGTATTGTGTTGCCAGGTTTTCAAAGTAGTTCTAATAAAATAATATAATCGATAAAATTTGTATAAAACTGCTTGAAAAGTAAATCTCAAATATTCTTCATAAAAAAAGATATATCAAAAGGAATGTTAAAAAAATGTATAAAAAGAAATACAAATAAATTATTTTTAATGTGGCGGATGAAGACACTCGTTATTAAGAATGTTACCTTTTCCGTCGCCTATTTTTACGGAAACCCTTCCCGAACCACCCGGCTTGCGTCGAGTTATCCGGGTCGCCGTTTGATTTTCTATTGTCACTTACACTATTTTGAACACGACTTTTGAGATCAAAGTTGCACTTATTATTATTGATGGCTTTCGCCTCGTCCAAATTGTCGGGTGAATCGCTCTTGGAGTTGACCGCACGGGTGTCGTTGTCCGTGGCTGAGGTGTCCTCTCCGCTGTCGTCCGAGGTTTCCGAATCGCCGCAGCAATCGCACATGACCAGCTTTTCATTGTGCCATTTTTCAAATCTGTCGTCAGAGTTGAATGCCGTATAAAAATTGCACGACTGCGAACTGTAATGCTGTTCACAAAATTCGCACTGCGATTCCTTTTTCCGTTTGGTATCCTTCCTTGCCAGCAACTTCAGATTCGTTTTCTTTACAGTATTGCAAACGGTTTTATTGTTGCTTTGCAAAACGGGAGTGACCGGTTTGCCTTTGAGCATCAACTTCTGCCCGAAGCGTATGAGATTTATCGAGTTGAAAACACTTTTGAAGTCATATTGCACGTAGAACGGCACGGGGTTTATAATACTGTGCAGTCCGAATGCAGCGTACTACAATTCCCCGCGATTCACCAGCAGAGTGTTTTGAATTATCGCCCGAGTTATAGACTGGCATTTTCTGTTAAAATTTCTGTTTGATTGAGAATAAAATTCCTTGAAAATAGAGATATTTTCAATACTATCGCGGTTAATGGTGCGAGCGGCGGGCAAGATCTTCTTAGCGATACATCTATTTAGTATTCCGTTGACGGCTTCGATGGGGTTTTTTATTTTAGAAGTTTTTAGAATTGCTTCCGGGTAGCTCAAGTCGATCGCTTCGTTGGCATTGATAACGATGGGTTTTTTCTTGACCGACCCGTTTCTGGCTGAAAACATTGGAGGTTTAGGAACTTTCAAAATGCAGGGAAGACTCAACAGTTTCTTTGCTAACTGGACCGTGTCATCAGTAGTGAACGCTGTATTAGAGTCCTGTTTCAGACTAAAATCCAATGGCTCTTCGAAACTTGAATCTTTCAGTTCGATAGATCCGTTCGTGGTACTATCAGGTTGCTTTGTAATTTGGCAATTCTCCATGCTGGTAATATTTTTTGTGACATCTTTGAGGCGACGAAAATTCCGTAAAGGGTTCGCCAGTTTGTTCTTATCGCTGAGCTTATTTTCTAACATAAAATTTTTCATCAATCCGTTGGACAAATTTGTAATATTTTCATTAATTTGAATATTTTTGCTAACTAGTACTATCGGTAACGTTTCTGTCGTGCGTTTCTCATCTTTTTCACACTTAACGAATTCGGTTTTTAAATTATCAACACCGTTCACGCTATCCCAGGTAAATTTCTTTGGCTCCGGTGAGTGCTTTAAATCCAACGGCTGCTGTATATTTTTATTTATCTCTTGGCCGGTATCCAGCAGCGGTATCTCAGATTTACTTTCACTTTTAGCCACTTTCACGTCCGCTGCGTCATTGCAGTCTTGCGAAATAGTCTCAGGGTCAGTCTGTTGAAATTTGTCACATTTCATCGGCGAAAGTTTAGATTTATTGACTAGCAGAATGCTGACTTTGTGAATTTCGTTCTCGCCAGTTTTCATTTCAACGTGGACTCTTTCGAACTCTTGGGCGAGAATTTCCATCGATATACCTTCCACGCCGCATGCGCTCTGATTATTAGACGAATTGACGACTTCCATGGCCTCAGAATCGCTTTTTATAACTGCATTAATCTTTACGTTGCTTATTTTAGTAACTTGCATGCTATCGCTGTGTTCACATTTCGTGAACGCTTCTCTTTCTTCAACGTTGACTGTGCAGCTAAAATCTACCGTTTTCATTTTTACTTTTACGTCTTCCTTATTATCTAGTGGTGTGTCTTCGCCCTGAAGTATTTTCATCTGAAAATTGTTGATATCGCTATCTACAGCTGCTTTATTTAATTCGACTTTAACTAAATTCTCCTCGGAACCGCTAACTATTGTTTCAGACTTACACATTATTTGATTAACTTTAATATTGCTACTATTATTTAAAGACTTATCGTCTGCACAGTCATTTAACTTGTGAACCGACAAGTCTTCAGGTAAATCGTCCACGTTCATCTTAAGCTTGAGTATATTCAGCGGACAGTCATCGTCGGGATCGTCTATTTCCATTCCTCTGTCAGTTTTAGCTTTGGGCTCTTCGACTGTCTCCGCCGGCTCTATTTTATCGGAATCTTTTACCAAAGGAGACCTAATAAGCATAGGTTGAGTTGTAGTGTGAAGTTCTTTAGGTGATAGGTAACTGGTATGGGCAAATATGGGATCGTAGAACCTCTGATACTTGGGAGTGTCTAAATTTAAATATTCCATCACTAATTTCATCACTTCGTCGCATTTCCCGTTGATCTTCAGGGCGGCCACGTCGTCTTTGGGCGTCCACTGCAGATTGACTATGAAGATGGCCGGTCTCTTTTTGGGAGGCCGGTCCATGGCCCACAGCCATGGATATTTTTTGAGAACCTTCAGGCTGGAGCCAAGACAGAGAATCACGTCAGCCTTGGCGGCGTGGTAGAGCGCCCCCGACCAGTTCAGTGGCCATTGAGCTATGCCTCTTTCACCGAAGTGGACGATCGAGTCCTTTTGAAAACACAGTAAGTTTTTATTGAAATTATTATTCATATCCATAGTATTTAAATTATAATATAAAATAGGGAAGCATTGAGTTAAAAAAAAGTACAAAGAGTTTATCATTTTGTTGAAAATTGACCTTATTTATCATAGTAATTACAGGAGAACAACTACTTTAGTTAAAATATTACTGATTATTGTGGAAGTATTTATAATATTATTACAGTATTAAAAAATTTGCACAGTAAATATTAAACTGAATGAAGAAACTAAATGATGCCATTTAGTCTGTATAGATTGTTGTCTGTCAAACTGGATTGTTGAAGGAGAGATGTGATGATTCTTGAGCACTTACCACTAATGAACCTCCACATTTGTGACAGATCCTCGAAGTCTTATGGTAAAACCTAGCAGTCTTTTCAGTTGTATCAAATAATCTCCAATACTGCACATTTGGCTTGCAGTCCCTGCACATCTCTATGTACATGTTGCCGTGGACCTAAAATGATTAATTTACATTATAGACTTATCACTTCCCTTTAATGGTCTTTCAGTCGCCTTTACTCTGTTAGTCTAGCTGATTTCAGATTAAGTCTTAAGAGTTTAACACATTCAATGCTGAACCTGTTTTTAAGTATGCAGTTGAACACGCTAGGCGTGTTCTCAGCATATGATGTGTTAAATTTGTTAAAATAGTTTATTGAGTTGATCTAATCGTTTAAACTTGAATTGATATCCAAAAATCTCAGTGTGCACTTTCTTAACTTCTGTCAATTTTGTTACTTACCAACTTTTACCAGTACAGTGACAATGTACCGATAGATTACCCTCTAGGGCTAAAAGAGTTTAACCCATTATATGCTGAAACGCCTGATTTTGGTGTGTTGCAAATTGGTATTCAAGAATAAATAGAGTTATAAGTGTTAAAACTATCATAGACATGATGTTTTTATTCAAATATGTATGCATTATTTGATCTGATAATTGCCTTGGGTGTATTTAACACAGATACTGATGAATTAATGTTTGAAATCTTAGTTGTCGGAATATTCGTAAATCGGGTCAGCAGGGAAGAGGTTAATATACTCAACGATTAGTTGCGGTGTAAATATAATCAGACTTACCTCCGAGAGAGCCCTCTTAGGAAGGCCGGATCGCAGATGTAACCCGTCACAATTCTGGGACACGACAAATTTTAAGTAGCGCTGCCTATACAGCTGCCAAAGGGCCATGTGGGTGAGGGTGGGGTCGGCGCGGGTTAGATCGTGTTTACTGAAACAAGCAGAAGATTATTTTGATACCAATGCAAAAATTACTAAATTCAATTCTTTATTATTAAATGAAGTTCTTTAAATACCGTCAAGCGGGGTGAATAGAGACAAAAACAACGATTGAACTTTAGCACAACTTTACTAAGTATCTAATGTATTTTTTA
The DNA here is from genome assembly GCA_028554975.1 of Himalopsyche kuldschensis. Lineage (NCBI taxonomy): Eukaryota > Metazoa > Arthropoda > Insecta > Trichoptera > Rhyacophilidae > Himalopsyche > Himalopsyche kuldschensis. Next base: position 38,848 of record JAHFWI010000059.1, on the reverse strand, counting down.
TTATTTATGTATAATTCTTTACAATGACTATAATACTATCTCTCGAATGAAAAAACCAAACCAACTAAATGATTGGCCACAATTGAAACAAACGTGTTTAAGTTCGATGCCTGTGCATCCTTACTTTTTGATTCTTTATAAATTTCTCTTTTATTGCGTGAAAATTAAATTTAATCATGTTTTTTTTAGTTAATAGTTTTGTCTGTATTCACCCCAATTCAATGTGAATAGAGACATCGAACAAAATTGACTATGTCTTAATAACGATAGTGAATATTTGAAAAATATTGTTATGAATGTGTAGTAGGACCATAGAAACACGTATCAAACCATTCATATTTGAAATATGAGGCGCAGGTATGAAGATACATAGTCGTGAATACTAGAAAGTGTCTCTATTCAACCCGTTTTACGGTATAGTAAAAAAATAATTAATCTATCATTCTGCATATCGCGGCAGAGAAACACAGAGCGTTAACCACTGAGCCATGTCTAAGCTGTAAATGAATAAATCCATTGACATCAAGTTTACCATTATGATTTTTCAATCCATCGCAATTGCATCAGCTATACTGAACATATAAACATTTTGAAATATATAACATAACAAACCCAATTTGTTTCCCTTGCTGCAATAGTGTCCATATTCCATTTGGGCCTCTGTAGTCAGGAATGTCTGCAGCAGTACTTATTCCGGCACCCGTATAAACCTTCAATATATGATCATTAACATTTAAATATAGAGCTTATAAAGTAATTCATTACAATTTATAGCAATAGGATTCGCAATGAATAAACAATATTTTTCCAAAGTAATTTTCAAACATCTTAAACCTCTCGAGGCTAACAACCAATTTCGCATAATATGATTCAATGATTTAATAAAATAAAACAAAACAAATGAACTCGAACTGACAGGATAGTTCTAGAAAACAAAAATCAAACGATTTCCAAATTATTCATTTTTTTTCTTATGGAATTTATTTAAATCAAATGAAAAAAGAATATTTAACCACAGCCAATCCGAGACGAATCTGGTGACAGCTAATCAGAAACAAATTACATGCATCTGTCTTTATTTTATAAATAAAATTAGAACGAAATTGTATGCCATAACACCTAACATTTATTAGATTTTTTTAACTCCACGAAATTAACTTGATGAAATTTTTGGAAAATTAAGTCACTCGCAGAGAAAAGACATCATGAACACCCATACAAAAGATATCAAATGTTCACTTGGATAAATCTAAATTAAATATTGACCTTGATGGGACTCGAGCCTGAGCCATCCTAGTGCTATGGTAAAGCTCTTGCCGCTAGACCACAGAGGACAAGTAATAATGTAGTTTTAAAATCGTAAATTTCACACAGGCATTTCAGCTTAAAAGTGTTGCGAATTACTGTATCCAAGAATACCAGTGATCATATCTGGGACTAATCTTGTGCAAACTTTCTAAGCTTTTACTGCTAGGCTACTGAGGCTAACACTACATGATCGTCGAAAAATAGAAAAGAAAACAATTAAAGGAAAGTAAATATCACAATATGGGCGAGCTATGGGCATAAAAAATCGAGTATATTTTCACCCAAAATAACTGCAAAGTGTTTAATATTATATTATAATGACTGATAGAAGAAATAAATAAAATACTAACCACAAGATGTTTGGCACCTTTCAATGCATTTGCCAGTATTTTGCATTTGTTTCTTAATACAAGTTCGTCATCTTCTATTTCTTTACTCCTTTCTATAGTAGCTTGTCTCTTCCGTATACGAAATTTTACTTCTTTTACTTCGTCTGACATACTAGCTAGGACAGCGATTTCTTCCGCACTTCTAAGTGACTCCTTCTTTCTTAGAATATTTGACACCTATCAAAAGACAAATAAGTTATGTTAATTGTTATTATATGTCACAGATCCATGCTATCCGGCAAATACCCACTATTTATCATACACAATAAATAAACATGAATGTATGTCACAATTGATTTAAGGTAAACTTGTTTAAATCAACTTAGTGTAATTTCGGCATTGTTATCATTTCTCTAGTCAACTTGAAAATGAATGACATTCTCGAACACAATATTGTGCAAATGGTTCTAAAGCACAACAAACCTTTCGGAGTGAAGCGTTTCTCTCGATTTTTGGACATAATTTCCTAATTTGATTACACTTCCTTCTTGTCACTCCACACCTCATCTTTGTTTTCACCTCCATTTTTCTTCTTTCTATTTCTAAAATTGAACACTAGGTGGGCCCAATCATAACAATGTCATAATTTTAGAATGAATCGCAAACCGGTGGTTACTGTATCTTCTGGCAACTTTTGTGTATATTTTATTGATATATTACGGTATAGCTTTATTTTATGAGATAAAACCTTTGGAATACATTGAAAGTAATATATCGCACTCAAAAATAGTTATCTCGAAACTGAATAAATAGTAAAACAATAATATCTGAAAGCCTAAATGATGTTAATACTTTCAATAGGTTCAGCGGTTATATTGTGGAAGATTATTTTCATATAAAGTTAATCAAACATCAAAAATAAAAAAGCCAAAACTGTAAAAACGGTGATTTTATTTCTCAAGCTAAACTATTTTTAATTTTATATGTAAATCATGTTGTCATTTTTATCACACTTATGGTTAATCTTTGTTTATTTTTTTAATTGTACTAAACGGTTTCGATAAAAATTCGGCACTTTGTAACTGGTAAAGTAACATTTATTTTAAGTAACAGCGGAAAATTCGGTTATCTTCAATATCATACAAAATAAGTAAACGCTAAATTTATAAAAAGGAAACTATTCTGAATCGAAAATTAAAGTAGGTAATAACACTGTATCAAGATGATTTTAAATTTTCATAAAAAAAGAAATAAATAAATATTAGTAATCGGAGCACTAAAAATCCGCACGAAGAAAACCAGTCAGTAATTTGAAATAATTTTTGTTCGACCCTATTACATTTTACAATTTTTTCAATGGTAAAACGATAACAGAACTATGATAAAATAATTTGACGTTTGAGTTAAGTCTATGCTTGTAGCAGTTGTAGCTATGTATTATATTTGGTGTATTGGCTTTTAGTATCTAGTCTATGATTAGCTATGACGTTTACGATTTGTATATTGTCTATGACTGTCAGTACAATGTTCAAACAAGCTGTCAAAATAAACTTGATAAAATAAATTTAAAAGTAATTTGATTTAACTCATAGAAAATCTTCATTGTACTGAGTTTGTATTTTAATAGTTTTGGTACAATCTAGAAAAATCTGAATACAAATTCAACAACGTCGTGGATTAAAATGAACCTAAACACGTAATATCTGATAAGGTTTACTTCTTATCGCGGTTAAACAGTTTTTGTTTACTTTTTGAGTTATGCGCATATGTCATTAACGCCAGTCATCATTATTTATTTACATACATTAAAATGAATCCGATATTAAACCGTCGTCTACCTTTAATTGCAGGTGACATTTATTTTTATTATTACAAAGAAGATTAAAAATAAATAAATACATATTCATGTATTATATTTACAAATCAGCACGCAAGAAATATAGATTGTCAGTTTTATTCTGTATATATGAAGTATTATTTTGCATGCTTAATACTTTTCATTTATTAACCCTTGCACTCCTCATTTATATATTTTTTCCTTCCAGTAACTTCTCAACATATTTGAGAAATTGTTTGATATCTTAAATAACTCTTAAACAATGAGATAAAAAAACTATTTAATAAATACACCACATTTTAAAATGTTACACTTACACGCTACTTTATCTAAGGCACATATTATCCAATATTATGAATTAAAGTTAATTTAAAATTAGTAAAAAATTATTTTCCAACCAAGTTGTACAATTTCGAGCAGGATTCGACATAGGAGTTAAAAATCAGGGAATTCTGTTGGTTTTTGCAATATATATCTGGATTTTATTAGTAATCTAGGTAATCTATTTATTTTACAGTACATTTCAAGATTGTCAGCTGTCCTAATGTAGTCCCACTTAGATTTTTCAATCATCGGCTCTCATCTGAACACCTGTTGATCCAAAAAACATGCAAAGATTTTGCTCAAAAAGAATTGTTGCCCATCGCCACAAAACTAGATAATGAAGCCAAATTTCCAGCTGAGCAGGTACGTGTGTCAAACTTTTTTTGATAAAGGATTATGTATATCAAAGACACGTTGAAATACAGGGACTCGTGTTATTCAAGAATAATTAGCTCTTTATTAATTGAGCACACCACAGAGATCCATCATGTAATGACAATGTACAAGGGACATGAGAAACAACATATCATATGTGGGGGGTATGAGAGTTAAAGTGATAGTTGGTGACTGCTATTGCACATGTTTTTTTAAAATTATTTTTTAATTAAAATACATACTTAGATAGTGAGGACCCACTGTATAATATAATTGAATAGCTTGTATCTGTTCTAAATCAAAATAAAGGGTATATTCTTAAAAACCCTTCAAAAAGCAAATTTTCTTGTTCAGTGTTTAACCTTACAGCAGCCTACGATTTCAATAATGTTAAAAATTCATTGGTTAACATGTTAAAAGCCAACAACAAAACTTCTTCCTATCCAATTTCATCAAAATGTGCGAAAACCTATGCATAAGTTAGGGTTGTTATAGCACCACACATTGACAAAAAATATATATTCACTCTTTACAGATTAAAATTCAATACCAATAAATGAAAAATCTTATTTATAATGCAAATAAATGATCAAGTAACTGATATGTGTTATGCCAGCTTACAAACATGGATGTGAGATACTAAAATATATAAATAAATAAAATATATAATACTAAGTACATTCAAAACTTTATAAATTGTAATTAAATGTATTAATATATTTGACAGATTAAGAAACTTGGCGAACTCGGATTGATGGCAATAGGTGTCAGTCAAAGTAGCTCTGGCATGGGCTGCGATTCTCTTTCCACCGCAGTGGCAGTGGAAGAACTGTCGAGAGGATGTGCAGGGACTGGCGCGATAGTCTCCATCCACAATTGCCTGTATGCTAATTTATTGGATAAAAGCGGAAGTGATAAACAGAAAGAGCAATATTTGGTTCCTTTCACCACAGGCGAAATCGGATGTTTTGCTCTCAGCGAACCTAGTTGGTAACTTCTCATGTTTTATTGAATCTCACTGCAGGGTTTTCACATTGTTTTCGATCAGTATAGTTTCACATAGTCCAAGTTTTTTAACCAGCTATGAGTAGTAACCAGAGCTGTGAAGTCGTTACCAAAAACACGACTCTGACCAAAGAAATTTAAATTCGACACTTATTTTTTCCTAATTTTCCTATTCATGTGTATTCAGTTTAATATCAACCAACCAATCCGGCCAATAGTCAAATTTGACATATTAAATGTAAAAATAAAAAGTTTAAACTTTTCAAAATTTCCGACTACGAGTGGTACTCCGGCCAAAACGCCGTGACGACTCCAACTCCGATTCCGGCCAAAAAACTCCGACTCCACAGCCCTGGTAATAACTATAATTCTGTACAGTTTACAGTTTAAAATGCTACGTTTTTACGTAAAATTTCCCAAAAATGATAGCTTTTGCTCTGATATGAAAAATATTTTATTTAATATTACCTTGTAAAGGCATTGATAATTGTGTTGACAACACTGATACCTTTTGTAGGTTTTTGTTGAGTTTCTCTTGTGAAAACTATCAAAATTTAACACATTTTTTTTTGTGTCATCACAGCTTCTTATTTTGGTTGCAGATGCTGGAAGTGACGTTGCAAATCTACAAACGACAGCAAGAAAAGATGATGAATTTTGGATTTTGAATGGCACTAAATCCTGGGTGACTTCAGCACTAGACGGGAAAGCGATCATTGTGTTTGCTAGCGTAGATAAGACAAGAAAACATAGAGGAATATCTGGTATAAACACATTTTTTTAGTAATCAATGTATTATTGCACTCCTCGAACCAAACTGCCTCAATCGACTTTGAAGTTTACCCTTTTAGATTTTGTACCGGTTTTCCGCAATATGCTCAGATGAGTAAATAATTTTTCAATATAATTGTGGAACTTTAAGAATTTTTGGCAGTTTGGTTGCGCAAGTGAGACATACATTTCTTACGAATACTGGAAAAGTCACATAATATTTTTTGCTTTCAGCCTTTGTCATGGATATAAATACTCCGGGACTCATATTGGGTGCAAGAGATGATCTTATGGGAATCAGGTAATTCTTTTGTTAAAGAAACTTTTTGATTCTTGACATATTTAACACAGCACAGCTTTCACGTTGATTTGTTGCACTTCGGGTTGAAAAAATAAATGTTTTTACTAATTTTTTAAATGACTAGCTACTGTTACGTAACTAACCAGGCTATCGGGTCTTTTTAACAGCAACTGGAACGCTAAATAAAATTGCCCTACTCAATTACACCCTTTTTACAGCCTATGATACTCATGGTTTTTACAAAATTATGTTGTACCAAATGAAAATACTATGCACGCCTATATTTAAAAATATAAAAATTAATAACACTGTGAAAACATATATAAACATAAATGTAACACTGACATATTAGAAAACACATTATAACAAGTTTCTATTGTCTGTGATTTTCCACATTATATCTTCTGTGCTATGAAAGGCATTAATGTAGAGATTTTCACCATTGCTATGGTATTTTTATAAAAGAGATGACACCATTGTCTGATGAAATTTGGAGAGACCATCGACAATAAGATAACTCATAATTTTAGAGCTTTATCGAGCTGCACGGTCACCTTGAACGATGTGAGGGTGCACCAGGACAATGTCGTCGGAAATATTGGAGAAGGTTTTAAGATAGCAATGGCGCAATTAGACCAAGCGAGAATCGGTATCTCATCACAAGCTCTCGGTAAGTCTGCGATCCCTTAGTAGATTGATAACAGCAGAAAAGTTTGACTCATATAAAACATAGCAAAATTTGGTACATACCTTTTGATACCATCATTATACTTAGTTAACAACAGCTTTACGGTATGCTTATATTTATTATGTTGTTTATTAATTCTCATGTATTCATTTGTAATTCATATACAGTCAAGTCTTTTTTTATCCATGTATGGAAATGTACTAGAAACAATAATTCTTTATTGTCTAACTGATTGAAAATTTTTGAAAACTTTGGAAGTGAGTTAATTCGAAATTTAAAATAAAAACAAAAGAATCCAGTAATGATTTTTTTGCCTGGAAAATCTTTTTAAGGATTGTTGCTTTGTTTATAGGTATTGCGCAAGCAGCTTTAGATTGCGCTGTTAAATATTCTATGCAAAGAATGGCCTTTGGTAAACCACTGTCACAAATTTCAGCTGTCCAGGTTAGTACTGAAAAGTTTTTTTAGCCATAAAATGCATTCAGTCGAAAGTGAAGAAATAAATGATTATGTACACCAGTGGTTGGCACCTTTTGAGAGACTGGGTAAAAAATTCCAATTTAGAAAATTTCATTTGATAAGTGGGTAAAAGTTTAAAAAAATACTTATTATTTTCATAAAATATATACATGTATGTGTACATAATGAAAAAATATGTACATGTGTGTGTACACATAAAAAAAATGTATACATACAATTTTTTTTTATAAAACAAACATTTATAAAAAAAAAAAAATTGGCTACCATGGTTTTGATTTTTTTTCGATATTTGACAAATATGTATGTGGTTAACTTGAGTCGAACATAGGAATCGAGATTTGCTAACGTACTTAAGTCTATTCCGCAGCGTATTCTGGACATTTCATTTAAGAAAATATTTACTCATAAGAATACGTGGAACTAAATGCTGATAATAGAGCAAATGCAAAATTTTATAAGCATAATTCTTTTTGCGGTAATGTAGCCCAGCATGATGATATGGCATCCATGTGATCGTTTTCTGTGTTTTCGAGATGCTGTCGAAGATCTTTAATTGTCCGACTCTGACTCCAGCATTTACCAAAACCACGACTCCGACTCTGACTCCGACTCCAACTCCGACTAAAAAAAGGGTTAATATCGTCACCTTTTTTCCCTTATTTTCCTATTTATGTGTATTCAATTAAATATCAACCCTATCAATGCGGCCAAAAGTCAAATTTGACATTAAATGCAAAAATAAAAAGTTCAAACTTTTAAAAATTTCCGACTCCGAGTACGACTCCGACCGAAACGCCGCGACGACTCCGACTCCGGCCAAAAAGCTCCGACTCCACGACTCCGACTCCGACTCCACAGCCCTGCTGAAAAGTCTTGTTCTATTTTATCACATTCTGTTTTGTCATGGAACCTATTAGATAATTGATTTTTTTCGAGTATTTGAATTTATATTACAGGGATAGTAAGTTTGGAAGATTGAGTTTCTCATTTGGAATTGGAAAACTAATAAGCTGAGCCAAATTTGATATTGAAATTCCATCAAGCATCTTGAGTCGAAATTCTAAATTAAATAGATAGTTAAAATGTTGATATTAATAAATATGTTGCTTAGATTAATTGGTTCATAAGTTTAAATAAAGTAAGTCCAAAATATCTTCCATACTAGCAAAAGTAGTCCTTGACATGTAGGTTATTAATAAACCACACAAGTTATTATACTCTGAATATGTATGTATTAATTATTTTAAAAAAGAGGCGGCACGTTTGGGTCGAATATTTTCATGGATGAACATGCCATATTTTTTATCTATGAGAAAGTCAGTCAGATAGAGTAGTATCAAAAAAATCACGGACTTTCCCTACCTAAGTGAATGCAAAATGTCCCCATTGCATTCTTGATTTTGAAATAGATTTGTAACCATTTGTGTATTCACTTTAGCACAGGCTGGCAGAAATGGCAGTTCGCTTAGAAGGAGCTAGGTTGCTGACGTGGAAAGCGGCGGTGGAAATCGACTCCATCCATCGTTCCACAAAAAATTCTTCAGTTGCTAAAGTTGCCGCGAGCACTTGTGCCAACTTTGTGGCAGACAACTGCGTGCAGATTTTGGGCGGGATGGGATTCGCCAAAGGATTTGCTGCAGAAAGACATTACAGGTTCACAGATATAATATAATAACAATGGCCCAAATGACCTTTTTGGTCTATGTCAAGTTTTATAATTTAATACCAAACACTTTTTTGAAAAATAAATTTAAAGGATACACAGGTCAAAGGCTTTTGAAATTAATTGGACTTATTTTGTTACTCTTTTAAACATTCAATTAATATAATTTTGCGATTGGTTGAGCCCACCTATATTATTATGTAGTTCTCTTCCAAAAATTTCTTCTGGAGGCAAAAATAAAAGCTGTTATAATTAAGAATTTCGACTGAAGGTGCTTGATGAAATTTCAATATCAAATTTCGCTTATTTGAATTTTGTACTTTACTCAAAGTTCAAGTACATTCGTGCACTTGAAATGCCTGAAGATGACAAAAGGCGAATCCCGAGTCATAAAAGACAAAACTTATGGAAATGTACAAAACTCACACGATACATATTTGATAAATGCTGTTATTGAAAAAATAATAAAACATTTTTGTACTTATTCTAAAATTCATTTATTGTGATCAGTACCGTTTTTAATTATCGAGAGCATTTACAACTGATTATCGACAGTGAACACATTTGAAGTGATAAAACTATTACGTTCATAACTACATTTTTAAAACTTTTAGTTCTTTGACTAATAATTTATTGAATGATATCTGAGCTAATTGATTCAAAAGACTGTTCTTAGTGTTTTACTTTACTGAGGCAGAAACATTTTCCTACGTCATCGATAATTTGTGTTTTTTCCATATTTACAGGGACGCAAGAGTCACAGAAATCTATGGTGGTGTAACAGATGTCCAGAAAACGGTGATAGCCCAACAGCTGATCAAAGAATATATCTGAAAACTTCACTTTTATTGATAACTTATTTAACTTATTATATTCACATGTGATAAAATAAATAGCGGGAAGATAACCTAACATATTTTGGTAATACAACGAATTTTAGTTTCACAGGCAATATTAAATGTTGTGTACACAGAAATACTTTCGCCGTATATTTAATAATATTGTGATACACAATAGTTTGTATTTTTTATATTAATTTATAGACATAACTATTTTATTAAAACAATTATATACATACAACACTCGGTTTTCAAAAGAGACTTTTATTCACAATGTGTCTTGCATTTTTGAGCTTTGATTATTTGAACCGTATACATTAGCAACCATTTCAAATTATTAAAACCGTGTTCAATAAATTTTCTTTGCCGCTTTTGTTTTAAAACTTTTTAAGCTTTCTTCAGTTTGGTTACTTATAATTAGTTTCTTCCAGGGCTGTAGAGTCGTTAACAAAAACACCACTCCGACTCCAGCATTGACTAAAAACACGACACAGGCTCTGACAGTTTTTTTCAAAATTTTGTCAAGTTTTTTTCCTACCTTTCCTATTTATGTGTATTAAATTAAATATCAACCAACCATTCCGGCCAATAGCTAAATTTTACATGTTATATGCATAAATAAAAAGATCAAACTTTTCACGACTACAACTTTGACCTAAACACCGCGACGACTCGGACTCCAGTTCTACAGGCCTGGTTTCTTCACAGTTTATTTGTATCATACGATAATAACCGTGTTCAATAATGCTAAATTCTTATTTATAAACAAAACTACATATATCTGTTGGCAACATTTTTAAATAGAGATAATCAAAATTCTTAATATATTATTTATCACTGGGTTGGATGAACTAAGATGAATAGCAGTCGGCTATGATTTAAGGGAAAAATATATAATTTAATTTGTTTTTTGAGGAGGTTGCAATTTTTGATATATTTATTACGCATATAAAGAATTTGTATCATTATTAAGAGTTATGGATATGCTCAATGGTTCCCTATTATTTCCTGTGAACAATAAGGGAAAATGATACTCGTATATTTTGTATGAAATCTACGATCTAACAATTTAATTAATAAGTAGATCAGAGCTCTATTTTTTTTTATATTGGAATATTTGGAATAAAAATGTTTTTCAGAATTTTTGGCTTTTTGATTGGTTTTGAAATATTGTTCAGATTTTGTGATCGTTTTACACTTCAGTGCTATCTTTGAGCATACAAGAAATTACATTTTGAATGGTTAACCCCAATGTGTCATTTGGTGTCTTTCCAAGCAGATCTCACTCTAGATTTGTAATCTTAAGATCGATTTAACTGGTTTAACTTCAGAATGCTTAATTTTTTTCGCCTATAGTATAGGCTCCCAACCCCTTTTCGGGTGGCGACACCTTTTTATAAAAGCCATGTGACCTGCGACCCCGATGCAATTGAAAAAGGCATTTTTGTAAGGTAATTATAAAAAAACAACGAAAATGCATTATAGTGAATATTTATTTAGTTGACTGTATAAGCTGGTGACCCATTGGTTGTGTTAAGTTAGTTTGAATATTTTTTTAGTTGACTGTATAGCTGGCGACCCATAGGTTGGGTTAGGTTGAATTTTTTTTTTAGTTGACTGTATAAGCTGGCGACCCATAGGTTGGGTAAGGTTAGGATGAATATTTTTTTTAGTTGACTGTATAAGCTGGCGACCCATAAGTTGGGAACTCGTGGCCTAGAGGCTAGAGCCTCGCGAGTGCTTAATCCGCCACTTACAATGGCTATTCAAGGATTCAATCTTAAATCGATGTAATGTTTTGAGGGCCCTGGAATTCAATCTATGTTGTATTTGTCTATATGACGACTATATTTAATTAACATCATCTGGAAAATACAAATACTTGAAACACATCAATGTTTACCTTAGAAAATAGTTAGGGCAGAAACCAAAATTGTTCATGGGTGGAAAAACGTCTGGGTTAGGCACTGGTATTTGAGAAATATAACAGTGCATATTATTATAACTGATCCATTTCTTATCTTTGTTATCTTTTCATACATTTTATTATATCTCATTCTGAAACATCTATTTGTTCTATAATATTACTATTGATTTTCTGGTTAAATTTAATAATATCTTGTCGAATGACGTTAACACTTTAACGTCTTTTGGCATACGCAACTTTACTTAAAAAAAACATTATCTAATATTTATGCTTAGAAATTTCTAGACTAGTTGGTAGGAAAAACATACGAAATATCGATTCATGAAAGAATAAAAAAAAAAACTATGTATTCGACAAATGTTCTCAGTCATTTTAAAAATTAAATAATTTTTAGCTAGATAAAGCAAAGAAGAAATAGAGAATAATTTAAAGCTTTTTCCGGGCTCCTAGCGGGGCAGTCAACTTCATCCTCTTAGATTGTGTCCACGGTTTCAGATCCCAGCACAGACACTCATAAATTGATTTAAATGTATGGACGTAGGGGATGTCTTCACTACTAGATCCTAAAAAGATAATTGTTCTCAACTAGTCCTGTCACTCTCTCACAAAAGAGAGGTTGAGCATCTATAAAGGGCCTGAATGCTCCAAATCAGGTGTGAGCATGGTTAATGATATAATGGATAATACATGAAAAACAATTATAGGTCAAAAATACTTTGAAAATAACCTCATTTATTGGATATTTCAAATAAGAAGAATATTAGATAAATCTGTTTCTTTAACAATTGAATACAATGTAACAGATTGGTTAAAAAACTATTAATATTCTGATTCTTTGAATATCTTTAATTTATTAACTGGACTTTTTCACAATAGGCTCGTTTAACAATGATTCCAGCACTGATAAGATATCTTCTTCTTTATCATATCTCAAAATTGCTTATCAGATAAAAAAAAATGATTTCATAGAACCTACAGTTAAATGTCACCTATGAAGTCATGTTGTTTTCACTTTTAGTTAACATAGATAATTATAAGCAGTGAGTGAATATAAGGTGCGTTATTAAATTTGTGACACAAAATGTTTAAAAGGTGTGGAGTCACAAAAATGTTTGACATAAAAGTGTCAAGTTTAGTGAGATTATCATTTTTATTGATAGTTCTGTTGTGTACAACTTTTGCTCAAACCGAAAACAACACACCTGATATTGTAACTGTTAATAGTCTTCGTGATGGTATTAGTCCTGGAATATTTAAAGAGATTGATGACACTACCAAAAAGGTTGATGATATTGACACTATTACAGTACCAAGCAATGTTGCCACTGAAGAAAATGGTGGTCAAACCGAAAATATCCAATCTGATATCAAAAATGTCAATAGTCTTCATGATGGCATTAGTTCTGTAACATTTAAAGAGATTGATTACACTACTAAAAAGGTTGATGATATTGACACTATTACAGTACCAAGCAATATTGTCAATGAAGAAAATGGTGGCCGAGTCAAAAACATCCTACCTGATAATATAAATGTTAATAGTTTTCAAGATGGTATTAGCCCTAGAATATTTAAAGAGATTGCAAGCAAAGTTCCCATTGAAGAAAGTGGTGGTGCAAACAGCGTTCCTGTTAAGGTCATAAAGAGCGATCCACGAATGCCAATGGAGATCTGTGACATGTGTTCATGTAATGGAAGCAAATTCTTGAATCAAACCCCGTATATTGAAATAAACTGCCACCAGGTGGAGAAATTGATGCTAGATAATGGAATTATATGGCCTCCCAATAACGAAAACTACGATATTAAAGTCACATTTCAGAAAGTGGGTTTGACCGAATTGCCAATGTAAGATTTTTTTACTTTTCCATGATTTTTGTCGCTAACGACAAGGGTTTCGCCTTTTGGAATCTTCAGACTAGAGGTCTGCACGGGCCGAAATTTTAAAATTTCACCCGGCCTGAACCCGAAGACCTCCGACCCGGCCCGGCCCGGGCCCGAGACTCATTTTCAAAAAACCAACCAACCCGGCCCGAATTCGACATTTTTCAACCTTGCCCGAAAAACATCCGATTTTTTTTGAAAAGATGACTTATACGAACGAGAACGTGAAGTTTATTACAGTATTAAATTTAGATTAACGATAATGGAAATTCGGAAATAGTCCGATTGTTTTTATATTTTGTTGTATACTTGAGCCCGAGTCCGGCCCGGGCCCGAACCCAAACCTTCGTTACCCGAGCCCGAGCCCATGCAGACCTCTACTTCAGACATTCAAGTGCACGAATGAACCTGAACTGGCTTCTAAATTATATTTACTGACGATCTATATTGTTTTACTGACTGTTTTATGTATTAATTACTGACCATTTCTTACATGTATACTGATCGAATTAGATACTGAATAAATAATTACCTACTTATCTACTTTGTGTTGTATCCAGGGCTGTGGAGTCGGTAAAAAAAAATCCGACTCCGACTCCAGCATTTACTAAAACCACGACTCCGACTCCGACATTGACCAAAAACTGGACTCCGACTCCGACTAAAAAAAGGTTAATATCGTCACCTTTTTTCCCTAATTTTCCTATTTATGTGTATTCAATTAACTATCAATGCGGCCAAAAGCCAAATTTGACATATTAAATGCAAAAATAAAAAGTACAAACATTTCAAAATTTCCGACTCCGAGTACGACTCCGGCCAAAACGCCACGACGACTCCGACTTCGGCCAAAAGCTCCGACTCCATGACTCCGACTCCACAGCCCTGGTTGTATCTAAAGAGGAATCAAGTGTTTCCTGTTCACCATACGATGTAGCAAACTTATCGAAGGCCTTACTGTTACGGTCATGGTCGAGATCAAGTCAGCGTATAAAGTTCAAATATTTATAACAGTTGAAAAACGCTGGATTGTACACCAACCAGCTATAAGAAAGAATTGTCGAAAGATAAATTATTATGAACAAAACCTTTTCCGACCTAAAGGTAATTTTTTGCCAAAATGTCAGTTAGGACCTTTTCAAAGCAAGATAACGACTTGACAACTCGACCCCGAACGATTTTTTTCTTCATTATATTTCTCCTTCTTTTCATTGAAAAGAGTAGTTCACCTTAATATTGAACTTATTCATAGCAGGGTGCAGTAAAAAATAATCATCATATATATTTTGATGACTAGTTCATCTTAAAGTAATCAGTAATCAAATCTATTCCAAGTTTATATTGAATTGTAAACAGACAAACTGATAAATTCCCCACATTTGGATTTGATAAGCAGCATTGCAAATATTTTACTCTAGTAATTAAATTGCAATAGAAGTTGGTTCCAATACACCAGTAATGCACAAATTTTTTGGTAGAATGGTCAGCATATCAATTTTCAGAATATTCACGAGTCGCATGGGTAAAAGTGATTAAAAATAGGCAACTAATTATTTGGTCAGTATCTAATTTGACAAAACGGTCATTAAAATTGAAAGAAATGGTCATTGATAAATGCATAAAACGGTCAGTAAATAATTTATTTTGGTCTGTATATTGTTGGAAAATATATACTTATTTATTAAATATTAGCCAT
Source organism: Himalopsyche kuldschensis (assembly GCA_028554975.1). Lineage (NCBI taxonomy): Eukaryota > Metazoa > Arthropoda > Insecta > Trichoptera > Rhyacophilidae > Himalopsyche > Himalopsyche kuldschensis. The sequence goes on along the minus strand of JAHFWI010000059.1, from coordinate 23,421 downwards.
GTTAATTTATCATTAAAAATAGTTCAAAAAAATTGGTGTCTCTATCTTTATGAGGAATATTATATTATGGGTGTTAATCTCAGAAGTCGTGATATTAATGCAACATACAATATTTTGTTTTGTAGGTTACCAAGGAATGACAAAATTGTCTCTGTTAGCTTTTATGACAACTCAATCGAAGATATAAATCCATTGGCCCTCTTAACTGTTGGCTATATAATGTCCCTTAACTTTAGCAAGAATTATTTGAGAATAATAAAACCTTCCATGTTTAATGGATTGACTTATATTGAAGAATTGGATCTATCTCAAAATAGGCTTCACGACATAGAACTTTTGGATTTGAATGAATTGATAAAGCTTAAAAAATTGTCGCTAGCAAAAAATGACTTAGATAAATTTCCTGAAAAAGCATTGAGAAACATAACTACGCTTGAATTTCTCGACTGTAGCCATAATGAAATTGATGTACTCACTAATAAGAAGAAGAGTGTAATGAGTAGACTAAAGGTTTTGGACTTGAATCACAATAAAATAACTAAAATTTCAGTTGAGGATTTCAAGCATGGATCTTTACTGTGAGTATAATATTGTTATTAGAGTTGAGTCGTTCAAAATACACCGACTACTGTCGAAAGTACTGTTTGTTTTAAACAATCAATAATAGTAGACTTGCCAATGATGCAAAACACATGACACACCTAATAAGAAAGCCAGTACAATAATAAAGCAATACCTACATTTAAATTTCATATTACGACTATAATTTATTCAAACAATTATAGGTTGAACATTCATGAAAAGGTTTGTTTGATTCAGAGACTTTCCACTGTAATTCTGTTTTGTATTTGTTTATTCTATGATTGTCACTTTTTGTTTGTAAGTTTAATTAAAGGATTTTTTATGTTAATATTTTGAATGATTGTTGATTAATTACTGTGTCAAAACATAATCTGATAAATTTGCTTTCTAGGACAATGATCGATCTTTCTTATAACATGATCAGCAAAATTGAACATAATGCATTTGATGGCTGTACAAGTCTGACAAAATTGATAGTGTCAAACAATCAACTTAAGAGCATACCGAGTTTGCCCAGCAATATTCAATCTCTCTTCTTACAAAACAATGGCTTGCAAGATTTGAAGAATATTCCAAGCAGCGTTCAATATTTGGACATATCATATAATGATATATCTGTAATGAGTGAAGAAAGTTATCAAAATTTAGAGGTAGGTACTACTTATTTATAATAAACTAGCTGACCCGGCGAACTTCGTACCGCCTCAGAATCAATAGATGTGTTAACGTATTAGCTGAATTAAATTTAGTTTTTTATTAAGTCAAAATCAATACTCAAAATGAATATGAAAAATAAATGTGCAAAAATCAAAATGAAGTATTTTAATTACATTGAAATGAATGTAATTCACGTGGCAGCAAGGCATTTGCTTTATTGAAGAGAATCAAAATGATTCGCGTAGCATTCTTGCACTGCTTTCTGTTAAACTATTTGCTGGATGGGTTGTACTCGGGCTGATCCCCTTCATTGAAGCACCTTATGACATAGGACATTTTTCGTGAATCACATTCACCACCAAACGTGTTCCGTTACATAGTTTTGGTTGGTACAGATTTTGAAGCATGATGACTACCGAGCCAACCTTCAGTTGTAAATTGTACAATGCCAAGCCAGTTAGATCCAATGAGCTTGATCTAATGGAATATTTTGGGATGTTGAAATACTTATTCTGCTGTTCGGGGCAGTGACAAAGCCAAAAAATGAATGATCATCAAAATCGGTCCAGCCGTCCACTTGTAAGTGGTGTAACTAACACGGCTTTGTTTTTATATAAATAGATAGCTGACCCGGCAAACGTTGTTCTGCCATATAAATTATTTCTAGTGAATATTTTGGTTGTTAAGTAAAAAATAACGAATGTATTGTAAGTGTGTGGGGATGGGATCTATGAAAGAAAGAGGAATGGAGCGCTGTAGACGATAACCGCTGATAAAAACAAAAAACACCAACCATTCATTTTCTGAATTCAATGTATTTCATTAAAGGAACGGACATATTCATTTTTTGATATCTTAAAAGTTAAATGTAAATTTAAAAAAAATAATATATTTTTTATTCTAAAGTATGAAAATGAAATACGAGTAGCACCTCGATTATCCGGATTTTCGATTATCCGGATTGGTCAAAATAAACAAAAAATATTAAAAATATTATAAAAAATATTACAAATTTGTACGAGGCGAATTGCGTCCATTTGTTCTAACAATAAGTCCTGTGTAAAATATGGGTTAATCATCGTCCAAATTCGATGCGCATTGAACGTTTGATTCTTGAAAAATTGATCACGAATTTCATATTTATTTTTGATATTACCGATATGTCAACGGAGAGAAAACGTGTCATAGTTTCATTAAAAGACAAATTGGATATAATCAATGCTTTGAAACGGGGTGAATCGGGACGTTTTTTGTCTAATAAATATGGTGATGGAACATCAACGATCTCGGATATAAAATAATTTTGAAGAATTGTTGTAGGTTAGCTGTTATTGCTGCTCTAATGTTTCGCGTGTTTGTTGTTTTATTCGTTCGACGGCCTGATCAGTCCGGATAATCGAGGTTCTACTGTAATTACTTATATCACTAAATTTACACCATATGTCAACACAACAACAGGGAATAAATGAAGTACCTTCATATGTCTCATATAAATAGCATTCAGTCTGCTTTTTTACTTTGTCATCTTGGGTCGTTGTTGTGGCATCACAGGTTCACCTGACTCAATCTTAGTAAATGAAAAATAAACTTTCTTCTTGTAAGCCATTTTGAAGTTTTCCATGCAAAAAATGGTTTTCTAATCCAACCCAAACAAAATCAAGCGGTAGTGAAACATTTCTTAATCAATATCAGAGATTACCACATTCTGTACCTACATATGTAGGTATGATAAAATTTGAATGAATTTACATGTGTAAATTTATTCAAATTTTATCATTAACTGCAATATTTTTATCACATAATCAAGTTTCATAATATTGAGATGACATTAAAAATGAAGTGTGGTCCTCAAAATCCTTTTATGACTGTTAACAGTTCTATTTTCAATATATTGAACACAATTTCAGACTCTCAATGTAAAAGGAAATAAGTTATCTGACTTCAACACAAGGAATCCCTTAAACAAGCTGAAAATATTAGATTTGTCTTATAACCGGTTGGAGAAGGTTTCACCGAATTTTAACAAGGAAACTCTACCATCGCTAGACGAGCTGTATTTAGATGGAAACCCATTAAAAGAGTTGATATTTACCGGGGATATTGCCCTGCGGAAACTCTCCGCCAGCAATCTTGAAGAAATACAAAGCTTGAATGAAGCAAGTTTCAAAACATTGACTGGAAAGCCACTTCAAAATGTAGATGGTTCATCGATAGAAGGAGATGATGTTTGTCTAAATATCATAATTTCAAACTGTAAAAAACTGGAAAGAATACCAGAAAAGACTTTTACAAATATTTCTTTATGCTATGTAAGTATAAATTTAATACACAGTACTTATTGAAAAAGATTCAAAAGAGTTCTACTCTCATAGATGAATATGTTTTGAAATATCATGGAAATAATGATTGAATAATGTATGTACCCACATATAATATTATCCGTTTTATACGTTTTTAAAAAGAGTGAATCAACGATTTTACCGCCAAAATATTTAGCGCATTGCTAATAATCATAAAATTTTATGTCAATTTTTTTCCGTCAACAGCTTGACCTAAGTTTCAACAAATTGAAAACACTGTCTAAAGATGTTGCAGAATGGCCACGCCTATCGAATGGAGTCAATTTGCAAGGAAATCCTTGGGACTGCGGCTGTCATATACAATGGATTCTTGATGACTTACTACAAAACATGATTGATCATCATCCACACGTTCTTAATGAATTAAGGTGAAAAAAAAATCTTTTGATTTTCATGATCGGGCTTTTAGCTGAGTGGGCAACATTGTCAACTTCAGTTGCATACTGTATTTAATAGATATTTGTTTAAAGGCAAAGATGTCAGCGATGTCTAAAGATTCACTACCGCCCATCCGTTCTTAGAAACAGGGCGTAACAAGAACGATAATCTGCATAATCCGTTTCCTTTCATCCTTATTCTTTTAAAAAAAGGAAATGTTGTGCAACTGAGTGACAAGAAGTTCTTATGGAACAACTTGTTGTGATTAGCTTCATGAGGAGTCCACACACATTAAATTTGGAGCGGATATGGCTAAAAACTAGTGTTTCAATGATGGGTCTGACTTGATTATGTTTCGCGAAGGACCAGTCCGACTGAATGGATTCCGTCTTCTTATTAGGCCTATCCATAGATAAAAAATGTTCTGCTTAGAGTTGCTGACTTATCTTGGGAGAAAGCAGAGATATTGATGACACATCCATAGATCAATCATAGGTTTAGTTGCTCAATGAGATATAAAAAAAAAAAGATATATTTTCTTTTTCAAGCTGACAATGTAGCCAACATTGTTCATTTTTAAGTTATTAACTCTTATTTCTTGGTTGAAAGGCATTATTTGAATATATAAAACAAATTACTTAGTACTATTTTCAAATAGATTCTGATAAAGCTCAGGATCGGTTTAACTCATCGCGAACATTGTCAACTGGACATCAGTGGAACTAGTATTATATATTTTTTTTTATTTATTTACTTACAATTCTGTTTATCTTTTTTTTTAGATGTCATACTCCTCGATATGTAAATGGCTTCCGTTTTGTTCATTGGTACAAATGGCAGGAGAAAACATTCTGCAGCAGCAACTTGCTTGCTCATAAATCTACTTCTTATAAGGTAAATATTTAATAAAACACAAACATTCCCATCATTTTTATTTGTTGCTCATTCGTTTCACATATAAAATGAAATCTGCAGATGACCCCGAGTGTAAAAAAAAATTTCATTATACTTAATGCCATTTTTGAATTTCTCAATACACTTAAAAATACAAAAAAGATCGCCATATTGACATTTTCCATGTGAACTATCAATACTTTATTTAATTTTATTCACAGCTATTTAAATAACAGAAAAAATTGTATCAAAATTAAACTTATCAGTTCAGCGTTGACTGTCACTTCTTGGTGGAAAGGCTTATTTTAAATAAATAAAATACACATTGATAATGCTCGGGATCAGCGAAACAAAATTACATACTAATAATGTGTGTGGTGAACAATCATCCTCCATTTTTGAGTTCTATTCTCCCTTTAAAATTGTATCCTTTTTGATATTTGAAGAGTTATGATTGATTATCATTGTATTAAATATTATTTTATGCAATTCAAAAAATAAATTCACTTCTAACAATGACCTAACATAACCTAACCTAACCTAACAATGAACAAGTAAATATGTTTACATATTATTTATTTAAGACATAGTTATTCACTACTCAAACCTTTCTATTAGGTCATAATGATCTTAATGATGTAATGATGGAAATAATAATGATAATCTTAAAATTAAATAAATTTATGAAAAAAGTGTGCAGATAGAACTCCGGAAATCTGGTAACTCATTGCGTTGAACGATGATTTGACTTATCTATGAAAACTTCACTGATGCAGTATTTATGTATGTCAGTGTTTTATCAATAATGTGAAGTAATTTCGATTCATGCAGATACTGCATCTTCTGTAATAATTTTGGTTTCTTTATATCAAGGATATGCTTTATTTGATCAATATTTTGTTGTTTTATTTAAGTCTCTGTGAATCTATGATACTATTTTATGATTTCAGCAATCTGCATCGTCCCGAAATACTCAAGAAACTATGGAATGGAATTCAATGACAATAGCGGTTGTGGTTGGCATTGCAGTTATCAGCATAGTCGTGATCGGACTGGTGATATATTTGATAAAAGGAAAACACAGGCATGATGCTACGGTACGGAAGATGATGATGAAAAAGCGTCAATCAATGTCAGACGCCCAGAAGTTAAATAAGAATGGAGCCAGTCAACAAAATTATACCCTTTTAGATACATGAGCAAACATCGTCTCTCTAGTTGGAAGAAAGCCAAAATAAATATTGTTACTATTTTACTATATAAGACAAATAAAGTTCTTAGTATCTACAAAAAATGGTTGTTTTTTCAAGTATCCTAAATTCCTTCTAGAATTTTTTTCACCCATATACTGGATTGAAATATAGCGATATTGATGGGTTATAAGGAAATTTTACCATGAAAAATAAGCAAAAGTGAGCGATACACATAAAAAGGTTGACGACTTCTGTTTTAGGTTAAGACCTTAACAACTTCTAACAGTCACCCGCTTCAACATAATATCTTAACAAAATGCTTACGGAGTGTACAAATTTGTGTGTTTGCTAATTGGCATCAAATACGAAATAACATGCTAATTAACAAAGTAATTAAAAGGCCCCATAAACAAAGTGTAAAGACCACTAGTCGCCACAGTGTACGGACGTCACAAATATTAACAAAATGTAAAAAATCTTCTCGTAAAAATTCAAAGGATATTTTTTTTATAACCAATGACATCTATTCACTGTTTCTAGATAAAAAAAAAATGGTCCTTCTTTCATTAGTAAATCTTATTGAAAAAAGAATTTTTTTAAAAGTCGAGCGGTAGATGTCAATATGGGTGGTATGCCTCAAAACAAGGTTCTACGCATACCTAGCTAGCGACACATTACAACAGCTTTTTTCGCGTGAAGCGTGAAGGTGTTAAGCAATGTGCGGTATTCCCTGCAGTTCACTAGGAACAATTCAGAATGAATACCTAGCTCACCCGCACACTGTACTTCATGATTTATGACCATTCATTATCGTTATTCAATATTTCTACCATTGAAAATGAATTTTTCACTACAATATAATGCATGTATCAAACATTATAAGCCTAGTTGAGCATTATAAGCTTAGTTGAACCTTGGTTGATAATGCTCACCATGAGTTAAGCCGGTCCCGATCCAATAAATTTAATGTGGAAAAGTACTAAAAATTTGTTATTATTTTTATTATAAAGCCATTCCACCAAGTATTGACACCTTAAGAGTATTTCAACAGTTGAAAATGCTTGGGATGAGAGACAGCACAAACATAGATGGTACTTGGTTAATAAAATGTTTATTGTTAAAAAAAATGATATAGAATCATCACATTAATTGTTTTTTCTGTGGATGAATTATTCAACAATTATTTCTAAGCTCACAATCTTTTTGCTTACATACTCGGTTTCTTACTTTTTATTGTGATATAAAATCATGATGGCTGATTGGTGTCCTTTTATTTGTCAGAAGTCTATAAGGTCTCAATCTTAAACATGGAATATTGAATATATTTATTGGTTTCCGTTTCTTTATGTCACAATCAACCATAAATGGCTTCATATAGGCAACTGGTTCACATTCTGACATTGTTGAACAACAGATACCTATAGAAAAAATGCATTTTTTGTAGGTCTGTACTAAGAACTTTATTTATATTATTTACTCATATCATATAATCACTTTTTTTATTTTGGCTTTCTTCAAACTACAAAGACGATTTTTGCTGTTATATATCTAAGAGGGCATAATTTTGCTGACTGGCTCCGTTCCTATTTAACGTCTGGGCATCTGACATCAATTGACGCTTTTTCTGCATCATCTTCCGAACCGTAGAGTCATGCCTATGTTTTCCTTTGATCAAATATATCACCAGTCCGATGACGACTATACTGAGAACTGCAATGCTGGTCAAAAGCCCTATTGTCATTGCACTCCATTTCGCAGTTCTTTGGTTATTGCTGAACGATGCGAATTGCTGAAATCATAAAATATTGTCATAGATTCACAGAGACTTAAATAAAACATTGAAATATTAATCAAATACAGAATAGCCTTGATAAAAAGAAGAAGCAATTATTTCAGAAGAGGCAGTGTCTGCATGACCCAAAATGACTTGATAAAACACTGACAGTTCATTACAATATAGCATCAGTGAAGTTTTAGATGAGTACAAGTCAAATCATTGTCCAGCACAATAAGTTACCGGAATTCCGCAGTGTTTTCTGCACACCTTTATCGTAAATTTATTTGATAATTGAGGTTACAGGAGCTGGCGAATAGGGCGGTCGCCCAGTTGCTAGGGGACGCCAAATTGATGCCAGGATTTAAAAAGCATATACAAATTTCAGACATTTGGTATTGAAACTGAAGCAAAATCGAAATGTAAACATGGATGATGTTTGATTTAATGCAATCAGTTGAAGACACAGATGACCAGAATGCCCATATTGTTCATGAAAACACATTTATCGACTCAGAGACCATTGATCATTACACATAAGCGAATTTTTTAAAATTTCAAGCGTTTGTCCTTGAAAGGGTTTTATCTGTAATTGTATTTGCGATCGTGGTTGTAATTACGTTGTATAAATTCGTTTTAAGTCATTCTTCTACATCTACATCAATTGTTTTTATGTTTTTAGTATAAGTATTGTATTTTAAATATAATGGTGTGCAAGCTGTCATCATCCAAATGAATAAAAATTCTGGGTTTATACCCTGCACTGCACATTCAATAAACTTGATAAGACTGCACGCTGCTGTAATTTTACCAAAAATATTTTGGAGTTTTGCGGGCTGGGGGTTTCGTGGGCTTGGAGGGGGCGCAAAATCTACTCCTTGCCCTAGGCGCCAGAGGACCTCGCTACAGCCCTGTGAGGATATCATTATTATTCCCATTATTCCATCAAGATCATTATTTCCTCATGGAAAGGTTTGAGAAGTGAAACGCATTAAATAAATAATATGTTAACTGAGACGACCTCACTGTCCAGCTCTATAGAAGAGAGTGGCAAGCTCCGTCAAATGTTAAAGAAATGCGGTGGAAGAAGGGGTGAGGTTTCTCTTCACAAAGTCACAATGGGTTTTCAGTACAGAGCTCAGCTCGAGCCTGTCTATTTATTCACTGAAGTAAAAAGAACAAATATTTAAGATGAGGAGTCGACTGACGATTCCGTTCCCAGTGTGAAACATATGAGCTACAAATAAAAATTCGGGGAACATTTGTGTTATATTAAATATTTACCATGTAAGAAGAAGATTTATGAGCGAGCACAAAAATCGAAACATTAATAAATAATTTCAGTTTTCCTTAATAGATCAGTTGAATGAGATGTGAAGCATATGAGGTTCAAACGAAAATTAGAGGAATATGTATAAATATTTACCGTATTAGAAGGAGATTTAAAAGTCAACAAGTCGGCACTGCAGAATATATTCTCCTGCCATTTGTACCAATGAACAAATCGGAAACCATTCACATATCGAGGAGTAGCACATCTAAAAAAAAGGATTAACACAATTGATAAATAATCTATAACACATTATATAGACTGATGCTATATAGTACTCGCAATGAGTGAAACCAGTTCTGATCTCCATCAGAATATATGTGGAAGTAGGTAGGAAGTAGGATGTAATGCCTTTCCATCAAGAATTGATAGTCAACAAATTAAAAGTGAGCAATGGTCAAGGTTCCCTCTAATTTTCTAAACAATATATGCTCAAAGGACATTGGCTGTGCTACTTTGGAAGGAAATTAAAAAATCTGTGTGCCACATAATGGTATTTAGACATCAAATTCACAAATCTGTTGAATACTTTGCTAGTACGCAACCGAAGCTGACGATGTTGCCAACTCAACTAAATGTTCGACATGATAATTAAAAGGATTTTTATTACCTTAATTCATCAAGATCGCTTGGATGATGATCAATCATGTTTTGTAGTATGTCATCAAGAATCCATTGTATATGACAGCCGCAGTCCCAAGGATTTCCTTGCAAATTGACTTCATTCGATAGACGTGGCCATTCTGCAACATCTTTAGACAGTGTTTTCAATTTGTTGAAACTAAGGTCAAGCTGTTGGCGGAAAAAAAATTACATTACCTTTTATGATTATTAGCAATGAGCTAGATATTTTCATTGTAAAATGTCGATTCATTCTTTTTAATAAACATTGACAAGGGATAATATTATAAGTATATAAAGACATTTTTCAATCATTATTTCCATTACATTTCAATACTTATTCATCTCTTTGAGTAGAACTCATTTGAATCTATTACATTATTCTGTACAAAATTTATACTTACATAGCATAAAGAAATATTTTGAAAAGTCTTTTCTGGTATTGTTTCCAGTTTTTTACAGTTTGAAATTGTTATATTTAGACAAACATTATCTCCTTCTATCGTTGAACCATCTAAATTTTGAAGTGGCTTTCCACACAATGTTTTGAAACTTGTTTCATTCAAGCTTTCTATTTCGTCCAGATAGCTGGCAGAGAGTTTCCGCAGAGCAATATCCCCGGTAAATATCAACTCTTTGAGTGGGTTTCCATCTAAATACAGCTCGTCTAGCGATGGTAGAGTTTCCTTGTTAAAATTTGCTGGCACACCCTCCAGCCAGTTATAAGACAAATCCAATATTTTCAGCTTGCTTAATGGATTCTTTGTGTTGAAGTCAGATAACTTATTTCCTTTTACGTTCAGAGACTGAAATTATATTCAATATATTGATAATAATACTGTTAACAGTAATAAATGTATTTTGAGCACCACAGATAATTTTTAATGTGAAGTCAAAATTATGAAACTTATAAAAGTGGTAAAAAAATTGTACCTATGACAAACTCTGATGTTGATAAATGCTTAACATTAACCATCTATAGCAGGGGTCACACTTTTTTTCTAGGACTGACTAGAAACTTATAACAGTGGTAAAAGAATTGCTAGCGATGATACCGGCATTATTTGCTAAAAAAATATAAGTAATATTTATTATAGATATGTGGTACCTCTAAATTTTGATAACTTTCATCACTCATTATATATATGCCATTATATGATATGTCCAAATGTTGAACGCTGCTTGGAATATTCGTCCAATTTTGCAAGCCATTGTTTTGTAAGAAGAGAGATTGAATATTGCTGGGCAGACTCGGTATGCTCTTAAGTTGATTATTTGACAATATCAATTTTGTCAAACATGTACAGCCATCAAATGCATTATTTTCAATTTTGATGATCATGTTATAAGAAAGATCGATCATTGTCCTAAAAAGCAAATTTATCAGATTATGTTTTGACACATTAATTTACAGGTGTTCAAAATATAAACATAAAATCTTTGAATTAAACAGACAACCCCATGAGTGACTTTTATAGAACAAACAAATACAAAACAGCATTATCCACAGAATTTGAATTACCGTAGAAAATTTCTGCATCAAACCTTTTCCTGATTGTTATATTAGTTGAACTTATAATATTTTGAATAAATTCAATCTTATTATGAAATTAAGAATGATTACTTTGTTATTCCACTGGCAATAAACAATATTATACTCACAGCTTAGATCCATGTCTGAAATCATCGACAGAAATTTGAGTAATTTTATTGTGACTCAAGTCCAAAACCTTTAGTATACTTATGACGCTATTCTTATTAGAGAGTACATAAATCTCATTATAGCTACAGTCGAGAAATTCAAGTGTAGTTATGTCATTTAATGCATTTTCGGGGAATGTATTTAGGTAATTTTTCGCAAGCCACAATTTTTTGAGCTTTCTCAATCTATTGAAATCCAAAGTTTCTACATTGTTAAACTTATTTTCAGACAGATCTAATTCTTCAATATAATCCAAGCCGTTAAACATGGAAGGTTTTATTGCTCTCAAATTATTCTTCTTTAAATTAAGGGACATTACATGGCCAACAGATGAGAGGGCCAATGGATTTAAATCGTTGATTGAGTTGTCATAAAAGCTAACAGACACAATTTTATCATTTCTTGGTAACCTGCAAAATGAAACATTGTATGTTGCATTAATTTCACGACTTCAGAAATTGGAAAAACATTTATTTAACAAGAGTTAATTTAACTCATTAGTTAAATAATAAAAAAATCAGATCAGAACTCCAACACAATAACAATTCTGATGACTGAAATATTATTACTATGATTTACATTTATGGCTGTGACTTTATATTGATTACAGTGAATGGAGACAATTTTTTCTTATAGCTGGTTGGTGTAAAATCCAGCGTTTCTTAACTGTTGTAAATATGTGAACTTTATACGCTGACTTGATCTCGACCAAGACCAACAATAAGGCCTTCGATAAATTTGCTAAATCTTATGGTGAAAGGGAAACAATTAATTCCTCTTTAGATTCAATGCAAAGTAGATAAGTAGGTAATTATTTGGTCAGTATCTTATTCGATTAACGATCTGTAAACATGAAAGAAATGGTCTGTAATTAATACATAAAACAGCAAGTAAAACAATATAAAATGTCAGTAAATATAATTTATAAGTCAGTTCAAGTTCATTCGTTCACTTGAAATACCTGAAGATGGCGTAAGACGAAAACCCGGTCGTTAGAGTCAGAACTCATGGAAAAGTAAAAAAATTATGTTGATATGTTTTAAATTTGAACCTTTTGAATTTTGACTGACTGTCAGTACAACAGTGGCAACTAATTATATGGTCAGTATCTAATTCGATTAACGGTCGGTAAACACGAAAGAAATGGTCAGTAATATAATTTAGAAGTCAGCTCAAGTACATTCGTGCACTTGAAATGCATGAAGATGCCGAAAGGCGAAACCCGGGTCGTTAGCGACAAAACTCATGGAAAAGTGCAAAATTCAAACGATTCAAATTTTATATCGAAACTCCATCAAGCATCCTCAGTCGAAATTCTTAATTGACATGTTTTGTTCATAATAATACAACTTCTTCAAAAGTTAAGTGTAACAAAAAACAAAAAAATCTTACATTGGCAATTTGGTCAAGCCAAATTCCTGAAAAGTGACTTTAATATCGTAGCAGTTTTTATTGATTGGCCATATAATTCCATATTGTAGAAACACTTTTTCCACACGGTAGCAGATTATTTCTAGATATGTGGCTTGATCCAAGTGTTTTCTTTCTTTACATAAGCACATATCACAGATCTCCATTGGCAACGGTGGACCGCTCTTTATGTCTTTAAAAGGAACACTTTTTGCAGCATCACTTTCTTCAATGGCAACATTTGTACACAGAATTATCAATACAATTGATAATCTCTTTAAACTTGACACTTGCGACATTTTCACTCCCTAACTCATTAACTATATTTACTTAGTGTGATGTACTCAATATGAATTTTTGTTTATCTGATAAGAAATTTTGAGATATGTATGATATTGAAAAAAATATCAGTGCTGGAATCATTGTTTATCATGCCATTGTGGAAAATATTGTCCAGAAAGTATTACTCGAATACAAAATCCTGTAAATATTATCCTGGAAGGGAAATTAGAATATTTAGAGAATTTTAACCAATCTGTCACATTATATTGTAGTTAGATAAACAAATTTATTTAATATTCCTTTTTTTCAGGGCTGTGGAGTCAGTAAAAAAAAATAAGGCTCCGACTCCGGCATTTACCAAAAACACGACTCCGACTCCAACGTTAACCAAAAACATGACTCCGACTCTGACTAAAAAATTTTTAATTTCGTCACGTTTTTTTTTCTACCTTTCATATTTATGTTTATCAAAATTTCCGACTCCAAATACGACTCTGGCCAAACCGCTGCGACGACTCCGACTCCGGCCAAGAAACCCTGACTCCACGACTCCAACTCCACATCCCTGCTTTTTTGAAATATACTGTGAATGAAATTATATTCTGAGTAGTCTTGAACATTATCGCTACATAAATACTTTAAATGTATTTTTCAAATCCATGTTCGCTCCCAATGTGGCCACCTAACGAAGGTATAGCTAATATCGCATCGGTATCGGTATGACTAAGTGAAACCTGTAAGGAATAGGTTCCCAACATTTTTGGAGTGACTAACCCTTTTTATAAAATCGAGAAAGGCATTTTCAGTAGATACTGTTAAACAGGGTGAATAGAGACACTTTTTACCCTTCAAGACTATGTATCTCCATACCTGCGCCACATAATTCAAATATGAATGGCTTGAAACTTGTTTCTATGGTCCTACTACACATTCATGACAATATTTTTCAAATATTCACTATCGTTCACTATCTAAGACACAGTCAATTTTGTTCAATGTCTCTATTCCCATTGAGAGAGGGTAAATCGAGACTTGGCAGGTGAATAGAGACAAAACAACACATTGTAATGATTGCCTCTATTCTATACGAGTCTCTTTACGGTACTTATTAACCAAAAAAACATGATTAATTTTAATTTTCGTGCAATAAAATAGAAATTTATAAGGGGTCAAAAAGTAAGGATGGGTAAGGTTTTGTTATTCGAGAGATAGTATTAAAGTCATTGTAAAGAATTATATATATGGAAATAGTAAAAAATACATTGGATACTTAGTAAAGTAATGCTAAAGTGCAATACTTGTTTTTGTCTCTATTAACCCCGCATCTCTATTCACCCCGTTTTACGGTAATAAAAAAAAAGAAGATGCATGAAAGTGAGTTTTTAGTTGACTGTATAAGTTGGCGACCCCATAGAAAACCCGCCGCGACCCATAGGCTGCGAGCCCGTGCTGTAAGATGAGTTTTTAAATTCAAATTGCGAAATTTGTAGAATCTCTGATAGTGAGTATATTATCAATAATATTAATTTGTTTTGCAACCTTTTCTCCTAATAATTCGGAATTTAAGATAATAATATGCGTCATGAGATAAGAGAAAAAAGTATCTGCTTCCAAAATGGAGCATATGGCTTCGTTTGATTTTTTTTTTACAGTACATAGTTGCTCTATGATTTAAATTTACGATCACCAAACAGCGGCCCGCCGAAGGTTTTCATCCAGCCCTCCAAAAATTCTCGATTTTTGAAAATAAATAATTCAAATAAGATTTTTGAATTTCATGATTTGGTTGTGAATACATAACTATTTATTTCAACCAATGAGATACGACAACGTATGAACCCATAAAATATAATAATTATAAATTTCATGATATAATTATATTAGAAAATATAAATTAACATTCTAATTGGAATCCAACACGCATTTATTTGTCATCCAGCCCGCCAAAATAATAAAAAAACTCAATCCAACCCGTTTTTCAAAAAGTCTGGTGACCCTTGATTTAAATTATACCGCGCATTGGTTGAATTGGTCTTCTCAGTCTTTGAACTTTTCGAGCAGATAACCTCTCGGCATAGAGGGAACATTGACTCGGACGGCGTGCAAAGGGTTAATAAATGACTGTGTCGTGGTATTTCAGAAATATTCCATGTTTTCTCAAGAATCGCAAATGGAGTTTTCGATAAACGCCGTGGAGATCATTTATGAAAATGCCCGTCAAGTTTTTATAATATTTAATTTTTCGGAAGTTGTTTTTTGAAGCGTCGGAATGCCTTTTGTATTTGTTATTTCTACCGAAACTAAAGTTAAACTACTCACAAGTATTTATGCTACCTCAAATGTATTTAAACCTTTCTTTCATTGTTGACATATCTTCAACCACAGCTGCACAAAAACGTTTACTTGAATCGAACATTAGATATGCTATCATTACTTGACCGCGGCCGAATTCGGAACTAAAATCTTCCCCACAGAGTGGATATCTTCAAAAGTCATTTTAGTTGTATTGTTATAATTTTAACTTATGTAGATAAAGATTATTTTCATTTATATATCAATTCCATTATAACGGTCAAGTTATAATGGTACTACATCGAAAGTAAACCTGAGTTCACAAGCGTATGACGTGAGAGATTTGAAAACTTTTAAGCCATCTTCTGAGTTCTTTTTGAACTAATAAAATATTTACACTGCATCCATATACTTTGTAAGATATAAAAGCGCGGGAGAAGTGTCATTGGTGATTCGAGGTCATCGGAATCCAGTGATGATTCATTTATTAGTTAGGTTACGTTAGGTTTCCGTCGTCGAGTGGCTTCGTTTGCGTTGCCCGCGGGCTCGAATCCCACTAAAGGCAGTTTCATAAATTGATTCTGTCAATAGATTTCTGTTTGAATGTTTGAATGTCTGAGACGTCTAAAACTGTATACCCCTACCCTAGCCTTATACTTTTATCTCTACTGTCTTCAAAAAAAGAGACGTTGAGTAATTGAAGCGACGGAAGGTAAGGGATGCGTAGTGAAAAGAGAGTGGAGTGGGACACCGAAGATGTTCACTGAATAGGTTACTTTAGGAGCGGTCCAAATCTTGGGATATATTCTCCCTCGAGGAAGAAGAAGTCGCACAAGCTTAGCAGCAATTATTTGTACACTATAATATGTCTTTTTCCAAACATATATTCTAGATTTTTCTAATATTTTGGGAATTATTACTGTTCACAGTATTAAATAATATGAAGTCGTTTAAAAACATACCGTAAAACGGGATGAATAGAGACAAAAACAATCATTGAAGTATTCAATGTATTTTTTTACTATTTATATATAATTCTTTACAACGACTATAATACTATCTCTTGAATGACAAAACCAAACTAACTAAATGATTGGCCACAATTGAAACAAACGTGTATATGTTCGATGCCTGTGCATCCTTACTTTTTTACCCCTTATAAAGTTCTCTTTTATTGCACGAAAATTAAAATAAATCATGTTTTTTTTGGTTAATAAGTACCGTAAAGCGGAATGAATAGAGACTAGTATAGAAAAGAAGTCCATATATTCCAATCATTACAATCTGTATTTTTGTCTCTATTCACCTGCCAAGTCTCGATTTACCCTCTCCCGTCTTTATTCACCCCGATTCAATGTGAATAGAGACATCGAAGAAAATTGTCTCAGTCTTAATAGCGATAGTGAATATTTGAAATATTGTCATGAATGTGTAGTAGGATCATAGAAACAAGATTCATATTTGAATTATGTGTCGCAGGTGTGAAGATACATAGTCGTGAAGTAGAGGTCTGCACGGGCTCGGGTTTGGCCCGCGGGCCGGGTAACGAAGGTTTGGATTCGGGCCCGGGCCGGGCTCGGACGCAAGTTTACAACAAAACATAACAAAAATCGGGCTATTTTCGAATGAGTTCACCATTATCGTAAATCTAAATTTAATACTATAATAAACGTCACGTACTCGTATTAGTCATCTTTTCGACCCATTCGAAAGAACAAGATGCATTGTATTGAATTTAATGACTTATTTGAGTGTTTTTTAATGATGTCTGCTTCATAGGAGTTTGTACAATACGCATAATGAATTTCATAATATGATCCTGACATCAGTATTTCTTATAGGCTTATTTCAATCGGTCGCAATTCGATTTGTTACGTTGATTTTTTTTTAATTTAGCGGCAAGAAATGGGCTTCGAAAATATTAAGACAAAACGGAAGAGTGGAGAATATATTTCTTCAGTCAGTAAAAACCCACGGGAAAAGTGAAGTGTGGAAATCATTTAGTGAAATCATAGAGGTGGCTACAAACAAAAAAGTTAGATACGTTGAGTGTATAAAATATAAATGCATTTTCAGCATTTCTAGTTCAAAAACAGGAACTTTTCATTTGTATCGTCATTCCTGTAAAACAAACAAAAACTAATTCTAATTAGGAAGAAATGAATTTCGCACACACACGATAATTGGTGAGTCAATTTTTATTAGAAAAAAAAAACGGATTTTTTTCGGGCAAGGTTGCAAAATGTCGGGCTCGGTCGGGTTCGGGTAAGATTTTTGGAAATGGCCTCGGGCCCGGGCCGGGCCGGGATGGTAGTCTTCGGGTTCGGGCCGGGTGAAATTTCAAAATTTCGTCCCGTGCAGACCTCTATCGTGAAGGGTAAAAAGTGTCTCTATTCACCCCGTTTCACGGTACCGACTATTGTTTTATAAATTACGACAGATTCTTTACTATTCGTAATTCCACTAACCACTCTAACGAACGGGCTATGTTTTAATATTCTGCCGTGTCGTGTTTCTTTGTATTTATATCAAATGAAAAACGTAAACGTAATTAATACATCTTCAAAAATTAAATATAAAAGGAGTCGACTGCGACTTCAGTATCCACACCCCTGGACTTATTCGCCGACTTTTGCGCACACCAAAACAAAACCAGCACTGTTACTCACACTGTTGATTAACTAACGTAATTGTTAAACTTGAAATGGACGGATCGAAATTTAAAACATTCTTGTTCAACGCGCACTACTACACTAAAGCAACTAGACATATTGAAATAATGGCGATTCTGCATACGGTATAACAAACATGTCACGAATGTTTATTGTTATTGATAATCGGTTTATCTTTATCCAGAACGTTAACTACTCAGCTAATGAGTTTAGAAAGATAATAAACTACAGTGTGTTTCAAAAATAAATTTAGTTGCGTAAATTCGTAATTGCTCACAGTTTCATTTAAGCAATTTATTTTGATTATGTACATGGTGCAGTGGTCAGCGTGTCAGTTTTCATTCTCTCTATTCGAATGCATGGGTGTTTGTGAACCCGACCGGCGACCGATCCCATAAGTGGAGCGTAGCCCGTAGCGTAATGGTTAGAATTTTGTACTTTTCCATGAGTTTTGTCGCTAACAACCCAGGTTTTTTCAAGTTGGTGTTTGTTTTGGTAAGTATTAAGCTTTGTGAGGTACAATTAAGGATCTCGACTGAAGGTGCTTGATGGAATTTCAATATCAAATTTGAATTGTTTGAATTTTGTACTTTTCCATGAGTTTTGTCGCTAACGACCCGGGTTTCGCCTTTCGGCATCTTCAGGTATAAGTAGATCCGTGCACTTGAAATGCCTGAAGATGCCGAAATGCGAAACCCGGGTCGTTAGCGTCAAAGCTCATGGAAAAGTACAAAATTCAAACAATTCAAATTAGTGAGGTACTTTTTTACTATACAAACTGATAAATGATACAAACTGTCTCCTACGTGCCAGTTCAAGGTTATTCGTGCACTTGAAATACCTGAAGATGTCGAAAGGTGAAATCCGAATCGTTAGCGACAACTCATGGAACGATTCAAATTCAATAGATTTCTATTCAGATGCTTGAATGTCTGTGGCGTCTAAACCTCTATCCCACTACTCTATCTTTTCATCCCTACAGTCTTCCAAAAAAGAGAGGCTGCGTAACTGAGGCGACGGCAGGTCACGGATGCGTAGTGAACATAGCGTGGAGTGGGACACCGAAGACTTTCACTGAATAGGTTACTTAAGGAGCGGTCCAAATCTCGGGATATATGCTCCATCGAAGAAGAAGAAGTCGCACAAGATTTTAAACAAAATTTTATATAAATGGTGTGTATTGCGTCATAATAGATCACTCTGTATTAAGGACGTATTCTGGTCTAGAGGCTCAAATTTAAGGTGTTTTTGCAAATCCAATAAAAAAAAAGTAATATTTTACCGTAAATTTTTTCACCAGATATTTATTATTTTAAGAATATACAAAAAAAATATTCAATCCAAAAATCTAAAAAACAATCATATAAATTGGTTATTTAGAACTTGAGATATCATGGCAACCATTTTTACAAAAATTCGAGAAAAACGTGTTTAACTTTTCGGGCAAAGTTAAAAACCGCCCAGATTGGTTAGATTCTACGTCACTAAAGTAGATATATCTCTAAAAATAATTATAATTCACACAAAAATCTTGTAAAGACATATTTTCAAAGGTTTGATCTTTGAAAATATGCAAAAAACGGCTTTTTCAGAATCCTAGGCCAGAATACTGCCTTAAAGGTAATAAGCAGTGTTTGCTGTCTTATAGAATTTGTAAATATTTTGATGAATTTGTGAAGTTATGATGCATGGCAAGATGACCATAGTGCATTGTTTTCGCTCGATAGACCTTCGATATCAAACAGAGATAAGAAATCGGCCAAAGTATAATGCAAAATTAATTACTGATTTTAAATACCTATGTCTAATTGCTTTCCTATCGCTATTCGAAGGTCAATACTAAGAAGAAAACCTTATTTTAAATGAAATTTAAAATATCTTCAACGATATAGTGGCAAAACTTGAACTATCAGGCTTGATTATAAAGAATATAACCAATAAAGCTGCCGTATTTTTTCGCTCATAAGTCTCTGCTATATTTTTAAATATACGTAGAATCTAAAAAAACGAGTACTTTAACCGTTTTTAGGACGTGGCTATTTTTTTGCATTTTTAATGAAAACTTGATTAAAGTCGATTAATATCCGCCTATGAAGTTAGGATAAATTATTTAAAAAAAAAACATAGTCCCTTTTAATAAGCTCCAGGGGGTGGTAAATTATAATACCATCTAACGTTTAGGAAAACAACTAACTGTGAATGCACGTTAGTAAACACATCAACCACTTTTTTCCGTAGAATTCGATTGTTTTACAAGATTTATACTAAATAAACAAATCAAATATTATGAAGAATAGTTTATAATTGAAAATTATTAAAAAAAAAAAGATAAAACATTTTAAATTCAATTGGTATGATATAGCGCAAAAAATGTTTAACATAGTGCTATTTCGCACGAACTGCATATTAGATTGCTGCGTTTATGATTTTTTCTGCGCCACGTACCAGTAATTGGTTAACAATTGCCAAGATTTCGATGTCATATGAAATTTTATGTTATTTTTTGCCCTGTGGATTTTCTCATCGCACCTTGCATTTTTGGGACTTTGGATAGCTTTATCCCACTGAATCCCCCAATTAATTCGTCCGCAAGCAGGGTTCTAAAATTTTGATTTTTATAAGAGATGTTTTAGACATAATTTAAACTCAAATAAAAACGTAAATAAAATATAATACATCTTCCATAAACCAGCAAGAAAAATGTCAAAAGATTTTTAGGCTATTTTCTGATTTTAACATCCAATAACAAGTCAGCCTTATGTTATCGAGGCTCAATTGTAGTTTTAAAATATTATATACATCCATAGTTTTAGCAAAATTATAATATTACAATAGAATACGTGATAAAAACATTCGAAAATAAAAAATTAGAAAACATCTAATCTGTCAAATTTTACACATGGGTAAACACTTTTCACAAAATACTAGTTACTAATACGCACTTTAAATGCTTATTTAGTATTTAATACTAACTTATGAACATTCAGAAATATAAACCTCACCTATTTTCACCCCAAAAACTGTTTTCAATCGAAAAAATCAAAGAGACAGGCCGAGACACGTTCAAACTGCGTAAAATCGCGCGCCGGAATGCACGGTGGTAAATATACCTACCATTTTCTTTTGTTATTGTAACAACTCCCAATGTCGGTTCCAACCAGACCTAAAGTCGTATTTATATTGACCACTGTCTGTTTACCTAACAACACAGGTGCATACAGATCATTTTAGATGGAAGTTAGTAGAGATATTGACCTTTATTGACATTGGTATGTATGTAGTGTATTTACCAAAGTCCTATAAAGGCTTTACAAGTCATAAAATGACAAACGAATTAAAAGATGGCTGATTACACGTTTATTTTATTTTTTAGTATCAATAGGTATATCGGAGCATAACAGTTCTTCAAATTCATTCATAATTCAAAACTCCTTAGTCCTTGGTAGAATTCATATAATCAAGCCGGGGACAATTTTAATGACCATCCAAACATTGATTAATCCATCACCGCATCACTCAGACCATTGGTTCAATGCAATTATTCCTAAAACACAGGGCATTTTATCCATTTAGTACGGTATTTTTTTTCTTTTCTAAATTTCAAAATCAATTAGACGTAACAATGTTTGAATTAGACTAATTCACTAATATATTTATATTTATCGGAGCAGTGGAGCACAACACATTTTCGGCCAAAAACTTGATGCTCCACTGCTCTGCGCTCACCTCCAGATACCTGGTAATTACAATCTGTATTTATATGATTCTTCAAAATGATAAAATATGTTATTGTAATGAATCGGATGAGATGTGGGTAGATTCGAAATTGGCACTTTTTTGTGGCGACGAGGTAGAAGGGGACTATGTTATCTATGGAAGGGGACTTATCCACGTTCTCATTGGTCACTCGTGCTCAAAGACTGATAACGGCCAGTAACGTCTGACGTTTGTGATTGAATGCACGTGACTAGCGAACTGTGCGGAACATTTTGTTTACTAACTTTTACATAAATTTTACGTCATTACTTTAAAAAGTAGTATAAAAGTCCAAAAATATGACAGAAACGTCCACAGAAAATACGGAAATATTGGTACAAGTTGATTTTACTGATTCATCTCAAGCTGATCTTGAGGAGCAAGGTCGAACTTAAAACGATTGGTTAGATTGCTGGCCATTATATTGAAAATCATTTTTTGATCTAATGATCAGTATAACTTATAACAGAAAGATTATTTTTTTTGCGGTTTTCCATAATTTCGTCAGATGCTTACGGGATTAGGTCTGACTCAGTACTGCCGAAGCCTTCAATTCTCGCTTGTTCTTGAAAATATGGCTATTAGTTTTTTCGGATTTTTTTTGCCGCGACTGTTGTTCAGCTCCAGTTAACTTTTTAGTACAGTTGTAGTTGCAGATACCTATGTCAACATTAAAAGAAAGGCTTAAACTTTTGACTTGACTTTTGTAGGGGCCACTTTAACGGGGACTTGGGCGTTAGCCTAATCCCTTTCATCTGTGTTGTTGTTGGGGTGGTGAGATTGTGTCGATTTCTTGATGGTGGTCGCCCAGAGCGGTGATGCAATAACCTCGAGTGGAATTTTTTTGTTTTATAGTTTTTTTGGGGGCTATGTTATTTATTATATTTTTTATAAAAATTCATGTCAGCTGTGTTATGCAGCTGACATCTATTCTCTTTTTTGCCCTCTTTTTTTTGTTATTTAGACTCGAGAGGAGGTCAAACGCTCTGGGTGCCATGTGATCTGGAAGGCTTAAATTCATTTGAGGTAGCTTAAATACTTAAGTTCGGCTTAACTATAGTTTCAGGAGAAAAAGATAATATAAAAACAAATTTTGACTATCAATTTTGAGCTCTGCTGCCATGAGTAAAATAGCAACTTATGCCAAGACAGCTACCGAAAAATGAAAGATAAGATAAGGTTTTCGGGCAATTTCTGACGATATTTCGATAAATGACGTTTATCCAAAACTCCAATTGCAATTCTTGATTAAAAATGGAATATTTCTGACAAAAGAGTACGATAAAAAAATCATTTATTAACCCAGTGGTTCTTAAGCGGTGCACCGCGAAAAAAATACTGAATATCGAACACTTTTCACTTCGCCGGTTTTTCGACAATAACATGACGAACATAAAAACGTTTTTGGCAGAAGGGTCTGCTTATTAAAAACAGGCTAACTAGCTAAGCACTAGTTCTATCCTAGCCCCTATCGTTCTACTCCTTCGTTCTTCGAAAAGAAGAGAAGT
Organism: Himalopsyche kuldschensis; assembly: GCA_028554975.1. NCBI lineage: Eukaryota > Metazoa > Arthropoda > Insecta > Trichoptera > Rhyacophilidae > Himalopsyche > Himalopsyche kuldschensis. Next base: position 10 of record JAHFWI010000059.1, on the reverse strand, counting down.
GTGGGCAGCT